>CM054057.1:617221804-620029429 GCA_028641055.1 Alopecurus myosuroides | reverse complement strand
ACGTGCTGATAACGTGTTACACAACCTCTGCCGGCTGGCCGGTCTCCAGGATGTGCGGCGATGGCGAAGTAGACGAAGGCACAGATCAACACACGTACAGGAAAGAAAAAGGACACAGTGTGGGCAAAGTAATCTTTATTTCTCTTCTCTGTTTCTGTCTGTCTAGACTACGTACAATGCCTCGCTATATAAAGGAAGGGGATGAGGGGATAAGACCCAACTAATGTAAAGTGTGGACTTGACTTGGCCCAGTTGGACTAGGCAAACCACCTAGTGGGCCACGTACGCAAGTTTTCCAACACTTACTTGATCGGGGATCTGTTCTATAGTAGTCGTACCGAAGCATCCTTTACCAAAAAGAAGGCAAACACTTCAGTCTGGTTGATGCATTCGGCCCTCTGGGCCAGAGCGTGATTGACGGCCAGGATCATCCTGATGGGCTCCACAATCCTCTTTTGATTTTTCTCCTGCGACATTAATTTTGCAACAGAATTTCTTATTATTCTGAAACATATCCAAAAGGTGCCTGACAGAATCCCAAATCTACCAAGTACTTGCTGAACTTCTTCAACCACATAATCTATTTTTTTCTTCTAAAAATGCATCTGAAACTATGCAATGATTTACTAGTTCATAATAAAGCAGCAGCTAGCAGTAAAGCCAGACAAAAGATTCACCGATGCTTCCATAGTTCCATTATACCCAACAGTGTTTACCCGGAAGCCCTTTTTATGTTCTTCAGCCCAGATAATATACTTGGACAAAGAAGGCTGAAAATGTAACAAAAGCAACTTGGGTATCCCGAGTCAGCAAAGAAAATTCGTGTATATTTTGTAATTTACAACACCAATGTTTCTTCAGTTTTTTCTTCTCATGTCGCACTTCTGTAATTTATTTATCTTTGTTAGATCAAGTGCCTGGCAAAGGAGTTCAATGTTGGATCAACAGGAAGAAAGTTGTGGTGAGTCTGTCAGCCTACCATTATCCCTACCCCTTGAGTAAAATACACGAAAAAACAATGTTTAACTTGTGCATTGCTAGCTGTTTCGTACTAATTTTTCTAAAACACATGTTGCCGCGGAATGGAAAACGTATTTTGTTTATTGAACAGTGTTTACCCTGGAAGCTAAAAGATTGTTGGTAGTCCTGGAACTTAATGCAAGCATTCTGGTGACAGGCGACAGTAGTTTCATGGGGATAGCTGAAAAAGAGAGGGGCTCCGCTGTTGTGAAAAACAATGGGTCTTCATCCAGTGATGCTCACTGGTTAGAACTGCAGAACCTGTTTGCTAACACATACTCCGCTATTGTGACATCGCCATGGAGGCCCACCGTGCTCCAGATGCCGCCCTGACCGCCTTCATGCCCGAGATGAGATGGAAGTTGCTTCTTGTGTAAATAGCTGATCCATTGTTCTGAGTGCCAAACAAAACAAAAAATTCCTTTTTCTGCATCGAAATGTGGTACTGCATGGACTTCTTAACCTGAGCTGCACGACACGTTGTAATAGACCTCAGCTCAGAGTTTGTTTGTCCTCTCGGTCAGATTTGCCGAACAAAAATCAATTTTATTCGCCGTGTCCTGCTCCACCACTTATTGTACGTTATATCTTGTCCTACACGTTTCTGTTGCACGTATAAATAATATTTTTCTCTCTCTTATTTGTGCTTGTACGTGACCATGTATGATGTTGTATGTTCATCATAAATTTGTGCGTATAAATTAAGATCGATGACTTATATATGTGTGGATTAATGTTGTTTTAAGCATATAATAGATAGATTCTGGAAGATCTCATCTCCCTTGACGACCTAAGCACGCCGTAGAGGAACTTAAAGTTGCACCACTCCACCAGGTCGGAGGCACCTCATCAAGGTTTTTTTTCCAAAAAATACAAAATAATAATAATAATAATAATAATAATAATAATAATAATAATAATAATAATAATACAAGGCACAAGCAATGGATATAGCATGATGAACTTCATTTATTGGGATTGACATTTATAGGCCACAAAGTTGCACACTTGTGATGCCATTATTTAACTATACTAGTTCTCATATCACTCGCTTATTCACTCTTATGCCTTATCAATCGAGGATGACTCCTCATCATTGTCTGGGTATCTCTCAAAACTTGTTTGAGTAAATTTAGGAACGAATACACCGAACTCTTGGCCCCGGTTGTTTTTGAGGTTTCGGGCTTCCTGTCTAGAAATGCGGACGCATTGGCGATGACATCAACAGGCAATGAGCGTAGGATGGAGCTCTTGCCTGCGATGTGACTAACCATTGAGTTTTGGTTAGTCTTAAATGATATGTATTGACATCCTTCACGCTCTGCCTTCTTGAGAACAACAAAGTGTTGTGGTATGATTAGCAGTTGTCCACGACGTAGAACGTCATCGAATATAGTCTGACCATGGTTATCGACGACTTGAACTCGAGCATGTCCTTGGATCATGTACACGACACTGTGTGCATTAATGTTCCAGAATGGTGAAAGAACGGCATTCTGCAGTAGCAATGTTTGTATGCCACAATATTAACCAGTTGTTATGAAGGTTGGAATATGTAACGATAAGGTAGTGTACAGAAAGTAGTATTGTATATACCTGGTATAGATTTACTCTTGTAGCGCTCATTTGCACAAGGTTAAGGATGGGGAAATTCTTGCTATCAAGACATGTTATCCTGCCAGCACGAGGGTTGTATGTGTCTGCACGTTTGGGGTTTTCAATGTTTTTCCTTGCCTCTAGTGAACAAAAATTATCCTCCAAACCACTGAAACCTTCATCCATTGACTGTCCTTCCGGGAACTGATCTGGTTGTCTTTCTAGGTATTGGGTTGATTGTTCTTCATGGTATTGTGTTGATTGTCCCTGCTGACGCTGAATCGGTTGGTAGGCTGGTTCATCTACTTGTTCTTGTTGGGACACAACAGGCTTCAAGAATTGAAGGTCTTGACTGACACGAATTATCTCGCCTCTTTGATCATTTTGACTTTGTATCCTTTGTGCTGCCTGTTGACTAATACCAAAGGCCTCACTAAGAAGTTGGACACTGAATCCGCGGAATATGTTTTGTTCAAACTGTTGATCTCTCTTGTTGTTACCAGCTAACAAGAAATCCTGAAATTTCATATTGAGGAAGTTAACAAATTTTAGTAATAATCCACTAATATATACTTTAAGAATCATGATTAGATTACCAGTAAGAAAATACACATCTTTTAGTTCAGAAACATGTATAGTTACCTTTTGTCTAGGTTCAAGTTGATTAGCATTGTTGTTTACATCGAAAACGTAGAGATCTACAATCGGTGCATCACCATCGTTGTAGCACCAATGTACAATACCAGCTGGAAGCGCCACAACATCTCCTTGTTTGAAGCGGTGAACTCTCTGATGCTCATCCTTAAATTGTTGGCTTTGTCTTTGACCCTGAGCAAACTGTGCTTGATCAAATGGTCAGAACTGTTGTTGGAAAGTCGCTGGGCATCCACCTACAAGAAAACATGTTTATTGTCAACATCATACACTTACAGATTATGGCGTAAAATTGTTCCCATACAAAATCCTATGTGAAATAGAACAATCCAATTGAGCTATTCAAATCAAACCACCAACCTTGAAGGATGTACACCAAGCCAGGAGCATTGTGGTATTGAGGTAACAAGAGGCCTTGAGGCTCAATTACCCGACGGATGACAGATACACCGGTACAACGAAATAGCTCATTCTGCTCATCAAAGTACTCAGTGAAGCCTGCCTATGACCTCACTTGTCGAAGTGGCGCAAATGCTTGTAACCTGTCGAATCTACAACCCCTTAAACCTCCTTGCCGAGAGCTTCGCCAGGGAGTAAAGCTCTGCTCGAACAGTTGAGCCATAGATCCATGGCACAAGAGAAACATGAAAAGCAACACCGATGAAAAACTAGTAGTAGCCATGATTGTTTGAACAAATTGGAGAAGGTCGATGGATGCTAGTTCTTTGAATGAAAGCTAGTTTTTATAGCCATAAGAAGCGGTTTAGGAAGCACTTGATGACAAAAACTGTTAACATAGAGCAAGAAGATATCAAAGATGACTTGGACGTCACTTAGATTGTGAATAGATATAACTCCCCCCCCCCCCTAGAAGATATGTGTTGCTTTCCGCCTACAAAGCGCTGACTCACCAAGCTAGCACAATCTTGTACGTATCTCATGGGAATTGTGTGACATACACAAATTACTTGTACTTTCACAACTCATTTTTGGCATATGTGACTCCTCTTTATGGTTTTTTTATGTTTTGGTCTATGCACAACCATATATGTGGATTGTTTTTTGTTGTGTGTCCAAAATTCGACCACTCGAGTCTATCTATATGACATACAGTGTAAAGTGGATGACTCATGTCCATGTCGACACAATAATTCATATGCGGATAAGCAACTTGTAATAGTGTTAATCCAAAATTAGTTGATATAAGGATTGTGTACTATAGTAGAACTTACTGACACTAAAGAAAGATTAATGCATGCTAGATAGATGAGTTTTAAAGTGCTATTTGTTGGCTCTCAGGGCTGTGTATATATTGCTATATGGTTTTGGAGTGTATTTTGGTTTAAACCCAGCGCGTTGGTGCATAATATTTTCAAGAAATTATAGTACAAACGAAACGGTATATGGTGCATGAAACGGGGAAAATATAGTAGAGAATCTAAATTTAATTAATCTGGAATGTTCGTATGTTTAAACGCTAAAAAATGATGATTTGGAAAATTGCATGGCTAAATTTTTCTAATGTGAAAAGCTTTCATGAATGGATTTAATATCATTAATAATGTGGGATGACATGGGTAAATGAATGGCTCGAATAATGGATGATGTGGACACATTGTATGTAGGGATAGACTATATATCATCAGTGCATGTTAGTTGAGTTTTTTAAGGGAACATTTTACTACATATTTCTCCGAGGAGAGGGAGGGAGAGTATCCCTGCATGAATAGAAAAATACATAAAATATAGACGTAAGTGTAGACATGACTTTTTTAAAAACAAAGTGCAGAAATGACCAAGAACTATTGAGATGGTCTACATCTATTGGGTGCAGCTGATATAGATGAAAGCCCAGTTAGCTACGAAGTAGCCCATATACCATGGTGTGTGAACCAAGTCACCAAGTTAAAATGACCCCATCCTTGCTCAGATACACAAGATAACCAATCCCCTGCTCTGGCCCAACCTACATACGGGCCACGAAATCACCAAACCGTATGATCTGGCTTTGATCGGAGCGACAAGAGACAACGGTGGCCTCATGTGTGTAGTAACCTCGGGCACCCGACAGGCCCCAGGAATGTCTGGTGGCGATAGGCTAAGATATCTCCTTTCATGGTGGTTCTGCTCCCGGCAAGCAAGCCTAGCACTGGTAGAAAATAGGGCTGTAGTCCCGGTTCGCCAGGGCCTGTAGTCCCGACCCAGCAACCGGGACTAGCAATGCGCGACTAAAGACCCCACTCTATAGTCGCGCCGACTGCGAACCGGGACTAAAGGCCCGTCCACGTGGGCGGGTGGCGGAGCCGGGAGGCGGAGGACATTTAGTCCGGTTGGCCACATGAACCGGGACTACATTTATTTCGTTAATTTTTTTAATTCATTTGGTTTCTAATTATTTTTCGCACCTTTTTTTCACTCCCTTTTTTTCACTCCCTTTTTTTTTCCAGAATTTGTATTATTTGCTTAGTGTCTAACTACAATTATCTCTAGTCAAATTACTTACTCATGGTCAAAACTTCCGCTCGGTCACCCATCCTCCCACTAGTCTAGCACTAGCACGCTTAACTTCCGAGTTCCATCCCGTCCCGCATCCAAGTGTTTCGCACGCATGTATGTGATACTAGTATCATATCAATCCTATTAACATGAGACTCGATGCCACATTTCTTTATTGTCTGAATTTCAAATAAATCTTTTAATAAACAAACGTAATGATGTAATTAATTATTTTGAATAAATAAATAAACTTTAACTTTTAATTTGTATTATTTCTAAAAATACAAATAATATATCAAAAAATTAAGAAAAATAGAACTAATTCATTTTAAAATCTTAATAATACAAATAATATATCAAAAAATGAAGAACAATAATACTAATTCATTTTAAAATCTTAATAATACAAATAATATATCAAAAAATTAAGAACAATAATACTAATTCATTTTAAAATCTTAATAATACAAATAATATATCAAAAAAATTAAGAACAATAATACTAATTCATTTTAAAATCTTAATAATACAAATAATATATCAAAAAATTAAGAACAATAATACTAATTCATTTTAAAATCTTAATAATACAAATAATATATCAAAAAATGAAGAACAATAATACTAATTTTTTGTTAACAGATATATAGAATCTGTAGTTTTCTGTTTTGTTTTCTTGATGTGTTTTTGTTTTTGCTTGTTTTGAAACGTGTGTTTGACATAATATAGAAATAGTATAGCTAGGAATTAATATAGAAATAATATCCAAGTCATTTAAAACTATAGGAAACAAAAATAGTTTTATGAACAACAAAAGACAAGTGATAACTAAATCACAAATAAAATAAGTCTCACACATAGTTTTATGAACAACAAAAGACAAGTGATAACAAAAGATATCCATTACATAAGTCTCACAATACGGAACATTTACATAACAAAAGATATCCATTACATATATATACTAAGATAACCCATTACATGCATACATCTATGGCTCCGTCGATTAGATGCGGAACAACTCGTAGGAGACATATGCATCTATGGCTGCATACTTGACGTTCGTCAAGTCCAGTGGGGTCTTCTCCCAATAACGGTGATTCTTCGAGGGAAATCAGACTTCATCCTTTCGTAGCCCTCGTGGATCAAGGCAGTTGCCATGACAGCCATCCCGGTCTTTGGCCCCTTCAACTGGATAAGATTCTGAAGATCAATGTAGTGATCTTCAGGTATCATAATACCCAAGCGCATCAACTTCGGACGGTCTTGCGTGATGTCAACGCTGCAAAAGTCAAACCCCCTGTTGACAAGAAAATCAACAAGGGCCGGACAATACTTTGAACTACTGCAACAACAAAAAATTGATACGTGTTAGATATGTTGCAACACATGTATTCTTCACATGCAACAAAAAAAATCAAAGATGCAAGATTGTACGTGTGCGTTACCTTGACCATTGGAAGATCAACACGGACTCCTTGAACGCAATCTGGATGACGGCAACATCCCTCTGATTCGCCGTATACTCCAGATCAAGCCCGAAGAACCGGTGTTCATCGGGAGAGGCGTCATAGAGATCGGTCAAATAACCAAGAGCACCGGGCAGCCTCTCACAACTGTTGGTGTAGCACACGTCGAGAAGCTTGCCGCATGGTGTGGGACCATTGTATTCTTCCCAAACTTCAGCCATGGTGTGTGCTTGGTGAAGATCGATCGAAGAGATGAGAAGGAAGACAGTACAGAGAAGAGAGGAAGAGAAACAGAGACTCCGACGCGCGCTGTGGAATGGCGCCCTTCTGCCTCGCTCGCGAAATAAAAACCGCCGCGCGGGAGGCGAGAAGTTTGATCTTTAGTCCCGGTTGGCCATGCCAACCGGGACTAAAGGACCAATAGTCCCGGGCGGCCAGGTCAACCGGAATTAATGCCCTCCACGCGCCTCAACACGCTTCCCAACCCGCGACGTATGACCTTCTGTCCCGTGTCTCCTCCCGACCCGGGACTAAAGACTCATTAGTCACGGGGCGCGACGTTTGGGGACTGATGGGGCCGTATGGAAGGCCTTTTTTCTACTAGTGTAGGTTCTGAATTCCATAGAGCCGACCGCTTGAAAGGGAAATATCACTACTTATATTTTATTTTAAGACGACACTCGAGTTATAGAGGACTAATATTAACTATGAAGTGCCTACTCAGGTTTTATTCATCATGTGTTGATGATGGATCATGGTTGGAGGCCCCTTATTTTGAAGATGATCAAGTGTCACCCATACATACTCCCACCATAAAAATATTGACGAAAAACACTTTTGGACAAATATTTTTTTGGAGCTTTTCCTATTGTGAGGTTTGGTTCGGTTGGGTAGCCGGTCCAGCCGGTCTGTAGGCTGGAAAACCGTGGTTCTTCTTCTACAATACAAAAGGGGTTTCTGGATGTATGCAGCTGTTCTGGCTCCGATTCAGCCGGCCTACCAAGCGGAATTCCTCGGTTTGTGCTTCGGCACTCTAGTAGGGGTTTCTGGCCGTGCAGCCGGTCTGTCTCCAGTTCAGCCGACCTTCCAGCTGGATTTCTCTGGTTGTTCTCTAGCACTCCAAAAATAGTTTAGAGTTCCTGGCTATACAACATGTTTCATCCGGCCACGAATGGCCTCACGACCTGCTCAACCGACTTAAAAACCGATTGACCCAGAAACTGGTCCAATTAAATACCTACCTTCTTCCACCTTGAGAAGGTTACCTTTGCTCAGATTGACCTCATATAGTTCATCACTCTCTTCTGCATTGTTGGGCAGACCACAAGTTTGAGATCTCCCATTATCTCCACACAAACACAAATCCCTTTGAGAGAAAGCTCGAGGTGGTCCCGATCTACGTTTTCGCCAAGCCAAAAGTGATTCCTGGTCTCACAGATTGATTCGAGAGAGACGCCGAAAATGAAGAACGCAGCAACCGCATGCCGCCGATCTCAAAAGGGTATGCTTCCTCACAAGTCCTTGTTGTCAGCGATCGTCATCCTCATGAGGCTGGTGCAACGCAATGGCTGATGTTGCTTGGAATCGTGCCTGTGAGCTTGCAGGTGAAAGTATAGTATGGGCACCTAGAGGGGGGTGAATAGGTGCTACGACCAATTTTAATTTTTCTTTCACAATTAGGCTTGACACAAAGGTAAATTCTCTAGATGATGCAACTATGGTGAATTTACCTATATGACAAGGATAACAACAATCACAATGCAAGTACAAGTAAAGGGAGAAGGGAACGAAGTAACCGATATGAAGCACGCGGAGACACGATGTAATCCCGAGTTCCTCCTTGTTAAGGGAGTACGTCTTGTTGGAGGGGTGTGAGCTCGCCACAACGGCCTACTCAACGCCACAAATGACTCACCCTATTCCCCGATGAACCCCGCCACAAAGGCCCAGTCCACCTTCCACTATTGATCCTCTTTGAGGAGAAAATCGAATCCTTTACAAACAACTTGGGGCACACACCCACAACCAAATTGGAGGCTCCCAACAATCTTGAATCACCAAGAGTAGCAAGATGCATAGGTTCTCCACAAGAGGAAACCCTAGTCTAGATCCCTCGAGCTAGAGAGGGGGAAATGAAGAACGGCTCGGTGAAGATGTAGATCGGGGCCTTCTCCTTCAATCCTCCAAAGATCTTCGAGTTTGGTGGGAAGGATTGTGAGTTAATGCGGATTTGGTGAGGTCTTAAATGCTATTGAATGCCAAGGGGAAGAACTAGAGCTCAAGGTGGAAGAGGAGGGGTATTTATACCCCCTCCTCAAATCTAGCCGTTTGGCTGGAAAACACGTACCGGAATATCCGGTCCAAGTTTGGACTGGAATATCCGGTTGGGATATTTCCACCGAGTCCGTTAACTTAAAACGGATTATCCGATTGCCTCTGAATAATCCGGTACGAATAATCCGGCTGGCTTCTGTCTTGCGCGGGCAGCTGAACCGGATATTCCGGCTCCCCCGGAATAATCCGGTACAAATAATCCGGTTCACATCTGTGAGATCCAACTCCAGACCTTAGCAGATTTTCGAGCCGAAAGTTCTCAACCGGAATATCCGGTATGGTTTGAATAATCTGGTACCAATAATCCGGCTCATCTCTGTCCCAAACTGGACCCAAACCAGCCTAAACGGAATATCTGGTTTCCCTGAATAATCCGGTTAGAATAATCCGGTTGCTCAGTGTCCCAAATCTCTTAGCCCAATCTTCACCGATCTTTTCGGTGATCGATGCCGATTTTAAGTATAACACCTGCACACTAAACACCTCGATAAATAATGTACTTAGTATTGTTAACTAACACACAAAACACCTGGAAAACGAAATGCACTTTCAATCTCCCCCTTTTTGGTGTTAGATGACAATACTTTGCAATAAAGCTTTGACGAGAACATGTTTGAAACAAAATGGAAATGTCTCTCCCTATCTATATGCACATCTTTTGTTTGCCACAAATGCAAAAAGTGCAATAATATACGGAGAGCAATTTCCAACAAGTAACAAACATGCCAAAGTAACAATATCACCAATATGTTGAGAATAAGAGAGAAATATATACCTTGTGCGTAGAGATGATAACAAGAATACCCAAGCACAACAATAGATAATATCCTCACCATATAAGATAGATAATCCATGATAACCAATAACATAAGATAGATAATCCATGAAAACCAATAACATAGTCTCCCAACACATGATAGCACATAGTTTTAAACGAGACGATAAAACGAAATTAGTTCACGAATAAGACTAAAAATGGACACAAGCTCTCAAGAAATGGTAAAAGCATACGCTTGTGCCCGAACCCATGCAAATCCCCGTATGCCTACTACTACTTCTCCCACTTTGGCATCGAGACACCAAAAAGGAGATATGTAGTGGTGCTAGCGTCCCAACCACAATCTAAGCATCGGAATGCTCATACGACTTTCCAGCTGACGCGTCAGAAGCACCCTCGGCCTCCCTCTCTAGATCCTCGTCCCCATCCTCATCTTCCTCCTCAAAGTCATCTCCATCACGAGCACGGTAAGAAGCAGTTGTGGCATGAACAGCCTCCTTAATCCGCTCCCAAGGAGTACGGTCTCTGGCAGACCACTCAGAGTAGGACTGTGGAACAAGAGGGGCATGGAGACCACCAGAAGCACCACTCACATGGTGAAGGATCTGACTTTGAGTGCTAGACATAGCTATGTCCCTGTGGTAGGCATGGTACTTCTCCTTGTGGATATCCACCTTCATGCAGAGCACATTGCGCTGAAACCAGGAGAGCTTCCTGACATTGCGCAAGGTGGAGGAAGGATCAACCTGGGGAGCACTAGAAGGGGCCACACCTCCTCTAGAGGAACCACCCTCAGAAGGAGGAGGAGGAGCAGGAACAACCTTCTTCCTCTTGATGTACAGCTTCTTGAACTTGTTCTCTTCCATGGGTAACTCAGAAAAATCCCTCTTCATCACATCCTTGATTAGCATCATGATATATGGTCCATATGGTATGGTGTTCGCACCAATCATAGCATTGCGCAACTCATGGAAGATGATGTCCATGACATCCACAGTATAAGAGGCAGTAGAGTCCTCATCCTCAATATACTGCTTAGCCAAAATGAGAAGGTTGCACAAAGGACTGGTGAGAGCATCATTGTTACCTCCACTTGGCACCAAGAAAGACCGGAAGAGGCGCACAAGCTGATCATAGAAGGGGAGGAGCCCTTCCAGCTTCCCAATAGCAAAGCCTGGAGCATACATATCTGCCATAGATCTCTCCCTCTGAGGTCTCTCCACATCATGCATACGGTAACCAAGTGGAGGGTTAAAGCTGTACCGGTAACCAAGCAGATGAGCCAATCTGTGAAAAGGAATCTCACATGAAGTGGTCTGAGTCATCCACTTCAGAGAGCAAGGGACACTGTTGTCAAACACCATGGTGGACATGAACTGGACAACAAGCTTGGTGTTGCAGTGGCACTGGGTCTCCAGAAGCTTCACAAGACCAAACCTCTCAATGATACTGGAAGCATCAGCAAACTCCTCCTTGTCCCTGATCAACTGAAAACTGGTAGGATGCATCTCACGGATAGGAAACCTGTAGTCGGAGTAGATGCCAGCATATATATATATGACTGCTCCAAGTTCTAGAACCGAGCAACCTCACACTCCACATCACGAGGAGTGTTGTACCAATCCTTCTATCTGATCTAAGCAAAGTCCCGAGTGGATAAATCTGTCTTGTAGTTCTGCCTAGCTGCCTTTCCTTTCTTCTTCTTTGATGGCTTCGAGGCGAGAGACTTGCTCTTGGCAATAGCTTTCCTTGGAGGGCGTTCACCGGGATCCTCATCACTAGTGTCCTTGTATGAAGGACGCTTGCGAAGGCCCAACTTGTCAGCGTGAGAGCTACCTATGAAGGAGAATCATAGAGGAAGCAATAGGGATAAGTGCACATATGTCAAGCAATGGAGGAATCATACGTCAAAACAATAGGGAAGATTCCATGTAATGATCGAGAAACAATTCTAGCTAGGATCAAAATAGTACTTGAGAAATTTGGGACAGAACTCAACCGGATATTCCGATTTCATGACAGAACCTAGCCGGATATTCCGGTTCAAAACTGAACTGGATATCTTGGCTGCTCGACAGAACACAACCGGATATTCCGGTTCAAAACTGAACCGGATATTCCGACAACACGAAAACAACACTAGATTGATTCTCCACTAGATTTGAAAACTAGATCGATGACATGTGAATCTAAACTATTGTCTGTAGCATGCATATGGTACCCTAGGGAGCAATTGCTACCAAGCAATGTCAACAAAAACACAAATCCATGGATGGGTATGGTTATGGCACCAAGATTCAAAGGATTTGAACTTTACCGGCGTCCATGGATGAAGATGCTTGGATGGAAATTCTCCCGAACACGAGGGGAACAAGTTTCGGGCAAGAACTCGCAGATCCCGCAGAGGAAGTGGTCCGGGAGGCCAAGAATCAAGGTGGTGGAGCTTGGGGAGGAGTTGGGGGAGAAGAAAAGGCAAGAACTGCTTCTCTCCCCGTGCCCCTCCGATATAAGTGATTTGCGCCGGATCGGATATTCCGGTTCAAGTTTGAACCGGATATTCTGGTACCACCAGGATATTTCAGTTCAAAACTTAACCGTAAATTCCGGCTACCATCTGATCCAAAACTTCCTAGTTTCAAAGGAACGACAAATGTGCTAGATAGAGTTTGGTTTTTGGGTAGGAGGGCTTAGGATATAAACACCAAACTGAAAGTAGTACTTATCCCGCTCAATTGCAAGAATCAAACAAACAAAAAGTCCAATTGAGTGAGATTTTCCTACGAAAGAACACTTAGGGGAAAAAACAAGAAATGCAATGAAATATCAAATAAACCCCAACTAAGATCCAAATCTTCACAAAGAAGAGGTTGGTGGCCTAAGCCACCATGTAAGAGATCATGGTATGACACTGCGAAGATATATCTTGGGTGCATGGCCAATACTCGACATTGAAGCTCACAATTTAACATTAGAAAAAGAGAGATAAAAATGAATTTTTCTTTGGGCATAATGGGGGGAGGGAGAACCCAATGTGTTAGGATAACACTCCCCCTATGTCCATGCCTACACCTAAACCCAAACACGTTTCATCTATCGGGGTGTGTGCAAGATCCTAAAGTCAAACTCCTAGAATCAATGATGTTTAGTTCATTCCTCAAGAACATGAATCTTGCATCGTCGAGTGGCTTCGTGAAGATATCCACAAGATTGTCCTTGGTGTGCACATATGCGAGAGAAATATAACCTCTTTCCACATATGGTCACGGATGAAATGATGACGAATCTCAATATGCTTCGTTCTTGTGTGTTGCACGGGGTTGTAGGCGATCTTGATAGCACTTTCATTGTCACACATGAGAGGCACCTTATCCAAATGAACGTCATATTCCTTGAGAGTTTTCCTCATCCATAGCAATTGGGTGCAAGCACTTGCGGTGGCTACATACTCGGCTTCGGCGGTGGAGAGAGATATGCAATTTTGCTTCTTGGAAGACCAACTCACCAAAGACCTACCAAGAAATTGGCAAGCCCTGGAAGTGGACTTCCTATCATCTTGATCACCCGCCCAATCAGAATCCGTGTAGCCCTTGAGAGAGAATTGTGCCCCCTTTGGGTACCACAAACCAAACCTTGAGGTATGAACCAAATACCGAAAGATCCTATGAACCGCCAGTAAGTGGCTTTCCTTAGGAGCCGCTTGATACCTTGCACACACACCTACACTCAAAACGATATCGGGCCTAGATGCACAAAGGTAAAGCAAAGAACCAATCATAGAACGATACCACTTTTGGTCTACATCTTTACCATCTGGTTTACGCTTGAGGTGGCACTTGACTTGGATAAGAGATGACTTGATCTTTGCATTTTGGAAATTAAACCTCTTGATCATGTCTTGGGTATACTTGGCTTGAGAAATGAAAGTACCAAGAGCCAATTGCTTGATCTCAAAGCCAAGGAAGAATTTAAGCTCCCCCATCATAGACATATCGAATCTGTCAGTCATAAGTTTTGAGAACTCATTATTGAAAGCTTGGTTAGTTGAGCCAAAGATGATATCGTCCACATAGAGTTGGCATATGAAAAGCTCTCCCTTTACTCTGTTTGTGAAGAGAGTGGGGTCGACCTTCCCAATTTCAAAACCACGGTCATCCAACAACTCTCTAAGGTGCTCATACCATGCACGTGGTGCTTGTTTAAGTCTATAGAGCGCCTTATCGAGCTTGTAGACATGGTTAGGGAAGTTGAGATTTTCGAACCCCGAAGGTTGCTTAACCTCTTTGATTGGACCATTCAAGAAAGCACTTTTAACATCCATTTGTTGCAATTTTAAATTATGCGAAGATGCATAAGCAAAAAAGGATACAGATGGACTCAAGGCGAGCCACGGAAGCATAGGTTTCATCAAAGTCAATTCCTTCAACTTGAGTGTAACCTTGATCTACCAATCTTGCATTGTTCCTTATAACAATGCCATGCTCATCTTGCTTGTTCTTGAATATCCACTTAGTGCCAAGAACATTGTGGCAATCTTTGGGCTTCTCAACTAATCTCCAAACCTTGTTGCGCTCAAAGTTATTGAGCTCATCATGCATAGCTTCAACCCAATCGGAGTTCTCAAGATCTTCAAACACTTTATTTGGTTCCACCATAGATATGTGAGCTTGATGCTCACTAAAATGTGCCAATTGCCTTCTTGTAGATCTTCTAGCTTGAATATCTTCCAAGACCTTGTTGTCTTCAAAGCTCTTCTTATCCTTCTAGCACGACGGGCTTTGATCTCCTCATTATTGCGAGGATGGATCACTTGATAATCTTGATCATTTGGGTCCCCTTCTTGACCAATTTGTCCTTGATCATCATCATCATCATGATCAACAACAACTTCTTCAACACTAGCTTCAACTTGAGGAGAGGAGGATGGGGATGGTTGATCTTGGCCTTGACCTTGACTAGCATGAATGATAGGAGTGGTTGCATATTGCGTTGTAACTTGGTCAATAAGAGGAGGGTCTTCAACATGTTCTTGGGTAGGTGCATCACTTGGCTCCTTGGCTTGTTCTTCTATTGTAGAGGAGGTCTCCACTTGAGTAGAGCATAGTCCTTCTCGAGTCGCCATAAGGTGTACCTCAATGGGGTGGAAAAATCTCACACCCATCCTTCCTATGGCTTCTTGAGGCATTTCAACATCTACATTAGAAACATGAAATTGCGCCACTTGGGAGCCATCATTTTCCTCGAAAACCACGCTACAAGATTCTATGACAATCCGTGAGGCTTTGTCAAACACTCTATAAGTGTGGGATTCGGCACCCTAACCAACAAATATACCATCAATAGTTTTGGATTGAAATTTAGACAAACTAACACCCTTGATCAAATAAAAACACTTACAACCGAATACACGGAAGTAGGAGACATTGGGCTTGTTTCCGGTGAGGATCTCATACTGAGTCTTGTCCAAGCACTTGCGGATGTAGAGGCGGTTGGAGGAGTGGCATGCGGTGGATATGGCTGATACGTCGAAAACGTATCTCCTTTTTTGAACACTTTTATTATTGTTTTCCTCTAAACTTGTGTGTTTTGGATACAACTAACACGGACTAATGCAGTTTTCAACAGAATTACTTTGGTGTCTTGTTTTTGTACATAAAAATCAACTTTCGGAAAAATGCCCAGAAAAGAGCCCATTGATGTTTTCACCCCGGAAGACCCCGGGAGCGAAAAGGGGGCCATGAGAGGGGCCAAAGGGTGGCCACACCCCCCTCGAGAAGGTTCCCCTGGCCGCGCCAGCATAGGGTGTGGGCCCCCCAGAGCCCCCCTCGGACTCCCCTTTCGACTACAAGTAGCCTCCAACCCTAAAACCCGAGGGGGTTCGTCATATTCCACAGAAACACAACAGAGCGTCGCAGCCGTCCCGAACCTCGATTCGGGGATCATAAGTTCCTGTTCTAGCACACTGCCGGGACGGGGAAGTGGGGGAGATCATCGCCATCTACATCACCAACGTCTCTCCATCGACCATCCATGTTTCCCCCATCCGTGTGTGAGTAATTCACCGCTGTAGGCTGAAGGGGATGGTAGGGGTTGGATGAGATCGTTCATGTAATAATGCCGTGATTGTTGGGGCATAGTGCCTAGTGTCCTCTATTAGTGCTATTGACATTGTTGCAACTTGTTATGCTTAATGATTTCCACTTTGGGCCCGAGTGCCATGATCTCAGATATGAACATGTTATTGAATCAGATGATAATTATTGTTTCTTGATCATACCTGCAAGCTGTTTACGCATATTGTTTTCCGGAACCCAAGGCCTCGAAGTGACACAAATTGGGACAACCGGAGGGGATGGTTGCGATGTGAGGATCACATGTGTTCACGGAGTGTTAATGCTTTTCCCCGGTGTTCTATTAAAAGGAACACCTTAATTACCAGTAGTTCCCTTGAGGCCCCGCTGAAAACGGGCTGGTAGGACAAAAGATGTTGTGCAAGTTCTCATTGCGAGCACGTACGACTATTTACGGAACACATGCCTATGATTACTTAGTGGTTGGATGCTTTATCATATTTATCTGTAATGCCCCTGACATGATCATTATTAGAACTTTCTTATCCATGCAACGCCCGTTCATCCATCCCTATGCCTAAAATATTTAATCCGCTGTTTACTTCAAACACTACAGTTGCAGTTGTTTTCATTCCACTGCTGCTATTATTTCACTACTGCTGCTACTATAAAACTGTTACTACTGATAAACCACTATAGACGAAAGTACTTTTAGGTGCTGGTGAATTGACAACTCACTTGTTAAGGCTCACAAATATTATTTGGCTCCCCTTATGTCGAATCAATAAATTTGGGTTTTACTTCCCTCGAAGACTGTTGCGATCCCCTATACTTTTGGGTCATCAAGACTATTTTCTGGCACCGTTGCCGGGGAGCATAGCTTTATTTGCGAGCTCACCAGAGAGTATTATTATCTACTGCCAATCATTCATCATGGTAAATCTCATGATGGAAATTTTCCTATATTACCATCCACTACAAGAAGAGGTACAACTCTGAACACCTCTATTGCTCTTGATTCACCGTCTGTTATGAGTAAGCTGCTTACACCACCACATGCTACACATGCTACTTATACTGAATCTGAAAATTCTTCTGATACTTTTGATGATGCTTCTATTGTGCTTGATGAGAGTGGTTCTCTCGGTCCTTTCTTAGATGCTACTATTGCTAAAGCTAAAAAATATTGCAAACACTGAAACTCCTGATAAAACCCCTGTTACTCCTGCTTTTTCATTTGAGTTTAGAGAGAACCCTAGTGATGATTTAGATGATGCCTATATTGAACTGAGTGATGATCTTATTGATGAAATACATGCTATGAAGGATAAAGATGCTTCTATACGTCTTATGGAAAGTCGTGCTATTAAATATAAATTATCTCCTGATGCTAAGTTTGCCACTTCTCCTATTTATATTAAGGATAAGGATTATGATTTCTCTCTTGATTTATCTTATTTATCTATTGTTGAGAAAGAACCTTTTTGTGGAACTGAAAATGAAAGTGCTATGAAACATATGAATGAGCTGTCCTCTTTGAGTAGTTTAGTCTCTGATGATCTTAAGAAACGTAGTTACTTTGTTGCTAAGATATTCCCTTTCTCATTAAAGAATGAAGATAAAACTTGGTTTAACAATTTGTCTCCTGGATCTATTGATAGTCCTATTGGTTTGGTTAATGCTTTCTTTCAGAAATATTTTCCTGCTAGTGCTCAACATGCTGCTTTACAAAATATATTTAATTACAAGCAATTGGAAGAAGAGAAATTGCCTGTATCTTGGGCAAGGTTCTGTTCTTTAGTCAGAGCTACACCTGGGTATAAGCTAGAAGATAATAAACTTTTTGATATATTCTATAATGGACTAACTGTTGAATCTAGGACATACCTGGATAGTTGTGCTGGTTGTGTTTTCAGGCAAAGAACTCCAGAAGAAGCTGAGGAATTAATGGCTAAAATAAGCCAAAATCATGATGATTGGACTATGGTTGAGCCTGAGCTGACCCCTACTCCAGTACCAACACCAACACCAATACCGAAGAAGAGGGGAATGATTGAACTAAATGATAAAGTGATGAGAGAAGCCAAGAAATCTCTTAAAGAGAATGGTATTAAATCTGAAGATGTGAAGAATATTCCACCTATAGAAGAATTATGTAAGCCAATCCCTCTCTCACCATCCATTGAGGTACACTCCTCCAATATTTTGATAGTAGAGATATTCCCTATAGAAAACCTCTTGATCGATGCTTATATGAATTTGATAATTATGTCATTAAGCAAGATAATTTTAATAAGAGAGTGCGGGACCACCTTATGGAAAACTCTAGAGCTATTAATGATTTGCATGGTATTATAGAAAGAACCTCTAATGATGTTAAAATGCTTGTTAAACATTTTCAAATGGTTCAAACTCAAATTGATCAACTTGCTAAAGTGCAAAAAGATTTGCTAGTTAATGCTTCTAAAGAAAAACATGCTTATGAAATAAGAACTAGAAGTGGTATTGCTACACAAGATCCTTTATATCCCGAGGGACATTCTAAAAGAATTGAACAAGATTCTCAGCAAACTAATAATTATGTTATTCATACTAAGAAGAAAAAGAAGAAGAAACATAAAACTACTGTAGAATCCTTTGAACTTGCTAAAGATCCTAATAGTATATCTGTCTCTGATGCTAAAACTGAAAGTGGTAATGAAAAGAATGATGCTTCTGATAAAGAAGAACCTGTAGCTGAACCTGAAAAGCAAACTAAAACTGTAAAGTACACTAAGGAATATTTCATTGCTAATAAACATGGTAATGAGAGAGAACCTTGGGTACAAAAACCAATGCCTTTTCCTAATAAGAAACACAAATCTAAGGAAGAAGACCACTATAATAAGTTTTGTGAATGGATGAAACCTTTGTTCTTGCAAATTCCTTTAACTTATGATATTAAATTGCCTCCTTATGCAAAATATATGAAAGATATCGTCTCTAACAAAAGGAAGATTCCTAATGAGGAAATCTCCACTATGCTTGCTAATTACTCTTTTAATGGCAAGGTTCCTGAGAAGCTTGGAGATCTTGGTATACATACTATTCCTTGTTCTATTAAAAATAATTATGTTAGAACTGCTTTGTGTGATCTGGGAGATGGAGTTAGTGTCATGCCTTTTACTCTCTATAAAAGACCCTCCTAGAAAAATTGATACCAACTGCTATATCTTTGAAAATGGCTGATAAGTCTACTGCTATTCCTGTGGGTATATGTGAGAATGTTCATGTTCAAGTTGCTAATAATTGTCTGATATTAGCAGACTTTGTTGTGTTGGAAATGCCTGAAGATGATAATATGTCTATTATTCTTGGAAGACCTTTTCTTAATAATGCAGGGGATGTTATTGATTGCAATAAAGGCAAAGTTACTTTTAATGTTAATGATAAAGAGCACACTGTTTATTTTCCCAAGAAGATTGATAGAAAATATGGTCTAAATTCCATTGAAAATATTGAGGCCATCAAGATTGGAGAATTTTATTGTCCTATTCAAAAGCCACCCAAAGAATATGAAATTATTATGATTGGGACTATGCCTATCAAGGTTGAGGTAACATAATTATTTAGTGAGAAACAAAGTTTTGTTTCATATTAAATTATTTTGGTAGAAAGACTTGATCACCCTTGTTAACAAAATGATTTTAAATGAAATGGGCAATGTTTTCACTATGTTTTCACCTTCCCCATATTGTTTTCACCATGTTTGCTTCTGTTATCTCATTATTACTTGAGTACAATCATGTTTTCCACCATCCTTATGCATGTTTTCTTGATGTTTTCACTCTGATTACTGAAGCTATGCATGTTTTCACCACCCATACTTTTGTTTTCACCACTACCACCTTTGTTTTCTTTGGTTATTCTTTCATTGGAGTGTCTTAGAACCTCTGTAGTTATGGTTTTGGTTTTGTTTTCCACGTTTTCACTTTATTTTTCCCGGTTTTTATTAATTATTAAAATTCTGGAAATACCTCAAAAATAAAGTTTCTCGAAAAATTCCAGAAAAATTATAAAAAAAATTTCGTCAAAAATGAGGCAGAAAGCCACCCGGGAGACCCCAGGGGGACCCACCAGGCAGGCACACCCCAGGGTGGCATGGCCTTCCCCTGGTGGCGCCGGCACATGGTGTGGGGGCCCCCTGGCCCTCTACTTACTCTCTCCACTGCCAAAGTCTTCTCTCTCACCCCCAAATCTGAAAACATTTCCTCGATCCCGTGTTCTTGGTGTTCTTCCTCTGGATTTTTGATCTCCTTCTTCAGCCTATCATTTGTGCTGATTTTTGGTGTGTTTGATCTCTGGTATGTGACTCCTCCGATGATCCAAGTAGAATTTTGTTTAGTGAAGTATTTCTTGACTATTTTGGTATTGTAGGTGACAACTTATGTGAGTTTTCATGCTTTATTTGAGTAGAAATAACATAGTTTTGATGTATGTTTAGCTCTCATATAAGTCCCTATGGTAGTCTCCACCTTATAGTTGCTTGAAATTAATTTTTGTGATGATTGTTGAAAAATTTCAGAGATGGAGCATAATGCTTATCAACTAAACCAACATGAGTTGGAGGTGCATGAGGTCATGCTCGTGCACCTTGAAGAGAGGGTGTTCCCATCGATCTATCCATGTCGGGAATTAATGCAAGTTACAGGAATTCTACAGGATTTTAACACTCTAGTGCATAATGCAGGTTTAGAGCGTTTCATTGAGGATGAGCCCATCCAATATGTGAAACTAACTATGTCTGTGGTGCAGGATTTTTGTTTTAAATTGTCTCCAACTAACCCAATGGTCCACTATAAGATTTATAATAAAGCTGTGAGCCTGCCTTTTAGTGTTTTCTGTGCAACTATTAAGGTACCTGAGTGGGGGTCTTGTGAGAAAATAAGTGGGAAGCCCAAACCACTACTGGATTTATATGGAGAGATCTGCCAAGGCAGAAGCTTCACATGGGCGAAGGGTAAAATTCGTGAAATTCAACTCCCTAGCATTCGATACTTTGCCTACTTCATTTCTAAATGTGTATTAGCTAGGAAAACTGCCAGCAAGTTATCTGTTTATGATTTGGCGTTTATTGCTGCTTTTTTGAGACACGATATGTCTTATAACTCTTGCGATTTGATTGCTTACCCTCTCTCACATAACCGTGAGAAGGGCGGAGTTTGTGGGGGTCTTATTGCCTCACGCTTGTTAGCTTTGCATGGTTTGGAGCCACACCCTCTAGACTTTCAGTTTCCTATAGAGAGGCTTAATCTTGTTTCCATGGTTCAACATAAGTTTCTTTCTAGTCATGCTCACTTACACAATTTATCTTTTAAATTAACTTTCTCCAAACGATCCGGGTGGAGAGTTGTTAAAACTGTTAGAGAAGTACATTTGCATGTACCTCTTTTGTTTGATCTTAATAACAGGCAAGGATGGGAGCTTCCTGAGAGTGAGCTGGATACATACCTTGAGCATCTCCCCCAGCAAGGGGAGGATGCCGGAGAGGGGGACGATGGTGATTTCTTCCAGCCCTATGACGCCACGGGGATTCCATATCAGCACCCCGGTTATGACTATGCGCCGGCTTCTTCATCTTCTTCTTATGCGCCCGACACGACCACGCGAGGGATGACCCACCGCAGTGGGGATATTTCCCGCACTTTGATTGATCTCCACTTAGGCCAAAATCCCAAGCTTGGGGGGAGGTATACCGACATCACACTCATTTATATATCATGTTCGGTCGATTCTTTGTATATCCATGTTTATCATTTATTTTGTTTTCTTTTGTTTCATTTTGTTTCTTTCGCTTGTTTTCGTTTCTTTCGCTTCTTTTGTTTTTATTGTTTTATTTCCGCTTTCCAAAACACAAACAGACCAAAAAGATTTCTGTTGTTTCTCTTTGTTTCTTTATTTGGTTTGCTTTATCTTTTAGTTACAGTTTAATATTCAAAACCCCAAAAATATTTTTGTTTGGTTTGTTTGTTTGATTTCTTTTGTTCCTGTTTCATTTTGAAAAATCAAAAAGATTTCTGCTTTGTTTGCTTGCTCTCTTTTTGTTCGTGCTTTAATTGAAAAACCCAAAAATATTTGTTGTTCTTCCTTGGTTTTGTAAAGTTTGTTGCAGAGTTCAACAGTCGTCCGTGATTACATTGGATCTTGGTTTTCATTATATATTATTCGAGCCACAAGTGAAGAGCAATAATGATGATCTACGACAATTCAAGTGTGGCGAGAGGCTGGTATGAATTCTATTTTCTTTCATTTTTGTACATATATCCATCTATGTGAGCATGCTTAGTTTGTTCGTATAAGATATATATGACTTAATGGTTGCTTAATAGTTCATGCTCTCTCATGTTTTGTTCCAATTTATTAATAGTAAATGACTTGTCATATAAATATTTGTTCGCATTGTTTTATTCATAGAAGGGTATGATATTGTGGTAGCCTCCTCTGACTATTTCATTTGAATCGACTTGGCACATGCTCACGCATGCTAAGATTGAAAACAAAAAGTCAATAATCCTCGATGATTTATTTTGCCTCAGAGTTCTAGTATCAATTTTATGCCTCAGTTAATTTTACTTCGTCGCAAACATGATTATGATAGTTGTTGCTCTCTGTATTGTCGCTCCCTATCTATTGCTAGCCTTCACCTGTACTGAGTATGAGCCCTAATCGTGCATCCAAATCCCTGAAAACCAAAGTTTGCCAAATGTGTCCACCATACCTACCTATATGCGGTATTTAACCGCCACTCCAAGTAAATTGCTCATGTGCTACCTTTAAAACATGCTAAAAATTATTTCTGTTTTGTGCCCCTGTTTTAGCTCATGAGGACGTAAATAGAGAATCTTTATCTCACTTGTTGATTGGATTTCACACCCTGGACTAGTGGCTTCATCCACTTATCCAAATGATAGAAGAGCTGGCAGCGGGGTGCCCAGCCCCAAATTAATACACACAAATTCTCTTCACTCTTTTTGCCCCTGATTTATCAGTCAAAGCATAATTGTGTAAAAAAAGAGAAAGAGGGATGACCCTCTATCCAGATGCGTCCTTCACATGGGAGCCGCTCTTGTGAATCCAGTTGACTTGTGACGTACTGTATTGTCTGTTTACCATTCGTTGACATAAGCATATACCTCTCTCAAAATGTTTTCAATACCTCTGTTTAATAAAATAAAAAGCTCTAGCACATAAGTGATCCATGCTTCCCTCTGCAAAGGGCATTTCTTTTACTTTTATGTTGAGTCTCCGCCTCATTCTTTGAGCCTTTCTTGAGAGCATAATTATCATTCTTAGTGTAATGTGTTTGTCCCAAAGTACGGTTGATTGTGGTATAATTTTGATACTTGCATCTTTGATATCTTTACATCTAGTCTTCCCTTGAACTTTAGAGGTGCCCCGACATTTATGTTTTGCCCCACATTTAAGGGAAAGCGAGATACCTCTTTATCAGTTCCTATTATGAATATTTCAATCTTGCAAATAGTTATGCTTCATGTTGTTTATTATTAATATGTAGTTATTTCTTCATGGTTTGCATAGCTATTAAGTGTCAGTATCTTGCATGTATCTTATCATCTGCATAATTAAGTATTTGGTCACATAGTGAGTATATTTACATCATATGAAAGAAATGTGTTCGTAAAAGTCTTTTATCGCACTCAGTTGTCACTGAATTGCTTGAGGACAAGAAATAAGCTAAGCTTGGGGGAGTTGATACGTCGAAAATGTATCTCCTTTTCTGAACACTTTTCTTATTGTTTTCCTCTAAACTGGTGTGTTTTGGATACAACTAACACGGACTAACGCTGTTTTCAGCAGAATTACTTTGGTGTCTTGTTTTTGTGCAGAAAAAACAACTTTCGGGAAAATGCCCAGAAAAGAGCCCATTGATGTTTTCACCCCGGAAGACCCCGAGAGCCAGAAGGGGGCCAGGAGAGGGGCCACAGGGTGCCCACACCCCCTGGCGTGGGTTCCCCCTGGTCGCGTCAGCATAGGGTGTGGCCCCCCCAGAACCCCCTCGGACTCCCCTTTCGACTAAAAGTAGCCTCCAACCCTAAAACCCGAGGGGGTTCGTCATATTCCACAGAAACACAACAGAGCGTCGCACCCGTCCCGAACCTCGATTCGGGGATCATAAGTTCCTGTTCTAGCACACTGCCGGGATGGGGAAGTGGAGGAGATCATCGCCATCGACATCACCAACGTCTCTCCATCGACCATCCATGTTTCCCCCGTCCGTGTGTGAGTAATTCACCGCTGTAGGCTAAAGGGGATGGTAGGGATTGGATGAGATTGTTCATGTAATAATGCCGTGATTGTTAGGGCATAGTGCCTAGTGTCCTCTATTAGTGCTATTGACATTGTTGCAACTTGTTATGCTTAATGCTTGCCACTTTGGGCCCGAGTGCCATGATCTCAGATCTGAACATGTTACTGAATCACGATGATAATTATTGTTTCTTGATCATACCTGCAAGTTGTTTACACATATTGTTGTCCGGAACCCGAGGTCCCGAAGTGACAGAAATTGGGACAACCGGAGGGGATGACTGCAATGTGAGGATCACATGTGTTCACGGAGTGTTAATGCTTTGCTCCGGTGTTCTATTAAAAGGAACACCTTAATTACCAGTAGTTCCCTTCAGGCCCCGCTGAAAACGGGCTGGTAGGACAAAAGATGTTGTGCAAGTTCTCATTGCGAGCACATACGACTATTTGCGGAACACATGCCTATGATTACTTAGTGGTTGGATGCTTTATCATATTTATCTGCAATGCCCTTGACATGATCATTATTAGAACTTTCTTATCCATGCAACACCCGTTCATCCATCCCTATGCCTACAGTATTTAATCTGTTGTTTACTTCAAACACTACAGCTGCATCTGTTTTCATTCCACTGCTGCTATTATTTCACTACTGCTGCTACTATAAAACTGTTACTACTGATAAACCACTGCGAACAAAAGTACTTTCAGGTGCAGGTGAATTGACAACTCACTTGTTAAGGCTCACAAATATTCTTTGACTCCCCTTGTGTCGAATTAATAAATTTGGGTTTTACTTCCCTAGAAGACTGTTGCGATCCCCTATACTTGTGGGTCATCAATGGCCTCGGCCCATAAATATTCGGGAGATGAGTACTTCGCCAACATGGTCCTTGTCATATCCAAAAGAGTGTGATTCTTCCATGCGGCAACACCATTTTGTTGATGAGTGTAAGTGGCGAAGTATTGATGACGAATGCCCTCATCACTAAGGAATTCATTCAAAGTGTAGTTCTTGATCTCCGAACCATTATCACTCCTAATAGCATGATTTGCACATTGTGTTGACGTTGCACTTGGTTGGAGAAGTCGATGATGGTTTGTTGAGTCTCACTCTTGCACTTGAAGAAATAAACCCAAGTGTATCTTGAATAATCATCGACAATAACCAAGCAATACTTCTTCCCACCAAGACTTGCCTCGGTCATGGCACCAAAGAGATCAACATGGAGAAGCTCAAAGATCCTCTTTGATGAAATAATAGTCTTGGCCTTGTGCGAGATATCATCCATCTTTCCTTCAACACACGACCTACAAACGCGATCTTTGGAAAAGGAAACATTTTGTTTTAGTCCGACAATAAGGCCACCTTTGTGAAGACTTTGCAAAGTTCTCATGTTGACATGGGATAAGCGGCGATGCCACAACCACCCCAGATCCGCCTTTCCGAAAATAAACATTGATTGAGAGTTGGTAGACTTCGAGAAGTCCACCACGAACAACTCATTTTCAACATGCCCCATGTATGCGACGTCAAGATTCTTGCTCCTCAAAAGGACCACAATATCAGGATCAAAGAAGACGGAGAAACCCATCTTCCCTAATGAACGAACTGAAAGTAAATTGTAACCAAGAGATTCAACAAGCATGACGTCCACGATAGTGATATCAGGAGAAATCACAAACTTGCCAAAACCCCGGCACCTTAGACTTAGACTTGTCTCCATAGCTGACGGTTGCTTGAATGTCATTTGGGCGCAACTCCGTCACAAGTTCTTTGCTTCCGGTCATATGACTAGTGCATCCACTATCAATTGTCCATTTAGATCCACCGGAAGCATAGTCCTGCAAGAGATCATTGACTAGAGTTAGGACCCGAGGAGGGTCCCTTTATGTTAGCAACAAGGGTCTTTGGAACCCAAATGGTATAGTCAATGTAACCCTCAATAGGACCAACATATTTAGCTTGCACAACACCATAATAATCAACATATAAGAAATTGTGTGGATTGTTAGTTCCCGCGGAAATGCTACGAGTAGTGTTGTCCCTCATGACACCACTACTTGAAGCAACATTGTTAGCTTGTGCGGGTGTGCTACGATAGTCTTATCCCTAATGACAACACCACCCGAGGCACCATTGTTGGCCTTCTACTTGCTCTTCTTCTTCTTGGTAACATAGACAAGACCTTGCTTGCCCACTTGTGGCCTTGGAGCGCTCAAATGTGGTCTAGCAACAACCACATGAGGGCCAGGGGCAACCACTTGTGGGGTAGAGGCCACAACCTTCTCAACTTGAGGGCCTTTGCCCTTGAGCCTCGCTAGCTCATCTTTCAACCTAGCATTTTCCTCAATAATATTTGCATGATCACAAGAAGAAGTAGATGTGCTAGGGTTGTTAAGTTGATTAAGTTGAGTTTGAAGTTGTTCATGCAACTCTTTGAGGGAAGAATGTTGACTCTCCAAAGCTTTGTGAGCCTTGGTTAGTTTTTCAAACTCCTCGGTTAGTTTACCATGACCAACACCAAACTCAACCTTATCATTTTTAGCCTTTTTATATTGAGCGATAGCAAGGTCACGTTCCTTAGTGATATTAGAAACAAGTTCATTATGTGACTCTTCAATAGATTCAAGTTCCTCCTCAAGAGAAACTCTCCGATCGTGCTCTTCTTCAGGAGTCATGGAGAGGGATGCTATCTCATCCGCACCCCTTGTTTCGATCTCACATTTCTTCTCAAGAGCTTCATGGGAATCTCCCAATTGGCTCATGAGATGATCAAAGTACTTCTTGGTCTCCCCTTGTATGTTAGACATAAAACGTTCCAAAGAGAGAATTTCATATTCTACTCTAAGACTAGCAAGATTTTCAAGTTCACTTGGGGTCTTAGAGTTGGGAGAAGGTGATACCTCCGAGGCCTTATCCATGAAGCACTTGGCATTTGGGTGAGGACGATTCTCATTGGGGGATTCAAATAGAGATGAACATGATTGAGTAGAGGCAATAGCAAGAGCGGCCACTTCACTTGTGGTTTCTTCTTCTTCATCACTTACGGAATCATATTCCTCTTGAGTCACTAGCACAAAATTTGTGGGAGACTTCTTGTTGAAAGGTTTCTTCTTGAAAAGAGGTTTTTTGTAGTCGACCTTGGACTTGTCCTTGCGAATGAGCTTGCCACCATGGAGTTCTCTATTTTCATAGGGAAACTCCGCAATGAAATGGTTCTTATCTTGACAATTGAAGCAAGACCTCACTCGTTGAGTCCCATCATTGCCATAGCGAGTCTTGGTCTTCTCCTCAACATATTGCTTGGCCTTGGGAGGATTCCTCCAAACTTTTGCACGGTGAGAGCAATGATATCCTTGAGCACGAGATCATATTCTTGATCCTTAAATGGAGCCAACTCCTCATGGCCCTCTTCTTCATACTCAACCTCTCTTGACACAACTTGGCCTTCAAAGCAACCGATGCCCCTTTGTGCATTCCTATGGCCCTAGTACGATTGTCAAGAGCATTCTTGCTTTGCACTTGATAGGAGCACATCTCTTGCATAACTTGGGTTGAGGTCAAAGAAGCAAAGTCATGTCTTCCTTGAATGCTCTTCAAGTCTGCTGGCTCAAATGGCATGAGAGGAATCATGTACTTCCTTTTGATCCAAGCATCATCAATGTACTTGGCACCAACATTGGAGAATGCGGTGCCACGAGTCTTGAGCCTACGGTACATGTCTTCATGGCTCTCTCCATCATGCATATAGAACCCTTTGGCCTCATTGCTCAAGGCATAATACCTATTCATTTGCATGCTCTCATTGCCCACAAACATGACGACAAGAGCGTCCCATGTTTCCTTGGCGGTGGAATATTGTTGAAGCTGCGGCATGTGGTTAGGACCCACGGCTTGTTGAAGAATTGACAAGGCGGTGTAGTTGAGTTGACAATCTACAGCTTCTCTTCTTGTCAAGTTCTTGGGGTCATGAGGCTTGTGTCCATCACGAGTGACCCTCCAAAGGTCTATACAAGAAGATTTCAAGTGTGTCTCCATGTAATATTGCCATTCACGAAAAGAAAAAGCATCAATTTTAGGTGGACCTCCCCTAGGAATTATATTAGGATGCGGGACGAGAGGATCATGACAATAACGTCCTTCGACGGAGTGATATTCTTCCTCTCCTTTCGTACCCTTATCGGTGGAGTTTTCAGCGAAAGAATTTTTAGATGGATCACCATCATCCCCTTTCTTGGCGCCCTCCGGATTTGCGTCCGGAGAAGATGAGCCGGTGACCTCCGGTCCTTTGGCTTTCAAGAGTTGCATCAATACTTGACGCAACTCATCGATTTTGATCTCCATGGATGAGGTCAATGAATTTTTCAACTCATTGAGATCATTCATAGAGACCGGCGCCTCGGAACCGGCGGTCTCCATCTCATCGACCATACTTAAACTCTTAGGTGGTTAAGCCCGATAGAAGGGCCGAGGCTCTGATACCAATTGAAAGTATAGTATGGTAACCTAGAGGGGGTGAATTGGTGCTCCGACCAATTTTAATTTTTCTTTCACAATTAGGCTTGACACAAAGGCAAATTCTCTAGATGATGCAACTACGGTGAATTTACCTATATGACAAGGATAACAACAATCACAATGCAAGTACAAGTAAAGGGAGAAGGGAACAAGGTAACCGATATGAAGCACGCGGAGACACGACGTAATCCCGTGTTCCTCCTTGTTAAGGGAGTACGTCTCGTTGGATGGGTGTGAGCTCGCCATGAAGGTCTACTCAACGCCACAAAAGGACCCACCCTATTCTCCGATGAACCCCGTCACAAAGGTCTAGTCCACCTTCCACTATTGATCCCCTTTGAGGAAGGAATCGAATCCTTTACAAACAACTTGGGGCACACACCCACAACCAAATTGGGGGATCCCAACAATATTGAATCACTAACAGTAGAAAGATGCCTAGGTTCTCCACAAGAGGAAACCCTAGGCTAGATCCCTCGATCTAGAGAGGGGGAAATGAAGAACGACTCGGTGAAGATGTAGATCGGGGCCTTCTCCTTCAATCCTCCAAAGATCTTCGAGTTTGGTGGGAGGGATTGGGAGTTAATGCGGATTTGGTGAGCTCTTAAATGCTATTTAATGCCAAGGGGAAGAACTAGAGCTCAAGGTGGAAGAGGAGGGGTATTTATACCCCCTCCTCAAATCTAGCCGTTTGGCTGGAAAACTGGTACCGGAATATCCGGTCCAAGTTTGGACCGGAATATCTGGTTGGGATATTTCCATCGAGTTCGTTGACTTAAACCGGATTATCCGGTTGCCTCTGAATAATCCGGTACGAATAATCCAGCTGGCTTCTGTCTTGCGCAGGCAACTGAACTGGATATTCCGGCTCCCCGGAATAACCCGGTACAAATAATCTGGTTCACATCTGTGAGATCCAACTCCAGTCCTTAGCCGATTTTCGAGCAGAAACTTCTCAACCGGAATATCCGGTATGGTTTGAATAAAACGGTACCAATAATCCGGCTCATCTCTGTCACAAACTGGACCGAAACCATCCTAACCGGAATATCCGGTTTCCCTGAACAATCCGGTTAGAATAATCCGGTTGCTCACTGTCCCAAATCTCTTAGCCCAATCTTCACCGATCTTTTCAGTGATCAATGTCGATGTTAAGTATAACACCTGCACACTAAACACCTCGATAAATAATGTACTTAGTATTGTTAACTAACACACAAAACACTGGGAAAACAAAATGCATTTCCAGCAGGTCAAGGTACTCAAGGCGACGGGGGGGGGATATGTCGTTGTTATCTATGGCTACACGCAACACCATCCCAGCTGCAGTGGTTGTCATTCCGGTTCCAGGAGGCAGGCACGCAATGGGCCTGAATCCCCCCCCCCGCCCTAAAGCTACGAGATCGTACGAGCTACATAATCCATATTTCCAACACTAAATTTGCGGGGTGTCCACAAGGTTTTATCCAGATAAATATGGTATTCTTGCTAGTGGCCTTAAACCGAATTTCACCACTCCTTCGCATTTGTTGAAGTCATGCTACTGGACTCGTCTCCTATGATAACAGCCCCCACCAGCCATGATTTTGAAAACCAGGATGAGGTCCCCAGTGACAGAGTCATCATGGTGTTCTGTAATAGACAATCAAGCGAGGATTATCTGATGTGGAATGGAAGCTCAGTGCTCGTTCCCTTTGAAATAAGCCAAGATGAAGTTGCATCAGGTACTTGAAAAAAAAGGATGGAGAGGTTGGAGATGCAACAAAAGTAACTCTGAAAAACTAATTCACCCATTTTTTCCTGGAGTTTTTTCTTCTCATGTACACCCCTGACTTTTTTTTCCGGAGTGTTTTCGCTTTTCAAGGAAAGGATTTTTTTTTACATGAAAGGAAAAAAATTGATGCTTGTAACGAAATAGAAAAGGGGAGAAAACTAAAGCAATATGGGAATACATATTTCTCAATTAAAGCTGCCACATTGTATGTACGATTTTTGTACGTACCATACGGACGTAGCTAAATCTAATCGATTGATTGTTACAAGGAAAGGCATCCGACCCATATGTGATGCTTGTTTGGGTGCACGTGTGTAGAGGCCCCAAACCGGATGGTCCAAAACCCCTCATATGCATACATTCACGATCCCAAGAATTCATTCGTAAACAACATACAAAGTTGGTACACAGATACACTATCCATTACACGAATAAAATATTCTTACAAGCAAATGGTCACATGACCAAGTCTTAACAACTGTCACGAAGGACAGGCAAATGTCTCACAACACACAGTGGAAATTAAACACAACGTAGAAAGCCCGTGTCACGCCTTCACCAACATGGTGCTGACCGGGAGCCGGGCCTAATTCGCATAGTCGTCGGAAAAGTACTCCTCCTCATACTCCTCCTCAGGTGGCATCTCCTTATAGTATGGCCAAGTAAATAGCCAGGGGCGAAACCAATATGAGTACATTTGAATGTACTTTGCAAGACATCCTTTATACACTTACAAAATGCAGTATGCTTATATGGTGGATAGGTAGGCTATAAATAGGGCTCACTACCCATGGTGTATGTAAGATAACATCATGGATGCTTTTGATATCTCTATATCTTTGTTGAAGAAGATACTTCAAAATAAAATATTATAATATTTCTTTCTCTTGTAGATATCGCATGTACAAGAGGTTTTATAAAACTTGTTTTATAAAAGAAAGTTTTCTTTGCAAAAGTTCTAGAAAACAACTCCAGCTTCTTCATCAGTACCTCTCAGGTAGAAGTCCTTTGTTCAAAAACACCTTTTTGAAAATTTGACACAATGCTAGCTACATGGCCGTTCAACTGCCCATATCCGAGGGCTCGGCTATTTTGAATAGTTTTACTCTACAGAGGTGTACACATTCCACTAGATCCAATCATCTGTCATGAACCACCCATGGATCGACACAGCGATATGCAAGCATCAGAAGAGTGATCCTAACTGTCCAGTCTGAACAAGCTAGTATATGGCTATCTTTTCACTTAGGTTTATTCCCCCTGGAACCATGTCACACATCGCCACAGCAGGGGACCCAATTGTTGCACCCGGAGGAGAACTTAATCCCTCACTGTGTATGTCCCGTTTCTCACTCCTGGCGACACTTCGGTTCAGAGAATCATCCTCTCTATAGCAACTTGGGATAGGGCACACACTAACAAACTCAAGTATCTAGATAGGCCTCGTACCCATGTTGGGGTAAAGTGGCCGTACTTCTTGGTTGTCCAGCGAAGACTAGGTTATGTGCCTTTTGTAAACCATTTGAAAACAACTCTTTAGCTCCTTCGGTGAACAAGGTCCCGCCTTTTCACCGTGGACTTTTCATAACTCATTTGTTTGCAAAAGCACATTTTAAAAGTGTCCACTTAGGGACTCAAGATTATTATCTTAGGCGGTATTTATATACCTTATAGTGGCTAAAGGCTTGGTATCACCAAGTTGACTAATGGCAAGGTGATAATATAACTATATAATATTAATAGTAATAATGATAGCCACTCAATAAAAATAGTTTTGGTAATCAAGTTTTTTGTAAAAATTCATAAGTAGAACATGCATGATAGATAATGATAAGTAGTATAACAGCAAGCTTTAAGGATGGCTTGCCTTGGTGGAGTTGAGGGTCCTGCTCGTGGTAACAACAGGAATGGTAGTAGTAGCCTCCGGCACCAACTACTTCTTCCTCGTTTTCTATCGTCGCAAAAATAAAATAAGGACACTCAATCAGAACCAAACTAAGCAAGCAATGATACTCAACCACACAATACAGCAAGCAATTCACAAACAAAAATAACACACAATTTTACCAAGCAAACAATCTACAAGCATACATCCAAAATAATGATATTCACTACTACTACTACTATGGTTGAGAGATGGCATTTCTCACCAAAATGAAATGGAACCAGTGGGTGTTCCACTAGGTTTCCATGACATTAAAGAGGTCCTAAGCCCCTGGTCCAACTTGTGGAAAACAAAATATTCATTAAGCAAAACTACAACTATTGAATCTAGTGAGAAATAACACTATGAGAATAATAACACTATAACTACACATGCATCTCTAAGAAATAAAATGCAACCTAACAGAGGTGAAAGCAACTTCTTATCAGTATCAAAATGGTACTGGACCCTATCAAACACCTCTAAAAACTTAGGTAAATAAACTAGCTATACTTTGCATCACAAGATTTATTAAAATAAAAACTAGAGAATAATACCATGCATATACTAGCTCCATACAATAATCGAATCATTTCCTCGACTGGACCTTGGTAGTCCAGTAATGAAGTCCATCCCAACTTCATCCCATTTTCAAACAGGCACTTGCAAGGGCTATAACAAACCAGCGGGACGCTGATGTCCATCCTTCACTTGCTAACAAATATGGCACTTGGCTATAAACGAGGCAATGTCTCGCTTCATTCCGTGCCGCCAAAACTTCTCCTTCAAATCTTGATACATTTTAGTTCCTCCAGGGTGAATAGAGTATAAAATGTCATGAGCCTCATACATGATAGTTTGCTTCATCTCATATTCAGTCGGAACACAAATGCGTCCTTCATACCATAAGACTCCATCAGAATCAATGGTAAAACCGGCAACTTCTTCCTTCTCCATGCGGGTTTTAATTCCCTCAATACTATTTTGGCCCTTCTGAGCTTCCTTGATTTGATCAACAAGAGTTGGTTTAACTTCCATGGCGTCCAACATGCCATAGCTGACCACCTCGATACCAAGCTGGTCAAGTTCTTTCCACAACTCCGGTTGTCTGATCTGAATCATAGCATTCCGAGAGTCCGTCTCTTGACTAAGAGCATCATCAACAACATATGCTTTTCCAGGGTGATAGTGGATACTAAGATCATAGTCCTTGATGATTTCTATCCAACGGTGTTGCCTCATATCTAGTTCACGCTGTGTAAAGATATACTTCAAACTCTTATGGTACATATAGATTTCACACCTCTTCCCAATAAGAAAATGTCTCCATGTTTTGTGAGCATGCACAACTGCAGCAAGCTCTAAGTCATGAGTAGGATAATTCAACTCATGCGGTCTCAACTGGCGTGAGATAAATGAGATGACCTTTCCCTCTTTCATTAGAACACTTCCAAGACCAAGCTTAGAAGCATCACAATACACATCGAAACTCTTCGTGACATCCGACATAATGAGTACCGGGGCTGACACCAATCGATTCTTCAGCTCCTGAAAACTCTCAGCATATTTGTCCGTCCAAACGAACTTGCTATCCTTCTTGAGCACTGAGTGAGTGGTCTGGCTATACTGGAGAATACTTGAACAAACTTGCGTTAATATCCGGCTAATCCCAGAAAAGATCTGACTTTAGTCTGATTAGTCGGGGCAACACGATTTGCAACAGACTGAACCAGAGCAGGGTCAACAGAGATTCCACCTCCATATACTACGTGTCCAAGAAATCCGACTTCCTTCAACCAGAATTGGCACTTACTGAACTTAGCATACAGTTGATGCCGTCGAAGTGTTCCGAGAACAGTTCTCAGATGTTCTTCGTGTTCTTCCTCACTCTTGGAATAAATAAGAATGTCGTCAATGAAAACCACGACAAACTTGTCCAGGCATTCCATGAAAACCTTATTCAGAAGATTCATGAAGTATGAGGGGCATTGGTTAGAACAAAAGACATCACGGTGTACTCATACAACCCGTAACGTGTGGTGAATGCGGTTTTTGGAATATCGGTCTCACGAACCATCAACTGATGATAACCAGTACGAAGATCGATCTTTGAGAAAATTCTTGCCCCATTTAGCTGGTCAAACAGGTCTTCAATTTTGGGCAACGAGTATTTGTTCTTGATGGTAATATCATTCAACTTACGGTAATCCATACATAAACGTGAGGAACCGTCCCGTTTGTCCACAAAAATGACAGGTGATCCCCATGGTGATGCACTAGGGCGAATCAAATCTTTCCTTAACATGTCATCCAGCTGCTTCTTCAACTCACCTAGCTCCTTCGGATTCATCCGGTAAGGCTTCTGTGCTATAGGTCCAGTGCCGGGTATTAACTCAATGACAAACTTGATATCCCGATCAGGCGGCATACCGGGTAACTCCTCAGGAAACACATCCGGGTATTCACATACTACCGGAACTTCCTCAAGTGCAGGTGTGGCTATACAAGTGTGACAGTGAGTCTATGATGTAGACTTGGTTGCAGTGTAAGCAACTTTCTATCCATCACTGGCAGTCAAAGATATGGACTTCCTGGTGCAATCAATCACACCACTATACTTGGTCATCCAATTCATACCCAGTACTACTTCTATCCCTTGGGATCCCAGTACTATCAGGTCGGCACGAAAAGTTTTCCCTTGTATGTCCACGGGTATCTCCTTGCAAACAAGGTTGGTTTTCGTGCTAGCTCCGGGTATTTGTACTAACATAGGGTTTTGCAAATGTGTGTGTTTCATCCCACTCTTTTCAACAAAAGGCATAGTAACAAAGGAATGCGATGCACCCGAATCAAATAGTACTTCAGCAGGTACAGAGTTGACAGGAAAAGTACCCATCACCATATCAGGTGTGTCCTGAACCTCCTCAGCAGTGATGTGATTCAGGTGTCCTCTGGTTACATTCTGCCTCTTGGACACTGGTGCATGTGTCATCTTGGTAGCATTGTTCTGAGCTGGTGGAGTGATCTTGCTTGGGCACTCCCGAGCAAAATGTCCTTCCTTGCCACAGGTAAAGCAACCTCCATTGGGTTTGGAGTTCTGGTTGGTCTTGGTAGCATGGTTGGACTTGTTTCCATTCCCATTTGCACTTCCACTGCCTCCTAGCTTGGGTGCATAAGGTGCACGGTTGTTGTTGTTGTGGTGGTTGTTGTAGTTGCTGTGGCCATGGTGGTGGTTGTGGTTGTTATGGTTAGGCCTTGGAACATAAGCAGGCGCCCTGTGTGGTGGTGGTGGCCCGACATAGGGTGTGGGGCGGTTTCTGGGTGCACTAGGACCACCTTGGAACTGCATCTTCCTCTTCCTGCTGTCAAAGGCATTCTGCCTCTTGTGCTCCATCATCATTGCGGCATCCGCGAGTGACTCCAGATCTTGGAATGGTATGACCACTAAGGTGCACTTCAACTCATCGTGCAGCCCATTCAAGAACCTCTCCTTTTCTCTTCTTGGCTTTAGTGTTAACTTCATCAGGTTCATACCGGGACAACAGAGTGAACTCTTCCCAGTACTTTGACACAGTCATTCCTCCCTGCCGCAGTTTCAGAAACTTGTCCTTCATGATGTTCATCACACCCTGAGGGATGTGATATTTGCGGAACCGGGCAGTGAAGTCTTCCCAAGTGAAAACGTAGCCAGCAGCGACAGTGTCGCGGGTAGTCTCCCACCAAGTCCTTGCTGGTACAGTAAGAAAGTGGGTGGTGAACAACACCTTGTCATTGTCATCCACTGATGCCACTTGCAAATTGTTGGCGATGGTGCGAAGCCAATCGTCAGCATCTAGTGGTTCCACGATCTTGGAGAAAACCGGAGGATTGGTCTGCTGAAACACCTTCAGCTTTGAGCGTCCACCATCACCGTTTCCATCACCATTGTTGTTATTGTTATTGTTGGCGCTAGCAGAGGCCAACTGCTACAGGGCAGCAATCGTGGCAGCACTCTCGGCTCTAGTGGCCTGGCAGTCCTCCATCATGAGTGCCAACAATGCCTCCATCGACGGCGGGGGTGGTGGTGGTGGTTCCCGGCGAGGCGACATGCTTTTTATTGAAACATGTGTAAGACTATTGTGACGCCCCGAGATCGGGCACTATGCAGATTTCAGCATTCCCGCCAAAATCCACATAATAACCAATTCCAGGTTGCCACTTGTGATAACATTACAATAGTTCACGAATATTCCACAATTACAACAGAAACAGATAGATACAAGATGGCTCAAACGAGCCAGGGTTACAACTGATACATTACAAAGATCCAAATAACAGCGGAAGAAACAACATAGCGTCCGGCTACGGACAAGATCCAAATTGGACTAAGAGTCCTGAAGATAACCGAGAGCGTCCAATCCCTGCCCAGGCCAAGCCGGAGGGATTCCCAAGCTAACGTCGTCAGACTTCAAACCTGTTGACTGCAATGTTGAATATGCAGCCACGAAAGAGATTCGTGGGTCAGTACGGTTAAGTACTGGCAAGTGGATAAACCATACTCACAAGATACCGGCGTAGCTAGTCATCACAAGATACAAATACTTTAGGATCAACGGAAAGGAAGGGGTTATTGCAAATAAGCGACAGCAGGCTGCACTAACCAACTACAGAGAGATACTACAACTTCCGGCTAACAGAAAGAAGATAAGATCGAGTATTGTAACCAATTGAAAGATAACTTCAAACAAAACCCATCCTGGATCTCGCACCTTATCCGAAGAAGCAATCCGAGGATAACTCACACAGTTGGATTAATGAAGGTTCAGATTATTGTGTCAATAAGCCTATTACTAGTCAAGTTGTTAATCATTGGGTGTAAGATTGTTAATCATTAGGTTTAAGTTGTCCTGAGTACTTGTTAGCCAGTACTTTCACCAAGTAATCCATAACCGCGGAAAACACGGCTTCTCGAGAAGATTATCCCTGCAGGGTTGCACCAATTTAGCCGTACACGCAAGAATAACCCGCCAGATGGGGAGCTAACCCACCAAGCGAGGTACTCTACACAACTCAACTCTTCTTCGCATCAAGCCCAAAGCACCTTGGGCGCACGGCTAATCGAGCCCAGAAGAAAATGGACCCTCATAGCACTCTAAGAACGTGCCCCCCTATATGCCGACTACGAAAGTTCCACCCGGGATCCAAGGGCTCGCAAGATCATGCATGCAGCAAATGGAAAACCCGAACTAAATGAGGCGATTTGGACGAGATGCGAATCGAGTCAAATTGAGGGGGGCGCCCATACTCGCTTCCCACATGCGGATAGTGCGCTCATCATGGATCAGTAGACAAGACCCTTTTCCTATTAGGGTCGACACTAGCAGGCCTCAAAACCACAAGGGGCCTCCTGCCGGTGCCTTATCATCAAATTATTATTTAACAATAACAGTAGCATGATTGATTGATTGATTAAACATCGAGCCCCCAGAACATAATGGAATATAGTAACAGAAAGTAACGGGTAACAGACTCGAGCAAAACAACCTAAGCATGTTAGTAAGACACGGGCAACAAGCAATGGTTATAGGTATGGAGGTGAGGCAATATCAAGGTTAAGGGATTCATGTGATGGGTTCGTAACAGAAACAACTACTACTAAGGATAGCAGAAAAGAATCAACGGAAAGAATCGGTAACAAGTGATGAAAGGCAGCCATATGGAAGCAAGTGAGTATACTTGCCTGAGATCCCGCAAGGTAGCAGAACTTGTCGTTGCTCACATCATCTCAACGTCCTATCCGGGAAGAAGCAATGAACCTCGAACAAACACCGGATGCAACAATTACTACTACGGCAAAAGATCCAGCATGATCAAGATATGGATGCATGACAGGTTTAAAGATGCATCAAGGTAAACTAGTTGACAAGATAAACAGATTTAAATGGACCCATATGCAATTTGAGTTGCATATGAAAAGCCCCTGAATTATGGTTGAAACAATTGTTTTCCAACTAATCATCAGGTGAAAGTGGTTTAGTATGATGCATGGATGAGGAAAACAACAAAATAACAACAATAGAACCAGTTGGAAATAAGGTTTACCAATTTTAGAAATTTATTTATTAAGTTAGAAAATTTTGGTTCCTTTAGGGTGTCACACAAACAATTGTTGTTTTCAGCAAGTTAAATTGTTCAAAACAAATAACAAAATTTATATTTGAAAAGAAAACAAGATTTTAGTTGGAATACATGTTTCACTTGTTGAAAAAGGATTTCAAATAAATTATTTAGGAATTAAACAAGTTAAACAAGAATTAAATTGGAATTAATTCAAGTGTGGATGTTAATTGAATTTTATTTGATCAAAACATTAAACCAAGTTCATATTTGGAAAGGTTATGCTTTGATGGTTTGAAAACATATTTTATGTGTCCCAAAAGAATTTGATTTGATCAAGTTATGAATTTAGCAATATTAAATGATTTAAACAAGGTTTAAATCATTTAACCAATTTTAATTATTCAAAACATGAAACAAATTTTATATTTGGAAAGGTGGTTTAATTTTGCATGGAAAACATATTTAATTTGTTGAAATTGGATTTAAAATGAGCAAGTTATTATTTTGGCAATTTTAAATGCAATAAACAAGAAACAGTTGTTTTCAGAAATTTAAATTATTCAAAACAGCAAACAAAATTTATATTTGGAAAGTACATGAAAAGTTGATTGGAAAACATATTTAGTTTGTGGAATTTGGAATTTTTATGAACAAGTTATGATTTTTGCAAGTTTAAGTGATTTAAACAAGAATTCAAATGTTTTACCAATTTAAAATATTCAAAACAGTAAACAAATTTTATATTTGGATAGAACATTTAATTTGGGACAGAAAACATATTAAAAATGTTGAATTTGGAGTTGGGATGAATTACTTATGCAATTTAGAACATTTGATGCAAATCTGCCATTTTTTAGTAACTAGGGACTTAGAAAATATTTTCCAGGGGCTAGAATAATTTGTAAGGGCCTATTGGTGATTTGCAGTTCTTCTGTATCTGAAGAAATAAAACAGAAAAAGGATGTTTCAATTTGCAGGGGCTAGAATAATTTGTAAGGGCCTATTGGTGATTTGCAGTTCTTCTGTATCTGAAGAAATAAAACAGAAAAAGGATGTTTCAATTTGCAGGGGGTGGGATTCGAACCCACCCCCTCTGTCTTGTGCGCCTGGGACCCGAACCAGTGGGCTGGTGCTCTCTTTGTGACAGTAGAGGGGGTCGGGGGGGTATCAGCTGTGGCTGCGGCCTATTTTTCTGAATTGACTGAACCCGAACAGGTACCCATCTGTACCACGACAGAACAGATCGATGGGGATTGCCGGCAACGGCTGCTCGCCGTGGGCTCGCCGGAGAGGGGGCGGGCGCCGTGCGGGCGGCGGGAGGCAGTGGGTGGCGTGCGGTGCTGGTGAGAGGAGGGAGGCGAGAGGAAGGGGAGAGGTGGCCCTGCTCACCTCGTTCTGTCGATGATGACTGCCGATGGCAGGAAGCAGCGAGCTTCTCTCCGGCGATGGCGCGGCGTCCACGAGGGCTCCCAGCCGCTGGCGAGGGGACGGGGAGATGGAGGAAAGCGCACCGGTTCCATTCCCGCCCTCGGGTGCCCCTCGAGGTGGATGTGGTGACCGGCGATGAGTGGAGGCGGTGGTCTGACGGTGGTGGTGAGGGGCGGTTGCAGATTTTCAGAGGAAGAAGAACTAGCAGAGAGGAGAATGGAAGATGGCGGCGCTAGGGGAGAGGAACTAGGGTTTCTAGGGCTAGTAGAGGGGTGAGGGGAGATACTTAAGGAGGGGGAAGGCCTGTACGGCATGGCATCCAGGGGGGGAGCTGATCGGATGGTGGTTTTGGGGTTCGTACAGGGTGACGTTGGCAGGAGGAAGAAGACAGAAAAGAGAGGGGGGTATGGGACAGAAGTGGGATGGGCTGGGGAGAAAATAAGGGGAAAAAGGTGGGCTGCCCTCTCTCTTCCCTTTTTTTTTGCTTTAGATTTTTCCTTATGAGCATTTTTTGTAAAGGATTAAAGAGGAAAAAAAATAGGAATAGCATTTGGGGGGTTTAGGGTTTTCTTTTATAAATTACTTTGTGTTAATTTTCCAAAACAACAACTAAAGCAAGAGTTAACATTATTTCACAATTTGAAAATTTAATTTGGATTTAAAGTTTGTTAAGTGAATTTTTCCCATAGAGTTTGGGGTATTTATTTGATAATTGATTTTATTAAGTTGCAAACAATAATTAAAAGCAAATGTTAGCATTGTGGTTCAACTTTGAATTTATAATGGGACTTTTTAAATTGGGATTTGAATTTCCATTATTAATCATAAGGAGTTGATTTTCAATCAATTCAATGAACTCAACACTTTTTAAAACAATTATTGAATTTTAATGGTTTGCAAAATTTTAGTGGTTTTGAACCATAATTGGATCATGCCCATTATGATTGAAAATGATTTGAATTTAATTTGCCATTAGGGTTTTGATAACAGGGAAAATTTTATTAACAAGCAATTGGATTAAAACAACTTCAAATTATGGAAAAAACAATTGAGTGATTTAGTTTGCAAGTTTGAAACTGGAAATTTTTGAGCAAAGGGTGAAAGTTTAAATTGTTTTGAATTTTGATTTGTTTTGAAAAACAGAACGCAATGCTCATGGGATGCAGATGATGCAAGCAAAAAAGAAAACAAACACTCTCTAATAGGGTAACACCCCAGGTGTTACAGACGACACCACTAACAAGGGATTGCGCCCTCGCAATCCACCTGCTAACCCGGGAGGGGAAAGAAGTTCGACTATCGATTCTTCGTGCTTCCAGTTGATCTCCTCGACACCACTAACAAGGGATTCTCGACACCACTAACAAGGGATTCTTGCTCGGAGTGACGACGATGTTCTTCCACCAGGAACCTTCCGATGATCGAACCTATTAGGTTAATGGCTCAGAAAACGTCCACCCACGTAGGATCCTAACACTTTGAAAGATAGACAAGGGGGAGAGTCCAAAACAAATAAGATGGGAGGGGAAATAGAATAGGGGTAAGGAGAAAAATCCAGAATCCTATTGATATGTTTTCCAAAATAGTTTAGCAGAAATAGTTTTTGACACTCTAGAAACAACGACCGTTAGCAAGGTTATCCTACAGGCTTTGCGGACCCGTTGCTTCGATAACCATTCGTATCGAAACAATCTCGGGAATCGGAACCAAGGCTCTGATACCATTTGTGACGCCCCGAGATCGGGCACTATGCAGATTTCAGCATTCCCGCCAAAATCCACATAATAACCGATTCCAGGTTGCCACTTGTGATAACATTACAATAGTTCACGAATATTCCACAATTACAACAGAAACAGATAGATACAAGATGGCTCAAACGAGCCAGGGTTACAACTGATACATTACAAAGATCCAAATAACAGCGGAAGAAACAACATAGCGTCCGGCTACGGACAAGATCCAAATTGGACTAAGAGTCCTGAAGATAACCGAGAGCGTCCAATCCCTGCCCAGGCCAAGACGGAGGGATTCCCAAGCTAACGTCGTCAGACTTCAAACATGTTGACTGCAATGTTGAATATGCAGCCACGAAAGAGATTCGTGGGTCAGTACGGTTAAGTACTGGCAAGTGGATAAACCATACTCACAAGATACCGGCGTAGCCAGTCATCACAAGATACAAATACTTTAGGATCAACGGAAAGGAAGGGGTTATTGCAAATAAGCGACAGCAGGCTGCACTAACCAACTACAGAGAGATACTACAACTTCCGGCTAACAGAAAGAAGATAAGATCGAGTATTGTAACCAACTGAAAGATAACTTCAAACAAAACCCATCCTGGATCTCGCCCCTTATCCGAAGAAGCAATCCGAGGATAACTCACACAGTTGGATTAATGAAGGTTCAGATTATTGTGTCAATAAGCCTATTACTAGTCAAGTTGTTAATCATTGGGTGTAAGATTGTTAATCATTAGGTTTAAGTTGTCCTGAGTACTTGTTAGCCAGTACTTTCACCAAGTAATCCATAACCGCGGAAAACACGGCTTCTCGAGAAGATTATCCCTGCAGGGTTGCACCAATTTAGCCGTACACGCAAGAATAACCCGCCAGATGGGGAGCTAACCCACCAAGCGAGGTACTCTACACAACTCAACTCTTCTTCGCATCAAGCCCAAAGCACCTTGGGCGCACGGCTAATCGAGCCCAGAAGAAAATGGACCCTCATAGCACTCTAAGAACGTGCCCCCCTATATGCCGACTACGAAAGTTCCACCCGGGATCCAAGGGCTCGCAAGATCATGCATGCAGCAAATGGAAAACCCGAACTAAATGAGGCGATTTGGACGAGATGCGAATCGAGTCAAATTGAGGGGGGCGCCCATACTCGCTTCCCACATGCGGGTAGTGCGCTCATCATGGATCAGTAGACAAGACCCTTTTCCTATTAGGGTCGACACTAGCAGGCCTCAAAACCACAAGGGGCCTCCTGCCGGTGCCTTATCATCAAATTATTATTTAACAATAACAGTAGCATGATTGATTGATTGATTAAACATCGAGCCCCCAGAACATAATGGAATATAGTAACAGAAAGTAACGGGTAACAGACTCGAGCAAAACAACCTAAGCATGTTAGTAAGACACGGGCAACAAGCAATGGTTATAGGTATGGAGGTGAGGCAATATCAAGGTTAAGGGATTCATGTGATGGGTTCGTAACAGAAATAACTACTACTAAGGATAGCTGAAAAGAATCAACGGAAAGAATCGGTAACAAGTGATGAAAGGCAGCCATATGGCAGCAAGTGAGTATACTTGCCTGAGATCCCGCAAGGTAGCAGAACTTGTCGTTGCTCACATCATCTCAACGTCCTATCCGGGAAGAAGCAATGAACCTCGAACAAACACCGGATGCAACAATTACTACTACGGCAAAAGATCCAGCATGATCAAGATATGGATGCATGACAGGTTTAAAGATGCATCAAGGTAAACTAGTTGACAAGATAAACAGATTTAAATGGACCCATATGCAATTTGAGTTGCATATGAAAAGCCCCTGAATTATGGTTGAAACAATTGTTTTCCAACTAATCATCAGGTGAAAGTGGTTTAGTATGATGCATGGATGAGGAAAACAACAAAATAACAACAATAGAACCAGTTGGAAATAAGGTTTACCAATTTTAGAAATTTATTTATTAAGTTAGAAAATTTTGGTTCCTTAAGGGTGTCACACAAACAATTGTTGTTTTCAGCAAGTTAAATTGTTCAAAACAAATAAATAAAATTATATTTGAAAAGAAAACAAGATTTTAGTTGGAATACATGTTTCACTTGTTGAAAAAGGATTTCAAATAAATTATTTAGGAATTAAACAAGTTAAACAAGAATTAAATTGGAATTAATTCAAGTGTGGATGTTAATTGAATTTTATTTGATCAAAACATTAAACCAAGTTCATATTTGGAAAGGTTATGCTTTGATGGTTTGAAAACATATTTTATGTGTCCCAAAAGAATTTGATTTGATCAAGTTATGAATTTAGCAATATTAAATGATTTAAACAAGGTTTAAATCATTTAACCAATTTTAATTATTCAAAACATGAAACAAATTTTATATTTGGAAAGGTGGTTTAATTTTGCATGGAAAACATATTTAATTTGTTGAAATTGGATTTAAAATGAGCAAGTTATTATTTTGGCAATTTTAAATGCAATAAATAAGAAACAGTTGTTTTCAGCAATTTAAATTATTCAAAACAGCAAACAAAATTTATATTTGCAAAGTACATGAAAAGTTGATTGGGAAACATATTTTGTTTGTGGAATTTGGAATTTTTATGAACAAGTTATGATTTTTGCAAGTTGAAGTGATTTAAACAAGAATTCAAATGTTTTACCAATTTAAAATATTAAAAACAGTAAACAAATTTTATATTTGGATAGAACATTTAATTTGGTACAGAAAACATATTAAAAATGTTGAATTTGGAGTTGGGATGAATTACTTATGCAATTTAGAACATTTGATGGAAATCTGCCATTTTTTTAGTAACTAGGGACTTAGAAAATATTTTCCAGGGGCTAGAATAATTTGTAAGGGCCTATTGGTGATTTGCAGTTCTTCTGTATCTGAAGAAATAAAACAGAAAAAGGATGTTTCAATTTGCAGGGGGTGGGATTCGAACCCATCCCCTCTGGCTTGTGCGCGTGGGACCCGAACCAGTGGGCTGGTGCTCTCTTTGTGACAGTAGAGGGGGTCGGGGGGGTATCAGCTGTGGCTGTGGCCTGTTTTTCTGAATTGACTGAACCCGAACAGGTACCCATCTGTACCACGACAGAACAGATCGATGGGGATCGCCGGCAACGGCTGCTCGCCGTGGGCTCGCCGGAGAGGGGGCGGGCGCCGTGCGGGCGGCGGGAGGCAGTGGGTGGCGTGCGGTGCTGGTGAGAGGAGGGAGGCGAGAGGAAGGGGAGAGGTGGCCCTGCTCACCTCGTTCTGTCGATGATGACTGCCGATGGCAGGAAGCAGCGAGCTTCTCTCCGGCGATGGCGCGGCGTCCACGAGGGCTCCCAGCCGCTGGCGAGGGGACGGGGAGATGGAGGGAAGCGCACCGGTTCCATTCCCGCCCTCGGGTGCCCCTCGAGGTGGATGTGGTGAGCGGCGATGAGTGGAGGCGGTGGTCTGACGGTGGTGGTGAGGTGCGGTTGCAGATTTTCAGAGGAAGAAGAACTAGCAGAGAGGAGAATGGAAGATGGCGGCGCTAGGGGAGAGGAACTAGGGTTTCTAGGGCTAGTAGAGGGGTGAGGGGAGATACTTAAGGAGGGGGAAGGCCTGTACGGCATGGCATCCAGGGGGGAGCTGATCGGATGGTGGTTTTGTGGTTCGTACAGGGTGACGTTGGCAGGAGGAAGAAGACAGAAAAGAGAGGGGGGTATGGGCCAGAAGTGGGATGGGCTGGGGAGAAAATAAGGGGAAAAAGGTGGGCTGCCCTCTCTCTTCCCTTTTTTTTTGCTTTAGATTTTTCCTTATGAGCATTTTTGTAAAGGATTAAAGAGGAAAAAAAATAGGAATAGCATTTGGGGGTTTAGGGTTTTCTTTTATAAATTACTTTGTGTTAATTTTCCAAAACAACAACTAAAGCAAGAGTTAACATTATTTCACAATTTGAAAATTTAATTTGGATTTAAAGTTTGTTAAGTGAATTTTTCCCATAGAGTTTGGGGTATTTATTTGATAATTGATTTTATTAAGTTGCAAACAATAATTAAAAGCAAATGTTAGCATTGTGGTTCAACTTTGAATTATTAATGGGACTTTTTAAATTGGGATTTGAATTTCCATTAGTAATCATAAGGAGTTGATTTTCAATCAATTCAATGAACTCAACACTTATTAAAACAATTATTGAATTTTAATGGTTTGCAAAATTTTAGTGGTTTTGAACCATAATTGGATCATGCCCATTATGATTGAAAATGATTTGAATTTAATTTGCCATTAGGGTTTTGATAACAGGGAAAATTTTATTAACAAGCAATTGGATTAAAACAACTTCAAATTATGGAAAAAACAATTGAGTGATTTAGTTTGCAAGTTTGAAACTGGAAATTTTTGAGCAAAGGGTGAAAGTTTAAATTGTTTTGAATTTTGATTTGTTTTGAAAAACAGAATGCAATGCTCATGGGATGCAGATGATGCAAGCAAAAAAGAAAACAAACACTCTCTAATAGGGTAACACCCCAGGTGTTACAACTATGCAGCAAGACTTCCTTGTTTTTAGAAAACCAAAAACTAGAGCAACCAAAAAGAGTGTCTAAAATCCAAAAAGAAATGACAAGTTATTAATTATGGGTAACGATTTTTTTATGGGTTGAGACAAATTTCCAAACATAGATATCACACAAACAAACATCAAACTCATAGCATAGAGTCATACATAGCACAATACACACAACAGACAACTAACACAACTACGCTCCTCAGAGCTACATCGGGGGATTCGCCTCATAGGGTCGGCGTACATCTCACTGGCACAACTCCACAAGCTAAGAGGTACTACGACTAGTACTGCCCGCTGTCTCCGTCGAAAAGGAGCTCCTCGGGATCCTCCTCCTCAGCTAAGTCGTCGTCCTCCTGCCCGCTCTGTTCACTCATGTCCATCCCATCATCATCAGATCGAATGTCATCGTCGATTAGGAGATCCTCGTTCTCCCTGCGGAGCTCGCTGTTCTCCTCCTCCAGCTCCTCGAGTGTGGAGTCTCGAGTGGCTAGGTCCTCTCTCGCAGTATTTTGTCGCTCACACAGAATTGCGTTGGCGTCCTGAAGTGCCTCCACCTTGGTGGTGAGACGGGTACGGGCCAGACGAGTGGTCCGCAGCTGCCCCTCCATGGCTCGAGTCCGGGCGGTCGATGTCTCAAGGTCAAGCATCGTCTTACCCAGGTGGGTACAGAGAAGACGGCACTCCGCAACAGTGGTGTGCTGCAGGATGCTCATGTCATCAAGTCGACGCTGAGTGTGGTACAGCAAGACCTCCATGTCCTCCAGGTGAGGACCCGTACCATCGAGATCCTGTGGTACGGCAACATGTGTGCCAGTCTCGTATCTCCTCCCGAGAAACTCAAAGCGAGTACCCAGATACTGGAAGTCACTCAGGTGAGCCAGGCGTGCAATGGCCTCCTGGATCACCCTAACAGCGCCCTCCTGCCAGGAGCGCTCAAAGACGGTGATGACAAAGGTCTCTGCTGAAGGAGTGGTCAGCGGAGGGTGAATAGTGCACTCCACGAACCAGTCTCCCTCAATCGGGGATCCGAAGATCATCCCTCCCCGCAGCACCGGAACCGGACGACCGATGAGTTCTGTCATCGCTACGAGCCTCCGCTGGAAACAAAAAGTGCAAAAATATATATATACACGGTCGCGCTATTTGACTCACTGGATGCAGAATATTATTCTGAACCCGAGCCATCCATCCTGTCCGAGCGTCTGAGCCACCCAACGTCCCGATATAACGTGGGTTTCTTTCAGTAACCACTGTCGTAAGGGCATCTCCAGTCGTTGCGCCCCCCCAGGACGCAAAACCCCGGCCTTTTTTCGCGCCGCGGCGCGAAACGACGCTATTCTGTAAACCGGGGGGGCGCGTTTCCCAGCCGTGAACCCAGACCGCCCCCCAGCCGGCGATTCGGTCCAATTTGTACAGGTAGAGATTTGGCACACAAATAAATGAACTTTTGCCACCAAATAAATATAGTTTTGCCACACAAATAAATAGTTCAACAATTTAAACAAAATAAATAAATTACACTAGTCATCGTCATCGTCCTCAACATTGTCATTCCCCTTTCGCGCCCACAAATGCTGCACCAGGTCATCCTGCAGAGCATGGTGTGTTCCAGCGTGTCGAATCTCCTGTCGCTTGGTGAGGAAGTCTGTCCATGATGCCGGCACCTGGTGATCAACATCTGCAAGAGGGCCCTGCCGGTAGTATGGTGTGCTTGCCTCACTGTCAGGCACCGGGTCATCCCGCTCACTCTCAATGATCATGTTGTGCAAGATCACACAACACTGCATCACCTCCCACATGTTGGACTTCGACCAAGTCATAGCTGGGTACCGGACAACAGCGAATCGAGATTGCAGCGCACCAAATGCCCGCTCAACATCCTTCCTGCAAGCCTCCTGGCACTTGGAAAACCAAGCTTTTGCGCTTCCTGGGATAGGGCTGGAGATGCTCTTCACAAATGTTGCCCACTTCGGGTAGATGCCATCTGCAAGATAGTACCCCTTTGTATACTGGTTCCATTGATCTCATAGTTCACAGGGGGGGCATGGCCTTCGACAAGCTCGGCAAAGACATTCGAGCACTGCAAGACATTGATGTCGTTGTGACTTCCAGGCATACCAAAGAATGAATGCCAAATCCATAGATCGTACGAAGCCACGGCCTCGAGAACCACCGAGCACTCTCCTTCCTTTCCCTTGTACATCCCCTGCCAGTCAAATGGGCAGTTCTTCCATGCCCAATGCATACAGTCGATACTGCCAAGCATCCCAGGAAACCCTCTTGCTTCATTCTCTGCGAGGAGACGAGCAGTGTCTTGCGCATTGGGTGATCGCAGGTATATTGGGCCAAAAACTGCAACCACTGCCCGGCAGAACTTGTTCAAGCACTCGAGGGCCGTGGACTCGCTCATGCGCAGGTAGTCATCTTGTGCATCTGCGGGAGCACCGTATGCAAGCAACCTCATGGCCATCGTGCACTTCTGGATAGAGGTAAAGCCTACCGTGCCGGTGCGGTCCTTCTTCAACTTGAAGTAGGTGTCGAACTCCCGGATGGCATGCATGATCTTGAGGAAGAGCATGTGTTTCATTCTGAAACGACGCCGGAACACCTTCTCGTCGTTGGTGGGATCCTCGGCGAAGTAGTCGGAGTAGAGGATGCAGTAGCCCTCGTACCGCTGCCTCAGCCTGCTCTTGCGGCGACCGGGCATCGATCCAGTGCGGCGCGGCGTCCTGGGCATGCAATCCACCCAGGCAGCTCAGGACGAGCAGGTGTTCCTCATCGTCGATGGCGGCCTGGTCTTCCTCGTCGAAGAGCTCGGCGAGCATCTCCTTGGCGTCGGAGTCCATGCCTCGGACAGAACGTCGAACACCTTGCGGGTGGTGGACGCGGTTGACCGGGCACAACCCCCTCCGTGGCAGAGACGCGAGCAAACGGCGGCGACGATGTGGCGGAGAGGCTTGCGGTGGTTTGCCTCGCCGCTCGTGTGTGATGGCGGCCGGCAGCGGCGACGTGGGGTGTGATCGGCGGGGTGGCGACGGCGAGGTGAGCGAGAGGAAAAGCCGAGCCGGGGGTGGGGAAAGTGGGACAAATAGCGCTCCCTCGCTGACATCGCTGGCCCACGCGCGCTTTTCCTTCCGCCGCCCGCCCCCCCCCCCCCCAGGCCGAACCCAACGGGCTGGGTTCCGCCTGGGTTCGACGGCGCTAATTTCCGCCAAAACGGCGCTTTTTCGGGTTGGGGGGGGAGCGACTGGTAGAAAAACGGCGTTTTTCGAGCAAAACGGCGCTATTTTGCGTCCTGGGGGGCGCTGGGGGACGACTGGAGATGCCCTAAGGGCATATGTACAATGGTTATATCTTAGCCTTATCATGCTGAGGTGGAGGAGAGAGAAATGGAAAAAAGAGCATTGTCTTATCTTAGCTAAGAGATGATCTCTTAGCACAATTTGTCTCACCACAAATTTAGGGATATCTGATAATAAAGATAAGACTAAGATATAACCCATTGTACATCGTGTTTTCTTGTCATATCTTAATTACGTGGCTCGTGTAAGATAAGACTGTCTTATCAACCATTGTACACGCCCTAAGAAACTTGTAGCGAAACGTAAGAAAGGGGCCAGGGAAATGCCCACGATCTGGCCCGCAAACCACATGTGATGTAAAAAGAATCCGGCCCGCGTAAAGAATATTATAGGAAACAGAGCTCAATTCTAGTTCCATCAACCACTAACGAAATAAAATATTAGCTAGGCTAAGAATATTAGTTGCCGTAACTTTGCAAGCTCTCTCTTTAGACATTAGGCTCCATGGTTCCACATATAGCTTATTTTACCAGCGTTTTAACATATCACTCTGTACTTGTCTGCATGATATTGTGACCTTCAACTTTCTTGCAAGTTCACATGGTATTTTGCACATCAGAATTGCTAAACATTCCCAGGCAATTGCTCCTGAGAATATAGGAAAACCTATGAATAGCACAGACAATAAGCTTTCCAGCAAATAGAAGACATGGGAATATCACTCGTAAAATAAACAACAACACTCTGCCCGCAAACAAACATACAACATGATATCTTTCACATGCTAGTTGTCTATTATTACAACGAATACTGCATGTTTCATAAGTTGTCGCCAACATTACTGGACTCAGCAAACTTAAAACACATGTAGATATTTTTAGTGAGATGATCACTCATGGGTGGTCGCTGGCTTGCAACTATGACCGGCCAGGCAGGATTGTTTACACGTGACGCTATCTGAGAGCACCCTGCACATATGCAAAAGGTTAGAATTATATTATGATCAAAATAAGCAATATGGCTCCAAACAGGTCTTTTGAAACCACCTTAACCTGCCAAAAAAAAAGCAGATCTTATGGCAACAAATGTGCAAAGGAGATGTCAGATTATGATAAGTGATGGTATGGAGTGATCACCGACATTTTTCTGGTTGAGTTGAGCAGGTCCAATGTTTCATCAACAGGTTTCGCACCGTATTTCTTTCCAGTTGAAAGATCAGAGAATTCTAAGAGGGATATAAAAGTTCTGAGAACAAAGCAAGCAACGAGCACTGTGCGCAGTAGGCTGGTTTCAATTATAAAATAAGCTACACAAAATAAGGGTCCAACATGGTTAAATATTTCGCATGTAAATCGCATTAACTAGATATAATAGGCACGCTGTTCATGGCCAGTAAAGAATATAAACAAGAAAGGAAATATACCTCCATCCATCAATGTTTTCAGCTAATAAAAAATAGAGTTAAATGCATGGCCGGTCCTAATTCTTTTGCCGAAATGTCAAGTGAGTCCTAATTCTTTCAAAATGCACATCATGGTCCTAAATCTTTTTAAGTTGTTCATCGTAGGTCCTATTTTGATCTAACCAGCGCTGACCTGCCCATGTGGTGGTTTGACCACTGCCATGTGGACGGGGGCTCCGTGAACTGATGTACAACTTTAGAGAAAGCGCTCTTAGGTTGTATATTTCTTTTAAATGGCGATCATGTTTTCCTTCCAAATTTACCTGACATATATAACAATCATGCACATACTGTCTCCTTCGGCCATTGTTTCCCGGACAATGGGTGCCGTCCCCTGCCAGCTCCTGTCCGTGCGCTCAGCTCCGGCCATGGCCGCTCATCTCGGTTCCTGCCTCAAGCAATAGCACACCGCTCCCCCATCAAGACAGCCGCCGCGCCACTGGTTCAGCGCCGGCAGGAGTTAGCGGGGTGCATGTCCACATCTTGCAACTGTATCTCCAAGCCCCATGGATGCCGCTCCCACACGCCGCCCGTAGACGCCGCGCCGTCCGACATCTTCTGGACAACCAACGCGTCGTGGCCGTCATGGTGCGCTGCAGCCGGTCCCAGCGTCACGGACGGCGACATTGAGCGGATGCGCGACGCCGAAGCGCGTGCGCGCCTTCCGCATCTTCCCCGTGCAGCCTGCACATAGCACACCTCGCACTTGCCACCGGCGCTCTCCTGCCGTTTCAGCTTGTGCTTGGACCTTGGAGTGGACCATAGACTTGAGCGACATAGGGAAGCGGCATGCGCACACATCATGCAGTCTGAAGCCATTGTTGGGGGTTGCCGTGGCCGCACATGTACCTCGGAAGACGCCGGCAACCAGGCAGCCATCGCAGGTAAACTGTCCATCTCGGCTCCGGCCTCAAGCTGGCTAGCGCCGCTTGCTCCCACGGTCCAACCTTTGCACGTGACAGGAGCTTGTCACCCTGCTGCCATTGCCTCCGGTCGTCCCCAGGACCCAACCTTGCCTTGCCGTTGCTGTCCCCAAGCCGAGCGCTGCGCTCTAACTTGAGTCACCGCGTGGCTGCTCCCCCGTCCTCGCAGGAGAGCACGACCTCAACAGCCAGCGCCTCTCCGTTCTTCCACGCGTGTGCGCCGATACCGGCCACCTTGCGTCGCGGGAAAGTTGTTTTCTCCCCGGCCGCCGTGCAACAACGCGTCCTCGCAGCCGAGTCGGTCGCAAGCTTTCTTCTGGCGTAGACGCAGCAGCGCTGTCGTCCCTAATTTGCCTGCAGTCCACCCAAGGCATGCATCCTATACGTCAGCTCCATGCGCCTTGGCGTCGGGGCTGGGTTTTTATTTGGCAAAGGTGCATGTGGCACGTTACGCCTCCTGTCCACGTGGCGGAGGTCAAACCGCCACCTGGGCAGGTCAGCTCAAATTAGGACCTCCGTTGACCAACTTAAAAACATTTGGGACCGTGATGTGCATTTTGAAAGAATTGGGACTCGACATTTCAGCAAAAGAATTAGGACCGCTGGTGCATTTAACTCTAAAAAATATTAAGAGCACCGTTTAGAGCTTGCACATGGTCCATTTAACAACAATTTTTATGAGTTTGCATATGAGAAACAGACCTTATTGGTTGCTGCGTGGAATGGATCATTGAAACTTAAACTTGAACATAAAAATTCCAGAAAATTGGATTATCCTTGTTTTCATTTGGTACCCAGGCGCAAGGCACTTCCCCATAGTTTTCTGAACATTTGCGAAAACGCAAAAGCTTTGCGTTTCATTATATTGATAGAAAGAGAGTTTAAATGTACAAGCCTGCGAGGAGGCCACCCCACCGGTACAACTCAACCCAAAGCACAGAGACTATCCTAGGGGAGGAGCAGACCGAGCCCTTTTGCCCCCGCTAGAACCCAGTCGCGAGCTGCTGCCTTGATGGTAGTGAGCAGTACGCCTATTGACGGGGTCCCGTTGTCGAAGACCACTGAGTTGCGTTGTTTCCAAATCCACCAAGCCGAGAGCATAATGAGCGAAGAGGTGCCCTTGCGAAGCAGGCGAGGGGTGGAAAGTATGGTCTGGTGCCACCAATCAACAAAGTCGTCGTCGACATCCGGGGGTGTAGAGGTAGATCGGATCCAAGAGAGAACCTCATACCACAGAGATCTGGAAAAGGAGCAGCCCGTCAGAATGTGGGACATCGTCTCAGGGCCCTGGTCGCATAATGGGCACTGTGCTGGGTGCGGTAAGGCGCGGTTCGCAAGCCTTTCTCCGGTCCAGCAACGGTCCATGCAGGCGAGCCACAGAAAGAACTTCACCCTTGGCGGGGCCCAGGTCTTCCAGATGAGCTTCCAGTTCGTGGACTCGATAGCTCCGCGGAACAGGGCCTCGTAGCAAGATTTCGAGGAGTAGACAGCGTCCCCCGTCCAGCGCCAGAGCAACTTGTCCGTCGTCTCGGTCAGCTGGGTCCGCTGCGTGAGTCTCCAGGTCTGAACATACTGCCACAGTGCTAGGGGGGTGCATGCTCCCACGATGTCTCCAATCCAACGGCGCTCAAGCAGCGCCTCTCTCACCGTCCGGCGCTTCCAGCGCCTCTTAGGGACCAAAGCGAATAGTGCTGGAGCCAGCTCTCTGAGAGAATGGCCCTCAATCCATTTGTCCACCCAGAAAAGCGCCTCCGCTCCATTGCCCAAAGACGTCACCGTGGAGGCCTCGAAGATGTCGTGCTCTGCCTTGGAGAATTGAATGTCCAGGCCTTTCCAGGGTCTGTCTGGGTCGGAGCGCTTCTTCCAACATCACAGGACATCCAGCAAAATGGACAGAGAATCAGCATATGAATCAAGAAACTGAACAAAATTTCCAACCGAAGAAACTCCTTGGGCAAGAATTAAATCATTATGAAGGTGAGATGCCCTCAAGAAGAGAAATTCATTTTGCATTCACACCATGATCAGTATAGTTCAACATATTTTGAAGCTGGTCGGATCCTATGCACCAAAATTCATATTCAAGATAAGCAACCAAGTATAAATACTCTACCCACCAAACATTTGACCAAGAAAAAATCTAGACACGTAAGAATTAACCAAAACACATAGTATATAAGATACATCTGGATGTCACAAACTAGATTGGTGGAACACTTTTTGGTTATGTATGTCATATTGCCTTAGTTGTGGATAGAAGATGCTTTTCCGAAACTGAAAGATGTGTTCTATAATATTGTATAGTCATCTGTACAAGGAAATGCTTTCATAGATTCAGTGCTTGGTTTTTTCATGTTAGTATCTTCAGCCATAGATGATTTCGGCACTACAACTTTGTTGTAAATCAGGCCATAGAAACTTCCGTTGCCTTGCGACATGAAAATTAAAGAAAATGCGTACACTGAATCATTATGATCCGCTTGAGTCCTTCTTGAGCTATTAAACAAGAAGAAATTGCCTACACTATTTCTGAAATAAACACAGATCTAGCAAATAGGCAAAATTTGTATTCATATGGTTGGCAGATTAATATGAGTTCAAACATGGTTTATCACTACACAAAATATTATATATCTAGCTCTAATACAAGAGTTTTCTAACTTCTCAACATTCTTTTCCTTGGAAGTGAAAGCATCAGCGCCATGTTTCCAGAAAAGAAGTAGTACATCAGACTGGATCACCACAGCAAGAATATCCTAATATTGTGAACAACAGGGACGTAATTCCTTGATGGGTCTTGTGTTCCGTAATAGCTTGGTAACATACTAATTTGGAGCAATGACATAGAAATTTATATTGATTTTTTTTACATGCTTCAGTCCACCGCCTAGCTTGGTAACACACTAATTTGGAGCAATGACATAGAAATTTCTATTTTTTTTTAACATGCTTCAGTACACCGCCCACCATGAAACGACCCATAGCAGTGCTTAGGCTGCCGGCCGCTCATCATGGAGCCAAAGCCACCTACAACGTTTCATGTTCTGACAGTTATTACTCTGTATTTTTTTCCCTTCAATTTGACTTTAAAACACATGCGGTACACACCTTCAAAATAATAGGCCATCATCCACCTAGCAGAACAACATATAGAGAGGTCAAGTTTGCAAAGCTGTAAATTATATGCCTTTTGTTTAGAACCTTTTCCTGGCCACTTCAACTCAATCATTCCTCCACAAAGGAAAGTGTTTTGTTTGTGGTATCATGATCTCTCATCCTAGAATGCATTAATCCATCATGGTGGTGTAGTATCCACACATTCTGTTTCCACAAACCCAACTCCCCCATAAAATTGATCTCCCAGCTCTCCCCAATAAACACAGAACAAAACGCACAACAATTCTACTCTGTGAACAAACTGTATGTTTCCTTAGTTTGTTTGTGGCCTACTGTTCTTATTTCTTTTTTCCATAGAACTAGAGCAAGACAAGAATTACTGCTTCTCTGCTCTGGTACAGGAAAAAGCAGCGCAATTCCAAGAAACAAGGCAATGACGAACACAAATAGGATATAAGGACCGGCACTTACTCATCTAAATTTGTTGTAATGGGGTGGTACTGAAGGATACCAGTTGAAAATAAAGAAGCAGCCAGCGCCAATCACAGGTTGTGCACCGCCGAAATCAGTAAAGAATACCACGGAAGCAGCTACATGATAAAATAAATAAATTACATCTCCAAGAAGGTGTCTATTGCGCTAGAAGCTGCTACTGGTGGACTCTGTGGTCAATTGCAGGTGACCCTTCTGAATGATCGAGTCTTCTCCTTTACTGTATCCTCCAAAGAAGTTGGGTTTTGGTTTTATCGTCGAAAGTTCTATAGTTGCCCGCAGTTCAAATGTTTCTATCATCTTTGGAGTTCGGGTGGTCCGCTTTGGAAGAAAGAATTTGGTCTGTGGCAGAGAGAGTGTGCAGGGGAATGGATCTTGGCTAACAGAAAACGTCGACCTGCTCCTGTTAATGTCCTGTCGCTGAACCGCCGTTCTGATTCCTCGCAAGGGTCCATCCTCCGCCGTTCGAGATCGCCGGCGGCCAACTCTCAGTCAGTAGGTATCCCGGGTTTTCAGCACGTTAATTCAGCCCCGTTGATTCGTTTTGGTTCAATGGATCCGGTTTCTTTGCCGATTAACACGCACAGAATTTTTCCTTCCGCTGATCACGCGCGGACCGATCTTTCAAATTTAACTCCCAAGGCTGCTGCTAGTGGGCCGTTGGATTTCGCTTCCCCGAGCGACAGGATTTGTGCTACGCCGCAGGTGGCCCAATTAACTGCTCCGTCACCCCCCGTGATCGAAGGATTTGAGGCAGTCATTGATCAGATTGTTTGGCAAGTTTACGACTGTCAGAGATGCCTAAATTGGGGGCATGATTCTAGGGATTGTAACCGGAAAATCAGATGCCGAAACTGTTTCAGGTCTGGCCATATTCGCAAGGATTGCTCTTTCCCCTGCCCCAAGGATTCTCTTCGTTGGGTACCGAAATCTAAGGAGACCCCCCCTAATATAAATACAGAGGTACGTGATCAGGTTATCTCTACCCCTGCTCCGTCTTTTCCCTCATCGCCGCCGCAGATAAACCCTCCTCTGTCAAGTCCTCCTGCTCCACCTGACGCCGCTATGGCCAATTTTGAGTTTGATCCTGCCCCGTGGATGCCAGAGGGTTTCCAGATCATTGATGGTGGTGCAAACAGACTCCCTCGTACCTTTGTGACTCCCTCTTGCCCTATTATGGATGGCCACGAGACCTATGCTGTTGCTATTGTTGAACCTCAGCCGTTGGAGCATGAACTTTTCCACTTTCTGCAGCAAGTGCGCTTCTTTCTCAATGATCAAGATGTAGAGGTGATCAATTCTTGGCCCTGGTTCCATGGGGTTGGCCTTTTCCAGTTCAGAAACCCTGTTGTTAGACAGGCACTGGCCTCCCACCCTCCTTGGAATTTTGGGGGACAGTACACTCTCTGATTCATTAAGCATGATGAAGGGATTAATTTCAGATCTCAGTCAGGTATCAGAACAGGGTGGCTTATGTTTATTGGTATCCCTATGGACTACAGGAACACTGAGAGCATCAGAGAGGCAGTTAACACTTTTGGAGAATTTCATTATTGGCAGCATCGTGATATTCAGAAGTGTAGGACTTTGGTATATGCTTCCTTCACTGCTCCTTCGTTGGTGCCTCGAGACGTGGTTTTCAGGCAAGCCAGAGTTGGCAGATTCTCGGGTTCTAGAAATTCTTGGACTGCTCCGTGTTTCATTCTGTCAAGTGAGTTCGCTGATGCCCACCCTGCTGACGAGGACCCTATGCCGCTGGACGGTAACCCTCATCCGCTCCCTGGCAATTTGCACGGTGATGGCATGATGCACGGTCTGCCAGAGTTTCCGGAGATTGGTTGGAATATGCCGTTACCACCACATGTTAACGGTCCTAATGATGTGCAGCAATTCCCTCACGCAGATAACCACCATGAACATGTGCACTCAGTCTCCATCAGTAATCTCTCTGGTGGATCACCTAGCTTGGATGTTGGCTCTCCTCGGAGTCAGAGCATGCCTTCTGCTTTGCCTCAGATGATGCAGCAGAATGATGAAGTGTTCGTGGAAGCTGAGAATACAGCCAGCTCTGTTCAGAGGACCACTCCTATCTCAACTGATTTGACCTTAGCGGGTGGTTTTGCTGTTTCTGTCAATTCACCTGTTTCAGGTTTTACTGCTGTCCCTCAGAGTTCGCCAGCTAGGCCTGGAGAAATTTCTCTGTCAGTACCTGTTACACCTCAGCCTGCTAGGGTGGACGGTTCCCAATCTGCTTTGGGGGTTGATGCTGCCATGGATTTTACTTCGACTGTTAACGTGGTTGAGGGGCTCGGCTTGTTGGACACTGCCCATGGCATTTCTTCTGCTAAGATTGTAGCTTCAAGTCCATCGAATGAAATGGATGTTGCTGCCGGGTGTGTTGATCTGGTTAGCATTAACAACAATTCTCTGGTGGTCTCTAGTCTGCAGTCAACTGCGGAGGGAGTGCATACTTCTGTGAAAGATTTGATGACTACCTCAGCTCCTCTGGGAATCGGTATAGATGGAGCGTCAGTTAATCGTAAACGGTCGGCTACTTTGGCTTTTGACGAGGACACCACTGCTTTTGCTCCAGAGGTTCAGGTTGTGACTGAGCCACGCAAGGTTGTAGCTATCCCTGTTAGGGTGGCAGAGAAACCACCTGTGGTTTCTGATGTTTCTGCTGTGCAGTTCTCTGTGTCCTCTGATAGAGAGCCATTGAAGAAAAATAGGCGGGCAAAAATTCCTCTGGTGAATACGGCTGTTAGGATGTGCACACGCAGTCAGTCTCGTCTTGATGGTTTTAGGCCACCAGTCACGCCTGGGGTGGTCAGACCTAAGAAGAGATCTAAGAGGGGGGTGCCAATCTGTACAGAGGCTCCAAAGAATAATACTCAGACTCGCCCACCTCTTTCTATCAGTACAATTCAAGAAATTGGTACTCTTTTGGAGATGGAACAATCTGATCTTCAGGCAGACAAGCTTATGGCAGGGTCTGTGGATGGTTCTAAAGTTGATATGGTTCCCAATGATAAGTGAACTTTCTATGCTTCGGGGTGGGTGTACCCCTAAATACATCCTGTATCTTGTCACTTCCTTTTCTCTAGCTTGTGCCTCGAGTGTTTGCTTTTCGTGTGATCTAGTACTGAGTTACCTCTCCTATATTAGGATTTGGTTTAGCTTTGCCCCTCCTGTTTGGTTTCTATGGATTATAACGTCACAAATTTGATATGGAAGGTACTTTCTTGGAATATTAGAGGGCTCAACTCTACTGATAAACAACTAGCTCTCTATAATAAAATTCTGGAAAGTGGTTGTGCTGTTGTTTGTGTTCAGGAGACAAAAAAAGAGGATTTTGATCGTGCCTTTATCAAATCTTGCTGCCCTAAACAATTTGACACATTTGCATTTGCTCCTTCTGTGGGGGCGTCGGGAGGAATTCTTGTTGTTTGGAAATCTAGTATCCTCACTGGATCTCTAATAGAAACTCACAGGTTTGGTATCATCATTTCCTTCCAGTCTGCACACTCTATGCAACAGTGGACCTTGGTTGTGGTTTATGGACCTTGTCAGGGCGAACAGAGAGATTTATTTGTGCAATGGTTATTTAACCTTTCTATACCTGATGATGAATTATGGCTCTTCATGGGGGATTTTAATTTTATTCGTTCTGAGGAAGATAGAAATCGCCCGGGTGGATATGTCAATGACATGTTTTTATTTAATGAGCTGATTGATCATTTAGGTATACTCGAATTACCTATCAAAGTAAGATCTTATACCTGGTCCAATATGCAAGCTGACCCTCTGCTGGTGCAGTTGGATTGGTTCTTTACTTCCTTGAATTGGATTTCCATCTATCCAAACACTACTGTCAATCCAATGGCTAAACCCACATCTGATCATATTCCTTGCATCGTTAATATTGATACAGTGATCCCAAAGGTACATTTGTTTCGTTTTGAAAACTACTGGATTGATCAGCTAGGTTTCTTTGATTGTGTTCAAGATGTCTGGAAAAGACCTACTCGTGCTACCTCTTCCTCTGGTATTCTCACTGAAAAGATGAAGGCACTTCGAACTGGGCTAAAGAAGTGGAAAATGGGTTTATCTCGGCTCAAAATTCTTATAAGCAGATGCAATGTGTTATTCTCTTCTTGGATGAACTTGAAGAGGATAGATCACTGTTTGTTCATGAGGCAAATTTCAGAAATCTGGTTAAACTGCATCATGAGAAATTATTGAGATGTCAGTACCAATATTGGAAAAAACGATGCTCTATTAGATGGATGCAATTGGGGGAAGAGAACACCAAATTTTTCCATGCTATGGCTACAGAAAGATATAGAAGGAATTCTATGTCTAGTCTACTGCTCTCGGATGGTCATGTCATTACTGATCATGATCAAATGGCTCATGTGGCTTGGGAATGCTATAAAAACAGGATGGGAAAATCAGATGGAATAATATGTCTTTTCAGTTGCAAACAATGATTCCAAGGGTCGATGATCTTGAGGAATTAACGGCCCCCTTTTCAACCAAAGAAATGGATGAGTTGATTAAGGGAATGCCTGTGGATAGAACACCAGGGCCTGATGGTTTTAATGGAATGTTCTTAAAGAAATGCTGGCACATTATAAAGGAGGACTTCTATGCTCTTGCTACAGATTTTCACAATGAATCAATCTGTCTGGAAAATATTAATTCTTCCTTTATTACTTTAATACCTAAGAAGCCATCCCCTGAAACTATCAATGATTACAGGCCCATTTCACTCACAAACACTTGTCTCAAGTTTCTTACAAAGATGGTGGCTGATAGACTCCAAGGCAGAATTCTGGACTGCATCCACAAAAACCAGTATGGTTTCATCAAAGGAAGAACGATTCATGACTGTTTGGCTTGGTCTTTTGAATACATCCATCAGTGCAAGGCCTCTAAAAAACCTATTGTGATTCTTAAACTGGATTTTGAGAAAGCTTTTGACTCAATTGATCATGAATCTATATATCAGGTACTGAGACTTTTGGGTTTCCCGGAGAAATTCATTTTTTGGGTTAAGATTATGTTGGAAACAGGTACCTCTTCGGTTTTAGTTAATGGAGTACCTGGTAGAAAATTCAAGTGCAGAAGGGGAGTGAGACAAGGTGATCCTCTTTCACCGTTGCTATTAGTGCTTGGTGCTGAAATCCTACAATATGTGATCAATGATCTGAAGGAGAAAGGTTTTCTAAAACTGCCAATTGAGGTGGGTGACCCTGACTTTCCAGTGGTACAATATGCAGATGATACGTTATTGGTATTGCAAGCAGAGGTCTCACAGCTGATGATCCTAAAAAAGGCTCTACAGGATTTTAGTAGCTCCACGGGTCTACGGGTTAATTTCCACAAGTCCTGTATGCTACCCATTAATATATCAGATGATGAGGTGCAGACTCTGGCTTCGGCTTTTGGATGTGTGGTGGGTTCGTTCCCTTTCACTTACTTGGGTCTACCGTTGGGTACTATGCGACCACGTATTGTTGATCTTATGCCCCTGATCACTAAGTTAGAGCGAAGACTCACTGCTAGCTCTACTTTCCTAGCTTATGGTGGTAGGCTGCAACTCATCAACTCTTGCTTATCTTCCATGCCAGTTTACTTCTTATGCTCATTGGAGTTGCCAGCTGGAATTTTGAAGCAAATTAACCGTATAATCAGACAGTGTCTATGGAGAGGTAATAATCCAGACTCAAAAAAGCAATCTCTTGCTTCCTTGGAGATGATTTGCAAACCAAAAAGGGCTGGTGGACTAGGTATTGTTGATTTCCAGAAACAAAATCAGGGTCTACTCATCAAACACTTGCACAAGTTCTTTAACAAGGCACCTCTACCTTGGGTTGATTTGGTGTGGAATTATTATCCACATGGAGTTCCACAGGCTGCTGATCTATGTGGCTCTTTTTGGTGGCGCGATATCATGAAACTGGCACCCTTGTATTTTGAGGTGAGTACTGTTGCAGTTGGGAGGGGGGACACTGCATTATTTTGGTCTGACGCATGGCATGGAACCATTTTCTCTACCACATATCCAAGATTGTTCTCGTACGTAGTTGACTCAAAAATGTCGGTTCATGATGTGCTATACACTGATGATAGGACCCAACTGTTCGAGCTACCTCTCTCAGCTTTAGCCTACCAGGAATTTCAGAGTTGGGAGTATGCACTACAAAATATCCAGTTGGATCAATCTGCAAATGATCAATGGAGTACTATTTGGAAGGGAGGGTTGTACTCTTCAAAATGTTTCTATTACCATCACTTTCGGAATCAGAGAGCTCCTAAAATATTTGATTGGATTTGGCAGAGTAAGGTACTTCTTCGTATCAAAGTCTTTGCTTGGCTATTAGTAAGTGATAGATTAAATACCAGAGATATGTTGCGCCGTAGACACTGGAATGTGACTGATGTCTTTCATTGTGCCCTCTACCCCACACAACAAACGGAAGATTGGATGCATTTGTTCTTTCAATGCAATTTTAGTGCTCGGATTTGGGCTTATCTTCAGATTGATTGGGAGGATGGGGACAGCTTTGCTCAGATTTTTTATGATGCCAGGAAAAAGTTTAACAAACCATTCTTTGCAGAGGTAGTGATCATTGCTTTGTGGCACATCTGGAAAGTACGTAATGAGGCAATATTTCAGCATATTTTGCCAACTTTTAGGGCTTGGAAAAGGAACTTTGTACATGACATCACCATGCATACGCATAGGGTGAGAAGTAAGCATTTACAGGTCTTGGAACAGTGGATTAAGCAACTTGCTTGATACTACTCAGGGTCTCTACCCTTGTAAATTTGTAACAATTGTACAGTTCGGGGTTTCTTATTTTGTGGAATAAAATGCTATGGGGTTTTACCCCATAGTTTAGGTTCAAAAAAAAAAGAAGTCTCTCCCACTGTTGAGATGATTCAGATAGCAACAATAATTACATAGCTGTGCTGATTCCGCATAAATCTTTACATAATATCCACTAATCATTACCTTGATGCACTCGTCACCAGCAAGGAGATAGCTCTGGTGCCTTTTCTAAATCGTTTCAGCATGCCTCTACTTCACCTCTGACAAGACAAAACCAATGTGATACCTGCCAATGACGCATCATACCTCACTGCACTGCAAAGTCCACCAAACTTCAGCCTAAATCATATGATATCGAATCCAAGTCTGATTACAGGAAAACGAACAACGATGGAATCGATCAACTGAAGAACTAAACAGTGAATCGGTCTACCATATCAGGAGTTGTATTGAAGTAAGAGAGAAGGTTGGGAGTGAGGCAGTACGCTGACCTCAATGCTTGTAGCCCAGGCGAACTTGGGAGTCTTGAGATCCTCATGTGGCAATGGAGCCGGAGATGGTCGACGGAGGGGATCTGGAGATGTAGCCGGAGGCGCTCGATGTCGTACCGATGACAGTCGCCGCTCGACGATCACCACGTAGCCGCCGGCCGCAATCCCCGAGCTGCACTAGGTCGCCGCCCACCGTCAGGCTCAACTGCAGTCGCTCGCCGCACGAACCCCGCCTCCATCCGTCGAAACTCCATAACCGCACGCACTCAGCCACTCGGTTAGACGAAGATGGGGCTAGCTCCTCACGACCAAAAAAAAAAAGTAGAGAAACTGCCCACGTAAAAAAATAAAAAAAATTACGTTACCAGTGGCCACAGCCGGTGCGGTGGAGCATGAGTCTGGCTCGGTATATCGACCCGGGTACAGAATTACTAAGGCCTCGTTTGGCATCAAAATATTTTTTGAAGTATAGAGAGAATACTTCAGTGTCAAATAGAGTTATATATATACACGGGTTTCCTAGGAACAGGCCACCGAAACTGCTGGATCGAACAAGCGAGCAGGCGGGGGAGACCATATCCATTGGGATCTGTCGGTGCTTAGGATGGGACGGGGCTGTGGCGGGGTGCCCATCGCGTTTGGGGCGGTGCTCCAGGACGGCTGTGTTGCGATGGAGGTGTCCAGGCGGGGGGAGATCTGCCGCCGGCTTGTCCATGTGGTAGGGGGTCAGTGTGTGGCCGTTCTAGGACAGAATCCGGCTGGCTGTGCTTGGAATCGACGCGGATAGCGGCTGGGATGGCCTGTACACTAGCAATCTGTTCGGGCGCCGCCGGTTCGCCGGATTTTTGGTGGCGGCGGAGGTGATTTCCACGAGAGCGGGGGAGCGGCCGGCATGACCTGTACACAAGCAATCTGTCAGGGGCGGCGCGGGCTCGCTGGATTTTTTCCGACGGCGGAGGTGATTTCCACGAGAGGAGAGAGGGGGTCGCGTGCCATCTGGCGCTCTTGGCCGCGGTCTGGGTTTCGCTCAGCATGGAGGTTGGCGAGTGGGCGCCGCCATCGGCGGCACCTTAGCATCCGAGAGCCTCTCTCTGGTTGTGTCGCCTTGCCAAGCTGCAGTTGCTTCGGCGCGCTGCCCGTCTACCGGTACCGCGTGAGGCCCAACCCAGCAGTGAATGTCCCCGGTGTTCGCCGCCACCATGCGCCACTACCTCTCCCTCCCTTGCTCTCTACATTGTCTCATTTATATGTGCAGACATCGAGTCTTACCACGACGGTGCACTCTCCCCAATCAAGATTATGGAGCCTGACTAGAGTTGGATGTCTCTTAGTGCTAAGATGATGGAGCAAGGCGGTATGCGTGATCAATTGTTGATCTTGAATTCAGTAATCGTTGGATGTCTATTTTTATTCGATGTCACTACCCTATAATTTGTTTTTATTTTTTTCCTTTATTTTGATTCTGTGGACCAGGTCTGTCATTTGTGGATTTATTGAAGGCATGTTCTTTCTTAGGTTGAGTGGATTCGTAAGCAAGAACAAGGCCGCTACCACTCAATAATTGGCTGGTTGTAGCAGATTACAGTGATATTAAGATTCAGTTGTTTATTATTTCCACCGAGGACCTTGTGCAGTTCGTTTTAACTTCTGAAATTCTTAGAGCAAGAGATCCTGGCCATGCGATGTGCTGAATATATCTTTCTGAAACTTTCAGAATTGGAAGCTGTTGGAGGAAGGCCGGTCGGCGTGCACCTCACACTGTCCAGCAACTTCTTCACGCTACCCAAGCCAGGGAGGTCCGACGGCCGGGTCTGACAGTGGATGACTACCATGGCCTCGGCGGCGTCCGGTTCCTTCGCTGGCTCCAGCAAAAACATGAACAACACTTTCGCTACTTACACGATGAAGAGCTAGGTGTTGGACAATATTACTGAGGAGCGCTCTAGGAACTCCACTTATGTATCTTTCAAAAATGAAGTTTGGTGAAAATAGGAGAATTAATAGATCAAATTTGTAAAAACGGTGTGCATAAATAAGGTAGCTTAGGAGAGGAGTGAGTGTAGTTAATTATTCTGATGTGCATATATCATTTGCAATTTAATGTATACATAAAATTTGCAATTTCATTCCAAGATTCTGAACTTTTTTTGTGATCAAGCTGATGTGGAGAAATGTGCATTCATCGATTCTCCACATCCTGTCACACCAACTGTTTACCTGGTGTTTCCTGAGATAGACACTTTTTTCTTCGAAACGGATTTTCCCCGTCTCACTAATTAAGAAAATAAATTGTCAAATTATTAGTGAAAAAACTGTCGCATACACCCTTGCTAGCTATCATGTCAGTGGCTCTGCGAGAGCACACCCAATAAAAGTGGCTATCAACACAAGCGCCACACACTCACACAAAACCAAACGAGGGTCATAGTCGACGTTGTCATCGCTGTATTTCCTCTATGAGCAAGCAACTATGACTTCATCGAAGAACCACACTGGTAGAAAATAGGCTTACAGTCCCGGTTCGCCAGGCCCATTATTCCCGGCCGCGCAACCGGGACTAAGTAAGCGAGACTAAAGGCCCCCCCCCCTTTAGTCGCGCCTCTTACGAACCGCGGCTAAAGGTCCGGCCACGTGGGCGGGTGGCGTGAGCCGGAGGGCGGAGGACCTTTAGTCCCGGTTGGCCACACGAACCGGGACTAAACTTTATTTCGTAATTTCTTTAATTCATTTGGGTTTCTAATTATTTTTCACTCCCTTTTTTTCACTCCAATTTGTATTATTTGCTTAGTATCTAACTACAATTATCTCTAGTCAAATTACTTACTCGTGGTCAAACTTCCCGCTCGGTCACCCATCCTCCCACTACTCTAGCACTAGCACGCTTAACTTCCGAGTTCCATCCCGTCCCGCATCCAAGTGTTTCGCACGTATGTATGTGATAGTAGTATCATATCAATCCTATTAACATGTTGGTCGATGTCACAATTCTTTATTGTTTGAATTTCAAATAAATCTTTTAATAAACAAAAGTAATGATGTAATTAATAATTTTGAATAAATAAATAAACATTAAATTTTTAATTTGTATTATTTCTAAAAATACTATTAATATATCAAAATATTCAGAAAAATTAAACTAATTCATTTTTAAATCTTAAAAATACAAATATAATATATCAAAAAATAAAGAAAAATAAAACTAATTCATTTTAAAATCTTAAAAATACAAATAATATATCAAAAAATAAAGAAAAATAAAACTAATTCATTTTAAAATCTTAAAAATACAAATAATATATCAAAAAATAAAGAAAAATAAAACTAATTCATTTTAAAACTAAAAAATACAAATAATATACAAAAAATTAAGAAAAATAAAACTAATTCATTTTAAAATCTTAAAAATACAAATAATATATCAAAAATTTAAGAAAAATAAAACTAATTCATTTTAAAATCTTAAAAATACAAATAATATATCAAAAAATTAAGAAAAATAAAACCAATTCATTTTAAAATCTTAAAAATACAAATAACATATGAAGAAATTAAGAAAAATAATACCAATTCATTTTAAAATCTTAAAAAGACCAGTAGGCTCTTCTATTATTTTTAGAATGAGTTCAAAAATGTACTTTGAAGTAAATCCAACTGGATGAGTTTGGTATTGACTAGATATATGTTTTTTGATGTGTTTTTGTTTGTTTTCTTGATGTGTTTTTGTTTGTTTTCTTGATGTGTTTTTGTTTGTTTGTTTTGAAATGTGTGTTTGACATAATATAGAAATAGTATAGCTAGGAATTAATATAGAAATAATATCCATTACATAATAATATATATATATCCATTACATACTAATATATCCATTACATGCATATATCGAACGCAAGATGCGGTACACAAACACCATCTACTCGAGCTCCGTCGAGTAGATGCGGAACAACTTGTAGGAAACATATGCATCTATGGCTTAGATTAATTTAGAAACAGTAGTTTTCCTGTTTTGTTTTCTTGATGTGTTATTGTTTGTTTTCTTGATGTGTTTTTGTTTGTTTTGTTTTAAAATGTGTGTTTGACATAATATAGAAATAATATAGCTACGAATTAATATAGAAATAATATCCATTACATACTAATATATATCCATTACATGCATATATCGAACGCAAGACATGCGGTATAAACACCATCTACTCGAGCTCCGTCGAGTAGATGCGGAACAACTCGTAGGAAACGTATGCATCTATGGCTGCATAGTTGAGGTTGGTCCGCTCCAGTGGGGTCTTCCCCCAACGCCTGTGATTCTTGGAGGGGAAACCAGACTTCATGGTTTTGTAGTCGGCGTGGATGAAGGCGGTTGCCATCGAAGCCATCCCGGTCTTGTGACCGAACAAATCATCAAAATGGATAAGATCCTGAAGATCAATGTAGTGATCTTCAGGTATCACAATACCCAATCGCATCAACTTCTACCGGTCTTGAGTGATGTCAATACTGCAGAGGTCGTACCCCATGTTGACAAGAAAATCAACAAGGGCCGTAGAATCCTTTGAACTACTGCAACAACAAAAATAGAACGTGTTAGATATGTTGCAACACATGTATTCTTCAGATGCAACAAACAAATCGAAAATGCAAGATTGTACGTGTGCGTTACCTTGACCATTGAAAGACCAAAACGAACTCCTTGAGCGCAATCTGGATGACGGCAACATCCCGTTGATCCGCCGTATACTCTAGATCAAGCCCGAAGAACCTATGGTGTTCATCGGCTTGTTCATAGAGATAGCCGAAATGCTCAAAAAGACCGGGGAGCCTCTCGCAATTATTGGTGTAGGCGACATCAAGGCTCTTGCCGCATGGTGTGGCCACACGGACAGTCTCCCAAACTTCATGCATGGGTGCTTGGTGGAGGAAGATCGAAGAGAGGAAGAGAAGAGAAGAGAGAAGAAGAAACAGAGACTCGGGTGCGCACTGTAGCACTGGCGCCCTTCTGCCTCTCGCTCGCGAATAAAACCGCCGCGCGGGAGGCAAGCAGTTTGTATCTTTAGTCCCGGGTGGCCAGGCCAACCGGGACTAAAGGCAGGGAGGCCAGCGGACTGGATCATTAGTCGCGGGTGGCGACGCCAACCGGAATTAAAGCCCTCCACGCGCCTCCACGCGCTTCCCAACCCACGACGCATGACCTTCTGTCGCGGGTCTCCTCCCGACCCGGGACTAAAACCCCTTTAGTCACGGGGCGCGAAGTTTGGGGACTAATGGGGGCGTATGGAAGGCCTTTTTCTACCAGTGCCACCACCTGATAAGTCCTCGCCGCAGCTGCCTCCTGAAACCCACATCGGCCCAAGCAAAATAGTTGACCGTTCTTGCATGATGCTGACAACTCCTATTCCGATGAAGAGTTCCGAAAGGAGATTTGCATCACCCACACCAATAAAAATCTGCACGACCGGACCGGTGAGCAGTGCATGCTTTGCCATGCGGATGGCGACACAAGCAGCATGCCAATTTATGAAATCTTCTCGCCACAAAGAACCTAAATTTCACCCGTAGCAACGCACGGGCACTTTTACTAGTTAGAAGTAAAAAATTGAAAGTGTTTAGAAACTTTTCTTGACAAATATCTAGTAAATCGTAAATTTTCTGTTTTGTATTCTTTGAAAGTTTCAACTTGTTTGGATACATTTCTTATGTATTTAAGATAAAAAAAACCATACATATAAATGACTTGAAACGTCCACCTAGTATCCTACTGGACACGATCTTTCCTATAGTAGTCGTACCACGGATTCAAGGTCATTGTCGTGTGTCGTGGCACCTTTTTTCACACGAGTTGGTATGTGTGCGGCGATGAAGGCGTCAATGTCACACGCTTATCCTTCAGCACAACCTTGGGCTGTGGCACCGCCTTAGAAAACATCGCCTGCATGTAGAGGGAAAGAGCATGACCTTCAGCTGCGGCACCACCTCTGGCAACATTGCCTCGCATGTACAGAGAAAGAGGACTAGTTGGTATGTGTGCGCAGCGATGAAGGCGTCAATGTCACCACCATTATCCTATATTACAACCTTTGACTGCAGCACCGCCTCGGGCAACATCGCCTACATGTAGAGGCAAAGAGTAGAGCACGGAACATGCAGCAGGCATGACAGGCATCATCACCTGCATGTAAAGGGGAAGAAAAAGTGTTCACGATAAGGTTGTTGCCATTCTTGTCGCTAAATATGCCCAAGTCCTCGTTGGATTCAGGTGGCGCTAGGCAAAACTACACACACGAGCATGGAAGGAGGAGCACTTGTCGTGGACTGCTCGTTGCAAAATCTCCACAACCACCTATCGCATGAGCTTTGTGCAGATCTTCATGACAATGAGGGGATGCCGACGGTGGTGGATTTTGCACCAAGATCCCCTAAAAAAATCAACCAGATCCACATCGAGCGATGTAACCACCGGCCTCATACTCCACTTTCTGCGCATCTACTGTAGACTTCCCTGCTCCTACCTCATGGCAAACGCCGTCGGGCTCTCTGCTTCACCTCGCATGCTGTCACCACATCCCTCGCATGATGAAGAGGTTGTCGGAAGAGATTAGTGAATCAGGTATGAACACAGACAAGTTGATGTGGCTCGGTTTCCTACAGAGATGAGAAAATCAAACCGACATATGCTAGCTAGCTCATGCCATTTTTAGAGTAGGTATGTCTTATTAACAACAATGTTCTGTAAAAAAAACAGCAATGTCCCATGCATGACAGTAGTACCCCCTTCACACTTTCCTGATGCTGGATGCGCACGACATCGCGATTCGACATGTGAATGGTCGGCGATGTGGGAGTTCTATATAGCGGGTTGCATGGCAAGGACAATGTTGGCGTGCGATGGTCTGTTTGTGGCAATGGCTTCGTAGTCGGCTCTGTGCTGGCATGTTCAAGTGTCTTCTGTTGGTCTCTCCGGGCTGTGGAGTCGGAGCTTCTATGTTTCTCGAGATTTCTTCCTTTGAGCTGCATATGATGATCTGCAGGGGGTGGCTGGTGGTGAAGATCTTCCTCGGCATAGGTCTTGCGCGTTTCCTCTCCGGAGCTCTGCATCAGAACCAGAGCTGCCTACCCTGCGCGAAGAGTCATCTATTTGGCATAGCTTGACGTGGGCTTCTCGATGCCTCTTCGGCAATGGTCTCCTTGGTGGGTTTCTTATGAAGTCGGAGTCGCTGTCAGAGTGATGACGATGACAGGGGGAGCAACTTCGACAACGACTCTACCTTTTGTGGTGCGTGTGCAACTTGTATGGGCAGTCAGGTGGTTGTGTGTGCCGTCGTGACGGCCGTGTTCCATGACGGTCGTCGAGGGTGTCATTTCAGTTTTCTGCCGGTTTCCCGCTAATGAACCGGCCAAGCAATGAAAATGGCAAGACTTTTGCCTAGGTTAAAAAAAATTGGGAGTTTTCTTTGACCTAATTAATTAGTTTCGAGAAATGCTGCATTTTCTGTCCTGTTTGTGATTTCATGTTCTGTTCGATCGATTGTGAGTTTTTTCTTACCTAATTAATTAGGTATCTAGGTATGAGAAGTGAAGGAAAAAACAAGTCGGCACTGCTAAGAAGAAACTGAAGAAAACAAGCAAAGGATATAATTTTTTATTTTTGACATTTACAAAAAATGATAGGTTGTAGCGGAATAGAAAAAGAGAGAAAAGGAACGCAACACGGGGATAGATATTTCTCGAATGGAAAAAAAGAAAAACAATGCGAGACAAATTTCTCCGATGGGCCGGGCTCCCTTTGATCTCAAGGTCAACAATATGGCCCTGTCGAGTCCACCCAATCTCGCTCTTGCGTTCTGGTCGTGCACGCACCGCAGCGCTGCGTTCGTAGCGTTCTTAATGTTGCACAACCTCTGTCGGCTGGCCGGTCCCGAGGGTGTGCGGCGGCGATGAAGTAGACGAAGGCACAGATCTCACAAGTACAGGAAAGAAAAGGGACACAATGTGGGCAAAGTAATCTTTATTTCTCTTCTCTGTTTCTAGACTACGTACAGTGCCTCAATATATAACAGGGGATGGAGAGGGGATAAGACCCAAACGTACGTACAAAGTGGAGGAAACCCTATGGCCTAGTTGGACTGGGCAAAGCCCACCGAGTGGGCTGCCACCACCGGCCCAAGTTTCCTAACACTCCCCCTTGGGTATTATCCGTATAGCCATGCCTCAAAACTCCAAAAAACCCAGTGGGAAAAATATGGAGAAAAAACACATGGTATACTATTGCTATGTTGCACGAATTGCCTCATTAAAAACCTCGTGTGAGAAACTTCATAAAAACTCACTTAAGGGAAAAAGAGTACAACTCACTTAACCATTAAGTTAAGTACTCAATCATCGGGATCGAGATTTTAGCGATGAGTTTGTGAAGATTCTCCCCCTGAACCTTACATCTCCCTAAGTCTCATCATACCAGTTCCACGAACACATCTCTCGAAAGAAGATGCAGGTAATGATTTAGTGAACAAATCAGCAAGATTTTCACACGACTTAGTATGTAAGATTTTTACTTCATTCAACTTCTGCAACTCATGTGCGTAGAAGAATTTGGGGTTGATATGCTTCGTGAGATTGCTCTTCACATAACCCGTCTGGACTTGTGCAACACAAGCGGCATTATCTTCATAGATAATAGTGGGGGTTTGGACGGTGTTCAGCCCGCATGACAGCTGGATGTGGCCGATCACCCGTCGAAGCCATACACACTCACGTGATGCTTCATATAGTGCAATGATTTCCGAGTGATTCGTCGAAGTTGACACTAGGCTTTGCTTAGACGATTTCCAGGAAATAGCGGTTCCACCACAAAGGAAAACATATCCAGTCTGAGACTTGGATGTGTGCGGGTCCGACAGGTACCCAGCATCAGCATAGCCTACAACCGTGAGGTCTTGATTCCTCCGGTAAAACAAGCCAAGATCTTTGGTCCCTTGCAGGTATCGGAAGATGTCCTTAACGCCTTTCCAATGTCTCTTGGTAGGCTCAGAACAGTACCTGGCAAGCAAATTGACGGTGAACACAATGTCCGGTCGTGTACAATTCGCGAGGTACATGAGTGCGCCAACTGCACTCAAGTAGGGGAATTCTGGTCCCAGAATTTCCTCCCCCTCTTCCTTAGGCCTGAACGGGTCCTTATCCTGCTGTAAAGATCTCCCGATCATCGGGGTCGTAGAAGGATATGCCTTGTCAAATCCAAATCTTTCCAACACCTTCTGGGTGTATGCAGACTGGTGCACTAAGATCCCAGCAGGGGAATGTTCAAGTTGCAAACCTAGGTAGAACTTAGTTTTGCCTAAGTCTTTCATTTCGAATTCCGACATCAGGTAGGAACTCGCTTCCTCAATATCCTCAGGTGTACCGATTATATTCAAATCGTCCACGTACACCGAGATAATACAGAAACCATCTTGTGATCTCCGTATAAAAACACATGGGCAATCTTCATTGCTCGTGTAGCTCTTCTGATGAAGGAAATCGCTTAAACGATTATACCACATCCTACCGGACTGTTTAAGTCCATACAGTGACTTCTTAAGCTGAACACTGTATAAACCTCTGTTAGCTCTATCTTGGTTCGGGACAGGGATACCTTCGGGTACCTTCATGTATATGTCCGAATCCAAATTACCATAAAGGTAAGCGGTGACAACATCCATAAGTTTCATTGTCAATCCAAGTTTACTGCCATTGAGATCAAGTACCTAAAGGTAATTCCATCCATGACTAGGGAGTAAGTTTCTTCGAAGTCGACACCTGGTCGCCGGGAGAAACCTTGAGCAACGAGCCTTGCTTTGTACCTTACTACCTCGTTATTCTCGTTCCTCTTTCGAACAAAGACCCATTTGTGACCAACGGGGAGCACATGGGGAGGAGTTAGACAAACAGGTCCAAACACCTCTCTTTTGTTGAGAGAAAATAACTCAGCAGTTATTGCCTTCTTCCAATCTTTCCAATCCGACCTTTGCTTACAATCAGCGAGAGTGTTAGGCTCTGGGTCAAGATCTATGATTGAGGCAATTTTCTTGGCAAAATAAATGTCGACATTTGCCATAGCTCGATTAATTGACTCGCCCGAATTAATATAATTAATGGCCATTTCGTCATGGAGTGCATCAGGCACATTCCCTTCCTCCACCGGATTTCCCATTCCGGGAGCAAGGTCCTTTAGCTTTCCCGCTCCAATGTGTGCGCACACATCTTCGCTGGGTATTTCCGTAGTAGGAAAATTCAAGTCCGGATTTCGTGCACAGAAACGTCCGTACTTGTGCCAGGTCTCAACTGGCTCCCCTTTGCAGGGGTAGGCTGCGATAAATCTCTCTTATCCTTTTTCTTCGGGCGTCCCGGGGTACTTGGGATTTGAGAAACCGGATTCCTCGTCCTCTTAGGCCTAAGAACGGGAGCGGGTATACCGTGATTTCTCTTTGGTATTTTAACCCTTTCCGGTGCATTGCGTGCAGGCACATGCGACTTTGTCACAGTCTTTAAGTCACTAAAGTGATCAGGCAGTTGATTCGCCAACGAGTGCAAATCTATTATCTTTTAAACTTCTCTATTAGACTCAGCAGTGCGCGGGTCATGAGCGTGGATCCCCGTGGCTTGCCACGTAAGTTCTCGACTTTTATCATCAAGGGGTTGATTATCTCCCCGTAAAGTCGGGAAAAGATCCTCGTCAAAAATGCAATCAGCGAAACGGGCCGTATGACAGTCACCTGTCGCGGGGTCCAGAAATCTGATTATGGACACAGTCTCATAACCAACGTATATCCCCGACTTACGGAGCGGTCCCATTGCTGATCGCTGAGGGGGTGGTATTGGTACATATACCTGGCAACCGAACCTACGAAGGTGGGAAATTTTCGGTGCCGACCCTTGCGCAAGTTGCATCGGAGAATGGATGTTGTAGGCCGATGGTCGAAAGTTGATGAGATTGGCAGCGTGTAACACCGCGTGACCCCAACATGTTGGTGGTAAATTACAACCCTGAAGGAGCGGTCTGGCAATGAATTTAATTCTTTTAATCAATGCCTCCGCAAGTCCATTTTGTGTGTGGACGTGCGGTACAGAGTGCTCAAGTTTGATTCCTATTGCCATGCAATAATCATCGAACGCCTTTGAAGTAAATTCACCGGCGTTGTCCATTCGAATAGACTTAATACGATGATCAGGGAATTTATTCCTCATTTGTATGATCTGAGAGATCAACTTTGCAAAAGCATGGTTCCTTGTTGACAGCAGGCTAACATTGGACCATTTAGAGGAAGCATCAATGAGCACCATGAAGTACCTAAACGGACCCGAAAGGGGCTGAATAGGACCGCATATGTCCCCCCGGAACGTTCCAAGAACGCGGGGATTTCATCCTTCACCTTTAGGGGTGATGGTCTAATGATTAATTTCCCCTTAGCGCATGCGGAGCACACAAAATCATCATGATTCGGGAAATTTTTCACATTAACATTATGACCATTAGAGTTGTTAATTATGTTTCTCATCATCGTAAGACCGAGATGGCCTAACCTATCGTGCCAAAGGCAGAATAGTTCAGAGCTTCTAAAAACAGTTTTAAGGGTAGTGTACATGGGTAGTGCTACTATCTTAGTGTAGTACAACCCTGTAGCGAACGAAGGAAGCCTTTCGACAACATGTTTACCATTTTCATCGCGTTTCATGATGAGTAGGTACTCCTTACCGGTGTCATCATCATGGGTTTCAATGTGGAACCCATTAACACGAATGTCTTTAAAACTCAAGAGAGTACGAGTCGCTTCCGGGTACAACAATGCATCATTAATGATCAAAGTTGTTCCCATGGGGAGTGTTATAGTGGCTCGTCCGGAGCCAACTATATGAGGACCACAGCCGGCGATCGTCGTAATACTCCCTGGAATTTTCTTGATGGACTCAAAGTACTTTGTATCTCTCAAGATGGTATTGGTGGTACCGCTATCGGCAAGGCACGTTTCCTCCATTCGGGCGCCACAAGTGTTCTAAAATATAGTGTCTAATTATTAAACGAGAGCGAGGAAGATGCTACAGTAATAATAATTAAACATGCAAATATTTCAGAACATAACATAAGTATCTCTATTTAAAAGAATGGAATAAATGAATGATGACAAATTCATCCAAGCGCCGATAGATGTTTAATGAAACAAATAATGTTGCTCTCAAAGAGCTTACAACCAAATCGAATAAATTGTATCAAATTATTGCCATAAGAATCATGAATAAATGGGCGGAGTTTAGATGGAGTCCACAAGGTAACCATCCAGCTCAGCCGAGATCTCCATCTCGCTAAGCTTCTCCTCAGTGGCTATCATGGTGGCGGCAGCGGCGATGTCCAACTGTGGCGTTGGAGGGGACACGGTGTGCTCAACCTCCATGGACACGGTGGCGTTCGTGGGAACCGCCACGTGTGCCTCCACAGGTGCTCCGGTGTGCGCCACGACAGGCGCAGCGGGAGGCGTGGGGATCATCACGGGCGCCGCAGCGGGCGCCGGTGGTGCCTCCATCTGGATAAGGTGCGCCTCATGCGCTCTCTTGGCCTTGAAGGCGTCCACGACGTGCTTGGGAGCACGGCACTGCCTGGAGAAGTGTAGCTTCGATCCGCAGCGGAAGCAGTCTTGGGGCCTCGCCTCCCCCTTACCCGCCTTTTGCTCCTTGGTCGGGTGGGGGTGGTTAGGTCCCTTCTTGCCTTTGCCTTTTCTGTCGCGCTGCTTGAACTTTGGCTGGCGCACTTTGTAGGCGCCGGCATAAGCTTCCTGGCTTGGGCCCCCTCCGAAAGGCTGCGAGTTGAAGTTCTTTTTCAGAGCCTCATCCTGCGCCTCAGCCACCTGGAGGGCGTCAATGAGCGCCGAGTACTGCGTGAAGTTCTCCAGGCGGTAGTTCCGCGCATTCTGGAGGTTACTTGGATGGAAGGTGGAGAGAGTTTTCTCTATCTTCTCCTCGTCTGTGATTTTCGTACCACACATCTCGAGATTCGCACAAATCACGTGTAACACGGAATTGAACGACTGTACCGATTTGTGGTCTGCAAACCTCAGACGCAACCAATCCCCCTCCGCCTTTGGCTTGACGTGGTACTTCAACCTAGCGAACCTCTCTTTAAGAGCGGCCCACAGGGCTGAAGCACTCCGTAGCCATGTACTCGTTTTTCAACGTAGCACTCATGTGGTGGCGGAGGAAATGCAGTGCCTGCGTATTTTCTGCAGCAGTCGTGGTGCTGGGGGCCGTCTTGGTCCCCCCATCCAGCGCTCCTTTGATCTTTCGGCCCTCGAGGACGATCTCCACGTCCGAGGCCCAAGCAAAGTAGTTCAGCCCAGTCTGGGACAACTCCTCGAATTCGCGGTTCATGATTCCGGCCATCTGCGATTTATGCAAACATGTATCAGATTACAGCAGGTAATCGATTGCATAAAGCGATGTTGATAAAAAAATTCAATATGACGGCGTTCCAAAATTTTAAATAACATGCTAACAGTGCTCTACTATGAATTAACCAATTAATTACGATAGTAAAACATGATATAAAAGCATGTATGAAGAGATATTATGTTAAGCGTGTTCTAAACGTGAAAATTAGCCCTAAAATGACTTTCCGAATTTATTTAGTTTCCAAATATACAATTTCAGCAAAACACAGACTAATTCAGGGGTTTATTGGTAAAATTATTCAGCAGGAATAAAAAGTACGCAATTCTGAAAAAATCTGGGTGCTAAAACGTAAAAATCCGCGCAGAACCGTATTTGGTCCGGCCCAAATCGGCAGCTGGCCGAAAACGGGCTGAAAATGGCCTCAGCCCACTAGCTCCCAGCACGCCATCCGCGTTGCCCTCCTTTTTTTGAGCAGAGGGGTAAGCGACCCTGGGCCGTCCGTGGCCTAGCAGGGCCCAACACGCGGCCCACCCGACGAACCCTAGGCGGCTGCCTGCTCGCGCGCTGACCGAGCAGGGGCTCAGGTCGCGGCGGCGGCGGCGCCTCCGGGCTCGGTGCCGGGCGCATGGCGGCGGGGCGCACGCGGGCGGTGCCGGAGGAGGAACGGCGGCGGCGTCCACGGCCCGGCCGAACCCCAGGGCGGCGGCGCGCACGCACGCGGACCGAGACAGGGGCTCAAGGTCGCGGCGGCGGCCGGCCGCCTCAGGGCTCGAGGCCGGCGGGGCAGGGGCGCGGCCGGTGCGGGCAGGGCAGGCGCGCGGCCGGTGCGGGGCGGCGCGGATGGCCAGTGCGCGTCCAGGAGCTCGCCGGCGAGGCCGAGCACGGGCGGCGGCGCTCGCGCACGCGCACGACCGAGCGTGAGCTCGAGGTCGCGGCGGCGGCGGCGACCAGCCTGCAGCGGGCAGACAGTGAGCGCGGCGGAGGCGCGGCCGGCACGGCGCGGTGCGGCCATGGCGTTCCCGGGCGGTGGCGCTCGTGCCGGCCAGCAGGGCGGGCGGCGCGGCTGCCGGAGTGCGACGCGGCCACGACGGCGGCCGGTGCAGCGACCAGCATGGCCTCCGGCGAGGAACGCCGGCGACCAGCAGAGTCGCGCGTGCGTGCGGCAGCGCAGTGATGGCAAGAAAATAAATCGAAAAACTAACGTGTTCATCGTCAAATCCATCTGGGATTTTGACGGCGCGTTGCACAGCCGGTGCAAACGCGGCGGTAACGTAATCAGCGGGATCACGATCAGTACCGTCTCTCTAAGGTGTAGTCATCAAATCTCTCGTGATCCGGGGATATCGACATTGGCCGGCGACAGCGTGTCAGCTCGATCCCCGGGAGAGAAATCCACACCCTAGATGCGATCTAAAAATTACGCGGAACGCAAAAACGGAAAGGAAATTGCGAGACGGTTCCATTTTTGCGATCAGATCGGAGTTATACCTTCGCGATTTTTGTAGAAAGCCTGCTCGGTGCAGGCTCGGTGAATAGGCGCGTGCTGATAACGTGTTGCACAACCTCTGCCGGCTAGCCGGTCCCGAGGGTGTGTGGCGGCGATGAAGTAGACGAAGGCACAGATCTCACAAGTACAGGAAAGAAAAGGGACACAGTGTGGGCAAAGTAATCTTTATTTCTCTTCTCTGTTTCTAGACTACGTACAGTGCCTCAATATATAACAGGGGGATGGAGAGGAGATAAGACCCAAACGTACGTACAAAGTGGAGGAAACCCTATGGCCTAGTTGGACTGGGCAAAGCCCACCGAGTGGGCTGCCACCACCGGCCCAAGTTTCCCAACATTTAATTAGTCCCACCACGCTAATTAGAGAGCTCCGAACTAGTTTATCACGCCACCTGTAGAACGACCTTACATGACCTCCAAAAAGGAGGCAAACACTTCAGTCTGGTTGATGCATTCTGACCTCTGGGCCAGAGCGTGATTGACGGCCTGGATCCTCCTGATGGGATCGATCCTATGGCTGTAGATGATCGTTCCTGCCTTCTTTGCAGGGGTGGCCCAGAGGTTGTCTGTCAGACCCCCACAATTCTTTTTGTTTTTGCTGCTGTGGTTTTAGCAAATATACCGAAACATAACCAAAGGCGCCTGACAGATTCCCCAATCTTCCAAGTACTTGCTGAACTTGTTCAACCACAAAACATATTGTTTTAATTACACTTTGTCAAACTTATACAATGATTTAGTTCATAATAAAGCCGTAAAGCCAAACCAAAGATTCACCAATGCTTCCCTTATACTGAATACTATTTACCCGGAAGCCCTTGTATGTTCTTCAACCCCGATAATATACTCTGACAAAGAAGGCTGGAAAAATTAACTTAGAAATGCGGAGTCAGCAGAGAAAAATCGTCCATATTTTATGATGTACATCGCCCATTTTTCTTCAGTTTTTCCTTCTCGTGTACCACTCCTGTAATTTTGTTTCTTTGTTGGATCAACGACGCCGGGATGGCCATCGATCCCTCTCTTTGTTGGGCTGTATCGTGCATCGATCCTACTCTCGAAATAGACTTTCGCCCCGCTTTATAAATAAAGCAACCGACCAGACGAGTTTACAAAGTCTCAGATACAACACACCCACAAAGCTGGGGCCACAGCACAATACAGCCCAACGGAAAGAAAAACTCACACACAACACAGACACACGCTAGGGAAGGGGCTAGGGGGGTGGTGTGGGTAGAGAGTCCGCCCCGACCTAGAGAGGCGGCTCAGGGCGGCGCCGAAGCGGAGATGCGACGCGCGGCGACGAGGAGTCTGTCGATGGAGTCGTCCGGCCGCGCCCTGTCCCGCTGCCTACACAACGGGTGCCACTGCTGCAGGAATGCCAAGAATTTGAAAACTAACTCAGAAGCCTGCCTCAAGAAAATCTTCTCAATCACCATCTTATTACGGGTCGTCCACAGCGACCACGCTATCGCCGCCACACCATCCAGAAGAGACGCCTGCCTCCTCCTGCATGGTGTGCCCGGGATTCCAGGAACTCACCAAGGTCTGAGGCCAGCCAAGTCAGCCCCAAGGCCTCTCGCACGAAGTTCCACAAAAATCGGGCAGCGGGACACACAAAGAAAATGTGCGTACTCGATTCAGGGTCCTGCAGAGCGGGCATAAGCCATCCCCGGGTCCCCGACGTTTGGCCACTTCAACCCCAGAGGGTAGCCTATCCCGCAAAAGCTGCCAGACGAATATCTTAATCCTCAGTGGAAGTGGGGCCTTCAAAAGGGGGGAGGCCCACGGCCTCGTGGGCAGAGTAAACAGGGAGCGGTAGGCCGACTTAACCGTGAAAGATCCAGATGAGACCAATGACCAGGACACCAGGTCAGGACCCCCCGACACTGTAGTAGGAAGCACACCCAGCAACTCCGTCCACTCCCCGGCCTCGGCCGGACCAAAGGTGCGTCGAAATGCAATATCCCAAGACCCATGCATAAATATAATTGCACCACTAATGACGGGTCCGCTCAAATCGCAAAGAGTCTCGGGAACTCCCAGTGAAGTGGCCTCGCTCGAAGCCACGAGTCAAGCCAGAACATAATGCCCCGTCCATTCCCCAGGGAAAACCGGGCCCCTTTCCTAATGTTCTGCTTAAGAGACTGGATAGACCTCCAGAAGAGGGATCCATCCTGTCTCTCACATGGGAGGAGAGGGCGCCCCTGTAAGTATTTAGCTTTAATGAGCTGGAGCCAAAGACCCCCCTCATCCCGCAGAATGCGCCAGACCCATTTCAGGAGAAGCGCCACATTCATTTTACGGGACGCCACTATACCTATGCCCCCCAAATCCTTGGGGGCACATACATCAGCCCACTTAACCATGTGGTATTTCTGACGCCCGTTACCATCCTGCCAAAAGAAACGGGAGAGCTCCTTATCAAAGGTCGCGTGCACCCCTTCCGGCAGGGAGTATAAACCCATCATATATGATGGGATACTCGAAAGACAGGAACCGATAAGCACGGACTTACTCCCCTTAGAGGTGAAACGTCCGCACCATGGTTCCGCCTTCCACCTAAACTTCCCCATTAAGGGCTCCAGGTCCCTGATGAGGATCCTAGAATCGCTCAGCGGGACCCCCAGATATGTAACCGGGAAGGCGGGCAACTTGTAATTAAGGTTGTCCGCAATTTTCTGTTGCTCCTCCGGGGGATAGCCAAGGACTATGACTTCACTCTTGTCAAAAAAAATCTTGAGGTCGGACATAGCCTCAAAACATAAAAGGAGGAACTTGAGGTTAACGATATCCAACCCCGAGCCCTCCACCATAATCATGGTATCGTTCGCGTATTGTACGTGGGTGACCCTCCCCCCCATCCCGCCTGGGATGAGGTGGTCCACCACACCGGAGATATGGCCGGCTACCTTAGCCTTATCTAAGATAGCCGCCAGGGCGTCCACCGCAAGGTCAAAGAGGATGGGGGATATAGGATCCCCCTGCCTCACCCCACAAGAAGGCCTAAAGTAGGGACCAATGTCCCCATTAATGTTAATCGCAGTATTGCCACTAATGACGAGTTGCATAACCCACGATATGAAACGACCAGTACAGGCGATCATAGGCTTTCTGAAAGTCTAGTTTCATGAACACGCCTTTATGATGGCTCACCCTCACCTCGTGGACTATCTCATGTAGGGCTAGAATCCCATCGTGGATGAACCGTCCCTTAAGGAAAGCAAACTGGAAGGGGTGTGGCAGGCGCTCAGCCACCGGGGCTAGGAGTCTTGCACACACCTTCGAGAAGATCCTCTGGATAACATTTATCACCGTGATGGGCCTAAACTGTCGAATGTTCGTCGCCCCTGGAATCTTGGGGATCAGGGTTATCACGCCATAGTTGAGGCGTGCTATAACCAGGGTCCCGATATAAAACTCCTGGAACATCGGCATGACGACCGCCTTGATAGTCTCCCAGAACTTCTGAAAGAAGGACACCCGGAGACCATCCTGCCCCGGAGCAGAGCCCGCACGCATGTCCATGACCGCCTCACGCACCTCCTCGGGGAGGAAAGGGAGCAACAACCGCTCATTCTCCTCCGAGGACACCAGAGCCCCCTGGGGCCACAGGTGGGTCGACAACGCCACCCCAGACTGTCGCACCCGGACTTCTAGAGGATACCGTACGAAGTGAACAGTATTTTGATTGGATTACGGGGCTTACCGGCACCCGCATCTCTTACGAGTAGGCCAACACTTACGTGTGACAACCAATCTTTACTATTCACCGTCGATGTAAACTATCCCATAGAAATCAGGACACTACCATTGACGTACTTCATACCATAAACACATGGTACGTCAACGGCGTTGAACAAGATGATAACACAACATATCTCTAAGACACAAAAGATTGAAATAAGTTGCAAATAGCTCTCACTAGAGCAGAGAGATAGCAAATACAATCATCCAGAGGACACATGTCCCAACATAACATCATTACATCTCAGCGGAAGCATTCAACAGGTCTGAGTATAGACAAATCCAAATAGGCTTAAGAAGCCGGGAACTGAAAAGAAAGACGGAGCCCATCCACGAAGTCTCGGATCCTGCCCGGGTCCGCTACCTACTCGTCAGCAGCCTCGTCAAACTCCACGTAGTAGCCGTCACTGGGATCCTCGTAAGCGTAGTCTGCGGAAACCACAGCCCCAAAGGGGTCAGTACATAAACGTACTGGCAAGCAAGACTCACAGTTCACCAAAGTGTAGCCCATCAACACCAAGCACAGATGCCTTGGGTTCAACGGAAGAAAGGGGATATAAAAGATGCTACAACTGGCTGCGCTAACCAACTACAGAAAAGTACAACTTCCAACTAACAGAAAGGGGATAAGATAGCGTATAGTAACCAACTGAAAGATAACATCAACCAAACCCATCCTAGATCTCGCCCCTTATCCAAAGAAGCAATCCGAGGATAACTCACGCAGTTGGATTAATAAATAATGGATCAAGTTGTTGTGTCAATCAGTCTATTACTAGTCAAGTTATCAATAGTTAGGTGTAAGTTGTTCTGAGTACTTGTTAGCCAGTACTTTCACCAAGTTAACCATAACCGCGGAAAACACGGCTTCTCGAGAAGATTTATCCCTGCAGGGTTGCACCAATTTGGCCGTACACGTAAGAATAACCCGCCAGATGGGATGCCTCCCACCAAGCGGGGCACTCAACACAACTCAACTCTTCTTCGCATCAAGCCCAAAGCACCTTGGGCGCACGGCTAATCGAGCCCCGAAGAAAAGGGACCCTCATAGCACTCTAAGACCGTGTCCCCCTATATGCCGACTACAAAAGTTCCACCCTGCGCTGGGCTCGCAAAAACATGCATGCGGCAAATGGAAAACACGAACTAAATGAGGCGATTTGGACGAGATGCGAATTGAATCAAATTGAGGGGGGCGCCCATACTCGCTTCCCACATGCGGGTAGTGCGCTCATCATGGATCAGTAGACAAGACCCTTTTCCTATTAGGGTCGACACTAGCAGGCCTCAAAACCACACAGGGCCTCCTGCCGGTGCCTTATCAGCATATTATTATTAACAGGTTGATTGATTAACATCGAGCCCCGAGAACATAATAGAATATAGTAACTGAAAGTAACGGGTAACAGACTCGAGCAAAACAACCTAAGCATGCTAGTAGGGCACTGGCTCAAACAATGGGGTTGTAGGAGTGGAGGTGAGGCAATATCAGGGTTTAAGGGATTCATGTGATAGGTTCGTAACAGAAACAACTATACATAGGGCTAGCAAAATAGACAACGGAAGGTATTGGTAACCAATGTTGAAAGGAACACAGTGGTTCATGTGAGTGATAACTTGCCTGCAAACTCAGCAGCCTGTTACTGAGCTAGATCCTCAGAAGGGGTGATGTAAAGATCTTCTGTCTCAACGTCGTCGTCTATTCGAGAAGAAGCAAACAAACAAGGCAGAAATATAAACAATCAATATCATGGCATAGTGCACAATCATGGGATGATGCATGTCAAGTTAATGGTTGCATCAGAATAAACTAGTTAACATGGTAACACAATTTAAATGGACCCATATGCAATTGGATTGCATATGAAAAAGGTCCATGAATTAAGGTGGAGACAAATGATCTACAATTTAATTACCATGTGAGAATTTATTACCATGATGCAGGCATGATGATAACAACAAAATAACAACAATAGATGCAAGTGGTAAAGGAATTTAGCAAGTTTGGAAATTATTTATTAAGTTTGGAAATTTTGGTTCCTTAAAGGGCTTACACAAATAGTTGTTGTTTTCAACAATTTAATTGTGCAAAATAAATAACAAAATTCATATTTGAAAAGAATGCAAAATTTTAGTTGGATTACATGTTTCAAATATTGAAAAAGGAATTAGGATGAATTTATTATGACTTAAACAAAATTAAACAAGTTTTAAATGAATTTAAAACAAGTTTGCATATTATTTGAATTTTTATTCGTTCAAACCATAAATTCAAATTCACATTTGAAAAGTTTATACTTTTCTAGTTGGAAACATATTTTGCATGTTTCAAAAATAATTTAATTTGAGCAAGTTATGATTATTAAAATTTAAATGATTTAAACAAGGTTTAAATTATTTAAGCAATTTAAATTATTCAAAACATGAAACAAAATTTATATTTGAAAAGGTTATTTGAAATAGCATGGAAAGCATATTTTATTTGCATTAATTGGATTAAGTATGAAATAGTTATGGATTTTAGCAAAATACAATTGAATTATTTGAATTCAAATTTGAAATGCATTTGGAAAATTCAAAACAGTACACAATTGGTTTAAATGGATAGACAATTTAATTTGGAGCAGTGCACATATTTAGATTTTATTATTTGGAGTTATAGTTTAAAAGTTATTAAGGTTTTCATTTTGAGGACTAATCTGTGAAATAAAAGGACTAGTTTTAAAACGAAAACGTGCTGGGAATAAATTGTTACCGCACTGCTACCTAACCCCAGGCACTTCCAAGGGGGGCCCTGGGCCAGCGAGGCCCACGCAGATGCACGCGTGGCAACGGTGTGGCTGACAGGGGGGGCCACCCTGTCAGCGCTGCGCGGAAAAAAAGAGGGGATTTCTCCCGTGCCCGAGCCAGGACTCGAACCTGGGGCTCGGGGGTGCGCGCAACACACTGTAACCAGTGCGGTAGGAATCGTTTCTTGTCAGTAGTACACGCGCACACAGGATAAGGTTCAGATTCATGAACCTGAACTTTTAACTGAAACTGACGCGGGTGTTTCTGAATCTTGGACAGGGGCGCGTCGCCGGCGGCAAGCTACGGTCGATGTGCTCGTGCTGCTGTGCTGGGGTGATGCTGTGGTGACGTGCACAGACGCGTGCACACAGAGAGGAAGGAGGAGGAAGACCACGGCTGCTCACCGGCGTCTGTAGTTGCTGCAGAGGCCCGAGGCAGGCGAGCTCGACGGCGACAGCGGCGTGGCCGAGGACGGCGGCGGCGATCTGGACGTGCTCCTTGCCTGCGGTGGTGTCCAACGGCTCGAGGGTGACGCGGTGGTTTGATCCCCGTGGCTAGTTAGGGTGGAGGAGGACGGCAGCGACGACGGCCATCGTGGGTTCAGGCGCGGGCTCCGGTGAGATACAGAGAGGTGGGGATCGGCCGCGAGAGAGGAAAAACGGCGGCGATCTCGAGGGCTAGGTGGGTGGCTAGGGTTAGGGCTGCGCAGAGCTAGGTCTAGGTGTAGATATAGGCCACTAGGGCGCTGGATGGCCGTCGGAGGTGTACCGTGCCGCCGTGGCATGCGTGGATGCTGCGCCGTACACGAAGACGACAGAGGCGGCTGCGAGCGAAGGGGTACCAGGCCAGCGCTGCGGTAAGTGGGCTGGGCCGGCTGGGTTAGCTGCCGCGCACGCGCTTTTTTTCCTTTTCCCATTTTTGTTTTTCTGTTTTTTTTGTAGCAAATAGAATAGGAAGAAAAAGATGATTTTGGGGTTTGCAAAAATTTCAGAAAAATTTGGGTGGGCTATTTAGGTCAAACACAACCAATGCCAAGTTTGGAATTCAAAAACATTTGAATTTTGGTGCTGTTTGGATAGGGTTCAAATTTGAGTTAATTTTGGGTATTGATTGAATTATTTAAAACAAGAAATTAATTAGGGTGATCAAATAACTTTAATTGGAAACAAATGAGTATATTTGTTTTGGTAATTTCATAATTTTCAAATTAGGTGCTGTTTGATGATTTGCTTTGAATTTGAAAGCAATTTGGAATTAATTAATTGAAATAAAAAGCACCATTTTATTAGTTGATCATTATGGAATAATTGGAAACAAATGGTTGTGTGTAAGTTGAACTTTTATTTGAAAAAGATTGTAACAGAGCAAGTATGAAGTAAAGCATTTGAAATATGTTTGAATTTGAAATGTGAAAACAGAGAAAAACAGATGCAAAACAAATAGTAAACAAATGCAACAAAGAAATGAATATGATGACATGATGCAATAGTTAAATTAAAGAGGAAATCAAACATTCTAGGGGTATTTTCATACTTGGGATGTTACAAAACGCCCCCCCTTGAAGGAATCGCGCCCCGAGATTCCTTACGGAGAAGAGAAAAGGTCCGGATACTTCTTGCGAAGATCCTCTTCGGTCTCCCACGTTGCCTCCTTATCGGAATGATGCGACCACTGCACTTTCAAGAACTTGGTGCTCTTGTTGCGAGTCTTACGCTCGGTCTCATCGAGAATACGAACAGGGTGCTCCTCATAAGAGAGATCATCTTGCAGTTCAATGGAATCATGATCAACTGCACGATCTGGATCTTTGAAACACTTCTTGAGCTGTGACACGTGAAACACATCGTGCACCTTGGATAGCTTTTCTGGAACTTCAAGACGATAGGCATTTTCCGCACGCCTTGAGAGGATGTTGAAAGGACCAATGTATCTTGGTGCAAGCTTTCCTTTCACACCAAAACGATGAGTGCCTCTGAGGGGAGTTACACGGAGGTATGCCTTGTCACCAAGTGCATAGATCATATCCCTGTGCTTGCTGTCATAATAGCTTTTCTGACGAGACTGAGCAATCTTGAGATTGTCACGAATGATACGAACTTTCTCCTCGGCTTCCTTAACAATGTCAGGGCCTAAGAGTGAACGTTCACCAGCTCCAGACCAATTGATTGGACTCCTGCATCTGCGGCCATAGAGTGCTTCAAATGGTGCCATGCCTAGGCTTTCCTGGTAGCTGTTGTTGTAGGAGAATTCAGCATATGGATGGCAATCCTCCCATTTCATGCCAAAGGAGAGACCACATGCTCTGAGCATATCCTCGAGAATCTGATTGACTCTTTCGAATTGCCCTTGAGACTGAGGGTGATAAGCTGTGCTGAACAGAAGTTTGGTGCCCAATGCTTCTTGAAAACTCTTCCAGAAATGAGAAGTGAAGATACTTCCACGGTCTGAGCTTATTTCCAATGGAACACCATGAAGAGGAACAATCTTTGCTGTGTAGAGCTCTGCTAACTGGCTAGCTGAGATAGTTTCCTTGACAGCAAAGAAGTGAGCTACCTTAGTGAGACGATCAATAACAACGAAGATTGCATCGTTGCCCTTCTTGGACTTTGGAAACCCAGTAACGAAGTCCATTTCAATCATGTCCCACTTCCACTCAGGAATTTTCAGAGGTTGGAGTAGACCGGCTGTTTTCTGATGGACTGCCTTAACACGTTGACAAACGTCGCATTCAGAAACGTATTGAGCAATTTCACGTTTCACGCCAGGCCACCAATACAGTGTTTTAAGATCCTGGTACATCTTTGTACTTCCAGGGTGGATGGAGAGAAGAGTTTCATGAGCCTCCTTGAGAATGACATCTTTGAGACTTTGAATCTGAGGAACTGCAATGTGTCCTTCGAAGAACACAGTTCCCTTGTCATCAATTGAGAAGGACTTAAATTTCTCCTTGTCTTCTTTGATGTGTTCTACCATCTTCTTGATTTCAGCATCACGAAGTTGTTCAGAACGAATCTTGTCCTCGAGAGTTGGACTGGCTGTCAAGCTTGCAAGATAACCTTGAGGAACAAGACCAAGGTTCAGCTTCTGGAATTCTTCATGAAGTGGAGGTTGGCTTTCCATGATCATGAGATTATTGCAATATGACTTGCGACTGAGAGCATCGGCCATAACATTATCCTTGCCTGGAGTGTAAGAAATGGTGAGATCAAAGTCTTTAATCTTCTCAATCCATCTCCTTTGCCCGAGGTTTAGATCTGGTTGAGTGAAGATGTATTTTAGACTCTTATGATCGGAAAAGATTTCAGTGCGGTTACCCAACAAGTATTGTCTCCATTTCTTGAGGGCAAACACAACTGCTGCAAGTTCAAGATCATGTGTGGGATAGTTTTGCTCATGTGCATTCAACTGACGTGAAGCATAAGCCACAACTTGACGTTCTTGCATAAGAACTGCACCTAGACCTTGGAGAGATGCATCGCAGAATATCTGGAAAGGTTTGGTAGTATCTGGGCCAACCAAAACTGGGGTGGAAGTGAGTTTAGTCTTCCGGAGATTGAAACTTTCCTCACATTGTGGAGACCAAACGAACTTCTTGTCCTTCTTTGTGAGATCAGTGAGAGGTTTGGCAATCTTGGAAAAGTTTTGGACGAAACGACGGCAATAGCTAGCCAAGCCAAGAAAACTTCTGACTTGCTTCACCGTCTTGGGAGGTTTCCAATCAACAATTGCTTTAACCTTTTCTGGATCAATGGCTATGCCCTTGGCAGAGATGATATGACCAAGGTAAGCAACTTCTGGAATCCAGAACTCACATTTGGAGAACTTGGCATATAGACGATGCTCGCGAAGTTTCATGAGAGTGAGACGAAGGTGTTCTCCATGCTCTTCCTCGGATTTTGAGTAGACCAGAATGTCATCGAGATATACCACAACGAACTTGTCGAGGTATTCATGGAAGACAGAATTCATAAGTCTAGATAATGTCGCCAGTGCATTGGTGAGACCAAAGGACATGACGGTGTATTCATATAGACCGTACCGAGTGGTGAAAGCTGTTTTTGCAATATCTTCCTTTCTGATCTTTATCTGATGGTAACCCATCCTCAAGTCCAACTTTGAGAATATTGAGGCTCCAGCAAGTTGATCAAAAAGATCATCGATACGAGGAATTGGATACTTGTTTTTGATAGTTTTCTCGTTGAGAGGACGATAGTCAACCACGAGTCTTTTTGTTTGGTCCTTCTTGGCAACGAACAGGGTTGGGCAACCCCAAGCGGAGGAACTAGGCTGAATGTAACCTTTCTCCATGTACATATCGATCTGCTCCTTCAACAATTTCATTTCAGGAGGAGCTATCTTGTATGGATGCTTAGAGATTGGAGCAGTACCTGGCTCAAGCTCGATCACGAACTCAACTGCTCTGTCCGGAGGCATTCCTGGCAATTCTTCTGGGAAGACGTCAGGGAATTCACAAACCACCGGAACATTTTCAATTGCAGGAAGAGGTTTTGCATCGAGTGTGCATAGCTGAATAGACCTTGATCCATATGGAGAATAGACTATCTGGCCAGAAGGGTGGGATAGAGTTATTGACTTTTGAGCACAGTCAATTTTAGCTTCATTGGTCTTCAACCAATCCATGCCCAGAATGACATCAATGTCAGAATTTCCCAGCAACATGAGTGAAGCAAGTAATACGCGCCCTCCAATTAGGATTTGATTGTCCATACTTATCTTGGAAGTCAACATTTTAGATCCCGGAGAGTGAACAGAGATTTGATTGCTTAGTGGAACCAGAACTAGGTTGTACGTTGTAGCAAAGATCTTTGACACAAAAGAATGCGATGCTCCGGTATCAAACAACACTTTAGCTGGAAAAGAGTTTACGGGTAATATACCGAGAACGACGTCAGCAGCTTCCTCAGCTTTGTCGGCCTTGATATGATTCACCCTCGCGGTCCTCCCGACAGGCCTGTTGTTGGAGTTGAAGGCTTTAGCCGGAGGAGCACGAACCATTGCCTGGTTGGTGTTGGGGCGAGGAGGTGGAGGTAGCTGCCTCTGAGTGCACTTGTCGGCGTAGTGTCCAGTCTCCTTGCACTTGAAGCAAGTGATGACACGAGGAGGACCTGGCCTTGGCTGCCCCATTGGAACCCTCTGACCATGCATCTGAGATGGGTTGGGTGGGTGGGGAAAGAAGAAAAATGGCAGAATTCCTACTCTCACGTTTCATTTTTCCTATATAGCTACAAAATAGTTTCTAGACTCAAACTGCGACCAGTAAAAGGGATCCTACAGGCAGACATGCTCTGATACCATTTGTCGCACCCGGACTTCTAGAGGATACTCACCGTACGAACTGAACAGTATTTTGATTGGATTACGGGGCTTACCGGCACCCGCATCTCTTACGAGTAGGCCAACCCTTATGTGTGACAACCAATCTTTACTATTCACCGTCGATGTAAACTATCCCATAGAAATCAGGACACTACCATTGACGTACTTCATACCATACACACATGGTACGTCAACGGCGTTGAACAAGATGATAACACAACATATCTCTAAGACACAAAAGATTGAAATAAGTTGCAAATAGCTCTCACTAGAGCAGAGATAGCAAATACAATCATCCAGAGGACACATGTCCCAACATAACATCATTACATCTCAGCGGAAGCATTCAACGGGTCTGAGTACAGACAAATCCAAATAGGCTTAAGAAGCCGGGAACTGAAAAGAAAGACAGAGCCCATCCACGAAGTCTCGGATCCTGCCCGGGTCCGCTACCTACTCGTCAGCAGCCTCGTCAAACTCCACGTAGTAGCCGTCACTGGGATCCTCGTAAGCGTAGTCTGCGGAAACCACAGCCCCAAAGGGGTCAGTACATAAACGTACTGGCAAGCAAGACTCACAGTTCACCAAAGTGTAGCCCATCAACACCAAGCACAGATGCCTTGGGTTCAACGGAAGAAAAGGGATATAAAAGATGCTACAACTGGCTGCGCTAACCAACTACAGAAAACTACAACTTCCAACTAACAGAAAGGGGATAAGATAGCGTATAGTAACCAACTGAAAGATAACATCAACCAAACCCATCCTAGATCTCGCCCCTTATCCAAAGAAGCAATCCGAGGATAACTCACGCAGTTGGATTAATAAATAATGGATCAAGTTGTTGTGTCAATCAGTCTATTACTAGTCAAGTTATCAATAGTTAGGTGTAAGTTGTTCTGAGTACTTGTTAGCCAGTACTTTCACCAAGTTAACCATAACCGCGGAAAACACGGCTTCTCGAGAAGATTTATCCCTGCAGGGTTGCACCAATTTGGCCGTACACGTAAGAATAACCCGCCAGATGGGATGCCTCCCACCAAGCGGGGCACTCAACACAACTCAACTCTTCTTCGCATCAAGCCCAAAGCACCTTGGGCGCACGGCTAATCGAGCCCCGAAGAAAAGGGACCCTCATAGCACTCTAAGACCGTGTCCCCCTATATGCTGACTACAAAAGTTCCACCCTGCGCTGGGCTCGCAAAAATATGCATGCGGCAAATGGACAACACGAACTAAATGAGGCGATTTGGACGAGATGCGAATCGAATCAAATTGAGGGGGCGCCCATACTCGCTTCCCACATGCGGGTAGTGCGCTCATCATGGATCAGTAGACAAGACCCTTTTCCTATTAGGGTCGACACTAGCAGGCCTCAAACCCACACAGGGTCTCCTGCTGGTGCCTTATCAGCATATTATTATTAACAGGTTGATTGATTAACATCGAGCCCCCAGAACATAATAGAATATAGTAACTGAAAGTAACGGGTAACAGACTCGAGCAAAACAACCTAAGCATGCTAGTAGGGCACTGGCTCAAACAATGGGGTTGTAGGAGTGGAGGTGAGGCAATATCAGGGTTTAAGGGATTCATGTGATAGGTTCGTAACAGAAACAACTATACATAGGGCTAGCAAAATAGACAACGGAATGTATCGGTAACCAATGTTGAAAGGAACACAGTGGTTCATGTGAGTGATAACTTGCCTGCAAACTCAGCAGCCTGGTACTGAGCTAGATCCTCAGAAGGGGTGCTGTAAAGATCGTCTGTCTCAACGTCGTCGTCTATTCGAGAAGAAGCAAACAAACAAGGCAGAAATATAAACAATCAATATCATGGCATAGTGCACAATCATGGGATGATGCATGTCAAGTTAATGGTTGCATTAGAATAAACTAGTTAACATGGTAACACAATTTAAATGGACCCATATGCAATTGGATTGCATATGAAAAAGGTCCATGAATTAAGGTGGAGACAAATGATCTACAATTTAATTACCATGTGAGAATTTATTACCATGATGCAGGCATGATGATAACAACAAAATAACAACAATAGATGCAAGTGGTAAAGGAATTTAACAAGTTTGGAAATTATTTATTAAGTTTGGAAATTTTGGTTCCTTAAAGGGCTTACACAAATAGTTGTTGTTTTCAACAATTTAATTGTGCACAATAAATAACAAAATTCATATTTGAAAAGAATGCAAAATTTTAGTTGGATTACATGTTTCAAATATTGAAAAAGGAATTAGGATGAATTTATTATGACTTAAACAAAATTAAACAAGTTTTAAATGAATTTAAAACAAGTTTGCATATTATTTGAATTTTTTATTCGTTCAAAACATAAATTCAAATTCACATTTGAAAAGTTTATACTTTTCTAGTTGGAAAACATATTTTGCATGTTCAAAAATAATTTAATTTGAGCAAGTTATGATTTTATTCAAATTTAAATGATTTAAACAAGGTTTAAATTATTTAAGCAATTTAAATTATTCAAAACATGAAACAAAATTTATATTTGAAAAGGTTATTTGAAATAGCATGGAAAGCATATTTTATTTGCATTAATTGGATTAAGTATGAAATAGTTATGGATTTTAGCAAAATACAATTGAATTATTTGAATTCAAATTTGAAATGCATTTGGAAAATTCAAAACAGTACACAATTGGTTTAAATGGATAGACCATTTAATTTGGAGCAGTGCACATATTTAGATTTTATTATTTGGAGTTATAGTTTAAAATTTATTAAGGTTTTCATTTTGAGGACTAATCTGTGAAATAAAAGGACTAGTTTTAAAACGAAAACGTGCTGGGAATAAATTGTTACCGCACTACTACCTAACCCCAGGCACTGCCAAGGGGGGCCCTGGGCCAGCGAGGCCCACGCAGATGCACGCGTGGCAACGGTGTGGCTGACAGGGGGGCCACCCTGTCAGCGCTGCGCGAAAAAAAAGAGGGGATTTCTCCCATGCGCGAGCCAGGACTCGAACCTGGGGCTCGGGGGTGCGCGCAACGCACTGTAACCAGTGCGGTAGGAATCGTTTCTTGTCAGTAGTACACGCGCACACAGGATAAGGTTCAGATTCGTGAACCTGAACTTTTAACTGAAACTGACGCGGGTGTTTCTGAATCTTGGACAGGGGCGCGTCGCCGGCGGCGAGCTACGGTCGATGTGCTTGTGCTGCTGTGCTGGGGTGATGTTGTGGTGACGTGCACGGACGCGTGCGCACAGAGAGGAAGGAGGAGGAAGACCACGGCAGCTCACCGGCGTCTCTAGTTGCTGCAGAGGCCCGAGGCAGGCGAGCTCGACGGCGACAGCGACGTGGCCGAGGACGGCGGCGGCGATCTGGACGTGCTCCTTGCCTGCGGTGGTGTCCAACGGCTCGAGGGTGACGCGGTGGTTCGATCCCCGTGGCTAGTTAGGGTGGAGGAGGACGGCAGCGACGGCGGCCATCGTGGGTTCAGGCGCGGGCTCCGGTGAGATACAGAGAGGTGGGGATCAGCCGCGAGAGAGGAAAAACGGCGGCGATCTCGAGGGCTAGGTGGGTGGCTAGGGTTAGGGCTGCGCAGAGCTAGGTCTAGGGGTAGATATAGGCCACTAGGGCGCTGGATGGCCGTCGGAGGTGTACCGTGCCGCCGTGGCATGCGTGGATGCTGCGCCGTACACGAAGACGACGGAGGCGGCTGCGAGCGAAGGGGTACCGGGCCAGCGCTGCGGTAAGTGGGCTGGGCCGGCTGGGTTAGCTGCCGCGCGCGCGCTTTTTTTCCTTTTCCCATTTTTCTTTTTCTGTTTTTTTTGTAGCAAATAGAATAGGAAGAAAAAGATGATTTTGGGGTTTGCAAAAATTTCAGAAAAATTTGGGTGGGCTATTTAGGTCAAACACAACCAATGCCAAGTTTGGAATTCAAAAACATTTGAATTTTGGTGCTGTTTGGATAGGGTTCAAATTTGAGTTAATTTTGGGTATTGATTGAATTATTTAAAACAAGAAATTAATTAGGGTGATCAAATAACTTTAATTGGAAACAAATGAGTATATTTGTTTTGGTAATTTCATAATTTTCAAATTAGGTGTTGTTTGATGATTTGCTTTGAATTTGAAAGCAATTTGGAATTAATTAATTGAAATAAAAAGCACCATTTTATTAGTTGATCATTATGGAATAATTGGAAACAAATGGTTGTGTGTAAATTGAACTTTTATTTGAAAAAGATTGTAACAGAGCAAGTATGAAGTAAAGCATTTGAAATATGTTTGAATTTGAAATGTGAAAACAGAGAAAAACAGATGCAAAACAAATAGTAAACAAATGCAACAAAGAAATGAATATGATGACATGATGCAATAGTTAAATTAAACATGAAATCAAACATTCTAGGGGTATTTTCATACTTGGGATGTTACACAGACCGCTGGGTAGATGTGAATAACCCCTTAAAGAAGGAGTAAATATGGTCGGAAATGTCCTCGGCCGCCTCCAACAAGACGTCATCTGCCCACAGAAGTGGGATAGAGCATCTCCGCCTACGCCCATTAGCGATGGCATGAAAGTAGGCGGTATTGGAGTCCCCATTAAGGATCCAGTTCTGTCGACTACGCTGACGCTAGAACACCTCCTCCCCTTTGTAGACCTCCATAAGGGAGGTCTCTAGGGCGTACCTTTGGTCCCACCCATCCGCACTCAGTCCCTTGCATCCGCGGCCAGGTCAAGGAGCTGGATCTGTCCTAGTAGGGTGGCTTTGTGCCGCCGGAGCTCCGCCCCTCGGTTCGCCCCCACCCCCGTATAAATTGGCGCGAAGTCTTAGCACAAAAGTGCCAGACATCCACTGCATTATACACTCGCGGGGGGTGGAGGCCGACGCAGAGAGCCATTTCAGCTTAACCGTCTCCACAAAGCCCGGTTGATCCAGCCAAAGTCCTCAAAGTGGAACATGTTCGGCCTCGGCGGGACCACCCCCCCTGGTTGACAACATCAGGGGGCAGTGATCCGACCCCACCCTGGTGACGGCCCGGAGGGTACATAAGGGGAACGCCGCTTCCCAGTCAGCCGAGACCAAGACGCGGTCCAGAACCGAGCGGACCGGATTGCCCTGGTTATTAGACCACGTGAACCTAGCACCAACCCGTTCAATCTCGATGAACGCCATGTCAACTATGAAATCGTTGAACATACGCATCCTCGGGAAGTCAACATTGGACGAACTCTTATCGAGAGGAGACCGGATCAGACTACAGTCCCCAGCCACTACAACCAGAACGAGGCAGCGCTCCACCTTCGCCCTAGGTTCGTCTAATAATTCGGGGGACTTCCGATGGTCCGCGGGCCCATAGACAATAATAACCTCCCAACTGAGGTTAGTCCGTCTCTGGGTGAGCAACATGCTCAAAAAGAACTCCCCGCGGCTCATATCCTCTACCAATAAAGTGTCCTCCTTAGCACCAAGAAGGATCCCGCCCGACCGACCCGTCGCCGGTAGCCACTCCCAAGCCAACTTATGGCGACTCAGACTCTCGAGCTCGACAATCGAAAAGTCATGGCGAATCGTCTCCTGGGTGCCCACAATATCAGGATCCTCATCCCTAATACACTCCACGAAATGCTCGACAGCTTATGGCGTTGGTCGTCCTCCCCGAGCCCCCGCATATTCCAGCCCAAGAGGGAAACACTCATTGGGAACCGGTGGGGTGTGTCCCCTTACGGGGGACTTGTCGGGTCCTACCAGAGGTCGAGGGCCTAGACGCATCCTTCGGTGGCCGCCCCCGCTTCCTCCCAGGTTGGGAGGTAGCCACGGCCACGCTGCGTTGCGCAGGAGAGGTTCCGCTGCCAGACCCATGCATTTCTTGCCCATGTCAGGCGGGATCCTGGGGCCCTGGACGGTCACGCTCGGATTGAGCACGAGCAGCCGCAAGGGCCCCTTCATAAATCTCCTTCGCTCTAATCGCCTCATTTTGTTCCAAACGGGGGCCACGCTCGCCCCGGAACACCACGCCATAGTCGAGAGCCACCTACTCCAAGTGCGTAGCCTCGACTGAGTCGAGCACCGAAAACCTAGACCCAGATGGAGGAGAATCAGAAGAGGGGCGAGAAGAGGAAGGTCGAGACGTACCCGACTTCAGGCAGCGAGCCGCCTGCCGGCGGGCCGCCACCTCGGTCTTCGTCGGCTCGACGGCCTCCGCCCCTGTCCTGGCCCCCGGGCACGGTAGTGGCGGGGACGACCGCACCCGGGGCTCGGGCGTCCAGGACAAGAGTCGCAGGGTGGCGCGCAGGGGACCCCTGAGGTGGAGTAGGAGGGGTCCCTGGCTAGCGGGTATGGCAGACCACCCCCGGAGAACGCGGCGAGTCCGGGGCAGCCACCTCCATGCTCGCCCCGCTAGACTGAGGCGAGGGCTCGTCGTGAAGGGCCACCGCCATAAGGCCTGCCAGATCCAGGGAGCCCGGGCCCTCACAAAGGTTGGAGCCATACTGTGAGAGCAAGGTCCCCATAGAGAGCTGCGAGACCTGACGAGAAACGTCCACCATGCCCAGCCTAGCCGGCGCACGCTTGAGAGGCGCAACCGGGGCTGACAGAGACGGCACATGCGAAGATGCCTGAGCCACATCAGCAACCTGAGCCACCACCCCAGCAGGTGGGGCGGCCCCAGGCGCAGGGTCCGAAACCACAGAGGACGGAGCTCCGTCCCTAGGACCCGGGTCGGAGTCGTCCCCCGAGGAGTCCCCATCCTCGTCAGAGGAGCTGTCGTGGCGGGGAGACGGCGACCGACGAGTGGGCGGGGAAAAGGTCCTGGGCTGGTCGACCACCTGCTCGACCTCAACAGATAGAGGCTTGTCCACCCCATCAAAGTAGAACGGTGGAAGAGTGTCCTCTAGCTTGGAGACCAGACCCAGATGGCGGAGAATCAGAAGAGGGGCGGGAAGAGGAAGTTCGAGACGTACCCGACTCCAGGCAGCGAGCAGCCTGCCGGTGGGCCGCCACCTCGGTCATCGTCGGCTCGACGGCCTCCGCCCCTGTCCTGGCCCCCGCAAGGCGCGCACTGCAGCGCGTCGTGACCCCGGGCATGGGAGTGGTGGGGACGACCGCACCCGGGGCTCGGGCGTCCAGGACAGGAGTCGCAGGGAGGCGCGTAGGGGACCCTTAAGGTGGAGTAGGAGGCGTCCCTGGCGAGCGGGTGTAGCAGACCACCCCCGGGGAACGCGGCGAGCCCGGGGCAGCCACCTCCATGCTCGCCCCGCCAGAGTGTGCCGCCTCCACGCTAGACTGAGGCGAGGGCTCATCGTGAAGGGCCACCGCCACAAGGCCTGCCAGATCCAGGGAGCCCGGGCCCTCACAAAGGTTGGAGCCGTATTGTGAGAGTGTGGTCCCCATAGAGATCTGCGAGACCTAACGAGAAACGTCCACCATGGCCAGCCTAGCCGGCGCACGCTTGGGAGGCGCAATCGGGGCTGACAGAGACGGCTCAGGCGAAGATGCCTGAGCCACAGCAGCAACCTGAGCCACCACCCCAGTAGGTGGGGCGGCCCCAGGCGCAAGGTCCGAAACCACAGAGGACGGAGCTCCGTCCCTAGGACTCGGGTCGGAGTCGTCCGCCGAGGAGTCCTCATCCTCGTTAGAGGAGCTGTTGTGGCGGGGGGACGTCGAACGGCGAGTGGGAGGGGAAGAGGTCCTGGGCTGGTCGACCACCTGCTCGACCTCCACAGATAGAGGAGTGTCCACCCCATCGATCCTACTCACCATCCTGGAGGACGACATCTCTCAAGGCAAGAGCATTTTCAACTGGATTCGTTGGAACTATTTTGCAACGGCCGAGATGAGATAAATGTTGCTTCTTGCGTAAATAGCTGATCCGTTGTTCTGAGTGCGAAACCCAAAAAAAAAAACCTTTTTCTGCATCCTTGGTAGATGCTTGTTTAACCTCTTTTTGAACTTGAGAGGTTTCATCAAACTGTTGTAGATGTTTGTTTATCCTAGCTGCACGACACGTTTGTAATGGACCTCGGCTCACAATTTGTACTTATATACGTCTTTTGGTTTCTCCTCTCGGTCAGATTTGCTGCAATCATGTATATATCTCTCACACACTTACATTACAGGGATCAGGTTACTTTTTTTTTTGATAAATGGCTTTTATTACTTAAAAGTTTAAGTATTACACCCGGGCTCTACATCATAAAATGCACACAGCCGAAATCGAGCAACTGAGAAAACATAAGAAACGACAAGTCTAAACAACTCATGGAGACATAGATTGTCGAAATCTACGGAGTTGCTATCCGTAGATCAAGCGGTCATCCATGTGGGATAAAAATATCCCTTGCCACCTGCTCCAGCTGTGCACACGCCTCCGTTAAAAGGCCTCAAAACTCCCACTGCTGTAATATGGACCACGAACGGAGAATACCTATGCACCGGAATAGAAACTGCATACGAGAATAATTTTTATCATTGAAAATCTTGTCATTTCTATATAGCCAGAGCGACCATATAATGGCTAGCTCTCCTACCCTAATAATAGTTAGACCATATAGAACGCGCAAATGTGCAATCAAAGAATAAGTGCTTAATCGTCTCATCATGAGAACATAAAACGCACTTCGAACTTCTATGCCAATTACATTTGACAAGATTATCTTTCGTGAGTATGAAACCTTTACAAAGATACCACACAGTTTTTTTTATCTTCAATGGTACCTTGATAAGCCATACTTTTTTTTTAAATATCGACTGGTTATCCAATTGGACCATAGCCTTATACATGGAATCCACTAAGAACACTTCGTTCTTAGTAAGCTTCCATCGAAACTCATCATTACCTGGCGTCAGGTTAACCAAAGTCAACCTTTCGACCAGCGCATTCTAGGACAAAAGTCGTGGTCCAATGAGATCTCGTCCGAATGTAACATTAGGAGGTGATGTTTGCATAACCGTAGCCAGCGTATCATCCTTATGCCGCACAATATTGTATGGGGCTGGAAATTATTCTCGAAGTGTGGTATTACCCAACCATTTTTCCTCCTAGAACCGTATCTGCGATCCATCCTTAATCTTAAATACCCCATAGCGGAAAAAGTTTCTCTAAGTCGCCATTAGTCCGACTCAAAAGTGTGAATCACCCGGTTTCCACATAACCTGTGAAACTACTTTGGAGCCAATGTATTTTCGTTTAAGGAGCGTTTGCTACACGACATCTTCGGTAAGGAGTTTGAACAACTATTTACCAAGGAGGGCTGAGTTCTTGACATGTAGATAATGAATACCCACCCCCTGGTCTTTTGGTCGACACACTACATCCCACCTGGCCAGTCGATACTTCCTTTTCTCGTTGTCCCCCTGCCAAAAGAATCTTGATCGGAAATAATCCAATTTTTTTAAAACTCCTTTAGGCAACTGGAAGAAAGAAATCATATACAGTACTATATTAGAGAGCACTGAGTTTATGAGTACCAATCTTTCTCCAAGGGACAACAATTTACCTTTCCAACTAGCTAGACTTTTCTGCAGACGTTCTTTGACATGGTTCCATTCTGGGTTAGTCAACTTATACAGAGAGGAGTGAGATTGTGGAGCGGAAGCAGGGGCACGCGCAGGTGCATGCAACAACCAGTACCGAGTTATATCCTAGAGAATATGATCAACAGGTACAGACTATTTTATTTGTCGTGTCCTGCTCCACCACATATTGCATTAGATGTTTCCTTACACGTTTTTGTTGGACGTAACATCTCTCTCTCTCTCTCTCCCCCCCCCCCTTTAAATCGCAGTCACTAAAATTACGATCGATGAATTTTTTTTATTGCCTATGTGGATTAATGTTTTTTTAAGATAGATTTGGGAAGGCCCGTGACTACGTACTCACATCGAAGTGGTACCACTGCACCAGGCAGGAGGCACGTCATCAAGGGGAGTTGTCAGAAAATACAAAAAAATAGTAATAATAGTACAAGACACAAACAAAGGATATATCATGATGAGCTTCTTTTATTGGGATTGGCATTTAGGCCACAAAGTGGCACACTTGCGATGCCATTATTTAACTATACTAGTTCTCACATCACTCACTTATTCACTCTTATGCCTTATCAGCCGAGGATGACTCCTCGTCATTGTATGAGTATCTCTGGAAACTCGTTTGAGTAAATTTAGGAGTGAATACAGCAAACTCTTGACCCCGATTGTTTTTGAGGTTCCAGGCTTCCTGTCTTGGAATGCGGTACGCATTGGCGATGACATCAACAGGCAATGAACGTAGGATGGAGCTCTTTCCCGCGATGCGACTAACCATAGAGTTTTGGTTGGTCTTGAATGATATGTATTGGCATCCTTCACGCTCTGCCTTCTTGAGAACAACAAAGTGTTGTGGTATGATTAGCAGCTGTCCACGGCGTAGAACGTCATTGAATACAGTCTGGCCATGGTTATTGACGACTTGAACTCGAGCTTGTCCTTGGATCATGTACACGACACTGTGCGCATTAATGTTCCAGAATGGTGAAAGAATGGCATTCTGCAATAGCAATTTTTTCATGCCACATCATTAACCGGTTATTATGAAGCTTGGAATATCTCAGATAGTACTAAAAGTAGTGTTCTATATACCTGGTATAGATTTACTCTTGTAGCGCTCATTTGCACGAGGTTAAGGATGGGAATTCTTGCTATCAAGAAGTTATCCTGCCAGCACGAGGGTTGTATGTGTCTGCACGTCTGGGGTTTTCGATGTTTTGTGTTGCCTCTAGTGAACAAAAATTCTCCTCCAAACCATTGAAACTTTGGCCAATTGACTGTCCTTCCTGGACCTGAGCCATTTGTCCTTCTTGGTATTGGGTTGATTGTTCTTTCTGGTATTGTATTGATTCTCCCTGCTGACGTTGAATTGGTTGGTAGGCCGGTTGCTACTTGCTCTTGTTGGAACACAACGGGCTTCAAGAATTGAAGGCCTTGACTGACACGAATTATCTCGCCTCTTTGATCATTTTGACTTTGTATGCTTGGAGCTGCTTGTTGACTAATACCAAAGGCCTCACGAAGAAGTTGGACACTGAATCCGCTGAATATGTTTTGTCCAAACTGTTGATCTGTGTTGTTGTTACCGGCTAACAAGAAATCCTGAAATTTCATATTGATGAAGTAAAAAAAATCAGTAATAATCCACTAATATATACTTTAAGAATTATAATTAGATTACTTGTAAGAAAATACCTATCTTTTAGTTCAGAAACATGTATAGTTACCTTTTGTATAGGTTCAAGTTGATTAGCATTGTTGTTTACATCGAAGACATAGAGAGCTACAATAGGTGCATCACCATCGTTGTAGCACCAATGCACAATACCAGCTGGAAGCGCGACAACATCTCCTTGTTTGAAGTGGTGAACTCTCTGGTGCTCATCCTTAAACGTTGTCTTTGGCTTTGCCCCTGAGTAAACGGTGCTTGATCAAATGGTTGGAACGGTTGTTGGAAGGTCGCTGGGCATCCAGGGAATGTCAACCCAGTGAAACCCCTACCTACAAGAAAACAAATTAGTTTCAACATCATACAAAGTCCTACATGCAACAGAACAATCCGATTGAGCTATTCAAATTGAACCACCAACCTTGAAGAATGTACACCAATCCAGGAGCATTGTGGTATTGGGGTAACAAGAGGCCTTGAGGCTCAATAACCCGACGGATGACAGATACACCGGTGCAACGAAATAGCTCATTTTGCTCATCAAAGTACTAAGTGACGCCTGCTTGTGACCTCACTTGTCGAAGTGGTGCAAATGCTTGTAGCCTATCGAATCTACAACCCCTTAAACCTCCTTGCCGAGAGCTTTGCCATGGAGTAAAGCTCTGTCCAAAAAGTTGAGCCATAGATCCATGGCACAAGAGAAACATGAAAAGCAACAACGATGAAAAACTAGTAGTAGCCATGATTGTTTGAAAAAATTGGAGAAGGTTGATGGATGCTATTTTATGAATGAAAGCTAGTTTTTATAGCCATAAGAAGTGGTTTAGGAAGCACGGAATGACAAAAACTGTTAACGTAGAGCAAGAAGATATCTAAGATGACTTGGACGTCATTTTGATTGTGAATAGAGATAACTTCCCCCTTAGAAGATATGTGTTGCTTTCCGCCTACAACGAGTGCTGACTCACCAACCTAGCACAATCTTGTACATATCTCTTGGAATTGTGTGACATATACAATTACTTATACTTTCTACAACTCCTTTTTGGCATATGTGACTCCTTTTTATGATTTGTTTATGTTTTGGTCTATGCACGACAATATATGTGGATTCTTTTTGTTTGTGCGGCCAAATTTCCACCACTCGAGTCTATCTATATGACATATAGTGTAAAGGATGAGTCATGTCCATGTCGACACAAGAATTCATTAGCGGATAAGAAACTTGTAATTATGTTAATCCAAAATTAGTTGATATAAAGGTTGTGTACAAAAATTATAGTATAACTTACTTCACACTAAAGAAAGATGAAGATATGCCAGAGAGTTGTAAAGTGCTATTTGTTGGCTCCAGGGGCCGAGTATATATTTCTATATCGATTGGAGTGTATTTTGGTTTAAACCCCGCCTGTTCCAGCAGTCATCTTTTCAACAAATTATAGTACGAACGAAAGGGTATATGGCGGATGAAAAGGAAAAAATATACATTAGAGAATCTAAATTTAATTAATGCGAAATGTTTGTATGTTTCAAAGCTAAAAATGATGATTTGGAAAAAAATGAATTGGAAAATGGTGTGGCTAAATTTTTCTAATGTGAATAGATTTCATTATGGATCGAATATCATTAATAATGTGGGATGACATGGGTAAATAAATGGCTCGAATAATGGATGACTTGGATGCCTTCCATGTATAGATAGGATATATATCATCAATGCCCGTCAGATGAGTTTTTTAGGAGAACATGTTGCTACATATTTCCTGGGAGGGAGCATCCCTGCATGAATACAAAAGGACAAAAAACAGACAAGTAAGTCTAATACATGACCTTTTTTGGAAACCAAGTGCGGAAATGACAAAAAACTATTGAGCCGATCTACATCAATTGGGTGTAGCTGACATAGATGAAAGCCCAGTTAACTACGAAGGAGCCCATATACCATGGTGCGTGAACCAAGTCACAAAGGTAAAATAGCCTCATGTGTGTAGTAACCTCTGGCGGCCGACGGCCCCGAGAACTTCTGGTGGCGAGAAACTATGGTTTATCCTTTTCGGGCGGTGCTGCTCCTTCGTAGAGAGCCGGCCGCTTGAAAGGGAAATATCCCTAACTATATTTTGGTTAAATATGACACTCGAGTTATAGAGGACTAATATTACCTATGATGCCTACTCATGTTTTAGTCCTCATATGTTGATGATGGATGATGGTTGAAGGCCCCTCATTTTGAAGATGATCAAGTGCCGTTGGTTTGCTTTGTTTACTCTTAGGTTCCATACACCAGGTATACGTACTCTTATTGTTTAATATACCACATAGATAAACCGAATATACTTGTTTATTATGTTTAATATACTTCATTATTGAATATATTTTTTTATTTTTAATATACCCCAAATTGAGTTATGTGAAAATTTCCATTTGAATCTTCATGTTTTATATTATTAGTACATATACTGCTTTTTTATACGCGAAAAAAGTATATTGAAAAAATGGGTAGGCTAATGATATTTTTTTCTCAAAATTTGTATTGAGATATCTTAGAATATCTATCTAGGTATATACAAAATAATAAAAATGTATAATATATTCGTATGTGAGGTATATTCAATATAGGAGTACATGCACCCAAGAGTATATAATAGGAGGTCCTATAAAGGAAAATATATCTTTGAGTTAAAAGGAATACCGCACTATTAAGATGGGCATACTCATTGATATTTTTGTGGACTAGACGGACATGCGCGCTTCACCGCGCCGCCTGCCAAACGTCTTGGACGGCGTGGTCCATGCAACGAATTTATTGGTGGTTTAAAGAAGTTGTAATATATAATTATTTGATTGATTTAACAAATCTGATAAGTATAACATGACCGGCGGCGTGGTCTATGTGGTTTCCTAGAGCGATGTGTGTGTGTGACGTCCTGGGTGGGCTGGACGTCGCTTTAGCAAACCATTCCATTTCCATTTGTAAGACAATGGTTGTTGGAGTGCCTCGTTCGCTCTGGAAAAGAGCAAGACGTCCTCGTACTCCGCAAAGATGCCTACAAAGTTGTTTCATCGTTTGATCCCGCATTTCAGTAGCAATAGGCTCTCTTTCTCCAGCAAAATGCATCATTGGTGTCATCCCTCCAATAATACGATGCTTCTATAAAATGATCGCAAATTACATGACAGAAAGTATAGTTCCCATTGTCTACATTATAGCCAGATTGATTATTTTTGTGCCAAAACTTTCCAAGCGTCCACTGGAATGGAACGTGACTCTGTGCTTAGTAGGCAAGTCATATCTAATCCACACCTTAGTTATCCCTGCCTCCTATCATTGTCGTAACGCTCAACATACACATGGAGCCCTATCGTGAGTCATTCCATGTGAGATAAACATGTGTCCTTCAGTCACAACCACCCACGAACATAATATGTCAATAAAGAAATAAAGTACACATATCCATGGTCTCAGTTTAGAGAAGAACCGTATTTTAGACTGTAAACTAAAATGCAACATCAGCTTGGAACCTTTAAACATGAAAATCACATCCATTCGACTATATCTCTCTACCTCAAAAGAGTAGAATTTGAAAAAAAATCAATCATATAAGAACAAAATAGGTCACGCGAATCTAAATTTGGCAATCAGATCTCGGAAGGTAATTAACATACGGTCAATACTGTCATTCATAATTTGGGTCTAGAGAAGAAATGTCTTTTACTGGTAAAACCAATATAAAAGAGCAAACTTTTCAACACGAAAATAATCTCGATTCACATCTGTATCTCAAAAGGAAAATTTTGCAAACAAAAACTAAGCAATGCAGCCTGGGATCTTAATCTTTCCCTTATAAAAATACAAACATGGTATTTTGTTCAGACTACGACACCTAATCTAGGCCATCAGGGGCTCGAGGCCTCGGGCAACTTCTCTCCTGGTTTAGGGCTGGGTCGAATTATTCTGTGTGGGGAAGCCTATTTTGTCGGCTTGTATAAAAACTCTCTTTCATTTTTTAAAAATTTAGGCCATATACTACGTATTCAGAAACAATAATCAAACAAAAATAGGAACTCTCCTCACCTCTAATGCAGCAGTAAAAGTGCATCGTGCAACGTAATTGTATACTAATTTACTTGAACAAAAGTCTTGTTCTCGTATGTCAAATAGGACATCCTCGAACAACTTCCAAATATTTCTACTTTATCGGGGTGCTCATAGGCTCCCACATAAGTGACGGTCACAATCACACTTATAAAAATCAACTGTCACAGATGATCATACTATCCATGCAAGGGTTGGCAAATGCATCTCTTAGCCACCGCCAACCTCAGGTTGTCTTTCTGGCACTATTTTAGGTGATGCACAAGTGCTACCTATCTGAGATAATAATATATAGTGTTGATTTTGTTCATAATAACTCATGCACCATGATATCGCAATAGCCAATAATCCTAAGATGATATACATAGTGCCGAAACAATTTCTAAATATGTATTAAAACATTTTTTGTATCCCACAATCTCAAAGAATCCCTAAAAACGATACACACGGTAACCCAACTACACGCACACTCGAGATACATTTGAGCATGCCTTTCTCGCTCAACATCTACTTGTTCCCTTCTCTCATCCTCTTTTCTGGGCCTCCCTGCCACCTTAGGCTCTATCACACCTCATACAACAACAAAAATTCACACCAGCTATATAGCAAGACACCTATATCAATATGTGTTTGTGAAAAAAGAAATCTATATAAATATGTAAATAAAATCAGGGAAGGAATTAGCACGTCATATACCTTAAACAGAGCATATTATTCAAGAACAAAGGAATGTGGTACACTGGTACCCATGCATGTTAAGAGCTAAGGGAATTTAAGCACACTCTAAGTGCTAAGGGAATTTAAGCACACTCATAGTGGCCTATGTTCCACAACAACAGATAGCTGAAGAAAATCATTTCTAGTACTGTATTCCATGGAAAAAATATGCTAATCGAGCATTAACAAACTTAGAGAAAACTTAAAACATGAATTATTAATGTTCTAGGATGGAACATGTCGATGATATTGAATCCCTAAGAAAAATCTCGAAACCGGAGTAAAAAGAGAAACAAATACCTTAAAGGAGATGGTACTCGCCGCTAGGTGATCTAGCAATACGACCCCATCCACATCATCTGTTTGATTAATTGGAATCCACAAACTGCATGGCGGGAACCTTGTGATTTTTCAGTAATGTCACTATGATGTTCTGCTAAGAATACACAAGATCAACTGCCAGGTTTCAGGATTAATGCTTCAGGCATTGACCAATGCCAAGCTAGAATTTCCTAACGCATTTGCTCCAAGACTTCTAAATAACTAATGGTGTTATATTAGTACAACTTTTTGAAAGTTCAGCCAGCACAAGTCACACTACATGATCTAAACTCACACATCTTTCTTGGACTATCAATTTCCGGATGATAGAGCGGCAAGGGCAAAGCTGATAGCACCGCCACCAAGCAGCAGGACGGTCAACACAACTGTTTGTGGTGGTACGTGTTGAAACCTCTCTTGCCAATTGGGTTCATTCTACACCACATCTACCAAGTTGGTGTCGCGTGCTCTTGCAATACAGAGCGGAGCAGAGGGCATCAGCTCTTGCCAGGCAAAATCACAACAGAAAGGAAGAAGCACATCATGTTGTTAATCATTCAGGTATACTCTCATGTCGATGGTCTACCCTACAGGGCCTCAACAGGAAACTGATACCCTATGTGAAGACAAAGTTGAGTCCATCAGTTCAACATTTGCCAGCACAGGGGTTTCGTCGGAATGGCCAGAAATGCACAGTGATCAATTATCATTGTGACCCCAAAACATTTGTCATCACATGGGTGAAATCGACTCCACACATACCGAATTTTGGCTCATGTCGATGTTTTAACTCCTCCATGTAGAGACACAACCTAGAAAAGTCCTCAGGTGAATAGTCCCCATCGATCCTACTCACCATCCTGGAGGACGCCATCTCTCAAGGTAAGAGCATTTTCAACTAGATTCGTTGGAACTATTTCGCAACGGCCGAGATGAGATAGATGTTGCTTCTTGCGTAAATAGCTGATCCGTTGTTCTGAGTGCGAAACCAAAAAAAAACCTTTTTCTGCATCCTTGGTAGATGCTTGTTTAACCTCTTTTTGAACTTGAGAGGTTTCATCAAACTGTTGTAGATGTTTGTTTATCCTAGCTGCACGACACGTTTGTAATGGACCTCGGCTCACAATTTGTACTTATATACGTCTTTTGGTTTCTCCTCTCGGTCAGATTTGCTGCAATCATGTTTATCTCTCTCACACACTTACATTACAGGGATCAGGTTACTTTTTTTTTTTTGATAAATGGCTTTTATTACTTAAAAGTTTAAGTATTACACCCGGCCTCTACATCATAAAATGCACACAGCCGAAATCGAGCAACTGAGAAAACATAAAAAACGACAAGTCTAAACAACTCATGGAGACATAGATTGTCAAAAGCTACGGAGCTGCTATCCGTAGATCAAGCGGTCATCCATGTGGGATAAAAATATCCCTTGCCACCTGCTCCAGCTGTGCACACGCCTCCGTTAAAAGGCCTCAAAACTCCCACTGCTGTAATATGGACCACGAACGGAGAATACCTATGCACCGGAATAGAAACTGCATACGAGAATAATTTTTATCATTGAAAATCTTGTCATTTCTACATAGCCAGAGCGACCATATAATGGCTAGCTCTCCTACCCTAATAATAGTTACAAAAAATATTAACGGATGCGGGCTTATAGGTTCGAAGGCATTTGGATAGTGGACCATATAGAACGCGCAAATGTGCAATCAAAGAATAAGTGCTTAATCGTCTCATCATGAGAACAGAAAACACACTTCGAACTTCTATGCCAATTACGTTTGACAAGATTATCTTTCGTGAGTATGAAACCTTTACAAAGATACCACGCAATTTTTTTTTATCTTCAATTGGTACCTTGATAAGCCATACTTTTTTTTAAATATCGACTAGTGTATCCGATTGGACCATAGCCTTATACATGGAATCCACTGAGAACACTCCGTTCTTAGTAAGCTTCCATCGAAACTCATCATTACCTGGCGTCAGGTTAACCAAAGTCAACCTTTCGACCAGCGCATTCTAGGACAAAAGCCGTGGTCCAATGAGATCTCGTATGAACGTCACATTAGGAGGTGATGTTTGCATAACCGTAACCAGCGTATCATCCTTATGCCGCGCAATATTGTATGGGGCTGGAAATTATTCTCGAAGTGTGGTATTACCCAACCATTTTTCCTCCTAGAACCGTATCTGCGATCCATCCTTAATCTTAAATACCCCATAGCGGAAAAAGTTTCTCTAAGTCGCCATTAGTCCTACTCAAAAGTGTGAATCACCCGGTTTCCACATAACCTGTGAAACTACTTTAGAGCTAATGTATTTTCGTTTAAGGAGCGTTTGCTAGACGACATCTTCGGTAAGGAGTTTGAACAACTATTTACCAAGGAGGGCTGAGTTCTTGACATGTAGATAAGGAATACCCACCCCCTGGTCTTTTGGTCGACACACTACATCCCACCTGGCCAGTCGATACTTCCTTTTCTCGTTGTCCCCCTGCCAAAAGAATCTGGATCGGAAATAATCCAATTTTTTTAAAACTCCTTTAGGCAACTGGAAGAAAGAAATCATATACAGAACTATATTAGAGAGCACTGAATTTATGAGTACCAATCTTTCTCCAAGGGACAACAATTTACCTTTCCAACTAGCTAGACTTTTCTGCAGACATTCTTTGACATGGTTCCATTCTGCGTTAGTCAACTTATACAGAGAGGAGTGAGATTGTGGAGCGGAAGCAGGGGCACGCGCAGGTGCATGCAACAACCAGTACCGAGTTATAACCTAGAGAATATGATCAACAGGTACAGACTATTTTATTTGTCGTGTCCTGCTCCACCACGTATTGCATTAGATGTTTCCTTACACGTTTTTGTTGGACGTAACATATCTCTCTCTCTCTCTCTCTCCCCTTTAAATCGCAGTCACTAAAATTCCGATCGATGATTTTTTTTTATTGCCTATGTGGATTAATGTTTTTTTAAGATAGATTTGGGAAGGCCCGTGACTACGTACTCACATCGAAGTGGTACCACTGCACCAGGCAGGAGGCACGTCATCAAGGGGAGTTGTCAGAAAATACAAAAAAATAGTAATATACAAGACACAAACAAAGGATATCATGATGAGCTTCTTTTATTGGGATTGGCATTTATAGGCCACAAAGTGGCACACTTGCGATGCCATTATTTAACTATACTAGTTCTCACATCACTCACTTATTCACTCTTATGCCTTATCAGCCGAGGATGACTCCTCGTCATTGTATGAGTATCTCTGGAAACTCATTTGAGTAAATTTAGGAGTGAATACAGCAAACTCTTGACCCCGATTGTTTTTGAGGTTCCGGGCTTCCTGTCTTGGAATGCGGTACGCATTGGCGATGACATCAACAGGCAATGAACGTAGGATGGAGCTCTTTCCCGCGATGCGACTAACCATAGAGTTTTGGTTGGTCTTGAATGATATGTATTGGCATCCTTCACGCTCTGCCTTCTTGAGAACAACAAAGTGTTGTGGTATGATTAGCAGCTGTCCACGGCGTAGAACGTCATTGAATACAGTCTGGCCATGGTTATTGACGACTTGAACTCGAGCTTGTCCTTGGATCATGTACACGACACTGTGCGCATTAATGTTCCAGAATGGTGAAAGAATGGCATTCTGCAATAGCAATTTTTTCATGCCACATCATTAACCGGTTATTATGAAGCTTGGAATATCTAACAATCAGATAGTGTACTAAAAGTAGTGTTCTATATACCTGGTATAGATTTACTCTTGTAGCGCTCATTTGCACGAGGTTAAGGATGGGGAAATTCTTGCTATCAAGAAGTGTTATCCTGCCAGCACGAGGGTTGTATGTGTCTGCACGTTTGGGGTTTTCGATGTTTTGTGTTGCCTCTAGTGAACCAAAATTCTCCTCCAAACCATTGAAACTTTGGCCAATTGACTGTCCTTCCTGGACCTGAGCCGTTTGTCCTTCTTGGTATTGGGTTGATTGTTCTTTCTGGTATTGTATTGATTCTCCCTGCTGACGTTGAATTGGTTGGTAGGCCGGTTGCTCTACTTGCTCTTGTTGGAACACAACGGGCTTCAAGAATTGAAGGCCTTGACTGACACGAATTATCTCGCCTCTTTGATCATTTTGACTTTGTATGCTTTGAGCTGCTTGTTGACTAATACCAAAGGCCTCACGAAGAAGTTGGACACTGAATCCGCTGAATATGTTTTGTCCAAACTGTTGATCTCTGTTGTTGTTACCGGCTAACAAGAAATCCTGAAATTTCATATTGATGAAGTAAAAAAAATCAGTAATAATCCACTAATATATACTTTAAGAATTATAATTAGATTACTTGTAAGAAAATACCTATCTTTTAGTTCAGAAACATGTATAGTTACCTTTTGTATAGGTTCAAGTTGATTAGCATTGTTGTTTACATCGAAGACATAGAGAGCTACAATAGGTGCATCACCATCGTTGTAGCACCAATGCACAATACCAGCTGGAAGCGCGACAACATCTCCTTGTTTGAAGTGGTGAACTCTCTGGTGCTCATCCTTAAACTGTTGTCTTTGGCTTTGCCCCTGAGTAAACGGTGCTTGATCAAATGGTTGGAACGGTTGTTGGAAGGTCGCTGGGCATCCAGGGAATGTCAACCCAGTGAAACCCCTACCTACAAGAAAACAAATTAGTTTCAACATCATAAACTTATGAATGATGGTGTAACATTTGCCCCATACAAAGTCCTACATGCAACAGAACAATCCGATTGAGCTATTCAAATTGAACCACCAACCTTGAAGAATGTACACCAATCCAGGAGCATTGTGGTATTGGGGTAACAAGAGGCCTTGAGGCTCAATAACCCGACGGATGACAGATACACCGGTGCAACGAAATAGCTCATTTTGCTCATCAAAGTACTCAGTGACGCCTGCTTGTGACCTCACTTGTCGAAGTGGTGCAAATGCTTGTAGCCTATCGAATCTACAACCCCTTAAACCTCCTTGCCGAGAGCTTTGCCATGGAGTAAAGCTCTGTCCGAAAAGTTGAGCCATAGATCCATGGCACAAGAGAAACATGAAAATCAACAACGATGAAAAACTAGTAGTAGCCATGATTGTTTGAAAAAATTGGAGAAGGTTGATGGATGCTATTTTATGAATGAAAGCTAGTTTTTATAGCCATAAGAAGTGGTTTAGGAAGCACGGAATGACAAAAACTGTTAACGTAGAGCAAGAAGATATCTAAGATGACTTGGACGTCATTTTGATTGTGAATAGAGATAACTTCCCCCTTAGAAGATATGTGTTGCTTTCCGCCTACAACGAGTGCTGACTCACCAACCTAGCACAATCTTGTACATATCTCTTGGGAATTGTGTGACATATACAAATTACTTGTACTTTCTACAACTCCTTTTTGGCATATGTGACTCCTTTTTATGATTTGTTTATGTTTTGGTCTATGCACGACAATATATGTGGATTCTTTTTTGTTTGTGCGGCCAAATTTCCACCACTCGAGTCTATCTATATGACATATAGTGTAAAGTGGATGAGTCATGTCCATGTCGACACAAGAATTCATTAGCGGATAAGAAACTTGTAATTATGTTAATCCAAAATTAGTTGATATAAAGGTTGTGTACAAAAATTATAGTATAACTTACTTCACACTAAACAAAGATGAAGATATGCCAGAGAGTTGTAAAGTGCTATTTGTTGGCTCCTGGGGCCGGGTATATATTTCTATATCGATTGGAGTGTATTTTGGTTTAAACCCCGCCTGTTCCAGCAGTCATCTTTTCAACAAATTATAGTACGAACGAAAGGGTATATGGCGGATGAAAAGGAAAAAATATACATTAGAGAATCTAAATTTAATTAATGCGAAATGTTTGTATGTTTCAAAGCTAAAAATGATGGTTTGGAAAAAAATGAATTGGAAAATGGTGTGGCTAAATTTTTCTAATGTGAATAGATTTCATTATGGATCGAATATCATTAATAATGTGGGATGACATGGGTAAATAAATGGCTCGAATAATGGATGACTTGGATGCCTTCCATGTATAGATAGGATATATATCATCAATGCCCGTCAGATGAGTTTTTTAGGAGAACATGTTGCTACATATTTCCTGGGAGGGAGCATCCCTGCATGAATACAAAAGGACAAAAAACAGACAAGTAAGTCTAATACATGACCTTTTTTAGAAACCAAGTGCGGAAATGACAAAAAACTATTGAGCCGATCTACATCAATTGGGTGTAGCTGACATAGATGAAAGCCCAGTTAACTACGAAGGAGCCCATATACCATGGTGCGTGAACCAAGTCACAAAGGTAAAATAGCCTCATGTGTGTAGTAACCTCTGGCGGCCGACGGCCCCGAGAACTTCTGGTGGCGAGAAACTATGGTTTATCCTTTTCGGGCGGTGCTGCTCCTTCGTAGAGAGCCGGCCGCTTGAAAGGGAAATATCCCTAACTATATTTTGGTTAAATATGACACTCGAGTTATAGAGGACTAATATTACCTATGATGCCTACTCATGTTTTAGTCCTCATATGTTGATGATGATGGTTGAAGGCCCCTCATTTTGAAGATGATCAAGTGCCGTTGGTTTGCTTTGTTTACTCTTAGGTTCTGTACACCAGGTATACGTACTCTTATTGTTTAATATACCACATAGATAAACCGAATATACTTGTTTATTATGTTTAATATACTTCATTATTGAATACTTGTTTATTATTTTTAATATACCCCAAATTGAGTTATGTGAAAATTTCCATTTGAATCTTCATGTTTTATATTATTAGTACATATACTGCTTTTTTATACGCGAAAAAAGTATATTGAAAAAATGGGTAGGCTAATGATATTTTTTTCTCAAAATTTGTATTGAGATATCTTAGAATATCTATCTAGGTATATACAAAATAATAAAAATGTATAATATATTCGTAGGTATATAATAATAGGAGTACATGCACCCAAGAGTATATAATAGGAGGTCCTATAAAGGAAAATATATCTTTGAGTTAAAAGGAATACCGCACTATTAAGATGGGCATACTCATTGATATTTTTGTGGACTAGACGGACATGCGCGCTTCACCGCGCCGCCTGCCAAACGTCTTGGACGGCGTGGTCCATGCAACGAATTTATTGGTGGTTTAAAGAAGTTGTAATATATAATTATTTGATTGATTTAACAAATCTGATAAGTATAACATGACCGGCGGCGTGGTCTATGTGGTTTCCTAGAGCGATGTGTGTGTGTGACGTCCTGGGTGGGCTGGACATCGCTTTAGCAAACCATTCCATTTCCATTTGTAAGACAATGGTTGTTGGAGTGCCCCGTTCGCTCTGGAAAAGAGCAAGACGTCCTCGTACTCAGCAAAGATGCCTACAAAGTTGTTTCATCGTTTGATCCCGCATTTCAGTAGCAATAGGCTCTCTTTCTCCAGCAAAATGCATCATTGGTGTCATCCCTCCAATAATACGATGCTTCTATAAAATGATCGCAAATTACATGACAGAAAGTATAGTTCCCATTGTCTACATTATAGCCAGATTGATTATTTTTGTGCCAAAACTTTCCAAGCGTCCACTGGAATGGAACGTGACTCTGTGCTTAGTAGGCAAGTCATATCTAATCCACACCTTAGTTATCCCTGCCTCCCAGCATTGTCGTAACGCTCAACATACACATGGAGCCCTATCGCGAGTCATTCCATGTGAGATAAACATGTGTCCTTCAGTCACAACCACCCACGAACATAATATGTCAATAAAGAAATAAAGTACACATATCCATGGTCTCAGTTTAGAGAAGAACCGTATTTTAGACTGTAAACTAAAATGCAACATCAGCTTGGAACCTTTAAACATGAAAATCACATCCATTCGACTATATCTCTCTACCTCAAACGAGTAGAATTTGAAAAAAATATCAATCATATAAGAACAAAATAGGTCACGCGAATCTAAATTTGGCAATCAGATCTCGGAAGGTAATTAACATACGGTCAATACCGTCATTCATAATTTGGGTCTAGAGAAGAAATGTCTTCTACTGGTAAAACCAATATAAAAGAGCAAACTTTTCAACACGAAAATAATCTCGATTCACATCTGTATCTCAAAAGGAAAATTTTGCAAACAAAAACTAAGCAATGCAGCCTGGGATCTTAATCTTTCCCTTATAAAAATACAAACATGGTATTTTGTTCAGACTACGACACCTAATCTAGGCCATCAGGGGCTCGAGGCCTCGGGCAACTTCTCTCCTGGTTGAGGGCTGGGTCGAATTATTCTGTGTGGGGAAGCCTATTTTGTCGGCTTGTATAAAAACTCTCTTTCATTTTTTAAAAATTTAGGCCATATACTACGTATTCAGAAACAATAATCAAACAAAAATAGGAACTCTCCTCACCTCTAATGCAGCAGTAAAAGTGCATCGTGCAACGTAATTGTATACTAATTTACTTGAACAAAAGTCTTGTTCTCGTATGTCAAATAGGACATCCTCGAACAACTTCCAAATATTTCTACTTTATCGGGGTGCTCATAGGCTCCCACATAAGTGACGGTCACAATCACACTTATAAAAATCAACTGTCACTGATGATCATACTATCCATGCAAGGGTGGCAAATGCATCTCTTAGCCACCGCCAACCTCAGGTTGTCTTTCTGGCACTATTTTAGGTGATGCACAAGTGCTACCTATCTGAGATAATAATATATAGTGTTGATTTTGTTCATAATAACTCATGCACCATGATATCGCAATAGCCAATAATCCTAAGATGATATACATAGTGCCGAAACAATTTCTAAATATGTATTAAAACATTTTTTGTATCCCACAATCTCAAAGAATCCCTAAAAACGATACACACGGTAACCCAACTACACGCACACTCGAGATACATTTGAGCATGCCTTTCTCGCTCCACATCTACTTGTTCCCTTCTCTCATCCTCTTTTCTGGGCCTCCCTGCCACCTTAGGCTCTGTCACACCTCATACAACAACAAAAATTCACACCAGCTATATAGCAAGACACCTATATCAATATGTGTTTGTGAAAAAAGAAATCTATATAAATATGTAAATAAAATCATGGAAGGAATTAGCACGTCATATACCTTAAACAGAGCATATTATTCAAGAACAAAGGAATGTGGTACACTAATACCCATGCATGTTAAGAGCTAAGGGAATTTAAGCACACTCTAAGTGCTAAGGGAATTCAAGCACACTCATAGTGGCCTATGTTCCACAACAACAGATAGCTGAAGAAAATCTTTTCTAGTACTGTATTCCATGGAAAAAATATGCTAATCGAGCATTAACAAACTTAGAGAAAACTTAAAACATGAGTTATTAATGTTCTAGGATGGAACATGTCGATGATATTGAATCCCTAAGAAAAATCTCGAAACCGGAGTAAAAAGAGAAACAAATACCTTAAAGGAGATGGTACTCGCCGCTAGGTGATCTAGCAATACGGCCCCATCCACATCATCTGTTTGATTAATTGGAATCCACAAACTGTATGGCGGGAACCTTGTGCTTTTTCAGTAATGTCACTATGATGTTCTGCTAAGAATACACAAGATCAACTGCCAGGTTTCAGGATTAATGCTTCAGGCATTGACCAATGCCAAGCTAGAATTTCCTAACGCATTTGCTCCAACACTTCTAAATAACTAATGGTGTTATATTAGTACAACTTTTTGAAAGTTCAGCCAGCACAAGTCACACTACATGATCTAAACTCACACATCTTTCTTGGACTATCAATTTCCGGATGATAGAGCGGCAAGGGCAAAGCTGATAGCACCGCCACCAAGCAGCAGGACGGTCAACACAACTGTTTGTGGTGGTACGTGTTGAAACCTCTCTTGCCAATTGGGTTCATTCTACACCGCATCTACCAAGTTGGTGTCGCGTGCTCTTGGAATACAGAGCGGAGCAGAGGGCATCAGCTCTTGCCAAGAAAAATCACAATAGAAAGGAAGAAGCACAGCATGTTGTTAATCATTCAGGTATACTCTCATGTCGATGGTCTACCCTACAGGGCCTCAACAGGAAACTGATACCCTACGTGAAGACAAAGTTGACTCCATCAGTTCAACATTTGCCAGCACAGGGGTTTCGTCGGAATGGCCAGAAATGCACAGTGATCAATTATCATTGTGACCCCAAAACATTTGTCATCACATGGGTGAAATCGACTCCACACATACCGAATTTTGGCTCATGTCGATGTTTTAACTCCTCCATGTAGAGACACAACCTAGAAAAGTCCTCAGGTGAATAGTCCCCATCGATCCTACTCACCATCCTGGAGGACGCCATCTCTCAAGGCAAGAGCATTTTCAACTAGATTCGTTGGAACTATTTCGCAACGGCCGAGATGAGATAGATGTTGCTTCTTGCGTAAATAGCTGATCCGTTGTTCTGAGTGCGAAACCAAAAAAAAACCTTTTTCTGCATCCTTGGTAGATGCTTGTTTAACCTCTTTTTGCACTTGAGAGGTTTCATCAAACTGTTGTAGATGTTTGTTTATCCTAGCTGCACGACACGTTTGTAATGGACCTCGGCTCACAATTTGTACTTATATACATCTTTTGGTTTCTCCTCTCGGTCAGATTTGCTGCAATCATGTTTATCTCTCTCACACACTTACATTACAGGGATCAGGTTACTTTTTTTTTTGATAAATGGCTTTTATTACTTAAAAGTTTAAGTATTACACCCGGCCTCTACATCATAAAATGCACACAGCCGAAATCGAGCAACTGAGAAAACATAAAAAACGACAAGTCTAAACAACTCATGGAGACATAGATTGTCAAAAGCTACGGAGCTGCTATCCGTAGATCAAGCGGTCATCCATGTGGGATAAAAATATCCCTTGCCACCTGCTCCAGCTGTGCACACGCCTCCATTAAAAGGCCTCAAAACTCCCACTGCTGTAATATGGACCACGAACGGAAACCTATGCACCGGAATAGAAACTGCATACGAGAATAATTTTTATCATTGAAAATCTTGTCATTTCTACATAGCCAGAGCGACCATATAATGGCTAGCTCTCCTACCCTAATAATTGTTACAAAAAAAATTAACGGATGCGGGCTTATAGGTTCGAAGGCATTTGGATAGTGGACCATATAGAACGCGCAAATGTGCAATCAAAGAATAAGTGCTTAATCGTCTCATCATGAGAAGAAAACACACTTCGAACTTCTATGCCAATTACGTTTGACAAGATTATCTTTCGTGAGTATGAAACCTTTACAAAGATACCACGCAATTTTTTTTATCTTCAATTGGTACCTTGATAAGCCATTTTTTTTTTTTAAATATCGTCTAGTGTATCCGATTGGACCATAGCCTTATACATGGAATCCACCGAGAACACTCCGTTCTTAGTAAGCTTCCATCGAAACTCATCATTACCTGGCGTCAGGTTAACCAAAGTCAACCTTTCGACCAGCGCATTCTAGGACAAAAGCCGTGGTCCAATGAGATCTCGTATGAACGTCACATTAGGAGGTGATGTTTGCATAACCGTAGCCAGCGTATCATCCTTATGCCGCGCAATATTGTATGGGGCTGGAAATTATTCTCGAAGTGTGGTATTACCCAACCATTTTTCCTCCTAGAACCGTATCTGTGATCCATCCTTAATCTTAAATACCCCATAGCGGAAAAAGTTTCTCTAAGTCGCCATTAGTCCGACTCAAAAGTGTGAATCACCCGGTTTCCACATAACCTGTGAAACTACTTTGGAGCTAATGTATTTTCGTTTAAGGAGCGTTTGCTAGACGACATCTTCGGTAAGGAGTTTGAACAACTATTTACCAAGGAGGGCTGAGTTCTTGACATGTAGATAAGGAATACCCACCCCCTGGTCTTTTGGTCGACACACTACATCCCACCTGGCCAGTCGATACTTCCTTTTCTCGTTGTCCCCCCAAAAGAATCTTGATCGGAAATAAATCCAATTTTTTTAAAACTCCTTTAGGCAACTGGAAGAAAGAAATCATATACAGAACTATATTAGAGAGCACTGAGTTTATGAGTACCAATCTTTCTCCAAGGGACAACAATTTACCTTTCCAACTAGCTAGACTTTTCTGCAGACGTTCTTTGACATGGTTCCATTCTGCGTTAGTCAACTTATATAGAGAGGAGTGAGATTGTGGAGCGGAAGCAGGGGCATGCGCAGGTGCATGCAACAACCAGTACCGAGTTATAACCTAGAGAATATGATCAACAGGTACAGACTATTTTATTTGTCGTGTCCTGCTCCACCACGTATTGCATTAGATGTTTCCTTACACGTTTTTGTTGGACGTAACATATCTCTCTCTCTCTCTCTCTCTCCCCCTTTAAATCGCAGTCACTAAAATTACGATCGATGAATTTTTTTTATTGCCTATGTGGATTAATGTTTTTTTAAGATAGATTTGGGAAGGCCCGTGACTACGTACTCACATCGAAGTGGTACCACTGCACCAGGCAGGAGGCACGTCATCAAGGGGAGTTGTCAGAAAATACAAAAAAATAGTAATAATAGTACAAGACACAAACAAAGGATATATCATGATGAGCTTCTTTTATTGGGATTGGCATTTATAGGCCACAAAGTGGCACACTTGCGATGCCATTATTTAACTATACTAGTTCTCACATCACTCACTTATTCACTCTTATGCCTTATCAGCCGAGGATGACTCCTCGTCATTGTATGAGTATCTCTGGAAACTCATTTGAGTAAATTTAGGAGTGAATACAGCAAACTCTTGACCCCGATTGTTTTTGAGGTTCCGGGCTTCCTGTCTTGGAATGCGGTACGCATTGGCGATGACATCAACAGGCAATGAACGTAGGATGGAGCTCTTTCCGGCGATGCGACTAACCATAGAGTTTTGGTTGGTCTTGAATGATATGTATTGGCATCCTTCACGCTCTGCCTTCTTGAGAACAACAAAGTGTTGTGGTATGATTAGCAGCTGTCCACGGCGTAGAACGTCATTGAATACAGTCTGGCCATGGTTATTGACGACTTGAACTCGAGCTTGTCCTGGATCATGTACACGACACTGTGCGCATTAATGTTCCAGAATGGTGAAAGAATGGCATTCTGCAATAGCAATTTTTTCATGCCACATCATTAACCGGTTATTATGAAGCTTGGAATATCTAACGACCAGATAGTGTACTAAAAGTAGTGTTCTATATACCTGGTATAGATTTACTCTTGTAGCGCTCATTTGCACGAGGTTAAGGATGGGGAAATTCTTGCTATCAAGAAGTGTTATCCTGCCAGCACGAGGGTTGTATGTGTCTGCACGTTTGGGGTTTTCGATGTTTTGTGTTGCCTCTAGTGAACAAAAATTCTCCTCCAAACCATTGAAACTTTCGCCAATTGACTGTCCTTCCTGGACCTGAGCCGTTTGTCCTTCTTGGTATTGGGTTGATTGTTCTTTCTGGTATTGTATTGATTCTCCCTGCTGACGTTGAATTGGTTGGTAGGCCGGTTGCTCTACTTGCTCTTGTTGGAACACAACGGGCTTCAAGAATTGAAGGCCTTGACTGACACGAATTATCTCGCCTCTTTGATCATTTTGACTTTGTATGCTTTGAGCTGCTTGTTGACTAATACCAAAGGCCTCACGAAGAAGTTGGACACTGAATCCGCTGAATATGTTTTGTCCAAACTGTTGATCTCTGTTGTTGTTACCGGCTAACAAGAAATCCTGAAATTTCATATTGATGAAGTAAAAAAATCAGTAATAATCCACTAATATATACTTTAAGAATTATAATTAGATTACTTGTAAGAAAATACCTATCTTTTAGTTCAGAAACATGTATAGTTACCTTTTGTATAGGTTCAAGTTGATTAGCATTGTTGTTTACATCGAAGACATAGAGAGCTACAATAGGTGCATCACCATTGTTGTAGCACCAATGCACAATACCAGCTGGAAGCGCGACAACATCTCCTTGTTTGAAGTGGTGAACTCTCTGGTGCTCATCCTTAAACTGTTGTATTTGGCTTTGCCCCTGAGTAAACGCTTGATCAAATGGTTGGAACGGTTGTTGGAAGGTCGCTGGACATCCAGGGAATGTCAACCCAGTGAAACCCCTACCTACAAGAAACAAATTAGTTTCAACATCATAAACTTATGAAGATGGTGTAACATTTGCCCCATACAAAGTCCTACATGCAACAGAACAATCCGATTGAGCTATTCAAATTGAACCACCAACCTTGAAGAATGTACACCAATCCAGGAGCATTGTGGTATTGGGGTAACAAGAGGCCTTGAGGCTCAATAACCCGACGGATGACAGATACACCGGTGCAACGAAATATCTCATTTTGCTCATCAAAGTACTCAGTGACGCCTGCTTGTGACCTCACTTGTCGAAGTGGTGCAAATGCTTGTAGCCTATCGAATCTACAACCCCTTAAACCTCCTTGCCGAGAGCTTTGCCATGGAGTAAAGCTCTGTCCGAAAAGTTGAGCCATAGATCCATGGCACAAGAGAAACATGAAAAGCAACAACGATGAAAAACTAGTAGTAGCCATGATTGTTTGAAAAAATTGGAGAAGGTTGATGGATGCTATTTTATGAATGAAAGCTAGTTTTTATAGCCATAATAAGTGGTTTAGGAAGCACGGGATGACATAAACTGTTAACGTAGAGCAAGAAGATATCTAAGATGACTTGGACGTCATTTTGATTGTGAATAGAGATAACTTCCCCCTTAGAAGATATGTGTTGCTTTCCGCCTACAACGAGTGCTGACTCACCAACCTAGCACAATCTTGTACATATCTCTTGTGAATTGTGTGACATATACACATTACTTGTACTTTCTACAACTCCTTTTTGGCATATGTGACTCCTTTTTATGATTTGTTTATGTTTTGGTCTATGCACGACAATATATGTGGATTCTTTTTGGTTTGTGCGGCCAAATTTCCACCACTCGAGTCTATCTATATGACATATAGTGTAAAGTGGATGAGTCATGTCCATGTCGACACAAGAATTCATTAACGGATAAGAAACTTGTAATTATGTTAATCCAAAATTAGTTGATATAAAGGTTGTGTACAAAAATTATAGTATAAATTACTTGACACTAAAGAAAGATGAAGATATGCCAGAGTTGTAAAGTGCTATTTGTTGGCTCTCGGGGCCGGGTATATATTTCTATATCGATTGTGTATTTTGGTTTAACCCCGCCTGTTTCCAGCAGTCATCTTTTCAACAAATTATAGTACGAACGAAAGGGTATATGGCGGATGAAAGGAAAAAAAATACATTAGAGAATCTAAATTTAATTAATGCGAAATGTTTGTATGTTTCAAAGCTAAAAATGATGATTGGAAAAAATGAATTGGAAAATGGTGTGGCTAAGTTTTTCTAATGTGATAGATTTCATTATGGTTCGAATATCATTAATAATGTGGGATGACATGGGTAAATAAATGGCTCGAATAATAGATGACTTGGATGCCTTCCATGTATAGATAGGATATATATCATCAATGCCCGTCAGATGAGTTTTTTAGGAGAACATGTTGCTACATATTCCTGGGAGGGAGCATCCCTGCATGAATACAAAAGGACAAAAAACAGACAAGTAAGTCTAATACATGACCTTTTTTAGAAACCAAGTGCGGAAATGACAAAAAACTATTGAGCCGATCTACATCAATTGGGTGTAGCTGACATAGATGAAAGCCCAGTTAACTACGAAGGAGCCCATATACCATGGTGCGTGAACCAAGTTACAAAGGTAAAATAGCCTCATGTGTGTAGTAACCTCTGGCGGCCGACGGCCCCGAGAACTTCTGGTGGCGAGAAACTATGGTTTATCCTTTTCGGGCGGTGCTGCTCCTTCGTAGAGAGCCGGCCGCTTGAAAGGGAAATATCCCTAACTATATTTTGGTTAAATATGACACTCGAGTTATAGAGGACTAATATTACCTATGATGCCTACTCATGTTTTAGTCCTCATATGTTGATGATGGATGATGGTTGAAGGCCCCTCATTTTGAAGATGATCAAGTGTCGTTGGTTTGCTTTGTTTACTCTTAGGTTCCGTACACCAGGTATACGTACTCTTATTGTTTAATATACCACATAGATAAACCGAATATACTTGTTTATTATGTTTAATATACTTCATTATTGAATACTTGTTTATTATTTTTAATATACCCCAAATTGAGTTATGTGAAAATTTCCATTTGAATCTTCATGTTTTATATTATTAGTACATATACTGCATTTTTATACGCGAAAAAAGTACATTGAAAAAATGGGTAGGCTAATGATATTTTTCTCAAAATTTGTATTGAGATATCTTAGAATATCTATCTAGGTATATACAAAATAAAAATGTATAATATATTCGTATGTGAGGTATTCAATATAGGAGCACATGCACCACAAGAGTATATAGGAGGTCCTATAAAGGAAAATATATCTTTGAGTTAAAAGGAATACCGCACTATTAAGATGGGCATACTCATTGATATTTTTGTGGACTAGACGGACATGCGCGCTTCACCGCGCCGCCTGCCAAACGTCTTGGATGGCGTGGTCCATGCAACGAATTTATTGCTGGTTTAAAGAAGTTGTAATATATAATTATTTGATTGATTTAACAAATCTGATAAGTATAACATGACCGGCGGCGTGGTCTATGTGGTTTCCTAGAGCGATGTGTGTGTGTGACGTCCTGGGTGGGCTGGACGTCGCTTTAGCAAACCATTCCATTTGTAAGACAATGTTGTTGGAGTGCCTCGTTCGCTCTGGAAAAGAGCAAGACGTCCTCGTACTCAGCAAAGATGCGTACAAAGTTGTTTCATCGTTTGATCCCGCATTTCAGCAGCAATAGGCTCTCTTTCTCGAGCAAAATGCATCATTGGTGTCGTCCCTCCAATAATACGATGCTTCTATATAAAATGATCGCAAATTACATGACAGAAAGTATAGTTCCCATTTTCTACATTATAGCCAGATTGATTATTTTTGTGCCAAAACTTTCCAAGCGTCCACTGGAATGGAATGTGACTCTGTGCATAGTAGGCAAGTCATATCTAATCCACACCTTAGTTATCCCTGCCTCCTATCATTGTCGTAACGCTCAACATACACATGGAGCCCTATCGCGAGTCATTTCATGCGAGATAAACATGTGTCCTTCAGTCACAACCACCCACGAACATAATATGTCAATAAAGAAATAAAGTACACATATCCATGGTCTCAGTTTAATGAAGAACCGTATTTTAGACGGTAAACTAAAATGCAACATCAGCTTGGAACCTTTAAACATGAAAATCACATCCATTCAAGTATATCTCTCTACCTCAGAAGGTAGAATTTTTTTAAAAAAATCAATCATATAAGAACAAAATAGGTCACGCGAATCTAAATTTGGCAATCAGATCTCGGAAGGTAATGAACATACGGTCAATACCGTCATTCATAATTTGGGTCTAGAGAAGAAATGTCTTTTACTGGTAAAACCAATATAAAAGAGCAAACTTTTCAACACGAAAATAATCTCGATTCACATCTGTACTCAAAAGGAAAATTTGCAAACAAAAACTAAGCAATGCAGCCTGGGATCTTAATCTTTCCCTTATAAAAATACAAACATGGTATTTGTTCAGACTACGACACTTAATCTAGGCCATCAGGGGCTCGAGGCCTCGGGCAACTTCTCTCCTGGTTTAGGGCTGGGTCGAATTATTCTGTGTGGGGAAGCCTATTTTGTCGGCCTGTATAAAAACTCTTTCATTTTTTAAAAATTTAGGCCATATACTACGTATTCAGAAACAATAATCAAACAAAAATAGGAACTCTCCTCACCTCTAATGCAGCAGTAAAAGTGCATCGTGCAACGTAATTGTATACTAATTTACTTGAACAAAAGTCTTGTTCTCGTATGTCAAATAGGACATCCTCGAACAACTTCCAAATATTTCTACTTTATCGGGGTGCTCATAGGCTCCCACATAAGTGTCACAATCACACTTATAAAAATCAACTGTCACAGATGATCATACTATCCATGCAAGGGTGGCAAATGCATCTTAGCCACCGCCAACCTCAGGTTGTCTTTCTGGCACTATTTTAGGTGATGCACAAGTGCTACCTATCTGAGATAATAATATATAGTGTTGATTTTGTTCATAATAACTCATGCACCATGATATCGCAATAGCCAATAATCCTAAGATGATATACATAGTGCCGAAACAATTTCTGAATATGTATTAAAACATTTTTTGTATCCCACAATCTCAAAGAATCCCTAAAAACGATACACACGGTAACCCAACTACACGCACACTCGAGATACATTTGAGCATGCCTTTCTCGCTCCACATCTACTTGTTCCCTTCTCTCATCCTCTTTTCTGGGCCTCCCTGCCACCTTAGGCCTGTCACACCTCATACAACAACAAAAATTCACACCAGCTATATAGCAAGACACCTATATCAATATGTGTTTGTCAAAAAAGAAATCTATATAAATATGTAAATAAAATCATGGAAGGAATTAGCACGTCATATACCTTAAACAGAGCATATTATTCAAGAACAAAGGAATGTGGTACACTGATACCCATGCATGTTAAGAGCTAAGGTAATTTAAGCACACTCATAGTGGCCTATGTTCCACAACAACAGATAGCTGAAGAAAATCTTTTCTAGTACTGTATTCCATGGAAAAAAATATGCTAATCGAGCATTAACAAACTTAGAGAAAACTTAAAACATGAATTTAATGTTCTAGGATGGAACATGCCGATGATATTGAATCCCTAAGAAAAATCGAAACCGGAGTAAAAAGAGAAACAAATACCTTAAAGGAGATGGTACTCGCCGCTAGGTGATCTAGCAATACGGCCCCATCCACATCATCTGTTTGATTAATTGGAATCCACAAACTGCATGGCGGGAACCTTGTGTTTTTTCAGTAATGTCACTATGATGTTCTGCTAAGAATACCCAAGATCAACTGCCAGGTTTCAGGATTAATGCATCAGGCATTGACCAATGCCAAGCTAGAATTTCCTAATGCATTTGCTCCAACACTTCTAAATTACTAATGGTGTTATATTAGTACAACTTTTTGAAAGTTCAGCTAGCACAAGTCACACTACATGATCTGAACTCACACATCTTTCTTGGACTATCAATTTTCGGATGATAGAGCGGCAAGGGCAAAGCTGATAGCACCGCCACCAAGCAGCAGGACGGTCAACACAACTGTTTGTGGTGGTACGTGTTGAAACCTCTCTTGCCAATTGGGTTCATTCTACACCGCATCTACCAAGTTGGTGTCGCGTGCTCTTGCAATACAGAGCGGAGCAGAGGGCATCAGCTCTTGCCAGGCAAAATCACAACAGAAAGGAAGAAGCACAGCATGTTGTTAATCATTCAGGTATACTCTCATGTCGATGGTCTACCCTACAGGGCCTCAACAGGAAACTGATACCCTACGTGAAGACAAAGTTGACTCCATCAGTTCAACATTTGCCAGCACAGGGGTTTCGTCGGAATGGCCAGAAATGCACAGTGATCAATTATCATTGTGACCCCAAAACATTTGTCATCACATGGGTGAAATCGACTCCACACATACCGAATTTTGGCTCATGTCGATGTTTTAACTCCTCCATGTAGAGACACAACCTAGAAAAGTCCTCAGGTGAATAGTCCCCATCGATCCTACTCACCATCCTGGAGGACGCCATCTCTCAAGGCAAGAGCATTTTCAACTAGATTCGTTGGAACTATTTCGCAACGGCCGAGATGAGATAGATGTTGCTTCTTGCGTAAATAGCTGATCCGTTGTTCTGAGTGCGAAACCAAAAAAAAACCTTTTTCTGCATCCTTGGTAGATGCTTGTTAACCTCTTTTTGAACTTGAGAGGTTTCATCAAACTGTTGTAGATGTTGTTTATCCTAGCTGCACGACGTTTGTAATGGACCTCGGCTCACAATTTGTACTTATATACGTCTTTTGGTTTCCTCTCGGTCAGATTTGCTGCAATCATGTTTATCTCTCTCACACACTTACATTACAGGGATCAGGTTACTTTTTTTTTGATAAATGGCTTTTATTACTTAAAAGTTAAGTATTACACCCGGCCTCTACATCATAAAATGCACACAGCCGAAATCGAGCAACTGAGAAAACATAAAAAACGACAAGTCTAAACAACTCATGGAGACATAGATTGTCAAAAGCTACGGAGCTGCTATCCGTAGATCAAGCGGTCATCCATGTGGGATAAAAATATCCCTTGCCACCTGCTCCAGCTGTGCACACGCCTCCATTAAAAGGCCTCAAAACTCCCACTGCTGTAATATGGACCACGAACGGAGAATACCTATGCACCGGAATAGAAACTGCATACGAGAATAATTTTTATCATTGAAAATCTTGTCATTTCTACATAGCCAGAGCGACCATATAATGGCTAGCTCTCCTACCCTAATAATTGTTACAAAAAAAATTAACGGATGCGGGCTTATAGGTTCGAAGGCATTTGGATAGTGGACCATATAGAACGCGCAAATGTGCAATCAAAGAATAAGTGCTTAATCGTCTCATCATGAGAACAGAAAACACACTTCGAACTTCTATGCCAATTACGTTTGACAAGATTATCTTTCGTGAGTATGAAACCTTTACAAAGATACCACGCAATTTTTTTTATCTTCAATTGGTACCTTGATAAGCCATACTTTTTTTTTAATATCGACTAGTGTATCCGATTGGACCATAGCCTTATACATGGAATCCACTGAGAACACTCCGTTCTTAGTAAGCTTCCATCGAAACTCATCATTACCTGGCGTCAGGTTAACCAAAGTCAACCTTTCGACCAGCGCATTCTAGGACAAAAGCCGTGGTCCAATGAGATCTCGTATGAACGTCACATTAGGAGGTGATGTTTGCATAACCGTAGCCAGCGTATCATCCTTATGCCGCGCAATATTGTATGGGGCTGGAAATTATTCTCGAAGTGTGGTATTACCCAACCATTTTTCCTCCTAGAACCGTATCTGCGATCCATCCTTAATCTTAAATACCCCATAGCGGAAAAAGTTTCTCTAAGTCGCCATTAGTCCGACTCAAAAGTGTGAATCACCCGGTTTCCACATAACCTGTGAAACTACTTTGGAGCTAATGTATTTTCGTTTAAGGAGCGTTTGCTAGACGACATCTTCGGTAAGGAGTTTGAACAACTATTTACCAAGGAGGGCTGAGTTCTTGACATGTAGATAAGGAATACCCACCCCCTAGTCTTTTGGTCGACACACTACATCCCACCTGGCCAGTCGATACTTCCTTTTCTCGTTGTCCCCCTGCCAAAAGAATCTTGATCGGAAATAATCCAATTTTTTTAAAACTCCTTTAGGCAACTGGAAGAAAGAAATCATATACAGAACTATATTAGAGAGCACTGAGTTTATGAGTACCAATCTTTCTCCAAGGGACAACAATTTACCTTTCCAACTAGCTAGACTTTTCTGCAGACGTTCTTTGACATGGTTCCATTCTGCGTTAGTCAACTTATATAGAGAGGAGTGAGATTGTGGAGCGGAAGCAGGGGCATGCGCAGGTGCATGCAACAACCAGTACCGAGTTATAACCTAGAGAATATGATCAACAGGTACAGACTATTTTATTTGTCGTGTCCTGCTCCACCACGTATTGCATTAGATGTTTCCTTACACGTTTTTGTTGGACGTAACATATCTCTCTCTCTCTCTCTCCCCCTTTAAATCGCAGTCACTAAAATTACGATCGATGAATTTTTTTTTTATTGCCTATGTGGATTAATGTTTTTTTAAGATAGATTTGGGAAGGCCCGTGACTACGTACTCACATCGAAGTGGTACCACTGCACCAGGCAGGAGGCACGTCATCAAGGGGAGTTGTCAGAAAATACAAAAAAATAGTAATAATAGTACAAGACACAAACAAAGGATATATCATGATGAGCTTCTTTTATTGGGATTGGCATTTATAGGCCACAAAGTGGCACACTTGCGATGCCATTATTTAACTATACTAGTTCTCACATCACTCACTTATTCACTCTTATGCCTTATCAGCCGAGGATGACTCCTCGTCATTGTATGAGTATCTCTGGAAACTCATTTGAGTAAATTTAGGAGTGAATACAGCAAACTCTTGACCCCGATTGTTTTTGAGGTTCCGGGCTTCCTGTCTTGGAATGCGGTACGCATTGGCGATGACATCAACAGGCAATGAACGTAGGATGGAGCTCTTTCCGGCGATGCGACTAACCATAGAGTTTTGGTTGGTCTTGAATGATATGTATTGGCATCCTTCACGCTCTGCCTTCTTGAGAACAACAAAGTGTGGTATGATTAGCAGCTGTCCACGGCGTAGAACGTCATTGAATACAGTCTGGCCTTGGTTATTGACGACTTGAACTCGAGCTTGTCCTTGGATCATGTACGACACTGTGCGCAAATGGTCCAGAATGGTGAAAGAATGGCATTCTGCAATAGCAATTTTTTCATGCCACATCATTAACCGGTTATTATGAAGCTTGGAATATCTAACGACCAGATAGTGTACTAAAAGTAGTGTTCTATATACCTGGTATAGATTTACTCTTGTAGCGCTCATTTGCACGAGGTTAAGGATGGGGAAATTCTTGCTATCAAGAAGTGTTATCCTGCCAGCACGAGGGTTGTATGTGTCTGCACGTTTGGGGTTTTCGATGTTTTGTGTTGCCTCTAGTGAACAAAAATTCTCCTCCAACCATTGAAACTTTCGCCAATTGACTGTCCTTCCTGGACCTGAGCCGTTTGTCCTTCTTGGTATTGGGTTGATTGTTCTTTCTGGTATTGTATTGATTCTCCCTGCTGACGTTGAATTGGTTGGTAGGCCGGTTGCTCTACTTGCTCTTGTTGGAACACAACGGGCTTCAAGAATTGAAGGCCTTGACTGACACGAATTATCTCGCCTCTTTGATCATTTTGACTTTGTATGCTTTGAGCTGCTTGTTGACTAATACCAAAGGCCTCACGAAGAAGTTGGACACTGAATCCGCTGAATATGTTTTGTCCAAACTGTTGATCTCTGTTGTTGTTACCGGCTAACAAGAAATCCTGAAATTTCATATTGATGAAGTAAAAAAATCAGTAATAATCCACTAATATATACTTCAAGAATTATAATTAGATTACTTGTAAGAAAATACCTATCTTTTAGTTCAGAAACATGTATAGTTACCTTTTGTATAGGTTCAAGTTGATTAGCATTGTTGTTTACATCGAAGACATAGAGAGCTACAATAGGTGCATCACCATTGTTGTAGCACCAATGCACAATACCAGCTGGAAGCGCGACAACATCTCCTTGTTTGAAGTGGTGAACTCTCTGGTGCTCATCCTTAAACTGTTGTATTTGGCTTTGCCCCTGAGTAAACGGTGCTTGATCAAATGGTTGGAACGGTTGTTGGAAGGTCGCTGGACATCCAGGGAATGTCAACCCAGTGAAACCCCTACCTACAAGAAAACAAATTAGTTTCAACATCATAAACTTATGAATGATGGTGTAACATTTGCCCCATACAAAGTCCTACATGCAACAGAACAATCCGATTGAGCTATTCAAATTGAACCACCAACCTTGAAGAATGTACACCAATCCAGGAGCATTGTGGTATTGGGGTAACAAGAGGCCTTGAGGCTCAATAACCCGACGGATGACAGATACACCGGTGCAACGAAATATCTCATTTTGCTCATCAAAGTACTCAGTGACGCCTGCTTGTGACCTCACTTGTCGAAGTGGTGCAAATGCTTGTAGCCTATCGAATCTACAACCCCTTAAACCTCCTTGCCGAGAGCTTTGCCATGGAGTAAAGCTCTGTCCGAAAAGTTGAGCCATAGATCCATGGCACAAGAGAAACATGAAAAGCAACAACGATGAAAAACTAGTAGTAGCCATGATTGTTTGAAAAAATTGGAGAAGGTTGATGGATGCTATTTTATGAATGAAAGCTAGTTTTTATAGCCATAATAAGTGGTTTAGGAAGCACGGGATGACATAAACTGTTAATGTAGAGCAAGAAGATATCTAAGATGACTTGGACGTCATTTTGATTGTGAATAGAGATAACTTCCCCCTTAGAAGATATGTGTTGCTTTCCGCCTACAACGAGTGCTGACTCACCAACCTAGCACAATCTTGTACATATCTCTTGTGAATTGTGTGACATATACAAATTACTTGTACTTTCTACAACTCCTTTTTGGCATATGTGACTCCTTTTTATGATTTGTTTATGTTTTGGTCTATGCACGACAATATATGTGGATTCTTTTTGGTTTGTGCGGCCAAATTTCCACCACTCGAGTCTATCTATATGACATATAGTGTAAAGTGGATGAGTCATGTCCATGTCGACACAAGAATTCATTAACGGATAAGAAACTTGTAATTATGTTAATCCAAAATTAGTTGATATAAAGGTTGTGTACAAAAATTATAGTATAAATTACTTGACACTAAAGAAAGATGAAGATATGCCAGAGAGTTGTAAAGTGCTATTTGTTGGCTCTCGGGGCCGGGTATATATTTCTATATCGATTGGAGTGTATTTTGGTTTAAACACCGCCTGTTCCAGCAGTCATCTTTTCAACAAATTATAGTACGAACGAAAGGGTATATGGCGGATGAAAAGGAAAAAAAATACATTAGAGAATCTAAATTTAATTAATGCGAAATGTTTGTATGTTTCAAAGCTAAAAATGATGATTTGGAAAAAAATGAATTGGAAAATGGTGTGGCTAAGTTTTTCTAATGTGAATAGATTTCATTATGGTTCGAATATCATTAATAATGTGGGATGACATGGGTAAATAAATGGCTCGAATAATAGATGACTTGGATGCCTTCCATGTATAGATAGGATATATATCATCAATGCCCGTCAGATGAGTTTTTTAGGAGAACATGTTGCTACATATTTCCTGGGAGGGAGCATCCCTGCATGAATACAAAAGGACAAAAAACAGACAAGTAAGTCTAATACATGACCTTTTTTAGAAACCAAGTGCGGAAATGACAAAAAACTATTGAGCCGATCTACATCAATTGGGTGTAGCTGACATAGATGAAAGCCCAGTTAACTACGAAGGAGCACATATACCATGGTGCGTGAACCAAGTCACAAAGGTAAAATAGCCTCATGTGTGTAGTAACCTCTGGCGGCCGACGGCCCCGAGAACTTCTGGTGGCGAGAAACTATGGTTTATCCTTTTCGGGCGGTGCTGCTCCTTCGTAGAGAGCCGGCCGCTTGAAAGGGAAATATCCCTAACTATATTTTGGTTAAATATGACACTCGAGTTATAGAGGACTAATATTACCTATGATGCCTACTCATGTTTTAGTCCTCATATGTTGATGATGGATGATGGTTGAAGGCCCCTCATTTTGAAGATGATCAAGTGCCGTTGGTTTGCTTTGTTTACTCTTAGGTTCCGTACACCAGGTATACGTACTCTTATTGTTTAATATACCACATAGATAAACCGAATATACTTGTTTATTATGTTTAATATACTTCATTATTGAATACTTGTTTATTATTTTTAATATACCCCAAATTGAGTTATGTGAAAATTTCCATTTGAATCTTCATGTTTTATATTATTAGTACATATACTGCTTTTTTATACGCGAAAAAAGTACATTGAAAAAATGGGTAGGCTAATGATATTTTTTTCTCAAAATTTGTATTGAGATATCTTAGAATATCTATCTAGGTATATACAAAATAATAAAAATGTATAATATATTCGTATGTGAGGTATATTCAATATAGGAGCACATGCACCCAAGAGTATATAATAGGAGGTCCTATAAAGGAAAATATATCTTTGAGTTAAAAGGAATACCGCACTATTAAGATGGGCATACTCATTGATATTTTTGTGGACTAGACGGACATGCGCGCTTCACCGCGCCGCCTGCCAAACGTCTTGGACGGCGTGGTCCATGCAACGAATTTATTGGTGGTTTAAAGAAGTTGTAATATATAATTATTTGATTGATTTAACAAATCTGATAAGTATAACATGACCGGCGGCGTGGTCTATGTGGTTTCCTAGAGCGATGTGTGTGTGTGACGTCCTGGGTGGGCTGGACGTCGCTTTAGCAAACCATTCCATTTGTAAGACAATGTTGTTGGAGTGCCTCGTTCGCTCTGGAAAAGAGCAAGACGTCCTCGTACTCAGCAAAGATGCGTACAAAGTTGTTTCATCGTTTGATCCCGCATTTCAGCAGCAATAGGCTCTCTTTCTCGAGCAAAATGCATCATTGGTGTCGTCCCTCCAATAATACGATGCTTCTATATAAAATGATCGCAAATTACATGACAGAAAGTATAGTTCCCATTGTCTACATTATAGCCAGATTGATTATTTTTGTGCCAAAACTTTCCAAGCGTCCACTGGAATGGAATGTGACTCTGTGCTTAGTAGGCAAGTCATATCTAATCCACACCTTAGTTATCCCTGCCTCCTATCATTGTCGTAACGCTCAACATACACATGGAGCCATATCGCGAGTCATTTCATGCGAGATAAACATGTGTCCTTCAGTCACAACCACCCACGAACATAATATGTCAATAAAGAAATAAAGTACACATATCCATGGTCTCAGTTTAATGAAGAACCGTATTTTAGACGGTAAACTAAAATGCAACATCAGCTTGGAACCTTTAAACATGAAAATCACATCCATTCAAGTATATCTCTCTACCTCAAAAGGTAGAATTTTTTAAAAAAAATCAATCATATAAGAACAAAATAGGTCACGCGAATCTAAATTTGGCAATCAGATCTCGGAAGGTAATGAACATACGGTCAATAACGTCATTCATAATTTGGGTCTAGAGAAGAAATATCTTTTACTGGTAAAACCAATATAAAAGAGCAAACTTTTCAACACGAAAATAATCTCGATTCACATCTGTATCTCAAAAGGAAAATTTTGCAAACAAAAACTAAGCAATGCAGCCTGGGATCTTAATCTTTCCCTTATAAAAATACAAACATGGTATTTTGTTCAGACTACGACACTTAATCTAGGCCATCAGGGGCTCGAGGCCTCGGGCAACTTCTCTCCTGGTTTAGGGCTGGGTCGAATTATTCTGTGTGGGGAAGCCTATTTTGTCGGCCTGTATAAAAACTCTTTCATTTTTTAAAAATTTAGGCCATATACTACGTATTCAGAAACAATAATCAAACAAAAATAGGAACTCTCCTCACCTCTAATGCAGCAGTAAAAGTGCATCGTGCAACGTAATTGTATACTAATTTACTTGAACAAAAGTCTTGTTCTCGTATGTCAAATAGGACATCCTCGAACAACTTCCAAATATTTCTACTTTATCAGGGTGCTCATAGGCTCCCACATAAGTGACGGTCACAATCACACTTATAAAAATCAACTGTCACAGATGATCATACTATCCATGCAAGGGTGGAAAATGCATCTCTTAGCCACCGCCAACCTCAGGTTGTCTTTCTGGCACTATTTTAGGTGATGCACAAGTGCTACCTATCTGAGATAATAATATATAGTGTTGATTTTGTTCATAATAACTCATGCACCATGATATCGCAATAGCCAATAATCCTAAGATGATATACATAGTGCCGAAACAATTTCTGAATATGTATTAAAACATTTTTTGTATCCCACAATCTCAAAGAATCCCTAAAAACGATACACACGGTAACCCAACTACACGCACACTCGAGATACATTTGAGCATGCCTTTCTCGCTCCACATCTACTTGTTCCCTTCTCTCATCCTCTTTTCTGGGCCTCCCTGCCACCTTAGGCTCTGTCACACCTCATACAACAACAAAAATTCACACCAGCTATATAGCAAGACACCTATATCAATATGTGTTTGTCAAAAAAGAAATCTATATAAATATGTAAATAAAATCATGGAAGGAATTAGCACGTCATATACCTTAAACAGAGCATATTATTCAAGAACAAAGGAATGTGGTACACTGATACCCATGCATGTTAAGAGCTAAGGTAATTTAAGCACACTCTAAGAGCTAAGGGAATTTAAGCACACTCATAGTGGCCTATGTTCCACAACAACAGATAGCTGAAGAAAATCTTTTCTAGTACTGTATTCCATGGAAAAAATATGCTAATCGAGCATTAACAAACTTAGAGAAAACTTAAAACATGAATTATTAATGTTCTAGGATGGAACATGCCGATGATATTGAATCCCTAAGAAAAATCTCGAAACCGGAGTAAAAAGAGAAACAAATACCTTAAAGGAGATGGTACTCGCCGCTAGGTGATCTAGCAATACGGCCCCATCCACATCATCTGTTTGATTAATTGGAATCCACAAACTGCATGGCGGGAACCTTGTGTTTTTTCAGTAATGTCACTATGATGTTCTGCTAAGAATACCCAAGATCAACTGCCAGGTTTCAGGATTAATGCATCAGGCATTGACCAATGCCAAGCTAGAATTTCCTAATGCATTTGCTCCAACACTTCTAAATTACTAATGGTGTTATATTAGTACAACTTTTTGAAAGTTCAGCTAGCACAAGTCACACTACATGATCTAAACTCACACATCTTTCTTGGACTATCAATTTTCGGATGATAGAGCGGCAAGGGCAAAGCTGATAGCACCGCCACCAAGCAGCAGGACGGTCAACACAACTGTTTGTGGTGGTACGTGTTGAAACCTCTCTTGCCAATTGGGTTCATTCTACACCGCATCTACCAAGTTGGTGCCGCGTGCTCTTGCAATACAGAGCGGAGCAGAGGGAATCAGCTCTTGCCAGGCAAAATCACAACAGAAAGGAAGAAGCACAGCATGTTGTTAATCATTCAGGTATACTCTCATGTCGATGGTCTACCCTACAGGGCCTCAACAGGAAACTGATACCCTACGTGAAGACAAAGTTGACTCCATCAGTTCAACATTTGCCAGCACAGGGGTTTCGTCGGAATGGCCAGAAATGCACAGTGATCAATTATCATTGTGACCCCAAAACATTTGTCATCACATGGGTGAAATCGACTCCACACATACCGAATTTTGGCTCATGTCGATGTTTTAACTCCTCCATGTAGAGACACAACCTAGAAAAGTCCTCAGGTGAATAGTGCCCTGATAAGAAAAAAATTAGCATTATGAGTTGCATGGACAGTGTGAGAAATTAAGAATGGTCCCTAAATAAGGGGCACATCAGATGGTATTGGTTAAAAATATAGTTTAATCTCATATGTCCCAAAAGAAAATACAGAACTTTCAAACATTTACTGCTCCTAAGGCCGAGTGTTAACTCACAATGTCCACTAAGAATGATACTCAAGATTGCACCATAGTTTTAGGTTCAGAGAAACATCAACATATTAGCTCACGTTATCAACCTCAATCAATCATTTGTACATATGCCAATATGCTAGTGATATATCGTAAAACTACAGTAATGCCCTATAGACGCAGATAAAACTGAATACGGAGGGAATAATATGAAATCCCTCACCCTCGGCAATCTTTGTTAATGTCGCATAATTAAATGCAAAAGGGTGAACTTACTAATTTCAAACATGCAGTGATACCTCAAGTGCTTACATGATTCTTAGCTATGGATGGCCAATATCGAAGCCACATATGCACTAATCTTAGTTCTATTTCATCCATGCATATACACATGGATAGATAAAGTGCCAGCAAAAACTTACCAGATCCGTAAATAAACAAACAACATCTAATTTTGAATCGTGAGACAGGGATGGCAGCAGCCTGCAAGATTGCTCTATGATTCAAAACTAACACACTGCCGCAATGTAAATCCGTTCTGTTCTGTATTTACTTTCATGAACAATCCATTAAAATCAGTAACATATACATCAGAAACTTGAAGGTGACCTAAGACATATAGTTTGTTAATGGTTTAGTATTTTAAGGTAGCCTGAACATAGTCAAAGTTATCTGATTTTTGTCACTGCACTAACTATTAGATAAACCCAAACTGATTACCAACAAACTCACACGAAATCTGTGTATTACAGTCTTCGGAGAAGAGCAAACTTTATTTTAAAAGTTCCAAACATTATATATTTGCTTACATCTAGCATTATGATGACCCCAAAACAATAATGCATCTTATATCTTTTATTCACTTTGCAACGAAGATGCCACATGACTCCAGAAGGTATCATATTCTAGCCTGTAATACTAACACCATCAATATATATTCACTCAGGTGTGTATGTTAAAAGAGTGGCTAGTTTGCACATCAATGGAAATATAACGAATCAGTTATTTGATGTAAAAAGGGACATAGTTTACAGTGCAATAGATAGATACTATTTAGAGAACTACCGGTTAAATAATGAAGTCAATTCATAGGAAGTACCTGTAAGGTTAACTTATCACCTTACCATGTTAATTCTGCAAACACACACACACCATTTTATCTTCAGTTAATGTAGTGGTCTTCAAAGAAACCGTTTTTTGAAAATCATTAGAAAATAAATCTTAAAAGTATGACTAAGGGTGGGCAATGACTGAAGCTAAACAACTAAGTATGGGAAAACCCACTAGGAATCTCATACGCTCCTTATTTTTAAACGTGTTCATCATAAAGAGTATTGCAGAAGTGAGCGGTACATCTACTTGCGCTAATCTGAGAAGGATGGGTTCAAGTTCTCCAACCGGTTTTCCTTCATCGCACCGCGAGCCTCCAAGGGGCACTGGCCTCCTCCCGGAGTGAGCCTCCGTGCGGCGCCAGCCTCCTCCCACGCGCGCAGCCGGTCCTTGTAATCTCATTGCACCCATGACGACCAGTAATCCAGGAATAGTTCCTTGCAGCTTTTCTGCAAAAATAAGATATCACATATTATTTATAAATCATAACAAAGGCACGTCTCTACACTTACAAAGGGCAGTGGGTGACTGCTAGCTAATGCTTATATGAATCGCGAATAAAATTCAATCATGACATTGGTAAAATCAGAAAGGCATGTGCACATATGACCACGCATTAGAAGCCTTGTAGTTTTTAGAAAAAGAATATGTCCTTCAATACCTCTAATCAGTTTACACTCAAACAGTATATTCAGGAAAAAGAAAATGTTACTCAGTAGTAAACTCTCATTTAACTTGTTCATTAAGTTTAGAAAATCACATGCTATGGTATAATATATCTTCTGATATATGTAGCAGAACCAGGACAGATGTAAGCCATCAGGCTACGCCTACGACACATACGCGAGCACAACTAATGTTCAAGATTCAGTTATTATAGTTCTGTTTTGGCGTGCTAGGTCAGCCCTATCGGACGCCTGTCACCGCCGGATCTGCCACATCCTTGCTGCCATGTCCTTTCCGCTCGCCTGCTTCCCTGTCTGCACAGGAAAATAAATCGAATGGTCAACATCAGTGTACTAAGGCTCAAGTGCTCAACCAAATGAGGAACGAAAGAACACTGCGGTGTGTTGGGCAGTCTTGCGTGGAAGACGGCGTGGGCTCCTCCTCTTTGATGTCACCGGTACCTGCCACAACGATTGGGAGAGAGGCCAGCATCAGTGCCTGCATTCGCTCATCGGAGAGAGAAGTTGCATATATGGTGCACTATAGATAGAGAGAACAGCTTCAACGCATGAAAAAAAATAGCGGTAGCACATCTATGTGCTGGTCATTGGGGCAGTTGGACACCCGCGGCGGCCGGGAAACAGAAGGATGCCGCGAAGGGGCCTCGCGCGAGGACAGTCGGACGGGCCTCAGGGATAGATATGTGTGTGCTGCCACCGCGCCTCTAGCCACCTTGGTAAGGAGAGGAGGGCACTAAACTCCTCCTCCGCGCCACCAGTTGCCTTGGGAGAGCGAAGCGTGTACCTCCACTGCGTTGATAGGCGATTTGAAAGGAGAGGAGAGCCCCGAAAGACGCCTCACATCAGGTGGGAAGGAGAGGATGGGGCCGAGCCCTGGGGAATATGATGGCGGCGGCGATGGAGGAAAGGAGGACGCCGGCCCAAATGGCTTCCTTGATTCGTTTTTCTTTTTTTTCGCGAACTGAAACGGTGGAGGAGCTGGCGGTGGTGGGATGACTGCACCGCTTTGATTCGCCCCCACAAACCGACCTGGCGTATGGGCCCACACAGCATAGTAACAAATCTGCAGATGCCCTGAGAATGCTCGCTCGCCACCCGGCTTAAAGCTTTAGTAAATTCTAGTCCACCATATCAGACCTAACCCACCTCTACACCATCGAATATTACAACTTGCAACAACACAAAGAAAAATAATTCATGTTCATATCTAGGAAGGGGAGAATATAGAAAAAGTGTAACTCGTGTGAATGATTTACTTGGAAGGACAATGGTAACATATATTGTGTCTCGTGTCTGGCTACTTCACAAAATAGTCATTTGGATTTGGGCAGCGACAGAGACGAAAGAAAATCACCCGCATGATGTTAGCTAAACTGTGTCATAACTGCACATCTCTTCGAAATAAAGAAAAATGCACAAAATAAAAAATCCAAATCTATATGGAGGCAACTGCATCCAATTGATGTCCCTAGAAACCGATGGTACTCCTCATTATATCTCCGATCACGTTTCTAGCAAGTAGGAATAGCAATCAACTGCTAAAAAATATGTAAGACCTTGAAAAAATTGCAGTAGAACTAAAATGTCCTAGGGAAAAATGCAGAAAGCTGAAAATAATGGAGCAATTCAGACCTTGAAATTTTCAGCGTGCACGGGTATGGACATACACTATTGGCTGACATTTTAATGATTTATTAACCTAAAATAGAAAAATGACACGATAGGCTATAGACCATGGAACGATGAAGTATTCTGGGAAAAATGCAAGTACCTAAATACTGGCAGATATAAATGGGCCATGATAATATGCTAGATGCTAGAATCATGTACTTCGCAGATTTATCTTGAGTGATTCATATGGACTAATACATCATATTGTTTCAGCATGATAATACATCATAGAAAGATACTGACAAGAAGTTACTTCTGAAAAAATGCATAGCGGTATGTCCATACCTGAACTTGGCCCAAGTGGCGGCGGCCTCATCTGTCGTGGCGTAGGGTCAGGATGTCGTGATGGTGGCTTGCTGCTGTGGCGCCCTCAACAGGATCCCTGGTAGCAGGCGGGCAGGCTCCTGCGGCGGCGGCTTCAGGATCCCGTGACGGCCGGCGTGCTGGCTCATGTGGCGCTGGCCTCATGATCCCCTGGCTGAGGACGTGTAGGATCCCCCGGCGGCGGTGCGAGGGAGGCCAGGGCAGCGGCGGCGGAGGCCATGGTGAGCTGCCGCCGTACCCACCGGAGCTTAGGATCCCGCCGGGCGTCACCAAGATGCGGTCCGCTGTGCGCTCCAACTCCCTCGGTGACCACTCTGCGGCGTGTAAGGGAGGGCAGGGCAGCGGCAGCGGTGGCCATGGTGAGCCGCCGTCGTCCCCATCGGAGCCCAGGATCCCGTCGGGCGTCAGCAAGAGTCGGTGCGTGGAAGAAAGACCGAGAGAGAGGGGATACGTGGGGAGATAATAATGGAATAGGATTTGCCAGCGCACCCAGTCAACCGATAAGGCAACGCACTGCTCGAGCTCGACAGCTGCAGCACGCACACGACAAAGAAAGAACGGGGCCACAGGCAGCGACATATAACACCAAGAGGCCCACAACCAGCCACACAAAGCACTACAGCTGGCCTGAATGTTACAAATCGTAGGCGCACAATCGATCTACCGAGGACCAAGCAATCGTATCACGATGACGACACCGAGATTTGGTAACGCAGTTCGGCGAACTCGCCTACATCTGCGGAGCATGATTATGGGCGCTCCTCCCCATCGATACCGATGCACCGGCCACCTTGGTCGCCGGCACAAGCCGCCGGCTCCCCTTGCGCGCCTGCTGCTATCAAGTCGCCATCGACGACAAGCCCGCCGAGGCAATACAGACGCACTAGATCTCAACGCCACGTCGGTCCGGCCGCCCCTGTCACGGGCGCCGGACCGTCCCCTCGTGATCTTGTGTCTAGCCTACCAGATTTCGTCGTGTCTATTTGGGCTACCCCCGGTGCCTTTATATATTAGGCCAGGTTACACGTGTCCGACTCAAACACCTAACCTTCCGTTAATTACAAGTCCTAGCGTAGCCCTACTCGTACACATATTCGACATATATTCCAACAAACTCCACCTTGGCGAATATGTCTTCGCCATCTTGAAGCCATCATGCTGAATCTCTGTATACCTGGACTTGAACCATTAACCATGAGCTCCGTTGCTACTCCATTGACTCCATATGACTCCACCTGCAACCGTAGTCTCTTCCTTGTTTGACCACAGTCAATGCTCCCACGAAAATTAAGTTCTTCCCCACTCTTGTCTTGTGCTCCCAAATCTCCGGAGTATCCGTCCACCGCCATCACACAACGATCATAAAGTCACCACATCGACAACGTCGTTGCATCGTCACTTTGGTAGCCTCGTCCTTGATCTATGTGAAGGTGAACAACTCACATATTAGGTGTCACAAATAAGAGTTACCTGAACTCATCATTCTTGCTATTGTTGACTGCATATCTGAAATCTTGAAGAAATTTCGCCGTTGCCTTAAGTCATCTCCAGTAAAATTCACAACTGTCTCATCACCGCTTTCGCAGATCCTCCATGGCCCACACTCATCCATCTCCATGGTCTTGATAGATAGTTACCATCATGAACCTGTTACTCGCCAACACTGCTTCAACCCCCCCTTACACTCATGTCTGACCATATGTCTGACCGCCAGTGTCTGGTCTGTCGCTGTGTCCCGTGCTTACCGCACGCCTCGCCGCTATTACCGCGTCGAGCATCCGCAATCTTGGCCAACATCTACCGGGTAGCTAACCCACACCACCTCAGACCCCACTGCAGATAACCATCAGTCATACCCGACCGATGCCGAGTTCCACGCATCTCTCGAACCCTGAGCTCCAGTCCGAAACAACGTGCTTCTCGCCTTCCCGCTGACTAGACTTCGACTCTCTGTATACTTACGCCGTAGCCCCTCCATCAGCTGAGTGGAATCGTCAGACTCCAGCTCCACCTTCAACATGACTCCATGGTAGATGATCAATCCACCCTATGCCCCGTCGACCTCAAGATCTCATGCGTACGCCATCTTGAATCAACCCAGCGCAATCGCCATGTCGAAGCACGCATCCCTTAGGCATGCGCCACGTGTTTCCACGCCACGGAATTCGGACACCATCAGCCGTCACGCTCCTACGTCGTCATCGCCGATCTTCACCGTATTCTGTCCCGTCAGACTGTCCAGTCCGACCCAGCCGAATTAATGACTGCAACCATGCTCCACCTCGCGCCTAGTACACCCGGCAAATTGCTGTGCACCGTCCGACGCCTGTGTATGCTTGATCCTCTGCGACGTACTCCAAACTCCACGAGTCTTATATGCATGTCGCGGTCTCCACGTCATCTTTCCGTATTGTGCCATGCTACCATCATGTACACGATCACACTAGTGGAAACAGGGCCTTTTGTCCCGGGTCGTAAGGGCCAGTTGTCCCGGTTGTGCAACCGGGATGGGCTGGCCGGGACAAATGGCCCGTCCCATTGGTCCCGGTTGTGCCAGGACCCGGGATGGTAAGGATAGGGCACGTGGCGAACCTGGGCCAGGGAGTTCGTCCCGGTTCGTTCAAGGGACCGGGATGGATACTTTTTTGACAAAAAAATATATATAATCCCGAGCCCGATCTTTTTGGGCTCCTGTCTCCCAATCCCGAGCCGGCCTCCACTTCCCCAACCGCGTCCAGGCCCACGTCTTTTTATTAAGCCCACTGGTCACATTTTTTGTCAAAAGGGCCCACTGGCCCGCGTCTTTTATTATGGTCAGTCAACGGTTCGAAGGGCCCACTGGCCAGCGTGGTCAGTCAAATGGTTCGTAGGGGCCACTGGCCAGCGGCCGTTGGCTGGCTCGCCTGGTCCCTTAAATTAAGACTACAGGACGTTCAAAGGGCCAGTCGCCTCGTCTTCCCGCCCCGCCTCGGCTTCCCGTGCCCCCACTTCCCCAGGCGCATTCATGGCCGCCTGCAACCGCCGCCACGTCCAGGCCGCCGGTTGGCATGCCAGCCCACCCCGGGTCCTTTTTAAAGGCCCCCCGCCGCGTACAACCCATTCACCCCCCGGCCGCGCCCAAGGCAGACCAACCATAGCCACCATGTCCCGCTGGTTCGGCAGCGGCTCCGGCAGCGGCTCCGGCAAGCGCCCCAGGAATGAAGGCGGCTCCTCGAGCGGCGCCGGCCGCGTCCCACCACCGCCGGCGGAGGCCTTCGGCTACGGCCCTGGAGGTGTCCGCCTCGGCGGGGTGCCGCGCGTCCCCGCGCCACCACCGGCTGCACGCCCGCCGCCCAGCGTCGCGCCCAAGGGCAAGAGGTTCCGCCGGTACGTCCGGGTGGACGAGGCCGAGTGGCACTGGAACAATGCCACTCCGGTGTTCTATGCCGACGTCTACCTCCCGGACGGCTGGCACCTGAACCCCCAGCGGATCCCTGTGCCGCCGGTCCCGACCGGCCAGGCGCTGCTTGAGGAGGTCGACCGCCGGCGCGAGCTCCTGCCGGCCCCCGTCCGCAGGGAGCGCGCGTACGCGCGCAGCTCCCCCTACTGGGCCGCCTGGCTCGAGCAGGAGCACGAGCTGCGCCGCCGCTCCTTCATCCCCGCCCCCCACGAGGCCAACGTGGAGGACTACCCCCCGCCAGCGCCCGGCCGGGAGAGGGAGCTATGGCTCCTCGTGGACGAGCCGGAGGACTTCTCCGGGGAGGAGGACCCCGAGCTCCGGGCCGCCATGGAGGAGGCCTGCGAGCGCTCCCGCCGCTCCCTCATCGACGACGAAATCAAGCGGTGGGAGCGGGTCGTGGCCGCCGCCGCCGCCGCCATGCCGTCGCCGCCGCCACCCCCTAACGAGCCTGCTGCCCCCTGGTGGCAGGTGATGAACGCCGAGCTGGAGGCGTCCGAGGACCAGCCGGAGCCGCAGCCGCTCCCACCAGGCCTGGAGTACGGCATGACCTGGGCCTGGACCGGCAGCGTTTGGGCGCCGGGGTCGCCGGAGCAGGAGGAGGAGCTGCCCCCTCCGCCGCCGCCGCCGCAGGAGGTGCTGCCCCCGCCACCGCCGTACCCTCCTCCGATGCCCCCGATGCCTGCACCCCCGGCCCAGGCGCCGCCTGCCCACCTGTGGCAGCCGCCCCCCTACCAGTGCATCTCCGACGACGAGGAGGACTAGTAGATCGGCCGGTCGCCTGTGGCCGCGCTGCCCCCCTATTCTCTATAGACAACGCCCCTAGCTACCCCCCCCCCCAAGAAACGGCCGGCCGCCTGTGGCCGCGCCGCCGCCCCTTATGCAAGTACGGCCGGCCGCCTGTGGCCGCGCCGCCCCTATGTAGGCAAGGCCCCTAGCCTTATTTTAATATAAGTTGTGTTCCCCCTAATCTACTGTGTCCCTACCCCATCCCCGCCGGCGGTGGTGGAACGCCGGCGGATCTGTCCACTCGTTCCCGCCGCCGGCAGGGCTTCGCCCAGCCATATCCACTCGTACCCGCCCCTGGAGTGTCCGCTCGGCCTGGAGAGAGGGCCGCGCTTTTTATACACCTGGGCCTTTAGTCCCGGCCCGTGCCACCAACCGGGACTAGAGCCCCTTTGGTCCCGGTTGGTACCACGGCCCGGGACCAAAAACAAATTCGAATTTCGGTGGCACCCCTGCGCGCCCAAAATTTTTTAGCGCCAAAATTTGAAAAGTGTTAAGTTTGCACATTAACAACTTGTATATACTTCCAAATTTGACAAAAATTCCAACATGAAAAATGCTAGAATTTGCAAAACTAATTTAAATCCATTTTTCGTTTAACTAAATAATTATTCTAACTATTGAAACTATTATTATTTTTTTCATTTGTATATAATTTGAATATAAAAATGTTACAATTTTTTATTTCTCTCGTGATCTTCCTAATTCAAAGCGAATTTTACCTTATTGACACGGTGAATTTGAGATTTTCGTCTACAACAGAAAAACCATAGTTTTCCTTCGAAGGTTTACTCTGCGCATCCCCACGTATTTTCCCTTTATCCCGACCCCCGCTTGAAAACATAGTAACTTCCGTGTACGCAGCGGGAGCATCAGACTTGTTGTAGATGACTTAACGGCTTTCAAGATTCTAGAATAGTGGTAGAATAAAGCAGGTTGCTCGCCCTCCAGACCCCCAATCACAAAGTCAAAGCGACCATATCTAGCAATAAATGATGCAATTATATCATTAGTGAGAGACTTCACGTCGGCAATCTCAATTAAAGTGCCAGTTTGTGTCTGATCCCACCAACCCCTCAGAATCCTCCTATTAACTTCACCTATCTCAACTGAAATCATTGTCTTCATGTGGATGCCAAGCCTATGCAAAGCTATCTCTCCTCCTCCAATACCGGAGAATAAGGACACCACATTAACACCATTGGGAAACATGTTCTTTAACACCGACAAGTGGCAACCCACAGTATCAATTTGGAATGAATTGCCAAGAGATTTGTACCTCTCTCTCTTGGCGACTCCCCTTGTGTGGTTTCTTGGGAGACCGAGTAAAAATTCCATCTCATCTGGCTCTAGAGGGGCAACCTTGTTCTTTCCAACCCAAACAAGGTTCCATCTTCTGCACTCGTCCATAACATACCTCTGAACAGTTAGAGGTGGTGGATTACTTGAGCCTGCAAGAGTACGTTCGATCTGTTTTATCAGAATTGGACTTGCCAGACGGGTTTGCAGCTATCTCAACTGAAATCACTGTCTTCATGTGGATGCCAAGCCTGTGCAAAGCTATCTCTCCTCCTCCAATGCCTCAAATTAATATGGTGTGCCTGCAATATGTGCGCGGAATATATGACACCCATAAGGCCTATCGATGTAAAGCAGTCAGCCAAAACTTTTTTGTGTTGTTTATGGTGGTTAAGTCCAATGAATAACAATCGCTTGTTCTATACCGTGTGTCAACAGATACTACATCTTAAAAGTAGTTATAATCCTGCAATATCTGTCAGGATGTTATCCGTACTATCACTTCGAAATGTATTCGGATATGGGTCATAGTTGTCAGCTATTTACCGGTCAATACAAAATACTAATCAAACAGAACTATATGATCATGTATTCCACGCTTATTATTACACATCACCAACATACGGAGGAGAGAGAAACAGAAAAGTGGGATAGTGGAACAATAATGCTTGCCAGCTTTTCTTCATGTCCCTTGCTTATGATCGCTTCGGCCGTAACCATGGAGCATCTTCATTATTTAACGGGATGGTGGGGTCAGATTTCACTGTGAAGGGTGGAATTTCAACAAACTTATTATAATCTTCTGACATGTCTGTCGTGTCCTCGATTCCCACGATGTTTCTTTTCCCTGAGAGAACTATGTGACGCTTCGGCTCATCGTATGACGAAATTGTTCCCTTATTTTTTCTTTTCTTCGGTCTGGAAGACATGTCCTTCACATAGAAGACCTGAGCCACATCATTGGCTAGAACGAATGGTTCGTCATTGTAACCAATATTGTTGAGATCCACCGTTGTCATTCCATAAAGCGGGTCTACCTTTACCCCTTCTCCATTCAGGTTGACCCATTTGCACTTGAACAAAGGGATCTTAAAAGAAGGTCCATAGTCAAGTTCCCATATCTCCTCTATGTAACCATAGTATGTGTCAGTTTTTCCATTCTTGTTTGTTGTATCAAAGCGGACACCACTGTTTTGGTTGGTGCTCTTCTTATCTTGGGAGCTCGTGTAAAATGTATTCCCATTATCTCGTACCCTTGAAAACTCCCAATAGTCGAAGATGGTGACCCTGCCAACATGTACAGCTGATCTTCAACAGTGGTGTCATTTATAAGATGTGTTTGCAACCAACTTCCGAAAGTCTCCATGTGTTCGCGTTTAATCCATGAGTCATCCTTCCCCGGGTTTGCAGACCGTACAATATTATTGTGTTCCTCGACATACGTAGCCATGAACATAGAATTTTGTAGAACTGTGTAGTGTGCTTTGGTCAAAGAATGCCCGTCCCTAGGTATCATTGTTTTCTTTCCCAGCGTTCCTTTTCCCCTCAGTCTCCCCTCATGCCGCGATTCAGGAACACCAATTGTCTTAAGGTCAGGAATAAAGTCAACACAGAACCCAATGACCTCCTCTGTTCCATAGCCCTTCGAGATGCTTCCTTCTGGCCTAGCACGGTTATGAACATATTTCTTCAAGACTCCCATGAACCTCTCAAAGGGGAACATATTGTGTAGAAATACCGGACCGAGAATATGAATCTCTTCACATAGGTGAACAAGAAGATGAGTCATAATGTTGAAGAAGGATGGTGGGAACACCAACTCAAAACTAACAAGACACTGGACCACATCCCTCTGTAATCTTGTCAGAATTTCTGGATCGATTACCTTCTGAGATATTGCGTTCATGAATGCACATAGCTTCACAATGGGTCGAACATTTTCCGGTAGAAGCCCCCTCAATGCAATCGGAAGCAACTGCGTCATAATCACGTGGCAGTCATGAGACTTCAGGTTTTGGAATTTTTTCTCTGCCATGTTTATTATCCCCTTTATATTCGACGAGAAGCCAGACGGAACCTTGACACTGTAAAGGACTTCAAAGAATATTTCCTTCTCTGCTTTAGTAAGAGCGTAGCTGCTTAAGGAATGACGCCCTGTATCTGTGTGTTTGTTGCTTGGGTCTTTCATACGTTGCTGGTCCTCCCGTGCTTCAGGCGTATCTTTTGACTTCCCATACACGCCCAGGAAGCATAGCAGATTGACACAGAGATTCTTTGTCACGTGCATCACGTCGATCGAAGACCGGACCTCTAAAACATTCCAATAGGGTAGCTCCCAAAATATAGATTTCTTCTTCCACATGGGTGCCCGCTTATCAGGGCCGTACGGAACTGGTTGGCTGCCAGCAGCCTTACCAAAGATTACTTCTAGGTCCTTGACCATATCGAATATATCATTACCACTACGGAGCTCAGGCTTCTTTCGGTTATCTGCCTCACCTCTGAAATGCTTCCCTCCTTTTTTCCTTAAGGGATGCTTGATCGGAAGAAATCTACGATGCCCCAGGTATACAACCTTTTACATTTATCCAAAAAAACACTGTCAGTCTTATCTAAACAGTGTGTGCATGCATTGTATCCCTTGTTTGTATGACCGGAAATGTTTACTAAAGAGCAGGCCAATCATTGATGGTCACGAAAAGCAACGCCCGTAGGTCAAATGGCTTTTGTTCGTTCTCATCCCACACACGTACACCTGGTTTGCCCCACAGTTCTAAGAGTTCTTCCACTAATGGCCTTAGATACACATCAATGTCGTTGCCAGGTTGCCTCGGGCCTTGGATGAGAACTGGCATCATAATGAATTTGCGCTTCATGCACAACCAAGGAGGAAGGTTGTACATACATAGAGTTACAGGCCAAGTGCTATGACTGGAGCTCTGCTCCCCAAAAGGATTAAAGCCATCTGTACTTAGACCAAACCATAAGTTTCTCGCCTCTCCTGCAAAGTCTGGAAAGTCTCTCTCGATCTTTCTTCACTGCGATCCATCGGCGGGGTGCCTCAACTTTCCATCTTTCTTACGGTCTTCTTTGTGCCATCGCAACAACCTAGCATGCTCTTTGTTTCTAAACAGACGTTTCAGCCGTGGTATTATAGGAGCATACCACATCACCTTAGCAGGAACCCTCTTACGGGGGGGGGGGGGGGCTCGCCGTCAACATCACCAGGATCATCTGCTCTGATCTTATACCGCAGTGCAGTGCATATCGGACATTCATCCAAATTCTCGTACTTCTCACCGCGGAAGAGAATGCAGTCATTAATGCATGCATGTATCTTCTGCACATCTAATCCTAGAGGGCAGAGAGCTTTCTTTGCTTCGTACGTACTCAGGCAATTCGTTATCCTTTGGAAGTTTTGGCTTCATTAGTTGAAGTAAACTCTCAAATGCCTTGTCAGTCACACCGTTTTGTGCCTTCCATTTCAGCAACTCCAGTGTGGTACCGAGCTTTGTGCTACCATCTTCGCAATTTGGGTACAACAATTTTTTGTGATCCTGTAACATGTTGTCCAGCTTCAACCTCTCCAATTTATTTCACAGTCTTCCCTTGCATCAGCAATAACTCGGGCAAGCATCATCGGCCTCTTCTGATGGCTGTTCTTGATCACCTCCTTCTTCTTCATTCTCTTCCATTGCAGTATCGTCGTATTCAGGGAACGAAGGATCTTCTTCTTCTTCTTCATCGTCTTCCATCACAACCCCTCTTTCTCCATGCTTGGTCCAGCAATTATAGCTGGGCATGAAACCTCTCCGAAGTAGATGGCCGTGAAGGATTCTTTCGGAAGAATGTTCTCTGACGTTCCGACAATCAACACATGGGCAACACATGAAGCCATTATCTTTGTTCGCCTGAGCTACAGCAAGAAATGCATTCAGGCCTACCATATACTCGGAAGTGCGTCGGTCACCGTACATCCATCGCTGTCGTGCATCCATCTGCATCACATAATTAAGTTTATCAAAATACATATTAATTAAGAGATGACCACAGTACATCGACAAATAATACTTTTTTATGTATCAGTTACAGATGAAAAAGATAATTTGTTAACCTCGGTCGAAGATACCATTTTCAGTGAGCTTGTGCGCGTCTCGGGAATTTCGTCGAACACCTCGTGTGCATAGTAAAAAAAAACACTAACACCACACTCTCTCACACCTCCAAGCAAAAAAAAAAGATGGAAGGAGGGAGGGGCTGGGGCAGTATATATAGGGGAAGGGGGCATTGGTCCCGGTTCGTGGACTGAACCGGGACAACAGGTCATGCGCGTGCCACGTGGCCTGTGGCTAGGCATTGGTCCCGGTCCGTGGCAAGAGCCGGGACCGATATACCCCCTACGAACCGGGACCAATGCGCCCAGGCGATTCCTGTTGCCCCGGGCGCACGAACCGGGACCAATGCAGGGCATTTGTCCCGGATTTGGTTGCAACCGGGACAGCTGCCCCCCGGCCCCCTGGACGAGAGGGGTTGTTTCCACTAGTGTCAGTATACCAAGCAAAGAAATCTCCAAAAGAACATCCATAGTGCTTTCCCCGGTGCACGTGGAAAATAATTGCTTGCCTTTTGTTCCGCAAACTCAGCCATGCATGCAAAAAAATTCATCCTCACGTGCGCTCTGTTAGCTCATGGATAAAATCCCTTCTTTTTCTTTGCTCTTCGTGGAAAAGCAACTGACACCATGGAACTTGACGCCTCTCCTCTTTTCTTTTTAACAAATCCTTGTTTCCAGCTTCCGATGAATCGAACCAAATTTGGCCATCGCGCTTGTGCCTGGATCTCTTGCCTCAACGTACAGAAGTATGCTGCAGTAGACGTGTCCTGCGTGATTGCCAGCCCGACCGATCACGCGATCGATCTGCACTGCATATCCACGTGCCTCTCTGCGCGCCTTCTGAGACATAGAATCGGATGTTCCGCGTGCTCCACATGCGCACACGCCGTCTTTTCCGTCGGTACAAGCGCCGCTGCCACTTTCCGGTCTCGATCAATCTGACCAGCCTACTGCGCCTTCCGATCGCACTAGTTCCGACGTCTTCCGATCGCCTCTCGCCCACACGCTGCTTTGCAGCGATATCACACGGGACGACGCCCGATCGAAACATCGGTCCTCTTTCCCCTTGATCAACTTCCCGCGCCATTCAACCTTGCTCTGATACCACTTGTTACAAATCGTAGGCGCACAATCGATCTACCGAGGACCAAGCAATCGTATCACGATGACGACACCGAGATTTGGTAACGCAGTTCGGCGAACTCGCCTACATCTGCGGAGCATGACTATGGGCGCTCCTCCCCATCGATACCGCTGCACCAGCCACCTTGGTCGCCGGCACAAGCCGCCGGCTCCCCTTGCGCGCCTGTTGCTATCAAGTCGCCATCGACGACAAGCCCGCCGAGGCAATACAGACGCACTAGATCTCAATGCCACGTCGGTCCGGCCGCCCCTGCCACGGGCGCCGGACCGTCCCCTCGTGATCTTGTGTCTAGCCTACCAGCTTTCGTCGTGTCTATTTGGGCTACCCCGGTGCCTTTATATATTAGGCCAGGTTACACGTGTCCGACTCAAACACCTGACCTTCCGTTAATTACAAGTCCTAGCGTAGCCCTACTCGTACACATATTCGACATATATTCCAACACTGAAATCAGCCACAATCTATCGAACTTACAGTTATAGTGTATGAGCTAAAAAGACCTCATACACATCCTACCACCCATACATACTCCCACATAAAAATGTTGAAGAAAAACACTTGGACAAATCTGTTTTTGAAAATATCAGAGGAAATATTGAGGATTTTTTTTAGAATTTCTCATAATAATACTGGACAAAACGATAAGTTGGTGTATAAAGACTGAAAACAAGAGAAAGGAAAGCATGTACAAGCCCGAACATTTCCTCTGATTTTTTCTTTTTCTTTTGAGAACTCCAGACTGAATAATTCCTCGGATGGGCTGTGTTAGTGTACATTCGTGCATATCACACATGGGTCTTTAGGAGGCACTGCATGTCAAATAATAGTCTTCATGCACAAGGGCAACAAAACACATCAATATACCATCACCATATCGTCTTTTATTATCTCTCTTTGCAAAGACACAGCACACAAGTTCTCAGGAACCCACCACCATCAGTATTACATATGATAGTATGATGATACCGTATCAGTGTTCTACATTTTATTATTGATGACGACCACACCCAGAAGAAGGTTTGCACGCTTCAGTTTAAGACTTCACCCTCCCTGGCTCGATTGAAACCAACCAGCAGGGCGTGTTCGTGGCTGTTCTTCTCTCGTTTCTTGTCCATCTACATGTTCGGCTTCATGTTGAGCCGCGACGCCAGCTTCTGCCCAAGGGATACATCGCACTGCAACAACATAGGTAAAAAGAATGGGTTTCAGTGTGCTTAAAAGACTCAGATACAGATACCAGTACAACGGTGAGCAGTCACCCATTGGGAACTGAGAAGTGTTTCATGCTCGAAGAACTAAGGAAGGATGTATGTACCTGAGACCAGTATGAGATCCAGATGCCCTGGATTTCATGGGTCACGCGAGCATCCGTCAGTGCGTCCACCCACCGCTGGATGAAACGATCTTGCCTGCGTTTTTTGTGAAATACCAGTTTGGTTAGTGGGGTTGCTTAGTTTTCTTCCATGTGTCTTGAAGAATCTAATAAACCGATGAAGAATTGAGTTGGGACAAACCTGGCAGGGTCAAAGGATCGAAATCTCTCGCCGGCCTGCTTGAAATTGTTTTCCTTTTCAATAATACACTGCATTTCCAACAGTAGAAAGTTAGCAGAACCTTTTGTCAAACACATGACAGCGGTTCGAATTCGTAGTCTTCTTAGTTTCCGTTCTTAACAAGTATAAACTGGATACAATTGAGACCCGAAATAATCAAAAGAAAAAAGTCAAGCTCAAAGTTTGTAGTGATGTAGGTCAACGTTTCAAGTTGCATACCTTTTCCCGGCAGCCAGTTAGAGTACGAGAAGGAATGGGGTACTTCTCAGCATGACGAACAGGGTCGAACCTTGAAGGGAAGTAGTTCACCTAAAAATGGAGCCAAACAGGTGTTTAAATGGTCTAAACTAGAAGGATACCTACATATTATTTCGGTCAAACGGAGAAAATACTGCTCTAAAGAAGCAAAGTACCTCCTCATCCCTGTGCATGAAGTTCATGAAGCCATCGTGATGGTTGTTGTGGTGAGCACATTTCGGCGCGTTCACTGGGAGCATCAAATAGTTTGGACCAAGACGATGCCTCTGGGTATCGGCGTAGGAGAAAATCCTCGTCTGCAACAGCTTATCATCAGAGTAGTGGATTCCAGGGACAGTGATGGCTGGGCAGAAAGCGAGCTGTTCGTTCTCAGCGAAGAAGTTATCGATGTTCTTGTTGAGGACCATCCGCCCAACCGGTTGCAGCGGGATGATGTCCTCTGGCCAGGTCTTGGTGACATCGAGCGGGTCAAAGTCAAACCTATCCTCGTGGTCAGCATCAATGGTCTGGATGAAAAGCTTCCATTCTGGGTAGTTCCCAGCAGCGATGGAATCGGTCAAGTCCTTTGTGGCATGGGTGTGGCAGGTGCCTCCGACAGTAACAGCTTCATCGTCCAAAAGGCACTTCACACCACATGTAGGCTTCCAGTGGAACTTGACAAGGTGAGTCTTCCCATCCTTGCCGACTAATGTGTAGGTGTTGACACCAAAACCGTCCATGTGCCTGTAGTTGAGTGGGATGCCAACGTCGTCAAAGAGGAAGGTGAACATGTGCAGGCTCTCTGGGTGGTGTGAAAAGAAGTCGACTATTCTCCAGTTCTCCTGCATGTTGGTCTTTGGACTCGGCTTGAAGGCATGAACCATGTCAGGGAATTTCATCCCATCTCGGATAAAGAACACAGGCATATTGTTCCCAACAAGGTCAAAGTTACCCTGAAAATGCATGATGGCAGATATCAGCGAAGATATGCGTTGATTGAAAAGGCATTCAAGTCCAGATGATGCACAGTTGATTGCATATGGCAAACAAGGTAGTAGGATGATTCAACCCATAAAACTGCGGCAAATTAATATTGCCAAAGGGAACTTGTGCTATGGTTTCAACTTTCAACCTCCATCTGTATAATAACTGACACACTGGACACACTTAATGGAGCTAAAACACAATGAAGGCTGCCACTATTTTACACTACCAGCTAAAACAAGCTAACCACAGCCTTCTAATGCATAAATGGCTTGCACAAAAAATTTCAGTGCAGATGATAAACAGTTGATTACATGGGAAACAAGGTAGGACAATTCATTGCTGTATAAACAGAGGTAACTGCAGATGACACAAGGTTAAGGTAAATTTACGATGTGGTTTCAACTTCTATCTATATACCATCTGTCTAATAGGAGCACGTACTGGACACTATTTATGGAGCTAAAGACAATCAAAGCTGTCAAAATTTTACTGTGCCAGCTGAAACAAGCTAACCAGAGGTTATTAATTCTTTTAGATGGCTTGCACAAAAAGCATTATGGCTAATGACATGCTGACGGAAAACAACTGCCCGTATGTGATTGTACACAGCACAAAGTAGTTGTAAGTTATAACAGAAAATCCCATCCTCAAGCATAAGAGCAAATACAAGAGTAAGAATGATTACTAGTACCTCTCTGGTGTAGAACTTGACCGCAAAACCACGTGGATCCCTCAGGGTCTCAGGGCTTCCCCGCTCATGCACAACAGTCGAGAAGCGAACGATAACTGGAGTCTGGACCCCAGGAGCCCGGAGAAAATCAGCACATGTGAGCTGAGATACATCGTGAGTGACCTCAAAGAACCCCTTGGCACTGGCTCCGCGTGCATGGACAACACGTTCAGGGATACGTTCCCGATCGAACTGCGCAAGCTTCTCGATCAGATGATAGTCCTCAAGGAGGATAGGTCCTGTGCAACGAAGAATTCACGGTGGTGTCAAGGCACAGCAGAACGATGATAGAAGGTAGGAAAATAGAGCTGTCTGGGCAGAGCTTACAAACACAGAAAAGGAAAAAAAAAAAAAAACATCATACGAAACTACAAGTACTCCCGAGAAACATACATAGCTTTTAGCAATTGGTAGATTAAAAAAATAGTGTATCTCAAAAAAAAAGATAGAAAAAATAGTGACCATGCCATAGATAGAACGATCAAGAGTTGATTCTGAATTGCTCTGCAAGTCAAGACAGATGAATTCAGATTTTGCTTCGATGGTTACATATGTGGATAATCACCACTATGACTGGACTATGACTTGCCGTGTGAAAAGGTACTGCTTGTTATCTCCTGCCCTTAAGCAAGCAAAGGATTATGGCACGACAGCGACCGACGAAAATATCAAGCTTTTTTCCTCTGCTTGTGTCCACAAGAGAGTTTTGTTATAGGTTGGACCACGGGAATGCAGGAATGCTTAAAGCTCTGTTCTGTTTGCAACACAAGATCTGTGAGGCTGGACCACGTGATACGTACGTGATGATTACAACAAGGTAAGCAGTACCACAGCGTTCGAGCCTTCTCCGCGTGACCAAAACAGGCGAGGCGGACGAATCGACAAAGCAGACAGACGAAGTGGTCTGCACCAGAGCTACTTGGATTGCTCGCAAGGATTACCCTTGAATGAAATAGCATGGGTACGCAGACTAAGGATCACAGGATGGAACGGCAAGGCAAGGGTCCGATAACAGTATCGCCGTGGCTGCTACAGGTTTTGTCCCACAGATCCAGAGGGACAGCTACCCCGAAAAGGCCCTGATCAGCGCCGAGCTTAACGCTATAACACACACGCAGACGCATGTCGCGGAAGCTGATGCCGAGCGAGCGAGCGAGCAAGCAAAGCGCGGAGTGTAGCTGGTGTTACTAGAGAGAAACAAAACGAGGCGCGGGGGAGGAGGTGGTGCTGAGCTCACCTCGGCTTCCGACGGTGAGGGCGCTGTTGTTGTTCCAGACGGGCGCGCCGTAGTTGGTGGTCCAGTGGCCCGCGTTGGCCCCGCTCGTCGGCCGGTGCTGCGAGGCGGTAGAGAGGGAGAAAAAAAATTGTCAAATCGAGCCGGATCACGGGGAGATAGCGACAGCCGGATCGGCGATCCGGGCGGGCGGGCGGAACCGGATCGGCCGGGGACGGGGACGGAGAGGGCGGGCGTTACCTTGTATGGATCCATGGCGGAGAGGGTGACGAGGAGCTAGGCTTGCGTGTCGGTTGGGGAAGATGGGGATCGGCGGTGGCGATAAGAACAGAGTTGGGGAAGAAGGTACAACCAAGGTGGTGGTAACGGAAGCGGCGGGCCGGGTCGGCCTTTTTGTAATGGAGAGAGGCCGTTGGGCTTTCGTGCTGACGCTGGCTTCGCGCTCGCGCCTACCAAAATTTTCTAGTGGCCGGCGGGCGGGGCCCGCTAGCAGAGAGAGAGGCCGCCGCGATTGGTGTTTGTGCCCGGCACGTACTCCACTACTGTGTGCTTGCGTGGGACGGAGATAGGGATAGGGTTTGTTACATGGAGAAACAAAAAATGAATAAAATACTCTACTTTTCTCCCCCGGTTGATGAGGATCAGGTCGGGCGGTGGCGCTCGGGGAATCAAACCGCGTTCACACTCCGTGGCGACCAACTTGGATTGTCCGTCCTTCACCTCCGCCCGTGAATGAACTTGATCGGCGTTACCAGCTAGGCTCATCTTTAGGTGGTATTATCACACTTCACTCAAATTACATCTAAAATGTCACCGCACTCCTCTTACTCTGTAGCTAACTATAACGCGGCCTAACATCTCGAGTAGCATCGATCTCTTCTTTCCTTCCGTCACTAATGGAAAGGATCAAACAACATCTTGAAAATCGGCGTGTCCCCAACAACTTCCGTCCACATCTTTACCTAATCATAAAAGCGTTAAGACTTCCCTGATTGGTTACTTGGTCGGTTGGTCCGTTATTAAAACTGCCATCAAAGTTGACATAAATTACCCACCCTGCCACCAATAATCTTACCTAAATCTTTATCTTTACCTAATTAATAATAAAGGGTCCGTCCAAAAAGTTGTTTTGTTTCGCCGTGTTCGTTTGTGCTGATGCGCTAAATCCTATCTTACCTTAAGAGTTCAACACGGGTACGCTACAGCCGAGCTAACACACCGCCTTTAGGCCTAGCATGCTCCATATATAAAGCAAGGTCGGAGGAACCGCGTCCAGGATAAGAGTTCCAACGAAACAATCTAGCCGAGAGCCTTTTGGCGTAAAGCACGCACACGGCCTCACGCCGATACGTGAACGCATCCGCGGATCTAGAACAAAGATGGACATGATCTCTAGCATGAGGGTGGGTGCCACTTCGAGAACAGACGTGTCAATCTCGACGTGATGCCGCCGATGGCTAACACACCGGCGGACAAGAGCGAGATGATGGCGGCCGGTCGGCCTCGCGTCCGAGTCTGACAGAAACCGCGCCGAAATCGGCGGTCAGCAGATTGGCACAAAAAGCACTACCAAACGGACCGGTGAACGGTGCTAGCTATTGACAGTAAACTGGCCGTGGCGGGCAGAAACTCTCCAAATCGAACCATGTCCGCATGCAGCACACTTCCATCTCTGGTCGCCACCGCCTCCGACCGCCTCCTTGTCTCACGCCGCACATCCAGGGTCAACCCTTGGGGCGGTCTGGAGGTGCGGCTTTCCCAGGCCCCCGGCTACCGACGGCAGTGACGGAGAGGTCATCTGACGGTGGCGCCATTAGAGCTGGTCTTCAGCTTTTTCTGTCGAACGATACAGAATACTCGAAGTTAACATGAAGCGTTACCGTCAGCCTCTTTTTAGTTCATTTGCTTGGGCTTCTTTTCCTATCTCTGCTGGGGTCTATTTTTATCCTTCGTTATCTTCGAACGGACTAGGTTGGGTAATTCATGTGGGCTGGATTATGGAGACAAGGAGTTGAGCCAGAGAATGCGGCACAAAGGCTTCTATCGTTCCATTATGAGTTGATTCCTTTCTTTATTGGAATTTAAAACCACATGTTGTTTTCTGTAAATGTTTTTTTGAGAGGTTTCTCTAAATGTTGGCAATAGCGCATCGCCCAGCTCGTTAACCCGGCTAACGCTGGAGGCCGGAAGCAGAACGGCCGTGTGCTCCCGACTATAACATACATATGGGATCGAAGCTGCTCCTGGTGATCCGCCCCCGTTCCGGAGAAGAAGATGGTCTACCCGGAAAAGCTTCCCGTTGGCGCAAAAATGCAAAAAGATGTGCGGGCACAGCAACGAGGTGGTTGCATGCAGTGTTTACGTTTCAGTTAGGAATTAGGATGCTGCATGACTGAAATCTCTGTTCTGCTTTTTTCATGCAGACGCAATACATATGTGTGCCGGCTGTTACCAAAAAGACCGACGAAATTCGAAAAACCATAAAAGAGGCTAACTAGCGTGATTTTTCTTTCCGAGGAAGCTAGCTTGAATTTGACCAGTCAAGCATACGTGTGTGCACGCATCCGGCCATTTGGTAGTGCAGTACAAAGGTACAAATCACTCACGTGCTTCTCTTCCACCTTCGCAAACGCAACAGCAACAGCAACAAAAAGCTAGATTAATCTTAGCAATAACCATTGATTTTTTCCGATAAAGTAGTAATAATCATTGATGTAATTAAAGTACTTTATTTTAGTGTAATATTGGTGATTTGGAAAGGATAAAAAAATTTCTACGTGTGCCGATCAACTTGGGATAAAATTACACCATGCCAACTTTTTTTTTACCTAAAATTGATATTAATCCCGTTGCAACGCACGGGCACATTTGCTAGTCTCTTCCTATGTCGCTTAAGAAGAAATAATGGAGTATTCCATCGTCCACCACTCCACTTTGTCCTTCATCCGAGCAGCTCCTTCTCTGTCTACACATGGATCTGCCGCGTGCCCAGGCTTTTTGCACGGCCTCATACTCTACGTCGTCCTCCCTGCGCTCTTGTGGCGTCCCTGCATTTCCGCGCCCCAGCGCGCCACCCATCCTCTTGATGATAACATCCGTCACACGATAAATATTACCCCTGACACCCCACTACACCAAGGCTCCCCGCGCTTCCCCGCCGTACCAGATCCCGATGTAGCTTCGCAACGGCGCGCCGGCACCACCTCACCGCTGTTGTGCCCCGCGTCTCCGGACGCCCTCCATCGCGAGCCTCGCTAATCCTCCTATGCGCCGACCCAATGCTCGAATCGAGCCTCGTTCCCAATCACAAGAACATACCCCAACCTTTTGTTTTCATCCAGTCTTCCCTCTCCGTGGCCGCTGCATCGTCTGTACCTCCACACCCCCAACCCCACCGCGTCTCTGCACCAGCCGCCTTCCGCGCCCCATGCATTCATCCTTTAGGCCTCTACGATCCGACGCAGCCTGCTCGCAGAGCTCGCCGCCGTCGCGGAGAAGGTCGAGATTGGATGCGTGGAGAAATTTCGTAGAACAGCACCAAGGGAAGGGAGGTTGTCGAATGAATCTAACAACACTTCCAGGCCGAAGCCGTCCGTCCGGCGCCGCTTCACTTGATCAGATTGAATCTAAGGTTTCGCTCCATCTGTACTATACTACTATGAAGCACATAGAATCAGTTCTTTATCCGATTAAACTAAGGTATTTGCCGATATGTACTATCACGCACATAGAAATAAAACAGCACAACCTATAGCGCACCGGCCAGGCCACCAGTTAGTCCCTTGTTAATTCTCACCCCATTTTCTTATGAAACATATAAAGACCTATTGCATTTTTCTCTTCCTCTCACTTTGTTTTGTATATGAACTGAATTATAAATACAAGCTTTATTGTTGTATTTCTGAAAAGTAATGCTAATCCTCTTTTGCTTTCTATTCTTGAGAGAAGAGACACCAAGAACAACCAGGTACATGTCCCAAGATTCTCTACCTCAACCTCAAATAAAGGTACCTGCCAGTTTCATTACTTTGAAAATTCCTTTCTCTCATATTTCTTCTTTTTTGCAGGGAATATGGAAGTTTTATTCAAAAGATACATGAGAATTTAAAAAATGAGGGCCCTCGTGCAGCCAACAAGCTGTACCGCATTCCGTTCGGCCATAATTAGCAAGACAATCCGCAACCCTATTCTGGGAACGGGAAATTTTAGTCGGAACAAACTCCCTTTCTTCCATGATCTTCTTAATCTCACCCACTAGATGTCCATATGGTGATTTAGCTAGCGATGAATCTCTCAAAGCTGAGAGTGCAGTCATAGAGTCAGATTGGACAACCACTGGCAGCGTCGACCATTGCAACCCCAAGTTCATACCATCCATGAGTGCAAATAATTCAGTCTCAAGAGCCTCGGTGCAGTGAAAAAGATGACGGCAAGAGGAAAAAATAATGCTCCCATCCGTACTCCTCAGCACCATACTGCACCGGTTTTGCCATTAGCTGATGAGAAGGATCCATAAACAGATAGGGCCACCCAGTTCTCTGGAGGTGGCGGCCAAGGCGGAACTGATTGCACCCCCAACTCCTTACGCGACCCTTAGTCACTAATCACCAGCGACCTTCCCTTGATTATTTCTTCTGTAGTCTTCCTCTTAATCTCATATTTCGTTTATATCTCTATACACGTGATATTTGCAGATCTTGCATTCTGAGAAGTTTTTCTTTGGTGTTACGAGGTTTCCCGAAGTAACGATGCACACATCAAGCGGCTCAATAGGCGATCAAGAGTATTGAGGAGGTGCGTAGATAGTGGCGAAGCTAAAGATTTATGCCATTAGGTTCATTTCCTTCCCAACGGTGTAATCTTTCACTAATAAGCAGAGAAAAGTATTAGATGAATGAAGGGTTTACAAATTCCATTGTGTTCATTTGAACCCAACAGTTACACTGCAGCTCCGCCACTGTGCGCCGAGAGAGATGCATGTTTCTCCCTTCTTCCTCTGAAGATTCGAGTGGCCTGTTGAATGCAAAGAGAAAACTTATCAATGTGTAATTCATTTTTGCGTAATAGTGTTTTGATGACTATAATAACTCATATTTCTATCTCTGTCAGGTCGATGATGTAGTTGAGACGGAGCTACATGTGAAATTTAAATCATATAGATAAAGGGACATTGGATGCCATTGGATTGCATCCGGATAGACGAGGAAATAGGTACCCGTACTTTGACTTTGTTTTTTGTCCACTTTCAAGATTATTATAGCTAGAGAAAGAAAGTACATTGTGCTTTTAGTTCATATGTTTAGAGAGATTTGATCATCTAATTTGAATTTTCAAATTATTGCATACTAGAATTGGAATATCGGGAAATCTGGAAGCATTACTTCACATGGCTGAATAGTTTTATTTGTTGGCACCCTGCAATAATAAGTAGCTTTGTGCCGCTGAATATTGTTTCTGAAGGTTTGTACACACACTGAAAAATCTAGCAGAGGTCATGCACGAGGTTTGTTTCAATTTCATGTAGCTTCTAACATTCATAATTTAACCTTAGTGGTGGTAATTTTTAATTTGAAGCTTAAAGCTTTCAAATCATTGTATTATATTTTGAAAATTCATATAATCCTGAACATGGCAGGCACCTCGGGGACATATCCTGGAACATAGTGCCAATGCTAGGTCCTCTGGCTCGCTGTTGAGCTTCATTCGTGATGAGGTCCTCAGAGTGAGGGTCGGTCGTGCTGCCTTGCCATCGCCTTCCGCCGCCTCCACCGCCTCTTCATGCACGCCTCCCTCTAGACAGGGCTCTTCTCCTGTGACTTCCCATCCCAATCCCCATGACAGCCCTCGTTGTATTCGCAACAACAACTTGACCCCAAATCCATCTACAAAACCAAGTAATCCTCCCTTTTCGTACAGTTTATTTATTACCCCATTTAGGTGTGTGACTTTTGCTCTGCTGCTGCAGGATTCAGATGACGAAGACGATTGGCAGGCAGTGTACAAGGTAGAGGGGCAGCCGCTGGTGTGCCGGAAGCGATTGAGGAGCTGGAGCAGTCCATGTGTTTTGATCCCTCAAATGTGTACAACCTCAAGAGGGCCAGGTCGGTTTTGATCCCTCAGAATGTGTTTTTTCTACCTGATGTGTAGAATGAGTTCTCGATGCTATCAATCTGATGTGGTGTAGTTAGTATAAGAAGCAACACCTTCATCATTGGTATTTTGTGTCAGGGTAAAAGGCCCTTATTTACGTTTTCCAGTGCATGATTAGAGAAAACCGTGCAATAAGCAATTGTACCTCATTTGGCAACTCTCATGTATGCGCTTTTTATGGGTCAATTAACAATGATGGTATAAAAAAAATGCTCCATTATCTGCTTCTATAAAAAAACGATCTCCAATGGTTCTCAGCCGGTGCAACATAACATCTAGACTTCGATACAAGAATGCATCACATCCTTGACTTCTGCTTAGTCTCATATGTTTGTGCATTTCTCCTCACCATATATGCCGATTGCCTGATTCACTTTTGCTGAAATGTTAGCGGGGGAGCTTCTGTGGCATTAAACGTGTGGCAACTACAAGTTGTTCATGGGCGTCAAGAAACAGCTGGTTTAGCAATGCATTGTTCCTGTTGATTCTCATCTTACTGATCTACACATGAAGCTGAAAGTTTATAAGCAACAAATAGCAACTTACAAGAACGTTTATGTATGTGATCTTTGATTTTACCAGATTTCTGAATGTTTGACAAGGCTGTACTATAGTTGTGCTTTTGGTTCTCTTGTCAGGACAAGAAAACGCTGAAGCTGAATGAGTATGAAGAAGCACTGGGCGAGTAAAATACCATCCGTTGGAGAATAGTAGTCATATTAGTTCACTTTCAATGGACCGGAAGAGGAAGAGATTGATGTAAGACTATTCACTGCTACCAGATCTTCCTCTCACTCAAGGTTCCAGCAAATAGCTCTCCATAGTTGTTGATAGCCTTGAACTTATTATATCTGTCCATTTCCTATTACTAGAATAGAGACAAAACTACTGATATGAATCCGCCAAATGTGTGTATGTATTCCTCATATGTGTGTCTAAATTTTTGAATTTTATTTCTGTCAACTATTTTACTAAGATTACTGAATATTTATTCTGAACTAATGCAATGCAATTTGAAGATGTTCTCTTTTCTTTCAGGACGAGAAATGCTACAGTTTAAACCCATGGGTTTGGAAGATTGGTGAATATGAATACCACAGATAGTCTTTAGATGATCATTTTTTTCTTTATTATAAAGGATAACCTATTTATTATATTGGAAATGTCTGTTATATTCCTATCCAAAGCGTCTCAACCAATCAATTTGTCTACATTAACTGAAGAGTATCATCCATCTTTTTGTTTATTGTATACATAATAAGTTTCATAAAGGAGATGTTCTTCATCTTATGTTTGCTACAACTAAATGGAGATTTTTTAATTCTTTTTGCCACAAGGGTGTGCTCGAAATGTTGTAGTCTCTTTTCAGAACATTTAGAAATCCTATGAAAGTCGTTGCAAACGATGTTGCGTATGCACTAAAAGATTGTTGTGCTTGGTGTTTTTTTATTGCGGTAATTGGACGCGCCAGATTTTACCTGACTTAAGTTGGATTAGATGCTTGAGGAGTAGGTCGATTCTCCCCAAGACCAAGAAGTTGTTATCTATTTAGACTTGGCTATTTATACCGTGTTTCATATGCGCCCTTGTGGTGAAAAGTTTTACAACTACAGTGTTGGATGGAGGTTTGTAGCAACAAGAACGGCACATGTGTGAGGTACGGCGAGGATGATGGAAATAAGGAACTACACCTTACTTTGGTAAAGGAGATGACATGTTGATGACAAACAGGTTGGAAGTAAAAAATCTCTCTTAATCTTTCACGGTAGGCATGCACAATAATTTTGTATAGATACGATTTTTCATGCACATAAAATATTCAGTTATAAAAATAAAAAAATTGAGTGACCCGTAGCAACGCACGGACATTTAACTAGCAAGCAAAAGCGCGCGTGCGGTGCATCCTCGCTGCGGACCGTGCAGCCACGTTTCCGGTGCCGTGGCTGTGTGATGTGGGTAGCACCCATAGAGGGATTTTTTGTGTGCGAAATCGAGGCAATGCAAGGGCTTAAGTGCAAAATCATCTCTCTCTCTCCTCTCGGTGAAATCAACTCGCCGCTCTGTGCCGCCCCAGCCCCTTCATCCCCGACATTATCTTGCCAGATTGTGGTCGAGTCATGGTGACCATATGACCCGACCGATAGCTGCGCCGCTGAATTTTGCTTTATGTTTTAATATAATAATGGTTGCGATTTCTACCGGTGAGAAGAGCTCGATTACGTGGTATATTTGACGAATATAATAATGGTTGCGGTTGAATATTTTGGAGGGGGCAGAGGATCGACCGCTTCCGTGGAGCCAGGCTCGTTCGCACCTCACCGATGCAGAATCCTCGTTCCTCTGTGTTGAGCTCGTGCGAGCATGCATGGAGATGGCGGCAGCTCCAGCGCTGCATCGAAGAGAGGGGCGGGAGAAATCCGCTCACCTCCCGCCGAAACTCCTCGCCTATTTGTGATGTTCAATCTCACCGCCCTGAGCTCTCTCCTCAATCCACTGAGCAAGTAAGCGGCGACTGGTATCCATCCTTCTCCGGTCGGCGGCGGCGGCGGACACGGCGGCTTCAGGTCTTCATCGTCTCGAGCTATACTCTACTTGGCTCAACGCCGGCACCGATGGATGTAAGTCATCAAATCAAGCATGTTCATGTGCACGCGATTATTCAGATCTATGGATATAGGGTTATGTAGATCTGTTGGTAGAACATGTTAATGGTTGTGTTCTTCGTCCTTGTGCTCCGCCGATCTGTGTTCATGGCTATGTGTAGTTACTTTTGTGCTCTTATCTATTTCGTACTTAACCATGCCATTTTTCTTGCATCGTCGATGTAGGAAATGTTTGACGACGAGTTTACTCAGGCACAGGTTCCGGTTGGGAACTCACAGGTCCTTTCCTATGTCGATGACTCACAGCCCATGTCTCGGAATGGTATGGTCAATCCATTCCCGCCCTTGAGCTCCGTTGTTCTGGACCTTGTGAGTGATGTATCTACTGCGATGAAGGCAAATGTTGCTAAGAGCAAAGAACGGGTCAAAGGCACCATGAAATAGTTGCCCCACATGTCCACCTTCGTTCTCAAGAACATGGCGTCGCTCATAAGGACTAGGGTGAGGACCGACAAAGGCTTCAAAGAGGTGTGATACGTCCATTTTGCATCACTATTTTATATCATAATTTTCTGTTATCCGTCGATATATTTCATGTTATGATGCATCTCTTATGTTATTTTATCTTATTTTGCATGTTTTATAATTTTTGGAGTATAAACACCGGGACCAGAAATCTGATGGAAAAAGCACCGTCGAGATACCATATTTCAGAAGATCAGAAGAAGAAGGGGGACATCTGGGGGTTCCTAAAAGTCTCGAGGAGGAACACATCCAGAAGAGGAGCCAGAGGGGGCCACCAGGGGCCCACACCTAGGGGTGGCGCACCCTCCCCCTGGCCGCGCCACCTAGGGGTGTGGCCACCCTGGCCCACCTCCGAGGGTCATCTTTGGCCCCCTGACCCCGAGGGAACCCTAAGCCTCATTCCATACTCGAAGAATTATTCCGCCGCCGCTGCGGGGCGGAAAACACCAGAGAGAGAAAACCTCTCTGGCAGGGAGAAATCTGCCAGGGAAATTCCTCTCCGGAGAGGGGAAATCACCGCCATCGTCACCGTCATCGCTCCGAGCATCATCAAGATCGTCATCATCATCGTCATCACCACCAGCACCATCACCCTCATCATCCACATTCATCCCTCTGTAACAATTAGGGGCCTCTATCGTTGTTTTGCATTAGATCTCTCTCCCGGTGTGGATTACTTGTTAGTAGTTGATGCTTGTGAGATTTATCGGTGTTTGCACTTTATGATCAGATTGTTATCATCCATTATATCACCTCTGATTATGATTCATATGATGTGTTGTGAGTAGTTCGTGTTGTTCTTGAGTACATGGGAGAAGTCAAGTTGTTAGTAGCAAAGTAATGTTGAATAATATTAATGTTTGATATTTAAGTTGTGGTGTTATTCTTCTAGTGTTTTCATGTGAACGTCGACTACATGATACTTCACCATTTATGGGACTAGGGGAATGCGTCGTGTATTTGGCTACTAATTGTGGGGTGCCGGCGTGACAGAAATATAAACCCCCGTTAGGAAACCATTACACGAGGGAGCGTAGGATCCCGGAGTTTAAAGTTGTGGTTAGATTTATTTCTTAATTACTTTCTTGTAGTTGCGGATGCTTGCAAGGGGTATAATCACAAGTATGTATTAGTCTTGGATGGGACGGTACATTAGCATAGATTCACCCACACAACACTTATCAAAACACCAAAGTTATTCAGCTGCATGGAACAAACGCACTTGACAGAAACCTCCCGTGTGTCCTCGAGAACGTTTGTTAATCATAAGTAAACTCACAGTCTTGTCCTTTGCTGAAGAAAGGATTGGGCCACTCGCTGCAATTATTACTACTGCATTTTATTTACTCACACTTTATTTATCTGCAATATCAAAACCCCCTACAAATTTGTTTTCCAGTATTTACATTTATTCCTTCATCGAAACTTCTTGTCAACACCTTCTGCTCCTCGTTAGGTTCGACACTCTTACTTATCGAAAGTACTACGATACACCCCCTATACTTGGGGGTCATCATGACTATTTTCTGGCGCCGTTGCTGGAGAGTGAAGCGCTATTGGGAAGTAGAATTGATAAAGGAAGCTTCTGCTATAAGTGTTGTTTTTTATTTCTGTTTAGTGCTTTATTACACTATGTTTGAAACTCCTTTTGAGTCCCTATTTGCGAGCACTTCTGCCACTACTAGGGTAGTAAGTGACCCACTTCATGATGATTTGGATCCCTATAAAATACCTATAAAGATTGTTAAACATGTTATGGATAACTGCTATTCAGGTGATGGAAATGTCCATCCAGGTGATCATTGTTATTATGGTTTGTGTGATATTGGTGCTAGTTCTAGTGCTATTCCTTATGAGCTTTATAAATAAATTATGCATGAAATTGGTTCTTGTGAACTTGAAGACATTGATGTGATTATTCAACTTGCTAATAGGGAAACTATTTCTCCAATTGGTATTTTTAGAGACGTGGAGGTCTTGTGTGGTAAAACTAAATATCCTGCTGATTTTCTAGTACTAGGCACTTCTGCTAGTGATACTTGTCCTATTATATTTGGTAGACCTTTCTTAAAAACTTATGGTGTTGTTATTGATTGTAAAAAGGAGAAAAATCTTACAAAGTTTGATGGAGAGTCTTATGAATTTAATTTCTCAAAATTTGCTAAAACACCTTAGCAACCTGAATTGCCTAATGAAAATTATAAAGTTGAACAATTGGCTGTGATTGCTCTTGCTCCTAACAATCCTTTGCAGCATTACATGGAAGACCACGAAAGTGATGTCTTTATGGAAGAAAGTAATGAAATTGATGAGATTTTCCTACATCAGCCAGCAATGCTGAAACATAATTTACCTGCGGAAGACATGGGTACAACATTACCACCCAAGGAAGATCCTGTTTTTGATTTCAAGCCTTTGCCTGATAATCTTAAATATACTCATATTGACGATAAGAAATTATATCCTGTTATTATTAGTTCTCAACTTACTGTTAAAGAAGAGGAGAGATTATTGGGGATATTGAAGAAACATAGAGGTGCTATTGGTTATACTCTTGATGATTTGAAAGGGATTTCTCCTACTATTTGTCAACATGCTATTAATATTGAACCTAATGCAAAGCTAGTTGTTGAGCATCAACGCCGTTTAAATCCTAAGATGAAGGATGTGCTAAGAAATGAGGTATTGAAACTCCTTGACGCTGGTATTATTTATCCTATTGCTGATAGTAGACGGGTTAGTCCTGTGCATTGTGTCCCTAAGAAAGGAGGGATGACTGTTGTGCCAAATGAAAATAATGAACTTATTCCTCAAAGAGTAGTAGTTGGTTATAGGATGTGCATTGATTTTAGGAAGGTTAACAAAGTTACTAAGAAAGATCATTATCCTTTGTCTTTTATTGATCAAATGTTAGAAAGGTTATCTAAGAAAACTCATTTCTGCTTTCTTGATGGTTATTCTGGGTTTTCTCAAATTTCTGTTAAAAAACTTGATCAGGAGAAAACAACATTTACTTGTCCTTATGGAACCTATGCTTATAGATATATGCCTTTTGGTTTATGTAATGCTCCTGCTACTTTTCAAAGATGCATGTGTGCTATCTTTCATGGTTTTTGTGAAGAAATTGTGGAAGTTTTCATGGATGATTTCTCCGTCTATGGAACTTCTTTTGATAATTGTTTGCAGAATCTTGATAAAGTTTTGCAGCGATGTGAGTAGACTAATCTTGTTCTTAACTAGGAGAATTTCCATTTTATGGTTAATGAAGGAATTGTTCTTGGACATAAAATCTCTGAAAGAGGCATTGAAGTTGATAGAGCTAAAGTTGAAGCTATTGAGAAGATGCACTGTCCTAGGGATGTTAAACGTATTCATAGTATTCTTGGTCATGCTAGTTTCTATAGAAGGTTTGTTAAAGATTTCTCTAAAATATCAAAACCTCTTACTAATTTTCTTCAAAAAGAAGTACCATTTGTTTTTGATGAAGATTGTAATGAAGCTGTTGAAATTTTAAAGAAGGCTTTAATATCTGCTCCTATTGTTCAACCACCTGATTGGAACTTACCATTTGAAATTATGTGTGATGCTAGTGATTATGCTTTAGGTGCTGTTCTTGGACAGCGGGTAGATAAGAAGTTAAATGTTATTCATTATGCTAGTAAATCTCTTGATGCTGCTCAAAAGAATTATGCTACCATTGAGAAAGAGTTCCTATCTGTAGTTTTTGCTTGTGATAAATTTAGGCAGTATATTGTTGATTCTAAAGTTACTATTCATACTGATCATGCTGCTATTAAGTACCTTATGGAAAAGAAAGATGCTAAGACTAGGCTTATTAGATGGGTGCTTCTATTATAAGAGTTTGATTTACATATTGTGGATAGGAAGGGTGCTGAAAATCCGGTTGCTGATAATCTGTCTACATTAGAAAATATCCCTGATGATCCTATTCCTGTTAATGATAGTTTTCCTAATGAACAGTAAGCTGCAATAAAAGTGAGCTCTCAAGATTAGAAAATATCCCTGATGATGCTATTCCTGTTAATGATAGTTTTCCTAATGATAGTACAACCTGATATTTTGGTTTGCGACAAAAAATCGCTCTAGATTCTCAATATTTGCCTCAAGGTCTTCTTAGAATAAACCGGGTTTTGTGGAAAGTAATATGCCACAATCCATACATGGCTTTCAAGCCTATTACGACACATACTGGGACTGGTAGTCACAAACCACCATACACCGGATGATTGTTTCTCTCAATGTCAGCAACAAGAAAGATAGTAGTCACACTCTCAAACATATTATCATTGTCTCACCAGGGGTCATCCAAAGATATTCCACAATACTTGCAACCCACAACTTATATTTCTTATCTTCTTTTCCTCTTTTTTATTTTAACAATTGTAGTCTACGAGATATGTTGATTTGTCGGTGACATACAAAGTTATCTTATATTAGTTCCATTTTGAAAACCAAAATTTCACTCAATAAATTTTAATATTCTTCGGTTTCAAATATTTTATGAATTTATACCAGAAGATCAAGATATAAATTCAATTCTTTGCGTGCTAGTACTAATAATATCAGGGTATGCATGGTATTACATTATTATCCAGAAATTAATGCACTTAATTGTAGTTAATTTTGAACTTGTTCTCCGGTCTGGTGTTGCAATATGATTCCATTAATGTCACATCCAGAACAGGCATTGCCATCTGTTAGTCGAGGTAGGTAATGCGAGACAATTGGTGCCATATGCTAGAACGTATGTATGGCCAGTGTGGATGAACCACCATTAAAGTAAATAGATTAAGTTATAAATGTCTCCTTGGATTTAGATATTACTATTGATATTTCATTAATACGGAAGTTCATATTCATCCACAAACTAGCACATTCAAATGCTAATAAATGCATTTGATTACTACTAATTTCAAACTATTTATCCAACACAGTTCTCTAGTACAGCTCCACCAGGAACATCGTATCCAAAATCCTATAAAAGTATTTCCCATTTCGTTTGTTATGCTCCACAAATCACAAAACGAACAAAGACCCATCAATCCGAAACCAATAGCAGCAACATCTAACTATCAAAGATGAAGACTACCTTAGGACTTGTCATCACTCTTTCCTTTCTCGCAATAGCAACAGGTACTCATTTGCTCATGTAAACATTTGTATATGTGAAAACAAATGGTGGTATGATTTACTTATTATGGTTCTACTTTGTGTTGTTAGAGGGTACATGTTGGGGAAGGATCACTTACCCGAAGGAACTGTGTACCGTGAAAAGTTGCCACACAACATGTGAGGCATTTTTCAATGGGATTATGTGTAGAAGGTGCACTTGGACGTCGGGGTGTGTTGATGAAGCGGGCTGGGGCTGCAAGTGCAACATTTGTACACCCCAACAAAATACTAACTAGTGAAGACATGATGAATCTTTTTGTAGAATAACAATATTGCGGTGATTGGCAAAGTTGGAGCATGGCTCTTTATTGGAACGCGATAATAAAAATAAATTATATATTGATCACAAGAAATTAATGAAGAGTTGTGATTAGTTTGCGCGACCATGTTCTATGAAATTGAAAGAATTTACAACCATGGTCAAACACCGAGCGAAAACAAGGTTAATTAACTAAATTAAAAAAATAACGGATGAGATCTCGGTAGGAGGTTAAATCAAGAAGAAGTAAATCGGAGCACGCAATGCAATTCTAACCCAGGGTCGCCTATTTTTACTATGGAGCGGAGTGGATCGAGCTCCGTTATGGCTGCATCCCAAAGGCCCTTCTTACCTCTCGTGTATTCACCGAGTTTGCGAGTGATTTTCCTTGCCCAAATCCGATCTCAGTAAATCACAAAAGATTACGTTACCTATAGCGTTTTCTCGTGGATTCTATTGTCCCATACGCGCAGCGGCGCCCCCACCCCCCCCCACACACAACTCTATGCAACCTGTCTATCTCACACGCGGAGAGAGCCTAGCCTATCTTCGGGAATATAGAACTCTCGCTTGTTGTGAGGACGAGGTGGCTGCGGGGAACGAGTACTCCGATGCGGAAGCTGCCCGCAGGCCGACATTGATGGCCACCGCCTCCTCTTCCAGATGCGGCATGACTTTCAGTCTGGTGAGCCTCTGCTCCATTCCTTCCCCTCTCCTCCCACCCTTCCCCTATATTTTTTGTTGGTTATCAGCATCCCCCTCACGTCGTCGTATGGGTTGATTATTTGGACACTTCCTTGAGGGGAGGGAGGGCAGAGAGACATGCGTGGTGGAGGTATATCTTGGACATGGCCTAGATTTCTTGTGACATGCTTGCGGCTCCGACGAGCTGTCCTCCATGGCCGAGATGGGAGAAGCACCTGGTCTTGCTGTAGGGAAACCTATTTGTGTGTATGCATGTTTGCGGCGTTGCCAGCGACTCCTGTGATGGTGCGGTCGAGTAGCTCGAGCGCCTCAAAGGCCAAGGTTCTGAGCTCTTCTCAGTAATAACCCATAAGTAAAGGATATCTCTTGTAGGATTTTCCGCAAATAAGAGTGTCCAATCCAACGAGTAGAAGAAATTGTTGACAAATTGATTTCACTGTAAATATTGTTGGGAAATTTTATAGTCGGTTTTATAGTAACAAGAAATTTAATAAAAATAAGTAAAATCAAGGGAAAAAAAATCTCTTGCATGTGGCTTAATCCTTGTGAGAGCAAAGGACAAGCCGGTTGTGTTACTTACGATGATTGAAACGTCTATGAGGACACATGGGAATATTTTCAATTTATTTCGTCACATGTCACTGATTAACGTTCATTCTTTTGATAATTGTGTTGTGTGGGTGAATTTATCCTAGTCTAGTGCACTTAATTGGACTCATACAAACTTGTTATTACACATCTTACAAGCTTTGTGCAAATACAAGTTGTCGGATATATACCGATTAGGGGTATATCCGGCATTGGTCTAGAGAGCCGGATTACCAGAGTGGCATGTTGGTAATGGATTACAGCCCATTAGGCGGCCCAGTAGGTTGATGCGCAGGAATCCGGATTCTAGAGGAACCCGGGCCACGGCCTAAAGTGGTGCGGCTTGGAGGAGAAGACGGATTTCTTATTTTCCAAGTTAGATACTTTCCATAGTCTTCTAGGTTTTTTTTTTCTGTAAGCCCTAACCCGGCTATCTATATAAAGCTGGACGAGATAGACGAAAGACACAGACAATTAGCTAGAAGCCAACTCGCCGAGAAGTTGATCCTCGCCGAGTTAGAGAAACCCTACTCACATTGTACTTTGTATACTTCAGGCTTCAGCCCTGATTTAGTGATAGTGCAGGAGTAGGAACGCCGCCTAGTTGCACCGTACCGAACCTGGGTAAACTTGGTGTTCTCGATTGTTATACTACCACGTCCCCCCCACGTTTCTACCCGTAGGCTCATGGAACCTCCGTCTATGATCCTTACTACGATGTCTCGACAGTTGGCGCCCACCGTGGGGCCAGCTACGTCAGGCGTTATGTTTCGATCGGGGGCGGAATCGGCAGTACCATAACTATCGGAAGCCTGGAATTCGACAACGACGTCGGGCGCTTCCTCGACAGCGGATCGTACATGCCAGCATGAAATCATCTGATGAGTGCCTGCGTTTTACCGATTGGATCTGCAAACATCTTTATTGGATTAACTGCATAAGCCATGGGATTCGGTGGTGGAAGCAAATTTATCCCACCCGTCCTGTACCCAGTTGAAGAAAACTACGATACCGGATTCTGCTCAGATTGCCAAAACCCTGAATTTGCTGCCACTTTGGAGATGCGTGCAATGAGATCTCACTTTATTGGCATGGTGCAGTCCGAGGCTGCTGAAAACACGGAAGTAAGCAATCCCGTGGAAGAAGCAGAAAACAACAATCCCACATAACAACTGGAAGATCCGACACCCGTCAATGAAACGACGAACTCGGAAGCCGACTCCGTACTAGCTGCCATAGAGGCAAGATTGGAGTCGGAACCTGGATCTGAAGACATAAATTCAGAAGATGAAGATGAAGACGCTTTCGAAAGAAAGGTTAAATCTATGCAGGGGGTCTTCCATGAAGTACTTATGGCAAAACCGACTGAAAACTCGGATGCCGAAGAAGATGAAGACCCTAGAACACCTCCACCAGATGAGGAAAAAGAGGATGGCAAAACCAGTCCCATCTATCCCGACGTCAAGGAATTGACAGAAGAAGAACCTGGAAGAAAGCCTCCCTCTTCCAAGATGAAAAAGAAGACTGCCAAGAAACTCCAATACAAACTCAAGAAGAAAAAGTTGCAGATAATTGCTAACCAAAACCTGGAAGGAGGAGGAGCAAGCGGAGTCACACCTATGGAGAAGAAAAAAAAGAAATCACTGTTCCCCAAATGTCAGAACAAGACGAGATCGATCTCATCAAAACCCGGTTGGACCGTACGAGCCACCGGAAGTGCTGGAAGCTAGAAGGAAAGCCCTTATGCGGCAGCAGCAACAGCTATTCCGATCTCAAGAAATTCTCCTCAAAGCCCAAGCTACTGTAAAAGCAAAGCAAGAGGAAATTGAAGAATTCGAAAGACGGAATATGTCCGGGATAAAACCCACGAGATTACCTGGAATTGCAAGGCCGGATGTGCTGCCAGAAAAAGAACAGTTGCAAAACCCTTCTTGGCAAAGGCAGGTTGACGACATAAACGCTAAGGGCGAACGCATCTACAAAACCGCAGTTGAAAACGCGGAAGCCGCGTTCGCCATCCTTAATGACGATCTGTACTCCAAAGTAGAAAAGCTTCAGGGAGTGTATGCTTTCCTGGGAAAAGCATTGCAATAGCAACATCGAGGACATGCAAGATCAGGGAAGTTGCACGACGACTCGGCCTATGCAAAACCGGTACTTGCGCCGCTGGAGCACCTGGACCAGGCGAACCCGGAGATTCAGGCGATTCTAAGGAAAAGGAGGAAGATCCTAAGAAGGACAAGAAAATCCCGAACAACAGGGATGAAGCGTCCAGAACGGGATCCCATCTGCCGAAAGGTGGAAACAAGCCCCGTGACCACAAGGATCGGGAGGAACAAAACCGGAAAGACGGAAAAATGATGCCGCCTCCAAGACGCCCAGCTGAAAAAGCCGGAAGATATGAAAATCCTCACAGGCGTGAGAGATCCCGTACTCCTCCTAGGAACAAAGAAAGGCCAAGGAGTAGAACTCCGCCTTATTCTAAAGGACACGATAACGGACGAAATAGAGATAATCCTGGAAGAGCGCATTCGCGCAACAATGGGCCAGAAAGGAGCAGATCCCCCTCTGTCCATTCAGCCGACAGATATTCCGCTCATGTCGATAAGGCGGAAAGAGATGATCTATACTTTGGACCTAAGTGCTTCACTGACAGGATCCGAAGAATAACCCTACATTCTGGCTTTGCCAAAGTTGGTCCAACTTACCAAAAGTATACCAGAAGTACAAACCCGGATACATGGCTCTTAGATTACTATACTGTCGTTCATATCAACAAAGGGACAGACCTGGAAGCGGTGAAATTTCTCCCCCTAATGTTGCTGGATGGAGCCAGAGATTGGATCAACGGGCTTCCGTCAAGAACCATGGATAGCTGGGATGATATGGCTAGAGTATTCTCTCAACACTTTCGGGGTACGTACAAATGCCCTAAGAGCATCAACCAGCTAAATCACTGCGTCCAATTTGAGACGAGTCGTATGTTGACTTTATATCAAAGATGGACAACAATGAAAAATAGTTGTTCTGGAGTAAGTGATGTACAAGCAATGCATGCTTTCATCAACGGATTAAAACCCGACCTTGTACCGTTCATGGTTGGGTCAAAGGAGCACAAAGATCTCGGATCTATACTTACCACCGCCAATGAGCACGCAACGGCCGAAGATGATATCAGAGCGAGAGGTGGAAATATTGATGCTTTGGTTCAGGCCAAAAATACACCACGTTCTGAAAAGAAGGCTACTCTAGAGCCATAGGAAAAACCCAAAGAAGTACATGTGACCTTTGGAAAGGATAATGGCAGCAAATTGAAAGGAAGAAGCATAGAACCTATCTCCAACTCTAAGGAAGAGTGGGAAAATATAAACTCGGAAAACTGTGTCCACCATTCACAATTTGAAAATCTTACCCATACAAATGCGCAGTGCTGCCTCAACAAACATATGAAGGGCACTGTAGGATCCGGGAATAAAAGAAAGAATTCCAAGTGGAAGTTAAATAAGAAAAAGCCAAAAGCTGAGAAAGAAGAAAGTGAATCAGACACTGACGATAAAATCCAGGAACAGCAGCGAAAAGATGAGGCAAAATTCCCGAGAGTTGAAAGAGAATGTAACCTAACATTCCTGGCAACTCCATCAGCAAAGCAGGCAAAAAGGACACTACTAGAAATCAACGCGGTTGTTCCACCAACACCAAAGTACTTGAAGTATTCAATTACCTGGGATCAGTCAGATCATCCCGGAAACATCCCAGAACCCGACACGCATGCTTTGGTCATAAGTCCTATTGTTCAAAACACTAGACTCAAAAGTGTGCTGATGGATGGAGGATCTAGTATCAACATCATGTACCTGAGTACATTGAAACAACTACATATTTCCGAGACTCAGCTCAGGCACAACAATATATGGTTTCATGGTATTGTTCCTACCAGGCAAGCACAATCCCTAGGAGAAATTTCCCTAGATGTAACCTTCAGAAGTAGAGAACGTTTCCGCCACGGAAAAATCTCATTCGAGATGGTGCCGTTCGAAAGTGTATACCATGCAATACTCGGACGTCCATCTTTCGCCAAGTTCATGGCAAGATCATGCTATATCGATAACAAGCTGAAGATGCTAGGGCCGAAAGGCGGAGTAATTACCATAGCCGAAGATTACAAATTGTTGAACGGGTTGGAGAAAGGAAACGCCCTTTGTGCTGAGCAAGTCATCGCAAGGGAGGAATTGAAAGAGCTAGCTAAGAAAGTTTCGCCGATGGAAATTCCGTCAGGAAAAGAAAGTAGGAAGCCGACAGATAGCTTCAAGGCCTCGGAAAATAGACAGGTTATCCTAGATCCCAAAGATCCGAAACTTTTGTCGTAGTGGGAACTGGGATGACCGGCAAATAGGAAGACACGCTCATCAAGTTCCTCCGTGAGAACTGGTATATTTTTGCCTGGTGTCCTAGGGACATGCCGGGAGTACCCAGGGAACTTGCTGAGCACCAACTCAAAGTAATTCCAGGTCCAAAACCCGTCAAACAAGGTCACCGTCGTTTCGATGGAAGAAGACGGAAGGCTATAGGCAAGGAAATTATCCGGCTTTTAGCAGCTGATTTTATCCGGGAAGTCATACATACTGATTGCTCTGCGAACACAGTATTAGTCCCGAAGAAAGACAATATTTTCCTTAGGATGTGTATAGATTACACCGGTTTTGAACAAATTGTGTCCAAAAGATAGGTTCGCGTTACTGCGAATCGATCAAATAATAGATGCAACTGCTGGCTCTGAGCTTTTATGATTTTTGGATGCTTATTCCGGGTATCATCAAATACGTATGAAGGAGAAGGATCAAATAAAAACTTCCTTCATAACCCCATATGGAACATACTATTACATAACCATGCCTTTTGGCTTGAAGAACGCTGGCGCAACTTACCATCGTTGCATGCAACGATGCTTGCATAGTCAAATCGGCAAAAACGTCCATGTTTACGTGGATGACATTGCCGTAGTTTCCAAGAAAAAAGATACACTCATTTAAGATCTAACAGAAACTTTCGAGAATTTGCGCACTTATAAAATGAAGTTGAATCCATTAAAGTGCGTATTTGGGGTTCCCTCAGGAAAGCTTCTAGGTTTCATCGTTTCTCACAGAGAAATAGAAGTAAACCCGGAAAAGATTAAGGTAATCTTGAATATCACAAGGCCTACGTGCCTAAAAGATGTCCAAAGATTGACGGGTTCTGCAGCCGCAGTCAGAAGGTTCATAAGCCGGATAGGAGACAAAGCTCTGCCATTATACAAATTGTTGAAGAAATCCGACAAATTTGAATGGGCAGAAGAGGCGGATAAAGCATTAACCCAGCTAAAAGAAACCTTGATGAAAACTCCGATTTTGGCATCCCAAAAGATGAAGAACCCATGTTACTGTATCTTACAACAACAAATAGGGTTATCAGCGCGGTGATAATTGTGGAAAGGCGGAAAGACGAACAAAGTATACCAGATCAGCATCCAGTGTACTATGTTAGCGAAGTATTCTCCGAGTCAAAGCAAATGTACCCACACTACTAGAGAAAAACTTACCACATGCGAACTAAAAAGGCCTACCACAGGCGCATATGGTGCGCCGGCGACATATACGCCGATGGTATTAGCGTACCGCAGGCGCACAACCAGGTTCGCCAGCGGTATTTTTAGATACCGCAGGCGCACGAGCCAGGTGCGCGGCACTAAATACCCCAGGCGCGCAAGGCATGTGCGCCAGCACAAATACCCCAGGCGCACCAGCCATGTGCGCCTGCAGTAGGACTTTTAGGATTAAAAAAAATACAGGGGCTGTTCCACATGCATACATCCCATACATTTCTTATTACATCGGTATTTAGACATTGTACATCCACTATAGCTAGTTACCTCACAACCAAATCAAATGGCATGACAAGACAAAACACCATCCACTATGTAGAGCATGCATCTCACTACCAGCAATATACACTCACTACAACTAGTTACCTCACAAGTCCAGGACCTCAAAACATTCGGACCATTATGCAAACTCAACCCATCTTTTTTGGTTTGGGATCACAAACACGCATCCATACTTCGACGATGGCCTAGTCAGAGCTGGGACCCTGCCGAGCCGAGCCGACCACCATGGGCTCCATCCTGCTAGCAGCCCCTTGCAAGCAATGCCAAATGGCAGCGGCAGCCCGTCCATATAGGTTCTCTACAAAAAACAAATGCATCTCCATAAATAAAACACACCAATCATTGGGATCACCACTGTGTCATATAGCATATGCATCATGTATATATCTATATTACTAGCCAAGCCCGGCGCGGCCGCACGTCGCGCATGTTGTGGTTACATGCTGGGAAACAAAAAAATAACTGTACAACTACACACAAAATAACTGTCGCAAACATTGGATGCATATACACTTGTTGAACTACCTTTCCAAATTCTGAAATACAAGACATACGTGGAAATATTGATGAGGCAGTTCTATTGTAGATCCTTGCCTACTTTAGAAAAGCAATGTCACCGAAAAATTAAAAGGATTAAATGCTTGTATAAGAGTTGGATTACAATTGTATTAGCTGGATATGAGCTTTAGAAGGTTATGAGGATTGCAGTTCTATTGTAGATCTTTTCCTACTTTAGAAAAGCAATGACACTGAAAAATTAAAAGGATTAAATGCTTGTATCAGAGTTGGATTACAATTGTATTAGCTGGATATGAGCTTAAAGGTTTGACATTATCACTTGATCATTTTGCCATTCAGGTTAAGGACTGTCCATGGGGGATTCGGGCGTCCCCCCAAGAGGTTGCCGCGGTCGGATTACGTTGCACCGGTCGGATGACGATGCCGCGGACTGATTACGGTGCCTCGGACGGGCCCAGGAGGCTGCCGCGGTCGGATTACGTTGCACCGGTCGGATGACGGTGTGCACCAGTCGGAAGACGCTGGTGCACCGGTCGGATGATGGTGCCGCGGACTGATTACGGTGCCTCGGACGGGCCCAGGAGGTTGCCGCGGTCGGATTACGTTGCACCGGTCGGATGACGGTGTGCACCAGTCGGGACGCTGGCACCGGTCGGATGATGGTGCACTATGGTCTACTACAATATTACAGACTATATCTTTATTTCCCCAGCAACCCAATGTATATGCATTATGGTTTACTGCAATATTACGTATGTATGTCCTTGCCGCCGCCGTCAGCCACCCCATCAGTCCTCTGTCATGTTCGGGGTTAGCATTTGGTGTCTTTGTTCCAAACACCAATTCACCAAGCTACCATACACACTATTCTTAGCTATGTGATCCTGTCTCAGTTCATCACATTTGCAAAATCCTTTCAAGAAATAATCTACCGAAGTACTTTTTTTTCTTCTTATTCCTCTGACCCAAGAGGCATAAAGAAAGAAAAACAATCTTTCGAACTAAATGATGCATGTAATGACTTACTAAGGTAATGATGTACACAATCTAAGAGGCAGTATGACAAAACGGTCATGAGCAGTTTTATCCAAGTACTAATAAGAACCTAACTATTTACTATCAAAACCAAATCTTAGATCTCTTAGAACGCGAGTATACTAGGCAATAATCAAGCTGGAATTTCGATTCCGTTTACGCCAAGCGAAGTGAATTTCAATGCAACAGTGACGAAAGAATCTGAACTTACTCGTGTGGCAATTTGACCTCGCGCCGAGCCTCGGACCGGAGCGACCACGCGAGCGCCGCCTGGCCGCATCCCGCGAGCGGCTCGACGCGGCCGGCGTCGGTGACCAGCGAGAGCGGCTGTTGAGGTGCGCGCCGCTGCCGTCGACGACGGCGTCGAGTTCGCGCACCCACTCGGGCCGCTCCGCCGACTCCCAGAGCACCCCGCGTTGAGCACGACCGGCCCACTCTAGCCTGCTGGACAGCAGCATGTCGCTCCGCTCCGCCAGCAGCAGCGTCTCCTCCGACACGTGGTAGCCCACCAGCTTCCCGGCCGTGTCGCAGGCGGGCGCCTGGAGGAACGACTCCTTGGTCCCTTTGTCCTCGCCCAGGATGCCGACGGGCACGGCACCCACGGACTTGACCTTCTGCGCCTCGTCGAACAGCTCCGTGCGGAGGATGCCGTTCTCGTCGGCGAACACCACCACGCCGTCCAGCTTCTGCTTCTGTATCGACCTGAGAGATCCAAATTTTCCGTTAGAGCGAGAGGGGAATTACTACTTAAACATAGCTCGATTTAGGGGAGCTCGATGGGATCTAGCTAGGCGCTATCGATCGGTAGTAGCAGTACCTGAGGGCGTGCATCCGAAGGTTCACGGTGGAGGCGGCCTCGGGGCCGGCGAGGTGGAAGAAGTCGACGGTGGAGCGGGTGAGCACGGCGACGATGGCGTCGGTGCGGTGGCCAGGCTCGACGATGATCCAGACGAGCGGACCGTCGACGAGGCGGAGGGTGTGCGCCAGGGAGGTGAGCGACGGCACCTGGAGCGCGGAGGTGGCGGTCGGGGTGATGGCGATCACGGGCCTGGGCGGACCGGTCCCGCAGCGTCGGCTGCTGCGCTGCGTGTTCTGGACGGCGGCGAGGATGTGGTGCGCCTTGAGGAGCTCGGCGGGGTCCGGGTGCGGCCACTTGCGGACGCGGATGGCGTGGCGGCCAACGAACACGGGGCCTTGGTGGACCTGGTGGTGCGCGTTGGCGAAGGCCTCGCTCTCGGCGACGGTGGTCGGGGACAACAGATCCGCTGAAGTAAGGGGTGCAGGGGCGGAGCTGTGCAGCTTGGAGAGGATGGAGAAGGTGATGTGGTACACAACATGGGGGGCCACCGGAATCGGGAGGAGGTGGCGGTGGGAGGCGCTGGATGAAGAAAGGGGATATGAGAGGAGGCGGCTGGATAGGGTTCGATAGGTAAGGTGGCACGGGCGCAGGCGTTTGTGTGGCTCTCGATACCGCAGGCGCTTATGTATCGGGTTGCGCCGACGATAGGTAAGGTAGCACGGGCGAACATACAAGAATTCGCCTGCGGTATAAGCACAATGCCAGGGGGTGGTGGTTGGGTGTCCTGCCACCTTTACCCCAGGCGCATTGCGTTCTTGTTCGCCTGGGGTAACTTTCTTACCCCAGGCGCATATGCTCTCTGTTCGCCTGCGCTAATTAGCCCAAGCGCATGCCCTTACTTGTTCGCCTGTGGTAATGCATGCTGCTATAAGCATTTTCTAGTAGTGCCACATTATCAAAAACTGGCATATGGCATGTTTTTTGCATTACGGAAACTACGCCATTATTTCCAAGGACATTCCATAACAGTGGTAAGCAAAGCACACTAGGGGATATTATCAACAATGCGGACGCAACAGGCCGAGTTGCTAATGGGGCATTGAGCTTGCTTCGTTCGACATTAAGTACCATCCCAGGACTACAATTAAATGCCAGGTGTTAGCAGATTTTGTCGCTGATTGGACAGAAGCAATAGAAAACACACCAATGCCGGAGTCGGAATATTGGATCATGCATTTTGACGGATCCAAGATAAAGGAAGGCGCCGGAGCTGGTGTAGTGCTTATATCTCCAAAAGGTGACATTATGGAATATGTATTACAAATAAAGTTCAACGCCAGCAACAATGTGGAAAAATACGAAGTCTTGCTTCATGGCTTGCATATTGCAAAGGAAATAGGCGTCAAACGCATACTCTGTTATGGCGACTCGGATTTGGTGCAACATCAGCTAAACCAAACATGGGATGCCAAAAGCCCCATTATGACCGAATATCGGAGAATTGTGGACAAGTTTGCCATTTTCTTCCTAGGATTTGAAGTACTTCATATCAAAAGGGAAGAAAATTGGAACGCTGATGCATTAGCCCGCATGGGATTGGAAAGAGTGAAAACACTACCACCTGGCCTGTTTGTCCAACACTTGCACGAACCATCGATCAAAGGTGGAGATGTTGATTATCCTCTTGTTGCTGAGTCAATTGAAGTCATGCTTGTTAACCCGGATTGGACAATTCCATATTTAAACTTCTTAGTTGATCAGAATTCCCGGATGGAGCAGACGAGGTCTTGCAAAGACAGATACAACATCGGTGCAAAGGATACACGGTAATTAATGGTTGCCTGTATAAACGCAGTACTATCGGAAATTTTCAGCGGTGTATTTCACCTAAAGAAGGACGAGAAATCTTGCAAGAAATCCATTCAGGAAATTGAGGACATCATGCTCAATCAAAAAACATAGTCAAAAAAGCATTCCGCGTAGGGTTTTTCTGGCTCACAGCCAAGCCAGATGCAGAGCACATAGTAAACACATGTGCCGGATGCCAGTATTACGCCAAGCAGACGAATATGCCATCTCAAGCACTCAAAACTATCCCTATAATATGGCCATTTGCGGTCTGGGGGCTAGATATGATGGGACCATTCAAAACCGCAAGAGGCGGACTTACACATCTACTCGTTGTAGTAGATAAGTATACCAAGTGGGTGAAGGCGAAACCCATCAAAAAAGTTGACGGTGTGACTGCCAGGAATTTCATCATTCACATAGTCATGAGATACGATGTCCCACAAAACATAATCACTGACAACGGGACAAATTTCTCTATTGGGAGTTGGCAAAATATTGCCGGCAAACGGGGATTCTCCTATCTAGCATCTATGGCACACCCGCAATCCAATGGACAGGTTGAACGAATGAATAGTTCTATCCTGCAGGGAATACGCCCAAGACTCGAATATCATCTTCATAGAGCAGCTGGAGCATGGGTAGAAGAATTTCCTTCCGTGCTTTGGAGTATTCGAACGACGCCGAATAGATCAACTGGACAAACCCCGTTTTTCCTAGTTTATGGTGCAGAAGCAGTGCTTCCTATGGACATGCTCCATGATAGCCCAAGAGTGCTATAATACGAAGAATCGGATGTCAAAAACGCACAACAGGATGCCGTCGATCTTTTAGAAGAAGAACGAGAACTTGTGCTACAAAGATCCGTCATTTATCAGCAGGGACTGTGACGATATCATAGTCGGAAAGTCAAACATCATTCTTTCAAAGAAGGTGACCTAGTGCTTAGATTGGTGCAGGAAAGGAATCACAAATTAGCCCCAGTTTGGGAGGGACCGTTTGTCATTAGCAAGGCTATGAAAAACGGGTCATACTATCTTGTAGATATTCGGGATACAGAAGATGATCCTAAGACACCGAATCGCAAAAGAAAGAGAAAGATAGATGTCGAACTAGGATAGACAAAGAGACCCTGGAGCATCCAGAAGTTACTGTTATTTTATTGTGTTCCGAATCCCATACAAGTGTTGTACTACATATGGAGTCCTATTAGACTACGGCAAGACAACCGTGCTAAACATAGCACGTATACAACTCTATTTCGTGTCCGCCAAGAAAGAGAGTTGTTTGCCCCAATATATAGTGCGAGGTAGTCATAGAATAGATTGAGAGAGAGAAAGATGTGAGATCAAGAGAGATCCACCAGATTAACATGTAGAGGGTTTGTCCTCTTGTGTATTGTAATACTCCTCCCAATTATAGTGATACGCCTTTGTGCGTGCCGTGGTTTTCTCCCGTAAGGGTTTCCACGTAAAAATCTGTGTTCTTGTTCTTGGTTGATCTACGTTTTGCTGCGCCTATTTTGTAACAAGTGGTATCAGAGCTCCAGGCTTGGAGATCGATTCGCTGCCCGGAAGACTTCCCGCTGCGCTCCCGGGCAGCACCGTGCAACATGGATTGGATCAACCGCCGCAATATTTGTGGTATTACGCAGCTGCATTAAATTGAGCATTGCGTGAGATCGGATCTGAGGAGGTTCAGAGTTTTTTAGTCGGCGTGGACTGCGCCGTGTTTGTTGATTCGTCCGTCTGGAAGTATTCGTGTTCGTACTACTTCTGATCCGTGGCCGTATCATGTCCTCTAGTCGGTCCAAATCCGTACGAGGAGTTGTGCAGTGGATTGGAAGCAATCACACGTACCTAGTACGTGCAGTCTCAGATCAGCAGAGCACGGATCAAGTTACGAGGAGGAGCTGCCGCTGCTCTACTCCACGTGAAGCAGCCTACTAGCTAGATGGATCGGACGATTGATCAAGTCTCAAGAAGATGTGTGCTTTTTGGGCTGTTTCTATTTCACGTAATGACCAGATGGATCCAGTCCCAAGGAGAAGTAAAGGTGTGCTGCTGCTGCAACTTCACGTGAGAGTAAAATTAATTTTTTGGATCCTTAATTTGCTATGCACACACGGATCAAACTCCCAGGAGAAGTTCTATCATGTGAAGTCTTGCAGATTTATTCTTTATTCTCCAAATTGCTATGGCCACCATAATAAATACCAGGTGCTATCCTTAAGTCCACTACTCCGTATAGATTAATTTCTTTGCAGATATTTTCTGTTCTTGGCTTGTACTGCTTTGTGCATAAATTATTTGCTCATGGTTACCATGAAGTACCAGCGTTCGTTGTTGGAGTGTGACACAAGGATTTTCATATGGCAAGTCAAGATGCGAGCGATTGTTGGCGCAAGCCGATTATGAGATACACTGGATATGATTTTTTGTTTAAAGTGGAGTTTTTGGGATTATTGCCCATTGGATATATTGGATGCAATATTGCTGCAGTTATTTGAAGAACACAGTTCAGCTATCAGAAAAATTAATGAGGAGGTAATTATTAAGCCTGTTGGTAGCCAGCATATACTCTTTACTCTCCAGAGATATTTGCTGTTATGCATGTGAAGGTTTTGTTCATGTTCGTGATGAGGATCAGTTGTGATGCAAGGAGATATGTGTCTGCTAGATACTACAACATTAGTACTGTTCAGATTCAAGTACAATTTAGTTGTCTTTGCTCTTTCAAGAGAGATCTATTGCAGAGTTTAAACTCCAATGCATGCTTAGAAGATTCCTTCATCCGACATTTGTTTTACATGGACAGTTTTAGACCATGTCATGGATTTTTCAGACGGCAGTTTTTGGTGTACGTGATACGTTCCGTACAAGATACTCTTGCATGAGTATAGTTTGCCGAGATTTATGCTATGGGTTTTGTAGCATGTTCAGATTCCATGAGATGAGTTCTTCACAATGCGATGTGCATCAAGATGTTGCACTATGAGCTATCCGCTCGTTTATGCACCACAGGAGATAAGATGACTTATGTCATTTGATGATTGGGCAGTTTCGGTGTTTTGAGGTCAGTGACACAGACTTAGACTTTGATTGGGAGTTTCCCAAGTTTCGTATGTCTGCTTTGTTGACAGCTGTGTGTTTTCTCGACGGCCTACCGATTGATTTGCTCAGTATGACTTCGTGAGAAGTTTATAAGTCCTATGGACGTTTCAAGGCACAAGGTTTACTTGTGATGACTTTAATTGAGGAGTTGATGCTATCTATGATTATTGTACGGGATTTCGTCTCAAGGTGGAGTGTTATTTTATTGTGTTCCGAATCCCATACAAGTGTTGTACTACATATGGAGTCCTATTAGACTACGGCAAGACAACCGTGCTAAACATAGCACGTATACAACTCTATTTCGTGTCCGCCAAGAAAGAGAGTTGTTTGCCCCAATATATAGTGCGAGGTAGTCATAGAATAGATTGAGAGAGAGAAAGATGTGAGATCAAGAGAGATCCACCAGATTAACATGTAGAGGGTTTGTCCTCTCGTGTATTGTAATACTCCCCCCAATTATAGTGATACGCCTTTGTGCGTGCCGTGGTTTCCTCCCGTAAGGGTTTCCACGTAAAAATCTGTGTTCTTGTTCTTGGTTGATCTACGTTTTGCTGCGCCTATTTTGTAACAGTTACGTCCCTTCTACACTTAGTTCAATTTCTATGTAAACATCTTTAAGATCATGAAATAAAGTTGTCGGAATTCATGCATCACTGTTTTATATGTTCATTTTCCATACAAAGCATAAGTCCGTCTTTATCTATCTCCCAATGATCTTTCAAACTACTCAATGTTTAACCTGAATTGTGCCTGCGTGCTCGGAGTTATAAACCTGAATGCTTTTCAGCCTAAGCAGGCTTAAGGAAACCCAGATTGTGCCTGCGTGCCCGAGTTTCATACATTTGCAAAAATCCTTACTCTTTTTGCTAAGTATTATCTGATTGTTTGTGTGTTGGGTCACTGAAATTAGTAACTAAAAATGCCTTAGTACAATCCATGTTTCCGAGTTTTGACTGATAGGTTAAACCCAGTCACTTCGCATGAAGATTAAGTGTTATTGTGCCATTTCAACACTAAGGACAGTCAAAACATATAAACCAGAGAACTTACAAGGCAAAGGGTTAAAACCCGACAAATCTTGCAAAGACATAAAATTTTACTGCAAAAGCGGGATGCTTTTTTATAAAAATGATAGATAACATTACAATGATATTACATTGAGAGAATAATAAATGCTTCTATTTTTCCTGCCATCTACCCAGGATTCAAGCGGCCTCTTCGGGATCCGAGTCATCCTCCTCGCTGCTGGAATCCTCAGGAGTTGTCGGAATTTCCTCCTCGGGGTAGAAGGTGGAGATGTTCACCATCTGCGCTATCTTGGTAGCGTGGCCTTTGACAGAGTCGAAGATGCTGGCTCGTTGCGTGTCCGTTTATCCTTGAGGGATACCAGTCGCCACGCGCCAAGATTTGGCGGTGGTGTAGTGCATACGCATGAGCCCAAGGGCCATGCGTGCACCACCACGAGCTGCGGAGCGAAACCAGGACTCCTTCCGGTTCGCCACCTCCTCGATCGCCTCCGGGAGTTTGCTAACTTCCAAGAGTTCTCATGCTTTCTCGAGAATGTACTTATTGATAAGTAACATCCCGCAGACTTCAGCGCGGCGAAGACTCTCCCGAAAGCCCGGATTCGATCAATCCGGGTAAGCAAGGGATTTCCCTCTATTTAGACCAACAAAGGAAAGTTAGAAAAAACAGAGGAGTAAAAAGAAAAAAATACCGACAAAAGGTATAAGGAAAAATCCGGTAAAAGTTTTATACACTTACCGAGAATTCTGTCCATTTAAAAACCTTCTTCAAGGCGTTGATTTAGAGCATTCTATAAGTCCAGGATGGTGGCCTTGTCCTTCTCGGCCTTTTTAGAAGCCTTGTACTCGGCAATACCGATAGCCAGTTGTCTAGCTTCTAGATCTTTTTGGAGCTTCACATTGATCTTGTGAAGTTCCATGTTCTCCTTTTGGAGGTTCTCGGCATTGCCGACATCTTCAGCTATCTGCTTGGCTTTCGCCAAAGAAACTGAAAAGCAAGGAAATTGAAGAGATTAAAACTCGGAAAATGACTTAGAAAAATCTTCACAGAAACAGCAATGTGAAAGAATGAAAAACTTACCTGCTGATTCTTTCAGCTCATGCTGAACGGAGGCCAACTCTGATTCTTTCTCTTCAAGAATATTAAGGAGAGTTTTCACCTCCTAATTCTTGATGGTAAGTTTATTAAGAACTTCCATGTTTATTGTCTCGGCAGTTTGCTGAAACATGGACAAGAGAAAAACGCTTAAGTTAAAACAAGCAAGAACTGGAAGAAAGCATACAGGCAAAAAGTATACAATTGGCTAAATGCTTGGGGGCTAGAGATATTTACCTGGCTCATTCTTGTAAGACTTGCCAGATTTTTGTTGAACTCCTTTGCGTATTCGGCAAAGAGAATTTCGACGTGGCAAAGGCCGTCTTGTATGACCTGCCGAGGCGAGAACACGTAATTATTCCTAACTATAAGCCCACCTTGCGGCCAGGGACGGATTAAAGGAGATGGAGCGAAGTACTTTGTCGCCCACCGATGGATATATCCGTGTTCGTCAAAGGGCTCTTCTTTTACCTTGAAGTCTTTGTCAAATGTCGGGATAGGCTCCTCCTCTGGAATGTGTGAAGGACCTCCCGTTTCCGGCTCCGCCCTTTCCCTCACGTCCGACTCGGACGTAATAGGCTGGCTGGACTGCAAGGGGTATTCTCCCTCCCTTGCAACCGAGTTTTCCTCCCCTGCGGCAACTTGAGTGTCGGGTGCTGCAGTGGGAGATGGCTGCGCTCCTCTCCTAACCACATCCTTATGTTTCTTCCGGCTTTTTGGCTTTAGGGTGGTTGGAGCAAGGCTGGAGAGGAAAAGCAAGAAATTCCGAGGAGTAAGAATCCGAGAAACAAAATTCGTGCAATAAAAAGCATAGAAAAGGAAAAAAAAAGACCCGAAGATTTCTTACCTGGATGTTGCGACGGCAACGCCGTCAAGGTTAATTACCTCCTGAGTGCTGGAGGGCTTCTTCCGCTTCCGCCCGCCTGCAAAGTTGGCACGCAACGCGTCCAACTTGTCATCGGAAGCAAGCTCAGACTTGGGAAGAGTCAGAATCTGTCAAAAAGGCAAGGTTTGGGTAAGACAAAACATCCGAGAAAGAGGAAAATCGAGAAATTACCTAAAGACGAAAAATTCTACCTTTGGAGCTGGCTTCCCAGCATGGTACATTTCCCGGCTTTCTTTATACTGGTCTTGAGTAGAGACCAGTTGGTTCAACCGCTTCTTGAAGTCCTTCTTCGAGAACGCTTTAGCCGTTGTCCTCATCGCGTCCTCTGGGCCCGGGTATTCACACATTAGCCGTTTTCCGCGATAGGCTAATGGCTGAATGCGCCTCCCGAGCCAGCACAAAACTGTGTCTGTGCCGGTGAGAGTAGGAGTGGCGGAAACAAGCTTAGCAATATTTCGCTTGATCCTCATCAGATCTGCTGGCAGAGTCTGGACCGCGTCTGCCGCCCAATTATCTTGGGGAGTAGCTGCGGAATTAACGAAAGGTGGAATTCCCGTCTCCTTTCCAGGAAACGAGACATCTTCATGATTAAAGAAGGAACCCGTCCAGAATTTGACGGATTTCCGAGGTTTTTATTTTTGGGAACCAATCTTCCCTAAACCTACGAAGGGTAAAGGAGAAAGTCCCACAGGTGGGGAGAGCGTCCTCAGAAGGGTTGCGCTTGACGAGAATGGTGATTCCCTCCGCAGGCTCGGTGACGAGAGGCGGGGGATGCGCGGTAGACGACGACAACATGTTTTCGGCCGCGGGAGGTAGATCCTCGCGAGCCGAATCGCCGGCGTTTCCCTCCGGCGTGTTCGCGGTGGCGCGGACGGGGGAGTCGAGCTGCGGGTCAAGATCATTGATGATCGACTCGATGTCCAGGACGACGTTGGTTGCGTCTGTGGTGCGGGGAGATTCTCCGTCAGCCATTTTCGGGCGGCGCGGCTTAGATCCGGATCCTCCGATGATTTCCTCCAAGGAAGGCTTGAAACTTGCTCTCTGCTCTCGCTCGAGCTCTGGCTCTGGTTCTGGCAATGGCGCTGGGGGCTTGAGGAAGGAGATGAAGCGGAAGGGTATCTGGAGACCCCAAGGCGGCTATTTATAGCCGGGGACGCGCTGAGATTCGTTGCAACGGCTATTTTAGCCGATGGATCGCTGACGCGTGGCACGCCCGAGATTTCCGGAAAATGAACAGATAAAGTGATAAGTGCTATCTCCTCGTTTCCCGCAAGAATCTGTCAGGAGATACGATGCAGGGTTTTGACTAAACCCAAGCGTCCGTGATGTCAGCATGATCATCGCTGACGTCACGAAGTTCCTTCTCCACGAAGGGTTTTCGAAGAAAAGCCGGAATCTGGTAAATCCGAGTTTTGAGTTAACAAATTCTGGGAAAAAGAAGAATCCAGATCAAGCGCCAAAATTTCTCGGAAAAGAATGCATATTGACGAAAGGTGGAAGAATGAAGTCTTAATCCTTCTTGGGGGCTACTGTCGGATATATACCGATTAGGGGTATATCCGGCATTGGTCTAAAGAGCCGGATTACCAGGGTGACCAGTTGGTAATGGATTACAACCCATTAGGCGGCCTAGTAAGATGATGCGCGGGAAGCCGGACTCTAGAGGAACCCGGGCCACGGCCTAAAGTGGTGCGGCTTGGAGGAGAAGACGGATTCCTTACTTTCCAAGTTATATACTTTTCGTAGTCTTCTAGGTTTCCTTTCTGTAAGCCCTATCCCGTCTATCTATATAATGCCGGACGAGAGAGACGAAAGACACAGACAATTAGCTAGAAGCCAACTCGCCGAGAAGTTGATCCTCACCAAGTTTGCGAAACCCTACTCACATTTTACTTTGTATACTTCAGCCTTTAGCCCTGATTTAGTGAGAGTGCAGGAGTAGGAACGCCGCCTAGCTGCACTGTACCGAACGTGGGTAAACTTGGTGTTCTCGATCGTCGTACTACCACGTCCCCCACGTCTCTACCCGTAGGCTCATGGCACCCTGTTTATGATCCTTACTATAATGTCTCGACACAAGTAATTAAGATAAATCTAAACACAACTTAAACTCCGAGATCCTATAGAATCTCATGCAATAGTTTGAGGATTAGGGTTAAGGTTTTTGTCACTCCTATAACTCTATCATAAACAAACAAATACGTGATGTATTCCCCTAGGCCCTATTAAGGTGAAGTATTTTGTATTCGACGTTAGAATGACACTAGCAGAAGAATTATGCCACAACATAAATATCAAACCATTAAATGTTACTCAATTTTATGTTACTAATAGCAACGATATTTCTCCCATGTGTTCAAGATCTAAATGAACTACTCACGAGACAACATATGGATAATTATCAGCAGTGATATATTTATGACCAAAAATCTTGTCCTAACAACAATTCATTGATAAAACGCAGAAGCATCAGCTCCAACAGAGTAATCAACACCGGTAAAGCAATCCCAATGATAGATAACAGTTACAACCATAGATGTTACAGTGGAGTGAGATGGGATGAAGATGGAGATGGTTCTGGCATTAGAGAGGATGTTGATGATGACACCCATCATGATGACAATGATAGTCGTGTCGATTTCCACCGATGTAAGGGAAGTTTCTCTAGAAGTGGCTGCCGAAGTGCTCTTTCTCTCGGTCTCGTTTCTACCGTGATGCGATGAGGAAAAAATAATACGAAGTCGCCCCGAGAAAATTAGGTCAGAGAAAGGTTGTACGCCAAACGGCACCGGGAATCGAGCCATAGGGGCCCATGAAACATCTAGGCGCGCACTAGTGGGCCTGCGGCCTAAGGCTACGCGGCCACCTAGCAACCCTTGGATCCCATCTTCTGGCTTCATGCTTATTTCTTATAAAATAATTTTTATATTCTTCTAGTAATTTTCTAAGCGCTGGAAATTCGGTATTCCTTCAGGTGTTTTTTTCCTTTTCGTCCCGGACTCCAGTGTTTTCCCCCAGCCCAACAGAGTTCAAACCCTAGTTTATACAACTGTGTGTCTCATTTAGGCGGAATATTCTTTCGGTGGGAGCTGACATTCCGATCGACAGCGAGGCGCATGTGGTGATTTCGTCAATCTCAATACCCGCTGGCTCAGTCTCTCGGAGGTGCTCATAAGGGTACGATGTGCATGTGTGCGTTCATTGGGTGGGTGTACGCTTGTGTATATGAGCGTTTGCGTTTGTTCTGTGTTTCCTCAAAAAAATGCAAAGAGAAATGCTACATTTACGGGCTGGATTTTACGCGATTCACTCACGGGATGATGTGTTTGTTACCGGTTGGTGCAAAACAGTGAGCTGCACCGTGATTTTAGGAACGTGGTGCCTTCACTTACCTCCACGTCTGCCCGTAAGTAGAATTCTGTAAAAAAATATCACTACATTTGATGTTTTTCAAAAAACCACCATTTTTCATCATTATTTGCAAAAACCACCGACTCCTCGTAACAGTTTTGCAGAAAGCAGTGATCGGCCAGTTTAGACAAGTTAATGACTTTTCTGACACATTAGGACCGCTCTAGATCCGCCCACGCTCCCCCACTTAAGCTCCAGCTCCGCTGTCCCAAGCCCTCCTAGCCTGCCTGCTTGCACACAACCAAAACAAACATAGTCTAAATCAATTCGGACTGTCGCTATGACGCAGCTCCTCGTTCCTCCAGCTTTGGCGACCGCAAACCTGGCCACCTGGCTGGACCTGGGAGCCCGCAAGGACGGCCCGTCACGGCCTGGCATGACACGGATTAAACGGGTCGTGCCTGACCAGTTGCCCGCCAGGTGCCGTGCGTGTCCCTCAAGTCTAGTGGTGGTACACTTTAAATAATAATGAATGCAGCTAGACCCAGGAAATTTTTCCTAATCTCAAAAAAAAAAAGCTAAGAATTTTTTTCATACGATTCACGTACCACCTGCAACGATGGACCTCCAATGTGGTTCACCATGCAATCTGGTCCGGTGGGTACGTGAACCGTACCTAAATCGTCGTACACGTTAAATATAATCGTCGGAACAACTCTCTAGACTAGATATGTTTCTACGAACATAGGACCGAAAGCTCTGAGAACAACTAAACCATCGGGCCGGTAGTTATCTTGTAAAAAAAATTACATGTAGCTGTACAAGACCATATATATTGATCACAAGAAATCTATGAAGTTGAAAGTATTTACAACCATGGTCAAACACCGAGCGAAAATAAGGTTAGTTAACTAAATTAAAAAAATAACGGACGGAATCTCGGTAGGAGGTTAAATCAAGAAGTAAATCGGAGTAAGCAATGCAATTTTAACCCAGGGTCGCCTATTTTTCATATGGAGCGGGGTGGATCGAGCTCCGTTATGGATGCATCCCAAAGATCCTTCTTACCTCTCGTGTATTCCCCGGGTTCGCGAGTGATTTTCCGGGCCCAAATCCGACCCCGATAAATCACAAAAGATTATGTTACCTTGAGCGATTTGTCATGGATCCTAATGTCCCATCGGCGCACCGTCGCCTTGTTAGCGACCCCCCCCCCCCCACACACAGACACAACACAATGCAACCCGTCTATCTCACATGCGCAGAGAGCATAGCCTATCTTCGGAATATACAACTGTCACTATAAGAAATGTGTTGATACATGACGTTCTCGCAATGACGGTAAACTAAATCGTCATAAATTATGACGGTTCTGTGCCAAATCGTCATTAGCCGTTAGAGTGGATCAAAACATTGAATATTAACAAAGATTTGAGAAAAAAAACGTCGCAATTTTATAAAATGATATCGTTACGAACGATCATGGCCTTATTTCTAACCAATTACGACGAATTTCAATTGTCATGACATCCTAAATGTGGATATATTGATATGACTGGACGGGCACATCGCCAACTTCGCCTAGTTGTCATGTCTATTGGGACGGCCACATCATGAACTCCTCCTACATATCATGTCTATGGCCACATAATCAATTTCCATGTAGCTGTAATCGACATGTGCACTGGTGGAGAACATGCCAGTAGCACCGGTTTGTAAGGGCCTTTGGACTCGGATACAAAATCGGTGCTACGTATCCGGGACTAAAGGCCCCCCCTTTTAGAACCGGTCAGTCACCAACCGGTTCTAAAGGCCTCCACGTGGGCGCCGAAGAGCGCGCGCAGGCGGAGGACCTTTAGAACCGGTTGGTAACACCAACCGGTCTTAAAGCTTTTTTTTTCTATTTTTTTTCTTTTCTTTTCAGGGTTTCCAATTCCGTATTTAGGGTTTAGGGTTTAGGGTTTAGGGCGTGTTCCGTATTTTCAGGGTTTCCGTTTACGTGTTTCCGTTTCTAAAGAAGGCAATACGTATTTTCAGAAAACACGTAATCGGAAATACGTATCCGGAAACACCGATTCCGTGTTTGCGGTTAAGTGTTTCCGATTCCGTGTTTGCGGTTAAATGTTGATGCACCAAATAAAAGTACATATATATATATACATGTAACACGAAGTAATCGACCGAGAATTACATAATCTGAAGTTCGTTTTGAATAGCTGTATACTTGCATAGAGAATGGAGCTGGCTATAATTGGTTCATAGGATGGAAAAATTCTCCGTCTTCTGCTATGACTTGCGTGAGAAGAAATCCTGCCAATTCCTCTGCAATAGCCTTGCAACGGTCGATTGGTGCAACATTCAGTAATTGATGGAGGTATATATGGTGCATTTGTACCTGGAGGAGTCGGTGGCCTTGGCGCCGAGTTAGGAAACACTATGTGTTTCTTATTCCACAATATGATACCAAGCTCCATTTCTCCCAGTGTCTTCTCGCCTTCACCTCCAGGAATATGGAGCTCAATTGAATGGCATCCCGGCGTAATTGTTGACAACCCGACACGAGCATGGGATGCTGGAATCTGACCACCATGGTAGGTTGCTCCAGGTTGATTCGGTAAAGCATAGCCTGACGCCACCCTGAAGGATATGTTCCCCATTGGCATATGTATCTCACAGTTTGTCTTCTCCGTGATATCATCCACGGGGTAGTGAGGCGCCGACGGTTCGACTGCACGACCGTCTTCTAGCTGCATGTGCGTGGAACCAACGCCGCTTCTATGCTGAGATGGGACGACATCTGCTACATGATTGTCTTCTATTTGCAGCTGATCAGGTGCAGGACGATGTTCTACCTCCTCTTCAGTGTCAGGTAGAGGGTGTCCCCCTTTCTTCAAGAGAAAATCACCTTTTGTTCTAATGTCGATATCCGTTCACTCGTCTTTCTTGCTTCTATCACGGCTTCTGTAAGTGGCAATGTCCGCTGCAAACCCTTGGCTCCACGGGGTATCCGCTCCAAAGCCTCGTGTTCGTCCCCACTTTTCGGGGTTCCCGAGTGCCCTCGTCAGCTCGTCGTTCTCTCTATCGGGAACAAAAGTTCCTTTTCGAACAGCTTCTATTGCCTTCTCTAGGTCTGCTACGACTTTTGTTATTTTTTCCGACCATGGTCCCTGAGCAACAATCATCCCAGTCTCAGCGTCCAACGTTGCCCCATGCGCGAACAACCAGAACTTGGACCTATCGGGCCAGTCATGTGTCTGTGGAATGATACCTCTTTTCACAAGCGCAGCTTCATAGCTTCGCCACCTAGGCAGGGCAGTCATGTAGCCACCTGACCCCAAAATATGGTGATATTCTTCTTCTTCGCATTCTCCGAATTTGTGGCCGATCGGGATGCAAAGACACCCGATTTCTTGTACGCCTTAAAATCATCCCAAGCGTCTCTTATCTTCACTAGGTTCCCAGTGAAAACTGGATTTATATTTCTTCCACCTCTGGAATTGTGTGGCCATCTTCTTCAAAGCCCACTGCTCGACTTTCTTCTTCTTATCGCTCGCTACGCTGAAATTTAGCCATAGCGTTTCGCAAAGAATTTTTTTCAATCTTTCATCGACATAACTAGCTCCAACGTTGGCCCCGGTCTTCGGCTTATTCCATTCTATTAAGTTGATCGGGACCAGGTCTCTTACAACAACTCCGCACTGATTTACGAATTTGCGATAAGTTTCTGGGGGCTGCAGTGGTTTGCCATCAGCAGCAACTGTATCGATCGAGAACCTTGCGGTATCTTTCAACCTTGCGGCCGGGCCTCGTTTGGACTTTGTCTCAGTACTTGCGCTAGCTGTTCCGGAGGGCGCCTAAACGGGAAAATAATGATTCGTTAGTAAGTGCAAAACAAATTAATTGTTGCGTGAACAGTGACTTGAGATATACATTGGCAGAGTTTGTTCTGGAGGGCACTTCTTCATCCTCGACGTTGTCGTCGTCATCATCTACTACATCTTCTATATTCTGATCTCCGTCGCCGGAGTCGTTCAAAAATTGATTGCTAAACGCTTGTCCACCGTCGTCATCACGATATATGGCCGTTGCATTATTAAAAATCATCTCGCACATTAATCTTTCCTTCTCCGCCTCACCCATTCCCGCGAGTTTATCGGCGTGCGGATCATGTGCAGGTTCTTGGGGATCCATAACTCAACACCTGCTAGTAAAATTTATAAAATAAAGAACACTTAGCGAAATTTTCATCGGGCACTTGGCGAAATTATTTCATCGGACAGTAGTAAAATAATAGTTCTGGACATATTAATGAAATAATAGTTCTGGACACACCAAGAGTTACATAGCTCGGGTTGATTTTTTAAACCCTAATACATCACGATCGAATAATATCACTTATACATAGTCTCGATCGTGACATCTCTCAAAATAATTAACTCCGACCGGGTCCTAAGCCGCGGGGTGCTGAGTCACGGGTGCTACGCATCCATAGATAAGGAACCCTCATAGGGTCATAGCTCACGTGGTAAGGAACCCTCCGAATAATCGACCAACTGCTGCTATACTGGCTATCGAGCAAGTACATGTAGCGACGGACGTGCTCGTCCTCCTCCCTGATACGCTGTTGTAGCACCTCCTCAGGGGCCGGCTCTCTCCGCACCGAGCGTGGCCCACGCGATGGCCACCAAAGAATATCCGGGTCGACCACGTCACCCGGATTTCTCACCAAGCCGCGTGCCCCGGTACTAAGGAGCTCCCAATGCCAGCCTGGCGGGGCCCAGTCCCGGACATCCCCCGGCGGGTCCAACAAAGAAATGAACTAAAAACCTGCCCGGACTAAGTAAATATTCCATAATTAAGTAAAATACCTTAGTGTTTCTAACTTAGTAAAAAATAGTAAATTGAGAAATAAAACAGAAATAAGATGAAAGTTAAACAGGAACAATATATGGTAACTTAGTGAAATTTTTTAACTTACTGAAATTATATATATATTCTAACTTTCTGAAATTTTCTAACACTAACTTAGTGAAATTTTCTAACACAACATTCTAACACAAAAATTCTAACACTAAACAAAATTGTAAAAACAAAATAAAGCACTAAAAAAATCTAACACTAACTCTAAAAATTTCTAACACTAAATTCTAACACTAACACTAATAACTCTAAAAAAATCTAACACTAAATCTAAAAATTTCTAACACTAACACTAACTCTAAAAACAATCTAACACTAACTCTAAAAATTTCTAACACTAAACACTAACACTAACTCTAAAAATTCTAACAGTAAAACAAAATTGAAAAAAACCGAAATAAAACTTACCTAGCTAGGCCGGCGACGGCGATCGAGGGGCGAGAGGCGGGGCGGCGGAGGCGGAGGCGAGACGGAGGCGCGACGGAGGCGGACGGCGACGGCGCGACGGAGGCGGACGGCGACCGCGGAGGCGCGACGGACGCGGGGCCGCGCGGGGGATCGACGGCGACGGAGACAGAGAGCGGACGGAGGCGCGGCGGACGGAGGCGAGGCCGACGGAGGCGCGGCGGACGGAGGCGAGGCGGACGGCGACGAGGCGGACGGAGGCGCGGCGCCGGAGCAGGGCTTCGCCATACGTGGTATAGGAGAAGACGCGCGAAGGGAAATGAGCCAAATTTTCAGAAGTCCTAGAGATATATCCCCACTACAGGCCTTTAGCACCGGTTTGTGTTAACAACCGGTGCTAAAGGGTCTTTAGCACCAGTTGCTAACACAAACCGGTGCTAAAGGCCTATAGTTGGGGCCACACCCAGACTGCGCGTCCACTACAGGCCTTTAGCACCGGTTTTTTTAGCAACCGGTGCTAAAGGTCTTAGTACAAACTGCCCGCCTCCCGCGCGCGGCAGTTTTATTGCTACAGTGCGCACCGGGCCGATCGCGAGTCTCTGTTTCTTCTCTTCTTCCTCTGTATTTTCTTCTTCCTCTCTTGATCTTCCTCCACTAAGCACCATGGCTGAAGTTTCTAAGAGATATGATGTGGCCACACCATGCGGCCACTAGTAGAAAAAAGGCCTTCGGTACGCTAGCATCAGTCCCCAAACGTCGCGCACCGTGACTAATGGGGCTTTAGTCCCGGGTCGGGAGGAGACCCGCGACAGAAGGTCAGACGTCGCGGGTTGGGAAGCGCGTTGCGACTCGTGGAGGGAATTAATTCCGGTTGACCTGGCCGCCCGGGACTATTGGTCCTTTATTCCCCGTTCCCGTGGCCAACCGGGACCATAGGCCCTTTATTCCCCGTGCCCGTGGCCAACCGGGACTAAAGATCAAGCTTCTCGCCTTCCCGCGGCGGTTTTTATTTCGCGAGCGAGGCAGAAGGGCGCCATTCCACTCGCTCGCTCTCTGTTTCTTCCTCTCGCTCTCTGTACTGTATCTCTTCTTCCTCCTCATCTCTTCTCGATCCACCAAGCACACGCACGCAAATGGCTCAAGTTTGGACGCAATACCTAGGTCCCTCACCATGCGGCAAGGATTTGGACGTGCTCTACACCAACAGTGCCGAGAGGCTGCACGAAGCTCTGGGTCATTTGATCGATCTCTATCTTGCATCCCGATGAACACCGGTTCTTTGGGCTCGATCTGGAGTACACGGCGAATCAGAGCGATGTTGCCGTCATCCAGATTGCGTTCAAGCAGTCGGTGTTGGTCTTCCAATGGTCAAGGTAAAAGCACACACGTACAATCTTTGCATCTTCGTTTTCTTGTTGCATGTGAAGAATACATGTGTTGCAACATATCTAACACATATCCTATTTTTGTTGTTGCAGTAGTTCAAAGCATTGTCCGGCCCTTGTTGATTTTCTTGTCAACATGGGGTTTGACTTTTGCAGCGTTGACATAACGCAAGACCGTGTGAAGTTGATGCACATCGGTATTATGATACCTGAAGATCACTACATTGATCTTCAGAATCTTATCCAGTTCACCGGGCCAAAGACCGGGATGGCTGTCATGGCATCTACCTTAATCCACCCCGACTATGCAAGGATGAAAACTGATTTCCGCCGGGAGAATCACTACTATTGGGAGAAGACCCCACTCGACTTGACGAACATCAAGTATGCAGCCATAGATGCATATGTCTCGTACGAGTTGTTCCGCATCTACTCGGCGTGGCCATAGATGTATGCGTTCGATATCTATGCATGTAATGGGTATCTTTGTATATATATGTAATGGATATCTTTTGTGATCGACTCTATATATGTTATGAAATGTGATCGACTCTATGTTTGTGTTATGTGTGATCGACTCTATGTTTGTGTTATATATGTGTGATCGACTCTATGCATGTAATGAATATTGTTTGTATTATTGTTCTTCATTTTTGATATATTTTTTCATTTTAAGATTTTAAAATGAATAAGTATTATTTTTCTTCATTTTTTGATATATTATTTGTATTTTTAAGATTTTAAAATGAATTAGTATTATTGTTCTTCCTTTTTGATATATTATTTGTATTTTAAGATTTTAAAATGAATTAGAATTATTGTTCTTCATTTTTGATATATTATTTGTATTTTTAAGATTTTAAAATGAATTAGTTCTATTTTTCTTAATTTTTTGATATATTATTTGTATTTTTAGAAATAATAGAAATTAAAAGTTAATGTTTATTTATTTAGTCAAAATTATTAATTACATCATTACTTTTGTTTATTAAAAGATTTATTTGAAATTCAAACAATAAAGAAATGTGGCTTCGACCAACATGTTAATAAGATTGATATGATACTACTATCACATACATGCGTGAGAAACACTTGGATTCGGGACGGGATGGAACTCGGAAGTTAAGCGTGCTAGTGCTAGAGTAGTGGGAGGATGGGTGACCGAGCGGGAAGTTTGACCATGAGTAAGTAATTTGACTAGAGATAATCTTAGTTAGACTAAGCAAATTACTTACTAGTGAAAAAAAAAGGGAGTGAAAAAAAGGGAGTGAAAAAAGGTGAGAAAAATAATTAGAAACCAAATGAATTAAAAAAAATACGAAATAAATCTAGTCCCGGTTCATGTGGCCAACCGGGACTAAATGTCCTCCGCCCCCCGGCTCCGCCACCCGCCCGCGTGGACGGGCCTTTAGTCCCGGTCCGTAAGTGGCGGGACTATAGGGGGGGGCCTTTAGTCGCGCATAGCTAGTCCCGGTTGCCTGGACGGGATTAATGGGCCTAGCGAACCGGGACTGTAGGCCTATTTTCTACCAGTGGGCAAAAATCTCGACGTGTTCTACACCAACAATTGCGAGGAGCTCCCCGGTGCTCTTGGGTATTTGACCGATCTGTATTTCTCCTCTCCCGAAGAACACCGGTTTTTCGGGCTTGATTTAGAGTATACGGCGGATAAACGGAATGTTGCAGTCATCCAGATTGCATTCAAGGAGGCCGTTTTGGTCTTCCAATGGTCAAGGTAACGCACACGTACAATCTTGCATCTTCGATTTGTTTGTTGCATGTGAAGAATACATGTGTTGCAATATATCTAACACGTACACGTATCAAATTTTTGTTGTTGCAGTAGTTCAAAGCATTCTCCGGCACTTGTTGATTTTCTTGTCAACAAGGGGTATGACTTTTGCAGCGTTGACAACACGCAAGACCGTCCGAAGTTGATGCGCTTGGGTATTATGATACCTGAAGATCACTACATTGATCTTCAGGATCTTATCCATTTTGCTGATTTGAACAGGCCGAAGACCGGGATGGCTCTCATGGCAACTGCCTTCATCCACGAGGGCTACGAAACCATGAAGACTGATTTCCCCTCGAAGAATCACTGGTTGTGGGAGAAGAACCCACTGGACTGGACCAACATCAAGTATGAAGCCATAGATGCATACGTCTCCTACGAGTTGTTCCGCTTCTACTCGACGGATCCAGATGTTGTTTGTGTACCGCATCTTGTGTTCGATATATGCATTTAATGGATATATTAGTATGTAATGTATATATTATCATGTAATGTATATATTATTATGTAATGGATATTATTTCTATATTAATTCCTAGCTATACTATGTCTATATTATGTCAAACACACATTTCAAAACAAACAAACAAAAACACATCAAGAAAACAAAACAGAAAAACTACTGTTTCTGTATATGTGATCACTTACCCCAGGCGCACCGTACACAACATGCGCCTGCGGTAAAGCTCTTATCCCAGGCGCATTTCTTGACTGTGCGCCTGCGGTAAAGTTACCCTAGGCGCATTTGCTGTTTATGCGCCTGTGGTAAGTTAGGGTGGGTTATGAGTAAGGCAAGGAAAAGTGAGAGCGCAAGTGATACATCGAGCATATATATCGTGGATACATATATATAGATTGATTTAGCGAGATACCATACATGTAGATTGATTTAGCGATTGCCGCAGTGTCGCGGGAATATAAATTCTTTTATTAAAAAGAGAAAACAGACGAACACTACTCCTCGCCGTCGTCGTCGGGGAACTCGTCGGTGACCTCCTCCGGGTCATCATCGTCGCCGAACTCGTCGGTGACCTCCTCGTCATCATCGGAGGTGCATGATGGTATGTCCGAGATAGGCCCCCACCTCGGATCGTCGGAGGCCCAGACTTCGCCGGCGTGGTCGGCCCGACGAAGCTCTTGCAGCGCCTTCGTCCTCGCCTCCCGAGCCGCATCTAACGCGAGGTGGCGTTCGAGGCGGCGCTCCGCCGCTGAGCCGCGCGGGTCTGCCAGAGCTCCTCGTCGGCGCTCTCCTCCCCCGGGTTATTCCGGTAATACTCGCGGACGACGCGGTCTTCCCTGGCGTCGACTAGGCCCTGAAACGCGCGGTGGCGGAGGTGGAGGTGGTCGGCGGCAGTGATGATCTGTGGCTTCGTCGCCCTGGCCTCCGCTTCCCAGACTGTGTGGCAGTCGTTGAAGTTCATCAGCGACCGCGGGCGGTTGAGGCGCCAGGCCGCCGCGTCCCAGGCGCGGGCTGCCTCTGCCGCCGTCGCAAAGGTGCCGAGGGGGATGCGGTCATCCCCCCAGCGGATATCTGCGCTGAACATTCCGTTCTGCCGTGCTCGGACGCCGCGGAAACCGGTGGTGCTGTTCCTCCTCGGAGGCATGGTGGAAGCGCGACGGTGCAGAGGGATGAAGAAGAAGCGCTCGAGGCGTGACAGTTTATACCGCGCGCTCCAGGCCACGCGTCACAACTCCCGTGCCACGCGCCACCATAACATGGATGGATGTGTTAAAGGGGGGGTGTAGAACAAATGCACTGAGTATATGATGTATCAAACCTTAAGGGGGGTGTGGAACAAAACAGACGGTATCGCCATCATACAGCCCGACCGTGGCTACTGGGTGCATATATAGGGTCCTATGGCTCACAAAGTGTTGAGCTAGGGTTTTGATCCAACGGTTAAGAAACATCTCATCCAACGGCTCACAACAGTTCGAAAGAAACACACCGTAGCCCTGATCGAACGGCTCACAATAGCTGGAAAGAAACACACCCCGGATCCAACGACTCACAAGCGGTTGAAACAAAACACGATCCGTGTGATTCTATCTGATTGGTCCAAACGAAACCCTAACCCATTTAGTCCCGGTTGGTGTCCCCAACCGGTACTAAAGGGACGATCCGTTCTATTTTTCTTCTTGCCTTTCTTCTGATTGCGCCGTAACCATGGAACATCTTCATCATTTAACTGAATGCTAGGATCATCTTTGACTTTGAAGGGAGGAATTTCATCAAATTTAATGTAATCTGATAACTTACCCCAGGCGCATATTACAAAGTATGCGCCTGTGGTATAGATCTTTAGCCCAGGCGCATATTTTGTCTGTGCGCCTGCGGTAATGTTACCCCAGGCGCATATTGCGGTCTATGCGCATGTGGTAAGTTAGGGTGGGTAATGAGTAAGGCAACGAGAAGTGAGCGCAAGTGATACATCGAGCATATATATCGTGGATACATATATATAGATTAATTTAGCTAGATACCATACATGTAGATTGATTTAGCGATTGGTATACTAGCCCGCTGGTACTTTGTTTCTCACTTTTAAAAATACATACATATATCGCGAGTATTTCCCTCTGTCAACCTTTCGTCACAATCTTACGCTTGCCTTTCTTGGTTGATGTTGAATACGTGACTGCCATACCGTGACTTCTTCTGTCTGCCTCTGTGACAACTGGTCGTCACAATCTTACTCTTGCCTTTCTTGGTACCGGTTGCGGTTAACAACCGGTGCTAAAGTGTCTTTTAGCACCGGTTGTTAACGGCAACCGGTCCTAAAGGCCTGTACAGGGGGGCGCACATTTCTTTTTCTTCTTCTTTCTGTTTCCAAAGGGGTGTGTAGAACAAAACAAACGGTATCGCCATCATACAGCCCAACCGTGGCTACTGGGTGCATATGCATACCAAATGCACGGCTGGACGTATGATGGCGAATCCGGATGTTTTGTATTTGCTCGATGAACTGAGTATATGATGTATCAAACCTTAAGGGGGGTGTGGAACAAAACAGACGGTATCGCCATCATACAGCCCGACCGTGGCTACTGGGTGCATATATGCATACCAAATGCACGGCCGGACGTATGATGGCGAATCCGGATGTTTTGTATTTGCTCGATGAACTGAATATATGATGTATCAAACCTTAAGGGGGGTGTGGAACAAAACAGACGGTATCGCCATCATACAGCCCGACCGTGGCTACTGGGTGCATATATGCATACCAAATGCACGGCCGGACGTATGATGGCGAATCCGGATGTTTTGTATTTGCTCGATGAACTGAGTATATGATGTATCAAACCTTAAAGGAGGGTGTAAAACAAAACAAACGGTATCGCCAGTATACAACCCCGCAGTGGCTACTGAGTGCATATATGCATACCAAATGCACAGCAGGGCGTATGCTGGCGAATCCGGATGTTTTGTATTTGGGAGATGAACTGAACGGTGTATGAAGCTGGGCTATATATAGGGTCCTCTGGCTCACAAAGTGTTGAGCTAGGGTTTTGATCCAACGGTTAAGAAACATCTCATCCAACGGCTCACAACAGCTCGAAAGAAACACACCGTAGCCCTGATCGAACGGCTCACAACAGCTGGAAAGAAACACACCGGATCTAACGACTCACAAGCGGTTGAAACAAACACACGATCCGTGTGATTCTATCTGATTGGTCCAAACGAAACCCTAACCCATTTAGTCCCGGTTGGTGTCCCCAACCGGTACTAAAGGGACGATCCGTTTCTATTTTTCTTCTTGCCTTTCTTCTGATTGCGCCGTAACCATGGAACATCTTCATCATTTAACTGAATGCTAGGATCATCTTTGACTTTGAAGGGAGGAATTTCATCAAATTTAATGTAATCTTCTGACATGTCTGTCTTGTCCTCGACTCCCACGATGTTTCTTTTCCCTGAAAGAACTATGTGGTGCCTTGGCTCATCGTCTGATGTATTCGTTTCCTTATCTTTTGTTTTTCTCGGTCTGCTAGACATGTCCTTCACATAGAAAACCTGAGCCACATCATTGGCTAGGACGAATTGATCATTGCCGTACCCAAGATTCTTCTGATCCACTGTTGTCATTCCGTACTTCGGGTCTACCTTCACGCCTGACAGGTTGAACCATTTGCACCAGAAGAAAGGGACCTTAAAGGAAGGTCCGTAGTCAAGTTCCCATATCTGCTCTATGTAACCATAGTATGTGACCCTTTGCCCGTTGTCGTCTTTTGCATCAAACCGAACGCCACTGTTTTGGTTGGTGCTCTTTTTATCTTGTTCTGCCGTGTAAAATATGTTACCATTTATCTCGTACCCTTTAAAGGTCAATACAGTCGAAGATGGTTGCTTGGCCAACAAGTATAGCTCATCTTCAACAATGTTGTCATTAATCAGACGTCTTTGCAACCAACCTCCGAAATTCTTCGCGTGTTCTTTAGCAATGAAATCTTCAGGGTGCTCCGGATATTCCGAGCGTAAAATATCCGTGTGTTCCTGGATATATGGAGCCGCCAAGCTGGAATTAACTAGAACTGTGTAGTGTGCTTGACTGAAAGATTGCTCGTCCATACATGTTGTTGATTTCTTTCCTAGCGTGCCTTTTCCACGCAGTCTCCCCTCATGACCATGCTTACTTCTGGTCTAGCACGGTTTCTAACATAATTCTTCAAGACTCCCATGAACCTCTCAAAGGGGAACATATTGTGTAAGAATACAGGACCGAGAACGGAAATCTCTTGGACTAGGTGAACTATGAGGTGCGTCATAATATTGAAAAAGGTTGGTGGGAACCAACTCGAAGCTGACAACACATTGGACCACGTCCTTCTGTAAACTTGGTAGAGTTGCTGGATCGATTGCCTTCTGAGAAATTGCGTTGAGGAATGCACATAGTTTCACAATGGGTACTCGCACGTTTTCTGGCAGAAGCCCCCTCAATGCAATCGGAAGTAACTGGGTCATGATCACGTGGCTGTCATGAGACTTAAGGTTTTGGAACTTTTTCTCTTCCAGGTTTAGTATTCCTTTTATGTTCGACGAGTAGCCAGACGGGACCTTGATACTACTCAGGACTTGGAAAAAGATCTCCTTCTCTTCCTTGGTAAGAGCGTAGCTGGCAGGACCTTTGAAATTCTCTGGATTCATCAGGTCGTCTCGTTCGTGCATACGTTGGTGGTGCAGCCGTGCTTTTGGTGTATCTCTCGACTTCTTCCCATGCACGCCCAATAAGTTTAGCAGGTTCACGCAAATATTTTTCGTCACGTGCATCACGTCGATCGCAGAGCGAACCTCTAGGAATTTCCAATAGGGTAGTTCCCAGAATATAGATTTCTTCTTCCACATGGCTATGTGTTGTCGGCGTCATTGGAACAGATTGTGCGCCAGGACCCTTTCCAAAGATTACTTTTATATCTTTGACCATGTCATATATATCAGTACCTTTAGGGAGGGTTGGCTTCCTCCGTGTATCTGCCTCGCCTTTGAAATGCTTTCCTTTCTTTCTTACGGGATGCCTGTCTGGAAGAAATCGACGATGCCCGGGTACACATTCTTGCCTATATGTATACTTTCTGTCTCGCCTAAAACAGTGTGTGCATGCGCTGTATCCCTTGTTTGACTGTCCTGAGATGTTACTAAGAGCGGGCCAATCATTGATGGTAACAAACAGCAACCCTCGTAGGTCAAATTCCTCTTGTTTGTACTCGTCCCACACGTACACCTTCGTCAGCCCACAACTCTAAAAGTTCATCAACCAGTGGCCTCAGGTACACATCAATGTTGTTGCCGGGTTGCGACGGGCCTGGGATAAGCACTGGCATCATAATGAACTTACGCTTCATGCATAACCAAGGAGGAAGGTTATAGATACATAGAGTCACGGGCCAGGTGCTATGACTGCTACTCTGCTCCCCAAATGGATTCAGGCCATCTGTACTCAGACCAACCTTAAGTTTCTTGCGTCATGTGCAAAGTCCTCGTACTTATCGTCGATGTTTCTCCACTGCGACCCATCAGCGGGGTGTCTCAGCATATCGTCTTTCTTACGGTCTTCTTTGTGCCATCGCAACAACTTGGCATGCTCTTTGTTTCGGAACAAACGTTTCAACCGTGGTATTATAGGAGCATGCGACATCACCTTGGCAGGAACCCTCTTCCTGGGGCGATCGTCGCCCTCAACATCACCAGGGTCATTCGCCTGATCTTATACCGAAATGCACCGCATACCGAGCAGGCATTTAAATTCTCGTGCTGGCCGCGGTAGAGGATGCAGTCATTGATGCATGCATGTATCTTATGCACTTCCAATCCTAGAGGGCAGACAACCTTCTTTGCTTCGTATGTACTGCAGGGCAGCACGTTATTTCTTGGAAGCATCTTCTTCATTATTTTCAGCAGGTTTTCAAATCCCTTGTCAGATAATCCATTCTCTGCCTTCCATTGCAGCAAATCAAGGGTGGTGCCCAGTTTTTTCTGGCCATCTTCGCAAGTTGGGTACAACAATTTTTTGTGGTCTTCTAACATGCGCTCCAACTTGAACCTCTCGTTTTCACTTGCGCAGTTTATCTGTTCTTCACGAATGACCTGACGAAGATCATCATCAGACTCATCAACAATGTCCTCAAGTTCAGGCTCGTCTTCCCCTATTTCAGTATCACCGTGTTCATCGAACATAGGATAATTATCATTATCCTCTTCTTCTTTATTGTCTTCCATTATAACCCCTCTTTCTCCGTGCTTGGTCCAACAAAAATAACTGGGCATGAAGCCTTCTTGCAACAGGTGGGTGTGTATGGTTCTTGAGCTAGGGAAATTCCTCTTATTCTGGCATTTTTACATGGACAAAAAATAAATCCATTCTGCCTCTTTTTCTCAGCCACATTGAGAAAACTATGCATGCCATTAAGGAATTCGGGACGACGTCGATCACTGTACATCCATTGCCGGTTCATCGGCATTATATAAATTTATCAACAACCATTATGCTAAATCATCATGACTAAATTAATTAATTAATACAAAAAGTTCATCACACGTTAACACCAAACTAGCGTATAGTGACCATACATATATAGTTCTCAGAAAAATACACACTGAAACCATCCATAAAAACTCTCTCTAATTAATGCATTTAAAAACAACAACAAATGCGATCAAAATCGCAACAAAGGTAACAATTGACCCGACGACATAATGATACCAAGCCTCTTTACTAATTGCATATTTCCTAATCTTTCTAATCTTCAGGCGCATTGCGTCCATCTCGCTCTTGTGACTATCGACGACACCGACAAGAACCTTTTCCAAGGTCATCTTCTCTCTTTCAGTTTTTTCCAACCTTTCTTCAGTTTTTTTCAGTCTTTCTTTCAAGCCAATATTTTCTTGTTCAACTAAGTATAACTTCTCAACAATAGGGTCGATTGGCATTTCCGGTTCCACTACCTCCTATATAAAAATATCTATGTCAAGTTGGTCGGCGTAAGTAATTGTCGTATAATCAGGAAATGAAAATATGTAGTGAAAAAAGATAATATACCACATCCGAATCATAGACTGGACGAGGGCTAACGGGGACGGATATCAAAACCATGGCTCTAGAAAATTATATACAAGTAAATACGTAAATCATACAAATCAAAATTTGTTTTGGTAAATAAAAACAATAGGCTCACCAAGGTTGTGTCGGTGATGGGGCGATCGACGGTAGTGAGGAAGGGGACAAGGCGCGCGACACTAAAAAAGCACAAATCATAATTAATTTTGAGCTCAAATTGCATCAATTTGTATACATAACAAAATGAATAACAAATTCTAGCTTAGCTAGGCATTTCATCAAACACCTAGCTAGCACAACAAAATTAAAATGAGCAAGAAAACGAGCAAAACTTGCAATGCCGGAAGAGGGAACGTTGATGCTAACCGTAGAACCGATGGGTACCAACAATCTTGACAAATGGTGGAGAAAATGGGGATGGATTAGACCTCACAAGAGGAAGGAGAGAGCAAAAATGGAGTTGAGCTAGAGCTGGAAAAAATGGAGCTGAGCTCGGGGTGGTATATATGTAGGGTTTAGGGGAGGGCTTTAGGACCGGTTTGTGTTACAAACCGGTTCTAAAGGATATGACAGCGGGACCCGCAGTAGCTGCAAAAAATGAGAAAACCTGTAACACCGGTTTGTGATACAAACCGGTTCTAAAGGGTCTGCCCCTGGGCCCCCCTCCCTGCAACAAATGACCCGCAAGGCCTTTAGGACCGGTTTGTGTTACAAACCGGTCCTAAAGGCCTTGCGGCCATTTGCTGCATGGGTGGGGCCCAGGGGACAGACTCTTTTGAACCGGTTTGTATCACATCCGGTTCCATTGTGCTTGGCTCAATGCCCTGTTTTCTACTAGTGGTGGGACCCGTCCAGCAAACCACCACGGGGGACACATAGACTCAAAAGTGTGCTGATGGATGGAGGATCTAGTATCAACATCATGTACCTGAGTACATTGAAACAACTACATATTTCCGAGACTCAGCTCAGGCACAACAATATATGGTTTCATGGTATTGTTCCTACCAGGCAAGCACAATCCCTAGGAGAAATTTCCCTAGATGTAACCTTCAGAAGTAGAGAACATTTCCGCCACGGAAAAATCTCATTCGAGATGGTGCCGTTCGAAAGTGTATACCATGCAATACTCGGACGTCCATCTTTCGCCAAGTTCATGGCAAGATCATGCTATATCGATAACAAGCTGAAGATGCTAGGGCCGAAAGGCGGAGTAATTACCATAGCCGAAGATTACAAATTGTTGAACGAGTTGGAGAAAGGAAACGCCCTTTGCGCTGAGCAAGTCATCGCAAGGGAGGAATTGAAAGAGCTAGCTAAGAAAGTTTCGCCGATGGAAATTCCGTCAGGAAAAGAAAGTAGGAAGCCGACAGATAGCTTCAAGGCCTCGGAAAATACAAGACAGGTTATCCTAGATCCCAAAGATCCGAAACTTTTTGTCGTAGTGGGAACTGGGATGACCGGCAAATAGGAAGACACGCTCATCAAGTTCCTCCGTGAGAACTGGTATATTTTTGCCTGGTGTCCTAGGGACATGCCGGGAGTACCCAGGGAACTTGCTGAGCACCAACTCAAAGTAATTCCAGGTCCAAAACCCGTCAAACAAGGTCACCGTCGTTTCGATGGAAGAAGACGGAAGGCTATAGGCAAGGAAATTATCCGGCTTTTAGCAGCTGATTTTATCCGGGAAGTCATACATACTGATTGGTCTGCGAACACAGTATTAGTCCTGAAGAAAGACAATATTGTCCTTAGGATGTGTACAGATTACACCGGTTTTGAACAAATTGTGTCCAAAAGATAGGTTCGCGTTACTGCGAATCGATCAAATAATAGATGCAACTGCTGGCTCTGAGCTTTTATGATTTTTGGATGCTTATTCCGGGTATCATCAAATACATATGAAGGAGAAGGATCAAATAAAAACTTCCTTCATAACCCCATATGGAACATACTATTACATAACCATGCCTTTTGGCTTGAAGAACGCTGGCGCAACTTACCATCGTTGCATGCAACGATGCTTGCATAGTCAAATCGGCAAAAACGTCCATGTTTACGTGGATGACATTGCCGTAGTTTCCAAGGAAAAAGATACACTCATTTAAGATCTAACAGAAACTTTCGAGAATTTGCGCACTTATAAAATGAAGTTGAATCCATTAAAGTGCGTATTCGGGGTTCCCTCAGGAAAGCTTCTAGGTTTCATCGTTTCTCACAGAGAAATAGAAGTAAACCCAGAAAAGATTAAGGTAATCTTGAATATCACAAGGCCTACGTGCCTAAAATATGTCCAAAGATTGACGGGTTCTGCAGCCGCAGTCAGAAGGTTCATAAGCCGGATAGGAGACAAAGCTCTGCCATTATACAAATTGTTGAAGAAATCCGACAAATTTGAATGGGCAGAAGAGGCGGATAAAGCATTAACCCAGCTAACCTTGATCAAAACTCCGATTTTGGCATCCCAAAAGATGAAGAACCCATGTTACTGTATCTTACAACAACAAATAGGGTTATCAGCGCGGTGATAATTGTGGAAAGGCGGAAAGACGAACAAAGTATACCAGATCAGCATCCAGTGTACTATGTTAGCGAAGTATTCTCCGAGTCAAAGCAAATGTACCCACACTACTAGAGAAAAACTTACCACATGCGAACTAAAAAGGCCTACCACAGGCGCATAGTGGTGCGCCGGCGACATATACGCCGATGGTATTAGCGTACCGCAGGCGCACAACCAGGTTCGCCAGCGGTATTTTTAGATACCGCAGGCGCACGAGCCAGGTGCGCGGCACTAAATACCCCAGGCGCGCAAGGCATGTGCGCCAGCACAAAATACCCCAGGCGCACCAGCCATGTGCGCCTGCAGTAGGACTTTTAGGATTAAAAAAAATACAGGGGCTGTTCCACATGCATACATCCCATACATTTCTTATTATCATCGGTATTTAGACATTGTACATCCACTATAGCTAGTTACCTCACAACCAAATCAAATGGCATGACAAGACAAAACACCATCCACTATGTAGAGCATGCATCTCACTACCAGCAATATACACTCACTACAACTAGTTACCTCACAAGTCCAGGACCTCAAAACATTCGGACCATTATGCAAACTCAACCCATCTTTTTTGGTTTGGGATCACAAACACGCATCCATACTTCGACGATGGCCTAGTCAGAGCTGGGACCCTGCCGAGCCGAGCCGACCACCATGGGCTCCATCCTGCTAGCAGCCCCTTGCAAGCAATGCCAAATGGCAGCGGCAGCCCGTCCATATAGGTTCTCTACAAAAAACAAATGCATCTCCATAAATAAAACACACCAATCATTGGGATCACCACTGTGTCAATATAGCATATGCATCATGTATATATCTATATTACTAGCCAAGCCCGGCGCGGCCGCACGTCGCGCCCATGTTGTGGTTACATGCTGGGAAACAAAAAAAATAACTGTACAACTCTACACAAAATAACTGTCGCAAACATTGGATGCATATACACTTGTTGAACTACCTTTCCAAATTCTGAAATACAAGACATACGTGGAAAATATTGATGAGGCAGTTCTATTGTAGATCCTTGCCTACTTTAGAAAAGCAATGTCACCGAAAAATTAAAAGGATTAAATGCTTGTATAAGAGTTGGATTACAATTGTATTAGCTGGATATGAGCTTTAGAAGGTTATGAGGATTGCAGTTCTATTGTAGATCTTTTCCTACTTTAGAAAAGCAATGACACTGAAAAATTAAAAGGATTAAATGCTTGTATCAGAGTTGGATTACAATTGTATTAGGGATATGAGCTTAAAGGTTTGACATTATCACTTGATCATTTTGCCATTCAGGTTAAGGACTGTCCATGGGGGGATTCGGGCGTCCCCCAAGAGGTTGCCGCGGTCGGATTACGTTGCACCGGTCGGATGACGATGCCGCGGACTGATTACGGTGCCTCGGACGGGCCCAGGAGGCTGCCGCGGTCGGATTACGTTGCACCGGTCGGATGACGGTGTGCACCAGTCGGAAGACGCTGGTGCACCGGTCGGATGATGGTGCCGCGGACTGATTACGGTGCCTCGGACGGGCCCAGGAGGTTGCCGCGGTCGGATTACGTTGCACCGGTCGGATGACGGTGTGCACCAGTCGGAAGACGCTGGTGCACCGGTCGGATGATGGTGCACTATGGTCTACTACAATATTACAGACTATATCTTTATTTCCCCAGCAACCCAATGTATATGCATTATGGTTTACTGCAATATTACGTATGTATGTCCTTGCCGCCGCCGTCAGCCACCCCATCAGTCCTCTGTCATGTTCGGCTGGTTAGCATTTGGTGTCTTTGTTCCAAACACCAATTCACCAAGCTACCATACACACTATTCTTAGCTATGTGATCCTGTCTCAGTTCATCACATTTGCAAAATCCTTTCAAGAAATAATCTACCGAAGTACTTTTTTTTCTTCTTATTCCTCTGACCCAAGAGGCATAAAGAAAGAAAAATCTTTCGAACTAAATGATGCATGTAATGACTTACTAAGGTAATGATGTACACAATCTAAGAGGCAGTATGACAAAACGGTCATGAGCAGTTTTATCCAAGTACTAATAAGACAGAACCTAACTATTTACTATCAAAACCAAATCTTAGATCTCTTAGAACGCGAGTATACTAGGCAATAATCAAGCTGTAATTTCGATTCCGTTTACGCCAAGCGAAGTGAATTTCAATGCAACAGTGACGAAAGAATCTGAACTTACTCGTGTGGCAATTTGACCTCGCGCCGAGCCTCGGACCGGAGCGACCACGCGAGCGCCGCCTGGCCGCATCCCGCGAGCGGCTCGACGCGGCCGGCGTCGGTGACCAGCGAGAGCGGGCTGTTGAGGTGCGCGCCGCTGCCGTCGATGACGGCGTCGAGTTCGCGCACCCACTCGGGCCGCTCCGCCGACTCCCAGAGCACCCGCGCGTTGAGCACGACCGGCCCACTCTAGCCTGCTGGACAGCAGCATGTCGCTCCGCTCCGCCAGCAGCAGCGTCTCCTCCGACACGTGGTAGCCCACCAGCTTCCCGGCCGTGTCGCAGGCGGGCGCCTGGAGGAACGACTCCTTGGTCCCTTTGTCCTCGCCCAGGATGCCGACGGGCACGGCACCCACGGACTTGACCTTCTGCGCCTCGTCGAACAGCTCCGTGCGGAGGATGCCGTTCTCGTCGGCGAACACCACCACGCCGTCCAGCTTCTGCTTCTGTATCGACCTGAGAGATCCAATTTTCCGTTAGAGCGAGAGGGGAATTTACTTAACATAGCTCGATTTAGGGGAGCTCGATGGGATCTAGCTAGGCGCTATCGATCGGTAGTAGCAGTACCTGAGGGCGTGCATCCGAAGGTTCACGGTGGAGGCGGCCTCGGGGCCGGCGAGGTGGAAGAAGTCGACGGTGGAGCGGGTGAGCACGGCGACGATGGCGTCGGTGCGGTGGCCAGGCTCGACGATGATCCAGACGAGCGGGACCGTCGACGAGGCGGAGGGTGTGCGCCAGGGAGGTGAGCGACGGCACCTGGAGCGCGGGTGGCGGTCGGGGTGATGGCGATCACGGGCCTGGGCGGACCGGTCCCGCAGCGTCGGCTGCTGCGCTGCGTGTTCTGGACGGCGGCGAGGATGTGGTGCGCCTTGAGGAGCTCGGCGGGGTCCGGGTGCGGCCACTTGCGGACGCGGATGGCGTGGCGGCCAACGAACACGGGGCCTTGGTGGACCTGGTGGTGCGCGTTGGCGAAGGCCTCGCTCTCGGCGACGGTGGTCGGGGACAACAGATCCGCTGAAGTAAGGGGTGCAGGGGCGGAGCTGTGCAGCTTGGAGAGGATGGAGAAGGTGATGTGGTACACAACATGGGGGGCCACCGGAATCGGGAGGAGGTGGCGGTGGGAGGCGCTGGATGAAGAAAGGGGATATGAGAGGAGGCGGCTGGATAGGGTTCGATAGGTAAGGTGGCACGGGCGCAGGCGTTTGTGTGGCTCTCGATACCGCAGGCGCTTATGTATCGGGTTGCGCCGACGATAGGTAAGGTAGCACGGGCGAACATACAAGAATTCGCCTGCGGTATAAGCACAATGCCAGGGGGTGGTGGTTGGGTGTCCTGCCACCTTTTACCCTAGGCGCATTGCGTTCTTGTTCGCCTGGGGTAACTTTCTTACCCCAGGCGCATATGCTCTCTGTTCGCCTGCGCTAATTAGCCCAAGCGCATGCCCTTACTTGTTCGCCTGTGGTAATGCATGCTGCTATAAGCATTTCTCTAGTAGTGCCACATTATCAAAAACTGGCATATGGCATGTTTTTTGCATTACGGAAACTACGCCATTATTTCCAAGGACATTCCATAACAGTGGTAAGCAAAGCACCACTAGGGGATATTATCAACAATGCGGACGCAACAGGCCGAGTTGCTAAATGGGGCATTGAGCTTGCTTTCGTTCGACATTAAGTACCATCCCAGGACTACAATTAAATGCCAGGTGTTAGCAGATTTTGTCGCTAATTGGACAGAAGCAATAGAAAACACACCAATGCCGGAGTCGGAATATTGGATCATGCATTTTGACGGATCCAAGATAAAGGAAGGCGCCGGAGCTGGTGTAGTGCTTATATCTCCAAAAGGTGACATTATGGAATATGTATTACAAATAAAGTTCAACGCCAGCAACAATGTGGAAAAATACGAAGTCTTGCTTCATGGCTTGCATATTGCAAAGGAAAAAGGCGTCAAACGCATACTCTGTTATGGCGACTCGGATTTGGTGCAACATCAGCTAAACCAAACATGGGATGCCAAAAGCCCCATTATGACCGAATATCGGAGAATTGTGGACAAGTTTGCCATTTGCTTCCTAGGATTTGAAGTACTTCATCATAGAAAATTGGAACGCTGATGCATTAGCCCGCATGGGATTGGAAAGAGTGAAAACACTACCACCTGGCCTGTTTGTCCAACACTTGCACGAACCATCGATCAAAGGTGGAGATGTTGATTATCCTCTTGTTGCTGAGTCAATTGAAGTCATGCTTGTTAACCCGGATTGGACAATTCCATATTTAAACTTCTTAGTTGATCAGAATTCCCGGATGGAGCAGACGAGGTCTTGCAAAGACAGATACAACATCGGTGCAAAGGATACACGGTAATTAATGGTTGCCTGTATAAACGCAGTACTATCGGAAATTTTCAGCGGTGTATTTCACCTAAAGAAGGACGAGAAATCTGGCAAGAAATCCATTCAGGAGATTGAGGACATCATGCTCAATCAAAAAACATAGTCAAAAAAGCATTCCGCGTAGGGTTTTTCTGGCTCACAGCCAAGCCAGATGCAGAGCACATAGTAAACACATGTGCCGGATGCCAGTATTACGCCAAGCAGACGAATATGCCATCTCAAGCACTCAAAACTATCCCTATAATATGGCCATTTGCGGTCTGGGGGCTAGATATGATGGGACCATTCAAAACCGCAAGAGGCGGACTTACACATCTACTCGTTGTAGTAGATAAGTATACCAAGTGGGTGAAGGCGACACCCATCAAAAAAGTTGACGGTGTGACTGCCAGGAATTTCATCATTCACATAGTCATGAGATACGATGTCCCACAAAACATAATCACTGACAACGGGACAAATTTCTCTATTGGAGAGTTGGCAAAATATTGCCGGCAAACGGGGATTCTCCTAGATCTAGCATCTATGGCACACCCGCAATCCAATGGACAGGTTGAACGAATGAATAGTTCTATCCTGCAGGGAATACGCCCAAGACTCGAATATCATCTTCATAGAGCAGCTGGAGCATGGGTAGAAGAATTTCCTTCCGTGCTTTGGAGTATTCGAACGACGCCGAATAGATCAACTGGACAAACCCCGTTTTTCCTAGTTTATGGTGCAGAAGCAGTGCTTCCTATGGACATGCTCCATGATAGCCCAAGAGTGCTATAATACGAAGAATCGGATGTCAAAAACGCACAACAGGATGCCGTCGATCTTTTAGAAGAAGAACGAGAACTTGTGCTACAAAGATCCGTCATTTATCAGCAGGGACTGTGACGATATCATAGTCGGAAAGTCAAACATCATTCTTTCAAAGAAGGTGACCTAGTGCTTAGATTGGTGCAGGAAAGGAATCACAAATTAGCCCCAGTTTGGGAGGGACCGTTTGTCATTAGCAAGGCTATGAAAAATGGGTCATACTATCTTGTAGATATTCGGGATACAGAAGATGATCCTAAGACACCGAATCGCAAAAGAAAGAGAAAGATAGATGTCGAACTAGGATAGACAAAGAGACCCTGGAGCATCCAGAAGTTACGTCCCTTCTACACTTAGTTCAATTTCTATGTAAACATCTTTAAGATCATGAAATAAAGTTGTCGGAATTCATGCATCACTGTTTTATATGTTCATTTTCCATACAAAGCATAAGTCCGTCTTTATCTATCTCCCAATGATCTTTCAAACTACTCAATGTTTAACCTGAATTGTGCATGCGTGCTCGGAGTTATAAACCTGAATGCTTTTCAGCCTAAGCAGGCTTAAGGAAACCCAGATTGTGCCTGCGTGCCCGAGTTTCATACATTTGCAAAAATCCTTACTCTTTCCTAAGTATTATCTGATTGTTTGTGTGTTGGGTCACTGAAATTAGTAACTAAAAATGCCTTAGTACAATCCATGTTTCCGAGTTTTGACTGATAGGTTAAACCCAGTCACTTCGCATGAAGATTAAGTGTTATTGTGCCATTTCAACACTAAGGACAGTCAAAAACATATAAACCAGAGAACTTACAAGGCAAAGGGTTAAAACCCGACAAATCTTGCAAAGACATAAAATTTTACTGCAAAAGCGGGATGCTTTTTTATACAAATGATAGATAACATTACAATGATATTACATTGAGAGAATAATAAATGATTCTATTTTTCCTGCCATCTACCCAGGATTCAAGCGGCCTCTTCGGGATCCGAGTCATCCTCCTCGCTGCTGGAATCCTCAGGAGTTGTCGGAATTTCCTCCTCGGGGTAGAAGGTGGAGATGTTCACCATCTGCGCTATCTTGGTAGCGTGGCCTTTGACAGAGTCGAAGATGCTGGCTCGTTGCGTGTCCGTTTATCCTTGAGGGATACCAGTCGCCACGCGCCAAGATTTGGCGGTGGTGTAGTGCATACGCATGAGCCCAAGGGCCATGCGTGCACCACCACGAGCTGCGGAGCGAAACCAGGACTCCTTCCGGTTCGCCACCTCCTCGATCGCCTCCGGGAGTTTGCTAACTTCCAAGAGTTCTCATGCTTTCTCGAGAATGTACTTATTGATAAGTAACATCCCGCAGACTTCAGCGCGGCGAAGACTCTCTCGAAAGCCCGGATTCGATCAATCCGGGTAAGCAAGGGATTTCCCTCTATTTAGACCAACAAAGGAAAGTTAGAAAAAACAGAGGAGTAAAAAGAAAAAAATACCGACAAAAGGTATAAGGAAAAATCCGGTAAAAGTTTTATACACTTACCGAGAATTCTGTCCATTTAAAAACCTTCTTCAAGGCGTTGATTTAGAGCATTCTCTAAGTCCAGGATGGTGGCCTTGTCCTTCTCGGCCTTTTTAGAAGCCTTGTACTCGGCAATACCGATAGCCAGTTGTCTAGCTTCTAGATCTTTTTGGAGCTTCACATTGATCTTGTGAAGTTCCATGTTCTCCTTTCGGAGGTTCTCGGCATTGCCGACATCTTCAGCTATCTGCTTGGCTTTCGCCAAAGAAACTGAAAAGCAAGGAAATTGAAGAGATTAAAACTCGGAAAATGACTTAGAAAAATCTTCACAGAAACAGCAATGTGAAAGAATGAAAAACTTACCTGCTGATTCTTTCAGCTCATGCTGAACGGAGGCCAACTCTGATTCTTTCTCTTCAAGAATATTAAGGAGACTTTTCACCTCCTAATTCTTGATGGTAAGTTTATTAAAAACTTCCATGTTTATTGTCTCGGCAGTTTGCTGAAACATGGACAAGAGAAAAACGCTTAAGTTAAAACAAGCAAGAACTGGAAGAAAGCATACAGGCAAAAAGTATACAATTGGCTAAATGCTTGGGGGCTAGAGATATTTACCTGGCTCATTCTTGTAAGACTTGCCAGATTTTTGTTGAACTCCTTTGCGTATTCGGCAAAGAGAATTTCGACGTGGCAAAGGCCAGAACAAAGGGACCTTAAAGGAAGGTCCGTAGTCAAGTTCCCATATCTGCTCTATGTAACCATAGTATGTGACCCTTTGCCCGTTGTCGTCTTTTGCATCAAACCGGACGCCACTGTTTTGGTTGGTGCTCTTTTTATCTTGTTCTGCCGTGTAAAATATGTTACCATTTATCTCGTACCCTTTAAAGGTCAATACAGTCGAAGATGGTTGCTTGGACAACAAGTATAGCTCATCTTCAACAATGTTGTCATTAATCAGACGTCTTTGCAACCAACCTCCGAAAGTCTTCGCGTGTTCTTTAGCAATGAAATCTTCAGGGTGCTCCGGATATTCCGAGCGTAAAATATCCGTGTGTTCCTGGATATATGGAGCCGCCAAGCTGGAATTAACTAGAACTGTGTAGTGTGCTTGACTCAAAGATTGCTCGTCCATACATGTTGTTGATTTCTTTCCTAGCGTGCCTTTTCCACGCAGTCTCCCCTCATGGCGCGACTGAGGAACCCCGATCGGGTTCAGGTCAGGAATAAAGTCAACACAAAACTCAATGACCTCCTCTGTTCCATAGCCCTTGACCATGCTTCCTTCTGGTCTAGCACGGTTTCTAACATAATTCTTCAAGACTCCCATGAACCTCTCAAAGGGGAACATATTGTGTAAGAATACAGGACCGAGAACGGAAATCTCTTGGACTAGGTGAACTATGAGGTGCGTCATAATATTGAAAAAGGTTGGTGGGAACACCAACTCGAAGCTGACAAGACATTGGACCACGTCCTTCTGTAAACTTGGTAGAGTTGCTGGATCGATTGCCTTCTGAGAAATTGCGTTGAGGAATGCACATAGCTTCACAATGGGTACTCGCACGTTTTCTGGCAGAAGCCCCTCAATGCAATCGGAAGTAACTGGGTCATGATCACGTGGCAGTCATGAGACTTAAGGTTTTGGAACTTTTTCTCTTCCAGGTTTAGTATTCCTTTTATGTTCGACGAGTAGCCAGACGGGACCTTGATACTACTCAGGACTTGGAAAAAGATCTCCTTCTCTTCCTTGGTAAGAGCGTAGCTGGCAGGACCTTTGAAATTCTCTGGATTCATCAGGTCGTCTCGTTCGTGCATACGTTGGTGGTGCAGCCGTGCTTTTGGTGTATCTCTCGACTTCTTCCCATGCACGCCCAATAAGTTTAGCAGGTTCACGCAAATATTTTTCGTCACGTGCATCACGTCGATCGCAGAGCGAACCTCTAGGAATTTCCAATAGGGTAGTTCCCAGAATATAGATTTCTTCTTCCACATGGCTATGTGGTTGTCGGCGTCATTTGGAACAGATTGTGCGCCAGGACCCTTTCCAAAGATTACTTTTATATCTTTGACCATGTCATATATATCAGTACCTTTAGGGAGGGTTGGCTTCCTCCATGTATCTGCCTCGCCTTTGAAATGCTTTCCTTTCTTTCTTACGGGATGCCTGTCTGGAAGAAATCGACGATGCCCCGGGTACACATTCTTGCCTATATGTATACTTTCTGTCTCGCCTAAACAGTGTGTGCATGCGCTGTATCCCTTGTTTGACTGTCCTGAGATGTTACTAAGAGCGGGCCAATCATTGATGGTAACAAACAGCAACCCTCGTAGGTCAAATTCCTCTTGTTTGTACTCGTCCCACACACGTACACCTTCGTCAGCCCACAACTCTAAAAGTTCATCAACCAGTGGCCTCAGGTATACATCAATGTTGTTGCCGGGTTGCGACGGGCCTGGGATAAGCACTGGCATCATAATGAACTTACGCTTCATGCATAACCAAGGAGGAAGGTTATAGATACATAGAGTCACGGGCCAGGTGCTATGACTGCTACTCTGCTCCCCAAATGGATTCAGGCCATCTGTACTCAGACCAAACCTTAAGTTTCTTGCATCATGTGCAAAGTCCTCGTACTTATCGTCGATGTTTCTCCACTACGACCCATCAGCGGGGTGTCTCAGCATATCGTCTTCCTTACGGTCTTCTTTGTGCCATCGCAACAACTTGGCATGCTCTTTGTTTCGGAACAAACGTTTCAACCGTGGTATTATAGGAGCATGCCACATCACCTTGGCAGGAACCCTCTTCCTGGGGCGATCGTCGCCCTCAACATCACCAGGGTCATCTCGCCTGATCTTATACCGAAATGCACCGCATACCGAGCAGGCATTTAAATTCTCGTGCTGGCCGCGGTAGAGGATGCAGTCATTGATGCATGCATGTATCTTATGCACTTCCAATCCTAGAGGGCAGACAACCTTCTTTGCTTCGTATGTACTGCAGGGCAGCACGTTATTTCTTGGAAGCATCTTCTTCATTATTTTCAGCAGGTTTTCAAATCCCTTGTCATCCATTCTCTGCCTTCCATTGCAGCAATTCAAGGGTGGTGCCCAGTTTTTTCTGGCCATCTTCGCAAGTTGGGTACAACAATTTTTTGTGGTCTTCTAACATGCGCTCCAACTTCAACCTCTCGTTTTCACTTGCGCAGTTTATCTGTTCTTCACGAATGACCTGACGAAGATCATCATCAGACTCATCAACAATGTCCTCAAGTTCAGGCTCGTCTTCCCCTATTTCAGTATCACCGTGTTCATCGAACATAGGATAATTATCATTATCCTCTTCTTCTTCATTGTCTTCCATTATAACCCCTCTTTCTCCGTGCTTGGTCCAACAAAAATAACTGGGCATGAAGCCTTCTTGCAACAGGTGGGTGTGTATGGTTCTTGAGCTAGGGAAATTCCTCTTATTCTGGCATTTTTTACATGGACAAAAATAAATCCATTCTGCCTGTTTTTCTCAGCCACATTGAGAAAACTATGCATGCCATTAAGGAATTCGGGACGACGTCGATCACTGTACATCCATTGCCGGTTCATCGGCATTATATAAATTTATCAACAACCATTATGCTAAATCATCATGACTAAATTAATTAATTAATACAAAAAGTTCATCACACGTTAACACCAAACTAGCGTATAGTGACCATATATAGTTCTCAGAAAAATACACACTGAAACCATCCATAAAAACTCTCTCTAATTAATGCAAAAAAAACAACAAATGCGATCAAAATCGCAACAAAGGTAACAATTGACCCGACGACATAATGATACCAAGCCTCTTTACTAATTGCATATTTCCTAATCTTTCTAATCTTCAGGCGCATTGCGTCCATCTCGCTCTTGTGACTATCGACGACACCGACAAGAACCTTTTCCAAGGTCATCTTCTCTCTTTCAGTTTTTTCCAACCTTTCTTCAGTTTTTTTCAATCTTTCTTTCAAGCCAATATTTTCTTGTTCAACTAAGTATAACTTCTCAACAATAGGGTCGATTGGCATTTCCGGTTCCCTACCTCCTATATAAAAATATCTATGTCAAGTTGGTCGGCGTAAGTAATTGTCGTATAATCAGGAAATGAAAATATGTAGTGAAAAAAAGATATATACCACATCCGAATCATAGACTGGACGAGGGCTAACGGGGACGGATATCAAAACCATGGCTCTAGAAAATTATATACAAGTAAATACGTAAATCATACAAATCAAAATTTGTTTTGGTAAATAAAAACAATAGGCTCACCAAGGTTGTGTCGGTGATGGGGCGATCGACGGTAGTGAGGAAGGGGACAAGGCGCGCGACACTAAAAAAAGCACAAATCATAATTAATTTTGAGCTCAAATTGCATCAATTTGTATACATAACAAAATGAATAACAAATTCTAGCTTAGCTAGGCATTTCATCAAACACCTAGCTAGCACAACAAAATTAAAATGAGCAAGAAAACGAGCAAAAACTTGCAATGCCGGAAGAGGGAATGTTGATGCTAACCGTAGAACCGATGGGTACCAACAATCCAAATGGTGGAATGGATTAGACCTCACAAGAGGAAGGAGAGAGCAAAAAAGGATTGTAGAGCATAAAAAATGGAGCTGCTGCGGGGTGGTATATATGTAGGGTTTAGGGGAGGGCTTTAGGACCGGTTTGTGTTACAAACCGGTTCTAAAGGATATGACAGCGGGACCCGCAGTAGCTGCAAAAAATGAGAAAACCTGTAACACCGGTTTGTGATACAAACCGGTTCTAAAGGGTCTGCCCCTGGGCCCCCCTCCCTGCAGCAAATGACCCGCAAGGCCTTTAGGACCGGTTTGTGTTACAAACCGGTCCTAAAGGCCTTGCGGCCATTTGCTGCATGGGTGGGGCCCAGGGGACAGACTCTTTTGAACCGGTTTGTATCACATCCGGTTCCATTGTGCTTGGCTCAATGCCCTGTTTTCTACTAGTGGTGGGACCCGTCCAGCAAACCACCACGGGGGACACATAGACTCAAAAGTGTGCTGATGGATGGAGGATCTAGTATCAACATCATGTACCTGAGTACATTGAAACAACTACATATTTCCGAGACTCAGCTCAGGCACAACAATATATGGTTTCATGGTATTGTTCCTACCAGGCAAGCACAATCCCTAGGAGAAATTTCCCTAGATGTAACCTTCAGAAGTAGAGAACATTTCCGCCACGGAAAAATCTCATTCGAGATGGTGCCGTTCGAAAGTGTATACCATGCAATACTCGGACGTCCATCTTTCGCCAAGTTCATGGCAAGATCATGCTATATCGATAACAAGCTGAAGATGCTAGGGCCGAAAGGCGGAGTAATTACCATAGCCGAAGATTACAAATTGTTGAACGAGTTGGAGAAAGGAAACGCCCTTTGCGCTGAGCAAGTCATCGCAAGGGAGGAATTGAAAGAGCTAGCTAAGAAAGTTTCGCCGATGGAAATTCCGTCAGGAAAAGAAAGTAGGAAGCCGACAGATAGCTTCAAGGCCTCGGAAAATACAAGACAGGTTATCCTAGATCCCAAAGATCCGAAACTTTTTGTCGTAGTGGGAACTGGGATGACCGGCAAATAGGAAGACACGCTCATCAAGTTCCTCCGTGAGAACTGGTATATTTTTGCCTGGTGTCCTAGGGACATGCCGGGAGTACCCAGGGAACTTGCTGAGCACCAACTCAAAGTAATTCCAGGTCCAAAACCCGTCAAACAAGGTCACCGTCGTTTCGATGGAAGAAGACGGAAGGCTATAGGCAAGGAAATTATCCGGCTTTTAGCAGCTGATTTTATCCGGGAAGTCATACATACTGATTGCTCTGCGAACACAGTATTAGTCCCGAAGAAAGACAATATTGTCCTTAGGATGTGTATAGATTACACCGGTTTTGAACAAATTGTGTCCAAAAGATAGGTTCGCGTTACTGCGAATCGATCAAATAATAGATGCAACTGCTGGCTCTGAGCTTTTATGATTTTTGGATGCTTATTCCGGGTATCATCAAATACGTATGAAGGAGAAGGATCAAATAAAAACTTCCTTCATAACCCCATATGGAACATACTATTACATAACCATGCCTTTTGGCTTGAAGAACGCTGGCGCAACTTACCATCGTTGCATGCAACGATGCTTGCATAGTCAAATCGGCAAAAACGTCCATGTTTACGTGGATGACATTGCCGTAGTTTCCAAGGAAAAAGATACACTCATTTAAGATCTAACAGAAACTTTCGAGAATTTGCGCACTTATAAAATGAAGTTGAATCCATTAAAGTGCGTATTCGGGGTTCCCTCAGGAAAGCTTCTAGGTTTCATCGTTTCTCACAGAGAAATAGAAGTAAACCCGGAAAAGATTAAGGTAATCTTGAATATCAGAAGGCCTACGTGCCTAAAAGATGTCCAAAGATTGACGGGTTCTGCAGCCGCAGTCAGAAGGTTCATAAGCCGGATAGGAGACAAAGCTCTGCCATTATACAAATTGTTGAAGAAATCCGACAAATTTGAATGGGCAGAAGAGGCGGATAAAGCATTAACCCAGCTAAAAGAAACCTTGATGAAAACTCCGATTTTGGCATCCCAAAAGATGAAGAACCCATGTTACTGTATCTTACAACAACAAATAGGGTTATCAGCGCGGTGATAATTGTGGAAAGGCGGAAAGACGAACAAAGTATACCAGATCAGCATCCAGTGTACTATGTTAGCGAAGTATTCTCCGAGTCAAAGCAAATGTACCCACACTACTAGAGAAAAACTTACCACATGCGAACTAAAAAGGCCTACCACAGGCGCATAGTGGTGCGCCGGCGACATATACGCCGATGGTATTAGCGTACCGCAGGCGCACAACCAGGTTCGCCAGCGGTATTTTTAGATACCGCAGGCGCACGAGCCAGGTGCGCGGCACTAAATACCCCAGGCGCGCAAGGCATGTGCGCCAGCACAAAATACCCCAGGCACACCAGCCATGTGCGCCTGCAGTAGGACTTTTAGGATTAAAAAAAATACAGGGGCTGCTCCACATGCATACATCCCATACATTTCTTATTATCATCGGTATTTAGACATTGTACATCCACTATAGCTAGTTACCTCACAACCAAATCAAATGGTATGACAAGACAAAACACCATCCACTATGTAGAGCATGCATCTCACTACCAGCAATATACACTCACTACAACTAGTTACCTCACAAGTCCAGGACCTCAAAACATTCGGACCATTATGCAAACTCAACCCATCTTTTTTGGTTTGGGATCACAAACACGCATCCATACTTCGACGATGGCCTAGTCAGAGCTGGGACCCTGCCGAGCCGAGCCGACCACCATGGGCTCCATCCTGCTAGCAGCCCCTTGCAAGCAATGCCAAATGGCAGCGGCAGCCCGTCCATATAGGTGCTCTACAAAAAACAAATGCATCTCCATAAATAAAACACACCAATCATTGGGATCACCACTGTGTCAATATAGCATATGCATCATGTATATATCTATATTACTAGCCAAGCCCGGCGCGGCCGCACGTCGCGCCCATGTTGTGGTTACATGCTGGGAAACAAAAAAATAACTGTACAACTCTACACAAAATAACTGTCGCAAACATTGGATGCATATACACTTGTTGAACTACCTTTTCAAATTCTGAAATACAAGACATACGTGGAAAATATTGATGAGGCAGTTCTATTGTAGATCCTTGCCTACTTTAGAAAAGCAATGTCACCGAAAAATTAAAAGGATTAAATGCTTGTATAAGAGTTGGATTACAATTGTATTAGCTGGATATGAGCTTTAGAAGGTTATGAGGATTGCAGTTCTATTGTAGATCTTTTCCTACTTTAGAAAAGCAATGACACTGAAAAATTAAAAGGATTAAATGCTTGTATCAGAGTTGGATTACAATTGTATTAGCTGGATATGAGCTTAAAGGTTTGACATTATCACTTGATCATTTTGCCATTCAGGTTAAGGACTGTCCATGGGGGGATTCGGGCGTCCCCCCAAGAGGTTGCCGCGGTCGGATTACGTTGCACCGGTCGGATGACGATGCCGCGGACTGATTACGGTGCCTCGGACGGGCCCAGGAGGCTGCCGCGGTCGGATTACGTTGCACCGGTCGGATGACGGTGTGCACCAGTCGGAAGACGCTGGTGCACCGGTCGGATGATGGTGCCACGGACTGATTACGGTGCCTCGGACGGGCCCAGGAGGTTGCCGCGGTCGGATTACGTTGCACCGGTCGGATGACGGTGTGCACCAGTCGGAAGACACTGGTGCACCGGTCGGATGATGGTGCACTATGGTCTACTACAATATTACAGACTATATCTTTATTTCCCCAGCAACCCAATGTATATGCATTATGGTTTACTGCAATATTACGTATGTATGTCCTTGCCGCCGCCGTCAGCCACCCCATCAGTCCACTGTCATGTTCGGCTGGTTAGCATTTGGTGTCTTTGTTCCAAACACCAATTCACCAAGCTACCATACACACTATTCTTAGCTATGTGATCCTGTCTCAGTTCATCACATTTGCAAAATCCTGTCAAGAAATAATCTACCGAAGTACTTTTTTTTCTTCTTATTCCTCTGACCCAAGAGGCATAAAGAAAGAAAAACAATCTTTCGAACTAAATGATGCATGTAATGACTTACTAAGGTAATGATGTACACAATCTAAGAGGCAGTATGACAAAACGGTCATGAGCAGTTTTATCCAAGTACTAATAAGACAGAACCTAACTATTTACTATCAAAACCAAATCTTAGATCTCTTAGAACGCGAGTATACTAGGCAATAATCAAGCTGTAATTTCGATTACGTTTACGCCAAGCGAAGTGAATTTCAATGCAACAGTGACGAAAGAATCTGAACTTACTCGTGTGGCAATTTGACCTCGCGCCGAGCCTCGGACCGGAGCGACCACGCGAGCGCCGCCTGGCCGCATCCCGCGAGCGGCTCGACGCGGCCGGCGTCGGTGACCAGCGAGAGCGGGCTGTTGAGGTGCGCGCCGCTGCCGTCGACGACGGCGTCGAGTTCGCGCACCCACTCGGGCCGCTCCGCCGACTCCCAGAGCACCCGCGCGTTGAGCACGACCGGCCCACTCTAGCCTGCTGGACAGCAGCATGTCGCTCCGCTCCGCCAGCAGCAGCGTCTCCTCCGACACGTGGTAGCCCACCAGCTTCCCGGCCGTGTCGCAGGCGGGCGCCTGGAGGAACGACTCCTTGGTCCCTTTGACCTCGCCCAGGATGCCGACGGGCACGGCACCCACGGACTTGACCTTCTGCGCCTCGTCGAACAGCTCCGTGCGGAGGATGCCGTTCTCGTCGGCGAACACCACCACGCCGTCCAGCTTCTGCTTCTGTATCGACCTGAGAGATCCAAATTTTCCGTTAGAGCGAGAGGGGAATTACTACTTAAACATAGCTCGATTTAGGGGAGCTCGATGGGATCTAGCTAGGCGCTATCGATCGGTAGTAGCAGTACCTGAGGGCGTGCATCCGAAGGTTCACGGTGGAGGCGGCCTCGGGGCCGGCGAGGTGGAAGAAGTCGACGGTGGAGCGGGTGAGCACGGCGACGATGGCGTCGGTGCGGTGGCCAGGCTCGACGATGATCCAGACGAGCGGACCGTCGACGAGGCGGAGGGTGTGCGCCAGGGAGGTGAGCGACGGCACCTGGAGCGCGGAGGTGGCGGTCGGGGTGATGGCGATCACGGCCCTGGGCGGACCGGTCCTGCAGCATCGGCTGCTGCGCTGCGTGTTCTGGACGGCGGCGAGGATGTGGTGCGCCTTGAGGAGCTCGGCGGGGTCCGGGTGCGGCCACTTGCGGACGCGGATGGCGTGGCGGCCAACGAACACGGGGCCTTGGTGGACCTGGTGGTGCGCGTTGGCGAAGGCCTCGCTCTCGGCGACGGTGGTCGGGGACAACAGATCCGCTGAAGTAAGGGGTGCAGGGGCGGAGCTGTGCAGCTTGGCGAGGATGGAGAAGGTGATGTGGTACACAACATGGGGGGCCACCGGAATCGGGAGGAGGTGGCGGTGGGAGGCGCTGGATGAAGAAAGGGGATATGAGAGGAGGCGGCTGGATAGGGTTCGATAGGTAAGGTGGCACGGGCGCAGGCGTTTGTGTGGCTCTCGATACCGCAGGCGCTTATGTATCGGGTTGCGCCGACGATAGGTAAGGTAGCACGGGCGAACATACAAGAATTCGCCTGCGGTATAAGCACAATGCCAGGGGGTGGTGGTTGGGTGTCCTGCCACCTTTTACCCCAGGCGCATTGCGTTCTTGTTCGCCTGGGGTAACTTTCTTACCCCAGGCGCATATGCTCTCTGTTCGCCTGCGCTAATTAGCCCAAGCGCATGCCCTTACTTGTTCGCATGTGGTAATGCATGCTGCTATAAGAATTTCTCTAGTAGTGCCACATTATCAAAAACTGGCATATGGCATGTTTTTTGCATTACGGAAACTACGCCATTATTTCCAAGGACATTCCATAACAGTGGTAAGCAAAGCACCACTAGGGGATATTATCAACAATGCGGACGCAACAGGCCGAGTTGCTAAATGGGGCATTGAGCTTGCTTCGTTCGACATTAAGTACCATCCCAGGACTACAATTAAATGCCAGGTGTTAGCAGATTTTGTCGCTGATTGGACAGAAGCAATAGAAAACACACCAATGCCGGAGTCGGAATATTGGATCATGCATTTTGACGGATTCAAGATAAAGGAAGGCGCCGGAACTGGTGTAGTGCTTATATCTCCAAAAGGTGACATTATGGAATATGTATTACAAATAAAGTTCAACGCCAGCAACAATGTGGAAAAATACGAAGTCTTGCTTCATGGCTTGCATATTGCAAAGGAAATAGGCGTCAAACGCATACTCTGTTATGGCGACTCGGATTTGGTGCAACATCAGCTAAACCAAACATGGGATGCCAAAAGCCCCATTATGACCGAATATCGGAGAATTGTGGACGAGTTTGCCATTTGCTTCCTAGGATTTGAAGTACTTCATATCAAAAGGGAAGAAAATTGGAACGCTGATGCATTAGCCCGCATGGGATTGGAAAGAGTGAAAACACTACCACCTGGCCTGTTTGTCCAACACTTGCACGAACCATCGATCAAAGGTGGAGATGTTGATTATCCTCTTGTTGCTGAGTCAATTGAAGTCATGCTTGTTAACCCGGATTGGACAATTCCATATTTAAACTTATTAGTTGATCAGAATTCCCGGATGGAGCAGACGAGGTCTTGCAAAGACAGATACAACATCGGTGCAAAGGATACCCGGTAATTAATGGTTGCCTGTATAAACGCAGTACTATCGGAAATTTTCAGCGGTGTATTTCACCTAAAGAAGGACGAGAAATCTTGCAAGAAATCCATTCAGGAGATTGAGGACATCATGCTCAATCAAAAAACATAGTCAAAAAAGCATTCCGCGTAGGGTTTTTCTGGCTCACAGCCAAGCCAGATGCAGAGCACATAGTAAACACATGTGCCAGATGCCAGTATTACGCCAAGCAGACGAATATGCCATCTCAAGCACTCAAAACTATCCCTATAATATGGCCATTTGCGGTCTGGGGGCTAGATATGATGGGACCATTCAAAACCGCAAGAGGCGGACTTACACATCTACTCGTTGTAGTAGATAAGTATACCAAGTGGGTGAAGGCGACACCCATCAAAAAAGTTGACGGTGTGACTGCCAGGAATTTCATCATTCACATAGTCATGAGATACGATGTCCCACAAAACATAATCACTGACAACGGGAAAAATTTCTCTATTGGAGAGTTGGCAAAATATTGCCGGCAAACGGGGATTCTCCTAGATCTAGCATCTATGGCACACCCGCAATCCAATGGACAGTTTGAACGAATGAATAGTTCTATCCTGCAGGGAATACGCCCAAGACTCGAATATCATCTTCATAGAGCAGCTGGAGCATGGGTAGAAGAATTTCCTTCCGTGCTTTGGAGTATTCGAACGACGCCGAATAGATCAACTGGACAAACCCCGTTTTTCCAAGTTTATGGTGCAGAAGCAGTGCTTCCTATGGACATGCTCCATGATATCCCAAGAGTGCTATAATACGAAGAATCGGATGTCAAAAACGCACAACAGGATGCCGTCGATGTTTTAGAAGAAGAACGAGAACTTGTGCTACAAAGATCCGTCATTTATCAGCAGGGACTGTGACGATATCATAGTCGGAAAGTCAAACATCATTCTTTCAAAGAAGGTGACCTAGTGCTTAGATTGGTGCAGGAAAGGAATCACAAATTAGCCCCAGTTTGGGAGGGACCGTTTGTCATTAGCAAGGCTATGAAAAACGGGTCATACTATCTTGTAGATATTCGGGATACAGAAGATGATCCTAAGACACCGAATCGCAAAAGAAAGAGAAAGATAGATGTCGAACTAGGATAGACAAAGAGACCCTGGAGCATCCAGAAGTTACGTCCCTTCTACACTTAGTTCAATTTCTATGTAAACATCTTTAAGATCATGAAATAAAGTTGTCAGAATTCATGCATCACTGTTTTATATGTTCATTTTCCATACAAAGCATAAGTCCGTCTTTATCTATCTCCCAATGATCTTTCAAACTACTCAATGTTTAACCTGAATTGTGCCTGCGTGCTCGGAGTTATAAACCTGAATGCTTTTCAGCCTAAGCAGGCTTAAGGAAACCCAGATTGTGCCTGCGTGCCCGAGTTTCATACATTTGCAAAAATCCTTACTCTTTCCTAAGTATTATCTGATTGTTTGTGTGTTGGGTCACTGAAATTAGTAACTAAAAATGCCTTAGTACAATCCATGTTTCCGAGTTTTGACTGATAGGTTAAACCCAGTCACTTCGCATGAAGATTAAGTGTTATTGTGCCATTTCAACACTAAGGACAGTCAAAACATATAAACCAGAGAACTTACAAGGCAAAGGGTTAAAACCCGACAAATCTTGCAAAGACATAAAATTTTACTGCAAAAGCGGGATGCTTTTTTATACAAATGATAGATAACATTACAATGATATTACATTGAGAGAATAATAAATGCTTCTATTTTTCCTGCCATCTACCCAGGATTCAAGCGGCCTCTTCGGGATCCGAGTCATCCTCCTCGCTGCTGGAATCCTCAGGAGTTGTCGGAATTTCCTCCTCGGGGTAGAAGGTGGAGATGTTCACCATCTGCGCTATCTTGGTAGCGTGGCCTTTGACAGAGTCGAAGATGCTGGCTCGTTGCGTGTCCGTTTATCCTTGAGGGATACCAGTCGCCACGCGCCAAGATTTGGCGGTGGTGTAGTGCATACGCATGAGCCCAAGGGCCATGCGTGCACCACCACGAGCTGCGGAGCGAAACCAGGACTCCTTCCGGTTCGCCACCTCCTCGATCGCCTCCGGGAGTTTGCTAACTTCCAAGAGTTCTCATGCTTTCTCGAGAATGTACTTATTGATAAGTAACATCCCGCAGACTTCAGCGCGGCGAAGACTCTCCCGAAAGCCCGGATTCGATCAATCCGGGTAAGCAAGGGATTTCCCTCTATTTAGACCAACAAAGGAAAGTTAGAAAAAACAGAGGAGTAAAAAGAAAAAAATACCGACAAAAGGTATAAGGAAAAATCCGGTAAAAGTTTTATACACTTACCGAGAATTCTGTCCATTTAAAAACCTTCTTCAAGGCGTTGATTTAGAGCATTCTCTAAGTCCAGGATGGTGGCCTTGTCCTTCTCGGCCTTTTTAGAAGCCTTGTACTCGGCAATACCGATAGCCAGTTGTCTAGCTTCTAGATCTTTTTGGAGCTTCACATTGATCTTGTGAAGTTCCATGTTCCCCTTTTGGAGGTTCTCGGCATTGCCGACATCTTCAGCTATCTGCTTGGCTTTCGCCAAAGAAACTGAAAAGCAAGGAAATTGAAGAGATTAAAACTCGGAAAATGACTTAGAAAAATCTTCACAGAAACAGCAATGTGAAAGAATGAAAAACTTACCTGCTGATTCTTTCAGCTCATGCTGAACGGAGGCCAACTCTGATTCTTTCTCTTCAAGAATATTAAGGAGAGTTTTCACCTCCTAATTCTTGATGGTAAGTTTATTAAAAACTTCCATGTTTATTGTCTCGGCAGTTTGCTGAAACATGGACAAGAGAAAAACGCTTAAGTTAAAACAAGCAAGAACTGGAAGAAAGCATACAGGCAAAAAGTATACAATTGGCTAAATGCTTGGGGGCTAGAGATATTTACCTGGCTCATTCTTGTAAGACTTGCCAGATTTTTGTTGAACTCCTTTGCGTATTCGGCAAAGAGAATTTCGACGTGGCAAAGGCCAGAACAAAGGGACCTTAAAGGAAGGTCCGTAGTCAAGTTCCCATATCTGCTCTATGTAACCATAGTATGTGACCCTTTGCCCGTTGTCGTCTTTTGCATCAAACCGGACGCCACTGTTTTGGTTGGTGCTCTTTTTATCTTGTTCTGCCGTGTAAAATATGTTACCATTTATCTCGTACCCTTTAAAGGTCAATACAGTCGAAGATGGTTGCTTGGACAACAAGTATAGCTCATCTTCAACAATGTTGTCATTAATCAGACGTCTTTGTAACCAACCTCCAAAAGTCTTCGCGTGTTCTTTAGCAATGAAATCTTCAGGGTGCTCCGGATATTCCGAGCGTAAAATATCCGTGTGTTCCTGGATATATGGAGCCGCCAAGCTGGAATTAACTAGAACTGTGTAGTGTGCTTGACTCAAAGATTGCTCGTCCATACATGTTGTTGATTTCTTTCCTAGCGTGCCTTTTCCACGCAGTCTCCCCTCATGGCGCGACTGAGGAACCCCGATCGGGTTCAGGTCAGGAATAAAGTCAACACAAAACTCAATGACCTCCTCTGTTCCATAGCCCTTGACCATGCTTCCTTCTGGTCTAGCACGGTTTCTAACATAATTCTTCAAGACTCCCATGAACCTCTCAAAGGGGAACATATTGTGTAAGAATACAGGACCGAGAACGGAAATCTCTTGGACTAGGTGAACTATGAGGTGCGTCATAATATTGAAAAAGGTTGGTGGGAACACCAACTCGAAGCTGACAAGACATTGGACCACGTCCTTCTGTAAACTTGGTAGAGTTGCTGGATCGATTGCCTTCTGAGAAATTGCGTTGAGGAATGCACATAGCTTCACAATGGGTACTCGCACGTTTTCTGGCAGAAGCCCCCTCAATGCAATCGGAAGTAACTGGGTCATGATCACGTGGCAGTCATGAGACTTAAGGTTTTGGAACTTTTTCTCTTCCAGGTTTAGTATTCCTTTTATGTTCGACGAGTAGCCAGACGGGACCTTGATACTACTCAGGACTTGGAAAAAGATCTCCTTCTCTTCCTTGGTAAGAGCGTAGCTGGCAAGACCTTTGAAATTCTCTGGATTCATCAGGTCGTCTCGTTCGTGCATACGTTGGTGGTGCAACCGTGCTTTTGGTGTATCTCTCGACTTCTTCCCATGCACGCCCAATAAGTTTAGCAGGTTCACGCAAATATTTTTCGTCACGTGCATCACGTCGATCGCAGAGCGAACCTCTAGGAATTTCCAATAGGGTAGTTCCCAGAATATAGATTTCTTCTTCCACATGGCTATGTGGTTGTCGGCGTCATTTGGAACAGATTGTGCGCCAGGACCCTTTCCAAAGATTACTTTTATATCTTTGACCATGTCATATATATCAGTACCTTTAGGGAGGGTTGGCTTCCTCCATGTATCTGCCTCGCCTTTGAAATGCTTTCCTTTCTTTCTTACGGGATGCCTGTCTGGAAGAAATCGACGATGCCCCGGGTACACATTCTTGCCTATATGTATACTTTCTGTCTCGCCTAAACAGTGTGTGCATGCGCTGTATCCCTTGTTTGACTGTCCTGAGATGTTACTAAGAGCGGGCCAATCATTGATGGTAACAAACAACAACCCTCGTAGGTCAAATTCCTCTTGTTTGTACTCGTCCCACACACGTACACCTTCGTCAGCCCACAACTCTAAAAGTTCATCAACCAGTGGCCTCAGGTACACATCAATGTTGTTGCCGGGTTGCGACGGGCCTGGGATAAGCACTGGCATCATAATGAACTTACGCTTCATGCATAACAAAGGAGGAAGGTTATAGATACATAGAGTCACGGGCCAGGTGCTATGACTGCTACTCTGCTCCCCAAATGGATTCAGGCCATCTGTACTCAGACCAAACCTTAAGTTTCTTGCGTCATGTGCAAAGTCCTCGTACTTATCGTCGATGTTTCTCCACTGCGACCCATCAGCGGGGTGTCTCAGCATATCGTCTTCCTTACGGTCTTCTTTGTGCCATCGCAAAAACTTGGCATGCTCTTTGTTTCGGAACAAACGTTTCAACCGTGGTATTATAGGAGCATGCCACATCACCTTGGCAGGAACCCTCTTCCTGGGGCGATCGTCGCCCTCAACATCACCAGGGTCATCTCGCCTGATCTTATACCGAAATGCACCGCATACCGAGCAGGCATTTAAATTCTCGTGCTGGCCGCGGTAGAGGATGCAGTCATTGATGCATGCATGTATCTTATGCACTTCCAATCCTAGAGGGCAGACAACCTTCTTTGCTTCGTATGTACTGCAGGGCAGCACGTTATTTCTTGGAAGCATCTTCTTCATTATTTTCAGCAGGTTTTCAAATCCCTTGTCAGATAATCCATTCTCTGCCTTCCATTGCAGCAATTCAAGGGTGGTGCCCAGTTTTTTCTGGCCATCTTCGCAAGTTGGGTACAACAATTTTTTGTGGTCTTCTAACATGCGCTCCAACTTCAACCTCTCGTTTTCACTTGCGCAGTTTATCTGTTCTTCACGAATGACCTGACGAAGATCATCATCAGACTCATCAACAATGTACTCAAGTTCAGGCTCGTCTTCCCCCATTTCAGTATCACCGTGTTCATCGAACATAGGATAATTATCATTATCCTATTCTTCTTCATTGTCTTCCATTATAACCCCTCTTTCTCCGTGCTTGGTCCAACAAAAATAACTGGGCATGAAGCCTTCTTGCAACAGGTGGGTGTGTATGGTTCTTGAGCTAGGGAAATTCCTCTTATTCTGGCATTTTTTACATGGACAAAAAATAAATCCATTCTGCCTGTTTTTCTCAGCCACATTGAGAAAACTATGCATGCCATTAAGGAATTCGGGACGACGTCGATCACTGTACATCCATTGCCGGTTCATCGGCATTATATAAATTTATCAACAACCATTATGCTAAATCATCATGACTAAATTAATTAATTAATACAAAAAGTTCATCACACGTTAACACCAAACTAGCGTATAGTGACCATACATATATAGTTCTCAGAAAAATACACACTGAAACCATCCATAAAAACTCTCTCTAATTAATGCATTTAAAAACAACAACAAATGCGATCAAAATCGCAACAAAGGTAACAATTGACCTGACGACATAATGATACCAAGCCTCTTTACTAATTGCATATTTCCTAATCTTTCTAATCTTCAGGCGCATTGCGTCCATCTCGCTCTTGTGACTATCGACGACACCGACAAGAACCTTTTCCAAGGTCATCTTCTCTCTTTCAGTTTTTTCCAACCTTTCTTCAGTTTTTTTCAATCTTTCTTTCAAGCCAATATTTTCTTGTTCAACTAAGTATAACTTCTCAACAATAGGGTCGATTGGCATTTACGGTTCCACTACCTCCTATATAAAAATATCTATGTCAAGTTGGTCGGCGTAAGTAATTGTCGTATAATCAGGAAATGAAAATATGTAGTGAAAAAAGATAATATACCACATCCGAATCATAGACTGGACGAGGGCCAACGGGGACGGATATCAAAACCATGGCTCTAGAAAATTATATACAAGTAAATACATAAATCATACAAATCAAAATTTGTTTTGGTAAATAAAAACAATAGGCTCACCAAGGTTGTGTCGGTGATGGGGCGATCGACGGTAGTGAGGAAGGGGACAAGGCGCGCGACACTAAAAAAAGCACAAATCATAATTAATTTTGAGCTCAAATTGCATCAATTTGTATACATAACAAAATGAATAAAAATTCTAGCTTAGCTAGGCATTTCATCAAACACCTAGCTAGCACAACAAAAATAAAATGAGCAAGAAAACGAGCAAAACTTGCAATGCCGGAAGAGGGAACGTTGATGCTAACCGTAGAACCGATGGGTACCAACAATCTTGACAAATGGTGGAGAAAATGGGGATGGATTAGACCTCACAAGAGGAAGGAGAGAGCAAAAATGGAGTTGAGCTAGAGCTGGAAAAAATGGAGCTGAGCTCGGGGTGGTATATATGTAGGGTTTAGGGGAGGGCTTTAGGACCGGTTTGTGTTACAAACCGGTTCTAAAGGATATGACAGCGGGACCCGCAGTAGCTGCAAAAAATGAGAAAACCTGTAACACCGGTTTGTGATACAAACCGGTTCTAAAGGGTCTGCCCCTGGGCCCCCCTCCCTGCAGCAAATGACCCGCAAGGCCTTTAGGACCGGTTTGTGTTACAAACCGGTCCTAAAGGCATTGCGGCCATTTGCTGCATGGGTGGGGCCCAGGGGACAGACTCTTTTGAACCGGTTTGTATCACATCCGGTTCCATTGTGCTTGGCTCAATGCCCTGTTTTCTACTAGTGGTGGGACCCGTCCAGCAAACCACCACGGGGGACACATAGGTGGACACGCAACGTCCATGTGGGACAGGCAACACCAACCTGGCATGTGGGACCCACCAGCCATGTGGGACAGGAAAAGCCAACCTGTCATATGGGACCTACCAGCAAGCTTAACTGAAATTGCGACTAAAATCGCAAAAATAGGACGAGGGGGCGCGAACCGGAGCCGGCTCCTCTAACGTTGAGAAGGAAAGTCACCTTAAATTGTGAAGGAAAGTCAGGGGATTGTAGCATAATTTTGTGTTTTATTCATTGGTGTTAATTACGGTAGCTAGTTACTGTAGGGTACATAATCTGAACTAACTTTTTAGCACCATATTATTTATTGCAAGTAATGACAATAAATATATAGCTTACATTTATAATATAAAAAGTAATATAAATCCTATTTGACTTAAAACTATGATTTTGAAGAAGCAAAGTCAGGTTACTGTAGCTTAGGTGACTTTGATCCTCAATGTTAGAGGAGTCGGCTCCCGCGAACCCGTGACCTCACGTTGTCCACAATCGCACCTAACCTCAGGCCAAACGACACTTGCTAAATAATGAGCGCACTAGACTTACATGAGGTTAGCCACAAGTGAACTTGGGTCTCGGTGGACTTGGGCCACCAAACATGAGCGCACTGGCTTTACCTCCGTCGCTTACCATGGGCCCAGATTCGGCCTATCAAGCCAGCGCTGGCGCGGGCTTTAACAGCTAGCTAGGTTGGGCTGACTCGATTTTTTTTGTTTTTCTGTTCTCATTTTCTATAATTTGAATTTGACCTTGAAATTGAAAAAATCAATTTTGAAATAATAAAATAAATCATTTCTAGTAATTATTGACCATTTGGAACCATTTTTGTGAAAAATATACAATCATACCTATGAGCATACATTTGTTGAGACTTCAGGGGATTTTGAATCACGCTTTGGAGCAAAGGTTTTACTTTTTTTTAATCTTTTATGCCAATTTTTTTAAAAACGCGAAGGTTTTCCATTTTTTCAACTATTTTTTATTAACATTAGGTCACAAATAATGACACAACATGATGTTTTTTCATTTTTTGAATTTTTTTTGGAACTTTTATGCCGATTTCGAAATACGATGAAAACGGGAAACATGACCGGTCCTAGAAAGGTGTTGAATATGGCAAAACAATTTGTATATCTCTGAAGAAATAGGTACTTGTGTACCTAATTTTTTTCTTTTTACAAAAATCATGAGCAAACTACGAGGCAGATGTAGTTCAAATTTGGACCGGTTTCACCTGAATCGGCAGACATTTGTCTTTTTCAAAAGATGTGTATTTAAAGCTATTAAGAGGTAGCAATTTTGTTATCTGAACATTAAATGTGGTGTAATAACTTTATAAATTTATGTGGTACAATTTTGAAACATATTTTTGGTAGGTGGTTCACAAAAATCCCCTTTTTTGACACTCCAAAAATGGAAAATGATATTTTTATTCGGTGAAAAATAGAACTTTCTTCAACAACATTGTTCGTTGTTCCAATATGCATGTTTGTGTTTAATATGGACACATTTCGACAAACTATGCTATGGATGTGGCCATAACATCCATCGTTTGGGCCGAAAGCCATGAAACTTCGTAGATGATAGCTCATTTCTGTGAACACTTTTTCGTGATAATTATCGTATTCCAAGTTTATTGCTTACATGACATATAGTTCTTAATGCATTTTTCTGTTGTACACAAACAATCACTTCGTTGCTGCAACTTAATACAACGAGATTTGCTAGATTGTTGTCTCAAGGTGTACTTTTAGTAATTGATGACGTCGGATCGCTGTCTATTTATCATGACATAATGACTACAATGTTAGAACCCGTGAACGTTATCTCGTCATAATAGTATTGTTATAAGTTCATGATTTTACAATTGCCCAACCATAATTTGTTTACCTAGCATGTTTATTATTCTTAGGAGAGACACCACTAGTGAAACTATGGCCACCGGTCCTATTTTCCACATTGATTACAACCTTGTTGATTTGCTTTTGCTCATCACTTGCTCGTTGTTCTATTTTGATTTAATCATCTCCAACCATTCGATATAATTAATTCTCTAGTTTTCAGCAAGACGGGAAGGTTGACAACCTTCTCGGAAAGTTGGGGGCAAGAGAAAGTTTGTGTTTCTGTGCAAATCCATGCTTGTTGAAGCGCCAAACAACAATCAACCTACCGAGAGACTTCAAAATCCTACTACATTTATAACACTGGTTCCTCAACTGGGGAAAAATACTGCTACGCGACATCATACTTTTATATTGGAGTCTCCCAACGAACGTATTTTATTGCCTTATAGATAATTTCTCCTTCTGTTTTCGGACTTCCTGCATACATAGGGGAGGTGTGCACTTGGGCGATAAAATACCAAAAACCTATCTTAACAGATGAAATTCATTAATAAAATCATAATATAAAATGGATATATAACCCACAACTTATATTCCTTATATTTTTGTTTCTCTCCTTTTGTTTTAACAATTGCGTCCTACGTGATATGTAGATTTGTCAGTGACATCGGACGGTAGTTTATATGTACGTCCATTCTTAAAATCCCAAATTTCCTTTAATAATTGTTAATATTCTTCAATATCTACTAGGTGTTAAATTTTGTACCAAAATATCAAATAATAGTAGTGATCCGCGTGGTACTAATATTATGGAAGTATTAGTATGCATGGGAGTAGCGTGTACTTATAACCAAATTAATGTACCATTAAAAGTAAATATATGTTATAAATGTGTAGTGTGATTTAGGTAATATTGATATTTTACGTATCCACACATTAATGCACCATTAAAATAAATATACTACTTCCTCCGTCTCAAAATGATTGCCATATAGATGGTTGTATATAGATGCATTTTAGTGTTAGATACATTCAATTCAATCCCGACATGAGGAGTAAGTGAAACGTATCCAACAATATACGAGGAAAATTAAAATTATACAATGCTATAAAAGGATTCCCCGTTTCTCTTGGCATCCTTCATAACTCGCAGAACAAACAAACACCCATCAATCTGTTTCCAATTTGCAGCAACATCTAGTTATCAAAGATGAGGAATACACTCACGCTTGTCGTCGCCCTTGCCTTTCTCGTGATGGCAACAGGTACTCATTTTCTCATATATATATATATATATATATATATATATATATATTATATATATAGCTTGGTTGTAATGACAAGAACACGTGGTTTGAAGATTTTCTACTTATTATGGTGCCATTATTAGTTGGCAGAGGGTTCGTGTTGGGGAAGGTTTGTGTTCTTGAGTCAACCATGTGATGAAATGTCGAACTGCCATTCGACATGTGAGGAATATTTCCGTGGGAAGGTGTGTCATAGGTGCACCTGGACGGCGGAGTGTGGGGACTACAATGGCTGCAAGTGCAGCATGTGTACCCCCCAACCAGCATAGCAGAGCAATGGAACAAAATACTAACTAGCTAGTTCAGATATGATGGCATGTTCACTATAATAATCACATGGGCGTGCGGGATGCCGTGATGGCTTAGTTGGAGCAGGCGCTCTTTATTGGAGCGTGATATGGAATAAATAAATGAAATATCTATTGATCAGAAGAAAATTATGAAGGGTCATGATTAATTTCCGCGCCCTTGTTGGCTGTTACGACCGCGCTCCGCCTAAACCAAGAGTATCTTGTTGGCCACAAACTACTCCTGAGTCGTGACCAGAAATATCGGACCTAGATGAGAATGAACTGTTCCACGAATTTTGCAGGCGAGTCGGATCCAAAGGCATGGAAGAATGTAGTGTCGAAGTAGTCGTACACGCGAAAATCAATCACAGATACATAAAGTAAATTGACAAAAAGATATTTTTGGGACAACTATTTATTATCATTGATGTCTCTCTCTTCATACACTAGATAAGCATATATAGGGGAGAAGCGGTAGGTGGAAGGACCAAATATAGAGGGAAAAACTCCACCCCATGAAAGGGGTGGGCCACACATTCCCGTACAAGGCAGATTTCCCAACACTCCCCCTTGCTCCGGCGTCCCCGTATTTTCAATGTCTAAAAACTTTTAAATTTAAGTGACGTATCAACAAAAATGGACTTTAGTGGTTGTCTATGGGCCATGTCAAGGAGAGCTGAGAGATTCATTTGTCCAATGGTTTTATGATATGGTGATTCCAAATGAGAAATTATGGCGCTATTTATGGAGATTTTATTTTGTGTCGATTAGAGGAAAATACAAATAGGCCAGGGGGTAATGGTAGTGGCATGTTTTTATAAAATGATATTATTGATAAGCTTGGATTGTTGGAATTTCCCATTAAAGGTAGGTCCTACACTTGGTCCAACATGCAACAGGACCCACTCCTCGTTAAGTTAGGTTGTTTTTTCACTTGATCTATATGGATATCTATCTACCCCAATACATTCGTTACTGCAATGGCTAGGCCAACTTCTGATCACATGGCTTGCTTTTGTTAATATTGACACAGTAATCCTAAAGGATTATTTATTTCGGTTTGAAAATTATTAGGTGGAACGGCCAGGTTTTTTTTTATTGTGTCTCCGAGGTTTGGAACTGGACAACTAGAGCTAAAAATCATGCTGCAATTTTTCACCAAAAAAAATGAAGGCTTTATGGGTGGCTTTAAATAAATGGAAGCTAGGGCTGCCAAGCTAAATTTACTCATCTCCAAATGCATCTTGGTGATTCTGCATTTAATGTGCTTGAGGAGGGGAGGTCTTTGTTTGTGCAGGGAGACTAATTTGAGAAATATACTGAAAAAGAATTACAAGGACTTATTGAAATTACAATATCAATATTGAAAGAAGAAGTGCACTATTAGATGGATTAAGCTGGGAGAAGAGAATTATAAATTCTTCCATGCAATGTCAACTGAAATATACAGTAGGAATGCTATTGCTAACTTACAGTTGTCCGATGGTTTTGTTGTTACTGATCATGACCAGATTGCAAGTATTACTTCAGAATTCTACAAATAGAGGATGGGTAATTCAAATGGGATTAATATTGGTGGAATTAGCTGCTTTGGTGCCTGAGGTGTATGATCTGAATGTTTTGGTGGTGACTTTACAGTTAAAGAGATGAATGATCTACTTAAGAGTATGCCTGTGAACAAAGCACCTGCCCCAGATAGTTTCAATGGGATGTTTCTTAAGACATGTTGGCACATTATTAAGTGAGATTTGAATAATCTTATTAAAGTTTTTTATCAGCAGACCATCATCCTGGAAAATATAAATTCCTTTTTTACATTGGTTCCCAAGAAACCTTTCCCTAGTTGATTTGTGATTATAGACATATTTCTCTCACTGACACATGTCTGGAGTTTCTAACCAAGATTGTTCCAGAAAGGCTAGGAAGGATTCTGGATTGCATTCACAAGGACCAATTTGGGTACATTAAGGGGAGAACTATTCTTGATTTTCTGGCCCGGTCTTTTGAGTATATCCATCAATGTAGGGCCTGCAAAAAACCAATTGTCATTCTGAAAATGGATTTTGAAAAAGCTTTTGATTCAATTGAGCATGAGTGCATCTTTAAACTTTTTAGGCACAAGGGTTTTCCTGACAAGTTTATTTATTGGTCAAGATTCTGCTGTAAAATGGAGGGTCTTCTGTGCTAGTGAATGGTGTGTCTAGAAGGAAGTTTATATGTACAAGGGAGGGTGAGGCAGGTTGACCCTCTCTTCCCTCCATTATTTGTTCTTGGAGCTGAGATTTGCAGTTTGTGATTAATTATTTGAAGGAAAACGGTCTGCTTAAGTTGCCACTTGAGACTAGCGACAATGATTTTCATTTAGTACAATATGCAACCTCTTATTATGGAGGCAGATCATGCTCACCTCCATGTTTTAAAGCAAGCATTACACGATTTTGTTTTTTTACAAGAGTCACTGTTAGTTTTTAGAAGTCTTTTATTTTACCCATTAACATCCCAAGTGAGGAGGTGCAGGAGTTCGCAAACGAGTTTGGTTGTGATGTGGTCTTTTCCTTTTACATATCTAGGTGTACCAATGGGAATAACTAGACCTAGGATTACCAACTTAATGCCTATGGTTACTAAAATTGAAACAAAGTTGCAAAACAGTTATTCTTTCTTGGCATATGGTGGTAGCTTTCAACTTTTAACAGCTAGTACTTCATCAGCGTAAACTTATTTCTTGTGTTCTTTGGATATTTCTCAAGGTATTTTATGGCGTAGGGACACACATATTGGGAAACCCCAAGAGGAAGGTATGATGTAGCCCAGTAGCAAATTTCTCCAGTTAAGGAACCAGGGTAATCAATCCCATCAGATGAGGAAAAAGAGGATGGCAAAACCAGTCCCATCTATCCCGACCTCAAGGAATTGACAGAAGAAGAACCTGGAATAAAGCCTCCCTCTTCCAAGAAGAAAAAGAAGACTACCAAGAAACTCCAGTACAAACTCTAGAAGAAAAAATTGGCAGATAATGCTAACCAAAACCTAGAAGGAGGAGGAGCAAGCGGAGTCACACCTGTGGAGAAGAAAAAAAAGGAAATCCCTGTTCCCCAAATGTTAGAACAGGACGAGATCGATCTGATCAAAACCCCGGTTGGACCGTACGAGCTACTAGAAGTGCTGGAAGCTAGAAGGCAAGCCCTTATGCGTCAGGAGAAACAGCTATTCCGATCTCAAGAAATTCTCCTCAAAGCCCAAGCTACTGTAAAAGCAAAGCAAGAGGAAATTGAAGAATTCGAAAGACGGAATATGTCCGGGATAAAACCCACGAGATTACCTGGAATTGCAAGGCCGGATGTGCTGCCTGTCGGATATATACCAAATAGGGGTATAAAAGATGGTAGACAAAGTGCCGGATTACCAGGGTGGCCTAAGTGGTAGTGGGCTTGGGTCCATTAGGCGGCCCAGTAATCCGACGCACAGAAGCCGGATTCTAGAAGAACCCGGATCACGGCCCATGTGATCTGGCTTGGAGGAGAAGACGGATTCCTTGCTTTCCAAGTTACAAGTTACCGTAGTCTTCTAGGTTTCCTATTCTGTAAGCCCTAATCCGGCTATTATATAAAGCCGGACGGGAGATAGATAAAGAGAGGAATAACAGAGAAGATCTACGCCAACTCGCCGAGAAGCTCATCCTCGTCGAGTAGCTAGATCTAAAACCCTCACATTGTAACCCTGTTTACGGGCTTTAGTCCCGATTAGTGAGAAGTGCAGGAGTAGGCACGTCGTACTGTCGCGACGTACCGAACCGGGGTAAAATCTTGTGTTCTGTGTTACTACGCGATCCCGTTACCCCACGTCTCTACCGTAGTCTCATGGCACCCCCGTCTATGAAAACTACTACGATGTCTCGACAGTTGGCGCCCACCGTGGGGCAAACGACGTCAGGCGTAAAATTCCGATCTGGGATACTTGGCGGAATCGGAAGATCAATCACTGTCGGAAGCTTGGAGTTCGACAACGACGTCGGGCGCTTCCTCGACAACGGATCCTACATACCGGCGCAAAACCACCTGGTAAGTGCCTGCGTGTTACCGATAGGATCTGCTAACATCTTTATCGGACTAACTGCAGAAGCAATGGGGTTTTGCGGTGGAAACAAATTTATCCCACCCGCCCTATACCCAGTCGAAGATGACTATGATGCCGGATTCTGCTCAGATCGCCGACAAAAAAGTGATACACACTTTATCGGCATGGTGCAATCCGAAAAATCCGAAAACACGGATGACGGAAATCCCGTGCAAGAGGCAGACAACAACTGATGGAGGGATAATAACCCGGTAGGCCAACTCCAAGGTGTAACCCGGCCCAAGGGACACGGCGCAGGATCCGGCTAAGGATAATGAAACTTCTGGAAGGCCCAAAGTTTGTAGGCCTCGTAACCCGGATTGTGGGTTGCGGTAAGGAAAGCTAGGGTTTGTAAGCAGTGTCCGGGTAGGATTCAGGGTGCGCCTTGGAGGGCAAGTCGGGAGGGTACGGTGCTTTATAAACCGACCCCTACGTCTAGTTTGGAGAGATCTAAGAACCCTAGCAATATCGCTTGATATCGAGCATCCTGTGTAACCCGAGAGTTGAGTTATTATATCAAGATCGGAGACTCGGCGACTTTGATTGCCGGCTACCAGATCGATTATCATCATGTTTTCCTCTGAGCTAAACCCTCTCCCAAACGCCTGTGTCGTCTTGCCCCAAGATCAGTTACCCCCGGTAACGTCTGCCGTGATAATCCCACGACAGTTGGCGCCCACCGTGGGGCCTGCGTCCAAAGGTGTTTACATCACGGGAGAAGCTCGGAAGAACATGGAGAATCTCGTCATAGGCGAGATCTACGTCGACCACGAAGGAGAGAAGATGGTGGACGATTCCGGCTGGGGGCCAGAGTCGGATCACCTCGAATCCGGATCTGTCGTAACAATCGGCCGGATCAGCGTCTTCATCGGTATGGTATGTACTTCCGGTTCGATCCCTGGCAATTTTGGATCTGATTCTGTGTCAGGGGAGGCTATCTATACCCAATCAGATAGAGAAGAATCAATTGGAACAACAGATCAGATAGAAGAACCCATCACGAAGGGGGAACAGCCGGAGGAGCCGGCATGGACCCCGCGCGACCAGGTCGGTGGAGAGGATGATACCGAGTCTATCAGGGATCTGCTGGAGAACCGGTATGTGGAGAATAACAGCGAAGAAGCGCAGCATGAATTCACACCAAGCATCGTACGCCGAGTTGCGGTCTACACGGCTCCCGCGGCCAACCTCAACCAAGAGAACGCAACCGCGGCAGCAGTCGGGGCGGCTCAGGCATCGGCCCAGCAGCAGGGCGCGGCTAACGGAAACCCGGTTCTGGCTCGGGTTGATGGAGAATCGGCATCAGTGACCAGCCGCGCAGCAGACGAGGAGTTGCACGCAAATACGTTCGGATTCCTGGGAAACCGGACACCGGGGGCGGGTCCTTCGAACCCGTGTCACCCGGCCTTATTCGATAATAATCTGATCCTAGACCCCACGGTTCTTGCTACGGTTATCACTCCAGAAAACGCAGCAGAACGTGTCAGGGATCTGGATGTGGCTCGTCGTGCGTTGGAACAGCAAAGATGGCAAGTGGAAGTTGAGAGACAAGGGATGGTTACACGTCAGCGCGAGCTGGATGCACTGGAAACCCGGCTTCGAGAGGAAACATCTAGAGTACATCAAAGGCATCAAACTAGATTACCAGCAACGGGTGGGGTTATTAATCCGGCTGCTTTATTTATCACACCTCAGGATCAGCCGATACCAGTGAACCAGGGAACCGCACCCCAACCGGCAACAGCGGGGGCACATCCGGCAAATGAGCAGGCCGGGTTACCCCTACCACAGACTAGAGTCACAACCGGCAACGATCTACCACCACCGCCACCATCACGATTTCGCACACCAGCAGGTCACTACAACAATCCCATGTACAACATGTATGCAGCAACACTCGCATTGAATCAAATCCCCGTGGGAGAGTCGCCCCATGCAGAGAAGACCCGGAAAGAAATCGATCTGTTGCACACTGCGGTGGCGCAGCAAGCCAATTATCCGGATCATAGAAGTGGGATGCACGGGACGCCATACGCCAGTCAGCAACAAGGGAATATCCAAACAAGTTCAGCACGGCGGAGGGAAGAGCAGCAGCAAATGCCGCCTCCTCCCCGCGTTCAGGCAGCATCAGCAGCACAGGCTATTGTGGACAGTTCCAGGGCTCGGAGGGCCGGGGCCGGGTCTGCAGCGCATGGACTACCTGCAGCGCCGCACCCAGCTGCGCCCCCCGCTGGATCACACGTCTCTCGAGCAAGGCCGGCCTCGACCATTCTTGCAGGACCCAAGTGTCTCTCGGACAATATCAGAGCTGAACCTTACCCGGAAAAATTCAAAGAGCCAGGAAAAGTAGTGAATTACGAACCAACTATGGATCCAGAAACATGGCTAAGCAGTTATGAGATGGCAATGTCAATTCGCAATGCATCCGAGAATCTCCAAGCCAAGTTCATGTACTTGATGATGTCAGAAGGAGCAGCAAAGTTATGGTTCACCAATCTGCCGGAAAGATCGATCAAGTCCTGGGAGGAATTGAAGACCGCGTTTGTCAAGCACTTTCATGGGACGTGCAGAAAATTGTTCACTATTGATGATCTAGAACGATGCGTCCAGAAGAAGGGAGAGTCGGCGCGCAGTTGGGTGCGCCGGGTTATGGAGATACTTCACTCGTCCACAGATATTCAGCCCAAGGATGCACTGCAAGCTATGGCAAAAACATGCAAGTATATACCTTTAGTGCAAAAGTTAACTCGCATGAAATCCAGTCGGAATGCGTCGGAGGTTACAATGGGAGAATTGATGGATGCGTGCAACAAAACACGCTGCAACAGATACTACAGAGGAGGAAGTTGATGACAAGAAGGCAAAAGCAAACACAAGTAATGGAAGAACCGGCAACGGATCAGCACCGGGTAATAACGGAAATAGCCAGAACAAGCGCCCGTTCGAAGGAGGCTCCGCGCCAACACAGAGGCCGGGTCTTCGAGACCCAGATCTGAAGGGAATTTTAACACTGGCAATCACAATGGAGGACACTATCAAGGGCCTCCAAGGCCAGGTAACAGTTGGGACATCTTTAGAATGGCATGCCCAAAGCACAGCAGGAACGGCAAGCCTGCTAATCACTCCTTGGAGCAATGCGCCGACTTACAGAGGTGGAAGAACGAGGAAGTGAACAGAGCCATGCGAGGTGCGGTCGGGGAGGAGGACCGGGTCAGGGTGGAAACCCGGGCAACGGCCCACCCCCAGCCGGTAACCCGGCAGCCGGAAATCAGGGCAACAATCAAGGGGGAGCTGGAGGTTTCCAGGCCAACCCCAAACAGTTGGGTCAACACCACGTGCATACTACAGGAGGCTCCAACAAGGATAAAAAGATACTGAAGCAAGCAGTCAACTCAATCTCTTCGGCTATCCCGAGATATTTGAGGTGGTCAGAACAAGATATAACATGGAGCAGAAGAGATCACCCGGAAAGAGTAGAACACCCGGGAGTCTTAGCATTGGTAGTTGCACCACAGGTCAATGGGTACGAGCTGAAGAAGGTCCTGATGGATGGAGGAAGCAGCATCAATATCCTGTACTGGGAAACCTTTCTACGCATGGGTCTCAAGGAATCTCAGCTCCAAAAAAGTACGACAGTTTTCCATGGCATAGTACCGGGTCACTCAGCATGCCCCGAGGGAAAAATCGCATTGGAAGTAGCTTTTGGGGAATCAAAGGACAATTATCGAGTTGAGTGGCTTACTTTCGAGGTGGTTAAGTTGCGCAGTCCGTATCACGCGCTGTTTGGAAGGCCGGCTTATGCTAAATTCATGGCGAGGCAATTTTATGTGTATCTGCAATTAAAAATTCCGGGTCCTAAGCAGACCATTACCATACATGGAAGTTGAGATATAGCAGCTGAATGCGATGAAGGAGACGCGGCAATGGCCGAGCAAGCCTGTAGAAAAGAGGAACTCAAACATTACCGGTCTCAAGCAGACCCGGAGGACAGGACCACCTCAAAAAGGCCGAGCACTGAAGGAGAAAAAGCAAGACCCAGGTCCGAGAAAGAGGCTAAGATGGTGGCTTTCATCAAGAACGATTCCCCTAAACAATCTGGCATAGGTGAAGAAACCACACCACCGTTCACGGCTAGCCGCGTTATGGGAACACCTCACCCGGATTGGCTAGCAAACCCGGTACTCATCATGAAAAAGTCCAACAAATGGAGAGTGTGCATCGGTCGCGTCAGCCCTGGACCGACTCCCAAGGAGAACTAAACAATGTAACGGGCAGCAGGTTTCAGATGCGCTCTTTTCCTACCAAGGGTACCTAAGGGGACTGGAAGGTTTTTAATGAGGCGGCCTGCTGACCCAAATTTTTCGTATCAGTAAAAGAGATGGTTATCAAGTCTTATTATGATCTTTGCTTCGATCACAAGTAAGTAGTATTCACTGCTATCAGTACATCAGTATCATCAAGTATGTTGCATATATATAGGTCTTGGGGGCTGGTTGCTTGAATAGCACAGTCACAAACCCAAAAGGCCCGGCCTTGATGCCTATGAGTTATAAGGGCCGACTACTCGCAAGACGAGTACGGCTGCAATCTTATAACCGGACAAAGGAGCCAAATTTTCTTGACTATTCTTACTTAAGCTCGATGTGACTCGCACTAAAGGCATGATCTGTTCGCTTACGATTAATCAGCCGTGCAGCCCAAGGGACTTGCCTGACCCTGTTTTTCGTATAGATGTAACAACATGGTATCCACGCGAAAACCGGCTTACAGTACAAGATAGTCAAAAGGGTCATCTAAACCACAAGTTTATGCAGAGTACAAGGCTAATAGCCGGAAACTCAACGAATATCAAGCATAACTTCAGTACCTACACGGAATGGCTATAGGTTTTCGGCTCGGTAAAAAACAATTTGTTCTCTGAGAAAGGCCACACCCCCCTGACTCGGACTTTGGGCCATGGGGACTGTGGACTTCGAAACAGAAACAAACTACTTGGCTATCGAAGCTCGAAAGACCCTACCATCCGAGTCTTGGGGACTTAAAGAAAAGTCCACTTATCAAACCCGTGATACTCGGAAAACCGAGTCTCACAAAGGGAGCCAAAAAGAGAGTCGGGTATCGAGAATAAGTTCAAGAATAGACAAGTATCACGATTATCAAAAGGCCAGAAAAGGCGCAAAGTATATCACGGACTAAAAGTACGTTACAAATTACGATACCAATATCAGGGGTGCACGGGCGCACCATCAAAAGTATACTAGTTTTGAATACAAAGTATCATGTGATCGAGGTACTATGATGGCATTGCCCTATTCGGCCTCCTGAGTACGGTCTTCCGGGTCTTGGTCCTGGGCTTGCTGCTTAGCTTTCCCGGCAGCATTACCCGGACTCCCCGCATCAGGGCGGACAGGCGGAGGGACAGCTGGTGTAGAGGCAGATGGCCCTGATCCTAACTCGGCCTCTCTCTTAGCAGTTTCTTCTTTCTTCCTGGCCAAATCAGCCGCCCATTTTTCCAAAATATCAAAGGGAGGGGGTGCCTCCTCCAGTATGGTTTTGCCTTCAGCATCGTATGAACTCATAATCGTGCCCAGATCTATCTTATCGGCCAAAGCGGTTGCCGAGTGGCGCACCGCAGATTGTATGGCCTTGAAGTCTTTGGGTACAAACCTGGAGCCATCGGCTTTATATTCCGGAAACCCGGAAGTTACCTTTTTCGGGTCAAGCTTCGGAAAATAAGCTTTAGCCAGCGTAAAGGCTCGGGTCATGCCGATCCGGCAGGCTGAGCGTTTCCATATCTCGATCCAGCCAGGCACTGTGGAGCAGGCTTGAATAAGGTTTTCCTCACCCGGGTACACCTCGGTAGGCCACTTCACGGCATCCAATATAAACTTTGTACCGGCAAAGAAGGTCCGGAGTCCAGTCTTCAATGTTTTAGCCTTGGCAACGACATCTTCTTCTGGGGTCGCAAGGTTAGCGCCTGCAGTTGAAAAAAGGGAAGAACACATCAGTAATCCCGAGTATCATATGATAAAGTAAAAGCACGAAGTCAGTCGGAAGCAAAAACTCACTAAGCAAGATACGATAAGTATCCGCAATCTAGTCCGATAAATTCTTCAGTGAAGTTTGGGCAGTATTGCACTTCTTCTTGTATTTGGAAACGTCTTTCTTCAAAGTTTTAACGTCAGCTTCAAGGGCCTCTCTTCGTTTTACCTCGGCAAGCAGGAGTCGTTCGGTCTTGAGTAAAATCTCATCGGACCGGGTCACCTCCGCCTGTAAGGAGCAGAGAGCGAAAGTGTCAGTCGGGCATTATAGCAAGCCGAATGTTGCACAAAGTACCACAACTTTAACAAGTTATGCTCGGAACTTGGGGACTAGGCGTATACTAAGAGATATCAAGTATTGTTACCTGATGAGCTGCGGCCATGCGCTCTAGGATACTGCGCTCTGAGGCCTTCATGGTGAGGACAGCGTTCATCAGCTGATCAAAGTTATCGTTACCCGAGTTAGAAGACCCGGGGTCGTGGAAATTTGGAGAAGAAGTTTTCTTCTTAGTAGGAGACGGCACCCGGGTCATCCGAATGTCGGAGTCTGCTCCTCCTCCTCCCGCGCCCAAAGTCGCAGCTTTTTCCCTCTCGCTTGCGTGCGAGGCTATCGGATACCCGGCTTCTTGCCTGGCCGGGTCTGTTGGTGATGCTTGTTCTTCGTCGCCAGCTGTGGCAAACGCATCGTCAATCGGTCTCTCTTTACCCGGGTCATCGGTCTCCATGTCTTCCTGGTCACTAGCAATGACCGTGGCCCTATAGAAAGTATGAGGGAGCAGTTAACGTATAATCATGAAAAGGCGATGGAAGTGTGGTATAACATCAGGAAAAGAACTTTACCCGGGATTCACCGCAAGGTCCGCAGGGAATTCGCTGCTGGACCCGGATGAGACTGAAAGATACCAAACAAGACATGAGATTACCCTGTGAAGGAATAGTTCGGAAGGATTTCTATGTTTAAAGAGGGGTATGGTTAATACCAGCGTGCCGAGCCGGAGACGACGGAATACCCGGGTTAAGGGGATCATTACCCGGATAATTCCGTGTCGCCCTGCGCTTGGTCATAGGCGACTCCTTCAGGTACGGCCAAAAGGGTAATGCCAGGGTTAGTTCATGCATGTTATCGCAGGAATGCGAGTTGGACGCAAGGAAATCGTATAGAACCTTGAAGACGATCCCTTGAGGTTTTCTCTTAGATCCGACTTTGAATGTCGGTTCTGCTTCGTCCTCATCGCTGGCGGACTCCACCTTGCCGTCAGCCTCCTCTTCCTCGTCCCTGTCTTCTTGTTCTGGAAGTTACCAAAGTTACAGTTGGGAAATGAAGAACAGGATACGACGAGCTCAAAGGAACTAAGTAAAATTTAGAACGTACCTTCATCCGAGTTAACGGCATCCTCTTTCTTCTCCGGGTCTCCGGAGTTATGAGGAGTGTCAATCTTCCATAAGTCATCATCGGCCTGAAACGAAGGCATAAGAACAAGGGTTAGTAGCTGTATCAAGTGGAAGGGATGAAGTTGAAAATGTGAAAACCAGGTCCTTACCGCGGGGGCCGGGTTCTCGCATGTGAAGGGCTCCAATCCGGCTATATTACGGATTACCTCCAGCTTTTCTGTCAAAAAGCCTTTGATGGTTTTATTGGTATCACCGGGCGGGAAGCTGTGGGTGGAGTACCAGATCGGGTCCGTGGTTTGCCCCGAGTATTCGCACATTAATTTCGTGCGGATGGAGTTGGGCTGGATACGAAAATCGACCCAAGTTTTCACCAGGTTAAGCCCGATGAGACCTTGAGCCGAAAGAATGGAGATTTTAGCCAATAAAGGCAGGATTGCTTCCCTGTCCGAGTCAGGGGCAAAGGCACTAAACGTCTCGGAGATATCAAGTAGGCCTTCCGAATAACCCGGCAATTTCTTTTCGCCGGGTGGGGAGGTGTCCCGACAGTAAAAATACGAAAGTTGCCAGTGCTTGACGTGGGAGTTGAGGGTGATAGGAGGCATTAGAGAATTCTTGCGGCGTTGGATAGAAACTCCGCCGCAAGCGAGAAGAGCACCGTCACCGCTTTCGCGGCACGGTTTGCACTGGAAGAGTTCAACGAAAAGAGCCAAACTTGGCGGAACGCACAAGTATGACTCGGAGAGGACGATGAAGTGAGAGATATTTAACATAGAGTTAGGCCCTATGTCAAATATGCGAAGGCCATAGTGGCTCAAAACATCGCGGAGAAAGGGTGACCCGGAGGACGGAAGCCCCGGGTCACGTGTTCCACAAGCATATTACCTCGTTTTCTGCTGGAGTAGGCCGAGTCTCGTTACCCGGCACCCTCCAGTGAATGTTTTCTTGAGGGGGAAGGACCCCTAACTCGACCAATTCTTCCAACTTGGCCTTGGTAACCGAAGATCGCGCCCAGTTGGCGGATATGGAGTTTGTAGTCTTGACCTTGGTCAGCTGCTTCCCCTGCTTCTTGGGCGCCATGGGGTTAACCTGTAAAGCATCAGGTAGGAGAACATGAGGAATGAGACTCGGAAGCTGTTAGTCGGTCGAGTACTGATAAGCGATATAAAGACAACATGGAAGCTGAGTATTATCCGGGTATCATTTTGCGGAATGAGGTACAAACTATCCGGGTATCATGTATTGTTATAAAAGCTATGGAGGTTCATGTATTGATAAACATCTGGGGATGATGGATGGTTGCCCGTACGTCTATCACGAGCAAAAGAACCGGAAAAGGAGGATTTTTCCGGCTGGTAGAAACAAGGGCGGAAAATTTGGACGGCCTGAGCCTGGATTGGAAATTCCATTTCCCGATTTGTGGCGAAATTAATGATTGCAGGTAGTAGGAGAGTGAATTGAAGTCTATATCTTATCTATTGGGCGAGCTAGAAAGAATACTAGCAACCTAATTCGGCGTGGCCGAGAAATCATTGGCGGGTCGATTTAGATCTAATCTGAGGTGAAATCAAGAAATTGCAAGGGCAAATTAATGGATGCAAGAGACTTACTGGAGGAGATTGAAGTGAAGCTTTGCGGAGGCAAATGGCGCAAGCCTGGTGTCCCTTCGCGATTCCTGGCGGGCAGGTCGGAGGCCTGGCGGCGGATCTTGGCGGTGGGGCGGAGCGCGCCGTGGCGGAGCGCAGCCGGCGACAGATGGGCTCCGGTGATACGCGCGAGGTTTCCGTAATGGCGCTCTGCGGGCTTGCGCACGGAGGAAGGAAGGAAGAGAAATGGGGGAAAGTGAGCCGTTGGGGTTAGGGTTATCCCTAAGGGCCTATTTATAATAGCTCGGGTGGAAAAGCTCAGTCCAACGGGCGGGACCCGGAAATTGCGGGGTAGCAGCTACCTGTTCGAAGTTTGGGAGATATGCTTCACATGCCGAGCGAGATATCCGGACGGAAAAGAGAAGGGGATCCTCTCCGTGGCATCGGGATCAGTTATCAAGTAAAGTATAGAGTTTGGGCACTTTAATCAAGGCTTAGACCCGGGAAGTAGAGCAAAACGTCTGGAGAAAGGTCGGGTTGCTATATGGCCACCATGGAGTTAGGCCTGGCTATATATCAAAGCACCCTAACCCGGCCTCCATACACTTGTGCGTTTGATATTTTTGCAGGGAATAGCCAGTGCTTCAAGGAAGGATCCGTGAAGCCCAAGCTATTCTGGTGACTACTGATGGAGGGATAATAACCCGGTAGGCCAACTCCAAGGTGTAACCCGGCCCAAGGGACACGGCGCAGGATCCGGCTAAGGATAATGAAACTTCTGGAAGGCCCAAAGTTTGTAGGCCTCGTAACCCGGATTGTGGGTTGCGGTAAGGAAAGCTAGGGTTTGTAAGCAGTGTCCGGGTAGGATTCAGGGTGCGCCTTGGAGGGCAAGTCGGGAGGGTACGGTGCTTTATAAACCGACCCCTACGTCTAGTTTGGAGAGATCTAAGAACCCTAGCAATATCGCTTGATATCGAGCATCCTGTGTAACCCGAGAGTTGAGTTATTATATCAAGATCGGAGACTCGGCGACTTTGATTGCCGGCTACCAGATCGATTATCATCATGTTTTCCTCTGAGCTAAACCCTCTCCCAAACGCCTGTGTCGTCTTGCCCCAAGATCAGTTACCCCCGGTAACGTCTGCCGTGATAATCCCACGACAACAACGCACCCGTCATGGAGACGGAAGATCAAACACCCGCAACAGAGGCGGAAGATCCGACATCCGTCAACAAGACGATGAACTCGGAAGCAGAATCCGTGCTCGCCGCCATTGAGGCAAGGTTAGAGTCGGAAACCGGATCGGATAACTTCGACTCCGAAGACGAAGATGAGGACGCCTTCGTAAGAAAGGTTAAGTCCTTTCAAGAGGGATTCCATGAAGTTCTAATGGCGAAACCGGCTGATACCACGGACGCCGGCAGCCAGGAAAGCCCTAAAACCCCTCCGCCAGAGGAAGAGAGAGAAGACGGAGAAACATCTCCGATATTCCCCAATGTCAAGGAGATGACAGAAGATGAACCTGTCAAAAAACCTCCCTCTTCCAAGAAAAAGCAACGTGCTGCTAAAAAACTCCAATACAAAATCCGGAAGAAAAAATCAGCTGATCTCGCTGATGAAAACCTGGAAGTAGGAGATGTTAGCGGAACAAAGCCTGCGGAGAAGAAATCCAAAGAAATCACTGCTCCGCCAATGACGGAACAGGAAGAGCAAGAGCTATTGCAAACACCAGTGGGACCAGATGAACCCCCTGAGATGCTGGAAGCCAGGAGACAAGCTTTCCAACGGCAACAGCAACATCTACTCAGATCTCGGCAACATCTCCAACAAACCCATAATGACATCAAGGTCATGAAGGAAGAAATAGAGGAGTACGAGAGAAAGAATAGATCCGCGTTAAAACCTACTAGGTTACCCGGAATCGCAAGACCAGAAGAACTGCCGCCAAAAGAAAGGTTCCATAACCCATCTTGGCAAAAGCAGGTAAACGGCAAAGATGCCAAGGGCGAACCAATATACAAGACCGCAGCAGAAAACGCGGAAGCAGCGTTCGCGATTCTTAACAACGATCTGTATTCCAACGGGGAAAGGCTCCAAGGGGTGTATGCTTTCTTAGGAAAAGCATTGAAACAACAACAGCGGGCCCAAGAGCGATCAGGGAGGCTGCATGACAACTCCGCCCTATGCAAGACAGCTACTTGCGCTGCTGGAGCACCTGGACCGGAAGAACCCGGGGATTCAGACAACTCAAAAGATAAAAAAGAGTATCCGAGAAAAGACAAGAAAAACCTCGACAACCGGGATGCAGCGTCTAGGACCGGATCCCATCTCCCTAAAGATGGACATAAACCCCATGATCGGGAAGACAAACACCGGAAGGACGGCAAAATAATGCCACCTCCGAGAAACCCAGTTGAGAAAGCTGGAAGATACGATATACCTCACAGGCGTGAGAGATCCCGGACACCTCCTAAGGACAAAGAAAGGTACATGAGTAGAACTCCGCCTAATCCAAAAGGGCGTGACCACGGAAGAGATAGAAACAATCCCGGAAAAGCGCGTTCGCGCAACAATGGAAGAGAAAGGAGCAGATCCCCTTCCGTCCATTCAGCCGGAAGATATTCTACACACATTGACAGAGCAGAAAAGGATGATCTATACTTTGGTCCTAAGTGTTTCACTGACAGGATCCGAAGAATAACGCTGCATTCTGGCTTTGCCAAGGTCGGTCCAACGTACCAGAAATACACCGGCAGCACAAACCCGGATACCTGGCTCTCGGATTACTATACAGCCGTCCAGATCAACAATGGGACAGACTTGGAAGCTGTCAAGTTTCTTCCCCTAATGTTGCTGGACGGAGCCAGAGATTGGATCAATGGACTACCATCAAGAAAAGTCGACAGCTGGGATGATATGGCTAGAGTATTCACTCAACATTTCCGGGGAACGTACAAACGCCCGAACAGCATCAACCAGCTAAACCGTTGCACGCAATTCGAAGATGAACCATACGTGGATTTCATCTCCAGATGGACAGCAATGAAGAATAGTTGCTCTGGAGTAATTGACGTACAAGCAATGCATGCTTTCGTCAATGGCCTAAAACCTGGACTCGTACCGTTCATGGTTGGTTCCAAAAAGCACAAAGATCTCGGATCTATGCTTACAACCGCCAATGAGCACGCTGCAGCTGAAGACGACATCAGAGCAAGAGGAGGCAATATCGAATCACTGATACTTGCCAAGAAAACCCCTCGTTCTGACAAAAAAGGAACTCCAGAAACAACAACGAAACCCAAAGAGGTCAACATAGCCTTTGGAGGAGAAAAGGGAAACAAGTGGAAAGGACGCAACCCAGATCCAATCAACTACACTCCAGAGGAGTGGGAGAGGATTAAGTCGGAACCTTGCGTTCACCACTCGCAATTTGGGAAACCCACCCATACAAACGCGCAATGCCGGCTAAATAAGCATATGAAAGGCAGTGCAGGAGCCGGAAGTAAGGGGAAGGGTTCCAAAAGGAAACCCGCCAAACAAAAGCCAGAAGCTGACAAAGAAGACAGTGAATCGGACACTGACGAAAAAATCCAGGAACAACAGCGTAAAGGCAAACCCAAGTTTCCGAGAGTTGATGGAGAAGCAATGCTAACTTTCTTAGCAACCCCGTCAGCAAAGGTAGCCAAAAGAACACTTCGAGAAATAAACGCGGTTGTTCCGGCAACCCCGAAATTCTTGAAGTTCTCCAACACACCGATAATCTGGGATCAGTCTGATCATCCCGGAAATATCCCTGAACCCGACACACAAGCTCTTGTTGTAAGCCCTATTGTTCAAAATACTATGCTAAGAAGAGTGCTGATGGATGGAGGATCCAGCATTAATATAATGTACCTGGATACACTGAAGCATCTGAAGATTTCCGAGTCTCAGCTCAACTACAGCAACATACGCTTCCATGGCATTGTTCCTGGCAGGCAAGCACGATCCCTAGGAGAAATTTCCCTAGATGTCACCTTCGGAGATAAAGATCACTTCCGGCAGGAAAAAGTATCCTTCGAAGTAGTGCCGTTCGAAAGCGTGTATCACGCAATACTCGGACGTCCAGCTTTCGCCAAATTCATGGCAAGATCTTGTTATATCTATAACAAGCTGAAGATGCCAGGACCCAAGGGAGGAGTAATCACTGTAGCTGGTGATTTCAAGCTGGCAAACGAGTTGGAGAAAGAAAACACCCTTTGCGCTAAGAGAGTCATAGCAAAGGAAGAACTGAAGGAATTAGCCAAGGAGGTATCGCCGTCAGAAATGCCGGCAGGAAAAGAAACCCGGAAGCCAACAGACAACTTCAAGGCGTCCGAAAATACAAGACAGGTAATCCTAGATCCCAAAGATCCGACAAAATTTGTCTTCGTAGGGACTGGGATGACTGACAAATAGGAAGGCGAGCTCATCAAGTTCCTCCGTGAGAACTGGGATATTTTTGCCTGGTGTCCAGCTGACATGCCAGGTGTACCCAGGGAACTTGCTGAGCACCAACTCAAGGTTATTCCTGGATCAAAACCCGTCAAACAAGGTCTCCGTCGATTTGACGGAAGAAGACGGAAGGCTATTGGCAAGGAAATTATCCGGCTTTTAGCAGCGGATTTCATCAAGGAAGTAATCCATACTGACTGGTCCGCAAATCCGGTATTAGTACCGAAGAAAGACACTACTGCTCTTAGAATGTGTATAGATTACACAGGCTTGAACAAATTGTGTCCGAAAGATAGGTTTGCATTACCGCGAATCGATCAAATAATAGATGCCACCGCAGGCTATGAGCTTTTGTGCTTTTTGGATGCATACTCCGGGTACCACCAAATACGCATTAAAAAGGAAGATCAAATTAAGACTTCTTTCATAACCCCATACGGGACGTATTACTACGTAACCATGCCGTTTGGCCTGAAGAACGCAGGTGCAACTTACCAGCGTTGCATGCAACGTTGTTTGCATAGTCAGATTGGAAAAAATGTCCATGTTTATGTGGACGATATTGCTGTCGTAACCAAGGAAAAAGATACACTCCTTGAGGATTTGCGAGAAACTTTCGAAAACTTACGCACCTACAAGATGAAGTTGAACCCATCTAAATGCGTATTCGGGGTTCCCTCAGGAAAACTTCTGGGTTTCATCGTTTCTCACAGAGGAATAGAAGTTAACCCGGAAAAGATCAAGGCAATCTTGAACATCACAAAACCTACCTGCGTCAAAGATGTCCAAAGATTGACGGGTTCCGCAGCTGCCGTTAGCAGATTTATTAGTCGGCTGGGGGATAAAGCCTTACCACTCTACAAGCTGCTGAAAAAATCCGACAAGTTCGAATGGACAGAAGAGGCCGATGCGGCGCTGACCCAGTTGAAGGAAACCTTGATGAAAGCTCCGATTTTGGCATCGCCAAAAGACGAAGAACCCATGTTATTGTACCTTACGGCTACAAATCGGGTTATTAGTGCGGTAATCGTTGTGGAACGGATAAAGGAAGAACAAAGCATACCAGATCAACATCCGGTATATTACATAAGCAAACTTTTTTCCGAGTCAAAACAAAGGTACCCACATTACCAGAAACTGGCGTATGGTGTATTTTTCGCATCTAGAAAACTGCGCCATTACTTCCAAGGGCATTCCATAACAGTGGTTAGTAAAGCACCACTAGGAGACATTATAAACAATGCAGAGGCAACCGGCCGAGTAGCCAAATGGGGCATTGAGCTGGCAGCCTTCGACATTAAGTACCAGCCAAGGACGGCCATAAAATCCCAAGTTTTGGCAGATTTTGTTGCCGACTGGACGGAAGCAATGGAAAAAACACCAATTCCGGAGTCCGAGTACTGGATCATGCACTTTGACGGATCCAAGATGAAGGAAGGAGCTGGGGCTGGCGTAGTCTTAAACTCTCCTAAGGGAGACACGATGGAGTACGTGTTGCAAATACACTTCAACGCCAGTAATAACGTGGCAGAATACGAAGCTCTGCTTCATGGCTTGCATATTGCAAAAGAAATAGGAGTAAAGCGCATCTTGTGCTATGGCGACTCGGATTTGGTGCAGCATCAGCTCAACCAAACCTGGGACGCAAAAGCCCTATAATGGCCGAATATCGGAGAACGGTAGACGAGTTCGCCATCTGTTTCTTTGGATTCGAGGTCCTTCACATCAAAAGGGAGGAAAACTGGAACGCGGATGCGCTAGACCGCATGGGATCAGAAAGGGTAAAAACCTTACCACCAGGAGTATTCGTTCAGCACTTACATGAGCCATCCATAAAAGGTGGAGACGTTGATTACCCTCTGGCGTCTGAATCAATCGAAGTCATGATCGTTAAGCCGGACTGGACAATTCCGTACTTAAACTTCTTAGTCAATCAGAAGTACCCGGAAGGAGCAGACGAAGTCTTGCAAAGACAAATACAGCGTCGATGCAAAGGATAGGCGGTAATTGACGGCTGCTTATATAAACGCAGTACTTCTAGAATTTTTCAGCGGTGCATCTCACCAGAAGAAGGAAGAGAAATACTGGAAGAAATCCATGCCGGCGATTGCGGACATCATGCTCAATCAAAAAGCATAGTCAAAAAAGCATTCCGCGCGGGGTTTTTCTGGCTAACAGCCAAGACAGATGCCGAGCATATAGTTAACACGTGTGCAGGATGTCAATATTACGCTAAGCAGACCAATTTGCCGGCCCAAGCACTTAAAACTATCCCCATTACGTGGCCGTTTGCGGTCTGGGGGCTAGATATGATGGGACCGTTCAAAACTGCAAGAGGTGGACTTACTCATTTGCTAGTAGCAGTGGATAAGTACACCAAATGGGTGGAGGCCAAACCCATCAAAAAGCTGGATGGTGCAACTGCTAGAAATTTCATCATCGACTTGGTGATGAGATACGGTGTGCCACACAGCATAATAACCGACAACAGGACAAATTTCTCCATCGGAGAGTTGGCAAGATATTGCCGACAAACGGGAATTCGCCTAGATCTAGCATCTGTGGCACACCCGCAATCCAATGGACAGGTTGAGCGAATGAATAGCTCAATCCTGCAAGGAATACGCCCAAGACTCGAAACTCCTCTTCACAGAGCGGCCGGAGCATGGGTAGAAGAGCTACCTTCCGTGATTTGGAGTATAAGAACGACGCCAAATAGGTCGACTGGGCAAACTCCGTTTTTCCTAGTTTACGATGCGGAGGCTATTCTCCCAACAGATATGATCCATGATAGCCCAAGAGTGCAAGATTTCGACGAATTAGATGCCGAAGATGCACGACAGGATGCCGTTGATCTCCTAGAAGAGGAACGAGAGCTTGTGCTTCAAAGATCCGCCATTTACCACCAGGGTTTGCGACGTTACCATAGTCGGAAAATCAGGCATCGCTCTTTTAAAGAAGGTGACCTAGTGCTGAGGTTGGTGCAGCAAAGGAAGCACAAATTAGCCCCAGTATGGGAAGGGCCATTTGTCATAAGTAAAGCCATGAAAAATGGATCGTACTATCTTGTTGACATTCGAGATACGGAAGACGATCCCGAGAAACCGAATCGCAAAAGAAAGAGAAAGATAGATGATGAGCTAGGAGAGACAAAAAGGCCTTGGAGCATCCAGCAGTTACGTCCCTTCTATACTTAGTTCAATATCTATGTAAACATCTTTTGAGATCATGAAATAAAGTCATTGGAATTCTGATATCCATGTTTTCACAAGTTCACTATAGTAAAAAAGCATGATTCCACTTTATCTATTTCCCAATGATCTTACAAAATACTCAATGTTAACCCGAATTGTGCCTGCGTGCTCGGCGTTAAAAAACTGAATGATTTTAGCCTGCTAATGGCTAAAGGAAACTCGGATTGTGCCTGCGTGCCCAAGTTTCAAGAAAGTTCCTTACAAATCTCTAAGCATTATCTGATCGAATGTATGTTGGGTCACTGGAACTGGTTAGTAAAAATGCCTTTAGTATGATCCATGTTTCCGAGTTTTAACTGATTGGTTATATCCAGTTACTCGTCATGACGATCCATAATGCTATCGAGCCATTTCAAACACTAAAGACAGTCAAAACACATATGCCAGAGAACTTAGAAGATAAAGGAATAATTCAACCCGACAATCTTGCAAGGAATTTCATAATTCAAAGCTGCAAAAGGCGGAGTTCTTGTTTCGACAAATGAAATAGAAGCGTTACCGTATGAATTACAGTGTAAAAATAGCGCTCCTATTATACAAATCCACCATCCAGGTTAAATGCAGTCCTTCAAGCATCCGAGTCTTCCTCGCTGCTTTCATCTTCGGGGACTGCGGGAACCTCTTCTTCTGGATAAGTGATAGAAATGATAACCATGGAAGCAATCTTGGTGGCGTGGCCTTTGACTTCATCAAAGATGGCGGTTCGCTGATTTTCTGTATACCCTTGAGGGACACCAGAGGCCACGCGCCAAGATTTCGCATCAGAATAATGCAGAGGCATAAGGCCTAGGGCCATGCGCGCACCACCTCGTGCAGCGGAGCGTAGGATGGACTCCTTTGATCCCGCAACTTCCATGATGGCACCCGGAAGTTTGTAAACTTCCGAGAATTCTATAGTACTTGTGGGAAGGAATTTGTTAATCAATTGCATTCCTGCATTTCTGATTGCGTTCCATACCTCCCCAAAAGCTCGGATTTTATCAATCCGAGAAATTCCTGGAATATTCCCTATTTTGATGGCAGAAACAAAAAAAAAAGTTTAGGCCACAAAATAAAGGAAAGTGAGACATGGAGAAATTGGTAAAAGGAACTAACTTACCAAGAACCTTATCAATTTCGGTGCCTTCTTTCATGCGCGGGAATAGCATACTTTCGAAATCACTGATAATAGATTTATCTTCCGCCGCTTGCAAAGAAGCCTTGGATTGAGCAATCCCAAGGGCCAGATTACTGGCTTCCAGGTCTTTTTGAACTTTCATAAGTTCCTTGCGAAGGCTCGAGTTTTCTGCACGGAGCCGAGATGCATTGCTAGCGTCCTTCGCTACTTTTTTGGCTTTAGCTAAAGCATCTAGAGGACACAAAAACATTTCGAGTTTATGAAAATTCGGGAAAAATGTTATCCGGATAAAAACTGCAGAGAATAGATACCTGTTGTTTCAGATAATTGTAGCTGAGATGACGCCAGCTTGTTGCTTTTCAACTCAATAATAGATTGAAGGGTTTTTACTTCTCTACTCTTGAGATTAAGCTTCTTAAAAACTTCCAAGTTTATGGCATCTGCGGAATGCTGAATACGGAAATGAAAGCCAAATGCTTAAGTATGAACAAGCATATGAAGAAACATTAAGAAGAATTCAGGTTTTCAACTTAATGCTTGGGGGCTAGAGGTGTCACCTGGCTCATTTCTCGCAAGTCGAACAAGCTCTCGTTGAACTCTTTGGCATATTCAGCGAAAAGAATCCCAACGTGATGAAGGCCATCTTGTAAGACCTGGCGAGGGGAAATATAATATCATTGCGAACAACTAATCCGCCCTGTGGCCAAGGACGAATTAGAGGGGCAGGAGCGAAGAATTTTTTAGCCTCCGGACGAATATATCCAAGATCGTCGAATGGTTCTTCTTTTATCCAGATGTTACTGTCCAAATTGGAGATGGGTTCGTTTCCAGCAGAGGTCCGGATATTTCCACCCGTCTGTGCTTCCGTTCTACCCCTCGGGCCCATGGCTGCAGAAGAAGATTCTTCTTTGATAGCAGTCTTATGTTTCTTCAGCTTCTTTGTTTTCAGAGGAGTTGGGGCAAGACTGAAAGAAGAATATCTGAGAGTTAAAGATCTCGAAGAATTGAAGGAGGATGGTAACTAGGAAAACTCCAGTAAAATACCTGGACGTGGCGATAGGAATTCCGTCAACAGTTACCATTTTCTCGAAAGTCACCTGCCTTTTGCGCTTCCGGTCGCTGTAAAACCTAGCATGTAGTTCGCTGAGTTCGGCATCGGAAGCAAGATCATTTCCTCCGAGTTCGTTGAACTGGGAAAAAATTTACAACATATTAAAAGGCGGAGATACAAATTAATCTGAGAAAAACTCGGAAACAAGGAAAGTATAAATACCTTAGGAACCCGATTTTCCACGTGATAAATGGCTAGGTTTTCTTCAATTTGAGCGCTGGTGGCAACCAGTTGATGAAGCCGCTTTATAAAATCTTTCTTGGTATAGGCTTTATCTGTTCCCCTCATGCTATCTTCTGGCCCTTGGTATTCGCAAAGAAGCCGGGAACGAAATGAAAGGGGCTGAATGCGACGTCCGAACCAGCATAAAACAGTGTCCTTCCCAGTTAAAGAAGGTTTGGAAGAAGTAAGCTTGGCAATACGGCGCTTTATCTTCATTAGATTTTCCGGCAATGTCTCAACTGCTTCAACTGTCCAACTCTCTCGAGGAATGGCAGCGGAATTAACAAATGAAGGAACCCCGATTTCCTTGCCAGGGAACGGGATGTCCTAATGATAAAAGAAAGAACCCAGCCAGGATTTGGCGGGTTCTGGCATTTGTATTCTCGGGAACCAATCCTCTCTATTTTTCCGAAGAATGAAAGATATAGTTCCACAGATAGGGGAAATGCCTTCTGTGATGTTATGTTTTACTTCAAAACAATATTGCCAAAAATCTAGACTAGGGGTTATTCCGAGATATCCTTCAAAAAGAGCTTGGAAGCTAGCTAGATGGAGGATGGAGTTTGGAGAGAGGTTATGCGGTTGGACGCCGTAATAGTTAAGGATGTCTATGAAGAAGGCAGAAGGAGGTAAACCCATACCTCGCGTAATGTGAGAGGTAAGGAGGACACATTCTCCGTCTTTTGGTCTGGGCTCGAGCTCACCATCTGAGTTTCGCCATTTGCCTTTAACTATTAATCCCTCCTTTGACATTTGTCGAAGGAGGACGAGGGAAGAGTTACTCGGATTCCAGTTGCCGACAAATTCTGCTTCTTCGGTCGCAGTGTGTTCATTGACTTGATGCAGGATCTTTTCCTCCGCCGTTTCAGGAGCGAACGGCGGGGAAGCGGCGGAGCTCGCGCCCGCAACGTCCGCGGCGGCGGAAAGGTTTTCTCCGCCCGCCGCGGAGGCCGCGGTTTTCTCCGGCTCGTCGCCGGCGTGCTTGGGCGACCCAAGTTGTGGATCCAGGTCGTTGATGAGGTCGTTGATGGCGGCGCGAGTGGGAGAAGACGGTGAGCTTGCCATTTCCTGGCGGCGCGATTCGTTTCAGGTGTGCTTGGAGGCGAGGAGCGCTCGGGGCAGTGCTTCGCTTGAGAGCTCGTGCGCGTCAATGGCGAGTGCGGTGAGAGTGCGGAAGGTTTTCGTTGAGGACGAGGATGGCTATTTATAGCTAGAAATCCGTCAAGATGCGTGCCAACGGCTATTTTGACCGTTGGATGTTTGCCGCGTGTCACTCGCCGGAAAATCCGGGAAATGAAACGACAGGGTAATGATGGTTATCTCCTTGTTTCCCGCGAGAACCTGTCAGAGATATGTTTCTGGGTTTTCCGAGTAAAACCCAAACGTCACTTACGTCAGCATGGTTAAGTGCGCTGACGTAAGAAGTTTCTTCTCCGCGAAGGATCGTGGGAGAAAAGCCGGATTTTCAGGATTCCGAGTTTCAGGTTACCATCTTTTTCAAAAGAAGAATAAGAAGAATCAAGAACTGCTGAATCAATATTTCTCGGACAAAGTATATTTGGCGAAAGACGGAGAATCAGAGTTTCAATCCTTCTTGGGGGCTACTGTCGGATATATACCAAATAGGGGTATAAAAGATGGTAGACCAAGTGCCGGATTACCAGGGTGGCCTAAGTGGTAGTGGGCTTAGGTCCATTAGGCGGCCCAGTAATCCGACGCACAGAAGCCGGATTCTAGAAGAACCCGGATCACGGCCCATGTGATCTGGCTTGGAGGAGAAGACGGATTCCTTGCTTTCCAAGTTACAAGTTACCGTAGTCTTCTAGGTTTCCTATTCTGTAAGCCCTAATCCGGCTATTATATAAAGCCGGACGGGAGATAGATAAAGAGAGGAATAACAGAGAAGCTCTACGCCAACTCGCCGAGAAGCTCATCCTCGTCGAGTAGCTAGATTTAAAACCCTCACATTGTAACCATGTTTACGGGCTTTAGTCCCGATTAGTGAGAAGTGCAGGAGTAGACACGTCGTACTGTCGCGACGTACCGAACCTAGGTAAAATCTTGTGTTCTGTGTTACTACGCGATCCCGTTACCCCACGTCTCTACCGTAGTCTCATGGCACCCCCGTCTATGAAAACTACTACGATGTCTCGACACTGCCAGAAAAAGAACAGTTGCAAAACCCTTCTTGGCAAAGGCAGGTGACGACATAAACGCTAAGGGCGAACGCGTCTACAAAACCGCAGTTGAAAACGCGGAAGCCGCGTTCGCCATCCTTAATGACAATCTGTACTCCAAAGAAGAAAAGCTTCAGGGAGTGTATGCTTTCCTGGGAAAAGCATTGCAATAGCAACTCGGCCTATGCAAAACTGGCACTTGCGCCGCTGGAGCACCTAGACCAGGCGAACCCGGAGATTCAGGCGATTCTAAGGAAAAGGAGGAAGATCCTAAGAAGGACAAGAAAATCCCGAACAATAGGGATGAAGCGTCCAGAACGTGATCCCATCTACCGAAAGGTGGAAACAAGCCCCGTGACCACAAGGATCGGGAGGAACAAAACCGGAAAGACGGAAAAATGATGCCGCCTCCAAGACGCCCAGCTGAAAAGCCAAAAGATATGAAAATCCTCACAGGCGTGAGAGATCCCGTACTCCTCCTAGGAACAAAGAAAGGCCAAGGAGTAGAACTCCGCCTTATTCTAAAGGACACGATAACGGACGAAATAGAGATAATCCTGGAAGAGCGCATTCGCGCAACAATGGGCCAGAAAGGAGCAGATCCCCCTCTGTCCATTCAGCCGACAGATATTCCGCTCATGTCGATAAGGCGGCAAGAGATGATCTATATTTTGGACCTAAGTGCTTCACTGACAGGATCCGAAGAATAACCCTACATTCTGGCTTTGCCAAAGTATACCAGAAGTATACCAGAAGTATACCAGAAGTACAAACCGGCTCTTAGATTACTATACTGCCGTTCATATCAACAAAGGGATAGACCTGGAAGCGGTGAAATTTCTCCCCCTAATGTTGCTGGATGGAGCCAGAGATTGGATCAACGGGCTTCCGTCAAGAACCGTGGATAGCTGGGATGATATGGCTAGAGTATTCGCTCAACACTTTCGGGGTACGTACAAATGCCCTAAGAGCATCAACCGGCTAAATCACTGCGTCCAATTTGAGACGAGTCGTATGTTGACTTTATATCAAAGATGGACAACAATGAAAAATAGATGTTCTGGAGTAAGTGATGTACAAGCACTGCATGCTTTCATCAACGGATTAAAACCCGGCCTTGTACCATTCATGGTTGGGTCAAAGGAGCACAAAGATCTCCGATCTATACTTACCACCGCCAATGAGCACGCAACGGCCGAAGATGATATCCGAGCGAGAGGTGGAAATATTGATGCTTTGGTTCAGGCCAAAAAGACACCACGTTCTGAAAAGAAGGCTACTCTAGAGGCACAGGCAAAACCCAAAGAAGTACATGTGACCTTTGGAAAGGATAATGGCAGCAAATGGAAAGGAAGAAGCATAGAACCTATCTTCTACTCTAAGGAAGAGTGGGAAAGATAAACTCGGAAAATTGTGTCCACCATACACAATTTGAAAAGCCTACCCATACAAATGCGCAGTGCTGCCTCAACAAACATATGAAGGGCACTGCAGGATCCGGGAATAAAAGAAAGAATTCAAAGAGGAAGTTAAATAATCAAAAGCCAGAAGCTGAGAAAGAAGAAAATGAATCAGACACTGACGATAAAATCCAGGAACAACAGCGAACAGCTGAAGCAAAATTCCCGAGAGTTGAAAGAGAATGTAACCTAACTTTCCTGGCAACTCCATCAGCAAAGCAGGCAAAAATGACACTACGAGAAATCAACGCGGTTGTTCCACCAACACCAAAGTACTTGAAGTATTCCAATACACAAATTACCTGGGATCAGTCAGATCATCCCGGAAACATCCCAGAACCCGACACGCATGCTTTGGTCGTAAGTCCTATTGTTCAAAACACTGGACTCAAAAGTGTGCTGATGGATGGAGGATCTAGTATCAACATCATGTACCTGAGTACATTGAAACAGCTACATATTTTCGAGACTCAGCTCAGGCACAACAATATATGGTTTCATTTTATTGTTCCTACCAGGCAAGCACAATCCCTAGGAGAAATTTCCCTAGATGTAACCTTCGGAAGTAGAGAACATTTCCGCCAGGGAAAAATCTCATTCGAGATGGTGCCGTTCGAAAGTGTATACCATGCAATACTCGGACGTCCATCTTTCGCCAAGTTCATGGCAAGATCATGCTATATCGATAACAAGCTGAAGATGCTAGGGCCGAAAGGTGGAGTAATTACCATAGCCGAAGATTACAAATTGGCGAATGAGCTGGAGAAAGGAAACGCCCTTTGCGCTGAGAAAGTCATCGCAAGGGAGGAATTGAAAGAGCTCGCTAAGAAAGTTTCGCCGATGGAAATTCTGTCAGGAAAAGAAAGTCGGAAGCCGGCAGATAGCTTCAAGGCCTCGGAAAATACAAGACAGGTTATCCTAGATCCCAAAGATCCGACAAAATTTGTCGTAGTGGGAACTGGGATGGCCGACAAATAGGAAGACACGCTCATCAAGTTCCTCCGTGAGAATTGGTATATTTTTGCCTGGTGTCATGCGGACATGCCGGGAGTACCCAGGGAACTTGCTGAGCACCAACTCAAAGTAATTTCAGGTCCAAAACCCGTCAAACAAGGTCTCCGTCGTTTCGATGGAAGAAGACGGAAGTCTATAGGCAAGGAAATTATCCGGCTTTTAGCAGCTTATTTTATCTGGGAAGTCATACAGACTGATTGGTCTGCGAACCCAGTATTAGTCCCGAAGAAAGACAATATTGTCCTTAGGATGTGTATAGATTACACCAGTTTTGAACAAATTGTGTCCAAAAGATAGGTTCGCGTTACTGCGAATCGATCAAATAATAGATGCCACTGCTGGCTCTGAGCTTTTATGATTTTTGGATGCTTATTCCGGGTATCATCAAATACGTATGAAGGAGAAGGATCAAATAAAAACTTCCTTCATAACCCCGTATGGAACATACTATTACATAACCATGCCTTTTGGCTTGAAGAACGCTGGCGCAACTTACCAGTGTTGCATGCAACGATGCTTGCATAGTCAAATCGGCAAAAACGTCCAAGTTTACGTGGATGACATTGTCGTAGTTTCCAAGGAAAAAGATACACTCATTTAAGATCTAACAGAAACTTTCGTGAATTTGCGCACTTATAAAATGAAGTTGAATCCATTAAAGTGCGCATTCGGGGTTCCCTCAGGAAAGCTTCTAGGTTTCATCGTTTCTCACAGAGGAATAGAAGTAAACCCGGAAAAGATCAAGGTAATCTTGAATATCACAAGGCCTACGTGCCTAAAAGATGTCCAAAGATTGACGGGTTCTGCAGCCGCAGTCAGCAGGTTCATAAGCCGGCTAGGAGACAAAGCTATGTCATTATACAAATTGTTGAAGAAATCCAATAAATTTGAATGGACAGAAGAGGCGGATAAAGCATTAACCCAGCTAAAAGAAACCTTGATGAAAGCTCCGATTTTGGCATCCCAAAAGATGAAGAACCCATGTTACTGTATCTTACAACAACAAATAAGGTTATCAGCGCGGTGATAATTGTGGAAAGGCGGAAAGACGAACAAAGTATACCAGATCAGCATCCAGTGTACTATGTTAGCGAAGTATTCTCCGAGTCAAAGCAAATGTACCCACACTACTAGAGAAAACCTTACCACAGGCGAACTAAAAAGGCCTACCACAGGCGCATAGTGGTGCGCCGGCGACATACACGCCGATGGTATTAGCTTACCGCATGCGCACAACCAGGTTCGCCAGCGGTATTTTTAGATACCGCAGGCGCACGGGCCAGGTGCGCCGGCACTAAATACCCCAGGCGCACAAGGCATGTGCGCCAACACAAAATACCCCAGGCGCACCAGCCATGTGCGCCTGCAGTAGGACTTTTAGGATTAAAAAAATACAGGGGCTGCTCCACATGCATACATCCCATACATTTCTTATTGTCATCGGTATTTAGACATTGTACATCCACTACAGCTAGTTACCTCACAACCAAATCAAATGGCATGACAAGACAAAACATCATCCACTATGTAGAACATGCATCTCACTTCCAACAATATACACTCACTACAACTAGTTACCTCACAAGTCCAGGACCTCAAAACATTCGGACCATTATGCAAACTCAACCCATCTGTTTGGTTTGGGATCACAAACACGCATCCATACTTCGACGATGGCCTAGTCAGAGCTGGGACCCTGCCGAGCCAAGCCGACCACCATGCGCTCCATCCTGCTAGCAGCCCCTTGCAAGCAACGCCGAATGGCAGCGGCAGCCTGTCCATATAGGTGCTCTGCAAAAAACAAATGCATCTCCATAAATAAAACACACCAATCATTGGGATTACCACTGTGTCAATATAGCATATCCATCATCTATATATCTATATTACGAGCCAAGCCCGGTGCGGCCGCACGTCGCGCCCATGTTGTGGTTACATGCTGGGAAACAAAAAAAGATAACTGTACAACTCTAGACAAAATAACTGTCGCAAACAATGGATGCATATACACTTGTTGAACTACCTTTTCAAATTCTGAAATACAAGACATACGTGGAAAATATTGATGAGGCAGTTCTATTGTAGATCCTTGCCTACTTTAGAAAAGCAATGTCACCGAAAAATTAAAAGGATTAAATGCTTGTATAAGAGTTGGATTACAATTGTATTAGCTGGATATGAGCTTTAGAAGGTTATGAGGATTTCAGTTCTATTGTAGATCTTTTCCTACTTTAGAAAAGCAATGACACTGAAAAATTAAAAGGATTAAATGCTTGTATCACAGTTGGATTACAATTCTATTAGCTGGATATGAGCTTAAAGGTTTGACATTATCACTTGATCATTTTGCCATTCAGGTTAAGGACTGTCCATGGGGGGGATTCGGGCGTCCCCCCCAAGAGGTTGCCGCGGTCGGATTACGTTGCACCGGTCGGATGACGATGCCGCGGAATGATTACGGTGCCTCGGACGGGCCCAGGAGGTTGCCGCGGTCGGATTACGTTGCACCGGTCGGATGACGGTGTGCACCAGTCGGAAGACGCTGGTGCACCGGTCGGATGATGGTGCCGCGGACTGATTACGGTGCTTCGGACGGGCCCAGGAGGTTGCCTCGGTCGGATTACGTTGCACCGGTCGGATGACGGTGTGCACCAGTCGGAAGACGCTGGTGCACCGGTCGGATGATGGTGCACTATGGTCTACTACAATATTACAGACTATATCTTTATTTCCCCAGCAACCCAATGTATATGCATTATGGTTTACTGCAATATTACGTATGTATGTCCTTGCCGCCACCGTCAGCCACCCGATCAGTCCTCTGTCATGTTCGGCTGGTTAGCATTTGGTGTCTTTGTTCCAAACACCAATTCACCAAGCCACCATACACACTATTCTTAGCTATGTGATCCTGTCTCAGTTCATCACATTTGCAAAATCCTGTCAAGAAATAATCTACCGAAGTACTTTTTTTTTTCTTATTCCTCTGACCCAAGAGGCATAAAGAAAGAAAAACAATCTTTCGAACTAAATGATGCATGTAATGACTTACTAAGGTAATGATGTACACAATCTAAGAGGCAGTACGACAAAACGGTCATCCCGCGAGCCTCGGACCGAGCCTCGGACCGGAGCGACCACAATCTAAGGTAATGATGTACACAATCAAAGAATCTGAACTTACTCGTGTGGGAATTTGACCTCGCGCCGAGCCTCGGACCGGAGCGACCACGCGAGCGCCGCCTGGCCGCATCCCGCGAGCGGCTCGACGCGGCCGGCGTCGGTAACCAGCGAGAGCGGGCTGTTGAGGTGCGCGCCGCTGCCGTCGACGATGGCGTCGAGTTCGCGCACCCACTCGGGCCGCTCCGCCGACTCCCAGAGCACCCGCGCGTTGAGCACGACCGGCCCACTCTAGCCTGCTGGACAGCAGCATGTCGCTCCGCTCCGCCAGCAGCAGCGTCTCCTCCGACACGTGGTAGCCCACCAGCTTCCCGGCCGCGTTGCAGGCGGGCGCCTGGAGGAACGACTCCTTGGTCCCTTTGTCCTCGCCCAGGATGCCGACGGGCACGGCACCCATGGACTTGACCTTCTGCGCCTCGTCGAACAGCTCCGTGCGGAGGATGCCGTTCTCGTCGGCGAACACCACCACGCCGTCCAGCTTCTGCTTCTGTATCGACCTGAGAGATCCAAATTTTCCGTTAGAGCGAGAGGGGAATTACTACTTAAACATAGCTCGATTTAGGGGAGCTCGATGGGATCTAGCTAGGCGCTATCGATCGGTAGTAGCAGTACCTGAGGGCGTGCATCCGAAGGTTCGCGGTGGAGGCGGCCTCGGGGCCGGCGAGGTGGAAGAAGTCGACGGTGGAGCGGGTGAGCACGGCGACGATGGCGTCGGTGCGGTGGCAGGCTCGACGATGATCCAGACGAGCGGACCGTCGACGAGGCGGAGGGTGTGCGCCAGGGAGGTGAGCGACGGCAGCTGGAGCGCGGAGGTGGCGGTCGGGGTGATGGCGATCACGGGCCTGGGCGGACCGGTCCCACAGCGTCGGCTGCTGCGCTGCGTGTTCTGGACGGCGGCGAGGATGTGGTGCACCTTGAGGAGCTCGGCGGGGTCCGGGTGCGGCCACTTGCGGACGCGGATGGCGTGGCGGCCAACGAACACGGGGCCTTGGTGGACCTGGTGGTGCGCGTTGGCGAAGGCCTCGCTCTCGGCGACGGTGGTCGGGGACAACAAATCCGCTGAAGTAAGGGGTGCAGGGGCGGAGCTGTGCAGCTTGGAGAGGATGGAGAAGGTGATGTGGTACATAACATGGGGGGCCACCAGAATCGGGAGGAGGTGGCGGTGGGAGGCGCTGGATGAAGAAAGGGGATATGAGAGGAGGCGGCTGGATAGGGTTCGATAGGTAAGGTGGCACGGGCGCAGGCGTTTGTGTGGCTCTGGATACCGCAGGCGCTTATGTATCGGGTTGCGCCGACGATAGGTAAGGTAGCACGGGCGAACATACAAGAATTCGCCTGCGGTATAAGCACAATGCCAGGGGGTGGTGGTTGGGTGTCCTGCCACCTTTTACCCCAGGCGCATTGCGTTCTTGTTCGCCTGGGGTAACTTTCTTACCCCAGGCGCATATGCTCTCTGTTCGCCTGCGCTAATTAGCCCAGGCGCATGCCCTTACTTGTTCGCCTGTGGTAATGCATGCTGCTATAAGCATTTCTCTAGTAGTGCCACATTATCAAAAACTGGCATATGGCATGTTTTTTGCATTACGGAAACTACGCCATTATTTCCAAGGACATTCCATTACAGTGGTAAGCAAAGCACCACTAGGGGATATTATCAACAATGCGGACGCAACAGGCCGAGTTGCTAAATAGGGCATTGAGCTTGCTTCGTTCAACATTAAGTACCATCCCAGGACTACAATTAAATGCCAGGTGTTAGCAGATTTTGTCGCTGATTGGACAGAAGCAATGGAAAACACACCAATGCCGGAGTCGGAATATTGGATCATGCATTTTGACGGATCCAAGATAAAGGAAGGCGCCGGAGCTGGTGTAGTGTTTATATCTCCAAAAGGTGACATTATGGAATATGTATTACAAATAAAGTTCAACGCCAGCAACAATGTGGAAAAATACGAAGTCTTGCTTCATGGCTTGCATATTGCAAAGGAAATAGGCGTCAAACGCATACTCTGTTATGGCGACTCGGAGTTGGTGCAACATCAGCTAAACCAAACATGGGATGCCAAAAGCCCCATTATGACCGAATATCGGAGAATTGTGGACGAGTTTGCCATTTGCTTCCTAGGATTTGAAGTACTTCATATCAAAAGGGAAGAAAATTGGAACGCTGATGCATTAGCCCGCATGGGATTGGAAAGAGTGAAAACACTACCACCTGGTCTGTTTGTCCAACACTTGCACGAACCATCGATCAAAGGTGGAGATGTTGATTATCCTCTTGTTGCTGAGTCAATTGAAGTCATGCTTGTTAACCCGGATTGGAAAATTCCATATTTAAACTTCTTAGTTGATCAGAAGTTCCCGGATGGTGCAGTCGAGGTCTTGCAAAGACAGATACAACATCGATGCAAAGGATACACGGTAATTAATGGTTGCCTGTATAAACGCAGTACTATCGGAAATTTTCAGCGGTGTATTTCACCTAAAGAAGGACGAGAAATCTTGCAAGAAATCCATTCAGGAGATTGAGGACATCATGCTCAATCAAAAAGCTTAGTCAAAAAAGCATTCCGCGTAGGGTTTTTCTGGCTCACAGCCAAGCCAGATGCAGAGCACATAGTAAACACATGTGCCGGATGCCAGTATTACGCCAAGCAGACGAATATGCCATCTCAAGCACTCAAAACTATCCCTATAATATGGCCATTTGCGGTCTGGGGGCTAGATATGAGGGGACCATTCAAAACCGCAAGAGGCGGACTTACACATCTACTCGTTGTAGTAGATAAGTATACCAAGTGGGTGAAGGCGAAACCCATCAAAAAAGTTGACGGTGTGACTGCCAGGAATTTCATCATTCACATAGTCATGAGATACGATGTCCCACAAAACATAATCACTGACAACAGGACAAATTTCTCTATTGGAGAGTTGGCAAAATATTGCCGGCAAACGGGGATTCTCCTAGATCTAGCATATGTGGCACACCCGCAATCCAATGGACAGGTTGAATGAATGAATAGTTCTATCCTGCAGGGAATACGCCCAAGACTCGAATATCATCTTCATAGAGCAGCTGGAGCATGGGTAGAAGAATTGCCTTCCGTGCTTTGGAGTATTCGAACGACGCCGAATAGATCAACTGGACAAACCCCGTTTTTCCTAGTTTATGGTGCAGAAGCAGTGCTTCCTATGGATATGCTCCATGATAGCCCAAGAGTGCTATAATACGAAGAATCGGATGTAAAAACGCACAACAGGATGCCGTCGATCTTTTAGAAGAAGAACGAGAACTTGTTGTCGGATATATACTGAATAGGGGTATAGAAGATGGTAGACAAAGAGCCGGACTACCAGGGTGGCCTACATGGTAATGGGCTTAGGTCCATTGGGCGGCCCAGTAGTCCGACGCGCAGAAGCCGGATTCTAGAAGAACCCGGATCACGGCCCACGTGATCTGGCTTGGAGGAGATAGATTAAACAAGCACAAGTTAAACGTAGTCTTCTAGGTTTCCTATTCTGTAAGCCCTAATCCGGCTATTATATAAAGCCGGACGGGAGATAGATTAAACAAGCACAAGTTAGACACAAGTTCAAGCTCTACGCAACTCGCCGAGAAGCTCATCCTCGCCGAGTAGCTAGATCTATTCCCTCACATTGTAACCCTGTTATACGGGCTTTAGTCCCAATTAGTGAGAAGTGCAGGAGTAGGTACGCCGTACTGGCGCGACGTACCGAACCTGGGTAAAATCCCGTGTTTTGTGTTACTACGCTATCCCGTTACCCCACGTCTCTACCGTAGTCTCATGGCACCCCCGTCTATGAAAACTACTACGATGTCTCGACAGCTGGCGCCCACCGTGGGGCAAACGACGTCAGGCGTGAAATTCCGATCTGGGATACTCGGCGGAATTGGAAGATCGATCACTGTCGGAAGCTTGGAATTTGACGACGATGTCGGGCGCTTCCTCGACAACGGATCCTACATACCGGCGCAAAACCACCTGGTAAGTGCCTGCTAACATCTTTATCGGACTAACTGCAGAGGCAATGGGGTTTTGCGGTGGAAGCAAATTTATCCCACCCGCCCTATACCCAGTCGAAGACGACTATGATGCCGGATTCTGCTCAGATCGCCGACAAAAAAGTGATACACACTTTATCGGCATGGTGCAATCCGAAATCGCTAAAAACACGGATGACGGAAATCCCGTGCAAGAGGCAGATAACAACCTACCCGTCATAGAGACGGAAGAACAAATACCCGTCACAGAGACGGAAGATCCGACATCCGTCAACCAGACGATGAACTCGGAAGCAGAGTCCGTGCTTGCCGCCATTGAGGCGAGGTTGGAGTCGAAAACCGGATCGGATAACTTCGACTCCGAAGACGAAGACGAGGATGCCTTCGTAAGAAAGGTTAAGTCCTTTCAAGAGGGATTCCATGAAGTGCTAATGGAAAAACCAGCTGATACAACGGGTGCCGACAGCCAGGAAAGCCCTAAAACCCCTCCGCCGGTGGAAGAGAGAGAAGACGGAGAAACTTCTCCGATATTCCCCAATGTTAAGGAGATGACAGAAGATGAGCCTGTCAAAAAACCTCCCTCTTCCAAGAAAAAGCACCGTGCTTCTAAAAAACTCCAATACAAACTCCGGAAGAAAAAATCAGCCGATCTCGCTGATGAAAACCTGGAAGTTGGAGATGTTAGCGGCACAAAGGCAGCGGAAAAGAAATCTAAGGAAATCACTGCTCCGCCAATGACGGAACAGGAAGAGCAAGAGCTATTACAAACACCAGTGGGACCAGATGAACCCCCTGAGATGCTGGAGGCCAGGAGACAAGCTTTCCAACGGCAACACCAACATCTGCTTAGATCTCGGCAACATCTCCAACAAACCCATAATGACATCAAAGTCATCAAGGAAGAAATAGAGGAGTACGAGAGAAAGCATAGATCCGCGTTAAAACCTACTAGGTTACCCGGAATCGCAAAACCGGAAGAACTGCCGCCAAAAGAAAGGTTTTATAACCCATCTTGGCAAAAGCAGTTAAACGGCAAAGATGCCAAGGGCGAACCAATATACAAAACCGCAGCGGAAAACGCGAAAGCAGCGTTCGCCATCCTAAACAACGATCTGTACTCCAACGGGGAAAAACTCCAAGGGGTGTATGCTTTCCTAGGAAAAGCATTACAGCAGCAGCAGCGAGGCCAAGAACGATCAGGGAGGCTGCATGATAATTCCGCCCTCTGCAAAACAGCCACTTGCGCTGCTGGAGCACCTGGACCGGAAGAACCCGGAGATTCGGATAAAAAACAGGATCCGAGAAAAGACAGGAAAAACCCAGACAACCGGGACGCAACGTCTAGAATCGGACTTCATCTCCCGAAAGATGGATATAAACCACACGATCGGGAAGACAAGCACCGGAATGACGGCAAAATAATGCCACCTCCGAGAAACCCAGCTGAAAAAGCTGGAAGATATGATATACCTCACAGACGTGAAAGATCCCGGACACCTCCTAAGGATAAGGAAAGGGCATAGAAGCAGAACTCCGCCTAAAGGACGTGAACACGGAAGGGATAGAGATAACCTCGGAAAAGCGCGTCCGCGCAACAATGGAAAAGAAAGGAGCAGATCACCTTCTGTCCATTCAGCCGGGAGATATTCTGCACACATTGATAGAGCAGAAAAGGATGATCTATACTTCGGTCCTAAGTGTTTTACTGACAGGATCCGAAGGATAACCCTGCATTCTGGCTTCGCCAAAGTTGGTCCAACCTACCAAAAATATACCGGCAGTACAAACCCGGATACCTGGCTCTCAGATTATTATACAGCCGTCCAAATCAACAATGGGACAGACCTGGAAGCTGTCAAGTTTCTTCCCCTAATGTTGCTAGACGGAGCCAGAGATTGGATTAATGGTTGACCATCAAGAACTGTCGACAGCTGGGATGATATGGCTAGAGTATTCACTCAGCATTTTCGGGGAACATACAAACGCCCAAATAGCATCAACCAGCTGAACCGTTGCACCCAATTTGAGGACGAACCATACGTGGATTTCATCTCCAGATGGACTGCAATGAAGAATAGTTGCTCTGGAGTAACTGACGTACAAGCAATGCATGCTTTCGTCAATGGCCTAAAACCCGGACTCGTACCGTTCATGGTTGGTTCTAAACAGCACAAAGATCTCGGATCTATGCTTACAACCGCTAATGAGCATGCTGCAGCCGAAGATGATATCAGAGCAAGAGGAGGCAATATTGAGTCACTAATACTCGCCAAGAAAACCCCTCGTTCTGACAAAAAAGGAACTCCAGAGTCAACGACAAAGCCCAAGGAAGTCAACATAGCCTTTGGAGGAGAAAAGGTGAATAAGTGGAAAGGCCGCAGTCCAGATCCAATCAATTACACTCCCGAAGAATGGGAGAGAATTAAGTCGGAACCCTGCGTCCACCACTCGCAATTTGGGAAACCAACCCACACAAACGCGCAATGCCGGCTAAACAAGCATATGAAAGGCAATGCAGGATCCGGAAATAAAGGGAAGGGTTCCAAAAGGAAACCTGCCAAACAAAAGCCAGAAGCTGAAAAAGAAGATAGTGAATCGGACACTGATGACAAAATCCAGGAACAACAGCGAAAAGGCGAACCCAAATTTCCGAGAGTTGACGGAGAAGCAATGTTAACCTTCTTAGCAACCCCGTCAGCAAAGGTGGCCAAAAGAACACTTCGAGAAATAAACGCGGTTGTTCCGGCAACTCCGAAATTCTTGAAGTACTCCAACACACCGATAATCTGGGATCAGTCTGATCATCCCGGAAATATCCCTGAACCCGGCACACAAGCTCTTGTTGTAAGCCCTATTGTTCAAAACACTAGGCTAAGAAGAGTGCTGATGGATGGAGGATCCAGCATCAATATAATGTATCTGGATACACTGAAGCACTTGAAGATCTCCGAGTCCCAGCTCAACTACAGCAATATACGCTTCCATGGCATTGTTCCTGGCAGGCAAGCACGATCCCTAGGAGAAATTTCCCTAGATGTCACCTTCGGAGATAAAGATCACTTCCGGCAGGAAAAAGTATCCTTCGAGGTAGTGCCGTTCGAAAGCGTGTATCACGCAATACTCGGACGTCCGGCTTTCGCCAAATTCATGGCAAGATCCTGTTATATCTACAACAAGCTGAAGATGCCAGGACCCAAAGGAGGAGTAATCACCATTGCCGGTTATTTCAAGCTGGCAAACGAGTTGGAAAAAGAAAACGCCCTTTGCGCTCAGAGAGTTATAGCGAAGGAGGAACTGAAGGAATTAGCCAAGGAGGTATCGCCGAAAGAAATGCCGGCAGGAAAAGAAACTCGGAAGCCAACAGATAGCTTCAAGGCGTCCGAGAATACAAGACAGGTAATCCTAGATCCCAAAGATCCGACAAAATTCGTCGTCGTAGGGACTGGGATGACTGACAAATAGGAAGGCGAGCTCATCAAGTTCCTCCGTGAGAACTGGGATATTTTTGCCTGGTGTCCAGCTGACATGCCAGGCGTACCCAGGGAACTTGCTGAGCACCAACTCAAGGTTATTCCCGGATCAAAACCCGTCAAACAAGGTCTCCGTCGTTTTGATGGAAGAAGACGGAAGGCTATTGGCAAGGAAATTATCCGGCTTTTAGCAGCGGATTTCATCAAGGAAGTAATCCATACTGATTGGTCCGCAAATCCGGTCCTAGTACCGAAGAAAGACACCACTGCTCTTAGAATGTGTATAGATTACACAGGATTGAACAAGTTGTGTCCGAAAGATAGGTTCGCGTTACCGCGAATCGATCAAATAATAGATGCCACTGCAGGCTCCGAGCTTTTATGCTTTTTGGATGCATACTCCGGGTACCACCAAATACGCATGAAAAAGGAAGATCAAATCAAGACTTCTTTTATAACCCCGTATGGGACGTACTATTACATAACCATGCCTTTTGGCCTGAAGAACGCAGGTGCAAACTACCAGCGTTGCATGCAACGCTGTTTGCATAGTCAAATTGGCAGAAACGTTCATGTTTACGTGGACGATATTGCCGTCGTAACCAAGGAAAAAGATACACTCCTTGAGGATTTGCGAGAAACTTTCGAAAACTTGCGCACTTACAAGATGAAGTTGAATCCATCTAAGTGCGTATTCGGGGTTCCCTCAGGAAAACTTCTGGGTTTCATTGTTTCCCACAGAGGAATAGAAGTTAACCCGGAAAAGATCAAGGCAATCTTGAACATCTCAAAACCTACATATGTAAAAGATGTCCAAAGATTGACGGGTTCCGCTGCAGCCGTCAGCAGATTTATCAGTTGGCTGGGGGCTAAAACCTTACCACTCTACAAGCTGCTGAAAAAATTCGACAAAGTCAAGTGGATTGCGGAAGCCTGGGAACGTCTAGAAAGTTATGTACCTTTCCATACTTAGTTCAATTCTATGTAAACATCTTTTGAGATCATGAAATAAAGTTGTCGGAATGCTGTCATCCATATTCTTTATAAGTGTAAAGTGTTTCCGCCTCATCTATTTCCCAATGATCTTACAAATTGCTCAACGTTAACCCGAATTGTGCTTGCGTACTCGGTGTTACAAAACTGAATGATTTTTCAGCCTGTTAACGGCTAAGGGAAACTTGAATTGCCTGCGTGCCCAAGTTTCACTTAAAACTTTCCTTGTTTTCTCTAAGTCTTATCTGATTGTGTGTGTGTTGGGTTACTGGAACTAGTTAGTAAAAATGCCTTTAGCATGATCCATGTTTCCGAGTTTTAAAACTGCTTGGTTCGTCCCCAGTTACTCGGCGTGAAGATTCATATTGCTATTTGAGCCATTTCAAACACTAAGGACATTTAAAACATACACACCAGAGAACTTAGAAGATAAAGGAATGATAAAACCCAAAAAACTTGCAAAGAATTTCATAATTTAAACTGCAACAGACGGAAGTTTCATTCATACAAAAGAAGCATTACATTTTGGATTACATTAAAAGAACAGTAATGCTCCTATTGTCTATTTTTTCTATCCAGGTTCCAGGTAACCCTTCAAGACTCTGACTCCTCCTCGCTGCTTTCGTCTTCAGGGATTGGAGGAATCTCCACTTCTGGATAGTTGACGGAGATATTTACCATGGAGGCAATCTGGGTGGCGTGACCCTTGACTTCACCAAAGATGGTGGTTCGCTGCATATCCGTGTATCCTTGAGGGACACCGGACGCCACGCGCCAGGATTTAGCACTAGGGTAGTGCATGCGCATGAGGCCAAGAGCCATGCGCGCACCACCCCGTGCAGCGGAGCGAAGGAGAGATTCCTTAGACTCCGCCACCTCCATGATGGCACCCGGAAGTTTTTCAACCTCCGAGCATTCCCCAGATTTTTCGGGAAGAAACTTGTCTACCAGCTGCGTTGCAGCAGCCTTGATCAAATTCCATGTCTCCCCGAAAGCTCGGATGCCTGCAATCCGAGTGCCATCTGGGGTATCGCCTGTTTTTTCCAATAAAACACCTAAAAAGGTTAGATGGAAAAACAGAGCAAGCAAAACATGGAAAGATGACAAATGAGTAAGAGATTTACCGATGAGCTTGTCGATCTCGGAAACTTCCTCCAGGCGAAGGTTCAGAGCGTCGGTCAAATCCTGAATGGTGGATTTGTCCTTCTCCGCCTGTTCGGAAGCCTTGGAATTAGCAACTCCAAGTGCCAGATTACTGGCTTCGAGGTCTTGTTGTGCCTTCACACGGTTCTTGTGAAGCTCAACATTCTCCTTGCGGAGATATTCGGCATTGCCAGAATCTTCAGCTGCTTGCTTAGCCTGAGCCAATGCAGCTGAAAAGCAAGGGAAAATCCGAGTTGATCAACTTTTTGGTAAAACCTTAGACAAATGTTTAAATCGGAAATTTCAGAAGGAAAATGCTTACCTTGTGTTTCCGACAGTGCGAGCTTAGATGATTCCAGCTCTGCCTCCCTTTCCTCAAGAATAGAAAGAAGACTTCTAACTTCTTTATTCTTGATGGTAAGTTTCTTGAAAACTTCCCTGTTGATGGCTTCGGAGGTTTGCTGAAACATAGCAAGGAGAAGAATGAGTACAAAAAACATCAAAGCAAAAAGCACGCATTTTGATTAATGCTTGGGGGCTAGAGTTATATACCTGGCTCATGCGCTGCAAACCTGCCAAGTTCTCTTTGAACTCTTTCGCGTATTCCGCGAAGAGATTCCCGGTTGCGTCTAAGCCGTCATTAATAGCTTTGAAATCCTTGTCAAAGGTGGGAATTTCCTCGTCGAAAGTCCGAGGTAATTTTCCCACCTCTGGAGCCGCCCTTTCCCTCGTGTCCGTGTCGGACACAACGGGCTGGCTGGGCTCTGGGGGCTTGGTGGTGGGGGCTGCAGTAGGCTCTTCCGCCATTGTGCGTGGCGTCTCCGGGGCTACGGCGGGAGAAGGTTGGCTGCCTCGGCTGGAAGAAACCTTGTGTTTCTTCAGCTTCTTCGGCTTCAGGGTGGAAGGCTGCAGGCTAAAAACATAAAATCCGGAAAAAGTTAAAACACCGAAGATGGATGAAAAAAATTCCCATGAAAGAAAATTCCAGAAGAAATAACCTGGAGGTGGCGACGGGGATTCCGTCAAGATCGATAATTTCTTCCGAGGAAGTTATCTTCTTGCGCTTGCGTCCACCGGTAGCGGCGGTGCGCAGCGCGTCCAGCTCAGCCTCGGATACCAAGTCCGAATCTGAAAGATCCGCGAACTGTCGGACAAGCAAGACCAAAATCAGAAACCAGGAAATCCGAGAAAAAATAGAACTGTACCCAAATGACTGAAAAATTACCTTGGGAACCGGATTTTCGGCCGTGTACATTGGCCGGCTCTCTGTGTATTGGTCGCGCGATGCGACCAACTGATTGATGCGCCGCCTAAGTTCCTTTGCGGGCCACTCTTTGGCGGATGTCCGCATGGGATCCTTGACTCCCGTGTAATCGCACAGGAGACGACCGCTGTGGTTGGCTAGTGGCTGGATCCGCCTAATCAGCCAGCATAGAACCGTGTCCATGCCAGTTAGAGGCGGATCCATGGAGGTGAGCTTGGCGATGCGCCGCTTGATCTTTAATAGATCTGGCGGCAGAACTTGGACGGCTTCTGTTCCCCAGTTATCCTGGGGAACGGCGGCGGAATTCACAAAAGGTGGAACCCCGACGGCCTTTTTAGGAAAAGGCATGTCGGGATGATAAAAGAAAGAACCCGTCCAAAATTTGACGGATTCTGAAGTTTTTATCTTGGGGAACCAATCCTCTCGGAATCTCCGAAGAGTGAAGGATATAGTTCCGCAAGTTGGGAGTGCGCCCTCCGAAGAGTTTCGCTTAACTCCAAAGCAGTACATCCAGAAATCTAACCTAGGTTCTAGCCCTAAGTAGCCTTCGAACAAGGCCTGAAAGCCGGCCATGTATAGAATGGAATTGGGGGGAAGATTGTGGGGCTGGATGTTGTAATGAGAGAGAACCTGGAGGAAGAAGGAAGATGGCGGAAGCCCCATACCTCGCAAAAGGTGGGAAGAAAGGAGTACCCTTTCGCCATCCCGTGGCGCGGGTTCAGTTTCTTCTTCTGGCAGCCGCCATTTCTTCTTGAGAACCAGGCCCTCCTTTTCCAAGTTTGGAAGGAGAGCCGGGGGAATACTGCAAGCACTCCAGTTGCCTGCAGATTCCGCTTCCTCGTCCGCTCCGGCGGCGGCGGCGGCGGCGGCCTCCGCGGCGGCGAGTTCGTCGCCGAGGAGCTCGATCTTTTCCTCCGCCGTTTCAGGTGCAAACGGCGGGGTTGTCGCGGTGCTCGATGTCGCAATGTCCGCGGCGGCGGAAGTGTTTTCTCCGCCCGCCGCGGAGGCCGTGGTCTTCTCCGGCATGTCGCCGGTGAGCTTGGGCGAGACTGGCTGCGGATCCAGATCGCTGACGAGCTCATCGATGGCGGTGCGGGTCGGCGACGACGGCGAGGAGGCCATCTTTTGGTGGCGCGTTTTCGGTGCGTTTGGATGCTAAGTGCGCCTGGGACAAGGACTTGCTCTCGAGCTCGCGTGCGCAGCAATGGCGTAGGCAGTGAGGAAGTGAGGAAAGTTTCGGAGGAGGACGATGATGGCTATTTATAGCCAGAAACCCGTTTAGATACGTGCCAACGGCTCTTTCGACCGTTGGATGCTCGACGCGTGTCGCTCGCCGGAAACTACGGGAAATATAACGACAGGGGAATGATGGCTATCTCCTCGTTTCCCGTGAGAATCTGTCAGAGATACGTTGCAGGGTTTCCCGCGTGAAACCAAGCGTCGCCTGCGTTAGCATGATTAAAGCGCTGACGTTATAAGTTTCTTTTCCGCGAAGGATCGCGAGAAGAAAAGCCGGATTTTCATGGTTCCGAGTTTTATGTTACCATCTCCTTCAAAGGGAAAGTAGAAAGAATCAAGACTGCTGAATCAAGATTTCCCAGACAAAATTTATTTAACGAAAGACGGAGAATCAGAGTTTTGATCCTTCCTGGGGGCTACTGTCGGATATATACTGAATAGGGGTATAGAAGATGGTAGACAAAGAGCCGGACTACCAGGGTGGCCTACATGGTAATGGGCTTAGGTCCATTGGGCGGCCCAGTAGTCCGACGAGCAGAAGCCGGATTCTAGAAGAACCCGGATCACGGCCCACGTGATCTGGCTTGGAGGAGAAGACGGATTCCTTGCTTTCCAAGTTACAAGTTAAACGTAGTCTTCTAGGTTTCCTATTCTGTAAGCCCTAATCCGGCTATTATATAAAGCCGGACGGGAGATAGATTAAACAAGCACAAGTTAGACACAAGTTCAAGCTCTACGCAACTCGCCGAGAAGCTCATCCTCGCCGAGTAGCTAGATCTATTCCCTCACATTGTAACCCTGTTATACGGGCTTTAGTCCCAATTAGTGAGAAGTGCAGGAGTAGGTACGCCGTACTGTCGCGACGTACCGAACCTGGGTAAAATCCCGTGTTTTGTGTTACTACGCTATCCCGTTACCGCACGTCTCTACCGTAGTCTCATGGCACCCCCGTCTATGAAAACTACTACGATGTCTCGACACTTGTGCTACAAAGATCCGTCATTTATCAGCAGGGACTGTGACGATATCATAGTCGGAAAGTCAAACATCATTCTTTCAAAGAAGGTGACCTAGTGCTTAGATTGGTGCAGGAAAGGAATCAAAAATTAGCCCCAGTTTGGGAGGGACCGTTTGTCATTAGCAAGGCTATGAAAAACGGGTCATACTATCTTGTAGATATTCGGGATACAGAAGATGATCCTAAGACACCGAATCGCAAAAGAAAGAGAAAGATAGATGTCGAACTAGGATAGACAAAGAGACCCTGGAGCATCCAGAAGTTACGTCCCTTCTACACTTAGTTCAATTTCTATGTAAACATCTTTAAGATCATGAAATAAAGTTGTCGGAATTCATGCATCACTGTTTTATATGTTCATTTTCCATACAAAGCATAAGTCCGTCTTTATCTATCTCCCAATGATCTTTCAAACTACTCAATGTTTAACCTGAATTGTGCCTGCGTGCTCGGAGTTATAAACCTGAATGCTTTTCAGCCTAAGCAGGCTTAAGGAAACCTAGATTGTGCCTGCGTGCCCGAGTTTCATACATTTGCAAAAATCCTTACTCTTTCCTAAGTATTATCTGATTGTTTGTGTGTTGGGTCACGGAAATTAGTAACTAAAAATGCCTTAGTACAATCCATGTTTCCGAGTTTTGACTGATAGGTTAAACCCAGTCACTTGGCATGAAGATTAAGTGTTATGGTGCCATTTCAACACTAAGGACAGTCAAAACATATAAACCAGAGAACTTACAAGGCAAAGGGTTAAAACCCGACAAATCTTGCAAAGACATAAAATTTTACTGCAAAAGCGGGATGCTTTTTTATACAAATGATAGATAACATTACAATGATATTACATTGAGAGAATAATAATGCTTCTATTTTTCCTGCCATCTACCCAGGATTCAAGTGGCCTCTTCGGGATCCGAGTCATCCTCCTCGCTGCTGGAATCCTCAGGAGTTGTCGGAATTTCCTCCTCGGGGTAGAAGGTGGAGATGTTCACCATCTGCGCTATCTTGGTAGCATGGCCTTTGACAGAGTCGAAGATGCTGGCTCGTTGCGTGTCCGTTTATCCTTGAGGGATACCATTCGCCACGCGCCAAGATTTGGCGGTGGTGTAGTGCATACGCATGAGCCCAAGGGCCATGCATGCACCACCACGAGCTGCGGAGCAAAACGAGGACTCCTTCCGGTTCGCCACCTCCTCGATCGCCTCCGGGAATTTGCTAACTTCCAAGAGTTCTCATGCTTTCTCGAGAATGTACTTATTGATAAGTAACATCCCGCAGACTTCAGCGCGACGAAGACTCTCCCGAAAGCCCGGATTCGATCAATCCGGGTAAGCAAGGGATTTCCCTCTGTTTAAACCAACAAAGGAAAGTTAGAAAAAACAGAGGAGTAAAAAGAAAAAAATACCGACAAAAGGTATAAGGAAAAATCCGGTAAAAGTTTTATACACTTACCAAGAATTCTGTCCATTTAAAAACCTTCTTCAAGGCGTTGATTTAGAGCATTCTCTAAGTCCAGGATGGTGGCCTTGTCCTTCTCGGCCTTTTTAGAAGCCTTGTACTCGGCAATACCGATAGCCAGTTGTCTAGCTTCTAGATCTTTTTGGAGCTTGACATTGATCTTGTGAAGTTCCATGTTCTCCTTTTGGAGGTTCTCGGCATTGCCGACATCTTCAGCTATCTGCTTGGCTTTCGCCAAAGAAACTGAAAAGCAAGGAAATTGAAGAGATTAAAACTCGGAAAATGACTTAGAAAAATCTTCACAGAAACAGCAATGTGAAAGAATGAAAAACTTACCTGCTGATTCTTTCAGCTCATGCTGAACGGAGGCCAACTCTGATTCTTTCTCTTCAAGAATATTAAGGAGAGTTTTCACCTCCTAATTCTTGATGGTAAGTTTATTAAAAACTTCCATGTTTAATGTCTTGGCAGTTTACTGAAACATGGACAAGAGAAAAACGCTTAAGTTAAAACAAGCAAGAACAGGAAGAAAGCATACAGGCAAAAAGTATACAATTGGCTAAATGCTTGGGGGCTAGAGATATTTACCTGGCTCATTCTTGTAAGACTTGCCAGATTTTTGTTGAACTCCTTTGCGTATTCGGCAAAGAGAATTTCGACGTGGCAAAGGCCGTCTTGTATGACCTGCCGAGGCGAGAACACGTAACTATTCCTAACTATAAGCCCACCTTGCGGCCAGGGACGGATTAAAGGAGATGGAGCGAAGTACTTTGTCGCCCACTGATGGATATATCCGTGTTCGTCAAAGCGCTCTTCTTTTACCTTGAAGTCTTTGTCAAATGTCGGGATAGGCTCCTCCTCTGGAATGTGTGAAGGACCTCCCGTTTCTGGCTCCGCCCTTTCCCTCGCGTCCGACTCGGACGCAATAGGCTGGCTGGACTGCAAGGGGTATTCTCCCTCCCTTGCAACCGAGTTTTCCTCCCCTGCGGCAACTTGAGTGTCGGGTGCTGCAGTGGGAGATGGCTGCGCTCCTCTCCTAACCACATCCTTATGTTTCTTCCGGCTTTTTGGCTTTAGGGTGGTTGGAGCAAGGCTGGAGAGGAAAAGCAAGAAATTCCGAGGAGTAAGAATCCGAGAAACAAAATTCGTGCAATAAAAAGCATAGAAAAGGAAAAAAAAAAGACCCGGAGATTTCTTACCTGGATGTTGCGACGGCAACGCCGTCAAGGTTAATTACCTCCTGAGTGCTGGAGGGCTTCTTCCGCTTCCGCCCGCCTGCAAAGTTGGCACGCAACGCGTCCAACTTGTCATCGGAAGCAAGCTCAGACTTGGGAAGAGCCAGAGTCTGTCAAAAATGCAAGGTCTGGGTAAGACAAAACATCCGAGAAAGAGGAAAATCGAGAAATTACCTAAAGACGAAAACTACCTTTGGAGCTGGCTTCCCAGCATGGTACATTTCCCGGCTTTCTTTATACTGGTCTTGTGTAGAGACCAGTTGGTTCAACCGCTTCTTGAAGGCCTTCTTCGAGAACGCTTTATCCGTTGTCCTCATCGCGTCCTCTGGGCCCGGGTATTCACACATTAGCCGTTTTCCGCGATAGGCTAATGGCTGAATGCGCCTCCCGAGCCAGCACAAAACTGTGTCTGTGCCGGTGAGAGTAGGAGTGGCGGAAACAAGCTTAGCAATATTTCGCTTGATCCTCATCAGATCTGCTGGCAGAGTCTGGACCGCGTCTGCCGCCCAATTATCTTGGGGAGTAGCTGCGGAATTAACGAAAGGTGGAATTCCCGTCTCCTTTCAAGGAAACGGGACATCTTCATGATAAAAGAAGGAACCCGTCCAGAATTTGACGGATTTCCGAGGTTTTTATTTTTGGGAACCAATCTTCCCTAAACCTACGAAGGGTAAAGGAGATGGTCCCACAGGTGGGGAGAGCGTCCTCAGAAGGGTTGCGCTTGACGAGAATGGTGATTCCCTCCGCAGGCTCGGTGACGAGAGGCGGGGGATGCGCGGTAGACGACGACGACATGTTTTCGGCCGCGGGAGGTAGATCCTCGCGAGCCGAATCGCCGGCGTTTCCCTCCGGCGTGTTCGCGGCGGCGCGGACGGGGGAGTCGAGCTGCGGGTCAAGATCATTGATGATCGACTCGATGTCCAGGACGACGTTGGTTGCGTCTGTGTGGTGCGGGGAGATTCTCCGTCAGCCATTTTCGGTCGGCGCGGCTTAGATCCGGATCCTCCGATGATTTCCTCCAAGGAAGGCTTGAAACTTGCTCTCTGCTCTCGCTCGAGCTCTGGCTCTGGTTCTGGCTATGGCGTTGGGGGCTTGAGGAAGGAGATGAAGCGGAAGGGTATCCGGAGACCCCAAGGCGGCTATTTATAGCCGGGGATGCGCTGAGATTCGTTGCAACGGCTATTTTAGCCGATGGATCGCTGACGTGTGGCACGCCCGAGATTTTCGGAAAATGAACAGATAAAGTGATAAGTGCTATCTCCTCGTTTCCCGCAAGAATCTGTCAGGAGATACGATGCAGGGTTTTGACTAAACCCAAGCGTCCGTGATGTCAGCACGATTTCATCGCTGACGTCATGAAGTTCCCTCTCCACGAAGGGTTTTCGAAGAAAAGACGGAATCTGGTAAATCCGAGTTTTGAGTTAACAAATTCTGGGAAAAAGAAGAATCCAGATCAAGCGCCAAAATTTCTCGGAAAAGAATGCATATTGACGAAAGGTGGAAGAATGAAGTCTTAATCCTTCTTGGGGGCTACTGTCGGATATATACCGATTAGGGGTATATCCGGCATTGCTCTAAAGAGCCGGATTACCAGGGTGACCAGTTGGTAATGGATTACAACCCATTAGGCGGCCCAGTAAGATGATGCGCAGGAAACCGGACTCTAGAGGAACCCGGGCCACGGCCTAAGGTGGTGCGGCTTGGAGGAGAAGACGGATTCCTTACTTTCCAAGTTATATACTTTTCGTAGTCTTCTAGGTTTCCTTTCTGTAAGCACTATCCCGTCTATCTATATAATGCCGGACGAGAGAGACGAAAGACACAGACAATTAGCTAGAAGCCAACTCACCGAGAAGTTGATCCTCACCAAGTTTGCGAAACCCTACTCACATTGTACTTTGTATACTTCAGCCTTTAGCCCTGATTTAGTGAGAGTGCAGGAGTAGGAACGCCACCTAGCTGCACTGTACCGAACGTGGGTAAACTTGGTGTTCTCGATCGTCGTACTACCACGTCCCCCCACGTCTCTACCCGTAGGCTCATGGCACCCCGTTTATGATCCTTACTATGATGTCTCGACACAAGTAATTAAGATAAATCTAAACACAACTTAAACTCCGAGATCCTATAGAATCTCATGCAATAGTTTGAGGATTAGGGTTAAGGTTTTTGTCACTCCTATAACTCTATCATAAACAAACAAATACGTGATGTATTCCCCTAGGCCCTATTAAGGTGAAGTATTTTGTATTCGACGTTAGAATGACACTAGTAGAAGAATTATGCCACAACATAAATATCAAACCATTAAATGTTACTCAATTTTATGTTACTAATAGCAACGATATTTCTCCCATGTGTTAAAGATCTAAATGAACTACTCACGAGAGAACATATGGATAATTATCAGCAGTGATATATTTATGACCAAAAATCTTGTCCTAACAACAATTCATTGATAAAACGCACAAGCATCAGCTCCAAAAGAGTAATCAACACCGGTTAAGCAATCCCAATGATAGATAACAGTTACAACCATAGATGTTACAGTGGAGTGAGATGGGATGAAGATGGAGATGGTTCTGGTATTAGAGAGGATGTTGATGATGACACCCATCATCATGACAATGATAGTCGTGTCGATTTCCACCGATGTAAGGGAAGTTTCTCTAGAATTGGCTGCCGAAGTGCTCTTTCTCTCGGTCTCGTTTCTACCGTGATGCGATGAGGAAAAAATAATACGAAGTCGCCCCGAGAAAATTAGGTCAGAGAAAGGTTGTACGCCAAACGGCACCGGGAATCGAGCCATAGGGCAACCCTTGGATCCCATCTTCTGGCTTCATGCTTATTTCTTATAAAATAATTTTTATATTCTTCTAGTAATTTTCTAAGCGCTGGAAATTCGGTATTCCTTCAGGTGTTTTTTTTCCTTTTCGTCCCGGACTCCAGTGTTTTCCCCCAGCCCAACAGAGTTCAAACCCTAGTTTATACAACTGTGTGTCTCGTTTGTTCTGTGTTTCGTCAAAAAAATGCAAAGAGAAATGCGACATTTACGGGCTGGATTTTACGCGATTCACTCACGGGATGATGTGTTTGTTACCAGTTGGTGCAAAACAGTGAGCTGCACCGTGATTTTAGGAACGTGGTGCCTTCACTTACCTCCACGTCTGCCCGTAAGTAGAATTCTGTAAAAAAAAATCACTACATTTGATGTTTTTCAAAAAACCACCATTTTTCATCATTATTTGCAAAAACCACCGACTCCTCGTAACAGTTTTGCAGAAAGCAGTGATCGGCCAGTTTAGACAAGTTAATGACTTTTCTGACACATTAGGACCGCTCTAGATCCGCCCACGCTCCCCCACTTAAGCTCCAGCTCCGCTGTCCCAAGCCCTCCTAGCCTGCCTGCTTGCACACAACCAAAACAAACATAGTCTAAATCAATTCGGACTGTCGCTATGACGCAGCTCCTCGTTCCTCCAGCTTTGGCGACCGCAAACCTGGCCACCTGGCTGGACCTGGGAGCCCGCAAGGACGGCCCGTCACGGCCTGGCATGACACGGATTAAACGGGTCGTGCCTGACCAGTTGCCCGCCAGGTGCCGTGCGTGTCCCTCAAGTCTAGTGGTGGTACACTTTAAATAATAATGAATGCAGCTAGACCTAGGAAATTTTTCCTAATCTCAAAAAAAAAAAAAGCTAAGAATTTTTTTCATACGATTCACGTACCACCTGCAACGATGGACCTCCAATGTGGTTCACCATTCAATCTGGTCCGGTGGGTACGTGAACCGTACCTAAATCGTCGTACACGTTAAATAAAATCGTCGGCACAACTCTCTAGACTAGATATGTTTCTAGGAACATAGGACCGAAAGCTCTGAGAACAACTAAAGCATCGGGCCGGTAGTTATATTGTAAAAAAAATTACATGTAGCTGTACAAGACCATATATATTGATCACAAGAAATCTATGAAGTTGAAAGTATTTACAACCATGGTCAAACACCGAGCGAAAATAAGGTTAGTTAACTAAATTAAAAAAATAACGGACGGAATCTCGGTAGGAGGATAAATCAAGAAGTAAATCGGAGTAAGCAATGCAATTTTAACCCAGGGTCGCCTATTTTTCATATGGAGCAGGGTGGATCGAGCTCCGTTATGGATGCATCCCAAAGATCCTTCTTACCTCTCGTGTATTCCCAGGTTTCGCGAGTGATTTTCCGGGCCCAAATCCGACCCCGATAAATCACAAAAGATTATGTTACCTTGAGCGATTTGTCATGGATCCTAATGTCCCATCGGCGCACCGTCGCCTTGTTAGCGACCCCCCCCCCACACACACACAGACACAACGCAATGCAACCCGTCTATCTCACATGCGCAGAGAGCATAGCCTATCTTCGGAATATACAACTCTCGCTATAAGAAATGTGTTGATACATGACGTTCTCGCAATGACGGTGAACTAAATCGTCATAAATTATGACGGTTCTATGCCAAATCGTCATTAGCCGTTAGAGTGGATCAAAACATTGAATATTAACAAAGATTTGACAAAAAAAAAAAACGTCGCAATTTTATAAAATGATATCGTTACGAACGATCATGGCCTTATTTCTAACCAATTACGACGAATTTCAATTGTCATGACATCCTAAATGTGGATATGTTGACATGACTGGACGGGCACATAGCCAACTTCGCCTAGTTGTCATGTCTATTGGGACGGCCACATCATGAACTCCTCCTACATATCATGTCTATGGCCACATAATCAATTTCCATGTAGCTGTAATCGACATGTGGGACCCGTCCAGCAAACCACCACGGGGGACACATAGGTGGACACGCAACGTCCATGTGGGACCCACCAGCCATGTGGGACAGGAAAAGCCAACCTGTCATATGGGACCTACCAGCAAGCTGAACTGAAATTGCGACTAAAGTCGCAAAAATAGGACGAGGGGGCGCGAACCGGAGCCGGCTCCTCTAACGTTGAGAAGGAAAGTCACCTTAAATTGTGAAGGAAAGTCAGGGGATTGTAGCATAATTTTGTGTTTTATTCATTGGTGTTAATTACGGTAGCTAGTTACTGTAGGGTACATAATCTGAACTAACTTTTTAGCACCATATTATTGATTGCAAGTAATGACAATAAATATATAGCTTACATTTATAATATAAAAAGTAATCTAAATCCTAGTTGACTTAAAAATATGATTTTGAAGAAGCAAAGTCAGGTTACTGTAGCTTAGGTGACTTTGATCCTCAATGTTAGAGGAGCCGGCTCCCGCGAACCCGCGACCTCACGTTGTCCACAATCGCACCTAACCTCAGGCCAAACGACACTTGCTAAATAATGAGCGCACTAGACTTACATGAGGTTAGCCACAAGTGAACTTGGGTCTCGGTGGACTTGGGCCACCAAACATGAGCGCACTGGCTTTACCTCCGTCGCTTACCATGGGCCCAGATTCGGCCTATCAAGCCAGCGCTGGCGCGGGCTTTAACAGCTAGCTAGGTTGGGCTGACTCGATTTGTTTTGTTTTTCTGTTCTCATTTTCTATAATTTGAATTTGACCTTGAAATTGAAAAAAACAATTTTGAAATAAATAAATAAATCATTTCTAGTAATTATTGACCATTTGGAACCATTTTTGTGAAAAATATACAATCATACTTATGAGCATACATTTGTTGAGACTTCAAGGGATTTTGAATCACGCTTTGGAGCAAAGGTTTTACTTTTTTTAATCTTTTATGCCAATTTTTTAAAAAACGCGAAGGTTTTCCATTTTTTCAACTATTTTTTATTAACATTAGGTCACAAATAATGACACAACATGATGTTTTTTCATTTTTTGAATTTTTTTTGGAACTTTTATGCCGATTTCGAAATACGATGAAAACGGGAAACATGACCGGTCCTAGAAAGGTGTTGAATATGGCAAAACAATTTGTATATCTCTGAAGAAATAGGTACTTGTGTACCTAATTTTTTTCTTTTTACAAAAATCATGAGCAAACTACGAGGCAGATGTAGTTCAAATTTGGACCGGTTTCACCTGAATCGTCAGACATTTGTCTTTTTCAAAAGATGTGTATTTAAAGCTATTAAGAGGTAGCAATTTTGTTATCTGAACATTAAATGTGGTGTAATAACTTTATAAATTTATGTGGTACAATTTTGAAACATATTTTTGGTAGGTGGTTCACAAAAATCCCCTTTTTTGACACTCCAAAAATGGAAAATGATATTTTTATTCGGTGAAAAATAGAACTTTCTTCAACAACATTGTTCGTTGTTCCAATATGCATGTTTGTGTTTAATATGGACACATTTCGACAAACTATGCTATGGATGTGGCCTTAACATCCGTCGTTTGGGCCGAAAGCCATGAAACTTCGTAGATGATAGCTCATTTCTGTGAACACTTTTTCGTGATAATTATCGTATTCCAAGTTTATTTCTTACATGACATATTGTTCTTAATGCATTTTTCTGTTGTACACAAACAATCACTTCGTTGCTGCAACTTAATACAACGAGATTTGCTAGATTGTTGTCTCAAGGTGTACTTTTAGTAATTGATGATGTCGGATCGCTGTCTATTTATCATGACATAATGACTACAATGTTAGAACCCGTGAACGTTATCTCGTCATAACAATATTGTTATAAGTTCATGATTTTACAATTGCCCAACCATAATTTGTTTACCTAGCATGTTTATTATTCTTAGGAGAGACACCACTAGTGAAACTATGGCCACCGGTCCTATTTTCCACACCGATTACAACCTTGTTGATTTGCTTTTGCTCATCACTTGCTCGTTGTTCTATTTTGATTTAATCATCTCCAACCATTCGATATAATTAATTCTCTAGTTTTCAGCAAGACGGGAAGGTTGACAACCTTCTCGGAAAGTTGGGGGCAAGAGAAAGTTTATGTTTCTATGCAGATCCATGCTTGTTGAAGCGCCAAACAACAATCAACCTACCGAGAGACTTCAAAATCCTACTACATTTATAACACTGGTTCCTCAACTGGGGAAAAATACTGCTACGCGACATCATACTTTTATATCGGAGTCTCCCAACGAACGTATTTTATTGCCTTATAGATAATTTCTCCTTCTGTTTTCGGACTTCCTGCATACATAGGGGAGGTGTGCACTTGGGCGATAAAATACCAAAAACCTATCTTAACAGATGAAATTCATTAATAAAATCACAATATAAAATGGATATATAACCCACAACTTATATTCCTTATATTTTTGTTTCTCTCCTTTTGTTTTAACAATTGCGTCCTACGTGATATGTAGATTTGTCAGTGACATCGGACGGTAGTTTATATGTACGTCCATTCTTAAAATCCCAAATTTCCTTTAATAATTGTTAATATTCTTCAATATCTACTAGGTGTTAAATTTTGTACCAAAATATCAAATAATAGTAGTGATCCGCGTGGTACTAATATTATGGAAGTATTAGTATGCATGGGAGTAGCGTGTACTTATAACCAAATTAATGTACCATTAAAAGTAAATATATGTTATAAATGTGTAGTGTGATTTAGGTAATATTGATATTTTACGTATCCACACATTAATGCACCATTAAAATAAATATACTACTTCCTCCGTCTCAAAATGATTGCCATATAGATGGTTGTATATAGATGCATTTTAGTGTTAGATACATTCAATTCAATCCATTTCACCGACATTTATTTTGATACGGAGGAGTAAGTGAAAATTATACGTACCCATCCACATATTAATTTATTTGAATCAACGCATATATTTGATTACGTTTATAATTTCAAGATATTTATCCAGCTAACAAAGTGCTTTAGTACAACTATAGTCACACCAATCCGCAATGCTATAAAAGGATTCCCCGTTTCTCTTGGCATCCTTCATAACTCGCAGAACAAACAAACACCCATCAATCTGTTTCCAATTTGCAGCAACATCTAGTTATCAAAGATGAGGAATACACTCACGCTTGTCGTCGCCCTTGCCTTTCTCGTGATGGCAACAGGTACTCATTTCTCATATATATATATATAGCTTGGTTGTAATGACAAGAACACGTGGTTTGAAGATTTTCTACTTATTATGGTGCCATTATTTGTTGGCAGAGGGTTCGTGTTGGGGAAGGTTTGTGTTCTTGAATCAACCATGTGATGAAATGTCGAACTGCCATTCGACATGTGAGGAATATTTCCTTGGGAAGGTGTGTCATAGGTGCACCTGGTCGGCGGAGTGTGGGGACTACAATGGCTGCAAGTGCAGCATGTGTACCCCCCAACCAGCATAGCAGAGCAATGGAACAAAATACTAACTAGCTAGTTCAGATATGATGGCATGTTCACTATAATAATCACATGGGCGTGCGGGATGCCGTGATGGCTTAGTTGGAGCAGGCGCTCTTTATTGGAGCGTGATATGGAATAAATAAATGAAATATCTATTGATCAGAAGAAAATTATGAAGGGTCATGATTAATTTCCGCGCCCTTGTTGGCTGTTACGACCGCGCTCCGCCTAAACCAAGAGTATCTTGTTGGCTACAAACTACTCCTGAGTCGTGACCAGAAATATCGGACCTAGATGAGAATGAACTGTTCCACGAATTTTGCAGGCGAGTCGGATCCAAAGGCATGGAAGAATGTAGTGTCGAAGTAGTCGTACACGCGAAAATCAATCACATATACATAAAGTAAATTGACAAAAAGATATTTTTGGGACAACTATTTATTATCATTGATGTCTCTCTCTCTTCATACACTAGATAAGCATATATAGGGGAGAAGCGGTAGGTGGAAGGACCAAATATAGAGGGAAAAACACCACCCCATGGAAGGGGTGGGCCACACATTCCCGTACAAGGCAGATTTCCCAACACTCCCCCTTGCTCCGGCGTCCCCGTATTTTCAATGTCTAAAAACTTTTAAATTTAAGTGACGTATCAACAAAAATGGACTTTAGTGGTTGTCTATGGGCCATGTCAATGAGAGCTGAGAGATTCATTTGTCCAATGGTTATATGATATGGTGATTCCAGATGAGAAATTATGGCTATTTATGGAGATTTTATTTTGTGTCGATTAGAGGAAAATACAAATAGGCCAGGGGGTAATGGTAGTGGCATGTTTTTATAAAATGATATTATTGATAAGCTTGGATTGTTGGAATTTCCCATTAAAGGTAGGTCCTACACTTGGTCCAACATGCAACAGGACCCACTCCTCGTTAAGTTAGGTTGTTTTTTCACTTGGTCTATATGGATATCTATCTACCCCAATATAGTCGTTACTGCAATGGCTAGGCCAACTTCTGATCACATGGCTTGCTTTTGTTAATATTGACACAGTAATCCTAAAGGATTATTTATTTCGGTTTGAAAATTATTAGGTGGAACGGCCAGGGTTTTTTTTATTGTGTCTCCGAGGTTAGGAACTGGACAACTAGAGCTAAAAATCATGCTGCAATTTTTCACCAAAACAAATGAAGGCTTTATGGGTGGCTTTAAATAAATGGAAGCTAGGGCTGCCAAGCTAAATTTACTCATCTCCAAATGCATCTTGGTGATTCTGCATTTAATGTGCTTGAGGAGGGGAGGTCTTTGTTTGTGCGGGGAGACTAATTTTAGAAAAATACGGAAAAAGAATTACAAGGACTTATTGAAATTACAATATCAATATTGAAAGAAGAAGTGCACTATTAGATGGATTAAGCTGGGAGAAGAGAATTATAAATTCTTCCATGCAATGTCAACTGAAATATACAGTAGGAATGCTATTGCTAACTTACAGTTGTCCGATGGTTTTGTTGTTACTGATCATGACCAGATTGCAAGTATTACTTCAGAATTCTACAAATAGAGGATGGGTAATTCAAATGGGATTAATATTGGTGGAATTAGCTGCTTTGGTGCCTGAGGTGTATGATCTGAATGTTTTGGTGGTGACTTTACAGTTAAAGAGATGAATGATCTACTTAAGAGTATGCCTGTGAACAAAGCACCTGCCCCAGATAGTTTCAATGGGATGTTTCTTAAGACATGTTGGCACATTATTAAGTGAGATTTGAATAATCTTATTAAAGTTTTTTATCAGCAGACCATCATCCTGGAAAATATAAATTCCTTTTTTATTACATTGGTTCCCAAGAAACCTTTCCCTAAGTTGATTTGTGATTATAGACATATTTCTCTCACTGACACATGTCTGGAGTTTCTAACCAAGATTGTTCCAGAAAGGCTACAAGGAAGGATTCTGGATTGCATTCACAAGGACCAATTTGGGTACATTAAGGGGAGAACTATTCTTGATTTTCTGGCCCGGTTTTTTGAGTATATCCATCAATGTAGGTCCTGCAAAAAACCAATTGTCATTCTGAAACTGGATTTTGAAAGAGTTTTTGATTCAATTGAGCATGAGTGCATCTTTAAACTTTTTAGGCACAAGGGTTTTCCTGACAAGTTTATTTATTGGTCAAGATTCTGCTGTAAAATGGAGGCTCTTCTGTGCTAGTGAATGGTGTGTCTAGAAGGAAGTTTATATGTACAAGGGAGGGTGAGGCAGGTTGACCCTCTCTTCCCTCCATTATTTGTTCTTGGAGCTGAGATTTGCAGTTTGTGATTAATTATTTGAAGGAAAACGGTCTGCTTAAGTTGCCACTTGAGACTAGCGACAATGATTTTCATTTAGTACAATATGCAACCTCTTATTATGGAGGCAGATCATGCTCACCTCCATGTTTTAAAGCAAGCATTACACGATTTTGTTTTTTCTACAAGAGTCACTGTTAGTTTTTAGAAGTCTTTTATTTTACCCATTAACATCCCAAGTGAGGAGGTGCAGGAGTTCGCAAACGAGTTTGGTTGTGATGTGGTCTTTTCCTTTTACATATCTAGGTGTACCAATGGGAATAACTAGACCTAGGATTACCAATTTAATGCCTATGGTTACTAAAATTGAAACAAAGTTGCAAAACAGTTATTCTTTCTTGGCATATGGTGGTAGCTTTCAACTTATAACAGCTAGTACTTCATCAGCGTAAACTTATTTCTTGTGTTCTTTGGATATTTCTCAAGGTATTTTATGGCGTAGGGACACACCTGTTGGGAAACCCCAAGAGGAAGGTATGATGTAGCCCAGTAGAAAAGAACCAGGGTAATCAATCCCATCAGATGAGGAGAAAGAGGATGGCAAAACCAGTCCCATCTATCCCGACGTCAAGGAATTGACAGAAGAAGAACCTGGAAGAAAGCCTCCCTCTTCCAAGAAGAAAAAGAAGACTACCAAGAAACTCCAGTACAAACTCTAGAAGAAAAAATTGGCAGATAATGCTAACCAAAACCTGGAAGGAGGAGGAGCAAGCGGAGTCACACCTGTGGAGAAAAAAAAAAGGAAATCCCTGTTCCCCAAATGTTAGAACAGGACGAGATCGATCTGATCAAAACCCCGGTTGGACCGTACGAGCCACTGGAAGTGCTGGAAGCTAGAAGGCAAGCCCTTATGCGGCAGGAGCAACAGCTATTCCGATCTCAAGAAATTCTCCTCAAAGCCCAAGCTACTGTAAAAGCAAAGCAAGAGGAAATTGAAGAATTCGAAAGACGGAATATGTCCGGGATAAAACCCACGAGATTACCTGGAATTGCAAGGCTGGATGTGCTGCCAGAAAAAGAACAGTTGCAAAACCCTTCTTGGCAAAAGCAGGTTGACGACATAAACGCTAAGGGCGAACGCATCTACAAAACCGCAGTTGAAAACGCGGAAGCCGCGTTCGCCATCCTTAATGACGATCTGTACTCCAAAGAAGAAATGCTTCAGGGAGTGTATGCTTTCCTGGGAAAAGCATTGCAATAGCAACTCGGCCTATGCAAAACTGGCACTTGCGCCGCTGGAGCACCTAGACCAGGCGAACCCGGAGATTCAGGCGATTCTAAGGAAAAGGAGGAAGATCCTAAGAAGGACAAGAAAATCCCGAACAATAGGGATGAAGCGTCCAGAACGTGATCCCATCTGCCGAAAGGTGGAAACAAGCCCCGTGACCACAAGGATCGGGAGGAACAAAACCGGAAAGACGGAAAAATGATGCCGCCTCCAAGACGCCCAGCTGAAAAAGCCGGAAGATATGAAAATCCTCACAGGCGTGAGAGATCCCGTACTCCTCCTAGGAACAAAGAAAGGCCAAGGAGTAGAACTCCGCCTTATTCTAAAGGACACGATAACGGACGAAATAGAGATAATCCTGGAAGAGCGCATTCGCGCAACAATGGGCCAGAAAGGAGCAGATCCCCCTCTGTCCATTCAGCCGACAGATATTCCGCTCACGTCGATAAGGCGGAAAGAGATGATCTATATTTTGGACCTAAGTGCTTCACTGACAGGATCCGAAGAATAACCCTACATTCTGGCTTTGCCAAAGTTGGTCCAACTTACCAAAAGTATACCAGAAGTACAAACCCGGATACATGGCTCTTAGATTACTATACTGTCGTTCATATCAACAAAGGGATAGACCTGGAAGCGGTGAAATTTCTCCCCCTAATGTTGCTGGATGGAGCCAGAGATTGGATCAACGGGCTTCCGTCAAGAACCGTGGATAGCTGGGATGATATGGCTAGAGTATTCGCTCAACACTTTCGGGGTACGTACAAATGCCCTAAGAGCAATAACCGGCTAAATCACTGCGTCCAATTTGAGACGAGTCGTATGTTGACTTTATATCAAAGATGGACAACAATGAAAAATAGATGTTCTGGAGTAAGTGATGTACAAGCACTGCATGCTTTCATCAACGGATTAAAACCCGGCCTTGTACCATTCATGGTTGGGTCAAAGTAGCACAAAGATCTCGGATCTATACTTACCACCGCCAATGAGCACGCAACGGCCGAAGATGATATCCGAGCGAGAGGTGGAAATATTGATGCTTTGGTTCACGCCAAAAAGACACCATGTTCTGAAAAGAAGGCTACTCTAGAGGCACAGGCAAAACCCAAAGAAGTACATGTGACCTTTGGAAAGGATAATGGCAGCAAATGGAAAGGAAGAAGCATAGAACCTATCTTCTACTCTAAGGAAGAGTGGGAAAAGATAAACTCGGAAAACTGTGTCCACCATTCACAATTTGAAAAGCCTACCCATACAAATGCGCAGTGCTGCCTCAACAAACATAGGAAGGGAACTGCAGGATCCGGGAATAAAAGAAAGAATTCCAAGAGGAAGTTAAATAAGAAAAATCCAGAAGCTGAGAAAGAAGAAAATGAATCAGACACTGACAATAAAATCCAGGAACAACAGCGAACAGCTGAGGCAAAATTCCCGAGAGTTGAAAGAGAATGTAACCTAACTTTCCTGGCAACTCCATCAGCAAAGCAGGCAAAAAGGACACTACGAGAAATCAACGCGGTTGTTCCACCAACACCAAAGTACTTGAAGTATTCCAATACACCAATTACCTGGGATCAGTCAGATCATCCCGGAAACATCCCAGAACCCGAGACGCATGCTTTGGTCGTAAGTCCTATTGTTCAAAACACTAGACTCAAAAGTGTGCTGATGGATGGAGGATCTAGTATCAACATCATGTACCTGAGTACATTGAAACAGCTACATATTTTCGAGACTCAGCTCAGGCACAACAATATATGGTTTCATGGTATTGTTCCTACCAGGCAAGCACAATCCCTAGGAGAAATTTCCCTAGATGTAACCTTCGGAAGTAGAGAACATTTCCGCCAGGGAAAAATCTCATTCGAGATGGTGCCGTTCGAAAGTGTATACCATGCAATACTCGGACGTCCATCTTTCGCCAAGTTCATGGCAAGATCATGCTATATCGATAACAAGCTGAAGATGCTAGGGCCGAAAGGCGGAGTAATTACCATAGCCGAAGATTACAAATTGGCGAACGAGCTGGAGAAAGGAAACGCCCTTTGCGCTGAGAAAGTCATCGCAAGGGAGGAATTGAAAGAGCTAGCTAAGAAAGTTTCGCCGATGGAAATTCTGTCAGGAAAAGAAAGTCGGAAGCCGGAAGATAGCTTCAAGGCCTCGGAAAATACAAGACAGGTTATCCTAGATCCCAAAGATCCGACAAAATTTGTCGTAGTGGGAACTGGGATGGCCGACAAATAGGAAGACACGCTCATCAAGTTCCTCCGTGAGAACTGGTATATTTTTGCCTGGTGTCATGCGGACATACCGGGAGTACCCAGGGAACTTGCTGAGCACCAACTCAAAGTAATTCCAGGTCCAAAACCCGTCAAACAAGGTCTCCGTCGTTTCGATGGAAGAAGACGGAAATCTATAGGCAAGGAAATTATCCGGCTTTTAGCAGCTTATTTTATCTGGGAAGTCATACAGACTGATTGGTCTGCGAACCCAGTATTAGTCCCGAAGAAAGACAATATTGTCCTTAGGATGTGTATAGATTACACCGATTTTGAACAAATTGTGTCCAAAAGATAGATTCGCGTTACTGCGAATCGATCAAATAATAGATGCCACTGCTGGCTCTGAGCTTTTATGATTTTTGGATGCTTATTCCGGGTATCATCAAATACGTATGAAGGAGAAGGATCAAATAAAAACTTCCTTCATAACCCCGTATGGAACATACTATTACATAACCATGCCTTTTGGCTTGAAGAACGCTGGCGCAACTTACCAGCGTTGCATGCAACGATGCTTGCATAGTCAAATCGGCAAAAACGTCCAAGTTTACGTGGATGACATTGCCGTAGTTTCCAAGGAAAAAGATACACTCATTTAAGATCTAACAGAAACTTTCGTGAATTTGCGCACTTATAAAATGAAGTTGAATCCATTAAAGTGCGTATTCGGGGTTCCCTCAGGAAAACTTCTAGGTTTCATCGATTCTCACAGAGGAATAGAAGTAAACCCGGAAAAGATCAAGGTAATCTTGAATATCACAAGGCCTACGTGCCTAAAAGATGTCCAAAGATTGACGGGTTCTGCAGCCGCAGTCAGCAGGTTCATAAGCCGGCTAGGAGACAAAGATATGCCATTATACAAATTGTTGAAGAAATCCAATAAATTTGAATGGACAGAAGAGGCGGATAAAGCATTAACCCAGCTAAAAGAAACCTTGATGAAAGCTCCGATTTTGGCATTCCAAAAGATGAAGAACCCATGTTACTGTATCTTACAACAACAAATAAGGTTATCAGCGCGGTGATAATTGTGGAAAGGCGGAAAGACGAACAAAGTATACCAGATCAGCATCCAGTGTACTATGTTAGCGAAGTATTCTCCGAGTCAAAGCAAATGTACCCACACTACTAGAGAAAAGCTTACCACAGGCGAACTAAAAAGGCCTACCACAGGCGCATAGTGGTGCGCCGGCGACATACACGCCGATGGTATTAGCGTACCACATGCGCACAACCAGGTTTGCCAGCGGTATTTTTAGATACCGCAGGCGCACGGGCCAGGTGCGCCGGCACTAAATACCCCAGGCGCACAAGGCATGTGCGCCAACACAAAATACCCCAGGCGCATCAGCCATGTGCGCCTGCAGTAGGACTTTTAGGATTAAAAAAAAATACAGGGGCTGCTCCACATGCATACATCCCATACATTTCTTATTGTCATCGGTATTTAGACATTGTACATCCACTACAGCTAGTTACCTCACAACCAAATCAAATGGCATGACAAGACAAAACATCATCCACTATGTAGAACATGCATCTCACTTCCAACAATATACACTCACTACAACTAGTTACCTCACAAGTCCAGGACCTCAAAACATTCGGACCATTATGCAAACTCAACCCATCTGTTTGGTTTGGGATCACAAACACGCATCCATACTTCGACGATGGCCTAGTCAGAGCTGGGACCCTGCCGAGCCGAGCCGACCACCATGCGTTCCATCCTGCTAGCAGCCCCTTGCAAGCAACGCCGAATGGCAGCGGCAGCCTGTCCATATAGGTGCTCTGCAAAAAACAAATGCTTCTCCATAAATAAAACACACCAATCATTGGGATCACCACTGTGTCAATATAGCATATCCATCATCTATAGATCTATATTACTAGCCAAGCCCGGCGCGGCCGCACGTCGCGCCCATGTTGTGGTTACCTGCTGGGAAACAAAAAAAGATAACCGTACAACTCTACACAAAATAACTGTCGCAAACATTGGATGCATATACACTTGTTGAACTACCTTTTCAAATTCTGAAATACAAGACATACGTGGAAAATATTGATGAGGCAGTTCTATTGTAAATCCTTGCCTACTTTAGAAAAGCAATGTCACCGAAAAATTAAAAGGATTAAATGCTTGTATAAGAGTTGGATTACAATTGTATTAGCTGGATATGAGCTTTAGAAGGTTATGAGGATTTCAGTTCTATTGTAGATCTTTTCCTACTTTAGAAAAGCAATGACACTGAAAAATTAAAAGGATTAAATGCTTGTATCAGAGTTGGATTACAATTCTATTAGCTGGATATGAGCTTAAAGGTTTGACATTATCACTTGATCATTTTGCCATTCAGGTTAAGGACTATATCTTTATTTCGTCACCCAATTTATATGCACTATGGTCTACTACAATATTACAGACTATATCTTTATTTCCCCAGCAACCCAATGTATATGCATTATGGTTTACTGCAATATTACGTATGTATGTCCTTGCCGCCGCCGTCAGCCACCCCATCAGTCCTCTGTCATGTTCGGCTGGTCAGCATTTGGTGTCTTTGTTCCAAACACCAATTCACCAAGCCACCATACACACTATTCTTAGCTATGTGATCCTGTCTCAGTTCATCACATTTGCAAAATGCTGTCAAGAAATAATCTACCGAAGTACTTTTTTTTTTCTTATTCCTCTGACCCAAGAGGCATAAAGAAAGAAAAACAATCTTTCGAACTAAATGATGCATGTAATGACTTACTAAGGTAATGATGTACACAATCTAAGAGGCAGTATGACAAAACGGTCATGAGTAGTTTCATCCAAGTACTAATAAGACAGAACCTAACTATTTACTATCAAAACCAAATCTTAGATCTGAGAACGCGAGTACACTAGGCAATAATCAAGCTGTAATTTCGATTCGGTTTACGCCAAGCGAAGTGAATTTCAATGCAACAGTGACGAAAGAATCTGAACTTACTCGTGTGGGAATTTGACCTCGCGCCGAGCCTCGGACCGGAGCGACCACGCGAGCGCCGCCTGGCCGCATCCCGCGAGCGGCTCGACGCGGCCTGTAACATCCAAGTATGAAAACCCTTAGTTGTTTTACTTGTTGTTTTTATTTAAGCAATGCATCATATCATCATCCTCATATTTATTTCTGTTTGCATTGTTTTCATATGAAATTTAAACTTGTTATCAACTTCTGTTTTCACACTTGTCTGTTACAACCTTTCAAATAAAGAAGTGCAACTAAAAACCTCTTTTGTTTCCAAGCAATCCATTATAATTCACCTTTTAAGTTGTTGCTAAAATCAATTGCTCAATTTAATCAATTATTTCCAAGTCTTTCCCAAACTCAAAACAATTCTCAAATCATCAAATTTTTGAATCCATGAAGTGATCACAATTTGGTATTCTTCAAAACATTCTAAACCATAGGGGAAACCCTATTGAAAATAACTTATTTTCTAAATATTAAGTGCTATGGCAAAATTTCAACTATTTTGGTTCAATTTTGGAACAGCAATCAAACATTTGTAATTTTGAAAACCAAAAGTGCCAAGTGGTTACTTTTCACCTAATAAGCTTATACAAATTTTTTCCAAATTTTTATCTACACCAAAACCTATTTATTTCATCCAAAAGCATTGGCTACAAAAAAAAAACAGCACATCTCTTATTACAAAAAAAAAAAACGTTTAGGTGGGGGAGAAGGCCCAGCCCACCGTGTTGGCCCGATACCCCCCCATCTCCTACCTCCGTACAGGAGGGTGACGCCATGGACAGCGACAGGAGCGTCTCGCTCCACCACTCGATGGCCTCCCCCTCCTCTATATCTCCCCCTCTCTCCCTCCCGAGCCAACCCTAACCCTAGGTCGTAGCTCCCCCTCCTATTTTCCCCAGCCGCCGCCGCCTCGAGGAGAACTCCCTCCTCTGCTGGTGCCACGGCCGCCGGCCGCCGGCGCACCTCGCCGCCGCGTCCGCCCGTCTCCGGCCGTCCCGAGTACCCCCACACGAAGCCGGTACAATCTCCTTTCCATTCCCACTCCTTCTCTCTTTTCCCCTGTGTTTGGTCATCAATTTTTTCCACGAAATCAACTCGAGTGCCCTCTGTTCGTTCGTTTCAGTAACGATCTGAAGTCGTGTGTTCAGTTTGTGCGTGCAGGTTCAGTACCCGGCGTTTGCAGCCTCAAAACCAAACCAGCACCGCATCCTTCAACAACCGCAGCGCTAGCCCTTCTGGTTTGGAGCGCTCCCCTCTAACCCGCAGGTCTCGAGGTCGAATCCCCAAACCCCCCCTTTTTCTCGTTTTTATTTCGGTACAAACCGCACCAATTCCTTAACCCGTTCAGAGGTGCAATCCCACCACACACAGCACATCTATCCTAGTGGTTGGGTTCCTTTGCACCAACCAGGAGATGGAGGGATCAAGTCCCCTCTCTCCCAAAATAAAACAAGTTTTATTTTTGCAATAGTTTGGTACTGGAATGTTTAGCAAATCACACCTAAGCCCCTGGCCCTTATTTCTAGCCCCTGGGAAAATTTATTTCTAAGTCCCTAGATCCATAAAAATGGCAGATTTGCCCTATATTTGTAAATTGCATAACTAAATCATCCTAAATCCAAATCCAACATTTTTGATATGTTTTCAATACCAAATTAAATGTTCTATCCAAATATAAAATTTGTTTACTGTTTTGAATATTTTAAATTGGTGCAAAATTTGAATTCTTGTCAAATTCCCTTAAATTTGCAAAATTCATAACTTGTTCATAAAAATTCCAAATTTCACAAACCAAATATGTTTTTCAATCAACTTTTCATGTACTTTCCAAATATAAATTTTGTTTTCTGGTTTGAATAATTTAAATTGCCTAAACAATTCAAATCTTGTTTAATGCAATTAAAAATTGTTTAATATTGTTTAATTCATAATTAAATAATCCAAAGTCCAATTTCAAAATGTGAAACATGTAATCCAACTAAAATTTGATAACCTTTTCAAATATCAACTTTGTTATTTGTTTTGCACCCTTTAACTTGATGAAAACAATCACTACTTGTTTAACACCATTAAGTAACAATATTTTCCAAACTTGTTGATGTTTTCTAAAATGGTTAATTATCATTCCAATTGCAATTAAAATTGTTATCTTATTGTTCCTCATCATGCATCATACTAAGTCACTTACACATGATGCCTAGTGATAGAACAATTAATTCAACTCTAAAGCATGGGCTTCCATATGCAACCTTTGTATATGGAACCCTATTTAAACTTGTGTTTCACATCAAGTAGTTTACTTTGGTGCATCTATTGAACATGACATGCATCATCCCATGTTTGTGCACATATGCCATGTATTTATTGCCGTCTTCCTTCGTTGTTGTTTGCTTCTTCTCGGTTAGACGACGACGTTGGTACCGACGAGCCTTACGACACCACTACTCAGGACCTAGCCCAGTACGAGACTGAGCTGCCAGGCAAGTTATCACTCACATGAATCATCGAGTTCTCTTCCACACTTGTTGTCGATACTATTCTGTTGTCTACTATTGCTAGCCCTATGTATCGTTGCTATTATCCGAACCCATCACATGATTCCCTGAACCAATGATATTGCCTCACCTCCATACCCACAACCTTTTGTTTGTGCCTGTTCTCATCTAGCATGCTTAGGGTTGCTTTTGCTCGAGCCTGTTGTCGGTTACTTCTTTTATTATCGTGCTAACATTATCTGTTATCGTTCCGGGGGCTCGATGTTAATCAATCAATCCTGTTAATGCTGCTGTTAATAATAATCTGATGATAAGGCACCGGCAGGAGGCCCTTTGTGGTTTTGAGGCCTGCTAGTGTCGACCCTAATAGGAAAAGGGTCTTGTCTACTGATCCATGATGAGCGCACTACCCGCATGTGGGAAGCGAGTATGGGCGCCCCCCTCAACTTGACTCGATTCGCATCTCGTCCAAATCGCCGTACTAGTTCGGGCTTTCCATTTGCTGCATCATATGCAGGTACGAACCCGAGGCCAGGGTGGAACTTTTGTAGTCGGCATTTAGGGCGGCGTGGTCTTCCAGTGCTATGAGGGTCCTCCTTTTCTTCGGGGGGCTCGATTAGCCGCGCACGCACAGCACGCGGTGCTTTGGGCTTGATGCGAAGAACAGTTGGTTGTGTTGAGTGTCTCGCTTGGTGGGTTTGATTCCCATCTGGCGGGATATTCTTACGTGTACGGTTACTATGGTGCACCCCTGCAGGGATAAATCTTCTCGAGAAGCCGTGTTTTCCGCGGTTATGGATTACTTGGTGAAAGTACTGGCTAACAAGTACTCAGGACAACTTCAACATAATGATCAATCATGTTCACCCAATGACTAATAACTTGACTAGTAATAGGTTATTCACACAATAACTTGATTCACCTTATTACAACGGTGTGAGTTATCCTCGGATTGCTTCTTCGGATAAGGGGCGAGATCCAGGATGGGTTTGTTTGAAGTTATCTTTCAGTTGGTTACAATTCCTCGATCTTATCTTTTCTATTAGCCGGACACAAGTAGTTATCTCTAGTTGGTTAGAGCAGCCCGCTGCAGCTTTTATTATACCTATCTTCTTCCGTTGATCCCAAGCATCAATGCTTGTGTTGACGGGTAACTCCTTGATGAAGTGTGAGTCTTGCTTGCCAGTACTTGGATGTACTGACCCCGTTGGGGCTGTGGTTTACGCAGAGTACGACTACGGCTACGATGATCACCAGGATGGCTACTTTGTGGAGTTTGACGACACTGCAGACGAGTAGTTGGCTGGACCCCGGGCAGGATCCAGGACCTACGTGGATGGGCTTCGTTTTTCGTTATTTTCTCCGGCTTCTTAAGCCTTGGATTTGTCTGTACTCAGACCCATTTGATTGCTTCCGCTGATGTAATGGATGATATGTTGGGACATGTGTCCTCTGGATGAGTGTTTTGCTATCTCTGCCTTAGTGAAGGCTATTTGCAAACTTATTTCATTCTTTTGTGTCTTAGAGACAGTTTGTGCTATCATTTCGTTCAAAGCTGTTGACGTACAGTGCGTGCTTGAAAATGAAGTACGTCGACAGTAGTGCCTTAGGTTCCTAGCGGATAGTTTACTTCGACGGTGGGAGCAGGGCTTGTGTTGTCGCGCATAAGCGCAGGCCTACCAGGAAGCTGGGACGTGGGAGCAGGTATGCCCCATAATCCAAGCACCTGACTTCCAGTTCGTGCGAAGAGTATCCTCTAGAAACCGGGGTGCGACAAATGGTATCAGAGCCTGTCTGCCTGTAGGATCCCGTTTTACTGGTCGCAGTTGAGTCTAGAAAACTATTTTGTAGCTATATAGGAAAAATGAAACGTGAGAGTAGGAATTCTGCCATTTTTCTTCTTTCCCCACCCACCCACCCTTTTCTGGTAAGGAAGTGCAACGTTGTTTTCTGTTCTCACCTAAACTTTCAAGTTAGGATTTCACGTGTTTTGGGTTCTCCTTAGTACCTCAGGACTTTTGGTCTGTTTTCCCGATGTTGCTTCGTTATCATGTTCTTCCGAAGAACCTTTCGTCCGTTCAAACCTTGTTGTTGTTTTTCCACATCCTTTTTCATCTACCGGAGTCTAATCAAAACCTTCCAAATCATCTGCAGATGGGTCTCAGCTACTACCCGCAGGTGGTTCGCCTGACTCGCTGTGAGAGCACCGCCGGTTTTCCGGAGTTGCTGAGAGACATGGTTTACCTATCTGGGGTTCCGTTGGGCACCAGAGTACCAGGTCTACGAGCACCAGCGAGAGTTTGACCAGACTTGCTACCGGGCTATCGTCTACATTATGTCGGATGATGGCAGGAGCATTGCACACCAGTACGAGGCAGTAGGGTCCACAGTGGATATGGCAGTGCAGCAGGCAGCGTACGTGAGTATCACCGTTCTCCGTGCTGACTACTGGGGGTTTGATAAGTCCAGTTTTCGTCACATCCCCCGTGGTTACATCACGGCAGCGGGAGTTCACTTCACTGTCCACCGCGACATGGATACCTACGAGACTGATAGCTCCAGGCTCCAGATCACTGCCCAGTTCGCTAGTCACAGTGATGCCGTTGCTTCCGCACTTTCTCAGGAGTTAGCCTCAGTCAGGGAGCAGCTCCACCTTGCTCTCACTCGTCTGGCGACGTACACCACAGACTTTGTTGGAGGCGAGCGCTTCGCACGTGTCGTTCAGCCAGCTGGTCTTCCGTTGCCAGATGCTGGAGGTTACGAGCCGATCAGAGGCCCACTTCTCGACCTCGGAGCTGGTTACACAGGGATTCCCCTATGGCACAGGGAGAGGACGCTTTCTACTTCACCACACCGAGAGTTGCTCTCAGAGCAGTTCCTATCTACATGGATCGTCGTGATACCTACTTCCGTGGGGTTCCTCCTCACCGTATCTCTCGTCGTACTACTCACCGCCGTCCTGCGTGATGAGCATGGGAGTACTGTTGTATCCATTACTGTGTCTAGTTTATCCTTTCGTTTTCGAACCATGTATTGGTCTGTTGGATATTCTGATGTATTTGAACTCATGATGTACCTGTTGGTTATCTAGTCATGCGTCGGAATAATCTCTCTTTCGGTTGCTAAGTTTATTCCTTCCTATTGTTGTGCTAAAATGCATTTCTGTTCAGGATGCCTCCAACAAGGAACAGCCTGAGCCACCGCCGATCGCTGAGCTCTTGACTCAGATGACTCAGGTCATGGCTCAGATGGTCCAGGTCCAGAACCACCAGAACAACCACCACCAGACTGCTCCAAGGGTCACCATCAAGGACTTCCTCAGTGTGGGTCCCAAGGCTTTCGTGGCAACACGCGAGCCGCTGGATGCTGATGACTGGATCCGTGACGTAGCAAGAGCCCTGGAGATTGCTCATGTTGCGGAAGAGGACAAGGTCAACTATGCTGCTTACCTACTGAAGGGTCAGGCAGCCTCGTGGTGGGAGAACTACCAGGCCATGAGAGCTGGCTATCCTATCACTTGGGGTTGCTTCAAGGATGCCTTCCTGAAGTACCACATCCCCGATGGTCTCATGGAGAGGATGCGTGAAGAGTTTTGCTCGCTGAAGCAGGGCAAGCTCGACGTCATCGGCTACCAGAACGAGTTCAATCGCCTCGCTCGGTATGCTGGAGACGAGGTGTCTACTGAGACCAAGAAGATGGCAAGGTTCCGCCGAGGTTTTAACCCGGAACTGAAGTACGCTCTCACAAACATCAAGTGCAAGGACTTCGTCGAGCTCGTGAACACCGCGCTCAATGAGGAGAATGGGCGCAAGGCGTTCGAAGAGTCGCAAGCACTCGCGTGAGGGTGGTTCCTCCTCCAACATGACCACCCCTCCGCAGAAGCGCCGCATCTGGGTGCCAAACAGTGCTGTCACTAGGGCTCCAAATGCCCAAGCTTCTCCAGGCTTTGGTCCCCGCCCACCCAACCCAGCTCAGATGCATGGGCAGAGGTTTCCAGTGGCGCAGCCAAGGCCAGATCCTCCTCGTGTCGTCACTTGCTTCAAGTGCAAGGAGACTGGGCACTACGCAGACAAGTGCACTCAGATGCTGCCTTCTCCACCACCTCGCCCCAACACCAACCAGGCGATGGTCCGCGCTCCTCCGCATAAGGCCTTCAACGCCAACAACAGGCCTGTTTGGGAGGACCGCAAGGGAACCACGTCAAGGTTGACACAGCTGAGGAATCTGCCGACGTTGTTCTCGGTACATTACCCGTAAACTCTAACCCAGCTAAAGTGTTGTTTGATACCGGAGCATCGCATTCGTTCGTGTCAAAGATCTTTGCTACAGCAGTTAAACTACCTTTTGTTGGTTTGGGTTCCCCGCTAGTAGTAAACTCCCCTGGAGCAACTATGCAAACTTCCAAGATCAGTCATGAGAATCAGATCTTAATTGGAGGTCACATATTCCTTGCTTCCCTCATCCTGCTTGGAAATTCAGACATTGATGTCATCCTTGGCATGGATTGGTTGAAGGCCAATAAAGCTACAATTGACTGTGCTAAGAAGTCAATAACTCTGTTCCACCCTTCCGGCCAGATAGTCTATTCTCCGAAGGAATCAAGTTCTGTTCAGCTGTACACCCTGGATGCTAAACCTCTACCTCTGCTTGAGAATGTTCCGGTGGTTTGTGAATTCCCTGACGTCTTTCCAGAAGAGTTGCCAGGGATGCCTCCGGACAGAGCAGTTGAGTTCGTGATCGAGCTTGAGCCAGGTACTGCTCCCAATCTCTAAGCATCCACAAGATAGCTCCTCCTGAACTGAAGTTGTTGAAGGAGCAAATCGATATGTACATGGACAAAGGTTTCATTCAGCCTAGTTCCTCCGCTTGGGGTTGCCCAACTCTGTTTGTTGCCAAGAAGGATCAAACTAAAAGACTCGTGGTTGACTATCGTCCTCTCAACGAGAAAACCATCAAGAACAAGTATCCACTTCCTCGTATCGATGATCTTTTTGATCAACTTGCTGGAGCCTCAATATTCTCAAAGTTGGACTTGAGGATGGGTTACCATCAGATAAAGATCAGAAAGGAAGATATTCCTAAGACAGCTTTCCCACTCGGTACGGTCTATATGAATACACCGTCATGTCCTTTGGTCTCACCAATGCACCGGCGACCTTCTCTCGACTGATGAATTCTGTCTTCCACGAATACCTAGACAAGTTCGTTGTGGTATATCTTGACGACATCCTAGTCTACTCAAAATCCGAGGAGGAGCATGGGGAACATCTTCGTCTCACTGTCATGAAACTCCGCGAGCATCGTCTATATGCCAAATACTCCAAATGTGAGTTCTGGATTCCAGAAGTTGCATATCTTGGTCATATCATCTCTGCCAAAGGCATAGCCATTGACCCGGAAAAGGTTAAGGCAATTGTTGATTGGAAACCCCCTACGGTGAAGCAAGTTAGAAGCTTTCTTGGCTTGGCTAGCTATTGCCGTCGTTTCGTCCAAACTTTTCCAAGATTGCCAAACCTCTCACTGATCTCACAAAGAAGGACAAAAAGTTCGTTTGGACTCCACAATGTGATGAGAGTTTCAACCTCCTGAAGACTAAACTCACTTCCACACCTGTTCTAGTTGGCCCCGACACCACCAAACCTTTCCAGATATTCTGCGATGCATCTCTTCAAGGTCTAGGAGCAGTTCTTATGCAAGAACGTCAAGTTGTGGCTTATGCTTCACGTCAGTTGAACCCACATGAGCAAAACTATCCCACTCATGATCTTGAACTTGCAGCAGTTGTGTTTGCCCTCAAGAAATGGACACAATACTTGTTGGGTAACAAAACTGAAATCTTTTCCGATCATAAGAGTCTGAAATACATCTTCACTCAGCCAGATCTGAACCTCAGGCAAAGGAGATGGATTGAGAAGATTAAAGACTTTGATCTCACCATTTCTTACACTCCAGGCAAGGCTAATGTTATGGCCGATGCTCTCAGTCGCAAATCCTATTTGCAATAATCTCATGATCATGGAAAGCCAACCTCCACTTCATGAAGAATTCCAGAAGCTGAACCTTGGTCTTGTTCCTCAAGGCTATCTTGCTAGCTTGACAGCCAGTCCAACTCTCGAGGATAAGATTCGTTCTGAACAACTTCGTGATAATGAAATCAAGAAGATGGTAGAGCAAATCAAAGAGGGCAGTGATAAGTTCAAGTCCTTCTCTATTGATGACAAAGGAACTGTGTTCTTTGAAGGACGCATTGCAGTTCCTCAGGTTCAAAGTCTCAAGGATATCATTCTCAAGGAGGCTCATGAAACTCCTCTATCCATTCACCCTGGAAGTACAAAGATGTACCAGGATCTCAAGACTCTGTATTGGTGGTCTGGCATGAAACGTGAAATTGCTCAATACGTTTCTGAATGCGACGTTTGTCAACGTGTTAAGGCAGTCCATCAGAAGACAGCAGGTCTACTCCAACCTCTGAAAATTCCTGAGTGGAAGTGGGACATGATTGAAATGGACTTCGTTACTGGGTTTCCAAAGTCCAAGAAGGGCAACGATGCAATCTTCGTTGTTATTGATCGTCTCACTAAGGTTGCTCACTTCTATGCTGTAAAGGAAACTATCTCAGCTAGCCAGTTAGCAGAGCTCTACACAGCAAAGGTTGTTCCTCTTCATGGTGTTCCATTGGAAATAAGCTCAGACCGTGGAAGTATTTTCACTTCTCATTTCTGGAAAAGCTTTCAAGAAGCATTGGGCACTAAACTTCTGTTCAGCACAGCTTACCACCCTCAGTCTCAGGGGCAAGTCGAAAGAGTCAATCAGATTCTCGAGGATATGCTCAGAGCATGTGGTCTCTCCTTTGGCATGAAATGGGAGGATTGCCTTCCATATGCTGAATTCTCCTACAACAACAGCTACCAGGCAAGCCTAGGCATGGCACCATTTGAGGCACTGTATGGTCGCAGATGCAGGAGTCCAATCAATTGGTCTGGAGCTGGTGAACGTTCACTTTTAGGCCCTGACATTGTTAAGGAAGCCGAGGAGAAAGTTCGTATCATTCGTGACAATCTCAGGATTGCTCAATCTCGTCAGAAGAGCTATTACGATAGCAAGCACAGGGATATGGTCTATGCACCTGGTGACAAGGCTTATCTCCGTGTAACTCCCCTCAGAGGTACTCATCGTTTTGGTGTGAAAGGAAAGCTTGCACCAAGATACATGGCCCTTTCAACATCCTCTCAAGACGTGCAGAGAATGCTTATCGTCTTGAACTTCCAGAAAAACTATCCAAGGTGCACGATGTGTTCCACGTGTCACAACTCAAGAAGTGTTTCAAAGATCCAGATCGTGCAGTTGATCATGATTCCATTGAACTGCAAGATGATCTGTCTTATGAGGAGCATTATTCGAATTCTCGATGAGACCGAGCGTAAGACTCGCAACAAGAGCACCAAGTTCTTGAAAGTCCAATGGTCGCATCATTCTGATAAAGAGGCAACGTGGGAGACCGAAGAGGATCTTCGCAAGAAGTATCCGGACCTGTTCATTTCAGTAGGGAATCTCGGGCGCGATTCCTTCAAGGGGGGGCGTTTTGTAACATCCAAGTATGAAAACCCTTAGTTGTTTTACTTGTTGTTTTTATTTAAGCAATGCATCATATCATCATCCTCATATTTATTTCTGTTTGCATTGTTTTCATATGAAATTTAAACTTGTTATCAACTTCTGTTTTCACACTTGTCTGTTACAACCTTTCAAATAAAGAAGTGCAACTAAAAACCTCTTTTGTTTCCAAGCAATCCATTATAATTCACCTTTTAAGTTGTTGCTAAAATCAATTGCTCAATTTAATCAATTATTTCCAAGTCTTTCCCAAACTCAAAACAATTCTCAAATCATCAAATTTTTGAATCCATGAAGTGATCACAATTTGGTATTCTTCAAAACATTCTAAACCATAGGGGAAACCCTATTGAAAATAACTTATTTTCTAAATATTAAGTGCTATGGCAAAATTTCAACTATTTTGGTTCAATTTTGGAACAGCAATCAAACATTTGTAATTTTGAAAACCAAAAGTGCCAAGTGGTTACTTTTCACCTAATAAGCTTATACAAATTTTTTCCAAATTTTTATCTACACCAAAACCTATTTATTTCATCCAAAAGCATTGGCTACAAAAAAAAAACAGCACATCTCTTATTACAAAAAAAAAAAACGTTTAGGTGGGGGAGAAGGCCCAGCCCACCGTGTTGGCCCGATACCCCCCCATCTCCTACCTCCGTACAGGAGGGTGACGCCATGGACAGCGACAGGAGCGTCTCGCTCCACCACTCGATGGCCTCCCCCTCCTCTATATCTCTCCCCTCTCCGAGCCAACCCTAACCCTAGGTCGTAGCTCCCCCTCCTATTTTCCCCAGCCGCCGCCGCCTCGAGGAGAACTCCCTCCTCTGCTGGTGCCACGGCCGCCGGCCGCCGGCGCACCTCGCCGCCGCGTCCGCCCGTCTCCGGCTGTCCCGAGTACCCCCACACGAAGCCGGTACAATCTCCTTTCCATTCCCACTCCTTCCCTCTCTTTTCCCCTGTGTTTTGGTCATCAATTTCTTCCACGAAATCAACTCGAGTGCCCTCTGTTCGTTCGTTTCAGTAACGATCTGAAGATCGTGTGTTCAGTTTGTGCGTGCAGGTTCAGTACCCGGCGTTTGCAGCCTCAAAACCAAACCAGCACCGCATCCTTCAACAACCGCAGCGCTAGCCCTTCTGGTTTGGAGCGCTCCCCTCTAACCCGCAGGTCTCGAGGTCGAATCCCCAAACCCCCCACCCCTTTTTCTCGTTTTTATTTCGGTACAAACCGCACCAATTCCTTAACCCGTTCAGAGGTGCAATCCCACCACACACAGCACATCTATCCTAGTGGTTGGGTTCCTTTGCACCAACCAGGAGATGGAGGGATCAAGTCCCCTCTCTCCCAAAATAAAACAAGTTTTATTTTTGCAATAGTTTGGTACTGGAATGTTTAGCAAATCACACCTAAGCCCCTGGCCCTTATTTCTAGCCCCTGGGAAAATTTATTTCTAAGTCCCTAGATCCATAAAAATGGCAGATTTGCCCTATATTTTGTAAATTGCATAACTAAATCATCCTAAATCCAAATCCAACATTTTTGATATGTTTTCAATACCAAATTAAATGTTCTATCCAAATATAAAATTTGTTTACTGTTTTGAATATTTTAAATTGGTGCAAAATTTGAATTCTTGTCAAATTCCCTTAAATTTGCAAAATTCATAACTTGTTCATAAAAATTCCAAATTTCACAAACCAAATATGTTTTTCAATCAACTTTTCATGTACTTTCCAAATATAAATTTTGTTTTCTGGTTTGAATAATTTAAATTGCCTAAACAATTCAAATCTTGTTTAATGCAATTAAAAATTGTTTAATATTGTTTAATTCATAATTAAATAATCCAAAGTCCAATTTCAAAATGTGAAACATGTAATCCAACTAAAATTTGATAACCTTTTCAAATATCAACTTTGTTATTTGTTTTGCACCCTTTAACTTGATGAAAACAATCACTACTTGTTTAACACCATTAAGTAACAATATTTTCCAAACTTGTTGATGTTTTCTAAAATGGTTAATTATCATTCCAATTGCAATTAAAATTGTTATCTTATTGTTCCTCATCATGCATGCATCATACTAAGTCACTTACACATGATGCCTAGTGATAGAACAATTAATTCAACTCTAAAGCATGGGCTTCCATATGCAACCTTTGTATGGAACCCTATTTAAACTTGTGTTTCACATCAAGTAGTTTACTTTGGTGCATCTATTGAACATGACATGCATCATCCCATGTTTGTGCACATATGCCATGTATTGATTGCCGTCTTCCTTCGTTGTTGTTTGCTTCTTCTCGGTTAGACGACGACGTTGGTACCGACGAGCCTTACGACACCACTACTCAGGACCTAGCCCAGTACGAGACTGAGCTGCCAGGCAAGTTATCACTCACATGAATCATCGAGTTCTCTTCCACACTTGTTGTCGATACTATTCTGTTGTCTACTATTGCTAGCCCTATGTATCGTTGCTATTATCCGAACCCATCACATGATTCCCTGAACCAATGATATTGCCTCACCTCCATACCCACAACCTTTTGTTTGTGCCTGTTCTCATCTAGCATGCTTAGGGTTGCTTTTGCTCGAGCCTGTTGTCGGTTACTTCTTTTATTATCGTGCTAACATTATCTGTTATCGTTCCGGGGGCTCGATGTTAATCAATCAATCCTGTTAATGCTGCTGTTAATAATAATCTGATGATAAGGCACCGGCAGGAGGCCCTTTGTGGTTTTGAGGCCTGCTAGTGTCGACCCTAATAGGAAAAGGGTCTTGTCTACTGATCCATGATGAGCGCACTACCCGCATGTGGGAAGCGAGTATGGGCGCCCCCCTCAACTTGACTCGATTCGCATCTCGTCCAAATCGCCGTACTAGTTCGGGCTTTCCATTTGCTGCATCATATGCAGGTACGAACCCGAGGCCAGGGTGGAACTTTTGTAGTCGGCATTTAGGGCGGCGTGGTCTTCCAGTGCTATGAGGGTCCTCCTTTTCTTCGGGGGGCTCGATTAGCCGCGCACGCACAGCACGCGGTGCTTTGGGCTTGATGCGAAGAACAGTTGGTTGTGTTGAGTGTCTCGCTTGGTGGGTTTGATTCCCATCTGGCGGGATATTACGTGTACGGTTACTATGGTGCACCCCTGCAGGGATAAATCTTCTCGAGAAGCCGTGTTTTCCGCGGTTATGGATTACTTGGTGAAAGTACTGGCTAACAAGTACTCAGGACAACTTCAACATAATGATCAATCATGTTCACCCAATGACTAATAACTTGACTAGTAATAGGTTATTCACACAATAACTTGATTCACCTTATTACAACGGTGTGAGTTATCCTCGGATTGCTTCTTCGGATAAGGGGCGAGATCCAGGATGGGTTTGTTTGAAGTTATCTTTCAGTTGGTTACAATTCCTCGATCTTATCTTTTCTATTAGCCGGACACAAGTAGTTATCTCTGTAGTTGGTTAGAGCAGCCCGCTGCAGCTTTTATTATACCTATCTTCTTCCGTTGATCCCAAGCATCAATGCTTGTGTTGACGGGTAACTCCTTGATGAAGTGTGAGTCTTGCTTGCCAGTACTTGGATGTACTGACCCCGTTGGGGCTGTGGTTTACGCAGAGTACGACTACGGCTACGATGATCACCAGGATGGCTACTTTGTGGAGTTTGACGACACTGCAGACGAGTAGTTGGCTGGACCCCGGGCAGGATCCAGGACCTACGTGGATGGGCTTCGTTTTTCGTTATTTTCTCCGGCTTCTTAAGCCTTGGATTTGTCTGTACTCAGACCCATTTGATTGCTTCCGCTGATGTAATGGATGATATGTTGGGACATGTGTCCTCTGGATGAGTGTTTTGCTATCTCTGCCTTAGTGAAGGCTATTTGCAAACTTATTTCATTCTTTTGTGTCTTAGAGACAGTTTGTGCTATCATTTCGTTCAAAGCTGTTGACGTACAGTGCGTGCTTGAAAATGAAGTACGTCGACAGTAGTGCCTTAGGTTCCTAGCGGATAGTTTACTTCGACGGTGGGAGCAGGGCTTGTGTTGTCGCGCATAAGCGCAGGCCTACCAGGAAGCTGGGACGTGGGAGCAGGTATGCCCCATAATCCAAGCACCTGACTTCCAGTTCGTGCGAAGAGTATCCTCTAGAAACCGGGGTGCGACACGGCCGGTGTCGGTGACCAGCGAGAGCGGGCTGTCGAGGTACGCGCCGCCGCCGTCGACGATGGCGTCGAGTTCGCGCACCCACTCGGGCCGCTCCGCCGACTCCCAGACCACCCGCACGTTGAGCACGAACCCGGCCCACTCTAGCCTGCTGGACAGCAGCATGTCGCTCCGCTCCGCCAGCAGCAGCGTCTCCTCCGACACGTGGTAGCCCACCAGCTTCCCGGCCGCGTCGCAGGCGGGCGCCTGGAGGAACGACTCCTTGGTCCCTTCGTCCTCGCCCAGGATGCCGACGGGCACGGCGCCCACGGACCTGACCTTCTGCGCCTCGTCGAACAGCTCCGTGCGGAGGATGCCGTTCTCGTCGGCGAACACCACCACGCCGTCCAGCTTCTGCTTCTGTATCGACCTGAGAGATCCAAATTTTCCGTTACAGCGAGAGGGGAATTACTACTTAAACATAGCTCGATTTAGGGAAGCTCGATGGGATCTAGCTAGGCTCTATCGATCGGTAGTAGCGGTACCTGAGGGCGTGCATCCGAAGGTTCGCGGTGGAGGCGGCCTCGGGGCCGGCGAGGTGGAAGAAGTCGACGGTGGAGCGGGTGAGCACGGCGGTGACGGCGTCGGTGCGGTGGCCAGGCTCGACGACGATCCAGACGAGCGGACCGTCGACGAGGCGGAGGGTGTGCGCCAGGGAGGTGAGCAACGACACCTGGAGCGCGGAGGTGGCGGTCGGGGTGACGGCGATCACGGGCCTGGGCGGACCGGCCCCGCGGCGTCGGCTGTTGCGCTGCGTGTTCTGGACGGCGGCGAGGATGTGGTGCGCGCCTTGAGGAGCTCGGCGGGGTCCGGGTGCTGCCACTTGCGGACGCGGATGGCGTGGCGGCCAACGAACATGGGGCCGTGGTGGACCTGGTGGTGCGCGTTGGCGAAGGTCTCGCTCTCGGCGACGGTGGTGGTCGGGGACAACAGATCCGCTGAAGTAAGGGGTGCATGGGCGGAGCTGTGCAGCTTGGAGAGGATGGAGAAGGTGATGTGGTACACAACATGGGGGGCCACCGGAATCGGGAGGAGGTGGCGGTGGGAGGCGCTGGATGAAGAAAGGGGATATGAGAGGAGGCGGCTGGATAGGGTTCGATAGGTAAGGTAGCACGGGCGCAGGCGTTTGTGTGGCTCTGGATACCGCAGGCGCTTATGTATCGGGTTGCGCCGACGATAGGTAAGGTAGCACGGGCGAACATACAAGAATTCGCCTGCGGTATAAGCACAATGCCAGGGTGTGGTGGTAGGGTGCCCTGCCACCTTTTACCCCAGGCGCATTGCGTTCTTGTTCGCCTGGGGTAACTTTCTTACCCCCGGCGCATATGCTCTCTGTTCGCGTGTGCTAATTAGCCCAGGCGCATGCCCTTACTTGTTCGCCTGTGGTAATGCATGCTGCTATAAGCATTTCTCTAGTAGTGCCACATTATCAAAAACAATGCGGACGCAACAGGCCGAGTTGCTAAATGGGGCATTGAGCTTTCTTCGTTCGACATTAAGTACCATCCCAGGACTACAATTAAATGCCAGGTGTTGGCAGATTTTGTCGCTGATTGGACAGAAGCAATGGAAAACACACCAATGCCGGAGTCGGAATATTGGATCATGCATTTTGACGGATCCAAGATAAATGAAGGCGCCGAAACTGGTGTAGTGCTTAAATCTCCAAAAGGTGACATTATGGAATATGTATTACAAATAAAGTTCAACGCCAGCAACAATGTGGAAAAATATGAAGTCTTGCTTCATGGCTTGCATATTGCAAAGGAAATAGGCGTCAAACGCATACTCTGTTATGGCGACTCGGATTTGGTGCAGCATCAGTTAAACCAAACATGGGATGCCAAAAGCCCCATTATGACCGAATATCGGAGAACTGTGGACGAGTTTGCCATTTGCTTCCTAGGATTTGAAGTACTTCATATCAATAGGAAAGAAAATGGGAACGCGGATGCATTAGCCCGCATGGGATTGGAAAGACTGAAAACACTACCACCTGGTCTGTTTGTCCAACACTTGCACGAACCATCGATCAAAGGTGGAGATGTTGATTATCCTCTCGTTGCTGAGTCAATTGAAGTCATGCTTGTTAACCCGGATTGGACAATTCCACATTTAAACTTCTTAGTTGATCAGAAGTTCCCGGATGGAGCAGACGAGGTCTTCAAAACATATAAACTAGAGAACTTACAAGGCAAAGGGTTAAAACCCGACAAATCTTGCAAAGACATAAAATTTTACTGCAAAAGCGGCATGCTTTTTTATACAAATGATAAATAACATTACAATGATATTACATTGAGAGAATAATAATGCTTCTATTTTTCCTGCCATCTACCCAGGATTCAAGCGGCCTCTTCGGGATCCGAGTCATCCTCCTCGCTTCTCGAATCCTCAGGAGTTGTCGGAATTTCCTCCTCGGGGGTAGAAGGTGGAGGTGTTCACCATTTGCGCTATCTTGGTAGCGTGGCCTTTGACAGAGTCGAAGATGTTGGCTCGTTGCGTGTCCGTTTATCCCTGAGGGATACCAGTCGCGACGCGCCAAGATTTGGCGGTGGTGTAGTGCATACGCATGAGCCCAAGGGCCATGCGTGCACCACCACGAGCAGCGGAGCGAAACCAGGACTCCTTCCGGTTCGCCACCTCCTCGATCGCCTCCGGGAGTTTTCTAACTTTCGAGAGTTCTCCTGTTTTCTCGAGAATGTACTTATTGATAAGTAACATCCCGCAGACTTCAGCGCGGCGAAGACTCTCCCAAAAGCCCGGATTCGATCAATCCGGGTAAGCAAGGGATTTCCCTCTGTTTAAACCAACAAAGGAAAGTTAGAAAAAACAGAGGAGGAAAAAGAAAAAAATACCGACAAAAGGTATAAGGAAAAATCCGGTAAAAGTGTTATACACTTACCGAGAATCCTGTCCATTTTAACACCTTCTTCAAGGCGTTGATTTAGAGCATTCTCTAAGTCCAGGATGGTGGCCTTGTCCTTCTCGGCATTTTTAGAAGCCTTGTACTCGGCAATACCGATAGCCAGTTTTCTAGCTTCTAGATCTTTTTGGAGCTTCACATTGATCTTGTGAAGTTCCATGTTCTCCTTTTGGAGGTTCTCGGCATTGCCGACATCTTCAGCTATCTGCTTGGCTTTCGCCAAAGAAACTGAAAAGCAAGGAAATTGAAGAGATTAAAACTCGGAAAATGACTTAGAAAAATCTTCACAGAAACAGCAATGTGAAAGAATGAAAAACTTACCTGCTGATTCTTTCAGCTCATGCTGAACGGAGGCCAACTCTGATTCTTTCTCTTCAAGAATATTAAGGAGAGTTTTCACCTCCTAATTCTTGATGGTAAGTTTATTAAAAACTTCCATGTTTATTGTCTCGGCAGTTTGCTGAAACATGGACAAGAGAAAAAACGCTTAAGTTAAAACAAGCAAGAACAGGAAGAAAGCATTCAGGCAAAAAGTATACAATTGGCTAAATGCTTGGGGGCTAGAGATATTTACCTGGCTCATTCTTGTAAGACTTGCCAGATTTTTGTTGAACTCCTTTGCGTATTCGGCAAAGAGAATTCCGACGTGGCAAAGGCCGTCTTGTATGACCTGCCGAGGCGAGAACACATAATTATTCCTAACTATAAGCCCACCTTGCGGCCAGGGACGGATTAAAGGAGATGGAGCGAAGTACTTTGTCGCCCACTGATGGATATATCCGTGTTCGTCAAAGGGCTCTTCTTTTACCTTGAAGTCTTTGTCAAATGTCGGGATAGGCTCCTCCTCTGGAATGTGTGAAGGACCTCCCGTTTCCGGCTCCGCCCTTTCCCTCGCGTCCGACTCGGACGCAATAGGCTGGCTGGACTGCAAGGGGTATTCTCCCTCCCTTGCAACCGAGTTTTCCTCCCCTGCGGCAACTGGAGTGTCGGGTGCTACAGTGGGAGATGGCTGCGCTCCTCTCCTAACCACATCCTTATGTTTCTTCCGGCCTTTTGGCTTTAGGGTGGTTGGAGCAAGGCTGGAGAGTAAAAGCAAGAAATTCCGAGGAGTAAAAATCCGAGAAACAAAATTCGTGCAATAAAAAGCATAGAAAAGGAAAAAAAAGACCCAGAGATTTCTTACCTGGATGTTGCGACGGCAACACCGTCAAGGTTAATTACCTCCTGAGTGCTGGAGGGCTTCTTCCGCTTCCGCCCGCCTGCAAAGTTGGCACGCAACGCGTCCAACTTGTCATCGGAAGCAAGCTCAGACTTGGGAAGAGTCAGAATCTGTCAAAAAGGAAAGGTCTGGGTAAGACAAAACATCCGAGAAAGAGGAAAATCGAGAAATTACCTAAAGACGAAAAATTCTACCTTTGGAGCTGGCTTCCCAGCATGGTACATTTCTCGGCTTTCTTCATACTGGTCTCGAGTAGAGACCAGTTGGTTCAATCGCTTCTTGAAGTCCTTCTTCGAGAACGCTTTATCCGTTGTCATCATCGCGTCCTCTGGGCCCGGGTGTTCACACATTAGCCGTTTTCCGCGATGGGCTAATGGCTGAATGCGCCTCCCGAGCCAGCACAAAACCGTGTCTGTGCTGGTGAGAGTAGGAGTGGTGGAAACAAGCATAGCAATATTCCGCTTGATCCTCATCAGATCTGCTGGCAGAGTCTGGACTGCGTCTACCGCCCAATTATCTTGGGGAGTAGCTGCGGAATTAACGAAAGGTGGAATTCTCGTCTCCTTTCCAGGAAACGGGACATCTTCATGATAAAAGAAGGAACCCGTCCAGAATTTGACGGATTTCCGAGGTTTTTATTTTTGGGAACCAATCTTCCCTAAACCTACGAAGGGTAAAGGAGATGGTCCCACAGGTGGGGAGAGCGTCCTCAGAAGGGTTGCGCTTGACTCCAAAGCAATATTTCCAGAAGTCTAACCTAGGCTCTATTCCTAAGTATCCCTCAAAAAGGGCTTGAAACCCGGCAAGATAGAGAATAGAGTTGGGAGGAAGGTTGTGTGGTTGGATGTTGTAGTGGTCGAGGACTTGCAGAAAAAAGGCAGAGGGTGAGAAACCGATACCTCTATTGATGTGAGAGGCCAGGAGAACCCTTTCTCCGACTTTTCGTAGTGGCTCAGAGTCGTCCTATTCGTACGGTCATTTGTCCTTGAGCACAAATCCCTCCTTCTCCATTGCCGGAAGAAGGGATGGAACCACGTTGCAGTGGCTCCAATTCCGAAGTTTTCCTCCGTGTCTTCTTTGACTCCGGTGGCGCCGGAGGCAGCGACCTCCTCGCTGCCGAGAATGGTGATTCCCTCCGCAGGCTCGGTGACGAGAGGCGGGGGAGGCGCAGTAGACGATGACGACATGTTTTCGGCCGCGGGAGGTAGATCCTCGCGAGCCGAATCGCCGGTGTTTCCTTCCGGCAAGTTCGCGGCAGCGCGGATGGGGGAGTCGAGCTGCGGGTCAAGATCATTGATGATCGACTCGATGTCCAGGACGACGTTGGTTGCGTTTGTGGTGCGGGGAGATTCTCCGTCAGCCATTTTCGGGCGGCGCGGCTTAGATCCGGATCCTCCGATGATTTCCTCCAGGGAAGGCTTGAAACTTGCTCTCTGCTCTCACTCGAGCTCTGGCCCTGGTTCTGGCTATGGCGCTGCGGCCTTGAGGAAGGAGATGAAGCGGAAGGGTATCCGGAGACCCCAAGGCGGCTATTTATAGCCGGGGATGCGCTGAGATTCGTTGCAACGGCTATTTTAGCTGTTGGATCGCTGACGCGTGGCACGCCCGAGATTTCCGGAAAATGAACAGATAAAGTGATAAGTGCTATCTCCTCGTTTCCCGCAAGAATCTGTCAGGATATACGATGCATGGTTTTGACTAAACCCAAGCGTCCGTGATGTCAGCACGATTTATCGCTGACGTCACGAAGTTCCTTCTCCACGAAGGGTTGTGGAAGAAAAGCCGGAATCTGGTAAATCTGAGTTTTGAGTTAACAAATTCTGGGAAAAAGAAGAATCCAGATCAAGCGCCAAAATTTCTCGGAAAAGAATGCATATTGATGAAAGGTGGAAGAATGAAGTCTTAATCCTTCTTGGGGGCTACTGTCAGATATATACCGATTAGGGGTATATCCGGCATTGGTCTAAAGAGCCGGATTACCAGGGTGACCAGTTGGTAATGGATTACAACCCATTAGGCGGCCTAGTAAGATGATGCGCAGGAAGCCGGACTCTAGAGGAACCCGGGCCACAACCTAAAGTGGTGCGGCTTGTAGGAGAAGACGGAATCCTTACTTTCAAGGTTATATACGTTTCGTAGTCTTCTAGGTTTCCTTTCTGTAAGCCCTAACCCGTCTATGTATATAAAGCCGGACGAGAGAGACGAAAGACACAGACAATTAGCTAGAAGCCAACTCGCCAAGAAGTTGATCCTCGCCAAGTTTGCGAAACCCTACTCACATTGTACTTTGTATACTTCAGCCTTCAGCCCTGATTTAGTGAGAGTGCAGGACTAGGAACGCCGCCTAGCTGCGCCGTACCGAACGTGGGTAAACTTGGTGTTCTCGATCGTCGTACTACCACGTCCCCCCACGTCTCTACCCGTAGGCTCATGGCACCCCGTTTATGATCCTTACTATGATGTCTCGACACAAGTAATTAAGATAAATCTAAACACAACTTAAACCTTGAGAACCTATAGAATCTCATGCAATAGTTTGAGGATTAGGGTTAAGGTTTTTGTCACTCCTATAACTCTATCATAAAAAAACAAATACGTGATGTATTCCCTGGGCCCTATTAAGGTGAAGTATTTTGTATTCGACGTTAGAATGACACTAGTAGAAGAATTATGCCACAACATAAATATCAAACCATTAAATGTTACTCAATTTTATGTTACTAATAGCAACGATATTTCTCCCATGTGTTAAAGATCTAAATGAACTACTCACGAGACAACATATGGATAATTATCAGCAGTGATATATTTATGACCAAAAATCTTGTCCTAACAACAATTCATTGATAAAACGCACAAGCATCAACTCCAACAGAGTAATCAACATCGGTAAAGCAATCCCAATGATAGATAACAGTTACAACCATAGATGTTACAATGGAGTGAGATGGCATGAAGATGGAGATGGTTCTGGTATTAGAGAGGATGTTGATGATGACACCATCATGATGACAATGATAGTCGTGCCGATTTCTACCGATGTAAGGGAAGTTTCTCTAGAATTGGCTGCCGAAGTGCTCTTTCTCTCGGTCTCGTTTCTACCGTGATGCGATGACGAAAAAATAATACGAAGTCGCCCCGAGAAAATTAGGTTAGAGAAAGGTTGTACACCAAACGACACCGGGAATCGGGCCATAGGGGCCCATGAAACATCTAGGCGCGCACTAGTGGGCCTGCGGCCTAAGGCTACGCGGCCACCTAGCAACCCTTGGATCCCATCTTCTGGCTTCATGCTTATTTCTTATAAAATAATTTTTATATTCTTCTAGTAATTTTCTAAGCGCTGGAAATTCGGTATTCCTTCAGGTGTTTTTTTTCCTTTTCGTCCCGGACTCCAGTGTTTTCCCCAGCCCAACATAGTTCAAACCCTAGTTTATACAACTGTGTGTCTCATTTAGGCGGAATATTCTTTCGGTGGGAGGTGACATTCGGATCGACAGCGAGGCGCATGTGGTGATTTCGTCAATCTCAATACCCGCTGGCTCAGTCTCTCGGAGGTCCTCATAAGGGTACGATGTGCGTGTGTGCGTTCGTTGGGTGGGTGTACGATTGTGTATATGAGCGTTTGCGTTTGTTCTATGTTTCCTCAAAAAGATGCAAAGAGAAATGCTACATTTACGGGCTGGATTTTACGCGATTCAATCACGGGATGATGTGTTTGTTACCGGTTAGTGCAAAACAGTGAGCTGCACCGTGATTTTAGGAAGGTGGTGCCTTCACTTACCTCCACGTCTGCCCTTAAGTAGAATTCTGTAAAAAAATATCACTACATTTGATGTTTTTCAAAAAACCACCATTTCTCATCATTATTTGCAAAAACCACCGACTCTTCGTAACAGTTTTGCAGAAAGCAGTGATCGGCCAGTTTAGACAAGTTAATGACTTTTCTGACACATTAGGACCGCTCTAGATCCGCCCACGCTCCCCCACTTAAGCTCCAGCTCCGTTGTCCCAAGCCCTCCTAGCCTGCCTGCTTGCACACAACCAAAATAAACAGAGGCTAAATCAATTCGGACTCTCGCTATGACGCAACTCCTCGTTCCTCCAGCTTTGGCCACCGCAAACCTGGTCACCTGGCTGGACCTGGGAGCCCACAAGGACGGCCCGTCACGGCCTGGCATGACACGGATTAAACGGGTCGTGCCTGACCAGTTGCCAGCCAGGTGTCGTGCGTGTCCCTCAAGTCTAGTGGTGGTACACTTTAAATAACTAGTTTAGAAAGCGCGGCTTGCCGCGCGCCACAATTTGATTCAAAAAATATTTTGCCCGTAATCCTCATATCTTATACAAATTAATAAGAAGACAATTAATATCCCAGGCAAGAATATAAACGATATAGAAAGGCTATGGCATACCATTGAGATTGACCAGATGATTGGAGAGTTGAGATATTTCTTAGAGTTGTTTGGAAAAGACATAGGTGAGGTCATGTGAAAGACTCAAACATCTCATTCCCACTCGGATGTTCGCAATTAATATGATCCCGTCCCGACAACAACATATGACAACGGCCACTTGTGCTCACCAAATTATAAGCGATTTGCATCTCCTTGAAATGGATCATTGGTGTAAATTTCATAATTATTCAACATATGGCTACAAAACAGATCCAAACTTAACTACAACACTAAAGATAACTTACAAACTCAAGTACCTCCAGATTACATGTACTTGTGTCAGCACATAACAATACCAACTTCCTGTGATATTAGGAAATTGTGTACCTCTACAGCAAGTACTTTTTATCAGTTTAGCTATTACAACTCTGCTGTTACAATCATATTTTTACAACAATCCACTAAGCTGATGACAACACACCATTTTGTTATTGGCATGTTATCTCTTAAGTGCAAACTTCCGATGTGTACAGAAGAACACCTGTCTTTGTTTCCTGAAACTAAAGACATGAACTGGTTGACATAAATAAAGACTAAACTCTGGAAAAACAGATCTGCCTTCCCTTGTTGCATTGCTACTATTTCTCCAAGATACAACTGACCTAGTGGAAAGTACCTACAGATTTGGTATACAGAAGAACACCTGGCTTTGTTTCCTGAAACTAAACACATGAACTGGTTGACATAAATAAAGACTAAAATCTGGAAAGAAGATCTGCCATCGCTGGTTGCATTGCTACTATTTCTCCAAGATACAACTGATCTAGTGGCAAGTACCTACAGATTTGGTGTGCATGAAGGTGAAGATGAGGAAACACTTGGGCTGGATAATAAGCAGGGAAGTGATGTCATGTTTATAGCAGGCTACTGCATGGATTATGTAACTGAATCCCACACTACTTATGTATACTTCCTGTGTCGCTTGACAGTTTCGCAGCCAGTCCATGGCCATGGCGGTTGCCACCACGGGTAACTTCCTAGTATAGTCTAAGGCGGGACATTAAAGAGAAAGCGTAGGACATTTACAGAGATAGCTGACCAAAACAAAACTCTAGGCGCATAAAAAGGAGGACAATCCCAATAACCTATAAGCAACCCTTCGGTGTCATACTCAAAGGAGAGACGCCATGAACTATCACCATAGGTTGAGTGATTTAAAATTAGGGGGCGGGGGGGGGGGGGGGGCTAATTTGTTGAAACTTGGAAGAAAATTACATAACAAAGTTAGGGTATTTTCCATCCCAATTCTCATATTATTCTTACCAAGTAATCATAACAAACACAAAGCTAAAAACTTGCATGGCTCTTAATAGGATCACTTAGCAAACAGATTCTCGTCCCTTTTGGGAAAAAATATAACAAATTCTAATTAATAAGTCCAAATTTAAATACCAAATTGAAAGCGACACATACTATTTTAGTGCATTATCTTATAGAATGATATAATAATTCCTAGAGGCAAACAATAACTAAAATTTCTGAATCTGGACTATCAGAGAATTAAAAATCTTGAAAAAAACATTTCTGGTGTACCACGCAAAAAAGTTTAGCTGTAAATAATATTTCCTAAAGGCAAACAATGTTTGATTATTATGTTTATTTCTTTGCCTAAACAGAGAAAGGTAGAAAAGGGAAGAACCAATGGTACGGTTAAAATGAATATACGCATAAGAAAAACTAAATGATGCATGTAAGAGACAAAATCCATCGACTAAATTATGTTTAAGAACTAAAGAAATAAGAGGATTGTAAAAAATGAAAAGAGCAAGGGCATCCTCAATCCTCGGAGTAATAGATTACTTTTTTGCTATCATGTTAATATAAAGTGATCCTTCCAAATAACAGTGATCCTAATTCGGCAATTTCTCCCATTGTAACAGTTTTACAATATTATAAAGGGCACCGAGCTAAGTTGTATACACAAACCCCACCAGATCACCTTTAGGCCCAAAACTCAGGACAAGGAAAGTACTTACTCAGAAAAAATAACCAAGCAGAGACGTTTGACATTTACAATTCTCGAGGTCCTCTCACTGTCTCACATCATGAGAACAAAAGGCTGGCCATGTGCATTTCTAATTGTGATAACACATATAACTTGATAATGGTCTCTAACCAAAAACATGAGTAAAATTCAGATATTCATTTTTATTAAGATGAAATTGTACAATAAAAATATGGTTCATTCATATAGATTATCGTGAGTTTATGGACTACTGACATGATAGTTGCTGGTAAGAAGAAACTTATTTTATTTTACATGCTATAAAACCGATATTCTTTACATACTGCATCTAGTACTCTTAATTTCCACACAGAGACTCAAGACGCTAACAACAGAAAAACTCAGATAATACTGATACTCGGAGACAAACCTCAACCGAGTTAGAGAAAAATAGTAAATCGGGAGAAGAAGCTCAATGTCAGCATTGAGTGCAAGGGAGAGAACTTCACGGCTTCATATAAAAGTTTCAGGCCTAAATATGCATCGCCAAATTCTTGATATTCCGCAAAAGCCCCATCTTAAACTGACCAAACCATGCAATGAAACAAAAGAACGCACATGACATAAGTCATACATTCGTACTTAATTGCACAAAAATAGATGGCTTCAAAGAACAGCAAACACAGTTTAGACGCTTGGTGCTAATTCCAAAATATAAATGTAAAACCAACTTGTAGTAAGATAGTTGCATATGCTGGACCTGACAAAATTATCATAGTTTGATGTCAGGTGAATACGAAAACTCTGTGCAGATACTCATAACACTTTCAGCAGTGAAAAGATGTTTATATCCACTTAAAACCTGGTGCTTCTGTGTGCAAACCATTAGAGAATAAATTGCGCCAGTTTATATCATTTGAATACGGTCCAATAAGCATATCTATCATCTGGTATTTGTATCATTAAAAATAGGATTAACAGCTAGACAATGACACACCTTTATGGTCCATCTCCAAAGAAAATAAATCTTATTTTCTCGAGACTTTTGGTAAATAAGTAAAGCGATGACACAAAATGGATGTAGCATGCTGATTCCGGCACACCAGTTTCTAGATCGCAAATGAGCCTCAAAACAGAACAGGAGCGACCGTGTCACTGGGAGAAGGAAAAAGAAGCTGAAATAAGAAAAGATGAACCAAAGAAAGTAGCATCCCTCGATGGGCAGTCCGTACCTGCAGAAGCCGTGCCCCCCAAAAAACACATATCACTGAATCGCACTACGAAAAGAGGGAAAAAATGAACACCACAAATCTAAGCTAGAATGCAAGCAGGCAGAGAAGAAGCAGTTGTGCAGATGCGAACCTGAGATTGTATCGCGAGCCATGGGACGTCTCCAAAACCAGGGGATTACACGAATATGATGGAAATAAAGGGGGACAGGGTTCTGATGCCATGCTAGTAATTGGTTGCGAGAGACAAAAACAGAGAGCCTTCTCAATAATGAAAGAAAATCATCTTCTTTTATTTCCTGCTGCAGGTAGCACCAAATTAATTTACAAACATGGTAGAAGCATTAAATTAAAATTAAATCATAAATGGAGAGAAATAAGCGGACAAATGGTAACAAAGCAAACTGAAATAAAAGAGAGGTCCACAAGGCAGTAACCCACAATCCTAATAGCCACTGAAGTGAATATGGAGCAGGCATCCATTTATAGTATAGTAGTAAAAAAACTAATAAAATAGGATGTAAGAAAATGTCACACCTTCAATTATTTCAGCATCTTTTGGTAGATGGGATAGGAATCATGAAAGGAATTTTTTGGGTATGCAGAACACATCTTGCATTAAACATAATACCATAGTCAAACCAATTTGCATATATAAACAACATTTGAATTCCTTTAAGAGATGTGGATACTGAATCTTGCAAAAATAGCAAAAAGTAATCCCTTGATTTCCTCCTGTGCAATTCCAATATATACTTGTAACACTTCCTGATGAGGTAGATGCTTTTGAAATAGGTTTCAATAAAAGAGGATCGATGACTTCACACATATTGTTCCTGTAACATGAATAGGACGAAGCAGTCAACGCACATGAGTAGCTAATTATCAAAGAAAGACATAAAAAGAAATGAAACAGAAAAGAGCCGTGTATACCAACAACTTTGTGTTTCTACAAAAGGAAAAAAGTATATTGAGCACATGAGTAGCTAATTATCAAGCTAATACATCGCCGTGGAGCCAAGCATTTGCCGGATATTAGAACTGCAAGTGAATACAAGAAACTCCAACCAGAATTTCTGAACATGACGACACTTAATTTTAAGAATATATAGCGTACGTGTATATGCCTAAGAGGGAGGGGGAGAGAGACAGGAACCTGGGTCCTGCAACTGAGCGCACCTGCAATATTGTTGACACACTGGCGCTCCTCCCGGTGATGGCGAAAACATGCTATATCAAGCAAGGAAGAACCTACACACAACTCATTGTTTAGCTTTAATTCAATGACAAAGGTCGCCAAAAATTTAGAATTTGTGCTTGAGCTCCTAAAGTGCAAGCAAGCCGTAGAGCAACTGATTTAACAACCAGAATATCAATCAGCCCAAAGCCATGGATCAGTAGCAGCTGACAAATTCATTACCTTATGATGTTCTATCATCAGGAGTACAGAGTTGTACAGAGCAGCAGAAAAAGGGGATCAGAACTAAACGTACGTGCATATGCCTAAGATCGAGAGACAAACTTGGATACTGCAACCGAGCGCACACCTAAGATCGAGAGACAAACTTGGATACTGCAACCAAGCGCACACGCAACCTTGACATGAGGACAATAGAACTGGTGCTCCTGGATCATATAATTTTATCCTGGTTAAAATAAAAGGTCAATAAAGCTGGTAACCAGGCTTAATTAGTTGAGCAAACAAATCACATTTGGTTTTTATCTGTTCAACCAAAAGATAAAAAAAAACATGAAGCAAAGTATGAGAATAACCTTCTTGGATTTTTGTCGAAATTGTAGGCACCCACTACATAGAATCTGCATACAAAACAAATTTGATTGTTAGGGATTAAATCAAGAGAGAGAGGCAAATTAGGAGAAACAGGGTACTTCGGGTACCTGGGTTCCACTTGAGATCAGCTGCAGCCGTGACCTCCCGTCACTTTTCCTGAAGAGAGGACATCGAAAAAAAATGCACTACAGATTCTAAGCAGCTAAGCAGGAGGAACCAACGCAAAGGACATCACTTGAAGAAGACCACATCAAGGTCTGAAATCAAAGAGAGGTGAGACCAAGGATGCAGTATGGAATCCCAATCTGAACGGATCTTGTAGCATCCTGCGAGGGCTTCTCTCCAATCGGTGACGACATCCAAATTAAACGCGCTGCCGGACCAGACCGGTCTCCGCGAGCCCCACCGCCACAAGCCCACGCCTGCACCTCAATCGTAAGGATGGAGAGGTAGAGCGCAGCAGCGGCCCGCGTTCCTTGGCCTGAGCGCCGAGGAGGAAGGCGAGGGAGAGGAGGGGAGAGGGGAAGGCATGGGGAGTGGCGGCTATCGGCGAGGGGCGAGAAAGGGAGCCGTGAGTGTGGGGAGGCGGCTAGGGTTCCTCACGGGAATAATGGCTCCAATCGCAACTTCGCAAGCCCACCCACCCGATGTCGGAACCATCCAGCTTAAGAACCCATTGCACTGGCAAGTGGGTCGAAGAAAGAAGGGCCCGCTAGCAGTCAAACATAGCGAGTCCATGTGGGTAAAAAGTCGCTCGCCAATCGGGGATTGCTTGCTCCGCTCCAGTGTCGTGAGAAGCCCGCTCCAGCTAAGCACCTGGAAACGACCCACCCCACGCGCTGCCTTGCGGGTCCGTAAACTCAAAGGGCCACCAGCAGCGATACAAAGTATATGGGAGCGGGTAGAACTGGTCCGGCCAACCAGGGATTGCTAGGAGTGAATGGCCAGGATCACTTTGGAATGCCAATCCAACGGCCGAAACAAGACATGGCCTGAGAATCGCCCCAACTGGGGCAAGGATGTTATCTTTAGATAATGAATGCAGCTAGACCCAGGAAATTTTTCCTAATCTCAAAAAAAAAAAGCTAAGAATTTTTTCATACGATTCACGTACCACCTGCAACGATGGACCTCCAATGTGGTTCACCATTCAATCTGGTCCTGTGGGTACGTGAACCGTACCTAAATCGTCGTACACGTTAAATATAATCGTCGGCACAATGCATAGACTATTATCAACTCTCTAGACTAGATATGTTTCTACGAACATAGGACCGAAAGCTCTGAGAACAACTAAAGCATCGGGCCGGTAGTTATCTTGTAAAAAAAATTACATGTAGCTGTACAAGACCATATATATTGATCACAAGAAATCTATGAAGTTGAAAGTATTTACAACCATGGTCAAACACCGAGCCAAAGTAAGGTTAGTTAACTAAATTAAAAAAATAACGGACGGAATCTCGGTAGGAGGTTAAATCAAGAAGTAAATCGGAGTAAGCAATGCAATTTTAACCCAGGGTCGCCTATTTTTCATATGGAGCGGGGTGGATCGAGCTCCGTTATGGATGCATCCCAAAGATCCTTCTTACCTCTCGTGTATTCCCCGGGTTCGCGAGTGATTTTCCGGGCCCAAATTCGACCCCGATAAATCACAAAAGATTATGTTACCTTGAGCGATTGGTCATGCATCCTAATGTCCCATCGGCGCACCGTCGCCTTGTTAGCGCCCCCCCCCCCCCACCACACACACAGGCACAACGCGATGCAACCCGTCTATCTCACATATGCAGAGATCATAGCCTATCTTCGGAATATACAACTCTCACTATAAGAAATGTGTTGATACATGACGTTCTCGCAACGACGGTGAACTAAATCGTCATAAATTATGACGGTTCTGTGCCAAATCGTCATTAGCCGTTAGAGTGGATCAAAACATTGAATATTAACAAAGATTTGACAAAAAAAAACGTCGCAATTTTATAAAATGATATCGTCACGAACGATCATGGCCTTATTTCTAACCAATTACGACGAATTTCAATTGTCATGACATCCTAAATGTGGATATGTTGGTATGACTGGACGGGCACATCGCCAACTTCGCCTAGTTGTCATGTCTATTGGGACGGCCACATCATGAACTCCTCCTACATATCATGTCTATGGCCACATAATCAATTTCCAAGTAGTTGTAATCGACATGTGGGACCCGTCCAACAAACCACCACGGGGGACACATAGGTGGACACGCAACGTCCATGTGGGACAGGCAACACCAACCTGGCATGTGGGATCCACCAGCCATGTGGGCCAGGAAAAGCCAACCTGTCATATGGGACCTACCAGCAAGCTGAACTGAAATTGCGACTAAAGTCGCAAAAATAGGACGAGGGGGCGCGAACCGGAGCCGGCTCCTCTAACGTTAAGAAGAAAAGTCACCTTAAATTGTGAAGGAAAGTCAGGGGATTGTAGCATAATTTTGTGTTTTATTCATTGGTGTTAATTACTGTAGCTAGTTACTGTAGGGTACATAGTCTGAACTACTACCTCCGTCCTGGTGTATAGGGCACATATGGAAGTTCTCTAGGCCCTAGGCATATTGATTTATTGGGGCTCAAATATTGCATGCATTGGTGGAAAGGGATGGAGAAAAGCAACCAGCCACTAATTAGACGAGAATTAATGCAAATGTGCCTAAGAGCTGGGACAGCATGTTTTTGAGATTATGCCCTATACACCAGGACGGAGGGAGTAACTTTTTTTGAACCATATTATTGATTGCAAGTAATGACAATAAATATATAGCTTACATTTATAATATAAAAAGTAATCTAAATCCTATTTGACTTAAAAATATGATTTTGAAGAAGCAAAGTCAGGTTACTGTAGCTTAGGTGACTTTGCTCCTCAATGTTAGAGAAGCCGGCTCCCGCGAACCCGCGACCTCACGTTGTCCACAATCGCACCTAACCTCAGGCCAAACGACACTTGCTAAATAATGAGCGCACTAGACTTACATGAGGTTAGCCACAAGTGAACTTGGATCTCGGTGGACTTAGGCCACCAAACATGAGCGCACTGGCTTTACCTCCGTCGCTTGCCATAGGCCCAGATTCGGCCTATCAAGCCAGCGCTGGCGCGGGCTTTAACAGCTAGCTAGGTTGGGCTTTAACAGCTAGCTAGGTTGGGCTGACTCGATTTTCTATAATTAGAATTTGACCTTCAAATTGAAAAAATCATTTTTGAAAAAATAAATAAATCATTTCTAGTAATTATTGACCATTTGGAACCATTTTTGTGAAAAATATACAATCATACCTATGAGCATACATTTGTTGAGACTTTAGGGGATTTTGAATCACGCTTTGGAGTGCAAAGGTTTTACTTTTTTTAATCTTTTATGCCAATTTTTAAAAAAACGCGAAGGTTTTCCATTTTTTCAACTATTTTTTATTAACATTAGGTCACAAATAATGACAAAACATGATGTTTTTTCATTTTTGGAATTTTTTTTGGAACTTTTATGCCGATTTCGAAATACGATGAAAACGGGAAACATGACCGGTCCTAGAAAGGTGTTGAATATGGCAAAACAATTTGTATATCTCTGAAGAAATAGGTACTTGTGTACCTAATTTTTTTTTTACAAAAATCATGAGCAAACTACGAGGCAGATGTAGTTCAAATTTGGACCGGTTTCACCTGAATCGACAGACATTTGTCTTTTTCAAAAGAGGTGTATTTAAAGCTATTAAGAGGCAGCAATTTTGTTATCTGAACATTAAATGTGGTGTAATAACTTTATAAATTTATGTGGTACAATTTTGAAACATATTTTTGGTAGGTGGTTCACAAAAATCCCCATTTTTTACACTCCAAAAATGGAAAATGATATTTTTATTCGGTGAAAAATAAAACTTTCTTCAACAACATTGTTCGTTGTTCCAATATGCATGTTTGTGTTTAATATGGACACATTTCGACAAACTATGCTATGGATGTTGCCATAACATCCGTCGTTTGGGCCGAAAGCCATGAAACTTCGTAGATGATAGCCTATTTCTGTGAACACTTTTTCGCGATAATTATCGTATTCCAAGTTTATTGCTTACATGACATATTATTCTTAATGCATTTGTCTGTTGTACACAAACAATCACTTCGTTGCTGCAACTTAATACAACGAGATTTGCTAGATTGTTGTCTCAAGGTGTACTTTTAGTAATTGATGACGTCGGATCGCGGTCTATTTATCATGACATAATGACTACAATGTTAGAACCCGTGAACGTTATCTCGTCATAATAGTATTGTTATAAGTTCATGATTTTTCAATTGCCCAACCATAATTTGTTTACCTAGCATGTTTATTATTCTTAGGAGAGACACCACTAGTGAAACTATGGCCACCGGTCCTATTTTCCACATTGATTACAACCTTGTTGATTTGCTTTTGCTCATCACTTGCTCGTTGTTCTATTTTGATTTAGGGTGTGTTTGGTTGAGGGGGTATCCCTCAAATGGTTAGGGATAGCCACTTTTTAGTGGTTGCCATCCGTTTGGTTAGAAGGATTAGAAAGGTTGGGGATAGCCAGATTCCAGGAATATGCCCACGAAACGGTGGCTCCGCTAGACCGCTGAAATGTGGCGGATGAGGCCAACCACATCTGGCTCCCGTCGTCAACCTCGCCCCCGCTCGCTCGTCGCCCACGAACATGGAGAAAAGGGGCTGCTCTCTCCTGACTCTCCTCCCTCCCCCTCTCGTGAACCACCAGTGGCACAAATCGAGGCGACGGCGAAGCTACTCCCGACGGCGGCGGCGGCCTGTCCCTTCATCTCCCCAAAATTTCTTTGCCTCTCCCTCAAATGGCGGCCGCGCATCAGCATGCGGGATGGTTTGGCGGCCGTTTGTGGTGGAGAAATCCAAGGCGCGTCGCCGGATCTGGATCCCTTCATGCACCGGCTTTAGTAGGTAGTGGCTCACGAGCTGGAGTCCGCATGTGAGGACTACAGGATGCATTGGCTCTTTTCTGAAGATGTTGCTCACGCGCTAGATTTTTCTTGGTGTGGTTCTCCGGTCAGAGAAACACACATTATAGTCTTAGATTGTACTTGCATACATCCCAGCTTGTACTTGTACTCATTTTTAGAATGCCAAGACAGTGAGAGTGTGATTTTTTTTACTAAATTTTTTGCCTTTTTATGTTTAGAATGCCAAAATATGTATTTGCTGGAGACCTATTATTTGTCAGAGTTACACCTCTCCATCTGGGATCGACTCCAAATGATAAAAGGACATGTATATATAAATAAGCTTTTTTCATGTCTACTAATCTAGCTATATGAATAAAAAAAGGTCATCACAACCACACATCCACTCATCATCCTTCGAACCAAACAAAAAAAATGGCTACCACTAACCATGTCTCACCGTAACCAACCAAACGAAAAAATCGGCTATCCCTAACCAGCTGGTTGGGGGTACCCTCATCCACAAAATATATCCCCTGAACCAAACACATCCTTAATCATCTCCAACCATTCGATACAATTAATTCTCTAGTTTTCAGCAAGACGGGAAGGTTGACAACCTTCTCGGAAAGTTGGGGGCAAGAGAAAGTTTGTGTTTCTGTGCAGATCCATGCTTGTTGAAGCGCCAAACAACAATCAACCTACCGAGAGACTTCAAATCCTACTACATTTATAACACTGGTTCCTCAACTGGGGAAAAATACTGCTACGCGACATCATACTTTTATATTGGAGTCTCCCAACCAACGTATTTTATTGCCTTATAGATAATTTCTCCTTCTGTTTTCGGACTTCCTGCATACATAGGGGAGGTGTGCACTTGGGCGATAAAATACCAAAAACCTATCTTAGCAGATGAAATTCATTAATAAAATCACAATATAAAATGGATATATAACCCACAACTTATATTCCTTATATTTTTGTTTCTCTCCTTTTGTTTTAACAATTGCGTCCTACGTGATATGTAGATTTGTCAGTGACATCGGACGGTAGTTTATATGTACGTCCATTCTTAAAATCCCAAATTTCTTTTAATAATTGTTAATATTCTTCAAAATCTACTAGGTGTTAAATTTTGCACCAAAATATCAAATAATAGTAGTGATCCGCGTGGTACTAATATTATGGAAGTATTAGTATGCATGGGAGTAGCGTGTACTTATCAACAAATTAATGTACCATTGAAAGTAAATATATGTTATAAATGTGTAGTGTGATTTAGGTAATATTGATATTTTACGTATCCACACATTAATGCACCATTAAAATAAATATACTAATTCCTCCGTCTCAAAATGATTGTCATATAGATGGTTGTATATAGATGCATTTTAGTGTTAGATACATTCAATTCAATCCATTTCACCGACATTTATTTTGATACGGAGGAGTAAGTGAAAATTATACGTACCCATCCACATATTAATTTATTTGAATCAACGCATATATTTGATTACGTTTATAATTTCAGGATATTTATCCAGCTAACAAAGTGCTTTAGTACAGCTGTAGTCACACCAATCCGCAATGCTATAAAAGGATTCCCCGTTTCTCTTGGCATCCTTCATAACTCGCAGAACAAAGAAACACCCATCAATATGTTTCCAATTTGCAGCAACATCTAGTTATCAAAGATGAGGAATACACTCACGCTTGTCGTCGCCCTTGCCTTTCTCGTGATGGCAACAGGTACTCATTTTCTCATATATATATATATATATATATATATATATATATATATATATATATATATATATATATATATATATATATATATAGCTTGGTTGTAATGACAAGAACACGTGGTTTGAAGATTTTCTACTTATTATGGTGCCATTATTTGTTGGCAGAGGGTTCGTGTTGGGGAAGGTTTGTGTTCTTGAATCAACCATGTGATGAAATATCGAACTGCCATTCGACATGTGAGGAATATTTCCGTGGGAAGGTGTGTCATAGGTGCACCTGGACGGCGGAGTGTGGGGACTACAATGGCTGCAAGTGCAGCATGTGTACCCCCCAACGCAATGGAACAAAATACTAACTAGCTAGTTCAGATATGATGACATGTTCACTATAATAATCACATGGGCGTGCGGGATGCCTTGATGGCTTAGTTGGAGCAGGCGCTCTTTATTGGAGCGTGATATGGAATAAATAAATGAAATATCTATTGATCATAAGAAAATTATGAAGGGTCATGATTAATTTCCGCGCCCTTGTTGGCTGTTACGACCGTGCTCCGCCTAAACCAAGAGTATCTTGTTGGCTACAAACTACTCCTGAGTCGTGACCAGAAATATCGGACCTATATGAGAATGAACTGTTCCACGAATTTTGCAGGCGAGTCGGATCCAAAGGCATGGAAGAATGTAGTGTTGAAGTAGTCGTACACGTGAAAATCAATCACATATACATAAACACTGGTAGAAAATAGGCCTATAGTCCCGGTTCGCAAAGGCCATTAATCCCGGCCGCGCAACCGGGACTAAATAGGCGCGACTAAAGGCCCCCCTTTAGTCGCCCCTCTTACGAACCGCGGCTAAAGGCCCGTCCACGTGGGCGGGTGGCGTGCGCCGGGGGCGAAGGACCTTTAGTCCCGGTTGGCCAAACGAACCGGGACTACATGCTATTTCGTTATTTCTTTAATTCATTTGGATTTCTAATTATTTTTCACTCCCTTTTTTTCACTCCATTTTTTTCACTCGCTTTTTTTCCAGAATTTTTATTATTTGCTTAGTGTCTAACTACAATTATCTCTAGTCAAATTTCTTACTCGTGGTCAAACTTCCCGCTCGGTCACCCATCCTTCCACTACTCTAGCGCTAGCACGCTTAACTTTCGAGTTCCATCTCGTCCCGCATCCAAGTGTTTCGCACGCATGTATGTGATACTAGTATCATATCAATCCTATTAACATGTTGGTCGATGCCACATTTCTTTATTGTCTGAATTTCAAATAAATCTTTTAATAAACAAAAGTAATGATGTAATTAATAATTTTGAATAAATAAATAAACATTAAATTTTTCATTTGTATTATTTCTAAAAAATATTCAGAAAAATAAAACTAATTCATTTTAAAATCTTAAAAATACAATTAATATGTCAAAATATTCAGAAAAATACAGCTAATTCATTTTAAAATCTTAAAAATACAAATAATATATCAAAATATTCAGAAAAATAAAACTAATACATTTTAAAATCTTAAAAATACAAATAATATATCAAAAAATTGAGAAAAATAAAACTAATTCATTTTCCCTTTCCTAAATGCAAAATAAAATCTGATAAAATTCATGAACCAAACCATATGAAATCTAAACCATATAAAATTTGTAGATCCAAGGTTCGACTATTATTTTGGACACAAGAACTGTTTTGGCAATGACTATCTGTGAGAATGATTTGAACCTAACTTTTAAAATACATAACCAAAATGGACAAACTAAAATGTTCTGGATAGATATTGAAAAGATCTATCCATAGCACTTAGCCTCACATCAAGGTCAACAAACAAATGAAAATACCATCCTTTTAAATAAAAGACCAGTAGGCTCTTCTATGATTTTTTAGAATGAGTTAAAAAATGAATTTTGAAGTAAATCCAACTGAATGAGTTTGGTATTGACTAGATCTATGTTATCCTGGCTTAGATTAATTTTTGGACCTCTAGATTTATTTATGGTGAACAGATATAGAAACAGTAGTTTTTGGTAAACAGATATAGAAACGGTAGTTTTTCTGTTTTGTTTTCTTAATGTGTTTTTGTTTGTTTTCTTGATGTGTTTTTGTTTGTTTGTTTTGAAATGTGTGTTTGACATAATATAGAAATAATATAGCTAGGAATTAATATAGAAATAATATAGAAATTAATAGAAAGACATATATCCATTACATGCATATATCGAACGCAAGATGCGGTACACAAACAACATCTACTCGAGCTTCGAAGAGTAGATGTGGAACAACTCGTAGGCAACATATGCATCTATTGCTGCATAGTCGAGATTGATCCGGTCCAGTGGATTCTTCCCCCAATACATGTGATTCTTGGAGGGGAAACGAGACTTCATGGTTTTGTAGTCGGCGTGGATGAATGCAGTTGCCATCGGAGCCAACCCGGTCTTGTGCCCGTAGAACTCATCAAAATGTATAAGGTCCTGAAGATCAATGTATTGATCTTCAAGTATCTCAATACCCAAGCGCATCAACTTCTGCCGGTCTTGAGTGACGTCAACGCTACAGAAGTCGTACCCCCTGTTGACAAGAAAATCAACAAGTTCCGGAGAATGCTTTCAACTACTGCAACAACAAAAATAGAACACGTGTTAGATATGTTGCAACACGTGTATTCTTCCAATGCAACAAACAAATCTAAAATGCAACACTATCCTACAAGAGAGATTGTACGTGTGCGTTACCTTGCCCATTGGAAGACCAAAACGATCTCCTTGAAGGCAATCTGGATGACGACAACATCCCGTTGATTCGCCGTATACTCTAGATCAAGCCCGAAGAACTTATGGTGTTCATCGGCTTCTTCATAGAGATTGCTCAAATGCTTAAGAGCATTGGGGAGCCTCTCGCACATATTGGTGTAGCCCACGTCGAGACTCTTGCGGCATGGTGTGGCCACACGGAGAAGGTTCCAAACGGGAGAACCCATGGGTTCTTGGTGGAGTAAGAAGAGAAGAGAGGAAGAAGAAACAAAGACTCTCGGGTGCGCACTGTAGCAGTGGCCTTCTGCCTCTCGCTCGCGCAATAAAACCGCCGCGCGGGAGGCTAGCAGTTTGTATCTTTAGTCGCGGGTGGCCAGGCCAACCGGGACTAAAGACAGGGAGGCCAGCAGTTTGGATCATTAGTCGCGGGTGGCCAGCCCAAACCGCGACGCATGACCTTCAGTCGCGGGTCGCCTCCCGAACCGGGACTAAAACCCCTTTAGTCACGGTGCGCAAAATTTGGGGACTGATGGGGGCGTATGGAAGGCCTTTTTTCTACCAGTGAAAGTAAATTGACAAAAAGATATTTTTGGGACAACTATTTATTATCATTGATGTCTCTCTCTTCATACACTAGATAAGCATATATAGGGGAGAAGCGGTAGGTGGAAGGACCAAATATAGAGGAAAAAACTCCACCCCATGAAAGGGGTGGGCCACACATTCCCGTACAAGGCAGATTTCCCAACACTCCCCCTTGCTCTAGCGTCCCCGTATTTTCAATGTCTAAAAACTTTTAAATTTAAGTGACGTATCAACAAAAATGGACTTTAGTGGTTGTCTATGGGCCATGTCAAGGAGTGCTGAGAGATTCATTTGTCCAAGGGTTATATGATATGGTGATTTCAGATGAGAAATTATGGCTATTTATGGAGATTTTATTTTGTGTCGATTAGAGGAAAATACAAATAGGCTAGTGGGTAATGGTAGTGGCATGTTTTTATAAAATGATATTATTGATAAGCTTGGATTGTTGAAATTTCCCATTAAAGGTAGGTCCTACACTTGGTCCAACATGCAACAGGACCCACTCCTTGTTCAGTTAGGTTGTTTTTTCACTTGATCTTCATGGATATCTATCTACCCCAATACAGTCGTTACTGCAATGGCTAGGCCAACTTCTGATCACATGGCTTGCTTTTGTTAATATTGACACAGTAATCGTAAAGGATTATTTATTTCGGTTTGAAAATTATTAGGTGGAACGACCAGGGTTTTTTATTGTGTCTCCGAGGTTTGGAACTGGACAACTAGAGCTAAAAATCATGCTGCAATTTTTCACTAAAAAAATGAAGGCTTCATGGGTGGCTTTAAAAAATGGAAGCTAGGGCTGCCAAGCTAAATTTACTCATCTCCAAATGCATCTTGGTGATTCTGCATTTAATGTGCTTGAGGAGGGGAGGTCTTTGTTTGTGCAGGAGACTAATTTTAGAAAAATACTGAAAAAGAATTACAAGGAATTATTGATATTACAATATCAATATTGAAAGAAGAAGTGCACTATTAGATGGATTAAGCTGGGAGAAGAGAATTATAAATTATTCCATGCAATGTCAGCTGAAATATACAGTAGGAATGATATTGCTAACTTACAGTTGTCCGATGGTTTTGTTGTTACTGATCATGACCAGATTTCAAGTATTACTTCAGAATTCTACAAATAGAGGATGGGTAATTCAAATGGGATTAATATTGGTGGAATTAGCTGCTTTGCTGCTTGAGGTGTATGATCTGAATGTTTTGGTGGTGACTTTACAGTTAAAGAGATGGATGATCTACTTAAGAGTATGCATGTGAACAAAGCACCTGCCCAGATAGTTTCAATGGGATTTTTCTTAAGACATGTTGGCACATTATTAAGTGAGATTTGAATAATCTTATTGAAGTTTTTTATCAGCAGACCATCATCCTGGAAAATATAAATTCCTTTTTTATTACATTGGTTCCCAAGAAACCTTTCCCTAAGTTGATTTGTGATTATAGACATAATTTCTCTCACTGACACATGTCCGGAGTTTCTAACCAAGATTGTGCCAGAAAGGCTACAAGGAAGGATTCTGGATTGCATTCACAAGGACCAATTTGGGTACATTAAGGGGAGAACAATTCTTGATTTTCTGGCCCGGTCTTTTGAGTATATCCATCAATGTAGGGCCTGCAAAAAACCAATTGTCATTCTGAAACTGGATTTTGAAAGAGCTTTTGATTCAATTGAGCATGAGTGCATCTTTAAACTTTTTAGGCACAAGGGTTTTCCTGACAAGTTTATTTATTGGTCAAGATTCTGCTGTAAAATGGAGGCTCTTCTGTGCTAGTGAATGGTGTGTCTAGAAGGAAGTTTATATGTACAAGGGAGGGTGAGGCAGGTTGACCCTCTCTCCCCTCCATTATTTGTTCTTGGAGCTGAGATTTGCAGTTTGTGATTAATTATTTGAAGGAAAACGGTCTGCTTAAGTTGCCACTTGAGACTAGCGACAATGATTTTCATTTAGTACAATATGCAACCTTTCTTATTATGGAGGCAGATCATGCTCAGCTCCATGTTTTAAAGCAAGCATTACACGAATTTGTTGTTTCTACAAGAGTCACTGTTAGTTTTTAGAAGTCTATTATTTTACCCATTCACATCCCAAGTGAGGAGGTGCAGGAGTTCGCAAACGAGTTTGGTTGTGATGTGGTCGTTTCCTTTTACATATCTAAGTGTACCAATGGGAATAACTAGACCTAGGATTACAAATTTAATGCCTATGGTTACTAAAATTGAAACAAAGTTGCCAAACAGTTATTCTTTCTTGGCATATGGTGGTAGCTTTCAACTTATAACAGCTAGTACTTCATCAGCGTAAACTTATTTCTTGTGTTCTTTGGATATTTCTCAAGGTATTTTATGGCGTAGGGACACACCTGTTGGGAAACCCCAAGAGGAAGGTATGATGTAGCCCAGTAGCAAACTTCTCCAGTTAAGGAACCAGGGTAATCAATCCAGTATGACTTCAAATTCTCTCAAAATGTTGCTTGTGTCAATAGCGCAGTTTAAAACTTGTTGACCAAGCGTGGGCCTGCACACAAACACAGACCCTCTGTTGCTCCCAACTGTCTGAGAAGGTTGCCAATCTTCCAGTCTTGCTAAAACCTAGAGAATTAAATATATCGAGTGGTTGGAGAATATTAAATGAAAATAGAACATTGAGAAAATGATGATAAAAGCAAGTAACAGAGGTTATAAAAAAATGAGGACCATTGTATCACTAGTGGTGTCTCTCCTAAGAACAATAAACATGGTGGGTGAAAGAATTACAGCTGGGCAACTGACAAATCATGAGCGTATAACAACACTATTATGACGAAATATAGTTCACGGGTTCTAACATTGTAGGAACTACATCAAGGTAAATAGACCTCCATCCGACAACATCTATTACTAGAAGTCCACCATGAAACAGAAATCCATCAAATCTCGCTGATATGAAGTTGCAGCAACGAAGTGATTGCTTGCGTGAACCAGACAAATGCAATAAGAACAATACACAATGGAAGCAGTAATTCCCATACGTAGACAAGAACACCGATGTTTTCTCCCTAGTGGAAACATCATATCCTTCTCCTACATATTTCTGCCACTCAGGTGTTGGTTAAAGGAGGCACGAACCCACTATCTAGCATACAAACACTCTCTTGGAGGTGCATACAATAACTTTGCCATGGAAATCATACACAACGGAGAGCATTCCAAGACAAGATTAAAACACTCTAAAGATCTAAGTGAAGCACTCTAAAAGACATGCCGAAAGTAATCATAATTTTGTGGTTCATCGGATCCCAGCAAACACAACATGTAGCAATTACATAACGGTGATCTTGATCATGTTATGAAGCTCACAAGATCTAAACATGTAGGCACAAGGGAGGTCTAGCACCATCGAGCTACTATTATGGACCCGTAGTCCAGAGATGTACTACTCACGCATCTGTTCGGAGGCAATCATGGCGATGTAGAGGATTCCAGTGATGACCCCCCTCTCCGGCAGGTTGCTCGAGCAGGACTCCAGAAGCCCTGGATTGGACTTTCGAGGTGACTGTGCCTCTATATTAGTTTCGTGGAAAAATTATCAATCCCCAAAGTTTATAGGGTTACTGTGATTTTATAGGCAAAGAGGTGGCACCAGGCTGTGGCTAGGGAGGTGAGCGGCCCACCAGGCGCAACCTATGGTGGACCCTCCCCTGGGGGTAACCTGACCACCCTTTGGATCCTCTTCGTCACTCCTTTCAACTCTGTCTTCGTTCTAGGCAAAAAATAAATCCCATAAATTTTTCGGACATTTGGAGAATATTTTCTTTATAGCTTTTCTGAAATACAAAAACAACAGAAAACTGAATCTAGATCTGTTCATCTTCTTAATAGGGTAGTCCATGAAATTGTTCGAAAAAATAAGTAAAACATGTAGAAAACATGCAGTGACATAAAGAAAACAATCATGGAGCATCAGATACGTTTGGGGCGTATCAACATCCCCAAGCTTAACTCATGCTCGTGATCGAGTAGCTAAGTGATAACAAAGTAATTTTTGAGTGATATGCTACCCACACAATCTTGATCAATTATTAATGTAAACTATGCAAACTAGGATCAAAGAACATAGCCGAAATTTATATTTGACACCAAATGAATAATGTTTAAACTCTTTGGAACAATAAAGTAAGAACTATTAATGAATCAATACTTAAAGACCATCAACCATGCAAGATATAGAATTAAAGATGGTTTCGGAATCAAGCACGATAATATAATCATTCAAAGCATCAAACACCAACAGTATTTTTGGTCAGCATCAAGCTAAGTGATACCAAAACATAGAAGATCATCGTGTTATTTGCACACTTTAAAAGAGCAAGTGTGCAACATTGGTTCGTGGCATTATGATGTTATTGCTAATAGAACATTATGGGGGGGGATGGTCAATAGAAGAAAGTCTCACACAGTTAAAAGTGATCATTACACAAGAGGAAGTCTTATAATCAAATCCATGCAAGGAGTAGTGATTGCTACCCAATGGATGCACATAGAGCTATAAGTGTATGAAAGATCTCCAATGGAATTAGCAGAAAACAGAAACTGACTCTTCACATATTATTAATAGGTTAGTCCATGAAATCATCCAGAAAACAAAGTAAAACATGTAAGAACATAAAGAAAAAAACCATGGTGCATAAAAAATTATAGATACGTTTTGGATGTATCTGCATCACCAAGCTTAAGTCATGCTCGTCCTCGAGTAGGTAAGTGATAATAAAGTAACTTTTGAGGTCAGATGCTACCCACACAATCTTGATCAAATGATAATGTGAAGTATGTAAATTAGGATCAAATGAATAAGAGATGAGGTTTATAGTTCACATCAAATGAATAATACATAAACCATTAGGAAAACCGAAGTAAAAACTTTCAATGAATCAATACTAAAAGACCATCAACGGTGCTAGGTATGTTAAATATGATTAAAGCACCGAGAAGAATTATACAATAATCCAATGCATCAAACACTCAGAATAATTTATTTAGGATCAAGTCAAGTGATAACAATATGCACATAGAAAATCATATCGTTGTTTGTGCACCAAAAACGAGTATGCGTTTAGAATTGGTTCCTGGCACCATGATGTTATATCTAAAATAACTTTATGGGGGATTTTGATGGTCAATGGAAGAAAGTCTCACACAGCTGAAAGTGATCATTAGACCAGAGGAAGTCTTATAATTGAAGTTATGCAAGGAGTAGTGATTGCCACACAACAGATGCACATAGAGCTATAAGTTTGTGAAATCCCTCCAATGGAACTAGTGGGGGGTGCATCCAACTTTGTTCCGCATGAAGACCTAGAGATTTTTTTGAGGAGGCTCATCATTGGAATATACAAGACAAGTTGTATAATGTAAGGATCCCCACATAGTTATGTAAGTAATATTATGGAAACTCTCTATAAACTAAATTATTGGTGCTAACATAAGCACAAGTGTGGAATAACGGATAGTAATGCTGCCCCTCTCTTTTTTGTATTTTTTAGTGGCCTCCGTGGCTCTATTATATTTATCTCATTTTTCCTCTTTGGGGTCAATTTTTGTGTGTGGCCACTTTGGACTCTTATTTGGTGGTTTCTTTGGACTCTTTTAAATCCTCACCGGTAGGAAAACGCTTTATGTTACAATGAATCATCACACTTTTACTCATAAATCATAATGAAATCTCTATGATATATCAAACTAAATATAACAATGAAGCATGTCATCAATTAATGTTGGAACGACTATGGAAATTTTTCGGTAGGTAGGTATGGAGGCAACTTGGTGAAAGTGTTGGCTAGCAAGTACTCAGACAACTTACACTTAATAATGATAACTTGAATAGTAAGTTAGATATACCTTCACCATATTATCAATGTCCTCTTAATCAAAGTGTGAGTTTCCTTGGGCTGCGTCCTTAGTAGCGGGTTAATCCTGGATGGGTATTATTGTTGGTGAGTAGTTGTAGTTGGTTTTGTCACGCTCTCTTATCACTCTCTCGTAGATGGAAGTTTTAGCGTGTCTCTATAAGTTGTTACTGCTTCTTGCCGCTTCGACCACTAACCCTTCTCACGAAATTCAAAGCATTGATAGCTTGTGAATTGTTTGGCATACTTACTAGTACTGCTTATCTTGCCAGTACTTTATTGTACTGATCCCTTCGGGCAGCATATTCCAAAATGCAGCCCACAGGTCTGAAGTGTGACGATGTTAGCGTGGGAATCCCTCCGGCTTGTCCTCGGCAGGTATTGCACGCCATCGGTTATCTTCAGAAATCTTAATCCAATCTGTATCATATACGTAGTCGGATACTACTTCGTCTCGTTGGAGTCATGTTGTATATATCTCTTCTGTTCTTGTTGTGGATTTCATGAACTGTTGTAATGATTACCAAAATTTGACAGCCCGGGATCGGTATTATGTGGATTCTGGCAGGAACGTTGAAATCCCCAAAGTACCTGATCTAGGGGCGTCACAATAATGGTAATTTATTCAGAGAAAATAAAATTTTTTCGGCGACATTGTTCGCTATTCCAATATGCATGTTTGTGTGGAGTATGGACACATCTCAACAAACTATGCCATGGATGTGGCCATAATAACCGTCAGTTGGCCCGAAAGACATGAATCTTCGTAGATGATAGCTCATTTCTATGAATTCTTTTCCACGACAATTGTCGTATTCCAACTTTATTATTTTTGATGGATACTAGGTCACATATAATGACATATTGTGACGGTTATCTATTTTATTTTTTTAAAACCTTTTATGCTGATTTCGAAATACGGTCAAAAAGGGGGACATGACCCTTCCTAGATAGGTGTTGAATATCGCAAAACAATTTTTATATCTCTGAAGAAATAGGTACTTGTGTACCTCAAAATATTTTTTAAAAAAATCATGAGGAAACTACGAGGCACCTGTAGTTCAAATTTTGCCCGATTTCAACTAATTCGGCAGAAAATTGGCATTTTAAAAAGAGGTGTATTTAAAGCTATTGAGAGATAGGTACTTGGTTGTTTGAACATTAAATGTGGTATAATAACTTTATAAATTTTTTTCTCTTATTTTGCAACACATTTTTGTTAGGTGGTTCCCATAAAACCCCATTTTTGTCAATCTGAAAATGGAAAATGCTATTTTTTTCAGAGAAAAATAAAACTTACTTCGGCAACATTGTTCATTGTTCCAATATGCATGTTTTTGTGGAGTATGAACATATTTCAACAAACCATGCCATGGGTGTGGCCATAACATCCGTAATTAGGCCCGAAGACATGAATCTTCGTAGATGAAAGCTCTTCTCTGTGACCGCTTTTCCGCGATAATTGCTGAATTCCAAGTTTACTATTTTGTATGGATACTAGGTCACTTATAATGGCATATTGCGAAGGTTATCCCTTTTTTTTCTTGAATTTCTTAAAACCTTTTATGCCGATTTCGAAATACAGTCAAAACGAGGGACATGACCGTTCCTAGATAGGTGTTGAATATCGCAAAAATATTAGTATATGTCTCAAGAAATAGGTACGTGTGTACCTAACAATGATTTTTTTTCAAAAAATCATGAGCAAACTACGAGGCAACTGTAGTTCAAATTTGGCCCGGTTTCAACTTATTCGGCAGAAATTTGTATTATTCAAAAGAAGTGGATTTAAATCTATTGAGAAGTAGGAATTTGGTTATTTGAAGATGAAATGTGGTATAATAAATTTATTAATTTATTTGCTCCAATTTTGAAACATATTTTTGGTAGGTGGTTCACAAAAAACCCCGTTTTTTAGCTACGAAAATTGTATTTGTATTCGGAGAAAAATAACTTTCTTCAGCAACATAGTTCATTTTTCAAATATACATGTTTGTGTGGAATATGGACACATTTCAACAAACTATTCTATGCATGTGGCGATAACATCCGTCATTTGGCTCGCAAGTCATGAATCTTCGTAGATGATAGCTCATTTTCTATGAGCACTTTTCCGCGATAATTGTCGTATTCCAAGTTTATTATTTTTGATGGATACTAGGTCATTTATAATGACATATTGCGATGGTTATCCATTTTTTTTTTGATTTTTTTAACCTTTTATGCCAATTTCGAAATACGGTCAAAACGGGGGACATGACCCTTCCTAGATAGGTATTGAATATCGCAAAATAATTTGTATATCTCGGAAGAAATAGGTACTTGTGTACCTAAAAATGATTTTTTTCAAAAGATCAAGAGCAAATTACGAGGCACATGTAGTTCAAATTTGGCCCGGTTTCAACTAATTCGGCAAAAAATTGTCGTTTTCAAAAGAGGCGTATTTAAAACTATTGAGAGGTAGGAATTTGGTTATTTGAACATTAAATATGGTATAATAACTTTATAAATTTATTTCTCTTATTTTGCAACACATTTTTGTTAGGTGGTTCCCAAAAAATCCCATTTTTATCACTTTGAAAATGGAAAATGGTATTTTTATTCAGAGAAAAATAAAACTTTCTTCGGCAACATTGTTCGTTGTTCCAATATGCATGTTTTTGTGGAGTATGAACATATTTCAACAAACTATGCCATGGATGTGGCCATAACATCCGTCATTTGGCCCGAAGCAATGAATCTTCGTAGCTGAAAGCTCCTTTCTGTGAACGCTTTTCCATGATAATTACCGATTTCCAAGTTTACTATTTTTGATGGATAATAGGTCACTTATAATGACATATTGCGAAGGTTATCCATTTTTTTTTGAATTTTTAAAACCTTTTAAGCCGATTTCGAAATACAGTTAAAACGGGGGACATGACCGTTCCTAGATAGGTGCTAAATATCGCAAAACAATTGTATATCTCTAAAGGAATAGGTATTTGTGTACCTAAAAATGATTTTTTCAGAAAATCACGAGCAAACTACGAGGCAACTGTAGTTCAAATTTGGCCCGATTTCAACTGATTCGGCAGAAATTTGTATTTCACAAAAGAGGTGGATTCAAACCTATTGAGAAGTAAGAATTTAGTGATTTGAACATGAAATGTGGTATAATAAATTTATAAATATATTTGCTTCAATTTTGAAACATATTTTTGGTAGGTGGTTCACAAAAAACCCCACTTTTGACACTCCGAAAATGGAAAATGGTATTTATATTCGGAGAAAATAAAACTTTCTTCAGAAACATGGTTCATTGTTCCAATATGCATGTTTGTGTGGAATATGGACACATTTCAACAAACTATGCTATGGATGTGGCCATAACATCCGTCATTTGGGTCGCAAGTCATGAATCTTCGTAGATGATAGCTCATTTTCTATGAACACTTTTTTGCGATAATTTCCGTATTCCAAGTTTATTATTCTTTATGGCTACTAGGTCACTTATAATGACATATTGCGATGGTTATCCAATTTTTTGAATTTTCTAAACCTTTTATGCGGATTTCGAAATATGGTCAAAACGAGGGACATGACCGTTCCTAGATAGGTGTTGCATATCGCAAAATTATTGTATATCTCTAAAGAAATAGGTACTTGTGTACCTAAAAATGATATTTTCAAAAAATCATGAGCAAACTACGAGGCACCTTAGTTCAAATTTGGCCCAGTTTCAATTGATTAAGCAGAAATTTATCTTTTTCAAAAGAGGTGTATTTAAAACTATTGAGAGGTTCGAATTTGGTTATTTGAACATAAAATATGGTATAATAACTTTATAAATTTATTTGCTCAAATTTCGCAACATATTTTTGTTAGGTGGTTCACAAAAAAACGCCATTTTTGACACTCCGAAAATGGAAAATGGTATTTTTGTTCAGACAAAAATAAAACTTTCTTCAGCAACATTGTTCGCCGTTCCATATGAATGTTTGTGTGTACTATGAACACACTTCAACAAAATATGTTATGGGTGTGGCCATAACAAACGCCATTTGGCCCGAAAGCCATGAATCTTCGTACATGATAGCTCATGTTTGTGAACGCTTTTCCGCGATAATTGCTGTATTCCAAGTTTATTATGTTTTGTGGATACCAGGTCACTTATAATGACATATTGCGAATGTTATTCATTTTTTGAAAATTTTAAAACCTTTTATGCCAATTTTGAAATATGGTCAGAACGGGGGACATGACCGTTCCTAGATAGGTGTTGAATATCACAAAACAATTTGTATATCTCTGAAGAAATAGTTCTTATAAAAATTATTTTGGTGGTATCCCCTAATAATGGAAATTTGTATGGAAATTCTTATGGTAATGCTTATAAAAATCCTAAAAGTTCCACCTCTGATCTATAAAACATGCTCAAAGAACTTATTTCTTCACAACATGTGTTCAATAGACCGCTGTGGAAAAGCTTGAAAACTTAGATAATCTTGTCTTGAAAGTTGATAATATCTCTCATGATGTTGAATTTGAAGAGTTTTAACTATACCTCTTAAACTCAAGAAAACCGAATCTATAATTGTTGTACAGGTTCAAATAAATTATAATATAAGAATGCTAGCTCAAATCCGTGCAAGAAGGGAAACAGAAGAAGCTGCTGAATTTTTTTGCTAAAAGAGAGTTTGTGAAAATGTGCACCATACAACCTTTTGAACAACTTAAAACTTTCAGTAATCGTGAGTTTCCTAATGGTTCTAAACATGTTAGTGGTCAAACAAAGGGGATTTGATAGTTCAATACTTTAGGTAGAAGGAGTCCCCAAAATTTGGAGAGTTTGATTTTTTCTAATGAGAAATTGCTGAAAGTGGGCTTGATGATAATATGATTTTTGGAGAAACTTTTCCCACTATATTTGAGGAAGATAAACTTGATTTTGATAATTTCACCCTTTCTAATGTCATAAATTTCTTACAAAAAACGGCCAAAGATCCTAATGCTAGTAAGTTAAATATTGCTTTAACCTAATACATAACTACACTTAAACATGCGATAGAGACGACACCATACCGCTGCCTGACAAGCCGATGCCGAATCGCCGACCACGACAGCGCCGACAAGGACACACGCCGTTGGCCGAGGCCGCTCACCGCAATCCCCAAATGGAGTCGCTCTCCGCTCGCACTCTGCCTCCGCTCGTGGAAATTTCCGAAACGCACACACGAACTCGATTTGAGGAAGATGGGGTCCGCTAGCTCCCATAGTCAGTGCCTCACGACCAAAAGGAATAGAAACCGTCGAAGAAAAAAGGGGAAGAAATTACATTAGGCTAGTGGGACCGTGGCTGGTTCGGCTCGGCTGATCCACCCAGGTACAGAATTATTATTTTGCACCCAGAGGGTCTAATAGAGTTTCCCGTTGGTGATTATCAATACGTGGAATATAGATTTCATTCAACAACATGGTATCGCCTCCCTCATGCCGCCTCTGCGCACCGCACCATAGCTACCTCTTCTTCCTCTAGCTCCTCAATCCCCATTACCTCCACGTGCATACCTCCTCCAAGCACCATCAGTAACCCCCTCCGTACTCTTCAACTATCCTTAAGCACTACTGATCCCCTAAACCTCAATGGCATCTCCTTCATCTACCCGCCACCACCTCCTCCTCCGATGCGCAACCTTCCCTTGTCATCCCCTCTCATCTTGTCCCTCCCACCCTGTCCAACCCAATCCTCGGTGTCCTCTCTAGCTACATAAAATTCTATGTCACCGCCGACGGGGCCAACTTCCCCAAGTGGCGCCAGATCATCACCAAATTTCTCACCATGTACAAGGGGTCGATCACATCCAGGAGAGCAAAGAATGTAGCATCTTTAGAATCATCGTACCGACCTTCACGCCAGATACCTTAGATTTCACTGCTAGAAATCTATGGGTAATGGTATTCTTAGAGTAGACCAAATTAATGCAATCCACAGTCTTCGGTCAAACATTGACTTTCGCCAAGCAGAGCCAAGTGTGTAAGTATGAGAGTGTCGTTTTTATCTTCTCCCATTGCTCATAGGGAGTGATGTGATTATTTTTTGTGGGAACATTCTTCGGGACATGACATGATGTCAATATAGCCCCCCCCCCCCCCCGCCCCAACATGCCTATGATAAACTCGATGTATCTAACATGGCATTGAACAAATCTGTTAGAGTACGGTTTTTCCATTTCGCAACCCCATTTGACTGAGGTGAATAAGGAGGTGCCCTCTCATGAATAATACCATGTTCCACACAGAAAGAATCAAACTCATTAGAGAAATACTCTCCATAACGATCTAACTGATTTCATCTCATTTATCAATCAAACATTTCGAGACATCAAATAGAAAGTTGACCTAGCTATAATTTAATAAAACTCATTAAATCGGAGTTATAATATAATATTGTTCGTGGCAAGTGACACGTCCAACATATTTTTCCTTAGGCCAACTCCCTGAAATTAAAGAGGGAACACAAGGCAAAATCATAAAGGCATTGCGCTAGTTTGAGATTTTATCAACACTGAGAATATGTCACACTATAAATAATATGTTAAGGGATCATCGAGAGATAGTATATTTATGTGACATCCATATGGAAAGTTTGGGTTTACGTCTATAAAATTATAAGCTTCTATATTTTTTCGTATGCTAGCTAGGTCAGATCTAAAATCAGCAAACCATATATGTCAACTAATCGGTCAAACAATCTCTTCATAGAATTCAACCGTAATAAATTACCTATTAGAGTAATGCGCTTTTCTGAATACAGAAAACCCCCATATGATTACTCAATGCTAATATTTTAGTTGTATAAGTAGCTAGGTCAATTAATTGTATTTTTTCGCCGAACCTTGCTGTGTCATTTTATCCCGACACTTGGACTCGTGGTTCCGACACAGGCATGCTTTTTGCATGTGTGTTTTGCCTTGCAAGAAACTTGGCCATACCGGACATCCCAAATCCGAATTCGAGTCGGATCTACAATCCGAGTTACATATGCATGTTGGAAAAGGTGTATTTGTCACACAATACTACAACATGTTCAACTATGATGGTCACGTTCAATATTTAGTGTGATACCTTTTATACCAAAATAATTTTGAAGTAAAAAAGTTAGAATGATGCACGATTAACAGTCAAATCAACCACACTGCATTCGACAAGGTGTATGGTCTAATTTTAGGGAAATGTGTAGTCTATCTCTAATTTATTAAAGAAAAATACTAATACCACTTTATTTTGTTGTTCGATCGATATGGTGCAACACCAAATAAGAAATAGAACAGCCCAACACATTATTCCCACACACCGTGCAACTCGATCGACCTAGACTAGATATTGTACTAGCTACTGGATGGAGCTCGTACGGGGGCGGTCTCGCCAGCTTGCTGCTGGTCCTTCTCGGGCTGCTTTGCGAACACGGAGCAGCCTTCCTTGTTGGGGCGGCTAGAGGGCGGCGTCCATTGCGCTTTTTCCTTGCAACCATGGCAGCTGCGATGGATATGGCAGCGCTGAATGTGGCGCTCGAGGTATTCCTCAGATTTGAAGAAGCGTCCGCAGAAGGAGCACAGAAAGATCTCTCCTCCAGCGACGATGGATGGCCTTCGTTTTCCAATAGCGATTCCGTGTGTGTGGCAGGGACGACATAGTCACCATCGAGCTCATGCACTGACTTTATACGACCGGGGTGCCTGGGAGGCTTTCCCCCTCTAGCAAAAGGGTGCCTGCCTGCACGCTCCGCACATCACACGTGGGCACCCATTTTACCCCGGTTGGTATCAACCACCGGGTCATTAGGGGGGGCTTTAGCCCGGGTTTACGAAACCCGGTTGGGCAGCCGGTGCGTAAGCCCCCCCCCCCCCCCCAACCGGAGCAAAAGACATGCCCTCCACTAGTGTCTGCCAACGCCTCAGGACAATACGACTTTGAGGTTGCCGGCGTGCACCTCGAGGATGGTCCGTTCCTTTTCATTCTTGTTGTAGCCTGTTATGATCAACTTATTCTTTATTCTCTTACCCGTAGATGTGCAACATATATAGAGATATTTTGCTAACTACCAATTAATTTTCTGGAGGAGATAAATGGTTGGCATTTATATTTTGCTACATGTTTTTAAGTGAACATTTACTAGTGCCTAAAAATGAAACATAGTACATTTATAGCAATTAGGATTTTGTTTTTGTCCTTTTACTAGGCCTACGAAGAGGAAATTTTTCGTCATGCCTCATAAGGAAAGAAAAAACTAAAAAATTGAATCTTGGAAGGAAATTTGTGTTTCAAGGAACACTCAATAAACAATTTATTACACTAAAAAAATCTCCAAAGTTCAAACCATTTATTCCTGTAGATATCCAGAATATCAATACTCTGCAATATGTTCCAATATGAGGTCTTGATGAAAAAAATAACAAAAATCTGCACGTGCGAACTTGCTAGAAATAATAATTCGTTGCTTCTGAAGATAGTTATCTATTTAAAATCAAGGTAGCCACTAGAATGGTATTACATGGACACACAATGTATTGCCGAAATCCATGCAACTACAATTGGTGTGTGCAATATGAAGACGCGGCAATTTTTATTTTGGACACAACAATAACAATTGGAGTCTCATAAATGTACATATGGGCTTGTAGGCCAACATAGACTTTGGATATTCCTGTTTGCCAAAAACAAAATTATTTGTGCTTTCACTAATAGAATGTCTAGTTTCACTAAAAATATGTATTTTCTTTTTCTTTCGAAAATATTCCTAGATTTTATTTGTCTTTACTCACGCATCCATATAGCACATATATTGCATTACTCTCCTGTGACATTGCTGTAACTTCCAACATATATTTCCAAGCAACCTCAATGACTCCAAACCTATTATGTACTCACACTTATAAATTCACTTGATGACGAATGGACACAACCATGCATTTATATTATTTTTTAGAAAGCCACTATATTTTCTAGGCAAACAATTGGTTTAGATGTTTGACATACTACGATATACTAAGTAGCTGATACGTCATAAACATATCCTTAATTTCAAATGTTTCATGTTGTTTTCATGTTATTTTGTACATGTTTGCTATACATTTTTTGTCATTTTTATCGATTTACGGGACTAACCTATTGACAAGATGTAACTGAGCCAGTTGCTTGTTTTCTGCTGTTTTTCGTTTCAGAAAAGTTGTTCTGAAAATATTATAGGAATTGGAAATTTCGAAGCCTGAAAGTCTTAGAATCCCCGAAGGTTGCACGGAGTCCCGAAGAGGCCCGGTGAGGGGCCACACCATAGGGCGGCGCGCCCTCTGGCCGCGCCTAGGGGTGGTGTGGCCCCTCGGGTGTCCACCGCCATCGCCCTTTCGCCTATATAATCCCCCGATACGGGAACCCTAAATATATCCCACTTTTTCCCAAGAAACACACGAGGCCGCTGTCATCGTCACACCGAGATCGGGAGGGTTCTGGAGCTCTCTCCCGGGCACCCTACCGTGAGGGAAATTCATCACCAGAGGGGTCTACACCACCATGCCCTCCTCGGAAGTTATGCGTGAGTAGTTCATCCCTGGACGACTGGTCCATAGCAGTAGCTAGATGGTTCTCTTCTCCACTTTATGCCTCATGTTCAGATCTCGTGAGCTCCCCTACATGATCGAGATCATCTTTATGTAATGCTACATGTTGTGTTTGCTGGGATCCTATGAATGTTGAATGCTATGTCTTCTGATTATCAATCTATCATGTTATCTTCATGCATATGTTGTTTATCATCTTGCATGCTCTCCGTTATTAGTAGATGCTCTGGCCAAGTAGATGCTAGTAACTTCAAGAGGGAGGATTTATGCTCGATAGTGGGTTCATGCCTCCTTTGCATTTGTGCTAGAGTGACAGAAATGTGACAGATGGAAGATGTGATGTTGCCATTATGGAGAAAACAATGGTGTTTACTTCATTTACATTGTTTACATTACACACTTTGCTTACTGCGATAATCTGTTGCTTGCAACTTAATACCCAACGTTCGTTTGGATGATATTCGGAGGGTGGATTATTAGTCATAGATGCAGTTGGATGATGGCCTATGTATCTTGTTGTAATGCCTGCATGAATCATATAGTAACCTTTATGTCTTGCATATGCACTACGGTGCAACCTTCATTTCTGTCAATTGGCCAGCTGTAATTTGTTCACCACACATGTTACTTATCTTCTATGGAGAGACACCACTAGTGAACTGTGGACCCCGGTCCATTTTCTCATACTGATAATACACACACTGTTTCTATTGTTTTCACACTGCTGCTACTGTTTTCATATTGTTCTCATACTGTTTTCCACACCATACGTTTAACCTCTTTGTGTTTAGCAAAACCGGTGAGATTGACAACCTCACTGCTTCGTTGGGGCAAAGTGATTTGATTGTGTTGTATAGGTTCCACGTTTATGTAAAGCATTTGTGTTCTACTTGGAAAGATGGAAATTTACATAAAAACATTTATGCTTTTATATGCAAGCTAAGTAGGGTCTTTATAATATGCATACTATGCATGGGAATAAGTTTATTACATAACCTATTTAATGTAAAAAAAGATTTAGTGTATTACATAGCAGCTAGCCCTCCTTTATTAGCTAGTGGAGTAACAATAATAGATTCAGGGGTACGACTTTGTGTACGATTAGATAACATTCATAATGGTTAACATTGTACATATCTGCTAAAGAAAACCATATGGGATCCATATTTCCATGACCATTCCGGAGAGATTTTTGTGTGGACCTTTTTTTAAGCTACTGTAGCTAAGACTACATTCTATTCTCGGAATCAATACAAACAACGTTGACGTGTGTGATTGCCGAACAGGAAATCCGCATTGTAGTCGGATTTTAAATAGTAATGCTAGTCCATTAAACTTGAATAAAAGATAGTTGAGTTTGAGCTAAGTTTTACCATAAATTTGACTTGTCTTACTTTTGGAAAAAGAGAACGGTGTTGAGTCGACCCCAGATCACCTGGGGTTTACGATTACGAAACATTTTTTGAAAAATTTAAACATTACGCTTCTGAATGGGACACAGATTTCTTAGTTTGGAACGCGAAACGGATGGCTGCGCCACATGTGGCAAGACTTTACACAATACTCAAAACCGATCGATATTGTGAGTGGGGGTGGGGGTGGAGAGGGGGGGGGTTGAAGAGGGATCATTTTTGGAAAATTATTGTGCCTTGTGGGGGTATAACATTGTATCCAAAATGTACATGCATTACCGTAAAATTTTAAGAGCATAATAATGCCATATAAAGACATAAAATAAAGAAATCATCGAGAATAAAAATGTCTACACATCTTATCTCATGTTTTTATCTTGGCCTGATAGGAGATGAACCATCGCTGGCGTTTTGGCTGAAAACACGTCATTAGTAATACATGTGGCATTTATATTTTGCACACGCCACGTCTAATGGTGCATCCGCGGTATACGTATAGGTTTTACGCGCCACTGAGCAGTGGGGCCGGAAGCACCGCCCTGGGTGCAATATGCTGGTAGCGTGCATGAAATACATCGCCACTAAATGTTACAGAATTCTGACATGTCTGGCATGTACGCCACTGGAAGCTAGAACGTGATGGTGTGTGGCGCCCACACAACATGGTATTTTGGCACGGGGCGGCTTATTCTTTCATGGCGACCACCATGAAAGACAACACCCAGACCGCATAAGAGAATCTCCGACAAATAAAACGCCTACAACAAGGAAACTGTCGAGACTTCGTAGTTAGGATAATGGATGTGGGTGCCATAAACCTACTGGTAGAACCGTGAGTGGAAACCTCAGAGTACCAGAAACGAGGACACGATTTACCCAGGTTTGATACGTCGCAACTAAGACAGCGTTCCTACTCCTACAATCTCACTAAAATCAGAGCTGAAGGCTGAAGTATAAAGAGTATAATTGTGAGTATGGTTTTGCTAACTCGGCGAGGATGAACTTTCCGGCGAGTTGGCTTCTAGCTAACTTGAGATTTGTCTTTGTCTTTCGCTCCCGTCCGGTTTTATATAGATAGCCGGACTAGGCCTTACAGGAAGAAAACCTGGAAGACTACGGAAAATATCTAACTTGGAAAGTAAGGCATGGGCTAACTTGAGATCTGTCTCTGTCTTTCTCCAAGCTGAACACGATTGGGCTATGGTCCGGGTTCTTCTAATACCCGACTTCCCGCGCATCAGCTTACTGGGCCGCCTAATGGACTCTGTTCCATTACCTGCGGGCCACCCTGGCAATCCGGCCTTCGTCCAATGCCGGATACACCCCTAATTGGCATATATCCGACAGTAGCCCCCTAGAAGGATTAAGAATTCATCTTACTGTATCTAGTGGATTTGTATTCTTTTCACTAATATCGGCGTTTTGTCTTGATTCTTCTTTCAAAAGAAACTTTCAATGCCAAACTCGGATTTACCGAAATCCGGCATTTATTCCACGAGTCATCACGGAGAAGGAACCTATGACGCAAGCTATGAAATCGTGCTTACGACACGGATGCTTGGTTTCAGTCAAAAGACTGAAACCGTATCTCTGATAGATTTTGCGCGAGAAACGAGGAGATAGCCATTATCACCCCGTCCCCTCGTTTCCTGGATTTTTCGGCGAAACACGTGTTAGTCATCCAATGGCTAAAAGAGCTTTTGGGACGAATCTCAACACAAAAAGGCTATACATAGCTATCTTGAGCCCTCCGGTTCTTCTTCCGAATCCTCTTCCAACTCGAGCCTTCCAGAGCACAGAGCGCACTCCACTGTTTTGAGCGAAAGGGCGAAAAGCGCAAGACTTCACCAGAGAAGGAAAACATAGGTGGGCGGTGCTCCATTTCTCAGCGGCGCCACCAAAACATGGCCACCGGAAGACCCACACACAAAACTGAGGTCACCGTCGACCTCGATTCCGCGATGGAGGATATCTCCGCTTCTGCTCCCTCAGCACCCCCGAGCTCCTCTACGGGTGCGCCGGAGATCCCCGAGCGCGCACCGGCCGGCGGGGACTCTAACCCCGCCACCAAAAACATGTCGCCGCCGTCCGCTACTCCTCCTCCTCCTCCCGTCCCCAAAACAGAGGAGGGGGAATCTTCCGCCTGCGGCAGCGATACTGCGGTGATTGTCACTGCCACCGGAGGCGAAGACGAAGAAGGAGACTCGGGTAATTGAAATCAGTGCAACGTTGCACTGGCTTTACTCAACTCCATGGAGAAATACGGATTCATCGCTAAGGACAAATGGCCGATGAAAGAAGAAGACTCGGAGCCGTCTCCAAAAGATGGAGAAAGGGTCATCTTGGCCTCCCATCTCATCGGTATGGGTTTTCCACCCTCCGCGTTCTTTCTCTAGGTCCTCAACCACTACGGGGTTCAACCCGATAACCAGCCACCAAAATCAATTTTTACATAGCTGGCTTCCAGGCTCTTTTCGAGGGTTATCAAGGGATAGAACCCCGATTAGATTTCTTCAGTACTGCTTTAATGTAAAGCGCAATACCACCAACGGTATTCTTCCCACTTGTGGGACTATCTCCTTCAACCTCTGTAGGTTTAGGGAGGAATGGTTCCCCAAAATCAAAACGACCGAGTGTGTCAAATTCTGGACGGGCTCATTTTTCTATCACCCGGACGTTCCTTTTCCTGGAAATTAAGGAGATGGTAATTCAAGATTTTACCAACTCTGCCACCACTCCCAGGGATAACTAGGTGTTGGACGCAGTCCAGGTTCTGCCTCTAGACCTGCTGCAAATCAAATGACGCATAGCAGAAATCGTGATTTCCTATCCTCCTCTGACCGGCATGGACACACTCCTTTTGCTGGCTCGGAAGGATGATTCAACCTCTTGCATTCCACGGTGGACGGCTTCTGTGTGAATACACTGGGCCTGACGATGCAATGAGGGTGACAAAGTCAACTTTGTCGAAAAAGGAGTTCAAAAAGGGCGTCAACCATTTGGTAGAAACTCGTGATTACTACAAGGAAAGTCTACAAATGTACAACGCCAAAAAGCCCGCTCCCAAGGTATGCTTTTCATTTATGCCTTTTGGGAAGTTTTTCGAACTTTGTCTTTCTCGGATGATTTTGCCTAATCTGGATTTATTTCTTTGCAGTCTGCTGATCTCACAAAAGATCAGCTTGCCTTTGAAGCTAAACTAGAGCTAAAAGCCCGTTTTTTAGCAGCAGGCGGACGCAAGTGCAAGAAATTTGTTTCTAGCCAAGAAGTAATAGATCTTGACGGAGTCCCAGTCGCCATTTCCAGGTAAAAGATTTGAAATTTTCTTTCGTATGCTTTTCTTTTTGCACACTTTTCTTGAATCCTTTTTTCTCGGATATTTGATCTCGGTCTTTTCTTATTCTCTCTTTTAGCCTTGCTCCTGTCCCTTTGTGAAGGGGAAGGGCCGGAAAAAGCTTAATGCTGCAGGAATTAGGGGGCCTAAGCCATCCCCTGCAGCTGTCCCGGATACTCCAGTGGTAGCTGGTGAAGAAACTCGGCTGCCCGAGAGGAGCCCATCTTCCCCCTTCAGTCCAGCCAGCCTGATGCGCCTGATACAGACGCGTGGCAAAGGGAGGAACATGAAGAAGGCAGACCTTCAATGTCCTAGCAAGTTGAGCCAATCCCAACTTTTGGTGGGAATTTTAAGGTAAAGCATGAAGCCTGCTTTGATGAACATGGATACATTCATCGGTGGGCAAAAACGTCTTTCGCCCGAACCCCCTTGATTCGTCCCTGGCCAAAAGGCGGGTTGATTGTCAAGAATAATTACGTCTTCTCACCTTGGCAAGTTATCCAAGACGGAATCCACCATATGGGAATTTCCTTCTCGGAATACGCCAAAGAATTCACGGAGATGCTAAGCGGTTTGCAAAAGCTGAGCCAGTAATTATCTCTAACCCCCAAGTATTAAGACAAAAACATACATTTTTGTGTTAATACTTTTCATATTTGCCTGCTTGTTTTTGTTTAACAAATCTTTTAATTTATATGCTTTTCAGCAAACTGCCGAAACTATCAACGTAGAAGTTTTTGATAAACTGAGCATAAAAAACCAAGAGGTGAAATCTCTTCTTGGTATTCTGAATGAGAAAGACTCGGAAATTTCCGAGATTCAGATTCAGCTGAAGGAGACTGTCGGTAAGCGTCTTTTCTCTTCCTTGGTTTTGATTCTGAACTTTCGGATTTTTTACTAAGGACTTTTTCGAGTTTTAACCCCTTTACTTCTTTTCTTCCGAGCCTCTTTGGCCAAGGCTAAGAAGATTGCGGATGATGCTGGAAACGTCGAGAACCTCCGCAAGGAAAACTCTGAACTTTACAAACTTAATGTAAAGCTTCAGAATAACCCAGAGGAAAACCAACTGGCTTTAGGCTTGTCCGAGTCTCGGGCTTCGTCGCAAGCCGAAAAGGATAGGAGGACCATCCAAGATCTCTAGACTGCACTCCATAACCGTCTTGAAGAAGGCACACAGATTGAAAAGTTTGTTGGTAAGTTTTTTCATCATTTACCAAGTTTTATTCTTGGCTTTACATAATGCATCCTTTGTCCCTTCTGGCTTTCTAATATTCTCTGTTTTTTTATTAACAGAGGGAAATGCTCTCATCACTCGGATCGACCGCATCCGGGCTTTCGGGACTTTCGTCTCCGAGCTGAAGAAAGACGGAATGTTACTTGTTAGTGAGTGCATTCCGGATAAAGTTGAAGAATTCTTGGAGGCTAGCCGGCTCCCTGAAGCATTCACGGAGGTTGTCTACCAACACGAAAGCTGGCTCAAGTCGGCCGCCCGCGGTGTTGTACGCATAGCCTTAGGGCTGATGAAAATGCATTACTCCACCTCCAAGTCTTGGCGCATCGCCACCGGTGTTCCGCAAGGATACTCCAAAACACGAAGGGCGGAAATATCTGAGTCTATCAAGGGGAATGCCTCTAAGATAGCTCGGATGGTCTCTACCTCAACATTCTACCCGGCGGAACAAATTCCGTCGACTCTGGAGATTCTGAGTGATAGCGGCGAAGAAGACGACGACGACTTCATGGATGCCACCCGAGCCTACAAAGACATTAGCCTAATAGGGTGCATTACTATTCTTACAATGTAAACTCAATTGTAATGCATTGTATATTTTGTATGGACAATATTTTATCCTTTGCAGTAAAATTCAGCTTTGCAAGTTTTGAGAGTTTTAATTCCATTCCTTCTAAGTTCTCTGGTTTGGATGCCTTAACTTTCCTTAGTGTTAAAGTGATTCCAAAAGTATGCAATCTGCACGCCAAGTGACAGGGTTAGGTAACCAATCAGTCGAAACTCGGAATCATCGATTATACTTTGGCACCTTATATACTAGATCAAGTGACCCAACACAACAAACAATCAGATAATACTTAGAAATAATAAGGAATTTGAAATTATGAACTCCAGGCACGAAGGCACAATCTTATGTTCTGTAGCCTCCTTAGGCCAAAAGCATACAGTTTTATAACTCTGAGCATGCAGGAAAAGTTCAGGTTAACATTGAAGAAAATTGGAAGATCATTGGCAAATAGAAAATACGGAACATGCTTTGAAAAATAAACAAAGAACAAAACAATTTGCATGCGTTTCCGACAACTTTATTTCATGATCTCAATGATGTTTACATAGAATTGAACTAAGTGTAGAGGGGACGTAACTGCTGGATGCTCCAGGGCCTATTTGTCTCTCCTAGTTCTACATCTATGCTTCTTTTCCTCTTGCGATTCGGATTTTTTGGATCATCCTCTGTATCTCGAATATCTATGAGCTAATATGACCCATTTTCATACCTTTGCTAATAATAAACTATCCTTCCCAAATTGTGGCTAGCTTGTGCTTTCTGTCCTGCACCAGTCTTAGCACTAAATCACCTTCTTTAAAAGAATGGTGTTTGATTTTACGGTTATAATATCGTTGTAAACCTCGCTGATAAATTGCGGATCTTTGTAGCACGAGTTCTCGCTCTTCTTCTAGAAGATCGACGACATCCTGTCGTGCACTTTCGGCATCCGTCTCAAGGTAAGCCTGCACTCTTGGGCTATCATGGATCATGTCCCTTGGAAACATTGCTTCTGCACCATAGACCAAGAAAAAAATGCGTCTGCCCTGTTGATCTTGTTGGGGGATGGTAACCCGGCAAGCCCATGCTTGGGGTGAGACCTGGCTAAAGGGAAACCACACGAGACCTTGTGCTGTGAAGTTGGGTCAGGTGTGATTAATGGGCCAGCGACTGCGCTGGAGACCCGGCCAAGGGAAGAGAAGATCTAGAAGGCCTAAGAGGCGGTGCAAACCCGGTGACCCGTGACTTGGGGGTCACGGTAGGTAATTTAGGGCTATGTATGGATCCCGAGTAGGATTCCGGATGTATCTTGTATGGGAAGCCGGGTATTATATAAACCGGCCTCTAGGGCGTAGAGAAAAAGGTTGAGAGAGACAGAAGGATTTGAGTATTCTGGGTATACGAGAGCAAGTATTTGTAACCCTAGATTGGAGTCTCGGCGACATTGCAGCCCGAGCCTCTAGATCACCAGTTATATGATTGCATCCGAGCTAAACCCTCTCCCAAACACCAGAGTCGATTCGCCCCTAACTAAGTTACCCCCGGTAATGTCTGCCGTGACTATCCCACGACAGTTGGCGCCCACCGTGGGGCCTACGTCCAAAGGTGTTTACATCACGGGAGAAGCTCTGGAAAGCATGAAGAACCTCGTCATCGGCGAGATCGTCACCAACCCTGAAGGAGAGAAGATCGTTGATGACTTTGGCTGGGGGCCAGAGTCGGATCGGCTGGAAACCGGATCTGTCGTCACAATCGGTCGGGTCAATGTCTTTGTCGGCATGGTACGTGCGTCTGGTTTTATTTCTGACAATAATGAGTATGAATCTGTGTCAGGGGACGCCACCTGCATTCAATCGGACGGGGAAGAATCGGTCGGAACAACAGAGCCGGAAAAGGAACCCACCACGAAGAGGGAACAGCCAGAGGAGCCGGTATGGACCCCGCGTGTCCGGGTTGTTGGAGAAGATGACACCGAATCTATCTTGCATCAGCTCAAAGATCGGTACCAAGAAGATAGCTGCAAAGAGGAAGAGTACGAGTCTTCACCAGGCATTTCGCGCCGAGTCGCGGTCTACACAGCCCCTGCGATAAACCTCAATCAGGGTGATGTGTCAGCAGCCGCGACTGGTGCGGCGCAAGCGCTGGCCCAGCAACAAGCACCGCTTAATGGAAACCCAGTAGTAGCCCGGGTCGATGGTGAGCCGGCATCTGTTACCAGCGAAACAGGGGAAAGTGCTCAGTTCAGAAACATGTTCGGATTTAGGGCAAACAGAACAGCTGGGGCAGGAACGTCACAGCCACAAAACCCGGCTCTGTTCAGCAATAACCTGATCTTGGATCCCACAGTATTGGCAACAGTGATAACTCCAGAAAACGCGGCGGCACGGGCCAGAGACCTAGATGTGGCTCGCCGAGCGTTGGAACAACAAAGGAGAAATGTAGAAGCTGAGAGGCAGGGGATGGCCGTGCGCCAGCGCCAGTTGGAAGAATTGGAAGATCGTATTCAAGCCCAAACAACTAGGATATATAATCAGAGGCATCAGACGAGGCTACCGGCAGCAGGCGGAAATCTACAGCCAGCCGCGTTGTTCATTACACCCCAAGACCAGCCGATCCCGGCTGTGAATCAAGGAATCGGGTATCAAGGTGCGACGCTTGGGGGACAGCCGGCTAATGTGCTAGCCGGGTTACCCGCGTTACCCGCTGGGGCCACTGGAGGCAATACTGCGCCACCACCGTTGCGATTTCATACCCCACCGGGTCACTTCAATAACCCCATGGATAACGTGTACGTCGCAACTTTGGCGCTCGATCGTATTCCATTGGGAGAATCGCCTCAAGCAATTGAGACCCGGCGAGCTATAGAGATGTTACGCACCGCGGTGGCTCAGCAGGTTAACTACCCGGATAACAGAAGAGGTTTGCATGGGACGCCATATGTCAGCCGGCAGCCCGGAAATACGAGGAATATTCAGTCAAGCTCGGCGCGACGGAGGGCAGAGCAGCAGCAAATGCCGCCTCCTCCTCACAGGCCAGCAGCTCCTGCGGTTTCAGCGGCGCAGGCAATCGTCGACAGTTCTCGGGCGAGGCATATGGCCGGGTCTGCGGCGCGAGGGCCAGCAGGTGGCGGGCCCCTGTCGCGCCCGCCGAGTCTCATGTTTCACGCGCAAGGCCGGTACTGACAAACTTAGCCGGACCCAAGTGCCTGTCAGATGCCATCAGGGATGAACCATACCCTGATAAGTTCAAGGAACCGGGTAAAGTTGTCAATTATGAGCCAACTATGGATCCTGAGACCTGGCTAAGCAGTTACGAGATGGCTATGTCTATTCGCAACGCTTCGGAAAAGCTCCATGCCATGTTTATGTATCTTATGATGTCTGAAGGAGCAGCAAAAATATGGTTCAACAATTTGCCTGAGAGATCCATAAATTCGTGGAGTGAGTTAAAGTAGGCTTTCTTCAAACATTTTCATTGAACCTGCAGAAAACTATACACAGTCGACGACTTAGATAGGTGTATCCAAAGAAAAGGAGAATCAACACGCAGTTGGGTACGCCGGGTTATGGAGATACTTCACTCTTCCACTGATATTCAACCAAAGGACGCGATACAAGCTATGGCAAAAACATGCAGATACACGCCTTTGGCGCAAAAATTGGTGCGCATGAAATCCAGTAGTCTTGTTTCAGAAATTACTATGGGGGAATTGATGGATGCGTGCAACAAGCATGCCTCCACTGACACCACAGAAGAGGATATCGAGGAAAAGAAAGGAAAGGCTAACATGAACAGTAACGGAAGACCCGGCAATGGGGCAGCGTCAGGTAATACTGGAGGTGGTAATGGGAACAACCAGCATAAACGTCCGTATGAGGGGAACTCCGAGTTAGTCGCCAATACCGAGGCCGGGTTTCCAAGGCCCAGAGTAGATGGAAACTTCAACGGAGGAAACTTCAACGGAGGAGGCAATTATCAAGGGCCACCACGGCCGGCTAACCACATAGAAGCCTTCAAGATGCCTTGCCCGCGTCATAGCAGGAATGGCAAGCCGGCTAATCATTCATTGGAGCAATGCGCGGATCTACAGAGATGGAAGAATGAGGAAATACAGAAGGCCCTGCAAGGTACAGGCCGGGGAGGAGGACCGGGCCGGTCTGGGTGGAAACCCGGGAAACTGACCACCCCCCACAGGCAACGCAGGAGGCGGCAATCCGGATAATAACCAGGGAGGCGTAGGTGATTTTCAGGCTAACCTGAAGCAGTTAGGACAATATCATGTCGACACCACCGGGACCTCCAAAAGGGACAGAAGGATTTGAGTATTCTAGGTATACGAGAGCAAGTCTTTGTAACCCTAGATTGGAGTCTCGGCGACATTGCAGCCCGAGCCTCTAGATCACCAGTTAATATGATTGCATCCGAGCTAAACCCTCTCCCAAACACCCGAGTCGATTCGCCCCTAACTAAGTTACCCCCGGTAACGTCTGCCGTGACTATCCCACGACAGATCTATTCGGCGTCGTTCGAATAATCCAAAACACGAAAGGCAATTCTTCTACCCATGCTCCAGCTTCTCTATGGAGAGGAGTTTCGAGTCTTGGGTCTATTCCTTACAAGACTGAACTATTCATTCGTTCAACCTGTCCATTGGATTGTGGGTGTGCCACAGACGCAAGATTTGTCAAATCCCTGTTTGCCGGCAGTATTTTGCCAGCTCTCCAATTGCAAAGTTTGTCCCGTTATCTGTGATTATGCTATTTGGGACGCCATATCGCATGAAAATGTCAATGACGAAATTTCTGGCTGTCACACCGTCAAGGTTTTTTTATGGGTTTAGCCTCCACCCACTTGGTATGATTATCCACTTCAACGAGTAGATGTGTGAGTCCGCCTCTTATAGTTTTGAATGAACCCATCATATCTAACCCCTAGATCGCGAATGGCCATGTTATGGGTATGGTCTTGAGTGCTTGAGCCAGCATATTCTTGTGCTTGGCGTAATACTGACATCCAGCACATGTATTAACTATGTACTCTGCGTCTGTCTTGGCTGTAAGCCAGAAAAATCCTGCCCGGAATGCTTTGTGAACTATGCTTTTTGATTAAGCATGATGTCCGCAATCTCCGGCATGAATTTCTTGCCGTATTTGTTGTCCTTCTTCCGGCGAAATGCAACGCTGGAAAATCCCGATAGTACTAAGTTTATACATGCAACCATTGATTAATGTGTATCAATTGCATCAGTGTTTTATCTTTCGTTGCAAGACTTTGTCTGCTCCGTCCGGGAACTTCTGATCGACTAAGAAATTCAGATATGGAATTGTCCAATCCGGATTTACAAGCAAAACTTCTATTGAGTCGGAAATTAGGGGATAGTTAACAACTCTGCCTTTTATTGATGGTTTGTACATATACTAGACAAATACACATGATGGCAATTTTTTCACCCTTTCCGAGCCAATTCGGGTAAAGCATTCGTGTTCCATTTTTCTTCCCTTTGACGTGATGTACCTCGAATCCTAGGAAGCAAATGGCAAACTCGTCGACTTTTCTCTGATATTCGACCATTATGGGGCTTTCTGCATCCCATGTCTGGTTTAGCTGGTGCTATACTAAATCCAAGTCTCCATAACAAAGTATGCGTTTGACGCCTATTTATTTTGCAAAATGCTAGCCATGAAGCAGTGCTTCGTATTTTATCACATTGTTGCTCACGTTGAAGTGTATTTGTAATATATACTCCATTGTGTCGCCTTTTGGAGATTTGAGCACCACACCTGTGCCAGCACCTTCTTTCATTTAGGATCCATCAAAATGCATGATCCAATATTCTGACTCCGGCATTGGTGTATTTTCCATTGCTTCTGTCCAATCGGCTACGAAACCTGCCAACACCTGGGATTTAATTGCCATCCGGGGTTGGTACTTAATGTCACGCAGCAAGTTCAATGCCCCATTTGGATACTCTACCTGTTGTGTCCGGATTGTTTATAATATCCCCTAATGGTGTTTTTCTACCACTGTTATGGAATGTCCTTGGAAATAATGACCGAGTTTTTGAGATGCGAAAAATACGCCATATGCCAGCTTTTGATAATGAGGATATCATTGTTTTGACTCCGAGAATACTCCACTGACGTAGTACACCGGGTGCTGATCTGGAATACTTTGCTCGTATTTTCACCTTTCTACAATTATCACTATGCTTATAACCCTGTTAGTTGTTGTTAAGTACATTAACATGGGTTCTTCGTCTTTTGGGGATGCCAAAACCAGAGCTTTTATTAAAGTTTCATTTAGCTGGGTTAATGCTTTATCTGCCTCTTCTGTTCATTCAAATTTGTTAGATTTCTTCAACAATTTGTATAATGGTAGAGCTTTATCGCCGAGCCGGCTTATGAACCAGCTTACGGCGGCTACAGAACGCGTCAATCTTTGAACATCTTTTATACACGTAGGTCTTTTGATGTTTAAGATTGCTTTGATCTTTTCTGGGTTTACTTTTTTTCTCTATCAGAAACGAAAAAACTCAGAATCTTTTCTGAGGGAACCCCGAACACGCAGTTCAATGGATTCAACTTCATTTTGTAAGTGCGTATATTGCCGAAGGTTTCTTGTAGATGTTCAAGGAGCGTATGCTTTTCTTTGGAAAAGGCGGTAATATCGTCCACGTAAACATGGATGTTTTTACCTATTTGGTCATGCAAGCATCTTTGCATGCAACGCTAGTATGTTGCTCCAGCATTCTTCAAGCCAAAATGAATGGTTATGTAATAATACGTTCATATGGAGTTATGAAAGAAGTTTTTATTTGGTCTTTTACTTTCATGCGTATCTCATGGTACCCGGAATAAGTATCCAAGAAGCATAAGAGCTCAGAGCTAGCTGTGGCATCTATTATTTGATCAATTCACGGTAACGCGAACCTATCTTTCGGACACAATTTGTTCAGGCCTATATAATCTATACACATTCTAAGAACAACAGTATCCTTCTTCGGGACGAATACCGGATTTGCGGACCAATCGTTATGTATAACTTCCCGGATGAAATCAGCTGCTAAAAGCCGGATGATCTCCCTGCAAATAGCCTTCCGTCTTCTTCTGTCAAAACGACTAAGACCTTGTTTGATGGGTTTGATCCCGGAATAACCTTCAATTCACGCTCAGCAAGTTCCTGGGGTACACCTGGCATATCAGCACGACACCGGGCAAAAATATCCCCGTTCTCATGGAGGAACTCGATGGGCACGCTTTCCTATTTGTCAATCATTCCTGTCCCCATGACAACGTATTTTGTCGGGTCTTTTGGGTCCAGGATGACCTGTTTTGTATTCTCATATTCCTTGAAGCTATCAGCCGGATTTCATCTTTCTTATCCTGCTGGCATTTTTGTCGGCGGTACCTCCTTGGCCAAGTCCTTCAGTTCTTTCTTCCTTATCACCTATTCGGCGGAAAGGGCGTTTCCTCGCTCCAGCTCGTGTGCCAGCTTGAAATCTTATTCAATGGTGATTACTCCGCCTTTTGGCCCTGACATTTTTAGCTTGTTGTAGATGTAGCACAACCTTGCCATAAATTTGGTGAAAGCCGGACGTCCGAGTATTGCATGATATACACTTTCGAACGGTACTACTTCAAAGGAGATCATATCCTGACAGAATTGTTCCGCATTTCCGAATGTCACTTCTAGGGAAATTTCTCCTAGGGTCTGCGCTTGCCTGCTAGGAACAATGCCGTGAAAACGTAAATTGCTATGCCTGAGCTGGGTCTGCGAGAGATGCAATTTTTCCGGAGTACTTAGATACATTATGTTAATGCTTGATCCTTCGTTCATCAACACTCTTCTGAGCCTAGTGTTTTGAACAATAGGCCTTACTAGCAAAGCATGCGTGCGGGATTCCAGTATATTACCGTAATGATCAGACTGATCTCAAGTAATTGGCGTCTTTGAATACTTTAAATACTTTGGAGTTAGAGGCACGACCGCGTTGATTTCTCGAAGAGTTTGTTTTTTCTGTTTTGCTGAAAGGATCGCAAGGAAAGTTATGTTACATTCTCCTTCAACTCTCGCGAACTTGGGTTTTCCTTTCCGTTGCTGCTCCTGGATCTTGTCTTTTGTATCAGACGCGCTTTCCTCTTTCACAGCTTCCGGCTTTTGCTTGTTGAATTTCCGTGTGTAACTCTTTTCCTTGTTCCTGGATCCGGTGCTGCCTTTCATGTGCTTATTAAGCCGGCATTGCGTGTTTGCATGAGTGGGCTTTCCGAACTGTTGGTGCTGGATGCAGTTTTCGTTTTTCATATTCTCCGATTCTTCTTTAGAATAAGAGATAGGTTCTCGTACTTCTGCACCATTTCCTTTCCATCTACCGGAATTATCCTTCCCGAAAGCTATATTTACTTCTTTGGGTTTTGACTGAGATTTTGGAGTGGCCTTCTTTTCTGAGCGAGACGCCTTTTTGGCTTGAACCAAAGCATCAATATTTCCGCCTCTTTCTCGAATGTCGTCTTCGGCCGCTGCATGCTCATTGGCGGTCGTGAGCATAGAACCTAAATCCTTACGCTCTTTCAACCCAACCATGAACGGTTCGAGGCCGGGTTTTAAGCCATTGACGAAATCATGCATTGCTTGAACATCACTTACTCCAGAGCAGCTATTCTTCATTGCTGTCCAGAGTAAAATGAAGTCGACATACGACTCATCCTCATATTGGACGCAACGGTTCAGGTGGTTGATACTCTTGGGCGTTTATACATACCCCGAAAGTGTTGAGCGAAACATCTAGCCATGTCCTCCCAGCTATCCACCCTTCTTGACGGAAGTCCGTTAATCCAATCTCTGGCTCCATCCTAGCAACATTAGGGGTAAAAATTTCACAGCTTCTATGTCTGTCCCTTTGTTGATTTGAACGGAAGTATAGTAATCAGAGAGCCATGTATCCTGGCTTATACTTACGGTATACTTTTGAAAAGTTGACCCGACTTTGGCAAAGCCAGAACGTAGACTGATTCTCCGGATCCTGTCAATAAAACACTTAGGACCGAAATAGATCCTCTCTTTCCGCCTTATCGGTGTGTGCGGAATACCTTCCAGCTGAATGAACAGAGGGGGATCTACTCCACTCTGGCCCATTGTTGCGTGAATATGCCTGTCAGGGATCATCGTAAATTTTTCCGGCATCCCGTCCCTTGGAATAAGGCGGAGTTCTACTCCTTGCATGTTCCTTATTTCTGGGATGGGTTTGAGACCTCTCACGCGTGTGAGGGTGATCATATCTTCCGGCCTTATCTGTCGTGTATCTCGGAGGCGGCATTGCTTTCCCATCCTTCCGATTTTTCTCGTCCCGTTCCTTATCGGCGGGGGGTTTTGTATTATTTCTGCCTTTCGGCAGATGGGATCCTGTTCTGGATGCTTCCTCCTTATTATCCGGGATTTTCTTGTCCTTCTTCAGATCTCCTTTATTGTCCTTTGAATCTCCTGAATCTCCAGGTTCTTCTGGTTCTGCTCCAACAGCGCATGTGGCAGTTTTCGCCTGAATCGTCATGTAACTTGCTGGAACATGTCTGGCCTCGCTATTGCTGTTGTAATGTTTTTCCGAGGAAAGCATACACTCCTTGCAGCTTTTCGTCATTTGAGTACAGGTCGTCGTTAAGGATGGCGAACGCGGCCTCTCAGTTTTCGGTTGCGATTTTGTAGATGCGTCCGCCCTTAGCATTCATGATGTTAACTTGCCTTTTCCAGGACTGGTTTGCAAACCGTAGTCTTTGTGGCAGTTCTGCCGGCTTTGAAATTCCGGGTAACCTTGTGGGTTTTATACTAGACATATTTCGGCGCTCGAACTCCTCAATTTCTTCATGTTTTGCCTTTACAGCAGCCTGGGCTTTGAGTAGATTTTCCTGAGTCCAAAATAAGTGTTGCTATTGCCGCATGATGGCTTGCCTTATGACTTCCAGCACTTCCTCTGGTTCATGTCGTGCAACCGGGGTTTGGATCTGATCGATCTCGTCCCGTTCCGACATTTGTGGAACATGGATTTCGTGCCTTTTCTTCTCCACCGATTTTACACCACCGCTTCCTCCAAGTTCTAGGTTCTGGTTGGCGATGTGTGACAATTTTTCCATCTTTTTCTTCCGCAATTTGGAGAGCAACTTCTGGAGGACTTCTTTTTCTTCTTGGAAGAGGGAGTTTTTTTTGTGGTTCATCTTCCGTCAATTCCTTGACGTTAGGATAAGACGGGCTGACTTCGCCTTCCTCCTCTTCTTCCTCTTCCTCTTCATCTGACGGAGGTGTCCTAGGGTCTGCTTCCTCCTCCTCTTCGGCATCTGACTTTCCAGTTGGTTTTGCCACGAGTACTTCATGGAAGCTTCTCTACATAGATTTCACCTTTCTTTCGAATGCATCCTCATCTTCATCCTCGAAATCTATGTTATAATTTTCAAATCCGGCTTCTGAGTCTAATCTTGTCCCGATAGCGGCTAGTATGTACTGAGCTTCAGATTTCGTCGCCATGTTGGCGGATGTCGGATCTTCGAGATTATCTGTGGGATTGGTGTTTTCTACCTGTTCCACGGGATTGTCGTCTTCCGTGTTTCCTGCGTTCTCTTACTGCACAATGCCAATGAAGTGCGATATGGCTGCAGGCATCTCCTAAGAGGCGACAGATCCAGTCATATTTTGGCGATATGCAGCTATTGAGTTTTGAAATGCCCCAATAAATGAATAGGGAAAATCTGAGCAGAATCCGGCATTGAAGCCTTCATCTATTTGGCATAGGGCGGGTGGGATGAAATTACTTCCACCACGGAATCACATTGCTTCCGCTATGTCGCACCCGGACTTCTAGAGGATACTCACAGTCCGCTAAACAGTAGAAAAATGGCTTACGGGGCATACCGGCACCCGCATCTCAATATGAGCAGGCCAACACGTAAACGTGTGACAACCATTTTCTACTATCCATCGTCTGCGTAAACCATCCCATAGAAATCCGACTACTTCCGTTGACGTACTTCACAACATACACACAGGGTACGTCCACGGCATTTGAACAAGCGATATCACAACATATCTCTAAGACACAAAAGATTGAAATAAGTTGCAAATAGCTCTCACTAGAGCACAGATAGCAAATACAATCATTGAGAGGACACATGTCCCAACAATTCATCATTACATCACAACGGAAGCATCCAAAATGTCTGGGTACAGACAAGATCCAAATAGGCCTAAGAGGCCGGAAACGAAAAGACGGAGCCCATCCACGATGTCTCGGATCCTGCCCGGGTCCGCTATCTACTCGTCAGAAGCCTCGTCGTACTCCACGTAGTAGCCACCATGGGGATCCTCGGAAACATAGTCCGCGGAAACCACAGCCCCAAAGGGGTCAGTACAGACAAGTACTGGCAAGTAAGACTCACAAGATACGATAGTGTACCCGGCAACACCAAGTACAGATGCTTTGGGTTCAACGGAAGAATAGGTGATACAAAAGGGCGGCAACAGGCTGCTCTAACCAACTATAGAAACATGCTACAACTTCCGGCTAAAAGAAAGGGATAAGATAGCGTATCGTAACCAACTACTACTAACCTCAAACAAACCCATCCTGGATCTCGCCCCTTATCCAAAGAAGCAATCCGAGGATAACTCACACAGTTGGATTAAGGTGACAACATTCTTATGGTGGAAGTAATCTCTATTACTAGTCAATTTATTATAGTTAGGTGTAAGTTGTCTGAGTACTTGTTAGCCAGTACTTTCACCAAGTCATCCATAACCGCAGACAACACGGCTTCTCGAGAAGATTTAACCCTGCAGGGATGCACCAATTTGGCCGTAAACGTAAGAATAACCCGCCAGATGGAATGGCCCTTCCACCAAGCGAGGCACTCAACACAACTCAACTCTTCTTCGCATCAAGCCCAAAGAACCCCGTGCAATTGAGCGCACGGCTAATCAAGCCCCACGAAGAAAAGGGGACCCTCATAGCACTCTAAGAACGTGTCTCCCTAAATGCCGACTCCAAAAAGTTCCACCCTGGCCTCGGGTTCGCACCTGCAAATGCATGTGGCAAATGGAAAACCCGAACTAAATGAGGCGATTTGGAAGAGATGCGAATCGAATCAAATTGAGGGGGGCGCCCATACTTGCTTCCCACATGCGGATAGTGCGCTCATCATGGATCAGTAGACAAGACCCTTTTCCTAATTAGGGTCGACACTAGCAGGCCTCAAAACCACGCCGGGCCTCCTGCCGGTGCCTTATCATCAAATTATCATTACCTCAAACATTAACAGGTTGATTGTTTAAACATCGAGCCCCAAAACATAATAAATATGGTAACAGAACGTAACGGACAACAGACTCGAGCATAAACAACCCTAAGCATGCTAGTAAGACACATGCAACAAGCAACGGGGTATAGGTGTGGAGGTGAGGCTATATCAGGGTTAAAGGATAACATGTGATAGGATCGGAACACAAGCAACGAATCTTAAGGCTAGCAGAATAGACAACGGAAAGTATCGATATCCAGTGTGGAAAGGACACAATGGTTCATGTGAGTGAATACTTGCCTTCAAACTCAGCAGCCCGGTACTGAGCTAACTCCTCAGAAGTAGTATCGTAAACCTCGTCTGTCTCAACGTCGTCGTCTATTCGAGAAGAAGCAAACAAACAACACAGAGAGACAACAATAAATAACATGGCATAATGCACAATCATGGGATGCTGCATGACAATTTAATTGATGCATCAAGATAAGCTAGTTGACATGGTAACATGTTTAAATGGACCCATATGCAATTTGGATTGCATATGGAAAGCCCATGAATTTAGGTTGGATTAAATGAGCTTCAACTAATCATCATGTGTAAGTGGATTAGCATTATGCAAGGATGAGGAAAACAAAATAAAACAACAATAGATTCAATTTGAAAAGGTGTTTACGAAGTTTGAAATTTTTATTGATCAAGTTATGAAACTTTGGCTTCTTAAAGGAGTTACACAAGCATTTGTTGTTTTCACCAATTTTAATTGTTCAAAATAGACAACAAAGTTCATATTTGGAAAGAACACAAAATTTTAGGTGGAATACATGTTTCATTTGTTGAAAAAGGAATTAAGATGAATTAATTATGAATTAAACAAGTTTGAACAAGATTTAAATGAATTTAATTCAAGTATGAAATTATTTGAATTTTTATTTGTTCAAAACATTAAATAAAATTCATATTTGAAAAGATTATACTTTTCTGGTTTGAAAACATATTTTATATGTTCAAAAAGAATTTAATTTGACCAAGTTATGAATTTAGCAATTTTTAAATGATTTAAACAAGGTTTAAATTGTTTAACCAATTTTAATTATTCAAAACAGGAAACAAAGTTTATATTTGGAAAGGTGGTTCAATTTTGCATGGAAAACATATTTCATATGTGACATTTGAATTAAATTTGAATTAGTTATGAATTTGACCAAATTTTAATTAGTAGTTTGAATTTGAATTTTTGAAACAATTTGAAATGTTCAAAACAGAATACAAATGATTCAAATAGGTAGGGAATTAAATTTGGGTTGGAAAACATATTTTATTTATTTTATTTGGAATTGTTATGCAAAAGTTATCCAGTTTTGAAATTTGGGGGCTATTCTGCAATTTTAAAACATTTGGATTTGGTCCAGGGACTTGGATGCAAAAGAATTCTCGCAGAAAGGGCCCTGGTACCCTTTTTCACGCGGCAGAACGACCCCTGGGTCACTGGCCTGTGGGCCAGTGCCCAGCTGGCGCTGCGTGGCGCGCTTGCGTGGCCACCACTGCCTATGGCAGGTGGGGCCAGCGTGCACGCGTGGCATAGCGCAAAAAAGGGGGGTTTTATTCCGCGAGGCGAGGGATCGATCCCCGGGCCGCGGGCGCGCGTGCGCAGTGCACTGCCACTGCGCTACTGAATCGTTTCTTGTCAGTATAGGGGGCTAAGGGGGTATGAGGTTCAGTTTCGCTCTCTGACGAAACTGAATTTCTTCAGTTAACTGAACCTCGACAGGTAACGGTGCTCGCCGGCGATGATCTTCTCGCTGTGCTGCTGCTGCTCGCCGTGGATGCGTGTGTGCTCGGGTGCAAGGGATACGTGCGCGTGCAGAGAGGAGAGGGAGGGGACGGTGGAGGACGTGGTGCTCACCACCATTGAAGAGGAAGCAGAGGCTCGACGGTGACAGGCGACGGCGGCGACAGTCGAGGGCGGCGGCGTGGATCCCAGCCCTCCTGGACTCAGCAGTGATGTCGATGAGGTAGGTGGCAGTATGGGGAATTCGTTCCCGTGCTCAACCAGAGGGGAGGAGAGCCATGGCGGCGGCGATCACCGGAGATTCAGTGCGGTGGTGGTGCGGTGGTTCAGGGGTGGAAGAAAGCAGAGAGAGAACAGCGGGAGAGAGGAGAGGAAAAACGACAGCGCGAGGGAGGAGGTCTAGGGCTAGGTGGAGGAGCTCGAGGGGCTAGGTTTTAAGGAGGGGAAGGCCTGCGCGCAGCCGTTCCCTCCTCTGTACCTCGACGTGGACACCCCCGATGGGGTGCCATACAGAGGTAGGGGAAAGGGGGGTAGCAGGCCGTGGCTGGTGGGCTGGGCTCAGCCCACTGGCCTGCCCTCTCCCTCTCTGCTATTTTTTTGTTTTATTATTTTTCTGTTCTGTTTTTTTTTTTTTTTGCAGAATTGAAAAAGGAATGAAAAGAAAGGGGTTTTGGGGTTAGAAAAATTTAGGAAAAAATTGTATAGGTTATTTATTGTAACATCAACATTGTGCAACTTTCTGTTTTTCAAAAATTTGAAATTGTGTTGCTGTTTGTATTTTATTTGAATTTGAGTGAAACTTGATGTTAAATGAATTATTAAAAAGAACCATTTAAATAGTTTGAACATTCAAGTTTATTGGAAACAATTTGATGTTTTTATTTGAATATTTTTATTTGAAAATTGTAACAGAACAAGTATGAAACAAGCATTTGAAATTTGTTTGAATTTCAAATGGAAAAAACAAGGGAAAACACATGGACAACTTATGGAAAACAAATGCAATGATTATGATGTCATGATGCAAAACATAATGTAACAAAAAGCAAACATTCTAAAGGTGTTTTTCATACTTGGGATGTTACAAAACGCCCCCCCTTGAAGGAATCGCGCCCCGAGATTCTTACTGAAAAGATAAAAGGTCCGGATAATTCTTGCGAAGATCCTCTTCGGTCTCCCACGTTGCCTCTTTATCGGAATGATGAGACCACTGCACTTTTAAGAACTTGGTGCTCTTGTTGCGAGTTTTACGCTCGGTCTCATCGAGAATTCGTACAGGGTGCTCCTCATAAGAGAGATCTTCTTGCAGTTCAATGGAATCATGATCAACTGCACGATCTGGATCTTTGAAACACCTCTTGAGTTGTGACACGTGAAACACATCGTGCACCTTGGATAGCTTTTCTGGAAGTTCAAGACGGTAGGCATTTTCTGCACGCCTTGAGAGAATGTTGAAGGGACCAATGTATCTCGGTGCAAGCTTTCCTTTGACACCAAAACGATGAGTGCCTCTGAGGGGAGTTACACGGAGATATGCTTTGTCACCAGGTGCATAAACCATATCCCTGTGTTTGCTGTCATAGTAGCTTTTCTGACGAGACTGAGCAATCTTGAGATTGTCACGAATGATGCGAACTTTCTCTTCGGCTTCCTTAACAATGTCAGGGCCTAAGAGTGAACGTTCACCAGCTCCAGACCAATTGATTGGACTCCTGCATCTGCGGCCATAGAGAGCTTCAAATAATGCCATGCCTAGGCTTGCCTGGAAGCTGTTGTTGTAGGAGAATTCAGCATATGGAAAACATTCCTCCCATTTCATGCCAAAAGAGATACCACATGCTCTGAGCATATCCTCGAGAATCTGATTGACCCTTTCGACTTGCCCTTGAGACTGAGGGTGATAAGCTGTGCTGAACAGAAGTTTGGTGCCCAATGCTTCTTGAAAGCTTTTCCAGAAATGAGAAGTGAAGATGCTTCCACGGTCTGAGCTTATTTCCAATGGAACACCATGAAGAGGAACAATCTTTGCTGTGTAGAGCTCTGCTAACTGACTAGCTGAGATTGTTTCTTTGACAGGAAAGAAGTGAGCTACTTTAGTGAGACGATCAATGACAACGAAGATTGCATCGTTGCCCTTCTTGGACTTTGGGAAACCCGTGACGAAGTCCATTTCAATCATGTCCCACTTCCACTCAGGGATTTTCATAGGTTGGAGAAGACCGGCTGTTTTCTGATGAACTGCCTTAACACGTTGACAAACGTCGCATTCAGAAACGTATTGAGCAATTTCACGTTTCATGCCAGGCCACCAATACAGTGTCTTGAGATCCTGGTACATCTTTGTACTTCCAGGGTGTATGGAGAGAGGACTTTCATGAGCCTCCTTGAGAATGACATCTTTGAGACTTTGAACTTGAGGAACTGCAATGCGTCCTTCGAAGAACACAGTTCCCTTGTCATCAATTGAGAAGGACTTAAATTTCTCCTTGCCTTGTTTGATGTGTTCTACCATCTTCTTGATTTGAGCATCACGAAGTTGTTCAGAACGAATCTTGTCCTCGAGAGTTGGGCTGGCTGTCAAGTTTGCAAGATAGCCTTGAGGAACAAGACCAAGGTTCAGCTTCTGGAATTCTTCATGAAGAGGAGGTTGGCTTTCCCTGATCATGAGATTATTGCAATATGACTTGCGACTGAGAGCATCGGCCATCACATTAGCCTTGCCTGGAGTGTAAGAAATGGTAAGATCAAAGTCTTTAATCTTTACAATCCATCTCCTTTGCCTGAGGTTTAGATCTGGTTGAGTGAAGATGTATTTCAGACTCTTATGATCGGAAAAGATTTCAGTGCGATTACCCAACAAGTATTGTCTCCATTTCTTGAGGGCAAACACAACTGCTGCAAGTTCAAGGTCATGAGTGGGATAATTGAGCTCATGTGCGTTCAACTGACGTGAAGCATAAGCCACAACTTGACGTTCTTGCATAAGAACTGCACCTAGACCATGGAGAGAAGCATCACAGAATATTTGGAAAGGTTTGGAAGGATCTGGGCCAACCAGAACTGGTGTAGAAGTGAGTTTAGTCTTCAGGAGATTGAATCTCTTCTCACACTATGGAGACCAAACAAACTTCTTGTCCTTCTTTGTGAGGTCAGTGAGAGGTTTGGCAATCTTGGAGAAGTTTTGTACGAAACGATGGCAATAGCTAGCCAAGCCAAGAAAACTTCTTACTTGCTTCACCGTCTTTGGAGGTTTCCAATCAATAATTGCTTTAACCTTTTCTGGATCAATGGCTATGCCCTTGGCAGAGATGACATGACCAAGGTAAGTAACTTCTGGAATCCAGAACTCACATTTGGAGAACTTGGCATAAAGACGATGCTCGCGAAGCTTCATGAGAGTGAGACGAAGATGTTCTTCATGCTCTTCCTCGGATTTTGAGTAGACAAGAATGTCATCAAGATATACCACAATGAACTTGTCGAGCTATTCATGGAAGACAGAATTCATGAGTCGAGAGAATGTCGCCGGTGCATTGGTGAGACCAAAGGACATGACGGTGAATTCATATAGACCGTAGCGAGTGGTGAAGGCTGTTTTTGGAATATCCTCTTTTCTGATCTTTATTTGATGGTAACCCATTCTCAAGTACAACTTGGAGAATATTGAGGCTCCAGCAAGTTGATCAAAAAGATCATCGATACGAGGAATTGGATACTTGTTTTTGATGGTTTTCTCGTTAAGAGGACGATAGTCAACAACGAGTCTCTTTGTGTGATCCTTCTTCGCAACGAACAGAGTTGGGCAACCCCAAGCCGAGGAACTAGGTTGAATGTAACCTTTTTCCATGTACATATCAATTTGTTCCTTTAACAACTTCAGCTCGGGAGTTCCTATCTTGTAGGGATGCTTAGAGATTGGAGCAGTACCTGGCTCAAGCTCGATAACGAACTCAACAGCTCTGTTCGGAGGCATCCCTGTCAACTCTTCTAGAAAGACGTCAGGGAATTCGCAAACCACCGGAAAATTTTCAAGTGAAGGTAGAGGTTTTGCATCGAGGTTGCAGAGCTGAATGGAACTTGATTCATGTGGAGAATAGACTATCTGGCCAGAAGGGTGGGATAGAGTTATTGACTTTTGAGCACAGTCAATCCTTGCTTTATTAGCTTTCAGCCAATCCATACCAAGAATGACATCAATGTCAGAACTTCCCAGCAACATTAGTGAAGCAAGGAATATGTGGCCTCCAATTAGGATTTGATTATCCTTACTTATCTTGGAAGTCAACATTTGAGATCCCGGGGAGTGAACAGTGATTTGATTGCTTAGTGGAACCACAATTAGGTTGTTTGTTGTGGCAAAGGTTTTTGACACAAAAGAATGCGATGCTCCGGTATCAAACAACACTTTAGCTGGAAAAGAGTTTACGGGTAATATACCGAGAACGACGTCAGGAGCTTCCTCAGCTTTGTCGATCTTGACATGATTCACCCTTGCGGTCCTCCCGACAGGCCTGTTGTTGGAGTTGAAGGCTTTAGGCGGGGGAGCGCGCACCATTGCCTGGTTTGTGTTGGGACGAGGTGGTGGTGGAGGTAGCTGCCTCTGCATGCACTTGTCAGCGTAGTGCCCCGTCTGCTTGCACTTGTAGAAGTGACAACACGAGGAGGCCCTGGCCTTGGCTGCCCCATCGAAACCCTCTGATCATGCATCTGAGCAGGGTTGGGTGGGCGGGGAGCGAAGCCTGGAGAAGCTTGGGCACAAGGAGCCCGAGTGACAGCACCATAAATGGTTCGGATGCCAAAGGATAACTAAACATAGCTAAGAATGGATACATCGGTACTCCCATGCTCATCACGCAGGACGGCGACTAGGAGTACGGCGAGAGGTACGGTGAGGAGCACGCCCACGAAAGTAGGTAGAATGACGATCCACGTAGATCTGACGTGGTCTGAGAGCGACTCTAGGTGTGGTGAAGTACATAGCGTCGACTCCCTGTGCTCCAAAGCGAGGAATCCCAGTGTAACCAGCACCAAGGTTGAGGAGTGGACCTCTGATCGGCTCGTAACCTCCAGCATCTGGCAGACGACGTCCAACTGGCTGATCGAAACGTGCAAAGCGCTCGTCTCCAACAAAGTCTGTGGTGTAAGTCGCCAGACGAGTCAAAGCAAGGTAGAGCTGCTCTCTGACTGAAGCCAACTCCTGAGATAGTGTGCTGGCAGCTGCATCACTGTGCCTCACAAACTGAGCGGTGGTGTGCAGCCTGGAGTTATCATGCTCGTAAACATCCAAGTTGTCGTAGAGAGTGAAGTGAGCTCCCTCCGAAGTGATGTAACCACGGGGGATGTGGCGATAGATAGAATCGTCAAATCCCTAGTAGTCAGCACGAAGGACGGTGATACTCACATAAGCTACCTGCTGCACGGCCATATCCACTGTGGAACCTACTGCCTCGTAGCGGTGGACTACGCTCATGCCATCATCTGACAGAATGTAGACGATAGCCTGGTAGTAGGTCTGGTCAAACTCTCGCTGCTGCTCGTAGACCTGGTACTCTAGTGCCCAACGGAACCCCAGAAAAGTGACCATGTCTCTCAGCATCTCCGGATAACCGGCAGTGCTCTCGCAACGAGTCATACGAACCACCTGTGGGTAGAACCTGAGATCCATCTGCGGATGATCGGGGAAGTTTTGATTAGACGCCGGTAGAAGAACTGAAGTGGCAAGCAACAACAAGGTTTCAACAGACGAAAAGGATGTTGAGAAGAACAGTGATATTGAAGCAACATCGGGAAACACGAGACCAAACACTCCTGAGGTACTACGGAAAAACCCATCCGGGCTTCTAAAGGATCAATATCTACTGCTTAAGGAATAGAGGATCTGCTTCCGGGGCTTACACGCCTCCGTTCTCAATCATGAGTAGGCAACATGATAAATCATGTCACAACCACCTCTATTCCTATGGTCCAGTAGATATAACTATCCTAGAGAAACCAGGATACGTGAAACCCTAACTTGAAAGTTTAGATGAGGAGAGAAAACAACGTTGCACTTCCTTACCAGAAAAAGGGAGGGTGGGTGGGGAAAGAAATAAAAGAACAGAATTCCTACTCTCACGTTTCATTTTTCCTATATAGCTACAAAATAGTTTCTAGACTCAACTGCGACCAGTAAAAGGGATCCTACAGGCAGACATGCTCTGATACCATTTGTCGCACCCGGACTTCTAGAGGATACTCACAGTCCGCTAAACAGTAGAAAAATGGCTTACGGGGCATACCGGCACCCGCATCTCAATATGAGCAGGCCAACACGTAAACGTGTGACAACCATTTTCTACTATCCATCGTCTGCGTAAACCATCCCATAGAAATCCGACTACTTCCGTTGACGTACTTCACAACATACACACAGGGTACGTCCACGGCATTTGAACAAGCGATATCACAACATATCTCTAAGACACAAAAGATTGAAATAAGTTGCAAATAGCTCTCACTAGAGCAGAGATAGCAAATACAATCATCCAGAGGACACATGTCCCAACAATTCATCATTACATCACAGCGGAAGCATCCAAAATGTCTGGGTACAGACAAGATCCAAATAGGCCTAAGAGGCCGGAAACGAAAAGACGGAGCCCATCCACGATGTCTCGGATCCTGCCCGGGTCCGCTATCTACTCGTCAGCAGCCTCGTCGTACTCCACGTAGTAGCCACCATGGGGATCCTCGGAAACGTAGTCTGCGGAAACCACAGCCCCAAAGGGGTCAGTGCAGACAAGTACTGGCAAGCAAGACTCACAAGATACCATAGTGTACCCGGCAACACCAAGTACAGATGCTTTGGGTTCAACGGAAGAATAGGTGATACAAAAGGGCGGCAGCAGGCTGCTCTAACCAACTACAGAAACATGCTACAAATTCCGGCTAAAAGAAAGGGATAAGATAGCGTATCGTAACCAACTACTACTAACCTCAAAAAAACCCATCATGGATCTCGCCCCTTATCCAAAGAAGCAATCCGAGGATAACTCACACAGTTGGATTAAGGTGACAACATTCTTATGGTGGAAGTAATATCTATTACTAGTCAATTTATTATAGTTAGGTGTAAGTTGTCTGAGTACTTGTTAGCCAGTACTTTCACCAAGTCATCCATAACCGTGGACAACACGGCTTCTCGAGAAGATTTAACCCTGCAGGGATGCACCAATTTGGCCGTACACGTAAGAATAACCCGCCATATGGAATGACCCTTCCACCAAGCGGGGCACTCAACACAACTCAACTCTTCTTCGTATCAACCCCAAAGAACCCCGTGCAATTGAGCGCACGGCTAATCAAGCCCCACGAAGAAAAGGGGACCCTCATAGCACTCTAAGAACGTGTCTCCCTAAATGCCGACTACAAAAGTTCCACCCTGGCCTCGGGTTCGCACCTGCAAATGCATGCGGCAAATGGAAAACCCGAACTAAATGAGGCGAGTTGGACGAGATGCGAATCGAATCAAATTGAGGGGGGCGCCCATACACGCTTCCCACATGCGGATAGTGCGCTCATCATGGATCAGTAGACAAGACCCTTTTCCTAATTAGGGTCGACACTAGCAGGCCTCAAAACCACGCCGGTGCCTTATCATCAAATTAGCATTACCTCAAACATTAACAGGTTGATTGTTGAAACATCGAGCCCCAAAACATAATAAATATGGTAACAGAAAGTAACGGACAACAGACTCGAGCATAAACAACCGTAAGCATGCTAGTAAGACACATGCAACAAGCAATGGGGTATAGGTGTGGAGGTGAGGCTATATCAGGGTTAAAGGATAACATGTGATAGGATCGGAACACAAGCAACGAATCTTAAGGCTAACAGAATAGACAACGGAAAGTATCGATATCCAGTGTGGAAAGGACACAATGGTTCATGTGAGTGAATACTTGCCTGCAAACTCAGCAGCCTGGTACTGAGCTAACTCCTCAGAAGTAGTATCGTAAACCTCGTCTGTCTCAACGTCGTCGTCTATTCAAGAAGAAGCAAACAAACAACACAGAGAGACAACAATCAATAACATGGCATAATGCACAATCATGGGATGATGCATGAAAATTTAATTGATGCATCAAGATAAGCTAGTTGACATGGTAACATGTTTAAATGGACCCATATGCAATTTGGATTGATATGGAAAGCCCATGAATTTAGGTTGGATTAAATGAGCTTCAACTAATCATCATGTGTAAGTGGATTAGCATGATGCAAGGATGAGGAAAACAAAAGAAAACAACAATAGATTCAATTTGAAAAGGTGTTGACCAAGTTTGAAATTTTTATTGATCAAGTTATGAAACTTTGGCTTCTTAAAGGAGTTACACAAGTATTTGTTGTTTTCACCAATTTTAATTGTTCAAAATAGACAACAAAGTTCATATTTGGAAAGAACACAAAATGTTAGGTGGAATACATGTTTCATTTGTTGAAAAAGGAATTAAGATGAATTAATTATGAATTAAACAAGTTTGAACAAGATTTAAATGAATTTAATTCAAGTATGAAATTATTTGAATTTTTATTTGTTCAAAACATTAAATAAAATTCATATTTGAAAAGATTATACTTTTATGGTTTGAAAACATATTTTATATGTTCAAAAAGAATTTAATTTGACCAAGTTATGAATTTAGCAATTTTTAAATGATTTAAACAAGGTTTAAATTGTTTAACCAATTTTAATTATTCAAAACAGGAAACAAAGTTTATATTTGGAAAGGTGGTTCAATTTTGCATGGAAACCATATTTCATATGTGACATTTGAATTAAATTTGAATTAGTTATGAATTTGACCAAATTTTAATTAGTAGTTTGAATTTGAATTTTTGAAACAATTTGAAATGTTCAAAACAGAATACAAATGATTCGTACAGGTAGGGAATTAAATTTGGGTTGGAAAACATATTTTATTTATTTTATTTGGAATTGTTATGCAAAAGTTATCCAGTTTTGAAATTTGGGGGCTATTCTGCAATTTTAAAACATTTGGATTTGGTCCAGGGACTTGGATGCAAAAGAATTCTCGCAGAAAGGGCCATGGTACCCTTTTTCACGCGGCAGAACGACCCCTGGGTCACTGGCCTGTGGGCCAGTGCCCAGCTGGCGCTGCGTGGCGCGCCTGCGTGGCCACCACTGCCTATGGCAGGTGGGGCCAGCGTGCACGCGTGGCATAGCGCAAAAAAGGGGGGTTTTATTCCGCGAGGCGAGCGATCGATCCCCGGGCCGCGGGCGCGCGTGCGTAGTGCACTGCCACTGCACTACTGAATCGTTTCTTGTCAGTATAGGGGGCTAAGGGGGTATGAGGTTCGGTTTCGCTCTCTGACGAAACTGAATTTCTTCAGTTAACTGAACCTCGACAGGTAACGGTGCTCGCCGGCGATGATCTTCTCGCTATGCTGCTGCTGCTCGCCGTGGATGCGTGTGTGCTCGGGTGCAAGGGATACGTGCGCGTGCAGAGAGGAGAGGGAGGGGACGGTGGAGGACGTGGTGCTCACCACCGTTGAAGAGGAAGCAGAGGCTCGACGGTGACAGGCGACGGCGGCGACAGTTGAGGACGGCGGCGTGGATCCCAGCCCTCCTGGACTCAGCAGTGATGTCTATGAGGTAGGTGGCAGTACGGGGAATTTGTTCCCGTGCTCAACCAGAGGGGAGGAGAGCCATGGCGGCGGCGATCACCGGAGATTCAGTGCGGTGGTGGTGCGGTGGTTCAGGGGTGGAAGAAAGCAGAGAGAGAACAATGGGAGAGAGGAGAGGAAAAACGACGCCGCGAGGGAGGAGGTCTAGGGCTAGGTGGAGGAGCTCGAGGGGCTAGGTTTTAAGGAGGGGAAGGCCTGCGCGCAGCCGTTCCCTCCTCTGTACCTCGACGTGGACACCCCCGATGGGGTGCCGTACAGAGGTAGGGGAAAGAGGGGGTAGCAGGCCGTGGCTGGTGGGCTGGGCTCAGCCCACTGGCCTGCCCTCTCCCTCTCTGCTATTTTTTTGTTTTATTATTTTTCTGTTCTGTTTTTTTTTTTTGCAGAATTGAAAAAGGAAAGAAAAGAAAGGGGTTTTGGGGTTAGAAAAATTTAGGAAAAATTTGTATAGGTTATTTATTGTAACAGCAACATTGTGCAACTTTCTGTTTTTCAAAAATTTGAAATTGTGTTGCTGTTTGTATTTTATTTGAATTTGAGTGAAACTTCATGTTAAATGAATTATTAAAAAGAACCATTTAAATAGTTTGAACCTTCAAGTTTATTGGAAACAATTTGATGTTTTTATTTGAATATTTTTATTTGAAAATTGTAACAGAACAAGTATGAAACAAGCATTTGAAATTTGTTTGAATTTCAAATGGAAAAAACAAGGGAAAACAAATGGACAACTTATGGAAAACAAATGCAATGATTATGATGCCATGATGCAAAACATAATGTAACAAAAAGCAAACATTCTAAAGGTGTTTTTCATACTTGGGATGTTACACGCTATCAAAAGATAAAAATATTAGTAGATCCAATCAGTAGGACGCATGCATTTACCAGATGATTCTGTGCCAGCATATAGGATCCGTTGTCGAGGAAGAGTCCGACTCCGTCTTCAAATTCCAGGCTTCCGGCAGTGATCGTGCTACCGATTCCGCCGAGTATCCCCGCTCGAAACATAATTCCCGACGCCGCTGGCCCCACGGTGGACGTCAACTGTCGAGACTTCGTAGTTAGGATCATAGACGGGGGTGTCATAAGCCTACTGGTAGAACCGTGGGCGGAAACGTCAGAGTACTGGAAACGAGGACACGATTTACCCAGGTTCGGTACGTCGCAACTAAGGCGGTGTTCCTACTACTGCAATCTCACTAAAATCAGGGCTGAAGCCTGAAGTATACAGAGTACAATTTTGTATGGTTTTGCTAACTCGGCGAGGATGAACTTCCTGGCGAGTTGGCTTCTAGCTAACTTCAGATCTGCACCTGTCTTTTGCTCCCGTCCGGTTTTATATAGATAGACGGACTAGGGCTTACAGGAAGGAAACCTAGAAGACTACATAAAGTATCTAACTTAGAAATTAAGCCATCCGACTTATTCTCCAAGCTGAACAACGATTGGGCCGTGGTCCGGGTTTTTCTTGAACCCGGCTTCCTGCGCGTCAGTTTACTAGGCCGCCCAATGGACCCTGTTCCATTACCCGTGGGCCACCCTGGTAATCCGGTCTTCGGCCAATACCGGATACACCCCTAATTGGCATATATCCGACATAAAGCATGAAGTAGAGTTGTTGGCAGCCACTCAAGGTTCTTGAGTTTTCACCCTGGAGAAAGACCAGAGTCACAAAACAATGTCTATGGCAAGGAAAATGGCAGGTACAACTCGTGATGGCCTGAGCTTGCGCCCATAAAATCGCGGCTCGGTACTCGATATGCACCACCAGAATGAAGTCCACCTATGTTGCCACCCCTCCTGCCAAGGCTTCTGTAGCAAGTCCTCACCACTCGACACATAGGAAAAATATGTACCCTCGGCTTTCAATGCAACCAAAACTCCTCTCCGCCATCACATGTCTCTAATCACAACCACCATAAGTTTCTTCACCACCGTCAATGGCATGGAAAGACATGTCCAATGAAAACGACAAGACATAACAACTTTACTTCTCTCCCTCATGAAGCATCTCTGAACAAAGATAAGGGCCCGCATGACCCGCTCAGTTCATTTCTAGATGTCCCCTGGCGCCATGCAGCGGAAATCTCCAGGTCGAAGATCAGAACACGTCAGCACACAGATCGTTCAGGTCAGGATGAAGAAGATCGATAGTTTGGAACTCGAAGACCAGCAGGGCCAAAACTGCCATTAATCCGGGCGGGTGAACATCCCCGTGCTGGTAAACTTCCAAAATCGAAACGAGCGGGGCAACCCCAACCGGCACAGATTGAGCCCACGTGCATATGCAGCACCAGGAGTCCATGCCTGAGCCTCCGCCTCCATGGCTTGGTCACGCCGCTGCGTCCAAGGCTTGGTAGCGCTGCCACTACCGGTGCTCAGTTGCCCGACCGCCTTTGACGTGCACGATCGCACATCTACAACCACAACATCCTCCACCCTCCCCTCCATGCGACGGCGAGTGCCACAACCCGCCAGGCAGCCACAAAGTCCTAGAAGACAAACCCCCCACGAAGGAAGGCTCGGCCCTCGCCTACCCCGCCTGCTCTCTTGGGCAGATTGGCAGGGCCGCCACCGCCGGGCGGGGTGCTCAACGATTGATACAACAAAAGGTATCTATAATATTTGATTGTTCCATACTTGTCTTGTACCAATGCCATATGTTTTTACTCTATTTTAATATTATTTTAAGTTATTTGTCGGAATAAGATATTGACAAGATACCGAATGTCAGTTTCTGTTTTTTATTATTTCAGAAAATCCTCGTAGAAAAAAGTTGGGTCTTTTTCCATGGAACGAACATGGAGTACAAAAATCTCCCGGAGGAGTCCCACCAGGTGGCCTGGCGGGTTGGGGGCACGAACCCACCTAGACCCGCGCCCCTAGGTTGCCAGGGACCACCGGGCCTCCTCTCGGGACCTCTCTTCGCCTATAAGTTACCTTCTCACCTAAAACTTTGACGGTGGTGATTATTTTCCATGAAATAGATGCAGAGAAAACATCAGCTCACGAATCCAATTTAGGGATTCTGTAGACTTGCTCTGTCACCCTCCCGAATGGTGAAATCTTCACCGAAGGCTTCTTCATCGCCCTGGTTGCTTTCAGAGTGATGCATGAGTAGTTCATCTTTGGACAACCGACCCATAGCAGTATCTAGATGGTGTTCTATTCTCTTTTTGCCACCATATTTTGATCTTTTGACATGCCTAACATGATCAAAATAATCGTTATGTAATGGCTGCATGTTGTGTTTGCTGAATCCCAATGAATTGTGAAGTTATGCTAATATTATTCATGTTTCTTATATTATCTTATTACTATTATTGTATAAATATTCTATTGTGTTCTTTTATGCTCTCCGTTGTGCTTGATTGCTTTGTTCAAGTGATCACATGCATCTCGAAGAGAGCGTTTGTAGTAGATTCATGCATTGTTCGTGTTTGAGCTCGATTGACAACAATGACTAAAACCAAGAATATTTTGTTGCTATTAAGGGCAAAAAGGGTGTTTATATCTTATTAAGATTATGAATAGTGCTTACATTATGTGTTGAGATAATGCAATTCTCTGTTGCTTTTATAAACTTAATACCAACCGGTGCTAATCATACAAGCGTACTCAAGGTGACTAATTAGTTATAGATGCATGTTAGATACCGGTTTATATGTTTGACATAATTTCTACATGATTAGTAAAATTAAATTGCTTGTCATATTAGCATTGTTATTCCCCCATGATTTGTATTAATTTTTTCACCCAACATGTTTGATCGTTATCTTTTAGAGTGACACCACTAGTGAAACTAGTACCCTGGTCCAATATTTTCATTTTTTCCAACCATTTGTTATAATGTTTTCATTATCACTTGCTCGATGTATCATTCATTTTTATTACCCTCAATCCACACCGTACGTTTAACTCTCTTGTTTACTCTAAATCCCCTTTGCTCCGCCTCCATCGCCGGCCGACTCCAGCCCCTCGTACCTCTAACCGCCGCCCTGACACTACCAACCTCCTCCTCTACCAGCTCCATGGCGTCGAACCGTCGATTCACTGAGACACCAGAAACTCTAGCTGCGCTGGATCCTGTCGTATCGCCGCCGCTTCGGACTCCTGCAGTCTGTCTCTCCATGATGCCATCGTAGATACCACCCCGACAATGGCAACCTTTGTTCGTCTAGTGCTCATGCCGCCGATCCGGCCCCTTCGGTCAGGTCAGGGACGAACGCCGCCAGCCTCTACACAATCTATTTGCACGTCGGGGAACACGGGATGGTGTCTGACTTGCTGGAGTTCTTTGCTTTTCGTTCCATCGAGCCAAAGTTTAATACCTTTTTCTATTTTTCTGAATTTCCAGAGTGATTGCTCCCTGCTGTGAACTGCACCATCAGGTCTTGTCAAGCAGTAGGGATGTTGCAGCCGATGGATTCGGAGTAATATGTTTCACACTCCTAATCTGAATGATGTACGTGTGACTCATTCTATACAGTGCGTTTCCGTTTGACTCTTGAGTTGAGTATAGCATGAAGTGCACTTCATACGGTCATCTGAAGACGAAAGCCTCAAACAGTTTGTCTTCTTATGTATCAAACTACTCAGAGGCAGGGATTACCCATTTCAAAAAAAATTGTATCAAACTACTAATGGTTTGTATACAAACTATGGGCACAAAGGATCCAGATAACACCACACATGCCAAGTGTCCCACACATCAACCACGTGGCATGAATTTGCATGCATGCCTTTTCCATCACATAAAAATATACAGAGAAAACACAGGAAATTCGAGTTTATGTTGGACAAGAAATTTTTGGAGAATCATTGTGCAATAAGGAGTGTATCACAATCCATGTATCATACTTTAGCATTGTTGACCTTTTAATAAACCATCATTTACTTTTTTTGTAAGGATCGAGCTAGCTAAATCTTAATGCAACTCAATAAATCTCTTGTGTAGAACATATGTATCTGTAAAGATTTATTCAGATTCAGGAGAAAAAGAGCTGATCCAATTAATGATGAGAACTATAGACGTGAATCTTATATAGGCTGATTTATTAAGAAAAACATGGAAAAAACCACAATAAACACCTTGGTTCATGATGTAAAACTGCCTGCATCTCGAGACATGGTAGTTTAACCTGCACTAATTTATGCATAATAATTGTGTAAACTAATAATATAAAGCATCATAAAACTAGCTAGCTCAAATAATTGAAGAAAAATTAGAGTACTTAGCCCCCATAAAGTACTCATCTTCTAGCTCCACCAGGATACAATAGAAGGTTAATTGCAGTCTTCATTTATGTATAGAGGGATCGATCGAGCACGAGCTAATTACATTTACCCAGAGTGCTCCAAGTCTCGGATGCAAGCACAAAGTCAAAGAGAGAAACACACATGAAAAAACATGGAGCAAGCTAGAGAACAAACAAGAGCCAACGCAAGCACATCTCCATCAACCGCACCCTAGGCAGCTAGCGAGCTTATTCATTGATCGATCCCTTGCATGGTGCATCCTACTCCTCCTGTTCTTCCTCCTGCGCTGGTTCGTTGAGATCAAAGTCGAGAACGACAGGCCTCCGAGCTTGCGCGGCCTCGGCGATCTCCTGCTTGGCGCAGCCTGTCCTGCCGCCATGGCTGGCGCGGTGTCCCCCGAGCGCCTGCTTCGAGTCGTACGGCGCCTTGCACCGGTCACACACGTACCTGTAGCGCTGCCCGTCGGCCGCGAGTTCGCCGGCTGGTCCCGGCCGGGGCTGCTCCATGCCGCGCCAGTCGCGTTCCGAGTGGCTGCGCATGTGGCCGTGGACTGCCTTCTGGGACACGAATCCTTTGTTGCAGATGGGACACGGGAACTGGAAACGCCATGGTTCGTCCCCGCTGGGGACAGAGGGCACGACGGTGTCGAGTTCGTGCACGGACTTGAGGGACCAAGGGTACCTGCTGGGGTCGTCCCCTCCGCCGGAGCCCCCGACGAGGTAGTACCGGAAGTGTTGGCCGGCGCCGGACATGGGGAACACATGCGATGTCGATCCGCTCATCATCTCTCTTGTGGCTGCAGTTTCTGTCTCTGTGTACACAACAGTCCCACACACTGCTGAATGTATATAGCTAGCGTGGCTTGGGGAGTGATGTCGTGTACTACGTCTGGGGAAGGTAGTAGTTGGGGGGTGTGTTATAAGTCTATTAATAAGTCATATCTAGTAGTTCTAATCTGGTTCAGTACGTAGTATCTATATTTATTTACCTTTGCCACATCGAATCTCATTTTACTTTTTTTCCCCGGGGAAGAGGAGATATTAAAGCAACAGCCTTACAAGGAAACCCAGAAAACTAAGAAAAATACAAAGACGTCCTTCTCATCTCATCTTAGTTACTCCCTCCATCTCACGCGACGAATGACTGCCCAGTTTACTAAAATTTTGTAAAATTTCCAATCTTGTTTGTCATTATTATCAATAGTTTGAAAAATTCTAGATTTGTCTCGAAAAGAAACTATGCATTACTGTAAAAATTATTTTCTTGTTTACATATATATATAAGTGGTCAAAGTTATATCACTAAGATCGTTTCAGTGTCTAAGGCATCACTTATTCCGATCTGCTGAAATTCGGATGGTCTCAGGGCCCATTAGTCAATTTCCACTTAATCCCAAAGGCCCATGCTGCCATAGCAAATGGTGGGAGTTTAGTCCCACATTGCTAGTTGGGAGAGTTTTGCACCAGTTTATAAGGTGAGCTCTCTCCCCACTAGTGTGAGTTGGTATGAAGAGAGAGGAGTAGTGGAGGTGTTCCACACGCGCGCTCCTCCTCCGCCGCCGCCCGCCTCGCCTCGTCACGACGCGCCGCGGGTTGCGGGAATGAGCCGAGCCGATGCCTTTATTTTGGCAGTCGTTCCTCTCTCTGTTGCTGCCTCCGGGTCTACCGCGTACACGGCCGACGGGGGAGCAGGCCTCCGAAACCCCGCCTCTCCAGATCCTGTACGGGAGAGGGGCGATTAGGTTTTTGGGGAGCGTCTCCTACGCGACTGCTCGCTGCCGTACGTCTACTTCGACTACTACCTCATCGTCAACATGGCCTCCGAAGCCGAACGAGCTGCTGCTGCCGCCGCTGCTGCTGAGGCCGCCAACGCTGCTGCTGCCGCTGCGGCCGCCGCCTCTGCTACGGCTACTGCCAATTGGCCAACCGCAGGGTATAACACGTTTATCTCTGCCCTTATTATTTCCTTGTGTGCGATACTAGTAGTATGCGTAGATGTGTCTACTGTCAATCTAGTATGCATGAATATGGTTAATTATCAGTATGTTTACGTCATGCTCATGATTTATACTTGGATTAATTTAATCTGTAAATTTCCTAGATTCTTAACACGATCTACCCGGAGAGATGACAAGGGAGTACATTTTTGTGGTATTGCAATGTGATACTTGAAGTGGGCGGAGTTTGTACCCCAAAAATGGAGGTCAATTAACATCAACAATAATTAGAAACTCTACTAATTTAGAAAGATTAATTTGAAACGAATCATGTTGATACTCTAATTACAACCAATTAGGTTATGGCTATGAAAACGTGAATGAAGGGGCACATGCCACAATTCGCTCCAATGAAGCTCCGCAGCTAGATGTGATGGCGGAAAATATGCTTGGAGTACATCTCCAAGGATGGTGATATCATGTTTCGTGGCACCTACCAGCATTAGGGCTTACGAAACTCCTGTGGGAAGGTTACGTCGCCCATCATGACCATCGACGGGTACGAACAAATGACGCCGTACGACGACAAAGTATTAATGAATCTAGCGGTGGCACAACTTGTGGTCATGGCGATCCCGGGCACCTGGTTGGGCTTGCAAAACTATTCCCCATATAGCTTTGATGGGACGTGCGCGACCAATATGGGTCACTCTAAGACAATGATTCTCCATCTTAAAAAAATTGAAAAATAAAAATATACATGTTACCCTTGAAAACCAAGCTTATCGTGTATTGCGCAAAAATCGAACAACGATTGTGTCTTCCATATAGGAAGATATATAGTATGCCTTTTTATCCGTGTTTGGTGGGTGGATAACAGCCCAGAAATTATGGAAGGGAACGAGATTTGCACCAACCGCGTGTTTACACCTCATCTTGTAAAATTACCCCGTAAGATATCCATAGTAAGTGTAGCATTTCTGATACTATTTAAAACCACAACCCAAGAAAAAAAAAGATTGAAATGGGGACTGAAAACTGGGTCAACAACGAGTTTTACAATCCTTTGCAAACTTATGTAGCGTTGTTGCACATTTGTGGTGGAGTCAGTCTTACGCAGCACATGATTTTTTTTTCTGTAAGAAAGACTAGGACCGAGTGCGTTATACTCTCTCACATACTACTATCTATAACGTTCAATAGCAAGAAAACAGAAAAAGATGATGTCGGCACAGCTCTAACATCGCATAGGAAAAGGTAGCACATTGTGGTAGTTTCTATACGTAATTTCAAATGGAGACGAAAATCTTTATAATTTCAGTTTCTATTCTGGAGAAACACCACCAACTAGATTTTGTAAAAGCTTTGGGTGGGTCTGCAAATTTTCACGTATGCAAAGCTGACTATGCACAATGTTCTTTAGGTTTTTTTTAGCAGAACGCCATGTTTTTTTTAGTGGACCTAGAATTTGACAACTTACATGAGGTAGCTGGGCTGTATTTATGTGGGCATGGGCTTTTTCCCTGAATTGTCGTGTATGTACGGACCTAGGATCTGACATCTTGTTTGGCTGATGAGGGTGCGATTAGGGAAATGGAAGCCTTTCCTAACCTTTCGGCAAACATCCTTACTCCACCGCGTCGACTCCGTCCGCCGCGTCGACTTTTTCCGGAAAACATCGCGACTCCGCCGCGTCGATTCCGTCCGCCGGATTGAGTACTTCCGGTAAACATCGCGACTCCGCCGTATCGATTCCGTCCGCCGCGTCGAGTCCTTCCAGAAAACATTGCGACTCCGCCGCGTTGACTCGGTCCGCCGCGATAAGTCCTTCCGGAAAACATCGCGACTCCGCCGCGTCGACTCGGTCCGCCGCTTTGAGTCCTTCCGGCAAACATCGCGACTCCGCCGCGTCGACTCCGTCGCCTCATCGAGTTCTTCCGGAAAACATTGCAAGTCCGCCGCGTTGACTCCGTCTGCCACGTCGAGTACTTCCGGAAAACATCGCGACTCCACCGCGTCGACTCGGTCCGCTACGTCGAGTTCTTTCGGCCAAACAGCACGACTCCACCGCGTCAACTACTTCCGCTTGACGAATCGGGACCCGTCCTTCACCGCGGCCACACTTGTTGCTCGAGGGCCGTGCCGCAAAGTAAACACACTCGAGAATTCGCCGCCGCCTCACTCGACATTCGGGGGCTGAGGCAAGAAACAGTCGCCCTCGACACACGAGTCCGGTGACTTGTCAAACTCCGTTTCATCGATTCCGGCAATGTTGTCGACTCCATCACTCGATTTCGCGTACTCGACTACGCCCACGGCAGGTCTACGACAACGTCACAAAAAGATAAGTTCCTCTCATACGAGTCGACAAATTTACCTTTTCATGTTTGTAATCTGTTGTGAAGCTACATCTGACACTCGGGAGCTGCGCCCCGTAAACTCATGTATACTCGAGACCCGTCATGCTACGCGTTACCCTACCGCATTTACACGCTACAACCCGAGTAGCTGATACTGCCTGACGTCGACCTTGACTCCAACCCGGTTTGTAGCAGCAACTGACAGGTCGGCAAGGAGCAGAGAGACAGAGCGTATGATGCAAAAGTATCGCGTAGGATCAAACCATTTCCTACCAATAGTCCATACTCGAATTGATTCACAACCAAGATTAACCCGAGCAACAAATTCTTCCGTACATTTTGCTAGACACATCACTATTGTTACATTATTTAACCACGTCCGTTTATATGGCTGCAACTGCAACGCAGGAACAACAATATCGGCTGCACCTTTGATAGTCGATAATATTCGGCTAATGCGAGTCGACACATATCCTCCACTCGGAATCGACAGTCTACACATATCCTCCACTCGGAATCGACAGTCGACACATATCCTCCGCTCGGAGTCGACACATATACTCCTCCGGGACTCGACGCAGGTCGTCCTCCGCGAGACAACAGAAAACAAACACACGAGATTAGCTTCAGAACAACCTGACCCTATGCCCGACTTTGCAAGTCTACCATAGCCTCGGGGGCTACTCCCATCGGGAGCACAACATGCACCGATAAGTTGAAGAAGCGACATTAGAAGATCTTTCAGTCTATGTAAGCGCACATAGACTCGGGGGCTACTCCAATCGAGAGCGCTGGCCGCTCGCCCGATGAGCGTTGGTCACGCAACCGACGAGCGCTATGCGCACACTCGACGTACTAACGAGTCAGAAGCATCTGACACGCTGAACGCGTACCCGAGGATGTCAGATTTGTTCAGCCAACTCTATATTGTGGTCGTACAAACCGCGTATTAACTCGGGTGAAGAAGATCAAAACATCAAATTTGTCCGTCTCGACGAGACGCATTCGACATCGCGGGCCAATTCGAGAAATAAGAACATCTTGAAGACTTTTCGGGTCCATCTTCTTGTATGGACTCGGCGGCTGAGCGTTGCAGCCACATATACAATTTATCGCGTCCACTTCGTCTGCCGTGTCGAGTACACCTCCACCGCGTCGACTCCATCCGCCGTGTCAATTACATCTACACCGCGTCGACTCTGTCCGCCATGTTGAGTACACCTCCACCGCGCCGACTTCGTCCGCCGTGTCGAGTATATATGCACCATGTTGACACCGTCCGCCTCGTCGACTACACGAGTTCCTCATCGACTCCGTCCGCCCTGTCGAGTACACCTCCACCACATCGACGCCGTCCGCCTGGTCAACTACACGACTTCCTCGTGGACTCTGTCCGCTGTGTCGAGTACACCTGCACCGCGTCGACTCCGTCGGCCTCGTCAACTACACGACCTCCACGCTGACTTCGTCCGCCGTGCTGAGTAGATCTCCACCTGTTGACTCCGACACGTGTTGTCTCTGACACTTCTCGCTAAGTTCCAACGGGAGGCAGAGCGAGTGCTCAATGCACCACGACATCACGCGAGCGTCAGCCAATAGGCTTAATTTTATTCCGAATCTTCAAACAAAAAGGCACTCGCCACAATCAACGCCGAAAACAATGCGGCTCCACTACACAAAAAGGCACTCGCCACAATCATCACTGAAGACATCACGACTCCGATGTATAAACAGATCGCACATCATTCTTAAATCCTGGGTCGTATAGCCATCGCGGCACGCCTGGATGCCGCGTTCTACGGATGCAAAGGTAAGACCCAAGGATCCGTCTTTCGGGCCCGCAATTACACTCATGCTGCGTCCTCTTGCACTTTTCTATGCTAGCGGCATGATGAAAAATCCCGGCGGACGCGCTAGGTACCCCGTTAAAAGTTAAGTTCGACTCGATAAGTCCTCCTCGGCCCGATCCGCAACGATCACCTATCCGGGTTCGAGTCCGGGGACTCGTATCTGCGTAGGCCAGTACTGGTTTTGCCCAAGTGCAATTAATTGGTCCCGATCCGTCGAGTGAACCAAGCCACGTCACTTTACAAATTGCTAAAAACAGCATACATCCTCACAAACAGGATCCATACATCTTCACAACAGGATCCATATATCCTCACAACAGGACCCGTACGTGCTCATGACAGGATCCATACATCCTCACAACAGGATACATACATCCTTAATCCTCGTGAACTTCCGAGTCATAGGCCCTCAAACATCAAACGTCAATGACTCGCAAAAAAGCTTTGAATCCTTGATACGTCATAAACGTATCCCTAATTTCTGATGTTCCATGTTGTTTCCTTATTGTTTCCCACATGTTTGCCATAAACTTTATGTCATTTTTATCGATTTTCCGGACTAACCTGTTGACAAGATGCCACATAGCCAGGTCCATGTTTTCTGCTGTTTTTAGTTTCAGAAAAGTTGTTCTGGAAATATTCTCGTAATTGGAAAATTCGAAGCCGGGAAGTCTTAGAATTCCCGAAGGTTCCACGGAGTCCCGGAGAGACCCGGAGAGGGGCCTCAGGGGGCCCACACCATAGGGCCGCGCGCCCCTGTCCGCGCCGTGGGGTGGTGTGGGCCACTAGGCCTCCACTACCTCTATCCTTTCGCCTATTTATTCCCCCCGAAACGTAAACCCTAAATATATTCCACTTCATCCCGAAAAACACCCGAGGCCGCCATCATCGTCATCCCGAGATTGGGAGTTCTGGAGCTCTCCCCGGCACCCTTCCGCCAGGGAAATTCATCACCGGAGGGGTCTACACCACCATGTTGTCCTTCGAAGTGATGCGTGAGTAGTTCATCCCTGGACTACGGGTCCATAGCAGTAGCTAGATGGTTGTTCTCTCCACTTTGTACCTCATGTTTAGATCTTGTGAGCTGCCTAATATGATCAAGATCATCTTTATGTAATGTTACATGTTGTGTTTGCTGGGATCTGATGAATGTTGAATGCTATATCTTCTGATTATCAATCTATCTTGTTATCTTCATGCACATGTTATTTATCATCTTGCATGCTCTCCGTTGTTACTAGATGCTCTGGCCAAGTAGATGCTAGTAACTCCAAGAGGGAGTATTTATGCTCGATAGTGGGTTCATGCCTCCTTTGCATCTGTGCTTAAGTGACAGAAACGTGACAGATGGAGGATGTGATGTTGCTATTAGGAGAATTAAAAACAATTCTTTTTTCTAAGGATGATGTTATTGTTTACATTACACACTTTGCTTACTGCAATTATCCATTGCTTGCAACTTAATACCCAACATTTGTTCGAATGATATTCGGAGGGTGGATTATTAGTCATAGATGCAGTTGGATAACGGTCTATGTATTTTGTTGTAATGCCCGCATGAATCACATAGCAATCTTTATGTCTTGCATATGCACTACAGTGCAGCCATCATTTTTGTCAATTGCCCAGCTGTAATTTGTTCACCGCACATGTTATTTATCTTTCACGGAGAGACACCAGTAGTGAACTGTGGATCCCAGTCCTTTTTCCTCATACTGATAAAACACCTACTACTTTCATACTGCTCTCATATTTTCCTACTGTTTTCCTACTGTTTTCCACATCACACATTTAACCTCTTTGTGTTCAGCAAAACCGGTGAGATTGACAACCTCACTTCTTTGTTGGGACAAAGTGATTTGATTGTGTTGTGTAGGTTCCACGTTCCTGCTGAACCAGTACTGCGCCCTGCCACCTCAGGTGCTTCAACTTTCAGAGATTGCTTGTCCTCCTACTGGTCGATTAAACCTTGGTTTATTTTCTAAGGGAAAACTTACTACTGCACTCTTAACAACCTTTATCTTGGGGCTTACCAACGAGGGAGTCTACGCGCCATCAACAAGTTTTCTGGCGCCGTTGCCGGGGAGGAAGAGATTTTCTGCAAGGGGGGTCTCTCACTTCCAATCTCTTTACTTTGTTTTTGTGTTGCTTAGTTTATTTTATTTTATCTTGTTTGCTTCTCTTTATCAAAAACACAAAAAAAATTAGTTCTTATTCTAGTTGTTATTTTTGTTTTATCATGCTTTCTATCAACGTTTGATGTCTTTGAAACTAGATCTTATTGGCAAGATGGGTGCACAAAAGAACAACAAAAATATTAGGAATACCGTTTTTCACAAAAAGGGATACAATTATGGGAGCAAATTAATAGATTGCATAACTATGCTAAAAACTTGTGCTCTACTTATAATGTTACTTATTGCTTTGATAAATCTTATTTCTTTAGGAGGTATAAACACCTCCCCTTTCAATATGAGTGTAATGATGATGTTACCATATCTTCTTATGTTAAGGGAAATTATGAACTTTATGATGTGGAACAAATTAAAGAATTTATTGCTTGGAAGGGTGCATTTGAAATTTCTTATTTGTTTAAAAATAATGATGATGCACCTTATAAATATGAGACTTATGATATACTTGAATTTTTCTTTGATAATTACAAGGAAGGAAATGGATATATTCTTAAATATCTTTATAAATGCTCCCAACCAAAGACAAATGCCTTGCAGGAGCCTATGGAAGAAGAAATTGCTGAATTTGAAAGCCAATTGGATGAAAAAGAGGAGGAGAGTGATGATCAGGAGGAGGAAGGATGCCCATGTCTACCTCCCAATGATAGTAAGTCTTTAACACATACCTTGTTTTATGATAATCCATGCTACTTTTATAAATCTTATGAGAATCCTCTATTTATTCCAACTATTGATATGCATGATAATGAGGAAGTTCATTTAGAAAATTTATATGATAATGCTCTTGATGATGGTCCTATGTTACTTGATGTTAAAAATTATAATTCTACTGAAAATATGATTGCTATAATGTGTCCCATACCTTTTACGAGTGATCAATTATCTTGTTTTGCTATTTCTAAAAGTGGAAAAAAAGAGGAGCTGGTTTTAAATTTTGATTCCACTGTTTTTGAGCTTGATATGAATTGTGTGCTCTTAGACCATGACAAACATGCTTTATATGATAATTATGTTGTTGAGTATTTTCATGATGCTACTAAAAATTATTATGAGAGAGGAAAATATGGTTGTAGGAATTTATATATTACTAAAACACATATCTTTGTGTTGAAAGTTTTGAAAATGCGCTTGTTCTACCTTCCCATGATCTCTAGTTTGAGCTTCTTTGATTTATTTGTTTAAAAGATTCCTATGCATAGGAAATGGGTTAGAATTAAATTTGTTCTATACTTGGTTCTTGATGCTCTCTTTTTATTAATTCTTATTTCTTATGTGAGCATTTTCTTCACTTGAAAACACGTGAATCCACTTTTCTAGGCCTAGCTAAAAGGCGTTAAAGAAAAGCACTTCTTGGGAGATAACCATGTTTTATTTTTGCTTTATTTTTTTCTGTTTTATTTGAGTCAAGGGGTTGTATACTTCTGTAGCAACTCCTTTGTATCTTTATTTTCATGTTTTAGTAGTCCCAAGTAAATTTTCTAACGAGAGTTGGAGTTGGTTTTCGAATTTCTGCGTAGAAAACAAATTTCTGCTGTCCACCGAAAAATATCGTGAAAAATCCAGGAAGATCAGAATGACTTGAAACGTTTTGTGCCTATTCCTCGGCTAAATATGCAACTTTTTTGTTTTTTAAGTTTTTCGATTTGAGCAACGTAAGTGCCTCGAAAAATTCGTTTTTACAGGTTGTTCTGGTTTCGACAGATTCTGCCGAGTGAACATCCTTGTGCTGGCAAACTTCCAAAAATCGAAACGAGCGGGCGACCCCAACCGACACAGATTGAGCCCACGTGCAGATGCAGCACCAGGAGTCCAAGCCTGAACCTCTTCCTCCACGGCTTGGTCACGCTGCTGCCTCCAAGGCTTTGTAGCGCTGCCACTAGTTGCCCGACCGCCTCTGACGTGCACGATCGCACATATACAACCACAATATCCTCCACGCCTCCCCTCAATGCGACGGCGAGCGCCACAACCCACCGACCAGCCGCAAAGTCCGTGAAGATAGCCCCCCTACGAAGGAAGGCTCGGCCCTCGCCTACCCCGCCCGCCGTCTTGGGCAAATTGGCAGGGCCGTGACCGCCGGCGCCGGGTATCTATAATATTTGATTGTTCCATACTTTTCTTGTACCAATGCCATATGTTTTTGCTCTATTTTTTAATATTATTTTAAGTTATTTGTCGGAGTAAGATATTGACAAGATACCGAATGTCAGTTTCTATGTTTTATTATTTTAGAAAATCCTCGTAGAAAAAAGTTCGGGTCTTTTTTCATGAAACGAACACGGAGTACAAAAATCTCCCGGAGGAGTCCCACCATGTGGCCTGGCGGGTTGGGGGCACGAGCCCACCTAGACCCGCGCCCCTAGGTCGCTAGGGACCACTGGGCCTCCTCTCGGGACCTCTCTTCGCCTATAAGTTACCTTCTCACCTAAAACTTTGACGGTGGTGATTATTTTCCATGAAATAGATGCGGATCAAACATCAACTCACGAATCCAATTTAGGCCTTCTGTAGACTTGCTCTGGCACCCTCCCGGATGGTGAAATCTTCACCGAAGGCTTCTTCATCGCCCTGGTTGCTTTCAGAGTGATGCATAAGTAGTTCATCTTTGGACAACATGCCCATAGCAGTATCTAGATGGTGTTCTATTCTCTTTTTTGCCACCATATTTTCATCTTTTGACATGCCTAACATGATCAAAATAATCGTTATGTAATGTCTACATGTTGTGTTTGCTATTATAATATTATTCATGTTTCTTATATTATCTTATTACTATTATTGTATAAATATTCTATTGTGTTCTTCCATGCTCTCCGTTGTGCTTGATTGCTTTGTTCAAGTGATCACATGCATCTCGAAGAGAGCGTTTTGTAGTAGATTCATGCATTCTTTGTGTTTGAGCTCGATTGACAACAATGACTAAAACCAAGAATATTTTGTTGCTATTAAGGGCAAAAAAGGGTGTTTATATCTTATTAAGATTATGAATAGTGCTTACATTATGTGTTGAGATAATGCAATTCTCTGTTGCTTTTATAAACTTAATACCAACCGGTGGCAATCATACAAACATACTCAAGGTGACTAATTAGTTATAGATGCATGTTAGATACCGATTTATATGTTTGACATAATTTCTACATGATTAGTACAATGAAATTGCTTGTCATATTAGCATTGTTATTCCCCCATGATTTGTCTTAATTTTTTCACCCCACATGTTTGATTGTTATCTTTTAGAGTGACACCACTAGTAAAACTAGTACCCTGGTCCAATATTTTCATTTTTTCCAACCTTTTGTTACTATGTTTTCATTATCACTTGCTCGACGTATCATTCATTTTTATTACCCTCAATCCACACCATACGTTTAATTCTCTTGTTTACTATAAATCCCCTTTGCTCCGCCTCCGTCGCCGGCCGAATCCAGCCCCTTGTACCGCTAACCGCCGCCCCGACACTACCAACCTCCTCCTCTACCGGCTCGATGGCATCGAACCGTTGATTCAATGAGACACCAGAAACTCTAGCTACGCTGGATCCCAGCCTATTACCGCCGCTTCGGACTCAGGTAGTCTGTATCTCCATGACGCCATCGTAGATACCACCCCGACAATCCCCGACAATGGCAACCTATGTTCGTCCGGTGCTCACGCCTCCGGTCCGGCCCCTTCGGTCAGGTCAGGGACGGAAGCCGCCAGCCTCTACACAATCTATTGGCACGTCGGGGAACACGGGATGGTCTCTGACTTGCTGAGTTCTTTGCTTTTCGTTCCATCGAGCCAAAGTTTAATACCTTTTCCTATTTTTCTGAATTTCCAGAGTTGAGCACCTCCCTGATTGCTCCCTGCTGTGAGCTGCACCATCAGGTCTTGTCAAGCAGTAGGGATGTTGCGGCCGAGGGATTCGGAGTAAGATGTTTCACACTCCTAGTCTGAATGATGTACGTGTCTCATTCTGTACAGTGTGTTTCCGTTTGACTCTTGAGTTGAGTATAGCATGAAGTGCACTTTATACGGTCTTCTGAAGCCGAAAGCCTCAGACTACTAGTGGTCTGTATACAAACTATGGGCACAAAGGTTTCAGATAACACCACAAATGCCATGTGTCCCACACATCAAGCACGTGGCATGAAATTGCATGCATGCCTTTTCCATCACATAAAAATATAGGGAGAAAACACAGGAACTTCGAGTTTATGTTGGACAAAAAAAATTCGGAGAATCATTTTGCAATAAGGAGTGTATCACAATCCATGTATCATACTTTAGTATTGTCGACCTTTTAATAAACCATCACTTACTTTTTTGTAAGGAGCTAGCTAAATCTTAATGCAACTCAATAAATCTCTTGTGTAGAACATATGTATCTGTAAAGATTTATTCAGATTCAGGAGAAAAAGAGCTGATCCAATTAATGATGAGAACTATAGACGTGAATCTTATATACGCTGATTTATTAAGAAAAACATGGAAAAAACCACAATAAATACCTTGGTTCATGATGTAAAACTGCCTGCATCTCGAGACATGGCAGTTTAACCTGCACTAATTTTTGCATAATTGTGTAAACTACTAATAATATAAAGCATCATAAAACTAGCTCAAATAATTGAAGAAACATTAGAATACTTAGCCCCCATAACGACGTACTCATCTTCTAGCTCCACCAGGATACAATAGAAGGTTAATTGCAGTCTTCATTTATGTATAGAGGGATCGATCGAGCACGAGCTAATTACATTTACCCAAAGTGCTCCATGTCTTGGATGCAAGCACAAAGTCAAAGAGAAAACACACATGAAAAAACATGGAGCAAGCTAGACAACAAACAAGAGCGAACGCAAGCACATCTCCATCAACTGCACCCTAGGCAGCTAGCGAGCTTATTCATTGATCGATCCCTTGCATGGTGCATCCTACTCCTCTTGTTCTTCCTCCTGCGCTGGTTCGTTGAGATCAAAGTCGAGGACGACAGGCCTCCGAGCTTGCGCGGCCTCGGCGATCTCCTGCTTGGCGCAGCCTGTCCTGCCTGGCCGGTGCCCCGAGCGCCTGCTTCGAGTCGTACGGCGCCTTGCACTGCAACTCTGTACCTGTCCCGTCGGCCGCGAGTTCGCCGGCTGGTCCCGGCCGGGGCGGCTCCATGCCGCGCCAGTCGCGTTCCAAGTGGCTGCGCATGTGGCCGTGGACTGCCTTCTGGGACACGAATCCTTTGTTGCAGATGGGACACGGGAACTGGAAACGCCATGGTTCGTCCCCGCTGGGGACAGAGGGCACGACGGTGTCGAGCTCGTGCACGGACTTGAGGGACCAAGGGTACCTGCTGGGGTCGTCCCCTCCGCCGGAGCCCCCGATGAGGTAGTATTGGACGTGCTGGCCGGCGCCGGACATGGGGAACACATGCGACGTCGATCCGGTCATCATCTCTCTTGTGGCTGCAGTTTCTGTCTCTGTGTACACAACAGTCCGACACACTCTGCTGAGTGACAAGCTAGCCCCTCCTGGCCGAAGACTATATAAAGCTTGGCTTGGGGAGTGATGCCGTGTACTACGGCTGGGGAAGGTAGTAGTTGGGGTTGTGTTCTCAGCTATAAGTCTATTAATAAGTCATATCTAGTTCTAATATGTTCAATATCTCATCTTAGTTTTTTTTTTTTGAGAAAGACAATACAAATGCAAACGCTCATACACTCACCACTAAGAACGCACACACGCAGACACTACCCCTATAAGCACCTCCGAAAGACTGAGCCGACGGGTGTTGAAATGACGAAGTCACCACAGACGCCTTGCTATCGACGGAAACGTCGCCTCCCACTGAACGAATATTCCGCCTAAATGTGACACACAAGTGTCAAACCTGGTGTTTGAACTCTGGTGGCTGGGGTACAACCACAATCCTAACCATCCAACCAATTATGTTATGGCGATGCAAAAAGTGTATGAAAGGTCACATGCCACAATTCGCTCCAATGAAACTCCGCAACTAGATGCGATGCTGGACAATATGCTTCGAGTAGATCTCCAAGGATGGTGATATCACGTTTCGTGGCACCTACCAGTATTAGGGCTGACGTAACTCCTGCGGGATGGTTACGTCCCCCATCAGGACTATCGACCGGTACGAACGAATGACGTCGTAATGAATATAGTGGTGGGACAAATTGTGGTTATGGCAATTGCGGGCACCTGGTTGGACTTGCAAAACCACTCCCCATATAGCTTTATGGGGTGTGCAAGACAAATATGGGTCACTATACAACACTAATGAGGTCATTTATGTCAGTTCTTGCGTGGTTGGGGAAAGAATTATGTGGAGAGTATAAAATCTCAAGGAAAAACTTACGTTGGTAATTGACCAACTTGATAAACCGAGCGAGCTGCTACGAAAGATGCGGATGCGTGCTTAGCTAAACCTAGACGAGGCAAGCAATCTAAGTGGGCTTAGAGGGCTAAGGTTAAGTATATACAAGAAGAAGGAAACAATAAAAAGTTCTTCTACAATATAGGGAATCGAAAACATAGAAAAAACGTATTCTCCACTTGGAACATGATGAGGGACAATAGTAGGAGAGACGAATCTTCGGGTATTCATCTATGAATATTATAAAAAATTATTTGGAGCACCAGCTACGAGTAATGTTTCTTTAATGGGGATATGACGGAAGATATGTCAGAAATTTCTCCTGAGGGGAAAATATTCGCATCGAACCGTTTTCAAAAAGGAAGTACTTGAAGCAATTCCTCATATGGAACATAATGAAACCACATGGCCACACGGGTTCATGTGTAATTGTGTCGTCAAAGCAGATTTGATGGCTTTGTTTGCACAATCGCATAATTGTGACTTACCTTGGATAAGCTAAATTTTGAGGTAATTACATTGTTGCCCAAATTAGAAGACGGGAGCCGACTTTAGCAATATCGATCATTCTGTTTGTTAAATTGTTGCTAAAAAAGCAAGCTATTAATATGAAGCTCATTCATGCGATGTTTGAGCACTTATCGGGCCTAAAGATAATTTTTCATCAAATAGAAATGTATTGCTTTGGAAACCGAGGGATGCTCAAGAGGACTACAGCCACATATTCGTATGTGAGGTGGGAAATTTACCGTTTAAGTACTTACACATACCAACACATCATAGAAAACTAGTAAACAAAGAGTGATAAATGGTCGAGGCCTGATTCGAGAAAAAGTTGGGGTCTTGGGCGGGTAAGTTGTTATCCTACGTGTATCCCCTCATATTAATCAACTCCATCTGGACAAGCTACTAATGTTCTTATTATGCTTTTTCAAAATTCCTAAAGGCGTTAGGACATGATTGGATTTTTATCGTTCTCGGTTTTTCTGCCAAAGTGATTCCAAGAAGAGGAGATATCACTTAACAAGGTGGAATATAGTGTGCCTCCCACAATATCAGGGGGATGAGTATTGAGGTCTTGACAATAAAAATATGTGTTTGTGGAGCAAATGGTTATATAAATTTATAATAAAGAAGGGATCTAGCAAGACTTGTTCTCCAATATATACCAAGGGGATAAAACGTCATCTTAAGTGGAGGCCAAACCGTCCGATTCACCGTTTTGGAAGGTATAATGAGGGTTAAACATGAATTATTTTCAGACCATTTTCACAAGTTGGGTATAACAACTTTTTGTGATCCTCTAACATTCGATCCAACTTCTCCCTCTCCTTTTCACTATCACAGCCTCTCCGTGCCTCCAGCTGTGGCGGCACCCTCGACGTGTCGCTTGGCTGGCCTGCCGCCACGGCAGATTTGACAAATAATTTTTAGAGTGGTACTTTTTGGCAATGCACCTTTTGAGGTGGTCCAATGTGTCAAAAATTCTTGAGCTAGTAGGTACTCCCTCCGTTTAACAATACTTGAGTTTCATTTGTAAAAATGTGAATGTATCTATCATTTTCGTACAAATAGTGTTGAACCGAGGGTGTATAACTCATAGTATAATTTGCCACATTTTGTTTTAGAATCGGACAGAGTATGTCTTGCAGAACGAACGGACGAAATCGCGTGCTGAGTATGCAAAAAAAAAGTAATAAAAAAAGAAAAGAGAAAAAAGGGTCGCCAACGTTTTTTTTTGCCAGAGAGAGAAAGTCTACAGCGATGCGCGTCCGGGCCTCCCTTTTTTTTTGAATTTAAGACACACTATATTAAAGTCAGCAAGCCGCCTCATTAAAAACCTTCCAGTGCCATTTGGTACCCTGGTAAGGAAAAGAGTGCGTCTGATACTTGCTGCTTTCACGAATCAAATAAGTTTACATCGTCAACAATGGTTTGCAAAATAAAACTAGGTGGGTCTCCATCCCAAAACATCGGAGAATCAGAATCAAAAACAAATCTACCTATCAGATGTGCAGCTTTGTTTGCCTCCCGAGGACAACTTTGGACTGTAATATTTCCCACCTTTTGAGCTATTTGAAAGCAGTCCAAAAGAATAGCAGTATATGGATTCCACAATTCAGTTTTTCCATTGAAGGCCTCTACTAACTCCATAGAATCAGACTCCAAAATAAGTGGTGAACAACCCAAGGATTCAATAAATAATAAACCATTTCGGAGGGCCAAAGCTTCAGATGTTGCCACATTCAGTAAATTTTTAGAGGTGTACCTGAACCTGCCAATGCTTCCCCCTTCTCATTACGTAGGATGGCACCAGAGGCTCCTATCCCATTAGGGAAGAAACAAGCATCAACATTTAACTTATAAACTCCATTACTAGGTTTAGTCCACTTATCTTCTTTCGGCTTTTGGTTTTTTGAAGCTCCCATATAATTCAGCGCAAGGGCTTGAATAGCAAAAATTGTTCGAGCAGGGGATTGCACCTGATCACCCTTCGCCAATTCCCTTCTCTGCCACCAAATATACCAAGATCCAATAGCAATAGTTTCTTTTATACCAATATTCAGATTCGGTAAACTATTGAGATTAGCCTTCAGTAATTCTTCAAGAACCACCGACCCTGATCTATCCAGTTGTAAAAAGTCCTTAATAATATTCAATAGGCCTAGCTCTTTCCACACCTTCTTTGCTCTTTTGCATTTAAATAAAAGATGAAAAATATCTTCCGCTCCAGAATTACAAACCGGGCACTGTCCCGAAACTGGTATATGCCGGTTTGCAAGAATAGACATGCCAGGAACTATACCATGAAGGGATCGCCAAACAAAAAATTTCACCTTAGATGGCACTGGTAATTTCCAAACCGTATCCCAAACCGAGTTATAACTGGAAGGGCCCTGATGATCCTGTCTCGTCAGTCTTTTGCCATATTGATAATTCCATTCCGAATAATATGCTGACGTGACAGTAAAGATATTTGTTTTGGAAAGGTGCCAAGCAATAAAATCTTCATCAAGGTTTTCTGATAACGGAATGCAAAGAATCCTAGCCACATCCACTGAATTAAAATTGGCCTTCACCAAGTCCTCATCCCACTTCCCTGTTTGCGGGTCTATGAGGTCATCAACAGTGCATAAAACATTATTACCTTTTGGAGTTATAACTTGTCTTGATGGGCTCCCAGGCACCCCAGTGATCCTCCCATATATTGATTGATTTCCCATTACCCACTCTAATAATGTGACCTCTTCTAAAAGTGCTCAAACCTGCCATTATGCTCTGCCATGTAAAAGACGATCCCTTCTTAGCTCCCGCTTTTAAAAAATTTCCATCCGAAAAGTATTTAGCTTTTAGCACTTTCGCACACAATGACTCCGGGTTATTGATTAACCTCCATGATTGTTTTGCCAGCATAGCAAGATTAAAGGCATGAAGATCCCTAAATCCCATTCCTCCATTTTTCTTTGGAATACATAATTTCCACCAAGCCATCCAATGCATACGTTTCTGGTTTTCTGTATCCCCCACCAGAATGCAGCCATTGCATCAGACATTTCCTTACAGATCTTTTTTGGGATCTTAAAAACACTCATAGCATAAACCGGTATGGACTGCAAAATAGCCTTCAGTAAAATTTCTTTTCCACCCATAGATAAGAATTTTTCTTTCCACCCTTCCAATCTCTTAATAATTCTTTCAAGAAGGTATTGGAAACTATCAGATTTATCCATTCCAATAAGAGCAGGCAAACCAAGATATTTGTCAGAAACAGCTTCCACCATAATATTCAAGTGAGTGCAAATTTCAGCTCGGGTATCAACAAGGACATTAGGACTAAAGAAAATATTGCATTTCTCTTGGCTTACCATTTGACCAGAGCTAGCACAGTATTGATCAAGTACCTGTCTCAATGAGGTTGCATTATTTATATTAGCCTTCATAAGGACCAGGGAATCATCAGCAAAGAGTAAATGGGAAACTGATGGTGCATTTCTGCAAACCCTGACACCTTCTAAACCACGAACCTCCTCTCTACGAGCCAGCAGACTTGATAACCCCTCTACACATAGCAAAAAACAAGTAGGGAGAAAGGGGGTCACCTTGCCTTAAACCCCTACTTGGAAGAATTCATCGGTCTCTTGATCATTAAATCTGGTTTTGTATTTAACAGAACGAACACGTGCCATAATCAGAGAAATAAAGTCTTGATGAAAACCCAATTGAGACATCATTCTCTCCAAGAAAATCCATTCCACACGATCATAAGCCTTGTGCATATCAAGTTTAACAGCACAATAACCCCACTTTCCTTTCTTTTTATTCTTAATTGTATGTAAACTTTCATAAGCCAGCAGGATATTGTCTGTAATAAGTCTTCCCGGAACAAAGGCACTCTGTGTTGGAGAAATAACATCATCTAGAACATGTTTAAGAAGAATCGCAATCATTTTTGAAATTACCTTATAAGGCACACTACAGAGACTGATTGGACGGTACTGAGTAATAAGCTCCGGGTCTTGAATCTTTGGTGTAAGAATTATTACAGTATCATTCCAACCTTCCGGTATCATTTTATCATTGATTGCCTCAAGAACTTCCTTGGTCAAAGAGTCACCCAAGAAATCCCAACATTTTTTGAAAAATATAGCGTGGAGGCCATCCCCTCCCGGGGCTTTCATATCTCCAATAGAAAATAAGGCCTTCTTCACCTCTTCAGCAGAATATGGCCTCATAAGATGCTCATTCATCATAATGGAAACTTTAGGAATTACTTTGTTAATAACATTAGGGTCTGGTTCATCAATTTTCCGTGGAGAATAGACCTGCAAAATAATCAGAGATAAACGTGTTGAGGTTACAAATTTCTTCCACCCAGTTACCATTGTTATCTTTCAACTTCTTAATCATGTTTTTCTTCCTTCTTTCACTAGCAAAATTATGAAAATAAGAGGTATTCTTATCTCCTGACCGTAACCAATTAAGTCTGCTTCTCTGCAACCAATGAATTTCCTCTTTCTCCAATAAATCTTCAATCTCAATAGCCAATTCTTTTTGTTGCCGAATAGAGTCATCGTTTAAGGGGCTAGTAACAACCTTCTCCATCTCCTTTTGGGCATTTCGAATTCTTCTTTTTGTGTTCTGTAATACATTTTTATCCCACTTGTGCAGCCGATCATGGACCAAGGCCAATTTACCTGCCAATGACATATTCTGAATCCGTGTACCAGCCTGCTCCCAAGCATCTTTTGCCACTTGAGAGAACTGCGCCTCCTTCAGCCATTTTTCTTCGAACCTTAAGAGTTTCGGCCCACTCCTCTCTGTATCTCGGTTCGTATCAAACGACATGAGTAAAGGTCTGTGATCCGACCTGCTATACTTCAGATTTTGAAGAACTGCATCATCAAACCGAAGGTTCCACTCTTCATTAGTTAGAGCTCGATCTAATCTTTCTCGAATACCACCCCTATGCCATGTAAATTTGTGTCCGGTGTACCCGAAATCACTCAGATTGCAGTCAAAACTGCATCTCTAAAATTCCGCATGAGATGCTCTGGCCTAGCATTGCCTCCCTCCTTCTCAAAAGAATACATAATTTCATTCAAGTCACCCATTACTAACCATGGTAAATTGGATTGTCCATGAAGGTCTCTCAAACACTGCCAAGTTAAATGTTTGTCTTGCCATTTTGGCTCTCCATACATACCCGTGAACTGCCACACGAAGCCACTGTCATGTATAACATTCATATCAATAAAGTTCTTCCCCTTAAATCTCAACGACATATTTACCTCTTTTTTCCACATAAGCAACAATCCACCACTTCGGCCGTCACTTCGAACAACTTCTTTATGATCCATCTTAACTTTACGACGTAGACATTCTGCCGCCCACTCATCCAAATGAGTTTCTGACAGAAATATAACATCCGGTAAACTCCTCTTCAAAAGGTTTAGCAGAGCCCGGCCAGCCGCAGCCCCTTGGAGGCCACGGCCGTTGTATCCTAGGAGTTTCATTGCATCCGGACAGCTCCCTTTCCAGGGGCCACCGATATCAGGTTAGTTTTCACAGATTTCCCTTCAACATCACCATCCTTTTTTGACCATTTCATGTCTTGTTTTGGTGCTGGGCTTAAAGGAAGTTCAGCCCCCGCACCTATTGCACTGTTCGAAATTGTTCCTACAATTTGGTTCTGACCCGAGACATGTATTTCAGTTCTAGCCTCTTCCGTCCCTCTTTTCCTCGAATTTTCAATCTCCTCCATATCAGTAAATTCCTCCAGTTCATCCTCCTCCTCTCTGATTTTATTTTCATTCACCCGATCAACGAATTGGTCTCCTAGATCATCCCTTACATTCCCTCTACCTCTTCCGCCAAAGCCCCCCTTACGACCTCTGCCACGTCCACTACCATCTTCCTTGCCACCTGATCTCATGTACCAAGATGCTCTGAGGTTTTTGAAAACCAGCGCTGATGGTGGGTGTATGCCGTCACCGTGTTCTTTGTAATTATGCCCAAGCATCCCACAGACGGAGCACCAATTGGGTAGCTTTTCATATTTAACGATATAAATCTCTCGCTTCCCAGCACGTGATAGTGACACATGGTTTCTTAGAGGATTTCGGACATCAATCTTAACACGAACCCTGAAAAAGTTTCCAACGAAATCATTAGATGGAGGTTCGGATGCTATGAATGTTCCCACTTTTGTCGATAGAGCTTTGATCATGTTCCTGTATCCTATAGGCAGGTCATGTATTTGGATCCACATGTCCAAGAACACCAGCTCGATCGAAGAAGGTTTAGTGAATCCATCATAGGGGGCGAACAGAACCGCATTACCTCTAAAGTGCCAAGGACCCCCTGTTGTTACCTTTTCCCAATCTCCCAAACAAGAGAATTGCATGATGAACAGATTATTCTCCAGAGTTTTGATCTTCACGTTCTGCGCAAGGTCCCAAGCCGATCTCATGTTTTTGAAGAACCAAAACTTACTGAATTCCCTCTCTGTGTTAACCTTAACAATCAACATCCATCGGTTATCGTCTTGATCATCTTGATTCTCTTCTTCAAAGACCACATCATCTAGATCATCCTCTTGAATCCCGAGTTCCCGCATCATCTCCTCTAGATTTCCTTTGCCCTGTGCTTCCGATGATGAACTACCTCCCGAGTTCGCCATGGCGTCGCCGAGATCCCTAACAGAGTAGGGGAAGGATCGTCTCCCGTGACCGCCCTTGCGAGATCGGGTCGGCGGGAGAAAACCTGGCCTCAACGTCGCGGTGGCGGCGTGGGGGAGACAAACCCTAACGAGAGGAAAAAACCTGCGTCCGGGCCTCCCTTGATCCCGCACCTCATTAATTTATTAGGAGTATATTAGGATTCCATTAATTAAATGGATGAATTTAGGATTGGCATGAGTCTACAAGTAACTGCCCTTCCCCACGCCCTCACAAACTGCCTCGTCGGATCACGGCGGCAAGGCAGACGAGTGAGGGGCGCCTGCAGCGCTCGCGCATTGGCAGATGGAGGCGGCGCCCGGCGCCACCACGACGACGGCGGGCTGTCCAAGCGCGGAACCACACTCGTATTATGTCCGCCCGCGGCAGCCGATCGCTACGGCACCGATACCAAGCGCTCCCGTCTTGGCCTTCCTTCAGCGGAGGACGCCCGGGGCTCCGCCGGGGCCGTTCCGTTGGCCCTTCCCTCCGCCTGTCGTCATCGCTCCTGCTGCGGACACGGCGCCGTCGTACAGTAACGGCGGCTTCGGCGCTGTCCCGGCGTCGGGAAGGGCCATCTCGGATCTGCCGGAGATCACCGCCGGCGAGGCGAGGGAGAAGGGTTGCTCGGTGTGCTTGGAGGTCTTCGGGGAGGGTGAGACGCTGAGGAGGATGCCGTGCGCCCACGCCTTCCACCATGGATGCATCTCTGACTGGCTCCGCGTGAGCCGTCTCTGCCCGCTCTGCCGCTTCGCGCTGCCCACCAACAAAGAAGACGAGGAACAACAACAATCCATTTCTTAATTTCCTGCTACTAGTTGATTCTCGATGCGAAGTTGTTCTCCAATCCAGGCCAAGTCATCGTGTTCCACGGTGATGGTTTTATTTTCGTTTTCGTTGCTCGAGGTAGAATTGTGGGATTCATCTCAATAGACAGGTTCAAAAGACACAATACACAATCGATGACTCGAGATTTACCTTTTCACAAACTAGTAAAGGTGCACGTGCCACGCACGTATAATATTACGTAGTAGTATTTTATTTTTTTGTCCTTCTCCGTCTTGCTCTTTCTAATTTTTCTTTTGTCTGGTGATTGTGAGCGATTAATATGAACATCGCAGAAACATACTTAAAACAGAGGAAATTTGTAATTTACAAATAGGATTTTATCCAAACTCAGCAAGAGCAGTGAGGTTCACTTCAATAGGAATCAATCAATTGATTATAATAAGTACTGATAAAAAATTTATGCATTCGACAAGTACTGATAAAAAAATTATGTTCGTTCAAGTCCTGGCTGCAAGTTCCACGATAGCCAGTTAAAATTTTATGCATTCGACAAGTACTGATAATTATGTGAAACTGAATTCATGAGACCTCATCAAATCTGCCAGCTAAACGCATAGGTAAAATTAACTAAATAGTTACTCGCAATGCCATATAATTTAGCCCTCTAATGCTAGTGCAAGAGAATGAAATATTCATCTTATAAATCATGCCATGCTCATCGAATTAATCACAAGGAGTTACCTTCATATTTCAGCCGTTGTACACTCTCTGTACACATCAGTTTGATTATGCCACACGAAAAGAATGGCATTGTGTGATCCTCTAAAATACTTGCATTCTCAAGTGAATATATGAAATATCCACATGTCCGGATCCACCATTTCGTATTTAGTCAGATACTATCAGCAATACCACGAAATCATCAAATCACTATAACTCAGATGCCCCAGCCCAAGCAACTCATGTTATCACTATCCTATCAGAGCCCCTTTAAACTGTAAAAGAAATTCGAAGGTGCTCTAGGGGCAACTTTTCATGTTTTAACTGTACTATACAAGTCATTAACCTGTAATAAGCAAAGCCTGCCATGATGGACAGCCGACGGGTGTGTTGGCCGTCGTATGGCAGGGCGCGACCGGCGGTGCATTTCGGCAGCCTGGACGTAGGACGCACGGGCACCGCGGCGATGGACTGTTATCGCTTGCGTCTGCAGCCTTGTTGTCCGTGCGTGCAGGACGACGGACGCACAGACACGGCGGTGAGGACTATCGTAGATGAACGGTTGCGTCGCCTTCCTGGTTGCCCGTGCGTGCAGGAGGACGGGCGCACGGTCACGAATCAGATTTCAGAATGTGAACTACCTGTACAAGATAATTTGAAGGTGATTAAGCAAACTAAAATTAATGAGCTTCCAACTACAGATCCAAGATCCAGAGAGAAGTGATAATTTACACTACTCGGACAATTTTTCTGTAAGAGATTGAGAATCTCCGATGAAAATGACATGTTAGACAATAAAGTTCATAAGTAAGGAAAATATAATTGCAATCTTTTTATGTTAGATTGCTTGAAAACACGACGAATATGATTTCTTAAATAATACTTCCTCTGTCAGAAAATATAGGACGCTTTGGTAGGCCAAAATAGCCTACCAAAACGTTTTATATTTGGGGACAGAGAGAGTAATATAAATGACTGATAACACGAATGCAGCGGCATTATCAACTTCAGATCATGAAAAGAGTGGCGCGTACTCAGCTATTGGTCACTCTACAGATGCATAAAATGGGAATTTAGAATATACTGAGATGATCTTGAAAATCATTGAGATACACCATATATATGCACAAGAAGAAACATACTACGCTTCCTGAATAGAAACCTTGCCGCAGAAGTTTGAATCAGATGCAGCGCGGGCATTGTGATGAATAATTTTGTTGACATCGTGTATAAAAAATCTCTGTACAGGATCATCGTATATTCATTGAGGTGGTATAAACTCCCATACATAAGTACTGCCTAGGTGTACTTAAAAAGACGTTCCACAAGGAAATTTTACCTGAAAAATGGTAACCATATTAGCAAGTAGAGCAGCATCAGGACATGTCATATCATCTCCAAAAACTCCAAAAAATGCATCCGGGCCAAAGTATGAGTCTGACAACTAACTTGATCCATGTTGTTTAGCAATCATAAAGATATAATATAACAGATTAAGACATACCAGTGTGAACGAATAATAAACCCGTTTCATCCCTCCAACACATCCTTGTACACAATGTTTTTTGTGCTTTTTCCTGTGGGATCAATGTCTTTATTTGGCTTGGCTAGAATCCGAGTGGTTTGCCTTGACACTCCCCTTGACAATGCAACATAAAGCTGGCCATGCGAGAACACAGGCTCGGGGAGGTAAATACCAACATTTGGAATTGTTTGACCTTGGGCTTTGTTAATAGTCATTGCGAAACTCAACCGGATAGGGAACTGTTTTCTCTTGAACTTGAAAGGAAGTGAAATGTCCTCAGAGGGTGACAAAGGGATCCTCGGTATGAACACTCTATTTCCAGAATGTTGTCCACCAACAATCTCGGCATCGATTGCATTATTTTGGAATGCTCTAATCATCAATCTTGTTCCATTGCACAACCCATTGTGAGGATCGAGATTTCGGAGAAGGATGACAGGACAATTAACTTTGAGTTTCAGCACATGTGGTGGTAGGCCATTTGGAGTGATGGAGTTTAGATAGTCAACCGTGTAGTTGTTGTGTGCATCATCCTCGACAGAGTCAAAGCTATAATATATCTTGTCTTGGCCAGGAAACCTTTCGATCATCTTTTTATTCAGATCGTCCACATATTCATTCTTGGTTGAAAGTATGGCACGTGCGCTCATGTAGGACCCTGATGCGGCATTCTCATGAAGCGATGGAAAGATATGTTCGATGAGTTTGTTTACTGGTTCTTCAGTGGGAGCATAAGGAATAACAATGTCATCCGGAAGCGCACGTAATCGCCAGCGATCGTCTCTTCTGTCCCTTCACCAATTCTCAATAGGTAGCTGGAGAACCATGGGTCGGTTTGTGCCCTCATATTCCGCATGAGGCGTATCTTCCTCATCTTCTCCCATAAATAAGATCTCTGTAGTGTAGCGTCAGTAATCTGCGCTCTTGTCCCACGCGTCACCACGGGAAGGACCTGTCTAAAATCTCCTCCAAACACCACAACCTTCCCACCAAATGGCAAATCACTTTCCATGATGTCCTGTAGGGACCTATCAAGTGTCTCCACTGTTTGACGCTTCGTCATGGCAACTTCGTCCCAGATTATCAAAGATGCCCTACCAAGGAGCTTTGCGGTGCCACTCTCCTTGGTGAAATTGCCCGTGCTGCTGTCCGTGAGCCGAATTGGAATTTTGAACCTAGAGTGGGCGGTGCGTCCACCAGGCATGATCGATGCTGCTATACCAGATGTTGCTGTAGCAATAGCTATTTTCCCCAAGGAGCGGACCTTAGCAAGGAGTGCCTTGTATAGATAAGTCTTCCCTGTGCCACCTGGACCATCAACAAAGAAAATCTGGCTCGTATTGTTGATGACATGAGAGAGAATTTCATCATAACCAGCACGCTGCTCTGTGTTAAGAGTTGTAAACATATTGACATCGCCTTTGTCAAAAATGACCGATAACTCCTCTTGAACCTCTCTACAGTGGCTGCTGGAACACTCGTCATCAATAGGATCCAAATCCGGGAGGCCATAACTTCTTATATCTTTCCCCATTGAATGCACCAGATCCCTAATGTCTCTAAGGACCATCTGCTCTATTGCAGCCTGATTGGACTGGCTACGACGATAGTCCTCAGACATTGCCTCGAGGTGCTTCTCCCACAATGATCGGATTTTTGTCACCTCACAAAACACCAGAATGGTTGCGAAAAGCCTTCTTAGAGCATATGGCATTTGGAAAGTAGCAGACTCGGTCAAGCAGTCATCAAGGGACTTGTCAGTCTCTATGAGACCTCTTTGCTCACAGGACTCTCTGAAAGTCGAACACCGCTTCCCATGCACAGTTCTCAAATCCTCAAAAGATGTTGCTCCTCTGACATGATTCATGAGCACTCTCAGGAAGTACCTCTCACCTTCAGCAGGATGCGCATACACAATTCTTCCAACCTGCCCCCGCCCCCTTAGTTTTCTTCTCTACCACTTCTTCTCACCCTTAATCCACCGGTAGAATTCTGGGAACTCTTTGTACAAGAAGTTACTCGCATAAGGATCCACCTGGTTCATCTTGAAATACTCAGTGAGCATGGTCCTCGAAAGAAGGGACGGTTGACGACATCTTGTAGATTATCGCCCTCTTTGAATGCAATAGTCTGCATGTTTTCCAAATGGAGCTGAAGTTGGAGAACAGCTGGAGAGACACCGTACATTGGAAAAGCACAAATCCTGTAGATAGACTCTTGTGGTCCCACAAATCTAGCATCCCTATACTGTTTAATCTCGTTGATTACTCCACCCTACATCACCTGCTGGGTCGACTGAGAATGATGCACGATCATGTCCTTTGTAGATATACTTGAATAAATATTTAACTGCCTTGATGCTGGAGCAAGCTTCAACATTGATGTGGCAATTATACCGCATAAGCAGACCAGGGTTGTATGGGACCACCCATCTATTATCCAGCTCTGCTCCTCTGACATTGACAACACGACCATCAAGTCTCCTCCTATAGATAGGATATGAGTCCTTTCCTTGCTGCGTAGCATCACAGAACTGCCGAGGATAACGAAATCGGCATTCACCATCTACCATGCAAGGACAATGTTTCTTGAGAGCACCACACGGACCGTGTATCATATGCTTGACCACCAGAGAATGCAATACAGGGTACCTATCCTTGTCAGGAATTTCTGCTGATATCACCTTGTCATAATCGTCTGGGTTTGTTAGCTTGCTATCCGAGCGCATGATCAGAAGCATGTGCTCATGCGGCAGCCCCCTCTTTTGAAACTCTGTAACATGGACATATGCAGCAACCTCACCAAAGTATTTCTTCTTAATCAAAAGATCTTTCATACTTCGCAACTTGGCCCTGTATACTCTCGCCACAAGGTCTGGACGGTCTTGTGGTGTCTGGCCGGGTTCAATCCTGGATGTTATCTCCTCCCAGTGCGGGTTGCAAGTCATCGTGATGAAATAATCGGGCTTCCCAAACCGCTGGACTAACGCCATCGCATCAAGAAATCTGCGTTGCATGTCTCGATCACCACCTGGAAAAGACCGTGGTAGCACGATTCTCTTGCCAACCTGAGAACCACGTGTCTCACCGGCATCAATGACGTCAACAACACCCTAAAAATAGATGAATCAAAACATCATTATCTGGCAACTGGAAAGATTTCTGGTTGGAAGGCTAGTCCATCCACATTTTAATACATGTAGTTATGATACCTGGTATAGATCAGCACGAATGAGCTTCTGATTCTTTGGCTTGGAGTAGAAATCAAGTCTCATGGTCTCCATCTTGATATACATGTCAACGGCCCATTGCTGGAATGCGCGTGCACCAAATAATATAATGTTAAAAAGTTTTTTCCTGACTTGTAGCTTGAAACAGTAGTACTCCCTTGCGCTGACAAATTTTCTGGATGTTCCACCATCATCATCCTCTTGGTCCTCTTCATCATCTACGACACAGTTGAAGAAACAACTAATCAGTAATGAACAATGAAAAGACATGAAACACGTTAGGAGCAATTGGAAAATTACCTGCGGCATCATCGGTGTTTGATTCTACATGTACATTTGAAGTACCATCTAGAATGTGGAAGTCCTCACCCTCAGTGGCATCCTCGTTGTTCTCCTGAACAACGGAAGGTGGTCCGTCATACGGCATCCAACGGTTCCACCCTGTTTCCCCTCCCGGAAAGAATAATGGATACGCCAAAGGATCATAGCAACCATAGTATGCTCTGATAAATATAGGACGATCACATTTGCCATGCAAGATAACTTGCCTATCAAAAGTGTTTTGTGGATCGCTCCCTTCGACCCACATCGCAGCCACCTGGGAAGCTGTGGGGGCATTGTACCTTCGTTGGTCCAGTCTAATATCTGTGTTTAAGGAAATCCTATATTCCTCTAGGTTTGGAAGAGAGCCCATGCTCTTAAAAATCTGCACATACGGGTTGTTCTTAAGTATCTGTAGAATCTTCCGTATGAGATTTATATCAAGATCTGGAGACCTCTTTGCTCTATGTTCTAAGGTTTCATCGGTATCATAGATGTAGAGTTGTAGATGTCTAGGTCCTTGACCACCAGGAACCAGATCATCCGCCTTATAATATAATGCCCCATGCGCACAGAAGGTGTATACACCGGTTCTCGCCGCATTGCTGACCTTCTTATCGAGGGTGACTCCAAGGCTTGTGAAAGAGAAGTGGCTGTTGAAATACCTTATGTGTTTTCTGAAATATTTTGCATCATCATCAACCTGACTTGTAAACAACCGACGCAACTCTTCGGGAACTTCAGGGGTAACTATCTTGACCTTTCCTTTTCTGCAACAAAATGCGGGGCCCTCATATTGGAACCTAATTGCACCACAATGATCGCAATCTTTTACTGGTTTCAAAACATGATGCTTCCTTGGTAGATTGTGGTACACATAGTCATAAGGATCCACATTCTGGTTACTCGTAGTCACACCACTTGTCACTCGCCACGAATCAAACACATCTCCTGCCAAGATACAGTAGATGAAGGAATAAAATGGACGCGCCAACTATAATATCAGTATGCATCAATCAAATTAATTTGAATAAATAATTTACCTTGACCACGGTAAATCCTCGACTCCTCATCATCTTCAGATCCGACTACTTCCTCGTGCATGGTGTCCAAATTATCTATGAGCAAAGTCAGGTTGAATTGGATTAATTTCCTGGATACAGGTAACACCTATAGATATGATTGCTTTAGAAAATGTAGACTAATTATTATATATTGCCTTCCAATGTAGCATCTTGTTCATCTGGCTCAAAAATGCCTGCTGTATCGGATTCTTCATCACCTGTTTGAAACACATGAACGTTCAGAATTCAATTTTAACACTGTGATAAATAAATCCCGACTAACATGATGGATAAACTCGCAAGCAAAGCACTACAGCAGGCTAAAGAACTATTTATATGTACTACCAATATAGCACCTTTCTCAACCGGCTCAAAAATCCCTGTAAGATAGGAGTGGTTAACAATACCGATATTTTGTGATTGTGCTTGTATGCACGGTGTGCAATGTGAGGTGAATGTGGAGCGAGCTGTTGTGGCTACAGCATCATTGTCGTCGGGTACTTTCATGGTCTGACGCCTGGATTTTTTATATTCACGGTTCCTGTGCAACCGTGCGTCCTTCTGTCCATCCGTCATCAATGAGTAACGTTCCCTAGAACGTTGTCGTGTCTGGTCCGAAGAATATGCAATTTTCTGTATGAAGCTGTTTTGGCCATGCAACTCCGACGATGAAGAAAAGTAATCCAGTTGTTCGCCGGGTCGCATGTTTCTCATGTAAGTTGAGTTCCTATGTAGCCAATCACTATCATCGTCGTCAAGCATAACTGACTCGATGCATCGTTTGTGAAGACCCTTGGTCATGTCGTATGATGCAGATCCAATTTCCCCAATACCTGAAGTACAACATGTAAAATAGAAGGTGGTACTCTGTCAAATTATTATGACTTATGTAAAAAACATCAGTATTGACAAAGCGATGGGGTGAATATACAAGATACTTACCCGGTGGATCTGTAGAAGTGTATGATTGATTGTCCATGCCAACACCAAGAGTTGTAGCTTTATTTGGTTGTGGAACAAATAGTTTGGTCATTGGATGATTAATTTGCGACCATTGTTGATGAATACCTGCAAGCACACATTGCTACAATTAAGCAATATTCCATTTTTGATAAAGTTGAGTCACAGATGGTTTATGTACCATGTGCATTTATATTGGTAAGGTTGCTCAATGGGGTACTTTGTGAATTTGGTAAGGAAGGGGCCGGTGTTTGCGGCACCTCAATCTGGGTCACAGCCTTCTTTTGCTGGCGGGCTATACGCTGCCTCTGTATGTACTCAGATTTTTTCTCGTCGGTCAATCGACCATACCAGCTTTGACCGGTACGGGGTTTTTGACCTCGACGAATCTGGTTATTAGGATTCTCTGTTAGGTTTGTAGCCGGGCCACACTCCTCGGATCGTAGAGAAGATGCGCCAGGCTGATCGAGAGAGACAGTACCACAACACTCGTTAGCACCAACACCTGAAAATATGAAACATTGGAAGATATTATAGTGCAACATGCATACCAAAGTATAAAAACAAGATGTGGCATACAGAACACCTGTCAGTTGGGTGACGCCCGCCTGTCCAGTAGCTGGTAAATTACATAACATGTTATCGTCATTCGTTGTAGCCGTTGATTGCTTTTTAAGCTCTCGTGCTTGGCGACGGCGCATATTAATGACATCTTTATTTTTTGCGTAATACTCTCTGTCCCTCAGCCTCTTGACCTCTTTAGGATCTGCATATATGGTAAACTTTAATGTGTATATTATATTATATTCGATTAATAAGCGGTTGCAAGGGCGGTAATCACCTTGGTTGGTTAAGTCCTGGAATGGAGTGAAATTGGAAGATGACATGGTAACTCTGTATTACTATGTCCTCGCAATGTATCTTGTATTAGAAGATATATGTACACTGAAAAAGGCATTATGAACAATCAAATACAACAGCCTAGACAAACTGAATGTGGTCTATAGGGTTTGAGTCAATAGGGTCTGGCAAGAAAGACATGCATAAATAACTAATGTGTACATGCTCACAGGAGGATTTTGCCAAAATATGCAGTCCACTTTGTTAACAAAACATCCCATCACCGTTTGCAAGGGAACCCATACTCTACTTGTTGATATTAGTAGTGCATTGGTATCACGGGTAGGGCAGGCACAACGATTTGATATTTGGTCTAGCATTGAGCGAAATGCATTTGAGAGTGTAGCAACAGCATGACAGACATATGTTGCAGAAAGAAATGCCTATTTTCAATGGAAGGAGAATTAAAAGGATTTGGGGGAAGCTACCAAAGAAAGCGTTAAATTACCAAACAGGTTTTTCCACTGCCATAAAAAGTGTTCTTAGCTGTTATTGTAGCAACATACATTGGGGGGCTACAATCATCTCAACTGGATTGGTAATGTGAAACTGGACAGAACCTTTGCCAGAAATATAATTCAGTTAAAATCAGAAGATAATTGTACGTATCTTTCCTGTAATGAGGAGACACAGATTCGTACATACTTCTGGTGGATAAGAAGAAATTATCAGGAAGTTGGCTGTACTGAAATATTGTGCATTTAAGCTGTACTGAATTTACTGAGGCCCTCCTATCATGGAATGAATCTTTTAAAGGACTTTGGCTGTACAAAAATTGAAGCATTGCGATGAAAAAAATTGAAGCATTATGATGAATGTACTCTGAACTGTATGGGTAGGCCAAACAATGAGCAAACCTGCCGTGATCGATGAAGCGTTGGGGACAGGCGGCGTGAGTGTTGGGCGTTGTATGGCAGAGGTCGTACGGAGGGGCGATGGGCGATGCGTTTGGCAGCCTGGCTGGCCTGCAGGGCGATGAGCGCACGTCGGCGGCTTGGCCGCTCCGCTGGCTGTGCGTCGTCGGCGGCTGAGCCGGGTTGCGTCCTAGGCGTATGGCAATAGGAGGGGCGATGGGCGATGCGCTTGGCGGCGTCGCCAACCTGGCTGCGCTGCAGGGCGACGGGCGCACGTCGGCGGCCTGGCTGCCCCGCTGGCTGCGCTGCAGGGCGACGGGCGCACCTCGGCGGCGGACTGCGCCGGAGGGCGCCGTGCGTGGACGGCGAAGAGTATACGGCAGGCCGGCGGCTGTCTGTTGGTGGATTGCGTCGTCGGCGGCCGGGCTGGATTGCGTCGTCGGCGGCGGAGTGCGCCAGATTATAGGAAGTAGTTTTTTTTCGCGTGGATTAACTGATGACTGGTACGTGCTGTTTGATGTGGCCGGCTCAATTTTTTTTTCTCGGACGGTTCCATTAATCGTGGTCCGTGCGGTGTGTTTTAGCCTTCAACTGAACCATTCGATGAGATGGATTGACGGTGTGGATCATTTGGATCACACGCTCTGGATCTTTTAATATTAGTGGAGATGGAGATGGGCTGCACCTCGTAAAATCTCGTGTCGCGAGACGCCGACCGTGGGCCCCCGTCGGCGTAGGCGCCTTCCCCATCGTTGTATGAAGACGCCGACGGCCACCGTCGGTGTAGTGCCGTCGACCTCCACGTCCGTCGGCGAACCAACGCTCCCCGTCGGTGTACGTAACCCCCGTCGGCGTATGATGGTTGGTGGGGCCCACAAGCCCGTTGGCCTCCTGGGCCACGCGGCAGCGCTTGGGCCGTGGGCTTGGGAGCGCGCGGGAGACGCCGATGGCCTCCCCGTCGGCCTCCCAGGCCAAGCGGCAGCACCTGGGCCAGCGGGATGGGGCGCTCGGGAGACGCGGACGGGCTCCTTGTCGGCCTTTGGGCCACGCGGCAGCCAGACACCGAAGGCCTCCCCGTCGGCGTTTCCTCTGCATTTTTTTTCCTGCTGCGCTGTTTCGTTTCGTTTCGGATTGTTTTGATACGAATTAAATTGCATAAAAATTAAAAAACAAGATTGAAATCACACAAACAACATCCAAACATCATGTCCATATCATCCAAACATCGTACAAAGCACAAAATCATCCGAAGAATATTGACAGTTCATACAAAGGGAGTACTACCTAGCCGAACATCCTCCGAAGATCATCCTAGCTAGACCTCGCGGGAGCTCGATGTGCCCATCTCGGATCAAGTGAGAATAGGCGACGCTCTACGCTCGGTACCTGCTGTCGAACCATGCGCGGAACTCGTCGAGGGAGTACCACGGGTATATCGGTCTCGCGCGACGGACTCGGCGATGCACCAGGAGCGGGATGAAACGGTGTGATCGTGTGACTTGGCGAGCCATCAGCACGGCCAAAGGGAGTAGCCCACAAGTGTCCACATACCTACATGCATTTTTTAGCATAAGTTAGCAACTTGGCGGGCACATGACAGCGGTAACGACTGGTTTGGCAAATAACTTACAAGTGTGCTCACGTAGGCTGCGCGAGTGAATTCCTCTTTCGTTGGAAACAGTGGCGGCATGTTAGGCTTAGGTGGTCGTGCAGTTGGTAATGGAACCCGCTCTCCAGTGGCATAATACCTCCCGTCCGCCTACAAGATATTTTTGATGTTAGGCATTTAAGAAATAAAGGTTCAAAGTAGGGGGAAATAAGACTTGTCATCATTTGCGGAAAGAAAATGGTGAAACTTCATCACGCAGTTCTTCCCACGCGTCCTAGGTCCTTCTCATCTGCGCCCACTCCTGATACTGAACACGGTACTCCCCCATAGCTGCATCATAGGCATCACCTACAGAACACTACAATTTCAAGAAAAATGAATCTCGATGTTAGTTGAATCTCGTCAAGTTAGCCACTAAGGAAGAAAACCATTAAGCATATTAATATATCAAAATAATCGCAAACAAGAAAGTGAAACAGTTTAGTGATCTATAAGAATATGCAAGGTTTTTTTCGTTATACCATCTACCACACGTAGCATTTTCTATTTCCATCAAACACGAAACAACAAAAACTCTCCAAGAGATATAGCAATGAGACAAGATAGTACTAATATAACTCTACTAGAAGTAACAACTCTGAAAAAGAGATGCATGAAAAACATGAGCTAAAAGAATTTGCAGCAACTAGAAGAAAAACTACGAATACGAGCATAACGAGTATTCATATGAAAACGCGGAGCGTGTCTCTCTCCCAAAGAAAAATGCTAGGTTCCAAATAAGTTTATTGCAGCAAGGAAAAAAAAGAAAAGAAACAGACACTCTAAGTAAAATTCATAAGATGTGACCGAATAAAAATATAGTTTCACTAGAAGTGACCTAATAAATTGTTGATGGAGAAGGGGATGACTTGGGCATCCCCAAGCTTAGACGCTTGAGTCTTCTTAGAATTTGCTGGGATGAACCCCGGGGGCATCCCCAGGCTTTGACCTTGCAATCTTCTTGATCACATAATATCACCCTCTTCTCTTGACCATTGAAAACTTCCTTCACACCACACTCAAAGTAATTCACATTAGAGGGTTAGTGCGACAATAAAAAATCCATAGTTTCTGCATGGGCACAAGTTCTATTGATACTTTTAAACATTATCTCCAGCCACTTATATTTCACGAAGCAAAGAAATCCAGTCGGCATAGTAAAAGAGACAATGCAAGAAAAATGGCAGAATCTGCCAAAACCAGAAGAGTCTGTAAAGATGAATTTTTTCGGGGCACTTAAGTTGCTCAGATAGAAAAACATAAAGAACGAAAAAGTTTAGGAATTATCTTAAGAATAAGCACAAAAACTTTTAGGTCATTTTGATCTTCCTGTAATTTATACGATATTTTACAGTGGACAGCTGTCATGACCCCGGACCCAGAGATATACATACTGTTATGTGCTCCTAGCCATGGACTCACAAGGGCTTCAGGGTTACCAGCCCCGGCCGCAACAAACAACGGCAGGCAGACTGGATTCATCGGCAAGTTGTCCGGATCCCCAGTCTACTACTCCTTGTATCCATGCTAGTCATAACCAACTATGCATATCAAAGCGTCCACGAATCGTATGAAACTGAAGGAAACGTGACCAAAGCTATACAGAGCTGCTATGTATCCAGAAAGTGCAACAACAATCGAGGGTTACTGGGGTTACCTCGCCCCAGGCCGAATCACATCGGCAGGCGGGCTCGGACATGGATCATCGGCTCCACAACCCCTCGACTGCGACAACTATGCAGGTATAGCCAAAACTGTATAACAATGAGCTCGAACCAACAACCGATCAAAGCAGCACTCTAGACATGAAGCTGTATTCAACATGTATTACTGGAGTATAGCTTACAAGCAGAGGTCACACGACCCAACATTACATCATACAACGGAAGGAAAATTATGTTGCTAATCAACAAGAACCAAAAAGGCCTAAGAGGCCGCAACATAAGGCGACGTCCCAGCCCATAGATTGCAGGCTGCTACCTGGGAACCCCAAACTACTCGACGATGTCCATGTTGAATCATCACCGTTGGAGTGAGGTCTTCACCTGAACCAAATTAAGCAAACCTGAGTACGGGAGGTACTCAACAAGACTTAGTTAACCTATTATATATCTGCTATCTTCAGGAAGGGTTTTATGAAGGCTGATTTGCGTAAAGCAATTTTTGGTTTGCAAGCTGAGGAAGGAATAGCACGTCTCATAGAATGTTTTGAAAACAGATGAGAAAGCTACTCAACTACTGAGATCATCATCTTCTTGTATTCCACCAAGTCCTGCTCATTCCCACACTATCTCATGCTACAAGGATCACCCCTCTCGGCATCTCCGAGGAGGCACCCTTCAATCATTGTTGACAAGTTTTAGTCATTCCGTTGAAGTTATCTATGATCACAGAATCCGTTGCCAAGTCGTCCGTAACCGTGGACACGGCTTCTCGAGGAGATTTATCCCTGCAGGGGGTACACTTTACCCACACGTACCATCCGACTCTTAACGCCACAAGTACGCTCGTCCATGGAGCGCGACAGAGGGTGGCTGGCCACGACCTTTACCTTGCTCGACCCTATCCATGAGTCAACCCAAACATGGCCACCCCGTCAACAGGGAGTTGGACACCTCCTGACGACACCTGTTCTGTGAGTCGGGATCAAGATCCGTGTACGTCCATCACTTGTCCTGGTCACGCCCTAAGTTCTCTCCAAATCGTTTTCTGACTCACACGCAGATGGAAAGATCAAAATACGTGACTCATGGACGTGGCCAAACAAGTTAGTTAGTCGAGCGCAGTCTGTTAGGCCCCGCGTGTGGTTGCACGCTCAGTCTTGGCTTCAAAGGCGAGAACTCTCTCCTAGGGGCATGAACAGGACAAAACGCCACAACCCATTGTGACCTCACATCCATGCTATTATTTAGTCAAGTTATCAAAGACAATACAAATCACCACAACCTGACAAAGTAGATTCACGCATTTGACCAGATTCATCAACCGGATAGATCAGATCACAACTAGGCATGGCTAAGCAAGACTCACAGGCTTTAACGAGGCGCGCACAATCAAACCTATAGCTTCTAGGAGCAGTGGATCAGGATATATATAGGCGATGCAGTAAGTATAGTAGAACTCTATCTAAGACCATAAATACTTTGAACCGCATGCAATATACGAGATCCAAAACACTTCAAAAACTATATATGAGCAGATAAGAGGTTATGCTTGCCTTGGTTATAAGAAAACCAGATAAAGTCTTCAGGAATAAGTGCTTGACTTGTCGGTTAGGATCAAGTATTTGCCATTGGACTGCTGGCCTTCACTTCGGAGTCGCGTTCTACCGAGGGGGAAAACAACACCGAAAAGAAGAATAACAATCAAACATGGCATCGATGCAATGCGCAATATGTATGTATGAGCAAGTTAATGCACTTAGATAAAGCCCTAAACATGTTCGATGGGTTGCTAGGGTTCGTATGTTAATTAAGCAGTTTTACTGAAATTTGCCCGAAATAGACCCCGGAGGGGCAATTCGGACGGTTCTGAAAGTGAGTACAATTTTAAAAGCTCAAATGGGTTTGAAAACACCATAACTAGATTGCATTTGTCATTTTGAGCAATTTGGTATATAAATTTTTAATTTTCTAATTTTATTGAATAAAAACTTATTTTTAAATGAATAAACAACATTAAATAAATGCTCATTTTTGGACTTTCTCAAACATGTGTTAAAATGGTATATTTGGGTAGCTTACATTTTTATGATCATTTTGGTACCTCACTTTTATTTTTCTGAGATATAAAACAAAAGTTATTAATTAAACAATATTATTCATTTTTCTGGAATTATTAAACAGAGGGGTTATGACATCATTATGATGTCACCGTGACATCATCCAGGAAGAATCCTCTCTGTTCTTCACAGCTAACATAAAAAATCGAAGGAAAACATGTGTAATTCAGAAATTAAACCACACTAGAGGAGGTGGAGGGGAACCTAGGGGAGGCGGTGGCGGACCAAATGGTCGCCGGAAAGCTCACCGGCGGCGAGGAACCGCGGCGGCGGAGGGAGGTGCACGGTGGAGAGGCGATTCAGAGGGGGAGGGGGCGAATGGAGGGGTCCGGGGAGCTCACCATGACGCTAGGAAGCTCGGGGAGGGATGGGAAGGGGCAGGGGCGGCCGGAATCGGCCGCATCGAGCTCGACCACCGGCGGCCGGAGCTCGGGAAGATGCGCACGGCGGCGGCGACTCAGGGCTTCTCGGCCCGATTCACTTGGGGAGGAGGTACAGGGAATGACGAGGATGCCAAAGGTGGGCTCGGTTTGCTGCGGGGCTGACGGAGTCGACGACAATTCGTGCGGCGGCTGGCAGCAGTGCGGTTTGCCCTCGGGAGGAAGGTACAGAGGAGAGGAGGGAGTGAGGTGCTGCGAGAGAGAGAGAGAGGAGGCCACAGCGTCTCCTTGCCCCTATCCACTCGAGGAGGAAAGCAAGCAGGAGGTGGCAATCCGGCGACAGCGGCACTGCCACGCAGGAGCTCCTACTGTCAAAGGAAGAAGATGACCAAAAATTTCACAACACCCCCTGAAATTTCTAGAAAACACAACTAGGTACTTTTCTATTTTAAAACAAGACAAAAAACAAACTTTTGAGGTCCTTTTGGAATCAGAAAAATTGGCAAAAATAACTTTTGGAAAGCTTATAAAATTTCCAACAAAACCATGTGTTTCTTTGGTGTGTTTGAAATATTTTTTAGTACAAGATTTTGGAAACCAAAATAAGTACTATTTGTCGGATTTTTCTCAAAACATTTAAATTCATAACTTAAATTGGTTTCAAATTTTGTTTCCATGCATGTATGGGATGAACACACACCACACACCCTAGTTTAGAAAAATTGGGATGTTACAACAGCAGAAATCCGTTTCCTGCGCAGAAATCCCAAACCAACTCCAACTTTCGCTAGAAACTTTAATTGGCACAACTAATGCATGAAAATAAAGATACAAAGGAGTTGCTACAGAAGTAAACAACAACTTGACTCAAAGAAAACATATAAAAACAAAGCAAAAAATAAAACCATGGTTTATCTCCTAAGAAGTGCTTTTCTTTAAAGCCTTTTAGCTAGGCATGATACTTTGAGAAGATGCTCACGTGAGAAATATGAATTGAAGTAAAAGGGAGTATCAACAAGAAAATTTGAAACACATTTAAGTCTAACCCACTTCCTATGAAAAAGAATCTTCTATAAAAACAATTCAATAAAGCACAAAGTAGCTAGCATAGGAAGACAAAAGAAGTGCAACTTGAGAAACTTCAACATAAAGAGGGGAACTTGATATTGTTGAGATGCATAAAATTATGTTTCCCTCTCTCATAATAATTTTCAGTAGCATCATGAATAAAATTAACAATATAACTATCACAAGAAACATTCTTATCATTAGCCACATGCATAAAATAATTAATACTCTCCACATAATCATAGTCATTCTTATTAATAGAAGTGGGAGAAAATTCAAAAAAATAGCTATCATTATAATTCTCATCAGAATAATCATCAAATATACGAGGCATATTGTAATCATAATTATTTTTCTCCTCAATAGTAGGTGGACTGAAAATATCATGTTGATCATTGTAATCATCATATATTGGAGGCAAAGTATCATCAAGGAAAATTGCCTCCTCAAAACTTGGGGGATTAAAAATATCATCTTCATCAAATCAGCTTCCCCAATCTTAGACTTTTCCATAGAATTAGAAATAATGGTATTCAAAGAATTCATACTAATAACATTGCTACTAGCATTTAAATAAAGTTCCATAGGTTTGTTAATTTTCTCTTCAAACACTTCATGTCCTAACTCAAGATAAATATTATAAAGCTTTCTCATATTTTTTTTGTTTTCCATTAAGACTAACTAGTAAAAATAAAAACAAGGAACAAGTAAAAATAATCCTAACTAGTGAAAACAAGAAGATATAATTGCAAAATCTTAAGGAAATAACTTAGAGCACCCACACCCGAGGATGTGAGTACCTTTTACCTTACCTCCCCGGCAACGTCGCCAGAAAAGAGCTTGATGTGTACGCACGCTTCTATTCCTGTAGACAATGTTGGGCCTCCAAGTGCAGAGGTTTGTAGGTTTATCGAACTCAAGGAGGAAGAGGTCAAAGGTATCCCTCTCAAGCAACCCTGCAATTACGATACAAGAAGCCTCTTTTGTCCCAAACACACCTAATACAACTGTTAGTTGTATATGTGCACTAGTTCGGCAAAGAGAGAGTAAAATACAAGTAATATGGATGATTATAAGTGATAATAGAAATCTGAAATAAAAATGGCAGCAAGGAAACATGTAGCATAACTGATTGTAAACGCTGTTTCAATTCTTAGAAACAAGGCCTAGGGATCATACTTTCACTAGTGAACACTCTCAACAATAATAACATAATTGAATGCCTAAATATTTCTTTTCACTACGCTACTCCGAACCAATGTTCGGTCGAACAACAAACTCCTCAAGTCTGTATTCCCTCTTGATGCACTTTGTTGGGAACCCCAAGAGGAGGGTATGATGAGCACAGCGGTAGGAGTTTTCCCCTTAGTTAATAACCAGGGTTATCAATCCAGTAGGGGAAAGAGGACCTTCGGAAGGTTGATGCCACTGATGGTGGTGCTGGCGCTTCACCCGTGTCAGCAACAACGTGGAACCTGCACACAACACAACCAAAATACTTTTCCCCAACGGTACAGTGAGGTTGTCAATATCACGGGTCTTGGTGAAAACAAAGATTAGACGTATAGTGTGGAAAACAGCGTATGCTTGCAGTAAATAAAGAAAGCAGGAAATTGTTGTGGTTTGTTTAACAGTGTGGAAAATGGACCGGGGTTCATAGTTTCACTACTGGTGTCTCTCCATAAAAGATAGCATGCTGGGTGAACAAATTACAACTGGGCAATTGACATATAGAGGTTGCACCGTAGTGCATAATATGACATGAAGATTACTATGATATTTAGTGCGGGCATTACAAAAAGATACACAGACCGACATCCATCTGCATCTATGACTAATAATCCACCCTCAGTTATCATCCGAACCCACTTAGGTATTAAGTTGCAAGCAACAGATAATTGCATTAAACAAAGTGTGTAATGTAAGCAATGATTACGCACGCGGGGACTCTCACAGCTGTTTTCTCCTTAATGGCAACAACACATCCTGCCCTTCACGTTTATGTCACTCGAGCAAGGCTAAGAGGAGGCATGAACCCTCTATCGAGCATAAATACTCCCTCTTGGAGTCACTAGCAACTACTTGGCCAGAGTAACCACTAGCAACAGAAAGCATGCAAGATCACAAATAGCATATGCAAATAAAGACTATAATCAAATTGGCATAAGGTCAATATTCATCGGATCCTAGCAAACACGGCACATAGAATTACATATGAGGCAGCTCACGAGATCTAAACATGGAGGCATATGAGGAGAAGAAAACCATCTAGCTACCACTACAAACCCGTAGTCCATGGATGAACTACTCACACATCACTCTGGAGGTTGGCATGGTAATGTAGAAGCCTCCGGTGATGATCTCCTCTCCGGCAGGGTGCCGGAAACAGCTTTAGAACCCCCCTGATCTAGGGTTGACAGTGACGGCGGTTGCGGTACTTTTCGGGGATTCTTGATCAGGTGTTTAGGGTTTTCCATCTGGGGGCTTAAATAGGAGAAGGGGTAGAGGCGGTGGAGCTCCAGTGGACCCTCACCTATAGGTGGCGCGGCCAAGGGGGGCCGCGCCACCCTATGCTATGCCCCCTGTTGCCCCTCTTTGACTCCTCTTCGGTGTTCTGGATGCTTCCGGGGAAAATAGGAAATTCAGGTTTTGTGGGGTCCAATTCCGAGAATGTTTGCAGAACAACTTTTCTAAAACCAAGAACAACAGATAACATGGAACTGGCACTTGGCATCTTGTTAAAAGTTTAATCCCGGAAAACGTATAAAAATGCTACAAATAAGGGAGAAAACAAGTAGCAATTGGAAAAATATGATCATGGAGCATCAGAAATTATAGATACGTTGGAGACGTATCAAGCATCCCCAAGCTTAGTTCCTACTCATCCTCTAGTAGGTAAACGATAAAAATAATAATTTCTGAGGTGATATGCTACTAACATAAACTTGATCAATCTAATGTAAAAGCATATGCACGCTGAGATCATAAAACTTTAAACACATGCATGATAAATAAAACTTACATAATAAAGCATAGCAATTACTTTGCATCACGAAGAGTAACTCAAATAAAGGATCATGAATAATAATGCAAAGAAAGGTAAAAGTTTGTCTCAAGTATAGAGAAAGCTTGGCAAAGTGATGTTTCGATAGTCCTTAAGAGTGGGGCAAAACATAAATGCCAGGACACCTTCAAGGTTCATGAGGAAGACTAGAACAAATAATTTAAGAACAAATGATATCACATCATGAAGTAATTATTGATGCTTATGGGACAAATGCACATAGAACTCAGAACGGCAAAAATGCTGTCTCAACTGTGCATAAAGTTAGAAGATGGAGACTCAGCCTAAAAGTAAAAGAAAGGCCCTTCATAGAGGGAAGCAGGGATCACTCATGTGCTAGAGATTTTATTTTATTAAACAGAGGTATTAAAAGTTTGACACTCCTCCCATCCATCTTTCACAAACCATGGCTAACCAAATCCTTGGGTTCCTGCCAACAATCACATACCGTGGAGGAATGTCTATATTTTGGGAGATGTATGGTAATGTGAACCAATGGTAAACAAAAAATACAAGTACGTCACAAGCCAAATGGATTCACAAGAGAGGCTCCCATGGTGAAGGACGCCAATGGTGTAGAAGGTCATCCCTCTTTCTCTTTTGTTTACACAATTATGCTTTGACTGATAAATCTGGGGCAAAAATAGTAAAGAGAATTTGTTTGCATTAATTTGGGGCTAGGCACCCCGCTGCTAGCTCTTCTATCATTTGGATAAGCGGATGAAGCCATTAGTCCAGGGTGTGAAATCCAATCAACAAGTGAGATAAAGATTCTCTATTCACGTCCTCATGAGCAAAAATAGGAACATAAAGCAGTTGTAATTTTGAAGGTTTTAAAGGTAACACATGAGGAATTTACTTTGGAATGGCAGTTAACTACCACATGTAGGTAGGTATGATGGACACAATGTGAAAAACTTTGGTTTAAGGAAGTTTGGATGCACGAGTAGAGCTCACACTCAGTACAGGTGGAGGCTAGCAGAAGACTGGGAGCGGCAAATCAAGGGAGCATAAGAGCCATAGTCATGCATAGCGACATAAGCATCATTAATTAAAACATAAGCAGTATCACAAGTTCAAAAACTAAGTGGTCATGGAGTCTATTCGTGGCTGGTTTGTAGTCATAAACATGGTGTGAGCATGCGCCAAGTAAACCAAATACAACATTCGAAAGAGAATACCATATATTGATGCTTTACTATGACAAGAACAACTCATGAATCTTTCAAGACATATTAAACACTCTCAGCTATTTGAGGATAATAATGCTACTCAATAACCAAAAGGCTTTAAAACTAAAATAACATTTAGCATAGCATGAAAAAGTACTAGCCACAGTCTATACAAGCTTCTACTAGTACTGTTATAAATTCTACTTCAAGCATCAGTTATCTTTATCCCAACAAGCACCATACAAAACATGCTTTAACAAAAATACTCTTTATGATACAGGAAACAAACATGAGAGTACTCACATAACACTACTAAAACTAACAACTCTAATAAGATATGCATGCAAAACATGAGCTAAGTAAATGCAGCAGATAGACAGAGATTAAGAATACAACGTATTCTTAAGAATAAGCGGAGCGTGTCACTATCCAATAAAAGAATGCTGGGGTCCAACCAAGATTATTGAAAAAGTAAAAACAAAATGAAAGCAAAAGCAAACTGAAAACAAAAATAAAAGACGCTCCAAGTAAAGCACATAAGATGCGACCGAATAAAAATATAGTTTCACTAGAAGTGACCTCATAATTTGTTGATGAAGAAGGGGATGCCTTGGGCATCCCCAAACTTAGACGCTTGAGTCTTCTTGGAATATTCTTGGATGTACCACCGGGGCATCCCCAATATTAGGCTTTTTACTCTTCTTGATCACATCATATCATCCTCTTCCCTTGACCATTTAAAACTTCCTTCACATCAAAATTTTCACAATCTTCATTAGCAACGTTAGTGCAATTGAAATAATAAATTCACATGGTTCAGTTTCAGAAAAATTCTAACACTCAAAAATACATTATCTACTGTCACAACTTCTTTCAAAATTCTTTTTCTCAAAACAACACCAACAAAAATAGATTAAGATGCAAATGTGATAAATGGCAGAAATCTGTCAATACAGAACCGCAGGTAAAGATCGATTTTTTCAAAATTCTTCTGTTGATCAAATCAAAAAGTGGTATTATAAGAAAAGTTGCGTATATAAATCCGGATTAAGTACATAAAAGATCAGGTCAGTTTGAATGTTCTGTGATTTTTAACGGAATTAAGAGTGGAGAGAAGAAATTTGTTTCCTGCGCAGAAATCCGAAATATAGGCTCAACTTTCCACTAGAGGCTTTACTTGGCTCAACAAAAACTCAAAAGAAAAGATACAACGGGGTTGCTAAGGAAATAGACAACACCCAGGTGCAAAGCACACCAAAGAAAACGAAAGAAAACAGGTTGTCTCCCGGCATCGCTTTTCTTTAACGCCTTTCATCTAGGCATAAAAAGGAAACTCACGTGGATGCTCACATAAGAAATATGAATTGAAGCAAAAGAGAGCATTAGGAAAATGTAAAACAAATTTAAGTTTAACCCACTTCCTATGCATAGGAATCTTGAAAATAAATAAATTAAAGAAGCTCAAACTAGAAATCATGGGAAGGTAGAACAAGACCAACTTCAAAACTTTCAACAAAAAGAGATGTGTTTTAGTAACATAAAAATTCCTACAACCATCTTTTCGTCTCTCATAATAATTCCCAGTGGCATGATGAACAAAATCAAGAACATAATTATCAAATAAATCATGTTTGTCATGGTCTAAAGGCACACAATTTATATCAAACTCTAGAACAGTGGGATCAAAATTTAAAATCAACTCTTCTTCCCCCCCCCCCCACTTTTAGCAATAGCAAAACAAGATAATTGGTCACTCTTAAAATGTATAGGACACATTATAGAAATCCTATTTTCAGTAGAATTATGATTTATAACATCAAGTAACATAGGCCCATCATCGAGAGCATTATCATAAGATTTATCCAAGTAGCATGGATTATGATATATAATAGTAGCAATATCATTCTCACAAGTTTCATTCATAGTAGTATCAAGGTCACAAGTATAGAAAGTATCAATTTCATCAAATAATGTATGAGTTAAAGAGTTACTATTATTGGGAGGTAGACATGGGTTCCATTCTTCCTCCTCTTGATCATCACTCTCCTCCTCTTTTTCATCCAATGAGCTTCCAGATTCAGCAATTTCTTCATCCATTGGTTCTTGCAAGACATTAGTCTCATCCTTAGGTTGAGAGCATTTATTATGATATTCCATTATGTAGTAATTAGAATCCTTGTAATTATCAAATAAATATTCAAGTATAGCATAAATCTCATATTTATAAGGTGCATCATCAATACTTTCAAGCAAATAGGCAATTTCGAATGCACCCTTCCAAGCAATAAATTCTTCAATTTGTACCACGTCAAATAATTCATAATTTCCCTTAACATAAGAATATATGGTAACATTATCATTATACTCACATTGAAAAGGGAGATGTTTATACCTCCTACATTAGCACGATTTATCAAAGCAATTAGTAACATTATAGGTGGAGCACAAGTTTTTACCATAGTCATGCAATTTATTAATTTGCTCCCATAAGTGTATCCCTTTTTGTGACAAGCGGTGTTCCTTATAATGTTTTTGTTGTTCATTTATGAACCCACCTTGCCTAAAATATATAGTTTCAAAGATATTAAACATTGATAGCAAGCATGATAAAGCAAAAATAACAACTAGAATAAGAGCTATTTTTCTTCTTCTGTTTTTTGATATAAAGAAGCAAAACAAGAGGAGGGTATGATGAGCACAGCGGTAGGAGTTTTCCCCTTAGTTAAGAACCAGGGTTATCAATCTAGTAGGAGAAATAGGACCTTCGAAAGGTTGATGCCACTGACGGTGGTGTTGGCGCTTCACCGGTGTTAGAAACAAACGTGGAACCTGCACACAACACAACCAAAATACGTTGCCCCAACGGTACAGTGAGGTTGTCAATCTCACAGGTCTTCCTGAAAACAAAGATTAGACGTATAGTGTGGAAAACAGTGTATGCTTGTAGTAAATAAAGAAACCAGGAAATTGTTGTGGTTTGTTTAACAGTGTGGTAAATGGATCGGGGTTCATAGTTTCACTAGTGGTGTCTCTCCATAAAATATAGCATGTTGGGTGAACAAATTACAGCTGGGAAATTGACAAATAGAGGTTGCACCGTAGTGCATAATATGACATGAAGATTACTATGATATTTAGTGCGGGAATTACAAGAAGATACATAGACCGACATCAATCTGCATCTATGACTAATAATCCACCCTCAGGTTATCATCCGAACCCCATTAGGTATTAAGTTGCAAGCAACAGATAATTGCATTAAACAAAGTGTGTAATGTAAGCAATGATTATGCATGCGGGCACTCTCACTGACGTTTTCTCCCTAATGGCAGCATCACATCCTCCCAAATTAAGGATTATTAAATAACATTAATTTTAATTGCCCAAATTGAAAAACAAAGTTGATAAACAGGAAGTACATTGAATTTGGACTGAAAAACATATTTTATTTGAGTTGATTGAACTAATTATGAATTAATTATGGAATTAACCAAATTGGAAAAGAATTGTTTGAATTTGAAATTTGAAACAATTTGGAATGTGCAAAACAGATAACAAATGTGATATTTGAAAAGTTCATGGAATTTTGATTGGAATACATATAAAATTTGTGCAAATTGGAGTTACCAATTAAAAGTTATGATTTATAGAAGATTCACTCGTTTTTCTGGAATTTTGGAAAATAGAAAAAAGGCTTGGAAATTTTTGTCACGCAGGGCATCTGTATCCAGTGCCTATGACCAGTGGGGTCGTGCACAGGTGGCATCCACGTGTCGCGCGAGTGTGGGCTGACCTGGCCACTGGGTCACTGCCGGGTGGGCCGCACCCGCGCGGTGGAAATAGCCAAAAAGGTGGAGCCTTTTGCCTCCATGAGGTGTCGATCCAGGGATCTCCTGGGTTGCAGCAGCGCAGCAAGCCAACCACTAGGCTATTCGAGTTCTCCTGTTAGTAACCGGATCGGTGGGATAAGAGGCGACCGACGCGGGTACTGAACTTTTTAACACCACGATTCAGAGAACAGATCGATCGAGGAGGACGAGCTGCGCTCACCGCTCGATGGCGGGGCGATCAGAGCAGGGGAAGGAGAGGGGCCTAGGCCGAGGTGGGGGCCTCACCGTGGCGTGCGGTCGCAGAAGGGAGCGAGGGCGTCGTCGTCGAAGGGAAGAGGGCAGGGGGTCACCGTCGAGTGGGGAGGAAGGAGGCGCAGCATGGCTCCCCGCCGGCGGCAAACGCGCCGATGCCGCGGCCCTGGTGGCGCCAAGACCCCGTCGAAGGGGCGCCGCCCGAAGCTGGTTGCGCCCCGATTCCATTCCCGCCGGAATCGGGGCCGATCGAGGAGGGCACCCTCGGCGCCAGCTCCAAAGTTCCGGCCATGGCAACTGTTCGCCGGTTTTCAGAGAGGTACAGAGGAGCAGAAAGGTAGGGGAGACAGTGGAGATGGGCGATCGGCGGCTGGAGAGGAAGAGGAAGGAGTGGCTGGGTTTTGGGAGGTGGAGGTGGCTTTAAGGGAGGGGAAAGTGAGGGGGGGACCATGGCGTGGTGCTCTCCTCTGAGGAAAACGACAGGAGGCACGTTCAGGCTCTCCTCGTGTGTACTACGTACGGAGAGGAAGAGGTCTTCGGTGGGCTGCTTGGCTAGGTCTTGGGCCAGCTAGATGGGTTGGGCTGGGGAGAAAGAAAAGGGAATGGGGTGGGCTGTCTCTCCTCTTGGGAATTTTTTTCCTTTCTTTTTTTGTAAGAGATCAAAGAGGGAGAGAGAGAAAAGGACTTGGGGTTTTTGTTATGAACTACTTTCATTAATTTTTTAAAACAGAAAAGAAAGCAAAAGCTAACATTATTTTCCAGGGTTGAAACTTTAATTGATTTAAAGTTGCTAGTTGAATTTCAAATAATGTTGGATTTGGGAATTTGGAAATAACAAATTATATTAAATAGGTTCAAGCAATTATGAAAACATTATTAGCTTTAATTTATTTGTAAGATTTTAATTTTTAAAACTCCCATTTGAAACATTGCCAAGTAGGAGTTGATTTGATTTGAAAGTGTTGTTTGCATTTACATTAGGGTGTTGAACAATTAAATTGTTTTGAAGTTTTGAGTGGTTTGGAAAAACATGATGCAATGCTTATGGGATGCAGATGATGCAAGCAAAAGAAAACAAACAGGTAACACCCCAGGTGTTACAGACGACACCACTAACAAGGGATGCGCCCTCGCAATCCACCTGCTAACCCGGGAGGGAAAGAAGTTCGACTATCGATTCTTCGTGCTTCCAGTTGATCTCCTCGACACCACTAACAAGGGATTCTTGCTCGTAGTGACGACGATGTTCTTCCACCAGGAATCTTCCGATGATCGAACCTATTAGGTTAAAGGCTCAGAAACGTCCACCCACGTAGGATCCTAACACTTTGAAAGATAGACAAGGGGGGAAGACTCCAAAACAAATGAGATAGAAGAGAAGTAGAATAGAGTTAAGGAGAAAACAAGAATCCTATTGAGATGTTTTCCAAAATAGTTTAGCAGAAATAGTTTTTGACACTCTAAAAACAACGACCGTTAGCGAGGTTAACCTACAGGCTTTGCGGACCCGTTGCTTCGATAACCTTCGTATTGAAACAATCTCGGGAATCGGAAACTGGCTCTGATACCATTTGTGACGCCCCGAGATCGGGCACTATGCAGATTTCAGCATTCCCGCCAAAATCCACATAATAACCGATTCCAGGTTGCCACTTGTGATAAACATTACAACAGTTCACGAATAATCCACAATTACAACAGAAACAGATAGATACAAGATGACTCAAACGAGCCAAGGATACAACTGATACAATACAAAGATCCAAATAACACGGAAGAACAACATAGCGTCCGACTACGGACAAGATACAAATTGGACTAAGAGTCCTGAAAAAAAAACGAGAGCGTCCAATCCCTGCCCAGGCCAAGCCGGAGGGATTCCCAAGCTAACGTCGTCAGACTTCATACCTGTTGACTGCAATTTGGAATTTGCAGCCACGAAAGAGATTCGTGGGTCAGTACAGTTAAGTACTGGCAAGTGGAATAAAACCCATACTCACAAGATACCGGCGTAGCCAGTCATCACAAGATACAAATACTTTAGGATCAACGGAAGGAAGGGGGTATTGCAAATAAGCGACAGCGGGCTGCACTAACCAACTACAGAGAGATACTACAACTTCCGGCTAACAGAAAGGAGATAAGATCGAGTATCGTAACCAACTGAAAGATAACTTCAAACAAACCCATCCTGGATCTCGCCCCTTATCCAAAGAAGCAATCCGAGGATAACTCACACAGTTGGATTAATGAATAATGGATCAGGTTGTTGTGTCAATAAGACTATTACTAATCAAGTTATTATCATTAGGTGTAAGTTGTCTGAGTACTTGTTAGCCAGTACTTTCACCAAGTAATCCATAACCGCGGAAAACACGGCTTCTCGAGAAGATTTATCCCTGCAGGGGTGTGCTCCAGTACCCGTACACACTCAAGCCACCAACTAAAACTTAGGTGGACTTGACACGACCCAAACCATCTCTACAACCCATCCTAGGAGCCACGGAGCTATAAGGTCCCGGCCAGTCCGCTAAGCGCAGGGGTGAAAACCACACCCCCCGGCACCACATGCCTCGCCCTATATGCATCAACATCATCATAAGTAACCATGGGGGATCCACCCATTATGCAAGGAGCAAATGGAACACCCGAACTAAGTGTGGCTCTTCGGACAAGCTGCAGATCAGGTCTAAGTCGAGGGGGGTCCCATACTACCACCCGGATGCGGTGAGCACGCTCATCATGGATCAGTAGACAAGACCCTTTTCCTAATTAAGTTCGACACTAGCAGGCCTCAAAACCACAAAGGGCCTCCTGCCGGTGCCTTATCAGCATATTATTAATAACAGGTTGATTGATTAACATCGAGCCCCCAGAACAATAAGAGTAATCTAGTAACGGAAAGTAACGGGTAACAGACTCGAGCAAAACAACCTAAGCATGTTAGTAAGACACTGGCTCAACCAAAGGGGTGATAGGAGTGGAGGTGAGGCAATATCAAGGTTAAGGGATTCATGTGATGGGTTCGTAACAGAAACAACTACTAAGGCTAGCAGAAAAGAACAACGGAAAGAATCGGTAACAAGTGATGAAAGGCAGCCATATGGCAGCAAGTGAGTATACTTGCCTGAGATCCCGCAAGGTAGCAGAACTTGTCGTTGCTCACATCATCTCAACGTCCTATCCGGGAAGAAGCAACGAACCTCGAACAAACACCGGATGCAACAATTACTACTACGGCAAAAGATCCAGCATGATCCTATTGTTATATGCATGACATGGCAAGATGCAACAGGGAAAACAACTTAAGCAATTTAATCGGAACCGGAGTCCGGAGAAATAGGAATTGGTTCAAGTTGTTTATCTAACCATCAAGTTAAATGTTGTTTAGCATGGAAAACAATAAAGTAGATGAGTTAGGCAATTTAAATGGAATGGGGTAACAGTTGGAATTAATTAGCCCACACATTCCAGATGTTGTCATATAGATGAACATGCATAACAAACCTAAAATGCACAATGCAAGAGGCAAACAGAGATATGAATGGCATGAACATGTTATTGACATGAAACTGATTGGAAAACATATTTTATTTGTTCGATTTGGAATTAAAATGAATTAGTTATGAATTTTGGCAATTTAATTGCATTAAATAAGAGGTGAAACGATTATTCAATTTAATTGTTGCAAACCAGAAAACAAAGTTGATATTCAAGTGTGGCATGTGATTTTGGATGAAAAACATGTTTGGAGTATTTAATTTGGAGCAACCATTTGCAAGTTATTAATTATGCCATTTAATTAACCAAATTAAGGATTATTAAATAACATTAATTTTAATTGCCCAAATTGAAAAACAAAGTTGATAAACAGGAAGTACATTGAATTTGGACTTAAAAACATATTTTATTTGAGTTGATTGAACTAATTATGAATTAATTATGGAATTAACCAAATTGGAAAAGAATTGTTTGAATTTGAAATTTGAAACAATTTGGAATGTGCAAAACAGATAACAAATGTGATATTTGAAAAGTTCATGGAATTTTGATTGGAATACATATAAAATTTGTGCAAATTGGAGTTACCAATTAAAAGTTATGATTTATAGAAGATTCACTCGTTTTTCTGGAATTTTGGAAAATAGAAAAAAGGCTTGGAAATTTTTGTCACGCAGGGCATCTGTACCCAGTGCCTATGACCAGTGGGTCGTGCACAGGTGCATCCACGTGTCGCGCGAGTGTGGGCTGACCTGGCCACTGGGTCACTGCCGGGTGGGCCGCACCCGCGCGGTGGAAATAGCCAAAAAAGGTGGAGCCTTTTGCCTCCATGAGGAGTCGATCCAGGGATCTCCTGGGTTGCAGCGCAGCAAGCCAACCACTAGGCTATTCGAGTTCTCCTGTTAGTAACCGGATCGGTGGGATTAAGAGGCGACCGACGCGGTACTGAACTTTTTAACACCACGATTCAGAGAACAGATCGATCGAGGAGGACGAGCTGCGCTCACCGCTCGATGGCGGGGCGATCAGAGCAGGGGAAGGAGAGGGGCCTAGGCCGAGGTGGGGGCCTCACCGTGGCGTGCGGTCGCAGAAGGGAGCGAGGGCGTCGTCGTCGAAGGGAAGAGGGCAGGGGGTCACCGTCGAGTGGGGAGGAAGGAGGCGCAGCATGGCTCCCCGCCGGCGGCAAACGCGCCGATGCCGCGGCCCTGGTGGCGCCAAGACCCCGTCGAAGGGGCGCCGCCCGAAGCTGGTTGCGCCCCGATTCCATTCCCGCCGGAATCGGGGCCGATCGAGGAGGGCACCCTCGGCGCCATAGCTCCAAAGTTCCGGCCATGGCAACTGTTCGCCGGTTTTCAGAGAGGTACAGAGGAGCAGAAAGGTAGGGGAGACAGTGGAGATGGGCGATCGGCGGCTGGAGGAGGAAGAGGAAGGAGTGGCTAGGGTTTTGGGAGGTGGAGGTGGCTTTAAGGGAGGGGAAAAGTGAGGGGAGGGGACCATGGCGTGGTGCTCTCCTCTGAGGAAAACGACAGGAGGCACGTTCAGGCTCTCCTCGTGTGTACTACGTACGGAGAGGAAGAGGGTCTTCGGTGGGCTGCTTGGCTAGGTCTTGGGCCAGCTAGATGGGTTGGGCTGGGGAGAAAGAAAGGGATGGGGTGGGCTGTCTCCTCCTCTTGGGAATTTTTTTCCTTTCTTTTTTTTGTAAGAGATCAAAGAGGGAGAGAGAAAAGGACTTGGGGTTTTTGTTATGAACTACTTTCATTAATTTTTTAAAACAGAAAAGAAAGCAAAAGCTAACATTATTTTCCAGGGTTGAAACTTTAATTGATTTAAAGTTGCTAGTTGAATTTCAAATAATGTTGGATTTGGGAATTTTGGAAATAACAAATTATATTAAATAGGTTCAAGCAATTATGAAAACATTATTAGCTTTAATTTATTTGTAAGATTTTAATTTTTAAAACTCCCATTTGAAATTGCCAAGTAGGAGTTGATTTGATTTGAAAGTGTTGTTTGCATTTACCATTAGGGTGTTGAACAATTTAAATTGTTTTGAAGTTTTGAGTGGTTTGGAAAACATGATGCAATGCTTATGGGATGCAGATGATGCAAGCAAAAAGAAAACAAACAGGTAACACCCCAGGTGTTACAGACGACACCACTAACAAGGGATTGCGCCCTCGCAATCCACCTGCTAACCCGGGAGGGGAAAGAAGTTCGACTATCGATTCTTCGTGCTTCCAGTTGATCTCCTCGACACCACTAACAAGGGATTCTTGCTCGTAGTGACGACGATGTTCTTCCACCAGGAATCTTCCGATGATCGAACCTATTAGGTTAAAGGCTCAGAAAACGTCCACCCACGTAGGATCCTAACACTTTGAAAGATAGACAAGGGGGGAAGACTCCAAAACAAATGAGATAGAAGGAGAAGTAGAATAGAGATAAGGAGAAAACAAGAATCCTATTGAGATGTTTTTCCAAAATAGTTTAGCAGAAATAGTTTTTGACACTCTAAAAACAACGACCGTTAGCGAGGTTAACCTACAGGCTTTGCGGACCCGTTGCTTCGATAACCATTCGTATTGAAACAATCTCGGGAATCGGAACCAAGGCTCTGATACCATTTGTGACGCCCCGAGATCGGGCACTATGCAGATTTCAGCATTCCCGCCAAAATCCACATAATAACCGATTCCAGGTTGCCACTTGTGATAACATTACAACAGTTCACGAATAATCCACAATTACAACAGAAACAGATAGATACAAGATGACTCAAACGAGCCAAGGATACAACTGATACAATACAAAGATCCAAATAACAGCGGAAGAAACAACATAGCGTCCGACTACGGACAAGATACAAATTGGACTAAGAGTCCTGAAAAAAAAACGAGAGCGTCCAATCCCTGCCCAGGCCAAGCCGGAGGGATTCCCAAGCTAACGTCGTCAGACTTCATACCTGTTGACTGCAATTTGGAATTTGCAGCCACGAAAGAGATTCGTGGGTCAGTACGGTTAAGTACTGGCAAGTGGAATAAAACCCATACTCACAAGATACCGGCGTAGCCAGTCATCACAAGATACAAATACTTTAGGATCAACGGAAGGAAGGGGGTATAGCAAATAAGCGACAGCGGGCTGCACTAACCAACTACAGAGAGATACTACAACTTCCGGCTAACAGAAAGGAGATAAGATCGAGTATCGTAACCAACTGAAAGATAACTTCAAACAAACCCATCCTGGATCTCGCCCCTTATCCAAAGAAGCAATCCGAGGATAACTCACACAGTTGGATTAATGAATAATGGATCAGGTTGTTGTGTCAATAAGACTATTACTAATCAAGTTATTATCATTAGGTGTAAGTTGTCTGAGTACTTGTTAGCCAGTACTTTCACCAAGTAATCCATAACCGCGGAAAACACGGCTTCTCGAGAAGATTTATCCCTGCAGGGGTGTGCTCCAGTACCCGTACACACTCAAGCCACCAACTAAAACTTAGGTGGACTTGACACGACCCAAACCATCTCTACAACCCATCCTAGGAGCCACGGAGCTATAAGGTCCCGGCCAGTCCGCTAAGCGCAGGGTGAAAACCACACCCCCGGCACCACATGCCTCGCCCTATATGCATCAACATCATCATAAGTAACCATGGGGGATCCACCCATTATGCAAGGAGCAAATGGAACACCCGAACTAAGTGTGGCTCTTCGGACAAGCTGCAGATCAGGTCTAAGTCGAGGGGGTCCCATACTACCACCCGGATGCGGTGAGCACGCTCATCATGGATCAGTAGACAAGACCCTTTTCCTAATTAAGTTCGACACTAGCAGGCCTCAAAACCACAAAGGGCCTCCTGCCGGTGCCTTATCAGCATATTATTAATAACAGGTTGATTGATTAACATCGAGCCCCCAGAACAATAAGAGTAATCTAGTAACGGAAAGTAACGGGTAACAGACTCGAGCAAAACAACCTAAGCATGTTAGTAAGACACTGGCTCAACCAAAGGGGTGATAGGAGTGGAGGTGAGGCAATATCAAGGTTAAGGGATTCATGTGATGGGTTCGTAACAGAAACAACTACTACTAAGGCTAGCAGAAAAGAACAACGGAAAGAATCGGTAACAAGTGATGAAAGGCAGCCATATGGCAGCAAGTGAGTATACTTGCCTGAGATCCCGCAAGGTAGCAGAACTTGTCGTTGCTCACATCATCTCAACGTCCTATCCGGGAAGAAGCAACGAACCTCGAACAAACACCGGATGCAACAATTACTACTACGGCAAAAGATCCAGCATGATCCTATTGTTATATGCATGACATGGCAAGATGCAACAGGGAAAACAACTTAAGCAATTTAATCGGAACCGGAGTCCGGAGAAATAGGAATTGGTTCAAGTTGTTTATCTAACCATCAAGTTAAATGTTGTTTAGCATGGAAAACAATAAAGTAGATGAGTTAGGCAATTTAAATGGAATGGGGTAACAGTTGGAATTAATTAGCCCACACATTCCAGATGTTGTCATATAGATGAACATGCATAACAAACCTAAAATGCACAATGCAAGAGGCAAACAGAGATATGAATGGCATGAACATGTTATTGACATGAAACTGATTGGAAAACATATTTTATTTGTTCGATTTGGAATTAAAATGAATTAGTTATGAATTTTGGCAATTTAATTGCATTAAATAAGAGGTGAAACGATTATTCAATTTAATTGTTGCAAACCAGAAAACAAAGTTGATATTCAAGTGTGGCATGTGATTTTGGATGAAAAACATGTTTGGAGTATTTAATTTGGAGCAACCATTTGCAAGTTATTAATTATGCCATTTAATTAACCAAATTAAGGATTATTAAATAACATTAATTTTAATTGCCCAAATTGAAAAACAAAGTTGATAAACAGGAAGTACATTGAATTTGGACTTAAAAACATATTTTATTTGAGTTGATTGAACTAATGAATTAATTATGGAATTAACCAAATTGGAAAAGAATTGTTTGAATTTGAAATTTGAAACAATTTGGAATGTGCAAAACAGATAACAAATGTGATATTTGAAAAGTTCATGGAATTTTGATTGGAATACATATAAAATTTGTGCAAATTGGAGTTACCAATTAAAAGTTATGATTTATAGAAGATTCACTCGTTTTTCTGGAATTTTGGAAAATAGAAAAAAGGCTTGGAAATTTTTGTCACGCAGGGCATCTGTACCCAGTGCCTATGACCAGTGGGGTCGTGCACAGGTGGCATCCACGTGTCGCGCGAGTGTGGGCTGACCTGGCCACTGGGTCACTGCCGGGTGGGCCGCACCCGCGCGGTGGAAATAGCCAAAAAAGGTGGAGCCTTTTGCCTCCATGAGGAGTCGATCCAGGGATCTCCTGGGTTGCAGCGCAGCAAGCCAACCACTAGGCTATTCGAGTTCTCCTGTTAGTAACCGGATCGGTGGGATTAAGAGGCGACCGACGCGGTACTGAACTTTTTAACACCACGATTCAGAGAACAGATCGATCGAGGAGGACGAGCTGCGCTCACCGCTCGATGGCGGGGCGATCAGAGCAGGGGAAGGAGAGGGGCCTAGGCCGAGGTGGGGGCCTCACCGTGGCGTGCGGTCGCAGAAGGGAGCGAGGGCGTCGTCGTCGAAGGGAAGAGGGCAGGGGGTCGCCGTCGAGTGGGGAGGAAGGAGGCGCAGCATGGCTCCCCGCCGGCGGCAAACGCGCCGATGCCGCGGCCCTGGTGGCGCCAAGACCCCGTCGAAGGGGCGCCGCCCGAAGCTGGTTGCGCCCCGATTCCATTCCCGCCGGAATCGGGGCCGATCGAGGAGGGCACCCTCGGCGCCATAGCTCCAAAGTTCCGGCCATGGCAACTGTTCGCCGGTTTTCAGAGAGGTACAAAGGAGCAGAAAGGTAGGGGAGACAGTGGAGATGGGCGATCGGCGGCTAGAGGAGGAAGAGGAAGGAGTGGCTAGGGTTTTGGGTGGGAGGTGGCTTTAAGGGAGGGAAAAGTGAGGGGAGGGGACCATGGCGTGGTGCTCTCCTCTGAGGAAAACGACAGGAGGCACGTTCAGGCTCTCCTCGTGTGTACTGCGTACGGAGAGGAAGAGGGTCTTCGGTGGGCTGCTTGGCTAGGTCTTGGGCCAGCTAGATGGGTTGGGCTGGGGAGAAAGAAAGGGATGGGGTGGGCTGTCTCCTCCTCTTGGGAATTTTTTTCCTTTCTTTTTTTTGTAAGAGATCAAAGAGGGAGAGAGAGAAAAGGACTTGGGGTTTTTGTTATGAACTACTTTCATTAATTTTTTAAAACAGAAAAGAAAGCAAAAGCTAACATTATTTTCCAGTGTTGAAACTTTAATTGATTTAAAGTTGCTAGTTGAATTTCAAATAATGTTGGATTTGGGAATTTTGGAAATAACAAATTATATTAAATAGGTTCAAGCAATTATGAAAACATTATTAGCTTTAATTTATTTGTAAGATTTTAATTTTTAAAACTCCCATTTGAAACATTGCCAAGTAGGAGTTGATTTGATTTGAAAGTGTTGTTTGCATTTACCATTAGGGTGTTGAACAATTTAAATTGTTTTGAAGTTTTGAGTGGTTTGGAAAACATGATGCAATGCTTATGGGATGCAGATGATGCAAGCAAAAAGAAAACAAACAGGTAACACCCCAGGTGTTACAATCAATTCCTAAGAGTTTTCCCTCTCACCTCGGTGTATCCGTTCAACACTTCACGATGCTACGAATCAACCTCTTCGAGAAGAGAACCATAAGGTTCGAGAAGATCATTCAAACTGGTGTTCCTTCTTTCTTTCTCCTTCAGGAATCTCGGAACGATATTCTTATAAGGGGGGTAGATTTGTGACATCCCTGTTTTGCTACATTAGGGTGTTGGTGTGTTGTTGGCATCTCATACATGCATGAAAACTTTGTTACAATTTTGCATTTGTAAATAACAAATCAAATGACCGAAAATCACTTAAAGTGGTCCCCCAAAATTTGTTCTAAAAACAAATTCAATTTTGGAAGAAAAAAAATATGGTGTGGTAGGAAATTTGTTGAGGTTTCCAAAAACTATTTTTTCTAATTTTTCTGTTTGCAAAAAGGCCCCCAAAATTTCTGTTTCTGTGCTGTTTTCAAATAGAAAAGGACCATTTTGTAAAACCTGGAAATCTTGGGATGGTTTTCGAAAAACTTCTTGTCTCGCTGTCCTCCTCCGCGCACGACAGAGCAGGCAGCTCGCCGCCGGTGAGCCATGCAGCTGCCTGCGTCGACGCCAACCGCAGAGGGAGACGTCATGCCCCTCCTCTCTCTCGCAGAACCCTTCACCTCCATCCCTTTCTCGCTCTCTGTTCCAGTGAAGACCCTAACCCGAAACCCTCGCCGCCGGTGATTTGTCCTCGCCGCCGATACCGGCCTCGCCGTGCTCATCGGAGACCGCCATCGTCCCTGTCGTCCTCTCCTCTATTCCTAGGCTGAAGGAATCGAGCTGGCACGGTCTCTATCGCCGGGAGTCATCGTCTTCCCCAACTCCGGCCGGAGGTCGCCTCGGTCGATTCCGGTGCCCCGCCGCCTTTCCGGCCTCAACGACTCCACATATAAGCCCCTGGTGAGTTCCTCACCCTCCCTGTGCCCTCCGTTTGGCCTCTAGACGGCGATTCCCTTGTTTCCGTCATGAACGGACGGCCGCCGCAGCCATTGCTCGTCGCCGGCACTTCTCCGGTGCCAACTAGAGGGTGGCGCCGCCACCATTAGGTCGGCCTCGGTCCCCTCTCGCCCCTGGTGCAATTTGTTTCGGGAAATTCGCGAGGAATCGAGCAATTGCTTCCACAGCAGAGCCCCTCTGGCCGTCTCTGATGCAAGGATGAGGTCACAGTGACGTCATAACCCTTTTTTAGTAATTCCAGAAATTCTAGAAAAGGAAATAAAATTGATAAATGAATAACTTTAATTATGTTAACCACAAAAATAAAAGGAAAGTATGATTTTGTTCAGAAAAATATAATCTACCCAAATATATGATTTTCACACATGTTTGAGAAAGTTGATTTTTGGACATTATTTGAATTTGTTTAATTCTTTTAAAATGGAAAAATAAGTTTTTATTCAATAAAATTAGAAAAACAAAAGGTTATATACCAAATTGCACAAAATGACAAATTCAATCTAGTTATGATGTTTATAAACCCATTTGAGCAATTTAATTGGTACCTACTTTCATAATCAACCGAATTGCCCCCCCCCCCGGGGTCTATTTCGGGCTAATTTCAGTAAAATTTCAGAATTATCATACGAAACCTAGCAACCCATTGAACCTGTCTAGGGCTTTATTTCAGTGAATTAACTTTCTCATGCATACATGTTGCACATTGCATCGATGCCATGTGTTTCCCCCTCGGTAGAACGTGACTCCGAAGAGAAGGCCAGCAATCCAGTGGTGAATACTTGATCTTAACCGACAAGTCAAGCACTTATCCCAGAAGACATTTCAATTGGTTTTCTTATTACCAAGGCAAGCATAACCTATTATCTGCTCATATATGTTTTCCAACAACATTTGACTCTCGTACTTCGCATTCGATTCCAAAGTATTTGATGCTAGTAGATATAGTTCACCTATATATTGCATTGCCTCAGAATCCCGATCCACTGCTCCTAGCCGCCATTGATTTTCTTGTGCGCATCGCCAGAGCCTCATATCTGCTTCCCTTAGCTTTACATGTTTGTTTACCTCTACTCCATCCGGTTGATGAATTAGAGTTGCGATAACCTTGTATGATATGATGACGTGGTGAGATGAGCACTGTGTGGTTAACTTGACTAAGGCTTGGACGGGAGGCCACTTGGGAAGCGGTTGTTCGTTCCGTACTTGCCAACCCTAGGAGTAAGGTCGGGGCGCAGAAGCCAAGACTGAGCGTACAACCATGCGCGATGGCCATGAGCCTCGCTCGACTAACTAACTTTTCGTCTATATCCGTGAGTCATGTAGTTTGGGAGTTCCATCTGCGTGTGAGTCAAAAACCATTTGTAGGTGTTTAGGGCGTGACCGGGACAAGTGATGAATGTACACGGATCTTGATCCCGCCTCACAGAACAGGTGCCGTCAGGAGGTGGCCAACTCCCTGTTGACCGGGTGGCCCTATTTGGGTTGACTCATGGATAGGTCCGAGCAAGCTAAAGGTCCTGGCCGAGCACACTCTACCGGCACATCGTCGGAATTGTGCCAATAGCTTGGCATTAAGAGTCGGTTGGTACGTGTGCGTAAAGTGTACCCCCTACAGGGATAAATATTTCGGAAAGCCGTGTCCGCGGTTAAGGACGACTTGGTGGAAGTATTTTGGCCATAGATAACCTGAACGTGGCGTAAAAGATGTTGACAAAGCATGGAGTCAATAGATGAAGGGTGCCTCCTCAGAGATGATGAGAGGGGTGATCCTTGTAGCATGTGAGATGCTAGGAAATGATGTTGGTGGATGAAAAGAATGATGATTACAGTAGTTGAGTTTCTCATCTGGTTTGAAAACCTTCTATGAGACGTGCTATTCTTCCTTGACTTGCAAAACAAAGATTGCCTTACGCAAATCAGCCTTCATTAAACCCTTTCTGAAGATAGCAGATATATAATAGGTTAACTAAGTCTTGTTGAGTACCTCTCGTAGTCAGGTTTACTTAATTTTGGTTCAGGTGAAGATCTCACATCGGTGGTGATTCAACGTGGACATCGACGACTAGTTTGCGGTTCCCAGGTATCAGCCTGGAATCTATGGGCTGGGACGTTGCCTTATGTTGCGGCCTCTTAGGCCGTTTTGGTTCTTGTTGATTAGAAACATAATTTGCCTTCCGTTGTCTGATGTAATGTTGGGTCGTGTGACCTCTGCTTGTAAGCTATGCTCTAGTAACACCTGTTTAATACAGCTTCCATGTTTAGAGTACTGCTTTGATCGGTTCTTGGTTTTGAGCCCATTGTTATACAGTTTTGGCTATGCCTGCATAGTTGTCGCAGTCGAGGGGTTGTGGAGCCGATGATCCATGTCCGAGCCCGCCTGCCGATGTGATTCGGCCTGGGCTAGGTAAGCCCGGTAACCCTCGATTGTTGTTGCACTTCCTGGACACATAGCTGCTCTGTATAGCTTTGGTCCCGTTTCCTTCAGTTTCATACGATTCGTGGACGCTTTGATATGCATAGTTGGTTATGACTAGCATGGATACAAGGAGTAGTAGACTGGGGATCCGGACTACATGCCGATGAATCCAGTCTGCCTGCCGTTGTTTGTTGCGGCCGGGGCTGGTAACCCTGAAGCCCTTGTGAGTCCATGGCTAGGAGCACATAACAGTATGTATATCTCTGGGTTCAGGGTCGTGACAACCACAGGTTTATGGAGTGAGGTGCCGATAAATAAAATACGGACAAGAAGCATCACAACTAGCAATACAATAATCATTCTAGCAAGTAAATCCCTCTCATATAATTTAAATCGAAACAAGTAAACGAAGTCACAATAACGATGCAAAAAGGAAATCAAAATTGGTGAAGGCAAACTTCATTCTTGGTCACAGAACAATTAACAATGTACTCATCTTTCAATCAGGGTCTTTATATTAGAGCTTATATCTACAAAGTTTAACATGCTCAATCATAAAATTTCTTTGCAATCATTGGTAACTGTCAAAGTGGTATTCAAACAGATAAAACATTTGTACTAAACAAGTAAGAATAAGGAACATGATTGAGTAAATAAACATATAGATGGATGAGTCACAACAACTCAAATGCTTGTGTAAAACCGAAGGAAATAGGTTTACCGAGTCAACATAAAAGTAAAAGATAGACCCTTTGCAGAGGGAAGCAGGGATTAACTCATGTTCTAGAGCTTTTATTTTGTAAAACAGAGGCATAAAATGTTTGACACTCCTCCCAACCATCTTACATAAACCATGGCTAACCAAATCCTCGGGTGCCTGCCAACAATCACATACCATGGAGGAGTGTCTAATTTTTAGAGAGGTGTGTATGTCTATGTCAACGAATGGCAAACAGAAAATACCGTACATTACAAAACTCACAAGAGCGGATCCCTGATGCTCGTGATAAACACGTTTGATGGGAGACCCCAAGAGGAGGGTCTGATGAGCACAACGGTAGGTATTTCCCATTAGTTAGGAACCAAGGTTATCAATCCAGTAGCAGAAAGAGGACGTTCGGAAGGTTGATGCCACTAACGGTGGTGCTGGCGCTTCATTGGTGTCAGCAACAACGTGGAACCTCCACACAACACAACCAAAATACTTTGCCCCAACGGTACAGTGAGGTTGTCAATCTCACCGGTCTTGCTGAAAACAAAGATTAGACGTATAGTGTGGAAAACAAAGTATGATTGAACTAAGTAAAGAAAGCAGGAAATAGTTGTGGTTTGTTTTAACAGTACGTGTCGAAAAATGGACAGGGGTTCATAGTTTCACTAGTCGTGTCTCTCCATAAAAGATAGTATGCTGGGTGAACAAATTACAGCTGGGCAATCGACTAATAGAGGTTAAACCGTAGTGCACAATATGACATGAAGATTACTATGGTAATTAGTGCGGGCATTACAACAAGATACATAGACTGACATCCATCTGCATCTATGACTAATAATCCACCCTCAAGTTATCATCTGAACCCCCTTAGGTATTAAGTTGCAAGCAATAGATAAATGCATTAAACAAAGTGTGTAATGTAAGCAATGATTATGCACGCGCGCACTCTCACCGCTGTTTTCTCCCTAATGGCAACAACACATCCTCCCCCTTCACGTTTCTGTCACTCGAGCAAGGCGAAAAGGAGGCATGAACCCACTATCGAGCATAAATACTCCCTCTTGGAGTCACTAGCAGCTACTTGGCCAGAGTAACCAGTAGCAACAAAAAGCATGCAAGATCACAAATAACTTATGCACATAAAGACTATTAGCAACTTGGCATAAGTTCAATATTCATCGGATCCCAGCAAACACAGCGCAGAGAATTACATAAGATCAATCTCGATCATGATAGGCAGCTCACGAGATCTAAACATGGAGGCATATGAGGAGAAGACAACCATCTAGCTATAGCTACAAACCGTAGTCCAAGGATGAACTACTCACGCATCACTCCTGAGGTTGGCATGGTGATGTAGAAGCCTCCGCTGATGATCTCCTCTCTGGTAGGGTGCCGGAAATAGCTTTAGAACCCCCTGATCTAGGGTTGACGATGACGGGGGCTGTAGAACTTTTCAAGGATTTTTTATCAGGTGTTTAGGGTTTTCCATCTGGGGGGGGGGGCTTAAATAGGCAATGGGGTAGAGGCGGTGGAGCTGCAGGGGACCCACACCTATAGGTGGTGCGGCCAAGAGGGGCCACGCCACCCTATGGAGTGGCCCCCCTGTTGCCCCTCTTCGACTCCTCTTCGGTGTTCTGGATGCTTCCGGGGAAAATAGGAACTTCGGGATTTGTGGGGTCTAATTCCGAGAATATTTGCAGAACAACTATTCTAAAACCAGGAAGAGCAGAAAACAGGGAACTGACACTTGGCATGTTTTTTATAGGTTAGTCCCGGAAAACGTATAAAAATGCTATAAATAAGGGAGAAAACAAGTAGCAATTGGCAAAATATGATCATGGAGCATCAGAAATTATAGATACGTTGGAGACGTATCAAGCATCCCAAGCTAAGTTCATACTCGTCCTCGAGTAGGTAAACAATAAAACAATAATTTCTCAGGTGATATGCTACTAACATAAACTTGATCAATCTAATGTAAAAGCATATGCACGCTGAGATCATAAAACTGTAAACACAGGCATGATAAATAAACCTATAATAATAAAGCATAGCAATTACTTTGCATCACGAAGAGTAAATATAAAAAGGATCATGAATAATAATGCAAAGAAAGGTAAACGCTTGTTTCAGGTATAGAGAAAGCATGGCAAAGTGATATTTCGATAGGCCTTAAGAGTGGGGCAAAACATAAATGCCGGGTTACCTTCAAGGTTCATGAGGAAGACTAGAACAAATGATATCACATCATGAAGTAATTATTGATGCTTATGGGACAAATGCACATAGAACTCAGAATTGGAAAAATGCTCTCTCAATTGTGCATAAAGTTAGAAGATGGAGACTCAACATAAAAGTAAAAGAAAGGCCCTTCGCAGAGGGGAGCAGGGATCACTCATGTGCTAGAGATTCTATTTTATTAAACAGAGCTATTAAAAGTTTGACACTCCTCCCATCCATCTTTCACAAACCATGGCTAACCGAATCCTCGGGTGCCTGCCAACAATCACATATCGTGGAGGAATGTCTATATTTTGGAAAATGTATGCTAATGTCAACGAATGGTAAACAGAAAATACAGTACGTCACAAGCCAAGTGGATTCACGAGAGCGACTCCCATGGTGAAGGACGCAACTGGTGTAGAAGGTCATCCCTCTTTCTCTTTTTTTTACACAATTATGCTTTGACTGATAAATCAGGGGCAAAAATAGTGAAGAGAATTTGTTTGCATTTATTTGGGGCTGGGCTCCCCGCTGCCAGCTCTTCTATCATTTGGATAAGCGGTTGAAGCCACTAGTCCAGGGTGTGAAATCCAATCAACAAGTGAGATAAAGATTCTCTATTTACGTCCTCATGAGCAAAAACAGGAACATAAATCAGGAGTAATTTTGAAGGTTTTAAAGGTAACACATGAGCAATTTACTTTGGAATGGCAGTTAAATACCACATGTAGGTAGGTATGGTGGACACAATGGGAAAAACTTTGGTTTAAGGGAGTTTGGATGCACGAGTAGAGCTCATACTCAGTACATGTGGAGGCTAGCAAAAGACTGGGAGCGACAAATCAAGAGAGCATAAGAGCCATAATCATGCATAGCGACATAAGCTTCATTAATTAAAACATAAGAAGTATCACAAGTTAAAAAACTAAGTGGTAATGGAGGCTATTAATGACTGGTTTGTAGTCATAAATATTCATGACTGGTTTGTAGTCATAAACATGGTGTGAGCATGCGCCAAGTCATCCAAATAAAACATTCGAAAGAGAATGCCATAAATTGATGCTTTACTATGACAAGAACAACTCACGAATCTTTCAATACATATTAAACACTCTCAGCTATTTCCGGCTAATCATGCTACTCAATAACCACAAGTCTTTAAAACTAAAATAACATTTAGCATGTCATGAAAATGTCCTAGCCAGAGTCTATACAAGCTTCTACTAGTGCTGTTATAAATTCTACTTCAAGCAACAGTTTTCTTTCTCCCAACAAGCACCATACAAAACATGCTTTAACAATAATAATCTTTATGATACAGAAAGAAAACATGAGAGTACTCACTTAACACTACTAAAACCAACAGCTCTAATAAGAGATGCACGCAAAACAGGAGCTAAATAAATGCAGCAGCTAGACAGAGATTAAGAATACAACGTATTCTCATGAAAAAGTGGAGCATGTCACTCTCCAATAAAAGAATGCTGGGGTCCAACCAAGCTTATGATACAAACGTTTGTTGGGAGACCCCAAGAGGAGGCTGTGATGAGCACAGCGGCAGGTATTTCCCCTTAGTTAGGAACCAAGGTTATCAATCCAGTAGGAGAAAGAGGACCTTTTGAAGGTTGACGCCACTGACGGTGGTGTTGGCGCTTCACCGGTGTCAGCAACAACGTGGAACCTGCACACAACACAACCAAAATACTTTGCCCCAACAGTACAGTGAGGTTGTCAATCTCACCGATCTTGCTCAAAACAAAGATTAGATGTATAGTGTGGAAAATAGTGTATGCTTGCAGTAAGTAAAAAAAGCAGGAAATAGTTGTGGTTTTTTAACAGTGTTGAAAAATGGACCGGGGGTCATAGTTTCACTAGTGGTGTCTCTCCATAAAAGATAGCATGCTGGGTGAGCAAATTACAGCTGGGCAATTGACAAATAAAGGTTGCACCATAGTGCACAATATGACATGAAGATTACTATGGTATTTAGTGCGGGCATTACAACAAGATACATAGACCGACATCCATCTGCATCTATGACTAATAATCCACCCTCAGGTTATCATCCGAACCACCTTAGGTATTAAGTTGCAAGCAACAAATAATTGCATTAAACAAAGTGTGTAATTTAAGCAATGATTATGCACGTGGGCACTCTCACCGCTGTTTTCTCTGTAATGGAAACAACACATCATCCCCCTTCACGTTTCTGTCACTCGAGCAAGGCAAAAAGGAGGCATGAACCCACTATCGAGCATAAATACTCCCTCTTGGAGTCACTAGCAACTACTTGGCCAGAGTAACCACTAGCAACGGAAAGTATACAAGATCACAAATAGCATATGCAAATAAAGACTATAATCAACTTGGTATAAGGTCAATATTCATCGGATCCCAGCAATCACAGCACATAGAATTACATAAGATCAATCTCGATCATGATAGGCATATCAGGAGATCTAAACATGGAGGCATATGAGGAGAAGACGACCATCTAGCTACAGCTACGAACCCGTAGTCCAAGGATGAACTACTCACGCATCACTCCGGAGGCAGGTGATGACCCACAAGTATAGGGGGTGTATCGTAGTACTTTTGATAAATAAGAGTGTCGAACCCAACGAGGAGCAGAAGGTATTGACAAGCAGTTTCGATGACGGAATAACTGTAAATACTATAAAACAGATTTGTAGGGGTTTTTGATACTGCAGATAAATAAAGTGCGAGTAAATAAAATGCTGTAGTAATAATTGCAGCGAGTGGCCCAATCCTTTCTTCAGCAAAGGACAAGCCTGTGAGTTTACTTATGATTAACAAACGTTCTCGAGGACACACGGGAGGTTTCTATCAAGTGTTTTTGTTCCATGCAGCTAAATAACTTTGGTGTTTTGATAAGTGTTGTGTGTGTGAATCTATGATAATGTACCGTCCCATCCAAGACTAATACATACTTGTGATTATACCCCTTGCAAGCATCCGCAACTACAAGAAAGTAATTAAGAAATAAATCTAACCACAGCTTTAAACTCCGGGATCCTACGCTCCCTCGTGTAATGGTTTCCTAACGAGGGTTTAGGTTTCTGTCACGCCAGCAACCCCACAATTAGTAGCCAAATACATGATGCATTCCCCTATGCCCATAAATGGTGAAGTATCATGTATTCGACGTTCACATGACACCACTAGAAGAATAACACCACAACTTAAATATCAAATATTAATATTATTCAACATTACTTCACTACTAACAACTTGACTTCTCCCATGTCCTCAAGAACAACACGAACTACTCACAATACATCATATGGATCATAATCAGATGTGATATAATGGGGATAACAATCTGGTCATAAAGTGCAAACACCGTTAAATCTCCCAAGCATCAACTACTAATAAGTAATCCACACCGGGAGAGAGATCTAATGTAAAACAATGATAGATGCCCCTAATTGTTACAGCGGGATGAAGGTGGATGATGAGGGTGATGGTGCTGGTGGTGATGACAATGATGATGAGGATCTTGATGATGCCCGGAGCGATTACGATGATGATGGCGGTGATTTTCCCTCTCCGGAGAGGAATTTCCCTGGCAAATTTCTCCTTGCCAGAGAGCTTTTCTCTCTCGGGTGTTTTCCACCCCGCAGCGGCGGCAGAATAATTCTTCGAGGATGGAATGAGGCTTAGGGTTCCCTCAGGGCCAGGGGGGCCAAAGATGACCCCCGGAGGTGGGCCAGGGTGGCCACACCCCTAGGTGACGCAGCTAGGGGGAGGACGCGCCACCCCCTAGGTGTGGGCCCCTGGTGGCCCCCCTCTGGCTCTCCTTTTGGCTGTGTTCCTGCTTGGGACTTTTAGGAACCATCGGATGTCCCCCTTCTTTTTCCGATCTTCTGAAATATGGTATCTCAACGATGCTTTTTCCATCAGATTTCTGATCCCGGTGTTTATTCTCCAAAAATATAAAACATGCAAAATAAGATAAAATAACATAAGAGATGCACCATAACATGAAATATATCGATGAATGACAGAAAATTATGATATAAAATAGTGATGCAAAATGGACGTATCATCATGCATGGTGATGTAGAAGCCTCCGGTGATGATATCCTCTCTGGCAGGGTGCGAAAACAGCTTCAGAACCTCCCTGATCTAGGGTTGAGGGTGACGGCGGCTGTTGAACTTTTTGTGGATTTTTTATTAGGTGTTTAGGGTTTTCTATCCGGGGGGCTTAAATAGTCGAAAGGGCAAAGGCGGTGGAGGCAAGGGGGCCCCACACCCATAGCTGGCGCGGCCAAGGGGGCACCCTATGGTGTGGCCCCCCTATTGTCCCTATTCGACTCCTCTTCGGTGTTCTGGATGCTTCTGGGGAAAATAGGAACTTTGGGCTTTGTGGGGCCAATTCCGAGAATGTTTGCAGAACAACTTTTCTATAACCAAAAATAGCAGAAAACAGGGAACTGGCACTTGGCATCTTGTTAATAGGTTAGTCCTAGAAAACATATAAAAATGCTATAAATAAGGGAGAAAACAAGTATCAATTGGAAAAATATGATCATGGAGCATCAGAAATTATAGATACGTTGGAGACGTATCACTCCCATTGAAGGATGCAACTGGTGTAGAGGGTCATCCCTCTTTCTCTTTTGTTTACACAATTATGCTTTGACTGATAAATCAGAGGCAAAAATAGTGAAGAGAATTTGTATTACTATTTGGGGCTGGGCACCTCGCTGCCAGCTCTTCTAGCATTTGGATAAGCGGATGAAGCCACTAGTCCAGGTGTGTGAAGTCCAATCAACAAGTGAGATAAAGATTCTCTATTTGCGTACTCATGAGCTAAAACAGGAACGCAAAACATGAATAATTTTGAATGTTTTAAAGGTCCTAAACAAGCAATTTACTTGGAGGGGCGGTTAAATACCACATATAGGGAGGCATGGTGGACACAAATGGCATGGTTTTGGGCTCAAGGTTTGGATGCATGAGAAGCATTCCCTCTCAGTACATGTTTTTGGCTATCAAGGTCGGGTAGCAAGCATAAGAATTGAGGGAAAACAAACATCAATATATATGATAAAACCAATCATGCAATCTTCCTTGAGAAGTACAAACAATCTTACTTGAGAATACTAAGCTTATGGGATAGCAAGGAAGAAAGATCATGGAACAATATATCTACATGAAACTCCCTCTTCTCCACTTAAGTCTCAAAGTATTGTTGCTACTAACCAATGCTAAGTTTGCCAAAACGAACTAGATTAAATTGATACTCCAATATTGATACCAATACTAATAACAAGATCAACAAAATAACAGAAATTGCAAGCTAAAATAAAGTGTAGAATATGATGAAACTACTCCTTAATATTCCATTACGGCAACTCAAACCAAGGGATATAACGGTAACCAACTAAAGAGTGATACTTCCATACTCCAAACCATACTATATGATATTTCCTCTACTCATGATATGACTCTACTAGAAGGTAAAAGGGGTGAACGATAGAGATGTGATACCGCGGCACTCCTCCAAGCTTGGAACAAACCAAGGGGATGCCAATACTGTAGACGAATTAATTCTTAAGTGGTGGTGGTGAACCCTTCTCAATGAGCTTATCAATTGATTTCGTCAAATCTTCCATTGCGAACATAAGAATATGCATCATCTCCGTATTGTGATCAATATGGTTCGCATGCTGGTCAGACGGTGAATCCCAGCCATCAAGATTTTTTCCCCACACTTCCTTAGGGAGAGAGCTTCCTTCACCTGGAACTGGTGTCCTTGAAGCTAAACAATGACGTCGGGCCTTCCCTCCAGTGCTCATCCTTGCCATTTGCTTCAATGGTTTTGCAACCACTCCAATGCTTTCAATGGTTACGCGTGGATGCACTCGTGAGTCTTCTTCTACATCTCCTTCAGCTCCACTATCGATCTCCTCCTTCGGCTTCCGGCCTTGGAGATCATCTTCCTTCGAGCCCTTCCCCTTGTTGTTGTTGCGGAGACCATGGTGCTTCTAAACTGAAAAAATCTCCTGGCAGAAACAGGTCGAAACAAAAACACGACGAAAAAACGATATACGGACCTCGGGGGGGTCCGGGGGATTATACAACAAAAATATACATAACGAAAGGAAAGCCCAGGTCAAAAATGAGCCGGAGAGGGGCTCCGTGGCGCACATACCATAGCCAGGCGCGACCAGGGGTGGGCCCGCACCCAGGCATGGTATGGTGCCCTCGGGCATCGTCTCCAACTCCCCTTCGGCCCGATATTTTTTATATTTTCCAAAAATCAACAATTTATAACCTCGAAGGTATTCCGCGATTTTTTTTTACCAGAACTGTTACCTATTTGAAAACGGACCCTGCAGATTCTGGAATCTTCTCTCTAATGAAGTTCTCCGGACTCATTACTTGAATAACATCAACATCTTCGTCATAAGAATTCCCAGAAATATAATTTTGAGTCTTTGCCCATTTACCACTTGTGTAGTGTTATCTTTAAGGGAAGTAATTTTTATTTCACCCGAACGATACACTTCTTCAATAATATAAGGTCCTTCCCATCTAGAGAGTAATTTTCCTGCAAAAAATCTGAGACGAGACCGATACAATAGGACTTTCTCACCAACATGAAACTCTCCTTTAAGGATCCTATTATCATGCCATTGTTTAACTTTCTCTTTAAAGAGTTTAGCATTTTCATAAGCTTCACATCTCCGTTAATCTAAATGATTCAAATCAAGCATTCTTTTCTCACCAGCAAGTTTAAAATCTTTATTTAGTTCTTTCATTTCCCAATAAGCTTTGTGTTCTAATTCTAAAGGCAAGTGACAAGCTTTTCCATAAAACATTTTATTAGGAGATATACCCATAGGATTTTTATAAGCAGTTCTATAAGCCCATAAAGCGTCATTAACCTTATCAGACCAATTCTTCCTAAATTTATTAAAAGTCTTTTGCAAGATAGATATAATTTACCTATTTGATAATTCTACTTGCTCACAAGTTTGAGGATGATAAGCTGAGGCAATTCTATGATTAACATCATATTTAGCAAGGTTTTTTTTAAGACCACCATGAATAAATTGAGAACCTCCATCAGTCATAAGATATCTAGGCACACCACACCCAGGAAAAATAAGATCTTTAACATTTTTAACGAGGTTTCACCATCAACACTTTTAGTATATACGTCTTCTACCCATTTAGTAACATAATCAACAATAACAAGAATATGTGTATAACCATTTGAAGGGGGAAAAGGACCCATAAAGTCAAATCCCCAACAATAAAAAGGTTCAATAGCAAGAGAATAACTCACAGGCATTTCATTACGTCTAGAAATATTACCAACACTTTGACATTCATCACAAGACAAAATAAATTTACGTGCATCTGTAAAGAGTGTAGGCCAATAGAAACCTGATTGTAGAACCTTTTGTGCGGTTCTATCTCCAGTGTGATATCCTCCATAAGCACTACCATGGAACTTCTTCAATATTTCTCGTTGTTCACAATCTGGAACACATCTTATCATAATACCATCTACTCCTTTATATAAGTGTGGGTCATCCCAAAAATAATGCCTCAAATCATAGAAGAATTTTCTTCTTTGCTGAGTTGTAAATGTTGGAGGCAAATACTTCGAAACAATGAAGTTAGCATAATTAGCATACCATGGACTATACTGGGATTTTACTTTTATTGGAGCCATTTGTTCATTTGGAAAACTATCATTAAGAGGAATAGGATCAAAATTAATATTTTCCAATCTAGACAAGTTATCAGCAATAGGGTTTTCAGCACCCTTCTTATCCACAATATGCAAATCAAACTCTTGTAAAAGAAATACCCATCTAATAAGCCTAGGCTTAACATCTTTCTTTTCCATAAGGTATCTAATAACATCATGATCAGTATGAATAGTAACCTTTTAATCAGCAATATAAGGTCTAAACTTATCACATGCAGAAACTACAGCTAAGAACTCTTTTTTAGTACTAGCATAATTCTTTTGAGCAGGATCAAGAGTCTTACTAGCATAATGAATAACATTCAATTTCTTATCTACTCGCTGTCCAAGAACAACACCTACAGCAAAATCACACTAGCATCACACATAATTTCAAAAGGTAAATTCCAATGAGGTGGTTGAACAATAGGAGCAGTAGTTAAAGCCTTCTTTAAAGTTTCAAAAGCTTCCTTGCAATCATCATCAAAAACAAAAGGTACATCTTTTTAAAAAATATTAGTAAGAGGTTTTAATATTTTAGAGAAATCTTTAATGAACCTCCTATAAAAACCAGAATGACCAAGAACACTACGAATACCTTTAAGATCCCTAGGATAGGGCATTTTCTCTATTGCTTTGTAGCGTTCCCACATTTAAATAATGTAAGGACACCTGTGTTATTGTGCTAGTCCATGGATCAATTGCTAGCATCACAGTACAAAATGAAATATCATGCAAATGCATCAATTTCTATTACATCGCATGATCCAGTCTTTACAAAATAGGATTACAACTTGCATAGTCTTAGAAGACTAGCAGAAAACAAAGAATTACAGTGGAAAACATAGTACAACATTGAGCCCATCTTCTTCATGTGCCACAGGCAAAACATGTTGGCGATAGTCTCGAGATCCTAAACGAAATCCTCACTCGTCTTCAGAAACATCTACAATATGGAATATGCAGCCACAAGGGAGTAAATACAATTTAATGTATTGGAAAGTAACACTATGGTGGATATAAAATGGCAGGACTAATACTACATGCTTATTTGGCTAGGTGGAGTTTTTGGCTAAGTTTGCATAAAGCAAGTTTTCTCCTATCTCTTTTATAAAAGAAAACTTTTCTTTTCAAAAGGGTGCCATCATTGGACTAAGATCCAAGCACCACAATTACTGTTCACTTGGTCAAAATTTTACTTATTGAAAATGGTGATGTGATTCTTCCGTCCTTACTTTTCCAGCTGCTCATAGTTGTCCATAACCGGGGACACGGCTAAGATCTTAGTTTGTTGACTCTACAGAGCTTGTGCACTTTCACCTTCAGACCCAACTCAACCCAAACATCCTATACACCCTGAGTGCATTAAGGAAAGGAGAAGAATCGAGACGAGATATTTCAGAAGCAAGAATCCAACCCAATGGACAAACCCGTTCCACCTATAATTATGCTACATCTGTTTGTCAAGCCCAGGCTGAACCCTCACAACTTAGTTGATCAAGACAGAGCCCATATGACTAAAGGCTGCACTGGAAGCAATCTAAACTTGGGGAACATCATAATCACTTTGTTCCTGGGTGGCATTCCTCAAGTGAACACCCCTCGGGGAGACACTCAACTCTCATCAGCCAAACAACCAAATCCACCCAGGTGGTTCATTGAAGTTGTTACTTAGAATTTTTCCACAACATCAAGTAAAAATCATTTGTCACATTGCATAGCATCTATCAAGTTCTAAGGCTATAAATAAATAGGATAAAAGAGATGGCTACACACTACTAGGATAATATCATAGCATAATATAACTTAGTAAAATTTCCTATCAATGCATACTACTCAAAAATCAACTAATGCATATAGAAAATAATGGGTCATTATGATGTGTTACTTGCCTTGTTGAAGTTGGTGAAGATATCACACTCTCTTCACAAAGGATCGTTGCTCTCCATACAATCTACTCATTGAAAACACAATAACAAAATAAACAAACATGCTATCAAGCAAACATACAAGTGAAGAGATCATACAAAGCAATAACATAGCCAAAGGAGTTTAACCTACTTGTTGAGTTTGAGTTGAAAGATTCATTCTCTAATGGTCTCATACTTGTTAAGGAAATTACAATGGTTTACTTTGGTACGACTAGGTTGAGTTTGATGTGATCTAACTTTATTATAACCATACTTGTCGAGGAAGTTCCAAGAGTTCACTAAGAATAAACATATTACCTCTTCAACTAAAGTAATACATGCAAACACTTGGTCATATTCACCTTCAAAAATATTTGAGTGACTATGTTAGTATTTTCCATTGTGGTTAGGGTATGCCTACTAACTTCATCATCAAAGGGAAAATATTACTAAGTCTTGGGTTTTCCATTTGGGTCAATGGTTGGACAAAAATAACTTGTTATTCTTCAACTTGTATGGATTGCTTCTAGACCTCATGTGATTGCCTTCTTGAAGATCATCATCATGCCATCTAAGTTGTTTCCTTCCTTGGTGTGGTGCTTCTCTTGGTCTTCATAGTCTTCATGGTTTTCTCACTAGTTGTTTCCCAAGTGGTGTGGTCACAACTAAGTGTTTTATTTAACAAATGTGAAAATATCACTAAGTCAAAATAGAGGGGAAATGAGACAAGAAGATAGAATGGGAGAGGCGAGTCTTCTTCTTCATTTCTTCATGTACTTGAACTTGGTGGAGTATGCTTCAGATTGTTGTGTATCCTAAGTCATTTCTTCAATGATCTTCCTTGTTTCTCTTCATTTTTCCATCAAGTTGAAAGGAGAAGAATAGAAAAGGGAAGGAAAAAGACTTAGAGAGAAAGGGGGTTAGTCTTCTAAGTGCTTCCACTTCTTGGAGATGCTTCTTAAGTTTGTTTTATTTTCTAAGTCCTTCATTGGTCTTCTATCTTCATGTTGAAAAATCTCTAGATGGTTAAGTCCTCCATTGCTCTTCATGGTTCTCACAAATCCCAACTTGGTGAAATCTTGAAGCAAGCATGGGGAGACAAAAAGTTGATGGAAACATTTGTACTAGTGTTTTTAGGTTCATTTGTTGGCTAAGTATTAGTCGAAACTTCACTAAGGACTTAGCCTTGGTTTCATATAGCCATACACACATGGAACCACTTAAGCAAAATATTTCCTAAGTCATTTTTAATATGGTGTGAAACATGTGTGTGGTAAATTGGCCTAAAATACATGGGTATGGCTCATATGTGTCCAAAATTCTATGTCACTGTTTTCTATGGATTAAGGTTGCCATATGGAGCAACCTTGCTTAAGAAAACATATTAAAATTATTTATAGAATTTAAACTAAGTCAAATTTTCTCAAATGGACATATAATTCTAAAATCTATTTTAATCTGTTCAATTTTTATTTTGGGACACAGGATATGAAATTACACATCCTACGGTTTCCAAATATATTTTATTTACAATTTTTGGATTTGTAGAATTTGAATTATGCCAAATTTCATCAAACAAGCATATTTGAATTTGAACAAATTTAAGTTTGTCAAATTTGAATTTGGCCAGTGCGAAAAGTTTCTAATTGTCAAGGGCTTATCAAAAAGTCCAAGATCATTAAATTTGGCCAAGTGGTTTAAAAGTTATGAGGTTTTGATTTCGCAGGGACTAAACTGTAAAACTGCTAATTGATTCCAGCGGGAGAAAAATTCGAATAAAAGGCTAGCCACGCGGCAGTCTCTGATTGGATGGGGTATGCTGACTGGGTGCTGGCGTGGCTTGTACTGACGTGTATAAGTGATTGGATCTGGGGCGTCAGATCCAGATCCAACGGTGCGTACCCCTTCGGGGTGGATCTAAACTAGATCACTAGACCTAGATCTAATGGCTGGGAGCAAGGGAGAGAGCTTAATAGCGTGGGGTGGCCGGAAAATGGCGCGACGGCGGTGGTGTTGTGCTCGGGATCTCGCCGGAGTTGCCTTCCGGTGATCCGTGGGCCCAATGAAGATGACGACGGGGCGCGGGAGAGCACGGTGAGGATGAAGGTGACCACGGCGCAGGCTCGTGTTTCCACGGGCGGCACCTGTGCGCGGACAAAAACGAAACAGACGCCGGCGAGCTCGGGCTTCAAGGCGTGGTCGAATCCCTGCGCGAAAGGTACGAACAGAAGGATGAGGGGGTGCGCAAGGATACGGGGGTCCAGGGAGAGGAGGTATCGGGCTGGGAGGGGGCCTCACCTCGCCGGAATTGAGCTCGAACGACGGCGGCAGAGAGGATTCCGACGAGCCAATACTCGGGTGTGCGGGCATGAAACAGTGAGTGGAGAGGGGAAATGGATAGGGCCTCGGTGTAGTTTTATAGAGGCGGGGATGGAAGGGATTAATGGCCTTAATGGCCCTTAATCGTGCGGTGAAGAATCGGGCCGAAACGGCCGTGCTTTCCTTCCGTGAGGAAGAAGAAGGGTGACGTCAGGTGACGTCATCTTTTCTTTTTATTTTTATTTTTATTTTTCCTGTTAAATAAAAACTTTAATAACTTCTGTTCTAAATATCCAAATGACATGGAACCAATTTCTAAATTCTTGAAATTTCAATTACTTTCCAACAGTACCATTTTTGGAAACAAATCAACATAATTTATTTTTTGAATTTTGGAAATTTGAATAATTCCTTAATAGTCACTTAATGGGATTTTTAATTCAAAAATTTATAAAACATGGTTATGGGTCAATTACAATTTTAATGACATTCTAAAGGTTGAAAACAAAATTTTGAAAGTCATTTCATCAAGTTTACACAATTTTATATTTTGAAAAAATAAATAAAACACTAATAATACTTTAAAGCCATTTTAAAATTTAGAAAATAATAAATTGATGTTATTATCTAAACAAAGTTTCAGAGACATTTTTACATGTCATATATTATTTTTTTGAAAAGCCATTTTAACCCATTTTCACATTTTATAATGAATTATTTACTAATAGTAACTTAATGTTATTTTATTAGTCCATATCAAATAATTAATATTGTTGGTCAATAAAATTTAGAATAAAACCACAAGTCATAATATTGTTTTTAGAACCCTCCTTTATGCTATTACCAAGCAATGCATTTTATTTTCACACCTTCATGTTTAAAACTTGGAATAACAACTAAAAGTTATTATTAGCAAATTTTATTCTCATCAAATACTTTTGAGACATATAACTTCATTAAGGGTTATAAATATTTGAGTAATTTTGCCATAAGATAATCTTCAAGGTAATATTGGAGTTGCAAACATTTTAGATAAAGGTTTGTTAATAAAAGATATTCCCTTTATGTAAAGAAACTTATTTTTTTGAATAAGGTTTTAGGGTTTAAGGAACATAGGCATAATTGGATTTCTAATTCCAATAAACTTGGTATAGGACCACATATTTCATTTTGTTTGAGTTTTATTTGTTTTTGGTGACTTGTATTGTCATGAAAACAAAAGTTTCAAATTTTTGTGATTTTTGAGTTTTTCCAAAAAATATCAGGGATGTTACAGACTACCACCCTTAAAATAAATCTCGTCCCGAGATTTGGGGAGGCTAGAAAGAAAGATTTGGGTAACTGGATTCCAAAACAACTGGGTGGGCTACCACCCTTAAAAGAAGCTTTGGTGGGTAGTCTATTTTCATTAGATTGGAGTGTAGATTGATTCTAGATTAGCTTGAGTAGATCTTTCCTTTGTGGTAGAGGTGTCGACCAACATAGGTATGTTGGACTACCTTTGACACTGAGGGGTCACTCTTTGGGTCAATCAAAAGCCTTTGGTTCACTCTCAACTTGGTCTTTTTATATCCTTTGCAATCTTCCATCTTGTTGTTGTCATCATTGAAGGTAAACACCATGCTATTTGTAAAGAAACTCTCATGGTAGGCAAAATCTTCCATTTCTTGATAGCTCCAAGGTTGGCTTGATCCTCATCGAAAATAGTACGTTTTTCAGTAACACTAACATAGGGTCATTATTGTATTCTACCATTCTATGGTTCAGGTTTAACATCGTCGTCTCTCTAATAGGTATGTCACTCAGATTTAACATTCCTCGTAGCAAAAGTAATTAATGTGAGTAGTCACCATGGGGGCCAATCCATGTTGCACTCAATCATTACCTTGTACTTGGATTGATGAATCTTGTTAATAACACTAGGTCACCTCACTTGTCTAACAGAAAGTTTCCAATATGTAAGACAAACTTGAGTTAACTATCATTTCTCAACTAGTGGGTTGCGTAAAACTCCTATGTAACACAAACTGGATAGTTGTGTTTCTTCATTATTTCTTCTCTTGGTGTAGTTGGCCATGAAATCTTCATATCTCATGCAACTTGGGGTTCACTTGTCTTTCTTCACTTGTTGATTGGCTTGCTGCTCCTTATGATGTAGTTGGCATTGATCATGGGGATGTGATTGTTCCTTCACACAAAAGATCAACATCTAGAAATCTATGATATCCTTCAATTGGATGGCTTGTGTCTTGGTAGGATACTGGTTGTAGGATTTATGGGGTGCTCTCCTAGTTTGTTGCATACCAAATATCCCCTCACTATGGTTGGTGATTGGGTATAGGATTTGATTTGGCTTAGCATGGATGAGTAGAGATTTAGAAAGATAGCTAAGGGAGGTTCCTATCCAAACATAGCAGATCAAGGAAACTCATCTTACAATGAACACATAACATATAACAACTCAATCATCACACTAAACAACAAGGTTTTCAAAAACATCTAGCATTGTCATACCACACTCCTTGGTATGATCAATACCCTAATCGTGTTTCGTGTCTCACAACTTTATTACATCTCATGGTGGTCTACTTTTCAAGGCAGGGTAATAACTTTCTTGCTTTATTCCTCATGAGAGGTTTTCAATACTCAGTCTTCACGATGATCTCCGCGTTCTTGTACATTGTAATCTCTTTTTCAAGAGTGTCGATCTCTTCTTCGGCTTCCTTGAGACCCTTCTTAGTGTTGTGAAGTCTCCACTTGAGTCTCTCTGTAAGTTCTTTAATAGCACTCCATGCAGCACTTCTTGCTGAATCGAGGAATGAAAAATGCATTATCCTGTTGGTGAACATGCAATCTCCTCCCATCTTGTGGTCGTACTCCTTGTTTCTGTACAGATGAATCTGCACCCACCAATATTCGAAACCATCCTCCTCATCTATGTAGGGGAAACCCCAATAGACTGCTGGTCCTTCAAATCCCATGATTAACATGAGATCCTTCAGTGCTCTTAGGAACTCAGTGTCACACTCCAGGGTCATGGTCATCATTGGCCCTTTCTTGAGTGATTGAATGATGCTGGCCATCTACAGATAAGAGTAGTCATTAGAAATGTATCATGGGAAGGAGTACGAGGAGAAATGAAGTTATAAAAGATTTCTTTGAGGAGTAGTTGTAAGATAGTAAAATTTTATTCCTATGGATTTTCCTATTCTAATCCAAACCTAGGGTCTCGAATCCTGCAGGCAACACAATGATCTGATACCATTTTGTAGCGTTCCCACATTTAAATAATGTAAGGACACCTGTGTTATTGTGCTAGTCCCTGGATCAATTGCTAGCACCATAGTACAAAATGAAATATCATGCAAATGCATCAAATTCTATTACATCGCATGATCCAGTCTTAACAAAATAGGATTACAACTTGCATAGTCTTAGAAGACTAGCAGAAAACAAAGAATTACAGCGGAAAACATAGTACAACATTGAGCCCATCTTCTTCATGTGCCACAGGCAAAACATGTTGGCGATAGTCTCGAGATCCTAAACGAAATCCTCACTCGTCTTCAGAAAGATCTTCAATATGGAATATGCAGCCACAAGGGAGTCAATAGAATTTAATGTATTGGCAAGTAACACTATGGTGGATATAAATGGCAGGACTAATACTGCATGCTTATTTGGCTAGGTGGAGTTTTTGGCTAAGTTTGCATAAAGCAAGTTTTCTCCTATCTCTTTTGTAAAAGAAAACTTTTCTTTTCAAAAGGGGGAATCATTGGACTAAGATCCAAGCACCACAATTACTGTTCACTTGGTCAAAATTTTACTGATTGAAAATGGTGATGTGATTCTTCCGTCCTTCCTTGTCCAGCTGCTCATAGTTGTCCATAACCGGGGACACGGCTAAGATCTTAGTTTGTTGACTCTGCAGAGCTTGTGCACTTTCACCTTCAGACCCAACTCAACCCAAACATCCTATACACCCTGAGTGCATTAAGGAAAGGAAAAGAATCGAGACGAGATCTTTCAGAAGCAAGAATCCAACCCAATGGCAAGACCCGTTCCACCTATAATTATGCTACATCTGCTTGTCAATCCCAGGCTGAACCCTCACAACTTAGTTGACCAAGATAGAGCCCATATGACTAAAGGCTGCATTGGAAGCAATCTAAATTTGGGGAACATCATAATCACTTTGTTCCTGGGTGGCATTCCTCAAGTGAACCCCCCTCGGGGAGACACTCAACTCTCATCAGCCAAACAACCAAATCCACCCAGGTGGGTCATTGAAGTTGTTACTTAGAATTGTTCCACAACATCAAGTAAAAATCATTTGTCACATTGCATAGCATCTATCAAGTTCTAAGGCTATAAATAAATAGGATAAAAGAGATGGCTACACACTACTAGGATAATAGCATAGCATAATATAACTTAGTAAAATTTCCTATCAATGCATACTACTCAAAAATCAACTAATGCATATAGAAAATAATGGGTAGTTGATGATGTGTTACTTTCCTTGTTGAAGTTGGTGAAGATATCACACTCTCTTCACAAAGGATCGTTTCTCTCCGTACAATCTACTCATTGAAAACACAATAACAAAATAAAAAAACATGCTATCAAGCAAACATACAAGTGAAGAGATCATACAAAGCAATAACATAGCCAAAGGAGTTTAACCTAGTGGGCTAGGACAAGGTCTAGGTTTGAGTTGAAAGATTCATTCTCTAATGGTATCATACTTGTTAAGGAAATTCCAATTGGTTACTTGGGTAGGACTAGGTTGAATTTGATGTGATCTAACTTTATTATAACCATACTTGTCGAGGAAGTTCCAAGAGTTCACTAAGAATAAACATATTACCTCTTCAACTAAAGTAATACATGCAAACACTTGGTCATATTCACCTTCAAAAATATTTGAGTGACTATGTTAGTATTTTCCATTGTGGTTAGGGTAGGCCTACTAACTTCATCATCAAAGGGAAAATATTACTAAGTCTCGGGTTTTCCATTTGGGTCAATGGTTGGACAAAAATAACTTGTTATTCTTCAACTTGTATGGATTGCTTCTAGACCTCATGTGATTGCCTTCTTGAAGATCATCATCATGCCATCTAAGTTGTTTCCTTCCTTGGTGTGGTGCTTCTCTTGGTCTTGATAGTCTTCATGGTTTTCTCACTAGTTGTTTCCCAAGTGGTGTGGTCACACCTAAGTGTTTTATTTAACAAATGTGAAAATATCACTAAGTCAAAATAGAGGGGAAATGAGACAAGAAGATAGAATGGGAGAGGTGAGTCTTCTTCTTCAATTCTTCATGTACTTGAACTTGATGGAGTATGCTTCAGATTGTTGTGGATCCTAAGTCATTACTTCAATGATCGTCCTTGTTTCTCTTCATTTTGCCATCAAGTTGAAAGGAGAAGAATAGAAAAGGGAAGAAAAAAGACTTAGAGAGAAAGGGGGTTAGTCTTCTAAGTGCTTCCACTTCTTGGAGATGCTTCTTAAGTTTGTTTTATTTGCTAAGTCCTTCATTGGTCTTCTATCTTCATGTTGAAAAATCTCTAGATGGTTAAGTCCTCCATTGCTCTTCATGGTTCTCACAAATCCCAACTTGGTGAAATCTTGAAGCAAGCATGGGAGACAAAAATTTGATGGAAACATTTGTACTAGTGTTTTTAGGTTCATTTGTTGGCTAAGTATAAGTTGAAACTTCACTAAGGACTTAGCCTTGGTTTCATATAGCCATACACACATGGAACCACTTAAGCAAAATATTTCCTAAGTCATTTTTAATATGGTGTGAAACATGTGTGTGATAAATTGGCCTAAAATACATGGGTATGGCTCATATGTGTCAAAAATTCTATGTCACTGGTTTCTATGGATTAAGGTTGCCATATGGAGCAACCTTGCTTAAGAAAACATATTAAAATTATTTATAGAATTTAAACTAAGTCAAATTTTCTCAAATGGCCATATAATTCTAAAATCAATTTTAATCTGTTCAATTTTTATTTTGGGACAGAGGATATGAAAGTACACATCCTAAGGTTTCCAAATATATTTTATTTACAATTTTTGGATTTTTAGAATTTGAATTATGCCAAATTTCATCAAACAAGCATATTTGAATTTGAGCAAATTTAAGTTTGTCAAATTTGAATTTGTCCAGTGCCAAAAGTTTCTAATTGTCAAGGGCTTTTCAAAAAGTCCAAGATCATTAAATTTGGCCAAGTGGTTTAAAAGTTATGATGTTTTGATTTTGCAGGGACTAAATTGTAAAACTGCTAATTGATTCCAGCGGGAGAAAAATTCGAATAAAAGGCTAGCCACGCGGCAGTCTCTGATTGGATGGGGTATGCTGACTGGGTGCTGGCGTGGCATGTGCTGACGTGTATAAGTGATTGGATCTGGGGCGTGAGATCCAGATCCAACGGTGGTGTACCTCTTCGGGGTGGATCTAATCTAGACCACTAGACCTAGATCTAACGGCTGGGAGTGAGGGAGAGAGCTTACGGGCGTGGGGTGGCCGGAAAATGGCGCGACGGCGGTGGTGCTGTGCTCGGGATCTCGCCGGAGTTGCCTTCCGGTGATGCGTGGGCCCAATGAAGATGACGACGGGGCGCGCGAGAGCACAGCGAGGATGAAGGTGACCACGGCGCGGGCTCGTGTTTCCACGGGCGGCACCTGTGCGCGGACGAAAATGAAACAGATGCCGGCGAGCTCAGGCTTCAAGGCGTGGTCGAATCCCTGCGCGAAAGGTCCGAACAGAAGGATGAGGGGGTGCGCAAGGATACGGGGGTCCAGGGAGAGGAGGTATCGGGATGGGAGGGGGCCTCACCTCGCCGACATTGAGCTCGAACGGCGGCGGCAGAGAGGATTCCGACGAGCCAATACTCGGGTGTGCGGGCATGAAACAGTGAGAGTGGAGAGGGGAAATGGAGAGGGCCTCGGTGTCGTTTTATAGAGGCGGGGATGGAAGGGATTAATGGCCTTAATGGCCCTTAATCGTGCGGAGAAGAATCGGGCCGAAACAGCCGTGCTTTCCTTCCGTGAGGAAGAAGAAGGGTGACGTCAGGTGACGTCATCTTTTCTTTTTATTTTTATTTTTCTTTTTCCTGTTAAATAAAAACTTTAATAACTTCTGTTTTAAATATCCAAATGACATGGAACCAATTTCTAAATTCATGAAATTTCAATTACTTTCCAACAGTACCATTTTTAGAAACAAATCAACATAATTTATTTTTTGAATTTTGGAAATTTGAATAATTCCATAATAGTCACTTAATGTGATTTTTAATTCAAAAATTTATAAAACATGGTTATGGGTCAATTACAATTTTAATGACATTCTAAAGGTTGAAAACAAAATTTTGAAAGTCATTTCATCATGTTTTCACAATTTTATATTTTCAAAATAAATAAAACACTAATAATACTTTAAGGCCATTTTAAAATTTAGAAAATAATAAATTGATGTTATTATCTAAATTAAGTTTCAGAGACATTTTTACATGTCATATATTATTTTTTTGAAAAGCCATTTTTAACCTATTTTCACATTTTATAATGAAGGATTTACTAATAGTAACTTAATGTTATTTTATTAGTCCATATCAAATAATTAATATTGTTGGTCAATAAAATTTAGAATAAAACCACAAGTCATAATATTGTTTTTAGAACCCTCCTTTATGCTATTACCAAGCAATGCATTTTATTTTCACACCTTCATGTTTAAAACTTGGAATAACAACTAAAAGTTATTATTAGCAAATTTTATTCTCATCAAATACTTTTGAGGCTTAGAACTTCATTAAGGGTTATAAATATTTGAGTAATGTTGCCATAAGATAATCTTCAAGGTAATATTGGAGTTGCAAACATTTTAGATAAAGGTTTGTTAATAAAAGATATTCCCTTTATATAAAGAAACTTATTTTTTTGAATAAGGTTTTAGGGTTTAAGGAACAAAGGCATAATTGGATTTCTAATTCCAATAAACTTGGTATAGGACCACATATTTCATTTTTGTTTGAGTTTTATTTGTTTTTGGTGACTTGTATTTTCATGAAAACAAAAGTTTCAATTTTTTGTGATTTTTGAGTTTTTCCAAAAATAATCAGGGATGTTACATGCTTGCACTTTAGCTCTGTCAACTTCAATACCTCTTTCAGAAATTTTATGTCCAAGAAAAATTCCTTCATTAACCATAAAGTGGCATTTGTCCCAATTAAGAACCATATTAGTTTCCTCACATCTCTGCAAAACTTTATCAAGGTTGTGTAAACAATTGTCAAAATAAATTCCATAGATGGAGAAATCGTCCATGAATACTTCCACAATATCTTCAGAAAAACAATGAGAAATAGCATACATGCATCTTCGAAACGTAGCAGGAGCATTGCATAAACCCAAAGGCATACATCTACAAGCATAAGTTCCATAAGGACAAGTAAAGCTTGTTTTCTCTTGATCTTGCTTCCTAACAGCATTTTGAGAAAACCCAGAATAACCATCAGGAAAGAAAAAATGAGTTTTCTCAGACAACCTCTCTCGCATTTGATCAATAAAGGGTAAAGGATAAAGATCTTTCTTAGTGACTTTATTAACCTTTCTAAAAATCAATGCACATTCTATAACCAACTACTACTCTTTTTGGAATAAGCTCATTATTTTCATTAGGCACAATAGTCATTCCACCTTTCTTAGGGACACAATGCACAAGGCTTACCCATCTACTATGAGCAATAGGAAAAATAATACCAACATCAAGGAGTTTTAATACCTCGTTTCTTACCACTTCCTTCATCTTAGGGATTAAACGACGTTGATGTTCAACAACTGGCTTTGCATCAGGTTCAATATTGATAGCATGCTGACATATAGTGGGAGAAATCCGATTTAAATCACCCAGAGTATAACCAATAGCTCCATGGTGTTTCTTAAAAATTCCCAATAATCTTTCCTGTTATTCACTTGAAAGTTTAGCACTAATAATAACATGATATATTTTCTTATCATCAATATAAGAATATTTAAGATCATCAGGCAAAGGTTTTAAATCAAACACAAGATCCTCCTTGGGTGGCAATATGGTACACAAGTCTTCCACAGGTAAATTATGTTTCAGTATCACCGGTTGACGAAGAAGAATATCTTCAATCACATTTCTCTCTTTCATAAATACCTCGCTTTCTTGATCCTCCATATATTGCTGCAAAGCATTGTTTGGAGCAAGAGCAATAGAAGCAAGTTGTTCAACTTTAAAATTCTCATCAGGTAATTTAGACTCATAAGGTTCTCTAGCAAATTTGGAGAGATTGAACTCATAAGATTTTCCATCAAATTTAGTCAACATCTTCTCTCTCTTACAATCTATAATAGCACAAAAAAATAATAGGATAAGTTTTACTAGAAGCCTTACCAAGTACTAGAAAATCAGTGGGATATTTAGTTTTACTAAAACTTCCACATCTATAACAATACCAATCAGAAAGACAGTTTCTCTATTAGCAAGCTGAATAGCCACATCAATATCCTCAACCTCACAAGAACCAATTTCATGCATAATTTCTTTATAAAGCTCATAAGGAATAGCACTAGAACTAACACCAATGTCACATAAACCATAATAGCAATGATCACCAATCTTAACAGAAAGCACAGGAACACTAGTTTTCGTAGGTCTATGAAGATGGGAAAAAATATTAGAAGCATCCTCACAAAGGACAATGTATTCATCCTCTACATTTCCAGAAACAAGATCTTTTACTATTGCTACAGCAGGTTCAACAGTTATTTGTTCATAAGGTTCAATAGATGTCTTAATTCTCTTATTAACCACACTAGCTACAACAGAGTGTTCTTTCACTTTAGCAGGGAAAGAAATTTCTTCAATATAAGGCTCAGGAACAGCAGGATTAACAACACACACTTCTATATTACTAGCTGTAACAATATCTTCATAAGGTGCATGATATTTGTGATAATCTCTTTTAGGAATATCAAGATAGGAGGCAAAATATTTAAGACAATTTGCAAAGATATGAGAATCAAGACCATAAACAACACTATAATTATAGAAATCATCGCTTCCCATAAAAGATTTAACGCATTCATAATCATAATTTATACCCAACTTTCTGCCTTTGTCATTCTCCCATCCTTTCGTGTTCTCTTGAATACGGTCAAGAAGATCCCATTTAGCTTCTTCCTTCATACGTGTGAATGATCCAGAACTAGAAACATCCAGTAAATCCTTGTCATGAAGAGAAAGCCTTGCATAAAAATTATTGATAACAGTATTACGTGGGAGCTCATGAAGGGGACTTTTGAGCAATAATAACTTCATTCTCCCCCAAGCATGGGCAATACTCTCTTCATCATGAGGCCAGAAATTATATATTTGATTCCGGTCTTTATGAATCTCACTAGGAGGATAAAATTTAGAATAAAAGAGAGTAAAAATTTCCTCCCATCCAATGGATTCACCATTCTTTAGTAATTTGAACCATTCATCGGTTCTTCCTTTCAGCGATAAAGAGAATAATTTCCTTTTAACTTGATACGTTGTAATACCTGGACATTTGAATAACACGCATAATTCATGTATAAAGAGCAAATGATCACCGGGATGGACGGTTCCATCTCCATAATAGCGGTTATCCATAACACGTCCAACAACTTTAATAGGTATTTTCTAAGGATCTAATTCAGCAGATGACAGGTCACTTAGTACCCTAGCGGTGATAGTAGTAGTACCTCTAAACTGAGAATCAAAAATATTCTCCATAATGAAATAAAACAACAAATATAAATAAAAACAGTACTCACACTAAAAATTTCTCTTACCAATTCCACTTACCAATAGCGCTTCACTCCCCGCAACGGCGCCATAAAATAGTCTTGATGACCCAAAAGTATAGGGGTGTATCGTCGAGCCCAACGAGGAGCAGAAGGTGTTGAGAAGAAGGTTGGATAGAGATTTCACTGGAAACACTAGCAAACAGGTTTTTGGTGGTTTTTGATATAGCAGATAAATAAAGTGCGAGTAAATAAATAACAGTAGTAATAATTGCAGCGAGTGGATCAATCCTTTTGGGAGCAAAGGACAAGCCGGATGTTCTACTTATGATTACCGAACGTTCTCGAGTACAGATGGGAATTTTGTCACGTGCTTTCGCTTCATATAGTTGATTAATATTTATTGGTTCGACGCAATAAAATAAAGTAATACATAGTCTCAAGTCCCAACTAGGACTAATACATACTTGTGATTATATCCCTCGCAATCATCCGGAAATACAAGAAAGTAATTAAGATAAATCTAAACACAACCTTCAAACTCTGGGACCCAACATTCCCTCGTGCATTGGTTTCCTAAAGGGGGTATAGGTTTATGTCACTCCGGCAACCCCACAATTAGTAGCCAAATACAAAATGCATCATCCTAGGCCCATAAAGGTGAAGCACTAGTAGAAAACAGGGCATTGAGCCAAGCCCAATGGAACCGGATGTGATACAAACCGGTTCAGAAGGGTCTGTCCCTGGGCCCCACCCATGCAGCAAAATGCCCGCAAGGCCTTTAGGACCGGTTTGTAACACAAACCGGTCCTAAAGGCCTTGCGGGCCATTTGCTGCAGGGAGGGGGGCCCAGGGGCAGACCCTTTAGAACCGGGTTGTATCACAAACCGGTTCTACAGGTTTTCTCATTTTTTGCAGCCACTGCGGGTCCCGCTGTCATATCCTTTAGAACCGGTTTGTAACACAAACCGGTCCTAAAGCCCTCCCCTAAACCCTACATACCACCCCGAGCTCAGCTCATTTTTTCCAGCTCGAGCTCAACTCCATTTTTGCTCTCTTCTTCCTCTTGTGAGGTCTAATCCATCCCCATTTTCTCCACCATTTGTCAAGATTGTTGGTACCCATCGGTTCTACGGTTAGCATCAACGTTCCCTCTTCCGGCATTGCAGGTTTTGCTCGTTTTCTTGCTCATTTCATTTTTGTTGTGCTAGCTAGGTGTTTGATGAAATGCCTAGCTAAGCTAGAATTTGTTATTCATTTTGTTATGTATACAAATTGATGCAATTTGAGCTCAAAATTAATTATGATTTGTGCTTTTTTTAGTGTCGCGCGCCTTGTCCCCTTCCTCACTACCGTCAATCGCCCCATCACCGACACAACCTTGGTGAGCCTATTGTTTTTATTTACCAAAACAAATTTTGATTTGTATGATTTACGTATTTACTTGTATATAATTTTCTAGAGCCATGGTTTTGATATCCGTCCCCGTTGGCCCTCGTCCAGTCTATGATTCGGATGTGGTATATTATCTTTTTTCACTACATATTTTCATTTCCTGATTATACGACAATTACTTACGCCGACCAACTTGACATAGATATTTTTATATAGGAGGTAGTGGAACCGGAAATGCCAATCGACCCTATTGTTGAGAAGTTATACTTAGTTGAACAAGAAAATATTGGCTTGAAAGAAAGATTGAAAAAAACTGAAGAAAGGTTGGAAAAAACTGAAAGAGAGAAGATGACCTTGGAAAAGGTTCTTGCCGGTGTCGTCGATAGTCACAAGAGCGAGATGGACGCAATGCGCCTGAAGATTAGAAAGATTAGGAAATATGCAATTAGTAAAGAGGCTTGGTATCATTATGTCGTCGGGTCAATTGTTACCTTTGTTGAGATTTTGATCGCATTTGTTGTTGTTTTTAAATGCATTAATTAGAGAGAGTTTTTATGGATGGTTTCAGTGTGTATTTTTCTGAGAACTATATATGTATGGTCACTATACGCTAGTTTGGTATTAACGTGTGATGAACTTTTTGTATTAATTAATTAATTTAGTCATGATGATTTAGCATAATGGTTGTTGATAAATTTATATAATGCAGATGAACCGGCAATGGATGTACAGTGATCGACGTCGTCCCGAATTCCTTAATGGCATGCATAGTTTTCTCAATGTGGCTGAGAAAAACAGGCAAATGGATTTATTTTTTGTCCATGTAAAAAATGCCAGAATAAGAGGAATTTCCCTAGCTCAAGAACCATACACACCCACCTGTTGCAAGAAGGCTTCATGCCCAGTTATTTTTGTTGGACCAAGCACGGAGAAAGAGGGGTTATAATGGAAGACAATGAAGAAGAAGAGGATAATGATAAGTATCCTATGTTCGATGAACACGGTGATACTGAAATGGGGGAAGATGAGCCTGAACTTGTGGACATTGTTGATGAGTCTGATGATGATCTTCGTCAGGTCATTCGTGAAGAACAGATAAACTGCGCAAGTGAAAACGAGAGGTTGAAGTTGGAGCGCATGTTAGAAGACCACAAAAAATTATTGTACCCAACTTGCGAAGATGGCCAGAAAAAACTGGGCACCACCCTTGAATTGCTGCAATGGAAGGCAGAGAATGGATTATCTGACAAGCGATTTGAAAACCTGCTGAAAATAATGAAGAAGATGCTTCCAAGAAATAACGTGCTGCCCTGCAGTACATACGAAGCAAAGAAGGTTGTCTGCCCTCTAGGATTGGAAGTGCATAAGATACATGCATGCATCAATGACTGCATCCTCTACCGCGGCCAGCACGAGAATTTAAATGCCTGCTCGGTATGCGGTGCATTTCGGTATAAGATCAGGCGAGATGACCCTGGTGATGTTGAGGGCGACGATCGCCCCAGGAAGAGGGTTCCTGCCAAGGTGATGTGGCATGCTCCTATAATACCACGGTTGAAACGTTTGTTCCGAAACAAAGAGCAAAGTTGTTGCGATGGCACAAAGAAGACCGTAAGGAAGACGATGCTGAGACACCCCGCTGATGGGTCGCAGTGGAGAAACATCGACGATAAGTACGAGGACTTTGCACATGACGCAAGAAACTTAAGGTTTGGTCTGAGTACAGATGGCCTGAATCCATTTGGGGAGCAGAGTAGCAGTCATAGCACCTGGCCCGTGACTCTATGTATCTATAACCTTCCTCCTTGGTTATGCATGAAGCGTAAGTTCATTATGATGCCAGTGCTTATCCCAGGCCCGTCGCAACCCGGCAACAACATTGATGTGTACCTGAGGCCACTGGTTGATGAACTTTTAGAGTTGTGGGCTGACGAAGGTGTACGTGTGTGGGACGAGTACAAACAAGATGAATTTGACCTACGAGGGTTGCTGTTTGTTACCATCAATGATTGGCCCGCTCTTAGTAACATCTCAGGACAGTCAAACAAGGGATACAGCGCATGCACACACTGTTTAGGCGAGACAGAAAGTATACATATAGGCAAGAATGTGTACCCGGGGCATCGTCGATTTCTTCCAGACAGGCATCCCGTAAGAAAGAAAGGAAAGCATTTCAAAGGCGAGGCAGATACACGGAGGAAGCCAACCCTCCCTAAAGGTACTGATATATATGACATGGTCAAAGATATAAAAGTAATCTTTGGAAAGGGTCCTGGCGCACAATCTGTTCCAAATGACGCCGACAACCACGTAGCCATGTGGAAGAAGAAATCTATATTCTGGGAACTACCCTATTGGAAATTCCTAGAGGTTCGCTCTGCGATCGACGTGATGCACGTGACGAAAATATTTGCGTGAACCTGCTAAACTTATTGGGCGTGCATGGGAAGAAGTCGAGAGATACACCAAAAGCACGGCTGCACCACCAACGTATGCACGAACGAGACGACCTGATGAATCCAGAGAATTTCAAAGGTCCTGCCAGCTACGCTCTTACCAAGGAAGAGAAGGAGATCTTTTTCCAAGTCCTGAGTAGTATCAAGGTCCCGTCTGGCTACTCGTCGAACATAAAAGGAATACTAAACCTAGAAGAGAAAAAGTTCCAAAACCTTAAGTCTCATGACTGCCACGTGATCATGACCCAGTTACTTCCGATTGCATTGAGGGGGCTTCTGCCAGAAAACGTGCGAGTACCCATTGTGAAGCTATGTGCATTCCTCAACGCAATTTCTCAGAAGGCAATCGATCCAGCAACTCTACCAAGTTTACAGAAGGACGTGGTCCAATGTCTTGTCAGCTTCGAGTTGGTGTTCCCACCAACCTTTTTCAATATTATGACGCACCTCATAGTTCACCTAGTCCAAGAGATTTCCGTTCTCGGTCCTGTATTCTTACACAATATGTTCCCCTTTGAGAGGTTCATGGGAGTCTTGAAGAATTATGTTAGAAACCGTGCTAGACCAGAAGGAAGCATGGTCAAGGGCTATGGAACAGAGGAGGTCATTGAGTTTTGTGTTGACTTTATTCCTGACCTGAACCCGATCGGGGTTCCTCAGTCGCGCCATGAGGGGAGACTGCGTGGAAAAGGCACGCTAGGAAAGAAATCAACAACATGTATGGACGAGCAATCTTTCAGTCAAGCACACTACACAGTTCTAGTTAATTCCAGCTTGGCGGCTCCATATATCCAGGAACACACGGATATTTTACGCTCGGAATATCCGGAGCAACCTGAAGATTTCATTGCTAAAGAACACGCGAAGACTTTCGGAGGTTGGTTGCAAAGACGTCTGATTAATGACAACATTGTTGAAGATGAGCTATACTTGTTGGCCAAGCAACCATCTTCGACTGTATTGACCTTTAAAGGGTACGAGATAAATGGTAACATATTTTACACGGCAGAACAAGATAAAAAGAGCAGCAACCAAAACAGTGGCGTCCGGTTTGATGCAAAAGACGACAACGGGCAAAGGGTCACATACTATGGTTACATAGAGCAGATATGGGAACTTGACTACGGACCTTCCTTTAAGGTCCCTTTGTTCTGGTGCAAATGGTTCAACCTGTCAGGCGTGAAGGTAGACCCGAAGTACGGAATGACAACAGTGGATCAGAAGAATCTTGGGTACGGCAATGATCAATTCGTCCTAGCCAATGATGTGGCTCAGGTTTTCTATGTGAAGGACATGTCTAGCAGACCGAGAAAAACAAAAGATAAGGAAACGAATACATCAGACGATGAGCCAAGGCGCCACATAGTTCTTTCAGGGAAAAGAAACATCGTGGGAGTCGAGGACAAGACAGACATGACAGAAGATTACATTAAATTTGATGAAATTCCTCCCTTCAAAGTCAAAAATGATCCTAGCATTCAGTTAAATGATGAAGATGTTCCATGGTTACGGCGCAATCAGAAGAAAGGCAAGAAGAAAAATAGAAACGGATCGTCCCTTTAGTACCGGTTGGGGACACCAACCGGGACTAAATGGGTTAGGGTTTCGTTTGGACCAATCAGATAGAATCACACGGATCGTGTGTTTGTTTCAACCGCTTGTGAGTCGTTGGATCCGGGGTGTGTTTCTTTCCAGCTGTTGTGAGCCGTTCGATCAGGGCTACGGTGTGTTTCTTTCGAGCTGTTGTGAGCCGTTGGATGAGATGTTTCTTAACCGTTGGATCAAAACCCTAGCTCAACACTTTGTGAGCCAGAGGACCCTATATATAGCCCAGCTTCATACACCGTTCAGTTCATCTCCCAAATACAAAACATCCGGATTCGCCAGCATACGCACCTTGGTTCTTAACTAAGGGGAAATTCCTACCGCTGTGCTCATCACACCCTCCTCCTGGGGTTCCCAACACGCTTTGCCAGCATCAAGTACTTTTTCTGGCGTTGTTGCCAGGGAGAAAGAAGTCTTATGGCAAGGGGATTCTCTCACTCTCAACCTCTTTATTTTGTTTATTGTCTTGTTTATATTTTTGTCTTGTTTTGCTTTTTTATATCAAAAAACACGAAAAAATGGTTTACTTCATAGCTGTTATTTATTAGCTTGCTTTTATTTTGCTAAAATGACTTCCTCTGAGAATACTAAGTTGTGTGACTTCACTAGCACAAACAACAATGATTTTATTTGCACACCTATTGCTCAACCTGCTCCTACTGCTGCTTTCTATGAAATTAAACCTGCTTTATTAAATCTTGTTATGTAAGAGCAATTTTCTGGTGTTAGTACTGATGATGTTGTTGCTCACCTTAATAATTTTGTTGAACTATGTGAGATGCAAAAATATAAAGATGTGGATGGAGATATTATTAGACTGAAATTATTTCCTTTCTCTTTGAGAGGAAGAGCTAAAGAATGGTTTCTATCTTTGCCTAGAAATAGTATTGATTCATGGACTAAGTGTAAAGATGCTTTCATTGGAAAATATTATCCTCCTGCTAAGATTATATCCCTGAGAAGTGACATAATGAATTTTAAACAATTTGATAATGAACATATTGCTAAAGCTTGGGAAAGAATGAAAATTATGGTGAAGAATTGTCCCACTCATGAACTGACTACTTGGATGATTATACAAAACTTTTATGCAGAACCGAATTTCTCCTCAAGGAGCCTGTTGGATTCCGCTGCTGGAGGTACCTTTATGTCCATCACTTTGGGAAATGCAACAAAACTTCTTGATGATATGATGATAAATTATTCAGAGTGGCACACTGAGAGAGCTCCACAAGGTAAGAAGGTAAATTCTATAGAGGAAACCACCTTTTTGAGTGAAAGGCTTGATGCTGATGCTATTATGTCTATGCTTGTTAATGGTAAAGCTCAAGTTGATCCAAATAATGTTCCTTTAGCCTCTTTGGTTGCTCTATAAGAGCATGTTGTGTGAACTTTATTAGAAATAATAATTTTAACAACAATGCTTATAGAAATAAACAGTTATAAGCCCTATCCTCCTAATAATGGTTCTGGTAATTCTTATGGCAATTCCTACAATAATAATAAAAGCTCTACCTCTGATCTTGAAAACATGCTTAGATAATTTATTTGCACACAGACTGCTTTTAATAAATGTGTTGAGGAAAAGCTATGTAAAATAGATGTTCTTGCCTCTAAAGTAGATAGCCTAGCTATTGATGTTGATTTTCTAAAACTGAAGGTTTTGCCACATGATGTTAAAGAAAGTAAAACCTTTAATACCATCCAAGTTCGAATTGATGAAAATGTTAGGTTGATGGCTGAATTACGTGCTAGGTGGGAAAGAGAAGATGAATTGGCGAAAAAGAATAATATTGCTAGAGTTTGCACTATCACCACCACTAGTAAAAATGAAGCTCCAAGTGATAGTAAACCTCCTACTATCAATGGTAAAGTAGTTGGTGTTAACAAAGTCTCCACTCCTTCGGTGAAACGTGCTAAACTGCCTCAAATTGCTGAAATTGCTTCTGATAAAAGTGCTGAAATTTTTAGAGATGTGGGCGATAATGATCCAATTGCTTTTGATGATAATAATATTAATTTTCATGATTGCAATATCTCTGAAGTTATTATGTTCCTACAAAATCTTGCTATACGTCCCAATGCTAGTTCCATGAATATGTCCTTTACTAAACATATTACCATTGCTCTCATGAAAGTTAGAGAGGAAAAGCTGAAACTTGAAACATCTATCCCTAGGAAATTAGATGATGGTTGGGAGCCCATCATTAAGATAAAATTAAATGATTTTGATTGCAATGCTTTGTGTGATCTTGGTGCTAGTATCTCTGTTATGCCTAAAAAGCTTTATGATATGCTTGATCTACCATCGTTGGAACAATGTTATTTGGATGTTCATCTTACTGATAGTGCTTAGAAGAAAACTTTAGGTAGAATTGATGATGTTCTTATTATGGTTAACAATAACCTTGTCCTTGTTGATTTTGTTGTTATGAACATTGAATGCAATATTTCTTTTCCTATTGTTTTGGGAAGACCTTTTCTTAGAACCGTTGGTGCTGTTATTGATATGAAAGAGGGGAGTATTAAATATCAATTCCCACCCAAGAAAGGTATGGAACACTTTATATAAATATAATGAAGCTACCTTTTTACTCTATTATTAGAGCAAGTTATGATGTTGATGCTTCACTTGAAAATACTTGAGTTGCTTTCTATGGCTAACTGAAAGGCGTTAAAGAAAAGCGCTACCGGGAGACAACCCGTTTTATTTCTCCGTTTTCAACCCGTTTTCCTTCGTTTTTTTTTGTTTTTTTTTGCACCTGGGTGTTGTCTATTTCCATAGCAACCCCGCTGTATATTTTCTTTTATGTTTTTGTTGAGCCAAGTAAAGCCTTTAGAGGAAAGTTGAGGCTATATTTCGGATTTCTGCGCAGTAAACAGATTTCTGCTGTCCACTGTTTAATCCGTATAAAATCACAGAAAATTCAAAATAACCTGAATTTTTGTGTGCATAATCCTGGGATATATCGCAACTTTTATTAGTTGGAACACATTTTTATTTGAGCAACATAAGATTTTCGAAAAAAATCATCTTTACCTGTTGTCCTGTTTTCACAGATTTCTGCCAATAATTCCATTTGCATCTTAATCTCTTTCTTTTGGTGTTCTATTGAGAAAAGGAGTTTTAAAAGAAGTTGTGAAAGTATCTAATGTGTTTTTGAGTGTTAGTCTTGTGTTTAAATTGAACCATGTGAACTGATTATTTCGATTGCACTAACGTTGCTAATGAAGATTGTGAGAAGTTTTGGTGTGAATGAAGTTTTTAAGGGTCAAGAGAAGAGGATGATATGACGTGATCAAGAAGAGTGAAAAGCCTAAGCTTGGGGTTGCCCCAGTGGTACATCCCTGCAAATTCGAAGAAGACTCAAGCGTCTAAGCTTGGGGATGCCGAAGGGGGCATCCCCTTCTTCATTGACAAATTATGAGGTCACTTCTAGTGAAACTATATTTTTATTCGGTCACATCTTATGTGGTTTACTTGGAGTGTCTTTTATTTTTGCTTTCAGTTTGTTTTTATTTTTGCAATAAGCTTGGTTGGACCGCAACATTCTTTTATTGGAGAGTGACACGCTCCGCCTTTTCATGGGAATACTTTGTATTCTTAATCTTTGTCTGGCTGCTGCATTTATTTAGCTAATGTTTTGCATGCATCTCTTATTAAGAGCTGTTAGTTTTAGAAGTGTTATGTGAGTGCTCTCATTTTTTCTTGCTATATCATGAAGAGTATTTTTTAAAACATATCTTGTATGGTGCTTGTTGGGAGAAGAAACTGCTGCTTAAAGTAGAATTTTTAATGGTGCACGTAGAAGCTTGTATAGACTGTTGCTAGAACTTTTTCGTATCATGCTAGATGTTATTTTAGTTTTAAATCCTTGTGGTTGTTGAGTATCATGATTAGCATCAAATAGCTGAGAGTGTTTAAAGTGCCATTGAAAGATTCATGAGTTGTTCTTATCATAGTAAAGCATAAATTTATGGTATTCTCTTTCGAATGTTTTATTTGGTTGACTTGGCGCATGCTCACACCATGTTTATGACTATGAACCAGTCAATAATAGCCTCTATGATCATTTAGTTTTTGCACTTGTGATACCGCTTATGCTTTAATTAATGATGTTTATGTCTCTATGCATGATTATGGCTCTTATGCTCTCTTGATTTGTCGCTCCCCGTCTTTTGCTAGCGGCCACCTGTACTGAGTATGAGTCCTACTCGTGCATCCAACTCCCTAAAACCAAATTTTCCCATTGTGTCCACCATACCTACCTACATGTGGTATTTAACCGCCACTCCAAGTAAATTGCTCATGTGTTACCTTTAAAACCTTGAAAATTACTCCTGCTTTATGTTCCTGTTTTTCCTCATGAGGACGTAAATAGAGAATATTTATCTCACTTGTTGATTGTATTTCACACCCTGGACTAGTGGCTTCATCCTCTTATCCAAATGATAGAAGAGATGGCAGCGGGGTCCCCAGCCCCAAATTAATACACACAAAATCTCTTCACTATTTTCCCCCTGATTTATCAGGCAAAGCATAATTGTGCAAAACAAAAGAGAAAGAGGGATGACCTTCTACCCAGATGCGTCCTTCATATGGGAGCCGCTCTTGTGAATCCAGTTGGCTTGTGACGTACTGCATTTTCTGTTTACCATTCGTTGACATTAGCATACATCTCTCAAAATATAGACACTCCTCCATGGTATGTGATTGTTGGCAAGCCCCCGAGGATTCGGTTAGCCATGGTTTATGAAAGATGGATGGGGGGGTGTCAAACTTTTAATACCTCTGTTTAATAAAATAAAAATTCTAGCACATGAGTGATCCCTGCTTCCCTTTGCGATGGGCCTTTCTTTTACTTTTATGTTGAGTCTCCATCTTCTAACTTTATGCACAAGTGAGAGTGCATTTTTGCCATTCTTTGTTTTTATGTGCATTTGTCCCAATAACATTATTAATTGATTCATGATGTGTTATTATTTGTTCTCAAATTATTTGCTCTAGTCTTCCTCATGAACTTTGAAGGTGTCCTGGCATTTATGGTTTGCCCCACTGTGGTGACCCAGCACACCACTTCATGTGTAGTGCGCAAGTCGATGATATAATACTCACAGAAGGACTTATCCGTGAATATTACAACCCTCAGAGTAGTACAACAGAAATATATCGGGACCAGGCAGAACTATAGGATACAAACCTCATTACAAAATCTCGAGAATCTCTTTGATGAATCAAGAAGATCTCCTTCAAATGAAACATCAGAAGAATCATTTGAAAACTCCAAGCTGGAGAAGGAGTCTAGATCAGAACTAAATCCTCTACGGCTGATGTCAGCCCTAATCTATGGCTTGTAACAGCTAAGTCCAAGAATGGTCTTCACCTACACCTTGATAGCTTCTCCTCCACCAGCGTTGTTGATGACGATGTTTTCCTGGCTAAGTAAGAGATGACTCCACCTAGCTTCACGAGGTAGTGATGGCTTCACGATGACGACTTCCATAATGCTTCAACTCTAAGCAGGGGGTCAAACGGGAACGAATGAGTAATGGGAGTTACTGATGCATGTAAAATGCATACATGAACTTTGCATGTTATTAATTGTTTTTCCTACATATTAGCAACTTATATTCATGTTTTATAATGATTTGGGGGATTTTCTAAACAATCCCCCTTCTTTTGGTTCTAACCTTGTTTTTCCAGAAAACATACTTTTTAGTGTTTCAGACTTTCCGGGAGCTTCGGGACTCCAAAAAGGGCAAGGCCAAAGAGCACGGTTCAGAATTTTCGAGATGAAGACCATGGGCCAAAGTAGAGGGCCAAAAGGACAACAGGTGGCAAAGAGGACCCTCCACGCGGCCAGATTCCTTGGCCGCGTGAGAGGCCCCCTTTTTGCCCCCGTGGCTCCGATGCCGTCGATCTTTCTTCTCCCGAGTGTCTCGTGACCTAAAAACGACTATATAAATGGTCCCCTGGACTTTTCGAGAAGGAGGCGGCGTCGAGAGACGAAACCACGAAACAGAGAGACAGAAGGCTGCCGCCGGAGAAGATCGGAGGGGGGAAACGCCGCCGGGATCACCCCCGGAGGGATCCAGCCCCCTCCGACGTGTTCATCATCAACATCTACAGCAAGATCAGCCCCATATCTCCACTGTAATCTCTTGGCAAACACGATGTATGATGCAATACTATATTCCCTTGATGTATTGTGTCTCTCGGTCTATGTTTGAGTAGTGAATTGTTCTTGGCAATGGTGAAATAGTTCGTTGATTGGTTGCATACAAGTTTGGTATCTTCTATGATTGTCTTTATGTACAATATATGAGTGCACACATATGTTGGGGAATGCATGTAAGGTGATCACCGGTAGCATAATGGAGTGGTGGTGACTTGGGAGTGACAGTAACCTGAGACCGAGCCACAAAGTTAAGTTATTGGGGGATATATATAGGGGACCTTAGAACGTAATGCTATGGTGGGACTTTATGTCTTAATCAATCTTGTGCAGCCATTTACTTGGCCACATGATCCATCATAAGGGGTTGTAGATCATTTACTTGACTGTACCTGTTCATGGCTCCTTCCTAGAAGAAACAACTAAGACTAAAACATGTGCTTCACTAATTGTGACAACCACACGAACGAAACACCAATTGCTATAACACTTGCTCCCTTGAGATACTTGAGATATTTGCTGCTTGCTACTTGTGAAACTTGCTTAGAAACTTTCTTTAGAAACTTGCTTTAGGATTACTTGCATTTTAAACTTGCTTCACTAGTTACTAGACAAACCACACTCCACGTCATTTGCTTTTAATTAGTTAGTTACTTTTAGTCAAAATTATTGCTTTGCATAAACACCCATATAAGAGGGTTATAGGGCTTTAGAGAATAGATAGCTTACCTTCAGCTCCTCTTGGGTTCGACACTCAAATACTTATCGAAAGGTACTACAATTGATCTCCTGCACTTGGGAGTCATCAGTTACTCACCAAGTTCATGATATATAGTGGGTAGTTTGATGCACTAACTACAGCTTTAGAATCGAAAGAGTCATAAGCTGACGCAAGGTTTTATAAAAGTTTCTTCAAGAGGTTGCTTTTAATTCTGAAAACTATGCCCGCCAGATCTTCACAGGGCTAGAACTTCATGGAGTTGCCTTTCCAGCGGCGTTCACAGCTCCTTCTGCCAGACCCCGGACCCAGAGATATACAAACTGTCATGTGCTCCTAGAAATGGACCCACAAGGGCTTCAGGGTTGCCAGCCCCGGCCACAACAAACAACGGCAGGCAGACTGGATTCATCGGCACGTAGTCCGGATCCCCGATCTACCACTCCTTGTGTCCATGCTAGTCATAGCCAGATATGTATACCCAAGCATCCACGAGTCGAATGAAACTGAAGGAACGGGACCAAAGTTATACAGAGCTGCTATGTGTCCAGAAAGTGCAACAACAATCGAGGGTTACTGGGGTTACCTCGCCCCAGGCCGAATCACATCGGCAGGCGGGCTCGAACATGGATCATCGGCTCCACAACCCCTCGACTGCGACAACTATGCAGGCATAGCCAAAACTTTATAACAATGAGCTCGAAACCAACAACCGATCAAAGCAACACTCTAGACATTGAAGTTGTATTAAACAAGTGTTACTAGAGTAAATCTTACAAGCAGAGGTCACACGACCCAACATTACATCAGACAACGGAAGGCAAATTATGTTGCTAATCAACAAGAACCAAAAAGTCTTAAGAGGCCGCAACATAAGGCAACGTCCCAGCCCACAGATTCCAGGCTGCTACCTGGGAACCCCAAACTACTCGTCGATGTCCACGTTGAATCACCACCGATGTAAGATCTTCTCCTAAACCAAAATTAAGCAAACCTGAGTACGGGAGGTACTCAACGAGGCTTATTTAACCTATTATATATCTGTTATCTTCAGAAAAGTTTTATGAAGGTTATTTGCGTAAAGCCATCTTTGTTTTCCAAGTTGAGGAAGAAACAACACGTCTCATAGAGTATTTTGAAAACAGATGAGAAAGCTAATCAACTACTGAAATCATCATCTTTTTAATCCACCAAAACATTTCAGAACCTCGTGCTTCAAAGATCACCACCTCCAGTTGTTCCACTATCTCATGCTACAAGGTAACCCCTCTTGGCATCTCCGAGGAGGCATCCTTCATGCGTTATCAACAAGTTTTAGACATTCCGTTCAAGTTATCTATGATCACAGAATCCGTCACCAAGTCGTCTTTAACCACAGACACGGCTTTTCGAAAAGATTTAACCCTGCAGGGGTGTACAACTTTACCCACACGTACCAACCGACTCTTAGTGCCACCAGGGTTAGCACTAGTCCGGGAAGTGCCGGCAGAGGGTGGTCGATTCCCGGCCTTTACCTTGTCGAACTATATCCATGAGTCAACCCAAACAGGGCCACCCCATCAACAGGGAGTTGGCCACCTCCTGACGGCACCTGTTCTGTGAGTCGGGATCAAGATCCGTGTACGTCCATCACTTGACCCGGTCACGACCTAGTTTTCTCCAAAACATTTTCGGACACACACGCAGATGGAAAGCTCAAAATACGTGGCTCATGGATAAGGTTAAACAAGTTAGTTAGCCGGGCGGGGTTCATCAGCCCACGTGTGCCTGTACGCTCAGTCTTGGCTCGAAGGCGAGAACTCGCTCCTAGGGGCATGAACAGGACAAAACGCCACAACCCATTGTGGCCTCACATCCATGCCGTTATTATTCAGGTTATCAAAGATAATTCAAATCATAACAATATGACATAATAGATTCACGCGTTGACCAGATTCATCGACCGGATGGATCAGATCACCACTAGGCATGGCTAAGCAATACTCATAGGGTTTAGCGTAGTGCGCACAAACAAATCTATAGCTGCTAGGAGCAGTGGATCGGGATATCTAGGTTATGCAGCATATAGGAGAACTCTATCTACTGACATTAAATAGTTTGGAACCGAATGCAAAGTACGAGATTCAAAACACTTTGAAACCATATATGAGCAGATAAGAGGTTATGCTTGCCTTGGTTATAAGAAAACCATATAAACTCTTCAGGAATAAGTGCTTGACTTGTTGGTTAAGATCAAGTATTCACCATTGGACTACTGGCCTTCTCTTCGGGGTCACGTTCTACCGAGGGGGAAAACAACACCGAAAAGAAGAAAAAGAATCAACACATGACATCGATGCAATGCACAATATTTATGCATGAGCAAGTTGATGCAATGAAATAAATCCCTAAACATGAAGATAGGGTTGCTAGGGTTCGTATGACAATTATGCAATTTTACTAAAATTAACCCGAAATGGACCCCGGAGGGGTATTTCGGACAATTATGAAAGTGAGTACAATTTTAATTGCTCAAATGAGGTTGAAAACATCATAAATAGATTTCATTTGTCATTTTGAGCACTTTGGTATATAACTTTTAATTTTCTAATTTTCTTGAATAAAAACTTATTTTTCCATTTTAAAATGATTTAAACAACATTAAATAATGTTCAAAAATCAACTTTCTCAAACATTATTGAAAATGACATATTTGGATAGAGAATAATTTTCTGAACATTTTGGCACCTCACTTTTTTTTCTGAATTATAGAACATTAGTTATTGATTTTACAAAATTAACTCATTTTCTGGAAATAATAAAAACAAGAATATGACGTCACTGTGACGCAGAGATGACCTCATCCGCCTCTGTTCTTCACAGAGAGATCAAATTCGTTGAAAATAGCGCGAATTAGAGGGAACAAACTACACCATAACGGAGAGGAGCTTGAGGCGATCCGCGGGGTACGAACCGGTGACCAAATGGTCACCGGAATGGCCGGCGGCGACCATGGCACGGCGGCGGCCGGAGTGGCGCACGGCGCGGGAACAAAGCGGAGGGGGAGGGGGCTAAAGGAGGGCATCAGGGAGCTCACCACGGCGAGGGGAATCGAGCGCGGAGAGCTCGGCCGGAATCGGAGGAGAAGGCCCGATTCGCGATGTATAGGGCATCCCGGGTCCTGTGCTTGCTCGAGCTGGGAAAGTGGATGACTGCAGAGCTAGTGGAATCCTCAGCTCGTCGAATCGTGGCCGGCGAACGACGGCGGCGAGCGACGGCCGGAGGCTAGGGTTTGGTCTTCGGGTGTCCCTGTGCATGGTATCCAGAGAGCGAGAGAGAGGACGAGCAGCAGCCAAGAGGGAGGAGGGGAAGGAGGGCATGCCGACCTCAACAACTTATCCTCGCGGAAGGGTCGAGCTGGAGGTGGCAGCAGCAGCCACGCAGCTCCTGCCTTCTGGCCGGAGCTAGAAGAAAGAGGGAAAAGAAATAAAAAGTACAAAACCCCCTGAAGTTCCTAGATTTTACAAATTAGCCCTTTTCTATTATAAAACAGAATAGAACATTAGATTTTGAGGGCCTTTTTGGAAGAATAAAATTTGCCAAAAATAATTTTTGGAAACCTTGTCAAATTTCCAACCTCACCATATGTAGCTTTGATGAAATTGAAATAATTTTCAGTACAACATTTTGGAAACCACTTTAACTACTATTTGTGGAATTTTTCTCAATTTCCATTTAAACTCCAAATTTAAATTGGTTCCAAATTGGTTCATGCATGAATGCCATGAGCACAGCACAACAAACCCTAATTTAACAAAAGTGGGGATGTTACACCTTCCCGGAACATGGGGTAACATGTCACATCCTTTTACACTCTGCAGAGGTGCGTTACTTTACCCATGGACGACCAAGACCATGTTGCAAAACCAGGCTCGAGATCCTGTCCACTCATACTCAGGTGTGGGGCTCGGTTGTTGGTCCAAGCCAAACCGTGCTTCTCCGCACGACGCATTCCCACCCATTTCTGCCAGCAGGTTGAACGCCTGATTCGACCCCTCACGATGGAGATCTACGCGCCCCTAGCACACACTCATAGACCCGGAGAGTCCGTGGGACGTAAGGGCTCCCGCCCATGTGCATGTAGTCCCGCAAGACCTACAGCGTACGTCTCTGGTAGTCCATTGACATGCGAACGAGAAAAGATCACAGCTGACTTACTCCCCCATAGAAGACCCATGGTTAATGCGGTATTTACGGCGCAAGAATCCTGACGGCAGTTGTGATTAATCCTAGGTAATACTTTCCCATGCAGATGGAACCTTCCTTTTACCAATTCATCTTACCATGGTTCCATCCGCCCACCAAACAGAACACTACCACTCGGGTAGTCATTCAATTAGTCATATTATTATAAAAATAGGATCATGCATTCTTTTGAGACTAGGTGGTATTCCGATAGAGTATTTGCAATTAGTTTGTTATGAAGTACTGCAAAGGATATGAGCAAGTGATGAACTTGCCTGAGATTGAAATAACCATAATAATCAATGTCTTCGGGGTGCGAGGGTCGCGTAGAGAATTCCGATATCTAAAAAATAGCAAAGTAGTCCCTGTAAGGACTACAGAAAACACTGGCAAGGATGATACATGCATAGTAATGAGATGCATCGTGAAATACCCTGGAAAACACCCCATCTTACAAGTGTAAGCCACGTTTGATACAATAAGGTTTTCACACAGGTTTTGTGTGAAATGTTTCATTACTTGTGGTGATGTGGTTATTAGTTCTTTTAGACTTACATGTGTTTCACGTTTACTTAGCAAAAAAATTGTTATCCTGTTTAGGTAGAAGTGTTTGTTACTCGGTTAGGCAATAAGATAGTGACACATGGAAAACAACTATTGAAAAGATAATAGTCACATTTTGTTTTATATTCAAAATGTGTAGAGCATATGACAAAGAGTTTAATTGAAAATGATGAACTAATACAGCTAACTCTATCATCACAATACTTGCTAATGACTGGTGATGATAGGTTTTAGTAGGTGTTGAATCAAGAGGGTTTTATTAATAATGAAAATAATATTGTGGTAGTTATTTCTTGTCATAATGAAATATAACAGAATTCCAGTATATGTGTAGAAACAAGTTTATAAGCTAAACAAAATGTTTTATGTTTGACATATTTGAATTGGAAATGTTTTCTCTTTAATTTGATATAACATTTTATGCTTTCTGAAAATATTTGAATAAGTTATTATTTTCTTAAATTTAAATGAATTAATTGATTAGGCAAAACATTGCACACATAAAAAATTGGTCAAATGACTTTCAAAACATCATAGATGAGTTGTATATGTCATTTGGAGCATTTTGGTATATAACTTGTATTTTTTTGATTTTATGAATTCTTTATTATTTTTCTTTATTTTTTAATGATTTAATTTAATTAAAGAAAATGTTAAATTTTAAAATTTATCAAACATTTTTTAAAATTTGATAAACATTTAGATTATGTTTTTCTAAACATTTTCATATATATTTTTATATTTTTCTGATAATTCTTTTAGTAGTTATTGAATTAATAGATTTTCTTTATTTTCTGCCCTATTTAAATTGACAGGTGGGACCCACCTGTCATATTCCATTTAATTAAGAAATTTAAACAAAAAGAAAAGGAAAAAAAATTCGTGACGTCGTGCTGACGTCATGCCAGCGTCACCAATGGGGAGAATCTCTCCTGTCCGATTGCAATTGACGAATCCGTGGCGAATTTGCTCTATTAAATTGCTTCACTCAGTAGAGCAGCTCAAGACGATTAACCAGCTGGTGGCGTGGTGACCAAATGGTCACCGGAGTTGCGCCGGCGACCATGACCACAGCGACGGCGCACGGTGCGTGATGATGATGCGAATTTGGAGCACACTGAGATGATCACAAGCTCACCCTGGTTGCAGTGGAGAAAACGAGGAGGCTCGGGGAGGTCTGAATCGCCGGCAGCGTCCAAGATTGGCCGGCGGCCGGACTTAAAGAAGAAGACCCGAGTCATCCGCCTCCGGGATTCCTGCAAACGAGGTTGGTTGAGGATGATGCTACCGCGATGAGGAAGCTCCGGAGATGCTCCACGTTGCTTCCCGTGGCTCCTAACTCCGGCAATCGACGAGGACCCGATGAACTAGGGTTAGGGTTTGGTTCGGGTTCAGAACAGAGAGAGAGCACGAGAGAGAGGAGAGAGTGAGCAGAGAGATATGGAGACGCCTCTCGAGGTGGTCTTATCCCCACGGAACAGTGGAAGCATGAGTTGGCAACGGTGGCGTCGGAGGCGGTGGCACTAGGTCCTTCTGGCCATAAGTTGAAGAAAGAAATAAAATTCCACATTGCAATAACCCCCTAAAGTTTCTATTATTTACCACTAGGTCCTTTTGTTACTAAAAACTGAAAAGGAATGCTTGTTTTCTGGGCTTTTTTGTGAACTTAAAAATTATTAAAATCATATTTGAATTCATTATCAAATTTCACATCTCACCATGTTTTGTTTTGGTGAATTTGATGAATATTAATATTTTTTATTTAGTGTGCCAGATTAAGTGATTTTGTGGTTTTCTCTACATTTCATTTATTTAATGCCTTTAAAAGTATGCTTATGCATGTTTAATAAAAGTACAAACTCCAATCATGTGGATACCAAGGAGTTGTATCATAATTTGACACATTTGGATACAATCCCTTTTGAAAAATAGTTTGGTAACACTACTAAGTAGTGTTTTTATCTATTATGGAAAATTCACCAATTATGAGATTTTACTCCAAGTCATACCAGACGATTTTTAATTGGTGAAGGGACTTGTTTTCTTTTAGGTGGCTTTGTTATTTTCATAACTAAGGTTCTTATCAAGTCTCGTGAACATTTCTTTATATTGGGGTGCAAGCCATATTTGTTATTTTATGCACTTAATCATGTGGAAAACAAGAGTGGCTTTGGAATCTTATATGCTTGTTTTCCACATAGGTTCCAATATGGATATTATCCCATGTTTTTTAAGAACATGTAATCATTTGCATGGTTATCTACAGATGAATCTTTGTTGTTATCTGTTAGTCTTGTGTATGAAAAGGCTCTGGAAAACAAGGTATTAAGCTTGTTTTCATCTACCTCCACAAATCAAGACATGTGGATGCAAAACCCTTGTTGTTATTTCTTACTGGATACTTCTTTCCATTTAAGAGATTTACTATGTGTTCCTCATCTCTGTTGAGCTTGACAAGGCATAGAGGTTATGGGTTCTCTAGCATTAACTAATGGTTTACTGAATAAATTCTTCCTGAGATAGTGTTGCTCCTTGTTGACTTGTGTTGTTTGATGTTCTTCTCTCTAGTTGCCACTAGTCTTCTGTTTTCACCTTGTGTCACTTGGAAGTAATATCATCTCTTGGATTCCACCTTCAACTATCTTCCCCTGGTGATGAAAACAACTAGTTTTTTCAAGCAAAGATTTTACTTAGATGATTGTAAAAGAATGTGAGTTTATTTTATGACATCAAGTTACCATATGCATATAAGAAGAATTTGTTAACAAGTGGGCCAGACATGCCTCCAAATTACTACTCATATACAATTGGCTGAGATGTATTAGGTTATTCAACCTTCTGTTTGTTTATGTATGACACTCAGTTGTTTGAGTATACAAAAGTGATATGTTAACAAGGTGTACAAGCTTGTTACGAAACTACTTCTATATAACACTAACATTGGAATATCACACTATTTCAAGCGAGTTAATAAGATCAAATCAGGATATAAGAGTTTCCTAGTACTCTTATAGTAGGTTAGAGTAGCACTTCTAGAACACTCTAAATAATCTTCTTGAAGATCTTGTGGTGGTACTTCCTCCTTTCTTGTGGGTTGCTTCTCTTGCAGAATGATTTAGAGAAGATTGGGAAACAAGATAATCTAGACATAGTAACAATATCTTGATTTAAGAGTTCGTATATGCTTTTATTATCCTTCCATATACTTCTTATTTTATTTTCCCAAAGATATGTACTTGTCTCATACATGATTAGTTTTACTTAGCTTTCCATTCAATCCCTCTAATAGAGGTTATAATTGTTGTTATCCTTACTTGTATCTAGAGATACTTCAGTTGTAGATTGTTGGATCTGAGAAGAGGTGTGAAATGCTTATGGAATAATGACTTAATAGTAAGTGGATCAAATGGTTCATTGGGGTGTTGAGATTTCATATGTTCACTTGGATAAGATGATTGAAACAATGAGCATGTGAAAGTTATTGAGGTTTAATGACTTATGTCATAGTTGTTATTTGTTCTCCCAGGTGTCATGATCTACTTTATATTCATCACTTTATTAACTTTGTCATTCATAATGCAGATATAGAGATTTGGGATTATCATATGTAATGATCAAGGTTTATCAGTAGTTGAAGAAAATTTATTTCTTCTTGTAGAGACTTGTTTTATGATTGATGAGATATGTACATATTCGATAAATATGTTAATACAATTATTATTTCATTTTCCACTTGTGGGTTTTGAGTTAACACTTGTTTGTATTAGTAGTGTTCTATTAATTCTTTGTCATGTACATGTGATGGTTCACTTAGTAATTATTAGATGATTAATAAAGATGTTATGCAGATTGATTGATAACTTAAGTAGTTCATGTTTTAGAGAGTCTAAAATATTTGTTGATGAGATTATTCCATCAAGCACTACCAACTTGTGGAATTGTGATCATCAGTTATGAGATTTTGGATACTCACCCTATTTGAGTTGTAGATACCTAGGGAATTATCCCAAGTCACTTATAGACGTGACGTTAGGCTTGTTGAGAGTTTGTGTTGGTCATACCCAACTATGGTTTATCTTATCAGGTGATTTGTTTTCTTAACATACTTGTTATAAAGATCACTCCAAATATACTCTTGACTAGATGAACTAGACATATTTCATCATTTCAAGTGGAACATTGGTCACTTTGATTCGTTTAACCTTTCGCGCCAAAATTTCCCGTACTTTTAGATGCATGCTTTGCAAATGCACATATTATATTTAGATCCTTATAACCTCCCAAACACTGGGATGTTACACCCACTCTTAAGGACTAGCGAAATATCACTTTGCCATGCTTTCTCTATACTTGAAACAAACATATATCTGTATTTGCATTGTTATTCATGATCTTTTATTTGAGATACTTCTCATATTGCAAAGTGACTGCTATGCTTTATTATTAAAGTTCTATTTATAATGTTTGTGTTAAAAGTGCTATGATCTCAGCTTGCATATGATTTTACATTTTTATGATCAAGTTTATGTTAGTTGCATGTCACCTCAGCAATTATTGTTTTATCATTTACCTACTCGAGGACGATTAGAAACTAAGCTTGGGGATGCTTGATACGTCTCCATCGTATCTATAATTTCTGATGCTTCATGGTAATATTATGCCAATTGCTACAATGTTTCTCCCTTCTTTATGTAATTTTTATCGATTTTCCGGACTAACCTATTGAAGAGATGCCATAGAGCCAGTTTCCTGTTTTCTGCGGTTTTTTTGTTTAAAAAAAGTTGTTCTGGAAATATTCTCGGAATTGGAAAATTCGAAGCCTGGAAGTCCCATTTTCCCCGGAAGCATCCAGAAGATCGAAGAGGAGTTGAATAGGGGAATCAGGGGCCCACACCATGGGTTAGCTCGCCCCCCCTTGGGCGCGCCAGGGGGTGGTGTGGGACCCCCAGGGCTCCATTGCCTTTCCCCTTTCACATTTTATTTCCCCCGGATGGAAAAGCCTATATACCTGATCAAATATCCCTGAAAAGTTCCACAACCACCATCATTGTCAACCCTAGATCAGAGGGGTTCTCAAGCTGTCTCCCGACACCCTGCCGGAGAGGAGATCATCACCGGAGGCCTCTTCATCACCATGCCCGCCTCCGGAGTGATGCGTGAGTAGTTCATCCTTGGACTACGGGTCCATAGCAGTAGCTAGATGGTTGTCTTCTCCTCCTATGCCTCCATGTTTAGATCTCATGAGCTGCCTAACATGATCGAGATTGTTCTTATGTAACTCTATGTGCTGTGTTTGCTGGGATCCGATGAATATTAAACTTATGCCAAGTTGATTAGAGTCTTTTATTGCATATGTTTGTAACATCCCTGATTTTTGGAAAATGCAAAAATCACAAAAATTTGAAACTTTTGTTTTCATGACAATGCAAGTCACCAAAAACAAATAAAAATCAAACAAAAATGAATTATGTGGTCCTATACCAAGTTTATTGGAATTAGAAATCCAATTATGCCTATGTTCCTTAAACCCTAAACATTTATTCAAAAAATAAAATAAGTTCCTTTATACAAAGGGAATATCTTTTGTTAACAAACCTTTATCTAAAATGTTTACAACTCCAATATTAAGTTTGAAGTTTATCTTATGGCAACCTTACTCAATTATTTATAACCCTTAATAAAGTTCTAGGCCTTAAAAGTATTTGATGAGAATAAAATTATTAGTAATAACTTTTAGTTGTTATTCCAAGTTTTAAACATGAAGGTGTGAAAAATAAAATGCATTGTTTGGAAAATAACATAAAAAGGGTTTTGAAAACAATATTATGACATGTGGTTTTATCCCAAATTTATTGATCAACAATATTAATTATTTGATATGAACTAATTAAATAGCATTAAATTACTATTAGTGAATCCTTCATATCCTAAAATTATACAATATGAAAAAGGTTTAAAAATGGCTTTCCAAAAATAATATATGACATGTAAAATGTCTCTGAAATTCTATTTAGACAATAACATCAATTTATTATTTACTAAATTTTAAAAATGGCCTTAAAGTATTATTAGTGTTTTATTTATATTTCAAAATATAAAATTGTGAAAAACAAGATGAAATAACTTTCAAAATTATGTTTTTAACATTTATAATGTCACTAAAATTTAAATTGACCAATAACAATGTTTCATAAATTTTTAAATTAAAAATCACATTATGTGACTATTAAGGAATTATTCAAATTTCCAAAATTCAAAAATAAAATATGATGTTTTGTTTCCAAAAATGGTACTGTTAAAAAGTATTTGAAATTTCAAGAATTTAGAATTTTGTTTCATGTCATTTGGATACTTAAAACATAAGTTATTAAAGATTTAAATAAACATAAATTAAAAGAAAAAATTTGATGACGTCATCATGACGTAATCATCTTCAACCCTGGAAATGGCAAGAAACGCCCGATTTAATCCTGTTCAATTCACGCGATTAAAGCCCCACTTTAAACCTCCGTTTCCACCTCCTAAATACCCTCTCCCTCCTACCTATTTACCCTCTGTTTCCCAGCCTAATCGTGCCCCCCTTCCATAGTAATGCCTCGCCGGAGTTGCGCACGGTAGCCGTCAAAATTCGTCAACTCCGACGAAAGCTCAGGTCCTCGCTGCCTCCTTTTGGCCTCCTATGGTTACCCTCTCTATTGCTCACCCATATGGATTTTTTCCCGGGATTTTATTGCAGTCGGGAGGCCGTACCGCGCTCACCGGAGCACCACCGGCGCCCGAGCCTCCACTGCCGTGTCGTGCGAGCATCCCAGGAAGCGGGAGGCATCCCCGTCACCACCATCGTGTTCGTTGAGCCGCTCTGCGCCTCCTCGACACCCTCGCGAGCCTCGAAGACCACCGGAGCAACGCCGTCGTCGACCACCCGAGCCCACGCGAAGAGGTATCAGCCTATCACGGCGCGCCACGTTGCCTGCTCGTCAGCACGCGTTAAGTCCCTTATACGTCGCTCGGTGCAGCACGTAGACGGCCCAAGCCCAGTTGTTATCTGTCGCCCAGCGCAGCAAATAGCAGCCCATTTTCTGTTTTTCTTCCGGAATAGAAATTAAATAGTGAATTTTGCAGAAAAGCCCCTGCAACTTCAAATCATCATATCTTTTCAACCACTTAGCCAAATTTAACAATCTTGGACTTTTTGAAAAGCCCTTGATATATAGAAACTTTTAGCACTGGCCAAATTCAAATTTGAAAAACTTAAATTTGTTCAAATTCAAATATGCTTGTTTGATGAAATTTGGCATAATTCAAATTCTACAAATCCAAAAATTGTAAATAAAATATATTTGGAAACCTTAGGATGTGTACTTTCATATCATCTGTCCCAAAATAATATTTGAACAAATTACAATTGAATTTAGAATTTAGTTGTCTATTTGAGTATTTTTGACATAGATTAATTTCTATAAATAATTTCAATATAGTTCCTTTTGCAAAATTGTTCCATTTGACAACCTTGAACCAGAAACAACCTTGCCCAACCATTTTGGAGACCCTTGGACCATGACCATGTAATTTTAGCCAAACTTCCATCATAGTAGTCCATCTAGTTATTAAGTCTTAGATTTTGTTTCTATTCTCTTTCTACCATTGTTTGTGGTGGCCATTTTTGGAGCCAAGCCAAGTCCTTAGAATGTGTCAATCACATATAGTACCAAATAGTGAAATTTAGTTTTCTATCTACTTCTCCACTCCCCTTTCATGCTTCAAGATTTCATCAAGTTGGGATTTGTGAGAACCATTAAGTGCAATGGAGGACTTAACCATCTAGAGATTTTCAACCTGAAGATAGAAGACCAATGAAGGACTTAGAAAATAAAACAAACTTCAGAAGCATATCCTAGAAGTGGAAGCACTTAGAAGAAAACCAGAGAAACTTCTAGAGGACTATCACCTTTTCTCTCTAAGTCTTTTTCCTTCCCTTTTCTGTTCTTCTCCTTTCAACTTGGAGGCAACATAAAGATCTACAAGGAAGATCAAAGAATAAGTTTTGAAGAGAAGACTTGGACTCCACAACTAGAAACAACTCAAAGAAGTACAAGTGTGAAGAAATCCAGAAGAAAACATCTCCCTCTTTCTTCTAATCTTTCTTCCTATTTTCTTTCTCTTGACTTAGTGGTATTTTGTGCCCATCCCATACCCAAACCAATTAGTGAAGTAAATGCCCAGAAGAATTTATCAATACCAAGAGAAGAATTCATCCAAGGAACAAGACTACAATAGAAGCATGAAGATGATCTTCAAGAAGGCAATCACATGAGGTCTAAAAACAATCCATACAAGTTGAAGAATAACAAGTTATTTTTTTTTTGTCCAACCATTGACCCAAATGGAAAACCCAAGACTTAGTAATATTTTTCCTTTGATGATGAAGTTAGTAGACCTACCCTAACCACAATGGAAAATACTAACATAGTCACTCAAATATTTTTGAAGGTGAATATGACCAAGTGTTTGCATGTATTACTTTAGTTGAAGAAGTAATATGTTTATTCTTAGTGAACTCTTGGAACTTCCTCGACAAGTATGGTTATAATAAAGTTAGATCACATCAAGCTCAACCTAGTCCTTCCCAAGTAAACCATTGGAATTTCCTTAACAATAATGAGACCCCTAGTGAATGAATCTTTCAACTCAAACCTAGACCTTGTCCTAACCAACTTGGTTAAGCCCCTTTTGATATGTTAGTTGCTATGTATGTTTTCTACACTTGTAAATTTGTTTGTTAGGAGGCTTGTTTATTTGGTTTTGTGTTGTCAATGAATAGATTGTACGGAGAGCAACGATCTTTTGTGAAGAGAGTGTGATATCTTCACCAACTTCATCAAGGCAAGTAACACATCATCAACTACCCATTATTTTCTATATGCATTAGTTGATTTTGAGTAGTATACATTGATAGGAATTTTTACTAAGTTATACTCTATGCTATTATCCTAGTGTGTAGCCATCCCTTTTACTTGTTATTTTGATAGCCTTAGAATTTACCAGGTGCTATGCAATGTTAAAAATTGTTTTACTAGATGTTGAGGAAAAATCCTAAGTATAACTAATGAATGAACCACCTGGGTGGAAGTGGTAAGATTGGGTTATGTTGAGTGTTTCCTCAGGGCCCTTATCTAAGGGTTATTCCACTTGAGGTTGTCACTTGCGGATGGCCACCCAGGAACAAAGAGATTACTATGTCCCTCTAAATCTAGTAGCTTCCCGTGCAGCCTTTTGACAATATGGGCTCTGTCTTGATCAATTAAGTTGTGAGGGTTCAGCCCAGGCTTGACAAGCAGATGTAGCAAAATTATAGGTGGAACGGGTCTTGCCGGTGGGTTTGGACTTCTTCTTCTGAAAGATCTCGTCTCAATTCTCTCCTTTCCATGATGCACTCCGGGTGTATAGGATGTTTGGGCTAATTGAAGACAAAGGGTGAAAGTGCACAACCTCTGCAGAGTCAACAAACTAAGATCTTAGCCGTGTCCCCGGTTATGGACAACTATGAGCAGCTGGACAAGGATTGACGGAAGAATCTCATCATCAATTTCAATAAGTAAAATTTTGACCAAGTGAAGAGTATTGTGGTGCTTGGATCTAAATCCAATGTTGCCACCCCTTTGAAAAGAAAAGTTTGTTTTACAAAAGAGATAGGACAAAACTGGCTTTATGCAAATTTAGCCTAAACTCCACTCAGCCAAATAAGCATGTAGTACTAGTCTTGCCATTTATATCCACCATAGTGTTACTTGCCAATACATTAAATTGTATTGACTCCCTTGTGGCTGCATATTCCATATTGCAGACTTTTCTGAAGACGAGTGAGGATTTCGTTTAGGATCTCGAGACTATCGCCAACATGTTTTGCCTGTGGCACATGAAGAAGATGGGCTCAATGCTGTACTATGTTTTCCGCTGTATTTCTTTGTTTTCTGCTAGTCTTCTAAGACTATGCAAGTTGTAATTCTATTTTGTAAAGACTGGATCATGCGATGTAATAGAATTTGATGCATTTGCATGATATTTCATTTTGTACTGTGGTGCTAGCAAATGATCCAGGGACTAGCACAATAACACAGGTATTCCATCTTTATTAAAAGTTGGGATGCTACAAAATGGTATCAGAGCATTGTGTTGCCTGTAGAATTCGAGACCCTAAGTTTGGAAAATACCCTAGGATTGAAAAAAAAAATTCTATGTTCAAACTTTCTATAAACAAAACAATTATCTTAATTCTTCTCATATCCTCTCATCTATAATTCACCTTCAAAATTTTCTAGATGACCTACTTCTTGAATACCATCAAGGCAAGATTGTTGATGACCATACCAAGAAGTGCAAGAAGTATTTTCACCACATGAAGACCTACACTCAAGATTTTTGAAGAATTTGAAGAAAAACATAGACTTCCCAACAATCAAGAACACCTCAAGACATGGAGAGAAGAATATGAAGAAAAGCTCAAGAAGATATAGATGAGACCACCAATCTAGTTCCTTTGTTAGAACAACGTTAACGTGTTAGTGTATTGATCATATCAATGAGTGTGGTATGACAATATTAGTATTTTCTAAAAACCATGTTGTTTGGTGTGGTGAATGTGTTGCTATATGTTTGTTATGTGTTGTTTTCAAGATGAGTTTCCTTGATCTGCTATTTTGGATAAGAACCTTCCTTAGCCATCTTTCTAAATCTCTACTCATCCCTACTAGACCAAACCCAACACCATACTCATTCACCAACCCTAGTGAGAACCATTGGAATCATACAACCTTTACCCTATTGAGACACAAGCCATCCCATTTGAGGAATGCTAGTATCAAATTTCCTTCTTCTGTGTGAAGGAACAATCACATCCATGATCAATGCCAACTGCCTAATAAGGATCAAGCTAACCTTGGAGCTATCAAGCAATGGGAGTTTTTCTACCATGAGAGTTTCCTTAGAAATAGCATGGTGTTTGCCTTCAAGGATGACAACAACAGGATGAAAGATTTCCAAGGACATCAAAAGATCAAGTTGAGAGGAACCCAAAGACTTTTGATTGACCCAAAGAGTGACCCCTCAGTGTCAAAGGTAGTTCAACAGACCTATGTTAGTCTACACCTCTACCGCGAAGGAAAGTTCTACTCAAGCAAATCTCAAATCAATCTACACTCCAATCTAATGAATTTAGACTACCCACAAAAATTTCTTTTAAGGGTGGTAGCCCACCCAGTTGTTTTGGAATCCAATTACCCAAATCTTTCTTTCTAACCTTCCCAAATCTCGGGACGAGATTTCTTTTAAGGGTGGTAGTCTGTAACATCCCTGATTTTTGGAAAATGCAAAAATCACAAAAATTTGAAACTTTTGTTTTCATGACAATGCAAGTAACCAAAAACAAATAAAACTCAAACAAAAATGAATTATGTGGTCCTATACCAAGTTTATTGGAATTAGAAATCCAATTATGCCTATGTTCCTTAAACCCTAAACCTTTATTCAAAAAATAAAATAAGTTCCTTTATACAAAGGGAATATCTTTTGTTAACAAACCTTTATCTAAAATGTTTACAACTCCAATATTAAGTTTGAAGTTTATCTTATGGCAACCTTACTCAATTATTTATAACCCTTAATAAAGTTCTAGGCCTTAAAAGTATTTGATGAGAATAAAATTATTAGTAATAACTTTTAGTTGTTATTCCAAGTTTTAAACATGAAGGTGTGAAAAATAAAATGCATTTTTTGGAAAATAACATAAAAAGGGTTTTGAAAACAATATTATGACATGTGGTTTTATCCCAAATTTATTGATCAACAATATTAATTATTTGATATGAACTAATTAAATAGCATTAAATTACTATTAGTGAATCCTTCATATCCTAAAATTATACAATATGAAAAAGGTTTAAAAATGGCTTTCCAAAAATAATATATGACATGTAAAATGTCTCTGAAATTCTATTTAGACAATAACATCAATTTATTATTTACTAAATTTTAAAAATGGCCTTAAAGTATTATTAGTGTTTTATTTATATTTCAAAATATAAAATTGTGAAAAACATGATGAAATAACTTTCAAAATTATGTTTTTAACATTTATAATGTCACTAAAATTTAAATTGACCAATAACAATGTTTCATAAATTTTTAAATTAAAAATCACATTATGTGACTATTAAGGAATTATTCAAATTTCCAAAATTCAAAAATAAAATATGATGTTTTGTTTCCAAAAATGGTACTGTTAAAAAGTATTTGAAATTTCAAGAATTTAGAATTTTGTTTCATGTCATTTGGATACTTAAAACATAAGTTATTAAAGATTTAAATAAACAAAAATTAAAAGAAAATTTTTGATGATGTCATCATGACGTAATCATCTTCAACCCTGGAAATGGCAAGAAACGCCCGATTTAATCCTCTTCAATTCACGCGATTAAAGCCCCACTTTAAACCTCCGTTTCCACCTCCTAAATACCCTCTCCCTCCTACCTATTTACCCTCTGTTTCCCAGCCTAATCGTGCCCCCCTTCCATAGTAATGCCTCGCCGGAGTTGCGCACGGTAGCCGTCAAAATTCGTCAACTCCGACGAAAGCTCAGTTCCTCGCTGCCTCCTTTTGGCCTCCTATGGTTACCCTCTCTATTGCGCACCCATATGAATTTTTTCCCGGGATTTTGTTGCAGTCGGGAGGCCGTACCGCGCTCACCGGAGCACCACCAGCGCCCGAGCCTCCACTGCCGTGTCGTGCGAGCATCCCAGGAAGCGGGAGGCATCCCCGTCACCACCATCGTGTTCGTTGAGCCGCTCTGCGCCTCCTCGACACCCTCGCGAGCCTCGAAGACCACCGGAGCAACGCCGTCGTCGACCACCCGAGCCCAGCGCCGCCGCGCGCCATATTCCGGTCAGCCCCGCCGCCAGGTGAGCACCTCCTTGTCCCGACACCGTTGGATCTAGATCCGGTGGCCACGATTAGATCCCCACGCGAAGAGGTATCAGCCTATCACGGCGCGCCACGTTGCCTGCTCGTCAGCACGCGTTAAGTCCCTTATACGTCGCTCGGTACAACACGTAGACGGCCCAAGCCCAGTTGTTATCTGTCGCCCAGCGCAGCAAATAGCAGCCCATTTTCTGTTTTTCTTCCGGAATAGAAATTAAATAGTGAATTTTGCAGAAAAGCCCCTGCAACTTCAAATCATCATATCTTTTCAACCACTTAGCCAAATTTAACAATCTTGGACTTTTTGAAAAGCCCTTGATATATAGAAACTTTTAGCACTGGCCAAATTCAAATTTGAAAAACTTAAATTTGTTCAAATTCAAATATGCTTGTTTGATGAAATTTGGCATAATTCAAATTCTACAAATCCAAAAATTGTAAATAAAATATATTTGGAAACCTTAGGATGTGTACTTTCATATCCTCTGTCCCAAAATAATATTTGAACAAATTAAAATTGAATTTAGAATTTAGTTGTCTATTTGAGTATTTTTGACATAGATTAATTTCTATAAATAATTTCAATATAGTTACTTTTGCAAAATTGTTCCATTTGACAACCTTGAACCAGAAACAACCTTGCCCAACCATTTTGGAGACCCTTGGACCATGACCATGTAATTTTAGCCAAACTTCCATCATAGTAGTCCATCTAGTTATTAAGTCTTAGATTTTGTTTCTATTCTCTTTCTACCATTGTTTGTGGTGGCCATTTTTGGAGCCAAGCCAAGTCCTTAGAATGTGTCAATCACATATAGTACCAAATAGTGAAATTTAGTTTTCTATCTACTTCTCCACTCCCCTTTCATGCTTCAAGATTTCATCAAGTTGGGATTTGTGAGAACCATTAAGTGCAATGGAGGACTTAACCATCTAGAGATTTTCAACCTGAAGATAGAAGACCAATGAAGGACTTAGAAAATAAAACAAACTTCAGAAGCATATCCTAGAAGTGGAAGCACTTAGAAGAAAACCAGAGAAACTTCTAGAGGACTATCACCTTTTCTCTCTAAGTCTTTTTCCTTCCCTTTTCTGTTCTTCTCCTTTCAACTTGGAGGCAACATGAAGAGCTACAAGGAAGATCAAAGAATAAGTTTTGAAGAGAATACTTGGACTCCACAACTAGAAACAACTCAAAGAAGTACAAGTGTGAAGAAATCCAGAAGAAAACATCTCCCTCTTTCTTCTAATCTTTCTTCCTATTTTCTTTCTCTTGACTTAGTGGTATTTTGTGCCCATCCCATACCCAAACCAATTAGTGAAGTAAATGCCCAGAAGAATTTATCAAGACCAAGAGAAGAATTCATCCAAGGAACAAGACTACAATAGAAGCATGAAGATGATCTTCAAGAAGGCAATCACATGAGGTCTAAAAACAATCCATACAAGTTGAAGAATAACAAGTTATTTTTTTTGTCCAACCATTGACCCAAATGGAAAACCCAAGACTTAGTAATATTTTTCCTTTGATGATGAAGTTAGTAGACCTACCCTAACCACAATGGAAAATACTAACATAGTCACTCAAATATTTTTGAAGGTGAATATGACCAAGTGTTTGCATGTATTACTTTAGTTGAAGAAGTAATATGTTTATTCTTAGTGAACTCTTGGAACTTCCTCGACAAGTATGGTTATAATAAAGTTAGATCACATCAAGCTCAACCTAGTCCTTCCCAAGTAAACCATTGGAATTTCCTTAACAAGAATGAGACCCCTAGTGAATGAATCTTTCAACTCAAACCTAGACCTTGTCCTAACCAACTTGGTTAAGCCCCTTTTGATATGTTAGTTGCTATGTATGTTTTCTACACTTGTATATTTGTTTGTTAGGAGGCTTGTTTATTTGGTTTTGTGTTGTCAATGAATGGATTGTACGGAGAGCAACGATCTTTTGTGAAGAGAGTGTGATATCTTCACCAACTTCATCAAGGCAAGTAACACATCATCAACTACCCATTATTTTCTATATGCATTAGTTGATTTTGAGTAGTATACATTGATAGGAATTTTTACTAAGTTATACTATGCTATGCTATTATCCTAGTAGTGTGTAGCCATCCCTTTTACCTTGTTATTTTGATAGCCTTAGAATTTACCAGGTGCTATGCAATGTTACAAATTGTTTTACTAGATGTTGAGGAAAAATCCTAAGTATAACTAATGAATGAACCACCTGGGTGGAAGTGGTAAGATTGGGTTATGTTGAGTGTTTCCTCAGGGCCCTTATCTAAGGGTTATTCCACTTGAGGTTGTCACTTGCGGATGGCCACCCAGGAACAAAGAGATTACTATGTCCCTCTAAATCTAGTAGCTTCCCGTGCAGCCTTTTGACAATATGGGATCTGTCTTGATCAATTAAGTTGTGAGGGTTCAGCCCAGGCTTGACAAGCAGATGTAGCAAAATTATAGGTGGAACGGGTCTTGCCGGTGGGTTTGGACTTCTTCTTCTGAAAGATCTCGTCTCAATTCTCTCCTTTCCATGATGCACTCCGGTGTATAGGATGTTTGGGCTAATTGAAGACAAAGGGTGAAAGTGCACAACCTCTGCAGAGTCAACAAACTAAGATCTTAGCCGTGTCCCCGGTTATGGACAACTATGAGCAGCTGGACAAGGATTGACGGAAGAATCTCATCATCAATTTCAATAAGTAAAATTTTGACCAAGTGAAGAGTATTGTGGTGCTTGGATCTAAATCCAATGTTGCCACCCCTTTGAAAAGAAAAGGTTGTTTTACAAAAGAGATAGGACAAAACTGGCTTTATGCAAACTTAGCCTAAACTCCACTAAGCCAAATAAGCATGTAGTACTAGTCTTGCCATTTATATCCACCATAGTGTTACTTGCCAATACATTAAATTGTATTGACTCCCTTGTGGCTGCATATTCCATATTGCAGACTTTTCTGAAGACGAGTGAGGATTTCGTTTAGGATCTCGAGACTATCGCCAACATGTTTTGCCTGTGGCACATGAAGAAGATGGGCTCAATGTTGTACTATGTTTTCCGCTGTATTTCTTTGTTTCCGGCTAGTCTTCTAAGACTATGCAAGTTGTAATTCTATTTTGTAAAGACTGGATCATGCGATGTAATAGAATTTGATGCATTTGCATGATATTTCATTTTGTACTGTGGTGCTAGCAAATGATCCAGGGACTAGCACAATAACACAGGTATTCCATCTTTATTAAAAGTTGGGATGCTACAATGTTATTTGTGGTCTTGCATGCTTTCCGTTTCTAGTGGTTGCTCTGGCCAAGTAGTTGCTAAATAGTGGGTTCATGTCTCCTTTTCGCCTCTGCTCGAGTGACAGAAACGTGACAGGGTGGATGTGATGTTGCCATGTAACACCCGGGGGATTTTTCCCCCAATTAGAATTTGATTGTTTTTTTTCTTTTGGCATTGCATTGCATTGCATCATGACATTGCACTATTTTCCCAAACCAATTCAAAAGTTTCAAACCCTTCACTTGTTCAAATTTGAATTAATTCAACTAATGTGATTTTTCTTTTCTCCCAAACTCTTTCAAATTTCAAAGTGCAACAAAACTTTTGAAAGTTTGAAAACAAACTTTGGTGCACTCGTGCATTTGCAATTACAAAACCACAGCAATTTACTTTGGCATTTTCTGACACCAAAAACCCCTCTAATTACTATTTCTCTCTTCCTATTCTTTTACAAAAAAATGTTTGAGTGAGAGAGAGAGAGAGAGAAGCCCACCAGGCCCACCAAACCAGCCCACCCCAGCCTTTCTCCTTCCTCCATCCGTACAGGCACGAGGAGGACGTGATGCCCTCCTGTCGTTTTCACCAAAGCAGACCACCGCACCCACCTGCTCCACCTGCCCTCCTCCTTATCTACCCCTCCCCTCCTCCACAACCCTAACCCTAGCCTCCCTCTCCCTCTCCTTCCCTTCTTCCAGTCGCCGCCCCCTTCCTCCTCTTCTCTGTTTCTCTTTTCTTCACCCACCACCCCACCTCCATGACCGGAGTTGGAAGCTCAAGGAGGCGAGGACATGGTCGCCGACAAGGGCGTTCGAGGATGGGAATGGAATCGCCTCGCCGTCCTCATCCTCCACGCCGAAGATCGGCACCCGAGGACGTTCCGAACAGCCCCGCCATGGCCATCTTCCTCCTCCGTCCACAAGGACGTCATGGCCACGGTCGCCGTCGTCTTCCTCATCTACAGCGCCTCTGGCCGCCCCCAGCCTTCCCCACGGTGAGGAAACCTTCTGGGACCTCTCCCCTACCTCCCCTCGTGCTCTGGGTGCCCGCCATCAAGCGGTGGAGTCGTCGTGTCGCTGCAAGTCGCCACCGTCCGCCTATGTCTGTCACCGTCCCGTGCAGAACAGAGATCTGGTGTTCAGTTTCGTCAGATTCCGTCGCTGTTACCCTTTAACTTTCTTCAGTTCTGTATGTGTTCACAAACCGCAGCAGCAGCCCAGTGGCTGCGCACCGATCCGCACTACCTGGATCCCCGAGTTCGAATCCCACCCGTGGCAAAGCCACCCCCTTTTTTCGGCCTTTTTCTTTTATTTCCCGAAATCCAGAAAAACAGATCTGAGTCTTTATTTGTAAAATCAATAACAAATTGAAAAATGCTCCAATTTCAATGATTCAAATTTCTATGGATTCAGAATCTTGTGCTCTTTCTGTTAGTCACAAAGTTGCAACATGTTTCTGTAATAAATTTTGCACTAAATAATTAAATACAGAAATGGCTATTAAAATTTGAAACTTTGGAAATTCATAACTTGAGTTCTGTTCATCCAAATTGAGCAAATTTGGGCTCTAAAATTTTGTCTTAACAAACTCTACACAGTGGTATTATATTTGGTCACAATTGAATTAAATTTGAACATGCTTCCTTTTGTTTACAAAAAGGGGCAGAATAAAAATGCTAATGGAAAAATGCATAATAAATTCAATAATGATCCAAAAATTATGTTTAATAGCTCAAAATGTTCAGTGAAACATTTGCTACATGTTTTCAACCTTTTCAATGCAATTTGTCTACTGTTTTTCCTAATTAAAAATTGGTGCAATAATTCAATACTTTAAATACACCTTTTAAATTGCCAAATTCATAACTTGCTCATTTTAAATCCAAATTCAACAAATGAAATATGTATTCCATCTCAAATTTTGTGTTCTTTCCAAATATAATTTTTTTATCTGTTTTAAACATTTAAAATTGGTGAAAACAACAAATGTTTCTTTAATCATTTAAAATGCCAAAGTTCATAACTTAATAAATAAAATTCCAAACTTGGTAAACAACATATCAAACTGAAGCTATTGTTGTTTTCTTATTGTTTTCATCATCCATGCATCATTCTAATCAACTTTCACATGATGGTTATTTGTAGATCATTTAATTCAACATTAATTCATGGGCTTTTCCATATGCAATCCAAATTGCGTATGGGCCCATTTAAATATGTTTACCATGTCAACTAGTTTATCTTTGATGCATCCTTTAACTTGTCATGCATCCATATCTTGATCATGCTGGATCTTTTGCCGTAGTAGTAATTGTTGCATCCGGTGTTTGTTCTAGTTCGTTGCTTCTTCGCGGATAGGACGTGAGATGATGTGAGCAACGACAAGTTCGGATGTACCTCTACTTGCTGGATTCCAGGCAAGTATGCTCACTTGCTACCTATGGCTGCCTTTCATCACTTGTTACCGATTCTTTCCGTTGTGTTTATGCTAGCCTAGTATTTTCGATGCTTATGTCTCGATCCTATCATATGTGTACCTTGCAGCCATGATATAGCCTTCCTTCCCCTTCCAATCAACTGTTGCTTGTTTACCTTGTTGGCCCTCGTGTCGTAGTTGCATGCTTAGTGTTGTTTGCGCTCGAGTCTTGTTGTCCTTTTTCATATCACCTGTTTAGTCGATAGTTGGGTTTCAATTTAATCAACAATATGTTAATGTTTGGGGGTAATAATAATTTGATGATAAGGCACCGGCAGGAGGCCCGGCGTGGTTTTGGAGCCTGCTAGTGTCGAAACTAGGAGAAGGGTCTTGTCCACTGATCCATGATGAGCGCGCTAACCGCATCCGGGAGGTAGTATGGGACCCCCTCGACTTAGACCTGATTTGCAGCTTGTCCGAAGAGCCACACTTAGTTCGGGCTTTCCATTTGCGCATATGCATAATGGGAGGAGCCCCCATGGTTGATGATGATTATGATGGTTATGATGATGATGATGCATATAGGGCGAGGCATGTGGTGCCGGGGGGTGTGGTTTTCACCCTTGCGCTTAGGTTAGGTCGGACTGGCCGGGACCTTATAGCTCCGTGGCTCCTAGGATGAGTTGTAGAGACGGTTTGGGTCGTGTCGAGCCAACCTGAGTTTTAGTTGGTGGCTTGAGTGTGTACGGGTACTGTAGCGCACCCTGCAGGGATGAATCTTCTCGAGAAGCCGTGTTGTACGCGGTAATGTGACGACTTGGTGAAAGTGCTGGCTAACAAGTACTCAGACAACTTACACCTAATTGATAATAACTTGACTAGTAATAGGCATATTGTCACAATAAGCTGAACCTTCATTATTCAACAGTGTGAGTTTCCTTGGGTTGCTTCCTTAGTAGGGGGTAACATTGGATGGGTATTGTTTGGTGAGTAGTTGTAGTTGGTTTTGTCGCTCTCTCTTATCCCTCTCTAATAGCCGGAAGTTGTAGCGCGTCTCTTTAGTTTGTTAGTGCTGCCCGCTGCCGCTTCTTTGCAATAACCCCTTGCTTCCGTTGTACCCAAAGTATTTGTATCTTGTGATGATTGGTTATGCTGGTATCCTGTGAGTATGGTTTATGCACTTGCCAGTACTTAACAGTACTGACCCACGAATCCTTTTCGTGGCTGCAAATTCCACATTGCAGTCAACAGGTTTGAAGTCTGACGACGTTAGCTCGAGAATCCCTCCGGCTTGGCCTGGGCAGGGATTTGGACTCCATCGGTTATCTTCAGGACTCTTAGTCCAAATTGTATCTTGTCCGTAGTCGGACACTATGTTGTTTCTTCCGCTGTCATTTGGATCTTTGTATTGTATCAGTTGTATCCTTAACTCGTTTGAGTCGTCTTGTATATATCTTTTCTGTTGTTGTTGCGGAATATTCGGGAACTGTTGTAATGTTATCACAATTGGCAACCTCAAATCGGTTATTATGTGGATTTTGGCGGAAATGCTGAAATCTGCATAGTGCCTAATCTCGGGGCGTCACAAATGGTATCAGAGCATGGTTTCCGATTCTCGATATTGTTTCGATATGAATGGTTATCGAAGCAACGGGTCCGCAAAGCCTGTAGGATGACCTCGCTAACGGTCGTGTTTCTAGAGTGTCAAAAACTATTTGTGCAAAAAATGTTTTGGAAACATCTCAATAGGATTCTTGTTTTCTCCTTATCTCTATTCTATTTCTCTTCTCATCTTATTTGTTTTGGAGTCTCTCTCCCTCTCAATCTTTCAAAGTTTTAGGATCCTACGTGGGTGGACGTTTTCTGAGCCGTTAACCTAATAGGTTCGATCATCGGAAGATTCCTGGCTGGAGAAGATCGTCATCACTCCGAGCAAGAATCTCTTGTTAGTGGTGTCGAGAAGCCCTTGTTATTGGTGTCGACGAGATCAACTGGAAGCATGAAGAATCGATAGTCGAACTTCTTTCCCCTCCCGGGTTAGTGGGTGGATTGCGAGGGCACAATCCCTTGTTAGTGGTGCCGTCTGTAACACCCGGGGGATTTTTTTTCCCCCAATTAGAAGTTGATTGTTTTTTTTCTTTTGGCATTGCATTGCATTGCATCATGACATTGCACTTGTTTCCCAAACCAATTCAAAAGTTTCAAACCCTTCACTTGTTCAAATTTGAATTAATTCAACTAATGTGATTTTTTTTCTCCCAAACTCTTTCAAATTTCAAAGTGCAACAAAACTTTTGAAAGTTTGAAAACAAACTCTGGTGCACTCGTGCATTTGCAATTACAAAACCACAGCAATTTACTTTGGCATTTTCTGACACCAAAAACCCCTCTAATTACTATTTCTCTCTTCCTATTCTTTTACAAAAAAAATGTTTGAGTGAGAGAGAGAGAGAGCAGCCCACCAGGCCCACCAAACCAGCCCACCCCAGCCTTTCTCCTTCCTCCATCCGTACAGGCACGAGGAGGACATGATCCCCTCCTGTCGTTTTCACCAAAGCAGACCACCGCACCCACCTGCTCCACCTGCCCTCCTCCTTATCTACCCCTCCCCTCCTCCACAACCCTAACCCTAGCCTCCCTCTCCCTCTCCTTCCCTTCTTCCAGCCGCCGCCCCCTTCCTCCTCTTCTCTGTTTCTCTTTTCTTCACCCACCACCCCACCTCCATGACCGGAGTTGGAAGCTCAAGGAGGCGAGGACATGGTCGCCGGCAAGGGCGTCTGAGGATGGGAATGGAATCGCCTCGCGGTCCTCATCCTCCACGCCGAAGATCGGCACCCGAGGATGTTCCGAACAGCCCCGCCATGGCCATCTTCCTCCTCCGTCCACAAGCACGTCATGGCCACGGTCGCCGTCGTCTTCCTCATCTACAGCGCCTCCGACCGCCCCCAGCCTTCCCCGCGGTGAGGAAACCTTCTGGGACCTCTCCCCTACCTCCCCTCGTGCTCTGGGTGCCCGCCATCGAGCGGTGGAGTCGCCGTGTCGCTGCAGGTCGCCACCGTCCGCCTATGTCTGTCACCGTCCCGTGCAGAACAGAGATCTGGTGTTCAGTTTCGTCAGATTCCGTCGCTGTTACCCTTTAACTTTCTTCAGTTCTGTATGTGTTCACAAACCGCAGCAGCAGCCCAGTGGCTGCGCACCGATCCGCAATCCCTGGAGCCCCGAGTTCGAATCCCACCCGTGGTAAAGCCACCCCCTTTTTTCGGCCTTTTTCTTTTATTTCCCGAAATCCAGAAAAACAGATCTGAGTCTTTATTTGTAAAATCAATAACAAATTGAAAAATGCTCCAATTTCAATGGTTCAAATTTCTATGGATTCAGAATCTTGTGCTCTTTCTGTTAGTTACAAAGTTGCAACATGTTTCTGTAATAAATTTTGCACTAAATAATTAAATACAGAAATGGCTATTAAAATTTGAAACTTTGGAAATTCATAACTTGAGTTCTGTTCATCCAAATTGAGCAAACTTGGGCTCTAAAATTTTGCCTTAACAAACTCTACACAGTGGTATTTTATTTGGTAACAATTGAATTAAATTTGAACATGTTTCCTTTTGTTTACAAAAAGGGGCAGAATAAAAATGCTAATGGAAAAATGCATAATAAATTCAATAATGATCCAAAAATTATGTTTAATAGCTCAAAATGTTCAGTGAAACATTTGCTACATGTTTTCAACCTTTTCAATACAATTTGTCTACTGTTTTTCCTAATTAAAAATTGGTGCAATAATTCAATACTTTAAATACACCTTTTAAATTGCCAAATTCATAACTTGCTCATTTTAAATCCAAATTCAACAAATGAAATATGTATTCCATCTAAAATTTTGTGTTCTTTCCAAATATAATTTTTTTTATCTGTTTTGAACATTTAAAATTGGTGAAAACAACAAATGTTTGTTTAATCATTTAAAATGCCAAAGTTCATAACTTAATAAATAAAATTCCAAACTTGGTAAACAACATATCAAACTGAAGCTATTGTTGTTTTCTTATTGTTTTCATCATCCATGCATCATTCTAATCAACTTTCACATGATGGTTATTTGTAGATCATTTAATTCAACATTAATTCATGGGCTTTTCCTTATGCAATCTAAATTGCGTATGGGCCCATTTAAATATGTTTACCATGTCAACTAGTTTATCTTTGATGCATCCTTAAACTTGTCATGCATCCATATCTTGATCATGCTGGATCTTTTGCCGTAGTAGTAATTGTTGCATCCGGTGTTTGTTCTAGTTCGTTGCTTCTTCGCGGATAGGACGTGAGATCATGTGAGCAACGACAAGTTCGGATGTACCTCTACTTGCTGGATTCCAGGAAAGTATGCTCACTTGCTACCTATGGCTGCCTTTCATCACTTGTTACCGATTCTTTCCGTTGTCTTTATGCTAGCCTAGTATTTTCGATGCTTGTGTCTCGACCCTATCATATGTTTACCTTGCAGCCATGATATAGCCCTCCTTCCCCTTCCTATCAACTGTTGCTTGTTTACCTTGTTGGCCCTCGTGTCGTAGTTGCATGCTTAGTGTTGTTTGCGCTCGAGTCTTGTTGTCCTTTTTCATATCACCTGTTTAGTTGATAGTTGGGTTTCAATTTAATCAACAACATGTTAATGTTTGGGGGTAATAATAATTTGATGATAAGGCACCGGCAGGAGGCCCGGCGTGGTTTTGGAGCCTGCTAGTGTCGAAACTAGGAAAAGGGTCTTGTCCACTGATCCATGATGAGCGCGCTAACCACATCCGGGAGGTAGTATGGGACCCCCCTCGACTTAGACCTGATTTGCAGCTTGTCCGAAGAGCCACACTTAGTTCGGGCTTTCCATTTGCGCATATGCATAATGGGAGGCGCCCCCATGGTTGATGATGATTATGATGGTTATGATGATGATGATGCATATAGGGCGAGGCCTGTGGTGCCGGGGGGTGTGGTTTTCACCCTTGCGCTTAGGTTAGGTCGGACTAGCCGGGACCTTATAGCTCCGTGGCTCCTAGGATGGGTTGTAGAGACGGTTTGGGTCGTGCCGAGCCAACCTGAGTTTTAATTGGTGGCTTGAGTGTGTACGGGTACTGTAGCGCACCCTGCAGGGATGAATCTTCTCGAGAAGCCGTGTTGTCCGCGGTTATGTCACGACTTGGTGAAAGTGCTGGCTAACAAGTACTCAGACAACTTACACCTAATTGATAACAACTTGACTAGGAATAGGCATATTGTCACAATAAGCCGAACCTTCATTATTCAACAGTGTGAGTTTCTTTGGGTTGCTTCCTTAGTAGGGGGTAACATTGGATGGGTATTGTTTGGTGAGTAGTTGTAGTTGGTTTTGTCGCGCTCTCTTATCCCTCTCTAATAGCCGGAAGTTGTAGCACGTCTCTTTAGTTTGTTAGTGCTGCCCGCTGCCGCTTCTTTACAATAACCCCTTGCTTCTGTTGTACCCAAAGTATTTGTATCTTGTGATGATTGGTTATGCTGGTATCCTGTGAGTATGGTTTATCCACTTGCCAGTACTTAACAGTACTGACCCACGAATCCTTTTCGTGGCTGCAAATTCCACATTGCAGTCAACAGGTTTGAAGTCTGACGATGTTAGCTCGGGAATCCCTCCGGCTTGGCCTGGGCAGGGATTTGGACGCCATCGGTTATCTTCAGGACTCTTAGTCCAAATTGTATCTTGTCCGTAGTCGGACACTATGTTGTTTCTTCCGCTGTCATTTGGATCTTTGTATTGTATCAGTTGTATCCTTGACTCGTTTGAGTCGTCTTGTATATATCTTTTCTGTTGTTGTTGCGGAATATTCGGGAACTGTTGTAATGTTATCACAATTGGCAACCTGAAATCGGTTATTATGTGGATTTTGGCGGAAATGCTGTAATCTGCATAGTGCCCGATCTCGGGACGTCACATGCCACTAGTGAGAAAACAGCGGTGTGAGGGCCCGCATGTACAATCATTTCTTACATTACACACATTGCTTAATTCGATTATCTGTTGCTTGCAACTTAATACCTAAGGGGGTTGGGATGATAACCCGAGGGTGGATTATTAGTCATAGATGCAGTTGGATTACGGTCTATGTATATTGTTGTAATGCCCGCACTAAATATCATAGTAGTCATCATGTCATGAATGTGCACTACGGTGCAACCTTTATTTGTCAATTGCCTAGCTGTAATTTGTTCACCCAGCATGCTATCTTTTATGGAGAGACACCACTAGTGAACCTATGAACCCCGATCCATTTTCCTACACTGTTAAACAAAGCTCTACAATTTCCTGCTTTTATTTACTTACTGCAAGCATACACCATTTTCCACACTATACGTCTAATCTTTGTTTTCAGCAAGACCGGTGAGATTGACAACTTCAGTGTACCGTTGGGACAAAGTATTTTGGTTGTGTTGTGTGCAGGTTACACGTTGTTGCTGACACCGGGGAGGCGCCATCACCACAGTCATTGGCATCAACCTTCCGAATATCCTCTTTCTCCTACTGGATTGATAACCTTGGTTCTTAACTAAGGGGAAATTCCTACCGCGGTGCTAATCACACCCTCCTATTGGGGTTCCCAACATGCTTTGCCAGCATCAGCCGCGCCTGGTGGGCCCCTAACCACCCTGGCCACCGTTTCACGCCGCCTCTTCGCCAATAAAATCACATTAACCATCAAACTTCGGGGACGGAGAAATCTTCCACGAAACAGATAGAGAGGTGTCGTCACCTCGAAAGTCCAATCTAGGGCTTCTAGAGTCCTGCTCCGGCACCATGCCGGAGAGGGGAGTCACCACCATAGGCCTCTACCTCGCCATGATTGCCTCTAGACCGATGCGTGAGTAGTTCATCCTAGGACTACGTATGGGTCTATATCAGTAGCTACACAATGTTCTATCTCCTATGTGCCTCCATGTTTAGATCTTGTGAGCTGCTAATATGATCAAGATCACCGTTATGTAATTTCTATATATTGTGTTTGCTAGGATCCGATGAACACTGAAATTATGATTACTTTGTTCATGTCTCTTAGAGTGCTCCACATATATATTTAGAGTGTTTTAATCTTGTCTTGAAATGCTCTTCGGTGTGTATGATTTCCTTGGGAAAGTAATTTTATGAACCAAGAGAGTGTTATATGATAGATAGTGGGTTCATGCCTCCTTTGACCAACGCTCGAGTGACAGAAACGTGTGGGAGAAGGATGTGATGCTGCCACTAGGGAGAAAACATCGGTTTCCTTTTCTACAGATGGGAATTATTGCTTACATTATGTATTGTTCTTATGGCATTTGCCTTTTGCACACAAGCAATCACTTCGTTCATGCAACTTAATTCCCGCGAGATTTAATGGATTTCTGTCTCAAGGTGGACGTTTAGTAATAGATGGTGTCGAATGGTGGTCTATTTACCTTGACTTGGTATTTACAAACTATATTTCGTCATAATAGATCTTGCCTAGATGTTTATTCACCCAACATGTTTATTGTTCTTAGGAGAGACACCAATAGTGAAACTATGGCCCCTGCTCTTATTTTCATCATTGATTACAACTTATTTTACTTGCTTTCATCATCATTTTCATGTTGTTTAGTTTTTATTTAATATTCTGCAACCACTCGATACAATTAATTCTCTAGTTTCTAGGAAGATGAGAAGATTGGCACCCTTCTCGAAAAGTTGGGATCAAGAGATGGTTTATGTTTGTGTGGAGGTCCATGCTTGGTCAACAAGGTTTAAACAGCGTCGTTGACACAAGAAACCTACAGAGAAACATCGAAGTCCTACTGGTTTGATAGCCCTGGTTCTTTAACTGGGGGAATTTTTCGCTTGACTAGAAAACCTTCATCTTTGGGTTTCTAAATAGGTGTGTCTCTACAGTATCAAGCACTTTTCTGGCGCCGTTTCCGGGGACTTCAAGCTTTCAGCTAGGGTAGTTACACACTTCCACTTTCTGCCTTTTTTTTGTTCTTTATTAGTTTACTTTTTTTATCTTTGTTTCTCTTGTATAAAAAATCCAAAAAATATAGTTCTCTAGTTACTTCTTGGGTCCATTGTGAGGGCTAGCTATGATTCTATTGATAACACGCGATTCTTACTTCTTGCCTAACAAAAAGGCATGAAAGAAAAGCGATTATGGGATGTAACCCACTTTCTTTTTTCTTTGAAAATGCAACCCCTTTAACAACCGCTCTTTATCATTTTTATTTAGTTTTTGTGCCAAGAGTAACCTCCATTTTAGAGGAAGTGATACTTGTTGTGTTCTGTCCAGATTTTTATGCCTCTCCAAAAAATTGGTATCTCTCAGTGTAGAGCGCGATAAACTCCTGAAACAAATCAGGAGGTTGCCCGAGGTTGTTATCTAACATTTATTAGTTGAACACTTTTTTATTTGAGTTTCGGAAGGGCCTAAAAAAATCGTATTTAATGTTAGTTATGTTTTGAAAGATTTCTATCTTCGTTTTGCATTTCCTCATAATATTTTTCTTTTTGTGTCCTCTAGAGAGAGCATTAAAATGAGTTACGACAATATCTAATGTTAATTCATTGTTTTTATTGTGTTGAAACTGAACCAAGTGGATTTATCTATTTGATGCACTAACCCAGTTAATGAAGATTGTGGGAAGTTTTGTGCGAATGAAGTTTTCAATTGTAAGGAGAGGAGAATGACATGAGAAGATGAAGGATAGACAAAATCTAAAGCTTGGGGATGCCCGTGTCAACCCCAAGAAATATCCAAGAAGTACAATCATCAAGGCTCTGCGATGCCTAGGGCATTCCCTTCTTCATCAACAAAATTATCAGGTCATCTTTCAAGACACTATATATTTATTACTTCAGACAATATGTGTTATTCTTGGAGCCTCTCTCTATTTTGCTTTAATTTTTTTGTTTGCTTTCTGATCATAATTGGTTGGATGCTAGCATTCTTTGTTGGAGAGAAACACACTTCGTTATTATTGCCTAGAACACTATAGTTTTCACTCTTATCACGTTGTGAGTGTTCAATTTTTGCTACTTTTGTTATTAGCTCTTCTTTTTCTTGCTTATTTTGTTTAGATCTTGTTTTATTTATATATTTAGATATGATGACCTCCCTGGTGGCTATTAAATATTTGTTTAGAGAGTTGTTTCAAGTTGCTCGGTGACTGACTGAACTGAAAATTGTCATGCATGTGGTAGTGGTATGAGAAAGAAAATGAAAAATCTTGTGGATCATTAAATTGTTTCATTTGAATCTTTGCTAGAGTTTTGAGACATTAATATGCTTAATGCTTAAATTTGCAGTTCTGGAAAAGTAAATACTTCAGGGGTTCATCTACAAACTCGAAACTGTGCCACCATCGAATAATCACTTAATAGCATGTTTTATTTGACTTCCATCATGGATGGAAATGACGGTAGTTTTAGTTACGCACTACGGTTGGGATAGCTAACAGTGAACTTTCACTTCCACGGACCCACTTGGATTGATATTCATTATGTCTTGCAAGATCATAGGCTAGTTGTAATCTTTAACTTGTGAGTTCTTTTTCATTCGAGTTAGTTATGGTTTTTTGGCACTTCAATGAACCATATTTGCCAGCATCTGCGGTGCTATGTATTTCCCTTTCTTACATTGAGAGTAGGTGAATACTTCGTTAGTAGATCCAATCCACGTGGGAGGACTTCATCATGTTCTCCTACACATAAGCCTATAATCTTCCTCAAAACAGCCACTATACCTACCTACCACAAAATTTTCATAGCCATTCCGACATTAATTGATGACATTCTTCATTGTTATATTTAGTTTGATACATGTTAGAGATTTTATTATGATTTATGAGTACTAAAAGTGTGATGATTCATTGTAACATAAAGTTTTGCCCCTACCGGTGAGGATTTAAAAGAGTCCAAAGAGCATCAAATAAGAGTCCATAGTGGCCACACACAAAAATTGATCCCAAAGAGGAGAAATGAGACAAAGTATAAAAGAGCCACGGAGGCCACTAAATAATATAATAGAAAGAGGGGGCATCCTTACTATCCTGTATTCCTTACTTGACCTTATGTTAGCATCAATACTTTAGTTTATAGAGAGTTTTCATATTATTAATTACATAACTATGTGGGGATCCTTACATTACAGAACTTGTCATATATATTCTAATGACGAGCCTCCTCAAAAAGTCTCTAGGTATTGAAGCAAAACAAAGTTGGATGCACCCACGCTAGTACCATTGGAGATATTTCATAAACTTATAGCTCTATGTTCATACATTGTGTGGCAATCACTACACCTTGCATAGCTTAGATTATAAGACTTCCTCTTGTCTAATGATCACTTTCAGCTGTGTTAGAATTTCTTCCATTGATCATCAAAATCCCCCATAATGTTCTTTTAGCGACAAGATCATGGTGCCAGGAACCAATTCTAAACGCTTACTCGTTTTTGGTGCACAAATAGCGAGATGATTTTACATGTCCATATTGTTATCACTTGACTGGATCCTAAATAAATTAATCTGAGTGTTTGATTCATTGGATTATTATATTATTCTTATCGATGATTTAATCATCTTTACTATACCTAGCACCATTGATGGTCTTTTTAGTATTTCTTTATTGAAAGTTTTCACTTCAGTTTTCCTAACTGTTTATGCATTATTCATTTGATGTCAACTATAAACCTCGTCTGTTATTCATTTGATCCTACTTTACATGTTTTAGATTATCAATTGTTCAAGATTGTGTGGGTAGCATGTGACCTCAAAAATTACTTTATTATCACTTACCTACTCGAGGAGGAGCAAGAGTTAAGCTTTTTTATGCATCTAAAACGTATCTATAATTTTTTATGCACCATGGTTTTTTTCTTAAAGTTCTTACATGTTTTACTTTGTTTTTCAGATGATTTTATGGACTAAACCATTAATAATATGCTAAGACAAAGTTTCTATTTTCTTCTAATTCCATTGGAGATCTTTCATACACTTATGGCTCGACGTGCATCAATTGTGTGGCAATCACTACTCCTTGCATGGATTTGATTATAAGACTTCCTCTTTTCTAATGATCACTTTCAACTATATGAGACTTTCTTCTATTGACCATCCTAACCTCCCAAAATGTTCTCTTAGCAATAAAATCCTAGTGCCAGGAACCAATGCTAAGAACTTGCTCGTTTAAAATGTGCAAATAACACGATGATCTTCTATGTTTTGGTATCACTTAGCTTGACCCTGACAAAAAATACTATGGGTGTTTGATTCTTTGAAAGATTATATTATCGTGCTTGATTCTGAAACCATCTTTAATACTATATCTTGCACGGTTGATAGTCTTTTAGTATTGATTCACTTATAGTTCTTAATTTACTGTTCTAAAAAGTTTAGACATTATTCATTTTGTGTCAACTACAAATTTATCCTAGTTTGCATGCTTTACATTACTACTTGATCAAGATTGTGTGGGTAGCATGTCACTCACAAAATTACTTTGTTATCAGTTACCTACTCGATGACGAGCATGAGTTAAGCTTGGGGATGATGATACATCCCAAACGTTTTTATAATTATTGATGCCCATGATTGTTTTCTTTATGTCATTGCATGTTTTGTACATGCTTTAATTCCTTTTTCCGAATGATATCATCGACTAACCTATTAAGAAGAGGCACAAATTCAGATTCGGTTTTCTCTTGTTTTTATTTTAGAAAATATCTAAAGAAAGTATTCGCCAAATGTCCATAAAAATTATTTATTTTAGAGTGTTTCACTTATATATTTAGAGTGTTTTAATCTTGTCTTTTAATTCTCTCCGGTGTGTATGATTTCCTTGGTAAATTTATTGTATGCACCTTCAAGAAAGTGTTTATATTCTAGATAGTGGGTTCGTGGATCCTTTGACCAACGGACGAGTGACAGAAACATGTAGGAGAAGTATATGATGTTTCCACTAGGGATAAACCATCGGTGTTCTTGTCTACGTATTGGAATTATTGCTTACATTAAGTATTGTTCTAATTGCATTGGTCGGTTACACGCAAACAATAACTTCGTTACTTCAACTTAATATCAACGAGATTTGATGGATTTCTGTCTCAAGGTGGACTTCTAGTAGTAGATGTTGTCGGATGGAGGTCTATTGACCTTGACGTAGTTCCTACAATGTTAGAAACCGTGAACTATATTTTCGTCATAATACTATTGTTATACGCACATGATTTGTCAGTTTCCCAACTCTAATATTTTCACCCAGCATTTTTAATGTTCTTCGGAGAGAGACCACTAGTGATACAATGGACCCCGGTCCTATTTCCTCATTTCTTATAACCTCATTTGCTTGTTTTTATCATCATTTCCTCGATGTTCTATTTTCATTTAATATTTTCCAACCACTCGATGTAGTTAATTCTCTAGTTTTTAGCAAGAGTCGAAGATTGGCAACCTTCTCACACAGTTGGGAGCAAGAGAGGGTTTGTGCTTGTGTGCAGGTCACGCTTGGTCAACAAGGATTAAACTGCGCCATTAACACAAGAATCTTTTTGAGATAATTTGAAGTCCTACAGGATTGATTACCATGGTTCCTTAACTGGGGGAAATTTGGAACTGGACTGCATCATACCTTCCTCTTTGGGTTTCCCAACAGGTGTGTCCCGATGCCATCAAATACCTTGAGAAATCTCCAAAGAACACAAGTTATAAGTTTACATTGATGAAATGCTAGGTGTTAAATCGATAAAAGAATCCTACCACTACCAAATTCCGCGCGATCCGGAACATTTTGAGCGGCATGTTTTGATAACATCATGTTGTTTCCGTCGCGGATGGCTGAAAAGTGGAATTAGCTCTCGAAGGACGTGGTACATCTCGACGTTTCTTATATGTTCCGTCGCGGATATTTGTTCCCGGCCCAATAGGCCCAGTTGGAGGCGAGTTTCGTTCCACGAGAACGTCGCAGATTAGTCGAATATATCCCTTTTCATTTCTGTCATTTATTTGTCCATATTGTGAAATCGAATTATATGTTTTTGCATCGGAGTTAGTCTAATGTAACCCTTTTAACTTCTGTCACTTAGATCCATCGAAACTTCTGTCATCTATTTCTCCATATTGTGAACTCGAATTATATCTATCTTAAGAAAATAAACATAGTAGTTGAACATAAACATAGACTACATACATATTAATAGAAACCACACGATACAAACAAGATTGTCGATCTAAACATGACATCAGAAGCACGGGGGCAGCAGTAGGGGGCTAAATAAAGAGCATCAGTAGGGGGCCGACAGCTCCTCCGATGGCACTAGATCCTCCGTCGGGACTGGATCCTCCGATGGCACTGGATCCTCCCTTGCCTGGGGAGTCACAGCTGCGAGGAGAGTGATCAGGGTTTTCTGCTCTGCCAGGGCTAAACCGATCTTCAGTTCCCCAACCTGCTTGGTCAGTTCGAGGTTGCTAGCCATCAACTTGGACGTATCATCCATCAACTTCCGAAACGCTATGAGGGAAGCTTCGCCATGAGCCACCTGCTCAGACCTGGCATCGCGAGCCTTGTTGAGATTGTCGTAGGCAAGCTTGAAGGCCTTCTCAAGCTCAGGTTCTAGGATGTCAACCCTCTTCGCCAGAGCGCTGAAGATGACCGTCTTCTCAGCTTCATGTGTCGTGTAGATAGTTGCATGACAAGAAGTTGATGTTAATCTAAAAGGCAAAATGGATCTAAGAAAGATGAAATCACGAGGAAATCATAAATGGATCTAAGAAAGATGAAAGCACCAGGAATTTTGAAAAGGATCTAAGAAAGACGAAATCATGAGGAATCCAGAAACGGATTAGCAGTACGTGAAGGGAAATGGAACCTACAAGAGGGCAGCAGACCGCTTCGCCGGTGGAGCCATGGCCGCCTGGAGGAACGATCGCTGGTGGAACCTACTGCGTCAAAGGGTTTTCGCTTGAGGGGAGGCGGTGAGGCAAATAGAGGATGAACTGAAGAGTGCGTCTATTTATACACCGGGAGGGGGAGTGGAACGGAGGAGCCGTATGCACGACGGAGAAATAACTGGCCGCCGGAACTAAAGCGACACGTTTCACGTTCACAATATCGTGACGAACGCGTGGCGTGCTGCATGCCAGGGTTACGGCGGTGAGTAGAGGAGCGGTTGTTTCCAGACTTGGGCCATGATGGCACTTTCTTGGGACCTCTCCTCTTAGGCCCTTTTTATTGGGCCTTATAGCACTCCATAGCCCATAATTATCCTACTACAGTTGCAACCCAAAATAAGAAGGAAGAAATGTTGAAAATTATCCTACACGTTTCAACATCTTCCACACTGTAAAACACTACACATCATCCCAGAATGCGTTGTCAAGTTCGTCGTCATCGGAGTCCTGCATAAGGCTCTCCCAGAATGCGTCGTCCATCGCCTTATCCGACGATGAGACGACGATGGTGGAGGGGCCAGCATCCCCCCGGGATGTACGAGCTCGCATCTTCGCGTCCCTCTGAGCGTCGAGCCGCAACTGCGCATGTACCAGATCTGGGTGATCACGGCGGAACCTCTCCATCGTGGCCTCGTCATCCCAGCGGATGCGCAGCCGCACGAACACGCGGCAGTTCTCCTGCTCCTCCTTGCGGGTCACAATCCTCAGATCTAGGGATAGGAACTCGGCAACTCCCCTGCTCTCGACGTCCCGGAAGTTGAGCTCGACGCGCAGGCGGCCGAACCGCCACACCGCCACGTCGAACGCGCGGGCGGCGAGCTCGAGCGTGTCGAAGGTTCCCATCCACCACCGCACGTCGTTGTGTGTGATCTCCGCGGACCAGCGCCCGGACAACCGCAGCTGCACACCTTGGAAGCCGGTGCTCCTTCTCACGCGTGGCGCCATCGGGTGGATCAGCGACGTGAGTGAGGGGGGAGGTCGGGGGATGTGGCGGCGTGCTGTAATCCGCGCCGAGAGTGAGGAGGGAGGTCGGGGGGACTGTTGTCCGTGCTCGGTCGTATTTATTCGACAGCGACGACGTCGAGAAGTGCAGTGACCGTTGGTTTGTCAGGCTTTTGTTGAGTTCTGCAGTGATGAGTTGCACGATCTACCAGCACGAGGGATTTGATCTAAACTCGAGGTTTTAGCAGCTATTAGCTATTTGATCTTTACTCGGGTTTTAGCACGAGGGATCTACCAGCAATAATATAACTTAGAAGTTTACGTAACAAACTAAACCTTAACAAGTCCAGGAAACAAACGAAATTATAATCCAGCGAGACAAAATAAGAAGTTCATAGGCCTAGCTCAGCAGCAGCCTTGTCTCTTCACCAACAATGCATATCCTTTGCTCCGGTTCTATATCACCCCGATCTCAATGACCGCCTCCAACCTAGGGTCATCGGTCTCCCTCACAATGATCAAAACAAGTTGTTGATTATGAAAATTATTGCCTTGGACGAAATCCATCCACACCAGCTTGTCGAGGATAATGCGGCCGTCGGTTTTCTTGTTGTAAGAAATGGTGGTGACATCCTCTTCTGCTCGAACTCGTAGGCCAACCCTTCCATGATTCCTCAGGCCAGCGTGTTCCCCTATCAACTTCGGTAGTTTCTAAGCATGAAAGATAACATACCATGTTAGCAGACCTTCTCATGGTTATTGGAAATTTACTTGCAAAAAGAGGAGGGAGTCTTGTAGATACATACCATAGTATAGTGCTGCAAGTTTGTGACGGTGAAACGAGTCACAAAAGGAAGCCCAACATAGGGTCCAAGGGGTAGAAGCCGGGCCAGGCGGATCTTCTCGTGATTGTCGAGATTGGATCTTTGGGCATCTACGATGTTGGCATCATCATGCCTCTCATCAGCAGAATTGTCAGAATCCTAAGCATGGACCTCATCATCAGAATTGCTAGAGATTGATATGCAATCTGAGTCATCTTTGATTGAAATGCAAAGTGAGTCATCTTGGGCGGCACAAATAATAGCAACGTAGATAGTGGGCCTTGGTATCATGAAAAACACTAGTATGTCTCCCACGGAGATGTTCTTTTCCTCGATGAACCAGTCCCATTGTATCCCGTGCAAACGGGTCTTGCTCTGTTCTTTTGACACAAGAAAGGTGTACTTCCTGCCATGGGAACTAAACAGCACACGCTCGCCAAATATACATGTGTCAAAGTGATAATACGCCTCATAAATTGTGCATAGTGATAATAAGCCTCATAAACACATAGGTGATCATGCACTAAAGGGCATCCCTAGAATTCATTGTAACATGCAGTCAGAATAAACACATAAGGAACAATGCAAAAAAAAAATGTAAAACAAGCCTCATAAACACATTGCCAACACTTGATAGAAGAACGCGCCCAATACCAGGAAGTAATACAAGATGTGGCCTTGTATCACTGCCACGTATTGGATCTAATCTCCTAGAATTTATCATGGAATGCAAACCAAGGGAAAAAAGAGTACTATAGACACTATATTTGCCTTTACCATGGCCTAGTTTAAATCATCGACATATAACGAGGACATTCAAGGAAAAGAAAAGTGGAACAATGGAAACAAATGTAATACGAGCCTCATATATCATTGCCATGCAAACCAAGTGCAAAAGAAGTGCGTATAATAGCATGTACGAATACAAATACGCAAATTGTATACACTACAAGGTATTATAGACACTCCCTTTCCCTTTACCATGGCCTAGTTTAAATCATCGGCATATAACAAGGAGGACATTCAAGGCAAAGAAAAGTGGAACAATGGAAACAAATGTAATACGAGACTCATATATCATTGCCATGCAAACCAAGGGCAAAAGAAGTGCTTATAATAGCATGTACGAATACAGATAGTCAAATTGTATACAGTACAAGGTATTATAGACACTCCCTTTCCCTTTACCATGGCCTAGTTTAAATCATCGGCATAAAACAAGGAGGACATTCAAGGCAAAGAAAAGTGGAACAATGGAAACAAATGTAATACGAGCCTCATATATCATTGCCATGCAAACCAAGGGCAAAAGAAGTGCTTATAATAGCATGTACGAATACAGATACTAAAATTGTATACACTACAAGGTATTATAGACACTCCCTTTCCCTTTACCATGGCCTAGATTAAATCATCGGCATATAACAAGGAGGACATTCAAGGCAAAGAAAAGTCGAACAATGGAAACAAATGTAATACGAGCCTCATATATCATTGCCATGCAAACGAGGGGATAAAAGAGTGCGTACAATAGCATGTACGAATACAAATACTCAAATTGTATACACTACAAGGTATTATAGACACTCTCTTTCCCTTTACCATGGCCTAGTTTAAATCATCGACATATAACAAGGAGGACATTCAAGGCAAAGGAAACTGGAACAATGGAAACTAATGTAAAACGAGCCTCATATATCATTGCCATGCAAACCAAGGCAAAACGAAGTAATTACAATAGCATGTACGTATATAAATACTCAAATTGTATACACTACAAGGTATTGTAAACACTCTCTTTGACTTTACCATGGCCTAGTTTGAATCATCGGCATATAACAAGGAGGACATTCAAGGCAAAGAAAAGTGGAACAATAGAAACAAATGTAATACGAGCCTCATATATCCTTTCCATGCAAACCAAGGGAAAAAGAAGTGGCTATAATAGCATATACGAATACAGATACTCAAATTGTATACACTACAAGGTATTATAGACAATCTCTGTCCCTTTACCATGGCCAAGTTTAATCATCGGCATATAACAAGGAGGACATTCGAGGCAAAGTAAAGTGGAACAATGGATACATATGTAATATGAGCCTCATATATCATTGCCATGCAAACCAAAGGCCAGGCGAGTGCCTATAATAGCATATACGAATACAAATACTCAAATTGTATACACTACAAGGTATTATAGACACTTTCTTTGCCTTTACCATGGCCTAGTTTAAATCATCGGCATATAACGAGGACATTCAAGGCAAAGAAAAAGTGGAACAATGGAAACAATTGTAATACGAGCCTCATATATCATCGCCATGCAAAGCAAAGTCCGAGAAAGTGCCTAAAATAGCATATACGAATACAAATACTCAGATTGTATACACTACACGGTATTTTAGACACTCTCTCTGCCTTCACCTTGGCCTAGTTTAATCATCGGAATATAACAAGGAGGACATTCAAGGCAAAGAAAAGTGGAACAATGGAAACAAGTGTAATACAAGCCTCATATATCATTGCCATGCAAACCAAGGGAAGAAGGAGTGGTTATAATAGCATGTACGAATACAGATACTTAAATTGTATACACTACAGGGTATTATAGACACTCTCTTTCCCTTTACCATGGCCTAGTTTAAATCATCGGCATATAACAAGGAGGACATTCAAGTCAAAGAAATGTGTAACAATAGAAACAAATGTAATACGAGCCTCAGATATCATTGCCATGCAAACCAAGGCCAAGCGGTAGCCTATAATAGCATATACGAATACAAATACTCGTATACACTACAAGGTATTATAAACACTCTCTCGGCCTTTACCATGGACTAGTTTAATCATCAGCATATAACTAGGAGGACATTCATCATGTTTATAAATTAGGATATACAAAAGAAAAACAGGTGGAACAATGGAAAATGCACAGAAAAAATGAATCTGACCTCAGAATTTCTAAGTACAACAAGTATAGTCACTACTAGCACCTGGCCTCGGTAAATCATTAGCCAAAGTGTTAATAATTTGGTCAAAATTGAAATAACCTTGCAAACATACCAAATCTAAGTCGTGAAACCAAAAAAAAAACCAAATCTAAGCCTAATCTAACTGAAGCACCCAAATCGGGTACGGAATTAAACCATAACCTATCGAAACCATGGTGGAAATAGATGAAGTAAGCATGCCAGATATCCCAAACTTAAGCCATAGAACAAAACCACGTCTACGGGAGAAAATACGAAGCAGAGACGCAGAATGAACGGTAAAAACATGTAGATCTACCGTGCATGTCGTGCTACGCTGAAAAATCGAGCTCAATCTATAGATCTATGATACATAAAAGGGATAAGAGGGTTAGATATCATCTTACCGCCATTGCCAAAGCACTTGAAGAGGGCGGGACGACGCACGCGGTGATCTGACAATAAGACGTTGAAGATCCTGCCTGCCAAGGGAGGAAGAGGAGGCCTGGACTTCGTTTCCCGTGGAGGATGGTCACCGCGGTGCTGTGGATGTCCCGGCGGAAGAAAACCCGCCGACGGAGAGAGGGTGTCGCACCCAGACTTCTAGGGGATACTCACAATCCGCTAAGCAGTAGATCAATGGCTTACGGGGCATACCGGCACCCGCATCTCAATATGAGCATGCCAACACGTAAACGTGTGACAACCATTCTCTACTATTCATCATCTGCGCAAACCATCCCATAGAAATCCAGATACTTCCGTTGACGTACTTCATAACATACACACATGGTACGTCAACGGCATTTGAACAATGCATATCACAACAGATCTCTAAGACACAAAAGATTGAAATAAGTTGCAAATAGCTCTCATTAGAGCAGAGATAGCAAATACAATCCTCCAGAGGAGACATGTCCCAACAATTCATCATTACAACACAGCGGAAGCATTCAACATGTCTGAGTACAGACAAGATCCAAATAGGCCTAAGAGGCCGGAAACAAAAAGACGGAGCCCATCCACGAAGTCTCGGATCCTGCCCGGGTCCGCTATCTACTCGTCAGCAGTCTCGTCAAACTCCACGTAGTAGCCATCACGGGGATCCTCGTAAGCGTAGTCTGCGGAAACCACAGCCCCAAAGGGGTCAGTACATAAACGTACTGGCAAGCAAGACTCACAGTTCACCAAAATGTACCCAACAACATCAAGCACAGATGCTTTGGGTTCAACGGAAGAAAGGGTGATACAAGAGATGCGGCAGCGGGCTGCACTAACCAACTACAGAAACATGCTAGAACTTCCGGCTAACAGAAAAGAGATAAGATCGCGTATCGTAACCATCTAACAACTAACTCCAAACAAACCCATCCTGGACCTCGCCCCTTATCCAAAGAAGCAATCCAAGGATAACTCACACAGTTGGGTTACTGATGGTTCAAGTTATTGTGTCAATAAGCCTATTACTAGTCAGATTGTTAATCATTAGGTGTAAGTTGTTCTGAGTACTTGTTAGCCAGTACTTTCACCAAGTCATCCATTACCGCGGAAAACACGGCTTCTCGAGAAGATTTATCCCTGCAGGGGTGCACCAATTTGGCCGTACACGTAAGAATAACCCGTCAGATGGAATGGCCTTTCCACCAAGCGGGGCACTCAACACAACTCAACTCTTCTTCGCATCAAGCCCAAAGAACCCCGTGCAATTGAGCGCACGGCTAATCAAGCCCGACGAAGAAAAGGGGACCCTCATAGCACTCTAAGAACGTGTCTCCCTAAATGCCGACTACAAAAGTTCCACCCTGGCGCCAAGGGTTCGCACCTGCATATGCATGCGGCAAATGGAAAACCCGAACTAAATGAGGCGATTTGGACGAGATGCGAATCGAATCAAATTGAGGGGGGCGCCCATACACGCTTCCCACATGCGGTTAGTGCGCTCATCATGGATCAGTAGACAAGACCCTTTTCCTAATTAGGGTCGACACTAGCAGGCCTCAAAACCACGCCGGGCCTCCTGCCGGTGCCTTATCATCAAATTATTATTACCTCAAACATTAACAGGTTGATTGTTTAACATCGAGCCCCAGAACATAAGTAATATGGTAACAGAAAGTAACGGACAGCAGACTCGAGCAAAAACAACCCTAAGCATGCTAGTAAGACACAGGCAACAAGCAACGGGGTTTTAGGTGTGGAGGTGAGGCTATATCAGGGTTAAAGGATAACATGTGATAGGATCAGAACACAAGCAACGATTCATAGGGCTAGCAGAATAGACAACGGAAAGTATCGGTAGCCAATGTGGAAAGGAACACAATGGTTCATGTGAGTGAATACTTGCCTGCAAACTCAGCAGCCTGGTACTGAGCTAGATCCTCAGAAGGGGTGTCGTAAATATCGTCGGTCTCCACGTCGTCGTTTATCCGAGAAGAAGCAAACAAACAACGCAGAGAGACAAACAATCAATATCATGGCATAATGCACAAACATGGGATGATGCATGGAAAGTTAATTGATGCATCAAAATAAACTAGTTGACAAGATAAAATGTTTAAATGGACCCATATGCAATTGGATTGCATATGGAAAGCCCACGAATTAAGGTTGAAATAATTGTTTTACAACTAACCAACAGGTGAAAGTGGGTTAGCATGATGCATGGATGAGGAAAACAGAAAGAAAACAACAATAGGAGCAATTTGATATAAGGTCTACCAAGTTTGGAAATTTAGTTATTAAGTTATGGAATTTTGGTTCCTTAAAGGTGTTACACAAGCATTTGTTGTTTTCACCAATTTTAATTGTTCAAAATAGACAACAAAGTTCATATTTGAAAAGAGCACAAAATTTTTAGTTGGAATACATGTTTCACTTGTTGAAAAAGGATTTAGGATAATTAATTATGAATTAAACAAGTTTAAACAAGATTTAAATGAATTTAATTCAAGCATGAATTTATTTGAATTTTTATTTGTTCAAAGCATTAAACCAAATTCATATTTGAAAAGATTATACTTTTATGGTTTGAAAACATATTTTATATGTTCAAAAAGGATTTAATTTGAGCAAGTTATGAATTTAGCAATATTAAATGATTTAAACAAGGTTTAAATTACTTAACCAATTTTAATTATTCAAAACATGAAATAAAGTTTATATTTGGAAAAGTGGTTCAATTTAGCATGGAAAACATATTTTATTTGTTGAAAATGGATTTAAAATGAGCAAGTTATTAATTTGTCAATTTTAAATGCATTAATTAAGAAACAGTTGTTTTCAGCAATTTAAATTATTCAAAACAGCAAACAAAGTTGATATTTGCAAAGTATATGAAAAATTGAATGGAAAACATATTTAGTTTGTTGAATTTGGAATTTTTATGCCCAAGTTATGATTTTTGCAAAATTAAGTGAATTGAACAAGTTTTCAAATATTTCATCAATTTAAAATATTCAAAACAGTAAACAAATTTTCTATTTGGGTAGAGAATTTAAAATGGAGTGGTTTACATGTTTAAAGTTTTGCAATTGGATTTTCCAAACAAAAGTTATTAAATTACCAAGTTTAAGCATTTTTATGGTTTATAGAAGTAACCATGGACCTAGAAAAGCTACAGGGAGTTGGAAAGAAATTAACAGGGACCTAGATAAAAGCTAGCAGAGACTGTTCTGTGAATAGCAAGTTATGCTGGGCCTGGAAAATAAATGTAAAAAGATTGGTTTTATGGTGCAGGGGTGGGATTCGATCCCAAGACCCCCTGCTGCGCGCGCAACAGCCGTTGCCACTGCGGTACTCGATCGGATGGTGACAGAGTGGGATACCGCGGGGGGTTGAGGTATGTTTCCGTCAGTTAATTGAGCACTGACGAAACTGAACCTCGCCGGGGCTCTGCAGAGCAACACCTGAGCGCGGCGGGGCAGCAACGGCGGCGACCAGGAGCTGGTGGCGCCGTGCGTGCGTGTCAACGGTGCAAGTGGGCGACGTGCGCGTGCGGTATCGCGGCCAAGGCCACGCCTTTGGTATCTGTAACGCGGCGGTTGGCGTGCAGCACACGACGGTGATCGCCAGAGGTCACCGCTGCTCTGATGCGCGAAAAGTAACGAGGTTGGCGGGGATGGAACGAGGGGCTCACCGCGGTGCTTGCGGGGCCGTTGTCAGCGCGCGACTGTGATGGAGGCGACGACGCGCCGTCGAGACTTGGTGGCGGCCGTGTAGAAGAGCTCGTCATCGTGGACGATCCGTTCGTTCCCGTGCTTGACGCAGGTGTTGACGGCGTAGAGGGAGTCGAGGGCTACCCGACGGTGCGCTCAGCCTGGCCCGCGGAGCTCCATAGTGCGCCGGCGATTTCTGAACCCTACCGGCTCCTCCGTCGGATTCGCAAGAAGGAGAGGTGCAGGGAAGGGGATAAGAGAGGGAGCGGCGGCGGCTGTGGAAAGAAAATGGCGAGAGGGGAGCTAGGGCACGGGCTCGAGCTCGATATAAAGGGAGGGGGAGGTGCGGATGGCCGTTGCTGCTCCTCTGCAGCTACGTGTACAGGTTGGATGGGGTGCCGTACGGGGAAGACGATGATCGAGGGGGGTATCGGGCCGAAGGGGAGAAGATGGTGGGCTGGGCCTGCCCCTCTCTCCCTTGAACCGTTTTCTTTTTTATTTTTTGTTGCTGCTGTTTTTTTTTTGCTCAAAAAGGAATAGAAAGAAAAGAGGATAGTTTTAGGTTAGAAAAATTAGCAAAATTTTGTATAGGATAGTTTTGTGCAACAGCACCAATTTGCGACATTTAATTTTCCAGATAATTCAAATTGGTTGCTGTTGGTAGTTCATTTGAATTTGAATGAAAATGTGATATTAAATGAAATATTGTAAGTATTAGCTTAATTAGTTTTGAATTTCATGTTTGTTTGAAACAAAATGATTGGAGGTGATTTTGTAATTTTCATAATTTCCAAAGGGGTGCTGTTTGAAAAATGCAAATGAATTTGAATGCAATTTGAATGAATTTTGAATATTAAGTGAAATATTGAAAGCAATAATTTAAATAGTTTGAACCTTAGTTTAATGGAAACAAAGTATGGAAGTGTTTTGTCATTTTCATAATTTTCAAAAGGGTTGCTGTTTTGGAAATTAATTGAATTTGAAAATGTTTTTTGTATTAGATGAATTATTGATTAGAAACAAATCAACAGTTTTGAAGTCACAACTTTAATGGAAACAATTGATTGTTTTGATTTGAAATATCATTTGGAAAATTGTAACATCACAAGTATGAAACAAAAGGTTTGAAATTTGATTTGAAATTCAAATAGAAAACAAGTGAAAACAAGGGAAAACAGAGGAAAACAAATGGAAAACAAGCAAAACAAATGCAATGAACATGATGTCATGATGCAAAACATAAAATAACAGAGAGCAAACATTCTAATGGCTATTTTTCATACTTGGGATGTTACAAAACGCCCCCCTTGAAAGAATCGCGCCCCGAGATTCCTACTAAGAAGAGAAAAGGTCCGGATACTTCTTGCGAAGATCCTGTTGAGCTGTGAAACGTGAAACACATCGTGCACCTCGGATAGTTTTTCTGGAAGTTCAAGATGACAGGCATTCCTGGCAACTCTTCTGGAAAGACGTCAGGGAATTCTTAAACTACCGCAACATTTTCGAGTAAAGGTAGAGGTTTTGCATCGAGGGTGTATAGCTGAATAGAACTTGATTCATTTGGAGAATAGACTATCTGGCCAGAAGGGTGGAACAGAGTTATTGATTAGACGCCGGTAGCAGAACTGAAGTGGGAAGCAACCACAAGGTTTCAACGGACGAAAAGGATGTTGAGAAGAACAGGATAACGAAGCAACATCGGGAAAACACGAGATCAAAACACTCCTGAGGTACTACGGAAAACCCATCCGGGCTTCTACAGGATCAATATCTACTGCTTAAGGAATAGAGGATTTGCTTCCGGGGCTTACACACCTCCGTTCTCAATCGTGAGTAGGCAACATGATAAATCATGTCACAACCACCTCCATTCCTATGGCCTAGTAGATATAACTATCCTAGAGAAACCAGGATACGTGAAAACCTAATTTGAAAGTTTAGATGAGAAGGGAAAACAACGTTGCACTTCCTTACCAGAAAAGGGAGGGTGGGTGGGGAAAGAAATAAAATGGCAGAATTCCTACTCTCACGTTTCATTTTTCCTATATAGCTACAAAATAGTTTCTAGACTCAACTGCGACCAGTAAAAGGGACCCTACAGATAGACAGGCTCTGATACCATTTGTCGCACCCGGACTTCTAGGGGATACTCACAATCCGCTAAACAGTGGATCAATGGCTTACGGGGCATACCGGCACCCGCATCTCAATATGAGCAGGCCAACCCGTAAACGTGTGACAACCATTCTCTACTATTCATCGTCTGCGCAAACCATCCCATAGAAATCCAGATACTTCCGTTGACGTACTTCATAACATACACACATGGTACGTCAACGGCATTTGAACAATGGATATCACAACAAATCTCTAAGACACAAAAGATTGAAATAAGTTGCAAATAGCTCTCATTAGAGCAGAGATAGCAAATACAATCCTCCAGAGGACACATGTCCCAACAATTCATCATTACAAAACAGCGGAAGCATTCAACATGTCTGAGTACGGACAAGATCCAAATAGGCCGAAGAGGCCGGAAACGAAAAGACGGAGCCCATCCACGAAGTCTCGGATCCTGCCCGGGTCCGCTATCTACTCGTCAGCAGTCTCGTCAAACTCCACGTAGTAGCCATCACGGGGATCCTCGTAAGCGTAGTCTGCGGAAACCACAACCCCAAAGGGGTCAGTACATAAACGTACTGGCAAGCAAGACTCACAGTTCACCAAAATGTACCCAACAACATCAAGCACAAATGCTTTGGGTTCAACGGAAGAAAGGGTGATACAAGAGATGCGGCAGCGGGCTGCACTAACCAACTACAGAAACATGCTAGAACTTCCGGCTAACAGAAAAGAGATAAGATAGCGTATCGTAACCATCTAACAACTAACTCCAAACAAACCCATCCTGGACCTTGCCCCTTATCCAAAGAAGCAATCCGAGGATAACTCACACAGTTGGGTTAATGATGGTTCAAGTTATTGTGTCAATAAGCCTATTACTAGTCAGATTGTTAATCATTAGGTGTAAGTTGTTCTGAGTACTTGTTAGCCAGTACTTTCACCAAGTCATCCATAACCGCGGAAAACACGGCTTCTCGAGAAGATTTATCCCTGTAGGGGTGCACCAATTTGGCCATACACGTAAGAATAACCCGCCAGATGGAATGGCCTTTCCACCAAGCGGGGCACTCAACACAACTCAACTCTTCTTCGCATCAAGCCCAAAGAACCCCGTGCAATTGAGCGCACGGCTAATCAAGCCCGACGAAGAAAAGGGGACCCTCATAGCACTCTAAGAACGTGTCTCCCTAAATGCCGACTACAAAAGTTCCACCCTGGCGCCAAGGGTTCGCACCTGCATATGCATGCGGCAAATGGAAAACCCGAACTAAATGAGGCGATTTGGACGAGATGCGAATCGAATCAAATTGAGGGGGGCACCCATACACGCTTCCCATATGCGGTTGGTGCGCTCATCATGGATCAGTAGACAAGACCCTTTTCCTAATTAGGGTCGACACTAGCAGGCCTCAAAACCACGCCGGGCCTCCTGCCGGTGCCTTATCATCAAATTATTATTACCTCAAACATTAACAGGTTGATTGTTTAACATCGAGCCCCAGAACATAAGTAATATGGTAACAGAAAGTAACGGACAGCAGACTCGAGCAAAAACAACCCTAAGCATGCTAGTAAGACACAGGCAAAAAGCAACGGGGTTTTAGGTGTGGAGGTGAGGCTATATCAGGGTTAAAGGATAACATGTGATAGGATCGGAACACAAGCAACGATTCATAGGGCTAGCAGAATAGACAACGGAAAGTATCGGTAGCCAATGTGGAAAGGAACACAATGGTTCATGTGAGTGAATACTTGCCTGCAAACTCAGCAGCCTGGTACTGAGCTAGATCCTCAGAAGGGGTGTCGTAAATATCGTCGGTCTCCACGTCGTCGTTTATCCGAGAAGAAGCAAACAAACAACGCAGAGAGACAAACAATCAATATCATGGCATAATGCACAAACATGGGATGATGCATGGAAAGTTAATTGATGCATCAAAATAAACTAGTTGACAAGATAACATGTTTAAATGGACCCATATGCAATTGGATTGCATATGGAAAGCCCACGAATTAAGGTTGAAATAATTGTTTTACAACTAACCAACAGGTGAAAGTGGGTTAGCATGATGCATGGATGAGGAAAACAGAAAGAAAACAACAATAGGAGCAATTTGATATAAGGTTTACCAAGTTTGGAATTTTAGTTATTAAGTTATGGAATTTTGGTTCCTTAAAGGTGTTACACAAGCATTTGTTGTTTTCACCAATTTTAATTGTTCAAAATAGACAACAAAGTTCATATTTGAAAAGAGCACAAAATTTTAGTTGGAATACATGTTTCACTTGTTGAAAAAGGATTTAGGATAATTAATTATGAATTAAACAAGTTTAAACAAGATTTAAATGAATTTAATTCAAGCATGAATTTATTTGAATTTTTATTTGTTCAAAGCATTAAACCAAATTCATATTTGAAAAGATTATACTTTTATGGTTTGAAAACATATTTTATATGTTCAAAAAGGATTTAATTTGAGCAAGTTATGAATTTAGCAATATTAAATGATTTAAACAAGGTTTAAATTACTTAACCAATTTTAATTATTCAAAACATGAAATAAAGTTTATATTTGGAAAAGTGGTTCAATTTAGCATGGAAAACATATTTTATTTGTTGAAAATGGATTTAAAATGAGCAAGTTATTAATTTGTCAATTTTAAATGCATTAATTAAGAAACAGTTGTTTTCAGCAATTTAAATTATTCAAAACAGCAAACAAAGTTGATATTTGCAAAGTATATGAAAAATTGAATGGAAAACATATTTAGTTTGTTGAATTTGGAATTTTTATGCCCAAGTTATGATTTTTGCAAAATTAAGTGAATTGAACAAGTTTTCAAATATTTCATCAATTTAAAATATTCAAAACAGTAAACAAATTTTCTATTTGGGTAGAGAATTTAAAATGGAGTGGTTTACATGTTTAAAGTTTTGCAATTGGATTTTCCAAACAAAAGTTATTAAATTACCAAGTTTAAGCATTTTTATGGTTTATAGAAGTAACCATGGACCTAGAAAAGCTACAGGGAGTTGGAAAGAAATTAACAAGGACCTAGATAAAAGCTAGCAGGGACTGTTCTGTGAATAGCAAGTTATGCTGGGCCTGGAAAATAAATGTAAAAAGATTGGTTTTATGGTGCAGGGGTGGGATTCGATCCCAAGACCCCCTGCTGCGCGTGCAACAGCCGTTGCCACTGCGGTACTCGATCGGATGGTGACAGAGTGGGATACCGCGGGGGGTTGAGGTATGTTTCCGTCAGTTAATTGAGCACTGACGAAACTGAACCTCGCCGGGGCTCTGCAGAGCAACACCTGAGCGCGGCGGGGCAGCAACGGCGGCGACCAGGAGCTGGTGGCGCCGTGCGTGCGTGTCAACGGTGCAAGTGGGCGACGTGCGCGTGCGGTATCGCGGCCAAGGCCACGCCTTTGGTATCTGTAACGCGGCGGTTGGCGTGCAGCACACGACAGTGATCGTCAGAGGTCACCGCTGCTCTGATGCGCGAAAAGTAACGAGGTTGGCGGGGATGGAACGAGGGGCTCACCGCGGTGCTTGCGGGGCCGTTGTCGGCGCGCGACTGTGATGGAGGCGACGACGCGCCGTCGAGGCTTGGTGGCGGCCGTGTAGAAGAGCTCGTCGTCGTGGACGATCCGTTCGTTCCCGTGCTTGACGCAGGTGTTGACGGCGTAGAGGGAGTCGAGGGCTACCCGACGGTGCGCTCAGCCTAGCCCGCGGAGCTCCATAGGGCGCCGGCGATTTCTGAACCCTACCGGCTCCTCCCTCGGATTCGCAAGAAGGAGAGGTGCAGGGAAGGGGATAAGAGAGGGAGCGGCGGCGAATGTGGAAGGAAAATGGCGAGAGGGGAGCTAGGGCACGGGCTCGAGCTCGATATAAAGGGAGGGGGAGGTGCGGATGGCCGTTGCTGCTCCTCTGCAGCTACGTGTACAGGTTGGATGGGGTGCCGTACGGGGAAGACGATGATCGAGGGGGGTATCGGGCCGAGGGGGAGAAGATGGTGGGCTGGGCCTGCCCCTCTCTCCCTTGAACCGTTTTATTTTTTATTTTTTGTTGCTGCTGTTTTTTTTTTTGCTGAAAAAGGAATAGAAAGAAAAGAGGATAGTTTTAGGTTAGAAAAATTAGCAAAATTTTGTATAGGATAGTTTTGTGCAACAGCACCATTTTGCGACATTTAATTTTCCAGATAATTCAAATTGGTTGCTGTTGGTAGTTCATTTGAATTTGAATGAAAATGTGATATTAAATGAAATATTGTAAGTATTAGCTTAATTATTTTTGAATTTCATGTTTGTTTGAAACAAAATGATTGGAGGTGATTTTGTAATTTTCATAATTTCCAAAGGGGTGCTGTTTGAAAAATGCAAATGAATTTGAATGCAATTTGAATGAATTTTGAATATTAAGTGAAATATTGAAAGCAATAATTTAAATAGTTTGAACCTTAGTTTAATGGAAACAAATGATGGAAGTGTTTTGTCATTTTCATAATTTTCAAAAGGGTTGCTGTTTTGGAAATTAATTGAATTTGAAAATGTTTTTGGTATTAGATGAATTATTGATTAGAAACAAATCAACAGTTTTGAAGATTCCCCCAGTTCCGTCACACTCGGGATTTGTTGGCATTCATACGATCGGGAGCCCCCCTCCGGAGAAACCATAGCCCCCTGCTGGGGGAAAAAGGCGGAACTGCCGTTCTGGCCCCTCTACGTGAGCCTGAAGGGGGTAGCAAAGTGGAACCAACTGCTTGGCTGTGTTAGGTTAGGCCGAAGGAATACCAAATAAAATGTTAGGGTCCACCTCTTGTCTAGATTCCCCTAGTTCCGTCCAATCCGGGAGTTTCGGGCTCTAAGTAGTCCTGGAACCCGCTAGAGAGAATCCGACGCCGGTGAAGCCCTTACACAGAGAGCGAGGGAGTCTTGGGCATCCAAGACCCATGACACACTCTAACACACATGGTAAGGTATACCATGGGATTTTGTGGCATTCAGACAATCCGGAGCCGCCTCTCTGGATAAACCATAGCCCCGCTGGGAAAAGACGGAATTGTCGTTCTGCCCCATCTACGTGAGACGGAAGGGGGTAGCAAAGTGGAACCAATTTCTTGGTTGTGTTAGGTTTGGCCGAAGGAAAAACCAATACAATGGTAGGTCCCACATCTTGGAAAGATTCCCCCAGTTCCGTTAGATCCGGGAGATTCGGGCTCTAGGTAGTCCTGGAACACGCTAGAGAGAATCCGACGCCCGTGAAGCCCTAACACAGAGAGAGAGGTAATCTCGGGTATACAAGACCATGAGACACTCTAACACGCATGATATGTCATACCATGGGATTTAGTGGCATTCATACTATCTGGAGCCACCCTCCGGAGAAACCATAGCCCCCCGCTGGGGAAAAAGGCGGAACTGCCGTTCTGGCCCCTCTACGTGAGCCGGAAGGGGGTAGCAAAGTGGAACCAACTGTTTGGTTGTGTTACGTTAGGCATAAGGAACACCAAAAAAAATTTAGGGTCCACCTCTTGGCAAGATTCCCCTAGTTCCGTGAAATCTGGGAGTTTCGGGCTCTAAGTAGTCCTGGAACCCGCTAGAAAGAATCTGACACTGGTAAAGCCCTAACACAGAGAGCGAGGGACTCTTGGGAATCCCAGACCCATGACACACTCTAACACACATGGTATGGTATACGTACCATGAAATTTGGTGGCATTCAGATGATCCGGAGCCCCCTCCGGAGAAACCATAGCCCCCCTGGGGAAAAATACGGAACTGCCGTTCTGCCCCATCTACGAGAGTCGGAAGGGGGTAGCAAAGTGGAACTAACTTCTTGGTTGTGTTAGGTTAGGCCCAAGGAACACACAATAAACTATAGGGCCCACCTCTAGGCAAGATTCCCCCAGTTCCGTCACACTCGGGAGTTTCGGGCTCTCATTAATTAGTCCTGGAACCTCCGAGAGAGAATCCAACACCGGTGAAACCCTAACACGGAGAGTGAGGTAATATCGGGTATCCAAGACCATGACACTCTAACACACATGGTATGTCATACCACGGGATTTGTTGGCATTCATACGATCCGGAGCCCCCCTCCGGAGAAACCATAGCCCTCTGCTGGGGGAAAAAGGCGGAACTGCCGTTCTGGCCCCTCTACATGAGCCTGAAGGGGGTAGCAAAGTGGAACCAACTGCTTGGCTGTGTTAGGTTAGGCACAAGGAATACCAAATAAAATGTTAGGGTCCACCTCTTGTCTAGATTCCCCTAGTTCCGTCCAATCCGGGAGTTTCGGGCTCTAAGTAGTCCTGGAACCCGCTAGAGAGAATCCAACGCCGGTGAAGCCCTTACACAGAGAGCGAGGGAGTCTTGGGCATCCAAGACCCATGACACACTCTAACACACATGGTAAGGTATAGCATGGGATTTCGTGGCATTCAAACGATCCGGAGCCGCCTCTCCGGATAAACCATAGCCCCGCTAGGAAAAGACGGAATTGTCGTTCTGCCCCATCTACGTGAGACGGAAGGGGGTAGCAAAGTGGAACCAATTTCTTGGTTGTGTTAGGTTAGGCCGAAGGAACAACCAATACAATGGTAAGTCCCACATCTTGGAAAGATTCCCCCAGTTCTGTTAGATCCAGGAGATTCGGGCTCTAGGTAGTCGTGGAACACGCTAGAGAGAATCCGACGCCCGTGAAGCCCTAACACAAAGAGAGAGGTAATCTCGGGTATACAAGACCATGACACACTCTAACACGCATGATATGTCATACCATGGGATTTAGTGGCATTCATACGATCTGGAGCCATCCTCCGGAGAAACCATAGCCCCCCGTTGGGGAAAAAGGCGGAACTGCCGTTCTGGCCCCTCTATGTGAGCCGGAAGGGGGTAGCAAAGTGGAACCAACTGTTTGGTTGTGTTACGTTAGGCATAAGGAACACCAAAAAAATGTTAGGGTCCACCTCTTGGCAAGATTCCCCTAGTTCCGTGAAATCTGGGAGTTTCGGGCTCTAAGTAGTCCTGGAACCCGCTAGAAAGAATATGACACTTGTAAAGCCCTAACACAGAGAGCGAGGGACTCTTGGGAATCCCAGACCCATGACACACTCTAACACACATGATATGGTATACATACCATTCAATTTGGTGGCATTCAGATGATCCGGAGCCCCCTCCAGAGAAACCATAGCCCCGCTGGGGAAAAATACGGAACTGCCGTTCTGCCCCATCTACGAGAGTCGGAAGGGGGTAGCAAAGTGGAACTAACTTCTTGGTTGTGTTAGGTTAGGCCCAAGGAACACCCAAGAGAACTGTAGGGCCCACCTCTAGGCAAGATTCCCCCAGTTCCGTCACACTCGGGAGTTTCGGGCTCTCATTAATTAATCTTGGAACCTGCGAGAGAGAATCCAACACCGGTGAAACCCTAACACAGAGAGTGAGGTAATCTCGGGTATCCAAGACCATGACACTCTAACACACATGGTATGTCATACCACGGGATTTTGTGGCATTCATACGATCCGGAGACCCCCTCCGGAGAAACCATAGCCCCCTGCTGGGGTAAAAAGGCGGAACTGCCGTTCTGGCCCCTCTACGTGAGCCTGAAGGGGGTAGCAAAGTGGAACCAACTGTTTGGATGTGTTAGGTTAGGCATAAGGAACACCAAATAAAATTTTAGGGTCCACCTCAGATTCCCCTAGTTCCGTCCAATCCGGGAGTTTCGGGCTCTAAGTAGTCCTGGAACCCGCTAGAGAGAATCCGACGTCGGTGAAGCCCTTATACAGAGAGCGAGGGACTCTTGGGCATCCAAGACCCATGACACACTATAACACATATTGTATGGTATACCATGGAATTTGGTGGCATTCAGACGATCTGGAGCCACCTCTCCGGAGAAACCATAGCCCCGCTGGGGAAAAAGACGAAACTGTCGTTCTGCCCCATCTACGTGAGCTGGAAGGGGGTAGCAAAGTGGAACCAATTTCTTGGTTGTGTTAAGTTAGGCCGAAGGAACAACCAATACAATGGTAGGGCCCACATCTTGGAAATATTCCCCCAGTTCCGTCTGATCTGGGAGTTTCGGGCTCTAAGTAGTCCTGGAACACGCCAGAGAGAATCGGAAACCGGTGAAGCCCTAACACAGAGAGAGAGAGGTAATCTCGGGTATACAAGACAATGCCACACTCTAACACACATGGTATGTCATACGATGGGATTTCGTGGCATTCATACGATCCAGAGCCCCCCTCCGGAGAAACCATAGCCCCGCTGGGGAAAAAGGCGGAATTGTCGTTCTGTCCCCTCTACGTGAGCCGGAAAGGGGTAGCAAAGTGGAACCAACTATTTGGCTGTGTTAGATTAGTCACAAGGAATACCAGAGAAAATGTTAGGGTCCACCTCTTGGCAAGATTCCCCTAGTTCCGTCCAATCCGGGAGTTTCGGGCTCTAAGTAGTCCTGGAACCCGCTAGAGAGAATCTGACGCCGGTGAAGCCCTTACACAGAGAGCGATGGACTCTTGGGCATCCAAGATCCATGACACACTCTAACACACATGGTATGGTATAGCATGGGATTTGTGGCATTCAAACGATCTGGAGCCACCTCTCCGAAGAAACCATAGTCCCGCTAGGGAAAAAGACGGTATTGTCGTTCTGCCCCATCTATGTGAGCCGGAAGGAGGTAGCAAAGTGGAAATAACTGTTTGGTTGTGTTAGTTAGGCCCAAGGAAAACCCAAGAGAATGTTAGGGCACACCTCTTGGCAATATTCCCCCAGTTCCGTCACACCCAGGAGTTCCGGGCTCTCATTAATTAGTCCTGGAACCCGCGAGAGAGAATCCGACACCGGTGAAACCCTAACACAGAGAGCGAGGTAATCTCGGGTATCCAAGACCATGACACACTCTAACACACGTGGTGTGGCATGTAATGGGATTTGGTGGCATTCAGACGATCCAGAGCCCCCTCAGCGGATAAAGCATAGCCCCGTTGGGAAAAAGACGGAATTGTCATTCTGCCCCATCTACATGAGCCGGAAGGGGGTAGCAAAGTGGAAATAATTGCTTGGTTGTGTTAGGTTAGGCCTAACGAACACCCAAGAGAATGGTAGGGCCCACCTCTTGGCAAGATTCCCCTTGTTCTGTCACAGCCGTGAGTTTCGGGCTCTCATTAATTAGTCCTGGAACCCGCGAGAGAGAATCCGACACCGGTGAAACCCTAACACAGAGAGAGAAGGAATCCTGGGCATCCAAGACCCATGCCACACTATAGCACACATGGTATGGCGTGCAATGGGATTTGGTGGCATTCAGACGATCGGGAGCCCCCTCTCCGGATAAACCATAGCCCCGCTGGGGAAAAAGACGAAACTGTCGTTCTGCCCCATCTACGTGAGCCGGAAGGGGGTAGGAAAATTGAGCTAACTGCTTTGTTGTGTTAGGCTAGGCCCAAGGAACACGTAAGAAACTGACATGGCCCACCTCTTGGCAAGATTCCCCCAGTTCCGTCATATCCGGTAGTTTCGGGCTCTAAGTAGTCATGGAACACGCCAGAGAGAATCCGATGCCGGTGAAGCCCTAACAAAGAGAGCGAGGTAATCTCGGATATCCAAGACCATGACACACTCTAACACACATGGTATGTCATACGATGGGATTTGGTGGCATTCATACGATCCGGAGCCCCCCTCTGGAGAAACCATAGCCCCGATGGGGAAAAAGGCGGAACAACCATTCTGGCCCCTCTACGTGAGCCGGAACGGGGTAGCAAAGTGGAATCAATTGTTTGGTTGTGTTAGTTTAGGCCCAAGGAACACCAAAGAAAATGTTAGGGTCAACATCTCTTGGCAAGATTCCCCCTAGTTCCGTCAAATCTGGGAGTTTCGGGCTCTAAGTAGTCTTGGAACCCGCTAGAGAGAATTCGACGACGGTGAAGCCCTAACACAGAGAGCGAGGGAATCTTGGGAATCCAAGACCCATCATATTCCACAATATAACACATATGGTATAGCATACCATGGGATTTGGTGGCATTTAGATGATCCGGAGCCCCCCACTCCGGAGAAACCATAGCCCCGCTGGGGAAAAAGACGGAACTGTCGTTCTGGCCCCTCTACGTGAGCCGAAGGGGGGTACCAAAGTTTAACCAATTGCTTGGTTGTGTTATGTTAATATCATGGAATACCCAAGACAAATGGTATGGCCACCTCTTGTCAAGATTCCCCCAGTTCCGTTAGGTCCGGGAGTTTCAGGCTCTCATTAAGCAGTCCTGGAACCCGCGAGAGAGAATTCGACGTCGGTGAAACCCTAGCACAAAGAGCGAGGGAATCTTGGGCATCCAAGACCCATGCCCCAATCTAACACACATGTTATGGCATACCATGTGTTGTGGTGGCATTCAGACGTTCCAGAGCCCCCTCTCCGGAGAAACCATAGCCCCGTTGGGAAAAAAGATGGAACCGGCATTTTGGCCCCTCTACGTGAGCCGGAAAAGGTGTAGAAAAGCGGAGCCAATTGTTTGGTTCTGTTAGGTTAGGCTCAAGGAACACCCAAGACAATGGTAGGGTAATATATTTACTATTAGTAATAGTTTAAGTCAGTAATTTATAGATGTCTTCCATTATCTTTAAATAACATATTTCAATAACGGTTATCTTTTTAGGCCATCCATCATGTATCTAACGGCCAACAATGTTCTCCAGCCAATGTACCAAAATCTGGCGGGCGCATAAAATTTCGCGCCGCCCACCAAATTATTGACCAAAAACTTTTCCACCTATGCCGCCCTAAATTTCGAACCTCTCCCTCTTATCTGCCCCCTCGCCGAAATTTCCCCTCCTCTTCTTGTCCGAAATCCCCCTTTCCTCCTAAAACCCATCTACTCCGCCCCGGACTTCTACCTCGCCCTGTAGCTCGCCTTCCCAGGCTTCCACCTGGCTGTCCCTGGTCTTCCACCTCGCCATGCAGCTTGCCTTCCCGGGATTCCACCTTGTCGTCCCCGGTTGTCCACCCTGCCGCTCAGCTCGCCTTCCCGGGCTTCCACCTTGCCGTCCAAGACGCCATCCAGATCTGCCACCTCGCCATTCAGATTTGATACCTCTCCGTCCAGGTCGTCGTCAAGATCTGCCACCTCGCCGTCCAGGTCGTCCTCAAGATCTGCCACCTCTCCTGCCTGGTAGCCGTCAAGTTCCTTTGGTCAGAGTTTTCTTATTTTCAAGATTTTATAAAGCTTAAGATCACTTCTCCTGCGATCCTATTTTCGCATAAATCATCAATTCTAGACTTATAGTGTAAGCTATTTATTTCCATTTATACCATGTCCACCATCTAGATAAGGCATGCCTTGCATGATAGCTCAACAATAAAGGTACTTATGTTGTGTGGAACTGCTGGCTTAATTACTGTTCTGCCATGTATTTTGTGCTACTATCCTAGTTGATTTGGTACATATGAACCGTGCATCTTAGGAACATTAAAGTCAAGAGTACATCTGGTAGGAAAAAGATGCTTCCTGGTAGACATGGTTGTAAATGCAAGCGCGTCAAGGCCCATCTCGAGCATGCAGTTGCCCATGTCCATCCGTATGCAGATGAAGAACTCTAGCGACCAGTGGTCCAAGACGAGGAGGCAGCTCCCCAAGGCCACAAGTCGAGGATCAAGGTGCCTGCAACGAAGAATAAGATGACATATCATAGAGATTGCATGCTCTACGAGGGGCCATGTGTGGAGGGAAATTCAAAATGCAGAATATTAACTCTAGCAATGCCACAATTTCTGTAGATTACCCATGTGAATACATTGTTTCGAGTGGTGCGGCTGGGAGGAGAAGAAACATGTTCAAAGGAAACAGGATCAAAATTGTTATTCCTCTGGGAAAGACAAGGCCAGTGGACCCAAAGGTTGCTGCCATGTATGCTACTGCGTGTTCATTAGCTTTGAAGCACAATGTCCCTATCTTCCCCCATTGGAAAGAGTACAAGGGAAGGGAACATATATTTTCCTCCTACCACGTCCATGTGTCTGTAAGTTCTGTAACCCAACCTTCCAGTTCATTCCATTGTTGTTCATATAACTGAAAAGTGCTCTTTCTTTTGTTTCAATCAAAGTTTCATCTGAACCCCAGAGACCCTGTTATTCGTCAATCTATTCTGATGCATCTCAAGAACTGTACAAGACAAAGACGCCATATTCTAAAGAAAGAATTTTTTGACAGCGTTAGAGACAATATTAGAGTTGTACGGACGCCTCCTCATGTAGTTGGGCACATGAGAGAAGCAGAATGGTGCAGCCTAGTCGATAACTGGTCCTCAGTCAGGAAACAGGTACTGTCTTTGTTCACTCTACCTTGCCACTGTTTCTATTCCATAACCTGGACTGTGTCTAATCAGTTCATACTTCGTTTATGTAGATGGCTTGTATGAAAGCCAGGAAAAGCAGACAGACCGTCCAGTTCCATAGTGCCACAGGTTCTCGTAGCTACGAGGTTTGCTGCGACATGGGGGAAGATGCCTTTGAATTGTTCAAAGCTATGCACAACAACAAGACACGCGGATTCACTTCGCCCGTGAAAAGAGAAATTGTAAGTCCCTCAGAATACTGTTGATCTCTGGGATCAACAATTACCTCAATAGATTCTTCTAGATACGTCCTGATGCTTCCTTTGTGAATTCTGATGCAAACTCCTGCCATTTCACCTATGCTTGTCATCTCATAGTTCATGCACATGCATGCTGCTTGCTTTTCATCTATTCTTGTGAGCTGCTATTTTCATCTATGTTCTGTACATGCTTGTCGTCTGCTATTTTCAGCCATGTTTACTTACATGCCTGTCATGTGATGTTTTTCATTTATGTTCCTTACAAGCTTGTCATGCGTGCTTAATTGTTTGTCATCTGCTATTTGCATCTTTGTTATGTACAAGCTTGTCATGATATCAATGTTCCTTACAAGATAGTCCAGCTTCTATTTCATCTAAAGCTTTTGCATGCTTTATAGGAAGAAATGCAATATCATATGCTAGAACGTACTTCAGTAGATGGCGCTGTCAAGGAACCTTTTTCTGCCACCGAAGCTGTCGCTGCCGTGCTGACCAAGAACCGTCAGAAGTCTTCGTTCCTGAATACCATAGGTGGGGTCACAACCAGTGCAAGAGCAACAAAGTCTCAGCTTCACATTCAACTTGATTCTGAGAGAAAACAGAGGCAGCACCTGCAGTCTATAGTTGATGAGTTGAAGCAGGCCAAGGAACAAGCTGATGCAGATAGGATGAAGCATCGACAAGAATTGCTGCGTATGATGGAGGAATACAAAGGTATGCAGAAGAGTCAAGAAATGTACAAAACCCTTATTGGTGGCATGTTGGATTAAGTTCATCCGAGATATGGAACTGAGTAGCCCTCTGTGAAACCGCTTGTTGTCTGTTGAACTGTATTAGACTGCCTTTGCTGGCAAGCTATGTTGCGACCTTATTCGGAATTTATGTATTTGTTGTGTTTGCTTTGCTGTGAAAACTAGTATAGTATTTTCCATGCTTATGAATACGAGGACACGTGGTACTATATGGTAGGTCCATGAGGCGGCACCTTATTGGATGGAAATCGCGACGAAATAAACACGTCACAGAAACGTTTTGACATGGACATGCCGTGTTGGTACACGTGCTGGCTCATGATTCGCAACGTCTTACGACGAACTAAAACGTCGCACCGTCGGTCAATGTTATAAATTCGTCGGGAATAAGCGTATACGTGGAACATTATGAGAGCGACACGTGGCACCTTATACTTCTTGTACCCGCGACGAGAAAATAAACATCGCACATATTATGACGTCATTAACGGAGGTAACGGTAGTTCCAATCGTGACGTTATTAAAATGTCAAGACAATGACGACGTCAGCAACGGTGGAAGTGACATCAGTAACGGGTAACGGGAAAACGATGCCACGTGTTCACACATTGCGACGAAAAAAAACGTCGCTCCTTGTTGGGCCTTGTACTGGGCCGGCCAGTAGCTTGCGACGGATTAGTGTTCATTTAATCGTCGCAGAATCATCCGTGATAGTCGATCAGGAACGTTCTCACTCCGTCGTGTAAACCGTCGCGGATTGCCCTTAGCGACGGTTTGGAGCCCATCCGCAATGGTATTGAAACGTCACAGACCGCGCGGAATTTGGTAGTGTACCACCATATGACAAGAAAGAATAGGCATTAAATAGGTCATCATAGGTCTAGTTATTCCCATTGATGCACCCTAGATATGTAAAAGGAAAAGACCACAACACAACCAAACTCTGTTGCCAACTGCTGCACCTCCTCACTTGGGATGTTAATGGGTAACATACAAGACTTTTGAAAATTAATAGTTAGTCTTGTAGAAACAACATAATCATGTAATGTTTGCTTTAAAACATGGAGCTGAGCATGATCTGCCTCCATAATAATCAAGGTGTCGGCTGCATATTCTACTACATTAAAATCATTGTCACTAGTCTCTAGTGGAAACTAAAGAAGACCGTTTTCCTTCAAATAATTAATACAAACTGCAAATCTCAGCTCCAAGAACAAATACATGAGGGGAGAGAGGGTCAACCATCCTCACAATCCCTTCTAGATATAAACTCCCTTCCAGACACACCATTCACTAGCACAGAAGAGCTTACAGTTTACACCCGAATCTTGACCAATTAATAAACTTGTCAGGAAAACCCTTGTGCCTAAGAAGCTTAAACATGCACTCATGCTCAATTGAATCAAAAGCTCTATCAAAATCTAGTTTTAGAATGAAAATTGGTTTCTTAGAGGCCCTACATTGATGGATATACTCAAAAGATCGGGCCAGAAAATCAAGAATACTTCTCCCCTTAATGTACCCAAATTGGTTCTTTTGAATACAATCCAAAATCTCTCCTTGTAGTATTTCTGGAACAGTCTTGGTAAGAAACTCCACACATGTGTTAGTGAGAGAAATATGTCTACAATCACAAATATACTCAGGGAAAGGTTTCTTCGTAACCAATGTAATCGAAGAGGAATTTGTATTGTCCAGGATGATGGTCTGCTGATGAAAAACATTTACCAAGAGTATTAAAATCATACTTGATAATGTGCCAACATTTCATAAGAAACATCCCATTGAAACCATTTGGGCCAATGCTTTGTTCAAAGGCATACTGTTAAGTAGATCATCCATCTCCTTAACTGTAAAACCATCGACCAAAATATTCAGATCAGACACCTCAGGCACCAAAGCAGCTAAGTCCACTAGAATATCAATCCCATTTGAAGTACTCATCTTCTTTTTGTAGAATTCCCAAGCAATACGTGCAATCTGGTCATGCTCAGTAACAACAAAACCATCAGACACCTGTAAGTTAGCAATAGCATTCCTACTGCATATTTCAGTTGACATTGCATGAAGGAATTTAGAATTCTCTTCTCCCAACTTAATCCATCTAATAGTGCACATCTTCTTCCAATATTTATATTGTAACTTCAATAAGTCCTTGTAATGCTTTTTCAGTATTTTCCTAAAATTAGCCTCGTGCACAAACAAAGACCTCCCCTCCTCAAGCACATTAAATACAGAATCATCAAGATGCATTTGGAGATGAGTAAATTTAGCTTGGCAGCCCTAGCTTCCATTTCTTTAAAGCCACCCATAAAGCCTTCATTTTTTCGGCGATAACTGCAACATGATTTGTAGCTCTAGTTATCCTGTTCCAAACCTCAGAGACACAATAAAAAAACCTGGATTTTCCACCTAATAATTTTCAAACCGAAATAAATTATCCTTTGGGATTACTATGTCAATATTAACAAAAGCAAGCCATGTGATGAGAAGTTGTCCTAGCCATTGAAGTAACCATTGTATTGGGGTAGATAGATATCCAAGAAGATGAAGTGAAAAAACAACCTATAACTAAACGAGAAGTGGCTCCTGTTGCATGTTGGACCAAGTGTAGGACCTACCTTTAATGGGGAATTCCAACAATCCAAGCTTATCAATAATATCATTATATAAAAACATGCCACTACCATTTCCCCTGGCCTATTTGTATTTTCCTATGATTGACACAAATTAAAATCTCCATAAATAGCCATAATTTCTCATCTAGAATCACCAAATCGTATAACCGTTGGACAAATGAATCTCTCAGCTCTCCATGACATGGCCCATAGACAACTACTTAAGTCCATTTTTGTTGATACATTGCTGAAATTTAAAAGTTTTTAGACATAGACAATACGGGAAAGCCGGAGCAAGGGAGAGTGTTGGGAAATCTGCCTTGTACGGGAATGTGCGGCCCACCCCTTTCTTGGGGTGGAGTTGTTCCCTCTATATTTGGTCCTCCCACCTACGACTTCTCCCCAATACATGCTCATCTATTGTATGAGAGAGAGACATCAATGATAATAAATAGCCGTCTCAAAAATATCTTGTAGTCAGTTTATTTTATGTATATGTGATTGATTTTCGCATGTATGACTACTTCAACACTATCTCGTTCCACGCCTTTGGATCCGACTCGCCCGCAAATTTGGTGGAATAGTTCACTCTCATCTAGGTCCGATACTGCGGTTCACGACTCAGGAGTAGTTTGTAGCCAGAAGATACTGTTGGTTTAGGCGGACCGCGGTCGTGACAAGCAACAAGGGCCCGGAAATTAATCACGACCCATCATAGTTTTCTTATGATCAATAGATATTTTATTCATTTATTCCATATCACGCTCCAATAAAGAGCGCTGCTCCAACTACGCCATCACGCCATCCCGCATGCCCATGTGATTATTCTAGTCAACATGCCATCATATCTTAACTAGCTAGTTAGTATTTTGTTCCATTGATGTGCTCTACTGGGTCGGGGATACACATACTGCAGATGCAGCCGTCGTAGTCCGCACACTCCGCCTTCCAGGTGCACCTATGACACACCTTCCCACGGAAATATTCCTCACAAGTCGAATGGCAGTCTTGTTGTGGGGATGATCCGGCCAGGGGAAGATTGCACAAGACCCGGCCCAAGAGAAATGAAGTTCTAGAAGACCTAAAAGGGAGCGCAGACCTTGTAACTCGGGCCTTGGGGGTCAAGGTAGGGAACTTAGGGTTATGTGCGGATCCCGAGTATGATTATGGAAGTACCTTGTATGGAAAGCTACGAAGCCGGGTGTTATATAAACCGGCTTCTAGGGCAAAGAGGTCAGGCTTTTTAGTTTGAGAGAAAGAGAAGGAAACGAGCTTGTAACCCTAGATTGGAGTTTCGGCGACATTATAGCCAGGAACCCTAGGTTACTAGTTGATATGATTTCCTCTGAGCAAAACCCTCTCCCAAAACACCAGAGTCGATTCGCCCCAATCTAAGTTACCCCCGGTAACGTCTGCCGTGAATATCCCGCGACAGTTGGCGCCCACCGTGGTGCCTACGTCTAAAGGTGTTTACGGCATGGGAGAAACTCGGGAAAGCATGAAGAACCTCGTCATCGGCGAGATCGTCACCAACCCCGAAGGAGAAAAGATCGTAGATGACTTTGGCTGGGGGCCAGAGTCAGATCAGCTGGAAACCGGATCTGTGCGGGTCAACGTCTTCGTCGGTATGGTACGTGCATCTGTGTTTGCTTCTTACCATAATGAGTATGATTCTGTCTCAGGGGACGATACCTGTGTTCAATCGGACGGGGAAGAGTCGGTCGGGACAACATAGCCGGAGAAGGAACCCACCACGAAGAGGGAACAGCCGAAGGAGCCGGTATGGACCCCGCGTGGCCGGGTTATTGGAGAAGACGATACCGAATCCATCTTGCATCTGCTCGAGGATCAGTATGAAGAAGATAGCAGCGAAGAGGAAGAGTGCGAGTCTTCACCAGGCATTGCGCGCCGAGTCGCGGTCTACACAGCCCCTGCAATAAACCTTAATCACGGTGATGTGGCGGCAGCCGCGACTGGTGCGGCTCAAGCACTGGCCCAACAACGAACACCGGCTAATGGAAACCCGGTTATAGTACGGATTGATGGTGAGCCGGCATCGGTTACCAGCAACACAGGGGAAAGTGCTCATCTCAGAATCACTTTTGGATTCATGGAGAACAGAACAGGAGGGGCAGGAACTTCACACCCACAGAACCCGGCTCTGTTCAGCAATAATCTGATCTTGGATCCCACAGTATTGGCAACGGTGATAACCCCAGAAAACGCAGCAGCACGTGCCCGAGATCTAGATGTGGCCCGCCGGGCGTTGGAACAACAAAGGAGGGAAGTAGAAGCTGAGAGGCAAGGGATGGCCGCACGCCAGCGTGAGTTGGAAGAATTGGAGGATCGTATTCAGGCTCAAACAACTAGGATATAAAATCAGAGGCATCAGACGAGGCTACCGGCGGCAGGGGGGAATCTGCAGCCGGACACGCTGTTTATTACACCCCAAGATCAGCCAATTTCGGCTGTGAATCAGGGAACCGGGTATCAAGGAGCGACGCTCGGGGGATAACCGGCTAACGTACCAGCCAGGTTACCCGCGTTACCCATCGGGACCCCTGGTGGCAATGCGGCGCCACCACCATCGCGATTTCACACTCCACCAGGTCACTTCAATAATCCCATGGATAACGTGTACGCTGCGACTCTGGTGCTCGACCGTATTCCATTAGGAGAATCCCCCCAAGCGATTGAGATCCGGCGAGCTATAGAGATGTTATGAACCGCAGTGGCTCAGCAAGTTAATTATCCGGACAGCAGAAGAGGTTTACACGGGACGCCGTATGTCAGCCGGCAACCCGGAAATACGAGGAATATTCAATCAAGCTCGGCGCGACGGAGGGCAGAGCAGCAGCAAATGCCGCCTCATCCTCATAGGCCAGCGGCTCCCGCAGTCTCAGCGGCGCAAGCAATTGTCGACAGTTCTCGGGCAAGGCGTATGGCCAGGTCTGCGGCGCGAGGGCCAGCAGGTGTTGTACCTACTGCAGTGCCCGCCGAATCTCATGTTTCACGCGCAAGGCCGGTACTGACAAACTTAGCCGGGACGAAGTGCCTGTCAGATGCTATCAGAGCTGAGCCATACCCGGATAAGTTTAAGGAACCGGGTAAAGCTGTCAATTATGAGCCAACCATGGATCCCGAGACTTGGTTGAGCAGTTATGAGATGGCTATGTCTATTCGCAATGCCTCAGAAAAACTCCAAGCCAAGTTTATGTACCATATGATGTCTGAAGGAGCAACATAATTATGGTTCAATAATCTGCCTGAAAATTCCATCAATTTGTGGAGTGAGTTAAAATCGGCTTTCATCAAACATTTTCATGAAACATGCAGAAAACTATATACAGTCGACGACTTGGACAGGTGTATCCAAAGAAAAGGAGAATCGGCACGCAGCTGGGTACGCCGGGTCATGGAGATACTTCACTCTTCCACAGATATTCAACCAAAAGACGCAATACAAGCTATGGCAAAGACATGTAGATACACGCCTTTGGTGCAAAAATTGGTGCGCATGAAATCCAGTAGGCATGGGTCGAAAATCACTATGGGGGAGTTGATGGATGCGTGCAGCAAGCATGCCTCCACTGACACCACGGAAGAGGACATCAAGGAAAAGAAAGGAAAGTCTAACGTGAACAGTAATGGAAAACCCGGCAACAGTTCCACGCCGGGTAACAATGGAGGTGGTAACGGAAACAGCCAGCCTAAACGTCCGTACGAGGGAAACTCCGAGTTAGTCGCCAATACCAAGGCCGGGTTCGCAAGGCCTAGGGTAGATGGAAACTTCAACGGAGGATACAATTATCAAGGACCACCACGGCCGGCTAACCACATAGAAGCCTTCAGGATGCCTTGCCCGCGTCATAGTAGGAATGGCAAGCCGGCTAATCATTCATTGGAGCAATGCGTGGACTTACAGAGATGAAAAAATGAGGAGATACAGAAGGCCCTGCGAGGCGCAGGCCGGGGAGGAGGACCGGGTCTGGGTGGAAACCCAGGCAACGGACCACCACCCGCAGGCAATGCAGGAGGCGACAATCCGGGTAATAACCAGGGTGGCGCGGGTGGCTTTCAGGCTAACCCTAAGCAGTTAGGACAATATCATGTTCACACCACGGGGACCTCCAAGAGGGAGAGAAAGGTACTCAAGAGAGCTATAAACTCGGTTTCCTCAGGTGTCCCAAGATACCTGAGATTGTCAGATCAAGAGGTAACATGGAGCAGGAGAGATCACCCGGAAGCATTAGAACATCCGGGTGTGTTAGCTTATGTGGTAGCGCCACAGGTCAATGGCTACAAACTGAAGAAAGTTTTGATGGATGGTGGGAGTAGCATCAATATCCTATACTGGGAAACCTTTTTACGCATGGGGCTCAAGGACTCTCATAGCAGAAAAGTTCCACAGTTTTCCATGGAACTGTGCCAGGACATTTGGCCTGCCCTGAGGGAAAGATTACAATGGAGGTTGCTTTTGGAGAATCGAAGGACAATTACAGAGTAGAGTGGCTCACATTCGAAGTGGTGAAGTTGCGTAGTCCTTATCATGCGTTGTTCGGAAAACCGGCTTACGCCAAATTCATGGCTAGGTCGTGTTATGTGTACCTACAACTAAAAATACCGGGTCCTAAACAAACCATCACTATACATGGGAATAGGGTTGTGGCCGCAGAGTGTGATGAGGGAGATGCGGCACTTGCGGAACAGGATTGTGCGTAGGAAGAACTCAGGTATTACCGGTCTCAGGTAGACCCGGAGGATCGAACAGCTTTGAAGAAACCGAATACGGATGATGAGAGGGCTAAGTTTAAAGAAGCCCAAGATACGAAGATGGTGGCTTTTGTTGAAGGCGACTCTTCCAAACAGTTTGCTATAGGTTCCAACCTGGATAACAAGGAGGAAGAGGCACTCATAAAGTTTATTCGCGGGAGTCAGGACGTGTTCGCCTGGACGCCTAGTGACATGCCGGGTATCCCGACTGAGCTTGCTTAACACAGTTTGCATGTTGATCCCAAGCCTCGGCCAGTGAAGCAGGGCCTGAGAAAAATGAACGAGGAAAGGAGAAAGGCTATAGGGGCAGAGATAGCTCGGCTCCTAGCAGCCGGCTTTATCATGGAGGTCTTTCACCCGGACTGGTTGGCAACCCGGTTTTAGTGTTGAAAAAGAACAATGAGTGGAGAATGTGCATAGATTATACGAGTCTCAATAAGCATTTCCCAAAGGATCCATTTGCCCTTCCATGGATAGATCAGATCATAGACACAGTCGCAGGAAGTGACCTATTATGCTTCCTGGATGCTTATTCCGGGTATCACACGATAAAACTAAAAAAAGGAAGATTGGGAGAAAACGTCATTCATAACCCCTTTTGGGGCCTTTTGCTACAAAACTATGACTTTTGGACTGTAAAATGCAGGTGCAACATACCAATAGTGTATTCAGAAGTGCTTCGAGGATCAGATTGGACGTAATGTCCATGCCTACGTTGATGATGTAGTGATCAAAACAAAGAAGGCAGGAACGTTCATTGATGACCTGAAATAAACATTCAAGAACCTGAGGAGATACCAGATGAAGCTCAACCCAAAAAAGTGCGTGTTTGGGGTTCCTGCAGGGAAGTTACTCGGTTTCATCGTTTCTGAGCGGGGGATCGAGGCTAACCCGGAAAAGATCAAAGCCATCCAGAGCTTGAAAAAGTCGGAAGAGCTGAAGCATGTTTAGAAGCTTACATGATGCGTGGCAGCGTTAAGCCGGTTTATATCTCGGCTCGGAGAAAAATCGATACCCCTATACCGACTCTTGAAGAAAACAGACAAGTTTGTACGGGATCAAGAGGCGGACGAGGCATTTGAGGCTCTAAAAAAGCAGTTATCTGAGGCACCGGTTCTGGCTGCGCCGGGTCCTAAGGAGCCTATGTTGCTATATGTTGCAGCCGGGCCTCGAGCAGTTAGCGCAGTTGTTGTTGTTGAGCGCAAGGAGAAAGGAAAGGATCACCCGGTGCAGCGGCCGGTTTATTATGTAAGCGAGGTCCTAACAGAAGCAAAGCAGCGATACCCTCACTGGCAAAAGCTAGTTTTTGGGGTATTCATGGCCAGCCGGAAATTGAAGCCATACTTTCAGGAACACCCTATCACGGTGGTATGTTCAATTCCAATGGCAGATATCATAAGAAATTCATACGCAACAGGCATGGTGGCTTAGTGGGCCATCGAGATTGGAGACTACCACATCAACTATGAGCCCCGTTATGCGATCAAATCTCAAGCCCTGGTCGACTTCGTTAATGACTGGACCCAAACAAGCATGCCCTTAGTGGTGCCAAGTTCAGAATCCTGGGTGATGCATTTTGATGGTTCCAAGCAATATGAAGGATCATGAGCTGGTGTTGTGCTCACGTCGCCAAAAGGAGATAAGTTGAGTTATATATTACAGATTCACTTCGATTGCTCCAAAAACGTAGCCGAGTATGAGGCCCTGTTGCATGGACTAAGAATAGCAAAAGAGATGAATATCAAACGAATAAGGTGCTACGGAGACTCGGATCTCGTGGTAAAGCAGGTCTCAAGAACATGGGACAGAAAGGTTGCAACCATGGCAGCATATCGCAGAGAGGTGGACACGGTAGCCGGGTCTTTTTCCGGGTATCAGGTGGAGCACATTGATCGCCAAAAGAATGAGGCCGCAGACGCACTGTCAAGACTCGGTTCTCGCCGTGAGCCGGTTCCGCCCAATGTCTTTTTGGACGAGTTATGGCGACCTTCCGTCAAAACCGAGTCAGAGGAAGAAACAGGTAATCAAGACCAGGATTTGGAGTTTGTGGCCGCGGTGCTTGCTATCCCAGAGTTGACAGAGCCGTTCCTAGCATTCCTGTTACGGGGCGAGTTACCACAACATGAGGTTTTAGCCCGGCAATCCTGAGAAGAGCAAAGGGCTATTCGATCATTAACGGAGAGCTTTATAAGAGAAGCACTACAGGTGTCTTTTTACGCTGTGTAGCCCCAGAAGAAGGCCGTCAAATATTGAAGGAGATTGTTGAAGGTGATTGTGGACATCATGCCTCCACGAGATCGCTTGTGGCTAAGGCATATCGGCACGTGTTCTTTTGGCTCACGGCTATAGCAGATGCAGAGGGCTTGGTGGCAAGACGCGATGGGTGTCAAAGGTATGCCCGGCAAACTCATGTGCCGGCTATGGAGTTACGGACGATTCCATTGACTTGGCCGTTCGCTGTTTGGGGTATGGATATGGTAGGTCCTTTCCACATGTCTCCATCCAAAAAGACCCATCTGCTGGTGGCTATTGATAAGTTTACAAAATGGGTTGAAGTCATGCCTGTTACAAATTGTGAGGCGGCCACAGCTGTGAAATCCTTGAAGAAGATCATACATCGATTTGGATACCCCCACAGCATAATCACAGACAATGGAACCAACATTTCCTTAGGAGAGATGGAGAAGTTTTGTGGAAACAATGGTATCCGGCTTGATGTGGCCTCTGTGGCTCATCCGCAAGCCAATGGGCAGGTGGAGAGAGTAAACCAGGAGTTACTTCGAGGATTGAAACCACGACTACGAGTCCCGTGTATTCGAGCTGCTGGAGCATGGGTGGAGGAGTCACTTTCTGTGGTTTGAGGAATTAACACTACACCTAACAGATCTACTAAGATGACCCTGTTTTTTATAGTTTATGGTCCAGAGGCAGTCGTTCCAAGTGATATTATCCATGACTCGCCCCTCGTGGCGGCTTACGTTGAGGTGGAGAATGAGAAGACCCGGCAAGACGCCATGGACTTGTTAGAAGAGCACAGGGAGCAAGCTTTGGAGTGATCAGCTATATATCAGCAGGACTTGAGGCGGTATCATAGTCGCCGAGTCAAGACCCGTTTTTTCCAGGAAGGAGACCTGGTGTTGCGCTTAATACAATCTAAGGAAGGAAAGCACAAGCTATCTCCCCCATGGGAGGTCCCGTTCATCATAACTCGGAATCTGCACAATGGATCATACTACTTGATAGATGCAAGGGAAGGGTCGGATACTGTCAATGACACTGCCCATACCACTTCATCTATGCAAGAGCGAGAAAGACCATGGAACGTGGCTCAGTTGCGTCCCTACTACACTTAGCATAGACTCGATTTGCAAGTTGTATTGCACGATGTAACAGGCAGCAGGTTTCAGACGCACTCTTTTCCTATCCAGGGTACCTAAGGGGACTGGAGGGTTTTTAATGAGGCGGCCTGCTGACCTAACCTTTTCATATCAATAAAGAGATGGTTAAATCATTATAGTTCTGGTGTTTCCTGTATTTTTGTTGGTTCTTTGCATACTTTTCTATGTTTGATCATGATTTATATCAGGTAAGTATATTACGTTTTCTTAGTTGTAATTACCCAATTGCAAGAAATATGTTCTTAAGTTTACACACCTTTTTGCTTTTATTTAAGTTATCTGTAAAGCCTACTATTGCATATCATATATCTAGGTCTTGGGGGCTGATTGCTTGAATAGTACAGTTACAAACTCAGACCCGGCCACGATGCCATTAAGGTATGAGGGTTGATTACTTGCAATAAGTACAGTTGCAATCTCATAACCTGGACAATAGAGCGAAATTTTTTTGGCCTTTCTTGTTTAAGCTTGATGTGACTCGCGACAAAGTGGCATGTTTTGCTAGCCTATAAATTCAATCAGTCATGATGCCCATGGGGACTTGCCTCACCCTGTTTTCATAGAGTTATAGCAACATAGAGTATCCACGCGAAAGCCGGCTTACAACAAAGATGGTCAAAAGGGTCATCCAAACCATAAGTTATGCAGAATAAAGGCAACAACCGGAAATTCATAACATATTAAGTATAAACTTCAAAGTATATAAAAGATAGTGGTACAGTTGAGGACTTGGAGAAAGTAAAAGGTTTTCTAAAACCCATCTACTCCCAGACCCCAAATTCGGGTCTCAGGGACTTGGGGACTTGAGAAAGCGAAAAAAATTCTAAGCCAAGGATCCCAAGACCCAAAACCCGGGTCTTGGGGTCTTGGGGACTTAAGAAGCAAAAGTTTCCCAAGCCAAAAAACCCTCAACCCAAAGCCCGGGTCTTGGGGACTTGGAAGAAAATCGTTACCGTCCCACAATCAAGACTCGGTATCCATCGCAAAGAAAAGTATACAAAAAGCAAAGATATGCAAACATAAGGTCGAAAAGTGCATATCAAATGGATGACCAGGAGGGCCATCAAAACCACGAGAGTTTAAGCATATTACAAACCAAAGAGAGTAGTACCAAAAGTGCACAGGCGCACTATCAAATAAACAAGTTTGAAAGGCATATTACAATGCCTATTGGCCGAATAAATATTTGCAGGTAACAAGATAATAACTTCACTCGGCTTCTTCAGCCGAGTCAGCGGGCGTGGTCTTGGCAGCCGGGTCTTCATCCTGCTCCTCCGTCTCTTTCTCCTTCTCAACATCCTGGTCACCACCGGAAACAGCGCGTGATGGAGGAGGGACAACCGGAGTCGTGGAAGATGGCATAGCACTGGCACCCGTTGCAGCCTTCTTCTTCGCAAGTTCCGCCTTGAAACGGGTCAGGATATCAAAAGGCTCCGGGTCTTCAATGTGCACAGGCTGGTCTTCATCATCATAGGCAGGAGTGAGCTTGCCCACGTCAAGTGTATCGGCGATTAGGATGGCTGAGTGGCGGATCTGTACATTGATAGCCTTGAGGTCTTTCCCCGAGAACTTGGAGCCATCAGCTTTCAGCTCGGGAAACCCGCTCACAAGCATTGACGGGTCGATCTTGGGGTAATAGGCCTTCACCAGCGCAAGAGCACGTGTCACTCCAACTCGGCAGGCTGAGCGTTTCCAGGTCTCAATCCAAGAAGGGATAGTCGAGTATGCCTCGAGCATTTTGGTAACGCACGGGTAATCACCCGACCGTTTCAAAGTCTCTAGAGTCCACTTAGTGCCCGCCGAGAATTGCCGGATGACAGTTTTCAGTATTCTGAGCCGGTGCTGGTCATCTTTCACATTTGCAACATCAGCCGGACCTACGGAACAAAAAGATACCCGGGTACCGAGTCAAAAACTTTGCTGGGTAGGAAAATCCGGATAACATGAATCGGCAAAAAGAACCTAGACTTAGCAATGAGGGAATCAAAAATGCTTCCAATGAAGGCCGATTGTTCCTTGACAAGCTCATCAGCAGCCCGGAGTTTCTTCTTCTGTGTTTTATGCCTCTTAGTGAGATCCTTGTAGCTAGCTTCCAGCTCTTCTCGGAGTTTTACCTCCACTTGCAGCAATTCATTGGTCTTGGCCAACAGTTCATCAGTGCGAGCAACATAAGACTGAAGTCGACAGATAAGTGTTAGTCGATATATTAGTGAGTATTGAGTGACTTCATGCAGAACACCCGGAACTTGGGGACTAGGATAAGCGTATTGGTAATGTTGGTAAGGCTAACCTGGTGCTCAGCCGCCACAGACTCGATTATCTCTTCCTCAGTGGTCTTCAAAGACCGGTACTCCTCCAGAAGCTCTTTTACCTTCTGGCTGCCGAGAGCCGACCTAGAAGAACTAGCGCCATGGCCAGTGGGCTGGGCTGCCGCCTTCGTCTCTTCCGGGTCATATCTGGCGGTAGGGATCTTTGGGGCGGCAGCACTCTTCTGGGTCCCCATATACTCGACCTCAGGATCGTCCGGCTGGGCCATGTGAGTAGGAGACCCGTTTCTGGGGCTGGTGGCGTCAGTCGGCCCTTGCTCTTCAGGGGGTGGGGGGTTGGCAGCGCTCACCGGGTCTTCATTCATGGGGTCATCAACCGCAGGAGTGTCCACCGGATCGCTAAGGGTTACGCGGGCTCTGAGAAAGAAAAAACAAAGAGTTAGTGTGTCATAGAGGAAAAGCATGCAAAGTATAGGGATATGGATAAGTTATGGAAGTTACCCGGTATTCACGACGAAGTCATTGGGCAGCTCATTGCTAGACCCGGAAGACACTGACAGAGATTCGGAAAGTGAGACTCGGATTGTTCCGGCTAAAGGATGATTTGGAGATGGGAATTTTCGAGGAGTACTATCAGAATGAGTGGAATGAGTACCGACTCTGCGAACGGGCGATTGAGGGATCCCGGGATTAAGGGGTTCGTCACTCGTAGAATTCCGGGTTAACCGTCGCTTGGGCGGAGGAGATACATCCTTCAGAGACGATACAGTGGTTAGAATATCCGTTAAGCTTGCACATACCGGCGTACTAGTATGGTTCTGTGGTCATGGAGGAGTACGGCACCTTGAACGTGACCCCCTGGGTTTCCTCTTTTGGCCTAACTCGGCCTGGGGCTCATCCTCTCTGTCCTCCGATTGAGAGCCATCCTTGCCAGCCGGTGCTGGTAAGTTATAGCATGTTATTGGTAAACGAAAATTTCTGATCTAATGGATTAACAAAGCATTAGCATGCTAACCCGGGATTACCTTCCTCGCTATCACTCGGTTCTTCTTCTTCTTCCGAGTTTTCAGAAGGTGGCGGGGTAACGATCTTCCATAACTCGTCGTTTTCCTGGGTAAAAAGCAGCCAAGTTAAATGTTAATAGGATTGCATTTCAAAAAATAGTCGGAATAGAAGGTGTTAGCCGGTTCTTACTGGAGGATCTGGGTTTGCATGAGTGAATGGGCTGAGTCCGGAGATGCTCTTGATGACGTCTACTTTCTCGGCCAAAAAGTTCTTCATGGTCCTATTGATATCCCCGGCCGGGTATGACTTCTCCGAGTATCGGAGAGAGTCGGTTAAGTGGCCCGAATACTCGCAGATGAGTTTGGAGCGGATGCTATTTGGATGGATTCTAAAGATAACCCAGGTTTTAATTAAATTTAGCCCACAAAGACCATGGGCTGCAAGAACGGCTAGCTTGTGGAGGAGAGGTTGGATCGATTGTCTTTCGTCATCTGGTGCAAACGAGCTAGGGTTGTCGCTGAGCGAGAGGGTCTCAATGGAGAAACCCGGCAAAGGCTTTTCGCCGGGTGTGGACGTATCTTGGCAGTAAAAGAATATCTTCTGCCAGTGCTTCACGTGACTCTGAAGACTGAGAGTCAGCATCAGAGAGTTTTTACGTCTCTGAATGGACACCCCCCCCCCCACAGACGAGGAGGGGTCCGTCCGTGCTCTCCCGGCAGGGCTTGCATTGAAAGAACTCTAAAAACAGGGTGAGGTTGGGGGCTATGCACATATATATAGGCCTCACAAAGAACGATAAAATTGCAGATATTCAAAATCGAGTTGGGGCCTATGTCAAAAATTCGGATTTTATAGTGATGGAGGATTTGGCGGAAAAAAGGGTGACCCGGGGGCGGAAACCCCGGATTACGTGCTCCAGAAAGATGACAACTTCACCTGAGCCAGGTGAAGTCAGGGTCTCTTCCCCTGGCGCTCTCCAGGAGATTTCCGACTCTGCGGGAAGAACCCCAGACTCGGCCAGTTCCTCAAGTTTCGCCTTGGTGACAGTCGACCTAGCCCAGTTGGTTGAGATCGACTGACCCGGCTTCTGCTTCAGAGCCGGGTTTTTTCCCTTGGACTTAGCACCAACCTTGGGAGCCATGGAAATGGATCTAGAGAAAAATGGAAAACCAAGAATAAGGCAGGGAAAAAGAAAAAGGAGCTGTGCGCGTGATGAACACCAAGTCAAGAACTAGAGAAGTGAATATACTACCTAGATCTAAAAAAGTGCTTACCGGAAACGGAGGAGTGGAGCTTGGCGTGCGCGGCGACGGGGGCTCGGTCCTTGGAGATGACGGTGGCGGCAGCGCGCGTTCTGGGTCCAAGCATGGTCCCAAGCTCCAATGGCGCGGCGAGGTTGTTCGAGGTGAAGTTCAGCAAGCTCCAAATGGCGCAGGAGATGCGGAGCGGCGGCCGGTGATTGAGCTCGGCAGCGCGCATGCAGATCCGGTGGCTAGGGTTCAGCTTGGGCGCTTGGGGGAAAGTGACGAGCGGGAGGAGGAAGGCGATGGAGTGGTGCCGTTTGGGATTTAGGGTTTACCCCCCAGCGCCTATTTATAGGCGCAGTGAAACCCTAGGGGCCAAACGGTAAGTAGAGTAAATTGTGCGAAGATAAGATCCCGCCCGTGATTTATGGGATAAGGATTATGGAAGTTATGGAGAAATGGCCGAGTCAGTCAAGCCCGCCGGAAGATCCGGACTTGGGAACCGTTACCCGGACAGGTTAAGAGGAGAAGGCAAGAGTCATGTTACAGGGTGTGCCTTTGGGAATTTGATCGGAAGAGCGATACCCGGCTCAAGTGGAAATCGGGTTATTATATGGACCGCCGAAAGAGCAGGCCTAGCTATAGTTGAAGCAATCTAACCCGCCATGCTTTGGATATAAATGTGTATTGTTTTGCAGGGAATAGCGTGCGCTTCATGGTTGGTTCCAAGAAGCTCAAGCTATTCTGGGGACTACTGTTGGGGGGATGATAACCCGGTAGGCCCATGCCTGGGCGAGATCCGGCCAGGGGAAGATTGCACAAGACCCGGCCCAAGAGAAAGGAAGTTCTAGAAGACCTAAAAGGGAGCGCGGACCTTGTAACTCGGGCCTTGGGGGTCACGGTAGGGAACTTAGGGTTATGTGCGGATCCCGAGTAGGATTCTGGAAGTACCTTGTATGGAAAGCTAGGAAGCCGGGTTTTTTATAAACCGGCTTCTAGGGCAAAGAGACCAGGCTTTTGAGTTTGAGAGAAAGAGACGGATACGAGCTTGTAACCCTAGATTGGAGTTTCGGCGACATTATAGCCAGGAACCCTAGATTACTAGTCGATATGATTTCCTCTGAGCTAAACCCTCTCCCAAACACGAGAGTCGATTCGCCTCAATCTAAGTTACCCCCGGTAACGTCTGCCGTGAATATCCCGCGACAAGTCTATTTCATCACATGTTCGCTTCAAAGAACACAAACCTTCCCCAACACGAACCCTATGCCAACAAAATAATAGCACCATACTAAGTAGAAAATCAAACCAGGTGTTCTTGTCGATACAACCAAGATATGAGAAAATGAGTACATGTTGCCATCACGAGAAAGGCAAGGGAAACGACAAGCGTGAGTGTAGTACTCATCTTTGATAACTAGATGTTGCTGCCAATTGGAAACAGATTGATGGGTGTTTGTTTGTTCTACGAGTTATGAAGAATGACAAGCGAAACGGGGAATCCTTTTGTAGCATCGCGGATGTGTTGTGACTACAACTGTACTAAAGCACCTTGCTAGCTGGATAAATATCGTGAAATAATAATTATAATCAAATATATGCATTGATTCAAATAAATTAATTTGTGGATGAGTACATATATATTTCCCCATTAATGAAATATCAATATATAAATCTAAGTACTGTCATGCTCACTCTTCTCTCCGATCTAGCTATCAATTAGCTAGATCAATATCTTTCTGTATTTGTGAAATTTCAATATCTAAATCTAGGCGCACATTTATAACTTACTCCCTCCGTATAAAAATAAATGTCGGTGAAACGGATTAAAATGAATATATCTAGCACGAAAATGCATCAGGATACATCCATCTATATGACAATTATTTTGAGACGGAGGAAGTAGAATATTATTTTAATGGTGAATTAATATGTGGATACGTAAAATATCAATATTACCTAAATCACACTACACATTTATAACGTATATTTACTTTTAATAGTGTATCAATTTGTTGATAAGTGCACGCTACTCCCATGCATACTAATACTTCCATAATATTAGTACTATGCAGATCAGTACTATTATATTTTGATATTTTGGTACAAAATTTAACAGCTAGTAGATATTGAAGAATATTAATAATTATTAAATGAAATTTGGGATTTTAATAATTGATGTAAATATAAGCTACCATATCACGTAGGACGCAATTGTTAAAACAAAAGGAGCGAAAAAATATAAGATAAGTTGTGGGTAATGCATCCATTTCAATTGTGATGTTGTTAATGAATTTCATCTGTAAAGATAGGATTTCGCTATTTTATCGCCTAGCGCACTGATGTCTATGCACGCTTCTATTCTTGTAGACAGTGTTGGACCTCCAAGTGCAGAGGTTTGTAGAATAGCAGCAAGTTTCCCTTAAGTGGATTACCCAAGGTTTATCGAACTCAGCGAGGTAGAGGTCAAAGATATCCCTCTCAAGCAACCCTGCAATTAAGATACAAAAAGTCTCTTGTGTCCCCAACACACCTAATACAATTGTCAGTTGTATAGGTGCACTAGTTCGGGGAAGAGAGAGTAAAATGCAAGTAATATGGATGATAATAAGTGATAATAGCAATCTGAAAAAAAAGGCAGCAAGCAAACATGTAGCAGAACAGGCGGAAAACGGTGTTTCAATGCTTGGAAATAAGGCCTAGGGATTCTACTTTCACTAGTGGACAATCTCAACAATGATCAAATAATTGAATGCATACGTATCTTCCCTTCACTATGCTACTCCGAACCACTCTCCAGTCGAATAACAAACACCACTTCATTGCGTAGGGCTGTAATAGCACTCCTCAAGTTTGTATTCCCATGTCTAGTTAACCCCACGCTGTCACTATGAGCGCCCTCGAAGGTACTAAGCAAACTCCACAATTTCATAGGGTCATCCAACACAAGATATAAATATCATGCTAAACCACACGGTGCACACACTGTCACCTTTACACCGTGATCAAAGTGTTTATGGAGATCTCATAACAAAACCACTTGAGTAGCATAATACATGAGGAGAAACATCTACTAATTCAACTAGATACAAAGCTCATGATCACATAAAGATCACACTATGGGAGAGAGAGATGAACCACATAGCTACTGGTAGAGCCCTCAGCCACGGGGGAGAACTAATTCCTCCTCATTATAGGAGACAGCAACGGCGATGGCGATGGCGGTGGAGTCGATGGAGATGGCTTCCGAGGGCACTTCCCCGTCCCGGCAGGGTGCCAGAACAGATATCTGTCCCCCGAAACTTGTCGGCGGCGGCGGCGGAGCTATGGATGTATTTTGTGGAAAAGGTCGATTCTTTTAGGGTTTACGCCTCGGGGAGTATATATGGGCGAAAGGGCGATGCCGGGGGTGTCCAGGGGGCCACACCCCTAGGTGGCACGGCTAGGGGGACCCGCACCACCCCATGGTGTGGCCACCCCGTGCCCCCCCTCCGGGGCTCTTCGGGACTTCTGGAAGCTTCCGGGACTTCTAAGACTTCTGGCTTTCGAATTTTCCAATTCCGAGAATATTTCCAGAACAACTTTTCTGAAACTAAAAACATCAGAAAACAGGGAACTAACTCTGTGGCATCTTGTCAATAGGTTAGTCCGGAAAATCGATAAAAATGTTATAAAGAAGGGAGAAAACATGTAGCAATTGGCACAATATCAACATGGAGCATCCGAAATTATAGATAAGTTGCAGACGTATCACACACACCTCCCCTATGTATGCAGGAAGTGCAAAGAAGAAGGAGAAATCATCTATAGTGCAATAAAATACGTTCGTTGGGAGCCTCCAAGATGAAAGTATAATGCTGCGTAGCCGCATTTTCCTCCAGTTAAGGAACCAGCGTTATCAATCTAGTAGGATTTTGAAATCTCTCAGAATGTTGCTTGTTGTCAGGGGCTTCAACAAGCATGGACCTGCACAGAAACACAAACTCTCGCCTGCCCCCAACTTTATGAAAAGGTTGTCAAGCTTCCCGTCTTCCTGACAACTAGAGAATTAATTGTATCGAATGGTTGGAGGTGATTAAATGAAAATGGAACAACGAGCAAGTGATGAGGAAAAGCAAGTCAAAAAAGTTGTAATCAATGCGGAAAATAGGACCGAGGGCCATAGTTTCACTAGTGGTGTCTCTCCTAAGAAACATAAACATGCTAGGTAAACAAATTGTGGCTAGGAAATTGAAAAATCATGAACGTATAACAATACTATTATGAAGAGATAACGTTCACGAGTTCTAACATTGTAGGCATTATGTCATGGTTAAACGCAATTTATAGGCGAAGAGCCGACGTGAGGCGGTGCTCAAGGCATGCCTGGCACCCCTCTGGTGGCCCTAGGGCTCCCCTCCGGCTCCCATCTCTTCTCGACATCATCTATTACTAAAAGTCCACCTTGAGAAAAATATAGCTAATCTCATTGGTATTAAGTTGCAGTAACGAAGTGATTGCTTGTGTGCAACAGAAAAATGCATTAAGAACAATATGTAATGTAAGCAATAAACCTCAGCAGTTCACAAGAACACCGTTGTTTTCTCCGTAGTGGTAACAACACATCTCCACACACCCCCTGGCGTGTATGTTTCTGTCACTCGGGCGCCGGTGAAAGAAGGCATCGATCTACTATCTAGCATATAAACACTTTCTTGGAGGTGCATACAGTAACCTGTCCAAGGAAATCATACACATGGGAGAGCATTGCAAGACAACATTAAAACTCTCTAAAGATATACGTGAAGAATCTCAATATGACATGAACAAAATTATAATCGCATGGTTCATTGGATCCCATCATACACAACATGTAACAATTACATCACGATGATCTTAATAATGTAGTGCAGCTCTCAAGATATAAAGATGGTGGCCAAAACTGGAGAGAACACCCTCTAGCTACTACTATGGACATGTAGCCCCGGGATGAACTACTTACACATATGTCTCGAGGCAATCATGGCTATATAGAGGCCTCCGGTGAAACTCCGCCTGTCCTGCACGGTGGCAGAGCAGGACTCTAGAATTCCTAGATTGGAATTTCGAGGTGACAGCGCCTCTATATCTGTTCCGTGCAAAATTTATCCATCCCTCATTGGTTACAGGAAATTTATAGGCAAAGAGCTGACGCGAGGTGGTCCTCAAGGCATGCCTGGCACCCCTGTCGTGGGATAATCACGGCAGACGTTACCGGGGGTAACTTGTCTTGGGGCAAATCGACTCTGGTGTTTGGGAGAGGGTTTAGCTCAAAGGAAACCATGGTGATACGCGATCTGGTAGCCGGCAATCAAGTCGCCGAGTCTCCGATCTGAATATATTATCTCAACTCTCGTGTTACAATGGATACTCGATACCTCGCAATTCGGCGATTGTGTTCTTACTCACGATACAACTTGTCTAACCCTAACCTAGGGACCAGCTTATATAACATCCGGACCCCCTGGCTTACTCTCCAAGGCGTACTCTGAATCCTACCCGGACACTGCTTACAAACCCTAAACTTCCTTACCGGAACCCACAATCCGGGTTACGAGGCCTATGTTCCTGGGCCTTCTAGAAGCTCCTTTATCCTAAGCCGGATCTTACGCAGCGTCCTTTGGGCCGAGTTACTCCTTGGCGTTAGCCTACCGGGTTATCATCCCTCCATCAGTAGTCCCCAGAATAGCTTGGGCTTCACGGGATCCTCCTTGAAGCGCACGCTATTCCCTGCAAAAATAATAAACATACAAGTTCATAGAGGCCGGGTTAGGTTGCTTTAATAAACAGCTAGGCCTAACTCCATTGGTGGTCCATATAATAACCCGGCTTTCTCTAAGTCCATCTTTAATTTTCCGAGACAATGCCCTGATGAAAATGCCAAAGATCCGGCTTACTTCACTCGTTAATTGATCCGAATATCACGGAAAGGATTTACTTCTTATCTTGTCCGGATACCGCTCTCGGGCACTTAACGTGTATCCCGGGAAATCAGGACGGGTATCCCTTATCCTGAAAATTTCGATTCCCGCCCGTTGGCCTAGGTTTACCCACCCGTACCTATAAATAGGTACCAGGGGGTGACCTAACCCCAACGGTCCATTCTTTCTTCTTCTTCCTCCTCACCAGCACCTCCTCAACCGAGCCCACAGAGCGCCATTACGGAGACATCGTGCGCATCGCCGGAGCAAGGCCGCCGCCATCTGCGCTCCTCCACGATTCGCTCCGCGCCGCCATCAAACTCCGCCGCCGCGCCCCAAGCCGCCCGCCGGGAGTAGCACGTGGGCATCACGACTGCGCCATCTGCCTCCGTCGCGTTCTTCTCCAATCCGCGCCGGTAAGATTCTTATTCCCCTTGATCCAATCTTGCAATTTCTCTATTCGACCTAGATTAGATCTAGGTCTGCCGCGGGCCATTTCTTGCCCCGCGCCGGATTAGGTCGCATAACTCCGTGCTAGCTCGTCCAATTACTTAATAGATGGTCACACATCACTCCCTTACCGTTCGTAATCATTAATTTCACGACAAAATCATCCACAAATTTTCCAATCTGGGTTTAGTCCGCCCAAATTTTCCGCGGCTGCTATTGATACCCGGAAAATCCACCCCTTCCGGCTCTTTTACTTGCACTAGATACATAGGCAATCAACCCTTTTCCATAAATGCTTGCCGACACGTAGACGTCCCATAATTTCTGCACTGCTACTCGATACCCGGATAGTTCATAATTCTCATACTGTTTGTCAATACTCGGAATATCCGTAACTTCCGAGTCTCATGCTTTATATCCTTTTGTCTTGTACTTTTGCAGACTGAACCAATGGCTCCCAAGACAAAAGGGAAGCAGACGGCTAAGCCAAGGGTGATCCAATCCATATCCGCCAATTGGGCGCGATCCTCTGTGACCCAGGCTAAGCTGGAGGAGCTGGCCGAGTTGGGCGTCCTCCCCCCTCAAGAGGAGATCCACTGGAGGGTGCCGGGTGACGAGACCCGGCCTTCCCCTAACCCGGACGAGGTAATATGCTTCGTCGAGCACGTGATCCGGGGGTTTTGCCCCCCGGGTCACTCTTTCTTCCGTGAAGTCCTCCGCCATTATGGCCTCCGGGTGTTCGACATAGGGCGTAACTCTATGTTGAACATAACCCACTTTATGGTCCTCTGCGAATCCTATTTGTGCATTCCGCCAAATTTGGCTCTCTTCATAGAACTTTCCCAGTGCAAACCGTGCCGCGAAAGCGGTGACGGGGCGCTCTTGGCTTGCGGCGGGGTTTCTATCCAGCGCCGCAAGAATTCTCCCATGCCGACTCTCAATCTTAATTCTCATGTTAAGCATTGGCAACTTTCCTTTTTTCTATTGCCGAGACACCTCCCCACCCGGCGAAAGGAAACTGCCGGGTTACTCGGAGGGTCTGTTAGATCTCTCCGATACCTTCAATGCTTTCCCCCCTGAGTCGGATAGGGAAGCCATCCAGCCCCTCTTAGCAAAAATAGCCATTCTTTCTGCCCAAGGCCTCCTTGGGCTTAACTTGGTTAAGACATGGGTGGACTTCCGGATCCAACCCAATTCCATTCGCGCTAAGCTGATGTGCGACTACTCGGGGCACGTCACGGACGCGCTCCGATATTCTTCAAAGAATTATCCGGCTGGCGATACCAACAAGACCATCAAGAGTTTCTTGACGGAAAAGTTGGAGGTGATCAAGAACATCGCCGGGTTAGCACCGTTTACCCGGGATAACCCGGCTCCAGCGGTAAAATCCGATACTTATACACTTATCCTCATACTTTGACTTGATACAACCACTAACTCCCATTTTCATGCTCTTATCTCAGGCTGATAACGTCTTTTGGAACATTGAGACCTCCCCTTCCTCCGGAGACCCGGAAGAAGATGAAGAACCGGCTGATAATGATGAAGGTATTGTCCGGGTCTTCGAACAACTTCACTTGCATCATTTTGCTTTCACATATCTCACTTTTTCCGACTATACATTCTCGGCTTTCAGGGTTGGAGGACAAGGACGACAAGGAGGACCCGGAGGCCACCGAGTCCGATAAAAGCGAAATTGAACCAGATATAACGGTTGGGGCCAAGAGGAAAACCAGAGGGGTGGTATCCAAGGTTCCCTACTCCCTCATGTCCTCCGAACCTTATTCTTTTGCTAACATGTGTAAACTTAACCAACAACTATCGAACCCATCACACTTGAAGGACCCGCCTTCGCCCAAACGCAGGGTGACTCGGAGTGCCCCGGGTGACGATCCCCTCAACCCGGGCATCTCCTCACCACCAGCTCGCCGTTCCAACTCACCCTGACGTCATCCTTCCCCCAACCATCCATTGGCTGGACAGTTCCGGGTCCCTCTATCGGGTCCTGTGACAGCTTCATCCGCTTCCAGCAGCGAGCTCCCACCAGATTATGCCGTGAACACCGGGTTAGCTTTTGCTATATGATATCCTTGTGTACTTGATAATTTTCATTTTCTACCGCTGACTATTTCTCTCTCTTTTCCTTAGCGCCCAAGTCACACTCAGTGACCCGGAGAACATGGAGACAGATACCCGGGACACTGAAGGCCCGGTTGATGATGTACATGCCGCGACTGGCGGCCTTGAAGAAGAGATCAAGGGGCAAGATTCCCCCATAGACCCGGACAAGCAGGATGCCCGGTCTCCAAAGTATGCTGATGGAACTGGTGATGAGGACGCGGGGGTCTTGGGTACAAGGATGGGTACCCCCACCCCTGACCCCCAGGCCACCCAGGTAGCGTCCCCAAAGCCGGATCAAACTCCTACTCCGGGTTGTCAGGCAGCCGGGTCTTCCGGCACCAAGCCCGAAGATATGAGCTTCGCTGAGATGCTCAATGCTCTGCACACCTTGAGAGCTGATGAGGAAAGAATCCTGGAGGCCCTGATAGCCAAACACGAGGTAAACCGTGTTACAACCGCTTGTGTACTCCCCTATTCCCCAAGTTCCGAGTGAACTTACGCGTAATTTTCTTGGAACTTTCGTAGATAGCCGACTGATACTTTTTGTTTTGTCCGACTGACATTTGTTTGTGTTTTCGCATAGGCCTACGTAACGCACTCTGAGAAAGAGTTGGCCAAAACCAACAAACTTCTCAAGGCGGAAACAAAGCTACGTCAATCTGCTGAGGCTGAAGCTAAGAAAGCCGGGAAGCAGGCAAAGAAATATAAGAAGAGATGCAATGCTGCAGTGAATAGGGTGAACGAGCTGTCGGGCCAGATCGCCGACACTTATCGTTCTCTGATATGTAAGATTTCCCAACTGACTGATCTTTTAAATTTGTTCTGATGTTCTGGAGGATACTCGGAGTTCCTAACTTTGGATGTTTCTGCTTTTCTGCAGGGTCGGATGAGGAAATTCCGGATGTGGATGAAATAGTTCTGCTGAAGAAGATAAAGAGCACCATCCGGCAACTCTGTGCTGGGACTAAGTGGGCCTTGAAAGCTGTGAGGTGTCCAAGCACTGGGGATGGTGGTTTGAACACGCTGCTTGCTGCGTGTTCTACCATCCCCGAGTGGATTGAACACTGGAAGCGTTCATCCTGCCAGGTTGGGGTGACCCGAGGTCTTGCCTTGGCGAAAGCATACTTTCCCAAGCTTGACCCGACGAAGCTTGTTGGCGGGTTTCCAGAGTTCAACCACGATGGCTCCCCGTTTTTACCTAAGCATTACAAGGCCATTCAGACAGAGGTTCGTCACGCAGCCAGCCTGATTGCCGGCAATTTGGATGTCAGCCGGATGGTGCCGCCGTATGATGCACAAGATAGGGCAATGAAGATGGATCTTCCGGAGCCCTTTGATATGCTGGCACGATGGAAGGATGAATCTTCCCAACTGAGGGAACAGGCTGCGAAGAGAAAAGCTGAAGCCGATACTGTGCCTGCTAGCTCCACGCCAGTTGTCCCTCCTCCTTCGCGTGCCAGTGCCGCCGCTAACCCGGATGCTGCTGCTACCAAGACTGCTGAAGAACAAGTCAAGGAACAAGACCCGGCTGGCAAGGGCAAGGGCAAGATGAATGCCTCAACCCAATATGCCGAGTGATCTTTGCTGTCCGCTGTCATCAGATGCGTCATTCGGCCAATGGGCCTGTAAAATAATTATTCTTTTGATAGCGCACTTGTGCGCTTTATGATACTGTTATCGTGGCTTGTAATGCACTTTGATACCTTAATAGCTTTCGTGGCCCTTCTGGCCTTTGCATGAATTTGATATCTTATCTGCTTTTGAGCTTATTTATTCTTGATATTCCGACTCATTTTATGGTTCCTTTTGTGAGACTCGGTTTCCGGGTTTCGTGGGTTTTGACAGGTGGGCTTTTCTCTAAGTCCCCAAGTCCCCAAGACTCGGATTTTTGGGTTTTTGAGCTTAATAGCTAGATGATTTGTTTCTTGTTTCAAATTCCCCAGTCCCCAAGGCCCAAACTTCCGAGTCTAGGGTGTTAGGTCTTTCAAAGAGAACAAATCATTTTTGCTAAGCCCAAAACCTAGAGCCGTTTCACATAGGTTTTGAAGTTATGCTTAATAAACTGTGAGTTTCCGGTTATTAACCCTGTACTCTGCATAACTTGTGGTTTAGATGACCCTTTTGGCTCTCTTGTACTGTAAGCCGGCTTTCGCATGGATAATCATGTTGCTACATCTATACGAAGATAGGGTCAGGCAAGTCCCATTGGGCATCATGACTGATTGTGATCATATGCGAGCAAATCATGCCACTTTAGTGCGAGTCACATCGAGCTTAAGGAAGAAAAGTCAAGAAAGTTTGGCTCCTTTGTCCGGTTATAAGCTTACAGCCGTACTCGTTTGCGAGTAATCGGCCCTTATAACTCATGGGCATCGTGGCCGGGTCTTTGAGTTTGTAACTGTGCTATTCAAGCAATCAGCCCCCAAGACCTGAAAATATGCAAACTGCTAAAGAAACTAATGTACTAAAAACAGTAAATAATACTTACCTGGAAGAAGGATAAAAAACATAACGGAAATAAAAATTTGATAAAAACATATGAAAAGGAAATAGTATATTGCTTTAACCATCTCTTTATTGATATGAGAAAAGTTAGGCCAGCAAGCCGCCTCATTAAAAACCCTCCAGTCCCCTTAGGTACCCTGGATAGGAAAAGAGTGCGTCTGAAACCTGCTGCATGTTACATCGTGTAATTCCACTTATAAATCTAGCATATACTAGGTATAGTAGGGACGCAGCTGAGCCACGTTCCATGGTCTTTCTTTCTCTTGCACAGATGAAGTGGTATGAGCAGTGTCATTAACCGTAGCCGACTCTTCCCTTGCATCTATCAAGTAATACGATCCATTGTGCAGATTCCGGCTTATGATGAGCGGTCCTTACCATGGCGGTGATAACTTGTGTTTTCCTTCCTTTGATTGTACCAGGCGCAGAACCAGGTCTCCTTCCTGGAAGACCCGGGTTTTCACGCGCCAGCTATGATATCTCCGCAGATCCTGCTGATATATGACTGATCTCTCCAAAGCTTGTTCCCTGTGTTCTTCTAGCATATCCACGACATCTTGCCGAGTCTTCTCGTTCTCCACCTCGATGTAAGCCGATACTCGAGGCGAGTCGTGAATAATATCACTCGGCAACACTGCTTCTGCGCCATAAACCATAAAGAACGGTGTCATCTGAGTAGATCTGTTAGGTGTGGTGTTGATACCCCAAACTACTGAAGGTAACTCCTCCACCCATGCACCAGTAGCTCTGATACACGGGACTCGCAACCGTGGCTTTAATCCACGAAGAAACTCCTGATTTGCTCTCTCCACTTGTCCATTAGCCTGTGGGTGGGCCACTGAGGCTATGTCCAAGCGGATGCCATTGTTTCCACAAAACTTCTCCATCTCGCCAAGGGACATGTTGGTTCCATTGTCGGTAATTATGCTGTGGGGATATCCGAACCTATAGATAATCCTTTTCAGGAACTTGACTGCTGTAATTGCTTCACAATTGGTAACTGGCATGACCTCAACCCACTTGGTAAACTTATCAACAGCCACTAATAGCTGTGTCTTTTTGCAAGGTGACATGTGGAAGGGGCCAACCATATCCATACCCCAAACCACAAACGGCCAAGTTAACGGGATAGTCCCCAATTCCATAGCCGGCACATGGGTTTGGCGAGCGTACCTTTGGCATCCGTCACACCTTGCCACCAAGCGCTCTGCGTCTGCTAGGGCCGTGAGCCAGAAGAAACCAGGTCGATAAGCTTTGGCCACGAGGGATCTCGTGGATGCATGATGCCCACAATCGCCTTCATGGATCTCCTTGAGGATCTGTCGGCCTTCTTCTGGTGCTACACAGCGCAAAAACACTCCTGCTGCACTTCTTTTCTATAACTCCCCATTGATGATAGAATATCCTTTTGCTCGCCTCAGAATTTGTCTTGCTAACACCTCCTGTTGTGGTAACTCGCCCCGTGATAGGTAGTCCAGGAACGGCTCTGTCCACTCGGGAACGGCACGCACTGTGGCCACGAGCTCCAAATCCGGGTCTTGATTTGCTAGTTCTTCCTCAGACTCGGTTTTTAACTGATGGTCGCCGTAGCTCATCCAGGAAGACATTAGGTGGAACCGGCTCTCTGCGTGAGCCGAGTCTGGCGAGTGCTTCTGCTGCCTCGTTTTTTCTTCTGTCTATGTGATCCACCTCATACCCAGAAAAACATCCAGCAACCCTGTCCACCTCTCTGCGGTACGCTGCCATAGTTGCATCTTTTCTATCCCAAGTTCCTGAGACCTGCTGTACCACAAGGTCCGAATCTCCAAAGCATCGTATCCTCTTAATGTTTATTTCCTTGGCTACCTTTAAGCCATGCAATAAGGCCTCATACTCGGCCACGTTATTGGAACAATCAAAATGAATCTGCAACACGTAACTTAACTTGTCTCCTTTGGGTGATGTTAGCACCACTCCAGCTCCTGATCCCTCGTATTGCTTGGAACCATCAAAGTGCATTATCCAAGACTCGGAGTTTGGAGCCATGGTGGGCATGCCTGTGTGAGTCCAATCGTTAATGAAATCGACTAGAGCTTGATATTTGATTGCTGACCTGGGTTCATAGTTGATGTGATAATCTCCCATCTCGATCGCCCACTTTGCTATTCTACATGTTGCGTCCGAGTTTCTGATGATATCCGACATTGGTATAGAACTAACCACTGTTATGGGGTGTTCCTGAAAATACGGCTTCAGTTTCCGGCTGGCCATGAAGACCCCGAAAACCAACTTCTGCCAATGCGGGTAGCACTGCTTTGCTTCTGATAACACCTCACTGACGTAATAAACCGGCCTCTGGACCGGGTGATCTTTTCCACCCTCCTTGCGCTCAACGACAACCACTGCGCTAACCGCCCAGGGCCCTGCTGCAACGTATAGTAACATAGGCTCTTTAGGACCTGGAGCTGCTAGGACTGGTGCCTCAGATAACTGCTTCTTTAGTGCCTCGAACGCCTCGTCCGCCTCTTGGTCCCATACGAATTTATCAGATTTCTTCAAGAGTCGGTACAAGGGTATTGCCTTCTCTCCGAGTCTGGATATAAACCGGCTAAGCGCCGCTACACACCCTGTGATCTTCTGAACGTGCTTCAAATTTTCCGGCTTTTTCAGACTCTGGATAGCTTTGATATTATCCAGATTTGCATCAATTCCTCTCTCAGAAACAATAAAGCCGAGTAATTTCCCGGCTGGGACTCCAAAGACACATTTTGTCGGGTTAAGTTTCATCTGGTACCTTCTCAGGTTCTTGAACGTTTCCTTTATATCATCAATAAATGTCTCCGCTTTACTGGTCTTGATCACCACATCATCCACGTATGCGTGAACATTGCGTCCGATTTGGTCCTCAAAGCACTTCTGAATACACCGTTGATAGGTTGCACCAGCGTTCTTCAATCCAAATGTCATGGTCTTGTAACAAAAGGCCCCGAAAGGGGTTATGAACGAAGTTTTCTCCCAATCTTCCTTCTTGAGCTTGATATGATGATACCCGGAGTATGCGTCCAGGAAACATAATAGGGTACTTCCAGCCACTGCGTCTATGATCTGATCTATCCTTGGTAGTGCAAACGGATCCTTTGGGCAATGCTTGTTGAGACTTGTATAATCAATGCACATTCTCCACTCATTGGTCTTTTTCATCACGAGAACCGGGTTTGCTAACCAGTCCGGGTGAAATACTTCCATGATAAAGCCGGCTGTAAGCAGCCGTGCAATTTCTTCTCCTATAGCCTTCCTTCTTTCTTCATTCATTTTTCTCAGGCCCTACTTCACAGGCCTGGACTTGGGATCAACGTGTAAACTGTGCTCTGCCAGCTCTGTAGGGATACCCGGCATGTCGCTGGGCGTCCAGGCAAACACATCCTGATTCGAACGAATGAACTCCACAAGTGCTTTTTCCTGCTCCCTATCCAAGTTAGATCCTATAGAAAATTACTTAGAGGGATCACCCTCGACAAAAGCCACCATCTTGGTGTCCTGCGCTGCCTTGAACTTCGCTCTCTCATCTTCAGTATTTGGCCTTTTTAACGTTGTTCTGTCATCCGGGTCTACTTGAGACCGGTAATACTTGAGTTCCTCTTTTCTGCAAGCTTGTTCGGCCATTGCCGCATCTCCTTCATCGCACTCAGCCGCTATATCCCGGCTCCCATGTATGGTGATGGTCTGCTTGGGACCCGGTATTTTTAGCTGTAGATACACATAACACGGCCTGGCCATGAACTTAGCGTAAGCCGGCCTTCAGAATAGCGCATGATAAGGGCTGCGCAACTTGACCACCTCGAAGGTGAGCCACTCAACCCGGAAATTCTCCTTCGATTCTCCAAAAGCTACCTCCAATGTGATTTTTCCCTCGGGGCACGCTGAGTGACCCGGCACTATCCCGTGAAAAACTGTTGAACTCTTTTGTAGCTGGGACTCCTTGAGACCCATGCGTAGAAAGGTTTCCCAATATAAGATGTTGATGCTACTACCGCCGTCCATTAAGACCTTTTTCAACTCATAACCGTTAACCTACGGCGCAACCACCAATGCTAAGACTCCCGGGTGTTCTATCCTTTCCGGGTGATCTCTTCTGCTCCATGTTACGTCCTGCTCCGACCATCTCAGGTATCTCGGAACGGCTGAGGCAACTGAGTTTACCGCCTTTTTCAGTATGTTTTTATCCTTGTTGGAAATTCCTGTAGTATGCACGTGGTATTGTCCCAATTGCTTGGGGTTGGCTTGGAAACCTCCAGCTCCCCCCTGGTTATTACCCGGATTTCCGCCTGCCGGGTTGCCGGCTGGGGGTGGGCCGTTGCCCGGGTTTCCACCCGGACCCGGTCCTCCTCCCCGACCAGCACCTCGCATAGCCTTGTTTATTTCCTCGTTCTTCCATCTCTGTAGGTCCGCACATTGCTCCAACGAGTGGTTAGCCGGCCTACCGTTCCTGATGTGCTTTGGGCACGCCATTCTGAAGATATCCCAATTGTTACCCGGCCTTGGCGGTCCTTGATAATTTCCTCCGTTCTGGTTTCCTCCATTGAAGTTTCCTTCTGCCCTAGGTCTCGAAGACCCGGCTTCTATGCTAGCGACAAACTCGGAGCTTCCCTCAAACGGGCGCTTATTCTGGTTGTTCCCATTGTTACCTCCATGGTTACCCGGCGTAGATCCATTGCCGGTTCTTCCATTGTTACTTGTGGTTGGTTTTGCTTTCTTGTCATCGACGTCCTCTTCTGTAGTATCCATTGCAGCGTGTTTGTTGCATGCGTCCATTAGGTCTCCCATCGTAACCTCTGAAGCATTCCGACTGGATTTCATGCGAGTTAACTTTTGCACTAAAGGTATGTACTTGCATGTCTTTGCCATAGCTTGTAACGCGTCCTTGGGCTGGATATCTATAGATGAGTGAAGTATCTCCATAACTCGGCGCACCCAACTGCGCGCTGATTCTCCCTTCTTCTGGACACACCGTTCTAGGTCATCAATAGTAAACAGTTTTCTGCACGTCCCACGAAAGTGCTTGATAAACGCAGTTTTCAAATCCTCCCATGACTTGATAGATCCTTCCGGTAGGTTATTGAACCATAACTTTGCCGCTCGTTCTGACATCATCAAATACATGAACTTGGCTTGAAGATTTTCGGATGCGTTGCGGATTGACATAGCCATCTCATAACTGCTCAACCATGTTTCTGGATCCATAGTCGGCTCATAATTTACTACTTTACCCGGTTTCTTGAATTTATCCGGGTAAGGCTCAGCCCTGATGTTATCCGACAGACACTTAGGCCCAGCGAGATTAGTCGGGACTGGCCTCACTCGGGATACGTGTGATCCTGCGGGGGGTGCGGCTGGGCGCGGCGCTGCTGCTGGTCCGTGCACCGCAGACCCGGCCGCGGCTCTCCTGGCTCTGGAACTGTCCACAATAGCTTGCGCTGCTGATGCCGCTGGTACTGCTTGAACACGGGGAGGAGGCGGCATTTGCTGCTGCTCTGCCTTCCGTCGCGCTGAGCTTGTCTGAATATTGCCGGTATTGGCTCGTTGCTGGCTGATATACGGTGTCCCATGCATTCCACTTCTGTTGTCCGGGTAATTAACTTGCTGCGCCACCGCAGTGCGCAATAGATCTATCGCCCGCCGGGTCTCCTCTGCGTGGGGTGACACTCTCACGGGGATTTGATTCAATGCGAGTGTTGCTGCGTACACATTATCCATGGTGTTGTTGTAATGACCTGCTGGCGTGCGAAACTGTGATGGTGGTGGTGGTGGTAATGTATTGCCGGTAGTAACTCCAGTCTGTAATATGGGTAACCCGTCCTGCACGTTTACCGGCTGGGTCCCTCCAGTTGCGGGTTGATGTACAGTTCCTTGGTTCACCGCTGGAATCGGCTGATCCTGAGGTGTGATGAATAGTGTGGCCGGGTTTATGACTCCACCCGTTGCCGGTAATCTGGTCTGGTGCCTTTGACGCGCCCTGGTTGTCTCTTCTCGGAGCCGGTTCTCCAATGCATCCAGATCACGCTGGCGCGCAGCTACCCCTTGTTTTTCTGCTTCCACCTGCCTTCTCTGTTGCTCCAATGCACGACGGGCTACATCCAGGTCCCTAACACGTTCCACTGCGTTTTCCGGGGTTATGACTGTGGCTAGAACGGTGGGATCCAGGATTAGGTTGTTGTTGAACAGGGCCGGGTGTTGCGGATTTGAAGGACCCGCCCCTGGCGTCCGGTTTGCCAGATATCCGAACGTGTTTGCCTGCAACTCACTATCCGCTGCATGGCTGGTAACTGATGCCGATTCTCCGTCAACCCAGGTTAAAACCGGGTTTCTGTCGACCGGATTTTGCTGCTGGGCCAATGCTTGTGCTGTTCCGACAGCGGCCGCGGTCACGTTCCCCTGATTAAGATTGGTTGCGGGGGCCGTGTAAACCGCGACCTGGCGCACAATGCTTGGCGCAGATTCGTATTCTTCCTCATCACTGTTATCTTCCTCGTACCGGTCCTCCAGCAAGTGCAAGATAGACTCGGTGTCATCTTCTCTCATAACCCGGCCACGCGGGGTCCATGTCGGCTCCTCCGGTTGTTCCCTCTTCGTGGTGGGCTCTTCTGTCGGATCTATCGTCCCGACCGATACCTCTCCATCAGACTGAACGTAGGTGGCCTCCCCTGACACAGAATCAAGTCCAAAATCGTCAGGGATTGAACCGAACGTACGTACCATGCCAATGCAGACGTTGATCCGGCTGATTGTCACGACAGATCCGGATTCGAGCAGCTCCGAGTCTGGCCCCCAGCCAAAATCGTCCACCATCTTCTCTCCTTCGGGGTTGGTGTAGATCTCGCCGATGATGAGGTTCTTCATGCTCTCCCGAGCTTCTCCCGTGATGTAAACACCCTTGGACGTAGGCCCCACGGTGGGCGCCAACTGTCGTGGGATAATCACGGCAGACGTTACCGGGGGTAACTTGTCTTGGGGCAAATCAACTCTGGTGTTTGGGAGAGGGTTTAGCTCAAATGAAACCATGGTGATACGCGATCTGGTAGCCGGCAATCAAGTCGCCGAGTCTCCGATCTGAATATATTATCTCAACTCTCATGTTACAATGGATACTCGATACCTTGCAATTCGGCGATTGTGTTCTTACTCACGATACAACTTGTCTAACCCTAACCTAGGGACCGGCTTATATAACATCCGGACCCCCTGGCTTACTCTCCAAGGCGTACTGTGAATCCTACCCGGACACTGCTTACAAACCCTAAACTTCCTTACCGGAACCCACAATCCGGGTTACGAGGCCTATGTTCCTGGGCCTTCTAGAAGCTCCTTTATCCTAAGTCGGATCTTACGCACCGTCCTTTGGGCCGAGTTACTCCTTGGCGTTAGCCTACCGGGTTATCATCCCTCCATCAACCCCTCTGGTGGCCCTAGGGCTCCCCTCCGGCTCTTGTTTGTACTTTGTCTTTGTTCTAGGAAAAAATAATCTCCATGGACTTTCAGGACATTTAGCGAATATTTTCTTCATTGATTTTCTGAAATACAAAAACAGCAGAAAACAAGATCTGTCTCTAGGCATCATATTAATACGTCAGTCCACGAAAACATCTGGAAAACTGTAAGGTCCTCCTAAACCACTATTCAAGCACTTCCGATATGCATACATTCACGATCCCAGATCACATCAATTGTGAACAACATATCAAGTTGGCATACAGATACAGCATCCATTACACGATTACAGAAAGATCTTACAAAAGAGAAATGGTGACATGACCAAGTCTAACACAACTGCCACGCAGGGCAAGCAATTCAACACACACAGTGGACGCCAATAAACACACAATGTAGTAGAGCCCAAGTCACGCCTTAACCTACAGGCTGCTGACCGGGAGACGATGCTAGTTCAGAAGGCCATCAGTGCAGTATTCCTCCTCGTAGATCTCCTCCTGAGGCTCCTCCTGGAAGTCTGACAAGTAGATACTAGGGACGAAACCAATATGACCCTTCACGAAGCTTATAGAATGCAATTATGCTTATATGGTGGACTGGGTAGGCTATACATAGGGTTCACTATCCATGATATATGAAGGATATATCATAGTTGATTTTGAAAAATATCTTTATCTTTGTTGAAGAAGATACTTCAAAAGAAAATAATATATTTTTCTTTCTCTTGTAGATATTGCATGTCCAAGAGTTTTTGTAAAACTTTATTTTAGAAAAATTATGTTTTTTTTCTTTGCAAAACTTCTTGTAAAACTACTTCCAGCTTTTCTCCATCCATACCTCTCTGGTACAAGTTCCTCTTTTTAGTACTTCACAAGTTCAAACTCCTTTTCAAAACACCTCTTTGAAAACATTGACACAATGCTAGCTACATGGCCATTCAACTGTCCATATCCGAGGATGCGGCTATTCAGAATAGTTTGACTCTGCAAAGGTGTACACATTCCACAAGATCCACAACATCCCCCGTGAACAACCCCGGACTGTATCAATGGTATGTGAAAATCAGATAACTGATCCTAACCATCCACTATGTGCAAGCTAGTAAATGACTATCTCTTCAGTTGAGTTTAATCTCCCCGGCAACCCTATCCGCCAGTGCAATGACAAGAGACCCAACTGTTGCGGCCAGAGGAGAACTTAATCTCTCACTGTGCATGTCACGTGTTTCATAACTTGGTGACAATTCGGTTCGAGGGAGTTCGTCCCCTTATAGCTAATTGAGATAGAGCACACACTAACAAGAACAAGTTACAAATTAAGCCCCGTGCCCATGTTGGGGTAGAGTGGCAGTACGATAAAGGTTTTCCGGCGAAGACTAGGTTATGTGTGATTTTTGAAAATACCTTTTCCCAAAAATGACCACTTCATAATTCTCTTGTGGATAATGCTTCGCCTTTCCACCGGGTTTTCCATAAATCCTGTGTTTTGCGAAAGTTCTATTTTTAGGGTGTCCACTTAGGGACTTATACTTTTGGTGGCAATAAATACCATATGGTGGCTATGGGCTTGGTAACACCAAGTTTCAACAACTCGCATGATGATACTTATATAATACAAATAGTAATAATAGCCACACAAAAGTAGTTTTTGATAATCAAAGTTTTGTAAAACTTTTGGAAGTAAAAACATGCATGATAGATAATGATAAGTGTAGTAGCAAGCATCAGGATGGCTTGCCTTGAAACTCTTTGTGTCACTGGCTTTGAAGTAGCTTGAACTTGACACATAGCTCTACAGATCCTTCTTCTTCTTCTTCGTTTTCTAACATCGTAAAAGAGTAAAAGACACACACTCAGAAGCAATGAAGGCAATCAATAGTACAACGCAAGACATACATCAAGCAAACTTATACTAGCGCAATCACTCAAAAAGGTATCAAGAAAACTACCAGACAAACAATCATGGTACAAAAATTATCACTAGAGTACTTATGGTTGGGAAACCATATTCCACATCCTAAATATCATAGGTTCAGTGGGTGTACCACTCTCATACCAAGACATTTAAGAAGCTACAGATAGCTGGTGGTCACAAGGGTGAGACTACTAAAGTAATAACAAGCATTCAAAGCGATACCCATGGCAGTGGGTATTAACAACAATACAATCAAGCATCACCAAACAAGTTTTCCACTAACTCAATGCATAGATAACATGGTAAGACTAACCAAAACCATAGCACTAGTAAAATACTCATGCTAAAGTACTCACTCAGAAAATTCCAATCAGCAAAGCAAACTATAGATGAACAAGCTAGTCACTGACTATGCTCACACCTACACAAAGAGTCAAAGACTAAGGAATCACTCAATCATAAATATAACCAAACAAACCAGTGGCTCAATCAATTGTAACATGTCATAAGACACACTCTAGAATACAATAATCACATGAGATAACTACTAGAGATAGAAATAATCAAAAGGGTTCACTAATAGCATACTAGAATGAAAAACTACTACACAAGCATGCCTTAAGGAAATAATGTATTCTACAAATAATAACAACTAGCAACAACAATATCCATGTCAAAATAACAGAAGTGAAATGTTTATGTGGTTGGGTCACCGGAAATGTTGTGACGGCGGCCGGAGCTCACAAGATCTCGGCGACGGCGATGTTCCAGTAGGCTTACGGGTTCGGGGAGGTCATGCAGGGGTGCGGGAGGTCATAGAGAGACGGGTGGTGGCCGCGACGAGCTGGATCGCTTCTGGGATCGGCGGTGCGTGACGATCGGAGGGCCGCAGCTCCGGCGACGAGCAGATGAGCACGACGGCATCGACGTGCTGCACGAAAAAATCGATCAAGACCATAAACACGTGCGCACGGACACAAAAGTTCGAACTGAGGGGTTTTGAGACCAAGAGCTTTCTCACCGTGGTCGGAAACCGAGGAACACGATGGTGGAAGGAGAAACTCCGACGAGCAATTGTGGGTGATTTGCGACTAGAGTTTTGGAGGGAGCAGAGGGGAAAGGAAGAGGGCGCATGGTGCCTTGTATGTGTGGCCTCGGGGTACCGGGAGGCGTGCAGGGTGAGGAGAACGTGCAGTGATCGTGGCAGCGGTTGGAGGCGCGAAAAAATCGGACAGAGGTGGAAGGAGATGGTGGCGTCACCCTGATGTCGCCCTGTCGTCAGCTTGGCCCACCGGCCAGAGACAGAAAATAGAGAGAAAGGGGGAGGGCTACTGCTGGGCCGGCTTGTTGGGCTGCTTGCTGTTTTCCTGCGCGCGTGCGATAGGTAGCTAGGGTGGGCTGCTGGGTTCCTGGGCTGGCTCACCCCCCATTTTTGTTATGAGTATTTTTCTTTTCTTGTTTTTATTTAACAAATCATAATTTTTATTTTAAAATTCCAAATTGTATGAAACCAATTTCTAAATGCTTGTAAGAACTTTATCTTTCAATTGGAAGCATGTTTGTGTTGTTTTCAACACTTGTAAGTTTTTTATATTTTGAAAATACAATTAATCCAATAATAGTACTTAAAACCGTTTTTAAATAGAAATAGTTAGAAATGGGATTTTATAAAATTACAGAAACATTTTAATAGTCAAATACTATTTTTGAAACCCATTTCAACTCATTTTCTTATTTTCTATTTTTAGAAAATGAGGGATACACAAATAGCAACTTATTATCATTTTCCACATAGAGAATAATTAATTGAAAATATGCTCAAAACAAAAGTAGAAACACAAGACCTTTGAGAATATATTTCTCTAAGTCCTTTTCACAAAACAAATTGGTGGAAAACATTTTGGTACTTAATACTAGAATAGTATTTAAAAAGTGATATGATTAATTTTGGGTTTTGAAAACAATTTCAAAATAATAGTCAGATAGAAAACAAGGACTTAAATAAGGTTTGCTATAAGGAAGCAACCATTTTGAAATAGGAAAAGTTATTTGAAAAGGTTTAGGCTTTATGGAAAACAGAGGTACTTGGATTTTACTTCCAATAGCATTGGAATATGTATGGTTTTCTTTTGTTTCTTGCATCTCATTTGGTTTTTGGTGCCTTACATAACATGAAAACAAATAGTTTCAAATTTTACTGATTTTTTAACTTTCCCAAAGATCAGGGATGTTACAAACTACCACCCTTAAAAGAAATCTCGTCCCGATATTTGGGAAGGCTAGAAAGAAAGATAGTTTTGGGTAACTGGGTTCCAAAACAACTGGGTGACTACCACCCTTAAAAGAACTTTTGTGGGTTATCCAAAACTCTTGTCTAAATGGTTACTGGGTTTACTTTATCTTCAGTTGGAGTCGTACTTTATCATTCATATTACTCTTGTATAGCATACATCAACTCCTTGTGGGTACTTGGGGTCTTAGTCCAAGTATACAATCTTCAGGGTTTCATATGGTATTATTCACTCCCAATAGGGTGTGTCTATTCACATATCTTGGAGTGTGGTTTCAATCAAGATGGCTTGAGAAGAACTTTTGCTTGCATTAGAGCTCTATATCAACATAAGTCTGCTAAACTAGTTTGGACTCTAAGGGGTCACTCATTGGGTCAACCAAAAATCCTTGGTCAATATAACCTTCTCTGCAGCTTCTTGGATGATGTGAGGACCAAATAAATTTCTTTGTCCTAGACCACTCCACAGCAAAGGTGTGGTGCATTTTGTCGTGGGATAATCACGGCAGACGTTACCGGGGGTAACTTATCTTGGGGCAATTCGACTCTGGTGTTTGGGAGAGGGTTTTGCTCAGGGGAAATCATGGTGATAAACGATCTGGTAGCCGGCAATCAAGTCGCCGAGTCTCCGATCTAGATTTATTATCTCAACTCTGGTATTACAAGGGATACTCGGATAGTTAGTAAAACTCGTGTCTAATCTAACCCTAGGAGCCGGCTTATATAATATCCGGCCCCCTTGGCTTCCTATCCAAGGCATACTCGGAATCCTACCCGGGCACCGCTTCACAAACCCTAAGTTTCCTTATCAAGACCCACAATCCGGGTTACGAGGCCTACACTCTTGGGTCTTCTAGAAACTCCCTTTCCTTAAGCCGGGTCTTGCACAGCTCCCTCTGGGCCGAGTTACACCTTGCCGTTAGCCTACCGGGTTATCATCCCTCCATCAGTAGTCCCCAGAATAGCTTGGGCTTCGCAGGATCCTCCTTGAAGCGCACGCTATTCCCTGCAAAAATAATAAACACACAATTTCATAAAATGCCGGGTTAGAATGCTTTGATAAATAGCTAGGCCTAACTCCTCAGGTGGTCCATATAACAACCCGGCTTTCTTCGAGTCCAACTCATTTTCCCGGGTCAACACTCCGAGGAAAACACAGAAGACCCGGCTCACTTTGTTCGCCAATTAATCCGAATATCGCGGAAGCGATTCGCTTTGATCTTTTCCGGATATTACGCACAAGCACTTAACCACTTATCCCACAAAATCCGGGCGGGTATCTCCCTCCGAAATTTTGGCTCCCTCTCCTCGGGCCTAGGGTTTTCCACCCGCACCTATAAATAGGTGCTTTAGGGGCAACCCAAAATCAAACGGTCCATTTCTCCATGTCTTTCCCCTCTTGGTGCTCCCTTGCTCGAGTCCAACGCCGAGCCACGACGGAGACCACGGATGTACCGCCGGACACGAGCCACCGCCGCCTGCGTTCTTCCTCAGCTCGCGCCGCGCCGCCGTCGACCACCGCCGCCGCGCCCTCGTGCAATCCACCGGGAGATCCAAAGGGCCACCACGACTGCGCCATCTGCCGCCGCCGTGCTCTCCTCCAGACCCCACCGGTGAGCCTCCTTTCTTCCATAAATTTTACATTCAAGCTCGCTCGAATTAGATTAGATTTAGATCCGCTTCATAGATGGTTTTCTTACTCCGCAACGATTGGGTAGCCCATGTTCCGTTTCTTCTCAACCGATGTGTAAACTAGATCAATAGCATATTTCCATTACTTGTGGTCACCATTTTCTCTGTAAATTTCTAAGTTTAGATCCAATCTGCCAAAATTCTCCGTAACTGCTCTTTGATACTCGGATAATCTATAATTTCCGGGTCTTTTAGTTGCTTACACTCTGCACATCCGCTTCCTGTTTTGTAGACTACACACATGGCACCCAAGGTCAATGCTAAGACTAAGGGAAAACAGCCGGCGAAAGCAAGGCCGACTCAATCCATATACGCCAACTGGGCAAGGTCCACTGTGACCAAGGCAAAGTTGGACGAGCTCGCTGACTCGGGCGTCCTTCCTTCCCAGGAGGATATTCATTGGCGAGTCCCGGGGGATGAGACCCGGCCTTCCCCAGCTACCGGTGAGGTAATCTGTTTTGTCGAGCACGTGATCCGGGGATTCCGTTCCCCGAGCCACTCCTTTTCCGTGAGCTACTTAGCCACTATGGCCTCCGAGTCTTTGACATAGGACCCAACTCCATGTTAAATATCACCCATTTTATCGTTCTCTGCGAATCATATCTATGCGTCCCCCCAAATCTTGCTCTGTTTCTCGAGTTGTTCCAATGCAAACCGTGCCGCGAAAGCAGTGACGGGGTATCAATTTAGAGGCGGAAGAACTCATTGATGCCGACTCTGAGCCTCAACTCCCACGTCAAGCATTGGCAGAAGACCTACTTCTACTGTCGGGACATCTCCCCACCCGGCGAAAAGAGATTGCCGGGTTTATCCGAGGGCCTCCTCGATCTCTCCGACAATTTTAACGCTTTTGCCTCTGAGTCGGATAGGGAGTCCATCCAACCCCTCCTAGCCAATCTCGCTGTCCTTTCAGCCCAGGGTCTCCTTGGGCTTAATCTAGTTAAAACTTGGGTGAATTTCCGAATCCAACCTAATTCCATCCGGCCCAAGCTGATGTCCGAGTATTCTGGGCACGTCACGGATTCGCTCCGCTATTCTTTGAGGAATTATCCGGCTGCTGATACAAACAAGATAATCAAAAGTTTCTTGACTGAGAAAGCGAAAGTGATCCGGACTATAGCCGGTTTAGAGCCATATACTCGCGACAATCCGGCTCCAGCGGTAAGATCCGGCCCTTACTCTTTATCCTTGTACCCTTACCTGATGCAATCACTAACCTTTCCTATCACACCTTTATTTCAGGCAGATAGCGCTTTTTGGAAGATCGAGACCCCCCTTCCTCTGAAAACCTGGAGGAGGATGAAGAGCCGGCTGACTCGGAAGAGGGTATCATCCGGGTTTCGCCTATCTTAATTTCTGTCAACTTGCTTTCCCACATTTTCTATTTTTCCGACTGTACATTACGTTTTCCAGGGATGGAGGATAAGGAGGACAAAGAAGATAAGGAAGACCCGGAGGAGACCGAGAGTGATGAAAGCGAGGCAGAACCGGAAGCTGAGGTTGGGGCCAAGAGGAAACCCCGAGGGGTCGTATTCAAGGTTCCATATTCCTCCATGTCCTCCAAACCGTATTCATTTGCTAATATGTGCGAGCTTAATCAACAATTGTCCGACTCACCATACTTGAAGGAGCCCCCTACGGTCAAGCGCAGGGTAACCCGGAACTCCCCGGGTGAGGATCCCCTCAACCCGGGTATCCCTTCGTCCCCAGCCCGCCGCGCCGGTACTTCCCAATCCCATCCTTCCAATTCACCTCGAAGATATCCTTCTCCCAATCACCCCGTAGCTGGACAACTCCGAGTCTCACTTTCTCAATCTTTATCAGCCTCGTCCGGGTCTAGAAATGACCTTCCAACGGACTTCGTGGTGAATACTGGGTAACTTACATTTCTTGCTATCCGATATACTGGCTCTTTCGATAACCTTCACTCATTAATACTGACCATTTCTTTTACTTTCCTTAGTGCCCAGGTCACAATCAGTGACCCGGACAACATGGACTTGGATAACCCGGCAACAGAGGATCCGGTTGATGATGTGAATGCCGCGACTGGCGGCGCTGAAGAAGAAGACAGAGAAATAGATCCGCTCACAGACCCGGCTGGCAGGAGGCCGAATATCCCATTCCATCAGATGGACCCGGGGGTGACGACGTCGAGGTTCTGGGCGTGAGGATGGGTGATCCCAATCCTGACACCATGCGACCCGGGTATCCCCCCCAAGCAGGAAAGGACTCCACCTCCAAGTAACCAGGCCGCCGGCTCTTCCGGGACAAAACTTGACGATCTGAGCTTTGACGAGATGCTTGGCGCTCTGCGCACCCTGAGAACTGACAAAGAAGGCATTCTAGAAGCCTTGGTAGCCAAGCACCAGGTAAATTCAACTAATACTGCTTGTATATTTGTCTAGTCCCCAAGTTCCGAATAAACTTATGCATAATTTACTTGGAACTTTCATAGCATATCCGACTGCTATTTCTTTTTTGTCCGACTAACATTTCCATGTGTTTCCACGCAGGCATACATAACCCACTCTGAGGAAGTGTTGGCTAAAACCACCAAACTCCTCGAGGTGGAGACAAAGCTGCGTGAATCAGTTGAAGCTGATGCCAAGAAACTGGAGAAAATTGTGAGAAAGTATAGAAAGAGATCCCATGCTGCAGAGGGTGAACTGACAAGGCTCTCTGCCCAGATTGCCGACACTCATCGCGCTTTGATTGGTAATGATTCCCAACTCACTAATCGTAACCCGGATTTTTCATTCTGATAAACACTTGAATTCCTTACTTGAACCTTTCTATTTTTCTGCAGGGCCGGATGATGAGATTCCGGATGAAGATGATATAGTGAAGCTGAAGACCATAAAGAGCGCAATCCGGCAACTCTGTGCCGGCACCAAATGGGTTCTGCAAGCTGTGAAGTGGCCGGGTACTGGACATGGTGGTTTGAGCACGTTGCTTGATGCGTGTTCCACCATCCCCGAGTGGATCGACCACTGGAAACGCTCGTCATGCCGGGTTGGAGTAACCCGGGGGCTTGCTCTGGCTAAAGCTTACTTTCCCAAGCTTGAGCCGTCAAAGCTTGTTGGCGGGTTTCCAGAATTCAACAATGACGGCTCCAAGTTTTCATCCAAGAACTATAAAGCCATCCAAACAGAGGTTCGTCACTCGGCTAGTCTGATCGCCGATACTCTGGACGTTAGTCAGATTGTTCCACCATACGACGCTGAAGATAAGCCGATTAAGTCGGATCCTCCTAAGCCTTATGACATGTTGGCACGGTGGAAGGCGGAAGCTGCTCAAATGAGGGAAGAGGAGCGAAAAAGAAGGCTGAGGCCGATACTGCACCTACTACCTCTACGCCGGTTGTTCCTCCTCCCGCGCGCGCCGGTACTACTGCTGACTCGGACGCTGCTGCCGCGAAGACCGTCGAAGAGCAAGTCAAAGACCCGGCTGCCCAGGACAACATTCAAGACTCGAGCCAGCAGGCCGAGTGAAGTTTTACCTACTGCCTCAAACATTTTATGCGGCCAATGGGCCTTTAAAACAATTATTCTTTTGATAGTGCGCCTGTGCACTTTTTGATACTACCACCTCGGTCTGTAATACGTTAAAGACCTTAATCGCTTTCGTGGCCCTTCTGGCCTTTTGCATGATCTTAATATTTCCTATCTTTGGACTTTTCATTGCTGGTTTTCCGACTTTTCGTTACTTTTTCCTATTGTGAGACTCGGTTTCCGGGTCTCGGGGGTTTTGACGAGTGGACTTTTTCTAAGTCCCCAAGTCCCCAAGACTCGGATTTTTGGGTTTTTGAGCTGAATAGCTAGATAATTTGTTTCTTTTTTCAAATTCCCAAGTCCTCAAGGCCCGAATTTCCGAGTCTAGGGTGTTGGATTTTTTTCAAAAGAACAAATTGTTTCTGCTAAGGCCCAAAACCTAGAGCTGCTCACGTAGGTTTGAAGTTGTGCTTAATATATCTTGAGTTTCCGGCTATCAACCTTGTACTCTGCATAACTTGTGGTTTGGATGACCCTTTTGACCTTTTTTTACTATAAGCCGGCTTTCGCGTGGATGATCAATGCTGCTATAACTGTATAAAGACAGGGTCAGGCAAGTCCCATTGGGCATCATGACTGATTGTAATTACACGCTAGCAAAGCATGCCACTTTTGTGCGAGTCACATCGAGCTTAAGCAAGAAAAGACAAGAAAATTTGGCTCTATTGTCCAATTATAAGCTTGCAACCGTACTTATTACAAGTAATCAGCCCTTATAACCTAATGGCATCGTGGTCGGGTCTTTGAGTTTGCAACTGTGCTATTCAAGCAATCAGCCCCCAAGACCTAGATATATGCAAATTACTAGAAAAACTAATATATTAAGAACAACAAATAACACTTACCTGGACAAGAAATAGAGAACAACAGGAATATAAAAACTTGACAAAAACACACACAGAAAGGAATATTTTGTTTAACCATCTCTTTATTGATATGAGAAAAGTTAGGTCAGCAAGCCGCCTCATTAAAAACCTTCCAGTCCCCTTAGATACCCTGGATAGGAAAAGAGTGCATCTGAAACCTGCTGCCTGTTACATCGTGTAATTCCACTTGTGAATCTAGCGTCTTCTAAGTGTACTAGGGACACAGCTGAGCCACGTTCCATGGTCTTTCTCTTTCTTGCATAGATGAAGTTGTATGAGCGGTGTCATTGACAGTAGCCGACTCTTCCCTTGCATCTAGCAAGTAATACGATCCATTGTGCAGATTCCGGCTTATGATGAACAGTCCTTCCCATGGTGGGGATAGCTTGTGTTTTCCTTCCTTTGACTGTACCAGGCGCACAACCAGGTCCCCTTCCTGGAAGATCCGGGTTTTGACTCGCCAGCTATGATATTTCCTCAGGTCCTGCTGATATATGGATGATCTTTCCAAAGCTTGTTCCCTATGTTCTTCTAACATATCCACGGCGTCCTGTCGGGTCTTCTCGTTCTCCACCTCGACGTAAGCCGACACTCGAGGCGAATCATGAATGATATCACTCGGCAATACTGCCTCCGCAGCATAAACCATGAAAACGGTGTCATCTGGGTAGATCTGTTAGGTGTGGTGTTGATTCCCCAAACTACTGATGGTAACTCCTCAACCCATGCGCCAGCAGCTCTGATGCACGGGACTCGCAGCCGTGGTTTTAATCCACGAAGTAACTCCTGATTTGCCCTTTCCACTTGTCCATTAGCTTGTGGATGGGCTACTGAAGCTATGTCAAGCCGGATTCCATTGTTCCCACAGAATTTCTCCATCTCACCAAGGGACATGTTAGTTCCATTATCTGTTATTATGCTGTGAGGATACCCGAACCTGTAGATGATTCTTTTTAAGAACTTGACTGATGTGATTGCTTCGCAATTGGTAACTGGCATAACTTCCACCCACTTGGTAAATTTATCAATGGCCACCAAGAGATGGGTCTTTTTGCAGGGTGACATGTGGAAGGGGCCCACCATGTCCATGCCCCAAACAGCAAACGGCCAGGTTAAAGGAATTGTTTGCAACTCCATAGCCGGCACATGGATTTGGCGAGCGTACCTTTGACATCCATCGCACCTTGCCACCAAGCGTTCCGCGTCTGCTAAGGCTGTGAGCCAGAAGAAACCGTGCCGATATGCTATGGCTACAAGGGATCTTGTGGATGCATGATGCCCACAGTCGCCTTCATGGATCTCTTTAAGAATCTGCCGGCCTTCTTCTGGTGCTACGCAGCGCAAAAATACTCCTGCTGCACTCCTTTTATGTAACTCTCCATTAATGATGGAATAGCCCTTTGCTCGTCTCGTAATTTCCCTTGCTAAAACTTCCTGTTGTGGTAACTCGCCCCGCGATAAATAGGCTAAAAACGGCTATGTCCACTCGGGAACGGCACGCACCGTGGCCCCGAGCTCTAAATCCGGGTCTTGGTTAGCCACCTCTTCCTCAGACTCGGTTTTAACTGATGGCCTCCATAGCTCGTCCAGGAAAACATTGGGTGGAACCGGCTCTCTACGCGAGCCGAGTCTTGCGAGTGCATCTGCTGCCTCGTTCTTTCTCCTATTGATATGCTCCACCTCATACCCGGAAAAGCACCCGGCAACCCTGTCCACCTCCCTGCGATATGCTGCCATAGTTGCATCCTTCCTATCCCAGGTTCCTGAGACCTGCTGCACCACAAGATTCGAATCTCCATAGCATCGTATCCGCCTGATGTTCATCTCCTTGGCTATTCTCAATCCGTGTAATAATGCCACATACTCGGCCACGTTGTTGGAGCAATCAAAGTGAATTTGCAACACGTAGCTCAGTTTATCTCCTTTAGGTGATGTAAGTACCACTCCAGCTCCTGATCCCTCGTATTGCTTGGAACCGTCAAAGTGCATTACCCAAGACTCGGAACTTGGTGTCATTGTGGGCATGCTAGTGTGAGTCCAATCATTAATGAAATCAACTAAAGTTTGAGACTTGATTGCTGACCTGGGCTCGTAGTTGATGAGATAATCTCCCATCTCGATGGCCCATTTGGCTATTCTACCTGTTGCGTCCGAGTTTCTGATGATATCCGACATTGATATAGAGCTAACCACTGTTATGGGGTGTTCCTGAAAAAAGGGTTTCAATTTCCGGCTGGCCATGAAGACCCCGAAAACCAACTTCTGCCAATGTGGGTAGCGTTGCTTTGCCTCTGATAACACCTCGCTGACGTAATAAACCGCCCTTTGGACCGGGTGATCCTTCCCATCCTCTTTGCGCTCAACGACAACCACTGCACTAACCGCCCGGGGCCCGGCCGCGATGTATAGTAGCATGGGCTCTTTGGGACCCGGGGCTGCTAAAACTGGTGCCTCAGACAATTGCTTCTTTAGTGCCTCAAACGCCTCATCCGCCTCTTGCTCCCAAACAAACTTGTCGGATTTCCTCAAGAGCCGGTATAATGGAATTGCCTTCTCCCCGAGTCTGGATATAAACCGGCTCAGCGCTGCTACGCACCCTGTAAGCTTCTGAACATGCTTTATGTTTTCCGGCTTTTTCAGACTCTGGATAGCTTTGATTTTGTCCGGGTTTGCCTCGATTCCTCTCTCGGAAACAATGAACCCGAGTAATTTTCCTGCTGGAACTCCAAATACGCACTTTGTAGGGTTAAGTTTCATCTGATACCTTCTCAAATTCTTGAATGTTTCCTTTAGATCATCAATGAATGTTTCCGCTTTCCTGGTCTTGATCACCACATCATCCACATAGGCGTGAACGTTGCGCCCAATCTGGTCCTCAAAGCACTTCTGTATGCATCTCTGATAAGTTGCACCAGCATTCTTTAGCCCAAAAGTCATGGTTTTGTAGCAGAAAGCCCCAAAGGGGGTTATGAATGGTGTTTTCTCCCAATCTTCCTTCTTGAGCTTGATCTGATGATACCCGGAATATGCATCCAGGAAACATAATAGGTCACTTCCAGCCACTGCATCTATGATCTGATCAATCCTTGGAAGGGAAAATGGATCCTTTGGGCAGTGCTTGTTGAGACTCGTGTAATCTATGCACATTATCCACTCATTACTCTTTTTCATCACGAGAACCGGATTTGCCAACCAATTCAGGTGAAATACTTCCATGATAAAGACGGTTGTCAACAGCCGAGCAATCTCTTCTCCTATAGCCTTTCTTCTTTCCTCATTCATTTTTCTCAGGCCTTGCTTCACGGGCCTAGACTTGGGATCAACATGCAAGCTATGCTCTGTTAACTCTGTAGGATACCCGGCATATCGATGGGCGTCCAAGCAAAAACATCTTGATTTGAACGAATAAACTCCACGAGTGCTTTTTCCTGCTCATTGTCCAGGTTAGATCCTATAGCAAATTGCTTAGAGGGATCACCTTCGACGAAGGCCACCATCTTGGTATCTTGTGCTGCTTTGAACTTTGCTCTCTCATCCTCGGTGTTCGGCCTCTTCAATGCTGTTCTATCATCCGGGTCTACTTGGGACCGGTAATATTTGAGTTCTTCCTTCCTGCAAGCCTGTTCTGCCATTGCCGCGTCTCCTTCATCACACTCAGCTGCTATAATCCCGTTCCCATGTATGATAATGGTTTGCTTAGGACCCGGAATCTTTAGCTGTAGGTATACGTAACACGGCCTAGCCATGAACTTAGCGTAAGCCGGCCTCCCAAATAGCGCGTGATAAGGGTTGCGCAACTTTACCACCTCGAACATGAGGCACTCCACCCGGAAATTATCCTTTGATTCTCCAAAAGCAACCTCCAAGGTAATCTTGCCCTCAGGGCATGCCGAGTGACCCGGCACAATCCCGTGAAAAACTGTTGAACTTTTCTGTAGCTGAGACTCCTTGAGGCCCATGCGTAGGAAAGTTTCCCAATATAGGATATTGATGCTACTTCCGCCGTCCATTAACACTTTTTTCAACTCATAACCATTAACATGTGGCGCAACCACCAATGCTAAGACTCCCGGGTGTTCTATTCTTTCCGGGTGATCCCTTCTGCTCCATGTCACCTCTTGAGCCGACCACCTCAGGTATCTCGGAACAGCCGAGGAAACCAAGTTCACTGCCTTTTTGAGTATCTTTCTATCCTTGTTAGAAGTTCCTATGGTGTGAACGTGGTACTGGCCCAATTGCTTGGGGTTGGCCTGGAAACCTCCAGCTCCTCCCTGATTGTTACCCAGATTACCACCTCCTGGGTTGCCTGCTGGGGGTGGACCGTTGCCCGGGTTACCACCCAGACCCGGTCCTGCTCCCCGGCCTGCGCCTCGCATTGCTTTATGTATTTCCTCGTTCTTCCATCTTTGTAAATCTACGCATTGTTCCAGCGAATGATTTGTTGGCCTGCCGTTCCTGCTGTGGCGCGGACAGGGCATCCTTAAGGCCTCTATATGATTAGCCGGCCTTGGCGGCCCTTGGTAATTTCCTCCATTAAAGTTTCCTCCGTTGAAATTTCCTTCTGCCCTGGGTCTCGTAAACCCGGCTTCTGTGTTGGCGACAAACTCGGAACTTCTCTCGTACGGACGCTTATTTTGGTTGTTTCCATTGTTTCCCCCATTGTTACCCGGCGCAGATCCATTGCCGGCTCTTCCATTATTGCTCATGTTTGCTTTTGCTTTCTTATCATCGACGTCCTCTTCTGTGGTATCCGTAGCAACGTCCTTGTTGCACGCGTCCATTAACTCTCCCATTGTAACCTCTGAAGCATTCCGACTAGATTTCATGCGTGTTAGCTTTTACACTAAAGGTATATACTTGCATGTCTTTGCCATAGCTTGTAACGCATCCTTTGGCTGAATATCCGTGGACCCGGCGCACGCAGCTGCGCGCCGACTCTCCCTTCTTTTGTACACACCGTTCTAGATCATCGATAGTAAACAACTTCCTACATGTTCCGTGAAAGTGCTTGATAAACGCAGTTTTCAACTCACTCCATGACTTGATAGATCCTTCGGGTAAATTGTTGAACCACAACTTTGCTGCTCCCTCTGACATCATTAAGTACATGAACTTAGCTTGAAGATTCTCGGATGCGTTGCGAATCGACATGGCCATCTCATAGCTGCTCAACCAGGTTTCTGGATCCATAGTCGGCTCATAGTTCACCACTTTACCCTGTTCCTTGAACTTATCCGGGTAGGGCTCGACTCTAATAGCGTATAACGAACACTTGGGCCCGGCTAAGATGGCCGGTACTGGCCTTACCCGGGAAACGTGCGACCCAGCGATGGGTGCGGATGGGGGTGCAACCGCTACCGGCCCTCGTATCGCAGACCCGGCTGCTGCGCGCCTGGCTGATACTGCTGGTGTTGCTAGTCTACGGGGAGGAGGCGGCATTTGCTGCTGCTCTGCCCTCCGCCGTGCTGAGCTTGTCTGAATATTACCGGTGTTTCCGTTATGCTGGCTTATATATGGCGTCCCATGCATTCCGCTCCTATTATCCGGGTAATTGACTTGCTGAGCCACTGCCGTGCGCAATAAGTCTATCGCCCGCCGGGTCTCCTCCGCATGGGGTGACTCTCTTACGGGGATTCGATCCAATGCCAACGTTGCTACATATACATTATCCATGGGGTTGTTGAAGTGACCTGGTGGCGTACGAAATCGTGATGGTGGTGGTGGTGGCGCTGTATTGCCAACAGCAGCCCCTGTCTGCAACGTGGGTAACTCGGCTTGTACATTTACCGGCTGTCCCCCACCAGTCGCGGGTTGATGTACAGTCTCCTGATTCACAGCCGGAATTGGTTGATCTTGGGGTGTGATGAATAGTGTGGCCGGGTTTAGAACTCCACCCGTCGCCGGTAATCTCGTCTGGTATCTCTGATGCATCCTGGTCGACTCAACCCGGAGCCAGTTCTCCAATGCCTCCAGCTCACGTTGGCGCGTGGCTACCCCTTGCTTCTCTGCTTCCACATCTCTCCTTTGTTGCTCTAATGCACGGCGGGCTACATCCAGATCCCTGGCACGTGCCGCTGCGTTTTCCGGGGTGATTACCGTAGTTAGCACCGTGGGATCCAGGATCAGGTTATTACTGAACAAGGCCGGGTGATGTGGATTCGAAGGACCTGCCTCTGGCGTCCTATTCGCCATGAACCCAAACATATTTGCCTGCAACTCGCTATCCGCCGCCCGGCTAGTGACTGAAACCGATTCTCCGTCAACCCGGGTCAGAACCAGATTTCCGTCAGCCGGATTTTGCTGCTGGGCCAGCGCTCGCGCCGCTCCGACCGCGGCCGTAGTCACATCCCCCTGATTGAGATTCGTTGCAGGGGTCGTGTAGACTGTGACCTGGCGCGCGATGCCTGGTGAAGACTCGTATTCCTCCTCATCACAACTATCTTCCTCGTACCGGTCCTCCAGCAGGTGCAGGATGGACTCGGTATCATCTTCTCTCGTGATCCGGCCACGCGGAGTCCATGCCGGCTCCTCCGGCTGTTCCCTCTTCGTGGTGGTCTCTTCTATCGGATCCACCGTTCCGACCGATTCTTCTCCATCCGACTGAACGCAGGTTGCTTCTCCTGACACAGAATCACATTCGAAATCATCAGGGATTGAACCGGACGTACGTACCATGCCGATGAAGACGTTGACCCGGCCGATTGTAACGACAGATCCGGATTCGAGCAGATCCGACTCTGGCCCCCAGCCAAAGTCGTCCACCATCTTCTCTCCTTCGGGGTTGGTGTAGATCTCGCCGACGACGAGGTTCTTCATGTTCTCCCGAGCGTCTCCCGTGATGTAAACACCTTTGGACGCAGGCCCCACGATGGGCGCCAACTGTCGTGGGATAATCACGGCAGACGTTACCGGGGGTAACTTATCTTGGGGAAATTCGACTCTGGTGTTTGGGAGAGGGTTTTGCTCAGGGGAAATCATGGTGATAAACGATCTGGTAGCCGGCAATCAAGTCGCCGAGTCTCTGATCTAGATTTATTATCTCAACTCTGGTATTACAAGGGATACTCGGATAGTTAATAAAACTCGTGTCTAATCTAACCCTAGGAGCCGGCTTATATAATATCTGCCCCCTGGCTTCCTATCCAAGGCATACTCGGAATCCTACCCGGGCACCGCTTCACAAACCCTAAGTTTCCTTATCAAGACCCACAATCCGGGTTACGAGGCCTACACTCTTGGGCCTTCTAGAAACTCCCTTTCCTTAAGTCGGGTCTTGCACAACTCCCTTTGGGCCGAGTTACACCTTGTCGTTAGCCTACCGGGTTATCATCCCTCCATCACATTTCTTCCTATACAGAGCTTCAAATGGTTCCATCTCAATACTAGTTTGATAATTGTTGTTGTAGGAAAAATTCTGCATATGTTAAGTTGTCATCCCAACTAGATCCATAGTCAAAAACACATGCTCTCAGCATATCCTCTAAAATTTGATTCACTCTCTTAGTCTGGCCATCTTTTGAGGATGAAATGTTGTGCTGAACTCTAATCTGTGTCCTAATGTCTCATGTAGTTGCTTCCAGAAGTGTGAGGTAAACTGGTACCCCTATCAGACACATACTCTTTGGAACACTATAAAGACAGAACATCTTCTTCATGTACATACCAGCCAACTTAGCACTGGTGTAAGTGGTGTTTACTGGCCCAACATGTGCTATCTTTGTCAGAAGATCAACCACTACCCAAATAGAATCATACCATGATTTGATTCGAGTTAATCCAGTGATGAAGTCCATACCAATTTGTTCCCATTTCCTTGGTGATCTTTCCTCATGTTGTTGTATACCTTGAATAGGAACACCATGCTATTTCTAACGAAACTCTCATGGTAGGAAATGTCTTCCATTGCATGATTCCTCCAAGATTGGCTTTGTCCTCTCCGAAGTTTAATACATTTCATCAACACTTGCCTAACATAGGGATATTATTACATCTAACCCTTCTATGGTTTTGGTTCAATATCGTCATCACTCGACTAAGGCTCAAGGCAAACATAGTTCCTTCAATCCAACATAGTAAGCGTGAATAACATGAGTAGTAGGAATGGTGATCAGTCCATCCTGCACACATATCATTTTCCACATGTAGATTGATGAACTATGTTATCTAACACTAGGTCATCCTCACTTGTCTGATAGAAAGTTTCCCATTTGTAAGAAAAAATTGAACTAAACTATTGCTTCTCCAACTAGTGGGGTTGCATGAACTCTTTGCACCTCTAATTGAATAATTGCATCTTCTTCTTGTGTCCTTCTGGTGTAGAAAGCTATCCAAAAACTTAGCTCATGTGAATCAGACTACATATGTCTATTATCACTGATTGATAAACTTGTTGCTCCTTAGGATGATGGTGGCTTGATCATGGATGTGATTGTTCCTTTACACAGAAGAATAGAATCCCACAATCTTTGGTATTCCTCAATTGGATGGTTGTCTCAAAAGGTGCTCTTGGGTGTCAAGTCAGTTGCTGCACTCCAATTTAGAAACTCACTATGGTTGGTAAAGGGGTATGGTGTTGGGTTTTGATTGATTTGGTTAGCATAGATGAGTAGAGATTTAGATAAAGACTAAAGAAGATTCCTACCCAAACATAGCAGAGCAAAGCAATTCATCAGACAAACAACATCTAACCACACATAACAAACATTCATCACTCCAATCATCAAAGTTTAACAAACAACCTAGTACTGTCATAACACACACACAATTTGTATGATCAATACACTAACACGTTAACGTTGTTCTAACAAAGTAACTAGATTGGTGGTCTCATCTATATCTTCTTGAGTTTCTTCTAATCCTTCTCTTACTGTCTTGAGATGTTTATGATTGTTATGAAGTCTGGGTATATCTCCAAGTTCTTCAATGTCTTGATGTAGACCTTCATGCTGGAACCAAAAGGTCATGTGAAAACTATTCCTTTCACTCCATGATTTTTCACCAACCTTGTCTTGATGGAAAACAAGAGGTAGGTCATCTATAAGAAGAGAAGAATAATTTGAAGGTGAATAATAGATGAGAGAACATGAGAAAGGTTAAAATATGATGTTCTGTTTCTATAGGTTTGAAGAAAGTAGAACTTTAATCCTAGGGTCTTTTTCCTAGTTCTAATCCAAACTTAGGGTCTCGATCCTACAGGCAACTTGGCGCTGATACCATTTTGTAGCGCCCTACCTTTTGATAAAGGTAGAACACCTGTGTAACCTGCTATTCCCGGGATCACTGATAGCATACACATGACAAAATTAAATATTCATTGCAATACCATCATTCTACATTGCTGATCCAATGGATAGGAAATAAAATAGACTTACAATTGGCATAGCCATCATGGACTAGACCTAATAACGAAGTTTCATAGTAAACACAGCGGAAACAAATCTTCAATGAGCCTTCTTCACTTCATGCGCCACAGGCAGAACATGTTGGCGATAGACTCTAGATTCTAAATGAAATCCTCACACGTCTTCAGATTTATCTGCACGTTGGAATATGCAGCCCCCACAGGGGAGGAAGTCAGTACAAACTATGTACTGGCAATTGACACTTGTATGGTGGCAGTTTTGAGGAACAACTAGCTACATGCAGTACCAAATTCCATGCGATCTGAAACGTTTTGAGCGGAACGTTTTGATAACGTCGAGCGTTTCCGTCACGAATGGCTGAAAAGTGGAGTTTGCTCTCGACCTATTTGTTCGGTCTGTTGCAGACTGGTTTTGCCCGACTTTTTGCTACTTTTACGTCGTGGATTTTCATCTCCGGCCCAGTAGCCCACTAAGAGCCCAGTTGCCTTCGACGAAACTGGCTTGGTCACGTAGAACGTCGCGAATTTTCATCGGACCCACACATCCTGCCATGTTTGACTGCTTTGACCGGCAACGACCGCTCTCTCTCGCGGTTGTTCCTAACGTTTTTTTGCACGGGCCCAGCTGTCAGTTCAGCAGTTCACACCAGCATCACAAAGGTTACCCGCCATCATCACAACAACGAGATTTATAATAACTAGAATTATAATTACTAGAATTAACACACCGGTTCACACCAGCATCACAAAGGTTACCCGCCATCATCACAACAGGCTCACATCATTAACTAAATAGTTTCATGTCATCGATAGGGTTCACATCACAACAGGTGCACCTCAGCATCTAAACATGTGCACATCATAAACTAAATAGTTTCTCATTGATACGGTTCACGTCACTTTTTTCTACTGATCCATCCATTCCAAAGGCACATCCACAGGTTCCACGTCACTTTTCCTAGTCACCAATACATTCCAAAGGCACATCCACAGGTTCCACGTCACTTTTCAGCGTCCTCAATCCTCTCCAAAGGCACATGCACATGTTCCAAATCACTTCTCCCATTTATCCATCCATTCTGACGCCACAACCACAGGTTCGCAAAACCTACAAAAAAAGGCATCATACATGTTTAGCACATCATCAACTACAAGGCCAACCATCAGCACAGTCGAATCATCGGCACATGCAACAAAAAAATAAAAGTGTAGTAGTGAGCCTCATTGCCAACCATGGTACATACAAATGACACGCAATAATTCTGACAGATTTACCTACTATAGTAAAATGAGGCACAACTGAACTTGTTTTGCATGCTATTTGCCGTAGTAGCCAAACTGCTAGACACATTGCTGCATATTAATCATTGGCAGAGACAATTTAATCATTAGCACACGTATAAAGCACAAATGTTTAGCAATGGAAAGCAAGAAAAGTAGCCTCATACTAATAAGCACAAAACAAAATTAATGAGATCATCGAACATTTACCAAGGAAGATGCAGAACCAATGTGGCTATACACAACACTAGGTAAATGCTCGATGATCTCATCAAGATCGAGTGCACACTTTAATCATTGGCACATGTATCAAGCATAGATGTTTAGCAATGGAAAACAAGAAAAGTAGCCTCATACTAATAAGCACAAAACAAAATTAATGAGATCGTAGAACATTTTACCAAGGAAGATGCATAACCAATGTGGTTGTACACAACACTAGGTAAAATGCTCGATGATCTCAACAAGATCGAGTGCACAGTTAAATCATTGGCACACGTATAAAGCACATATGTTTAGCAATGGAAAACAAGAAAAGTAGCCTCATACTAATAAGCACAAAACAAAATTAATGATATCATCGAACATTTTACCAAGGAAGATGCAGAACCAATATGGTTGTACACAACACTAGGTAAAATGCTCGATGATCTCAACAAGATCGAGTGCACAGTTAAATCATTGGCACACGTATAAAGCACATATGTTTAGCAATGGAAAACAAGAAAAGTTGCCTCATACTAATAAGCACAAAACAAAATTAATGATATCATCGAACATTTTACCAAGGAAGATGCAGAACCAATATGGTTGTACACAACACTAGGTAAAATGCTCAATGATCTCATAAAGATCGAGTGCACAGTTTAATCATTGGCAGATGTATCAAGAACATATGTTTAGCAATGGAAAACAAGAAAAGTAGCCTCATACTAATAAGCACAAAACAAAATTATTGAGATCAATGAACATTTTACCAAGTAAGATGCAGAACCAATGTGGTTGTACACAACACTAGGTCAATGCTCGATGATCTCATCAAGATCGAGTGCACACTTTAATCATTGGCAAATGTATCAAGCATAGATATTTAGCAATGGAAAACAAGAAAAGTAGCCTCATACTAATAAGCACAAAACAAAATTAATGAGATCTTAGAACATTTACCTCCCGAGTTGGAATTTTACCAACTCCATTAACCAGAATGCCACGCGCCTCCATCAGTTACGAGTTTCATAAGGATAAGGAGACATGGTGCAGAAGCTACAACCCAGACTAGAGTGCTACAGCCAAATATGAAAAGAAGAAAAACCAAATAAGTAGGTACGAAGGCGAAAGGAGATACTAATTTATATGCTAGTATTTACCTTGGGGATCTGAAGAACAGGGGGCCTTGCGAGATCCAAGGACTTGTTCAGGTGGATCTCCATCTGGGCGGGGGAAGCGATCTTCGAGATACCTGTGACGGTAGCGTGAGCTAAATCCATGGCTGGTGGTGACCTAAACCACGTCAACGACGACGGCCGCCGGCATCTAATCTAGATCCGCCACCATCTAACCTAGATCGAATCATTTGGTTGAGGAAGGAAAGGGAGGCAACCAGCAATTACCAGTCATTGGTTGAGGACATCGGTGAGGACAGGGAAGCTAGGGAGGGCGCCGTCGTGATAGCCGCCGCCCAGTGGGCGAAGTGGAGGCACTGGGTTTTTTTTGGGAGGGGGGGCAGAGTGGGGAAGTAGCCGAGAGTTGGCGAAGGAGCGCGGCGGCCTGTGACGCTGACGAGTAGGACCCTATGTGAGGCTGTTTCGGTGAAGATTTAGCGCGCGCGCGGCTGTGACGCTGACGAGTGGGTCCCCGTGTGAGATTGTTTCGTTTTTTAGCGCGCGCGCGGCTTTAGCGATCTTAATTTAGGCGCACAGATGTTAGGTTTGGATGTGAATTTTTTTAAATTGAGGGTCCATGTGTTAATTAGGGTACAAAGGGCTTTAGCTGCCAATTGTGGCATGTTGTCCCATAAATTGAAGGTTTTTCAAACGTAAATATTTGCTAATACGAAAAAGGTTGCATTCTTACCATTGGTTCTTTATTTTCTACTAATTAAATGAAGAATTAAAAACCATTGATCCATCAGATCAACGAGTTTTCGACAAGGATTGGCTTATTGGGCATGATAGAGTACTAAATGGACGTGACACATCCACTTATTACTAAGTTATATCATATTTAGGCATCCTAAAAACATGATCGGATGAAGCAACATATTATAGAAGTACTACATATATAGTACTTAAATTCTTACACACACGAGGAATTCTTCCACAATACTAATAAAGTTTTTACATATACTACTTGTCCAAACCAGAACATTAGATAGTGGCACAACTATTCAAATTAAGTTCATGCATTCGGCACAAGCGATAGCATTACTGGCTCCTCCAAGGATTCCTGTCCTGGTGATTGGTGTTCAGATGAGGATGCGCGATCCCTTAGCGGATATTGCACGCGAGCAACTTCTTTAGGAACACACCATAGGCAGCATGATTGGCCCTAACAGCGGGCACGCGGTTTTCCGAGCCACGTCCAATGCCGCTGGCATGCTGGATCATGCTGATGATGCTCGTGTCAATGTTCCTACAGCAGAAGGCGCAGAACAGCATGCCGGCTCGACGATAGTATCTAATCTGCTCATTCTGCAGCTTCCTAAGAACATGTCTGCTCTTAGCATTGCGGGACTCCTTGTCAGATGATACGTCGTCATCAGAATGCTTCAAATTAGAAATGAAACAAAAGTTAGCCCCACACTCTAATTCTAGATCATTTTTAAAATGCACATACTAACACTAGTTTAAATCAAATAACCATGCCAGTCATAAACTAATGACATCAATCTTTGCTTAAGTAGCATACAAAAATTTAAGCAGAACATAAGTGGTACCACATATATGCAGTTAGTTAATGGACTTAATATGTAATAACAAGACTAGAATTTATGCCCACATTCGAATCATGTATAGCTAATTCCTAGTTAATTGACAATAGAACTTGCAGATAGAGAAAATGCCATCAAAATCATGTATAGCTAATTCCTAAATTGCATATACCAATCGCTCTATTATACAAGCTCTAGAATCCAGGACCTAAAATCATTAGCGGACCCGGGAATAGATTCAAACCCGGGCAAACAGTTAGTTAGAAGGCTTAATGTGTATTTTGTTCTATAAAATAAACTTCAACTACACTGTTCCGACCGCTGGGTAATAGGGGGCGCTGGGTTCGCAGTTGCATATGTAGAATCCCTGTCTCCAGATCCAACTTGCCTGCATGTCTCTACAAACCATTAGATCTTCAATACTAAACTAGGGCTAGATATATCTGTTTAGGGAAGCACCTCAGACTACTCGTCGGAGACGACGTCCTCGAACGCCGGTACCTCCCCCTTGGGATCCCCCCAGATCGGACAGGAGAGGGAGTCCCGGCGCTTCCACCACCGGAGGAGGCGATGACAGCGAACCGCCATCGCCGGCCGCACCTGCGGTAACGACAGCAGATGTTGCGCCAGCGTTATTCCCCTGCATCGGATCCGGACATGAGGTCCAACCGACATGGTGGGCCGCGCCGGGAGAAGATGATGCGACGGCATCCTTCATTCCTCGCGGAACCGCCTCAAGGTTGGGGGAGAAGGATGGAGGCGTTGGGGCCGGAGCAAAGTGTGTTTTTTTTGCTAGATTTGGGGCCCGAATGGTGGGGGAGGGAGGCGATGCAAGCAGGAGGGGCATTTATATTGACTGCCATTTCGAGGGCTGTTGGGCCTGCTGACGTGTGCGCATGCATGTCTCTGCATGGCTCTCCCGTGGGCGGACTTTGTCAAACAAAGAGTGATGTGACATTTAGTCACTGTCAAACGGGGCCACAACGAGTCAGGGCCACCTATCAGTCGAAGAAATTCATCCAAACCGAGCCAACGAATTTCTCTCTTCCTGCGAACACAACAGTCATGTGCGAGGGAGGTCAAACGGCTACCCACGGTGACAAACGTGTATATGCACTCTGCCTCGTTTCCAGTTGCCATTAGTTTCCCGTTCGTTCATCTACTCGCTTGGGTTCACACGCCTTCGTTCCACACACGCCTTCGATATTTAGGCGGTTACCATTTGAAGTTTCCATTTGTCCTCCGTCCATTCATCATCTTCCCCGACTCTTCTTCCAAACCCATCGAACCCATCGAATTCAGACTTCATCTTCCCCGACTCTTTTTCCAAGCCCACGGCAGAAACTTGCCATGGACGATTGCCGACCAACCACGGAGGTTATCAACCTCCCTGTCCAAGGCGGCAACATGCTGGAGGTGATTTACACCAACAAGGAACGTGCCTTGGAGACTGCCCTGGCCAATTTCGAGCAATGGCTTCAGCCTGAAGAGCACAAGTTCTTGGGCTTCGACCTTGAGTACACACGTAGCCATGCTTACAAACCCCATGCCGTCGCCGTCGTGCAAATCGCCATGCGCAACCACATCCTCGTCTACCACTGGTACGGGTCGCCGCAGACAGATCATGGACGCAAGTTGCTGCAAGATTTCTTTTCAACAAAGAAGATCATGTTCGCAAGCGTGGACACGACGGGCGACAAGAAGGCTCTTGCCCAATCAGGCTTCTTTCTGCCACCATAGTACCACCACGACATCCATATGGAATTCAGGGTACCCAAAATTGGAATGGATACTCTAGCAGGAAATATCATAGACAGTTGGTACCTCAAGATGAAGTCTGGATTCCCATCATACCTGCACCAATATTGGGAATGGAAGATGACTCCAACAAGCCGCAACTATGCAGCGGTGGACGAATATGTAAGCTACGAGCTATATAGAAGGATACGAGACATGAAAAACAGTTTAGGTCCAACATGGCTGGAGAAGATCCGCCCCTGGTGCAAGAGCGAAGAAAGAGCTTCATGCCGCTGCCGCGGCAATGAGGGCACGAGCAAAATGATACGTAGGGAGTAGTTATTTAAGTGTTTTTAGCGCTTGATAATAAGTGTTCTTATTTGTGTTCTGGTTTGTGTGTGCGAAAAATATGTTTGTTTTACATATTAATGTAATTTTGTGCAATATGTATTACCTGGAATTTGTTTCCATGATTTATAGATGAAATACATTGCTGCTGTTTTTTTTTTGCATGAATTAACATTAGTTGGTCAAACATTAGGAGCCTTGGATTCAACTCAAATTCAACAACAAACTCGAACATTTTCAAACTGACTAGAGATCAAGCCACTAGTGGAAACATGGGCATTCGTCCCGGTTGGTAAGCCCTGTTTGTCCCGGTTGTGCAACCGGGATGGGCCAATCGTGACAAATGGCCCTCCCCCATTGGTCCCGGTTGTGCCAGGACCCGGGACAAATGGGGCTGACCACGTGGCGAACCTGGCCAGGGGCATTCGTCCCGGTTCTTAACACGAACTGGGATGAATGTCTCCTCTGCCGCGACAGCACTTTTGCCATTTTCTCTGCCGCGACAGAGTTTTATTTTCTATTTATTGTTTTCCTTTTTATTTTATGTTTTGCGATCAATTCGATTTTACGATACCCCTGTCACCATACACTGATAAGGAGCCTTGGTGGCCCCTCCCCGGACCTCCCGGATCCCAGGAGAAGAGAGGAGCCCGGTGGCCTTTCCCGGGACCTCCCGGATCCCACGAGAAGAGAGGAACCTCGGTGGCCCCTCCCCGGACCTCCCGGATCCCACTAGTGAATAAGTAATACATATATATAGCAAAAGAAGGAACACTTATATTACAGACGATAAGTATATCGAGCATATTACATGACCGATGGAATGAATTATAAAATCAAGTTTAGTTCCTAGCGGCGCTATAGTACTCTCCATTTACATTTAGTACCTCTGCATCTAAGAAGCTAGCAATTTCCTCCTGAATTGCTCGTATGCGGTCCCTTGGTAGAAGACTGTCCCGGAGCCTTTCGATCTAATATAAAGAAGAGTGGTCAATATATATTAATGAAACTAAGTAACTAAAATAGATGGTAATAAGAAAAATTGACGACTGACGTACATGAAGGTGGTTTAAATCTCTGCCATTGGGACAGGTCGTCTGACGAATAAACTCGCAGACGTAGTAACCACAAAAGTGATTCCCGTCTCCCTGTTGCAAGCACTTTACGAGAACATGGTTTCAATCAAAATAATAATCAACCAACCATGATAATGGTTTCGACACTAGAATCAAGGAGATGCGCGGATCTAGATAGTAGTACTTACTTCCACAATATCAAATGTAAACTCTGATTTCCATTCACCCCTGGACTTTTTTGTGAACCTCTTCCAAATGCTGCCCAGGAAAGAAAAAGAATAAAAAAAGTTAGTAATTACATGATATCCGAAAATAAAACAAAGTAGTCGATATAGTGCCATATATAAAGACTGAAATTAATAAAGCTTGAAATTACCGCTGGATCATTTTCTGCATGGGCGCCCACATCGCTAGGGGTTTACGTTTTGGGTCCATTACTAGTACTTTTCCTTTGTCAACTTAGAAGATTAACAGAATATAGTGGAAGCTGCGCACGCAGAACTCATCAATTATACACTGAACATCGAGTAAGGAAAACAGAATGTGTACAACACAGTAACACTCACCCGAAGTTCTAAGGAAATAGTATTTCCCATCGGTGTTGTTGAAACCTTATTGCCCTCAGAATATTATCTTCTATATCCTTGGGAGATAGCTCAAGAGTCCTATGATTAACAAAATGTGGGTCAATGAACCCAATATCATAGATTTGTCCTCTTTTGCATTTGAGAATCTTCATTCTGCAATTATAATATAATGACGTAATATTACATATGCGACGTTCCTTAGTTCCAACCGAAACCCTCATCTTCTTCTTTTCCCGGGATCACCACCGCCTGTAGTACCTCTTAACAGGAACAAGGGTTTCTGAACTTTAGTAAGGAGTCTGACTAGCATATCAGATCGAGTCTTGCCGAGTAAAGTTGCGACTCGAACGGGACATAACAGTTGTAGCATCCTAGATTATCCATATCATGTGTGAAAACATTGCAGATCACTTCCTCTTCTTCTTGAAGAAGAAGAGGAAGTGGTCTGCAATGTTTTCACACATGACTGGATAATCAGGAATGCTGTTATGCCCCGTTCGAGTCACAAGTTTTCTAGGAAAGAGTGGATCTGATCTGCTAGTCATACTCCTTACTAGGCCTTGATGTGAAGTTGGACCGTCACATTTTGTGCTTGCTACGAGGTAGTACACGTGATGGCGATGCGGGGAAGGAAGGGTTTCTGGACATCTTTGAAACTAAACAAAATCATATATGTAATATAGTGAGATCCGAACAAAGTTAGACCCTTTTGTGCACATCCATAACGGCGACATTCTTCATAACCCCGGACGGGATTTCTAAGGAATGTCACCATTACGAATGTGCACTAAAGGGTTAAACTTCAGCCGGATCTCACGAACCATATTACATATGTGACGTTATTTAGTTCCAAAGAAATCCAGAAACCCTCATCTTCATCCTTTCCCCGGATCATCACCGCCTGTAGTACCTCTTAACACGAACAAGATGGTCATCGGGCCTTGAGGTGAAGTTGGACCTTCACATTTTGTGCTTCTTACGAGGTAAGTACACGTGATGGCGATGCGGGGGAAGGAAGGGTTTCTGGAGTTCTCTGAAACTAAACAAAATCATATATGTAATAGTGCAATCCGGAAAAAACTAGACCCTTTTGTACACATACAAAATGGGGACATTCTTTATAACCCCGGAAGGGATTTCTGAGAATTGTCACCATTACGAATGTGCACTAAAGGGTTCAACTTCATCCGGATCTCAATAACCATATTACATATGTGACATTATTTAGTTCGAAAGAAATCCAGAAACCCTCATCTTCATCCTTTCCCCGGATCAGGACCGCATGTAGTACCTCTTAATAGGAACAAGATGGTCATCGGTCTGTGTGCCTCATAACAGTTCCAAATTTCTAACACTAAGTAAAAAAATTATAACTTATTTAAATTTTGTAACTTAGTGAAATTATCTAACTTAGTGAAATTTTCTAACTTAGTGAAATTTTTCTAACTTAGTGAAATTTTTCTAACTTAGTGAAATTTTCTAACACTAACTTAGTGAAATTTTCTAAAACCTCTTAAGTGAAATTCCTAACACTAAAATTCCTATCACTAAAAATTCCTAACACTAACTTCTAAGACTAAATTTCTAAGTAAACAAATTGTAACACTAAATTTCTAAGTTACAATTTCTAACACTAAATTTCTAAGTAAAATTTTCTGATACTAACTTAGTAAAAATTTCTCTAACACTGAAATTTCTAATTTTTCTAACACTAAAATTTCTATTTTTTCTAACACTAAAATTTTCTAGGTACAAATACCTAAATTTCTCTACCACTAAAATTTCTAATTTTTCTAACACTAAAATTTCTCTAACACTAAAATTTCTAATTTTTCTAACACTAAAATTTCTATCACTAAAATTTTGTAAGTACAAATACCTAAATTCTATAACACTAAAATTTCTAATTTTTCTAAAACTAAATTCTAACATTCCTAACAGTAAAAAAATTCTAAAAACAAAAGCACTAAACCAAAAAAAAATCTATGTTTCTTACCTACAGGGAGCGATCGGAGACGATCGATGGCGAGGGGAGATGGGCGAGTGGAGAGCTCGTCCACAGGTGTGGGCCGGCGTTGGCGCGGCGGCGAGCGCGTTCATGGCGCAGGCGTGGCGAGCTCCGGAGGCGGGCGGGCGCGGCGTTGGCGCAGTTCACGGGCAGACGGGCACGGGCGCGGGCGCAGGCGACGACGCTCCTCCACTTGTCGACGGCGAGCTCCTTCACGGGTCGACGATGGCGAACGGCGCGGGCGCGGGAGACGGGCAGCCTGGCGGCGTCGTCACGATCTAAATCCTGCGCGGGGAGTTATGATTTTGGGGAGGAAGTCAGTCAACTTATATAGGACGGGGCATCCGTCCCGGTTCGTAGTAACAACCGGGATGAAAGGGTCTTCCGTCCCGGTTGTTGCTACGAACCGGGACAGATGCCTCATACTTTTTTTTCGAAGTGGGCGGATGGGGCACGTGTAACGCGCGCGTTGGGGGCATTCGTCCCGGTTGTTTGCAAAAACCGGGACGAATGCCCTATTTTTAATTATTTTTATATTTGAAATTTGTTTCTTTCTGTTTTTCCAAAACTCCTATAAAACATTCAATAACAATCATATAATTATAAAGTAACTGAATATATTCATTTCCAACATATTTGGTGAAGTTTAAAATTTTGAATTATTTGCATTTTGAATTGGTTAATTTACAAAATGGAGAAAATATCAAATAATTTAATAAATTCTGAAAATTGCAAATTATATAAAAATTAACAGATAGATAAATTCAACTCACTTATGATGTTTTAAAACTCAATTGGGTGACTGATAAGGTGGTTTCCGTATTTTGTTTCCTTTATGTTTTTATTGTTTTCCTTTATGTTTTATTTTGTTTTCTGTTGTTACCTTTTTTTGTTTTCTTTTGTTTTATTTTGTTTTTTTATTGTTTCCTTTATATTTTCTATTGTTTTCCTTTATGTTTTCTATTGTTTTATTTTGTTTTCTCTTGTTTCATTTTTGTTTTCTCTTGTTTTATTTTGTTATTACTTGTTTTATTTTGTTTTCTATTGTTTCCTTTCTGTTTTCTATTGTTTTCCTTTATGTTTTCTATTGTTTTATTTTGTTTTCTCTTGTTTCCTTTTTGTTTTCTCTTGTTTTATTTTGTTTTCTATTGTTTTCCTTTATGTTTTCTATTGTTTTATTTTGTTTTCTCTTTCCTATTTGTTTTCTCTTGTTTTATTTTTTTTCTATTGTTTTACTTTATGTTTTCTATTGTTTTCCTTTATGTTTTATATTGTTTTCCTTTATGTTTCAAATAATAACTCCACACGTTTCAAACACAGAACAAGGTACGTTAAATTTATAATAAGTGCACATCAGACCAGTTGATCCATGCATATACATAGTTTCGTCGCATACAAGGCAAACAGATATATACGTAGTATCAAACCTTTTGTCAAACCTTCAAGGAGGATGTAGAACAAAACAATCGGTATCGCCATCATACAGCCCGACCGTGGCTATTGAGTGCATATATGCATATCAAAAGAACGGTCGGACGTATGATGGCGAATCCGGATGATTTGTATTCGGTCGATGAACTAAATGATGTATCAAACCTTTTGTCAAACCTTCAAGGGGGGATGTAGAACAAAAAATTCGGTATCGCCATCATATAGTGCTGCAAGTTTGTGACCGTGAAACAAGTCACAAAAGGAAGCCCAACATAGGGTCCAAGGGGTAGAAGCCGGGCCAGGCGGTTCTTCTCGTGATTGTCGAGATTGGCTCTTTGGGCATATACGATGTTGGCATCATCATGCCTCTCATCAGCGGAATTGTCAGAATCCTCATCATGGACCTCATCATCAGAATTGCTAGAATCCTCATCATACATCTGATCATCAGAACTGCCATCTACGCTGTAAATTGAGTCATCTTCACTTGAAACTGAGTCCTCTTTGCTTGAAATGCAAAGTGATTCATCTTGGGAGTCAGCAATAATAACAACGTAGATAGTGGTCCTTCGTACCATGGAAAACACTAGTATGTCTCCCACGGAGATGTTCTTTTCCTTGATGAACCGATCCCATTGTGTCCCATGCAAACATGTCTTGCTCTATTCTTTTGACACATGAAAGGTGTACTTCCTGCCATGGGAACTAAACATCACACACTCGCCTGCTAACTTGTTGAATGCTATCCGAGCAGTCCACGGTACAACCTGTGCATCAGAAATAAAAACAAACATGGAAATTAGATATTGTAATAAAAACACAAAACATAATACAAGTGTATGAAGAAGAACTATTTTCTTACAACTGACTTGGTGGCATTCAGACGATCTGGAGCCAACTCTCCGGAGAAACCATACCCTCGCTGGGGAAAAGATGGAACAGTCGTTCTGCCCCATCTACGTGAGTCAGAAGGGGGTAGCAAAGTGGAACTAACTGTTTGGTTGTGTTAGGTTAGGCCCAAGGAATACCCAAGAGAATGGTAGGTCACACCTGGCAATATTCCCCCAGTTCCGTCACACCCGGGAGTTTCGGGCTCTCATTAATTAGTACGGGAACCCGCAAGAGAGAAATCTGACACCGGTGAAACCCTAACACAGAGATCGAGGTAATCTCAGGTATCCAAGACCATGGCACACTTTAACACACATGGTATGTCATACCATGGGATTTTGTGGCATTCATACGATCTGGAGAAACCATTGCCCCGTTGGGGAAAAGGCGGAACTGCCGTTCTGGCCCCTCTACGTGAGCCGAAAGGGGGTAGCAAAGTGGAACCGACTATTTGTTTGTGTTAGGTTAGGACCAAGGAACACCAAAGAAAATGTTAGGGTCCACCTCTTGGGAGGATTCCCCTAGTACCGTCAAATCCGGGTGTTTCGGACTCTAAGTAGGCCTAGAACCTGCTAGAGAGAATCCGACGCCGGTGAAGCCCTAACACAAACAGAGAGGGAATCTTGGGCATCCCAGACCCATGACACACTCTAACACACATGGTATTGTATACCATGGGATTTGGTGGCATTCAGACGAGATCCGGAGCCCCCTCCGGAAAAACCATAGCCCCGATGGGGGAAAAGACGGAACTGTCGTTCTGCCCCATCTACGAGAGCAGGAAGGGGGTACAAAAGTGGAACTAACTACTTGGTTGTGTTAGGTTAGGCCTAAGGAACACCCAAGAGAATGGTAGGACCCACCTCTTGGCAAGATTCCCCAAGTTCCATCACACCTGGGAGTTTCGGGCTCTTATTAATTAGTCCTGCAATCCGCGAGAGAGAATCCGACGCTGGTGAAACCCTAGCACAGAGAGCGAGGGAATCTTGGGCATACAAGACACATGCCACACTCTATCACACAGGGTATGGCGTGCAATGGGATTTGGTGGCATTCAGACGATCTGGAGCCACCTCTCCGGAGAAACCATAGCCCCGGTGGGGAAATAGACGGAACTGTCATTCTGCCCCATCTACGTGAGCTGGAAGGGGGTAGAAAAGTGGAACTAACTGTTTGGTTGTGTTAGGTTAGGCCCAAGGAACACCCAAGAGAATGGTAGGGCCCACCTCTTGGCAAGATTCCCCTTGTTGTGTCACACCAGGGAGTTTCGGGCTCTCATTAATTAGTCATGGAACCCGCGAGAGAGAATCCGCACTGGTGAAACCCTAACACAAAAAGCGAGGGAATCGTGGGCATCCAAGACCCATACCACACTCTATCACACATAGTACGGCGTGCAATGTGATTTGGTGGCATTCAAACGATCTGGAGCCCCCTCTCCGGATAAACCATAGCCCCACTAGGGAAAAAGACGGAATTGTCGTTTTTCCCCATCTACGTGAGCTGGAGGGAGTAGGAAAATTGAACTAACTGCTTGGTTGTGTTAGGTTAGGCCCAAGGAACACCCAAGAAAATGGCAGGGCCCACCTCTTGGCAAGATTCCCCCAGTTCAGTCAGATCCGGGAGTTTCGGGCTCTAAGTAGTCATGGAACACGCCAAAGAGAATCCGACGCCGGTGAAGCCCTAACAAAGAGAGCGAGGTAATCTCGGGTATTGACCATGAAACTCTGTAACATACATGGTATGTCATACGGTGGGATTTGGTGGCATTCATACGATTCGGAGCCCCCCTCCGGAGAAACCATAGCCCCGCTGGGGAAAAAGGCGGAACAACCGTTCTGGCCCCTCTACGTGAGCCGGAAGGGGTAGCAAAGTGGAACCAATTTTTTGGTTGTGTTAGGTTAGGCCCAAGAAACACCAAAGAAAATGTTAGGGTCCACCTCTTGTCAAGATTCCCCTAGTTCAGTCAAATCCGGGAGTTTCGGGCTCTAAGTAGTCTTTGAACCCGCTAGAGAGAATCTAACGCCGGTGAAGCCCTAACACAGAGAGCAAGGGAATATTGGGCATCCAAGACCCATTCCAAAATCTAACACATATGGTATGGCATACCATGGGATTAGGTGGCATTTAGACGATCCGGATCCCCCCCACTCCAGAGAAACCATAGCCCCGCTAGGGAAAAAGACGGAACTGTCGTTCTGACCCCTCTACGTGAGCCGAAAGGGGGTACAAAAGTGTAACCAATTGCTTGGTCGAGTTATTTTAGGATCAAAGAATACCCAAGAAAAATGGTAGGGTCCACCTCTTTTCAAGATTCCCCCAGTTCCGTTAGATCCCAGAGTTTTGGGCTCTCATTAAGCAGTCCTGGAACCCGCGAGAGAGAATACGATGCCGGTGAAACCCTAGCACAAAGAGCGAGGGAATCTTGGGCATCCAAGACCCATGTCACACTCTAACACACATGTTATGGCATACCATGTGTTGTGGTGGCATTCAGACGTTCTAGAGCCCCCTCTCCGGAGATACCATAGCCCCGCTGGGGAAAAAGATGGAACTGGCGTTTTGGCCCCTCTACGTGAGCCGAAAAAGGGGTAGCAAAGTGGAACCAATTGTTTGGTTGTGTTAGGCTAGGCTCAAGGAACACCCAAGACAATGGTAGGGTAATTTATTTATTAGTAATAGTTTATGTCAGTAATTTATAGATGTCTTCCCATTATCCTTAAATAACATATTTCAATAATGGTTACCTTTTTAGGCCATCAATCATGGATCCAACGGCCAGCAATGTTCTCCAGCCAATGTACCAAAATCTGGCAGGCTTAGAAAATTTCGCGCCGCCCACCCAAATTATCGACCAAAATCTTTGCCGCCTATGCCGCCCTAAATTTCGAACCTCTCCCTCTTATCTGCCCCCTCGCCAAAAATTCCCCTCCTCTTCTTGTCTGAAATCCCCATTTCCTCCTAAACCCCATCTACTCCGCCCCGGCCTTCCACCTCGCCCTGTAGCTCGCCTTCCCGAGCTTCCACCTGGTTGTCCCCGGTCTTCCACCTCGTCGTGCAGCTTGCCTTCCCGGGCTTCCACCTTGCAGTCCCCGGTCATCCACCCTGCCGCTCAGCTCGCCTTCCCGGGCTTCCACCTCACTGTCCAGGACGCCATTCAGATTTACCACCTCGCCGTCTAGATTTGATACCTCGCCGTCCAGGTCGCCGCCAAGATCTGCCACCTCGTCGTCCGGGTCGTCCTCAAGATCTGCCACCTCGCCTGCCTGGTGGCCGTCAAGTTCCTTTGGTCAGAGTTTGCTTATTTTCGAGCTTGTATAAAGCTTAAGATCACTTCTCCTGAGATCCTATCATACTTAGGTCCACAAATTAGATTACTGATATGATATGGTCAAACAACGAATTACATCACTAAGATTTTCTAACTCTATGTTGTCACATCCCAATGAAAGATAAGGCTATTTGTAAAGAACATGTATGCGCTATTTATTTTTATTATTCGCATAAATCATCAATTCTAGACTAATGGTGTAAGCTATTTATTTCCATTTATAGCATGTCCACCATATAGATAAGGCATGCCTTGCATGTGTCGGGGGGCTACCCCCGAGTAGGGATAAGGCTGGTGGTAAATAGTACTCAAGTTACGGTTTTGCCGAGTAGGCTGCTACCCGGTACCCGGTAGCCGGTAGGCGCTATTCGGTGGGAAGTATTGAAGGCCAAGAGAAGACGATGAATGATGTTCTGGATCAACCGGGTAGAGCGCGGGTGATCCGCGTAGATGAGAAGCTATCCTACTCGGGCACAAAGTCAATGGAGCCGTTGTGGGAGATCCCGCGTATCCAGGGGCCGTACCGGCGTGCGGTTCAACTTATCATACGCGTGGTTATCCGCGTTAAGACGTGGGAACAGTAGGGGTGGGTACATGTCAAGTCCTGTCACTGACAGGGGGGACAGGACATGTCAGTGACCTACCCTAAGGGGCTGACAGGGTGGACAAGACCTGTCAGCCGGACGGGGCGGCGACTTTCGGAAATAGCGTCAGCGGGAACACGGAGGCGTGCGCCGTTGTCACAGTAGAGTTGTCCCATCTGTACTTTCTATTCTTAGTATAGTGGCTGGCTACCAGTATATAAGGTGGCATTTATTGCGAGGCTTGGTAGTTAAGAGAGAAAACAATAGAGAGAGCTCAGTGTTGGCTACTCGGCAAAGTGTGATCGGCTGAGAGATTGTAACTTCTGTACTCGGTGGAGCATTATACAGAGAGATAGGCAGGAGTAGGGGTGTTACCTCCACACGAGGGCCCCGAACCTGGGTAGATCTTGTTGTTTGCAGTGTTCCTGAGCGCATCTACTCGACGTTCGATCCCTCCCCGAATACATACAGCGTCCATCGGCCAAAACTTTAGCCATCCTATAGCATCTGACTTCTCCACACCACGACAGTTGGCACCCACCGTGGGGCCAGCAGCGGCGCTGGCTGGCGTGCATATTCGGACGGGACTTGTTTCTCCGTCGGGAGAGCGTGTGGTTTATGGCCTTGTCCACAAATTCGGCTCCTTTGACTTCGTCACCAACAACGCCAGTGATTTCGACAGCAGGCCCATGCCTGCAGGCGGCTCCGTCGTCTCCTTCGGCACGCATTTGGTGTATGTCGCCACCACCGTCATCCGCGAGTACTCCGAGATGGTGCTCGTCGCTGAGGACCCTCCCGCTGTTCTCGCTGTCCGCGGGAAGCCGGCTGGCTGCTCTGTGGGCAGCGTGGAGGTGATGAAGACCGGCCTGGCTATTGATGCCGGTAAAGGCGCGACCACTGCGCCTGAAGTCGTCGATGAGCCGGCTGCTTGTAGGGGCCACAAGCCCTACGACATGCCGCAAAACCAACCTGGATATGTGGATCCTTCCACGTCTACTGTGATACCGGCTGCTCGCGCCGGTGTCGCGCATCTTGGTATGCCTATCGCCACGGACGTGGATCCGGCTGTGGTGAGGGCGCAGCTCGAGCAGCAGCGACTGGCTTTGCTGCAGGAGGCCCAGGAGCTGGAGAAGGTTAGGCTTGAGCTCAAGCTGGCTAAAACGAGTACAATAGAGCACATGGTTTTACTCATGTATCTAGAAATCCTAGCAAGATAGGAGTTATTCATCGTAACTTAGGTGCTGAGCTAGCTAGACATGGTAGAGCTGCTAGCAAGTTTGCCAGTCAAAACACTGCTGGTAGGCCGAAATACTGTTCGCCTGCAAAAACACTTAGAGCTGCAGAGGCAGTCGCTGTCGAGTTGCCAAATTTGATTGGCTAGGCCGGTGTTAGGCAGCAGGATCTCAATGAGCTCGTTCTAGAAGCGGGTAGGAAGAATGAGGTTTTCCGGCAGGCCAATCCGGGAGGCGGTGTGTCCCATGTTGTTCACTCGCATGGGGCAAGAGCTGTGGACCAGGCCTCATCGCCACTTCCCGGCGGTGAGAGGGCCCAGAGTGTGAACTCTGGGAGGAACAAACAGATGCAGGTGTACGACCTGGCTGTCGCCGGAAAACAGCACGCTGTAGAGCGGCAGCCCGGCCAAAAACATAATGCTGCAGGTACTGGCCGTCAGGCCGCCCGAGTTCATCAAGGAGGTCAAGGAGGAAACCGAGATGGCCCATCTCGGCAGCATGTTGCTAACCTGGTTCAACATGTTTTTTATCCACATGTGGTTGTTGCGGTGGTCAACCCAATTGCTCAACCCAGTCTAGTGTACCAAGACCTCTACAACAACGGGTACTCGACAAAGGAGTTAGCCGGGTACGTCGACCCAAGAGATCTTGCAACTCGGTCGGGAGGAAGAATGCTGGAGCCAAGTGATGCAAGATACAAGCTAGACCGAATCTATCGGTCTGAGGAGATAGAAGCAAGAGGCCCACCCGGGCCAAGCTATTTTGGTCCCAGGATCATAGGGGAGCCGCCTGCGGCCAAGTTTCAGCTGGCTAGAGGAACCAAGAACTATGATGGAAGATCTAAGCCAGAGGACTGGCTGAATGACTATGTGACTACCGTGTACGTTGCAGGTGGCAATAGGAGATGGGCCGTTCGGTACGTGCCCCAGATGCTGGAGGGCCCTGCCCGGATCTAGCTCAAATATATGCCAGACAGTATCACCTGCTGGCTTGACTTCTCGGAAGCCTTCATCAGCAACTTCACCAGCCCTTACAAGAGGCCAAACCAGTCGTAGCAGCTCTCGACGTGCAAGCAAAGAGAAGAGGAGACTGACTGCGAGTACCTTACTCGGTGGAGCACTCTGATCACCTGTGAGGGTGTAAATGAGTCACAGGCCATTGCCTGGTTCGCTCAAGGTTGCCGACATGGCAGCATGCTGTGGCAAAAGCTGCAGAGGGAGATGCCGAGTACCCTCGCTGAGACAATCAAGATTGCAGATATGTACACTCTCGGTGATCCTACTCAGCCTCTGCTTGATTCCTTCGAGCCAAAGAGAAAGCACCATGATGGACCCCGGCGCCATGACCGCCAGGACTTCCGCAACAAGAGAACAGAAGACCGTCTGGATATCCGCTATGGGTCTGACCATGTAGCTGATGTCACTCAAGATCAAGGTGCTGCCGGGAGCAGCCAAAGGCAAAAAACTGCTGGAGCCCAACACGGGCAAAACCAGACTCGGGGCCAGAACTTCAAGAAGCCATACAATGCTCCTCAGCAGAACAATGCCTACCAGGAGTCCGGATACCCTGCAAGATTCGTCTTTGAGAACATGAAGAATGGACCGCGTAGCTTCCATACTCGGCATCTGATCAGGCCAGCCAATCACACAACCCGACAGTGCAGCTGGTGGGACAGGATCAAGAGAGAGGCTTTTGGTCAGCTGCCTCCTCCTCCTCCTCTTCCGCTCTCGGGTGCCAATGTGTAGCCTATTCGGGCAGCTGCTCCCAGGCCGGCCGAGAACCAGAGGAGGGAAAACGTGAACCAGGTGGCGCAGGGAGCCAACAAGAACTACAACCGCAACTTCAACAACAACAATCGCAACAACAACTACTACACCCGCAACAACAACCGCAACAATGCCAACCAGAACAACAACAACAACGATGGTGGTGCTGGGGACCGGAACCAGTATCAGGAGCATCATGAGAGCTATATGGTGTTCACCACTGAGCCAGATGACAAGTAGTTACATCGCAGGTGCGCGATGGAGCTGAATGCCGTGATGCCATCCGTGCCGCATTACATGGAGTGGTGCAACCAGGAGATAGTCTGGTCCAGAGAAGATCATCCCAAGATAATTCCCAACCCGGGTACATATGCTCTGGTGGTGGACCCCACTTTCTTGGGGACCAAGAAGAACGTGAAGTTCAGCAAGGTGCTGATCGACAACGGGAGCAGCATCAACATCATATACCAAGATACCATGGAGAAGCTCGGCCTTGCCGAGAACATGCTGCTACCCAGTCGGACTACGTTCCATGGCATCGTGCCGGGAGTGTCTTGTGCTCCCATTGGCCGAATCTGGATGGATGTGCTTTTCGGCACCAGGAAAAACTGCCGGACCGAGTGCCTGCAGTTCGAGGTAGTTGATCTTCAGAGCCCTTATCACGCTCTACTCGGCAGGCATGCTCTGACCAAGTTCATGGCCTCAACTCATGCGTCCTATCTGAAGATAAAGATCCCTGGCCCCAATGGAATCATCACCATCTCGGTTGACTACAAGCGCTGCCTGGAGTGTGCGTCTGCTGGATCTCGGCTTGCTGATTCCATGGTCATTGCTACCGAGAAGAAGAAGATACATGAGGTGGTGGCCATGGCCCAGGCAGCTCAAGTCGGTATGCCTGTTATGCCGAGTTCCCAGTATGGGGCCACCTTCCAGGCTTCTCAAGAAACAAAGAAGGTGCAGATTGACCCGGAGTTCCCGGAGCGTATGTTCATCATTGGCGTCGGGTTTGACGAGAAATAGGAAAGCAAGCTCATCCACTTCCTCTGTGAGAATCGGGATGTCTTTGCGTGGTCCAATCAGGACCTTCCGGGTGTCCCGAGGGAGTTGGTTGAGCACTCGTTGCATGTGCTCCCTAACGCCAAGCCGGTTACGCAGGCGATGCGCCGCTTTGCAGCTGAGAGAAGGAAAGCTATTGGTTACGAGATCACAAAGCTGCTGACAAGTGGATTTATCATGGAGGTACTGCATCCGGATTGGCTGGCCAATCCGGTCATTGTGGAGAAGAAGAAGGAGGATCCCAAGGCTGTTGTGGCCTGGCGCATGTGCGTGGACTACACCGACTTGAACAAGGCCTGCCCCAAGGACCCATTTCCCTGCCCCGCATAGATCAGGTGATCGATTCCACTTCCGGGTGCAAACTTTTGTCTTTCATTGATGCCTACTCTGGCTTTCATCAGATTCCTCTGAACCCGGCTGATCAAATAAAGACTGCTTTTATTACCCCGTACGGGGCTTATTGTTATCTTGTCATGTGTTTTGGGTTGAGAAATGTTGGGGCTACATATCAGAGGTGCATGCAGAAATGCTTGCATGACCAGATAGGCAAGAATGTGCAGGTGTATGTAGATGACATTGTCATCAAAACAATAGAAAAATACACTCTGCTGGGCGATATTGAGGAAACATTTGCCAGCTTGCGCAAATACCGGATGAAACTGAATCCAACCAAGTGCACATTTGGCATCCCGGTTGGCAAGCTACTCGGCTTCTTGGTATCCATTCGGGGCATTGATGCCAATCCTTCAAAGATAAAATCTATAGAGAGCATGTCTTTGCCGAGATCACTGAAGAATGTGCAGAAATTTACCGGGTGCCTGGCTCCTCTTAGCCGTTTCCTGGGAAGAATGGGCGAGAAGGCACTGCCTCTTTATCAACTCATGAAGAAAAGTGACAAGTTGATCTGGACCCCACAAGCTGATGTGGCTTTCAAAGAGCTCAAGAACATGCTGGGTAGCGCTCCCATTCTGGCAAGCCCTTTGCCCAAGGAGCCAATGCTGCTCTATATTGCAGCCACCAACTGGGTATTCAGTGTGGTGGTGGTAGTGGAACGAGAAGAGGAAGGCAAGACCATGCAGAGGCTAGTGTATTATCTCAGCGAGGTGCTATCCAGCTCCAAGCAAAATTATCCACACTACCAGAAGATAACATGCGGCGTATACCTGGGTGCCAAGCAACTCAAGCACTATTTCCAGGAGCATCCCATCATAGTGGTAAGCATCGCTCCCATCTCGGAGATTACGGGTAACAAGGATGCAAGCGGCCAGGTAGCCAAATGGGCAATTGAGCTAGCCGCGGACACCCCGTTGTACACAAGAAGAGAAGTAATCAAGTCTGAGACCCTGACGGATTTCTTGGTGGATTGGGCCGAGATGCAGTATGAGCCTCCAATGCCAGAAACCAATTTCCGGAGGATGCATTTTGATGGATCCAAAGTGTCGCACCCGGACTTCTAGGGGATACTCACAGTCCGCTAAATAGTAGAACAAATGGCTTACGGGGCATACCGGCACCCGCATCTCAATATGAGCAGGCCAACACGTAAACGTGTGACAACCATTCTCTACTATTCATCGTCTGCGCAAACCATCCCATAGAAATCCAGATACTTCCATTGACGTACTTCAAAACATACACACATGGTACGTCAACGGCATTGGAACAATTGATATCACAACAGATCTCTAAGACACAAAAGATTGAAATAAGTTGCAAATAGCTCTCATTAGAGCAGAGATAGCAAATACAATCATTCAGAGGACACATGTCCCAACAATTCATCATTACAACACAGCGGAAGCATCCAAAGTGTCTGAGTAAAGACAAGATCCAAATAGTCCTAAGAGGCCGGAAACGAAAGGACGGAGCCCATCCACGAAGTCTCGGATCCTGCCCGGGTCCGCTATCTACTCGTCAGCAGCCTCGTCGTACTCCACGTAGTAGCCACCATGGGGATCCTCGGAAACGTAGTCTGCGGAAACCACAGCCCCAAAGGGGTCAGTACATAAACGTACTGGCAAGCAAGACTCACAATTCACCAAAGTGTACCCCACAACATCAAGCACAGATGCTTTGGGTTCAACGGAAGAAAGGGTGATACAAAAGATGCTGCAGCGGGCTGCACTAACCAACTACAGAAACATGCTACAACTTCCGGCTAACAGAGAGGGGATAATATAGCGTATCGTAACCAACTATAACTAACCTCAAACAAACCCATCCTGGATCTCGCCCCTTATCCAAAGAAGCAATCCGAGGATAACTCACACAGTTGGATTAGTGATGATTCAAGTTATTGTGTCAATAAGACTATTACTAGTCAAGTTAACATTTGTTAGGTGTAAGTTGTTCTGAGTACTTGTTAGCCAGTACTTTCACCAAGTCATCCATAACCGCGGAAAACACGGCTTCTCGAGAAGATTTATCCCTGCAGGGGTGCACCAATTTGGCCGTACACGTAAGAATAACCCGCCAGATGGAATGGCCTTTCCACCAAGCGGGGCACTCAACACAACTCAACTCTTCTTCGCATCAAGCCCAAAGAACCACATGCTGTGCGTGCGCGGCTAATCGAGCCCCACGAATAAAAGGGGACCCTCATAGCACTCTAAGACCACGCCGCCCTAAATGCCGACTACAAAAGTTCCACCCTGGCGCCAAGGGTTCGCACCTGCACATGCATGCATCAAATGGAAAGCCCGAACTAAGTGTGGCGATTTGGACGAGATGCGAATCGAATCAAATTGAGGGGGGCGCCCATACACGCTTCCCACATGCGGTTAGTGCGCTTATCATGGATCAGTAGACAAGACCCTTTTCCTAATTAGGGTCGACACTAGTAGGCCTCAAAACCACGTCGGGCCTCCTGCCGATGCCTTATCATCAAATTTGCATTACCTCAAATATTAACAGGTTGATTGTTTGAACATCGAGCCCCAGAACATAATGAAATAAGGTAACAGAAAGTAACGGACAACAGACTCGAGCATAAACAACCCTAAGCATGCTAGTAAGACACGGGCATCAAGCAACGGGGTTATAGGTGTGGAGGTGAGGCTATATCAGGGTTAAAGGATAACATGTGATAGGTTCGTAACAGAAGCAACGATTCATAGGGATAGCAGAATAGACAACGGAAAGTATCGGTATCCAATGTTGAAAGGAACACAATGGTTCATGTGAGTGAATACTTGCTTGCAAACTCAGCAGCCTGGTACTGAGCTAGATCCTCAGAAGGGGTGTCGTAAGTATCGTCTGTCTCAACGTCGTCGTTTATCCGAGAAGAAGCAAACAAACAACGCAGAGAGACAAACAATCAATAACATGGCATAATGCACAAACATGGGATGATGCATGGCCATTTAGTTGATGCATCAAAATAAACTAGTTGACAAGATAACAGGTTTAAATGGACCCATATGCAATTGGATTGCATATGGAAAGCCCATGAATTATGGTTGAAATAATTGTTTTACAACTAACCAACAGGCGAAAGTGGATTAGCATGATGCATGGATGAGTAAAACATAAAGAAAATAACAATAGAAACAATTTGAAATGAAGTTCACCAAGTTTGGGATTTTATTTATTAAGTTATGGAATTTTGGTTCCTTAAAGGGGTTACACAAGCATTTGTTGTTTTCACCAATTTTAATTGTTCAAAATATATAACAAAGTTCATATTTGGAAAGAACACCAAATTTTAGGTGGAACACATGTTTCACTTGTTGAAAAAGGATTTCAAATAAAATACTTATGAATTAAACAAGTTTAAACAAGATTTAAATGAATTTAATTCAAGCATGAACTTATTTGCATTTTATTTATTCAACACATTAAATGAAATTCATATTTGAAAAGTTTATACTTTTATGGTTTGAAAACATATTTTATATGTTCAAAAATAATTTAATTTGAGCAACTTATGAATTTAGCAATTTTAAATGATTTAAAAAAGGTTTAAATCATTTAACCAATTTTGATTATTCAAAAAATGAAACAAATTTTATATTTGAAAAGGTGGTTCAATTTAGCATGGAAAACATATTTTATTTGTTGAAATTGGATTTAAAATGAGCAAGTTATTAATTTGGCAATTTTAAATGCAATAATTAAGAAACAGTTGTTTTCAGCAATTTAAATTTTTCAAAACAGCAAACAAAGTTGATATTTGGAAAGTTCATGAAAAATTGAATGGAAAACATATTTAGTTTGTTGAATTTGGAATTTTTATGCCCAAGTTATGATTTTTGCAAAATTAAATGAATTAAACAAGTTTTTAAATATTTCACCAATTTAAAATATTCAAAACAGTAAAAAAAATTTATATTTGGGTAGAGAATTCAATTTGGTACAGAATACATATTTAAAAGTTGAATTTGGAGTTGAAATGAATTATTTGTGCAATTTCCAAAATTAAGGTGCAATCTGCCATTTTAATCAATAACTAGGGACTTAGAAAATTAATAGCAGGGACTTAGAACTAATTAACAGGGATCTAGAAAAGATCTACAAGGACCTGGGTGCAATTTGCAGTTTGTTCTGGTTCTGGAGAAATAAAACAAAAAAGAGGTTTTAATCCGCAGGGGGTGGGATTCGAACCCACCACCCCCTGGGCGCGCGTTTGGTTCTGTAACCACTGCGGTGGTGTTCTGATTCTTGTCAGGTAAGGCTCGGGGGTGGGGTTAAGGTTCAGAACTTGCGCGGGATTTTAACTGAACTGCAAAGTTCAGTTCGTCTGAACTTCGTCAGGCGAGCGGACGGGCGCCGGCGGACAGAGACTCGCCGTTGCCGCGGTTGGAGGCGGTGATCTGCTGCGTGCTCGTGCGTGATGTGCTTGCTTGTGCGGAGGGGATGGGTGAGAGGGAGGAAGGGGTCGAGGGGAGAAGGAGGGAGAATAGGTCTAGGGCAGAAGGGGGCCTCGAGGTCTAGGGTTTATAGGAGAGGGGGAGGGCTCCTGTCCGTCTTCTGCTCCCCTCTGCTACGTGGGTAGCACGGATGAAATCCGTACAGAGGTGGAAGAAGATCGAAGGGGTATTGGGCCTGAGGGGTAGTTGGGCTGGGCCTGCCCCTCTCTCCCTTTGCTGCTTCTTTTTATTTTTTCTTTCTTTACTTTTTTTTGCAGGTTGGAATAGGAAAGAAAAGGGAGGTTTTTTGGATTACAAAATTAGTAGAAAATTTTGGATGAGTTATTTATAGCAACAGTAACAAATGGAAAACTTTAGTTTTCAAAAAGTTTGAATTATGGTGCTGTTTGTATATTTAATTGAATTTAAATAATTTTGATATTAGATGAATAAGGGTGACATTAAGCAATTTAAAAGCTTTTGAATTCAAGTTTATTTGAAACAAAGGATTGAGTTATTTTGTAATTTTCATAAATTACAAAAGGGTTGCTGTTTTGGAAAATGAATTGAATTTGAAAATGGTTTGGTATTAAATGAATTGTTGATTAGAAATAAATCAACAGTTTTGAAATCAGAACTTTAATGGAAACAATTGATTGTTTTGATTTGAAATATCATTTTGGAAATTGTAACATCACAAGTATGAAACAAAAGGTTTGAAATTTGATTTGAAATTCAAATAGAAAACAAAGGAAAACAAAAGAAAACAGAGGGAAACAGTTGGAAAACAAAGCAAAACAAATGCAATGAACATGATGTCATGATGCAAAACATAAAATAACAGAGAGCAAACATTCTAATGGCCATTTTTCATACTTGGGATGTTACAAAACGGCCCCCCTTGAAGGAATCGCGCCCCGAGATTCCCACTTAGAAAAGAAAAGGTCCGGATACTTCTTGCGAAGATCCTCTTGAGTTGTGACACGTGAAACACATCGTGCACCTTGGATAGTTTTTCTGGAAGTTCAAGACGATAGGCATTCCTGGCAACTCTTCGGGAAAGACGTCAGGGAATTTCACAAACCACCGGAACATTTTCAATTAGAGGTAGAGGTTTTGCATCGAGGGTGTATAGCTAGATAGAACTTGATTCCTTTGGAGAATAGACTATCTGGCCAGAAGGGTGGAACAGCGTTATTGATTAGACGCCGGTAAAAGAACTGAAATGGAAAGCAACAACAAGATTTGAACGGACGAAAAGGATGCTGAGAAGAACAGGATAATGAAGCAACAACGGGAAACACGAGAACAAAACACTCCTGAGGTACTACAGAAAACCCATCCGGGCTTCTAAAGGATCAATATCTACTGCTTAAGGAATAGAGGATCTGCTTCCGGGGCTTACACGCCTCCGTTCTCAATCGTGAGTAGGCAACATGATAAATCTTGTCACAACCACCTCCATTCCTATGGTCTAGTAGATATAACTATCCTAGAGAAACCAGAATACGTGAAATCCTAACTTGAAAGTTTAGGTGAGAAGAGAAAACAACGTTACACTTCCTTACCAGAAAAAGGGAGGGTGGGTGGGGAAATAAATAAAAGGGCAGAATTCCTACTCTCACGTTTCATTTTTTTCCTATATAGCTACAAATAGTTTCTAGACTCAACTGCGACCAGTTAAAGGGATCCTACAGGCAGACAGGCTCTGATACCATTTGTCGCACCCGGACTTCTAGGGGATACTCACAGTCCGCTAAATAGTAGAACAAATGGCTTACGGGGCATACCGGCACCCGCATCTCAATATGAGCAGGCCAACACGTAAACGTGTGACAACCATTCTCTACTATTCATCGTCTGCGCAAACCATCCCATAGAAATCCAGATACTTCCATTGACGTACTTCAAAACATACACACATGGTACGTCAACGGCATTGGAACAATTGATGTCACAACAGATCTCTAAGACACAAAAGATTGAAATAAGTTGCAAATAGCTCTCATTAGAGCAGAGATAGCAAATACAATCATTCAGAGGACACATGTCCCAACAATTCATCATTACAACACAGCGGAAGCATCCAAAGTGTCTGAGTACAGACAAGATCCAAATAGGTCTAAGAGGCAGGAAACGAAAGGACGGAGCCCATCCACGAAGTCTCGGATCCTGCCCGGGTCCGCTATCTACTCGTCAGCAGCCTCGTCGTACTCCACGTAGTAGCCACCATGGGGATCCTCGGAAACGTAGTCTGCGGAAACCACAGCCCCAAAGGGGTCAGTACATAAACGTACTGGCAAGCAAGACTCACAATTCACCAAAGTGTACCCCACAACATCAAGCACAGATGCGTTGGGTTCAACGGAAGAAAGGGTGATACAAAAGATGCTGCAGCGGGCTGCACTAACCAACTATAGAAACATGCTACAACTTCCGGCTAACAGAGAGGGGATAAGATAGCGTATCGTAACCAACTATAACTAACCTCAAACAAACCCATCCTGGATCTCGCCCCTTATCCAAAGAAGCAATCCGAGCATAACTCACACTGTTGGATTAGTGATGATTCAAGTTATTGTGTCAATAAGACTATTACTAGTCAAGTTAACATTTGTTAGGTGTAAGTTGTTCTGAGTACTTGTTAGCCAGTACTTTCACCAAGTCATCCATAACCGCGGAAAACACGGCTTCTCGAGAAGATTTATCCCTGCAGGGGTGCACCAATTTGGCCGTACACGTAAGAATAACCCGCCAGATGGAATGGCCTTTCCACCAAGCGGGGCACTCAACACAACTCAACTCTTCTTCGCATCAAGCACAAAGAACCACATGCTGTGCGTGCGCGGCTAATCGAGCCCCACGAAGAAAAGGGGACCCTCATAGCACTCTAAGACCACGCCGCCCTAAATGTCGACTACAAAAGTTCCACCCTGGCGCCAAGGGTTCGCACCTGCACATGCATGCATCAAATGGAAAGCCCGAACTAAGTGTGGCGATTAGGACGAGATGCGAATCGAATCAAATTGAGGGGGGAGCCCATACACGCTTCCCACATGCGGTTAGTGCGCTCATCATGGATCAGTAGACAATACCCTTTTCCTAATTAGGGTCGACACTAGCAGGCCTCAAAACCACGCCGGGCCTCCTGCCGGTGCCTTATCATCAAATTAGCATTACCTCAAATATTAACAGGTTGATTGTTTGAACATCGAGCCCCAGAACATAATGAAATAAGGTAACAGAAAGTAACGGACAACAGACTCGAGCATAAACAACCCTAAGCATGCTAGTAAGACACGGGCATCAAGCAACAGGGTTATAGGTGTGGAGGTGAGGCTATATCAGGGTTAAAGGATAACATGTGATAGGTTCGTAACAGAAGCAACGATTCATAGGGCTAGCAGAATAGACAACGGAAAGTATCGGTATCCAATGTTGAAAGGAACATAATGGTTCGTGTGAGTGAATACTTGCCTGCAAACTCAGCAGCCTGGTACTGAGCTAGATCCTCAGAAGGGGTGTCGTAAGTATCGTCTGTCTCAACGTCGTCGTTTATCCGAGAAGAAGCAAACAAACAACGCAGAGAGACAAACAATCAATAACATGGCATAATGCACAAACATGGGATGATGCATGGCCATTTAGTTGATGCATCAAAATAAACTAGTTGACAAGATAACAGGTTTAAATGGACCCATATGCAATTGGATTGCGTATGGAAAGCCCATGAATTATGGTTGAAATAATTGTTTTACAACTAACCAACAGGTGAAAGTGGATTAGCATGATGCATGGATGAGGAAAACAGAAAGAAAACAACAATATAAACAATTTGAAATGAAGTTTACCAAGTTTGGGATTTTATTTATTAAGTTATGGAATTTTGGTTCCTTAAAGGGGTTACACAAGCATTTGTTGTTTTCACCAATTTTAATTGTTCAAAATAGATAACAAAGTTCATATTTGGAAAGAACACCAAATTTTAGGTGGAATACATGTTTCACTTGTTGAAAAAGGATTTCAAATAAAATACTTATGAATTAAACAAGTTTAAACAAGATTTAAATGAATTTAATTCAAGCATGAACTTATTTGAACTTTATTTGTTCAACACATTAAATGAAACTCATATTTGAAAAGTTTATACGTTTATGGTTTGAAAACATATTTTATATGTTCAAAAATAATTTAATTTGAGCAAATTATGAATTTAGCAATTTTAAATGATTTAAACAAGGTTTAAATCATTTAACCAATTTTGATTATTCAAAACATGAAACAAATTTTATATTTGAAAAGGTGGTTCAATTTAGCATGGAAAACATATTTTATTTGTTGAAATTTGATTTCAAATGAGCAAGTTATTAATTTGGCAATTTTAAATGCAATAATTAAGAAACAATTGTTTTCAGCAATTTAAATTTTTCAAAACAGCAAACAAAGTTGATATTTGGAAAGTTCATGAAAAATTTAATGGAAAACATATTTAGTTTGTTGAATTTGGAATTTTTATGCCCAAGTTATGATTTTTGCAAAATTAAATGAATTAAACAAGTTTTTAAATATTTCACCAATTTAAAATATTCAAAACAGTAAACAAATTTTATATTTGGGTAGAGAATTCAATTTGGTGCAGAATACATATTTAAAAGTTGAATTTGGAGTTGAAATGAATTATTTGTGCAATTTCCAAAATTAAAGTGCAATCTGCCATTTTAATCAATAACTAGGGACTTAGAAAATTAATAGCAGGGACTTAGAATTAATTAACAGGGATCTAGAAAAGATCTACAAGGACCTGGGTGCAATTTGCAGTTTGTTCTGGTTCTGGAGAAATAAAACAAAAAAGAGGTTTTAATCCGCAGGGGGTGGGATTCGAACCCACCACCCCTTGGGCACGCGCTTGGTTCTGTAACCACTGCGGTGGTGTTCTGATTCTTGTCAGGTAAGGCTCGGGGGTGGGGTTAAGGTTCAGAACTTGCGTGGGATTATAACTGAACTGCAAAGTTCAGTTCGTCTGAACTTCGTCAGGCGAGCGGACGGGCGCCGGCGGACAGAGACTCGTCGTTGCCGCGGTTGGAGGCGGTGATCTGCTGCGTGCTCGTGCGTGGTGTGCTTGCTCGTGCGGAGGGGATGGGTGAGAGGGAGGAAGGGGTCGAGGGGAGAAGGAGGGAGAATAGGTCTAGGGCAGAAGGGGGCCTCGAGGTCTAGGGTTTATAGGAGAGGGGGAGGGCTCCTTTCCGTCTGCTGCTCCCCTCTGCTACCTGGGTAGCACGGATGAAATCCGTACAGAGGTGGAAGAACATCGAAGGGGTATTGGGCCTGAGGGGTAGTTGGGCTGGGCCTGTCCCTCTCTCCCTTTGCTGCTTCTTTTTATTTTTTCTTTCTTTACTTTTTTTTGCAGGTTGGAATAGGAAAGAAAAGGGAGGTTTTTTGGATTAGAAAATTAGTAGAAAATTTTGGATGAGTTATTTATAGCAACAGTAACAAATGGCAAACTTTAGTTTTCAAAAAGTTTGAATTATGGTGCTGTTTGTATATTTAATTGAATTTAAATAATTTTGATATTAGATGAATAAGGGTGACATTAAGCAATTTAAAAGCTTTTGAATTCAAGTTTATTTGAAACAAAGGATTGAGTTATTTTGTAATTTTCATAAATTACAAAAGGGTTGCCGTTTTGGAAAATGAATTGAATTTGAAAATGGTTTGGTATTAAATGAATTGTTGATTATAAATAAATCAACAATTTTGAAATCACAACTTTAATGCAAACAATTGATTGTTTTGATTTGAAATATCATTTTGGAAATTGTAACATCACAAGTATGAAACAAAAGGTTTGAAATTTGATTTGAAATTCAAATAGAAAACAAAGGAAAACAAAGGAAAACAGAGGGAAGCAGTTGGAAAACAAATCAAAACAAATGCAATGAACATGATGTCATGATGCAAAACATAAAATAACAGAGAGCAAACATTCTAATGGCCATTTTTCATACTTGGGATGTTACAGAAAGTAAAAGAAGGGCTCGGTGCCGGCGTGGTGCTCACTTCGCCCAAGCGAGATCAACTCACATATGTGCTCCAGATCCACTTCTCGGTGTCCAATAATGTAGCCGAGTATGAAGCACTGGTACATGGCCTGAGAGTATCCAAGGAAATTGGAGTCCGGCGGATTGTCTGCTATGGTGAATCATACCTGGTAGTTCAACAAGTCTCAGGGACTTGGGACGCGTTGGATGCCAACATGGCGTCCTACCGGTTTCTGGTTCAGAACATGACTGGATTCTTTGATGGGTGTGAGTTTCATCACATCCACCAAGCTGAAAATGATGCCGCTGATAGTCTGTCCAAATTGGGATCTTCCCGGCAGTTCATCCCGCCGGGAATTGCTCTTGAGAACTTGAGGAAGCCATCCATCAAGCCTTCTCCCAACTCGGAGTCAATATTTATTCTAGGGCTGCTGGACTCGTAAGTTGTTCCCATGGAGATTGATTGGGAAGGCACAAAAGAGAACTCGGGGACTGCTCCATCTAACCCGGGGACGGGCTCTGCAAACCCGGGGCCTGTCGCATTCATCGAGGGAATCATTTCTCAATACTCGGGGACTCGAGGACTCGTCTCCAACTCAGAGCAAGTCATGGAAGCTGATCCAATGGAAGTGGACGAACCAGTGTTTCCTATCCAGGAGACACCGAGTTGGGCTTTGCCCATATTATCCTTTCTAATGGATGGCACATTGCCGAGTGACAAGGTCACATCCAAGAAGATACAGAGAAGATCTAAAGGCTACACCATCATCAAGAAGGAGCTGCACAAGAGAAGTCCTACTGGCGTGCTCCAACGCTGTGTTGAACCAGAAGAAGGAGAGGAGATCCTAAGAGAAATATACCAGGGATAGTGTGGGCATCATGCCTCATCTCGTGCTCTGGTCAAGAAGGCGTTCCAGCATGGATTCTTTTCGCTCACTGCCTTGCAACAAGCAGAAGATCTAGTGATAAAGATATGCAAGCAAGATTCACATGCCAGCTTCCGAGTTGAAAACTATTCCCAGCACTTGGCCATTTGCCGTTTGGTGCCTGGACATGGTGGGCACTTTCAAGCCAGCTAGAGGCAACATAACCCACATCTTGGTCATGGTTGACAAGTTCACCAAGTGGATCAAAGTGAAGCCTATCCGGAAGTGTGATGGGAACGCGCTATGAGCTTCCTAAAGGATATCATTCTAAGATACGGCTACCCACATGGGATCATCATAGACAATGGAACAAACTTTGCTGAGGGAGCCTTTGCCAGGTTCTGCAAGGAGAAGCGGATCCAGCTAGACGTTGCGTCAGTCGCGCATCCGGCTTCGAATGTGCAAGTTGAAAGAGCTAATGGCATGGTTCTTTCCGGGGTAAAGCCAAGACTAATGGAGCCATTACAGTGAACCCCTGGTTGTTGGCTGGACGAGTTTCCGGCGGTGTTGTGGAGTCTAAGGACTACCGCTAACCGATCAACCGGATACACACTGTTCTTTCTGGTTTATGGAGCTGAGGCCGTGTTGCCCACTGACCTTGAGCATGACTCACCCAGAGTAACCCTCTATACTTAGGCAGAGGCAAGAGAAGCCCGAGAAGACGATGTGGACCTGCTCGAGGAGGCAAGAGAGTTAACTATGTATCGCTCAGCTGTATATCAACAGAATCTGAGAAGATTTCTTAGCCGGAAAGTAAGCCCAAGGTTTTTCCGAGAAGGAGACATGGTCCTTAGGCTCGTGCAGCGGACAGCCGGGATGCACAAGCTATCCCCTTCGTGGGAAGGGCCTTTCATTGTGAGCAAGGCTCTCCACAATGATGCCTATTATCTCATCGATGCATAGGCACCACAGAAGAACAGGGCGGATAAATCCGGAGAAGAATCCAAGCGTCCCTGGAATGTAGCTCTACTCCGTCGCTTTCATTCCTAAGCAAACTTTGTATGTATCTCTTCAACCGAGCTAAATTCCAAGTCGGCACTCCGAATTGAACTCGGGGACTGCCGGTGCTAAACTTGCTCTGTGTTATTTATTGTATTTTCTTTGCCTACTCGGTTCTTCTACTCAAAATTTCACGTCTACGCTTAGTAGTGTGTTGAAACCTAAGGGCCAACTCTTCGACTCTGTTGTTGTCCGCAACCCGGCTTCATGGCAAGCAAGAGAACAAGCTAGAGGTCAATGAACACATGAAAAAACTGCTAGGGAAAGAAGAGTACAACAACCGAGTAGTCTTTCTTTCTGCGTTTTTGGCTAAGTGCTAGGCAGCGTTAATATTCAAATATCAAAGTGGTTAAGTATCAGAAACTTGGTATTTGAAATCTTGTGACTCGACTTCCAAAAAAGCCACAAGTGGCAGGTAAGAGCAAAGACAGAAGAACCAAGTGGATGAAAAAAGCAACTCGGGGACTTGCATCTTAACGCAATCCGGCATTGAGCCAGTCTTGATAGCAAACTAAATAAAATTGAGTAGCACAAGGAACCTTAAAGTATTTGTTACATCTGCACCCGGCATACCGGGGATCTGATAAGTGTTCAAGGATAAAAACTGCAGGAACCTAAGCCACTGTTGAGGTGGTGGAGTTGGTCTCGGTGTTGGTCGGTTTTGCGGACTCGGAGATGGGAGTAGCGGCTGCAGGCTCGGATGCGACATTGGTGGCCTGAGCAGCGGAGTCACTAGGTGAAGGAGCGGGCTCGGAGGCGGTGTTCTCGGTTGCAGCCTCAGTTGCGCCCAACTCGGGAGCTGGAGTGTCGATCACCATATCGGTGGTGACAGCTTCATCCTGGGCAGTAGGCTGCGACTCTTCCAGGACTTCATTAGAGCCAGCCCCTGGCTTGATCACTTCCTGGTCCACCTCCGTCCCGGACTCCTCACCAGCGTTGCGCTACTCGGTCTCCTCTTCTCCAGCATCGTCCTGCTCCTCCTCTTCATCGCCAATGCTGTTGTCTTCACTGGCATCGCCATCATCCTCAGCCTCATCCTCTTCATCTTTTTGACATCGGTATTCGGCTCCGTGGGGCCGTCGATGTACTGTTGTATTTCTGCATAGGAGGCAAGCTCGTAGGCAACCTCTTTCCAGCGCAAGATGCACTCATCCCGTTTGGTCCATTTCGAGTCATTTCGGAGGGTGCTGATCCTCTCAAGATCAAGATTTTCATACCACGAAAGCACAAAGTGTAGGGCTTCATCCGCACCAGCCTGGGCTGCGGAGGCGTGCCACTTCTTCAGCTCCTCCTTGACATGGTTCAGATCAGCAGCCATCTCATTGATAGTTTTCGGAATCTGCTTCACGGGCCAGAACAGTTTATGCAGCTTCATGGCAGTGGAAACAATGAAGGCACCCATGCCGTTGAGGGCGAGAACCCGGGTCTTGATGCTCTCGATGTGATGCTCCATGGTGGCCGAGTCGTCCATGTTAAGGCCTAGGGATTCCCTCAGTCTCCTAGCCTTCTCCACAGCGGTCTCGGCAGCAGGGTTGAGATCCGGGAAGGTATCTAGTGCGGGGATTGCTGGGATGAGTCAGAAGGGGGAACCGAGAAGAAGAAAAAAAGAAAGGAAGAAGTGAGAGAATGAAAACCGAATAGAGAGTGGCGGTAACTCACAGCTCAGCTCCAGCACAAGGGCCCCTAGTCGGCGCGTCCAATTTTCAGCAAGCCGGATGTGCTTATCTTGGAGACTGCGAGAATCATCCACCATGACCTCGAGAGATTGATTTCTTTCTCTCAGAGACCTAATCTTCCTCTCGAGCTCCAGCTTCTCCGCAGCTGCCAGATTCAGAGCCTCAGTCTTCTCATTCCCGGCCTCCAGCGCAGTCTTGAGGGCATCTGCAAGATCAAGTTTGAGCTTGGCAACTTCAACCTTCTCGGCGTCCAAGTTCTTCTCGAGCTGGGCCTCTCGGGCCTGCACCTGCTGCTGCACCTCGGGCGGGGTGAGGCACCCCTGATGCTGTTCGCGGAAGGTCTTGTAATCTTCTACGAGAAGAGCAACATGTTTAGCAGTGTAACCAAGCAAAAGAAACTAAGTGAAGGGAAAAGGAGGATTGACTCATGTTCCAGAGAGGAAATTTTACTCTGCGCAGAGTCCACCATGACTTCACAGTCCTAGTGCCTCTCGACGAGCGCCTTGAGTTCACCTGCAGAGAAGACAAATATTGAGCAAAAGAAAAAATGGAGGTAAACAGAAAACGCACAAACCAAATTGCTAAGTACTTACTTTCAACAGAGGACATTTGATGGTAGTGTCTGTGGCATGCTTCTCCAAAGCGTCCTTGTCGCTCTTCTCGAACTCCAGCACCCAGTTTCTATCTATGATGGCCTAGTGCGACCATAGAAGCTAACGAAAAACCTTGGTCCGGGTCTCAGTGCACTCCTGCAGAGAAGAAAAAAGCATTGTGAGTTGGAAGATTCAGACCGAGTAGATTGCAACTCGGTTCACCATTATCTACTCGGCCCAAATCTCGGGGACTGGATGGTAGATAAAGCAATGTCTAAAAAGAGGAAGGTTGGCAACTCGGAAAGCAACTAGGAAAAGTCAAAAAAGGAAAGGCACTTACCCGGTTGGTCTTTTCAGCATCTTGGGCAGCTTTGCGCAGGCAGAACAGCTTATGCGCCTGGGTGCTGCTAGAGGAGGACATCGGCATTGTAACAGGACCATCATCGTCCTTGTTCCACATATGCCGATAGTTGTCGATGTTTTTCAGCTGCACACCGTCCCATTCGGGGCGGCCAAATCTCTTGTTGTCCCAGTCTTTCTCGATGTATCCTATCCGGTCAAGGATAGTGTCTACATCTTCTGGGAACTCTTACTCATCATCTCTGGTGGGAGTTTCATCTCGGATAGTCAGGGAAGTGTTCTTGCCCTGGGATCCGGAGCGGACCAGGGCCTTCCGCTGCTTTAGCTCATCCAACCGTTTGGCCTCTCGTGCCATCTTGATCTTGTGCTTCTCCTGCAACTCAACCCAATGATCCGGGAAGCTCGAAGGCTTGGTGGTGCCACTAGCACCCGAGCCGGGAGCTTGTTCTTCAGCAGGGGCAAATTTGATGTTGGTCTGTACCAGTTTGGTGTTCCGATTAGGGGCCTTAGCCTGCTTGGGCTTCTTGAGTGGCGAATCGATCTTCTTGGGTGGCGGTAGCTGCTGTGCGGGTTGCCCGCCTTGCTGAGCACCTAGCAGCACGTACTCTGAGGTCTGAGGGGTCAGCTGCCGCTTCTCGGGTGGTTGCGGACCAGTCTGCCATGCGCCTCGCTTGGGTTGCACCCTGGTTGGTTGCGAAGCCGTCTTTGCTACTGAGGGTGCTGGCTGTTTCTTGGAGATTGGCTCGAGAGCCTCCTGCTGTGGTGTTGGCATCTTCTTGGGTGGCGCCTGTGGCTGTCCAGCTGGCGCAATTTCGGGCATGGCTTGGCCTTGGGGCGTTGGCTGCTCCACAACCCGTTCCTGCTCGGCATGGATCTCTTCCCGCTGCTCGACAGCGAAATCCGGTCGCTCCATGGAGGAGTCGTCTTGCCGCTGCTGGGCAGCAGGATCCGATCGCTCCATGGCGGAGTCGTCTTGCTACTGCTCGGTAGGGGTGTCTCTGGGCTCCTCAGCGGAAGCCGCTGGCGGTGATGGTGGTTTCTCGGTAGTTGGCTCATGGGCAGCGTGTTGAGAGTTGGGCTGCGGCTGATAAGGAATTCGTTCTGTCCCCATCTCGGCGCCAGTGTTCTCAGCACCGAGATCGTGCTCTTCCCTAGGGGGAGAGGACATCTGCGTCCTGCCCTCTGGCTGTTTGTCCCCATCATCGTCGGACAGGTTCATGACTTCTTAGGGCGCACTTGTCTTGGGGGGTTCGTCGGTGGCCTCAGCATCGAGTGCATCACTGAAAAGAGGCAAGAAGAGAAGAAACAAAATCAGAGGGGTGCGAAGGAAGAGAGCAAAAGGAGAACACAGAAGATTGTGAAATGCGAGTGAGAAGGGAAACTCGGAAGCACTTACCCGTCAACAGTGGGGCGCCTCTTGCGCGTGGCATTCTTCTTGCCAGCCTTCATCTTTATCTTCTTGGGAGGGGGCTCCAGTGCTCCGCTGCCCGCTCTCTTCTTGGTTCCGGTGGGGGCGGCAATAGAAACGGGTGCCATGTCAAGTGGCTCCTCCCCCTCCTCCTCCTCCACCAAGTCGTCCGGGCTGCGATGAACAAGTATGCAAGTAAGAAATGAGAAATGTCAAAGTACGAAGTGAGGTGTGAGGTGCACGCAGGTGAACTCGGTCACCTTCTTCATCATCAGACCAGTCACGAATAGAGGTATAATCTCGGGACATACCGTCTTGGCCAGCACGAGGGATACAGAGCGTATCCTGGATGTCAAACGCCTTCGCGTCGTCCTCGGTCCTGTCCGGCTTCCAGTTCCTCTTGAATACGGGATCATCCTCCTTTTTCTGACGAGCGATGAGATGAAAGTGCAAACACAAAGCACGGTAAGCTAAGTCTCGACAGAGGAGTTATACTCGGTCTAGCGTGCAATCATAAAGCACAAAGGACTAAGGCCTAGAAGAGGAAAACGAGTAGAAATTATACTCGGCCTAACATGCAAACAGGAAGCATTTACGACTAAGTCTTAAGTAGGAAAGCAGATGGAGGCTCTACTCTGAACAGCATGCACGCATAAAGCATAATAAGCTAAGTTCTAAACAGTGGAACTCTATCCGGTATGAAATGCATACATCAAGCATATTGGGATAATCCCAAGGAGAAAAGTCCAAGGTACTTCCTATTCGGTATGAAGTGAATAAATGGGAGTTAAGATCAACTAAGTGTGCTGAGAGGAATACTTACTTACGGAATGGGCTTACTGCGGCTATGCGACACAAAGCCGTAGAACCAAGTCTCCGAGAGCGTAACCCTGAGGATGGACTTGGCCCAGATCGCCACCTCCTCCTTGGTGAGCTCGAAATGTGGTCCGAGTACAGTTCCGGGCACCGCCCATGTAGCACATCTTGTGGACTCTTTCCTGGAGAGGGAGTACTCGGCGCTCTACCCAGCAGGCGACCGGATCGTCTTTGAGGATCCCTTCCTCTACCAGCTTGTGCAGGCGGTCGTCAGCCTGGTTGACATCCCTCAGCATCCTCCTGGGATGGTAGTAGCCCCAATTCCGCATCTCGATTGGGGGCGCATCCTGGAACGTTGGCAACTTGATGATGTCCACCGCCTCCTCGCCCTTTGCGGGTTGGGTTCTTCACAAAGAGGAACCCCCTCTGCCATTTGCGGCAGGTATCTAGCCCGAGTACCCGCGGGTGAATACCCGTGGGACGCTCGAGCATCTTCGCGGCACCCGTATGAGTCATCTCTTTCCGGGCGATTTGGTTTGAGGGGTTAGGAACAACTGTTGGTAGAGGAAAAAGTATTTGGCCCAGGTGTCTACCGCGGGGTAGACACCGAGGAAGGCTTCGCAGCAGGCAGCATGGGTGGAAAGCATAGCGATGGCGTTGGCGAGTAGGTGGTGCGGCTGGAGGCCAAAATGGCGCAGGAAGTCTTACATGAACTTGGAAATGGGAAGGCCAAATCCGCGTTTGAAGTGACTCAAAAATACCACATACTCACCGGGGCCGGGAGTTGGGACGAGCTCCTTCCGGGCGGGCGACAGATGACGCCGGGAGGGACCCGGCGTGTGTTTACAAGCCACTGGCAATCCGACGCTTTCACGTCGGAGCCCTCCCAGCCGGCGCGCAGCGGCGCGGCATCCTCCTCGTGCAGATCTCCCGCGGCGGCATCGAGCTCCATGATTCTTCTTCCGATGAGGAAGCGGTGGCGAGGAAGAAACGATTACTGCAGAGCGCGCGCCGACGCTCACGGTGAGAAGCGGAGGCGAAGAAATAGCAGAGATGGGGGAAGTGGCGAGGAAGAGGAGACAGAGGGCGGCGCGGGGGTATTTAAACCTCCTCGAGCGCAGTTGCCACTTATGATTAATCGTGGGAAAGATCGTGTGGCGCGGGAGTTAACACGCCCGTTAGAAATGCACACAGCGAGTAAATCGCGCGTAATGGGCACAGTTAATCCCACGACGCAGATCGTGGGCTATCGAGTGCCCGCGTGACGTGACACGACGGCCTGTGGGCCCACAATACAGAGACAGATGCGTGCTGCCTCGCCAGAACCGAGGCGTCGCGGGCACGGTTGCGTGACACTTGCCTAGTCTGGACACGCAAAGATGAAACCACTCTGAGCGGTAGGACTTTTTGGAAATTTGGCTAAGTGTTGAGTTCTCGGTTGGGACCAAGAGTGCTTGGTCTACTCGGCACGATGATGAAAACTACGAAAGATCACATTGGTGGGAATCCGAGTTGAGATGATTACTCGGCTATAGCTCATTAAAAGAAAGTATTTTGGTTTAAACTGGCAGGGCCCAACGCCCAAGTTCGCCGGACTCTACCAGCTTCCGGGACTAATGTCGGGGGCTACCCCCGAGGAGGGGTAAGGCTGGTGTTAAACATTGCTCAAGTTACGGTTTCGCCGAGTAGGCGGCTACCCGGTACCCGGTAGCCGGTAGACGCTATTCGGTGGGAAGTATTGAAGGCCAAGAGAAGATGATGAATGATGTTCTGGATCAACCGGGTAGAGCTCGGGTGATCCGAGTAGATGAGAAGCTATCCTACTCGGGCAGAAAGTCAATTGAGCTGTTGTGGGAGATCCCGCGTATCCAAGGACCGTACCGGCGTGCGGTTCAACGTACTATGCGCCTGGTTATCCGCGTTAAGACATGGGAACAGTACGGGTGGGTACCTGTCAAGTCCTGTCACTAACAGGGGGACAGGATATATAAGTGACCTACCCTAAGGGGCTGACAGGGTGGACAAGACCTGTCAGCCGGACGGCGCGGCGACTTTCGGCAACGGCGTCAGCGGGAACACGGAGGCGTGCGCCGTTCTCACAGTAGAGGTGTCCCATCTGTACTTTATATTCTTAGTATAGTGGCTGGCTACCAGTATATAAGGTGGCCAGCCCCCTCCTGTGAGAGCGACATTGGTTCTGAGCGCCTTTATTGCGAGGCTTGGTAGTTAAGAGAGAAAACAGTAGGGAGAGCTCAGTGCTGGCTACTCGGCAAAGTGTGATCGGCTGAGACATTGTAACTTCTGTACTCTGTGGAGCATTATACAGAGAGATAGGCAGGAGTAGGGGTGTTACCTCCACACGAGGGCCCCGAACCTGGGTAGATGTTGTTGTTTGAAGTGTTTCTGAGCGCGTCTACTCGACGTGCGATCCCTCCCCGAATACCTACAGCGTCCATCGGCGCCAACTTTAGCCATCCCATGGCATCTGTCTTCTCCACACCACGACAGCATGATAGCTCAAAAATAAAGGTACTTATGTTGTGTGGAAATGCTGGCTTAATTACTGTTATGCCATGTATTTTGTGCTACTATCCTAGTTGATTTGGTACATATGAACCGTGCAGATTAGGAACATTAAAGTCAAGCGTACATATGGTAGGACAAAGATGCCTCCTAGTGGACATGGTTGTAAACGCAAATGCGTCAAGGCCCATCATGAGCATGTAGTTGCCCATGTCCATCCGTATGCAGATGACGAACTCAAGCGACCAGTGGTCCAAGACGAAGAGGCAGCTCCCCAAGGCTAGCAGGAAGCTTCCCAAGGCGAGCAGGCACTTGCCCATGGCCAGCTGGAAGCTGCCCAACAGAAGGAGGAGGCTGACCACCGTGAGGAGGTAGCCGCCCAATGCGAGCAGGTACCTCCCTACGATGAGATGCCATGTGTGCAAGGCGAGCTGCCACCATTTCTAGGCGAGGGGCAAGGTTCCCATGTCGAGGAGCAAGGTGCCAGCAACGAAGAGTAAGTTCCCACGTCGATTGCATACTCTACGAGGGGCCATCTGCGGAGGGAAATCCAAAATGCAGAATACCAATTCTAGGAATGCCACAATTTCTGTAGATTACCCATGTGAAGACATTGTTTCGAGTGGTGCGGCTGGGAGGAGAAGAAACATGTCCAAAGGAAACAGGATCATAATTGTTATTCCTCTGGGAAAGACAAGGCCAGGGGACCCAAAGGTTGCGTCCATGTATGCTACTGCGTGTTCATTAGCTGTGAAGCACACTGTCCCTATCTTCCCACATTGGAAAGAGTACAAGGGAAGGGAAGATATATTTTCGTCCTACCACGGTCATGTGTCCGTAAGTTTTGTAACCCAACCTTCCAGTTCATTCCATTGCTATTCATATAACTGAAAAGTGCTCTTTCTTTTGTTTCAGTCAAAGTTTCATCTGAATCCCAGAGACCCTGTTATTTGTCAATCTCTTCTGATGCATCTCAAGAACTGTACAAGACAAAGAGGCCATATTCTGAAGCAAGAATTTTGTGACAGTGTTAGAGACAAGAGTAGAGTTGTACAAACGCCTACTGATGCAGTTGGACACATGAGCAAAGCAGAATGGTGTAGGCTAGTCGATAACTGGTCCTCAGTCAGGAAACAGGTACTGTCTTTGTTCACTCTACCTTGCCACTGTTTCTATTCCATATCCTGGACTGTGTCTAATCAGTTCATACTTCGTTTATGTAGATGGCTTGTATGAAAGCCAGGCAAAGCAGATAGGCCATCCAGTTCCATAGCGCCATAGGTTCTCGTAGCTACGAGGTTTGCTGCGACATGGGGGAAGATGCCTTTGAATTGTTCAAAGCTACGCACAACAGCAAGACATGTGGATTCTCTTTGCCCGTGAAAAGAGCAATTGTAAGTCCCTCAGAATTCTGTTTATCTCTGGGATCAACAATTACCTCAATAGATTCTTCTAGATACGTACTGATGCTTTCCTTCGTGAATTATGATGCAAACTCCTGTAGTCAGCTATTTCACCTATGTTGTCATCTCATAGTTCATGCACATGCATGCTGCTTGCTTGTCATCTGCTAGTTCATCTATCCTTGTGAGCTGCTATTTTCATCTATGTTATGTACATGCTTCTCGTCTGCTATTTTAAGCCATGTTTACTTACATGCCTATCTTGTGATGTTTTTCATTTATGTTACTTACAAGCTCGTCATGCGTGCTTAATTGCTTGTCATCAGCTATTTGCATATTTGTTATGTACAATCTTGTTGCATGCTATTTTTCATACATGTTACTTACATGCTTGTCATGATACCAATGTTCCTTACAAGCTAGTTCACCTTCTATTTCATCTAAAGCTTTTACATGCTTTATAGGAACAAATGCAATATCATATGCTAGAACCTACTCCAGTAGATGGCGCTGTCCAGGAACCTCTTTCTGCCACCGAAGCTGTCGCTGCCGTGCTGACCAAGAACCGTCTAAAGTCTTTGTTCCTGAATACCATAGGTGGGGTCACAACCAGTGCAAGAGCAAAAAAGTGTTAGCTTCACCTTAAACTTGATCATGAGAGAAAACAGAGGCAAAACCTGCAGTCTGTAGTTGATGAGTTGAAGCAGGCCAAGGAACAAGCTGATGCAGATAGGATGAAGCATCGACAAGAATTGTTGTGTATGACAGAGGAACACAAAGGTATGAAGAAGAGTCATGAAATGTACAAAACCCTTATTGGTGGCATGTTGGAAGTTCATCCGAGATATGGAACTAAGTACCCTTTGTGAAACCGCTTGTTGTCTGTTGAACTGTATTAGACTGCCTTTGCTCGCGAGCTATGTTGTGACCTTATTCGTAATTTATGTATTTGTTGTGTTTGCTTTGCTGTGAAAACTAGTATAGTATTTTCCATTCTTATGAATACGAGGACACGTGGTACTATATGGTAGTTCCATGAGGCGGCACCTTATTGGATGGAAATCGCGACGAAAAAAACACGTCACGGAAACGTTTCGACGTGGACATGCCGTGTTGGTACACGTGCTGGCTCATGATTCGCGACGTCTTACAACGAACTAAAACATCACACCGTCGGACAACGTTATAAATTCGTCTAGAATAAGCGTATACGTGGAACATTATGAGAGCGGCACGTGGCACCTTATACTGCTTGAACCTGCAACGAGAAAATAAACATCGCACATGTTATGACGTCATTAACGGACGTAACGGTAGTTCCAATCGCGACGTTTTTAAAATGTCAAGACGATGATGACGTCAGGAATGGTAGAGGTGATGTCAGCGAAGCCCGTGACGGGTAACGGAAAAAACGATGCCATGTGTACCGACACTGCGACGAAAAAAAACGTCGCTCCTTGTTGGGCCTTGTGCTGAGCCGGCCAGTAGCTCGCGACAGTTTAGTGTTCATTTAATCGTCACAGAATCGTCCGTCGCGTAAACCGTCGCGTATGGCCCTTAGCGACGGTTTGGAGCCCATCCGCAACGGTATTGAAACGTCCCAGACCACGCGGAATTTTGTAGTGTTACACCACCACATGCTACACATCCTACTTCTGCTGAATATGAAAATACTTCTGATACCTTTGATGGTGCTTCTACTGTGCTTGATGAGAGTGGTTCTCTCGGTCCTTTCTTAGTTGCTACTATTGCTAAAGCTAAAAATATTGCAAACACTGAAACTCCTGATAAAAATCTTGTTACTCCTGCTGTTTCACCTAAGCTTATAGAGAACCCTAGTGATGATTTAGATGATTCCTATATTGATCTTAATGATGATCTTATTGATGAAATATATGCTATGAGTCTTATTGAAAGTTGTGCTGTTAAATAAAAATTATCTCCTGATACTAAGCTTGCCACTTCTCCCATTAATATTAGGGATAAGGATTATGATTTCTCTCTTGATTTATCTTATATATCTATTATTGAGAAAGAACCTTTTTGTGGTACTGAAAATGAAAGTGCTATGAAACATATGAATGAGCTCTCCTCTCTGAGTAGTTTGTTCTCTGATGATCTTAAGAAACGTAGCTACTTTGTTGCTAAAATATTCCCTTTCTCATTAAAAGATGGTGCTAAAACTTGGTTTAATAATTTGTCTGCTCGATCTATTGATAGTCCTATTGGTTTGGTTAATGTTTTCTTTCAGAAATATTTTCCTGCTAGTGCTCAACATGCTGCTTTACAAAATATATTTAATTTCAAGCAATTAGAAGAAGAGAAATTTCATGTATCTTGGGCAAGGTTATGTTCTTTAGTCAGGGCTACACCTGGGCATAAGCTAGAAAATAATAAACTTCTTGATATATTCTATAATGGACTAATTATTGAATCTAGGACATACCTGGATAGTTGTGCTGGTTGTGTTTTCAGGCAAAGAACTCTAGAAGAAGCTGAGGAATTAATGGCTAAAATAAGTCAAAATAATGATGATTGGACTATGATTGAGCCTGAGCCGACTCCTACTCCAATATCAACAAGAACACCAACACCCAAGAAGAGGGGAATGACTGAATTAAATGATGAAGTGATGAGAGAAGCCAAGAAATATCTTAAAGAGAGGGGTATTAAATCTGAAGATGTGAAGAATCTTCCACCTATGGAAGAATTATGTAAGCCAATCCCTCACTCATCCACCATTGAGGTACACTCTCTCCAATATTTTTATAGTAGAGATATTCCCTATAACAAACCTCCTGATCAATGTTTAGATGAATTTCATAATTATGTTATCAAGCAAGATAATTTTAATATGAGAGTGCAAAATCACCTAATGGAAAACTCTAGAGATATTGATAATTTGCATGGTATTATAGAAAGAACCTCTAATGATGTTAAAATGCTTGTTAAACATTTTCAAATGGTTCAAACTCAAATTGATCAACTTGCTAAAGTGCAAAAAGATTTGCTAGTTAATCCTTCTAAAGAAAAACATGCTTATGAAATAAGAACTAGAAGTGGTATTGCTACACAAGATCCTTTATATCCTGAGGGACATCCTAAAAGAATTGAACAAGATTCCCAGCAAACTAATGATAATGTTATTCATACTAAGAAGAAAAAGAAGAAGAAACATAAAACTGATGTAGAATCCTCCGAACTTTCTAAAGATCCTAATAGTATATCTATCTCTAATGCTGAAACAGAATGTGGTAATGAAAAGAATGATGCTTCTGATAAAGAATAACCTGTAGCTGAACATGAAAAGCAAACTAAAACTGCAAAGTATACTAAGGAAGATTTCATTGCTAATAAACACGGTAATGAGAGAGAACCTTGGGTACAAAAACCAATGCCTTTTCCTAATAAGAAACACAAATCTAAGGAAGAAGAACATTATAACATGTTTTGTGAATGGACGAAACCTTTGTTCTTGCAAATTCCTTTAACTCATGTTATTAAATTGCCTCCTTATGGAAAATATATGAAAGATATTGTCTCTAACAAAAGGAAGATTCCTAATGAGGAAATCTCCATTATGCTTGTTAATTACTCTTTTGATGGCAAGGTTTCTGAGAAGCTTGGAGATCCTGGTATACCAACTATTCTCTATTCTATTAAAAATAATTATGTTAGAACTGCTTTGTGTGATTTGGGAGCTGGAGATAGTGTCATGCCTTTTACTCTCTATAAAAGACTCCTCCTAGAAAAATTGATACCAACTGATATATCTTTGCAAATGGATGATAAGTCTACTGCTATTCCTGTGGGTATATGTGAGGATGTTCCTGTTCAAGTTGCTAATAATTTTCTGATATTAACTGACTTTGTTGTGTTGGAAATGCCTGAAGATGATAATATCTCCTCCTTGTCACACCACTCCCTCTAGATCCTAATTGCATATCAGAATCAAAAGCCCCCTCCCTAATCCTCCAAATCGACGACAACTCGCATGCGCTCACCGCGGATGAATGCCTCATTGAGCCGCCTACTCGGGATACCTCAAGGTCCGATTCTTCCTCCCTGCACTCCCTCTTAGACCATCTGAGCTCGTGTGCCCCCTAACTCGTGGTATGTTTCCTCGTAGGTGCGGCATCCACGAACACCTAGCACGGCGGCCACGGGACCCCTTCGAATCCTCGCATGTTGTCACCTCCGTCTGGATCCAATGGCACCACGGGCTCCACGGCGTTCTCAGGAGCCTTTTTCTGCTCGCGGCGTTTCCAGGCGGCCACCAGAGCTCCCGACGGCGAGCTCCATACTCCGCAGCAGTGGCCGGTGCAGACGCCGCCGTTGTTTTTGGTCACCGGCGGTTGGCCCAGTCGTTAGTGGTTTGATTTTTTTTGCAGGCGGGATAAATTCGCGGGCCGGCCCAGGAGCTTCCCGGCTTGGCGCTGCGCAGATCTGGCCCATTTCATTTTTTCTGCAGGTTGATTTCTCCTTTTCCTGCAGAACCCTTTTCTGCTGCACTAGTTTAATCCATTTAAAAATGCTTAACCTACAAAATTTACCAAACTAAAAATCACAGTGGTAGATCTAAAAATTCCTAACAACCTCCAACATGTAGATCTATATTTTGTGCTGTATTTTAGGAGTAATAAAATAAATGGCAGAAGCACTCTGTTTCACCTTTTAAATCATAACTTGAGTTTTATGTATCCAAAACATGCAAACTCAACTGTTCTGAGTAACCCTTGATAATGTCTATCTGTGGCATTTGGCTTTTTGTTGAATTGAGTTGTGGTGTGAAAATGACGTGCATGTTAGTTTTAAGGCAGAGAGCACTTCTGTAAATTGTTTAATTTTATTGGTGATGAATTTTGATGTGAATCTACTTGTGTTGGTTTTCTAGTGACTAGGAGCACCTTATACTAGATTTTCATGATTTTAGTAGTAAGATAATAGGCTTGGTGCATTATTTAGTGTTTGGCCTTTTTCTGCATATTATTGCTATGCCTTTGTTAAATTGCGTGTTATATTGTTTTTGTTATAAAATTGATTCCTAGCATGTGTAGGGTATTAATTCATGTTTGAGTTGTTCTTTGAGTGTGACACTAGCATGTTAGGACTGTTGTGTGAGAAACCATGGTGGTTAGGATTTTATTCTCATAGGGTGTTTTCCTAGTATAAATAGGTTACATATTGCTATTCTTCTTATTACTATGATGACTTGAATAAATGCTTTAATATAGTTTTCCATATCATAGCTACTGTTATTACAGCATATTATACTTGCTTGCATGCTTGAGTGAGCTCTAGATCAATCTTTCATGCTATGATAGTTTTAGATGATTTTCTGCCATAAGTTGTTATTTGCATGCTTAATTTTTGAGGCATTGATTAGATTGTTATTTTGATATTAATAGCATGTATAGGTGTTGTTTTCTCTGTTATTTGGATGCAATCTTATATATCTATCAATTTTGAATAAACCTTGTTTAATGATCTCTTATGGTTATGCATGTATGCATGTCTAAATAGCCCCTTTTGCATCTCTAGTTTTCGTGGTTATTTTGCTTCATGATTATTTTCATGTATTGATTGATGCCATGATTTCTTTTGTGATTGATTTGTCTCTGTTATTAGGTTTCTTAGCTACTGGTTATATTATTCCTCCATGTTTAGAAAAGCATGTGCTACTATGGGCTTGCAGTATTGCTTGTTAATCTTTTCCTATGTATGTGTAGTTGTTTCTAGATTGTTTTCTGGATATTTTGTTCATCCTCATGAATGACCAGAGAGTCATTTAACCTTATTTGGGCATGATATGATAGTGGCACACACACTAAACTCATGCCATTTTGGTTGAGGATCCATAGCACCTATTCTAATGTTATTCATGTGTGTTTTCTGTGCATGTTTTGCTCGTTGGTGTGCACCATAGTAATATTTTTTGTGAGTGTACTTGTTTGATGAAATGCTTGCTATATGTTTACTCTTTGCCAATTGCTTTCCTTTGTTTGGTTCCGATTGGGTGTTTTCCTTTTTGAGTTTACGACGTTAGATAACGATGACGGTACTATCTCCCGGAGAGGTTTTTATTGCAACTCTTGTTTATTTCAAGAGAAAGACCAAGACCAGTGTCAAGGCAAGCCACTCTAAATGCTTGCTTGTTGTTTACTTATCATTATATATTATGCATGTCTTACTTCTGAAGTTTTACAAAAGTTTGATTCAAAATCTATTTTCTTAGTGGGCTATGCCGCTGTCTTTATTATGTATCTAATATGCTTTATCCACTATATAATCTTGGAGTTACCAAGCCCTTTAGATATTTTAGTATCATCACTTAATGAACTTAAGTCCCTTAGTGGACATTTTAACTTGATGTTTTTGGAACAACAAAAGCTTTGGAAAAACCCCGAGGAAAGATGGGACCTTGTCCGAGGGAGGTATGTGAAGGAGGAAATGTTTTCAACTTGTTTTTCCAAAAATGAAACATAACCTAGTCTTCGCCGGACAACCAAGTCGTGCTGCCACATTACCCCAATATGGGAACGGGGTCTAGCTAAAAGCTTGTCGATGTTAGTCCGTGTCTACCTAAATGTGCTATAGGGGTTAGAGTCCACCGAACCGAATTGTCGCCAGAAAGGAAAAACATGGGACATTCATAGTGTGGGGATTAAGTTCGCCACCGGTTGCAACAGTTGGGTCTCCAGTCATGGCGGTATGTTGTTAGGGGAAAACGGATCTATACGGCTGACTACCTCGGTACCGGGGAGAACAAACCCAGTTGAAGAGGTAGCCATTTACTAGCACTTGCATAGTGGATAGCTAGGACCAGTTATCGGATGGTTGCATACTGTCTTGGATAGTCTGTGGTTGTTCACGACGGATGTACTGGATCTTGTGGATTGTGTACACCTCTGGAGAGTAAAACTATTCGGAATAGCCACGTCCTCGGATATGGACAGTTGAATGACCATGTAGCTAGCATTGTGTCAATGTTTTCGAAAAGCTAGAAAAGTGTTTTGGAATTTGTACCTGGGAGGTACGTGGAAAGGGAATGATTGTACCTTTGAGGTACAGGATAAATGATGCTCTTGAAGATGTGATCTTCCAAGAAGTTTTGCAAACAGAAACTTTTCTTCTATTTAAAATGCTTTATCAAAACCTTGTGGACATGCAATATCTACAAGAGAAATGAAATATCTTTTGAAGTATCTTCTTCAACAAAGAAAAATAAAACTTGTGCAACTATGATGGGTCTTAAATTCATCATAGCTAGTTGACCTCTAATTACAGCCTTCATACCACCTTTATATGCATACTTGCATGTTTAGCTTTCATTTGGGGTGTCTTGCGAGTACAATCCAATGTACTCGTAATGGTTTCGTCCCTGGCTATCGTCTTAGCCAGACTTTGAGCAGAAACCTGGAGAACCTGAAGAAGATGGTGTCGCTGGTGGCTATGCGAACTAGGAACGTCTCCGAGTCAGTAGCCTGTAGGTAGTCAAGGCATGACTGGGGTTTACCACAAGTGTGTTTTGTAGACTTCCGCTGTTTAGTGTGTTTTCTTGCCCTGTGTGGCAGTTGTTTTCAAATGTGTCATGTGACCAGTTATGTAAGCCGTGTATTCGTGTAGTGGATGTTGTAATCTGCAATGCCAACTCTAGTATGTTGTTCACGACTAACTGATCATGGGATCGTGAATGTATGCATACTGGAGGTCACGGACTTCTAGTCTGGGGTCCCCACAGAAAGTCAAAATAAAAGAGAGAACAAAAAATAACTTTAGCTAACAAGAGCACGAAAACTCACTCGTCCTCGTCATCCTCGTCAAGGTTATCCACGTCCCAGGCGGTGAGAAACTTCAGCTGTTGGATGGAGGGAGGAAGCACATTCAGAGGAGTCGCCATAATGGTATGAGTCTCAATCTCCTCGACAGTGTCCTCACTCAAGGACCCATCTTTGGAGGTCGCCTCATCATCCCCCACTCAACGGCGCTTGCGATGCATGAGCGACTCCTCCTCCTCATCTTCTAGCTCTTCCTGCTCCTCGTTGGATTCTGCATCCGCAATGTTGGCTTCGGGAGGAGCCTCAAAGTTACTCGCCTGGAGATCCGAGCCTCCGTCATCCGCGGAAAGTGGCGGGTAGCACTTAGCCACGTCTTTGTTCTGCAATGGAGAAGAAAGAAAGAAGGAAGAAAATTCAACCAGTCGGAGTTCATAAAAGAGAGAAATAAGAAACAGAAAGCGTAAAGAGGTTTACCTTGCTCGGAGGATGCTGAGCGTCCAAAGGCATGAAAGACGGCGAGGGGCTCTCCCCCTTCTTCAGACTAGTGATGGCAGTAATTTTCTTCTCGAACACAGCATTCGAGAGGATATCGTCGCACTTGCGACTTGGTTCGTTGATACCCGAGAATTCCAACGTAGGGGTGGGCCTGTCCTGAAGCGGTTGAATCCTCCGACGCACAAAGATGCTCGCCAAATGTATTCCATTCAGCAGGGGCCCTTGATCCTTACGTCGAAGTCGCCCAAATTGCGCGAGCAGAGGGGACACGGTCTTGGATTCCTCGGATGATAGCCTTGTGCGCCCAAGATTTCCTCCGCTTCGAAATCGCGAATGGTTTGAATTCTGGGACGCCACCCGCGTCATTGTCTTTGACGTAGAACCACCTCTGGCGTCACCCTTGCACCGACTCAGCGAAATTCATCTCCAAATACGGGAATTCCTTGGCCGTCTGGATCCCGAAGCCACCAGTCTCCAACGGTTTCCCCACCTTCTCACCCGCCAGGGGCTTCTCTCGAAAGATCCTCACCTGGAAGATGGCCTTCTAGAGCCCCCAATGCGGCTGAATGCCGAGAAAGCATTCGCACACACGATGAAGCACGAAACGTGCTGCACCGTGTTGGGAGGGAGATCGTGCAGCTGTATGCCATAGACATACATCAGCCCGAGGAGAAATGGGTGGAGGGGTAAAGACATACCCCGGGCGATATGCTCCGAGAAAGCAACACGCTCATTGGCGCACGGCTTGGGCACCTCCTCCCCCTTCGCTGGCATGCGGACACGACCGGAGTCTTCTGAGGGGAGCAATCCTCCCCTCTGCATCTCTAAGACGCTATTCTTCTTCACATTAAACGAGCGCCACTCGCCCGTCCTCCTCTCCAGAGCCGTCGTAGATGCGTTGGCCGCCTCCTTGCCGGAAGCTGCAGCTACACCATGTTTCCTGCCTCTTGCCATTGGAGCTCGTCTCTTCTCACAGGGGAAGGTGGGCGCGCTAGAGGAGGAAGAAGATGGATGAAGACTGAGTAAAATGACATTTTCCCTAAGGCCCACTACTTATACTAACGCTGGATTGCTCTGAGCCGTTGATCTGCATACGTGGCACACATCCCTGCCGCCACGTGCGAACCTGAAAGGAAGAGGCGGAGGGCGGTTACCCCACACGATATTTTTACGCAAGATCGTGCATAATTACTTGAATGGAGAGTAAGGGCACCTAGAGGGGGGTGAATAGGTGCTACGACCAATTTTAATTTTTCTTCAAGATTAGGCTTGACACAAAGGTAAATTCTATAGATAATGCAACTATTGTGAATTTACCTATATGACAAGAACAAGCACAAATACAATACAAGTACAAGTAAATGGGAATGGAACGAGGTAACCGATATGAAGCACGCGGAGACACGATGTATTCACGAGTTCCTCCTTGTTAAGGGAGTACGTCTCGTCGGAGGGGTGTGAGCTCACCACAAAGGCCTACTCAACGCCACAAAGGCCTCACCCTATTCTCCGATGAACCCCGCCACAAAGGCCTAGTTCACCTTCCACTATTGATCCCCTTTGAGGCGGGAATCGAATCCTTTACAAACAAGCTTGGGGCACACACCCACAACCAAATTGGGGGCTCCCAACAATCACCAATCACCAACAAATGTAGCAATGGATTTGATGGAGGGATGATAACCTGGTAGGCTAACGCCAAGGTGTAACTCGGCCCAAAGGGCGCTGCGCAAGACCCGGCTTAGGGAAAAGGAGTTCTCTAGAAGGCCCAAGAGTGTAGGCTTCGTAACCCGGATTGTGGGTTCCGATAAGGAAACTTAGGGTTTGTAAGCAGTGTCCGGGTAGAACTCCGAGTACGCCTTGGATGGTAAGCCAGGGGGGTCCGGATATTATATAAGCCGGCCCCTAGGGTAGATTAGACGATCACGAGATATTCGAGTATCTTTTGTAACACGAGAGTTGAGATAATATATTCAGATCGGAGACTCGGCGACTCGATTGCCGGCTACCAGATCGCATATCACCATGGTTTCCCTTGAGCTAAACCCTCTCCCAAACACCAGAGTCGAATTGCCCCAAGATAAGTTACCCCCGGTAACGTCTGCCGTGATCATCCCACGACAGTTGGCGCCCACCGTGGGGCCTACGTCCAAGGGTGTTTACATCACAGGAGAAGCTCGGGAGAACATGAAGAACCTTGTCGTTGGCGAGACCTACATCAACCTCGAAGGAGAGAAGATGGTGGACGATTTTGGCTGGGGGCCAGAGTCGGATCTGCTTGAATCCTGATCTGTCATCACAATCGGCCGGGTCAACGTCTTCATCGGCATGGTACGTACGTCCGGTTCAATCCCTGATGATTTTGGATTTGATTCTGTGTCAGGAGAAGCGACCTGCGTACAGTCGGACGGAGAAGAATCGGTCGGGACGGTGGATCCGGTAGAAGAGCCCCCGCGAAGAGGGAACAGCCGGAGGAGCCGGCATGGACCCCGCGTGGCCGGGTCATGAGAGAAGATGATACCGAGTCTATCCTGCACCTGCTGGAGGACCGGTACGAGGAGGATAGTTGTGATGAGGAAGAATATGAATCTACGCCAAGCATCGTGCGCCAGGTCGCGGTCTACACGACCCCTGCAACCAATCTCAACCAGGGGGATGTGACTACGGCCACGGTCGGAGCAGCGCGAGCATTGGCCCAACAGCAAAACCCGACCGACGGAAATCCGGTTCCGGCCCGGGTTGACGGAGAGTCGGCTTCAGTTACCAGCCGGGCGGGGGATAGCGAGTTGCAGGCGAACATGTTCGGGTATCTGGCGAACCGGACGCCGGGGGCGGGTCCTTCAAATCCACAACACCCGGCCCTGTTCAATAACAACATGATCCTGGATCCCACCGTGTTAGCCACAGTCATAACCCCGGAGAACGCAGTGGCACGGGCTAGGGATCTGGATGTAGCCCGTCGTGCATTGGAGCAACAGAGGAGAGATGTGGAAGCAGAAAAGCAAGGGATAGCCACGCGCCAACGTGAGCTGGATGCATTGGAGAACCGGCTCCGGGAAGAGACAACCAGGGTGCATCAAAGGCACCAGACTAGACTACCGGCAATGGGTGGAGTCTTAAACCCGGCCGCACTATTCATCACACCTCAGGATCAACCAATCCCAGCTGCGAACCAGGGAACTGTACATCAGCCCGCAACCGGAGGAGGACAGCCGGCAAACGTGCAGGCCGGGTTACCCACATTGCAGACCGGGGTCACTGCCGGCAATACATCACCGTCACCACCACCATCACGATCTCGCACGCCGCCAGGTCACTTCAACAACCCCATGGACTATACGCAACAACAATCACATTGAATCAGATCCTAGTCAGAGAGTCACCCCACGCAGAGGAGACCCGGCGGGCGATAGATCTATTACGCACAGCAGTGGCACAGCAAGTAAATTATCCGGATAACAGGAGTGGAATCCATGGGACGCCTTATATCTGCCGGCAATACAACATCCAAACAAGTTCAGCACGGCGGAGGGCAGAGCAGCAGCAAATGCCGCCTCCTCCCCGCGTTTAGGCAGCACCAGCAGCATGAGCAGCACAAGCTATTGTGGATAGTTCCAGAGCCAGGCGAGCCGCGGCCGCGTCTGCGGTGCACGGACCAGCAGCAGCGCCACGTCCAGCCGTATGTAACATCCCAAGTATGAAAACCTACCATTTAGAATGTTTGATTTCCTGTTTAATTAAAGTATTGCATCATGTCATCATATTGTTGCATTTGTTTCTTTTGTTTTGCGTCTGTTATTCTTTGTTTTTCATAATGAAACTCAAAAACTGTCAAATGCTTTGTTTTCATACTTGCTCTGTTACAACTTTTGGAATAAAAATCACAAATAAAAACAACCCAATTGTTCTCATTTTATTCCATGCTTAATCAACAAATAAAATGGTGGTTTTATTTAAAGTAAACAATTCTAAATTGCTTTCAAAATTCAATCAGAAACATTTCAAACAACACCCAAATGCAACTTATAAAATCAGAATTATAACCAAACCAATTGTCCATTTTAATCATTAGGGTTCCCCCTAATAAACATGTTGATTTTAATAAAAACCAAATAAGAAGCAATTCTTTCAAATATTGACTTAAATTACAAAACAGTAATTAAAAATTAATCTTTTACAAAACCAACCTTGGCATTTGTTTTCTTTTAACCTAACTAGCTAACACTAATTTTTCTAAAATTTCTATTAACCTAAAAACCATCTTTTTCTTCCATTTTGGTTTTCTGCAAAAAAAAATAAAACAAACAAAAAGGAAAACAAAACTTACCTGCGAAGGGGGGGGGGGGTCCAAAGTGGCCCAGCCCACTTGCTGGCGCGCTTGGCCCGCGTACCGTTTCGACGCCGCCAGCGTCGCCTTCTTCCTGTACGGCGTCCATCCGCCGGTGCCACCGCGGCAGAGACGCGAGCTGACGGCGATCCGTTGATCCCGAGGCCCTATAAGACCCCCTAGGGCAGCGCCGCGCAGCCCTAGACCTAGCCCTACTCCCTATCCTCTCCAGGCGCCGCCATCGTTCTCTCTGTCGCCGCTCGCCTCTCTGTTCCTTCCTCACCGACGAGCTCGACCTGAATCCTCCACGATCGCCACCGCAGTGGCCACCCTCTCCCCTCGCTGAGCACCGGAATCAAACCACCGCTATCACTACCATTTGGGCACCAGAGCGCGCTCGGTGAGCCTCGGATTCGTCGCCGCCATCCATGCCTCTGTCCGCGGCGTCCACCTCACCGGCGATTCCCTTTCTGAAGCCATGAAGCTAGCCGGCGCCACCGTCCTCCTCCAACCTAGCTAACTACTGGAACCAAGCCCCCTCGTCACCCTCTTCTGAATTGACACCGGAGCCACGCCGCAGAGTCGCCACACCGTCGCCGCCATCTTCATCGTCTCCGTCGTCGATCGACCACCGCTACACCGCGCCTCCGCTCGACTACATCGATGTGAGCACTCGGTCTTTCCCCTCTTCCCCTCCTCTCTGCACTGCGCATCGCCAACTAATGCACGCACCCTATCGCACATCACCACGGCGTGCCACGGCCGCGATGCCCTGCTGCAGTTCGCCGCCGGCCAGCGAGCACTGTCGAGAGTTCAGTTAGCGCCTGCACCAAAAGAAATTCAGTTAACCAATCTGAACTTTACCTTCACTGCGTGTGCTTACCTGACAAAGTTCAGTTAGCAGCGCAGTGGCACGGCTCCGCTCGCGCAGCGCATCGGCCTGGGTTCGATTCCCCCGGTGCCCATCTTTTTGGGGATAATTTCCCTAGTCCGTGGCCCACCAGTCAGCCACCCCTGTTGCCACGCAGGCGCACAGTGGCCCTAGGCCCACTGGCAGTGCCTAGGGTACATCCCTGCGCGGTACCCAAACGATTCCAGCACGTTTCCCTTTTAAAAACCAGCCCTTTTGAATTACAATTTGGTCCCTCACATTAAAATACTAATAACTTTAGTTTTATGACCCCAAATAATGAGAATAAAATATGTGCACTAATCTAAATTTAATTCTCTATCCATTTATATCATTTGTTTCCTGTTTTGAAATTCCAAAATGCAATTCAAATTTGAATTCAAATAATTCAAATGCAATTTGCTAAATTCAATAACTAATTCATTACTAATCCAATAAATACAAATAAAATATGTTTTCCACACCATTTTGACTAACCTATTCAAATATAACTTTTGTTTCATTGTTTGAATAATTAAATTGCCTAAATATTTTAATCCTTGTTTAATTCATTTAAATTTGATAAAATCATGCCTTGCTCAAAATAAAATATTTTTTTGAACATGCAAAATATGTTTTCAAGCCATCAAAGTGTGAACTTTTCAAATGTGAGTTTGAATTTATGTTTTGAACAAATAAAAATTCAAATAAAATTCACACTTGTTTTAAATTCAATTAAAACCTGTTTAATATTGTTTAATTCATAATAAATTCATCCTAATTCCAATTTCAATATTTGAAACATGTAATCCAACTAAAATTCGATGTTCTTTTCAAATATAAATTTTGTTAATTGTTTTGCACACTTTAAATTGATGAAAACAATAATTGCTTGTGTGACATGTTTAAGTAACCAAACTTTCCAAACTTAACAAATAACTTCCACACTTGTTAAATTCCTTTTCACTTGCATCTATTATTGTTATTCATTGTTATTTTGTTGTTGTCATCATGCATGCATCATGATAAGCAAACTTTCACATGTTAATCAATTATAGATCATTTGCTTCCACTTAATGCATGGACCTTTTCCATATGCAATCCAATTGCATAGGGATCCATTTAAATTGTGTCACTTCATCAACTAGTTTATTTTGATGCAACCATTAACTTGACATGCATCATCTTTGATTGTGCACAATGCCATGATAATGATTGTTTATATTTCTGGATTGTCTGTTTGCTTCTTCTCGGATACACGACGACGTTGAGACCGACGATACTTACGACACCCCTTCTAAGGATTTAGCTCAGTACCAGGCTACTGGGTTTTCCAGGCAAGTTATCACTCACATGAACCACTGTGTTCCTTTCAACATTGACTACCGATACTTTCCGTTGTTCTTTCCTGCTAAGCCATAGTAGTAGTTGTTTCTGTTACGAACCCATCACATGAATCCCTTAACCTTGATATTGCCTCACCTCCACTCCTATCACCCCTTTGATTGAGCCAGTGTCTTACTAGCATGCTTAGGTTGTTTTGCTCGAGTCTGTTACCCGTTACTTCCAGTTACTATATTGTTATTATGTTCTGGGGCCTCGATGTTTAATCAATCAATCATGCTAATGTTATTGTTATTAATAATAAATTTGATGATAAGGCACCGGCAGGAGGCCCTGTGTGGTTTTGAGGCCTGCTAGTGTCGACCCTAATAGGAAAAGGGTCTTGTCTACTGATCCATGATGAGCGCACTAACCGCATGTGGGAAGCGAGTATGGGTGCCCCCCTCAATTTGATTCGATTCGCATCTCGTCCAAATCGCCTCATTTAGTTCGTGTTTTCCATTTGCCGCATGCATGTTTTTGCGAGCCCAGGCCAGGGTGGAACTTTCGTAGTCGGCATATAGGGGGACACGTTCTTAGAGTGCTATGAGGGTCCATTTTCTTCTGGGCTCGATTAGCCGTGCGCCCAAGGTTCTTTGGGCTTGATGCGAAGAAGAGTTGAATTGTGTTGAGTGCCCCGCTTGGTGGAAGGGCCTTTCCATCTGGCGGGTTATTCATGCGTGTACGGCCAAATTGGTGCAACCCTGCAGGGAAAATCTTCTCGAGAAGCCGTGTTTTCCGCGGTTATGGATTACTTGGTGAAAGTACTGGCTAACAAGTACTCAGGACAACTTAAACCTAATGATTAACAACCTTACACCCAATGATTAACCACTTGACTAGTAATAGGCTTATTGACACAATAATCTGAACCATCATTAATCCAACTGTGTGAGTTATCCTCGGATTGCTTCTTTGGATAAGGGGCGAGATCCAGGATGGGTTTGTTTGGAGTTAGTTGATAGGTTGGTTACGATACACGATCTTATCTCCTTTCTGATAGCCGGAAGTTGTAGTATGTTCTGTAGTTGGTTAGCGCAGCCAGTTGCAGCATCTTTTATATCCCCTTTCTTCCGTTGAACCCAAGGCATCTGTGCTTGGTGTTGACGGGCTACACTTTGGTGAACTGTGAGTCTTGCTTGCCAGTACGTTTATGTACTGACCCCTTTGGGGCTGTGGTTTCCGCAGACCTACGTTTTCGAGGATCTACATGGTGGCTACTACCTGGAGTATGACGAGACTGCTGACGAGTAGATAGCGGACCCGGGCAGGATCCGAGACTTCGTGGATGGGCTCCGTCTTTTCGTTTTCCGGCCTCTTAGGACTATTTGGTTCTTGTCTGTACTCAGACATGTTGAATGCTTCCGCTGTGTTGTAATGATGAATTGTTGGGACATGTGTCCTCTGGATGATTGTATTTGCTATCTCTGCTCTAATGAGAGCCATTTGCAACTTATTTCAATCTTTCGTGTCGTAGAGATCTGTTGTGATATCAGCTGTTCAAATGCCGTTGACGTACCATGTGTGTATGTTTTGAAGTACGTCAACGGAAGTATCTGGATTTCTACGGGATGGTTTGCGCAGACGATGAACAGTACGAGAATGGTTGTCACACGTTTACGTGTTGGCCTGCTCATATTGAGATGCGGGTGCCGGTATGCCCCGTAAGCCATATCTCTACTGGTTAGCGGACTGTGAGTATCCCCTAGAAGTCCGGGTGCGACAAATGGTATCAGAGCCTGTCTGCCTGTAGGATCCCTTTTTACTGGTCGCAGTTGAGTCTAGAAAGTATTTTGTAGCTATATAGGAAAAATGAAACGTGAGAGTAGGAATTCTGTTCTTTTTCTTCTTTCCCCACCCACCCTCCCTTTTCTGGTAAGGAAGTGCAACGTTGTTTTTCCCTTCTCATCTAAACTTTCAAGTTTGGATTTCACGAATCCTGGTTTCTCTAGGATGGTTATATCTACTAGACCATAGGAATGGAGGTGGTTGTGACATGATTTATCATGTTGCCTACTCATGATTGAGAACGGAGGCGTGTAAGCCCCGGAAGCAGATCCTCTATTCCTTAAGCAGTAGATAATGATCCTTTAGAAGCCCGGATGGGTTTTTCCGTAGTACCTCAGGAGTGTTTTGATCTCGTGTTTTCCCGATGTTGATATCCTGTTATTCTCAACATCCTTTTCGTCCGTTCAAACCTTGTTGTTGCTTTCCACTTCAATCCTTCTATCGGCATCTAATCAAAACTTCCCAAATATCAAGTCTATCTGGCCAGAAAGGTTGTTGTTGTTGTTGTTGTTGTTGATTCCAGGCTATGAGAGCTGGCATTCCTATCACCTGGGATTGTTTCGAGGAAGCATTCCTGAATCACCACATTCCAGATAGTCTATTCTCCAAATGAATCAAGTTCTATTCAGCTATACAACCTCAATACAAAACCTCTCCCTTTACTTGAAATGTTCCGGTGGTTTCCAAATTCCCTGACGTCTATCCAAGGTGCACGATGTGTTTCACGTGTCACAGCTCAAGAGGATCTTCCCAAGAAGTATCCGGACCTTTTCTTTTCTCAGTAGGAATCTCGGGGCGCGATTCCTTCAAGGGGGGCGTTTGTAACATCCCAAGTATGAAAACCTACCATTTAGAATGTTTGATTTCCTGTTTAATTAAAGTATTGCATCATGTCATCATATTGTTGCATTTGTTTCTTTTGTTTTGCATCTGTTATTCTTTGTTTTTCATAATGAAACTCAAACACTGTCAAATGCTTTGTTTTCATACTTGCTCTGTTACAACTTTTGGAATAAAAATCACAAATAAAAACAACCCAATTGTTCTCATTTTATTCCATGCTTAATCAACAAATAAAATGGTGGTTTTATTTCAAGTAAACAATTCTAAATTGCTTTCAAAATTCAATCAGAAACATTTCAAACAGCACCCAAATGCAACTTATAAAATCAGCATTATAACCAAACCAATTGTCCATTTTAATCATTAGGGTTCCCCCTAATAAACATGTTGATTTTAATAAAAACCAAATAAGAAGCAATTCTTTCAAATATTGACTTAAATTACAAAACAGTAATTAAAAATTAATCTTTTACTAAACCAACCTTGGCATTTGTTTTCTTTTAACCTAACTAGCTAACACTAATTTTTCTAAAATTTCTATTAACCTAAAAACCATCTTTTTCTTCCATTTTGGTTTTCTGCAAAAAAAAAAAATAAAACAAACAAAAAGGAAAACAAAACTTACCTGTGAAGGGGGGGTCCAAAGTGGCCCAGCCCTGGCGCGCTTGGCCCGCGTACCGTTTCGACGCCGCCAGCGTCGCCTTCTTCCTGTACGGCGTCCATCCGCCGATGCCACCGCGGCGGAGACGCGAGCTGACGGCGATCCGTTGATCCCGAGGCCCTATAAGACCCCCTAGGGCAGCGCCGCGTAGACCTAGACCTAGCCCGACTCCCTATCCTCTCCAGGCGCCGCCATCGTTCTCTCTGTCGCCGCTCCCCTCTCTGTTCCTTCCTCACCGGCGAGCTCGACCTGAATCCTCCACGATCGCCACCGCAGTGGCCACCCTCTCCCCTCGCTGAGCACCGGAATCAAACCACCGCTATCACCTCTACCGTTTGGGCACCAGAGCGCGCTCGGTGAGCCTCGGATTCGTCGCCGCCATCCATGCCTCTGTCCGCGGCGTCCACCTCACCGACGATTCCCTTTCTGAAGCCATGAAGCTAGCCGGCGCCACCGTCCTCCTCCAACCTAGCTAACTACTGGAACCAAGCCCCCTCGTCACCCTCTTCTGAATTGACACCGGAGCCACGCCGCAGAGTCGCCACACCGTCGCCGCCATCTTCATCGTCTCCGTCATCGATCGACCACCGCTACACCGCGCCTCCGCTCGACTACACCGCGGTGAGCACTCGGTCTTTCCCCTCTTCCCCTCCTCTCTGCACTGCGCATCGCCAACTAATGCACGCACCCTATCGCACATCACCACGGCGTGCCACGGCCGCGATGCCCTGCTGCAGTTCGCCGCCGGCCAGCGAGCACTGTCGAGAGTTCAGTTAGCGCCTGCACCAAAAGAAATTCATTTAACCAATCTAACTTTACCTTTACTGCGTGTGCTTACCTGACAAAGTTCAGTTAGCAGCGCAGTGGCACGGCTCCGCTCGCGCAGCGCATCGGCCTGGGTTCGATTCCCCCGGTGCCCATCTTTTTGGGGATAATTTCCCTAGTCCGTGGCCCACCAGTCAGCCACCCCTGTTGCCACGCAGGCACACAGTGGCCCTAGGCCCACTGGCAGTGCCTAGGGTACATCCCTGCGCGGTACCCAAACGATTCCAGCACGTTTCCCTTTTAAAAACCAGCCCTTTTGAATTACAATTTGGTCCCTCACATTAAAATACTAATAACTTTAGTTTTATGACCCCAAATAATGAGAATAAAATATGTGCACTAATCTAAATTTAATTCTCTATCCATTTATATCATTTGTTTCCTGTTTTGAAATTCCAAAATGCAATTCAAATTTGAATTCAAATAATTCAAATGCAATTTGCTAAATTCAATAACTAATTCATTACTAATCCAATAAATACAAATAAAATATGTTTTCCACACCATTTTGACTAACCTATTCAAATATAACTTTTGTTTCATTGTTTGAATAATTAAATTGCCTAAATATTTTAATCCTTGTTTAATTCATTTAAATTTGATAAAATCATGCCTTGCTCAAAATAAAATATTTTTTTGAACATGCAAAATATGTTTTCAAGCCATCAAAGTGTGAACTTTTCAAATGTGAGTTTGAATTTATGTTTTGAACAAATAAAAATTCAAATAAAATTCACACTTGTTTTAAATTCAATTAAAACCTGTTTAATATTGTTTAATTCATAATAAATTCATCCTAATTCCAATTTCAATATTTGAAACATGTAATCCAACTAAAATTCAATGTTCTTTTCAAATATAAATTTTGTTAATTGTTTTGCACACTTTAAATTGATGAAAACAATAATTGCTTGTGTGACATGTTTAAGTAACCAAACTTAACAAATAACTTCCACACTTGTTAAATTCCTTTTCACTTGCATCTATTATTGTTATTCATTGTTATTTTGTTGTTGTCATCATGCATGCATCATGATAAGCAAACTTTCACATGTTAATCAATTATAGATCATTTGCTTCCACTTAATGCATGGACCTTTTCCATATGCAATCCAATTGCATAGGGATCCATTTAAATTGTGTCACTTCATCAACTAGTTTATTTTGATGCAACCATTAACTTGACATGCATCATCTTTGATTGTGCACAATGCCATGATAATGATTGTTTATATTTCTGCATTGTCTGTTTGCTTCTTCTCGGATACACGACGACGTTGAGACCGACGATACTTACGACACCCTTCTAAGGATTTAGCTCAGTACCAGGCTACTAGGTTTTGCAGGCAAGTTATCACTCACATGAACCACTGTGTTCCTTTCAACATTGACTACCGATACTTTCCGTTGTTCTTTCCTGCTAAGCAATAGTAGTAGTTGTTTCTGTTACGAACCCATCACATGAATCCCTTAACCTTGATATTGCCTCACCTCCACTCCTATCACCCCTTTGATTGAGCCAGTGTCTTACTAGCATGCTTAGGTTGTTTTGCTCGAGTCTGTTACCCGTTACTTCCAGTTACTATATTGTTATTATGTTCTGGGGGCTCGATATTTAATCAATCAATCATGCTAATGTTATTGTTATTAATAATAAATTTGATGATAAGGCACCGGCAGGAGGCCCTGTGTGGTTTTGAGGCCTGCTAGTGTCGACCCTAATAGGAAAAGGGTCTTGTCTACTGATCCATGATGAGCGCACTAACCGCATGTGGGAAGCGAGTATGGGCGCCCCCCTCAATTTGATTCGATTCGCATCTCGTCCAAATCGCCTCATTTAGTTCGTGTTTTCCATTTGCCGCATGCATGTTTTTGCGAGCCCAGGCCAGGGTGGAACTTTCGTAGTCGGCATATAGGGGGACACGTTCTTAGAGTGCTATGAGGGTCCATTTTCTTCTGGGCTCGATTAGTCGTGTGCCCAAGGTTCTTTGGGCTTGATGCGAAGAAGAGTTGAATTGTGTTGAGTGCCCCGCTTGGTGGAAGGGCCTTTCCATCTGGCGGGTTATTCATGCGTGTACGGCCAAATTGGTGCAACCCTGTAGGGAAAATCTTCTCGAGAAGCCGTGTTTTCCGCGGTTATGGATTACTTGGTGAAAGTACTGGCTAACAAGTACTCAGGACAACTTAAACCTAATGATTAACAACCTTACACCCAATGATTAACCACTTGACTAGTAATAGGCTTATTGACACAATAATCTGAACCATCATTAATCCAACTGTGTGAGTTATCCTCGGATTGCTTCTTTGGATAAGGGGCGAGATCCAGGATGGGTTTGTTTGGAGTTAGTTGATAGGTTGGTTACGATACACGATCTTATCTCCTTTCTGATAGCCGGAAGTTGTAGTATGTTCTGTAGTTGGTTAGCGCAGCCAGTTGCAGCATCTTTTATATCACCTTTCTTCCGTTGAACCCAAGGCATCTGTGCTTGGTGTTGACGGGCTACACTTTGGTGAACTGTGAGTCTTGCTTGCCAGTACGTTTATGTACTGACCCCTTTGGGGCTGTGGTTTCCGCAGACCTACGTTTTCGAGGGTCTACATGGTGGCTACTACCTGGAGTATGACGAGAGTGCTGACGAGTAGATAGCGGACCCGGGCAGGATCCGAGACTTCGTGGATGGGCTCCGTCTTTTCGTTTTCCGGCCTCTTAGGCCTATTTGGTTCTTGTCTGTACTCAGACATGTTGAATGCTTCCGCTGTGTTGTAATGATGAATTGTTGGGACATGTGTCCTCTGGATGATTGTATTTGCTATCTCTGCTATAATGAGAGCCATTTGCAACTTATTTCAATCTTTCGTGTCGTAGAGATCTGTTGTGATATCAGCTGTTCAAATGCCGTTGACGTACCATGTGTGTATGTTTTGAAGTACGTCAACGGAAGTATCTGGATTTCTACGGGATGGTTTGCGCAGACGATGAACAGTACGAGAATGGTTGTCACACGTTTACGTGTTGGCCTTCTCATATTGAGATGCGGGTGCCGGTATGCCCCGTAAGCCATTTCTCTACTGTTTAGCGGACTGTGAGTATCCCCTAGAAGTCCGGGTGCGACACCGTACCCCCCGCAGGATCGCTTGTTTCCCGGGTGAGGCCAGTACCGACTATTCTCGCTGGGCCCAAGTGTCTGTCGGATAACATCAGGGCTGAATCTTACCCGGATATATTCAAGGAACCGGATAAAGTAGTGAATTATGAGCCGACTATGGACCCAGAAACATGGTTGAGCAGCTATGAGATGGCTATGTCAATTCGCAACGCATCCGAAAATCTTCAAGCCAAGTTTATGTACTTAATGATGTCAGAAGGAGCAGCAAAGTTGTGGTTCAACAATTTACCGGAAGGATCTACCAAGTCGTGGGGTGAGTTGAAAACTGCGTTTATCAAGCACTTTCATGGAACATGCAGGAAGTTGTTTACTATCGACGATCTAGAACGGTGTGTGCAAAAGAAGGGAGAGTCGGCGCGCAGCTGGGTGCGCCGGGTTATGGAGATACTTCATTCATCTACAGATATTCAGCCAAAGGACGCGTTGCAAGCTATGTCCAAGACATGCAAGTATACACCTTTAGTGTAGAAGTTAACTCGCATGAAATCTAGTCGGAATGCTTCAGAGGTTACAATGGGAGAGCTAATGGATGCGTGCAACAAACACGCTGCTACGGATACCACGGAAGAGGATGTCGATGACAAAAAAGCAAAAGCAAACACGAGAAATAATGGAAGAGCCGGCAATGGATCAACGCCGGGTAGTAACGGAGGTAACAATGGAAGCAACCAGAACAAGCGCCCGTTTGAGGGAAGTTCCGAGTTTGTCGCCAGTACGGAAGCCGGATCTTCGAGACCCAGAGCAGAAGGAAATTTCATCGGAGGAAACCATAATGGAGGAAACTATCAAGGGCCACCAAGGCCAGGTAATAACTGGGATATTTTCAGAATGGCGTGCCCAAAGCACAGCAGGAACGGAAGGCCGGCTAACCACTCATTGGAGCAGTGTGTGGATCTACAGAGATGGAAGAACGAGGAAGTAAATAAGGCTATGCGAGGTGCAGGTCGGGGAGGAGGACCGGGTCCGGGTGGAAACCCGGGCAACGGCCCACCCCCAGCAGGCAACCCGGGAGGCGGAAATCTGGGTAACAACCAGGGGGAGCTGGAGGTTTCCAAGCTAAACCCAAGCAGTTGGGACAATATCATGTACATACTACAAGAACTTCCAACAAGGATAGAAAGATACTCAAACGAGCAGTGAACACGGTCAATTCAGCTGTTCCGAGATACTTGAGATGGTCAGATCAAGAGGTGACGTGGAGCAGAAGGGATCACCCGGAAACGATAGAACATCCGGGTGTGTTAGCTTTGGTGGTTGCACCGCAGGTTAATGGTTATGTGCTGAAAAAGGTCTTAATGGACGGTGGAAGTAGCATCAACATCTTATATTGCGAAACTTTCTTACGCATGGGTTTCAAGGAGTCTCAGCTACAGAAAAGTTCAACAGTTTTTCACGGGATTGTGCCGGGTCACTCGGCGTGCCCCGAGGGAAAGATCACTTTGGAGGTTGCTTTCGGAGAATCGAAGGACAATTTCCAGGTTGAGTGGCTCACGTTCGAGGTGGTAAACTTGCGCAGCCCTTATCACGCGCTTTTTGGAAGGCCGGCTTACGCTAAGTTCATGGCCAGGCCATGTTACGTATACCTACAGCTAAAGATTCCGGGTCCAAAGCAAACCATTACCATACACGGAAACCGGATTATAGCAGCTGAGTGTGACGAAGGAGACGCGGCAATGGCAGAGCAGTCCTGCAGGAAGGAAGAACTCAAGTATTACCGGTCCCAAGTAGACCCGGATGACAGAACAGCGTTGAAAAGGCCGACAACTGAGGATGAGAGAGCGAAATTCAAGGCAGCACAGGATACCAAGATGGTGGCCTTTGTCGAAGGTGATCCCTCCAAGCAATTTGCTATAGGATCTAACCTGGACAATGAGCAGGAAAAAGCACTCGTGGAGTTTATTCGTTCAAATCAAGATGTTTTTGCTTGGACGCCCAGCGATATGCCGGGTATCCCTACAGAGTTGGCGGAACATAGCTTGCACGTTGATCCCAAGTCCAGGCCTGTGAAGCAGGGCCTGAGAAAAATGAATGAGGAAAGAAGAAGAGCTATAGGGGAGGAAATTGCTCGGCTATTGACAACCTGCTTTATCATGGAAGTATTTCACCCAGATTGGTTGGCAAATCCGGTTCTCGTGATGAAAAAGACCAATGAGTGGAGGATGTGCACTGATTATACGAGTCTCAACAAGCATTGCCCAAAGGATCCGTTCGCCCTTCCAAGGATAGATCAGATCATAGATGCAGTGGCTGGAAGTGACCTATTGTGTTTCCTGGATGCATATTCCGGGTATCATCATATCAAGCTCAAGAAGGAGGATTGGGAGAAAACATCGTTCATAACCCCTTTTGGGGCCTTTTGTTACAAGACCATGACTTTTGGATTGAAGAACGCTGGCGCAACTTATCAACGGTGTATTCAGAAGTGCTTTGAGGACCAAATCGGACGCAACGTTCATGCTTATGTGGATGATGTGGTGATCAAGACCAGAAAAGCGGAGACATTTATTGACGATCTAAAGGAAACATTCAAGAACCTGAGAAGATACCAGATGAAACTTAACCCGACAAAGTGTGTGTTTGGAGTTCCAGCAGGGAAGTTACTCGGCTTTATCGTTTCAGAGAGAGGGATTGAGGCAAATCCGGATAAAATCAAAGCTATCCAGAATCTGAAAAAGCCGGAAAACCTGAAGCATGTTCAGAAGCTTACACGGTGTGTAGCAGCGCTGAGCCGGTTTATATCAAGACTCGGAGAGAAGGCAACACCCTTGTACCGGCTCTTGAGGAAATCTGATAAATTCGTTTGGGACCAAGAGACGGATGAGGCGTTCGAGGCACTAAAGAAGCAGCTATCTGAGGCACCAGTCCTAGCAGCCCCGGGTCCTAAAGAGCCCATGTTATTGTACGTTGCAGCCGGGCCCCGGGCGGTTAGCGCGGTGGTTGTTGTTGAGCGCAAGGAGGATGGGAAAGATCACCCGGTTCAGAGGCCGGTTTATTACGTCAGTGAGGTATTATCGGAGGCAAAGCAGCGCTACCCACATTGGCAGAAGCTGGTTTTCGGGGTCTTCATGGCCAGCCGGAAATTGAAGCCATATTTTCAGGAACACCCCATAACAGTGGTTAGCTCTATACCAATGTCGGATATCATCAGAAACTCGGATGCAACAGGTAGAATAGCCAAGTGGGCGATTGAGATGGGAGATTATCATATCAACTACGAGCCCAGGTCAGCAATCAAGTCTCAAGCTTTAGTTGATTTCATTAATGATTGGACACACATTAGCATGCCCACAATGACACCATCTGCCGAGTCTTGGGAAATGCACTTTGATGGTTCCAAGCAATACGAGGGGTCAGGAGCTGGAGTGGTACTTACATCACCTAAAGAAGATAAGCTGAGCTACGTGTTGCAAATTCACTTTGATTGCTCCAACAACGTGGCCGAGTATGAAGCATTATTACACGGATTGAGAATAGCCAAGGATATGAACATCAGGCGGATACGATGCTATGGAGATTCGGATCTTGTGGTACAGCAGGTATCAGGAACCTGGGATAGGAAGGATGCAACTATGGCAGCATATCGCAGAGAGGTGGACAGAGTTGCCGGGTGTTTTTCCGGGTATGAGGTGGAGCACATTGACAGGCGAAAGAACGAGGCAGCAGATGCACTCGCAAGACTCGGCTCGCGCAGAGAGCCGGTTCCACCCAACGTTTTCCTGGACGAGCTATGGCGGCCGTCAGTAAAAACCGAGTCTGAGGAAGAGGTGGCTAATAAAGACCCGGATTTGGAGCTCGTGGCCACAATACGCGCTGTTCCCGAATGGACAGAGCATTTTTTGGCTTACCTATCACAGGGCGAGTTACCACAGCAAGAGGTATTAGCAAGGCAAATTCTGAGGCGAGCAAAAGGTTATTCCATCATCAATGGGGAGTTATATAAAAGGAGTGCTGCAGGAGTATTTTTGCGCTGTGTGGCACCGGAAGAATGCCGGCAAATCCTGAAAGAGATCCACGAAGGCGACTGTGGGCACCACGTATCCACAAGGTCCCTTGTGGCCAAAGCATATAGGCACGGTTTCTTCTGGCTCACAGCCTTAGCAGACGCGGAACGCTTGGTGGCAAGGTGCGATGGATGTCAAAGGTATGCCCGCCAAATCCATGTGCCGGCTATGGAGTTTCAAACAATTCCTTTAACCTGGCCGTTTGCCGTTTGGGGTATGGACATGGTCGGCCCGTTTCACATGTCACCTTGCAAAAAGACACATCTCTTGGTGGCTATTGATAAATTTACCAAGTGTGTTGAAGTTATGCCAGTTACCAATTGTGAAGCGATTACGACAGTCAAGTTCCTGAAAAGGATTATCTACCGGTTCGGGTATCCTCACAGCATAATTACAGACAATGGAACCAACATGTCCTTAGGCGAGATGGAAAAATTCTGTGGGAACAATGGAATCCGGCTTGACATAGCCTCAGTAGCCCATCCACAAGCTAATGGACAAGTGGAAAGGGCAAACCAGGAGTTACTTCGTGGATTAAAGCCACGACTGCGAGTCCCGTGTATCAGAGCTGCTGGTGCATGGGTTGAGGAGTTACCTTCAGTGGTTTGGGGTATCAACACCACACCTAACAGATCTACTCAGATGACACCATTTTTCATGGTTTATGGTGCAGAGGCGGTGTTGCCGAGTGATATTATTCACGACTCGCCTCGAGTGTCGGCTTACGTCGAGGTGGAGAACGAGAAGACCCGGCAGGACGCCGTGGATATGCTAGAAGAACACAGGGAACAAGCTTTGGAGAGATCAGCCATATACCAGCAGGATCTGAGGAGATACCATAGTCGGCGTGTGAAAACCCGGGTCTTCCAGGAAGGAGACCTGGTTCTGCGCCTGGTACAGTCAAAGGAAGGAAAACACAAGTTATCCCCACCATGGGAGGGACCGTTCATCATAAGCCGGAATCTGCACAATGGATCATATTACTTGATAGATGCAAGGGAAGAGTCGGCTACTGTTAATGATACCGCTCATACCACTTCATCTATGCAAGAAAGAGAAAGACCATGGAACGTAGCTCAGCTGCGTCCCTACTATACCTGGAATAGACTAGATTCACAAGTGGAATTACACGATGTAAACAGGCAGCAGGTTTCAGACGCACTCTTTTCCTATCCAGGGTACCTAAGGGGACTGGAGGGTTTTTAATGAGGCGGCTTGCTGACCTAACTTTTCTCGTATCAATAAAGAGATGGTTAAACAATATATTGTTCCCTTTTTGTGTGTGTTTTTTATCAAGTTTTTATATTTCTGTTGTGTTCTTATTTTTCTTCCAGGTAAGTATTATTTATTGTTCTTAGTATATTAGTTTCTCTAGTAAATTGCATATATCTAGGTCTTGGGGGCTGATTGCTTGAATAGCACAGTTGCAAACTCAAATACCCGGCCACGATGCCATTGAGTTATAAGGGTCGATTACTTGTAATAAGTACGGCTGCAAGCTTATAACCGGACAAAGGAGCCAAACTTTCTTGACTTTTCTCGCTTAAGCTTGATGTGACTCGCACTAAAGTGGCATGCTTTGCTAGCGTACGATTACAATCAGTCATGATGCCCAATGGGACTTGCCTGACCCTGTTTTTGTACAGCTGTAGCAACATTGATTATCCACGCGAAAGCCGGCTTATAGTAGAAGAAGGTCAAAAGGGTTATCTAAACCACAAGCTATGCAGAGTACAAGGTTAATAGCCGAAAACTCAAAGTACATTAAGCATAGCTTCAAAACCTATGTGAATGGCTCTAGGTTTTGCGCCTTAGCAGAAATAATTCGTTCTTTTCGAAAAGTCCAAAATCCCAGACTCGGAAATTCGGGCCTTGGGGACTTAGGAATTTGAAAAAAGAAACAAATTATCTAGCTATTCAGCTCAAAAACCCAAAAATCCGAGTCTTGGGGACTTGGGGACTTAGAAAAAGTCCACTAGTCAAAACCCACGAGACCCGGAAACCGAGTCTCACAAAAGGAACCATAGCGGAAAGTCGGAAAATCAGGAATGAAAAAATTCAAAAGACAGGGAAATATCAAATTTACGCAAAGGCCAAAAGGGCCACAAAAGCTATTAAGGTTTTAAATGTATTACAAGCCACGATAGTAGTATCAAAAAGTGCACAGGCGCACTATCAAAAGAATAATTGTTTTAAAGGCCCATCCGCCGAATAAAGTGTTTGAGATGGTAACGGATAAAGGTTTACTCGGCCTCCTGGGTCGGGTCTACAGCCTTGCCCTTGTCTTCCGGGTCTTGGTCCTGGTTTCGCTCCTCAGGGGCCTTCCCAGCATCGTCACCCGGATTGGCAGTGTCAGGACGAACAGGCGGGCGGACAGCCGGAGTAGAGGTGGTAGGCGCAGACTCAAGCAGGGCTTTCCTCTTCGCAGCCTCCTCCTTCCTCTTGGCCGAGTCTGCGTTCCACTTCTCCAGGATATCAAAGGGCAAGGGCATATCTACCTTCACCGTATTATCTTCGGCATCATATGGAGTTGCAAATCTACCCAGGTCCAGAGTATCGGCAATTGTAGATGCCGAGTGACGCACCTCAGTCTGTATAGCCTTGAAGTCCTTGGCGGAGAATTTGGAGCCATCGACCTTGAATTCTGGAAACCCGGCCACCAGCTTTGCCGGCTCAAGCTTAGGAAAGTAAGCCTTAGCTAGAATGAGCCCTTGGGTCATCCCAACCCGGCATGCCGAGCGTTTCCAGAGCTCAATCCATGAGGGGACAGTGGAGCACGCATGGATCATGGTGTCCATACCCGGATATCCCTCAGTCGGCCACTGCACGGCGTCTAGGATCCATTTAGTGCCGGCGCAGAACGTCCGGAGCATAGTCTTCAAGTTCTTTGCCTTCTGGACATCATCTTCTTCTGGGGGCGCAAGACCAGGTCCTACAGTATAAACAGCAAAGGTTAAAGCAAAAATCCCGGGTATCATGGATCAAGAAGAAGCTGAGTTACAAAACAGCAAGTAACAAAATCTTACCAAGTAGGACACGATAAGTGTCGGCAAGTTGAGCTGATAGTTTCTTCAGCGCAGCTTGAGCGGTGGTGTATTTCTTCTTGTACTGCGTGGCATCTTTCTTAAGTGTTTCCACCTCAGCCTCAAGTGCCTCTTGCAGCTTTACCTCGATTTCCAGGAGTTGATTGGTCTTGGCCAAAACTTCCTCGGACCGGGCCATCTGTGCCTATAAAGGCAGGAAAGGTAAAGGTTAGCCGGATATAACAATAAGCCGAATATTAAAGGAAGTACCGAGTAAAACTTTGACAAGTTAAACTCGGAACTTGGGGACTAGTATATCAGTCTACCTGGTGTTCAGCAGCCATGCGTTCTAGTATATCTTTCTCTATGGCCTTCATGGCGAGGAGGGTGCTCATCATCTGGTCAAAGGAGTGGTTGCCCAGACCCAGATTGGAAGACCCGGGATCCTGGTCACCCGGAGGCGGAGTTTTTTCCTTTACGGGGGAAGGCATCCGAGTCGCTTGAGTGTCGGAGTTCGGCTCACCTCATCCTGTGCCCAGGATTATGACCTCTTCATCCTCGCGTGCATGCGAGGCCATCGGATACTCGGCCTCTTGATCAGCCGGGTCCTTCGGCGGCACTTGTTGCTCTTCGTCGCCGCCAGCCGCGGCCTTCACGTCATCAACCGGATCTTCTTTGGCCGGGTCATCAGTCTCCATATTATCCGGGTCACTGGTTGTGACCTTGGCTCTGAGAAAAGTACAAGTAAACAGTTAGTATATAACTGGAGAAAACTATGGAAAAGTGTTAGAATAGCAGGAGAGGAATCTTACCCGGAGTTCACCATGAAATCTGAGGGGAACTCGCTGCTAGACCCGGACGAGGCTGATAAAGATTGAGAAAGTGAGACTCGGAGTTGTCCCGCCAAGGGGTGATTGGGAGAAGGAAATCTTTGAGGTAAATTGGAAGGTTGAGATTGAGAAGTACCAGCACGCCGGGCTGGAGATGATGGGATACCCGGGTTGAGTGTGGTTTCACCCGGAGAGTTCCGGGTCACCATGCGCTTGACCATGGGGGGCTCCTTCAAGTATGGCCAGTCGGATAATTCTCGGTTTAGCTGGCACATATTAGCAAAAGTGTATGGTTTGGAAGTGAGGGAGCGATATGGAACCTTAAAAACAACCCCTCTGGGTTTCCTCTTGGCTCCGACCTCGATGACCGGTTCTGCTTCGCTCTCATCACTTTGGGTTTCCTCCCCATCTTCCGGATCTTCTTTCTCATCCTTGTCCTCCCTGTCCTCCATTCCTGAGAAACATAGTATAAAGTCGGAAAAAGAGAAGGTATAGGAAAATAAGTTAGCAGAAATTGAGTTGTGTGAAACTCGGAAAGTACCTCCCTCCGAGTCAGCCGCCTCCTCGTCCTCCTCTGGGTTCCCGGAGGAAGGAGGAGTCTCGATGTTCCAAAAGGCGCTATCTTCCTGAAATAAAGGTATCAAGATAAAAGTTAGTAATTTCATCGGGTAAAAGCATGAGAACAGTAGAGCAAGAGTCGGATCTTACCGCTGGGGCTGGGTTGTCCCGAGTGTATGGCTCTAACCCGGCTATGTTCCGGATTACTTCCACCTTCTCCGTCAGGAAACTTTTGATGGTCTTGTCTGTATCACCAGCCGGATAGTTCTTTGAACAATAACGGAGTGAATCCGTCACGTGCCCGGAATACTCGGACATCAGCTTAGGCCGGATGGCGTTGGGATGAATCCGGAAATCTACCCAAGTCTTAACTAAATTGAGCCCAAGGAGACCATGGGCGGAAAGGGCGGCTATCTTGGCTAGGAAGGGCTGGATGGACTCCCTGTCCGATTCTGAGGCGAAGGCATTAAAGGTGTCCGAGAGATCAAGGAGGCCCTCCGAGAAACCCGGCAATCTCTTTTCGCCGGGTGGGGAGGCGTCCCGGCAATAAAAGAAGGATTTTTGCCAATGTTTGACGTGGGAGTTTAAACTAAGAGTCGGCATAGGTGAATTTTTTCGGCGTTGAATGGACACCCCGCCGCAGGCCAAAAGGGCCCCGTCACAGCTTTCGCGGCACGGTTTGCATTGGAACAGTTCCAGAAAGAGAGCAAGGTTTGGTGGGATGCACAGGTAGGATTCACAGAGGACTATGAAGTGAGTTATATTTAACATAGAGTTAGGCCCTATGTCAAAGATTCGGAGGCCATAGTGGCTAAGGAGTTCGCGAAAAACGGAGTGACCCGGGGGACGGAATCCCCGGATCACGTGCTCTACAAAACATATTACCTCATTCGGACCAGGGGATGGCCGGGTCTTGTCGTGGGATAATCACGGCAGATGTTACCAGGGGTAACTGATCTTGGGGCAAGTCGACACAGGCGTTCGGGAGAGGGTTTAGCTCAAGAGAAGACATGGTACAACTTGATCTGACAGCCGGCAATCGAAGTCGCCGGATCTCTATTCTAGATACAATAACTCGATTTAGGGTTTACACTGGATACTCGATATCTCACGATATTGCTAGGGTTCTTAGATCTCTCTCTAAACTACCTCCGGGGGTCGGTTTATAAAGCACCCGTACCCCCTGGCTTGTCCTACAAGGCGTACCCTGAATCCTACCCGGACACGGCGCACTAACCCTAACTTGCCTTTACAGTAACCCACAATCCGGGTCATTGGGCCTACAAGCTTGGGCCTTCACAAGTTTCCCTATCCTTAGCCGGATCCTGCACATCATCCCTTGAGCCGGGTTATTCCTTGGAGCTTGGCCTACCGGGTTAGCATCCCCCTGTCAGTAGTCCCCAGAATAGCCTGGGCTTCACGGATCTCCTTGAAGCGCTTGCTATTCCCTGCAAAGATATCGATCATACGGGTATATGAAGATCGGGTTAAGATGTTTTAATATTCAGCTAGGCCTTGCTCCTTGGCGGCCATGCAATAACCTCAGCTTTCCCTCCAAACACCTTGATTCAAACTTCTGGGTCCAAACCATAATAATAACTCCAAGATCCTATGCTCGATAACCAATCCCGTCATCACGGGACGAATCCCCTTCTTCCTTTTATCCGGATGCTTTGCTCAATACTTGGCGCACATCTCGCAGAAACTTTAAATAAATAGCCGTTTACCCCCTCCATTCTCGGCTTCCACTCACCAAACCGAGCTTATCCATTTGCACTATAAAAAAGCCCCTTAGGAGTGACCCGAACCCTAACGGCTCATTTCCTCCATTCCATTCCTTTCTCCCTCTGAGCTCTCCTTCTCCCTGAGCGCCACCACGGAAATCCCGCGCTCGTCACCGGAACCCATCGCCCGGAGATTACGCTCCGCCACCATTCGCCCCGCGCCGCCGCCAAGATCCGCCGGCGAATCCTCATCCGGCCCACCAAGAACCGCGAAGGGACACCAAGCCTGCGCCATCTGCCTCCGCAAGGCTTCCCTCAGATCTCCTCCGGTAAATCTTTTGCACCTATCAATTTGCCCTCTCAACCTTTGATTTTTTCCTCAGATTAGATCCAGATCGGTCCGCCTCGGATTTCTTGACTAGGCCGAATTAGAATACCCATAAACTCTTCTAGCTCGCACTCAAGACAAAGCGCATGCTCCAATCCGCTCCCCTACTACCCACAATCATTATTCTTGCCACAAATCCAAAAATAAAAGTTCCAATCTAGGCTCGAACCACCCAAATTTTCCGCCTTCGCATCAATCACCCGGCTAGACCATTCCTTTTCAGTTACTTTTATTCACGTCTGGAACTTAAGCCGCCATCCATTGTATTCAAAAGGCTCCTTCAACATTTAGATCCGATAAATTTCACCACAATGCCTGATACCCGGAAACTTTCAAACTTTGCTCTGCATGCTCACACCCGGATCTCCCGTAACTTTTCATACCTCAATGCTGTCCGGCCTATACTTAGCCGGCTCGCAACTTTCATGTCTTAATTTCCTTCTTTCCTTGTGCTCTGCAGGTCAGCCATATGGCTCCCAAGAAACAGGGGAAGACCCCAACCAAGGCCAAAGCCACCAACACCATTTCCGCCAACTGGGCGCGGTCTATGGTCACAAAGGCCAAGTTGGAGGAGCTGGTGGAACTGGGAATTCTTCCTCCTCAGGAAAATATCCAATGGAGGGTACCGGGTAAGGAGACCCGGCCCACCCCTACCAAAGATGAGGTAATCTGTTTCGTGGATCACGTGACCCGGGGTTTTCGACCACCGGGTCACCCCTTTTTCCGTGACATACTTAGCCACTACGGCCTTCGTGTCTTTGATATCGGACCCAACTCTGTGCTAAATATTTCCCATTTTATTGTCCTCTCCGAATCCTACTTGTGCACTCCGCCAAGTCTAGCTCTTTTCATTGAGCTTTTTCAATGCAAACCATGCCGCGAAAGCGGTGATGGGGCGCTTCTCACTTGCGGCGGGGTTTCGATCCAACGCCGCAAAAACTCTCTAATGCCACCCCTCACCCTCAATTCCCATGTCAAGCATTGGCAGCTCTCGTACTTCTACTGCGAGGACACTTCCCCACCCGGCAAAAAGAAACTGCCGGGTTACTCGGAGGGTCTTCTTGATATTTCTGATAAGTTTAGCGCCTTCGCCCCTAACTCGGATAGGGAGGCAATTCAACCCTTGCTAGCCAAAATTGCTACTCTTACAGCCCAGGGCCTCATCGGGCTCAATCTAGTAAAGACCTGGGTCGATTTTAGGATTCAACCCAACTCCATCCGCACCAAGTTGATGTGCGAGTATTCAGGAGAACCTTCCGATCCGCTCCGATACTCCGATAACATCTTCGCACCTGGCGACACCCATAAAACCATCAAAGGTTTTTTGACGGAAAAGCTCGAGGTAATCCGGAACATATCCGGGTTAGAGCCCTTCACGCTTGAAAACCCCGCCCCTGAGGTAAAAGTCCGACTCTAACGCCCTTACTTTCATTCTTTCCACTTGATACAGTTGGTAACCTGTGTATTAACACCTTTCAGGCTAATGACGACTTTTGGAAAATCAACGCCTCCCCTAGCTCCGAAAGTCCAGAGGAGCAAGAGGCCGTTCACTCGGATGAAGGTACTCTTCGAATTCTATTTGGTTCCTTCGAACTCGTCATAACCCCTTCATTTTCAACCATAACTTTGATGATATTTCAGAACAAGAGGATGATGAGGAAGAAAACTCGGATGGCAAAGTAGAATCTGCCAGCGACGAGGACGAACCGGAACCGGCAACCAAAGCCGGATCCAAAAGAAAAGCTCAAGAGGCCCCTTCCAAGGTTTCATATCCCCTCCTCGCATTCAATTCACGTCACCTTAATGATATACCTGAGTTATTTTGACATTATTCCACTGACCATTCTTGAAGGAGTCGCCCATGATCAAGCGTAGGTCAACTCGAAATAACCCGGGTGACAACGTCATCAACCCGGGTATTTCTTCGACCCCCATTCGGCGGGCTGGTAATTATTCTATCTTTTCTCGGCCGGCACATTCCCCTTGAACTATTCTTATATGACATCTAACCTGACAATTTTCAGCCTTTCCCGAGTCTGATGACGGGTTTCCTTGTGACTTCGCGGTGAACACCGGGTAAGATCCCCTTCCGGACGCTCTTCCACACTTCACCACCCTTTCCTGACCGCGTATTTTAACTGCTTCTTGATAACATTTACAGGGCCACGGTCGTCGTTAGCGACCAAGAGGGCATGGAAGACGAGGGCCCGGGTCAGGGGAGCCCGGTCGATAAGACTACTGTCGTGTCTGGCGGTGAAAAGCAAACCTCGCCGATTAAACCGGACGCCCAAGAAACCGAGTATCCAATTGCTTCCCATGCGAGCAAGAAGAAGAAAGCCACAACCTTGGGTGCCGAAGGAGTGTCGGATTCCAATGCACAAATGACCCGGGTTCCGCCTCCTTCTAAGAAGAAAACCTCTTCTCGGAATTCCCAAGGCCCCGGGTCTTCTGATACGGGTAAAGATACTTTTGATCAATTGATGAACACGCTCCTCACCATGAAGGCTTCAGAGGGCGATATTTTAGAGCGCATGGCTGCAGAGCACCAGGTAAAAGCGCTTGTCATCTCATATTGCATATCTAGTCCCCAAGTTCCGAGTATGACTTGCAAAAGTTATGCTTGGTACTTCACGCCAAATTTATCTTATCATAACATCCCACAAATGCTTGCCCTCCTTTCTACTTACAGGCACAGATAACTCGGTCTGATGAAACTTTACTGAAGACCGAACAACGTCTTCTTGCCGAGATAAAACGACGGGAAATCCTTGAGGATGACATGGAAGCTTTGAAGAAGGATGTTTCCAAATATAGGAAGAAGTGCCACACCGCTCGGACCGACTTGAAGAATTTATCGGATCAAATCACCGACACGTACCAGATCTTACTGAGTAAGTTTTTGTCTGCCGACTAACTTCATGCTTCTTGTTATGCACCACTCTGGGTTACTGATGCCTTCTTGCTTCTGTTTCAACTGCAGGTGCCAACCTTGCACCTCCAGAGGAAGATACTATTGCCAAGGCTAGGACCCTGAAGACTGTGCTCCAGACTTTCTTTGCCGGCACAAAATTTATATTGGACGCCATACATTGGCCCACAGAAGCCTCTCCGGGTGAAGAGAACCTTGTCCAAGCCTGCTCCACTGTGCCTGGCTGGATTGAACTTTGGAAACGTTCGTCCTGCCGAATTGGAATAACCCGGGCATTGACCTTGGCCAAAGCCTACTTCCCGAAGCTTGACCCGGCGAAGATAATATCCGGGTTTCCCGAGTTTAAGGCGGATGGTGCCAAATTTACGCCTAAGGACTTCAAGGCCATTCAGTCAGCAGTGCGCCCCTCGGCTACCTCTTTAGCCGATAGCTTGGACCTGAATACGCTAATGGCTGCGTATGACGCCGATGGCAAAGTTATCACAGAGGAAGCACCCCGCCCTTGGACCTCTTGGAGAAGTGGGCTGATCACTCGGCCAAAAAGAAGGAGGCAACCGCGAAGAGGGAGGCCGAGTTAAAATCAGGGCCATCCGCCTCTACACCGTCCGTCCTTCTGCCCATCCGCCCTGGCGCGGTGAGTCCGGGTGGTTCTGCCAGGAAAGCTAAGCAGCAGGCCCAGGAGCAAGACCCGGAAGATCGCACTCAGGAGGCCGAGTAGGGTGATGATGTCATAATACCTTAATCACGTGGGACCTTTTCATTTGAACTATTTATCCTGCCAATGGTGCGCTTGTGCACTTCTGATACCGATGCCATAACTTGTAATGTACTTCTATTCGGTGACATATTTTTGCGGCTTTCCCTGCCCTTTGATAATCGTGCTATTTTGTCTGTTCTTTTGAACTTGTTCTTGATACCCAGCTTTCTTTTTACCTCCCTTTGTAAGACTCGGTTTTCCGAGACCAGGAGTTTTAATACATGGGCTTTTTCTTTAAGTCCCCAAGACTCGGATGGTGAGGTTTTTCGAACTGCGATAGCCAAGTAGTTTGTTTCTGTTTCGAAGTCCCCCAGCCCCCATGACCCAAAGTTCGAGTAATGGGGGTGTGGCCTTTCTGAGAGAACAAATTATTTTTTACCGAGTCGCAAACCTAAAGCCATTCCGTGTAAGTACTGAAGTTATGCTTGATAATTGTTGAGTTTCCGGCTTTTAGCCTTGTACTCTGCATAAACTTGTGGTTTAGATGACCCTTTTAACTATCTTGTATTGTAAGCCGGCTTTCGCGTGGATACCATGTTGTTACATCCATACGAGAACAGTGTCAGGCAAGTCCCATTGGGCTCCATGGCTGATTGTAATCGTAAGCGAACGAATCATGCCACTTTAGTGCGAGTCACATCAAGCTTAAGTAAGATAAGTCAAGAAAAGTTGGCTTCTTTGCCCAGTCATAAGATTGCAGCCGTGCTCGTTTGCGAGTAATCGGCCCTTATAACTTATAGCTATCTATGCCGGGTCATTCGGGTTAGTGGTTGGTTACCTGAGCAACCAACCCCAAGACCTACATGCAATCGATGCTTTTGATGATACTGAATTATCGATGTCGCAGGGATACTACTTACTTGTAATCAGGGTGTAATGATATAGGACTTGATAACCATCTCTTTATTGATACTAGAAATTTTGGATCAGCAGGCCGCCTCATTAAAAACCTTCCAGTCCCCTTAGGTACCCTGGGTAGGAAAAGAGCGCGTCTGAAACCTGCTGCCCGTTACATTGTTTAGTTCCTCATAAGCGCTGGTCCCGGTCTGGCTTGACCAATGCACATTCTCCATATGTTGGATCTTTTCCTGATGAGTACCGGGTTTGCTAGCCAACCCGGGTGGGGTGTTCCAATGACCTGGCTGGTTGTAAGCGGCCGTGTGGCTTCTTCCTTTACAGCGGGCCGCTTGGGGGAATCATCCTCGATTAAGGCCACCTTTTAGCATCTTGCGTTGCCTTGGATTTTGTTCTTTCGCCTTCAGTACTCGGCCTTTTTGATGTGGCTATATCCTCCGGGTCTTCTTGAGATCGGTAGTGCTTGAGTTCTTCTTTTCTACAGGCCTGCTCGGCCATTGCTGCGTCTCCTTCGTCACATTCAGCTGCTATATCTCGATTTCCATGTATGGTAATGGTCTTCTTGGGACCCGGGATTTTTAGCTGTAGATATACGTAACACGGCCTAGCCATGAATTTGGCATAAGCCGGCCTTCCAAACAGCGCGTGATAGGGGCTGCGTAATTTCACTACCTCAAAGGTGAGCCACTCAATTCGATAGTTATCCTTTGATTCTCCGAAAGCTACCTCCAATGCGATTTTTCCCTCGGGGCATGCTGAATGACCCACTATCCATGAAAAACTGTTGAGCTTTTTTGCAGTTGAGATTCCTTGAGACCCATGTGTAGGAAGGTTTCCCAATACAGTATATTGATGCTGCTTCCACCATCCATTAAAACCTTCTTTAGTTCGTACCCATTAACTTGCGGTGCGACTACTAGTGCCAAGACTCCTGGGTGTTCCACTCTTTCCGGGTGATCCCTTCTGCTCCATGTTACCTCCTGCTCTGACCATCTCAAGTATCTCGGAACGGCTAACGAAACTGAGTTGACTGCTTGCTTCAGTATCTTTTTGTCCTTGTTAGAGCCTCCTGTGGTATGCACATGATATTGACCCAATTGTTTGGGGTTAGCCTGGAAGCCTCCTGCCCCCCCTTGGTTATTACCTTGATTTCCAGCCGCCGGGTTACCAGCTGGGGGTGGGCCGTTGCCCGGGTTTGCCCCTGGACCCGGTCCTCCTCCCCGCCCTGCACCTCGCATAGCTCTGTGCACTTCCTCATTTTTCCATCTTTGTAAATCGGCGCACTGTTCTAGGGAGTGGTTAGCTGGCCTGCCATTCCTGCTGTGCTTCGGACATGCCATCCTGAATATGTCCCAATTGTTACCCGGCCTTGGTGGACCTTGATAGTTTCCTCCATGGTGGTTACCTCCGTTGAAATTTCCTTCTGCTCTTGGCCTTGAAGACCCGGCTTCGGTGTTGGCGACAAACTCGGAGCCTCCTTCGAAGGGGCGCTTGTTCTGGCTATTTCCATTGTTTCCTGACGCTGTTCCGTTGCCGGTTCTTCCATTACCGCTTGTGTTTGCTTTTGTCTTCTTGTCATCAGCTTCTTCTTCTGTAGTATCTGTCGCAGCGTGTTTGTTGCACGCATCCATCAATTCTCCCATTGTGACTTCCGACGCATTTCGACTGGACTTCATGCGAGTTAACTTTTGCACTAAAGGTATATACTTGCATGTTTTTGCCATGGCCTGTAGTGCATCCTTGGGCTGGATATCCGTGGATGAGTGAAGTATCTCCATAACCCGGCGCACCCAACTGCGCGCCGATTCTCCCTTCTTCTGGACGCATCGCTCTAGATCATCAATAGTGAATAATTTCCTGCAGGTCCCATGAAAGTGCTTGATAAACGCGGTCTTCAATTCCTCCCAAGACTTGATCGATCCCTCTGGTAGATTGGTGAACCACAATTTTGCTGCTCCTTCCGACATCATCAGATACATGAACTTGGCTTGGAGGTTCTCGGACGCGTTGCGGATTGACATTGCCATCTCGTAACTGCTTAGCCATGTTTCGGGATCCATGGTTGGCTCATAATTCACTACTTTCCCTGGCTCTTTGAACTTTTCCGGGTAAGGTTCAGCTCTAATATTGTCCGAGAGACACTTGGGTCCCGCAAGAATGGTTGAAGCCGGCCTTGCTCTAGAAACGTGTGATGCCGCGGGGGGCGCGTCTGGGCGCGGTGCTGCGGGAGGTCCATGCGCTGCAGACCCGGCCGCGGCCCTCCGAGCCCTAGAACTGTCCACGACGGCCTGTGCTGCTGATGCTGCCTGAGCGCGGGGAGGAGGCGGCATTTGCTGCTGCTCTTCCCTCCGCCGCGCTGAACTTGTTTGTAAATTCCCTTGCTGCTGGCTGACGTATGGCGTCCCGTGCATACCGCTTCTGTGATCCGGGTAATTGGCTTGCTGTGCCACCACAGTGTGCAACAGCTCGATGGCTTGCCGAGTCTTCTCTGCATGGGGCGACTCTCCCACAGGTATTTGATTCAATGCGAGTGTCGCCGCATATACGTTGTCCATAGGATTGTTGTAGTGGCCGGCTGGCGTGCGGAATCGTGATGGTGGCGGCGGCAGTAGATCGTTGCCGGTTGTGACTCTAGTTTGCGGTGGGGGTAACCCGGTCCGTTCATTCGCCGGATGTGTCGCTGTTGTCGTCTGTTGGGGTGCGGTTCCCTGGTTCACCACTGGTATCGGTTGGTCCTGAGGCGTGACGAATAAATTAGCCGGATTAATAACCCCGCCCGTTGCTGGCAACCTGGTGTGGTGCCTTTGATATATCCTGGATGTTTCCTCTCGAAGCCGGGTTTCCAACGCGTCTAGCTCGCGCCGTCGGGTGGCCATCCCCTGTCTATCTGCTTCCACTTGCCTTCTTTGCTGTTCCAATGCACGACGAGCCACGTCCAGATCTCTAACACGCTCTGCCGCGTTTTCTGGGGTGATAACCGTGGCGAGGACTGTAGGATCCAAAATCAAATTATTATCGAACAGGGCCGGGTGACGCGGATTCGAGGGACCCGCCCCTGGTGTCCGGTTGGCTTGAAACCCGAACATGTTGGCGTGTTGCTCCTCATCTGCTGCGCGACTGGTGACCGATGCTGACTCTCCATCGACCCGGGTCAAGACCGGGTCTCCGTTAACCGCGCCTTGTTGCTGGGCCACTGCCTGAGCCGCCCCGAATGATGCCGCGGCTGTGTTTCCTTGGTTGGCCGCGGGGGCTGCATAGACTGCAACTCGGCGCGCGATATCCGGTGTAAATTCAGGCTGTTCCTCCTCACCGTTCTCCTCATACCGGTTTTCCAGTAGATCCAGGATAGACCCGGTGTCATCTTCTCCTTGGACCCGGTCGCGTGGGGTCCATGCCGGCTCCTCCGGCTGTTCCCACTCCGCGATGGGTTCTTCTGCCGGATATGTCGTTCCCATTGATTCTTCATCATCTGATCGGATAGACGTGGCTTTTCCTGGCATAGAATCAGATCCAACGTTGTCAGGGACCGAATTGGAAGCACATACCATACCGATGAAGACGCTGATCCGGCCGATTGTCACGACGGATCCGGTTTCGAGGTGATCCGACTCCGGCCCCCAGCCGGAATCGTCCACCACCTTTTCTCCTTCGTGGTCGATGTAGATCTCGCCGATGACAAGATTCTCCATGCCCTTCCGAGCTTCTCCCGTGATGTAGACACCTTTGGACGCAGGCCCCACGGTGGGCGCCAACTGTCGTGGGATAATCACGGCAGATGTTACCAGGGGTAACTGATCTTGGGGCAAGTCGACACAGGCGTTCGGGAGAGGGTTTAGCTCAAGAGAAGACATGGTACAACTTGATCTGACAGCCGGCAATCGAAGTCGCCGGATCTCTATTCTAGATACAATAACTCGATTTAGGGTTTACACTGGATACTCGATATCTCACGATATTGCTAGGGTTCTTAGATCTCTCTCTAAACTACCTCCGGGGGTCGGTTTATAAAGCACCCGTACCCCCTGGCTTGTCCTACAAGGCGTACCCTGAATCCTACCCGGACACGGCGCACTAACCCTAACTTGCCTTTACAGTAACCCACAATCCGGGTCATTGGGCCTACAAGCTTGGGCCTTCACAAGTTTCCCTATCCTTAGCCGGATCCTGCACATCATCCCTTGAGCCGGGTTATTCCTTGGAGCTTGGCCTACCGGGTTAGCATCCCCCTGTCAGGTCTCATCACCCGGAACACGCCAGTAGATCTCCTTTTGAGGAGGAAGGACACCTGACTCGGCAAGCTCCTCCAGCTTGGCCTGGGTCACGGTGGACTTAGCCCAGTTGGCGGAAATGGCTTGAGTCGGCCTAGTTTTTGCCGGCTGTTTTCCCTTGTTCTTGGGGGCCATGTGTACAGCCTGCAAAACAGGGGACAAAAGATGCAGGGTATCAGTAATTAAGATCCGGAGAATGGTTGGTCCTCCGGTTGACCAAAGAGCGACTAGCAGACCCGGATATTGCAGGTTATCCGACTATCAAGGAACAGTTGCGGAAAATTTTGACAGATTACGCCTAGTTTGAGAAATTTGCAGAGAAATCTATGGAGAAATTAATGGCTACAAGTGATAGGGGAGTATTATTGAATTTACCATTGAGCAATTAGGTAAGCGAGAATGAAGTTGTGCAATCCAAATCGGTACAGAGTAAAGGAGATAACCTACGGGCGGGCCTAGATCCAATCTGGTTCGAGCAAAATGCTTGGAGATGAAATTCATGGTGGAGGAAAGCTTACCGGCGAGGTCCGGAGGAGGGCGCGGCGGCGGCAAACGGTGCAGTTGCGGTGGCCCTCTGGGTCCTCCGGTGTGCAGCTCGACGGCGCGGTAGCGGCGGTTGGCGGCGGCGCGGTGCGGGCGGAAGCGGAGCGCAGGACACGGCGGCTCGCTTCCGGCTGCTCCCTCGCGGGCTCCGTGGTGGCGCGGTGTCGAGGTTGAGCTTGAGCACGAGCGCACAGGGAGAGGAAGAAGATAGTGGAGTGTTCGATCTAGGTTACCCTCCTAGGGCACCTATTTATAGGTGCGGGCGGGAATACCTAGATTAAGAAGCGGGAGCCGAAATTTTTGGAGATGGATACCCGCCCGGATTTTTTGGGATAGGCGCTAAAGTACTCGTGCGTGATATCCGGAAAGGATAGGAAGCAAATCACTCCCGCGATATCCGGACTAATTGGCGAACAAAGTGAGCCGGGTCTTTGGCATTTTCTTCGGAGTATTGACCCGGGAAAATAAAGACGGATTCAGAGAAAGCCGGGTTATTATATGGACCACCAGTGGAGCTAGGCCTAGCTGTTTATCAAAGCAACTTAACCCGGCCTTTATGGACTTGTACGTTTGTTATTTTTGCAGGGAATAGCATGCGCTTCAAGGAGGATCCCGTGAAGCCCAAGCTATTCTGGGGACTACTGATGGAGGGATGATAACCCGGTAGGCTAACGCCAAGGTGTAACTCGGCCCAAAGGGCGCTGCGCAAGACCCGGCTTAGGGAAAAGGAGTTCTCTAGAAGGCCCAAGAGTGTAGGCCTTGTAACCCGGATTGTGGGTTCCGATAAGGAAACTTAGGGTTTGTAAGCAGTGTCCGGGTAGGACTCCGAGTACGCCTTGGATGGTAAGCGAGGGGGGTCCCGATATTATATAAGCCGGCCCCTAGGGTAGATTAGACGATCACGAGATATTCGAGTATCTTTTGTAACACGAGAGTTGAAATAATATATTCAGATCGGAGACTCGTCGACTCGATTGCCGGCTACCAGATCGCATATCACCATGGTTTCCCTTGAGATAAACCCTCTCCCAAACACCAGAGTCGAATTGCCCCAAGATAAGTTACCCCCGGTAATGTCTGCCGTGATCATCCCACGACAGGATTGTAGGTTGTCCACAAGGAAACCCTAGACTAGATCCCTCAAGTGCATGAGGGGCAAATGAAGAACGGCTTGGTGGAGATGTAGATCGGGGCCTTCTCCTTCAATCCTCCAAGAATCAACGAGTTTGGGTAGAGGGATTGAGAGGAATCGAAGATTTGGTGAGCCCTAATAAATGCACTCGAATGCTTGGATGAACTAGATCTTGGGGAAGAAGGGGATGGGCTATTTATACCCATCCCAGAAATCTGACCGTTTGGGGAATTTATTGCTTCACCTGGTACTACCGGGCGGCATCCGCCAGTACCTCCCGTGCATTTCTCCACCTTGGTCAACGCAGCTTCGCAAACAGTGACCACAGTCGGTACTACCGGGTATGTCCGGTAGTACCGCAATGAACTACCGGACACCCCCCGGTAGTTCCGAATTAACCATACAGTTGGCGATGGAGTCCAGTACGCATTTCTTGATTCTTCCGTGAAAATCCGGTAATACCGGACGGATGTGGTAGTACCGCGCTGATCTACCGGACGCCCCCGGTAGTTCCGAATTAACTAGAAGGTAGGGCTTCGAGTCCAGTATGCATTTCTTGGAAAATCCGGTAGTACCAGACGAGTCCGGTAGTACCGAGTGCCAAGTGCGTAGAGTCCAGTGCGCATCCTTGAAAAACTCGGTAGTACCTGACGGCGCCCGGTAGTACCGGCCCAGACAGAAAATCCACCATGGAGGTTGAATTCTTCAATGAGCACAAAGGGAATTGCATACTTATAAAAAGTACCATGATATTTAATATAAGCTCAAAACCCTCAAAATACTTAGCACACATTAGTGATCTAATTGTGTTGTCAACAAACATCAAAACAATGCGGGGAAATGCTCTTTCAGTCTCCCCCTTTTTGGTGTTTGATGACAACACAATTGTTGAGCGAGTATTTGATAGCATTGCACACAAGTGAACCAATGCAATTTATAATGAGAAGAAAATAGCTAGGCACAAGACTTGCAATAGAGAGAAAGTACTTAACGAGATAACAAGTCTTACACCACACTCCAACTTAAAAGTTCAACACCAAATAAAAGTTTCAACTAAAACGGAGACACAAGCAAGATAAATAACAAAGATAGCAAGCTTGTGAATCCACACATACAAATCCCGGCTCAACCTAATATAATCATTCTCCCCCTTTGTCATAAAAAGCCAAAAAGGGAGAAGAGGCTATCGTCCCAAGTCACTCCTCGTCTTCGGGAACATGGTGGGTGGACGAAGAAGGAATGTCGGGGCTGCTCCATGAGCTATGCTTGGAGATCCACTGCTCCTTGGGAGTGATCGCTTCCTCAGAACCTGAGGACACTAGCAAAACCTCTTGAGCCATCATCTTCTTCTAACGAGAAGCAACCTTCTTGTGGTAGATGTGAGCATCATACAAGCTGATGGAGGGATGGAAACCCGGTATGCTAACGCCAAGGCGTAACCCGGCCCAAAGGGGACTGCGCAAGACCCGGCTCAATGAAGTGGAGTTTCTAGAAGGCCCAAGAAGCAGTGTAGGCCTCGTAACCCGGCTTTGGGGTTATTATTAGGAAACTTAGGGTTTTGTATGCGGTTACCGGGTAGGACTCCGAGTATGCCTTGGATAGGAAGCCAGGGTGCCGAGTAAGATATAAACCGGCTCCTAGGGTTAGACAGGACACGAGCTTCACCAGATATTCGAGTTTTCCCTGTAATACGAGAGTGGATATTGTAACCCTAGATCGAAGATTCGGCGACTTGATTGCCAGAGCTACCAGATCGATTGATAACATGGTTTCCCTTGAGCTAAACCCTCTCCCAAACACCATAGTCGATTTACTCCAAGATAAGTTACCCCAGGTAACGTCTGCCGTGATTATCCCACGACACAAGCACTCCTGGAGGTCGAGCTGGAGGCAAAAGGCCTTCGTGGCATTGATCTGGAACGTCTTGAACCAAGAGGGTTCCTCCACAGAATCAGAGGATCTCAGGAAGTTTGATGCCACTGACGGTGGTGATGGCGCTTCACCGGTGTCAGCAACAACGTGGAACCTGCAAGTGTTTCCCTCAGTTAAGAACCAAGGTTATCAATCCAGTAGGAGGAAGACGATCTCAGGAAGGTTGATGCCACTGACGGTGGTGATGGCGCTTCACCGGTGTCAGCAACAACGTGGAACCTGCACACAACACAACCAAAATACTTTGTCCCAACGGTACAATGGGGTTGTCAATCTCACCGGTCTTGCTGAAAACAAAGATTAGACGTATACTATGGAAAATGATGTATGCTTGTAGTAAGTAAAGAAAGCAGGAAATAGTTGTGGTTTGTTTAACAGTGTGGGAAAATGGATCGGGTTCATAGTTTCACTAGTGGTGTCTCTCTATAAAAGATAGAATGCTGGGTGAACAAATTACAGCTGGGCAATTAACAAATAGAGGTTGCACCGTAGTGCACAATATGGCATTAAGACTACTATGATATTTAGTGCGGGCATTACAACAAGATACATAGACTGTCATCGATCTGCATCTATGACTAATAGTCCACCCTCAGGTTATCATGCGAACTCCCTTAGGTATTAAGTTGCAAGCAACAGATAACTACATTAAACAAAGTGTGTAATGTAAGCAATGATTATGCACGCGGGCACTCTCGCCGCTGTTTTGTCCCTAATGGCAACAACACACCCCCTTCACGTTTCTGTGACTCGAGCAAGGTGGTGAGGAGGCATGAACCCACTATCGAGCATAAATACTCCCTCTTCGAGTCACTAGCAACTACTTGGCCAGAGCAACCACTAGCAACGGAAAGCATGCAAGATCAAAAATAACATATGCAAATAAAGACTATAATCAACTTGCCATAAGTTTAATATTCATCGGATCCCAGCAAACAAAACATATAGAATTACATAAGATCAATCTCGATCATGATAGGCAGCTCACGAGAACTAAACATGGAGGCATATGAGGAGAAGACAACCATCTAGCTACAGCTACGATCCCGTAGTCGAAGGATGAACTACTCACGCATCACTCCGGAGGCAGGCATGGTGATGTAGAGGCCTCCGGTTATGATCTCCTCTCCGGCAGGGTACCGGAAACAGCTTCAGAACCCCCCTGATCTAGGGTTGACGGCGACAGCGGCTACAGAACTTTTCGGGGATTTTTGATCAGGTGTTTAGGGTTTTCCATCCGGGGGGATTAAATAGGCGAAAGGGCAAAGGCGGTGGAGCTCCAGGGGCCCCACAGCCATAGCTGGCGCGGCCAGGGGGCTGCGCCACCCTATGGTGTGGCCCCCTGGTGCCCGGCTTCGACTCTTCTTCGGTGTTCTGGATGCTTCCGGGGAAAATAGGCACTTCGGGCTTTGTGGGGTCCAATTCCGAGAATGTTTCCAGAACAACTTTTCTGAAACAAAAAACAACAGAAAACATGGAAATGGAACTTGGCATCTTGTTAATAGGTTCGTCCCGGAAAACGTATAAAAATGCTAGAAATAAGGGAGAAAATAAGTAGCAATTGACATAATATGATCACGGGGCATCAGAAATTATAGATACGTTGGAGACGTATCAAGCACCATACTTCCATCCTTCATTATGTCCTCCTTTGCGGCTTCCCACCATTTACTCTTGATTAGCTTCATGACATAGGGGCCAAAGATGGGAGCCCTCTTGTCTATAACGGTAAGCCAATGTTCTTCATGGACCCAATCCATCACATAAAAACGTTCACCAGAACCTTGATTATCCTTGGATCCCTTGAGGAGGTCAAACACATAGCCATGAAACTCATCCCAATTCCCCACTCGTGGGGCAAGAGTCTCCCTATAGATACGGTGAAGGGTCTCAAATGGGCGAATGAGATGAGCAGTTTTTCCCGGTGTTCCACCTTCCATGGTGATGTTGGCAATGGAATTCTTGTGGCTAGACGTGTTGTTTTCATGGAACCTCCATCCACATGGTTCATGTTCCCCCTTATCTTCATATCCCAAGAGAGCACTAAATTCCTCACACATAGCCAAAGATTCATCAAAGTAGCCCTTGAACTTGGGAAGACTCATGTGGGGGATGTTGAGAGGATGTTGAATGGTGACGGAGTAGTCCTTGCCCACGTAAATATCATTGTAGGCACGCTCTTGGACTTTGTGAAGAAGTGGGGGTTATCCATATAATCCTTCTCATGCTCGTAAGGATTCTCTTCCCTATACTCTTGGTAGTCTTTGGGCTTCCACTTATTGAATGGCTTGCGAGCAGATTTCGTAGCAACTGCCTTGGGTTGAGAGGAGCCACCACCAACACGTCCACCCCGACCACCACCACCACGAGTCCTAGAGGTGGTAGGAGCGGGCATGATCCCAGCCTCAGCCTCAAAATCATCCATGAACTCATCCTCATCTTCCTTAGCAGCCACAAACTTATCTCCCAAAGTCTTTCTCTTGATTGTAGCATAGGTGATTGGTTCCTTCCCCAAAGACCCAAAACCACGAGAGCCTGTGAAAACAGAGGGATGGGGGGAAACAACATGAGGGAACATACTCAAAGAAAATCGGAATAAAGACTAGTTGATTCAACACTAGTACAGATCCCTTCATCAGTGGCGCACCAAAAAGAGATTCTGTGGCGCACCCCGGGGCCACAGGGGTGCGCCACAGAACACACGCCACAAAAATATTTTCTGTGGCGCACCAATCCCGTGCGCCACAGAAATACTTACTTCTATGGCGCACCTCCAACCTGCGCCACAGAAAGGAGCATTCTATGGCGCACCAGCAACATGCGCCACAGAATGAATAGCAGATTCTATGGTGCACCCGTAGGGATGCGCCACAGAAATAAGGTGCGCCACAGAAAGATTTACTGGTGCGCCACAGAAAAGGATGATGTTTTTCGAAATTTAATTTGTTTCTGCTGTATACAGTTTGAATATACAGGAATTATACACAGCAGTGATATTTGACAATATATAACATACTACTGATATTTTACAAAGTTACTTAATCACAATAGTGATACATAGTGCAAAGTATCGATTTTGTCTCAAAGTGATCACATAGTTACTCGAGTTGTCAAACACATCATCGAACAATTATTGTCACCACATAGTTACTCGAGTTGTCAAGTTACAAATGACTAAGCTAAGATGAAATAAACTACAAGCACGGCGACGATGGTTAGCAAGAACGGTAGCTTGATGGAGGTCTTCATCTTGTTCTTCTGTTTCGACTGGTGGTCCCTCCACTTCGCAACCGCCTCGTGTCTAGTCTCGTATCCTTTATAGCAGTTGCCGCTGAACTTGTCCACATGTGCTTTACAGTCCTTCCACTCGTCATAGACTCCTGGAACCCGACCCTCGAACACCACGTAGTACGTCATCTATATAGATAGACACAAAGCATATTAGTAAGTATAATGCAAAAAACAACTAAGGCATATATGTTCACCAAAAACAACTAAGGAAACAAAAATAAGCATCAAAGATATACAACATAAAACTAGGCATAAGTTTAGAGCTAACTAATAGTAGCTAGCTAGGCCTAATTAAGTTTAGAGCTAACTAATAGTAGCTAGCTAGGCCTAAGTTTAGAGCAAACTAATAGTAGCTAGCTAGGCCTAAGTTTAGAGCTAAACTAATATAGTAGCTAGGCATATATAAGTTAAGCAAATTTTGTTAAACAAACTAATAGTAGCTAGCTACGCACACCTCGATCAACGATACCTCTTCTGGAGAGGCGCCGGAAACGGCTTATATAGCTCCTTCGTCATCCACGACCTACGATCAGCCTTCCGCTCTAGGAGTTCCTGGATATCCCTCTTGCATAACCCTATGGGCTGGTTCAAGGACCCTCCCTTTTTGTTGACATCTTCAATGATTATCTCCGACAACTTGACTTTGATACGATGAAAATCTTGCATAAGATCTTCCTGTGAGATTTCCCCCACCATTTTGTTGGACCAGTCTCGGAGTTTAGAAGGATGATTCATATTATTTGCATCGCGGACAATCCCTTTGAGGTGATGGAGGGCTTAGAAGGCCTCCTTTGTGCTCCAAGCCGGCTGCTTGATGCAGGGGAACTCGGTCACGTGCCTGAACCCGTATTTGCCAGTAGCCGGCCTGATACATTCTTGTTTCTTTTGGAATGTGCCTCCATTTTGGGCGTAGCCGTTGAGAGCCTCATCGAGAACACTCCTTATTCTGGTGTAGTCTTTCTTCTTCGTCTTATTCGACGAGTCGAAGTACTCGGCTAGTGACCACTTTGGGCAAAGCACGATGAGTGTGCAGTATGTGTCCCTGCTCAACACATGCAATCGAATCCAGGATAAGCAATGGATGAAATCTAGAAAAAAACATTAGCTACGATGGTCGCGAGACTTACTCGGGAAAGACAGGCAAAAGAATGTCCCTCTTGTTCTCACTGTTTCTCAACATGAAGCTCTCGAGGTACTTCACTGCCTTGGTCCGTGAACTTGATCCTTCCTCCAGCTGGCTATCACGCATGTAGTAGGGATCCGCTACCATAACGTACGGGGGTAACTCTCGCTGGATCTGCAGCTGAGCATTGAGCGCGTATAGGCGGACCAAGTTATAGTCCAGCCGTCTCGAGTGAAACAGATTGAAGATATGCTCGTACGCTATGAAGAACAGTCCCGCGGGGTCTTCATGGACGAAGTCCGGGCCCTCTGGCACCTTGACCACGAACGCCGGGTAATTGGGAGACTCTTCTTTAAGAAGGAGGCCCTCTAGCATCACGATAATGTTCTGCAATGTGAGCATTCGTCCAGTTGCCCCTTGTATCTCGTCCGGACCCAGTATCGGTTTCCCAGCTTCATGCAAGCGGGTCAAGCCATCCTTACGGGGTCGTACCACGGCGTCGGCCAAGATCTTAGTATGCTGGACCTTTTTAGCAGGTCTCTTCCTAATCTTCTTGCTGGGGGTGGCCTGATCTGCTGCGGGATCTGGGGGTGCGGGTGCTCGGGACGACCCTACGATTGTCTTATGTAGTGTGCCAGGGCTGAATACTGTACCCTCCGGGTAGGTCAGGCGCTGCGTGACTTCAGTACGCCTAGGTTGATCGTCGTGACTGCGGAAGGCTTCATCGTCACGATCCATATCAGGCATGTACCTATCTTGGCTGTAGCCCGTGTTGAGGTAGGCATTGATGTCGACATTGTCATCGTAATGATAGTCATCGACATCGGCTCCAGCAAACGGGTTGTCCACGTCCTTTGGTGGTGACGGCGGCTGTGATGCCGGCGGTTGAGGCACAACTGCATTTGATGATCTTTTGGCCGGTCGTTGCGGCATATTTCCCAACAACACTTTGTGCCTTGTGGTGGTGGCAACAACCGCCGGTTCCTTCTGGGTGGTGGTGGCGACGACTACTGTTTCCTTCTGAGGGGCGGCGGCCTTGGGTGCTGTCTGGAGGGCTCTTTGCTTCGTGGGCCGGACGATCTTATTGAGCGGGGCCATAGGGGATGTGGCGCCGATGATGCGCTTGATCACAAGACCCCCCCAAGACGAATCTGGCTCTTCTGCCATTTCATCACCCAAGTCGTGCAGTCTCCAAGTACCAAGGTGTCCTCCTCGTCGCAGCCTGGAGGTTGAAAGGAGGGGAGGACGTCGCGATACTCCGCACTACATTGGCCAACTTCACCTTCATCACGTTCTCGTCCATTTGAGAGTGGTGCATAGTGCGTTCCCCCGGTTGTATAATAGTGCCGGTAGCAACATCCACCAACTCTCCGCCGGGCACCACGCGATGCAGGAGTACGCAAGGTTCGTCCTGTTGGGCAACATACCAGGCATCATGAGATGACAGTCATCTTGAGAAGGCGTAGTTAGATCACGACTAACTAATTAGTTACCTTGGTGATGGCGTCGAGCTCGGCGGGTGTCGAGACAAGGGCGACGGTGCCGGCGGCCGGCCCATCATTCTTCGGCATTGCTGCGGAAGGGGGCGGCGATGTGACTAGAAGGAGCGGCGCCGGCGTCTGGGGGGTCAGCTGTTGCGGCGGCACTTGCTGGTTCATGCTTGAGTTGCTGCCGACGAAGGTGGGCAGATGGATCGGTCCAATTTGACCCCCCGCATTCCAAGAAGCTATCCCCTCCATCAACCCAGCGGGGATGACTTCCTTGAGCCTCTGATCCACTAATTTATTGAGCGTGTCGGGGTCCACCTCTCTGCTCTCAAGTTTCTTCTCTAGAGACGCCATCTTCTTCTTTAGCTCCGCGACCTCCTCATCATCCTTAGTCGATGTCGTCTTCCTCTTCTTTCTCAACGACTTGGCATCTGATGCGTAGTACTCGGCTACCTTCATGTTTAGCCCAAAGCCGGAGATACGGCCAGCTGACGTCGGCGGGGCATCCAACGGCCTTTTCTTGTATGCGTTCGTCGCCCTGTTGAAAGGCGTGTCCCACCGACCCGTCGACCCTTCGGACGAGTGGTCAGATTTCTGCAACTCCCTCTCCTTCGGACAAAAGGAAATTAAGGTGAGCCCAGTATCTAATTATTAGATCAATGCAATATACATGTACTTGAGATATATGTCTCCTTACCAAATGTTTCTTGAATTCCTTCACGTCCTGGTCTTTCGTCACGAATTCCCCCGTCTTCCAGTCTAAGATGTACCGGGACCGGACAAAGTTCCTAACTTGTATATCCGTGATTTTGTGCCAGGGGTTATCTTTTCCGAGACGTTCCATCTCGCGGTCCTCCTTCTCCCAAACAGCCTGTTTTCCTCGGTAACCACCGCTTCCGCAATGTTGGTGCCCTATGTTTTGTTCCCGCATATCCTCCCCCCATTTTGTCCATTTTTTACACTCCTCGGTGTTCATGTACGCCTTCAGTATGTCGAAATCTTCTTTCTCGAGCGTCGGGTCTGTGCGACGGATCTCCTCCCAGCTTTTACCTTTCTTGATCTTATTCTTCACCCGGGATTTCCAGCTGCTCAACGCGGTGCTCATCTTCGTGATGGCTAAAGAGTCCACCCTTTTGTTGAACGGCTCCGGGAACGTGTATCGCTGGTGAAGCTTCTTCAGGAGGATTTCAACCAAAGCCTTGTTTTCGCTGCTTCTAAGGTCCGTCGTGTTGATCGACATGCTTTCCCGCACGATGCACCCTAGCTGCATGCCGTACCCTAAGGAAACCGCTTCAGGCGCCAATGGTAGGCCACTCGGCGAGACCTCGGTGATTGTATCAGTGAAGTTCGCGAGCACTTGCGGCCTACGATCCTTCCTTGGGGCCCGAGACTTCTTATCCTTCTTATCGGTCGTCGGGGCGGCGACGCCGCTACCACCAGCCGCCGTGAGGTCAGTGCCGCCACCATCGGTGCTGTCATCCTGGTCCTCTTCCTCCAAGTACCCCCAATCAATATCACCGCCATCCTCCCGGTCCTCTTCCTCAATTCTGGTTGCAGCGTGGGCATCCCAGCCCTCTTCCTCGGCACCGGCTTCGGGCACGGACCCGTGCTTTGAAGAGCTAGACATGTTTCTGTAATAACATTCAAATTTGAGTTTTTGAGTTGGATTGGAAATATATATGAGTAGGCCAGACATGTTTCTGTAATATACTCTTGATTTACAAATGGCCAAATGAAGCAAGTGAAAAGGAGGCATGGTATTGGGATGAACTGGGAATGCCTAGCAGTAGTTACTACTTACTACTCACATCCTTTGGCATATTGGAAATATATATGAGTAGGCCGGCATGTTGAAAAGATCCATATTAAACTTACTATGCATAGTGTTTGCTACTTTGCTTATGCACCTAAATTTACTATTGATTGAGAAGCAAGTGAGAAAAGGGAGACCAAAAAAAGGGGCAAAATACACAAGTACTATCCATAGTAATCTGAGTCTGGGCATTTGTGGACTAATCAAGGAACGGACAGAGATGGAGCGTTGATTAGTCAGTCGAAGCAAAGTTGGACTTGCTATAGGGAGACATAGACAGGACAAGGGAAAGCAAGCAGGAAGCTCAAGCTAAGCAACTGTTCGCACTGTTGGTTTGGTTGGATGGTTGGTGTACTTTGGTATAGTCAGCACTCAGCACTCGGCGCCTTTTAGCCTCTTGAATTCTTTGCTTCAGTCTGTGAGTCTGTCTAGGCTGCTATAGCGGAAATGCAACGCCACACTTACATGGATGCCCCCTACCTATCTTGGCCATGCAAAGCTGTTGGAGATTCGTGCACACCATTGACCGAGTGAATGCCAGTACCGCGCCGGGGCCCGCACACGTGGGTACTTTATCCTCGCTTAGCTGCTCTAAGAGAGATAATATCTGGGGGTAGTTTAGACAATCTTGCAAATCTGACTATATAACCTAGCAGGCAGAAACAAACCCTATCCCGCACCCCGCCGCACCGCACCCCGCCGCCTCCACCACACCTGACCACCCCCACCCCGCCGCACCGCACCCCGCCGCCTCCACCACCCCCGCCGCACCGCACCCCGTTCCCCACCACAAACCCCACCTCCTCCCTCTACAGCGACGGCGCATGTGGCCACCGGCTCGGGGCGGCGCGGCGAGGTCCCCGGCGAGGAGCAAAGCCCGGCGCCCCGCAGATGCGCCCCAGCCCGTGTGTGGGTGCTCGAGGAACGGGAGGGGAGCCCGCCATGGCGCAGATCTCCGCGAGCCCGCCATGGCGCAGATCTCCGCGAGCTCGATCTGGGCGGGGCGGTGGTTGCCATCAGCTCCCCGTCGAGATCGGGCCTCCTCCGACGCCTCCTCCACGCCGAGGTCGGCCCTCTGCGGCCGTGCTCCTCGTCGGCCCTCTGCGCCCGAGCTCCTCTGCGGCCGAGCTCCAACTAGAGGCCGAGCTCCTCGTCGCGCCGCCAGTTAACGTCCTCGTCGCGCCATGCATCGAAGCAGCCGCCTCGGAGCGGGGAACGAAGACCGGAGGAGCCTCGTCGACGGCGCCCCCCTGCGGCCGTGCTCCCCTCCTCCCTGTCTCGTGGCGGCGGCATTGATCGGAGCTCCCACCTCTCTCCTTTTTTTTTCTTGCTCCAGATTTTTTTCCTTATGAATAGTTTCTGGATCATGATTCATGAATCATGTCGGTTAATTATTTTTCTGATTTTTTCTGGATCTAGGGTTGAATCTGGCCTTATTCGTGAATGGATTATTTCTAGGATGGATCTAAGGAGAGGCTGGCTTCTGTGTCTTAAATTTTTACTCGATTTTTTCTAAGATGACTGGATCCTATTTCACTGAAGATTTCATGGATGCTTCTTAAGGTTCTTGGAGATTTTGATTGCAGAAATTTGTATTTGACTCGGTGTATAAGCAAAATCCTGTATAAATTATGTGCGAAAAAAATCCTTGGTTCTGTAAAAGATTCATTGCAGATCCTGTTAAGGGTGGTTGCTCGAAGAAACCTAAACTTATCTGTGAAAATGAAAATCTTATATACAAATGTTGTATGAAACTTATATAAATTTTTGTCTGTAAATCTTCTCAAGTATTTTCTGTATGAAACAAAAACTTGTTGAATATTTATGTGAACATTCTTATATGGAAAAATGTATGAATCTTATATGAATTTCTGTTGACTATAAATCTCTGGTAATTTTTGAACATGTATTTCTGGTAATACATCATTGGATTGTTCAAGATATTAGTTTGCTTGAAGAAATAACATTTTATCTCAAAAAATCTAGAAAAAATGTTTTTCCTGATTGTTAATACAAATATCCAGAAAATATTTTTATTAATATACGAATACAATTTTATTTAATGCATAATCCAAAAAATTTGATCGTTCATGCTTTTGAAGACCAAATGACCGTACAGTGCACAATCTGGAATCACTTGCTACTAGTTTTTATTCATTATGTTAAATCGGAGAAAAAGAGGGAAAGTTTCTTGATATTGCCTAAAATTTCTTATTAATACAGACGCAAAAAATCTCAGTTTTATCCATGAATCAAAGATTTTTATTTTTTTTCATCTCACAAAAAAATTTATCAGAAATATGATCCGAAATATTAGTGCATTATGTTAGTGCATGATCCGAAATATTTAGTCTTTATATGATTCTTTTTGTTAATGTATCCGAAATATTAGTGCATGATCCGAATTTTGCGCGTGTGCTCAGTCAGAGGCACAGGAAACCAGCCAAGGGTATTTTGGGCATTTAAAGATTACTCAGTGGGGTTAAAGTGGTTGGTGAAAGTCAAAGCATTCTCGCGGCGGCCCCCACTGGCTCGTATCCCCATGCAGACGAACGGTTCAGATAGCTAGGGGAGATCCATGTAGGTGTGGGAAAACCGCACTCCTGCTATAGTTATGTTTTTTTTTTGAGTTTTCCACCGGAGAGAGCAGAAAATGCTCTCACCTGAATAATAGTTATGTTCAATACTCCTCTTTAAGATTAAAGTGTTTTGGCTTTTGTTTCAGTGTTATTACTCTTCTTCGACAGAAGCGAACGAATCTCATAGGGAATACAGTATTTCTTTTTCTAGCTACAAGGAAAATAGCACACGGTGCATGCTACCACAATGAAGATACGTCGTAGACGCCGTGACATCAGACGGGCCTTGGACACGCACAAGGCCAAGCAGATGGGAGGAAGTCAGGCATCAATATGTTTTCTGACAGTTTTGATTTTATACTTGGTCATTCCTCTATTATTTGAGTGATGCGATAGGGGAGCTGTCAGGTTGTTAGCAATAAATGAATTCAGAAAAGGTAGGCTGAGCCTATCAGGCACTAGTGTTTCTAGTAGATTATCCTCTAGGATGAGTAGTCAGTCCTCGTGTGATTACCTGAAGAAACGTAAGAAACTATACATAATTTTGAGGTCTCTGCTAAATAATTCGCTTTTGGTATATGTGTCGTTGTGCCCTGTTTACAACTACAGGTCTGAACTGTGTCCTGTTCTGTTTTTTTGCAGGTGTGCAGGAGCACGGCGGTCATGCTGGTCTCACCATGAGATGGCGAACCCTTTCCTCGCCGATGGGGCATAAGCTTGCATTGGTTGGTTATTTAGAACCGCGCTGCTGCGGACGTTTTAATTTTCACTGCACAAGTTCAAATCTTGACCCTTGGTTGCTAAAAGTGCTGCTGCTAAGTAACTCTGTGTTTTTTCCTCTTCTCCGATACCACTATTGAGTTATTACGGTGTGCCTCTGTTGTGTGCATGTTTAGACTACAAGGAGGCATTTCCCGTGAAGACACACAGTCCCTGTCCCTGAGGCTTGAGGGAAAAGTTTGAAACTTGGTAACGATGAAACAAAATAGAAAGGAAATCGAATGAAATTATCATTCCATGCATAACCAGATTTGATATTGTTGAAAATGAAATCCTAAGATGGGATTACTGAAGTTGGGGCATTGGTTGCTGATCCCGTGAAGCATATACGTATACGAATGCAATGGAAAGTTAAGCCTGTACAGAAAGCCAATTTCTTCCTTCCTTTGAGGTATGGCGATGCAACTAGTACAGGATACAGGTACGAGTGAGTGATAAACAAAAACGTTTCACAAGTAGTAGTTGAAGACAAAACAAGTAGAGCTATGTTTGCATCAAAAGAATTGAATTCATAGGAGCAGCCATTTGATTTCTCATTAGCTAAATAAAACGATCGAGGATGACAGAGTCCACAAGCGGTCCATGAGAACAGGGGAACTGTTGGAGTTAGCACTGGGCTCCCCTATCGCATCACTCAAACAATAGAGGAATGACCAAGTATAAAATCAAAGCATGTCCAATGTCTGTATAATTGTATAAGATCAGATCGTATATACAAGCTCTTAGCTGTTCGTACTAGACATGAGATTGCACACTTCTTAATAGCTAAACATTAAAGAAAGCTAAAAAGGAGAAACACAACAACAGTCAGCAATGAAAGCAAAAGGCAACACTGTAGCTAGTTCGACGAAAAATTTCGGCATGACCTTTGCTAAAAAGGGCCATGCCGGAGTGCCAGAAATTCGCCGAAACGGAAATAAATCGACGTTCCGGCGAAACATTGGCAACTCTCAATGTGTACCTGCACAAAAACCATCCCCAATCCCCTCAATCTACTGCCTTATTCAGAAATGGAAGATAGCATGAGCACAGTAGGCTGCCCTCTTAGCTTAGCCATGTTTGGACCAGGTTCACATTGCATTCCAGGGTTCACAGGACATTTTCATTTTTGAGAAATAAGAATTGACTTAAAAGAACAATGCAACTAGTAATTGCAGGCACTGTCAAACAGAAAATGCAGATGGAGGTGACTGATACTATGCAACTTAGAACGGATACCACGTGCGGGTATTTACTGCCTAGAAAAGTAAGCATATTTATCATACTCCAACCCCATACGCCACAATGACATTGCTGAGCCATGGAGCGTTCGTCCGGCCGCCGGCGCGGTGAGTCCTGATGGCGATCCAGCAGCACTGGCATGGGTGTGCCGACCAGCTCTACCGTTGGGCGAGAGCTCGAGCCGTTCCCTGACGAGGAGGAGGACGTATGCCTCGGCTGCAGTGCTCTGCGCGGGAGACGACCGGTCAGCTTGCTCCGTTATAGGGGGCGGAGGCCATTGGGGTAGCAGGCTGCTTCCCTCACATCAGCGTGATCCCAACAATTACCAGAACGCAGCCTACTCCAGCAAGCACCGGCGTTAGGATTGGAGGATCACGGGAATAGGTTCCTGGTGGAGACGTCGGAGTACGCGCCAGCTCAGTGCAAACTCGTGGTAGACGCCATCCAGGCATGACGCGGAGCACACAGATGAGGCTGTTGCGGCGCTCGGAGGTAGTTCGTGGTAAGGACCAAGGTAGGAGACTGCCATGCACAGGGTGAGCGAGGGATGCGGCGGCCGCGCGCGAGGCGGGGCGGCGAGGCCGCCGGTGTCTGCACATGATCTGGGACGTGGGAGCAAGGAAGTCCACGACCGATGCACGCAATGTGGAGCAGGAGGCCTGACATGGCATCACGGCATGTTCATCTGGTGATTTTTTAAGGGATCATGGTGCAAAATCCTCGAGAGCTTGCATCCCCTCGCTGTCATCTGCATAAATATCAGGCGGTACTTAGCTTGTTCAGTTCGTCCGGCAGGACCCCAACCGTGCAGTACGTGACGGAGTGACGGTGATCCTTATATAGCCACTACCGTGATGGGAGGCACCAGGAGGCATTGGCCCTTGTGTGAGAAGTGGAACAAGCAAACGGCTTTCTTCACCAGACTCAAGCTTGCCGACGAATTTACGATGGAAAGTGGCAATGGAAAACTGAAAGCCTATACTCGTGTGATAATCTGTAGGTAAGTTGTATCTGAAAGAGTCGGCCTTTTCCTATGTAACCACTCAACGCATTTTGTGTGACCTCCAGTCCCCCACACAAAATTAAGCCTAAGGCGCCCAAGGGCGACTCGGGGGCGACCCCAACCCTAGCGCCGCCACCCCCCCTCCCTCCCCCTCCCTCCCGCCGCGCCGCCGCCGGAGGACGCCACCGGGCGAAACGCCCGCGTGGTCGACGGCGGCGGCGGGGCTCTCCTTCGCGCGGAGCCTCCAGGGGGCGTGGGCGGCAGTCCATGGAGGGCTCGGCGGCGGCAGGTCGCGGTCGGCGGAGGGGGAACTCGGCGGCTGCAGGTCGCGGTCGGCGGCGCCTGTAGGAGGGGCTGCGCGCCGGTGCACCTCCGGTCCCGAGCGGCCCCGGTGATCTGCGCCCCCCCCGGCGAATTCCGTGGCCGTGGAGCCGGCCATGGCTCCAGGCCTCCTCCAGGGTGCTGCGCAGGTTCGCCGCCGGGCGGGGACGACGCCTCCTTGCTACCTTGGTGGTCGGGTGGCTGCCGAGCACGGCGCCGTTGGGGTGGCTGACCCCGTCTCGATCTGGCCAAGGTATGAGGTGAGGGGTTGTTCCTGAGGTGGGAAGGTGAGGTCTTTCCCTCCCGTGCCTTTGGCCGGCGATGCCGGTGTGCCGCTTGGGGTTTGTGCTTGGGGCAAGGTCGGGGAGAACGACCATGGGTGGAGAGGTTGCGCCGGGAGCTGTCCGTGGCTGCATCCTTGCTCGGGGTGGAGGCAGAGGTTGGGCTGCGCCTCCTCGGCCTTTCGGGGTTGAGGTTGGGCTGCGCCTTGGGGTGGACCTCGGCACTTGGCTACTTTGGAGAGGGGCTGCGACGGCGGCGGTGTGTAAGGCAAAGATGCTACTCCAATCTGACGGTTTTGGTGGATGGTGGCGGCAATCCGGACGAAAGTCTTGCCCGGTTGGGGCAGACGGCGATGGCGCTCGGTGCGTCATTCCCCTCCTTGGAGGCGTTGTCGAGGAGGGCCGGTCCTTTCCTCCTGTCCCTTCGGATTGGTGGTTGTCTCCGGGCGAAAGCCTAGATCCGGCTGGATCGACGTGATGGCGGCGTTTCGACGTCGTCACTCTGTTGGGAGCATCACGTTTGGAGTCATGGTGCAAAGTCCCTTGCTGCTTTCCTCCGGTGCTGGTCGCCGTCCTAGGTGGTTGTTTCGGAGGCGCAATGCACGCCATTGCCAGTGAGCCCAAGAGGGTGTCTCTCTCGGGATCGATCAAGTCCCTCCATCCACTCGCCACCTCCGGCATCAAGAGTGGATGGTGCGTCGACAAGAGAAGTCCAGCTGGAGTCGTCGTTCTTCGGAGTTGACAGGCATTGGTCGAGACGCGGCGATGTTGCTCAGCTTAGGGCAGGCTCTGTTGCTCTGTAGTTAGTGTGTCGGTGGTGGCTGTCTTCGGACTAGCCAGTCGTGGAGTGCGTGCTACGCTTGTTCTAGCGAGTTGTAGCCGTTTCGCTCTACTAGGGTGTGTCAGTGTTGTACTGGGTGGTGTCTGCTCATTCTTGAGCTTGTAAATCTCTTCTTTCTATCAATGCAATGAAACGCAAAGCTTTTTGCGTTTTCGCGAAAATTAAGCCTAAATTAAATCAGAATAAGTTTTTTTTTTGAATTTTTAAATCAGAATAAGTTTATGGATGGAAGTTAGACAAGTATGTTCTTCATAGTTTTAGATTCTTCTGAAACTGCCCAAGCTCTATTAATAAAAAAAACTAACGACAAGTCAGGTTCTTTAGGTGAGTTGAGCAGAATCATTGTCCATCTGCTATATATAGTGTCTAATCATATGCATGAATTGCAGATAGACACTTAGCACCAAACCTGGCAATATTAGCTGCATAATGATCGACATGTAGTCACTAATTTGCAGAGATAAAATGAATAATACCATGGACACGATTTAATTTTTGTGTCCGCCGAAGAAGATAGGGCGGAGAAACCTGTTGAGAAGAGCCACAAGGACCAGAAAGCTCCAAAGGATAGTGTTCGTGGGCGTCGACATACTATCGAGAAGAGCCACAAAGCCCTAAAAGTCGCAGAAGACAATGCTTGTCCGGTTCGACACAGTGGTGGGTGTGTGTGGCGTCATAGTCGTCGGCGACTGGGGTGTTCAGGTCTATTCTCCAATTCACCCGATCCGATAGTACCCATTTTGGAATGTCCGGTGCCAAAGTCACTGAATGGGTAAGTCACCAATCCAATAGCTTTGACAGATGGGGGGTCATATTAGATATCATATTTGTCTTGTCGACACACTCTGAGTTTTTCAGGCTTGTCCGTGGAGAAGAAGGCTTACATTTGTTGTTTTGTTTGGCATTATGTTAGAGTAGGCTATAAGTTTGTTGTGGTTACTCTCCTGGAGAGGGTCTTTAGTCAGGATTATGCATATAAACATATCATGCTTCAGTGCTAGCCCGGCAAACAAGATAGGGACCATAATTCTTGACTTTTTGTCGCAGTTACCTTAAGAAAAAATAATTTTATTATTTTCGGTAGTGAAATTAAACCATATATAATAAAAGTGAACCCGTAGCAACGCACGGGCATTTTTGCTAGTTGACTTAAAAGAACAATGCAACTAGTAATTGCAGGCACTGTCAAACAGAAAATGCAGATGGAGGTGACTGATACTATGCAACTTAGAACGGATACCACGTGCGGGTATTTACTGCCTAGAAAAGTAAGCATATTTATCATACTCCAAAAGTTCATAACTTTATAATCAGAAAAATTACTTCACAGCTTAGAGAGATCCAAGGTTACTTCACAGCTTTGGAACCAGACAAATTACTTCACAGACAAATTACTTCACAGTGAACCAAAATGGTAGACAGTAATGGGCACGAACTGAAATTAGAATCCGTGATCATGTAATGGAAACACAAGGCCTTTACATCCCTGTTGTGCACTTGCAGTTTGTGTGGCAATATTGTTGCGAGGACCATGTAACACATACTGAAATTAGAATCCGTGAGAACTTGGCCCAACTAAACAAGAAATCACTCTAACGATGAACTGGCGCGAACAACTACAACTTAAGGAATCACTCTAACGTAAAGCAACAGGTAATTCGAGGCGGACGACACTAACCGAGCAGCAGGATCGAATTGAATCGAATCAAGGCAGCGGGGCGATCAAGAAGCAAAATTAACAGGGCAACGGGGCGGGGCGAGCAGCGAACTGACCTGACGCTGGGCGCGGGGCGAGGCACCTCGGTGGGGCGAACGGCGATGGCGACGGCTCCGTGCTCCTTGCTCCTTAAAAGGCAGCACAAACTCGGGGATGGCGACGACTCCCTGCTCCCTGCTCGTGCACCTTGGTGGACGGCGGCGCGTGCACGGACTCGAGGACGGCGGCGCGTGAACGGCGGCCAACACCTGATCCTCCAAAGGCAGCACGACGGCGAGCGCGAGGGAGAATCGAAGAAGATCGAGGGCTAGCTAGGGTTCGTTGTCGCGCGAGGGAGAGAAGGAGGCGGGATCAAATTTTGCTAAGTGTGGACGATAAGGGCGGGGTCCACATGTCATCTGCTGTGAGGCATATTCTGTGGCGCACCCCGACCCCGTGCGCCACAGAATTGTTATAATTCTATGGCGCACCTTCTAAGTCATGCGCCACAGAATGTCTTGGGAGGGGCCACATGTCATTTGCTCGAACGGAATTCTATGGCGCATCGCTTACAACATGCGCCACATAATTGCGTGGATAGATAAATAAAAAAACCAAACACTGTTAAGTGACAAATCTGTATTAGTAGCCCATTGGTATAGCTGTGAAGTAAATAACCTAGTGACATGGGTTCGAATCCTGGTATTGCCCATCATTTTTTTAATATTTTATTTAATTATAATTAAAGAACGAAAACATTAAATTACTAGCTGTATGTGACAGTTATCTATTACTAGCCCAGTTGGTTTAGCTGTGAGGTACTTAGGTCTAATGGCATGGGTTCGAATCCTGATTGCCCCACATTTTTTTAATATTTTATTTAATTATAAAGAAAGAAAGAATCACATACACATACATACATACATGCACATATATATATAAAGAATCACATACATACATGCACATATATAAAGAAGTGATTGTCTCACATACACATGCACATATATATATAGAAAGAAGTGCTTGTCTTACATACACACATACACATGCATGTATATACACACAAAAATCTTCTTAATTTGTCTCGATCTGTTCCGATCTAGCTTAATTAGCGTCTCTTTCCCTTTTTGTTGGCGACTGAATACTTTATGCCGGCCACCTTGAGATTTCTTCGCGTGAACGGACAACCGTGGGTAGGTAGGGATGTCTTCCTTCTTACTTTACCAGTAGTAGGCACGTCGAAGTGCTTGTCAAACTCCTCCTCGATCTTCGGATCACCGTTCATGTCCAAGTATTCCTCGTTGGCATCTCCTTCCATTCCGATGATGCTCCTCTTGCCCCTCCTCACGACAACACAGTTAGGCCTTGACGGGTCGGTGATGAAGAAGCATTGGTCAACTTGGCTAGCGAGTACCCATGGCTCATTTTTCGCGGATGCGTTCTTCGATTTGGCATCGGGTATAACCATTGTGGTGAAATACCGTCCTTCTTTCTTGACATTCTTGGCCCATCTCACACGGAACATTGGCACCACCGTCTCTCCGCAGTAGTTGAGCTCCCATATCTCCTCGATCTTTCCGAAGTATCTTTCTTCCACATTAGTCTCGGCATCGCCATATGATAGCATAGTTACTCCTGAGTTTTGATTTTTGCTACTCATGTCCTTGTCCTCGGTGGAGAATCTGTAACCGGAGATGTCGTACCCCTGATAGGTCCTTACGTTCTGCCCGGGGCCCTGTGATAAGATGTATATGAGTTTTTCATCTTCCGTAGAAGGCATTTTTCTCCGTGCTTCAATCAGTTGACTTTGCTTGAACCAACGCGTGAAGCCGGAGTTGTGCTCTTTGGTTACGTCTCCCATCTTCCTCGGCCCGCCCATTTCAATATAATTCTGATTGATTAAGCTTTTGTGCTCTTCCACGAAAGGCTCGATCAACTTTAAGTGTTGTAGCGCGACCCGGTGAGCCCTATCAAAGTCGTCGCGTCATTTTTGAATGCCGACATGGACGTCGCGGCAGCCCTCGCGGTGACCGACTCCGTTGAGTCTGCCAAGGTGCGTCCTGGTGGACAAACCGACATCCTGATCGTCTTCGGTGCTTAGGTAATTGTCGCAGAAAGAGATGCACTCGTTGGTTAGAAATCCTTTGGCCATGCTTGCGTCTGGACGGGCCCTATTGCGAACGTATCCTTTCAGGACACCATTCTGCCTTTCCATCGGCATCATGTAGTGCAGAAACGTCGGGCCGAGATGCCTGATGTCATCAACGACATGGAGAAGGAGATGTACACATATATCACAGAATGCCGGCGGGAAGTAAATCTCGAGCTCGCATAGTATCACCACGATCTCATCCTGTAGCATCTTGAGCTGCCTCACGCCGATCGATTTCCGGGTGATAACGTCGAAAAAAGTTGCAAAGGCCAAACAACGTATCACGGACATGCTCGTCCATTATCCCTCGGATCGCAACAGGAAGTATCTGCGTCATGAGCACATGACAATCGTGAGACTTCATCCCGGTGAACCTCTTCTTCGCTAAGTCCAGATATCTGCTTATACTCCCTGAGTATCCGTGAGGAACTTTGACTTCTACGAGGCACCTGAAAAACTGATCAAGCTCCGGCGGACTCAATGTGAAGCAGGCAGCGGGAAGCACCACGGTGTTCTTCTTAGCCTTTTTGCGGGGAGGACGTTGAGTCCCTTCCGTCTTATCCTCATCTTCATCATCATCATCACTATCGGCGAGGACCTGTAGATTTTTCCTAATGCCAAAATGTATTAGATCGTATCTTGCTTTCGGCCCATCCTTGGACTTCTCCGAATTGCAAATAGTGCCAAGCAGACTCTCCGTAACGTTCTTCGTAATGTGCATCACATCAAGGCTATGAGGAGCGTGGAGGACCGGCCAGTACTCCAAGTCGTGGAAAACAGACCTCGCTTTCCATACACCCAGCAGCGGCTCTGGCTTGGGTCGCTTCTTTCCCGGCGAAGGGCACTCGTCCCAATTTTTCAGAAGCTCGTCGATTTCTTCGCCGCTCCTAGTGCGCGGGGCTCCATCGGGCTCGTCTTTACCATTCAACAACTCACCGCGTTTTCTCCACGGGTGATCCAGGCGAAGCCACCTTCGAGCCCCTGGGTACACGGTTTTCGAAGACCCAGGATCCCTTGGTAGCTGGAGATGCGGGGTCCCGTCCATGCACTTCACGCAACCGCAGAATCCGTGGCCGACCTGGGCAGATACATACGCGTAACCAGGATAGTCTGTGACCGTCGTCAGCAACGCGGCTCTCTATGGAAATAATCTCTAGTGTACGCGTCCCACGTACGGGGTGGCGTCTTCCACAACGTGTCTAACTCGTCTTACAGCAGCCCGAGATACAAATGCATGTCGACACCTGGTTGTTTTGGCCCCTGGATGAGAATACTCAAGTGTATGTACTTTTGCTTGGTGCACAGCCACGGGGGTAGGTTGTAAGGCCATACAAACACGGGCCAGCTGCTATGTGTGCTACTCTGGTTGCCGAACGGATTGAGTCCATCGGTGCTCATACCCAGCCTGACGTTCCTCGCGTCGCCCCCAAAACTCGGGAAAGCTATGTCCAATGCTTCCCACTGGGCAGCGTCTGCAGGATGTGTCATGATATAGCCCTTCTCCGGATCTTCTTCCGGCTTCTCCCTTTTCGCGTGCCATTGCATGAGCTTTGCTTCCTTAGGGTCCACGTAGTACCGTTGAAGACGGGGAGTGATAGGAAAGTACCATACCACTTTTCGAGGAATTTTCTTGTTGTTGGTTCCACACTTGTATCGTCCGTGGCCGCACTTCGGACATGTGGTTGTGTCCTTGTACTCCCCCCGATAAATTACACAATCATTGATGCAGGCGTGAAATTTTTCGTGAGGTAGGTCAAGAGGGAAAACGACTTTCTTAGCCTCGTTGATACTGCTTGGCAATGTGTTCCCCTCGGGAAGGCGATCGTGCCAGAATTTCAAGTTCTTGTTGAAGCTCGAGTCGGTCCATTTGTTTTGCGTCTTCATCTTCAGAGCAGCAAGCGTTACATGCAACCTCGTATCCTCGGGGCGGCACCCAGGAAACAACGGAGTCACACCGTCTATCTCCATTTGCGCCAGCTTGGCTTTCTCCCTAGCTGCAGCTATGTCGTTGCTCGTCTCCTTAAGCAGCAGATCCTGAACATGAGAGTCCCGCAAGGCCGAAATTAGCGGGGTCTCCGTGTTCACGCCTTCATCGTCATGTCAATCTTCTCCGCCGACATATCCTTCTTCATGATGATCTTCTTCGCCGTCATTTCCTTCGTCTCCTCGCCCTCTTCTTCGTGCACAACTTTTGCTGCCGGCGGTGCCACGTGGTTGCGGTCGTCAAAGAAACCGCGTCTGAGAAGGTGCTCCTCCAATTGTCCGGAATCAGGGTTAATCCAGCGCACGAGTTTGCATGATCGACACGGACATCTTATCTGCCGCCTGTTGCACCGAATCATGTCCGCCTTCGCGTCTTTCTTCTATCTAGCGATTCGAGCAGAGCTCATTTCTAGTACCATGGTTGCCTGCACAGACACATAGAGAGCAGAAAATTAGAACCACAACATGCATAGTCGCCGGAAAAATTCGGCATGACCTCTCCTATAAGTAGGACATATGGGGTGCAAAAGTTTGCCGAAATGGAAGTGAATCAACATTTTGGCAAACATCCATGCACCATGACCGCCCACACGCGCGCGACAATCGATCGGTCCACCTGCACATGCATGACAAACACCCATACACATCGATCGATGGCCACACGAGACATATGCACCTCAACTATACTCACCTCTAGTAGATTCGATACCGATCGAGACGCGAAAAGAGCGAGGAGAGGGAGGGACCGGAGTATAGATGGAAGTAATTAGGCCACCCCCCCCCCCCCAACAACAAGAAACTTCACCAACAATTATACATCGAATAAATAGGTTCACCTACCAAAAAAACAGAATTAAATGTGTAAAAATGGAGTGGAGAGAAGGGGGGGCGAGTGAGCAACATCCACTTGGAATGAAATGAGTGGGGGGAGAGAGAGGGGCTTCCATCTTTATGTGCACGGTGCACATAATTCTGTGGCGCACCAACACATAATTCTGTGGCGCACGGATGTGCTGCGCCACAGAAATTCCATATTCTGTGGCGCATCTGCCAAAATGCGCCACAGAATATGGAATTTCTGTGGCGCAGCACAGCCGTGCGTCATAGAATTGGTATTTTCTGTGGCGCACCAGGTGGAGTGCGCCATAATAATGGGGCTTCTGACACACAGTCCACCGATTGGTGTGGGGCCCACTCTGTTTCTGAGGCGCACGCAGTGTTGATGCGCCACATAATTGGAAATTTCTGTGGCGCACCTGTGACCATGCGCCACAAAATTTCTTTTCTATGGCGCACGCATTATAGATGCGCCACAGATGGCATTCCATAGAATGGCATTTCTCTACTAGTGCAAGTTTCACCAAGTGGATCTGTGCCAAACTTGTGAAGGCGGTAGTACCGAACGGCACCCGGTAGTACCGGCCGCACAAGGTTAGGTTCCATACTCCAGACATGAGCATGAAATTAAGGACAAATCAACTAAATTAGACTAGGATCTGCTGGCCAATGCAATTTCTAGCCTATAGTGAATTATCCATCCAATTTAACCGAAGAAATCGGGCTACAAGCATCTATCCTCAAGATCTCATCTAGGGTTCATCAATGGCATCAATGGGGACCCAAAATAAGAGCAAGGAGAGGAGAAATACCGGAGGCCATGGAGGAGATCGATGCGGGAGTGATTTCCACGGGAAACACCCGGTTGGAAACGGCGGAATCCGGCGAGGGGAGGCCCAGCCGAACGAGGGAGAGGAGGGGGGCAGCAGGGAGTGAGCGGTTCGTACTGGTGGCGAATAAACCCTAGTCCGCACGACTGTGAGATTTTAAGCCGAAACTGCCTCTCCTGGTAGTACTGGACCGGTCCGATAGTACCGCATGTTGCACATGCGATAGTATCATGCAAGCTCGGTAGTACCGGCTGTACATATTTCCATAGACAGAGTATGTTTCTATGTCCATAGACGGTAGTACCGGGTGTGTAAATTTGAGCAGACAAAAACTGCTTTCGACTATACACACGCGGTAGTACCGGTCTCCAGTCGATTGTACCGGGGCACCCTTCCTCTTCCTCAAGTGACAATTTTTGAGTATGTTCAAGAATAAAAGTTGTTTCTTGTATGAGATAGGCTTAGGATGGAAGACCAAACTGAAGATAGTACTTCTCCCCCTCAGATGCAAGAACACACAAATGAAAGGCCAAGTGAGAGAGATTTTCCTAAGAGAAACACTTAGCTAGGAAGACAAGAGAAGTGCAAAGAACTCAAAAATAAATCCCAACTAAGATCCAACTCTTCACACGGAAGAGGTTGGTGGCCTTAGCCACCATGTAAGAGAATGTTGTTATGTCACCGCGAAGATATATCTTGGGTGCATTGCCAATTCTCGACATTGAAGCCCACAATTCAACATTAGAAAAAAAGAGATAACAATGAATTTTTTCTTTGGGCATAATGGGGGAGGGAGAACCCAATGTGTTAGGATAACACTCCCCCTATGCTCATGCCCACACCTAAACCAAAACACGTATCAACTATAGGGGTGTGTGCAAGATCTTCAAGTCAAACTCCTAGAATTGATGATATTTATCTCATTCCTCAAGAACATGAATCTTCCATGATCAAGAGGCTTCGTGAAGATGTCCGTGAGATTATCCTTGGTGGGGACATATGCTAGCTCAGTATCACCTCTTGCCACATGATCCCGGATGAAATTATGACGAATCTCAATATGCTTCGTGCTTGTGTGTTGCACGGGGTCGTAGGCGATCTTGATGGCACTTTCATTGTCCCACATGAGAGGCACCTTATCCAAGTGGACATCATACTCTTTGAGCGTTTGCCTCATCCATAGAAATTGGGTGCAAGCACTAGCAGCCTCCACATACTCGGCTTCAACGGTGGAGAGAGATATACAATTTTGCTTCTTGGAAGACTGATGGTGCAGGTCTTATACTCGTCGGGAGACCCCAAGAGGAAGGTATGATGAGCACAACAGCAGTTTTTTGTCTGTAAGAAACCAAGGTTTAATCGACCAATAGGAGGAAGGAGTAACTTCAGAAGGTTGAAGCAGCTGAGATGGCAGGGGCACTACCGGTTCAGAAGCAACATGGAACCTGCATAACACAATCAAATCACTTTGCCCCAACGAATCAGTGAGGTTGTCAATCTCACCGGTTTTGCTGAACACAAAGAGGTTAGACGTATGGTGTGGAAAATAGTAGGAAAACAGTATCAAAGCAGTATGAGAGCAGTATGAAAGTAGTAGGTGTTTTAAAAGTATGAGGAAAAATGGACCGGCGTCCACAGTTCACTAGTGGTGTCTCTCCCTGAAAGATAATAACATGTGTGGTGAACAAATTACAGCTAGGCAATTGACAGAAATCAAGGCTCCACCATAGTGCATATGCAGGACATAAAGATTACTATGTGATTCCTGCGGGCATTACAATAAAATACATAGACCGTTATCCAACTGCATCTATGACCAAAAATCCAACCTCCGAATATCATCCGAACAAACATTGGGTATTAAGTTGCAAGCAACAGATAATCGCAGTAAGCAAAGTGTGTAATGTCAACAATAAAATCATCCTTAGACACAGCATTGTTGTTTTCTCCCTAATGGCAACAACACATCCTCCATCTGTCACGTTTCTCTCACTCGAGCACAGATGAAAAGGAGGCATGAACCCACTATCGAGCATAAATACTCCCTCTTGGAGTTACTAGCATCTAATTAGCCAGAGAATCTACTAATAACGGAGAGCATGCAAGATCATAAATAACATAAGAATGAAGATAACCTGATAGATTGATAATCCGAAGACATAGCATTCAAAATTCATCGGATCCCAGCAAACACAACATGTAGCATTACATAAAGATGATCTTGCTCATGTTAGGAAGCTCACAAGATCTAAACATGAGGTACAAAGTGGAGAGAACAACCATCTAGCTACTGCTATGGACCCGTAGTCCAGGGAGGAAATACTCACGCATCACTTCGGAGGATGGCATGGTGGTGACCCCTCCGGTGATGATTTCCCCCTCTCGCAGGGTGCCAGGGAGAGCTCCAGAACCCTCCCGATCTCGGGATGACGGTGAAGGCGGCCTCGGGTGTTTCTCGGGTAAAAGTGGACTCCCCCTAGGGTTTATGTCTCGGGGGGTTTAAATAGGCGAAAGGGAAAAGGCGGTGGAGGCCTGGGGGGCCCACACCACCCCCCGACGCGGCCAAGGGTGGTGCGCCGCCCTATGGTGTGGTCCCAGTGTGGCCCTCCTCCGGGTCTCTTCGGGACTCCGTGGAACCTTCGGGAATTCTAAGACTTCTGGGCTTCGAACCTTCCAATTCCGAGAATAATTCCAGAACAACTTTTCTGAAACTAAAAATAGCAGAAAACTGGGAACTGGCTCTTCGGCCTCTTGTCAATAGGTTAGTCCGGAAAATCGATAAAAAATGACATAAAGTGTATAGCAAACATGTGGGAAACAATAATAAAACAACATGGAACATCATAAATTAAGGTAACGTTTATGACGTATCAAAGACCAACTCACCAAAGACCTATCAAGAAATTGGAGAGCCCCGGAAGTAGACTTCCTATCATCTTGATCATCGGCCCAATCCGAGTCCATGTAGCCCTTGAGAGAAAATTGTGCCCCCTTTGGGTACCACAAACCAAACCTTGAGGTATGAACCAAATACCGAAAGATCCTATGGACCGCCACAAAGTGGCTTTCCTTAGGAGCCGCTTGATACCTTGGACACACACCTACACTCAAAATGATATCAGGACTAGATGCACAAAGATAATGCAACGAACCAATCATAGAACGATACAAATTTTGGTCCACATCTTTACCATCCGGATTGCGCTTGAGGTGGCATTTGACTTGCATAGGAGATGGCTTCTCTTTTGAACCTTGGAAATTAAACCTCTTGAGCATGTCTTGGGTATACCTGGATTGAGAAATGAAAGTCCCACGAGCCAATTGCTTGATCTCAAAGCCAAGGAAGAATTTAAGCTCTCCCATCATGGAAATCTCAAACATGTCAGTCATAAGCTTTGAGAACTCATTATTAAAAGCTTGGTTAGTTGAGCCAAAGATAATATCGTACACATAGAGTTGGCATATGAAAAGGTCACACTTTACCCTCTTTGTGAAAAGGGTGGGGTCGATCTTCCCAACTTCAAAACCACGGTCTTGCAATAACTCTCTAAGGTGCTCATACCACGCACGTGGTGCTTGTCTAAGTCCATAGAGTGCCTTATCGAGCTTGTAGACATGCTTAGGAAAGTTGGGGTTCTCGAACCTTGGAGTTTGCTTAACATATACCTCCTCTTTTAGTGGACCATTTAGAAAAACACTTTTGACATCCATGTGTTGCAAATTGAAATTATGCGAAGATGCATATGCAATAAGGATACGGATGGACTCAAGACGAGCCAAGGGAGCATAGGTTTCATCAAAGTCAATGCCTTCTAGTTGAGTGTAGCCATGAGCCACCAATCTTGCCTTGTTCCTTATGAAAATACCTTGCTCATCTTGCTTGTTCTTGAATATCCACTTAGTGCCAATAACATTGTGGCAATCCTTGGGCTTCTCAACTAGTTTGAAAAATTTATTGCGCTCAAAGTTATTGAGCTCATCATGCATAGCTTCAACCTAATCGGAGTCCTCAAGAGCTTCAAACACCTTCTTTGGTTCCACCATGGATATGTTAGCTTGCTGCTCACTAAAGTTTGCCAATTGCATTCTTGTATATATCTTTTATTTTGAATATCTTCCAACACATTGTTGTCGGAAGAATCAATATGCTTCAAAGCTCTTCTAATCCATCTAGCACGACAGGCTTCGATCTCCTCATTATTGCGAGGAGGGATCACTTGATCAGCTTGATCATTTGGGTCCCTGTCTTGACCAACTTGATGGCCTTGATCGTCATCATCATCATCATCGTCCACATCATCAACACTTGCTTCAACTTGAGGAGAGGAAGATGAGGATGGTTGATCTTGGCCTTGACCTTTACTAGCTTGAATGATAGGAGTGGTTTCATCTTGCATAGTAACTTGGTACATGAGAGGAGGGTATTCAACATCTTCTTGGTTAGGTGCATCACTTGTCTCCTTGGATTGTTCTTCTATTGTAGAGGAGGGCTCCACTTGAGTGGAGCATAGTCCTTCTCGAGTTTCCATAAGGTGTCCCTCGATGGGCCGGAAAAATCCCACACCCATCCTTCCTATGGCTTCTTTAGGCATTTCAACATAGACATTAGAAACATGAAATTACGCCACGTGGGAGCCATCATTTTCCTCGAAAACCACACTACAAGATTCTATGACAATCCGCGAGGCTTTGTCAAAGACTCTATAAGTGTGGGATTCGGCACCGTAACCAACAAATATACCCTCAATAGTTTTAGATTGAAATTGAGACAACCCAACACCCTTGATCAAATAGAAACACTTACAACCGAAAGTAGGAGACGTTGGGTTTGTTGTCGGTGAGGAACTCATATGGAGTCTTGTCCAAGCCCTTGCGAGTGTAGAGGCGGTTTGAGGAGTGGCATGCGGTGGATATGGCCTCGGCCCATAGATATTGGGGAGAAGAATACTCCGCCAACATGGTGCTTTCCATATCTAGTAGAGTTCTATTCTTCCGCTCGGCTACACCATTTTGTTGAGGGGTGTAGGTGGTGGAATATGGATGAAGAATACCCGCATCACTAAGGAATTTATTCAAAGTGTAGTTCTTGAACATGGAGCCATTGCCACTCCTAATAGCCATGATTTGGACTTTGTGTTGAAGTTGCACTTGGTTGGTGAAGTCGATGATAGTTTGTTGGGTCTCACTCTTGCACTTGAAGAAATAAACCCAAGTGTATCTTGAATAGTCATCGACAATCACCAATCAATACTTCTTAGCTCCAAGACTTGCCTCGGACACGGCACCAAAGAGATCAACATGGAGAAACTCCAAGATCCTCTTTGATGAGATAATAGTCTTGGCCTTGTGACGGCATCATGCATCTTTCCTTCAACACACGACTTACAAACGCGATCTTTGGAAAAGGGAACATTTTCTTTTAGTCCGAGGATAAGGCCACCTATGTGAACACTTTGCAAAGTTCTCATGTTGACATGGGATAAGAAGCGATGCCACAACCACCCCACGTCCGCCTTTCCGAAAAGACACATTGATTGAGAATTGGAAGATTTCGAAAAGTCCACCACGAACAATTCATTTTGATCATGTCTCATGTATGCGACGTTAAGAGTCTTGCTCGTAAAAAGGACCAAAATATCAGGATAAAAGAATACGGAGAAACCCATCTTCCCTAATGAACGAACTTAAAGTAAATTGTAACCAAGGGATTCAAGAAGCATGACGTCCACGATAGTGATATCAGGAGCAATCACAACCTTGCCAAACCCCGATACCTTAGACTTGGACTTTTCTCCATAGATGATGGTTGCATCAATGTCATTTGGGCGCAACTCCGTCACAAGTTCTTTGCTTTCGGTCATATTACTAGTGCATCCACTGTCAATTATCCATTTAGACCCACCGAAAGCATAGTCCTGCAAGAGATCATTGACTAGAGTTAGGACCCGAGGAGGGTCTCCCCATGTTAGCAACAAGGGTCTTTGGAACCCAAATGGTATAGTCAATCAAACCTTCAATAGGACCAACATATTTAGCTTGCACAACACCATAATAATAAACATATAAGAAATGGTGTGGATTGTTAGTTCCCTCGGAAATGCTACGAGTAGTGTTGTCTCTCATGACACCACCACTAGGAGCAACATTTTTGGCTTCTCCGGGAATGCTACGAGTAGTGTTGTCCCTAATAACAATACCACCTGAAGCAACATGTTTGGCCTTCTTCTTTATCTTATTATTGTTGTTCTTTTTCTCGGCAACATAGCCAAGACCTAGCTTGCCAGCTTTTGGCCTTGGAGTACTTACTTGTGGTCTAGAAACAACCACTTGTGGGCTAGAGGCCACAACCTTCTCAACTTGAGGGCTCTTTCCTTTGAGCCTTGCTAGCTCATCCTTGAACCTAGAATTTTCCTCCATAATATTTGCATGATCACAAGACGAAGTAGAGCTGCTAGGGGTGTTAAATTGATTAAGTTGAGTTTGAAGTTCTTCATATAACTCTTTGAGGGTAGAGTGTTGACTCTACAAGGCCTTGCGTGTTGCCCCCCGTGGTCCGTGTCCACGTCCACGAGCTATAGGCGCCGCTTCCTCCTCCTTGATGGCTACGCTACCACCACGTCCACGCGCTATACGCGATCCACGTGGATGTCCACGTCGACGTCCACCATGTGGTACGACTGTGTTTTCTTCGACGCGGACGGCGCCGCGCCCACCGGCAACACGCGCATAGCGTCGCACGGGAGCTCTCGCCATGACTAAAAAAATGTATAACATCATAAGTTTGTCATAGTCGCACTAACTAATAGCATCAATTCGCAACAATTGCATAAAATATAATCAAAATATAGCTAATAGCTAATAGCATACAATTGCATAAAACCTAATGTTTTCTCTAAGGTGTAAAAACTAAAATTCTCTTTAAGTCCAAAAACTAAAAAGAAAAATCTCTAAGTCTAAAACTATATTGTGTATGGACGAGGCCACAGCGGCAAGGTGGGGAGACCTCGCCTCGAGGAGAAGGGCACGGCGGCGAGGAGGAGGGCGCGGGAGGAGGCGAGGAGGAGGGCGCAGGCGTACTGCGCGGGAGGAGGGCGCAGGCGGAGGAGCACGGGCGCGGGCGAGGCGTAGAGGAGGCGGGGAGCGGCGGCGAGGATCCCGGCGGCGGCGAAATCGGGCAGCCTCACGGCGTCGCTCTTGATTTCGGCGCCTCCGGGACTAAGCAAAAATGCGGGTTTGCCCCGGGCAGAGCAACCGCCCGGGGTTATATAGGTGGGGACTTTTGCTCCGGTTGGTGACACGAACCGGGACAAAAGAGGGGAGGCGAGCCACGCTCGCCTCTTGCCTCCCCCCCTTTTGGCCCGGTTCGTGTTAACAACCGGAGCAAAAGGCAAAAAATTTCAGTTTTTTTTCTCCCTGCCGCCAATTTTTTCCGCTGACACATTTCAAATGCTATTTTAAATACATTTCAAATGGTTTTGAATTTGGAGAAACTTTGAGTATGAAAAATGTTTAAAATTGCGTAAACATATCAATTACATTTTCTATTTTATAAAAAAAATATTCTAACTATTTAAACTAGTAACAATTTTTGAATTTTCAAAAATTTTAAAAAACCTAGTTTACGAATGGTTTTGAATTTGGAGAAACTTTCTATATGAAAAGTGTTTAAAATTGCATAAACAGTTCAAATACAATTTCTGTTTTATATAATTATTCTAACTATTTAAACTAGTAATAATTTTTGAATTTTCAAACATTTTAAAAAACCTAGTTTACGAATGGTTTCGAATTTGGAGAAAATTTCTATATGAAAAGTGTTTCAAATTGCACAAATATTTCAAATACATTTTCTATTTTATAAAATAATTATTCTAACTATTTAAACTAGTAACAATTTTTGATACATTATTATAAAATAGTCTAGCAATATTACATGAACCATGAAGGTTTAATACGTTATCACCATCTAGTGTCGCCATTGTTTACTTTTCTGCTGTAGCCATGGAGCATCTTCATTATTTAACATGATCTTTGGGTCAGTTTTCACTCTGAAGGGCGGAATTTCTTCAAAGTTATTATAATCTTCTGACATGGCTGTCCTGTCCTCTACTCCCACAATGTTTCTTTTCCCTGAAAGAACTATGTGCCGCTTCGGCTCACCGCATGATGTACTAGAATTCTTATTTTTTCTTTTAATCGGTTGGGTAGACATGTCCTTTACATAGAAAACTTGAGCCACATCTTTGGCTAGGACGAATGGTTCGTTTCTATACCCAAGATTGTTGAGATCCACTGTTGTCATTCCGTACTGCTAGTCTACCTTTATTCCTGTCATCTTGACTCATTTGCACCGAAACAGAGGGACCTTAAAATTAGGTCCATAGTCAAGTTCTCATATCTCCTCTATGTAACCATATTATGTGTCCTTTTTCCCATTGTATCTGGTTGCATCGAAACGGACACCACTATTCTGGTTGGTGCTCTTTTTATCCTGTGCGATCGTGTAAAATGTATTCCCATTTATCTCGTATCCTTGGAAAGTCAGTACAGCCGAAGATGGTGACCTGGCCAACAAGTATAGTTGATCTCCAACTATGTTGTTATTCATGAGTTTTGTCTGCAACCAGGCGCTGAAACTATCCATGTGTTCATCATTAATCAAGGATTCAGACAGCCCCGGGTTTTTGGACCGTATAATATTCTTGTGTTCCTCGATATAAGGAGCAACCAAGGTGGACATTTGTAGAACTGTGTAGTGTGATTTAGTGAAAGAATTTCCGTCCATAAATATCTTTGCTTTCTTTCCTAGCGTGCCTTTTCCACTCATTCTTCCCTCATGCCGCGATTCGGGAACACCAATCGACTTCCCATACAAACCAAAGAAGCCTAGCAGATTCACGCAGAGATTCTTCGTCAGGTGCATCACGTCGATCGTGGAGCGGACATCTAGGATTTTCCAATAGGGTAGATCCCAAAATATAGATTTGTTGTTCCACATGGGTGCGTGTCCGTCAGCGTCATTCGGAACAACTTGTCTGCCCGGACCCTATCCAAAGATTACTTTCAAATCCTTCACCATATCAAATACATCATCACCAGGTCGGAGGATAGGCGTCTCCCGGGTATCTGCCTCACCATTGAAATGTTTGCCAGCTTTTCTTAAGGGGTGCTTGCGCGGAAGAAAACGACGATACCCGAGGTACACAACCTTCTTACATTTATCCAGATGTACACTTTCGGTGTCATCTAAACAGTGTGTGCATGCATTGTATCCCTTGTTTGTATGTCCAGAAATGTTACTAAGAGCGGGTCAATCATTCATGGTTACGTACAACAACGCTCGTAGGTTAAATTCTTTTTTTCGTGCTCGTCCCACACAGGTACACCTTCTTCACGCCACAACTGTAAAATTTCATCGACTAATGGCCTTAGGTACACATCAATGTCGTTGCCCAGTTGCCTCGGGCCTTGGATCAACACTGGCATCATAATGAACTTCCTCTTCATGCATAACCAAGGAGGAAGGTTATAGATACATAGAGTTACAGGTCAGGTGCTATGGTTGCAGCTCTTCTCACTAAATGGATTCATGCCATCTATACTTAGACCAAACCATAAGTTCCTTGCGTCACCTGCAAAGCGCGGGAACTTTCTCTCGATTTTTCTCCACTGCGACCCATCAGCGGGGTGTTTCAACATCTCTTCTTTCTTACGATCTTCCATGTGCCATCGCAAAAGTTTGTCATGCTCTTTGTTTCTGAACAAACATTCGAACCGTGGTATTATAGGAGCATACCACATCGCCTTTGTAGGAACCCTCTTCCCGGGGCGCTCAACCTCATCATCGCCAGGGTCGTCTGGTTTGATCTTATACCGCAATGCAGTGCATACCGGGCATTGTTCCAAATTATCGTACTTCTCACCATGGTAGAGGATGCGGTCATAAATACAGGCATGTATCTTCTCCACGTCTAATCCTTGGGGGCATACAAGTTTCATTGCTTGGTATGTACTGTCAGGCAATTCATTGTTTCTAGGAAGCTCCTTCCTCACTATTTGCTGCAACTTTGTAAATCCGCTGTCAGTCACACCGTTCTCGGCCTTCCATTGGAGAAATTCCAATGTGTTGCCCATCTTTTTTTGCCCGTCTTCGCAATTTGGATACAACAATGTTTTGTGATCCTTTAAGATCTGGTCGAACTTCACCCTCACCTTTTCAATCTCGCTTTCTGTCTTTGCATCCGTAATAGCCTGGCCAAGATCATCAATGGCCTCATCTGGTGCCCGGTCTTCTGCTTCCACTTCATTCTTATCTTCCATTCCCGTACCGGCACCGTATTCAGGGAACATGTCATGATAGTTGTCATCAGTATCCTCTTCTTCGTTGTCTTCCATCATAACCCATGTTTCTCCGTGCTTGGTCCAACAATTATAGCCGGGCATGAAACCGGATTGAAACAGGTGGAAGTGGATGACTCTGTGAGAAGAGTGTTCCTTCTTATTCCGACATACAACACATGGACAACACATAAAAAATTTCCGCTTGTTTGCCTGGGCCACCTCGAGAAAATAACCCACGCCTCTCATGAACGCGGTAGAGCGTCGGTCAGCGTACATCCATTGCTGGTTCATCTGCATTATATGATTATTAATTAAGAACTGCTGCAGAACACCGTGAATAGAGAAATGACCAATGTTACATCGACAGATGAAAGGTTAAAGGTGGTACCTCGACCGAGGTGGCAAGAAGGACGAGAAAACTTATTTAATTAAGTGTGGCTCGGACAAATTAAATCTTGTTTGTTTTCTGCGAGCTGAGATGGTGTTATTCTCCCGGGCATTTCATCGAACACCTCTTGTGCATAGGTGGGAAAAACAAGTGAGCACACACCACAGAACTAGAATATGTCATCCAAAGTGAGTGGCATGAGGAGAGGAGAGGGCTGGCAGGGTTTATATAGTGGCTGTTTTTTTTGCCCCGGTTGGTGGCTCCAACCGAGGCAAAAGACCCCCCCCCCCCACGATGCGAGCTGCTGGTCGCGGGACTTTAGCCCTGGTTTGTGGCTCAAACCGGGGCAAAATACCCCTCCACCACGCGCCCTGCTCGCCCCGGCCCCACCTCTGCAGCCTTTTGCACCGGGTGGTGGCCGAGCCGGGGCGAAAGGGGTGCTCGCCAGTGAGCAAAAGTCCCATTCTCCTCTAGTGGATGTTCTAGTTATATGCCGGAAAAAATGGTCTTAATTTATGTTGAATTTTTTATTAAAAAATTAATTGATATTTCCTTGAAATACAAATTGTGTTCTAGTAGTCAAATTTTGATTCTTGCTTTTGATCTGAGATATGACGGAATTTTCGTGAAATAACTGAGTTTTCTTATTCCGATGCCCTGTAAAAGCCCAAAATGAAATTAAATCCAAATCCCTTTAAATGTACTACTTTTAATTCTTGCTAATCTTAAATGTTGGATTAAATATCTTTTAGATCCATTGCCTTAAATAAGATAACATTAATTTCCATCCACTGTATCTTCCGGGGAATTAATCTGTACCTATCCAGAATAGTCTACATATACTGCGCAATCCTCGGTCAGAAAGTTCAGAAGCACCCTTTCAAAAATAAAAGAACATAAGGTAGCTAGACAGCACGACGATGAACGGTGACGGATCGTCGTCAACGTCCACTCTGGCAGCTGACAATCGCCAAGGAGACGAATATGAGCCTTTCCGGTGCTCCTACTGCAAGAGCTTCTTCATCTCCGATGAGGACCTCCAGTGCCACATCCGGCGATGCCACATTCATCGCAGAGGTCGTCGCAGCAAGGAAGAAAGGCCACAACCGACCTCTGACACTGGGCTGCAAGTGTTTGGTAAGTCGCAGTCACCGGGCGCCGACCAGTCGAGCTTCAGTGACACCAAGAAGAATGACTGCTCTCTACTCTCCAAGCAGCCCGAGCAGGAGCAGCAGCAGCAGCAAACCAACGAGGGTGCCGCCCCAGAATCTCCAGCGAGGCCTGTTGTCAAGTTTGCGTTCGATCTCAACGATCCGGCGCCGGAGATGGAGGGGGGAGAAGGGATCCAGTAGCACCGTGTAGATCGACCAGCAAAATAAATTAGCACCGTAGATCGACCAGTAAAATAAATTAGTAGTAGTGTACTATCTAGTCATCCATCGAGCTTGGATGGTGTGCGGAAATAATCTTTGGTCTTGATCAGGTCGTGGATGTTGTACCTTTCATTAGCACCGTGTAGATCGACCAGCAAAATAAATTAGTATTTTCTAAAGAAATCAGAGATGAAACTCATGTTCTCCTGGAACTAGACCATATGCATACACATAGGTCCAAGGGAGTGTTGTTAATTGGAGTGTGGAGCACCACTGTCAGTTTTTTCTCCAAATTTACTTTGGTGTAAAAATATCTGACTGAATATTGATGACCACCATAGTTGCAGGCTCAAATAAACCTTTCTCAATATTACTTACTCGGACACAAGCGTTCCAAATCCGACTCGGATTCGGATGTCCGCTTTCATGAAGTTTCTCGCAAGGCAAAAATCACATGCACAAAGCATACGTGTGTCGTAACCTCGAATTCAAAAGGGTTGGATTCGTTCAAAGTGACACATCAAGATTTGGTGGAGAACAACACAACAAATGTCACTTGACAAGGACGCACCCTAACGTACCGAACTGAAATTTTAGCATCATATTAGGTAAAAACATATGAGTTTTTCTAGTCTTCTGAAAAAGAAAACTATTACTCTAGTAGACAGTTAATTAATGCCAACTAATATAGTCCATTTGATCGATTACTTGACATATATTTTACAATTGCAGATCTGACATAGCTAGCATAAAAATACACATAAAAGCGTATATATAAACGGAATACATGCATTTGTATGAGATGTATGGAGTTACTAAGAGTGAGGTAAATAAACATATATATCAGCAAAAAGATTGAACCGTATTAGAATAAGATATGCCTGTATTAATAATAGAGTTATAGTACACGACATCACTCCCCACCCATACTACACGACATCACCAAGCCACACTAGAGTTAGTCTTCGGCTACCTTCCCCGCATGCAGTACAAACTCACTCGTACCCAGAAGGCTGTCCACCGCCAGATCAGCCACTCGGAACACGGATGGCGCGGCATGGTTAGGTCGCTAGTGTACTATCTAGGTCGTCGACCGATCTTGCATGGTGCATGGGAATAATTAATATTTCGTATTGGATTAGCACCATATTGATCGACCAACAAAATAAAGTGGGATTAATATTTTCTTACGAAATTGGAGAAATTTTCATATTCTCCCGTAACTAGACCATATGCATACATCTGTCGAATGGACGGTTGTTAATTCGAGAATTATAATGGAGCACCACTGTCAGTTTTTACTCCAAATTTACCTTGGTGTGAAAATAGTATGCTATATATTGAAGGCCATGATAGTGCAGGTCGGCATTCAACACAAAGCAGGGGCTCGGGGGCCACCGCGCAAGCCATGGCAGGATGAGAGGCTGCTCCTTGTTCGCCAAGCAGGAGCTCGCCGAGGCCGCTGCCACCGCAGATGCTCGGAGGCATGTCGTGTTCGACTTTCCTCTCAATGAACCGGCGCCGAGGCCGTGGAGGAGGAACAGGAGGATCAGTATGATGCAACATGCATGCAAGGGATCGATCGATGGAGCAGAGCTAGCTAGCTTCATAGGGTTCAGTTGTTGGAGATGTGCTTGCCTTTGCTCATGTTTGTTATTGAGCTTGCTTTATGTTTTCATGTGTTTCCTCTCTTTGACTCTGTGAGTTCAGCTTTGCTTGCGTTGGAGACTTGGAGTACTTTGTGGCTATGTAATTAGCTCGAATTCCATATATTTCGCTCTCTGTGTTTTTCATGTGATGGAAGATACATGCATGCAAACTCATGCCAAATGGTTGATTTGTGAGACACTTGGCATATGTGGTGATATGTCAGAGGCTCAGAGGCTCGAACAACATAGTTCGTATAGAAACCATGAGTACTTTGATACATAAAGACATAAATTGTTTTAGGCTTTCGTCTTCAACTATACTTACCTGTCCACTCCTCAACTGACATAAATTGTAGTGTGCTTCAAGCTATACTTACCTGTCCACTCCTCAAGTAAATGACGTTGCTTCAAAATGTATGAGAGATATTTCGGCATCAACTAAGCACTATGTGAGTGTTACAGCCTTCTCCAAGCTTTTAAGAATGAAATATGTATCAAAACAAAGGAACTAGGATCAACAAATATATTAGGGAATCTCTAAAAATTCACATTTCTAGAAACTAGCTAGATCAAGCATTTTAAATCTAGTGTCAGTTGAGGAACATGTTGGGTGGAAAAAATGTATAATCGGATCAAAATAGAGTAGATATGTAAGATAATCCTGAATGAGACTGAATGTATTCCCTCGAAGACCTATGTACTGTACTTGTTTACCAAGTAAATAAAATTATTGTGTTCATTCAATAAGATCAGGTCGTTATATATAGGCATAACCAATTCTTGCCAAATAATGGTTATAAAGCTAGTACATATGTCTAGAAATCCGAATCGGATTCGGAAGTCAAACCTGGCACAACCTTTCCACAAGACTAGTGGCCGATATTGGATTGGCACACATGGCTTGTCACACCTCTCGAAACCAATTTCACATGGGTTTTAAGAGAAGATGTTAAAGTCCGACTCGGATTCGGATACACAATTTGGCAACGTATTCCGCAATATAGAAACTAAGCAGATATTTGCTGTAAAATAGGCCTCAAATCCAAGAGGTGACGTTTAGTGAAACCATTAGAACAAATTAATGTATGTCGACAAGGACGTTGATGTAGTAGTCTAACTAAAATCCTAGTTTGTATTGGGTAATGAACTTGGTTGTGGGTATACTAAAATCCTAGCATATTGTCTGACATCACATCTAGTTACCGAGTTTCATTGGCGCAAATTGTGGCATGTGCCCCTTCATACACTTTTGCATAACCATAACCTAATTGGTTGTTATTAGAGTATCAAAGTTACTAAGTTTCGAATTAATCTTTGTAAATTGGTAGAATGTCTAATTATTGTTGATGTTAATTAACCTCCTTTTTATAGTAATGCATAGTTTCTTTTCGAGGCAAATCTACAAATTTACAAATTTTCAAACTATACAATTAAATTGATAAAGATAAAAAATATTGAAAGTTTTACAAAATTATAATGAACTGGGCAGTTATTCGCGTGAGATGGAGGGAGTAACTAAAATGATATGAGAAGGACGTATTTGTCTTTTTCTTAGTTTTTTGGGTCTCCTTGTAAGGCTGTTGCTTTAATATGATCTCCTCTTTCCCAAAAAAAAATATACTAAGATGAGATTCGATGAGGTAAGTAAATATAGATACTGAACCATATTAGAACTAGATATGACTTATTAATAGACTTATAACTCACCCCCAACTACTTCCCTCCCCAAGCCACTACTTCCCCGGACGTAGTACACAACATCACTCCCCAAGCCACGATATATACATTCAGCAGAGTGTGTCGGACTGTTGTGTACACAAAGATCGACGTCGCATGTGTTCCCCATGTTTGGAACCGGCCAACACTTCCAGTACTACCTCGTCGGGGGCTCCGGCGGAGGGGATGACCCCAGCAGGTACCCGAAGTCCGTGCACGAGCTCGACACCATCGTCCCCTCTATCCCCAGAAGAGAAGGAATGTGGTGTTTCCAGTTCCCGTGTTCCATCTGCAACAAAGGCTTCGTGACCCAGCTTTTACAAAATTTCCTGGATAGAAAATGAAATTATAAATATTTTTGTCTCCGTTTGAAATTATGTACGGAAACTACCACAATATGCTACCTTTTCTTATGCGATGTTAGAGCTGTGCCGACATCATTTTTTCTGTTCTTTTGCTATTGAACGTTATAGATAGTACTATGTCAGAGAGTATAGCGCACATAAATTCATGTACTTAAGACTGACTCAACCACATATGTGCAACATCGCGTAAAGGATCGTAAGACTCTCTGTTGACCCTGATTTTGGTCCCCATTTTACTTTTTTTTTTCTTGGGCTGTGGTTTTAAATATCGGAAATGCTACACTTACTATGGATATCTTACGGGGTAGTTTTACAAGATGAAGTGTAAACACGCGGTTGGTGCAAATCTTGTTCCCTTCCATAATTTCTGGGCTTTATCCTTGGACGGAGTCTACCGCCCGATTTGGGTTGCATTCCCAAACAACCCGACTCGTTGACAGCGCCTCGTGATGCGACATTGTCCGGGCCGGACGGGGCTCTCACCCTTCCAGGCGCCCCTTTCCAGGGGACTTGGGCTCGGTCCGTCGCTGAGGACGCCTTTCCAGACTACAATTCGGACGGCACGGCCGCTCGATTCTCAAGCACCCACCAATCTCCGGTAAAAAATCATACTATATATCTTTTATGGAAGAAACAATCGGTGTTCGCTTTTTGCGTACAACACAATAAGCTTGGTTTTAGAGGGAACATGTATAATTTTATTTTTCAATTTTTTTAAGATGGAGAACCACTTTTGCTTCTATATTTTCAATGGGAAGTTTTTTTCAGTTGTGGCACATCATGCTTATGCCAAGTAGTAATAGTCATAGCTAACTTAGGTGATTAAGAATTAACCTAAACTTTGCATATTGTTAACTGTTTATATCTTTTTTGTGTTAACCTCGTCTTGGCCCTCACGTCGTGCTCCATGCAGACATAGCCCCAATTGGCCCTAGGGATTCTTGACAAACCAGCAATTTCTTTTGCGGTCAACAGATGAGTAATTGATGGCATCTTCGATGCTTCTTGACCTCATAACTGTCGTAGAGTGACCCATATTTGTCGCGCACGCCCCATCAAAGCTATATGGGGAATAATTTTGCAATCCCAACCAGGTGCTTGCGATTGCCATAACCACAAGGTGTCCCACCACTAGATTCATTAATGCTTTGTCGCCGTACGGCGTCATTCTTTCGTACCCGTCGATAGTCATGATGGGGGGCGTAACCTTCCCACGGGAGTTTCGTAAGCCCTAATACTGGTAGGTGCCACGAAAAGTGATATCACCATCCTCGGAGATGTACTCGAAGCATATTTTCCGCCATCACATCTAGTTGCGGAGTTTCATTGGAGAGCAAATTGTGACATGTGCCCCTTCATACACTTTTGCATAGCCATAACCTAATTGGTTTTAATTAGAGTATCAACATGACTAACTTTCGAATTAATATTCCTAAATTAGTAGAGTTTCTAATTATTGTTGCTGTTAATTAACCTCCTTTGTTTTGGGTACAAACTCCGCCCACTTCGAGTATCACATTGTTGTACCATAAAAATGTACTGCCTTGTCACCTCTCCGGGTAGATCGGAATAAGTGATGCCTTCGACATTGAAACGATCTTAGTGATATACTTTGACAACTTATATATATGTAAACAAGAAAATAATTTTACAGTAATGCATAGTTTCTTTTTGATACAAATCTACAAATTTACAAATTTCCAAACTGAACAAATATATTGATAATAAAGGTAGAAAAGATTGGAAGTTTTACAAAATTTTAATGAACGGGGGAGCTATTCGCGTGAGATGGGGGGAAGTAACTAAGATGAGATGAGAAGGGCGTCTTTGTATTTTTTTTTTCTTAGTATTCTGGGTCTCCTTGTGAGGCTGTTGCTTTAATATCATCTCCTCTTTCCCCCCAAAAAAAACTAAGATGAGATTCGATGAGGTAAGCAAATACTAAATATAGATACAGTACTGAACGATATTAGAACTAGATATGACTTATTAATAGACTTATAACACACCCACAAAGCCCCAACTACTACCTTCCCCAGACGTAGTACACGACATCACTCCCCAAGCCATGCTGTATACATTCAGCAGGGTGTGTCGGACTGTTGTGTACAGAGAGACAGAAACTGCAGCCACAAGAGAGATGAGCGGATCGACGTCCCATGTGTTCCCCATGTCGGGCGCCGGCCAACACTTCCGGTACTACCTCGTCGGAGGCTCCGGCGGAGGGGACGACCCCAGCAGGTACCCTTGGTCCCCGAAGTCCGTGCACGAGCTCGACACCGTCGTCCCCTCTGTCCTCGGCGAAGACGGACTGTGGCGTTTCCAGTTCCCGTGTCCCATCTGCAACAAAGGCTTCGTGACCCAGAAGGCAGTCCACGGCCACATGCGCAGCCACTCGGAACGCGACTGGCGCGGCATGGAGCCGCCCCGGCCGGGACCAGCCGGCGAACTCGCGGCCGACGGGCAGCGCTACAGGTATGTGTGTGACCGGTGCAAGGCCCCGTACGACACAAAGCAGGCCCTCGGGGGACACCGCGCCAGCCACGGCGGCAAGAGGGGCTGCGCCAAGCAGGAGCTCGCCGATGCAGCGGAAGTTCCGAGGCCTGTCGTGTTCGACTTTGATCTCAACGAACCGGCTCCGGAGGAAGAACAGGAGGAGTAGGATGCAACATGCAAGCGATCGATCCATGGAGCAGAACTCGCTAGCTGCCTAGGTTTCGGTTGATGGAGATGTGCTTCCGTATGCTCAAGTTTGTTCTTTAGCATGCTCTATGTTTTTCATGTGCGTTTCTCTATCTTTGACTTTGTGTGTCCAGCTTTGCTTGCATCCGTATGCTCAAGACTTGGAAGTTGGAAGTACTTTGGGTTCTGTAATTAGCTCCATCGATCAGTCAATAAATAAATGATGACTGCAATTAAGTTGCTATGTATGCCGGCGGAGCTAGAAGATGAGCAAGTTGTGGGTACTAGTCCAAACCAAAAAATCGTACATATGTATATTTTTTATTTTTTTAGATGAACAGGGGATAGCATATGTATATTTGTTTGTATGATATATCTAAAACCGATCCTTCAAAAATTATCCTGTTTATTGATTTGATTTTTCTTTAATTATTTGTGCCAGTTTTATGATGTTTTATATTAGTAGTAGACGCTAGCCGATTGTGCTAAATCTAGTGCAGATTAAACTACCATGTCTCGGGTGCAAGAAATTTTACATCATGAAATATGTAAGAAGGGCATTTATTGTGTTTTTTTCCCTTGTTTTCCTTATGTAATCGGGCTCTCTAACATTCATGTATATATAGTTCTCATCGTTAACTGGATTAGCTCTTTTTTCATGAAAATGAAGGAATCCTTATAGATAGTTAGCGTTGTTCCACACAATAGATTTATTGATTGCATTAAGATATAGCTAGCTCCGCTGCATAACCGATTTCCTAGAATCTCATGAATTAAATAAATAAATAGATACTATTTGCAACGTAGTAAACAATGGATTATTAAAAGGATCAACCATACTATAGTTTGATACTTTGATACATGGATGCTAACACTCAGTAATTGTACAATCATTTTCCAAATATTCTTAAATAACATAAACTCGAATTCTATATCTTTTTCTCTCTATATTTTCATGTGATGGAAGAGATATGCGCATGGCAAATGGTTCATGTGTGGGACACTTGGCATATGTGGTGATATGTCATATGCTTCAAACCCATAGTTTGCATAGAAACCAGACTAGTTTTATACATGAAGACATAAATTGCTTGAGGTTTTCGTCTACATGTGGATGTTTGCATTGTGCTTTATGCTATACTTACATGTCCACTCCCCAAGTCAAAGATGTTGCTTAAAAATTTATGTGATATATTTCGACATGAAGGAGTACCGTATGAATGTCGCGGTCTTCTCAACACTTTTATGAAATAAATATATATTCATAGAAAGAAAGTATGATCCCGAAACTAGCTACATCAAGCATTTTTATTCTAGTGTTAGTTGAGGAAACAATGCCTCTTATTGGGTGAAAAATATGTATAATTGGATCAAAAGTGTTATTTTCCGACTATAAGACTACCAACCTACTAGATATGTAAGATAAGCTTGAATAAGACCGAATGTATTCCCTGGAAGACCTACAAATATTATACTTTTTTACCAAGTAAATAAATACATTATTTTAGTTCAGTAAGATTAGGTCGTTATATATATATATGTCTATCCAATTCTTGCCAAATAAAGGTTACTAGTAGAATCTTAAGTAAGTTCAGTAAGCTAGTAGAATCTCCAGAAATTAATGAAATGAGATATTAACGTATCTATCCCCTCTCGGCTTTGAGTCTATGAGATGCGATATTAACGTATCAATAATTGATGAAATATTCTAATTAAAATTCATCAATGGGGTACGAAAGAGATTGCACCATTGACAGTGATAGAAGTTGTCCGGTCTGAAATGTCCACACCGGGCAACTTCAATGACCGGAAATGCAACATACTCCTTATACCTATTGATGAATTTTAATTAAGACATCACTGACTATATTGATCCTATATATGCAACGCTAACATCTACATCCACTAACCCTAACTATTATTAATCTAACACTAAAACTAAATTATCTCAATACACTAACATCTACAGTCTAAAACTAAATTTGGCATAGATACAATCTGAATCTAAATGTGTTGGCATAGATACGATCTAAATCTAAATGTGGCATAGATACAATATAAACCTAAATGCGGCATATAACCTAAATCGGATTACAAGCTAAATCGGAGAGGGAAGAGGAGGGGTTCCAGAGGTGTGTGTACCTTCTTGGGGTAGGGGATGGCGACGTGCAGCAGTGAGGGCGACGGCGACATGCAGCGGGGATAGGGACGGTGACGCGCGGCGGGGAGGGCGACGGAGCGTGGCTGCGCTTGCGGCGGTGTGACGGAGTGGGGTAGTGCGATGGAGCGGCGGCGGCGGGGCTCTGTCCATAGAGGAGGTTGTTCGATCCGACGGAAATGAGGAATCGAGGTGTGGGTGCCCGAAATAGATAGTTCAGGTAATACTAGGAGTGTGGGCCTCTGCGGAAACGCTGCTAGAGGATAAATTATCGGAAGCGTGTCGGCCAGGGCACACGCTTCTAATAGTGACTGCCTCGCCCACAGCGCTGGGCGAACTGGCAGCGTGCGCCCGTTTAGGTACGCTTCCGATAATTTTTTGTGGAAGCATACAATTTCGGCCGGCTGCTCCTACTAATTATCAGAAGCGTATAGCCCAGTTGGATCGCTGCTAGTAGGTTTGCCCCCTATAAGATTTTTCCTACTTGTGTCGGGAGAGACATGGAAGCAGGAAATATTTTAGAAACGAAAGAAAGTATGTATTTTCGTGACTCCAGAAACAAAGATACCCCGATTATGTGCTGCTCTCTAACCTGATATGTACGCATTTATCAGACAAAATAATGACTAAATTTCATGAAATGCCCAAATATGAAATCCAGATCCATGGCATATTTACTAAGTTTAATTTCAAGCTGCCTTTAAATGTCCACTTAAAAATCTACTTTAAATGTTTGCATAAAAAGAAAATTATTAAATGTCAACACTTATCTCTTCTAGAGAATCAATTCGTAACCAGCCAAAATTGCGGCTATATATAGGGCGCCGCTTGGAGTAAGAGAGTTCAGAAATAGAAGCTAACAAGCCACAAAGATGATGAACGGTAACGGATCATCATCGTTGAGGCCCACGTTGGTCGCTGGCAACCTCCAAGGTCTCCTGTTCGGAGGTGCCAGCGGAGAATAAATGACCCAATGCACCCTTGGAGCATGAAGTCCGTTCTTGAGCTTTACCGACGCCTGGCAAGGTTTCTGTATTGATCTCTCTAGAAGATGGTTTTGCCGATGGCGGTGGCAGCGGCTTCCGACTGTGCGCATCGATGTATACTGCGGGCCTGTTGAACCGGTTATGTGCTCCCAGTTTATCATCGGGTGGCTTGGCGGAAGCAACCGGATTATATGGTGCGCGTCGGTGACTTAGGTTAGGGTATTTGGCTCCGACAATGACCACCCCCTTCATTAAAAGTTTATAGGTGTGACGATGTTTGTCAGGCATGTGGATTTTTGTTGATCTTTATAACTCTTGGTAAAGCTTCATGGTTCGCTTTAATTATTAATAAAAAATCAGTTGTGTGCATCATTTTGATGCAGAGGCTGGGGTAGAACCTCCATTTCAAAAAAGGACCATGTGGTCACTCCTACTCGCTGTGCGCTAGAGGGGGCAGGAAGAGGCCGTCCAGCCCCACGGTGTCTCCTCGAGAAGACGAATTTAAGCCCTTCCAGTGCTCCTTATGGAAGAACTTCTTCATCTTAGAGGAGAACCTGCAATTCCATATCTGGCGTTGCCACACCCCTCGCGGTTGGCCTCGCAGCAAGGAAGACGCACCACCGCTGCTCTCTTGTGCTTGAGAATCAGCGGTCGCTTGGCGACACTAACAAGAAAGGCCGCTCCTTGGCCCCAATTCAGTGCGAGCATGGCTTAGAACTTACTTGGACACGCGCTTTCGGATTCGGATGTGCACTTTGGATTTGGTTGTCTCTTTCGTGAATTTTCTCCCAAGGGAAAAGATACATGCACAAGGGACATATGTGTTAGAACTTCTGTTATCACATTGCTACTTGAGTACAATCATGTTTTCACCCATCCTTATGCATGGTTTTCTGATGTTTTCACCCTGAGTACTGAGGTTAAGCATGTTTTCACCACCAACACTTTTGTTTTCACCACTTCCACCTTTGTTTTCTTTGGATATTTTTCCATTAGAGTGTCATAGAACCTTTGTAGTGCTGTTTTTGGTTTTGTTTTCCACCTTTTCACTTTTTTCTGGTTTTTATTAATTATTAAAATTCTGGAAATACCTCAAAAATAAAGTTTCTCGAAAAATTCCAGAAAAATTATAATAAATTTTTATGTAAAAAATGAGGCAGAGAGCCACCTGGGAGGCCCCAGGGGGGCCCACCAGTCAGGCACACGATGGGGTGGCGCGGCCTGCCCCTGGTGGCGCCAGCACATGGTGTGGGGCCCCATGCCCCCCCCCACACTAACTCTCTCCCCTGCCAAAGTCTTCTCTCTCACCCCCCCCTCCCAAACTGAAAACATTTCCTGGATTTCGTGTTCTTGCTGTTCTACCCCTCGATTTTCGATCTCCTTCTTCACCCCATCATTTATGCTGAGATTTGGTGTGTTTGATCTCCGGTATGTGACTCCTCCGATGATCCAAGTAGAATTCTATTTGGTGAAGTATTTTTTGAGTATTTTGGTACTATAGGTGACATCTTATGTGAGTTTGCATGTTTGATTTGAGTAGAAATAATGTAGTTTTGATGCATGTTTAGCTCTCCTATAAGTCCCTATGGTAGTTTCCACCTTATAGTTTCTTGAAATTAATTTTTGTGATGATTGTTCAAAAATTTCAGAGATGGAGCACAATGTTCATGAACTAAACCAGCATGAGTTGGAATTGCATTAGGTCATGGTCGTGCACCGTGAAGAGAGAGTGTTCGCATCAATTTATCCGCGTCAGGAATTCATGCGGATTACATGAATTTTGCAAGATTTCAATACTATTGTGCATAATGCAGGCTTGGACCATTTCATTGAGGATGAACCTATCCAACATGTGAAACTAACTATGTATGTGGTGCAGGATTTTTTTTTAAATCGTCTTCAACTAACCCTATGGTCCACGATAAAATTTACAATAAAGCTGTAAACTTGCCTTTTAGTGATTTTTGTGCAGCTATTAAGGTACCAGAGTGGGGCTCATGTGACAAGATAAGAGGGCAGCCTAAACCGCTGCTGGAATTATATGAGCAAATTTGACAAGGCAGAAGCTTCATAGGGGAGAGTGGTAAAATACGAGAAATTCAACTCCCTAGCATTCGATACTTTGCCTATTTTATTTCTAAATATGTGTTAGCTAGAAAAACTGCCAACAACCTATATGTTTATGATTTGGCGTTTATTGCAGCTGCCTTAAGATGTGATAGTTCTTATAACTTTGGCGCTTTAATTGCATACTGTCTCTCGCTTAACCGTGAGAAGGGCGGAATATGTGGAGGTCTTATTGCCTCGCGCTTGCTAGCTTTGCATGGTTTGGATCCACACCCTCTAGACCTGCAGTTTCCTATAGAGAGGCTTGATCTTGTTTCCATGGTTCAACATAAGTTTCTTTCTACCCATGCTCACTTGTACAACTTATCTTTTGAAATAACGTTTTCCAAACAATCCAAGTGGAGAGTTACTAAAACTGTTAGGAAAGTACTTTTGCCTGCACCTCTTTTGTTTAATATTAATAGCAGGCAAGGATGGATGCTTTCTGAGAGTGAGATGGACACGAACCTTGTGCATCACCCCCAGAAAGGGGAGGATGCCGGAGAGAGGGACAATGGTGATTCCGTCCAGCCCTACGACGCCACAGCACCCCGGTTATGACTATGCGCCCGCTACTTCATCTTCTTCATGCGTATCCGAGTACGACCATGTGAGGGATGACCCACCACAGTGGGGATACTTCACGCGCCATGATTGATCTCCACTTAGGCCAAAAGCCTAAGTTTAGGGGAGGTATACCGACATCACAGTCATTTATATATCATGTTCGGTCGGTTCTTTGTATATCCATGTTTTTTATTCTTTCGTTTGTTTTTGTTTTCTTTTGCTTCTTTCGTTTCTCCTTGTTTTATTGTTTTGTTCTTGTTTTCCAAAACACAAAACGACCAAGAATATTTATGTTGTTTCTCTTTGTTTGCTTCTTTAGTTTCTTTGTTGATTTTCTTTCTTTTCTCGTTTTGGTTTAGTATTCAAAAATCCAAAAATATTTTGCTTTGTTTGCTTGCTTATTTTTGTTCTTGTTTTAAATCAAAAATACAAAAATATTGGTTGTTCTTCTTTGGTCTTGTAAAGTTTGTTGCAGAGTTCACCAGACTTCCGTGTCTCCATTGGAGCTTGATTATCATTCTATATTATTCAATCCACAAGTGAAGTGCAGTAATGATGATTTACGACAATCCAAGTTGTTGTGAGAGGCTGGTATGAACTCTATTTGTTTTATTTTTGTACATATACTGATTGTGTGAACATGCTTAGTCCGTTCATGTAAGGTGTATGTTATTTAATTGATGCTTGGTAGTTCGTGCTCTCATGTGTTAGTTCCAACTTATTGATATAAGATAGAATGTCGTATGAATGTTTTCTTGCATTGTTTTATTCATAGAAGGGTATGACATTGTAGTATCTCCCTCTGATTGTTTTACTTGGATCGACTTGGCACATGCTCACACATGGTATGACTGAAAACAAAAAGGCGCTTAAGCCTCGATGATTTATTTTGCCTCAGAGTATTTGTATCAATTTTATATGCCTCTGTTAATTTTGTTTTGTCGAAAGCATGATTATGACAGTTGTTGCTCTCTTGATTGCCGCTCCCCGTCTATTGCTAGCCTCCACCTGTAATGAGTATGAGCTCTACTCGTGCATCCAACTCCCAAAAACCATTTTTGCCAAATATGTCCACCATACCTACCTATATATGTGGTATTTAACTGCCACTCCAAGTAAATTTCTCGTGTACTACCTTTAAAACTTTCTAAAAATCATTCCTGTTTTGTGCCCCTGTTTTAACTCATGAGGACGTAAATAGAAAATCTTTATCTCACTTGTTGATTGGATTTCACACCCTGGACTAGTGGCTTCATCCGCTTATCCAATGATAGAAGCGCAGACAGCGGGTTGCCAAGCCCAAATTAATAACACAAATTATCTTTACTATTTTTGCCCTTGATTTATCAGTCAAAGCATAATTGGGTAAACAGAAGAGAAAGAGGGATGACCTTCTACCCATATGCGTCCTTCTATGGGAGCCTCTCTTGTGAATTCTAGTTGTCTTGTGACGTACTGTATTGTTTGTTTACCATTCGTTGACATAAGCATACACCTCTCTCAAAAATGTTTTCAATACCTCTGTTTAATAAAATAAAAAGCTCTAGCACATGAGTTAATCCCTGCTTCCCTCTGCAAAGGGACTTTCTTTTATTTTTATGTTGAGTCTTCACCTTCTCACTTTATGCACGTTCTTGAGAGCATGGCTTTTATTCTTAGTGTAATGTGCTTGTCCCAAAACAAGGTTGATATTAGTATAACTTTGATGCTTGTATCTTTGATATCTATATTTCTAGTCTTCATTTGAACTTCATAGGTGCTCTGGCATTTATGTTTTGCTCCACTATTAAGGGCAAGCGAGTACACTTTATCATACCCTATTATGAGCATTGCAATCTCGTAGATTGAAGTACTTCATGTTGTCTATTATTAGTTTGTGGGCATATTTTCATGGTTTGCATAACTGTTGGGTGACTTTCATTTTCAATATATATTATTATGCATTGCCTAAGCACTTGCTTATGTAATGGGTATATTTCTTTTATCGCACTAAGTTGTCACTGAATTGCTTGAGGACAAGCAATAATCTAAGCTTAGGGGGAGTTGATACGTCCAAAACGTATCTCCTTTTCCGAACACTTTTCTTATTGTTTTCCTCTAAACTTGTGAGTTTTGGATACTACTAACACGGACTAACGCTGTTTTCAGCAAAATTGCCTTGGTGTCTCGTTTTTGTGCAGAAAAAACAACTTTTGGGAAAATGCCCAGAAAAGACCCTGTTGGTCTTAAAACATCAGAAGACTCCGGGATCCAGAAGGGGGCCAGGAGAGGGGCCAGGAGGGGGCCACACCACCCCCCGGCGCCCCCCCTTGGTCGCGCCGCCTACTTGTGTGGGCCACCCGGTACCCCCTCGGACTCCCCTTTCGACTACATAACGCCTTCAACCCTAAAACAACAAGTGGCTCATCATATTCCACAAAAACACAACAGAGCGTCGCCGCCACCCCAAACCTCGATTCGGGGATCAGAAGTTCATGTTCTGGCGCCCTGTCGGGACGGGGATTCGAAGGAGATCATCGCCATCGACACTGCCACCTCTTCTCCATCAACCATCTGTGTTTCCCCCGTCCATGTGTGAGTAAACACCGCTGTAGGATGAGAGGTATGGAAGGGATTGGATGAGATTGCTCATGTAATAATGCCAGATTGTTAGGGCATAGTGGCTAGTATCCATTTTTAGTGCTTTCTACCATTGTTGCAACTTGTTATGCTTAATGCTTGTCACTAGGGCCCGAGTGCCATGATTTCATATCTGAACATGTTATTGTTTCATGAGTATAATGTTGTTTCTTGATCATATCTGCAAGTTGTTTTACACATATCATTGTCCGGAACCCAAGGCCCCAAAGTGACAAAAATTGGGACAACCGGAGGGGATGGTTGTGATGTGAGGCTCACGTGTGTTCACCGAGTGTTAATGCTTTGCTCTGATGTTTTATTAAAAGGATCACCTTAATTACCAGTAGTTTTCCTAGAGGCCCCGCTGCCACTGGCTGGTAGGACAAAAGATGTTGTGCAAGTTTCTCATTGCGAGCACGTATGACTATATTGGAACACATGGCTATGGTTTTCCTACATGTTTGATGTTTTATATTATTATCTGCAATGCCCGTGTTTAGATTATTACATGACCTATGTTATCCATGCAACGCCCGGCCATCCATTCCCTCTATGCCTACGGTACTTCCCATACTGCTGTTTTCCGCGATTGCTACTACTGTTACTATTTTACTACTGTTGTTCTTTTATTTCTACTGCTGCTATAAAACTGTTACCACTGATAAATTGTTGCGAGCAAGTCTACTTTCAGGTGCAGCTGAATTGACAACTCAGTTGTTAAGGCTAATAAATATTCTTTGGCTCCCCTTGTGTCGAATCAATAAATTTGGGTTTTACTTCCCTCGAAGACTATTGCAATCCCCTATACTTGTGGGTCATCAGCGGTGCCCCCCTATGGTGTGCCTGACTGGTGGGTGATGTCTACGCACACTTCTATTCTTGTAGACAGTGTTGAGCCTCCAAGTGCAGAGGTTTGTAGAACAGCAGCAAGTTTCCCTGAAGTGGATTACCCAAGGTTTATCGAACTCAGGGAGGTAGAGATCAAAGATATCCCTCTCAAGCAATCCTGCAATTAAGATACAAGAAGTCTCTTGTGTCCCCAACATAGCTAATACAATTTTCAATTGTATAGGTGCACTAGTTCGGCGAAGAGAGAGTAAAATGCAAGTAATATGGATGATAATAAGTGATAATAGCAATCTGAAATAAAAATGTCAGCAAGCAAACATGTAGCAGAACAGGCGGAAAACGGTGTTTCAATGCTTGGAAATAAGGCCTAGGGCTCCTACTTTCACTAGTGGACTCTCTCAACAATGCTCACATAATTGAATGCATAAATATCATTTCTTCACTACGCTACTCCGGACAACTCTTCGGTCGAATACGAACACTAATCATTGCGTAGGGCTTAAACAACACTCCTCAAGTCTATATTCTCTCTCTATGGAACCCCAATGTCACTACGAGCGCCATAGATTAGTAAACAAACACCAACAATTTCATAGGTTCATCTTCCAACACAAGATATAAATATCATGCTAAACCACACGGTGCACACACTGTCATCTTTACCCCGTGTTTAAATATCTTCCAGAGATAACAAAACCACTTGAGTAGCATAATAGATCAAGATCAATCTACTTATTCAACTAGATTACAAAGCTCATGATCACACCATGGGAGAGAGAGATGAGCCACATAGCTACTGGTAGAGCCCTCAGCCACGGGGGAGAACTACTCCCTCCTCATCATAGGAGACAGCAACGGCGATGGAGATGGCGGTGGAGTCGATGGAGATGACTTCCGGGGGCACTTCCCCATCTCGGCAGGGTGCCAGAACAGAGATCTGTCCCCCGAAACTTGTCGGTGGTGGCGGCGTAACTACAGATGTATTTTGCGGAAAAGGTCGATTGCTTTAGGGTTTATGCCTCAGGGGGAATATATAGGCGAAAGGGCAACATCGGTGGGCGCTCGAGGGGCCCACACCACCTCCCCGCGCGGCCAGAGAGGAGCCCACGTGAGCTTATGGTGTGCGGGCTCCAGGGGCCCCCTCCGGGTCTCTTCGGGACTTCTGGAAGCTTCCGGGGAATATAGGAACTTTGGCTTTCATGGCATCCAATTCCGAGAATATTTCCAGAACAACTTTTCTGAAACTAAAAACAGCAGAAAAAAGGGAACTGGCACTGGGCATTTTGTTAATAGGTTAGTCCCGGAAAACATAAGAAAACGTAGGAAAACATACGGAAAACATGTAGCAATTGGCATAATATGATCATGGAGCATCAGAAATTATAGATACGTTGGAGACGTATCAAGCATCCCCAAGCTTATTTCCTACTCGTCCTCGAGTAGGTAAACGATAAAACAATAATTTCTGAGGTGACATGCTACTAACATAAACTTGATCAATCTAATGTAAAAGCATATGCACGCTGAGATCATAAAACTTTAAACACAGGCATGATAAATAAAACTTTAATAATAAAACATAATAATTACTTTGCATCAAGAAAAATAGCCCAAACAAACGATCATGAATAATAATGGAAAGAAAGGTAAACGTTTTTTTCAGGTATAGAGAAAGCATGTCAAAGTGATATTTCGATAGTCCTTAAGAGTGGGGCAAAACATAAATGCCAGGACACCTTCAAAGTTCAAGAGGAAGATAGAACAAATAATATCACATCATGAAGTAATTATTGATGCTTATGGGACAAATGCACATAGAACTCGGAATGGCAAAAATGCTCTCTCAATTGTGCATAAAGTTAGAAGATGGAGACTCAACATAAAAGTAAAAGAAAGTCCCTTCGCAGAGGGAAGCAGGGATCACTCATGTGCTATAGCTTCTATTTTATTAAACAGAGGTATTAAAAGTTTGACATTTGTGGAGGAATGTCTATATTTTGGGAGATGTATGCTAATGTCAACGAATGGTAAACAGAAAATACAGTACGTCACAAGTCAAATGGATTCACAAGAGCGGTTCCCATGGTGAAGGGCGCAACTGGTGTAGAAGGGCATCCCTCTTTCTCTTTTGTTTACACAATTATGCTTTGACTGATAAATCAGGGGAAAAAATAGTGAAGAGAATTTGTATCCATTAATTTGGGGCTGGGAACCCCGCTGCCAACTCTTCTATCATTTGGATTAGCGGATGAAGCCACTAGTCCACGGTGTCAAATCCAATAAACAAGTGAGATAAAGATTCTCTATTTACGCCCTCATGAGCAAAAAAGGAACATAAAGCATCAGTAATTTTGAAGGTTTTAAAGGTAACACATGAGCAATTTACTTTGGAATGGCAGTTAAATACCACATGTAGGTAGGTATGGTGGACACAATGGGAAAACTTTGGTTTAAGGGAGTTTGGATGCACGAGTAGAGCTCATACACAGTACAGGTGGAGGCTAGCAAAAGACTGGGAGCGACAAATCAAGAGAGCATAAGAGCGATAATCATGCATAGTGACATAAGCATCATTAATTAAAACATAAGCAATATCACAAGTTCAAAAACTAAGTGGTCATGGAGGCTATTCGTGACTTTTTTGTAGTCATAAACATGGCGTGAGCATGCGCCAAGTCAACCAAATAAAACATTCGAAAGAGAATACCATATATTGATGCTTTACGATGACAAGAACAACTCAAGAATCTTTCAATACATAATAAACACTCTCAGCTATTTTAGGCTAATCATGCTACTCAATAACCACAAGGCTTTAAAACTAAAATAACATTTAGCATGTCCTGAAAATGTTCTAGCCACAGTCTATACAAGCTTCTACTAGTACTGTTATAAATTCTCCTTCAAGCAGCAGTTTTCTTTCGTTTCTCCCAACAAGCACCATACAAAACATGCTTTAACAAAAATACTCTTTATGATACAGCAAGAAAACATGAGAGTACTCAAATAATACTACTAAAACTAACATCTCTAATAAGAGATGCATGCAAAACAGGAGCTGAATAAATGCAGCAGATAGACAGAGATTAAGAATACACCGTATTCTCAAGAAAAAGTGGAGCGTGTCACTGTCCCACACAAGTATGATAAGGACCAACCATTCGTTACAGCAAAGAAAAAAAAACTGAAAACAAAAATAAAAGACGCTCCAAGTAAAGCACATAAGATGAGACCGAATAAAAATATAGTTTCACTAGAAGTGACCTGATAATTTGTTGATGAAGAAGGGGATGCCTTGGGCATCCCCAAGCTTAGACGCTTGAGTCTTCTTGGAACTTGCTTGGATGTACCACCGGGGCATCCCAAGCTTAGGCTTTACACTCTTCTTGATCACATCAGATCATCGTCTTCTCTTGACCCTTGAAAACTTCCTTCACATCAAAATTCTCACAATCTTCATTAGTAACGTTAGTGAAATTGAAATAATAAATCCATATGTGTCGAGACATCGTAGTAGTTTTCATAGACGGGGGTGCCATGAGACTACGGTAGAGACGTGGGGTAACGGGATAGCGTAGTAACACAGAACACGGGATTTTACCCAGGTTCGGTACGTCGTGACAGTACGGCGTACCTACTCCTGCACTTCTCACTAATTGGGACTAAAGCCCGTTTATCAGGGTTACAATGTGAGGATCTAGATCTAGCTTCTCGGCGAGGATGAGCTTCTCGGCGAGTTGCGTAGAGCTTTAACTTGTGTCTAACTTGTTCTTCTTTTAATCTATCTCCCGTCCGGCTTTATATAATAGCCGGATTAGGGCTTACAGAATAGGAAACCTAGAAGACTACGTTTAACTTGTAACTTGGAAAGTAAGGAATCCGTCTTCTCCTCCAAGCCAGATCACGCGGGCCGTGATCCGGGTTCTTCTAGAATCCGGCTTCTGCGCGTCGGACTACTGGGCCGCCCAATGGACCTAAGCCCATTACCATGTAGGCCACCCTGGTAGTCCGGCTCTTTGTCTACCATCTTCTATACCCCTATTCAGTATATATCCGACAGTAGCCCCCAGGAAGGATCAAAACTCTGATTCTCCGTCTTTCGCCAAATACATTTTGTCCGGGAAATCTTGATTCAGCAGTCTTGATTCTTTCTACTTTCCTTTTGAAGGAGATGGTAACATAAAACTCGGAACTATGAAAGTCCGGCTTTTCTTCTCGCGATCCTTCGCGGAAAAGGGACTCATAATGTCAGCGTCTTAAACATGCTGACGCAAGCGCCGCTTGGTTCCACGCGGGAAACCCCTCAGCGTATCTCTGACAGATTCTCACGGGAAACGAGGAGATAGCCAACATTCCCCTGCCGTTTTATTTCCCGTAGTTTCCGGCGATCGACACGCGTCGAGCATCCAATGGTCAAAAGAGCCGTTGGCACGTATCTAAACGGGTGTCTGGCTATAAATAGCCATCATCGTCCTCATCGGAAACTTTCCTCACTCCCTCACTGCCCACACCATTGACACGCACGCGAGCTCGAGAGCAAGTCCTTGTCCCAGGCGCACTTAGCATCCAAACGCACCGAAACGCGCCACCAAAAGATGGCCTCCTCGCTGTCGTCGCCGACCCGCGCCGCCATCGATGAGCTCGTCAGCGATCTGGATCCGCAGCCAGGATCGCCTAAGCACGCCGGCGGCAAGCCGGAGAAGACTACGGCTTCCGCGGCGGGCGGATAAAACTCTTCCGCCGCCGCGGACGTTGCGTCACCAAGTGCCGCGACAACCCCATCGTTTGCACCCGAAACGGTGGAGGAAAAGATCGAGCTCCTCGGCGACGAGCTCGCCGCTGCGGAGGCTGCCGCCGCCGCCACCGTCGGTGCGGACGAGGAAGCTGAATCTGCAGGCAACTGGATTGCCTGCAGTATTCCTCCGGCTCTCCTTCCAAACTTGGAGAAGGAGGGCCTGGTACTTAAGAAGAAATGGCGGCTTCCGGAGGAAGAGACCGAGCCAACGCCGCAGAACGGCGAAAGGGTAATTCTCACTTCCCACCTCTTACGAGGTATGGGGCTCCGCCTTTCTTTTCTTCCTCCAAGTTCTTTCACATTATAACATCCAGCCCCACAATCTTCCATTCATACTGGCCGGCTTTCAGGCCTTGTTTGAAGGCTACTTATGAACCTAGGTTAAGTTAGACTTCTGGATGTACTGCTTTGGAGTTAAGCGGAACTCTTCGGAGGGCGCACTCCCAACTTGCGGGACCATATCCTTCACTCTTCGGAGATTCCGAGAGGATTGGTTCCCCAAGATCAAAACCTCAGAATCCGTCAAATTTTGGACGGGTTCTTTCTTTTATCATCCCGACGTGCCTTTTCCTAAAAAGGCCGTCGGGGTTCCACCTTTTGTGAATTCTGCTGCCGTTCCCCAGGATAACTGGGGAACAGAAGCCGTCCAAGTTCTGCCGCCAGATCTACTAAAGATCAAGCGGCGCATCGCCAAGCTCACCTCCATGGATCCGCCTCTAACTGGCATGGACACGGTTCTATGCTGGCTGATTAGGCGGATCCAGCCACTAGCCAACCACAGCGGTCGTCTCCTGTGCGACTACACGGGAGTCAAGGATCCAATGCGGACATCCGCCAAGGATTGGCCCGCAAAGGAACTTAGGCGGCGCATCAACCAGTTGGTCGCATCGCGCGACCAATACACAGAGAGTCGGCCAATGTACACGGCCGAAAATCCGGTTCCCAAGGTAATTTTTCAGTCATTTGGGTACAGTTCTATTTTTTCTCGGATTTCCTGGCTTCTGATTTTGGTCTTGCTTGTCCGACAGTTCGCGGATCTTTCAGATTCGGACTTGGTATCCGAGGCTGAGCTGGACGCGCTGCGCACCGCCGCTACCGGTGGACGCAAGCGCAAGAAGATAACTTCCTCGGAAGAAATTATCGATCTTGACGGAATCCCCATCGCCACTTCCAGGTTATTTTCTTCTAGATTTTTCTTTTATGGGAACTTTTTTCATCCATCTCCGGTGTTTTAACCTTTTCCGGGTTTTTATGTTTTTAGCCTGCCACCTTCCACCCTGAAGCCGAAGAAGCTGAAGAAACACAAGGTTTCTTCCAGCCGAGGCAGCCAACCTTCTCCCGCCGTCGCCCCGGACACGCCAAGCACAATGGTGGAAGAGCCTACTGCAACCCCCACCACCAAGCCCCCAGAGCCCAGCCAGCCCATTGTGTCCGACACGGACACGAGGGAAAGGGCGGCTCCAGAGGTGGGAAAATTACCTCGGACTTTCGACGAGGAAATTCCCACCTTTGACAAGGATTTCAAAGCTATCAATGACGGCTTGGACGCAGCCGGGAATCTCTTCGCGGAATACGCGAAAGAGTTCAAAGAAAACTTGGCAGGTTTGCAGCGCATGAGCCAGGTATATAACTCTAGCCCCCAAGCATTAATCAAAATGCGTGCTTTTTTGCTTTGATGCTTTTTATACTCATTCTTCTCCTTGCTATGTTTCAGCAAACCTCTGAAGCCATCAACAGGGAAGTTTTCAAGAAGCTTACCATCAAGAATAAAGAAGTTAGAAGTCTTCTCTCTATTCTTGAAGAAAGGGAAGCAGAGCTGGAATCAGCTAAGCTTGCATTGTCGGAAACACAAGGTAAACATTTTTCTTCTGAAATTTCCGATTCAATTATTTGCCTAAGTTTTTTCCGAGGAGCTGGCTAACTCGGATTTTTCCCTTGCTTTTCAGCTGCATTAGCTCAGGCTAAACAAGCAGCAGAAGATTCTGGCAATGCCGAAATTCTCCGCAAGGAGAATGTTGAGCTTCACAAGAACCTTGTGAAAGCACAACAAGACTTGGAAGCCAGTAATCTGGCCCTTGGAGTTTCTAATTCCAAGGCTTCCGAGCAGGCGGAGAAGGACAAATCCACCATTCAGGATTTGACCGACGCTCTAAACCTTCGCCTGGAGGAAGTTTCCGAGATCGACAAGCTCATCGGTAAATTTCTGACTCATTTATCATCTTTCCATGTTTTACTTTTCTCTGTTTTTCTGTCTAACCCTTTTGGGTGTGTTATTGGAAAAACCAGGAGATACCCCAGATGGCACTCGGGTTGCAGGCATCCGAGCTTTCGGGGAGACATGGACTTTGATGAAGGCTGCTGCAACGCAGCTGGTAGACAAGTTTCTTCCCGAAAAATCTGGGGAGTGCTCGGAGGTTGAAAAACTTCCGGGTGCCATCATGGAGGTGGCGGAGTCTAAGGAATCTCTCCTTCGCTCCGCTGCACGGGGTGGTGCGCGCATGGCTCTTGGCCTCATGCGCATGCACTACCCTAGTGCTAAATCCTGGCGCGTGGCGTCCGGTGTCCCTCAAGGATACACGGATATGCAGCGAAACACCATCTTTGGTGAAGTCAAGGGCCATGCCACCCAGATTGCCTCCATGGTAAATATCTCCGTCAACTATCCAGAAGCGGAGATCCCTCCAATCCCCGAAGACGAAAGCAGTGAGGAGGAGTCGGATGCTTGAAGGGTTACCTGGAACCTGGATAGAAAAAATAGACAATAGGAGCATTACTGTTCTTTTAATGTAATCCAAAATGTAATGCTTCTTTTGTACGAATGAAACTTCCGTCTATTGCAGTTTAAATTATGAAATTCTTTGCAAGTTTTTTGGGTTTTATCATTCCTTTATCTTCTAAGTTCTCTGGTGTGTATGTTTTAACTGTCCTTAGTGTTTGAAATGGCTCAAATAGCAATACGAATCTTCATGCCGAGTAACTGGGGACGAACCAAGCAGTTTTTTGAAACTCGGAAACATGGACCATGCTAAAGGCATTTTTGCTAACTAGTTCCAGTAACCCAACACACACACAATTAGATAAGACTTAGAGAAACCAAGGAAAGTTTTAAGTGAAACTCGGGCACACAGGAAATTCAAGTTTCCCTTAGCCGTTAACAGGCTGAAAAATCATTCAGTTTTGTAACACCGAGTACGCAAGCACAATTCGGGTTAACGTTGAGCAATTTGTAATATCATTGGGAAATAGATGAGGCGGAAACACTTTACACTTATAAAGAATATGGATGACAGCATTCCGACAACTTTATTTCATGATCTCAAAAGATGTTTACATAGAATTGAACTAAGTACGGAAAGGTACATAACTTTCTAGACGTTCCCAGGCTTCCGCAATCCACTTGACTTTGTCGAATTTTTTCAGCAGCTTGTAGAGTGGTAAGGTTTTAGCCCCCAGCCAACTGATGAATCTGCTGACGGCTGCAGCGGAACCCGTCAATCTTTGGACATCTTTTACACATGTAGGTTTTGAGATGTTCAAGATTGCCTTGATCTTTTCCGGGTTAACTTCTATTCCTCTATGGGAAACAATGAAACCCAGAAGTTTTCCTGAGGGAACCCCGAATACGCACTTAGATGGATTCAACTTCATCTTGTAAATGCGCAAGTTTTCGAAAGTTTCTCGCAAATCCTCAAGGAGTGTATCTTTTTCCTTGGTTACGACAGTGATATCGGCCACGTAAACATGAACGTTTCTGGCAATTTGACTATGCAAACAGCGTTGCATGCAATGCTGGTAGGTTGCACCTGCGTTCTTCAGGCCAAAAGGCATGGTTATGTAATAGTACGTCCCATACGGGGTTATAAAAGAAGTCTTGATTTGATCTTCCTTTTTCATGCGTATTTGGTGGTACCCGGAGTATGCATCCAAAAAGCATAAAAGCTCGGAGCCTGCAGTGGCATCTATTATTTGATCGATTCGTGGTAACGCGAACCTATCTTTCGGACACAACTTGTTCAATCCTGTGTAATCTATACACATTCTAAGAGCAGTGGTGTCTTTCTTCGGTACTAGGACCGGATTTGCGGACCAATCAGTATGGATTACTTCCTTGATGAAATCCGCTGCTAAAAGCCGGATAATTTCCTTGCCAATAGCCTTCCGTCTTCTTCCGTCAAAACGAGGGAGACCTTGTTTGACGGGTTTTGATCCGGGAATAACCTTGAGTTGGTGCTCAGCAAGTTCCCTGGGTACGCCTGGCATGTCAGCTGGACACCAGGCAAAAATATCCCAGTTCTCACGGAGGAACTTGATGAGCTCGCCTTCCTATTTGTCGGTCATCCCAGTCCCTACGACGACAAAATTTGTCGGATCTTTGGGATCTAGGATTACCTGTCTTGTATTCTCGGACGCCTTGAAACTATCTGTTGGCTTCCGAGTTTCTTTTCCTGCCGGCATTTCTTTCGGCGATACCTCCTTGGCTAATTCCTTCAGTTCCTCCTTTGCTAACTCTCTGAGCGCAAAGGGCGTTTTCTTTCTCCAACTCGTTTGCCAGCTTGAAATCACCGGCTATGGTGATTACTCCTCCTTTGGGACCTGGCATTTTCAGCTTGTTATAGATATAACAGGATCTTGCCATGAATTTGGCGAAAGCTGGACGTCCGAGTATTGCGTGATACACGCTTTCGAACGGCACTACTTCGAAGGATACTTTTTCCTGCCGGAAGTGATCTTTATCTCCGAAGGTGACATCTAGGGAAATTTCTCCTAGGGATCGTGTTTGCCTGCCAGGAACAATGCCATGGAAGCGTATATTGCTGTAGTTGAGCTGGGACTCGGAGATCTTCAAGTGCTTCAGTGTATCCAGGTACATTATATTAATGCTGGATCCTCCGTCCATCAGCACTCTTCTTAGCCTAGTGTTTTGAACAATAGGGCTGACAACAAGAGCTTGTGTGCCGGGTTCAGGGATATTTCCGGGATGATCAGACTGATCCCAGATTATCGGTGTGTTGGAGTACTTCAAGAATTTCGGGGTTGCCGGAACAACCGCGTTTATTTCTCGAAGTGTTCTTTTGGCCACCTTTGCTGACGGGGTTGCTAAGAAAGTTAGCATTGCTTCTCCGTCAACTCTCGGAAATTTGGGTTCGCCCTTTCGCTGTTGTTCCTGGATTTTGTCATCAGTGTCCGATTCACTGTCTTCTTTTTCAGCTTCTGGCTTTTGTTTGGCAGGTTTCCTTTTGGAACCCTTCCCTTTATTTCCGGATCCTGCATTGCCTTTCATATGCTTGTTTAGCCGGCATTGCGCGTTTGTGTGGGTTGGTTTCCCAAATTGCGAGTGGTGGACGCAGGGTTCCGACTTAATTCTCCCATTCTTCGGGAGTGTAATTGATTGGATCTGGACTGCGGCCTTTCCACTTATTCACCTTTTCTCCTCCAAAGGCTATGTTGACCTCCTTGGGCTTTGTCGTTGACTCTGGAGTTCCTTTTTTGTCAGAACGAGGGGTTTTCTTGGCGAGTATTAGTGACTCAATATTGCCTCCTCTTGCTCTGATATCATCTTCGGCTGCAGCATGCTCATTAGCGGTTGTAAGCATAGATCCGAGATCTTTGTGTTGTTTAGAACCAACCATGAACGGTACGAGTCCGGGTTTTAGGCCATTGACGAAAGCATGCATTGCTTGTACGTCAGTTACTCCAGAGCAACTATTCTTTGCAGTCCATCTGGAGATGAAATCCACGTATGGTTCGTCCTCAAATTGGGTGCAACGGTTCAGCTGGTTGATGCTATTTGGGCGTTTGTATGTTCCCCGAAAATGCTGAGTGAATACTCTAGCCATATCATCCCAGGTGTCGATAGTTCTTGATGGTAAACCATTAATCCAATCTCTGGCTCCGTCTAGCAACATTAGGGGAAGAAACTTGACAGCTTCCAGGTCTGTCCCATTGTTGATTTGGACGGCTGTATAATAATCTGAGAGCCAGGTATCCGGGTTTGTACTGCCGGTATATTTTTGGTAGGTTGGACCAACTTTGGCGAAGCCAGAATGCAGGGTTATCCTTCGGATCCTGTCAGTAAAACACTTAGGACCAAAGTATAGATCATCCTTTTCTGCTCTATCAATGTGTGCAGAATATCTCCCGGCTGAATGGACAGAAGGGGATCTGCTCCTTTCTTTTCCATTGTTGCGCGGACGCGCTTTTCCGAGGTTATCTCTATCTCTTCCGTGTTCACGTCCTTTAGGCGGAGTTCTGCTTCTATGCCTTTCCTTATCCTTAGGAGGTGTCCGGGATCTTTCACGTCTGTGAGGTATATCATATCTTCCAGCTTTTTCAGCTGGGTTTCTCGGAGGTGGCATTATTTTGCCGTCATTCCGGTGTTTGTCTTCCCGATCGTGTGGTTTATATCCATCTTTCGGGAGATGAGGTCCGATTCTAGACGTTGCGTCCCGGTTGTCTGGGTTTTTCCTGTCTTTTCTCGGATCCTCTTTTTTATCCGAATCTCCGGGTTCTTCCGGTCCAGGTGCTCCAGCAGCGCAAGTAGCTGTTTTGCAGAGGGCGGAATTATCATGCAGCCTCCCTGATCGTTCTTGGCCTCGCTGTTGCTGCTGTAATGCTTTTCCTAGGAAAGCATACACCCCTTGGAGTTTTTCCCCGTTGGAGTACAGGTCGTTGTTTAGGATGGCGAACGCTGCTTCCGCGTTTTCCGCTGCGGTTTTGTATATTGGTTCGCCCTTGGCATCTTTGCCGTTTAACTGCTTTTGCCAAGATGGGTTATAGAACCTTTCTTTTGGCGGCAGTTCTTCCGGTTTTGCGATTCCGGGTAACCTAGTAGGTTTTAACGCGGATCTATGCTTTCTCTTGTACTCCTCTATTTCTTCCTTCATGACTTTGATGTCATTATGGGTTTGTTGGAGATGTTGCCGAGATCTAAGCAGATGTTGCTGTTGCCGTTGGAAAGCTTGTCTCCTGGCTTCCAGTATCTCAGGGGGTTCATCCGGTCCCACTGGTGTTTGTAATAGCTCTTGCTCTTCCTGTTCCGTCATTGGCGGAGCAGTGATTTCCTTAGATTTCTTTTCCGCTGGCTTTGTGCCGCTAACATCTCCTACTTCCAGGTTTTCATCAGCGAGATCGGCTGATTTTTTCTTCCGGAGTTTGTATTGGAGTTTTTTAGAAGCACGGTGCTTTTTCTTGGAAGAGGGAGGTTTTTTGACAGGCTCATCTTCTGTCATCTCCTTAACATTGGGGAATATCGGAGAAGTTTCTCCGTCTTCTCTCTCTTCCACCGGCGGAGGGGTTTTAGGGCTTTCCTGGCTATCGGCACCCGTTGTATCAGCTGGTTTTGCCATTAGCACTTCATGGAATCCCTCTTGAAAGGACTTAACCTTTCTTACGAAGGCATCCTCGTCTTCGTCTTCGGAGTCGAAGTTATCCGATCCGGTTTCCGACTCCAACCTTGCCTCAATGGCGGCAAGCACGGACTCTGCTTCCGAGTTCATCGTCTGGTTGACGGATGTCGGATCTTCCGTCTCTGTGACGTGTATTTGTTCTTCCGTCTCTACGACGGGTAGGTTGTTGTCTGCCTCTTGCACGGGATTTCCGTCATCCGTGTTTTCAGCGATTTCGGATTGCACCATGCCGATAAAGTGTGTGTCACTTTTTTGTCGGCGATCTGAGCAGAATCCGGCATCATAGTCGTCTTCGACTAGGTATAGGGCGGGTGGGATAAATTTGCTTCCACCGCAAAACCCCATTGCCTCTGCAGTTAGTCCGATAAAGATGTTAGCAGATCCGATCGGTAACACGCAGGCACTTACCAGGTGGTTTTGCGCCGGTATGTAGGATCCGTTGTCGAGGAAGCGCCCGACATCGTCGTCGAACTCCAGGCTTCCGACAGTGATCGATCTTCCAATTCCGCCGAGTATCCCAGATCGGAATTTCACGCCTGACGTCGTCAGCCCCACGGTGGGCGCCAACTGTCGAGACATCGTAGTAGTTTTCATAGACGGGGGTGCCATGAGACTACGGTAGAGACGTGGGGTAACGGGATAGCGTAGTAACACAGAACACGGGATTTTACCCAGGTTCGGTACGTCGTGACAGTACGGCGTACCTACTCCTGCACTTCTCACTAATTGGGACTAAAGCCCGTTTATCAGGGTTACAATGTGAGGATCTAGATCTAGCTTCTCGGCGAGGATGAGCTTCTCGGTGAGTTGCGTAGAGCTTTAACTTGTGTCTAACTTGTTCTTCTTTTAATCTATCTCCCGTCCGGCTTTATATAATAGCCGGATTAGGGCTTACAGAATAGGAAACCTAGAAGACTACGTTTAACTTGTAACTTGGAAAGTAAGGAATCCGTCTTCTCCTCCAAGCCAGATCACGCGGGCCGTGATCCGGGTTCTTCTAGAATCCGGCTTCTGCGCGTCGGACTACAGGGCCGCCCAATGGACCTAAGCCCATTACCATGTAGGCCACCCTGGTAGTCCGGCTCTTTGTCTACCATCTTCTATACCCCTATTCAGTATATATCCGACAATATGTCTCAGTTTCAACACAAGTCTAACACTCAAAAACACATTAGCTACTGTCACAACTTCTTTCAAAACACTTTTTCTCAAAAGAACACCAAAAAAGAACAGCAGAAAAAGATCGATTTTTTAAGAAATCTTCTGTTACTCAAATCAAAAAGTGGTTTTCTAAAGAAAGTTGCGGAATTAGCTGAGGAATAAGCACAGAAAAATTTAGATCATTTTGATCTTCCAGAATTTTATACGATATTTTACGGTGGACAGCAGAAATCTCTTTTCTGCGTAGAAATTCGAAAACCAACTCTAACTTTCCACTAGTGGCTTTATTTGGATAAAAAAAACACAAAAGAAAAGATACAGCGGGGTTTCTAAGAAAATATACAACACCCAGGTGCAAGTACACCAAATAAAACAAAGGAACACCGAAAGAAAACATAGAAATAAAACGGGTTGTCTCCCGGTAGCGCTTTTCTTTAACGCCCTTCAGCTAGGCACAATGATTTTTAACAGATGCTCACATAAGAATAAGAGTTGAAGCACAATAAGAGAGCATCAAAACGAAAATATAAAACACATTTAAGTCTAACCCACATCCTATGAAAAATATTCTTGTAGAAAAACAAGTCAACGAAGCGCAAAATGACTAGCATAGGAAAGCAAAACAAGTGCAACTTCAGAAATTTCAATATAAAGAGGGTAAACTTGATATTCCTAAGATGCATAAAATTATGTTTCCCTCTCTCATAATAACTTTCAGTAGCATCATGAATAAAATTAACAATATAACTTTCATAAGAAACATTCTTATCATGAGCCACATGCATAAAAGAATTAATAATGTCCACATAAGCATAGTCATTCTCATTAATAGCACTGGAAGCAAATTTAACAAAATAGCTATCATTATCATTATCATCACCATAATCATGAAACATAGGTGGCATTTTGCAATCGTAATTAATTTTCTCCTCAATAGTAGGTGGACTGAAAATATCATATTTATCATTGTAAACAGGTGGAACTAGAATACCACAATCATTATAATCATCATATATTGGAGGCAAGGTATCATCAAAGAAAATTTCCTCCTCAAAACTTGTGGGACTAAAAATATCATATTCATCAAAACTATCTTCCCCAAGCTTAGAATTTTCCATAGCATTAGCAATAATGGTGTTTAAAGAGTTCATAATAATAACATTTCTATTAGCATGCAAATAAAGCTCCATAGGTTATTTAATTTTCTCTTCAAACACTTCATGTCCTAACTCAAGATAAATATTATAAAGTTCCCTCATATTTTTGTTGTTTTCCATTAAGACTAACTAGTAAATACAAAAACAAGCAATAAGTAAAAATAAGCCTAACTAGTGAAAACAAGAAACAAAATATATAATTGCAGAATCTAAAGAAAATAACTTCGAGCACTCACACCCGAGGATGTGAGAACCTTTTACCTTACCTCCCCGGAAACGGCGCCAGAAAAGAGCTTGATGTCTACGCACGCTTCTATTCTTGTAGACAGTGTTGGGCCTCCAAGTGCAGAGGTTTGTAGAACAGCAGCAAGTTTCCCTTAAGTGGATTACCTAAGGTTTATCGAACTCAGGGAGGTAGAGGTCAAAGATATCCCTCTCAAGCAATCCTGCAACTAAGATACAAGAAGTCTCTTGTGTCCCCAACACACCTAATACAATTTCCAATTGTATATGTGCACTAGTTCGGCGAAGAGAGAGTAAAATGCAAGTAATATGGATGATAATAAGTGATAATAGCAATCTGAAATAAAAAAATGGAAGCAAGCAAACATGTAGCTAGACAGGCGGAAAATGGTGTTTCAATGCTTGGAAATAAGGCCTAGGGCTCCTACTTTCACTAGTGGACTCTCTCAATAATGCTCACATAATTGAATGCATAAATATCATTTCTTTACTGCGCTACTCCGAACAACTCTCCGGTCGAATAACGAACACTAATCATTTCGTAGGGCTTAAACAACACTCCTCAAGTCTATATTCCCTCTCTATGGAACCCCAATGTCACTACGAGTGCCATAGATTAGTAAACAAACGCCAACAATTTCATAGGTTCATCTTCCAACACAAGATTTAAATATCATGCTAAACCACACGGTGCACACACTGTCACCTTTACCCTGTGCTTAAATAGTTTACAGAGATAACAAAACCACTTGTGTAGCATAACAGATCAAGATCAATCTACTTATTCAAGTAGATTATAAAGCTCGTGATCACATAAAGATCACACCATGGGAGGGAGAGAGATGAGCCACATAGCTACCGGTAGATCCCTCAGCCCCGGGGGAGAACTACTCCCTCCTCATCAGAGGAGACAGCAACGGCGATGGATATGGCGGTGGAGTAGATGGAGATGATATCCGGGGGAACTTCCCCGTCCCGGCAGGGTGCCAAAACAGAGGTATGTCCCTGAAAATTGTCGGTGGCGGCAGCGGAGCTACAGATGTATTGTGCCGAAAAGGTTGATTGTTTTAGGGATTATGCCTCGGGGGAATATATAGGCGAAATGGCAACGTCGGTGGGCGCCCGAGGGGCCCACACCACCTCCCCGCGCGGCCAGGGAGGAGCCCGCGTGAGCCTATGGTGTGGGGGCTCCAACGCCCCCCTCCGGGTTTCTTCGGGACTTCTGGAAGCTTCCGGTGAAAATAGGAACTTTGGCTTCCATGGCATCCAATTCCAAGAATATTTCCAGAACAACTTTTTTGAAACTAAAAACAGCAGAAAACAGGGAACTGGCACCGGGCATCTTGTTAATAGGTTAGTCCCTGAAAACATAAGAAAACGTAGGAAAACATACGGAAAACATGTAGCAATTGGCATAATATGATCATGGAGCATCAGAAATTATAGATACGTTGGAGATGTATCAGTGGGTCCCCTTGAGGTCTCCCAGGTGGCTCTCTGCCTCATTTTTTATGTAAAAAATTATTATAATTTTTCTGAAATTTTTTGAGCAACTTTATCTTTTAGGTATTTTCAGAATTTGATAATTAATAAAAACCCAGAAAAACAAATGTGAAAAGGCGGAAAACAAAACCAAAACCATAACTACAGAGTTTCTATGACACTCCAATGGAAAAATAACCAAGGAAAACAATGGTGGAAGTGGTGAAAACAAAATTATGGGTGGTGAAAACATGCATAACCACAATAATCAGGGTGAAAACATGAATATGGATGATGGAAAATATGATTATGCTAAAGTATCAAGGTGATAACGGAAGTAAACATGGTGAAAACATAATGGGGAAGGTCAAAACATTGTCCTCTTCATTCAAAATCATTTTGTTAACAAGGGTGATCAAGTCTTATTACCAGAACAATTTTTATATTAAGCAAAACTTTGCTTATAACTAAATAATTATGTTACCTCAACCTTGATAGACATAGTCCCAATCATAATAATTTCATATTCTTTTGGTGGCATTGTAATGGGACAGTAAAATTCTCCAATCTTGATGTTCTCAATATTTTCAATTGAATTTAAACCATATATTCTATCAGTCTTCTTGGGAAAATAAACAGTATGCTCTTTATCATTAACACTAAAAGTTACTTTTCCTTGATTGCAATCAATAACAGCCCCTGCGGTGTTAAGAAAAGGTCTCCCAAGAATAATAGACATATTATCATCTTCAGGCATTTCCAACACAATAAAGTCAGTTAATGTCAAACAATTAGTAGCAACTTGGACATGAACATTCTCACATATACCAGGAATAGCGGTGGACTTATCAGCCATTTGCAAATATATATCAGTGTGTATCAATTTTTCAAGAGAGAGCCTCTTATAAAGAGCAAAATTCATGACACTAACTCCAGCTCCCAAGTCACATAAAGGAGTTCTAACATAATTATTTTGAATAGAATAAGGGATAGTAGGAATACCAGGATCTCCAAGCTTCTTTGGAACCTTGCCATTGAAAGAGTAATTATCAAGCATAGTGGAAATTTCCTCATTAGGAATCTTCCTTTTGTTAGAGACAATATCATTCATATATTTATAGTAAGGAGGCAGTTTAATAGCATCAGTCAAAGGGATTTGCAAAAACAGAGGTTTCATCCACTCACAAAACTTGTTATAATGTTCTTCTTCCTTTGATTTGTGTTTCTTATTATGAAAAGGCATTGATTTTTGTACCCAAGGATCTCTTTCATTACCATATTTATTAGCAATGAAATACTCCTTAGTATACTTCACAGTTTTAGTTTCCTTTTCAGGTTCAGCTACAATTTCTTGTTTATCAGAAGCATCACTTTTATCATTACCACTTTCAGTTTCAGCATCAGAAATAAATATATTATTAGGACCTTTAGCAGGTTCAGGAGATTCTACAATAGTTTTATGTCTCTTCTTCTTTTTCTTAGAAGGAGAACTATTGTTTTTAGGTTGCTGAGAATCTTGCCCAATTCTTTTAGGATGTCCTTCAGGATACAAGGGGCCCTGAGTATAAACACCACTTCTAGTAATTATTTCACACACATATTTATCTTTAGAAGCATTAGCTAGCATATCTTTTTGCACTTTAGTAATTTGATCAATTTGAGTTTGAGCCATATGAAAATGTTTAACAAGCATTTTAACATCATTAGAGGTTCTTTCAATGATACCATGCAAATTATCAAGAGCTTTAGAGTTTTCCATAAGATGATTTTGCACTCTCATATTAAAGTTGTCTTTCTTAACAACATAATTATCAAATTCATCTAAGCATTCATCAGGTGGTTTAGAATAGGAATATCTCTATTATAAAAGTATTGGAGAGAGTGTACCTCAACAGTTGATGGGTGAGGAATAGGCTTACATAATTCTTCCATAGGAGTTAAATCCGTCACATCTTCAGATTTAATACCCCTCTCTTTAAGAGGTTTCTTGGCTTCCTTCATCACTTCATCATTTAATTCAATCATCACTCTCTTCTTGGGTGTTGGTATTGGTGTTGGCTCTGGTGTAAGTGTAGGTTCAGGTATATTCCAATCATCATTATTTTTGGCTATTTTAGCCATTAATTCCTCAGCTTCTTCTGGAGTTCTTTTCCTGAAAACACAACTAGCACAACTATCCAGGTATGTCCTAGATTCAATAGTTAGTCCATTATAAAATATATCTAGAAGCTCATTTTTATGTAATGGATATCAAAGAACAAAACCTTGTCCAAGATTCAGGCAATTTTTCTCCTTCAGTTTGCTCAAAGTTAAAGATGTCCTCACAGCAACATGTTGGGCACTAGTAGGAAAATATTTTTGAAAGAAAGCATTAACCAAATCCATAAGACTAGTAATAGATCCATGTGACAGATTGTTAAACCAAGTTTCAGCTTCATCTTTCAATGAGAAAGGGAAGATCTTGGTAACAAAATAAGTACACAGTTTAGAATCATCAGAAAATAAACTACTTAAAGAGGAAAGCTCATTCATGTGTTCCATAGCACTTTTAATTTCAGTTCCACAAAAAGGTTCCTTCTCAACAATAGATATGTAAGATAAATCTAGAGAGAAATCATAATCCTTGTCTCTAATGTGTATGGGAGATATGGCAAACTTAGCATCAAGAGAAGATTTATATTTCACAGCATGTCTTGCAAGAAGACTCTTAAGAGCGTTTGCACCAGTAGTAGTCCGAGCTTTTTCAATAAAGTCATTAGTAAGTTCAATGTAGGTTTCATCAAGATCATCACTAGAAATATCAAGTGAATTAATAGGTGTACCAAAAATTTCAATAAAAATTTCAGCACTTTCAATTTGTTTGGATTTAGCAATAGTAGCACCTAGGAAAGGACGACCTAGAGAACCAGTATCATCAAGCACAGCAGAAGCATCATCAAAAGTATCAGAAGCATTTTCAGACTCAGCAGAAGTAACAGTACGTGTAGCATGTGGTGGTGTAAGAAGCTTACTCATAACAGACGGTGAATCAAGAGCAACAGAGGTGTCCAGAGTTGTACCTCTCCTTGTAGTGGATGGTAATATAGGAATTTTTCCAACACGAGTCTTGCCCATGATGAAACGCTTGCAGCAAAAAATATTACGTTCAAGTGAGCAAATAAATAAAACTATGCTCCCCCGCAACGGCGCCAGAAAATAGTCTTGATGACTCACAAGTATAGGGGATCGCAACAGTCTTCGAGGTAAGTAAAACCTAAATTTATTGATTCGACACAAGGAGATATTGCGATCCCCTATACTTGTCGGTTATTAGTCATCCGAACACCTGGACCTCGGATTCATGATTACCACTGCCAACAAGCACACTGCCACCGATGGCCTAAAAGGCGGAAAGTTCGACCAGTACATTTGCAGTCGAAAGCAGCCAAAGACGGATAGGAAGCCCATGTAGGATCCTCCAAAGCCATCAAAAGAAGTTAAGGCATGCAAGTCATTTTGTGGTGGTCGGGTGATAAGAGGGGCATGTTAACAATTTTCTAACTCAATTGCAAGTTGAACCGAAAGAGCAAGTCAAAAGTAAGAACAATTAACATTAAGATGTTAATTTTTTTGGGGTTTCCCATTGTAAGGCACGGGACATTGTGCTATATATGTATATACTATATCTTCACTAAAATAACAATATAACATAGGGGAGTTGATCAAGTAAAATATTTTAAACATTGAGATGAAAGGGCGAACCGAAGCTAGAATTACACAATCAATAAATTTTCGGCAAAAAATTGGGTTGCATCAACCGTTTTGAATTTTTATTAGCACTTGTGCGCAATGCTAACCATTTCTAACGTCGGTGAATCGTTCACCAAGCCGCACCCATAAATCCAGTATTGTTACTCCACTAGCTAATAAAGGTAGGCTAGCTGCCATCTAATATACTAAATCTTATTTCTTGTATAGAATATGTTATGTAATCAATTCATTTCCATATATAGTTGTCATATTACAAAGACCATACCTAACTAGTGTACAAACGCATAAAAGCTTTCATCTAAATTTACATATTTCAATGTAGAACATAAATCCCCCTGAAAATTTGGAACTTTCAATTGCCAAATGATACAAAATAGATGTTAATAAAATCTTCTCTTACTAAATATTTTATTTTAAAAATATATTTTGTCTGCATTAATATCAAACTCTATGTCTCTATTGATGTTCCCATTATATTATGTCGGCATAAATGTTTTCAAAATTACAACCAAAATTTAGTCTTCTAGTGAAAAAAATATAAGGTGTGTATGACGTTACAGACTCACCATGTATGGACATGCATTGTCTACTAACTAAATCTTCTACTACCTACTTCCTATTAAATATTAGGGATAGATCTATTGAATCTACAGAACCAGTTTCCTATATATTTATATACACACCGAGGGTGCAGAATAGTTATTCTACATCCACCCTGTATCTTTTGAACCGTACATGATTTTTACGTCACGTAAATTTTGTCGAATTCCTCATTTCGAGTACAACATTAGAAAATATATACATGACATAAACCTTTTATTTACGTGAAACCACAAAAAAATTAAAAAATACACATTTTTACGTTGTTTTATGACTTTTATTGTGCTATGACTCATATCTAACATATCTAAATGGGAGGAACCCACTACTTTCATTTCTCTCAACATGCAGAATGTACACATCAGCAACCCTACGATTCGTCCACCTCATCCTCCGATCCACCTCATAGTCGGCAGTTTCAGGTTGTCACTGAATGGATGTCGTTTCAGCAATCAAATTAGTATTTTTTTTCATGAGAGGGCCTAGCTGATTAATGATCCAGATTACCACTTGACCATATTGATATAGCCCAAAGGCCCACACGTAACTCATTTACACCTGGTCTTCTCCATCGACAGTTTCTTTTTGGCCGAGATCTCGCCATGGACACTAGCTTATTTGCCCTCTCAGACCTTCACGTCACCTCTATTTTTCCAGTGCGCCTTGACAGCATGTCAGGCCGTCTCTGCTGGTTAGTATTTTGTCTTGCCCATCAACTATCCCCCGTACATTGATTTCCATGTGTGCCCGACCAATGTTACGGTTTATCAATCTGGCACATGTTCATCCTTCCCACCAGCGCCCTTTCTCCTTCCTACACTTATTTCACAAATTAATGGACCTGTAACTGAAGAAGGAGTCCAAGCAGTAGACATTTGCCATAATGCGGTAATGGTAGATGAGTAGCCATCGACGTATTTAAAGGTCAAATCCGGTTTCTCTATATTAGGCTCCGATGCTCAAGTAACAATTCTAGGCGCTGCTATTTATCATCCCCCTCTCACTTCTTACCTGTATAAGTGCTTACATCCATGCGCTAATCTTCGGTTTGTGCTAGGTTTCATCTGATGGCGGAAAGCTTGCAGGATGGGCTGCCGGCGCGGCAAAGGTGGCGACTGTTTTGGACGATTTCACTGGATGGGCTGCCGGCCGATCTCATGCTTCTGACGGTGGCCTAATCGAATTTCAGAAGGAAATATGTGGAGCTTTGTTGACGATGATAGATTACAGGTGGGGGAATGCTCATGTCGAGGCGACGGATTCCTGGTCTCCGACTTACCTTCTTGGTAGTCGACGGTGGTCGTGTACGTGGGGCGTGACCCTCAGATTTGTTGGTGTCCGGTGGTGGCTTGAGACAGTTCCCTTCAGCATTCTCTGGCCTCCAGGAGGGGTGACAGGGACGATGTGCTGCGGAGTGGGGGCAAGGGCGCGTCTAGCCTTTGCTGCAGGGCGTTGTGTGTATCCTAGGTGCAGCAGGCTTACTGAATTTCATGCCAGTCGCGCACCGGGCGCGTAGTACCAATGCGTGCATGCGTCGTTTGCCCCTCATTTTTTCTGTTGCACAGGAGTTAACTGGGTTATCGCCTTTGAATGCAGACACGAGGACTTGATCCCTTGTGATCATATGTATGCTCCCACCTTTTCTTTTCTAATATTGATTAGCAGTGTTACTTGCTCCCTAATTTCCATTTTTGGGTGTGCAGATGCTAATCCGAATTTTACTAATGCAATTTTCTATAATCAGATATTATAGCTCACAGCCAAGGGCCACCAGCAGTGCATCAGTAAACTTCTGCCCCCGTTTCAAATAGAAGATGTTTTAGCCTACCAAAACATTTTTTTTTAGAATAGATAAAATATATTTTTTACGCATCTTCTTTCCGTGTCTATCTCAGAAACTACAAGATATTTCTTCGCCTCTCTTACCTATAGGCTATTATATATGCTTATAGCAACTCCAATCGCATCGTACTAAAGCTTGAAACATATATCCTGAAACTATAAGCGGTAAACATACAACACATTGACCTTAAGTACAACCAAGATGGACTCCTCTGTTCCATTTTTGGTATGAAATGAGTAACAATTTTTCGTGCAACAATATATTTATTAATTCAATTTTCGGAAAGCATAACTCTGAAAGGATGTTATCTTACAATTCATCGGCTATTCCCGCAGCAACGCGAGGGGTATCGTCTAGTTTTTTTTATTTTTATGCCGAATATTCTCATATGTATCAAACATGAACGTAAATAATTAAATACCTAACATAAATTTTTGACTTCGGAACATAAAAAATATTGTGGGTGCAAAATAAGTTTTCTATACCCAGGGTGCTGAATAGTGTGTGTGTGTGTATATATATATATATAGCTCAACTGCATAATTAAAGAATGGATGCACGATGATATGGTCATTGATTGGACTGAGATTCCAAATCTTTTCCACTTAATACTTTCTCCATCTCAAAATATAACTCACTCTTTATTTTATACGCACTAATTGATGCATGACTTTGACCTCTAATTTATACAAAATTATATGGGCTGAGATGTATAAATGGCATTATTGCATTTCTATTTACAAATTATATATTGTTATACTAATTTTCTGTACACACATTAGTATCTTGGTCAAAGTAGTATTATGTTAACCAAGAAAAATCAAGTGTGAATTATATTGTCGGACGGAGGGTGTATTAAACTCAAAATTTATGTTTTTTCTCGCAAGATTGTTTAATGTACACAAAAAATAGAGTGCAATTCACACCACGTGGTCGCTATGATATATCGTAGTAACTCAAACTTCTAAAACAATTATTTGTGTAAAAACCATAGTTTGTTTGCAAAAAATAATATACATGTATGGTTGGGTCCCTTCGTTATCAAGCGAATTTGTGAAGTGTGTTTACATGCTCGTTTTCCAAGACATTTGATGTTTCTTGAAAATATAGGTTGCAAGATATAGCAATGTCACAGGAGAGTACTACACTATATGTTCTATATGGATATCTGAGTACAGAAAAATAGAAGCTAGGAATATTTTTGGAAAAACAAAAAAAAAACTAATATTTTAGTGAAACTATAAATTCTATTACTTGAGCACCAATAATTTCGATTTTAGCAAACAAGGATACCCCAAGTCTGTGTTGGTCTCCAAGCCAATATGTACATTTATCAGACTCCAAGTGTTATTTTTGTGTAAATAATATAGCCTGATCATATTGTGACGCCAATTGTAGTTGCATGGATTTCGACAATACATCATGTTCTAGTGCTTATCTTGAATTTAATTAACGTAACTATCATGAGAAAAGACGAATTATTATTCTAGCAAGTTCGCACATGCATATTTTTGTTAATTTTGTTTTGTCATCAAGTCCTCATATCGGAACTTATTGCAGAGTATGGATCTTCTGGATATCTCTGCCGGAAGAAACAGTGTGAACTTTGGGGATTTTTTTTCATTTGTAATCAAAATTTTATAGAGTGTTCCTTGAAATACAAATTTCGTTTCAAGATTCAAATTTTGGTTTTTTATTTTCTTCCGAGGAGGCATCACCGAAATCTTGTGAAAAAATTACGGAAATTTTCCCATTTACAAGGCCAATAAAATCCCAAGAACGAAATCCAAGTATAAATGTACCATATTTCAATTTTAGCTACTATTAAATGCTCACTTTAAAAATCTAGCAAAATATATAAATGCCAACCCCTTATCAACGTTTGAAATTAATTGGTAGCTAGCAAAAAATCTCTATATATAGTGGCGCATCTATCATTCAGAGAATTCAGAAACAGATGCTAACTAGCCACAGACAATTCAGAATGAACAGGAACAACCTACCGTCCTCGAGGTGCACGCCATCTGCCGGCAACCTCAAAGGCGCTGGCGGAGGGGGAAAGCCACCCAGGCACCCCGGTCGCCTAAAGTCCGTGCACGAGCTCGATGGTGACGTTGTCTTCCCCACGGTCGCTATTGGAAACAAGAGGCAGGCCATCCCTGCGGTCGCTAGGGCAGAGCTCTTCCGGTGCTCCTTATGCGAACGCTTCTTCAACTCTGAGGTATACCTCCAGTGCCACATTCAGCGCTGCCATGTCCATCGCAGCTGCCATCGTTGCAAGGAAAAAGCGCCACGGATGCCGCCCTCTGTCAAGCTCCACGGCCACCCGTCCATCTCTAGCCGCCCCAACAAGAAAGGCTTCTCCGTGGCCTCAAAGCAGCCCGAGAAGGAGCAGCAGCAAGCCGACAAGGCTACCACCGCACAAGCTCCAGCGAGGCCTGTCGTGGAGTTTGCTTCTGACATGAACGTTCCGCCGCGGGAGGTGGAGGTGGAGGAGCAAAAGACATCCAGTGGCTAGGTAGCTAGTATAATATCTAGTCTTGGTCGATCGAGTTGCATGGTGTGGGGAATAATGTGTTGGTTGTTCTGTTTCTTATTTAGTGGAGCACCATATCGATCGAACACCAAAATAAATTGGTATTAGTATTTTTCTGAAAAGAAATTAGAGATGGACTACACATTTTCCTAAAACTAGCTAGAACATACACCATGTCGAATGGAGTGGTGTTGATTCGAGTGTCAATCGAGCATCACTCTCATTTTTTCCTTATTTTGTTGTAAAATGTATCACACCGAATATTGAACGTGACCATCATAGATGAACGTGATGTAGTATATTGTGTGACAGATACACCTTTTTCCAACATGCATGAGTAACTCGGATTGTAGATCCGACTCGGATTCGGATGTCCGGTATGGCGAAGTTTCTTGCAAGGCAAAACACACATGCACAAAGCATGCTAGTGCCGGAACCACGAATCCAAGTGTTGGGTTAGGAGTAAAATGACACATCAAGTTTTCGGCGGAAAATATAATTAATTGACCTACCTACTTATACAACTAAAATTTTAGAATTGAATAAACTTATGGGTTTTCCTTATTCAAAAAAGCACATCACCGTAATAGGTAATTTATTGCATTTAAATGCAATAAAAAGATTGTTTGACCCATTAATTGACATATATATTTTGCAGATTGTAGATATGGCCTAGCTAGCATACAAAAACAGATAGAAGCATATATTTCGTCTAGACGTTATCTCTCGTCGATCCCTTACCAAATTGTTTCTTGATATTTTTATATGTGTCATCTTGTGTGTGTTAATAAACCATTAAACTAGCTAACGTGCCTCCATTGAATCTGCCTTTTGTTCCTTTCTTATTTTTAAAGAGTTGGCCTAAGCAAAAAAAATGCTGGACGTGTCAATAGCCACAAACAATACTACATTATAACTCCGATTTAATGAGTTGTATTAAGTTATACCTGTGTGAACTTTATATTTGATATCTCAAATATTAATTGATAAATGACGTGAAATCAAGTTAATTTGTTTGATCCTTCATCAACTTAACCATTTGATTTTCCAAATCTTCTGCCCATTAAAGGAAATATAAATATTAATGCTTCTCTATGTCTTCCTTGGTATGTTTTATGTGATGTATAACTCATGCAAAATCATGTCGACTGATCCATATATGACACTTGGCATAATACTGTTGCTTGTCAAAAGAGTCAATAAGACAGTGGGCATCTAGTGGTTGATTTTGACATAAGAACTTGAAGGGTTAGACACCTTCTTCGTCAAGTTAAATGATGGAGTGTGTAAGATTCAGCAAGTGCCTGCTTACGCAATCACTTATGGAGTGTGAATGCAGTGTTACTGATAAAGCATGTCCTTTCCGGTTTTTTCTTTTGATGAAACAGACACACAAGCCCCTGTTGGCCCATGAAAATTCATTCAGTTCTTTGATTTAGTGGTGCTCCACATGGTAAGTTTATATTGTCCAAAAATAAATTCTACATTGATATCCAGTTATAATGCTAGCACACTCAGACCGGTGTTGCCCGGAAAAAATCGGTCAGAATCCGACTCGGATTCGGATGCCTGATTTCATAGGAGTTTTGCATGCCGGAGAATCCACTGAAACCCTCCGAGGCTTGGATATTGCTGAAGCAAACTTTTGGTTTGATAATTTGTGTTCGTGTAGCGGGATAGGTTTCCAACTAATGGTTTTCTATGTAGTTAGCAAAAAGGTTAACATAAATATCACACAAAATGTTTTTAATAAGGGACTTTCATTATCATATTGTTCACATTCAAACTTAGAGAAAGACCCTACCTAACAAATAGTACCCCACTCAAGGATAAATATAGATATATTGCCATAAGTTACGAGTAAAAATAATAAAAATTGTGTAACACTTGCCATAATAATAAAATTTAATGTTGCTATAAGCTGTGCGCATATCAAGCAAAATATTCCATCTTTCCAAACCCCGATCTTCTCTTCCTTCTCCTTTTGTGGCCGCTGCTCCTCCTGCTACTACTCCTCGTTCTCCTTCTCATTCGCTTCCACAAATTACTAATTGAATTTATCCTTGTTAATGAAAGATAGACACTTCAATACATGTTTGCATGCTCAAATTGCAGCTATTTTATTTAATAGTGAAATTATAGAGTATTTTGATATATGCACATTATTTGGATGCACCTAATTTGTCTTAGACTTATATCTTATGAATCAGAACATTTGTAAAATATCCACGTCAACTGTACATTTAATTGGGCACAACTTGTTAGGAAAGTTTAAAACAAACAGTGACTGATTATATATAGATTAGCTTAGATTTAGCTAGCCAAAATAGTTTATTCAATTTTAAATTAGTATGAACCATATCTTCTTATTATATTTATGTCTATGGACTTACGATCAATTGTGTTTTTCAATTTTTTTTATTTTTTCTATAAGGATGAAAACCTTAAGGCATCTGCACCAATTGGTGCACAGAACCATTTATTGTCGCAAACTACTATTTATAACAACAAGAATACGCTTCAAAGAGCAAGAAAATACCATAATAAGATCATACCGAGTAGTTATGCGTGGCTAATATTATTATTAGGACTGCAACCATATCGTTTGAAGATAACCAATGCAACCATCTCCAAATGGCTGTACCCACGGTCCATTTTAGTTTTATCCCGCTCCTTTACAGGCTGAAACAAGGTTCACATAACCTATAAGAAATTAGGAACTTGTTTATTATTGAAAATGATAGCATTACAATAATTCCGAATAGCCCACTATAAAGCCATACCCGCACTGGGATATATGCCTTGAATTTTTGCTACGACCTCCCAACTGTTTTTCATGCATATCTGCAACACTGGTCAAAGGTGCAAGCCAAATGCAGCAAATATTATGCATCATAACAAACAATCCGACTCAGATTCAAATGTTCGCTTTGGTAAAAAGGAAAAATATTGGGAACTGCTGTCTAGCCTAGTATATCCGAGAAGGCTAAATGAAGACTTTTCTTAGTACATGCCGGCAAGCTAAACATAATATGCAAAGGACCCAGCCATGCAGAAACGTATATAAAGAACGCAGCCAACATCACTCATGGTCAGACTTTCTGTCTGCTCGGAAAATTTAGTAGTTTCAGAGTTACCTTGCCAGTGAAATATCAACACATTTGGCATATAACATCATTTACAAAATAATTCCAACGCCAACGAATGAATGAATTACAATATATATTCTCCAGTTGTCGCTCCCTTCCACTTCTATATATGAACAAATTAACCTGTCAAAAATGTTTCACTGTTGTACTTACCATCACAAATTCCTCTCAAAAGCCTACATGACAGCCAGCCACCAATCCACCATTTCTGTTATCCGTCTCTTTTCAGGAGCACCAGGAGCAATTCAGCCGATTGAATTGCAAAGATTGACTGATTTTGGAGATGCGTTCATAACGGGTTGCTTTGGTTTCACAATGCATAATACCTGTTCCTATGACTGACACTTCTGGGCAAGCAGAATCAGAGAGTTGGCCTTCCTCTGGGCTCTGCTCGTGCCGCTCCTGGCAATCTCCGTGAGCTGCTCGTGCAGGCCGAACCCAAGCGCATGCACCATGAGGGCGTTGTTATGCGATCCAATCTCGAGCAGCACGGACAGGGCACACTCCTTGTTCTTGGCCGTCCCCTCCTTGACAATTTGCACAAGCGTCTCAACGAAATCCTCTGACCCGATCTCGCCACGGCATGCTGAGTGGGAGCCCAAGAGCAGAAAGATGGAGAGGGCTTCATCGACCATGTTGAGCTTCTTGTCGACGAGGATCTTGAGCAGCGCCGGCACAATGCCAGCCTCGATGGCCCTAAACTTATTCTGGTGGTTCAGCATCAGGTTGAAGAGGGCCGTGGCAGCGTCCTTCTTCCCCCTAATCGTACCGTTCTGTAAGAGGTCCACCAATGGAGGCACACCACCCAGGGCCCCTATGGCCACCTTGTTCTCGTCCACCATGGACAGGCTGAACAGAGCAGCCGCGGAGTTCTCCTGCCCCTCTACACTGCCTTTTCTCAAGACTTCGATAATCAGAGGGATGGCCTTTCCCTTTGCGATCAGCACCTTGTTGGCCTCATCGATCGACAGGTTGAGCAGCGATGTCACCGTGTTGTCCTGGATCTTCTTGTCCGGGTACTGCAGGAGGCCGACGAGGGCCACGATGCCACCATTGTCGGTGATGAGTGTGCGGTTTTCCGGGCTCTCCTTGGAGAGCGTCCGGATCTTCTTGACGGCCTTGCGCTGCACGTCGAGGTTCATGGACGACAGGTCCTTCACCAGTGACGGGATGAGGACCTCCTTGCTCACTTCCTGCTCAACAGCAGGTTCCCCCTTCTGCATCTCCACCTCGTTCTTCTCACACCATTGCAGGATCAAGTTCTTGAGAGCAAAATTTGGTGCCAGCGACAAGTGCGCCAACGGCTGCTGTGTCTTGGGGCACGTTCGCTGCCCTGCGTCCAACCACTTCTGGATGCTTCTTCTCTCGTAAGTCTGCACATCAAGTTAGTACAATCAGATTGCGATGACAAAGATGAAATCACAATGGCTGGGTGGTCGATTAGTAGAAAAGTACGGACCCGGCCGGTGGCGATGATGACCGGATCAGTCATGATCTCAAGGGAGATGGGGCAGAGGAAGTCGTTGGGGATCATGAGGGAGGGGCATTTCTCGAGATACTTGGGGATGGAGACCTCGCCGAGGATGTTCTTCTCATCGATGCCGGCGACCTCCTTGAGCTTGTGCAGGAGGTCGATGATCTGCTTGGTGCTCTCAGCCTGCTGCCCGTTGCGCTCGTTGATGAGCTTCTTGATGGCCATGGTCTCGGCGCGCAGGTCCGCGAGGCTCTGCAGCTCTAGCTTCTTGGCGAGCCGCTCCAGGATGGCGCGGTCGGCGCTCCGGTCCTCCTTGTCCTGGATGACAACCATGAAGTCCATGGCGAGCTCCATGTCCTGGGTGTCCGCCCGCTTCTTGCTCCGCTTCAGCTGTGTGTTGATCAGCTCGACCTGCACGTATTTACAGCATTAACAGTTGATTTCTTCCAGACATTTGACCGAGCAGGTGGGGTGCAAGAGAATGTACCTGCTCCTTGACCTCGTCAGAGATGCCGATCTCCGAGTAGGGCATGCCGTCCAGCGCGAGGTTGATCTTCTCGTAGACTGCCCTGAACCTCCCCTGCACCGCCTCGCTCTCCAGCGACTGCGATCCCCATGGACGCCATTAAAGTCAGCGAGAAATTAAAATAGGCAATCTGTGACGGCAAGAAGAGCAGGTGGATTCGTACGAGGAAGATCTTGCTGCCGTCGTGGCAGCATCGCAGTAGGCGGCGCGCGGCGTGGAAGGCGCGGCCGAGGAGGGCGAGGCGGCGGTAGGCGTCGTCGGTGAGTGGCCGGGCGGGGGCGGCCTCGCGGAGCTCCTCGATGAGCGGGAGCACGAGCTGGAGCCAGCGGAGGAGGTTGAAGCTCTCCTTGCGCTGCAGGCGGCGGAACTCCTGGAAGGCGCGCGCGGACCCCACGGTGGCGACGAGCTCGTCGAGCAGGTCCCCGTCCGAGAGCTGCCGCCCCGACGGCTCCGGCTCGGGCGGCTCCGGCGGGTCCTGCTCCGCCGGCCGCGTCCCGAAGAGCGTCGACAGCATGGGACGGTGGAGAGGGCAAGGTGGGGGCGAGGTGTGCGTAGAGCTTGGCGAGGTAGGAAATGGCGATGGATCGGGAAGGGGGGGGGGGAGATGGGATGGTCTTGGCGGGCTGACCTGAATTCCAGGAGTACGTAGGCTTCAAAAATAGCAAATGGAAGACATTTGTTTTTTTTTCAAGACATTGGTTTTCTTTTTCGTCCTTCAGGCTCCTAGCACAGGCTGATAGCAATTGATCATCTTTGACATATTAAGAGCATCTAACATATCGCAGAAAATCTCCCATGGTAGGGGCCGACTACTCTAGCCCCTTATAAACCTCCGATGTGAGGCCTTTTTCCGGGCTGCTGGTTGCTGCCGGCGATGTCGGCATCGACGCAAGTGGTGAAGTCCCCGCGAAGGTGCTCAGCGACAGCAACTCCGGCCATCGGCTCGACGGTGGGGACAGAGAGGAGGACTACACTGTAATTTAGCATGTTTTAGCAAGGTCCTTTCTGAGGACCCATGTGTTATTTGTTCTTCTTATGGGTTCTTGTGAATTCTCTATACACCAACCGTTTGGATTAAGATAAAACTTCTCTAACCCCTTCGGAGTCACTCCGTGTTAAAGAAAACAGATCCCGGTAAACGCCCCTATCCTGATTGAAATATTGTCCCGATCAGATCTCCGTTTTTTTTTCACACGCCACATGATCCTTGTTTTCTCCATATGTAGTCTTTTTGGCGCCGGATTTTTTGTTTTACAGATTGCTCGTAAGTTTTGACGGGTCGAAACTTTGACCTCGCACCCTCCCATTCCCCCTCCCCCGGTTTATCATGCCATTGACTCATGCGTCCCACTGTTGTCCAGTGCCGCATAGTAGCCCCCCTCCCCCCGCCCGCCGCTCGCCTCATATAATCCGACAGTTTGGGAGCTCGGGTGTGGCCCTTCCGATCCCCGCGCTGTTAGCAGTCGCCACCTCCATGGAACCATTGTAGATCTCGAGGTGACGCCTAGTTGCGGTCGGATGAAGGTGCTTCGGGGGTGTTTGAGCCCCGATTCATGATCACAACAACCGCGCCTACTGGCGTTACAGATTGGCGGCCTTCGATATGTGTGGACGAAGGGGCCGAAGATTTGGTCCCGGATACCTCTGGGGAAGAAGCAGCTTCGTCCTTGTAGGCCAAGGTAAGCATTTCGCCAGATTTCGATGCTAGTAAATTTAGGAAACGGCGACAGATAGATTTATTTGTGGAGTATTGCTATTTTTTAGATTGATTGGAGGTTGTCATTGTCCTTGCCGTTCGAATTGGATTATTCCGACATAGAGGATTTGTTTTTTATGACGATGCGGAGGAGCTCGTAATGTTGCATCTAATCAAGAAACTAGAGGATAGACCAAAGAGAAAGCATTCCGAGGAACCGAGCCCTTGGCAACTCCCTACTCATGAAGGATTACTTCGCCAAGGCACCGACCTATCCGCCTCACTTCTTTTGTAGCATTGCCGAATGTGCTGATCTATGCGGGTTTTCACTCAACATAAGAATGCCTTCGGTTTTCTTTGCTTAAATATCACCTGTCTCGTGCAGCTACTCAGCAACGTTGAGCCCCTTCCACGACCCCATGGCGATGGCGCCGTCCGCCCCGAGCGTCCCTACCCGTCGGCCGTCTCCCTCCTCTCCTAACCTCCTCCCCTCTCCTTGCCGCTGCCATTGTCTCCTCTCCCCTCTCCTTGCCGCTGCCATTGTCTCCTCTCCCCTTCGTGCAGGGCACGGCGGCGGATGGGTTCCTGCTGGCCGCGCTAACAGATCTTGAAGGAGGTGTCATCAAGATCCTTCGGCTGCGGTGGTGCGTGGCAGCGGCGGCCAGGAGGCACCGGGCTGCGTGTGTGCCCCGGGTTTCGGTGGTGGCTCCTCCTGCCGGAGGTGGTCGGCCGGATCAGATTGGTATGTGGGATCTTAGGATCCCACACCGTGTCCCGGCGGCAGCTTCGCAAGGGCGAGGGTTTGATCCTGGTAAGGGGCAACCATGTCTCGGATGTCCTTCGCGGCTGATCTTGGGAGGATCTGGCGGTCGGCCGGTGAAATCCGAGCTCCGAGTAGGAGCCGGCGACGACAGCGCTCACGAGCGTCGTTACCTTCCTGAAGGCATTGTTGTTGCGACTTGGAGCCTCCTGCCCTGATACTCCGGGGAAAACCCTAGATCTGGATCTTCCCGGATCGAACGATGACGACGCTATCTGTGTCGTTCTCCCTCTTTGGGGCATCGTTTTGGAGTACACTCTTGCAGAGGGGTCTGGAGGTGGAGCGGTGTTTCGTCTACTGCATCGACCACGGCGAGTCTTGGTGGTGTGGTGCCACGGGGCCTCGGCGATGGACGCGGGATGTTGGACATGCGCAGAAAATTGGATCTATTTCGCGCCATGGAGGCGTTGATAGCAGGCCTGGCATAGGGGTTACAATGATCTCTCTAGAAGATGGTTTTGCAGATATCGTCGGCATCGGCTTCCGAGGTTAGCGGCAGCGGCTTCCGAGTGTGCATATCGGTGTATACTGCGGGCCAGCTGAACCGGATATGTTCTTCCAGTTCGCTATTGGACGGATTGGTGGAAGCAACCGGATTAGATGATGTGCGTTGGTGTGTTAGTTCGGGGTATCGGCCCCGATTATGACTACCCCCTTCATCAAGATAAGAGTTTGTAGGTTTGACGATATTCGTCAGGGCTTTTGGTTGATCCCTGTAAATCCTTGTAAGGCTTCGTGATACGTCTTTATTATCAATAAAAAACCGGCTGTGTGCATCATTTTGATGCAAAGGCCGGGGCAGAACCTCCATTTCTAAAAAAAATGAGAGTGACATCATATGAAATCACGGCTGACTACACTGATGGATATCTTCGGATTTCAGGAGATACCACGCTCAAATTCATGCAGTTGTTCGCCAAAGTAATGATCCGATTTATTCTCTTGGGTACCTATGAGTTTCCAGTGAGTAGGAAATAAAGAAGTTGATGGTCGTGAATGAAGCAAGATGATGGCCGGGCATGCTAGAGAGTGTTGATTGCATGCATTCTAGGTGGAAGAATGTTGTTCTCTAGTTATGATCATGATCCTACTATTGTGCTCAAAGCTGTGTGTTCAGAGGATCTGGCATTTCTTCATTGTTGTACGAGTTTAGAGCTTCTTCTCTGTCGGAGCCCAAGTGGTACATGAAAACTGTTTTCGGTGCAACCGGAAACGCATTTTCGATAAAGCATTTATTAGGCTCTGCTAGAAATGCGCTAATAGCTTATGTATTTATAAATCCATAAATTTTATAAAAATATATAATGATTATGAAATTTATTCTTGCTGACTTGGGATCCAAAAGCATATAAACTCATACGAGTATTTTATATTGGAGCACTACATATCATTTTTTAACTAGGTCACCTCTGCCATATATATACCTCTTGAAATGGTAGCAGTAGTTGAGTTTGAGCTAACTTTATAGCCATAAATTAGTCATATCTTACTTTTGGAGAAAGAGATTCATGTTGGATCATTCCCCGATGAATTTGGGTGTACGATTAGGGAAAATGTTTGTTTGATTATAAACATGACACTTCCGATCTAACACAATCGTCCAAATCTAGATAAATACATGGTCTTTACTTCATCATGTGGATTTGCATGATAAAACAAACCGTGGGTGCAACCATGTTGAGAAGCTTGCATCGGTTATCTTCAAACGATATGGTTGGAAGACTAATAATAGTATTACGAACACATAAATGTTTGATGTAATCTTATTATGGCATTATGGCGTTTGCTTACTCTTTGGAAAGTACTCTAGTTGTAATGAATAGTACTTTGCAATAATGAATGGTTTTGTGCATGATTTGGTAGATAGGATATACATCCTTTCAAAAAATGGAAGAGCAATGGGAAAACTCAATTGTTCACAAGTCCATTGACATACACATAATGTAAACCATTTCAGCTAGCTAAAACTAAGCTAGTTTAATCATGTTTTACTTTGCCTAATTAATTTGTTATTCTAAACTTGTCTTAAAAAATGTACAACACCCGACTGTAAAGTTGGTGTTTATATATTACAAATGTTCCATAAGATGGAGATGATATTAATCTAAGGCAATTTAGGTGCATAAAAAAAGGTGCCACATAAACACAATTAATATTTATACTATTAATAAATAGCCGAACTTTTGAAGGGACTAACATGTATTGGAAGTGTTTAGGAGGAACAAGAGAAAAAAAATAGGAGAATCACAAGGAGAAGGAGGACAAAATTTGGAAATATTTGAGAAGTTTTCCAAATATGCCTATATCTCAAATAATTGCATTTTTATTTGTGACAAGTGTTACACAAGTTTTATAGTTCTATGGTGTAACATATCGCATATAACATTGTATTTACCCATTGGTGGGGATAATATGTGTTTATGGGTTGCGTATATTAGTTAGGGCATTTAGTTTGAATGCCAATCATATTATTACAAAAATCCCTTGTTAGAAGCATTTGGTGTCATATTTACGTTTGCCTTTTTGATAGCTAGGTGAAAGTGTTATTTGGAAACCTGTCCGGCTATGTGAACCGCAATTATCAAAAGAATCTCATAACAAAGTTTACACCTCTTGTTTGAGTTATGATGCAAAAAATATAATAAATATTAGGTGCGGGTACACCCCCTCCCATACCCCTTTGGCCCCTCCTAGGGTTAAAGGGGAAACTCTTTCTTTCTCCAATAATCCACCTCTCTTAGGCCCATCATCACCAATGTTTCCACGACTCCGAACGGTGGTGGAGAACCCCCTCCCCCACTGCCTTAGATAGGTGGTATGGGTTGATTCAATGCAAAGGCGCATGAAACAAAAAAAGATAGCGTATAAAAAATGACCCAAAGCAACGCAGGTGGCAATGGAACATACCCTTGTCTCGCAACATAGCAAAAAGGTTGTTGATGGCAAGTTCGACGTGGAAGCATCCATAGTAAATCCCCGCAATTAAACACGTCTAATTGCGAGGAGATGTGTTATCCCACGGTCAATTGCCACAAGCACAACACCTTCAGGGTATCCACATATACGTGATCAGTAACACAACATCATAACCATATAGAGCACCGATGACAAAGCCGAGACGTTTTCAATGAAGATCCATGGCTCTCCACGAACACCGACAAGAAGTAGGTAATCCTGGGCAGTAATCCGGTTGATCTCCCGCATTGCAGATGAAGTAGACAAAGCACCTGTGACGCCCCGAGATCGGGCACTATGCAGATTTCAGCATTCCCGCCAAAATCCACATAATAACCGATTCCGGGTTGCCACTTGTGATAACATTACAACAGTTCACGAATAATCCACAACAACAACAGAGGAGGTATATACAAGACGACTCAAACGAGTCAAGAATACAACTGATACAATACAAAGATCCAAATAACAGCGGAAGAAACAACATAGTGTCCGACTACGGACAAGATACAAATTGGACTAAGAGTCCTGAAGATAACCGATGGCGTCCAATCCCTGCCCAGGCCAAGCCGGAGGGATTCCCAAGCTAACGTCGTCAGACTTCAAACCTGTTGACTGCAATGTGGAATATGCAGCGACGAAAAAGGATTCGTGGGTCAGTACGGTTAAGTACTGGCAAGTGGATAAACCATACTCACAAGATACCAGCGTAACCAATCATCACAAGATACCAATACTTTGGGTACAACGGAAAGGAAGGGATTATTGCAAAGAAGCGGCAGCTGCTGCACTAACTAACTACAGAAACACGCTACAACATCCGTCTAAAAGAAAGGGATAAGATAGCGTATCAGAACCAATTACAACTACTCACCAAACAATACCCATCCAATGTTACCCCCTACTAAGGAAGCAACCCAAGGAAAACTCACACTGTTGATTAAGGTGACATTCATTTTGATGGTGAAGGTAATCTATATTACTAGTCAAGTTATCATCGTTAAGTGTAAGTTGTCTGAGTACTTGTTAGCCAGCACTTTCACCAAGTCATCCATAACCGCGGACAACACGGCTTCTCGAGAAGATTTAACCCTGCAGGGATGCACCAATTTGGCTGTACACGTAAGAATAACCCGCCAGACGGGGGATCAACCCACCAAGCGAGGTACTCAACACAACCCAACTCTTCTTCGCATCAAGCCCAAAGAACCCCGTGCAATTGAGCGCACGGCTAATCAAGCCCCACGAAGAAAAGGGGACCCTCATAGCACTCTAAGAACGTGTCTCCCTAAATGCCGACTACAAAAGTTCCACCCTGGCGCCAAGGGTTCGCACCTGCATATGCATGCGGCAAATGGAAAACCCGAACTAAATGAGGCGATTTGGACGAGATGCGAATCGAATCAGAATTGCGGGGGGCGCCCATACACGCTTCCCACATGCGGTTAGTGCGCTCATCATGGATCAATGTCAAGACCCTTTTCCTAATTAGGGTCGACACTAGCAGGCCTCAAAACCACACCGGGCCTCCTGCCGGTGCCTTATCATCAAATTATTATTACCCAAAACATTAACATGTTGTTGATTGAATTGAAACCCAACTATCAAACTAAACATGTGATAAGACGGACAACAAGACTTGAGCGCAAACAACACTAAGCAGGCAACTACGACACGAGGGCCAACAGGGTAAACAAACAACAGTTGATAGGAAATGGAAGGAAGGCTATATCATGGTTGCAAGGTAAACATATGATAGGATCGAGACACAAGCATCGAATCATAAGGCTAGAATAAAGGCAACGGAAAGAATCGGTAACAAGTGATGAAAGGCAGCCATAGGCAGCAAGTGAGTATACTTTCCTGAGATCCAGCAAGTAGAGGTACATCCGAAGAACTTGTCGTTGCTCACATCATCTCAACGTCCTATCCGCGAAGAAGCATCGAACTAGAACAAACACCGGATGCAACAATTACATCTACGGCAAAAGATCCAGCATGATCAAGATATGGATGCATGAAAAGTTTAAGGATGCATGAAAGATAAACTAGTTGACATGGTAAACATATTTAAATGGGCCCATATGCAATTTGGATTGCATATGGAAAAGCCCATGAATTAATGTTGAATTAAATGATCTACAAATAACCATCATGTGAAAGTTTATTAGAATGATGCATGGATGATGAAAACAATAAGAAAACAACAATAGCTTCAATTTGAAATGTTGTTTACCAAGTTTGGAATTTTATTTATTAAGTTATGAAATTTGGCTTCTTAAGTGAGTTACACAAACATTTATTGTTTTCACCCATTTTAATTGTTCAAAACAGATAACAAAATTTATATTTGGAAAGAACACAAAATTTTAGATGGAATACATATTCCATTTGTTGAATTTGGATTTTAGATGAGCAAGTTATTAATTTGACAATTTTAAATGCATTAATTAAGAAACAGTTGTTTTCAGCAATTTAATTTATTCAAAATTGAAAACAAAGTTTATATTTGCAAAGTTCATGAAGAATGGGATGGAAAACATATTTTATTTGTTGAAATTGGATTTTAATTGAGCAAGTTATGAATTTCACCATTTAAATGATTTAATTAAAGCATTAAGTAATTGCATTAGTTTTATTTATCCAAAACAGAAAACAAATGTTATATTTGGAAAGAGCATGGAATTTTGGATGGAAAACATATTTTATATGTTCAAAGAGAATTTAGTTTGACCAAGTTATTGATTTAGCAATTTTAAATGATTTAAACAAGATTTAAATTATTTAACCAATTTTAATTATTCAAAACAGGAAACAAAGTTTATATTTGGAAAGCTTGTTCAATTTTGCATGGAAAACATATTTTACATGTTGGAAAACAATTTTAAATGATTTAGTTAAGCATATTACCAATTTAAATGCATTAAATAAGAGGTGAAACAATTATTCAATTTAAAGGTTGCAAACCAGAACACAAAGTTGATATTCGCAAAGTTTAGAGAATTTTGATTGGAAAACATATTTTACTTTTCAAATTTGGAGTTAAAATGAATTAGTTATGATTTATGCAATTAAATCAATTTCAATTGAGCCGGAAGCCCAACATCTAATTTAGGAGGTTCGAGTTATTTATCTACCCATCAAGATTAAATGTTGTTTAACATGTATAACAAGATATCGATGAGCTACACAAGTTTAAATGGAACCGGGACTAGATATATAACATCCCAACACATCCCATATTTAATTGTTATGTGATTGTTAGTTACCCGTAACTAACAAAGGATGTGATGCAAACATGATGATATGACATTCGTAAAACAGATGACATTTTATAGAAAATAGGTCATATAGGCATAAGGGATAGGGTTTGGGTTCACACGTTGGAAGGAGGGTATTCGGATAACGCCGGTGTCGTTGGTGCGTGGAGGAAGTAGTCGTTCACGGGTGGTAGAAGGAGTAGTCGACGTCGAGGAAGTAGTTGTTCCGGGGTCGTAGTTGTGGTGGAATCGCAACATCATATCCGTTGTTCTCGAGTCGCCGTGGTAGTTGGCGTAGTAGGGAAGTAGTCGTTGTAGGCATTCTCGTTCCGTAGTGGAAGTAGTCGTGGCCGAACCTTACATCGGCATCTACGGGGTTGGTGGCGAACTTGACAGTTTCGGTCTTCGGGGATGGAGGGGTTCATGGCAACGAGGCCCCACATACACGCACGAAGGCGGTCAACACAAACAAAATGGACATGGATAGAACTCGGCGGTGTATGGACCATAGCTGACGGGGTCGTTCTTGTCGTTGCCGTTCGGGTACCGATGGCAAGTGCCGCGCGGTGTAGGATCACCGATGAGTGCACGGCGCTGCGGAAAGGGTCCACGGGACGCAAGGGCACGACAGCCTCGACCACGACAAACATCGCGCGAGCATGAACCAAGTGCCTCTTGGGGTACTTCCGTCGAACACCGGTAGGAGTCACCTTGCTGGGGAGCAAGAGCCCCAAGACATGGACGCCGGCAACATCTCGGAGAGGTGGTGGCTGGAAGACGATGGGTGGCAGCAGCTTGGGCATGCCTCCCCGCCGACAGTCCTGCGGCGCCACGAGCTCCTCCCGCCAGCAGCAGGCCGGGGACAGAGTGGTGACCGGCAGCCGCAGGTCGGGGACGTGACCGTCGCCAGCAGGTCGGGGATGCGTCCAGGGAAGATGGACGGTAGCAGCAGCAGCACGCCCGACGTTGAGGTCTGGCGCGTCGACGGCCTTCTTGGTGTCGAGCGCCCTCACGAAGACGTCGTTACAGGAGGCCGGTGAAGCAGCAGCGGCCGGGATATGATGGCCAGGGCGGGGAAACAGCGAACACCGCCGCGTTGTACCGTGCACCAAGGAGACGAGCCCCCGTCGGCGCCGTTGCCGTACTGCTGGCCGGAGCCCGTCGCCGGAGAGGTGGAGGAGCACGGTGGCTGCGGACGTGCTCGAGCGGCGGTCTCCGGCGAGTGACGGCTGTGGCGGCGACGGCGTCCGCGCGTGTGGAGGCAGGAGAGAAGCCCGGCGGGGCGTCAGCACCCCCGGGGATGCGGGCAGGGAGGAGCTCGGGGATGCTCCCGCGCGTGAGGAGGGAAGGCAGGAGGGAGGCGGCGGCGCTCGTGCTCGGAGGTTGGGGATCGAGCAGAGGGAGGGGGGCGACGGGAGGAGGGGTCGAGCGAGAGGAGGAGGGAGGCGGTGTTGGGGGTCGAGCGTGGGCTTGGGAGGAGGAGGACGAAGGGATCGAGCGAGGGGGGCTCTCCCGTGCGGTTCCTGGTTGGAGAGGTGGAGGGACCTAGTTGCGAATAGGAGAAACGGCGGGGGCAAAATGAGAGGGAGAGAAATTAGGGTAAGGGGAGGGAGTTCGGTGGGGGGGGCGGCTGGGCCTAGCTGGCTGCTGGGCCGCCCCCTCTCTCTCTCCCTCAAAAAGATTTTTTTTCCAGGGTTTGTTTTATTAATTTTTCACAGATTGTTTTGCCACTATTTTAATATAGCTTTGAGGCCAGAAAGTGAACTTAGATGTTATGAAAAATAGGATTGGCAAAAATTTAAATGTGTGGTGAGTTTTATGATGCAGATGACACGATGGCATGATGCATGCAAAAAAAAGAAAACAAGCAAAACTAATTTGGGAAAACCCGGGTGTTACAGACGACACCACTAACAAGGGATTGCGCCCTCGCAATCCGCTCACAACCACGGGAGAGGGAAGAAGTCAGATCTATCGAGCCTTCGGCCACATTGTTGATCTCCTTGACACCACTAACAGAACTTCTCGACACCACTAACAAGGAGTTCTTGCTCATGTTGATGACGATCTTCTCCCACCAGGAATATTCCGATGATCGAACCTATTAGGTTAAAGGCTCAGAAAACGTCCACCCACGTAGGATCCTAAAACTTTGAAAGATTGAGAGGGAGAGAGACTCGAAAACAAATAAGATGGGAGGGGAAATAGAATAGAGATAAGGAGAAAACAAGAACCCTATTGAGATGTTTCCAAAATAGTTTTTAGCACAAATAGTTTTGACACTCTAGAAACGACGACCGTTAGCGAGGTTATCCTACAGGCTTTGCGGACATGTTGCTTCGATAACCATTCGTATCAAAACAATCATCGGGAATCGGAAACCATGCTATGATACCATTTGTGACGCCCCGAGATCGGGCACTATGCAGATTTCAGCATTCCCGCCAAAATCCACATAATAACCGATTCCGGGTTGCCACTTGTGATAACATTACAACAGTTCACGAATAATCCACAACAACAACAGAGGAGGTATATACAAGACGACTCAAACGAGTCAAGAATACAACTGATACAATACAAAGATCCAAATAACAGCGGAAGAAACAACATAGTGTCCGACTACGGACAAGATACAAATTGGACTAAGAGTCCTGAAGATAACCGATGGCGTCCAATCCCTGCCCAGGCCAAGCCGGAGGGATTCCCAAGCTAACGTCGTCAAACTTCAAACCTGTTGACTGCAATGTGGAATATGCAGCGACGAAAAAGGATTCGTGGGTCAGTACGGTTAAGTACTGGCAAGTGGATAAACCATACTCACAAGATACCAGCGTAACCAATCATCACAAGATACCAATACTTTGGGTACAACGGAAAGGAAGGGATTATTGCAAAGAAGCGGCAGCGGGCTGCACTAACTAACTACAGAAACACGCTACAACATCCGGCTAAAAGAAAGGGATAAGATAGCGTATCAGAACCAACTACAACTACTCACCAAACAATACCCATCCAATGTTACCCCCTACTAAGGAAGCAACCCAAGGAAATCTCACACTGTTGATTAAGGTGACATTCATTTTGATGGTGAAGGTAATCTATATTACTAGTCAAGTTATCATCGTTAAGTGTAAGTTGTCTGAGTACTTGTTAGCCAGCACTTTCACCAAGTCATCCATAACCGCAGACAACACGGCTTCTCGAGAAGATTTAACCCTGCAGGGATGCACCAATTTGGCCGTACACGTAAGAATAACCCGCCAGAAGGGGATCAACCCACCAAGCGAGGTACTCAACACAACCCAACTCTTCTTCGTATCAAGCCCAAAGAACCCCGTGCAATTGAGCGCACGGCTAATCAAGCCCCACGAAGAAAAGGGGACCCTCATAGCACTCTAAGAACGTGTCTCCCTAAATGCCGACTACAAAATTTCCACCCTGGCGCCAATGGTTCGCGCCTGCATATGCATGCGGCAAATGGAAAACCCGAACTAAATGAGGCGATTTGGACGAGATGCGAATCGAATCAGAATTGCGGGGGGCGCCCATACTCGCTTCCCACATGCGGTTAGTGCGCTCATCATGGATCCATGGACAAGACCCTTTTCCTAATTAGGGTCGACACTAGCAGGCCTCAAAACCAACCGGGCCTCCTGCCGGTGCCTTATCATCAAATTATTATTACCCAAAACATTAACATGTTGTTGATTGAATTGAACCCCAACTATCAAACTAAACAGGTGATAAGACGGACAACAAGACTTGAGCGCAAACAACACTAAGCAGGCAACTACGACACGAGGGCCAACAGGGTAAACAAACAACAGTTGATAGGAAATGGAAGGAAGGCTATATCATGGTTGCAAGGTAAACATATGATAGGATCGAGACACAAGCATCGAATCATAAGGCTAGAATAAAGGCAACGGAAAGAATCGGTAACAAGTGATGAAAGGCAGCCATAGGAAGCAAGTGAGTATACTTGCCTGAGATCCAGCAAGTAGAGGTACATCCGAAGAACTTGTCGTTGCTCACATCATCTCAACGAACTATCCGCGAAGAAGCATCGAACTAGAACAAACACCGGATGCAACAATTACTTCTACGGCAAAAGATCCAGCATGACCAAGATATGGATGCATGAAAAGTTTAAGGATGCATGAAAGATAAACTAGTTGGCATGGTAAACATATTTAAATGGGCCCATATGCAATTTGGATTGCATATGGAAAAGCCCATGAATTAATGTTGAATTAAATGATCTACAAATAACCATCATGTGAAAGTTGATTAGAATGATGCATGGATGATGAAAACAATAAGAAAACAATAATAGCTTCAATTTGAAATGTTGTTTACCAAGTTTGGAATTTTATTTATTAAGTTATGAAATTTGACTTCTTAAGTGAGTTACGCAAACATTTATTGTTTTCACCCATTTGAATTGTTCAAAACATATAACAAAATTTATATTTGGAAAGAACACAAAATTTTAGATGGAATACATATTCCATTTGTTGAATTTGGATTTTAGATGAGCAAGTTATTAATTTGACAATTTAAATGCATTAATGAAGAAACAGTTGTTTTCAGCAATTTAATTTATTCAAAAAGGAAAACAAAGTTTATATTTGCAAAGTTCATGAAGAATGGGATGGAAAACATATTTTATTTGTTGAAATTGGATTTTAATTGAGCAAGTTATGAATTTCACCATTTAAATGATTTTATTAAAGCATTAAGTAATTGCATTAGTTTTATTTATCCAAAACAGAAAACAAATGTTATATTTGGAAAGAGCATGGAATTTTGGATGGAAAACATATTTTATATGTTCAAAAAGAATTTAGTTTGACCAAGTTATTGATTTAGCAATTTTAAATGATTTAAACAAGATTTAAATTATTTAACCAATTTTAATTATTCAAAACAGGAAACAAAGTTTATATTTTGAAAGCTTGTTCAATTTTGCATGGAAAACATATTTTATATGTTGGAAAACAATTTTAAATGATTTAGTTAAGCATACTACCAATTTAAATGCATTAAATAAGAGGTGAAACAATTATTCAATTTAAAGGTTGCAAACCAGAACACAAAGTTGATATTCGCAAAGTTTAGAGAATTTTGATTGGAAAACATATTTTACTTTTCAAATTTGGAGTTAAAATGAATTAGTTATGATTTATGCAATTAAATCAATTTCAATTGAGCCGGAAGCCCAACATCTAATTTAGGAGGTTCGATTTATTTATCTACCCATCAAGATTAAATGTTGTTTAACATGTATAACAAGATATCGATGAGCTACACAAGTTTAAATGGAACCGGGACTAGATATATAACATCCCAACACATCCCATATTTAATTGTTATGTGATTGTTAGTTACCCGTAACTAACAAAGGATGTGATGCAAACATGATGATATGACATTCGTAAAACAGATGACATTTTATAGAAAATAGGTCATATAGGCATAAGGGATAGGGTTTGGGTTCGCACGTTGGAAGGAGGGTATTCGGATAACGCCGGTGTCGTTGGTGCGTGGAGGAAGTAGTCGTTCACGGGTGGTAGAAGGAGTAGTCGACATCGAGGAAGTAGTCATTCCGGGGTCGTAGTTGTGGTGGAATCGCAACATCATATCCGTTGTTCTCGAGTCGCCGTGGTAGTTGGCGTAGTAGGGAAGTAGTCGTTGTAGGCATTCTCGTTCCGTAGTGGAAGTAGTCGTGGCCGAACCTTACATCGGCATCTCCGGGGTTGGTGGCGAACTTGACAGTTTCGGTCTTCGGGGATGGAGCGGTTCATGGCAACGAGGCCCCACATACACGCACGAAGGCGGTCAACACAAACAAAATGGACATGGATAGAACTCGGCGGTGTATGGACCATAGCTGACGGGGTCGTTCTTGTCGTTGCCGTTCGGGTACCGATGGCAAGTGCCGCGCGGTGTAGGATCACCGATGAGTGCACGGCGCTGCGGAAAGGTTCCACGGGACGCAAGGGCACGACAGCCTCGACCACGACAAACATCGCGCGGGCATGAACCAAGTGCCTCTTGGGGTACTTCCGTCGAACACCGGCAGGAGCCAGCTTGCTGGGGAGCAAGAGCCCCAAGACATGGACGCCGGCAACATCTCGGAGAGGTGGTGGCTGGAAGACGATGGGTGGCAGCAGCTTGGGCATGCCTCCCCACCGACAGTCCTATGGCGCCACGAGCTCCTCCCGCCAGCAGCAGGCCGGGGACAGAGTGGTGACCGGCAGCCGCAGGTCGGGGACGTGACCGTCGCCAGCAGGTCGGGGATGCGGCCAGGGAAGATGGACGGTAGCAGCAGCAGCACGCCCGGCGTTGAGGTCTGGCGCGTCGACGGCCTGCTTGGTGTCGAGCGCCCTCATGAAGACGCCGTTACAGGAGGCCGGTGAAGCAGCAGCGGCCGGGATATGATGGCCAGGGCGGGGAAACAGCGAACACCGCCGCGCTGTGCCGTGCACCAAGGAGACGAGCCCCCGTCGGCGCCGTTGCCATACTGCTGGCCCGAGCCCATCGCCGGCGAGGTGGAGGAGCACGGTGGCTGCGGACGTGCTCGAGCGGCGGTCTCCGGCGAGTGACGGCTGTGGCGGCGACGGCGTCCGCGCGTGTGGAGGCAGGAGAGAAGCCCGGCGGGGCGTCGGCACCCCGGGGATGCGGGCAGGGAGGAGCTCGGGGATGCTCCCGCGCGCGAGGAGGGGAGGCAGGAGGGAGGCGGCGGCGCTCGTGCTCGGAGGTTGGGGATCGAGCAGAGGGAGGGGGGCGACGGGAGGAGGGGTCGAGCGAGAGGAGGAGGGAGGCGGTGTTGGGGATCGAGCGTGGGCTTGGGAGGAGGAGGACGAAGGGATCGAGCGAGGGGGGCTCTCCCGTGCGGTTCCTGGTTGGAGAGGTGGAGGGACCTAGTTGCGAATAGGAGAAACGGCGGGGGAAAAATGAGAGGGAGAGAAATTAGGGTAAGGGGAGGGAGTTCGGTGGGGGGGCCGGCTGGGCCTTGCTGGCTGCTGGGCCGCCCTCTCTCTCTCCCTCAAAAAGATTTTTTTTCCAGGGTTTGTTTTATTAATTTTTCACAGATTGTTTTGCCACTATTTTAATATAGCTTTGAGGCCAGAAAGTGAACTTAGATGTTATAAAAAATAGGATTGGCAAAAATTTAAATGTGTGGTGAGTTTTATGATGCGGATGACACGATGGCATGATGCATGCAAAAAAAAAGAAAACAAGCAAAACTAATTTGGGAAACCCCGGGTGTTACAGCACCTGGGCAGCCGGGTATCGTCGGAGACTTATGGTTATGGTGGGTTGAAGATCCAAGGGCTCTGAGGTGTAGCTATTGGTGTGACCTGCTGGGCGTGCCTCCTTTTTATATGGGCCTTCGCTGATTTGGAGGGGAGGTGGAGTCCTTGTAGGACTCCCCCCTTCCCTATCCATACTATGGTGGTGGTTGGGGGGGGGGGGCAGTTGGAGTCCCACTAGGACTCTTTCCTACTCGGACTCGTCCCTTCCCTATGCGCATTGGGGAAGGAATAGGAGTTGATCAATAAGGACTCCCAAGTCCGATTTGACCTAGGGAGAGTTGGAGACCAACTAGGTATATCCTCCCCATTCCAATTCGGATTAGGGAAAGTCCTAGGGAAAATTGGCCAGAGACCTTTCCCTACTTTCTTGGCCTCTCCACCTGGTGAGACCATGTACCATCTAGTACATTTGATCCCACTAGGGTATTTGACTATTCCGTCATTCCCGGACTTTCCAGGAAAATCCCGGACTCCTCCTAAACATTCTGAAACTCTATTGAACCATTCTACCACATTTTATAAAATGTCCATAACAATTCCATCGAATCTCGTTGACATTCCGGACGACTCCATCATATCTCGAGACCCTCTAAGTCAATTTCATCTGTATCTTCCATCGGAAGACAACTCTTATATGTCGCTGAACCTTATGCAACACTACGGGTTTGAAAACATGCGTACATGTCCTAAACTCATTCCGCTACAATGATCATTAGTGGTACCTTGATGAACATAATGACCTTGCACATTTCACTAAAATCTTTATCGTTAGAGCCAACGGTATTACTATCATTCACTTAACGCACAACTTTTCGATACTTTACAATACCCGGGCGGAAACATTCCACGTTACCCAACATGTAATCTTTACTCATTCAGTATTCTGGTGTTCCTTTATGATCATCATCATGATCAACTGTATGGCCAGATGATAGCAAACACCGGCATAACTGAGAGGGCACAAAGTGTATCTTTACATCATTAGGAGTAGCAATTCAAGTAACTACCTCATATAGAAACTTGGAGAACTATACAGTAACAACGAAAGACCAACTTTATGGTTACCATGTTATAGTGTAACGTTTGGAGATCCCCATTAGGTCCATATCGTACCCAGGTCTATATGTGTCCTACCGTCAAATAATTATAGTAACATCAATAATAAAACTACCGTTAACAAAATTGACGATGCTCACAACCACCTCGTTCCTTGCCACATAGTCGAGAAACCATGAATATTAGAATATAAAACACAGTCAAAGAGGCATAACCGAACATATCTTTGGTGTTTATATTCCATACATGTAAAAGATTTTTCCTCGGAATACTCACTATGTGGGACTAACACAATTATAGCACGTAACATAAAATTAATCATGAAATAGAAATATGACTACTAACACATTATTATTGCCTCTAGAGAATATTTACGTCATGTGACAGCTCTTCGACATTGTGATGTCTGTGGGCATCTCATGGTGGGCGTGGCCTTCAGGCATGACGATGGTGCCTCCTCTACGGCATGGAGTCTTGTGGCGGTGACCTTGACAGTGTGCGCCAGTTCTCATTTGTGGCCTCCTGGTGAGTAGGGTGCCAACATGACATCTTAGCCATAGAAGTATTTGAGGGATTGATCCTACCCGGGCGCTAGTGGCTTGGCTCGATCTGTAGTGATAAACAACCATCGCACCCCTGCTACTTGGTTGTTGTCGACGGAGAAGCCGGTCCGAATCAAGGTGAGTCTGTGGGCCGTAAATCTCTGGCAGGGTCACGCGGGGGGCGGGGGGGGGGGTCGTAACCTTATTTAAGGCATCAATGATGCTTCCCATGATCCCGGCAGCGAAACCTCTCAGAAGAAATGCTAGGCCTGTCCAGGTCGGACGTTGGTGGTGCTTAGCATCGTTCTCCCCCTAGGAACAACATGTGGGAATTTGACCTTGCTTTTGGGATAAGTGGGACATGGCGGTGTCCTAGAAGGTGGAGCGGTGTTCTATCTATCGAATCAATGATGAAGAGTCTCTACAACATGGTCCATCGTGGACTTGACGATGGACACGTGATCATGGGCATGCACATGGTATTTGCATTGTCTTGTGCCGTGGAAATGCCGATGGAAGGACCGGTGAGGGTTTTCACTTTGATCTACACCCTGGCCGTGGGAGAGTAGAAGACGGCGGTTGCGATATCTGGAGCCTGTGCATGAGGCAATGTGTCTGGATTTCGCTGATGATGACATTGTCTGAGGCATAAGGCCTTGCTATTTTCTCGATCGTTTGTACTATTTGGTGGTGCTTTATCACCTTGTTTGGTGGCTTCTGTCAGTATGTTTGTTGTGACAATTTTTTCAGTCCTTATTGAATAAATGAAATAGATGACGTTGTATGCATCTTTTTTTACGTAGAGGCCAGGGTAGTTCTCCATGTAAAAAAAATGTTTGAGCGATAGTTCTCACCATTTAGCTGTTTGCAACCAACTAGGATATTGATGGGTTCAATACATATGAATGCCCTGGTTTTCCTTGCTGTGCGGAAACTTCTATCATAACGGTCATATGAAACTGATGCATATTCTGACTGATTTCTTCACGGTAGAACTTGTGTGAGTGTGCTAGCATTGTAAATAGACATTGATGCAATTTTACTTTGGATAATATGCAATTACCAAGCTTGGAACTTACAATGTGGAGTCTACTATAGGAAAGAACCGAAATGCAGTTACTTTTCTTAGGCCAACATGGACTCGTGGCGTCTATTTCATCGAAAAAGAAAATGTCATGGTTTTCTGAGTAATGGTGAATATATATATATATACACACATATATTTTATACATGATTGGTCAAGTTTAGGGAAAATAAAATGAGTATATTCGATAAGATAATTCTCTGATTTCTACCTCCTCTTCTCTATATAATAGCTAGGCTTCCATACATAACTTTTGAAGCAACACATGGAGCGGGTACAAGAGCTGCTGGCACGCTTCATCGTCTCACTTGAAGACGAAGGTCTCTAACAATTATGCCCTTCTACAATAACTAGCAAAATGCCCGTGCGATGCTACGGGTTGATTTTTATTTAATATTTTTCAGTCCATACGAGGATAGTTCAAGTACTATACAATTCATAGTGCAATGTGTTTATTCAAAACAACGCTTTTGGTTTGAATTTATTCCTTGCCTTACATTTTAAGCCTGTAAGTCTTTGAATCTCACAAAGCTAAAATGTCGCAGAGAAAATATTTACATATATGGCATAAAGCCCAAATTTAGAATACAAAATCTTTACATATGTCTAGAATAAAAACTCCTGTAACCTTTTCCTTTTCCTCTTATTATCCATAGCTACTACAGCCACAAACTCCATAGATTTGTTGCATTAGTTAGTCATACCTTTTTTCTTGAGATTATCAATAAAATATATTGCAGGTATACTAAAAAATAAAGGGTTACATATATAAGGCCCTATTGAAAAGTGAAAACCCGGAAGAAAGAGCATCACCTAAAATAGTTATCTTTCAAGTATTCTGAAGTAGACTTGGGTACCCGCAGTACCAGAGTTTTGAGTGGCAATGCCAACAACAGCCTCTGAAATCTACTGGTACCATAAAAAATTAGTATCACTTTTAAATACTTGCTTGCTCTCTTAACAACCCAATTGAAGCAGCATGGCTGAGCAATATAATTATTTGAGCAAGCAGAGTTATCCATACCTTGTACACTTGCCATCTTCCACAATTGATGATCTTTTCTTGTTACTATTAATTAAACGATGTGGTCTCCCTCTGAAGAAACTTATCATGAAGAGTATGTCATTACAAACCCACATGATGATTCTATCAGTGCAATGCCAAGGAATTGGAGACTTGTGCCAAAATTCTCATCCTCTTCCAGCTTGTGTGCTTAGTGCAAAATATAGTGCATGGACGACAAGGAAGTGATTATGGGAATTCAAAATATATAAACCTTCATCAATACCACAAACCTGATATGCAGGCTATGTCCATTGCTCACTCTAATAATATGATCTAACTAAGAAAAGTTTATTGGAAGAATACTCGGATTTCATCAAACTCAAAGTTGTTAGAAAGAAATTGAAAACCTCCACAATTATTCTTTTGCTGTCCTCGATGTATTATGCTCAGTTTAGTGCCAGTTTTATATCTATTCCTCTTTTCAAATTACCCAGTACACGTACAGTGTAACAGCACCTAGCTTACTATTTCTCTGAAAGCAATTCATCAGTCTACCATTACACTATACATAATACATAGCACTTACCAGTGTAGCTCATCAATTTGGTTTCAACTCGACAAATTTCTATAATCTATGTCAGGATTCGCAGGCCATTCTCTTCTCTTAGCAAAATTTGAGGTCTGTAACACAGTATGCACACATTTGATCGCATACTTGGATATCAAGCAGTGGGGAAAGAACAAACAGCCTTCGCTCTAGCCACCAAAAATAAAGATAGATCATGTACACGATAAGGTCACCCCAAAATTTTCAAAATCAGTAACACTTAATCAATAGGAGCTCAAGAACCTGAGCATGGAAAAACTAAATGAATTACTTGGTCAGATGAACAAACAACAACATTATATAATAAAAAAAATCAAACTTGTTGGTTAAGAAATGAACTTCTTAGTCACATGAAGTAGATGTTATCTTGAAATCCACGATAGCATGGCTGAACCAACTCACCATGAACAGTGTAATACCCTCAAGTGCTTGGCTATAGAGGAATAATCTCGGAAATTCATAGGAGCTCCTCCAATGTCAGCGTCATAAATAAAACCTGCCCACAAGAGTCAATAGCATAAGGCATGAAACCAAGTAAGCATACACAAACGCGGTGTGATGTGTATGTACATACTCTTGCAAATGGTGTTTTTAAGTCGTTTGATTCAGTTGAAGAGATAGTCCCATCGCAATCTCTGAGTGTAGTCTCAATTTCTTAAAGCACTCTAGGACAACGCCTTAGCATCTGAACCCTCTCATCGCCGCTTGCTGAAACTGCCGCCTCTTCCAAGTGCTTCACTGTTTGCTTGATTCTTTTGTAGTTTTTCATGCTCTGCAAGTCAAATTAAACACTTGAATAACTTAGGAGGAATTTCACCTGGTGCTTAACCATCATTGGGATTCAAGGATAGGGTATCTGATATTTCAAGTGCACTACATACACACTGTAGCCACCCAGAGTCAAACAGTCAAGCCTAAAAGCCCCAAATCCCTGGACTCGTTAACCTTTCTCTCCCTTCAAAGGAAAACTTGCAAGGAGATCTTCTCAATTCGTACTGATTGAGCAAGCATCGGGAGAACACGCAATAATGTAACGTTAGTATGCAGAATTGTTTGAATAATTTCCCAGCTCACAACGCGCAAACAGGCAGCAACAATTTCAACGAAATTGAAGGAATCCGTGAGATTGCTAGGCGGGGAGTAGGGGACAACAAAACGGAGGGGGCACTCACCATGCAATTGTTGAGGATCTTGGTGCCATGGACGACGGGCTGGGCGCCGGCGTAGACCAGCATGGCGCCGGTGACGCAGCTGCGGCCGGCCACCTCGACCGCTCATGACGTCCGCAGCCAGGACGACATCACGACGATTTCGCCCCGCCGCGGCCACTTCCGGAAGATGGAGCAGGTGATTTCTCGCCTCCGTGACCGAAGTGGCGGGTGCTGGTGCTCGCGCTGATAGTGCGGACCTACTTCAACCCTGAGTTCCAGTGAGCATTGCCAGTGTCTCCGGGCCAAATCGGTGATTTTGGGAGCCGCAGGTCATAGAGTCTTTTGCGGGAACTTCGTCGAACACCTGATGTGCTTGGAGGTGGGATCAAATCGGAGGTGCTCTGACCAAATCGGAGCCGGTCGAAGTGAGGAAGAGTGAAGCCAGTAGCTTGGTCGTCGGGGCGCAGCGGGTCATGGAGGAGCATGGCTGGATCGGTCAAGAGGAGGCTGCCGTGGCCAAGCCTGCCCGCATATGCAAAAATGGTCGAGGTTTGGAGCTCTCCCGCGAGCCCGAGGGGAAGCCCGACGGACGACGACGAGTCGTGGACGAGCATGGCGGCGGGGAAGTCGTGGAGCACATAAGGTGCGTCCGTCGCCATGCTGGAGAAGGAGGGCATCAAGGACGGCGGCCGACCGGAGTTGAGGCAGGGTCGGGCCATGGATGGAGGCGCCTAGAGAGCGGCCGCCGTCAGGCATGCAAGGACAGCGTCTGGAGCAGGAAACTGGAGGGGGAGCCGATCGTGGAAGAGGGCAGCTGGAGGTCGACGAGCGGAGCCAAGCTCGGATGCTAAGATCAGTTAGGATTAAAGAAGAAGGGAAAGTGGGCAACGATCTTCTCGGGGAGCAAACTCCGGCGATTACGGGAAGGATTGCGCGACTATGGTGCAGGCCCACATCTCGACTACGATGGACTAAGGGAAGCGCGACGAAGGGGCGACGTATCGCGAGAACGGGGAGAAGACGGAACGAAAAGTTTCTTTTAGATAGTAGAGAAGTAGAGATAGAGATAGAGATAGAAATAGAGATAGAGATAGAGATAGAGATTAAGAAATGATCTAGTATATATGCCAAGTGTCTTACGAAATCTTTAGACACAACCATATTATACAAATTATCCTATGAACTACTTGACATATATATAAACTTGAGTGATATACATCAGATAAAACGTATCGAAAAAGGTCTACAAAAGCATTAACATTTAAGTTTCCATATAGGGGGAGAAGATTTAGAAAATTAGATAGTGAAATTAATGAAGGAGTCAAAGAAATTAACTTCATTTCACGTCATTTATCTTGTAAACCTTTAAGATATCATATATATAGTAGATCCAAGTGTAAATTAATGCAACCCATTAAAACTCGTTCATCATACAGAATTGTTTGTGGCTAGAGAAACATTCATCATTTTTTTTTTGCTTGGCCCAAAAGCAATGAAAATTGCAAAAAAAAAGGTGATGCATGGAGGCATTTACTAGATAGTTTCACGACAAACGTTATTTATTTGACATCTATATGGAAAGGTCGGGATTAATATTTATATGAAATATATATACGATTATATACGTTTTTTATGCTAGCTAAATCAGATCAGCAATCTGCAAAATATATATATTGATTAATCGATCAAAGAGTCCCGTTATAGATTATAGTAATTGGCATTAATTAACTATCCATTGGGGAGATAGTAGTTCTATGGAATATTAGAAAAAAAGCCATATGTGTTTACCCAATATGAAGCTATAATTTCCGTTGTGTACCTTAGGTGAATGTACTTGTGTCTTCTCAAGTGCCATTTGTTGTGTCGTTTTCCGCTGAAGCTTGACTTGTCATTTTGCGTGGAACCCAACTCTTGGAATCGAGGTTCCGAAACACGTACCCTTCGTGCACGTGATTTTTTTTCTTGCAACAAACTTCGCCAAAGTGGTCATCCGAATCCGAGTCGGATTTGGACATCTAGGTTCCGAGTACAAGTTTCTAACTAATATTGGGAAATGTTTATGTGACCCTGCAACTATGATGGTCTTCAATATTCAGCGTGATATTTTTGACACTTAAAGTAAACTTGGAGTAAAAGCTGATAGTGGTTCTCCATTATATCACTCCAATTATGAACACCTCATTCGGCATATGTATGCATCTGGTCTAGTTGTAGGAAAATGTGTGAACTTCATCTCAATTTTTTTTTAAGAAAATACAAATCCCAATTTATTTTGCTGGTCGATCCATGCCATGCAAGCTTGATCGATGATCTAGATAGTACGCTAGCTACCTAGTACACCTAGCCACTGGATCCCTTCTCCTCCAACTCCGGAGCCGGATCGTTGAGATCAAACGCAAACTTGACCACATGCCTCGCTGGAACTTCTGGGGCGGCGGCCTCGTTGGTTTGCTGTTGCTCCTGCTCGGGCTGCTTGGAGAGCAGAGAGCACTCATTCTTCCGGGTGTCATTGTAGCTGGACTGGTCGACTCCCGGTGACTTCGGCTTATCAAACACCTGCAACCGAGTTTCAGAGGGCGGCGGCTGGGGCCCTTCTTTCTTTCCACGACGATAACTACGATGGATGTGGCAGCGCCGGATGTGGCACTGGAGGTCCTCCTTGGAGCCGAAGAAGGTCTCGCAGTAGGAGCACGGAAATGGCTGGGATTCGTCTCCTTCGCCGACCATGGGGACAGCATGCCTCTTGCAGCCCATCATGGTGCCCGAGGTGGCAGGGACGATAATGGCTTTGTATAGCTTAGGCACATATTTCATGCGACCCCTGTACCTGGCACGCGTTTCCCCTCTGCCAGCGCCACCGGCCAGGAGGCCTTGTTGGTTCTCAGCGGCCGGCGTGGACGTTGAAGACGATCCATCACCGTTCATTGTGGTGGTGTCTAGCTAGCTTATGTTTTTTAACCGGTGCTACCTTATGTTTCTGAACTGTCTTGCCGACAGGTACACATTAAATAGAGAGAGTTTTGGATAGGTACAGATTAATTATCCGGAAAGATAAGTATCGACATTAAATGTTAGCTTATTTAAGCCAATTAAGCTAAAAAAAATAGACAACATTTAAAACTTGCTACAAATGAAAGGTTGTACATTTAAAGGGATTTCGATTTTGTTTTTGGGCTTTTACCAGGCCCTTGAATCAGAAAAATCCGGCCATTTCAAGAAAATCCCTTCATATTTCGAATTATTCGGAAATGAACATGTAAACACCGTTTGACACCTTGCACTTTCACTTGATCATGAATGAATCCAACTATTTCCATTATAATTGATAAAGCCATTATGTTTCCTACTCAAACAATGAGTTTAGAAATTTGACATATGACGATATATGGTAAGTACTTACATGCTGACAATATAGTGTAATTTGCATGGAGCTATCTTTGCATGAGAAATACGGAAACAAAATGCATAAAAGAGAAGTTTACTACTCCATCAATCTCATATTAAGAGATACAAAAATTCCCGGTGCATGGAGCCCCAATGAGGAAGGTGTTAGTGCTTTCTCATGGGGCCAATAATGCTAATCCCTCTTTTCGTGCCGGGAAGAAGATAAGAAAAGGAGAACCTTCTCTTGGTTTTCCATCATGTTTCTTTTAAACACTACAGGAATGGGCCGATATGCCGACGGCCAAATCCTATGCCGACGGCAATTTGTCGGGGCCGTCGGCATAGGCTTAGTGAGCAAATCCCAAATTGCGAAAAAAAAAATTTGCTGTGCCGACGGCAATGCCGTCGGCCTTTTGTTTTTTTTTTTTTTTGAGCTACGCCGACGGCTGCCGTCGGCATCGACCCTAAGAGGGAATTCAGAATTGAAAAAAAAAAATTGAGCTATGCCGACGGCAAAGCCGTCGGCATAGCCAAGCTCAAATTTTTTGTTTTTCGACTTAATCAACGTTTTGATCATAACTTTTGCGTTCCAACTCGGATTTTGACGTTCTTTAGCTCATTTCGAAGAGGAGAAATATATCTAAATTATCATGCATATTGTTAAAGCTAAATAATTAGAAAAAAATCATAAGAAATAACGCAACTAACAGTAATGGGTTAACAGTTTCGTCTGAGAGGATTGTGGGGCGTCTGAATCCAACCAAAATCTAGGGGGACCTTAAAATCATGATTAAATAGGTATTTGTGTACCTAAAAATGATTTTTTCAAAAAATCATGAGCAAACTAGGAGGCACCTGTAGTTCAAATTTGACCCGTTTCCAGCTGAATCGGCAGAAACTTGTGTTCTTCAAAAGAGGTTGATGAAAACCTTTTCAGAGGAAAATAATTGGTTATTCGTGCATATAACATGGTCTAGTATATTCAAAAAATGCAGCTCCCAGGTTTTGCAACATATTTATGGTTGATGCTTCACAAAAAAAGCCATTTTTCACACTCGGAAGATGGAAAATGGTTTTTTTATTGAATGAAAAGGAAAACTTTCTTCGGGAACATTGTCCATGCTTCCAATATGCATGTTTGTGTGGAATATTGGCATATTTAAACAAACTATGCCATGGATTTGGCCATTACACCCGTCATTTGGCCCGAAACCCTAGAATGTTCGTAGGAGATAGCTCATTTATGTGAACATATTTTCAACACAACTGTCGTATTCCAAGTTTATTATTTTTGGTGGATACTAGGACATATATAATGACACCACGCGAAGGTCTTGCATCATTTTGAGGTTTTTTAAATTTTCTGGAATTTTCTAAGTCGGTTTCGGGAAAAAGTCAAGACGGCGGGCATGACCGTTCGTATCTAGGGCTTGAATATTGAGAAACTCTTGGTGTATCTCTGATGAAATAGGTATTTGTGTACCTAAAAATGATTTTTTCAAAAAATCATGAGCAAACTAGGAGGCACCTGTAGTTCAAATTTGACCCGTTTCCAGCTGAATCGGCAGAAACTTGTGTTCTTCAAAAGAGGTTGATGAAAACCTTTGCAGAGGAAAATAATTGGTTATTCGTGCATATAACATGGTCTAGTATATTCAAAAAATGCAGCTCCCAGGTTTTGCAACATATTTATGGTTGATGCTTCACAAAAAAAGCCATTTTTCACACTCGGAAGATGGAAAATGGTTTTTTTATTGAATGAAAAGGAAAACTTTCTTCGGGAACATTGTCCGTGCTTCCAATATGCATGTTTGTGTGGAATATGGGCATATTTAAACAAACTATGCCATGGATTTGGCCATTACACCCGTCATTTGGCCCGAAACCCTAGAATGTTCGTAGGAGATAGCTCATTTATGTGAACATATTTTCAACACAACTGTCGTATTCCAAGTTTATTATTTTGGTGGATACTAGGACATATATAATGACACCACGCGAAGGTCTTGCATCATTTTGAGGTTTTTTAAATTTTCTGGAATTTTCTAAGTCGGTTTCGGGAAAAAGTCAAGACGGCGGGCATGAACGTTCGTATCTAGGGCTTGAATATTGAGAAACTCTTGGTGTATCTCTGATGAAATAGGTATTTGTGTACCTAAAAATGATTTTTTCAAAAAATCATGAGCAAACTAGGAGGCACCTGTAGTTCAAATTTGACCCGTTTCCAGCTGAATCGGCAGAAACTTGTGTTCTTCAAAAGAGGTTGATGAAAACCTTTGCAGAGGAAAATAATTGGTTATTCGTGCATATAACATGGTCTAGTATATTCAAAAAATGCAGCTCCCAGGTTTTGCAACATATTTATGGTTGATGCTTCACAAAAAAAGCCATTTTTCACACTCGGAAGATGGAAAATGGTTTTTTTATTGAATGAAAAGGAAAACTTTCTTCGGGAACATTGTCCGTGCTTCCAATATGCATGTTTGTGTGGAATATGGGCATATTTAAACAAACTATGCCATGGATTTGGCCATTACACCCGTCATTTGGCCCGAAACCCTAGAATGTTCGTAGGAGATAGCTCATTTATGTGAACATATTTTCAACACAACTGTCGTATTCCAAGTTTATTATTTTTGGTGGATACTAGGACATATATAATGACACCACGCGAAGGTCTTGCATCATTTTGAGGTTTTTTAAATTTTCTGGAATTTTCTAAGTCGGTTTCGGGAAAAAGTCAAGACGGCGGGCATGACCGTTCGTATCTAGGGCTTGAATATTGAGAAACTCTTGGTGTATCTCTGATGAAATAGGTATTTGTGTACCTAAAAATGATTTTTTCAAAAAATCATGAGCAAACTAGGAGGCACCTGTAGTTCAAATTTGACCCGTTTCCAGCTGAATCGGCAGAAACTTGTGTTCTTCAAAAGAGGTTGATGAAAACCTTTTCAAAGGAAAATAATTGGTTATTCGTGCATATAACATGGTCTAGTATATTCAAAAAATGCAGCTCCCAGGTTTTGCAACATATTTATGGTTGATGCTTCACAAAAAAAGCCATTTTTCACACTCGGAAGATGGAAAATGGTTTTTTTATTGAATGAAAAGGAAAACTTTCTTCGGGAACATTGTCCGTGATTCCAATATGCATGTTTGTGTGGAATATGGGCATATTTAAACAAACTATGCCATGGATTTGGCCATTACACCCGTCATTTGGCCCGAAACCCTAGAATGTTTGTAGGAGATAGCTCATTTATGTGAACATATTTTCAACACAACTGTCGTATTCCAAGTTTATTATTTTTGGTGGATACTAGGACATATATAATGACACCACGCGAAGGTCTTGCATCATTTTGAGGTTTTTTAAATTTTCTGGAATTTTCTAAGTCGGTTTCGGGAAAAAGTCAAGACGGCGGGCATGACCGTTCGTATCTAGGGCTTGAATATTGAGAAACTCTTGGTGTATCTCTGATGAAATAGGTATTTGTGTACCTAAAAATGATTTTTTCAAAAAATCATGAGCAAACTAGGAGGCACCTGTAGTTCAAATTTGACCCGTTTCCAGCTGAATCGGCAGAAACTTGTGTTCTTCAAAAGAGGTTGATGAAAACCTTTTCAAAGGAAAATAATTGGTTATTCGTGCATATAACATGGTCTAGTATATTCAAAAAATGCAGCTCCCAGGTTTTGCAACATATTTATGGTTGATGCTTCACAAAAAAAGCCATTTTTCACACTCGGAAGATGGAAAATGGTTTTTTTATTGAATGAAAAGGAAAAATTTCTTCGGGAACATTGTCCGTGCTTCCAATATGCATGTTTGTGTGGAATATGGGCATATTTAAACAAACTATGCCATGGATTTGGCCATTACACCTCATTTGGCCCGAAACCCTAGAATGTTCGTAGGAGATAGCTCATTTATGTGAACATATTTTCAACACAACTGTCGTATTCCAAGTTTATTATTTTTGGTGGATACTAGGACATATAATGACACCACGCGAAGGTCTTGCATCATTTTGAGGTTTTTTAAATTTTCTGGAATTTTCTAAGTCGGTTTCGGGAAAAAGTCAAGACGACGGGCATGACCGTTCGTATCTAGGGCTTGAATATTGAGAAACTCTTGGTGTATCTCTGATGAAATAGGTATTTGTGTACCTAAAAATGATTTTTTCAAAAAATCATGAGCAAACTAGGAGGCACCTGTAGTTCAAATTTGACCCGTTTCCAGCTGAATCGGCAGAAACTTGTGTTCTTCAAAAGAGGTTGATGAAAACCTTTTCAAAGGAAAATAATTGGTTATTCGTGCATATAACATGGTCTAGTATATTCAAAAAATGCAGCTCCCAGGTTTTGCAACATATTTATGGTTGATGCTTCACAAAAAAAGCCATTTTTCACACTCGGAAGATGGAAAATGGTTTTTTTATTGAATGAAAAGGAAAACTTTCTTCGGGAACATTGTCCGTGCTTCCAATATGCATGTTTGTGTGGAATATGGGCATATTTAAACAAACTATGCCATGGATTTGGCCATTACACCCGTCATTTGGCCCGAAACCCTAGAATGTTCGTAGGAGATAGCTCATTTATGTGAACATATTTTCAACACAACTGTCGTATTCCAAGTTTATTATTTTTGGTGGATACTAGGACATATATAATGACACCACGCGAAGGTCTTGCATCATTTTGAGGTTTTTTAAATTTTCTGGAATTTTCTAAGTCGGTTTCGGGAAAAAGTCAAGACGGCGGGCATGACCGTTCGTATCTAGGGCTTGAATATTGAGAAACTCTTGGTGTATCTCTGATGAAATAGGTATTTGTGTACCTAAAAATGATTTTTTCAAAAAATCATGAGCAAACTAGGAGGCACCTGTAGTTCAAATTTGACCCGTTTCCAGCTGAATCGGCAGAAACTTGTGTTCTTCAAAAGAGGTTGATGAAAACCTTTTCAAAGGAAAATAATTGGTTATTCGTGCATATAACATGGTCTAGTATATTCAAAAAATGCAGCTCCCAGGTTTTGCAACATATTTATGGTTGATGCTTCACAAAAAAAGCCATTTTTCACACTCGGAAGATGGAAAATGGTTTTTTTATTGAATGAAAAGGAAAACTTTCTTCGGGAACATTGTCCGTGCTTCCAATATGCATGTTTGTGTGGAATATGGGCATATTTAAACAAACTATGCCATGTATTTGGCCATTACACCCGTCATTTGGCCTGTTTCCAGCTGAATCGGCAAAAACTGTCAAAATGGCCACCATGGCTATTCATCAAAAGAGTTTAATTTTTTTCTAAACTATCGATGTTTTTATGATATGGATGTCATATTTGAATTTCTCTAATTTTTCTAATCGATTTAGACATTTTATTTGTCAAATTTCGATTTACGGATTTAAAGATATAAATTATTGTATATTAAATAATTTATTCACAAAATAAAGTAATTTCTAACATTATATTGTTATTTAGTCAATAAATATAATTATATAATCATTGTTATTTGTTCAAATATATTTTAAAATTTATACAATAGAGAAGTTTAACATCATTCCCCACAGGTTAATATGATTGATATGATAGTAATATCAGTAAGTTCTCACATCTCATATGGAATCTAGTTTGGAAGGAACTCAAAGGTTAAGCGTGCTTGGGCTGGAGGAATTTCAGGATGGGTGACCGAATGGGAAGTTTGACTAAGTTAAGTATGTTGACTAGATTAATTGTGTAATTAGAGATTAGAGATTAAATATGTGGCTAAGTGAAAAATTCTGGAATAGAATGTCAAAAAAGTTCAAAAAAAAAAAAAAAAATTTTTTTTTTTTTTTTTTTTTTCAAAATTCGAATTTTGGAAATATTGTGCCGACGGCTTTGCCGTCGGCATAGAGCTTAGTGTGCCGACGGCTTTGCCGTCGGCATAGCCTACGCCGACGGTTTTTTATGTGCCGACGGCCATTTGGCCATGTGCCGACGTGGAATGTGCCGACGGCAAGGTGCCGACGGCGGCCGTCGGCACAGGCTGTGCCGACGGCTTTTTAGCCTGTGCCGACGGCTTTTGGCCGTCGGCATATGCGGCGTTTCCTGTAGTGAAAGGCTCCACTCTCTCGGTTGTATCTTGGTCCAGCCTATTGCGAGGATCCCATATCCCGTACATCGTCTTTCTCCTACTTTTGCCAACCCTCAATTACCACGTTCTTATTAGTTTTTTTTCTGAACTTTCATTCAGATTGGAAAGGAATGGCATATTCCTATCATCAAAGCCTGGGCCATATTCCTGAAAAAAAGGGAATAAATTAAAAAATGGTTCCCCAATTGATTGACCTGCAATAATACCTACGACTTCACCCAATTCAACCATACACTTAATATGAGAAGAAGTGAGTACTAGAGTAAAAAAAATTAGATAATCTCAAGTCCAAATAATAACCATATCATTGCCCATACATTCTGTATTATATGCAGTGGAGGTATATATCTATGTATGTGCGATAGATATACCTTTAACATTTATCACGAAGTAGACTATTTAGCTAATAGACAGGATGTTCATGTACATGTAATTTACAAACCGTTACACACTATATATATTCAGTAGAAGAAAAAAATGATGGCCGTAATTTTGAAGATGCAAACATTTTTGCTGACGAGAACAAAATTGAACAAGGATAGAGACATGGAGTTCAATGTAAATAAAAAGAGAATATATTTACAAAAAAATTCTTTAATAGAAGTCATTATTTGCATCTAATTTGTATCATCTGGGAAGTGATAGTTCTAATTCTTTAGTGGCATTTCTTTTCTATATGGAAAGATGAAACTTCACATGCAAGCTTTTATACGTTTATGTACACTAGCTAGGTAGGGTATTTATAATATGAAAACTATATATGTCAATAAATTTATCACATATATGTCAAGAAATAAGATTTATTCTACAATTTATAAGTTGTCTCTCCTTTATTAGCTAGTGGAATAATAGTATACCGACAACTAGGTTTATTACCAATACAAACTAGGATTTTAGTTAGACTACTACATCAGCGTCCTTGTCGACATACATTAATTCGTTCTTATGGTTTTCACTAAATATCACCTCTTGGATTTGAGGCCTATTTTACAAAAGATATCTTGTTATTTTCTATGTTGTGGAATACATTGCCGAATTGTGTACCCTAATCCGAGTCGGACATTAACATATTATTTTAAAATCTGGGTGAAATTTGGCTCGTGAGGTGTGACAAGCGAACCGCGGAAAATCCTATATCCGCCACTAGTCATGTGGAAAGTTGTACCATGTTGGACATCTGAATCCGATTCGGATTTCTCGACATAACTACTAGCTCTATGAACTTTATTTGGCAAGAATTAAATAGAAATATATATAACGACCTGATCTTATTGAACTAAAATATTGTATTTATTTACTTGGTAAAAAAGTATAATATGTTGGTATTTGAGGGAATACATTCAGTCTCATCCAAGCTTATCTTACTGATCTACACACTTTTGATCAAATAATACATATTTTCCACCCAACAAGAGACATTGTTTCCTCAACTAACAGTAGATTCGAAATGCATGATCTAGCTAGTTTCAGGAGAATGTGATTTTTTAGTGATTCCCTAATATATTCGTTGATCCTAGTCCCTTTCTTTTGATATATATTTCATTCTTAAAAGCCTGGAGAAGGTTGTGAGACTCACACACCGCTCATTTGATGTCGAAATATCTCTCATACATTTTTAAGAAACATCATTGACTTGACGAGTGGACAAAGTATAGCGTGAAGCACACTACATACATTCAGATGAAAATGAAAGCCTAAAACAATCTATGTCTTTATGTGTCAAAGTAGTCATGGTTTCTATAGAAACTACGGTTCGAATGTCTAACATATCACCACATATGCCAAGTGTCCCACAGATCAACCATTTGGCATGAGTTTGCATGCATGTATCTTCCATCACATGAAAAATATTGGGATAAATATATGTGGAATTCGAGTTTATGTTAGAGAGGAAAATATTTGGAAAATCATCACGATTATTGACTGTGTCAGCATCCACGTATCAAACTGTAGTATGGTTAATCATTTTAATATTCCATTATTTACTTTGTTGCAACAATTCAACTATTTATTTACTTAATTCATGTGATTCTAAGAAACCGGGTATGCAAAAGAGCTAACTATATATTAATGCAATCAATAAATCTCTTGTATGGAACATCACTATATATAAGGATTCCTTCATTTTTAGCACAAAAAAAAGAGTTGATCTAGTTTTTAGACGGAAGGCACCTCGTGCCCGACTTTAAATTAATAAAGCCAACGAACTGGCGGGGGAATAAAGGTTATTACAATACGCATAGCTGGGAATAACGAACATCCAGCGCAAAGAGTAGAAAGTTTAGCACCTCCACAACAGGCAGGTGAACACACACACAAAACCACAAAAAAAAAGGCTAAACTGGCCCCTTAGACTGCTGCTTGAGCTCGCATTGCGGGGGTGGCCGTCAAGGAGAAGATCCCTTTAAGTATGCGCACGAGCATGTCCAGCCGTTCCACCAAGTCGGCCTTTAGCAGGGGTCGCCATTGCTGCAAGAAAAGCAAGGTTTTGAAGATGCAATCAGCAGGTTGCCGTGGGAACTTAGCCTCAATAGTAAACTTATTACGAATGAGCCACAGGGACCAACAAATCGCTGCGACCAGCACCCTGAGAATTCTCAAACACTTTCCAGAGAACCCCGAAAGAATCTGCACCACGTCCTGGATGGAGGAGGGGTTCCACGAAACGCCCAGTACCACCCTAATGCCACTCCACACAAACTGTGCCAGCGCGCACCCAAAGAAGATGTGACTGGCATCTTCCAGCGCACCACACAGGGCACACTGCCCGTTGGATGGCCCACGCCTGAGAGCAATCTGGTCATTGGACAGAAGCCTTCCCCTAAACAGTTGCCACAGGAAGATACGAACTTTTAACGGCGCATCCACCTTCCAGATGGCAGCAAACTCCTTGTGCACCTCACCTTGCACCAACTTTCTGTACAGGGAGTTCGTAGAGAACACCCCTGATTGCCCAAGTGTCCAGGACACTCTGTCTTTAGACAGTCCAGGCACTATACCCTCAATATCGAGCAAAAGAGCCTGCCACTGCCCAAGCTCGACGTCACCAAAGCACCGTCTAAACCTGATCACCCACCCATTAGCATACAGCTGAGCAATCAGCGTGTCTGACAAGGCGGAGATGGCGAACAGATCCGGATATCTGTGGCTGAGTGGGGCTACACCAAGCCACAAATCCGTCCAAAACCTGATCGACCTACCATCTCCAAGCCAGAATCTAGCTCCTAGCTTAAACGCCTCTTTGACCTTGTGCAAACTGTGCCAGAACTGAGACCCACCCGCAGGATTAGACCCAAAGAAATCTACCACACCTGGGTACTTGGCTCTAAGGAGTCGAGACGACAGGCAACCATCAGATTCCTCTGAGAACAAACGCCAAATCCACTTGGCCATAAGGGCCTTATTCAGTAGCTTGGTATTGGAGACCCCCAGACCGCCCTGGTCTCTAGGTTTACAAATCTCCTTCCAACTAACCATGTGGTATTTGCGTTTGTTACCTTTCCCTTCCCAAAAAAATCTGCCTCGATGCATGTCAAAACCCGCATGAGTACCATCAGGCAGGAGGAAAAGACCCATCGTGTAAATGCGCAGATTGGAAAGGCAGGCATCCACCAACGTAAGCCTGGCAGCTGAAGACATGAACTTGCCCTGCCACGGTTCCACCCTAAAGCCAACCTTAGCAACCACAGGCTCTAGGTCCACGATGGTCAACTTACGATCCGCGATAGTGAAACCTAAAAAAGTGAACGGGAAGGCCCCTTCCTTAGAGTTAAGGAGGCTCGCCACTCTGGCTTGCTCACCTGTAGCACCTCCCATAACAATCATTTCACTCGTATGGAAGTTAATCTTCATACCAGACAACAACTCGAAACAGATAAGAAGAAATTTACGGTTAATAATCCCCAACGGGGTATTTTGGATGAGGATCAAGGTATCATCTGCATATTGCAGATGAGTGACCCCCTCCGGAATAAGGTGGGAAACCACCCCACCTATATGACTTGCCTCTCTCGCCCTTGAGAGGATAAGGTCTAGCGCCTCAACTACAAAGTCAAAGAGCAGGGGGGAGAGGGGATCCCCTTGGCGGACACCCCTCTTATTACGAAAAAATGGCCCCACTTCACCATTAATCGAAATGGCTGTCTGGCCCCCCCTAACTAGTTGCATTAATTTTTGAACAAAGGAATGATCGAAACCCTTCTTAAGCAGGACCTCCTGTAGAAAAGGCCAACTCACCCTGTTGTAAGCCTTCTCAAAATCTAATTTCAGAAGCACTGCAGGGAGATCCTTGGCTTTGAGTTCGTGCACAATCTCGTGCAGGGCTAACGGCCCGTCAAGGATGCACCTACCCTTAATAAAGGTAGTCTGAGCCGAGCTGATCACCCGATGCGCTATCGGGGATAGCCTGCATGCCACTGCCTTGGCCACCAGTTTGAACAGAACGTTAATCAGCGCAATTGTGCGGTACTGTTTGATGCACGACGCCCCCGGAACTTTGGGAAGGAGGGAGAGAATGCCAAAGTTCAACCTGGCAATGTCCACCGTTCCCAACATGAAACCGTTGAGGATCTGCAGCACCAACGGGCGTAGGAAAGACCAGAACTGCTTGAAGAACGCCACTGGGAATCCGTCCGGCCCCGGAGCTGTATTAGTCTTAGTGCTGGACAGGCACTCATCCAGATCTTCCCCCGAGAACGTCACGGCCAGCGCAGCATTCTCCGCATCTGAGACTCTCCTACTCTCCGGCCACGGGGACAACGATAAGGCCAGCAATTTGGGCTCCTCCGCACCCATCAGGTTTCTATAGAAGTCATAGATAAGCTTATGAATCACCTCCGGAGAGGTCACGGGGCCAAGGTCAGATTACAGGCTGTGGATGGCACATTTGCGTTTGCGGCCGTTCGCGCAAGCGTGGAAATAAGCTGTGTTTGCATCACCCTTGAGAAGCCAATTTTGTCTCCCCCGATGTCTCCAATACTCCTCTTCCGAAGCGAAAAGGGCCATCAACTGAGCATCCAACGAGTATCTGAGAGCCCAGCCATCCTTGTCTAGGCCCCCTACGTCCGCTTCCTTATCCAAAGCCTGGATATGATCCAAAAGATCCTGCCTAGCAGCCCTCTCCATCTTTCCGTTGTTCCCACCCCACCCTTTAAGGAATTGGCGCAGTGCGGTGGATTGAGAGTGCCTGAAGTCCACCGGGCCACGGCACTCCACCACCTCATCGGCAAAGTCAAGCCACTTCCTAAAAACCAACCGTTTGAACTCCAGGACCGCCAGCCAACTCAACTCGAAGAAGAACCTGGGGGAACGCCGAAAATTCTCCTCCCCAGAGTCAAGGACAAGCGGGGTGTGATCGGAACCAATAGCCGCCTCCGCACGCAGGGAGACTAGAGGGAACTTGGTTTCCCAAGCAGGAGAGACCAAGAACCTGTCCAGAACGCTTCTAACCGGTTTCCGCTGCTTGTTGGACCAAGTATAACGAGCCCCCATCCTATCAATCTCGTGCAGCGCCTTGCTGGCTATGAAGTCATTAAAAAGGCCTACTCTAGGCCAATTGATGTTGGAATTATTCTTGTCCCGGGCGCCTCGGATCAGGTTGAAATCACCACCCACCAGAACTGGAAAGCGTGAAGCATCCACCTTGGCCCCAAGCTCTGACAAGAATTCGGACGCACGGGCGTGGTCCGCCGGCCCATAAACACAATGAACATGAACTGAAAACCCGACGCCCTGTGCAGGACCGAGGCACTAACAAAGAACATCCCTTGGTCAATTTGTCCTACCTCAAACATGCTGTCCCGCAAACCTAGCAGCAACCCACCGGAGCGCCCCTCGGACGCTTTCCAGTACCAGAAGAATTTCTCCCCCAGTTCAAGGTCCTTGAGCTCATGGTCGGAAAAATCTTGGTGCATAGTTTCTTGGAGAAGCACAATGTCAATACGCTCCTTTCTAATGTAATCCTTAAACTGGGTGCGACTACCAGGTCGCCCGAACCCGCGCATGTTCCACCCCATGGCTCTCATTGGGGACACCCTGCGCGGGCCCGTGCTTGGCGGGCTCGGGTAACACGAAGGTTAGGGCGCGGAACCAGCGGCATCGCCTGAGCTGTGGAGCTGGTCTTCCTGCTCGATACCCACAGCGAGGCAACCGGGCGATGGAGAATCGTGTCCACTTGAGTTTCGCCGAGCGAGCCCACTAACCCCAGACCTGCCGCACTGGCAGGTTGAGACGCGCTGTCACCCGGGGCTAACTCGGCAGACGTCGAGGTCACTGGAGGCTTCACCACCTATTTTTGATTCGCAATGGCTGCCGCAAGCTTGTCTTGGGCGACATCTTTCGCACGGACCAAGGACAGCAAAGAGGAAGGGGAAGAAACGGCCGAAGCCGAAAAATCCAAACATGAATCTTTTGAAACCGAGAGCAAATGCGAATCAAGCACATAATCAAGCACTAGAAAATCCGAGGCAAGATTACGACAAACGGCAGTACCTGAGTCTTTAGCTTCTGCTCGGCGAGCTGCCTTCTGAAGAATGGGCTCCGCCGCATGCTCCTTACCCCTGCTACTGCGCCTCGTGCTCACCACCGGGGAGGACTGCGGGACCGAGCGCTTGCCCTTGACCACGGGACAGCCCAGCAGCGCTTCCAACACTGAGCTCGACTTGGTAGCGGACGGGTTATCCACTTCCCCATCTTGCTTCTTCTTGAGCCTAGCCACCTTGGATGTCAGGGTCTCCTTCTCAAACTCCCAGTCCTACGGGCTTTCCCACCCAATGTCAAGCCGCTCCTGCGCATTGAGGTTGGCCCTTTTGAGGAGAGAGGGGGAGAGAGGGGTGCCTTCAGAGGAGAGATCGAGCTCTGCCCCCACCAGAGGAGATCCATCTCCGACCGCAACGTTGTCAATACCCTGACCCCGAGAGGTTGGAGCCATATTGATTAAATGGGATAGGGAGCTGCCCGGCCAAACACGGAGCAGACGGAGGCTTGGAGATGGAGCTATCTGCAAGGATGGGAGCGGGGAGGCGGCTGCTGCTGATCGAGGCAATGCACTGGGCAGGCCCCAACTTGGAGCCCGAGGATTGCACCACCGGGATCACCGTGGCATTCTTCTTCGCAGGGGACTTGCCCTTATCCTGCTTGCTGGAGACCTCGTTGCCCCGCGCTTCCTCGTCCTTGTCCTTAGGGGCACGCTTCTAGTGGCGCTCAGATCGGCTCTGGTCTTTCGTTTCCTCATCTTGGTCATCGTCAGGGTCTGGTTCTCTGCGAGCAGGTGGGGGAGGAGGAGGCGGGGCCTTGCCAGATTCCTGCTGCTGCATCCGCTCCACTGCAAGGTCAATGCGGTAGCCATCCAGACCCTCGAAGAGCATCACGAAGGGGGGCATCTTCTCGGGGGCCTGAGAGTGGAACAACATCCTAATAGGCGCACCAGGTAGGGGCAACACTTCCTCATCCACCATCCTAGGGCGGCCCAACATCTTAGTTGCCTCAAAAAGGAGCTCAGCATTGCGAAGACCGCGCGGGACTCTAGAGAGGATAACCCATATCTTGGAGAGCCGTGCAGCAGCGTGTGGGTTGTACCTTGCATCCACAAACAAGACCGAGATCTTGTTGCGCGGGAGCGTGATGCCACCCGCGTTCCTGCAGAGACTCAGGCTCGACGCGTTGGGGAAGACCAGAAGAAAATTGGTCTCATTGGCTTGGGTGATCTGCTAGTCCCAGGCCGGATCAACAAGAGTCTTCATGTCTTCCGTGAGGAGCTCCACCGTCAGCTTGTTCTCCGATGCCACCACCATGGCCGAGTGCACAGGCTTGGTCGCACCAACGCCCTCGTCACCCTGGACCTCCAAGCAATGCAAACCCACCCCGTCCAAGGCGTAACCATACCACTGCAGCGAGGGGGGCTTGTGCTGCTTAGGGCACATGCCTGTGGTATGTCCATCCAAGTCGCACACTGCGCAGTGGGCAGGAAATTGACATGCATATTGGAAGTGGCCGTCCCGACTACACTTGAAGCATTTGATACTTGCCTTCTTCTACGCCGGAGGCGCCACAGCTGGATCTGAGTGGGAGGAGGTGGCGGCGGAGGGAGGCGGAGGTGGGGACGCCCTAGAACCCTGGGGCTTAGATCTGAAGTGGCCCCCCGAGGAGAACTTGCGGACAGCCGCCTTCTTGCATGGAGGTTGTTGGGCTGGCGGCGGGGGAGGGGGGGGGACACGGGGGAGACCGGAGCCGCCGCAAACTGCTCTGGATTGGAGCGGAACCGCTGTTCCTCGCGGCGCCACTATGGCTCGCGCTCACGGCCGTCACGGCTCTAGTCCCTATCCAAGTCACGCTGCCGCCTTTCTTCGTTCAGCTCGAGACGCTCCCGCAGCTCATACTCTGCGCGACGATCTGCCTCGGAGATCGCGTCGTCACGCGCACGCTTGGAGCCGGATCTCCCTTCGCTCCGGCCACGCTCCATGAACCACTGGTGGAGGGATCGAGGAGCAGAAGGGGAGGAGGAGGGAATGAAGCGGGGGAGACGGTGGGGGGCGCGGCTAGATCTAGATCTAGACAACCAGCGGCGCACGTCGTCAACGGAGGCGGGTAAAGAAAAGTGAGGGGCTAGGGTTCCTTTCCTGAGCAACATCCACTTAAGTACCCCCACGGGCGAAGAAACGTGGGCTGGGCCGTGAGATGGGTTGGGGGGTGGCGAAACAGAAGGGGACGTAACCGGCTGGGTCCAACTTGACACACTGGCTGACCCCACCCCACTGGACTGGGCCACACTTGGCGCCGCGTGCAGGGGGCCGAAATGGGCCTCTCGGCCCACGACGGAGGGAAGGGGGGAAACCCTAGCTCCCTTAGGCCGAGCCGCCCGCCGCGCCGACGCCGATCGGAGATCAGCTGCCGTCGCGCCATGGACAGACGGGGAGACGACAGGAACCGCGGGAGAGCTAGCCGGGAACGCACGGACCCCTCCAGGGACGGCCAGCGGCGCACCACGGGACCCCGGCGGGGCGGCGCGAACGAAGGATCCACCTAGGGCGCCCTGCCCAAATTTGGAGCACCTCCCTCCCGGCGCGAAGCGGAGACGGGCTGCCGGCGCAGCGCTCTGCTGGTGGAGCCGAGCTGCCTCCAAGGCAGGTTCGAGGAAATCGCCAAGAACACACACGCCCGGGCCAGATCTAGGGGACGGAGGGGAAGACAGAGGGGACACGGGCATCTCTTCCTTCGCGTCGGAGCAGTCGTCGGCGAGAGCCGAGAACCCGGAACCGAGGGCAGAGAGGGACCGCTGCAGCTCGGGGCGTGGGGAAGGAGAAGTCCGGTGAGCCATCGTCGCGTCGCCCGGACACGAGGGGGAGCGGGGGGGAGGCACGCGAACCGCTCATTCTTTCACCCCCGCCTCCCATTCCCATTGTATTCTCAGAGTTGATCTAGTTAATGATAAGAAGAGGCGCCGTGCGCGAAGCTGCTTTGGTCGGCGGCTGCGCATCTACTGTACAAGCTACATTTGTGGTTCCCGCTCAAGGGGCGCCTCTGGACGGTGGACAGGTTAAGGAGGCATGGGTTGCAGCACCCGCCAGTCTGCCCTCTCTGTTGCCAAGAGGAAGAAACGGCCGTGCACCTGACGCTGCAGTGTGTTTTCGCGCGCCAGGTGTGGTTCTTGTTGTTGGCGCCGCGTGGACTGCAGGGGCATGTACCGTTGGCGGACTCCTCTTTCGCTGACTGGTGGTCGGCAATCTGCAACGCTGCTCCCAGGTCGGCTCGAAAGGAACTCAACTCGCTAATCATCCTCGTTGCTCGGCAGTTGTGGCTTGAGCGCAATGGGCGCGTTTTTGACAAACACTAGTGGAAACAACCCCTTTCGTCCAGGGGGGCAGGGGGCATCTGTCCCGGTTGCACCAAAAACCGGGACAAGTGCCATGCATTGGTCCCGGTTCGTGTGCCCGAGGCAGCAGAAACCACCTGGGGGCATCTGTCCCGGTTCGTGGGGAGCCAATGGTCCCGGTTCGTGGCACGACCCGGGACGAATCCCTAGCCACAGGCCACGTGGCGCGCGCATGGGCATTGGTCCCGGATCATACCCCTAACCGGGACCAATGTCCCTTCCCCTACAAATGCGGCCACAGCCCCGTCCCTTTTTTTTTAAGCATGGGTGGTATTGTCTGTCCGCGTGGCGCATGGGTGGTATTGTCTGTCCGCGTGGCGCGGGAGTTGTAACGCGTGGCCATGAATGCGCGTTATAAACTGCCGCACCTCCACTCCACGCACCGTCGTGCCACCACCATGCCTCCGAGGAGGAACAACACTACCGGTTTTCGCGGAGTTCGATCGCGGCAGAACGGAATGTTCACCGCGACTATCCGCTTCGGGGACGACCGCATCCCCCTCGGCTCCTTTGCGACGGCCTCGGAGGCCGCCCGCTTGGGACGCGGCGGCCTGGCGCCTCGGCCGCCCGCGGTCGTTGATGAATTTTAGCGACTGCCACACCCTCTGGGAAGCGGAGGCCAGGGCGCCGACGCCGCAGATCGTCACTGCCGCCGACCACCGCCACCTCAGGCACCGCGCGTTTCAGGTCCTAGTCGACGCCAGGGACGACCGCGTGGTCCGCGAGTACTACCGGAACAATCCGGGTGAGGAGAGCGCCGACGAGGAGCTATGGCAGACCCGCGCGGCTGAGCGGGCGGAGCGGCGCCTCGAACGCCACCTCGAGTTAGATGCCGCTCGGGAGGCGAGGACGAAGGCGCTGCAAGCGCTCCGTCGGGCCGACCACGCCGGCGAAGTCTGGGCCTCCGACGATCCGAGGTGGGGGCCTATCTCGGAAATACCATCATGCACCTCCTCCGACGACGAGGAGGTCACCGACGACGACGAGGACGAAGAGTAGCGCGCTAGCGCGTCTGTTTTCTGTTGGCTGTTTTAATAAAATTTGTTGTATTCCGGCAAACAGTGGCCCTCTAGCTCGTCTGTTTTCTGTTTTCCGTGTGCTTTTTCCTGATTTGTTGGATTCAGATCTAATGGCATTTCGATAGACGTTAAAAAGAGGGGGACATGTATTTCAATAGATAAACAAGGCACGGTACACATAATGGCAGGATTGGATCTAAATCTAAACGGAGAGCATAGATCTAAATAAACAAAGCAGTACATAATGGCAAAAGTGCATCGATCTTTTTCCATTGCCCAGCGCCATATTTCTCAACACCCTTGGCTAGCTTAATCACTTCGTCCTATGTCCAGTGCTTGTCATCTTTCCTATATTGACCTCCCTGCCGAAGGCACATTCTGTAAGTATCGCCATGGCTTGGGCTCTTCCATGAAGTGGTAATTTTCGACCTGTAGAATACAAATGAAGTATCGGTTGATATTATGTTTCTGATGACGATTGTGCAGATGGTTGGATGGTTTATAGGAGTTTCGTGCATTACAAATCCTAATACACCGGTTTGTAAATGCATGGTGGCTACCAGCATAAGGGAGATAGTTGATCAAGGAAGAAAAATGGTAATAGTTTTATATTTGTTATTATTACCTGGCTAGGAAGAGGAATAGTAGATGGAGGCCAATCAAGAGGATCAGCCAGTATGTTTGCCCAAATCTGAGCTTCATCCGCTGGCTTCATTGTATGCTTGGCTCAGTGAGGAGCTACCACCTGTTCAATGAATGTGCAAAACTGAGTGCAGGGCTAAAATAAGTGTTCCGTATTCATTCGACAATACACACGACAGTACATGGTAAATCTTAAATATATGTGCAGAACAGAATGCTTACCGCATCCCCCTCGGTATTCGTTTGTTTTCTCTTTTAATAAAAGAATTTGTATTCCGGCGACACTGCTTTTAATGTAATTATTACTAATTTAAAACAATATAAGATATTTATATTTAAATTAAGTGTAAATAGTGAAATAGTTAATAGTTAGAACAGTTAGAATAATTATTTAGGAAAAGAAAACGGATTTGAATTATTTACGCAATCAAACAATTTTAATGTTGTAATTTTTTCGTAATTTGAAAGTATGTAGAAGTTATTCACTTACATATTTAAGATATTCAAAATTTGGCGCTAAAACAATTGGCGCGCCGGCCAGCTGGTTCTGGCGCGGGCGACCAGCCGGGCCCTTCCGTCCCGGTTGGTGCCACCAACCGGGACGAAGGGTCTTTCGTCCCGGTTGGTGGCACCAACCGGGACGGAAGGGTCTTTCGTCCCGGTTGTTGCCACCAACCGGGACGAAAGGGTCATAGGATATAAGCACGTCCCCGCTCCTTCAGTTCCAGACCGCGCGCAGGGACCAAATCGACGCCGCCAGGCTGCCCAATTTTTCCGTCCCCCCGCGCCGCCCCCTCGCCCCGTCGGCATCCGCGCCGCCCCCTCGCCCCGTCGGCATCCTCCTCCGTCGAGCGCATCCACCCCCCTAGCGCCCTCTCCCGTTCGCCTCGGCCGCGAGCCGCCCCTCTAGGTCCCGTCGCTGCCCCGCGCCGCTGCCCCGCGCCGCCCCTCGATCCCGTCGCTGCCCGCGCCGCCCCTCGATCCGTCGCGCCCCGCCGCCCCCGATCCCGTCGCTGCCCCGCGCCATCCTCCACCGCCCCCCGCGCCGCCGCTCCCCCGCGCCGCCGGCCCGCCGCTGCCCCAAGAGGAGGTAAAAGGCCTGCCTCCATCTCGCCCTAATCTGGGGCCTTTTTTGTTTTTCTTCCTTTTTTTTACTTAATTACTGTTTTTTATTATTGTTCGAATTATTAGTTTACAAATGTTAGAAATTTTAGTTTATGAATGTTAGAAATTTTAGATTAGACTTATTTACTTTAAATTTGTTTAGAATTGATATAAAAAATTTAAGAATGTTAGAGCATGTCTAACAGACCCCTATATATATGGCCCAAAACCCGTATAACCGCTGATATACGGGTTTGGGCTATACCCGGCCATCTAGCAGACCCCGTAAATGGACCACCCGAACGATTTTTTACAAGTTTGGGTAGGGGGCGGCCCGACCCCTACATGTGCGGGTCGGGAGGGGATATAGAGGCCAACCCTCTAGCTCGTGCGAGCTAGGGCGCGCTGAAGATCTTTTGAGAGTATGGATAGAGTTTACTTTGTCTAGAAATAACAACAGCAATTAAAATTCAGATATGAAGAGGCATCCCTGATGCCCCTGTTAGAAGAGAGCAAATCAACACTAAAATGAAGAAAACAGATATTGCTGTTGTATGAATGTGTTGAAGAAGCAAAGACAGGACCAAAGGTTACCATTTGGTAACCTTTGGTCCTGTCTTTGCTTCTTCAACACATTCATACAGCAGCAATATCTGTTTTCTTCGTTTTAGTGTTGCTTTGCTCTCCTCTAACACGGGCATTAGTCTGGCGAGTTACTAAAAAATCTTCTTTTTTGGGGTTTCCTCAAGTTTGTCCGAGTATTTTTACTGCCTCATTCTCTTTTGTTTTTCGCCTGTTCCTGCCTGCTATACAGGTCATACCAGAGTGGTTTCTGAACTATTTGGAGGAAAGATACCAGGAACTGTCAAATTACAAGCCCCTAATGGTATTGCATTTGATGTTGGAGAGTTATGGAGAACATGAACAGAATAATCCTCAAGTATGCACTAGTAGGGAAAGGGCTACCAGTGACGAACAAATATCAGCTACCGCTGGCGAACTCTTGTTCGCCAGCGGTACAACGCCAGTGGTAGCAGGTTACCGCTGGCGAACAAGGGTTCGCCAGCGGTAGTGCAGGTTACCGCTGGCGAACAAGGCCTTGTTCGCCAGCGCTATGTTCGCCAGCGGTAGTGCAGCTGTTCGCCAGCGCTACTGGTTCGCCAGCGGTAGTCAGGGTGTTCGCCAGCGGTTCAGTTCGCCAGGGGTAGGTACTGTGTTCGCCAGTGGTAAGTTTCACAGGTTTGTATTTTTTCTTTTTTTTTGTATAACAGTTTATATATTCTGATTCTGTATATATTCCCAGGTCCAAATACATTCAAATTCTATAATTTATAAACTTTCACACATATAAATCACTGATAGCACATCGATAAATCATAGATACATATGCATCCATCCATAACGAATTTAACACATCGATAACGATATTAACACATCTATACATATGCATCCATATCCAATTCTCATAAGTACAAATACAACACATTGATCTCAATAATATGTCGGAAGATTTCGAACCCAAAATATAGCCATCTAATTAGTTCAACGATTACAAAGGTATGACTACTACATATCTATGCAACGTACGCGCGATATAGAGATCAATCGCAAAGAAGACTAGCTAGATATACGGTCCGCCTCCGCTTTAGCTTCCGCCTCCGCTTGCGATCTTTCGCTAGGGCTAGCGCGCCGTCCACTTCTTCATCTCTCTGTAGACCAAGATAAAAGCATTAGACCGGCAAAGGAAATCACAAGTTCTTATTAGGAGCAATTCGTAACGAATCGAATACATACCGTCGATCATTTCTTCCTCGATGTTGTGATCTTCTGTTTTTCTCCGGCGGGAACGGAAGAGCACCTTCTAACGAGTTGAATGGTCTCTCGTCAGTCTGCTCTAGCACATATTGTCGCAACTCTTTGTTAGATGGTGGGGTACCGTTCCAGTGGAAGCTAGATCCTGAAGTTACTACATCCTTATAGATGATTGTGCAGATCTTGCGCTGGATGCGACCAAAGTTTTGTCTGTACTCAGCATCAGACCATTCCACGATGCTGCGAGACCATTTCACAGCAGACATGTATTGCAGACTATGTTGGTCCTTCACGATCTCCGTCATGTGTTGGATGAGGTACCATGCCTCCATTTGGCCGCCTGGCGCCTGCTTGGGGCAGGGAAACTCTGTTCTGTGTCTGAACACATATTTTCCTTTAATTTGTTTCTTCCTGTCGCAGAATCCTTCCCCCTGATGTAGCCATCCATAGCATCATTGAGAACAGACTTGATGAGGGTGTAGTTCTTCTCCTTCATCGTACTCCCGGAGTCGAGATATACTGCGTGCGCGTCTCTCGGGTAGAGCATGATGAGGGTGCCGTATTTGTTTCTGCGCAAAACAGGAGAGTCCATATATATAATCCTCAAAAATTGTATATGCGCGAACTTATGTAAAGATGGGAAATATAACTTACTCAGGAAAGTAGGGCACGAGGGTGATCCTCTTGTTCATATGGTTAGTGAGCAACACTTGTTCGAGGTACTTTGTCGCTTTTGCCCTACCCTTGGGGTTGTTCAAGTACATGTCGTGCATGTAGTAGGGGTCTGCTAGCCCGATGTTTCTGACATTCTCTACGGATAGCTGATGCGCCAAGCTGAGCGTAAACAGACGGACGATTGACGAGTGGAGTGCTTTCATGTGGAACATCCGGAAAATGTCGTCAAATCTAATGATGATCTTGTTTGCGTTGCCTTCAGTGACAAATCCCGCCGTAGATGGCACCTTTGCGACCAAAACCGGCAGCGTTGGATTTTTCTCTTTGAGAAGCACCTCCTCCATATATAGTACACCGTCATGGACGCTACGCATATCACCTGTCAGCAAGGCGACCAACCTCGGCGGAAGCATCGGTTTCCCCATCTCATGGATCTGATGCCAGTCGGTTATGGGTATCCTATCCAATACACGTCCTGTCTGCGGCTTAGACTTGGTCCCCTCCACCGGTTGGCTCATCGATGCAACGGCAGGAGCCTTCTTAGTTCTTTTCCGTGCATACTTGATGTTAGGCTGAGTCTTATGAAATACATCAGCTACCGCCTCTTTGAGGGCATCCTGGCTGATGACTTCTTGCTCGGGGACTGCCGGCTCTTGAGAAGAGAAAAGACGCTTTGTGCATCGATATTTATCCGCCTCCTCCGCTGGCAAGAGAAGTTGATCAAGATCATCCAGGCCGGGCGCCCCTCGTAAGGATCGTCGACGAGGTAGTCATTCGGGTTCTCATCTTCGTCGCCGTCGTGCTGCACGGACTTTGCAGGTGAGAAATCCTTGTGTTGGCTCGGGTGCCCCGACCCCTGGACCGGTGTTGGAGTGTTGGCAGGAGTACTTTCCAAACGAATTAGTGATTTCGGCCAGGTCAATGGCCAAACCAAGCATTGCTCCAGGTTCAACTCGCTGTCGGCTGCGGGTGGTTGGTTCGGAGGATCGAGAGCACCGCAACCAGGGAGCACCCGACTTAATGTCACTCTGAACACGTCCTCGGGCATACGAACGCCGTGGGATACGCGGTTCAGAGGTGTGATGATTTTTCCTTTGGCGACGTCCTTTAACTCGCCGTTCACATTAAGGAGCAATGTGCATCCCGTCTCGTCGGCCTGCGAAACGTCGCGCGATCGTTGTTAGAGACTGATGCCGTCACGAATCAAGTCATAATATATTAAGCAGTGCACGTTGAATTACCGTGAGGGCATTGAGCTCGGACAAGGGGGATGGACCGCTAAGTGTCGGCGGCGGCGTTGATGAGATGTGGCGGGGCGGCGACGGATCTTTGCGACCTTCCGGCTGAGGGTTGGGGGTCGGCTCGTTCCGCGCAGCAGACGCCACGACGGGGGCCGCGTTCTGCGGCGCCACGACGGGGGCCGGGTTCTGCGGCGCCACGACGGGGGCCGCGTTCTGCGGCGCTGGCTGCACAATTTGGGCTACGTTTATCTGCGGGAGCGGCCCTTGTCCTCCACCTAGCATCCACGGCGCTAAGGACTGAGCGACGGTCGAACAGATGGTAGGGAGGAGCTCATTGAGCCTCTCGTTCACAAGCTCGTCGACCGTCTTCTCCGGGCCCTTGTTCCGCTCCTTGCGCTTTTCCCTGGTGTCGGGGTAGTATTGCGCATGCCGATGACCCTTTCCGAGGCCATGCACATGGCTACGATTCGGCTTCTTGTCAAGGGGCACTCCCTTCATCGCGTTAAGCGCCCTAATGAAAGGGGTGTCATACGGGTCCTTGTTCGTCGTCGCCGAGGACCCCGCGTCAGATTGAGATAGGCGTTCTTTTTCTTGTTCCTCGATATACTTATCCTCGAGCAGCTTGACCTTCTCGTTCAACTCAAGATCGCCGGGCTTTTTGGGATCTTCCCTGTAATGGGCCCTGACAAAATTTCTCACCTGCGGGTCGGTGATCTTGTCAAACGGGTTCGGCCCTTCTCTCTTCGAATCCTCCTTGGCCCATACTTTCTGCTTCCCAAGGTAACCCCGGCTTCCGAGATTGTGAGGGCCAATGTTCTTTTTTCGCTGTTCTTTCCCCCATTTAGTCAGCGCAATCCTTTCCGGTTTGAGTTCGTCGATCTTGAATTGGGCCAAGTCTTCCTCGGAAATGGAGGGCCACATCTTATGGATCTCATCAAAATCCTTACCCTTCGCAAGCATCTGCCGCAAACTGGATCTCCAAGTCGTAAACGCTTTGGCGAACTTGTTCAGTGCTAAGGAGTTGACCAGATTCTTCTTCAGGTCCTGGTTGTCGTAAGGATCCGGGAATTTATACCTTGTGTGCAGCTTCTCAATCAGCAGGGCGGCATGAGCCGTGTTTTCTTTAGCTTTGATGTGCTCCATGTTAACGTTGCCGAAGTCTCGAGCTATGCAGCCTATCTGGTTTCCATAGCCCTTGGCATAACTCTCCGGCTCGATGGGAGCACCGCTGGGGTCCACTTCCGTGAACTCTTCCCGCATGGTGGCGAGCATGTTGTGTCGCCTCTCTTTGCGCCTAGCCGCCGCCTCGCTACCGGAGGCGGTATCCCCGGTGCCACTACCGGTTTGATCACCTTCTGCGCCCGATGTATCGTTGTGTCGCTCTAGCTCCTGGCGAACGGTTTCGTCCATCTCGTCGTCTGCATCGTCGCCCTCCATCTCTAGATCCGGGTGCGGATCTACGGGTCCGCCTCCGGCGCTTAGCATAGAAAGCCACGCATCGTCGTTGTCTCCGCCGTGTCCGAGACCAGAACCACCCGCCTCGTCGTTGTGAGCCATATCTAAGGAAGGAGAGAAAACCCGAAATAAGTTCAACAAATCCTACAATTTAGACGATGTACCCCATATGAGTCCAAATTTCTCGGGCACTCTAAGTTGTGATATTTTTAGCAAAGATCATGCCAAAATTCACGGAAAATTTCGGCATGACCTTTGCTAAAAATATCACAAATGGAGTACCCAAATTTGCCGGAACGGAAATTAATCAACATTCCAGCAAAATTGGGACTCACGTGGGGTACCTGCACATAAAATCCCACCCCTCATATAATAGATCCCACCCCTCATATTATCATCGTCATCCACACGAAGGTGGGCACATATCCACACGACCACACACCATCTCCACCATCCATACACCACCATCCATCACCACCACCATCCATCACCACCATCCATACACCATCCATCACCACCAACCATCACCAACCACCAAAAACAATTGTGACATAACATGGGCACAAAACTATGATTTATGTTAAGATATATAAGCACATGGGCACAAAACAGAATGAATTAGCTACAGGTTCAGTTGTAAATCAGTAGCAAACAAATAATAGCTACAGGTTCAGTTGTAAATCAGCATGTGTTTCACATTATAAATTAGCATTCTAAATTAGCATATAAACTTCTTATGCATTCTGTTTGAAATTAGCATCCTATGACCTAATTAACAACTCATTGAAGATGATAATGTAGGAAGAGCAAAGCTAAAAAAAAGGAGAGGATTAGTTTGGTGGGCTGCAGGGAGAGCAAAGATAATGATAATGCATCCTATGAACTAATTAACAACTCATTGAAATTTCTGTTAACTCTCTGTATAAAATTTCTGGGTACACACAAGATCAAATCAAAATGAATAAAAAAATGTTTCCGTAACATGTCATTAGACAAACAGATGAACAAGCAACAGCAACAATTCCAGTAAATTAACAAGTGTTTTTTATGGCATACTACTGATGTTGTCATTACCTTGTTTTAGTTAATCAGGGGAGATAGCTTAGCCTAGCATGCTTAACTAATAATTCAGACACGGGAAGACTAGTTGTAACAAGTGCCTACCAATTAATGGCTGTAATTTCTTTCTCTTAAGCTTTTGTAGGTGCTGCATTGATTATTGAGGCAACCATTTCGTTGGTTCAACTGTGTGACAGGATCAGTAGTAGTAAAACCCACAAGGAACCAAAAGGAGATCAAAGACAGTGCTGTTGTAGCACATGGATTCAAACACAAGGAAGATCACCAAACCGAAAAGTAAAACCTTTACTCCTTAATTTGGTTCCTCTCTACATTGTCATGCCTGCCACTTCAACTTGCCTTCCTAGGCCGCTCTCAGAATTCAGAAACTACCACTGCTTCCTTTCTATAGCCAGGGCATGCAACCAGGAGTTGATCACACAACCCCTATCCAAACGCAAAAAGATACACACCCAGTAACCACACTATATATGACTGGACATGGGGCAGCTAATTTCTTATCAGAACACGGAAAAAAGCACACAACCAACAGATCAAGCGCATTATCGAAATTCAGTTTCGTCAGTTAAAGTCTTAGGGAAATTCAGTTTCGTCAGTTAAAGTCCTAGCTACATGGATCCAAATAACTAACTAAGCATATGGATATGCAAACCAAAAATAGAAAAATTTAGCAACAGAGAACTCGTTACCTCGTTCAGGATTTCTGTCGAACACCTTCGAGGCAGCGGAGGGGGCAGTGCTCGGGGCAGCAGCGAGGCCGAGGAGGTGGAGGGGAGGGCAGAGAGGGAAGGGGAGAGGGATCGATGGCGTGGCCGGAGAGGGAGGGAGGGGCGCGTGCGCGGTGGCCGGAGAGGGAGGGGCGCGTGCGCGCGGTGGCCGGGCAGAGAGGGAAGGGGAGAGGGATGGAGTGGCAGTGGGCGGGGGAGAGTGGGGCAGTGGGGGTGGGAGAGAGGGAGGGCGTCGCCGGTGAGAGTGGAGAGGGCGCTGCTGCTGCGCGGTGGTCGCCGGACGAAGAGGGCGTCGCCGGAGAGTGGAGAGGGCGCGCGCGTGTGTGTCTGTGTACTCTCGCTCGATCGAGAAAAACGGCTAAGTCCCGCGCGGCCCTGTGTAGCCAACTGTGGGGATCACCGCTGGCGAACTTTTCTGCTGGTTCGCCAGCGCTAAAACACCGCTGGCGAACATGGCTTCGTTCGCCAGCGCTATGCCCATACCGCTGGCGAACTATTATTTGTTCGCCAGCGCTACCTTTTTTTTTGAATTTATTTATTGTATTATTTTTTATTAGTTTTTCTTTGACAAACATTACTGTTTTTAAGTTATTCAAAGACATTTAATTTATAATAATTCAAACACATTTATGTGTTCTATTGTTTTTCGTTGTTTCCTTCTTGTTTAATTTCTATTTGGTTTCCTTTATGTTTCAAATAATATAATTCCACACATTTGAAATAAAGAACAAGGTACATTAAATTTATAATAAGTGCACATCGATATCAGACTAGTTGATCCATGCATATACATAGTTTCGTCGCATACAATTGGCAGAAAAATATATACATAGTTTCTCATCAGTGTTTGATTTTTTTGCCTTTTTTGGTCGAAGTTGCATAATTTAACCCCACATTATGACTTCTTCTTCTGAATGGAAGACCATGCCTAGGTAGCGTAGTTCTGCTTCTTCTTGTTGTGTATGTTGCATGACTATCATCATCATCTTCTTGATCATCGTCAATATTTGGGTCGCCGAACGTGTCGAACTCGTCCTCGTCAACGACTCCATCCATTCCGATGATATTTCTTTTCCCTCTCCTCACGACAACACGGCTAGGCCTTGCGGGGTCTGTTATGAAGAAGCATTGTGACACATGCTTAGCCAATACCCATGGCTCATTTTGCGCTGTGACATTCGCGCTTGATGAGGTTCCAGCTTCGGGAATAACCATGGTTGTAAAGTATTGGTCTTCTTTCCTGACGGTCGACATCCTAGCCCATCTGACGCGGAACATAGGCACCTTCTCTCCAGAGTAGTTAAGCTCCCATATCTCCTCGATCCTTCCGTAGTATCTTAACTTTTTGTCACCGGTGTAGGATTCCATCGTTACCCCTGAGTTTTGATAATCGGAAGTTTTGTCTTTCTCCTCTGTGTAGAAAGTGAACCCGTTGATATCATATGCTTGAAACGTCGCTAGGTTGGGAGCTGGGCCATGTGCCAAGGCGTACAAAAGTTTATTTTTCGCACAATCCCTTGGCGGTGGATTAGCGACGATCACATCTTTAAACCAACGCAAGAAAGTGGAGTTATGCTCTCTGATTATTTCTCCTTCGGTCCTCCGCTTGCCTTGTTCACTGTACTTTTTCATAATCGAGCTCTTGTGTTTTTCCACCCAAGTATCGACCATGTCAATGTGTTGGAGAGCTACTAAGTTTGCCCTGTTAAAGTCGGTGCGTCGACAAGCCCGATCCACATGCACTTCTCTACGTCCATTTTTGTGACCTACTCCATCGAGCTTGCCAATGTGCTTGTTTCTGGGCAGACCAACTGGGTCCTCCACGTCCATATGATTCGTGCAGAAAGAGATGCACTCTTCGGTGAGAAAGCCCTGAACGATGCTTCCGTCCGGACGAGCTCTGTTGCGAACATATCCTTTGATGACCCCATTCATCCTTTCAAACGGCATCATGTTGTGCAGGAACAACGGCCCGAGATGGATGATATCGTCCACGATATGGACCAACAGATGAACACATATGTCAAAGAATGATGGTGGAAAGTACATCTCAAGCTCGCATAGTATCACGACAATCTCTTCCTGCAGCCTTGAGATCTGCTTCCCCGTGATCGACTTTCGAGATATAACGTCGAAGAAGTTACAGAGGCCAAACAGGGTTTCCCGGACGTGTTTGTCCATTATTCCGCGGATCGCAACCGGAAGTATCTGCGTCATCATCACGTAACAGTCATGAGACTTCATCCCGCTAAACTTTTGTTTCTGCGCGTCGAGGAATCTGCTTATTAGCCCTGAGTAACCGCTAGGGACTTTGACTCCGAGAAGGCACATCATCAATTTTGTGATCTCGTCCGGACTAAGAGTGAAGCAGGAGGGGGGGCAGTAATAGTCATTCCTCTTAATAACCCTTTTGGCCTTGCGACCATCCGTCTCCTCATCACACGATTGATCGCCGTCGTCATCATCCGGGCGTCCCCCCTGAAGATCTACCCTAATACCAAAATATTTCAGGTCGTTTCTTGCTTTCACCCCGTCTTTGGTCCTCTCCGGCATGTTGAGCAGCGTGCCAAACAAACTTTCAAACACATTCTTCGTGATATGCATCAGATCAAGGCAGTGAGGCGTATCGAGAATGGGCCAGTATGGCAAGTCCCAAAACACCGACCTCGTCTTCCATACATCCAGAAGCGGTTTTGGCGCCTTTTGCTTCTTTCCCGGCTCTGGGCATTCCTTCCAATCATTCAGCAAATTGTAGATTTCTTCGCCGCACCTCTTACGTGGAGGTCCACGGAGCTCATCCTCACCGTTAAAAAGGTCTCCTCGTCTTCTCCACGGGTCTTTGTTGGGTAGCCACCTTCGATGGCCAACGAAAACTGTTTTCGAAGACCCAGGATCTTTCGGAAGTTGCATAAACGTGGGGTCATCCATGCACCTCACGCAACCGTTATGTCCGTGGCACACCTGGCCCGCCACATATCCGTAGCCTAGTAGGTCGTGAACCGTACAGAGTAAGACAGCTCTCATTGGGAAATATTGTTCACCGAAGGCGTCCCATGTGTTCACCCCTTCCTCGGCCCATAGCGTTTCCAGCTCATCTTTAAGCAGCTTCAGGTATAGATTTATGTCGTTGCCTGGTTGTTTCGGCCCTTGAATTAGCATACTCATGTGAATATACTTCCTCTTCATGCACAACCAGGGAGGGATGTTGTACATCCATACAAACACGGGCCAGGTGCTATGGGTGCTGCTCTGGTTGCCAAACGGATTGAGTCCGTCGGTGCTCACACCCAACCTGATGTTCCTTGCCTCCGCCCCGAACGTTGGATATTCACAGTCAATTGCTTTCCATTGACTTGCATCTGAAGGATGTGTCAGAATTACTTTTTCACTTCGATTTGGATCTTTCAAAACTTTATTCCTCCTTTTCGCGTGCCAGCGCATGAGCTCTGCTTCCTTGCGGTCCGCGAAATACCGTTGCAGACGGGGAATGAGCGGAAAGTACCACACAACTTTCCGAGGAGCTTTCTTCTTCCCTTTCTTGTATCGAGCGGCGCTGCAAACTGGACAAATGGTTTTGTTCGCGTCCTCTTTCCGATAAATGTAGCAATCGTTGATGCACACATGGTATTTTTCGTGAGGTAAATCAAAGGGGCACACGACTTTCTTGGCCTCGTCGCAACTTTTAGGACAAGTGTTGCCCTCTGGAAGGACATCGTGCCAGTATTGCAGGCTTGCATCGACGCTTATGTCGCTCCATTTGTATCTCGCCTTCATCTGCAGAACATCGAGGGCCACTCTCAGGCGGGACTCTCCCGGACCGCAGCCTGCATACAACGGTGTCTTCGAGTCTATCTCTAGTTGCGCCAGCTTCGATTGCTCTCTAGCAGCAGATATCGAGTTAGTCGTCTTTCTCAAGAGCAGTTCTTTCAGATGAGGGTCACGCACAACTTCCGTTAGGGGTGTCCCTGTGTCCTCGTGATCTTCTTCCACGTCTTGTTCAACATCTTCTCCATGATCATGTGCTGGGTCATAAGGCTGATCTTGGTCCTGCTGTAGTTGGTCCTGCTGTAGTTCTATTCGATCGTTGCTATTGTCCTGTTGCACATCATTTCCTACCGCCGCCGCCCCATGGACTTCATCATCTTCATCATCACTTACCCACTGACTGTTATACCCATCCATGAAACCATACCTTAGGAGGTGACTGAGCAAGTCTCCGGTAAAGGGATTGAGCAAGCCCCCTAGTTTGCACTTTCGACATGGACATCGTATCTCCTTGCGGCCATTTTGTAACATGTCTTCTGTCGCGTGTCTCAAGTAACTATTCACGACACGTTCACTCTTAACGACCACCATTATATGTCGCCTGCACGAGAGCGCGCGCCGATATAATTAATATTAGAACCAAACAAATATATATATATATTGCGATATTCACGGAAAAAAATCGGCATGACCTTCCTACAAATTGGAGGTTAGAGGAGTGCCAAACTATGCCGAGACGGAAATGAATCAACATTCCGGCGATAGTTGGCTACTCAATTTCATTCCACAACAAATTGCGCACACATGCATTTATCGTCTCCATCACACGACCATTGTTGAATCCGGTGAAATTTCACACATATTGCATATCGCGTGTATCCGGAAAATTTATATACAAACTCATTTAATTATATATTATCATTCATCACACCTCAAATGAATAGATGCCCACACGATGATATCCGGAGAAATTTGGAGCTTTGGAGAGAAAGGGGTTAATTCTAGATCTAGATGGCTAGGGAGGGAAAATTTGGGGTAGAAATGATGTTAGGAGGGAGATAAACATATATATACCAACTAAAATAAATTTAGTTGGTTCAAAATAAGGTAGGAGGGTGAAGAAATTGGCATAATTTCGAGCTAGAGAGAGAAGAGGGAACAAGGTGAAGAAGAGAGTGGAGGGGAAAGTGGGTAGGTGGGGGTGCCACTTTGTGGCAATATCTGCGGACTACCGCTGGCGAACAGATGCTTCTGTTCGCCAGCGCTAAGATGCGTGCTGGGCCCACATCTTAGCGCTGGCGAACAGAAGCATCTGTTCGCCAGCGGTTGTGGGAGTAGCGCTGGCGAACAATACAGGCCGTTCGCCAGCGGTAAAATAAGGCAGCGGCGCTACCATTTCAAACCGCGCGCAGGTGGGGCCCAGGCATACCGCTGGCGAACAAGGGTGGTAGTTCGCCAGCGGTAGTGCTGGCGAACAGGCATAGTTGTTCGCCAGCACTATTAGCGCTGGGCAACAGCCATTCTGGTTCGCCAGCGGTATGGTGGTGGCTATAAGCCATTCCCTACTAGTGATGGGTTCCGCCCACCCATACTTGAGGATTGTTCTGTTCATGTTCTCCATAACTCCAACATCAAATGCAATACCATTAGGGGTTTGTAATTTGACAGTTCCTGGTATCTTTCCTCCAAAATAGTTCAGAAACCACTCTGGTATGACCTGTAGCACGCAGGAACAGGTGAAAAACAAAAGAGAATGAGGCAGTGAAAATACTCGGACAAACTTGAGGAAACCCCAAAAAAGAAGATTTTATAGTAACTCACCAGGCTATGCATGAAAATGTCCAAAACCCTGTACACGCGTTTTAGGGGGCGAAAACATAAGGGGTCTGTTAGACATGCTCTTAGGGGGCGAAAACATATAAGGGGTCCGTTAGACATGCTCTTAGAAATTTAAGAATGCTAGAAATGTTATCGTATGTTTAAATATTATTATGCATGTGCAATTTTAATGAATTGGATCTGAAATATATACTTACTCTTTTTGTACAGTATGGAGCCAAGAGACGAAGATGCCGAAAATATGATCGAGGGTTTAATCCGCGGGCCCGACGTAGAGCCCGATGTGAGCCAGTGGATGAACGACTCCGGTGAGGGAGATCCGGTGCTCACCAGGGAGACGACTCCGATGAGGGAGAAGCCGACGGCTCCGATATGGGAGCAGCCGACGGCTCCGGTGGAACCATACAAATTACAAACACCGGCTCCGAGGTGCATATATATATATGTTAATTAATGAAGCATCCGTTGTCTATATACATGTATTAACAGTCTTTATATTTTTAGCCATCCGGTTCAAATATATCAACCGGAAAAAAGACTAAACGAGGCGCAACAAAGAAGTTGAAAGATACAGAAAGATACAGGATCGACCACGATCACAGCAGACGGCGCACCCGAGCTTCCCGCTGATGTTGCCCAAAAATTTGTGAAGCAATGCGGAGTGCTAGTTAGAGATCACATCCCGATCACTGTTAATGAGTGGAATGAGCCAAAAGATCCGCGGAAACAAGGAATTTCATATGTCGGCAAAATAGCCAAAGATCATCTTTTCTCAAAGATTTTGGCTAATTTCAACTTACCCGTGCCGGAGGTGGACGAGAATGAAGCGGATGTGACTGAGGCCGATGTTACTAGAATGAAACATGAGATACGGGAAAAGGTCAAAGCGTGGACCCTAAAAAAGATGGCCGAGCAATTCAAAAACTGGAAGAAAAGATTGAACCTTGATTATGTTAAGAAGGACAAGACTCCTGATTTCACTCAAGGGTATGAGAAAATAAAACCCGTATGGGCAGACTTTGTGAAGTACAAGCTGGCAGAGAATGAACTGGAAAGGACGAAAACAAATGAGAAAAACGCCGGCAAAAAGGTATATCACCATGTTATGGGGCAAGGTGGCTACAAGGGTTCTAGTCCCAAGTGGGAGACATGGGAGAACAACCTGATTCAGCAGGGGATCACTCCCGAGCCGTTCTTGTGGGTCGAGCGGACAAGGTCATGGTTCTACGGGCATGGGGGCAGGTTGGACGCCAAAGGAAAAGCAATATATAACCTAAGGCATAAAAAGAGTCATCCTCTACCCATAGAGAAGCTGAGAGACGCAATAAAGGACGTTAAAGATGGGAAGTTCGTGCCAGATAGAGGGAATAAGGAACACGGAGGGCGTACACGAGGCACAAAAGGCACTCCTCCGTGGAGTGTTGCGTTCGACTCCACCAAAAAGTTATACCCAGATAGAAGCCGTCAACGTAAAAAGGACAAGGAGGCAGCTGAAGCAGAGAATCAGGCAAACTGGAGGCGTCAACTTGAAGAAATGGTAAAGCTGACACAGGATGTAGCAAAGAAGCAGCAAGACCAAATTAACACACTTAGCCAGCAGATAGTGTCTACCGGCGCATCAGTACACATGCTAGAAGTTGAAGCTGAGGCTCCCGACGCCGCACATTCTCATCGCAAAAGCAGCGTTGCGTCCACGCAGCTACCGGATGATGATGCACCACCGATGATTTACCCGGTGGACGAGATCACGAAAATGACATCCTGTGAGCTCCACGTGAAGGTCGTCAATATAACCATCAAGGCGGCGGCCGGATATGTCTTACCGATTGGCAACGAACCAACTCACCATTGTCTCCCGGTTCCACGGGGCTACGCTGTTGTTGGGGTCGATGAAGTTGCCAACGGATTCGAGCGGGTAAAGCTTGATTTTCCTGAAGGTGAAGACGAAGAGTTGACTGAACTCGGAGAAGCCAAGAACTCGACCGTTCTATGGCTAAAGGAATGCATTGTGCTCACAAATCAGACGACAAAGCCATCGAATTCTCGCATTTCTCCAGCGCAAAAGTCTCCAGCGCGGTCGTCTTCGCAACGCATGCCGTCTCCGGCGCGGTCGCCTACGCCGTGCACGTCTCCAGCGCGGTCGCCTACGCCGCCGCGTCAGCCCTCTCCGCCCACTAAGTTTCTGCCGAAACGTAAAAAATCACCGAAACGTCAACGGTCACCCCTCCCGAAGGTACCAAAAGAGGTACCCAAGTTACCTTACGACTATACTCCCGAGGAAACCCAGAAAATCGCAAAGGACGAATACGATGCGTGGAAATCAAAGCGGAAGGAGAAGCAAAAGCCAGATTTCCCTGAGACCGAAGAAGAGATAGAACGAGCTTGGAAAATGGTGAAGACTCTTCATCAACCCGAGCCGAGTCTGTCATCTGACTATGACCGCTCTATTCTGAAGTCACACCAGGAAATGGTGCGGTCAACGAAGAGTAGTAGCGCAAGCGGGGGGGAAATCAGTTGCTCAACTCGGAGAGCAGAAAAAACAATCCACGTCCCCGCTCAAAGTGATTTCCAATACCCAGGTGGGGCCGAGCACTAATATTGCTGATGAGGATATTGATCCGGAGTTTATAACACTGTACGCAGACAAGGCAGCTGATGCGGGTTTGTCCATTGCTGAGTATATGCAAACAGTGAACTACTTCCCCGCAGCTGAATGTGCGTACAAATACGAGTCCGGGCAGCCTCTTGTCAAACCCGAGGAGATAAAGAATCTACCAACGAAAATGCGAAGAGTGCATAATTGGTATATGCAAGCCGCTAATGAATCTGAGGACTGGCTATGTCTCAGCGTTAAGGACGAGCACTATGGAACTGGAAATGGAATGGTTATGATTCAATTTGAGGAATTGTTTCAGTTATACCAGCAGCAGGCCCTCGACAAATCTATCCTTAGTGCCTATTGTCTGTAAGCACTTATTTCTCTAGCTCACCTCATTCAATTGCATATATATTCATATATATATATATAGTACACTCATATATTATAATTGCAGAATGAAGATTCTCGAATGCAAAAGAGATGGAATCTATGATATTGGGTTCATTGATCCAAATATTATTTATGAAAATATTCTTCGGCAATCTCCCAAGGATACAGAAAATAATATTCTGAGGGCAATAATATTTAACCAACACCGACGGGAAATACTATTTCCTTACAACTTCAAGTAAGTATGTTACTCTGTTGTAAACATTCTGTTTTCTTTACTCGATGTTCATTGTATAATTGATGAGTTCTGCGTGCGCAGCTTCCACTATATTCTGCTAATCTTCCAAATTGACAAAGGAAAAGTAATTGTAATGGACTCAAAACGTAAACCCCTCTCAATGTGGGCTGACATGCAGGAAATGATCCAGCGGTAATTTCAATCTTTATTAATTTCAGTATTTATATATTGCAATATATCGACTACTTTGTTTCATTTTCGGATATCAAGTAATTACTAACTCTTTTTATTCTTTTTCTTTCTCGGGTAGGGTTTGGAAGAGGTTCATAAGGAAGTATCCCGGTGAATGGGAAAAACAACTTACATTTGATGTTGTGCAAGTAAGTACTATCTAGATTCGTGCCCATCTCCATTATCATGCCTGGTTGATTATTATTTTGATTGAAACAATCTTCTCGTATAGTGCCTGCAACAAGGAGACGGGAATAACTTGTGTGGATACTACGTTTGCGAGTTCATTCGTCAGACCACATCTCCCAAGGGCAGAAATTTAAAACAACTTCATGTACGTTAATCGTCAATTCTTCTTATTACTATCTATTTTAGTTACTTAGCTTCATATATTTTAGTGACCACTCTTCTTTATATTAGATCGAACGGCTTCGGGACGGTCTTCTACCTAGGGACCGCATACGAGCAATTCAGGAGGAAATTGCGGGCTTCTTAGATGCAGAGGTCATAAACGTACATGGAGAGTACCATGCCTCCGGTTGGAACTAAGTTTGATTTTGTAATACACTCCATCGGTCATGTAATATGATCGATATACTTTGCTTCTGTAATATAAGTGTTTCTTATTCTGCTTTATATACTTATTCACTCGTGCGATCCGGGGGCTCGGTGGAGGGTACTCTTCTCGAGGTCCGGGGAGGGGCCGCCAGGAGGTCTCGGGGACCAAAAAAACGGAAATTGTAAAGCCCTGCCGCGGCAGAGAAAAGGGCAAAAGCCCTGCCGCGGCAGAAGGGGCATGCATCCCGGGTCGTATTCAGAACCGGGACTAATAGCCCTGGCCAGGTTCCAGCGCTCGGGCCACGTGGTCAGCCCCATTTGTCCCGGGTCCTGCCACAACCGGGACCAATGGGGAGGGGTATTTGTCCCGGATGCCCCGTCCCGGTTGCACAACCGGGACAAAAGGGGGCCTACGAACCGGGACTAAAGCCCCTGTTTCCACTAGTGAAAATCGCCAACTTGGAACACGAGGTCTGCAGGAAAATTGGTGCGGAGTTCTGTTTATGGAAAGCGGCAAAACTGTGGGGTGTCGCGAGGGAGTAGTTCTTGTAATTTCATGTACGTGTGTGGATGGGTGCTCTAGAGCCCTGCTAGTCCCGTTGCCTGTATCAACTTTCTCTATCTTAATAAAGAAGGCACGCATACCTTATGCGTGTTCTTGAAAAAGAAAGTTAATGATGAGAACTATATACACGGATCTTAGAGAACCCGATTAGATAAATAAAAAACCATGGCAAACTCGAGAATAAATATCTTCTTTCATGTTTCATGATGTAAAATTGCTTGAGTTTGGAAACATGGTTGTTTACGCATGGTCGGCTTTGCACCAACTATTTTTTTAAAAAAATATCATGAATCTGGCCCAAATAATCGAAGAAAAACCACATGAATAAACAGAAAAAATCCTTGAAGGATTAGTTTTAGCTAGGTCATACAGACAAATATGCATCCAGAAAGCTTAACTGCAGTCTTCATTTATTTATTGACCGATCGATCGAGCTAATTACAGAACACAAAGCAAGGCTGGGCACACAAAGTCAAACAGATAGAAACAGATGAAAACATAGAGCAAGCTAACCAACAAACATGAGCATAGGCAAGCACATCTAGCTAGCTTTGCTCCATCGATCGACCCCTTAGAGCATCTCCAACAGTCGCTGCAGCCGTCGCAGGAAAAACGCGCGGCGCGCGAAAATCGTCCGGCGGGCTGGCCGCTGCGCACAACAAATACCGACCCGTGTCCAGCGCGCTGAACAGCCACGCCCTCTTCACGCGTCCTCTCCTCTCCCGCGCTCTTCCTGAACCTTCCGCACCGCCGCGTCGCCGCCAACGCCACCGCCATGCCTCCGAGGAGGAACAGCGCCACCGGATACCGCAGCGTCCGAGCGCGGCCATACGGGACGTTCTCCGCGGAGATCCGTTCCGGGAACGACCACATCCCCCTCGGCTCGTTTGCGACGGCGGCGGAGGCCGCCCGCTCCTGGCACGCGGCGGCCTGGCGGTTCAACCGCCCACAGACGGTGATGAACTTCACCGACCGCCGCAACCTCCGGGAAGCGGAGGCTAGGGTGCCGACGCCGCAAATTGCCACCTCTGCCACCGCGCGTTTCAGGGCCTCGTACCCGCCAGGGACGAGCTCGTCATACTCGAGTACTACCGCAACAATCCGGAGGAGGAGCGTGCCGAGGAAGAGTTATGGGCGACCCGCGCGGCTGAGCGGACGGAGCGCCGCCTCGAGCGCCACCTCGTGTTAGAGGCTGGCCGTGAAGCGAGGTTGAAGGCCGCCATGCCGACCATGCTGGCGAAGTATGGGCCTCCAACGATCTGAGCTGGGTGTCGGATATATACCAAATAGGGGTATAGAAGATGGTAGACAAAGTGCCGGATTACCAGGGTGGCCTAAGTGGTAGTGGGCTTAGGTCCATTAGGCGGCCCAGTAACCCGACGCACAGAAGCCGGATTCTAGAAGAACCTGGATCACGACCCATGTGATCTGGCTTGGAGGAGAAGACGGATTCCTTGCTTTCCAAGTTACAAGTTACCGTAGTCTTCTAGGTTTCCTATTCTGTAAGCCCTAATCTGGCTGTTATATAAAGCCGGACGGGAGATAGATTAAAAGAGAGACCAACGAAGAACAGAGAAGCTCTACGCCAACTCGCCGAGAAGCTTATCCTCGTCGAGTAGTTTAGATCCAAACCTCACATTGTAACCTTGTTTACAGGCTTTAGTCCTGATTAGTGAGAAGTGCAGGAGTAGGCACGTCGTACTGTCGCGACGTACCGAACCTGGGTAAATCCTGTGTTCACTGTCCACCACGCGATCCCGTTACCCCACGTCTCTACCGTAGTCTCATGGCACCCCCGTCTATGAAAACTACTACGATGTCTCGACAGTTGGCGCCCACCGTGGGGCAAACGACGTTAGGCGTGAAGTTCCGATCTGGGATACTAGGAGGAATTGGAAGATCAATCACTGTCGGAAGCCTGGAGTTCGACGATGACGTCGGACGCTTCCTCGACAACGGATCCTACATACCGGCGCAAAACCACTTGGTAAGTGCCTGCGTGTTACCGATGGGGATCTGCTAACATCTTCATCGGACTAACTGCAGAAGCAATGGGGTTTTGCGGTGGAAGCAAATTTATCCCACCCGCCCTATACCCAGTCGAAGATGACTATGATGCCGGATTCTGCTCAGATCACCGACAAAAAAGTGATACACACTTTATCGGCATGGTGCAATCCGAAATCGCCGAAAACACGGATGACGGAAATCCCGTGCAAGAGGCAGACAATAACACACCCGTCACAGAGGCGGAAGATCCGACATCCGTCAACAAGACGATGAACTCGGAAGCAGAATCCGTGCTTGCCGCCATTGAGGCGAGATTGGAGTCGGAAACCGGATCGGATAACTTCGACTCCGAAGATGAAGATGAGGACGCCTTCGTAAGAAAGGTTAAATCTTTTCAAGAAGGATTCCACGAAGTACTAATGGCAAAACCGGCTGAGACCGCGAATGCCGACAGTCAGGAAAGTCCTAAAAACCCTCCGCCAGAGGAAGAGAGAGAAGACGGAGAAACTTCTCCAATATTCCCCAATGTCAAGGAGATGACAGAAGATGAACCTGTCAAAAAACCTCCCTCTTCCAAGAAAAAGCACCGTGCTGCTAAGAAACTCCAATACAAAATCCGGAAGAAAAAATCAGCTGATCTCGCTGATGAAAACCTGGAAGTAGGAGATGCTAGCAGGACGAAGCCTGCGGAGAAGAAATCCAAAGAAATCACTGCTCCGCCAATGACGGAACAGGAAGAGCAAGAGCTATTACAAACACCAGTGGGACCAGATGAACCCCCTGAGATGCTGGAAGCCAGGAGACAAGCTTTCCAACGGCAACAGCAACATCTACTCAGATCTCGGCAACATCTCCAACAAACCCATAATGACATCAAGGTCATGAAGGACGAAATAGAAGAGTACGAGAGAAAGAATAGATCCGCGTTAAAACCTACTAGGTTACCCGGAATCGCAGGACCGGAAGAACTGCCGCCAAAAGAAAGATTCCATAACCCATCTTGGCAAAAGCAGGTAAACGGCAAAGATGCCAGGGGCGAGCCAATATACAAGACCGCGGCAGAAAACGTGGAAGCAGCGTTCGCCATCCTTAACAACGATCTGTACTCCAACGGGGAAAAACTCCAAGGGGTGTATGCTTTCCTAGGAAAAGCATTGCAACAACAACAGCGCGCCCAAGAGCGATCAGGGAGGCTGCACGATAACTCTGCCCTATGCAAAACAGCTACTTGCGCTGCTGGAGCACCTGGACCGGAAGAACCCGGGGATTCAGACAATTCAAAGGATAAAAAAGGTGATGCAAGAAAAGACAAGAAAAACCCCGACAACCGAGATGCAGCGTCTAGGACCGGATCCCATCCCCCGAAAGATGGGCACAAACCCCACGATCGGGAAGACAAACACCGGAATGACGGCAAAATAATGCCACCTCCGAGAAACCCAGCTGAGAAAGCCGGAAGATATGATATACCTCACAGACGTGAGAGATCTCGGACACCTCCTAAGGATAAAGAAAGGCACAGGAGTAGAACTCCGCCTAATCCAAAAGGGCGTGACCATGGAAGAGATAGAAATAATCCCGGAAAAGCGCGTTCGCGCAACAATGGAAGAGAAAGGAGCAGATCCCCATCTGTCCATTCAGCCGGAAGATATTCTGCACACATTGATAGAGCAGAAAAGGATGATCTATACTTTGGTCCTAAGTGTTTTACTGACAGGATCCGAAGAATAACCCTGCATTCTGGCTTTGCCAAGGTCGGTCCAACGTACCAGAAATACACCGGCAGCACAAACCCGGATACCTGGCTCTCGGATTACTATACAGCCGTCCAGATCAACAATGGGACAGACCTGGAAGCTGTCAAGTTTCTTCCCCTAATGTTGCTGGACGGAGCCAGAGATTGGATCAATGGATTACCATCAAGAACAGTCGACAGCTGGGATGATATGGCTAGAGTATTCACTCAGCATTTCCGGGGAACGTACAAACGCCCGAACAGCATCAACCAGCTAAACCGTTGCACCCAATTCGAGGATGAACCATACGTGGATTTCATTTCCAGATGGACAGCAACGAAGTATAGTTGCTCTGGAGTGACGTACAAGCAATGCATGCTTTCGTCAATGTCCTAAAACCTGGACTCGTACCGTTCATGGTTGGTTCCAAAAAGCACAAAGATCTCAGATCTATGCTTACAACCGCCAATGAGCACGCCGCAGCCGAAGAGGACATCAGAGCAAGAGGAGGCCATATCGAATCACTGATACTTGCCAAGAAAACCCCTCGTTCTGACAAAAAAGGAACTCCAGAAACAACGACGAAACCCAAAGAGGTCAACATAGCCTTTGGAGGAGAAAAGGGGAATAAGTGGAAAGGACGCAACCCAGATCCAATCAACTACACTCCAGAGGAGTGGGAGAGGATTAAGTCGGAACCTTGTGTTCACCACTCGCAATTTGGGAAACCGACCCATACAAACGCGCAATGCCGGCTGAATAAACACATGAAAGGCAATGCAGGATCCGGAAGTAAGGGGAAGGGTTCCAAAAGGAAACCCGCCAAACAAAAGCCAGAAGCTGACAAAGAAGACAGTGAATCGGACACTGACGAAAAAATCCAGGAACAACAGCGAAAGGGCGAAGCCAAATTTCCGAGAGTTGATGGAGAAGCAATGCTAACTTTCCTAGCAACTCCGTCGGCAAAGGTGGCCAAAAGAACACTTCGAGAAATAAACGCGGTTGTTCCGGCAACCCCGAAATTCATGAAGTACTCCAGCACACCGATAATCTGGGATCAGTCTGATCATCCCGGGAATATCCCTGAACCCGGCACACAAGCTCTTGTTGTAAGCCCTATTGTTCAAAACACTAGGCTAAGAAGAGTGCTGATGGATGGAGGATCCAGCATTAATATAATGTACCTGGATACACTGAAGCATCTGAAGATTTCCGAGTCTCAGCTCAACTACAGCAATATACGCTTCCATGGCATTGTTCCTGGCAGGCAAGCACGATCCCTAGGATAAATTTCCCTAGATGTCACATTCGGAGATAAAGATCACTTCCGGCAGGAAAAAGTATCCTTCGAAGTAGTGCCGTTCGAAAGCGTGTATCACGCAATACTCGGACGTCCAGCTTTCGCCAAATTCATGGCAAGATCTTGTTATATCTATAACAAGCTGAAGATGCCAGGACCCAAGGGAGGAGTAATCACCATAGCCGGTGATTTCAAGCTGGCAAACGAGTTGGAGAAGGAAAACGCCCTTTGCGCTCAGAGAGTCATAGCAAAGGAAGAACTGAAGGAATTAGCCAAGGAGGTATCGCCGTCAGAAATGCCGGCAGGAAAAGAAACCCGGAAGCCAACAGACAGCTTCAAGGCGTCCGAGAATACAAGACAGGTAATCCTAGATCCCAAAGATCCGACAAAATTTGTCGTCGTAGGGACTGGGATGACTGACAAATAGGAAGGCGAGCTCATCAAGTTCCTCCGTGAGAACTGGGATATTTTTGCCTGGTGTCCAGCTGACATGCCAGGTGTACCCAGGGAACTTGCTGAGCACCAACTCAAGGTTATTCCTGGATCAAAACCCGTCAAACAAGGTCTCCGTCGATTTGACGGAAGAAGACGAAAGGCTATTGGCAAGGAAATTATCCGGCTTTTAGCAGCGGATTTCATCAAGGAAGTAATCCATACTGACTGGTCCGCAAATCCGGTATTAGTACCGAAGAAAGACACTACCGCTCTCAGAATGTGTATAGATTACACAGGTTTGAACAAGTTGTGTCCAAAAGATAGGTTTGCGCTACCGCGAATCGATCAAATAATAGATGCCACAGCTGGTTCCGAGCTTTTATGCTTTTTGGAAGCATACTCCGGGTACCACCAAATACGCATGAAAAAGGAAGATCAGATCAAGACTTCTTTCATAACCCCGTACGGGACGTACTATTACGTAACCATGCCATTTGGCCTGAAGAACGCTGGTGCAACCTACCAGCGTTGCATGCAACGTTGTTTGCATAGTCAGATTGGCAAAAATGTTCTTGTTTATGTGGACGATATTGCTGTCGTAACCAAGGAAAAAGATACACTCCTTGAGGATTTGCGAGAAACTTTCGAAAACTTGCGCACTTACAAGATGAAGTTGAATCCATCTAAGTGCTTATTCGGGGTTCCCTCAGGAAAACTTCTGGGTTTCATCGTTTCTCACAGAGGAATAGAAGTTAACCCGGAAAAGATCAAGGCAATCTTGAACATCACCAAACCTACGTGCGTCAAAGATGTCCAAAGATTGACGGGTTCTGCCGCAGCCGTCAGCAGATTTATTAGTCGGCTAGGGGATAAAGCCTTACTACTCTACAAGCTGCTGAAAAAATCCGATAGAGTCAAGTGGATTGCGAAAGCCTGGAAACGTCTAGCAAGTTATGTCCCTTTCCGTACTAAGTTCAATTCTATGTAAACATCTTTTGAGATCATGAAATAAAGTTGTCGGAATTCTGGTATCCATGTTTTTACAAGTTTATTACAGTACAAAGCATGGTTCCACCTTCTCTATTTCCCAATGATCTCGCAAAACATTCAATGTTAACCCGAATTGTGCCTGCGGGCTCGGTGTTTAAAAGCTGAATGATTTTTTCAGCCTGTTAACGGCTAAAGGAAACTTGAATCGCCTGCATGCCCAGGTTTCGTTCAAAAAATTCCTTGTTTCTCTAAGTACTATCTGATCGCATATGTGTTGGGTTACTGGAGCTAGTTAGTAAAAATGCCTTTAGCATGATCCATGTTTCCGAGTCTAAACTGATTGGTTACACCCAGTTACTCGGCATGATGATTCATATTGCTACTTGAGCCATTTCAAACACTAAGGACAGTTAAAACATATAAGCCAGAGAACTTAGAAGATAAAGGAATAATAAAATCCGAAAAAAAACTTGCAAAGAATTTTATAATTAGGACTGCAAAAGACGGAGTTTTCATTAATACAAATAGAAGCATTACAATTCGAATTACATTATAAAAGCGCAGTAATGCTCCTATTGTCTATTTTTGCTATCCAGGTTTAAGGAAACCCTTCAAGCATCCGATTCCTCCTCGCTGCTGTCGTCCTGGGGGGCTTCAGGAACTTCTTCCTCCGGGTAATTAATGGAAAGATTCACCATGGAAGCAACCTCGGTAGCGTGGCCTTTGATTGCATCAAAGATCGCATTTCGTTGGGCTTCCGTGTATCCTTGAGGGACACCGGTGGACACGCGCCAGGATTTTGCACCAGGGTAGTGCATACGCATTAAGCCAAGGGCCATGCGTGCACCACCCCGTGCAGCGGAGCGAAGGAAGGATTCCCTGGATTCCGCCACCTCCATGATAGAACCCGGAAGTTTTTCAACTTCCGAGAACTCCCCAGTCTTGGAGGGAAGAAATTTGTTGATCAGTTGCATGCAAGCAACCCTGATCGAAGTCCAGGTATTTTCAAAAACTCGGATTCTTTCAATCCGAGAAAGATCTGCATTATCTCCTGTTTAGTAGCAAAAAACAAACCAAAAAGGTTAAGTACCAAAAAGGAAGAAAAAAAATACAAACTGAATGGTAAACGTATACTTAAACTTACCAACAAGTTTGTCGATTTCGGAGGTTTCCTCCTCACGCAGGCGGAGAGCAGCTTCCATGCCTTCAATGGTGGCCCGGTCTTTCTCTGCTTGAGCGGAAGCCTGGGATTGAGAAACCCCAAGTGCTAAGTTGCTGGCTTCCAGATCTTCTTGCGCTTTCACAAGATCCTTGTGAAGCTCAACATTCTCCTTGCGGAGATATTCGACATTGCCAGAATCTTCAGCTGCTTGCTTAGCCTGAGCCAAAGCATATGAAAAGAAAGGAAAAATCCGTGTTAAATAATATTCCCGGAAAAAATACTTAGACAAATGCCTGAATTGGAAATTTCAGAAGAAAAATGATTACCTGTTGCTTCCGACAGTGCGAGCTGAGATGAAGCCAGCTCCGCCTCTCTCTCCTCAAGAATGGAAAGAAGATTCCTAACTTCCTTGTTCTTGATCGAGAGCTTGTTGAAAACCGCCACGTTAATGGCTTCGACAGTTTGCTAGAACACGGCAAGGAAAAGAATAATTAGAAAGCTTCAAGGTAAAAAGCATGCATTTTATTTAATGCTTGGGGGCTAGAGATACATACCTGGCTCATTCGTTGCAAACCCGCCAAGTTTTCAGTGAACTCCTTTGCGTATTCCGCAAAAAGAGTTCCGGCCATGCTTAGGCCGTCATTGATAAGCTTGAAGTCCTTGTCGAATTTGGGAATTTCTTCGTCAAAAGACCGAGAAGATTTTCCCGCATTCGGAGCCGCCCTTTCCCTCGTGTCAGATTCCGACACAACGGGCTGGCTGGTCTCCAGTGGTTCGGTGGGGGGGGTGGGTGGCAGTGCGCTCTTCCGCCACTGTGGACGATGAGTCCAGAGGAGTGGCAGAAGAAGGATGGGCGCCTCGGCTGGACAAGACCTTGTGTCTTTTCAGCTTCTTCGGCTTAGGTTGGAAGGAGCTAGGCTAAAAAACCAGAAACCCGGAAAACGTTAACTTTCCGAAGACGAAAGAAAAACTTCGACAAGTAACAAAAGAACCCAGAAGAAAGAACCTGGAAGTGGCGACGGGGATTCCGTCAAGATCGATAACTTCCTCAGAGGAAGAAATCTTCTTGCGCTTGCGTCCACCTGTAGCAGCGGTGCGCAGCGCGTCCAGCTCAGCCTCGGAGGCCAACTCCGAGTCTGGAAGATCCGCGAACTGTCGGAAAAACAAATCGGAATCAGAAGCTAGAAAATCCGAGAAAGAATGTTGAAACTATACCCAAATGATTAAAAAATTACCTTGGGAACCGGATTGTCGGCCGTATACATTGGCCGACTCGCTTCGTATTGGTCGCGTGATGCGACCAACTGGTTGATGCGCCGTCGAAGCTCCTTTGTGGGCCAATCTTTGGTGGTTGTCCGCATTGGATCCTTGGCTCCCGTGTATTCGCACAGGAGACGACCACCGTGGTTGGCCAATGGCTGAATCCGTCTATTCAGCCAGCAAAAGACCGTGTCCATGCCGGTCAAAGGTGGAGTGGAGGAGGTGAGCTTGGCGATGCGCCGCTTGATCCTTAGTAGATCAGGCGGCAGAACCTGGACGGCTTCCGTTCCCCAGTTGTCTTGGGGAACTGCGGCAGAGTTCGAGAAAGGAGGAACCCTGATGGCTTCCTTAGGGAAAGGCACATCGGGATGGTAAAAGAAGGAACCCGTCCAAAATTTGACGGATTCCGACGTTTTGATCTTGGGGAACCAATCTTCTCTAAATCTCCGAAGAGTGAAAGAGATGGTTCCGCAAGTCGGGAGTGCGCCCTCTGAAGAGTTCCGCTTAACCCCGAAGCAATACGTCCAAAAGTCTAACCTAGGTTCTACCCTAAGTAACCCTCAAACAAAGCCTGGAAGCCGGCCATGTAGAGGATGGAATTGGGTGGCAGGTTATGGGGCTGGATATTGTAGTGTGAAAGAATTTGGAGGAAGAAGGCGGAAGGTGGAAGCCCCATACCTCGAAGAAGATGAGAGGAGAGGAGAACTCTTTCGCCGTCTTTCGGCGATGGTTCATTCTCGTCCTCGGGAAGCCGCCATTTCCCCTGAAGGACCAGGCCCTCCTTTTCCATGTTTGGAAGGAGAGCCGGTGGAATGCTGCAGGCAATCCAATTGCCTGCAGACTCCGTCTCTTCGTCCGCTCCGGTGGCGGCAGAGGCGGCGGCTTCCGCGGCGGCGAGCTCGTCGCCGAGGAGTTGGATCTTTTCCTCCACCGTTTCAGGGGCAAACGGTGGAGAGGCTGCGGAGCTCGAGCCCGCAACGTCCGCGGCGGTGGAAAGGTTCTCTCCGCCGGCCGCGGAGGCCGCGGTTTTCTCCGGCTCGTCGCCGGCGTGCTTGGGCGACCCAAGTTGTGGATCTAGGTCGCCGATGAGGTCGTCGATGGCGGCGCGAGTAGGCGAGGACGGTGAGGTTTCCATTTCCAGGCGGTGCGATTCGTTTCCGGTGCGTTTGGAGGTGAAGTGCGTTTGAGGCTGTGCTTCGCTCGGGAGCTCGTGCGCGTCAATGGCGAGTGCGGTGAGGAGTGCGGAAGGTTTTCGTTGAGGACGAGGATGGCTATTTATAGCTAAAAATCCGTCAAGATACGTGCCAACGGCTATTTTGACCGTTGGATGTTTGACGCGTGTCACTCGCCGGAAAATCCGGGAAATGAAACGACAGGGAAATAATGGCTATCTCCTCGTTTCCCGTGAGAATCTGTCAGAGATACGTTGCAGGGTTTCCCGCGTGAAACCCAAGCGTCCCTTGCGTCAGCATGACTCAAGCGCTGACGTCAAGAAGAATAAGAAGAATCAAGACTGCTGAATCAAGACTGCTGAAAGCCGGATTTTCAGGATTCCGAGTTTCATGTTACCATCTCTTTCACAAGAAGAATAAGAAGAATCAAGACTGCTGAATCAATATTTCTCGGACAAAGTACATTTGGCGAAAGACGGAGAATCAGAGTTTTAATCCTTCTTGGGGGCTACTGTCGGATATATACCAAATAGGGGTATAGAAGATGGTAGACAAAGTGCCGGATTACCAGGGTGGCCTAAGTGGTAGTGGGCTTAGGTCCATTAGGCGGCCCAGTAACCTGACGCACAGAAGCCGGATTCTAGAAGAACCTGGATCACGACCCGTGTGATCTGGCTTGGAGGAGAAGACGGATTCCTTGCTTTCCAAGTTACAAGTTACCGTAGTCTTCTAGGTTTCCTATTCTGTAAGCCCTAATCTGGCTGTTATATAAAGCCGGACGGGAGATAGATTAAAAGAGAGACCAACGAAGAACAGAGAAGCTCTACGCCAACTCGCCGAGAAGCTTATCCTCGTCGAGTAGTTTAGATCCAAACCTCACATTGTAACCTTGTTTACAGGCTTTAGTCCTGATTAGTGAGAAGTGCAGGAGTAGGCACGTCGTACTGTCCCGACGTACCGAACCTGGGTAAATCCTGTGTTCACTGTCCACCACGCGATCCCGTTACCCCACGTCTCTACCGTAGTCTCATGGCACCCCCGTCTATGAAAACTACTACGATGTCTCATGGCCTATCTCTGACATGATATCGTGCACCTTCGACGACGACGAGGAGGTCACCGACGACGACGACGAGTAATAAAAATGTCTTCTTGTGCGCTTGTGTTCGTCGGTTTTAACAAAACTTCTATTTTCGTTTTATTTTTTGGCGTTGTTTTGATTCAATTTTGTCACCGTGCTCGTTGAAATGTGCTTGCGGCGCGCTATTTAACCGCGTGTGGAAAAGCGACAGTTTCGCGCGCCAGATTTTGCCGCGTTCGGAAAAGAGGATTGGCGCGCGCGGGGCAATCGACCAATCCGGCACTGGATGGCGCTTATACAGTGCCAAAATATGCAGCGACTGTTGAAGATTCTCGTCCATGCATGTTGCATCCTACTGCTCCTGTTCCCCCTCCGTTGCCTCCGAGGCCGGTTCATTGAGATCAAAGTCGAACACGACAGCCTGCGAGCATCGGACCAGGGGGACCTGCTAGGATCGTCGGCTCCGCCAGAGCCTCCGACGAGGTAGTACTGGACGTGGTGGCTGGCGCCAGACATGGTATACACCTACAAAGTCGATCCGGTCAGCATCTTTCTTGTGGCTGCAGTTTCTGTCTCGGTTTGCTCGACGGTGCAACACAACTCTGTTGAGTGATGATTATATATAGTTGCTTGATGAGTGATGTCATGTGTGCTATGAGTTTGTACTTCATGTGGGGAAGGTAGCCGAAGAATATCTTTACTATTAAGCTTGTTGTGGCGGTGAGACGGTGTCACACTTCCACTAAATTACAAAAGGAATGCCACCCCACGCTAATTACAACACAATAATTACACCACCAATGCCACCACACGGAAATTATTCAAATCCTAACCTACAACTTGCTTTTTTTTTGCAAATCATAACTAACAACTTGCTACTAATGCTTCCCGGTAAACAATTTTTTGCATGCGACTAATTTTATTTTAAACGCGTGTGCTGCATGCGGCCTTATCTTTCCTGGTTATTTGTTGGATCTTCTAATTGTTCTCATGATGCATGCACGTTATCTCTAAATCGTTTCCTATTTGTGTTGCATGCAACCTTATCTTTAGTACGGGTAGGTAGGGCAGAACAATAGATTAGTTCGAGAAATCAAACAATGTTTTCCGTAGATTAAGGGCCAAACCCGTTTAAGCAAAACAAGCTCTTTAAAAAAAGGGAAACCAAACCAATCTCGCCCAATTTAAACCGAACACAAGTATTGCCTGGCTGCTCATCAGAAAAAGGTACTGCCTGCTCTTTTTCTAGCGAGAGCTATCGTGTCATATGTTTTATTGATTGGAAATAATCTTTACTATTAATTGGTCGCACACTATCTTTCACAGCCGCATCCATCCCTTCCAGTTGGCGCATCCAACATGTCGTGGGATAATCACGGCAGACGTTACCATGGGTAACTTAGTTTGGGGCGAATCGACTCTGGTGTTTGGGAGAGGGTTTAGCTCAGGTGAAATCATGATAACTGGTGATCTAGAGGCTCGGGCCACAATGTCGCCGAGACTCCAATCTAGGGTTACAAAGACTTGCTCTCGTATACCTAGAATACTCGAATCCTTCGGTTCTCTCTCTCAATCTCGATCCCCTTATCTATGCCCTAGAAACCGGTTTATATAACACCCGGTTTCCTAGCTTTCCTTACAAGACACGGCCAGAGTCCTACGCAGGGTCTAAACGTAACCCTAAATTACCTACCGTGACCCTCAAGTCATGGATCACCGGGTTTACGACGTCTTTCAGGTCTTCTGTAACTTCTCTTCTCTTGGGCCGGGTCATCAGTACAATCGCAGGCCCATCAACAATACCCGACACTGGTAGAAAATAGGCCTTCAGTCCCGGTTCGCAAAGGCCATTAGTCCCGGCCGCGCAACCGGAACTAGATATGCGCGACTAAAGACCCCCCCCCCCTATTGTCGCGCCACTTACGGACCGCGGCTAAAGGCCCGTCCACGTGGGCGGGGGACCTTTAGTTCCGGTTGGCCACACGAACCGGGACTACATGCTTTTTTGTTATTTCTTTAATTCATTTGGGGTTTCTAATTATTTTTCACTCCCTTTTTTTCACTCCCATTTTTTCACTCGAATTTTTCACTCCTTTTTTTCTTCAGAATTTTTATTATTTGCTTAGTGTCTAACTACAATTATCTGTAGTCAAATTTCTTACTCGTGGTCAAACTTCCCGCTCGGTCACCCATCCTCCCACTACTCTAGCACTAGCACGCTTAACTTCCGAGTTCCATTCCGTCTCGCATCCAAGTGTTTCGCACGCATGTATGTGATACTAATATCATATCAATCCTATTAACATGTTGGTCGATGCCACATTTCTTTATTGTCTGAATTTCAAATAAATCTTTTAGTAAACAAAAGTAATGATGTAATTAATAATTTTGAATAAATAAATAAACATTAACTTTTTAATTTGTTTTATTTCTAAAAAATATTCAAAAAAATAAAACTAATTCATTTTAAAATCTTAAAATTACAATTTATATATCAAAATATTCAGAAAAATAAAACAAATTCATTTTAAAATCTTAAAAATACTATTAATATATCAAAATATTCAGAAAAATAAAACTAATTCATTTTAAAATCTTAAAAATACTATTAATATAACAAAATATTCATGAGTTTGGTATTGACTAGATCTATGTTTTCCTGGCTTAGATTAATTTAGAAACGGTACACTGGTAGAAAATAGGGCTGTAGTCCCGGTTCGCCAGGGCCTGTAGTCCCGACCCAGCAACCGGGACTAGCTATGCGCGACTAAAGGCCCCCCGCCTATAGTCCCGCCACTTACGGACCGGGACTAAAGGCCCGTCCACGTGGGCGGGTGGCGGAGCCGGGGGGCGGAGGACATTTAGTCCCGGTTGGCCACATGAACCGGGACTAGATTTATTTCGTAATTTTTTTAATTCATTTGGTTTCTAATTATTTTTCTCACCTTTTTTCACTCCCTTTTTTTCACTCCCTTTTTTTTCTTCAGAATTTGTATTATTTGCTTAGTGTACGTCTAACTAAGATTATCTCTAGTCAAATTACTTACTCATGGTCAAACTTCCCGCTCGGTCACCCATCCTCCCACTACTCTAGCACTAGCACGCTTAACTTCCGAGTTCCATCCCGTCCCGAATCCAAGTGTTTCTCACGCATGTATGTGATAGTAGTATCATATCAATCTTATTAACATGTTGGTCGATGCCACATTTCTTTATTGTTTGAATTTCAAATAAATCTTTTAATAAACAAAAGTAATGATGTAATTAATAATTTTGAATAAATAAATAAACATTAACTTTTAATTTGTATTATTTCTAAAAATACAAATAATATATCAAACAATTAAGAAAAATAGAACTAGTTCATTTTAAAATCTTAAAAATACAAATAATATATCAAAAATGAAGAACAATAATACTAATTCATTTTAAAATCATAAAATACAAATAATATATAAAAAATGAAGAACAATAATACTAATTCATTTTAAAATCTTAAAAATACAAATAATAACAATAATACTAATTCATTTTAAAATCTTAAAAATGAAAATAATATATCAAAAAATGAAGAACAATAATACTAATTCATTTTAAAATCTTAAAATGAAAAGAATATATCAAAAATGAAGAAAAATAATACTAATTCATTTTAAAATCTTAAAAATACAAATAATATATCAAAAAATGAAGAAAAATAATACTAATTCATTTTAAAATCTTAAAATGAAAAAATATATCAAAAATGAAGAACAATAATACTAATTCATTTTAAAATCTTAAAATACAAATAATATATCAAAAAATGAAGAACAATAATACTAATTCATTTTAAAATCTTAAAAATACAAATAATAACGATAATACTAATTAATTTTAAAATCTTAAAAATGAAAATAATATATCAAAAAATGAAGAACAATAATACTAATTCATTTTAAAATCTTAAAATGAAAAGAATATATAAAAAATGAAGAACAATAATACAAATAATATTCATTACATGCATAGAGTCGATCACACATAACACAAACATAGAGTCGATCACACATAACACAAACATAGAGTCGATCACATTCATAACATAGAGTCGATCATATATAACACAAACATAACTCTCACAAAAGATATCCATTACATATATATACTAAGATACCCATTACATATATATACTAAGATGCATCTATGGCTCCGCCGAGTAGATGCGGAACAACTCGTACGAGACATATGCATCTATGGCGGCATACTGGACGTTCGTCAAGTCCAGTGGGGTCTTCTCCCAATAACGGTGATTCTTCGAGGGGAAATCAGTCTTCATCCTGTCGTAGCCCTGGTGGATGAAGGTAGTTGCCATGACAGCCATCCCGGTCTTTGGCCCGTTCAACTGGATAAAATTCTGAAGATCAATGTAGTGATCTTCAGGTATCATAATACCAATGTGCATCAACTTCACACGGTCTTGCGTGATGTCAACGCTGCAAAAGTCAAACACCATGGTGACAAGAAAATCAACAAGGGCCGGACAATGCTTTGAACTACTGCAACAACAAAAATAGGATATGTGTTAGATATGTTGCAACACATGTATTCTTCACATGCAACAAAAAAATCGAAGATGCAAGATTGTACGTGTGCTTTACCTTGACCATTGGAAGATCAACACGGACTGCTTGAACGCAATCTGGATGACGGCAACATCCCTCTGATTCGCCGTGTACTCCAGATCGAGCCCAAAGAATCGGTGTTCATCGGGAGATGCAAGATAGAGCTCGGTCAAATAACCAAGAGCCAAGGGCAGCCTCTCGGAACTGTTGGTGTAGAGCACGTCCAGAACCTTGCCGCATGGTGTGGGACCTTCGTATTGCTGCCAAACTTCAGCCATTGCGTGTGTGTGCTTGGTGGATCGAGAAGAGATGAGGAGGAAGAAGAGAGTACAGTACAGAGAGCGAGAGGAAGAAACAGAGAGCGAGTGGAATGGCGCCCTTCTGCCTCGCTCGCGAAATAAAAACTGCCGAGGGGGAGGCGAGAAGTTTGATCTTTAGTCCCGGTTGGCCACGGGAACGGGGAATAAAGGACCAATAGTCCCGGGCGGCCAGGTCAACCGGAATTAATTCCCTCCACGCGCCGCAACGCGCTTCCCAACCCGCGACGTATGACCTTCTGTCGCGGGTCTCCTCCCGACCCGGGACTAAAGACTCATTAGTCACGGTGCGCGACGTTTGGGGACTGATGCTGGCGTACCGAAGGCCTTTTTTCTACTAGTGGTAGTTTTTCTGTTTTGTTTTCTTGATGTGTTATTGTTTGTTTTCTTCATGTGTTTTTGTTTGTTTGTTTTGAAATGTGTGTTTGACATAATATAGAAATAATATAGCTACGAATTAATATAGAAATAATATCCATTACATACTAATATATCCATTACATGTATATATCGAACGCAAAATGCGGTACACAAACACCATCTACTCTAGCTCCGTCGAGTAGATGCGGAACAACTCTCGTAGGAAACGTATGCATCTATGGCTTAGATTAATTTAGAAACGGTAGTTTTCCTGTTTTGTTTTGTTGATGTGTTATTGTTTGTTTTCTTGATGTGTTTTTGTTTGTTTGTTTTGAAATGTGTGTTTGACATAATATAGAAATAGTATAGGTACTAATTAATATAGAAATAATATCCATTACATAATAATATATATCCATTACATACTAATATATCCGTTACATGCATATATATATCGAACGCAAGATGCGGTACAAACACCATCTACTCGAGCTCCGTCGAGTAGATGCGGAACAACTCATAGGAAAAGTATGCATCTATGGCTGCATAGTTGAGGTTGATCCGGTCCAGTGGGGTCTTCCCCCAACGCATGTGATTCTTGGAGGGGAAACTAGACTTCATGGTTTTGTAGTCGGCGTGGATGAAGGCGGTTGCCATCGGAGCCATCCCGGTATTGTGACCGCACAAATCATCAAAATGGATAAGATCCTGAAGATCAATGTAGTGATCTTCAGGTATCACAATACTCAATCGCATCAACTTCTGCCGGTCTTGAGTGATGTCAACACTGCAGAAGTCGTACCCCTTGTTGACAAGAAAATCAACAAGGGCCGTAGAATCCTTTGAACTACTGCAACAACAAAAATAGAACGTGTTAGATATGTTGCAACATATGTATTCTTCCAATGCAACAAACAAATCGAAAATACAACACTATCCTACAAGAGAGATCGATTGTACGTGTGCGTTACCTTGCCCATTGGAAGACCAACACCATCTCCTGGAAGGCAATTTGGATGACGCAACATCCCGTTGATCCGCCGTATACTCTAAATCAAGCCCGAAGAACCTATGGTGTTCATCGGCTTCTTCATAGAGATTGCTCAAATTCGTAAGAAGATCGGGGAGCCTGTCGCACATATTCGTGTACGCCACGTCGAGAGTCTTCCGGCATGGTGTGGCCACACGTTGAGTGTTCCAAACTTGAGGCATGGGTGCTTGGTGGAGGAAGATCGAAGAGAGGAGAAGAAACAGAGAAGAGAGGAGAAACAGAGACTCTCGGGTGCGCGCACTGTAGCAATGGCCTTTGCCTCTCGCTCGCGAAATAAAACCGCCGCGCGGGAGGCGAGCAGTTTGTATCTTTAGTCCCGTGTGGCCACGCCAACCGGGACTAAAGGCAGGGAGGCCAGCAGATGTGGATCATTAGTCGCGGGTGGCCATGCCAACCAGAATTAAAGCCCTCCAGGCGCCTCCACGTGCTTCCCAACCCACGATGCATGACCTTCTGTCGCGGGTCTCCTCCCGACCCGGGACTAAAACCCCTTTAGTCACGGTGCGCAAAGTTTGGGGGCTGATGGGGGCGTATGGAAGGCCTTTTTTCTACCAGTGCGACCCAATATCACGATGCAGGGTCTCACGCAGATTCCTTCCTGCCGGGTTTCATATAATCCATGGGCCTGCCGGGTTACCATCCCCCCAACAGTAGTCCCCAGAATAGCTTGGGCATCCTGGTTGGCGCACTTTTCTTGTAGCTTTAACCCTTGATCCAACCATGAAGCGCATGCTATTCCCTGCAAAATAATAAACACTTACACATATAATGTCTCGGGTTAAATTGCTATACCTATAGCCAGGTCGGCTCTTTCGGCGGTCCATATAATAACCCTGTTATCACTCTAGCCGAATATCATTTCTTGGACCAATTCCCCAGACGTTCATTCCATAACCCGGCTCTCAGGTCCTTCACAAGCTGGTCCGAGTAACGGCTCCGAGTCCGACTCTTTTGGCGGTCATCAGTAACTCGGTAGCTTGGCGATAACTCCCAAGATCCTATCCCGTAATCAACGGGCCGGTTTATATCTTCCTGCAAATTTCTCCATGTTACCGTTTGGTTTCTAGGGTTTCTCCGCACCTATAAAGAGAGCCCGGGGGAAAACCCTAAATCCAAACGCCACCACGCTCTCTCTTCTCCTTCTTCCTCCAGCTCACCATTGGCGCCCAAGGACCCACACTCAAAAACGCGAGCAACCGGATGCGCGCACGCTGTTGACCTCGACAACCGGCCGCCGCCTTGCGCCACCGTTTCGCACTGCTACGCTCGCCGGACCTCACCTTCAAGATCCAGCCGCGCCATTGGAGCCCGAGCTTCAAGCATGAATCTGGAACGCCGGCCCGCACACGCGCCGCCGTCACCTTCTAGATCCGGCCCGCTGCTCCACGCCGCGCTTGCCGGACCTCACTCCGCAGCCATTTCCCGGTAAGCGCTTGCAGATCTAGGTTTTTCTTCTTTATATCTTAAGTTCGTGTTCATGATGCCTTTCACCTTCATTTTTTCCCTCGCTTTATATTTAATTTCCGGTTTCCTCTAGATCCATTTCAATGGTACCCAAGTCCGCTCCCAAGTCCAAGGGCAAGACCCCGGCTCTGAAGCAAAAGCCGGGTAAGTCGATCTCAGCCAACTGGGCTAAGTCGACCGTCACGAAAGAAAAACTAGAGGAGCTTGCCGAGTCTGGGGTCCTTCCCCCTCAACCGGAGATTTCCTGGAGAGCGCCCGAGGAAGAGCGCCGGCCCTCGCCCCAATTAGGTGAAGTCGTCGTCTTTCTTGAGCACGTGACCCGGGGTTTCCGCCCCCCGGGTCATCCTTTCTTTCGTGAAGTCCTCCACCACTACAAACTTCGGGTTTTTGATGTAGGCCCAAACTCGATTTTGAACATCTGTCATTTCATCATTCTCTGCGAGTATTACCTCTGCATTGCCCCCAACCTTGCTTTGTTTTTGGAACTTTTCCAATGCAAGCCTTGTCGCGAAAGCACGGATGGACCCCTCCTTGTCTGTGGGGGCGTGTCCACCAAAGGCGCAAAAAATCGTTGATGCCAACTCTCAGTCTTCACACCCATGTGAAGCACTGGCAGAAAACATTCTTTTATTGCAAGGACACATCCAGACCCTGCGAAAAGCCTTTGCCGGGGTTTTCCACGGACACCCTTTCTCTTAGCGATAACCTAAGCGCTTTTGCTCTAGAAACCGACAGACAATCTATTCAGCCTCTCCTCCATAAACTAGCCGTCCTAGAAGCCCATGATCTTTGTGGGCTAAACTTAATTAAGACCTGGATTAGCTGTAGGATCCAGCCCAATAGCATCCGACCCAAACTCCTCTGCGATTACTCGGGCCATCTGACCGACTCTCTCCGATACTCAGAGAAGTCATACCCGGCCGCCGATGTCAACAAGGCTATGAAAAACTTCTTGGCCGAGAAGGTGGATGTTATCAAGAGCATTTCTGGACTCGGCCCCTTCACTCGCTCAAACCCGGCTCCCCCAGTAAGAACTGGCCAATCCTTTTTATACCGATTAACTTTTCAGATACATATAAGCTAACTTTTAACTTTTCTACTCTTTACCCAGGAAACTGACGCATTTTGGAAGATTGTTACCCCTCCCACTTCTGAAAACTCGGAGGACGAAGAGTCGAGTGACAGTGAGGAAGGTAATTCCGAGTTACTGAGCAGATACTTTGTTAATCTATTAGATCAAAATTCTCCTCTTACCGACAATACGCCACAATCACTAGCACCGGCTGACAAGGCTGATTCTGAAAAGGAAGAGAGCGAGCCCGAGCAAACTGAAGCCGGGTTAAGCAAGAAGAGGAAACCCAGGGGGGTCACATTCAAGGTGCCATACTCCTCCATGACCACAGATCCGTACACATATGCCGATATGTGCGAACTTAACAAATATCTAACAACTTTATCGTCTATGAAGGCCACTTCTCCTCCACCCAAGCGGCGGGCAACCCAGACTTCTCTGGGTGACGAACCTCTCAACCCCGGGATCTCTCTGTCGCCTGCTCGCCGAGCCGGTACTCCTTCAACTTATCCTGACTACACTCCTCGAAAATATCCATGTCCAAATCATCCATTAGCCGGGCAACTCCGAGTCTCACTTTCCAATTCTTTATCAGTGTCCTCCGGGTCTAGCAACAATCTCCCCAGTGATTTCGTCGTGAATACCGGGTAATTTTCATACCTTGCTTGACTATTCGATTATACTTTGCAGGTTTTACTTTTATGAACCACTAACACTTTCTTTTTCTTCTTTCAGGGCTAAGGTTACACTCAGCGACCCGGTCGAGACCCCGACTGATGACCCAATGGCAGAAGAGCCGGTGAGTAACGCTAACCCCCCACTTGCTGGGGAACAAGAGCCGGCTACTGCCACCAGCCCAAGAACCGAGTCTCCTCCTCCCATGCCCCAGACAGATGATCCCGAGGTCGAATACCTTGGGACCAAACAAGGTTCTGCTGCTCCCAACACCACCACTGCCAGATATGACGCGGAGGAGATTAAAGCAACAGCTCATCCGGCTGATCAAGGCGCTGGTCCTTCAAGGCCGACTCTCCTCGACCAAAAGTTTGAAAAACTGCTGGAGGAGTATCGGTCCTTAAAGACCACTAAGGAGGAGATAATCGAGTCTCTGGTGGATGAGCACCAGGTTAATTTTACTAACACTATTCATATACTCATCCTAGTCCCCAAGTTCCGAGTGTTCTGTGCACAGTCACTCGGTACTCGCCAAAATGTCTTTTCCGCACTCCTTGCCGACTAATATTTATCTGTCGATTTCAGGCTTATGTTGCCCGCAACAATGAAATTTTAGCTAAGACCAACGAACTGCTGCAAGTGGAGGTTAAACTCCGTGAGGAACTAGAAGCTGACCTCAAGGATCTTTCCAAGAAGCATAACAAGCTAAAGAAAAGACTCCGGGGCGCTGAAGAGCTTGTCAAGAAATTATCAACCTTCATTGTCGCAACATATGACTCCATCGTTGGTAAGGCTAATTTGCCGACTGTCTGTTTTGTCACCCGGATTTTCGTATTTGACAATGCTTTTGACTCGAATTTCGCTGTCTCACTTCTCTTTTATGCTCCAGGTCTGACTGAAGTTGCTGACATAAAGGATGACTACCACCGGCTGAGAGTACTCAAGACTGTCATCCGGCAATTCTCGGCAGGTACCAAATGGGAACTTCAGGCTGTGAATCTATCGGGTGATTATCCTGGTGTCACCCACATGCTCGAGGCATACTCGACGGTCCCTGCCTGGATTGAAGCTTGGAAGCGTTCAGCGTGCCGGGTTGGGGTGATACGCACCCTTGCATTGGCCAAAGCTTATTACCCCAAGATCGAGCCGACAATGCTGGTGAATGGATTTCCCGAGTTTAAAACTGACGGGTCTATGTTCACGGGAAAATACCTCAAGGTCATTAATACCCAGATCCGTCACTCGGCTAGCCTAATCGCAGAAACCCTTGACGTGAACAAGCTCACCACCGCATATGACGTTGAAGGTAAGCCTGTGCCCTTTGAAGACCCGGAGCCCTTCGACATCTTGACTCGTTACAAGGCCGAGCTTGCAAAGAAAAGGGCTGCGGCCGAATCCGGCTCTGCACCATCTTCTTCGACCCCGGTTGTTCCTCCTCCATCACGTGCTGCCTCCGCGGGTGACCCGGACATTGAGAAGGAGAAGGCGACGGAGGAAAACACCGAAGACCCGGCTGCTGAGACCACTCCTGATGACTCGGCTAAAGCAGGTGAGTAATGTGTTACCTTTTATCAGGAAACAACTATTCGGATAATAGGCATTGTAATATGCCTTTCATACACTTTTATTTGATAGTGCGTCTGTGCACTTTTAATACCATTCCTAAGGTTTGTAACGTATTGAACTTCTGTGGTTTTGATGACCCTTCTGGTTATGGATTTGATATGCACTTTTCAACCTCATGTTGGCACAACTTTGCTTTTTATATGCTTTTCGCGATAGATGCCGGGTCTTGGTTTTGGAACGGCGAAATTTTTTCTCCAAGTCCCCAAGACCCGGATTTTGGATCTGGGTTATTTGGCTTGGGAAACTTTGCATCTCTAGTCCTCAAGTCCCCAAGACCCGGGCTCTTTTTGAAGCTGCGCGTAGTATGGGGTGAGTTTCCGGCTGTTGCCTTTTGCTATGCATAACTTATGGTTTAGATGACCCTTTTGACCCTTCTGGTTGTAATCCGGCTTTCGCATGGATTTTCAATGTTGCAATAACTCTAGTAAAAATAGGGTCATGCAAGTCCCCATGGGCATCATGACTGATTGAATTTATAGGTTAGCAAACACGCCATTTTGTTGCGAGTTACATCAAGCTTAAACAAAGAAGAGGTCAAGAAAATAAAATTTGGCTCTATTGTCCCGGTTATGAGATTGTAACTGTACTTATTTGTAAGTAATCAGTCCTCACACCTGAATGGCATCGTGGCCGGGTCTAAGTGTACAACTGTGCTATTCAAGCAATCAGCCCCCAAGACCTAGATATATGTGCTATGCAACAGTAAGCTTTCTACTCTACCCACTTATATTCTGGTACCTTGCTATTGGAAAAAATAACTACAGAAAAATATGCAAAAAGTAAACAGAAACTTAGAGACAATAACATCCTCATGATTTAACCATTGCTTTATTGATGTGAAATGTTAGGTCATCATGCTGGCTCATTAAAAACCCTCCAGTCCCCTTAGGTACCCTGGATAGGAAAAGAGTGTGTCTGAAACCTGCTGCCCGTTACATCGTGTAGTACAATCTGTGAACCGAGTTTATACTAAGTGTAGTAAGGACGTAGCTGAGCCACGTTCCATGGTCGTTCATGCTCTTGCATAGATACGGTGGAATGAGCGGTGTCGTTCACATAATCCGACTCTTCCCTTGCATCCATTGTGCAGATTCCGGCTTATAATGAACGGACCCTCCCATGGAGCAGATAGCTTGTGCTTTCCCTCCTTGGTTTGCACCAGGCGCTGCACCAGGTCTCCTTCTTGGAAAGCACGGGTTTTAACCCGGCGACTATGGTATCGCCTTAAGTCCTGCTGGTATATAGCGGATCGTTCCAATGCTTGCTCCATGTGCTCTTCTAACATGTCCACAGCGTCTTGCCGGGTCTTCTCGTTTTCCACCTCAACATAAGCCGCCACTCGTGGAGAGTCATGGATGAGGACCGCCTCTGCACCATAAACCATAAAAAAGGGGTCATTTGAGTAGATCTGTTAGGTGTAGTATTAATTCCCCAAACCACAGATGGTAACTCCTCAACCCATGCTCCAGCAGCTCGGAGACACGGGACTCGTAATCGTGGTTTCAACCAACGAAGTAGCTCCTGGTTTGCCCTCTCCACCTGCCCATTAGCTTGTGGATGAGCCACAGAGGCTACATCAAGCCGAATGCTATTGTTTCCACAAAACTTCTCCATCTCTCCTAAAGACATATTGGTTCCATTGTCCGTGATTATGCTGTGGGGGTATCCAAATCGATATATAATCTTCTTCAAGAATTTGACACCTGTGGCCGCCTCACACAGGCATGACCTCAACCCACTTTGTAAACTTGTCGATAGCCACCAGTAGATGAGTCTTTTTGCATGGAGACATGTGGAAAGGGCCTACCATATCCATACCCCAAACAACAAACGGCCAAGTCAATGGGATTGTCCGTAGCTCCATAGCCGGCACATGGATTTGCCGGGCGTACCTTTGACATCCATCGCACCTTGCCACCAAGCGTTGCGCGTCTGCTAAAGCCGTAAGCCAGAAGAAATCGTGTCGGTACGCCTTAGACACAAGGGATCTTGTCGAGGCGTGGTGTCCACAATCACCTTCGTGAATTTACTTCAATATTTGACGGCCTTCTTTTGGGGCTACGCAGCGTAGAAAGACACCTGTAGCACCTCTCTTATAAAGCACTCCACCTATGATGGAATACCCCTTCGTCCGTCTCTGGATTTGTCGGGCTAGAACTTCCTGCTGTGGTAACTCACCCCGTAATAGGAACGCCAGGAACGGCTCAGTCCACTCCGGGATAGCACGCACCGCGGCCACAAACTCCAAATCCGGGTCTTGATGAGCTAGTTCTTCCTCTGACCCGGTTTTAACAAAAGGCCGCCATAACTCATCCAAGAATACATTAGGCGGAACCGGATCTCGACAAGAACCGAGTCTCGAAAGCGTGTCTGCGGCCTCGTTCTTTCGCCGATCAATGTGCTCCACCTGATACCCGGAAAAAGACCCGGCTACCTTTTCCACCTCTCTGCGGTATGCTGCCATCGTCCCATCCTTTCTGTCCCACGTTCCTGAGACCTGCTGTACCACGAGATCTGAGTCTCCATAGCACCTTATACGCTTAATGTTCATCTCCTTTGCTATTCTTAGTCCGTGCAACATGGCTTCATACTCGGCTACATTGTTAGAGCAGTCGGAGTGAATTTGCAACACGTAACTCAACTTATCTCCTTTTGGCGATGTGAGCACCACACCAGCTCCTGACCCTTCATACTGCTTGGAACCATCAAAATGCATAACCCAAGACACCGAACTTGGCACCACCAAGGGCATGCTTGTTTGAGTCCAATTGTTAACGAAATCAACCAAGGCATGAGACTTGATCGCAGACCGAGGCTCATAGTTGATGTGATAATCTGCCATCTCGATGGCCCACTTGGCTACCCTACCTGTTGCGTCCGAATTTCTTATAATATCTGCCATGGGTATGGAACTTACCACCGTGATGGGGTGTTCTTGAAAGTACGGCTTCAGTTTCCGACTGGCCATGAATATCCCAAAAACTAGCTTTTGCCAATGCAGGTACCGCTACTTTGCTTCTGATAAGACCTCGCTCACATAGTAAACCGGCCGTTGCACTGGCTGATCTTTTTTATCCTCTTTGCGCTTACTGCCCGAGGCCCAGCCGCAACGTACAGCAACATGGGCTCTTTGGGACCCGGCGCTGCCAAAACCGGCGCTTCGGATAACTGCTTCTTCAAAGCCTCGAATGCCTCGTCCGCCTCTTGATCCCATATGAATTTATCTGTTTTCTTCAAGAGTCGGTATAAGGGTATCGCTTTTTCTCCGAGCCGAGATATGAACCGGCTTAGCGCTTACACACATTGTGCAAGTTTCTGAACGTGTTTCATCTCCTCCGGCTTTTTCAAACTCTGGATGGCTTTGATCTTTTCCGGGTTAGCCTCGATCCCTCGCTCAGAAACGATGAAACCGAGTAACTTCCCTGCAGGAACCCCGAACACACACTTTGTCGGGTTGAGCTTCATCTGGTACCTCCTCAGGTTCTCGAATGTCTCTTTTAGGTCATCAATGAACGTTTCTGCCTTCCTTGTTTTGATCACCACATCATCAACATAAGCGTGGACGTTGCGTCCAATCTTATCCTCAAAGCACTTCTGAATACACCGTTGGTATGTCGCACCGGCATTCTTCAATCCAAAGGTCATGGTTTTGTAGCAAAAGGCTCCAAAGGGGGTTATGAGCTATGTTTTTTCCCAATCCTCATCTTTGAGCTTTATCTGGTGATACCCGGAATAGGCATCCAGGAAGCATAACAAGTCGCTTCCTGCCACTGCATCTATGATCTGGTCTATCCTTGCAAGAGCAAACGGATCCTTAGGACAATGCTTGTTGAGACTCGTGTAATCTATGCACATTCTATACTCGTTATTCTTTTTCAATACTAAAACCGGGTTTGCCAACCACTCGGGATGAAAAACCTCCATGATAAAGCCGGCTGCTAGGAGCCGAGCTACCTCTGCTTGAAGGATCGAGAGGTTAACTAGAGGGGGGGTGAATAGGTTAACTACAAATTTTAACTTCTTTTTCAAGTTAACAAGGTAATGCTCAAATATAGATTATCTAGATTATGCAACTAGGTGAACAATCCTATATGTTGAGCAAGTACAACTAGCACAAGGTAAGTATATGACTAAGATAGTACTAACTAGTAAAGGTAAGTTGAGGAATAACCGAACATAGTGACGCGGAGATGTATCCCGAAGTTCACTTCCCAATGGAAGCTAATCTCCGTTGGAGCGGTGCGGTGCCACCAAAGTGGAACACCGAGTAGGCCTCAAATGCCACACCGTATCTCCTTCGAGTCCTTCCACCGATGTGGATAGGCTCGAATCACTATGTTGCCGTTGAGGTTGACAACTAGAACCTTTACAAGGATGAGGCACACTCCACAAGATTGGAGGGTCCTCACCAAATCCCAAGAGCCTCCAAGACTCCGAGAAGCAAGATCCACGGGCACAAAAGCACCGGTGATATCAACAAGGCTCCGAGCTCCGATGAACTAAGAGCAACAAGATTCCTAGCTCCAATGAACTAAGAATGACAAGATCCCTAAGGGATGAGTGGGTGGATTTCTAATCGACTCGTTGGAGTTGTAGATCGGGGGTGTCTCCTTCAAATCCCAAAGTATCATGAGCTTTGGTTGGGGATTTGTGGAGATCTTGTTCTTGAGCTTGAGCTTGGTCAATCAATGGTGGTGTGAGAAAGTGTGGGTGAGATTGACAAAGCAAGGAGGTAGGTGGAGACCCCCATTTATACCCGAGTAGGAAATAGGGTCGTTGGGGGGGTTTCACCTTCCTGCCCCCCCCCCCGGCCTGGGGCAGCCAGGGCCGGGCCAAATCCCACCACGGCCTGGGGCCGGCGTGGGAACAAGGGGAGGCCGGCGTGGGGCGCGCGACACCCAGCCAGCCCGGCCTGGGGCCGGCGTGGGACGGGGGGAGGCCGGCGTGGGGCGCGCGACACCCAGCCAGCCTGGCCTGGGGCCGGCGTGGGACGGGGGCGAGGCCGGACCCCCAACCGAGCACCCCGGCCTGGCACCCGGCCTAGGGCCGGCAGGGGCTGAGGGGCGAGGCCGGACCCCCACCCGAGCACCCCGGCCTGGCACCCGGCCTGGGGCCGGCGTGGGGCAAAGTGGGGCTGGCGCCAGCCCGGCCTGGAGCCCGGCCAGGAGGCCGGCCACCCCATTTTCTTCGCCTTCTTTTCCCTTTTCTTTGCCGTTTCTTTTCTTCTCTTCCTCATCTTTTTTTTTTTTTTTTTATTGCTGCCACTTGTATGATGTTTACGGGTAGATATTTTCTGAGTACACTTAGCAAAACACATTAGTCCATCTATATGTTGTAATCAAACACTCAAAATAGGATTTAGAAACTATGTTCTTTCAATCTCCCCCTTTTTGATGTTTGGTGACAACATACGGATTTGCGTAAGAAATGATTTTGCATATCTATTTGTGAGAGAATTAACATATATTCGTACTCTCCCTATTTGTGTGCCCATAACAATTGACTTGTATATTTGATAATCATGATGAGTGCCCCTTTCATAATCTCAACTTCACACTATGTTTTATAAGATAATGATATGACTACGACATACTTATGTGAAGTGCAAGAATTAATCCAACCATGATTTTACCATTGAAGATACACATGTATGAACATAAAGGTGAGCAATAATGTTTACCACTAGAATGATCTTACCATAGCATTCTTCTCATAGTTCTTGATGAATAACAACTACCCTCATTATGGCTTCAACACATCGAAATAGTGAGTAGATGAAATAACATGATAGCCTTGCTATGATCTTCAATATATCAATTATCACACGCATAGATAAAGAGTACGATAGATAAATAAAGACATAGTCTTACAATAACACAAAAGTTCAACACACCACACAAATAGTTTCAACTAGGAATGACGAAAGCAAATCACGAAGATAAGATGCAAATGAATGCATGAAATGCAATGCAATGCGTGAATGTTTCTCCCCCTTGGCATCATACACCAAAAAGGGAGAAAAATGCAATCCAATCACTCGTCGTCCATCGCATCCTCATCCTCACGGAAGTCCTCTGGAGGAGCCTGACTGGAGCTAGCCTCAGCGGTAGTGTATGGCCCCGCAAAAGAGCCGAGTGAGCTAGCATCATCTCCACACCAATAAGTATGCTTAGACTTCCACTTCTCCTCTGAAATCTCTTCGGAGCTGGGAGGACTAAGGGGAATCTTGAGAGAAGTCTGGATGGCGCGCTGACGGCGACTAGAGGCCTTCCCCTTGCGATAAGCCTCATAATCCTGATGTTGCTTATCAATGAAGAAGTAGTTCATCTTCTGAAGAATCTTCTTGAAGTTGAAAGTCTCAGGAGGAGGAGAAGGTGAAGGAGAGCGGCGAGCAACCGACTCGGTGCGGGTGCGCTTAGGCCTTGGATCAGCAGTAGACTCAATAGGAGCATCAAACATAAGAATAGATTTCTTGGGAGTCACTTTGGCATAGTTGTTGATGAGACCTTCTGGGATCCTTGTCTCAATAAGACGCTGAATATAGGAGCCATAGATGGGGACCCGCTTTTCCCGAACCACATTCTGCATCTCCTGCCACATGTAGTCCAGAACATCCAATTGCTTCTTGGCCCTCATCTGAGACTCAATGTGGAATAGAAGGTTGATCATCCACTTGCGTACCTCGCCCTTCTCACCAAATTTGGCGTTGATGGTGTTGCGAAGAATAGCGTGTACCATATACCAATGCTCAGAAAAGAACTTGATCTTAGGAATATGCATGGAGCCGGTACCTTCGGGATAGCAATGGCGAATCCCCTCCTTGGCCTTCATAATTTTGTTGGAATCCCAATGAATGCGGAAATAGAAAGTATAATCAAACCGATACTCGGGGATACCCAGAATAGTACCAAACTCATCCATGGTAGCCTCACACTTGGAGCCACCGCTCATCCATGTCAACGTACGCGGGAGCCGTGTGGGGCCTCCAGAGGAGAAGTGAACGGTGGAGTAAAACTCCCTGAGCAGCTCTAGAGAAAATGGATGAGCAAGAGTGTCACCCATGAGAGGAGTGAGGTTGTGGTAGTCCATGATTGTCATAACTTCAGGCCACTTGTTGTGAGCATACTCAATGTCAAAGTAATGTTGATCCACGTGACTGTGCTGAAGCTTGCCAAGAATAAATTCATGCATGACTTGATGCATATTGCAATAGAACCGAGGATCCGAGCATGTGCTTTCACCAAACTCATAAAGATTAAACTTGAGCCTTGCTTCATCAAAGTCGGTGGTACTAAGGCCACCCCAGTTTTTGATCACGGGCTCCTTCGGATTGATTAGAAGAGAGGGAGCCTGTCTCCGTGAGGGAGTAGAACCAGCAACCTCCAGGGCACTCTTCTTGCGGGAGGTGCGAGGGCGGAGAGAGCGGGGAACCTCGGACTCATCTTGAGGAGTGGGATCACCTGAAACATATGATGCATGGATATGGAGCATGATGATGAGTGCACATGGTCGTTGTTTGAGTGAAAAAAAATGAATCCATGAATATATGTGATAGTGACATGGTGAAAAACAAATACTAGCCCAAGATTAATGACAACAAGGCACATTATTATTAGTGGGAGCACATTATCATAGCATGTGTAGAGGATGGTGTGGTGTGCTTAGTGAACATAGGCATGAGAAAAGTAATTTGGGCATGATACTAGAAACACTATTAGTATGTAAAAGAAAATTTCGGGCATAGCATATACATAATGTCACAATGAATATAATAGTGTAGGAGCACAACACTAGGACAATCATATCAATATTGGGAAAATTTTATTTGTTAAACCATGGCCAACCATGAGAAAATATGTTGCAAATTTAGGTAAAACATAATATCATAGGGCTAGAATACGAGAAGCATATATGACATTAACATATCATGGCATAGGAATAAAAACTAGTGACATGAACCCTAGCATGAAGAGATGGAGAAAAAAAATCTAGCACATGAACACTAGTACAAGCACACCCATGGATAGGATTTAATCGAGTGACATACGAGTGGCATGAACCCTAACATGAATAGATGGAAAGAAAAAAAAATCTAGCACATGAACACTAGTACTAGCACACCGATAGAGAGCACTCACATACACCTAAACCATAGAAGAGCCCAAAGAAAAATTACCCGAGTTCGAAGCCATCTTCAAACAAAAATAAACACTAGGCAATAAAGTGACCCGATCTCCTCCACTAAGGGACCAACGAGAAATCCATGTGGAGGAGGGGGCGGAGAAGGCCGAGGGCTTGCGGATCCGTGAATTTGGGCGGTGGGGATGGGCTAGGGAGGTGGGGGGAGGGGGGGAGGGAAGAGGAACAAGGTGCTCTAATGGAGGGGGAGAGAGGAGGAAGAAGGGGTTTGGGCAGGTGGGTTGCGGTTGGGGGCGTGTGTGCGTGTGTTTGTGGGGGCAGCGCCCCACGCCGGCCTGGGGCCGGGCTGGATGCCGGCCTGGCCGGCTCGGCGGGTGTGGGCCGGGTGGGTGGGCGGGGCGGCCGGCCTGGGGCCGGCGCGCGGGGGGGGGGGGGGAAGGCCGAGGTGAGGCCGGCCAGGTGGCCGAACGGCCCGGCCTAGGGGCCGGCCTGGGGCCGGTGCGCGGCGGAGGGCGAGGCCGGCCTAGTGGCTGAACGCCCCGGCCTGGGGCCGGCACAGCAGTGGAGAGGCCGCGGTGGGAGGGCAGGCGCGCTCGATTTTTTTTTTGTGTTGTTTTTTTTTTTTTTTTTTCGGCAGTTGGGATGGGTTGGGTTTGTGTGTGTGTGTGTGTGTGTTTTTTTTGTAGAAAAAAAAATCCAAAAAAATGAACCTACACAACTACCAAGCCACAACGCGCAACAAACAACAATAAAAATTCCAATTCAAAAGATTTTCATGAATATATTTTAATAAACAAACGACAAGGTGAAGCTAATGTCTTAATAACACATTTCATGAATTTGTTTCTTAGAGCAATTTTATTTGACCATGTGCACGAATGGAATGAGAATGATGACATGCATATGATGTTTTCATTTGTATCCAATGGGAAAAATGAGAGACGAAATGAGCAACATTGGATACCCATGAAATAAGAAAACAAGTGGAAAGGCAAATGAGTGAACACTCGAACACACATGTCTCATGAAAATTGGCGGTGGCCGTAGCCACCATGTATGAGTATGTTCGATATGTCACCGCGAAGATGTATCTTGGGTGCATTGTCGAGACTCATCATTGAAGCACATGATGTCATTTAAAAATGATCATTTAGGCATGATTTGTTTATTTATGCATTATAAAGGTAGTGTTCGCTCATTAATTGAGCTACACTCCCCCTATGTCTATGCGTGCATCTAAATCCAAATAAGAGTCTAGTAGGGGTGTGTATGCAAGATTTTCAATCAACTAAAATTGCTTGCACATACGATGTTGAGCTCACTCCTCAATTCCTTGAATCTCTTCACATCTAGAGGCTTGGTAAGGATGTCGGCAAGTTGATCTTTAGTGTTGACATAAGAAAGTGAGATATCACCATTTGCCACATGATCCCGAATAAAATGATACTGAATCTCAATATGCTTGGTCTTTCCATGAAGTACCGGATTGTGACCAATCTTAATAGCACTCTCATTGTCACATAAAAGAGGCATTGTCTTAATCTTAATTCCAAAATCCTTAAGACATTGCCTCATCCATAAGAGTTGAGAGCAACAACTTGCGGCTGAAATATACTCCGCTTCCGTGGAGGAGGTGGCAATGCAATTTTGCTTCTTGGAAGACCAACACACAAGGGACCTACCAAGGAATTGGCAAGCACCCGAGGTTGATTTTCTATCCACTTTGTCACCTCCCCAATCCGCATCCGAATATCCCACAAGATCAAAAGTTGTGTTTGATGGATACCAAAGCCCATGTGTGGGAGTGTCAACCAAGTACCTAAGAATCCTCTTGACCGCAATCATATGGCTTTCCTTGGGGTTAGATTGAAATCTTGCACACAAACCCACACTAAACATAATGTCCGGTCTAGATGCACAAAGGTAAAGCAAAGATCCAATGATGGATCGATAAAGTTTAGGGTCTACCGGTATACCTTCATGATCCATAGTAAGATTCGTGGTTGTTGGCATTGGATAAGGTAGTGGTTTGGCATTGTTCATATCAAATTTCTTGAGCATGTCTTGAATATATTTGGCTTGACAAATAAAAGTCCCTTCATAATATTGCTTGATTTCAAAGCCTAGAAAGAACTCTAATTTTCCCATCATAGACATCTCAAATTCACTTGTCATTAGTTTTGCAAATTGATCTACAAAACTCACGTTAGTGGATCCAAATATAATATCATCAACATATACTTGGCATACAAAGAAATGACCATCTACACTTTTGGTAAAGAGAGTGGGATCAATTACCCCAAGTACGAAACCACGATCCACTAAGAACTCCTTTAAATGATCATACCAAGCACGTGGGGCTTGTTTGAGGCCATACAAAGCCTTATGGAGGAAGTAGACGTGGTTAGGATACTTAGGATCCTCGAACTCCGGAGGTTGTTTAACATATACCATTTCATTTAGAGGTCCATTTAGAAAAGCACTTTTAACATCCATTTGATGCAAGATGAAGTTATGAGTAGTGGAAAATGCAAGTAATATACGAATGGATTCAAGCCTAGCTACGGGAGCGAAAGTTTCACCGTAGTCAAGTCCTTCTACTTGAGAGTAGCCTTGAGCAACCAATCGAGCCTTGTTGCGAATCACTTGCCCATGATAATCTTGCTTGTTTTTGAACACCCATTTAGTTCCAATGATATTATGATCCTTGGGTCTTTCCACTAGTGACCATACTTTGTTTCTTTCAAAATTATGGAGCTCTACATGCATAGCTTGAACCCAATCTTCATCTTCAAGAGCATCATAAACTTTGATGGGTTCAACATGAGAGACATATGAATGAAAACCACAAAACTTGAGTACTTGTCCACGAGTGGAGACACTTCTCCCCAAGCCACCAATGATGTTCTTTTGATATAGTGACTTTTGTTGCAATCTTGATGCTTGACGAGTCATGATACGAACAAGTGCATCATTGGGATTTTCATTGGGGGGAATATCCTCATCATTTCCTTCATCAAGGCCATTGTCCACTCGTATTGGAGTTCTTGGTGACGAAGCACCAAAATCATTTCCACCATTATCATTGGGTGGATCTTGATCACTTTCTTGATGAGAGGTATCCACATGAAATTCTTCATCTTGCTCTTGGTCTACCATTTGATTGGTGGTTGATGTAGGGGGCTCCACTTGCGTGGAGCTAGTTCCATCCTCATTCGCCACAAGGTGTCCCTCAACGGGTATAAGTGGACCTACACCCATTCTTCCTATGGCTATGGAGGACGGTTCATCACCTACAACATCACAATCAATTTGCTCCATTTGGGAGCCATTATCCTCATGAAATTCCACATTCATAGATTCTTCAATACACCCGGTGGATATGTTGTAGACTCTATAAGTGTGGGAGTTCGTGGCATAACCAACAAAAATGCCTTCAAAAGTTCTAGCATCAAACTTAGACAATCTAGTTCCCTTTATGTAGACTTGGCATTTGCACCCAAAAACTCGAAGATATTTGAGGTTGGGTTTGTTACCGGTTAGGAGCTCATATGGAGTCATGCCAATGATCGGACGAAGGAAGAGTCGGTTAGATAAATGACAAGCGGTGTTGATGGCTTCGGCCCAAAAGTTATATGGAGATTTGAATTCGGCCATCATAGTTCTTGCCATATCAATAAGTGTGCGATTCTTCCTCTCCGCTACACCATTTTGTTGAGGGGTGTACGCGGCGGAATATTGATGTCTTATCCCCTCATCACTCAAGAATTCATCCATGGTGTAGTTCTTGAACTCGGACCCATTGTCACTCCTAATGGACAAAATCTTGGTGTCATACTGGCGTTGCACTTCGGTGGCCCAAGTTATGAATCTTTCTTGAGTTTCACTCTTCTTCTTCTTGAATTCGGACCCATTGTCACTCCTAATGGACAAAATCTTGGTGTCATACTGGCGTTGCACTTCGGTGGCCCAAGTTATGAATCTTTCTAGAGTTTCACTCTTCTTCTTGATATAGAAAACCCAAGTGTATCTTGTATAATCATCAACAATAACCAAACAATACTTCTTGCCACCAAGACTATCATATGTGGGAGGCCCAAATAAATCCAAGTGAATGCGCTCAAAGGGTCTTGTTGTGGCAATGATTGATGTCTTGGGATGATTCTTCTCATGCATCTTTCCGGCAATACAAGAGCTACAAGGACGATCTTTGGAAAAATTCACACTTGTTAGTCCTATCACATGCTCACCCTTCACAAGAGTTTGTAAATTTCTCATACCGACGTGGCCTAGGCGGCGATGCCAAAGCCACCCCACGTCGGATTTAGCCATTAGACATGTGGCGATATGTGTAGTTTCTTTCGAGAAATCCACTATGTACATACCGTTTTCCACAAATCCAACAAAGGCTACTTTAAGAGAAATAGTGTGAAGGACGAGCACATGATGACGCCCAAATACACATGTAAAATTGCACTCACAAAGTTGCAAGACGGAAAGAAGATTATAGCCAAGGGACTCAACAAGAAGGACTTTCTCAATGGATGAATCCGAAGAAATGACCACCTTTCCATGTCCCAATAACTTAAGTTGTGAGCGATCACCAATAGTTACATGAGCAAATTTGAGAAGTTGGAGCTTCAAGTCTTCTAATACTTCTTTGCTTCCGGTCATGTGTGCGGAACAACCAGTATCAATCATCCATGATGTTCCACCGGAGATACAACCCTACAATGAATCAACTTCTTGTTTTAGGTACCCATTTTTGGATGGGTCCTTTTTTGTTAGTCACAAGGGTCTTGGGAACCCAAATAGCATGCTTGTAATCATCACCATATGAAGTGCCTACATACTTTGCATAAACATGACCATCAATAGATTTAAGAAGCACATAAGATGGGTTATATTTTCCCGCAAAGTTGTTGTGAGTAGTAGTGTTCCTAGGAACAATACTTGTAGCAATAATATCAAACTCATCTTCCTCATTAGCCAACTCCCCCTCCTTCACAAAAACAATAGAGTTAGTGGAGGGAGTTGAATTCTTCTTGTAGACCACCTTCGTTGTGGAACCATAACCAAGGCCTTCTTTACCAACAACTCTCTTATGATTACTCAAAAGATCATTGATATTCTTTTGGCCTTGGATGCATGTGGCAAGACTTTTGTTGAGTTGTGCCTTCAACCTATTGTTCTCCTCAATGAGAGTTGCCTTGACACACAAAGGGTTAGTAGCACAAGAGTTTTCATTCACAACTCTTACTCCTTTTAAGGTTTTGAGCTCATTTGAGATAGTACGATGATCAATTTTAAGCTTATCAAAATCCTTAATGAGTTCATTATACCCTTGGTTAGTTGCATCATTTAAACTCATGAATTCCGTTACCTTAGCAAAAGCATGTTGACAATCAAGTTTTACTTTAGCTATGTGAATGGCAAAGGTTTCTTCTATGCTTTATTTAAGGCAATGTGATTCATCTAGAGCTTTCTCAAGCCCCTCAATTTTACTAGCATCATCACGAGCAAACTTTTCAAGTAACATTATTCTCTCCTCATGTTCATCAATGAGGCCATGTGCCTCACTTAATTGATCCATGAGAGAGACAAAGATGGATTTAGTTTCTCCTTCTAGTTTTTCAACAAAGTTTGTCAAAGGGTCTTCCTTGACACAATTTAGTAGTGAAGGAATAGAGGAGTTAGCAAGTTTAAGTGTAGGAGTCACCTTTGGGGGTATACCCTTGTCCATGAAGCACTTGTGACTCGAGGGGCCCTTGTTGTCATTTGGGTTGGAGAAGAGAGAGATTAAGTTAGGAGGTATTACGCCCCTAGCCATGGCCGCCATACCTACTTGTTCGCCTTCACCATCACTCTCTTCACCACCGGATGTGTAATCGACTTCTTTAGAAATCATTTCCCTAGGAGGGTCTCTCTTGATGAAGTTCTTGGACTTGGGAATGAAGGTGGATTTCTTGATAAGTCTTCCTCCATTCTCAATTCTACTCTTGAAGGGACACTCGGCAACGAAGTGCTCTGAATCTCCACAATTGAAGCAAGTTCTTGCTTTCTTCGTGCTTGAGGATTCCTTCCCTTTATTCTTGGTGGCATTGGATCTAAAATCTCCTTTCTTCCACCACTTGTGTTGAGCAAGAGCCAAGCATTATTCATGTGATGTCTTCATCTCTTTCTCGGAGACCTCATGAGTGGATCCACCATCATCACTTGAGTCATTATCTTCATGGGAAATGACATTGGCCTTCAAGGCAAGAGATGCTTTCTTTGCTCCGTTTACACGGGCCATGACATCATCGGAAGTTTGCTTCATGACCTTTAGAGTGATAAAGAGACCCAAAACATCATTGGGGGATAGGTCCAAGTAGTCGGCCCTTGCTTGTACATTCGTCACCATATTTTCATTGTATGGCATCAAGAGTAGAAATTTCTCCTTGACCCAATTCTCCATGCAATCCGTGAATCCACTATCTCTCATATCATTTACAAGAGCCTTGAGTCTTCTAAACATGTCTTCTATGTTCTCTCCATCACCCAAGTGAAAGTGTTCAACTTTTCTTCGAATGATTGACTTCTTGGATCTTTGGAGGTTGGCATTGCCGTCAAACATATCAACAAGACCATCATAAGCTTTCTTTGCACTAGTGAAGGACCGGATGTGCTCAACTCCTTCCTTTTCCATTGCCCTTTCCAACATGTGCAAAGCATGAGCGTTGAGTTGCTCATCAATGATGTCACTTGAGCTTAGATTTGCGGGATCCTTTGGCTCATATCCTTTTTCAACAATTCTCCATATTTGCATTGAAGGACTGCACATGTAAGACTTCATGGAAGCTTTCCAATTAGTAAAACGATGCCGATCCACCAAAGGAGGTGGACCAAGATGAGTAACATGCGGATGTTGAACATTAGGAGCATTGTTATATGCATAGCCAAAAGAATTGCCACCACTACCATTGTTTAAAGGTGAGGATGTTTCGGTTCCTTCTTTAGTTGGCAAGGGGTTTCCATGTTCATCTAAGATAATCTTTTCACTAGATTGTTTAGATGGAGATGTCAATTCTTTTATTAGTCCCTCCATCTTCTTCTCGGAATTTTCAATCATAGCTTGGATTAGCTTTTGAATCCCATCCATAGTGACGGGTTCATCGGCCATCCTTACCTCCTCTTTAGGCGGTAAAGCCTTTTATAAAGAGACGAGGCTCTGATACCAATTGAAGGATCGAGAGGTTAACTAGAGGGGGGTGAATAGGTTAACTACAAATTTTAACTTCTTTTTCAAGTTAACAAGGTAATGCTCAAATATAGATTATCTAGATTATGCAACTAGGTGAACAATCCTATATGTTGAGCAAGTACAACTAGCACAAGGTCAGTATATGACTAAGCTAGTAGTAACTAGTAAAGGTAAGTTGATGAATAACCGAACATAGTGACGCGGAGATGTATCCCGAAGTTCACTTCCCAATGGAAGCTAATCTCCGTTGGAGCGGTGCGGTGCCACCAAAGTGGAACACCGAGTAGGCCTCAAATGCCACACCGTATCTCCTTCGAGTCCTTCCACCGATGTGGATAGGCTCGAATCACTATGTTGCCGTTGAGGTTGACAACTAGAACCTTTACAAGGATGAGGCACACTCCATAAGATTGGAGCACTACTAGAGATTTGCTTATAGCAGCATATCCTACCACAGGCGAACAAGAAAAACGGTGCGCCTGGGTTAATTAGCGCAGGCGAAGAGAAAGCAGGTGCGCCTGGGGTAGGCCAGTTACCCCAGGCGAACAGAAACCGGAAGCGCCTGGGGTAAAGTGTGGCAGGGCCAACCACGGCCGACGCTGGCACGCTTCCTTTACCGCAGGCGAATCGCGTATCAGTTCGCCTGCGGTATAACAGATACCACAGGCGAGTACGTACCGAAGCGCCTGGGGTAAAAAGTGGACTGGGGTAGCTCCCTTTAGCGCAGGCGCACGTGTAAGTAGTTCGCCTGGGACAAAGAATAGCCTGGGGTAGCACCACTTAGCGCAGGCGCTTCCCAGAACGCGCCATTAAACACGGGAACAGAAACCCCCGCCATTAAACGCGGGAACAGAAACCCCCGCGCCGTCAAAGGCGGCCGGCCAGTGCATGCGCCCCAGTCAAAGTCCACCGGATTAATGGCCATTAAACACGGGAACAGAAACCCCCGCCATTAAACGCCGGGAACAGAAACCCCCGCGCCGTCAAAGGCGGCCGGCCAGTGCATGCGCCCCAGTCAAAGTCCACCGGATTAATGGCGGGGCGGCAGCGGCGACACGCGCGGCGCGGCGACTGGCCCGCGAGTAGTATATAAAATGGTGCCCGCCCCCTCCCCGTACGCACAGTCTCGACTCCCTCCTCGCCATTCTTTCTCCACCCTTCTTCTCCACCCTCGAACCTCGCCGCAATGGAGAACCTCTGGGACGCGGGCCCCGAGAGCGACGACGACGAGCTGCAGCCAGCGCAGCAAGCGGCGCTGGCGCCGCAGGTGGTGGCGCCGGAGCAGCCACCCGAGTACGACGAGCGCGAGAAGCGCGGTGAGCCGCCCGCCACTGGAGACGCGAGGTGAGGAGGCAACCAGTGTGGCCCGAGCAGCACGCCGGGCTGCACTCGTTCGAGACCTCGCAGAACGAGGACGCGTACCGCGAGGTGCGCGGCGTCCTCGAGCAGGCCGCGACGGCGGCGGAGGCGGCCGCCGTTCGTGCCTCCTTGGAGGCGCACCAGCGGGAGGAGGCGGCGCGAGCGGTGCGCCACCAGATGGCCCAGCGTGCTGCCTCCGTCGAGCAGGAGGGCATCATCGCCCTCTACGAGGCCGACCGGCGGCAGGTTGCGCTGCAGAGTGAGCGGCGGCGCAACCGCCTGCCCTCCGAGCAGGCGCAGCTGCACCGGCTGCGCCTGCAGGCCCGAGCGGAGCGGGCGGAGCAACGCCGTCTCGCCGCGGCGAGCCAGGACGGAGCCGGCCCCTCCAACCAGCACCGCCACGACGACGTCGCTGATGAAGACGACGATGCGTAGGCGGAGCAGTCATCGAGTAGTTTAAATTTTTCGTACTAGCTTAAATTCGCGCCGAATATGCATGTACGCAGTTTTCGAATTTCAATAAAATTTCGCCTGTTTTCATTTTGCGTTTGTTTGGGCCGGTTCTTGGGCTCGGGACGCGACTGGGAAACGCGCCCCCCCAGGTTCCAGAATAGCGCCGTTTAGCGCCGCGGCGGCCCCAAAACGGCGGCGTTTTGGGCCCTGGGGGCGCAACGGCTGGAGATGCCCTGAGCGATCCAGAACGTGTTGAAAAACCAGTGCTAACACACCCTTCGGATGCATGTCAGTGGAAAGCATTAGACGCATTCGATGAGGAATTCGGGAACGACCCAAGGAACATCATATCAGGCTTGGTGCGAGCACCGACGGTCTCAATCCGTTTGGCAATCAAAGCAGCAAACATATATTAAAATGTTTTTAGAGAGAAACACTTGCGGTATCTCGCTAAACCAATCTATTTACGCTCGATGCGACATATATTAGCTCGATGTGTCCCAGGCCGTGGGGCTGTGTAATTTAGAAAATCTTAGCACAGGCGCATCATCGAGAAAACGCGCCTGGGGTAATATATATCACAGGCGCTTTTGACAGGACATGCGCCTAGGGTAATGCCATGTGGGACCGCGCAAACCAAAATCCTACGAAATTTACCGCAGGCGCATTATCTAGATAACGCGCCTGCGGTAAGGATCTGTGGGGCCGGGCATAACAGGGCATCGAGCCAAGAACATTAGAACCGGTTTGTGTCACAAACCGGTTCTAAAGGTATGTCCCCTGGGCCCACCTAGCTACCCGCACAAATGGCCGCAGGCCTTTAGGACCGGTTTGTTATACAAACCGGTCCTAAAGGCCTGCGGCCATTTGTGCGGGTAGCTAGGTGGGCCCAGGGGACATACCTTTAGAACCGGTTTGTTATACAAACCGGTGCTAATGCTTAGCGCAGGCGCATTTTCCAGTATGTGCGCCTGGGGTATACCTCTGTGGGCCAGCGCAAAACGAATCGCTAAGAACGTTAGCGCAGGCGCACATCCCTTTGTTCGCCTGGGGTAAGGGATAGCGCAGGCGCATTTCACTCGTTGTGCGCCTGTAAGTACTCGATCTGCTAACTCACAACCCGCATAATCACTCTCATCGCACATATCGAGCCCTAACCGCACGCCGCCGTCGCCTCTCTCATCGCACGACGCCGTCGCCTCTCTCATCGCACGCCGCCGTCGTCGTTGTCGAGCAGGAGGAGGAGCAGGAGCAGCAGCAGGAGGGAGGAGCAGGAGCAGCAGCGGAGGAGGAGCGGGAGCAGCAGGTCAGGAGGAGCGGGAGCACGCCGCGCGCGCCGTCCCTCTCATCGTCGTCGTCCACGCCGGCCGTCGTCACCCACGCCGCCGTCCCACGCCCACGACGAACCCAGGTCAGCCCTCCCCCCTCCCCCTCTTCCAACGCCCTCATAGTACTACTGCTGCTACATGCTTTAGCTACAACTGGATCTGATCATGTACCATTATTTCTGGATTCTGGTAGTTCAGCTCATAGTATAAAATGCTATATTTCTTACACTAGCTGAATCACCTACTAATTACATGTGAATAGAACACTGAAACTTTGGACACTGCTAGAATTCTCCGTGATTTGTTATTAATTAAGTGCAGTATTTTACTTTGATCAATATATATGAAGGTTTTTTTGGCATGATATATGAATTTCCTGGGTGTTTTTGTGCCATGTGATGACAGCAATGCAAGGAACTGTTTTTGTGGCCATGCATATGTGTGCATTCAATTTCTGTCGCAGGTACATTGAGTGCCAATGTTTTGTCGGAACGTTGATTCATTTCCGTTCCGGCGAATTTCTGGCACTCCGGCATGACCATTTATATATAGCCGAGGTCACGCCGAATTTTTCCGGTGACTAACAGTATACGTTTTGTCTACTGCTAGCTAGGGCATGTCTTCTTCTACTACGGATCCGGCTTTATTGGACCACTACATCCTTATGGCCCGAGAGTCGCAAGAGGAAGATCGGACAGAAACTGACCATGATGTCGAGCCCTCAATGATGACGGGCTCACCGGTGGCGAGGAGGAAACCACTGATAGTGGCGCGGGGGGTCCCTCAGGGAGCAGCACGACGGGAAACAAGCGTCGAAAGCGAGCTCCGAACAAGGTCGGCACCGTTCGAGAGAAATTCACGGAGGTGGACCCTTCCAGTGGCACGCCTCTAATGCCATTGGACCTTGTGAAGGGGTACTTCCTCCAACTTGGCGCGATACTTCGAGACGTCGTCAATGTCAACGAGCCGACTCTCAAGAAGAAACTAACTCTGCGCGCCCAACTCATCTCGAGGCTGCACGCGCGGTACGAGTTCCCTCCCCCCTACAACAACGAGAATCTGAAGGGCAACCTCGTGAACAAACTCGCCCTCACTAGATTCACCAAAGCCCTGAGCAATTACAAGACTATGGTGAGGGCGATGATTAAGGAATCGACACCATTCGAAGAGATCCATCGCCACTTCCCGCGGATTACGCCCGATGACTTCAAGACTTTCCTAGATAACGAGTCGCTTGATGTCACTAAGAAGCAAACGGGATGGGGGAAGGATCTAGCGTCGAAGAACATCGGTCACCACAATCTCGGCTGTCGTGGCTACGACGGGAAGGAGCCAGTTTGGGCGAAAGAGGACCAGGCCTACATTGAAAAAGGGATTGAGAACCCTTACGCCAAGTATGCCCATGACCCGCAATTCCAGAAATTCATGAGGTCGAGGTACAGAAAAGTAACTCCGACCGGGGAACTTGTCTCGGACCCGAAGATGGTGGAGGGTGTTATTTTGGTCACGGACGATAGCGTGAAGAATGTTGAGAAGCTAGTGGTAAGAAATTTACCATTTCATGCAACTCATCATCATCAAGTCCATGATTTCATTCTAGTACGAAACCAATTCTAAACCGTTTATATGTTGCTTCTGCAGCTAGAAGAACAACAACTTGAATCTTCCTCGTCGCAGACGTCGACGGCCAAAGTCGCGTGGGATAAGCCTTTCATCAGGGGTACAACAAGGCAAAGAGCCAGGACCCTCTGAAAAGGCCGCACTTAGGCCGTATCACCGGCGGCGGACTTAATAAGAAGCACGCTCACCATGGCTTGGCTGAGCCCAGCACTAAGGAGTCGCGGGCGGCGAAGAAGAGCGAGGAGACGGAGGAGCTGAAGAAGAAGGTCCATGACTTGGAAACAAACATGGAGAAGAAGATTGAGAGAACGGTGGGGGAAAAGATGAATGCGCTCATCCCAGCCGTATTTGAAAAAATATGTGGCTACATCGCCGGCGGCTCACAGGGGCCGTTACCGACGTTCAACATACCGTCGATGTTGGTCGTGCCCGCCGCGGCCGCCGCCGGTGGTCCGTCGACGTCGGCCGTGCCTGTCGCCCCCGCCGTGCCCGACGCGCCTGCCCCCGATGGACCGTCGGCCGTGCCTGACGCGCCTGCCCCCGATGGACCGTCGGCCGTGCCCGACGCGCCTGCCCCCGATGGACCGTCGGCCGTGTCCGGCGCGGCCACCACCCCGTTGCTCGACGAGCCCACCATCACCTGTGGTCCGTCGACGTTAGCCGAGCTCAATGCCCTCACGGTAAATTATTGACCGTCTCAAAAGCTGTAGCCAGTTCAATATAACCCTACTCTCTGACCTATCCATGCATGTTATCGCAGGCTGACGCGACGGGATGCACCTTCCTGCTAAAAGTGGGCAGCGAGTTGAAGGATGTTGTAAAGGGGAGCATCTTGCAGCCACTATCCCGCAAGTACCATTGCAGAGATATACCGGACAACGAGCTTCGGGTTCGCGTCGATCTGGTGCTACCGGGATTCGAGAACTTGTATCCTCCTAATCAACCCGCCGATGCCGACAGCGAGCTGAATCTCGGCCAACTGGACAATCAAATCTTGCTATGGCCGAAAGCCCTTATTCGGCTGAACACGACGTCAGGGTCGGCGCCAAGCCAAGCCATGACCGTCACCACTACACCGGTTGCGCCCGCGGCAAGCCAACAAGACAAGGTCCAACATGGCAATGTCCTCTCTCCACCTCCGGTGGATCCTCCTCCTCCCGAGCACGAGACGTCCAATGACGAGCAACATCACGAGCATGAGACCCATGACGAGTACATGGATATTGAACTTGCTCCCATTGACGATTTCATAAATCAGTTGGATGGCGAGAAGCCGGTTCCTCCGAAGTTACCCGCCAGAACTCTTGATATCCAGAAGAAGGTAGATGGCGGAGAGGGCGGTTCTTCTGAGTTACCCACCAGAAAACCGGATATACAGAAGAAGCTAACCTATTCCCAAGAAACTCCCGAGGAGCAGACGGCCTTTACGGCTCCACAGCCTACGCTGGTTACCCCGAATACACTCCGTGCTACGGCCGCGGAGGCGGTAAAACAAAGCGGCACTCCCATCTGCTTGAGGCCGAAGAAGAATCGGAAGAGGCCGGGCAACAAGAAGAAAGGTGGTGCCTCCTCTAGTAGCCAGCCAGCGGTCTCCCGAGTCCTGGACCGTTTGCCGCCCGCCGTCCGGAGGAAGGTGCATGAGATGGGTGAGCCGATGCTGCCGGCAGAGGTTGTCGCTGTCATGGGTGGTGACATGAGGACCATCCACGACGGGATTTTGTTCAAAGAGAATGAACTTCTACGTGAGAAACATCCCTCCTACCCGCTATACGTGGTCAAGGTGCCCCGATCCTTGGGCTTTGTGGATTCAAATCCCGCAGAGGTGTTCTTCATCAGATACGAAGACATATTCAGGGTCTTCCACTTGGGTAAGCTCGACCGAAGCATTGCCCGCCTGGTATCGCTCAGCATGGCGCATGATATGGTCATGGAGAATACCCCGCACATGGCGATTATGGACCCGTACTACATGAATGAGGACTACTTGCGGTCACATGCGGACCGAGTTCTTATCACGACTTACATAACGGGGTTTTTGATAGATAACAAGGATAAGAACGCCATTCTCATGCCATACTTTCCCAAGTAAGTAGTCCTCTCCGCTTCACGTCGTTACATTCTTTCTAGAATCTCCTTAGTATTCCGATTGATGATATTGATGGCTCTTGTTCGAAATGTTCTGCGCAGAAACGGAGGATGCGTACTCATCGTCATGGAACCGCATTGGTCACAATGCACTTATCTTGATGCGGGTAGGGCGGTGCAGAAGGACTACACCGACATAAGAGCTGTTCTTAATAGTGCCCTCAACGGCTTCGCCGCCGATTTAGGCAAGCCCCTAAAAAAGGAGAAAATAGTCCGAGGCGCCTACGTGTGCACCCACGTAACAAACTTCCCCTGCCTCAAGCAATCGGAGCAAGAATCTGAGTTGGAAGCCTGGTATGTCATCTTTCAGATGAGGGAGTACTTAAAGGATGCCCAACAGGCCCATCTACCAAGTGATCTCCGAGACCTGACCACAAAAATGGCCAACACCACCGATGAATATGTGCGGGCTGAGTTCCGTCGCATCCAGCGGAGGATCTGCACGATACTCTCGTCGGATGTCATCACTCGGGGTGGCTTGTTCTTCCACGGCCACGCACCACCGAGCAACCGTGACATAGAAGCACACCTACGAGAGCAACGTGACACCCGGACATTCAACACGCTACAAGGCGTTCGTCCGTTCCCGCCGAGAATATAGGATTGACAAAATGTTAGTATACACTTGCATCATATAACTTTTAGACCTTTATTTGTCGTGTTTTATTCGTAAACCTTGATGCTTCTATTTTTTGATAGTTATTTGCGGTCTATTATCACTTTCGATGCTAAACTCGTATTTTTGTCCTATGCACAGATGACATGGTATGTTGTGTATGTCGGTAGGGTTCCCGGAGTCTACGACGACTGGGACCAATGCCGAAGACAGGTGCACGGTTTCAGCGGCAACAGCTACAAGGGGTACAAGACCATGGAGGAGGCGGAAGCTCGATACGCCACTTACCTAGCGAGAGAGAGAAGACGGAGAAGACGAGGGCCCGGATGACCACATTCGCCATCGCCGTGCTTATACTCCTTGTACTCCTAGTGTTGATGCTACTTGTTGTTTTGCTTGTCTAGATAACTAAACTATCGATTTGTTTGGACTATGTACTCCTAGTGTTTGAACTATGCTTGTAACTAAACTATTCGTTTCGAGACTATTTGGTGATGATCGAAATATTTCTGTTATTTTGCTGTCATTTTCATATTTATTACTGTCAATTTGCTGTAATTCTGTTATTTTCGTTTCTTTTATTTTTTGACACAGCAAAACCATACCCCAGGCGAACAGGGAAGCATACCCCAGGCGAACATGTACCCCAGGCGCACAGCGCTTGTTCGCCTCAGGTAAGAGGATTACCCCAGGCGCATAAGTCTTGTTCGCCTGGGGTATGTCAAGATACCCCAGGCGCATTTGGTTGTTCGCCTGCGGTAAGTCATTACCGCTGGCGAGGTGGTCCCAGGCGAACAGTCATTCGCCTGCGGTAGGCTAAATTGGTTCGCCTGCGGTAGCCTTTTCCCTACTAGTGGAGGGTCCTCACCAAATCCCAAGATCCTCCAAGACTCCGAGAAGCAAGATCCACGGGCACAAAAGCACCGGGGATATCAACAAGGCTCCAAGCTCCGATGAACTAAGAGCAACAAGATTCCTAGCTCCAATGAACTAAGAATGACAAGATCCCTAAGGGATGAGTGGGTGGATTTCTAATCGACTCGGTGGAGTTGTAGATCGGGAGTGTCTCCTTCAAATCCCAAAGTATCACGAGCTTTGGTTGGGGATTTGTGGAGATCTTGTTCTTGAGCTTGAGCTTGGTCAATCAATGGTGGTGTGAGAAAGTGTGGGTGAGATTGACAAAGCAAGGAGGTAGGTGGAGACCCCCATTTATACCCGTGTCGGAAATACGGTCGTTGGGGGGGGGGGGGGGTTCACCTTCCTGCGCCCCCCCCCCGGCCTGGGGTCGGCCTGGCCGGCCTGAGGCAGCCAGGGCCGGGCCAAATCCCACCCCAGCCTGGGGGCCGGCCTGGGGCCGGCGTGGGAACAAGGGGAGGCCGGCGTGGGGCGCGCGGCACCCAGCCAGCCCGGCCTGGGGCCGGCGTGGGACAGGGGCGAGGCCGGACCCCCACCCGAGCATCCCGGCCTGGCACCCGGCCTGGGGCCGGCGGGGGCTGAGGGGCGAGGCCGGACCCCCACCCGAGCACCCCGGCCTGGCACCCGGCCTGGGGCCGGCGTGGGGCAAGGTGGGGCTGGCTCCAGCCCGGCCAGGAGGCCGGCCACCCCATTTTCTTCGCCTTCTTTTCCCTTTTCTTTGCCGTTTCTTTTCTTCTCTTCCTCATCTTTTTCCGTAATCTTTTCTCCCTTATTGCTGCCACTTGTATGATGTTTACAGGTAGATATTTTCTGAGTACACTTAGCAAAACACATTAGTCCATCTATATGTTGTAATCAAACACTCAAAATAGGATTTAGAAACTATGTTCTTTCACTGCTCCTATAGCCTTTCTCCTTTCTTCGTTCATTTTCCTCAAACCCTGCTTCACTGGCCTGGACTTGGGATCAACGTGTAAGCTATGTTCAGCAAGTTCAGTCGGGATACTCGGCATGTCGCTAGGTGTCCAAGCAAAGACATCCCGATTCTCGCGGATAAACTCGATAAGCGCGCTCTCCTCCTTGCTATCCAGGTTTGAACCTATGGCAAACTTCTTGGAAGAGTCGCCCTCAATAAAAGCCACCATCTTTGTATCTTGGGATGCTTTAAACTTAGCTCTCTCATCATCCATGTTTGGTTCCTTCAAAGCTGCTCGATCTTCCGGGTCTACCTGAGACCGGTAATACCTGAGTTCTTCCTTTGCACATGCTTGTTCTGCAAGTGCCGCATCTCCCTCATCACACTGTTCTGCCACAGTCCTGTTCCCATTCATAGTGATGGTTCGCTTAGGACCCCGGATCTTTAGCTCTAGGTAGACATAGCACGGCCTTTCCATAAATTTGGCGTAAGCCGGCCTTCCAAACAGTGCATGATAAGGGCTACGCAACTTCAGCACCTCGAATGTGAGCCACTCTACTCTGTAATAATCCTTGGATTCTCCAAAAGCGACCTCCAACGTTATCTTTCCCTCAGGGCAGGCCGAGTGTCCTGGCACAATCCCATGGAAAACCGTTGAGCTTTGTCTACAGCTGAGACTCCTTGAGCCCCATACGTAAAAAGGTCTCCCAGTACAGGATATTAATGCTACTCCCGCCATCCATCTGGACCTTCTTCAACTCATAGACATTGAGCTGCAGCGCTACCACCAAAGCTAACACACCTGGATATTCTATTGCTTCCGGGTGATCCCTCCTGCTCCATGTTACTTCCTGATCTGACCATCTCAGGTATTTTGGGACACCCGGGGAAACCGAGTTTACAACTCTGTTGAGTACCTTTCTCTCCCTTTTGGACGTCCCGGTGGTATGGACATGATACTATCCTAACTGCTTTGGGTTAGCCTGAAAACCACCTGCACCACCTTGGTTATTACCCGGATTACCCATTCCTGCATTGCCTGCGGGGGGTGGCCCCTTGCCCGGGTTTCCGCCCAGACCCGGTCCTCCTCCCCGGCCTGCACCATGCAGGGCCTTCTATATTTCCTCGTTCTTCCATCTCTGGAAATCCACACATTGCTCCAATGAATGATTAGCCGGCCTGCCATTCCTGCTATGGCGCGAGCATGGCATCTTAAAGGCCTCTTTGTGATTAGCCGTCCGTGGTGGTCCCTGATAATTGTTTCCTCCGTTGAAGTTTCCTCCGTTAAAGTTTCCATCCGCTCTGGGTCTTGCAAACCCGGCTTGAGCGTTGGCGACTAACTCGGAGCCTCCCTCATACCGACGTTTATGCTGATTGTTCCCATTACCACCATTGCTACCTCCATTATTACTCGGCGCAGTCCCATTTCCGGGTCTTCCGTTACTGTTCGCATTAGCCTTTCCTTTCTTGTCCTCAATATCTTCTTCTGTGGTGTCAGTAGAGGCGTGCTTATTGCACGCATCCATTAACTCCCCATAGTAATTTCCGAAACATGCCTGCTGGACTTCATGCGTACCAATTTTTGCACCAAGGGCGTGTATCTACATGTTTTTCCGATAGCTTGTATCGCGTCTTTCGGTTGGATAGCAATGGAAGAGTGGAGTATTTCCATGACCCGGCGCACCCAACTACGTGCCGATTCTCCCTTTCTTTGTACACATCTATCTAAGTCGTCGACTGTGTATAATTTTCTGCAAGTTCCATGAAAATGTTTGATGAAAGCCGATTTTAACTCACTCCACGAACTGACAGATCTCTTACGCAGATTGTTGAACCATAGTTTTGCTGCTCCTTCAGACATCATAAGGTACATGAATTTAGCTTGGAGCCTTTCTGAAGCGTTGCGAATAGACATGGCCATCTCGTAACTGCTCAACCAGGTCTCAGGATCCATGGTTGGCTCATAATTGACAACTTTACCCGGTTCCTTAAACTTGCCCTGGTATGGTTCAGCCCTGATGGCATCTGACAGGCACTTGGGTCCGGCTAAGTTCGTCAGTACCGGCCTTACTCGTGAAACATGAGAAGCCTCGGCGGGTGCAACGGGTGGCGCGCCACCTGCTGGCCCTTGCGCCGCAGACCCGGCCATACGCCATGCCCGAGAACTATCGACAATTGCCTGCGCTGCTAAAACCGCAGGAGTTGCAGGCCTGTGGGGAGGAGGCGGCATTTGCTGCTGCTCTGCCCTCCGTCGCGCCGAGCTTGATTGAATACTCCTCGTATTTCCGTGCTGCCGACTGACATATGGCGTCCCGTGCAAACCGCTCCTGGTATCCGGGTAGTTAACCTGTTGAGCCACCGCGGTGCGTAACATCTCTATAGCTCGCCGGGTCTCGATCGCTTGAGGCGATTCTCCCAATGGAATACGGTCGAGCGCTAGAGTTGCGGCGTACACGTTATCCATGGAGTTATTGAAGTGACCTGGTGGAGTATAAAACCGCGATGGTGGTGGTACAGTATTGCCTCCAGAGGCCCCAGCGGGTAGCGCGGGTAACCCGGCTGGCACATTAGTCGGCTGTCCCCCAAGCGTCGCACATTGATACCCGGTTCCTTGATTCACAGCCGGGATCGGCTGGTCTTGACGTGTAACGAACAACGTGGCCGGCTGTAGGTCTCCGCCTGTCGCAGGTAGTCTCGTCTGATGCCTCTGATTATATATTCTAGTTGTTTGGGCTTGTATGTGATCCTCCAATTCTTCCAGCTGACGCTGGCGCAAGGCCATCCCCTGCTTCTCAGCTTCTACATCTCTCCTCTGTTGTTCTAACGCTCGGCGAGCCACGTCCAGGTCTCTGGCTCGTGCCGCCGCGTTCTCCGGGGTTATCACCGTTGCCAACACTGTGGGATCCAGGATTAGGTTATTGCTGAATAAAGACGGGTTTGGTGGGTGTAATGTTCCTGCCCCAGCTGTTTTGTTCGCCCTGAATCCAAACATGTTTCTGAGATGAGCACTTCCCCTGTTTCGCTGGTAATAGACGTTGGCTCACCATTAACCCGGGCTATAACCGGGTTTCCATTAATCGGAGCTTGTTGTTGGGCCAGCGCTTGCGCCGCACCAGTCGCAGCTGCCGACACATCACCCTGATTGTGATTTATTGCATGGGTTGTGTAGACCGCGACTCAGCGCGCAATGCCTGGCGAAGACTCATACTCTTCCTCTTCGCAGCTATCTTCTTCATACCGATCTTCAAGCAGATGCAGGATAGATTCGGTATCGTCTTCTCCATTGACCCGGCCACGCGGGGTCCATACCGGCTCCTCCGGCTGTTCCCTCTTCGAGGTGGGTATCTTTTCCGGTTCTGCTGTCCCTACCGACTCTTCGCCGTCCGACTGAACAAAGGTGGCGTCCCCTGATACAGAATTATACTCATTATTGTCAGAAATAAACCCAGACGCACGTACCATCCCGACAAAGACGTTGACCCGGCCGATAGTGACGACAGATCCGGTCTCCAGCTGATCCGACTCTGGCCCCCAGCCAAAGTCGTCTACAATCTTCTCTCCTTCAGGGTTGATGCTGATCTCGCCGATGACGAGGTTCTTCATGCTTTCCAGAGCTTCTCCCGTGATGTAAACACATTTGGACGTGTGCCCCACAGTGGGCGCCAACTGTCGTGGGATAATCACGATAGACGTTACCATTTGTAACTTAGTTTGGGGCGAATCGACTCTGGTGTTTGGGAGAGGGTTTAGCTCAGGTGAAATCATGATAACTGGTGATCTAGAGGCTCGGGCCGCAATGTTGCAGAGACTCCAATCTAGGGTTACAAAGACTTGCTCTCGTATACCTAGAATACACGAATCCTTATGTTCTCTCTCTCAATCTCGATCCCCTTATCTATGCCCTAGAAACCAGTTTATATAACACCCGGTTTCCTGGCTTTTCTTACAAGACACGGCCAGAGTCCTACCCGGGGTCTACACGTAACCCTAAATTACCTACCGTGACCCTCAAGTCATGGATCACCGGGTTTACGACGTCTTTTAGGTCTTCTGTAACTTCTCTTCTCTTGGGTCGGGTCATCAATACAATCGCAGGCCCATCAACAATACCTGACCCAATATCGCGATCCAGGGTCTCACGCTGATTCCTTCCTGCCGGGTCTCATCTCATCCATGGGCCTGCTGGGTTACCATCCCCCCAACACAACATCTCCTTCTCTTTACTGATCCGGTGGTTGTCACCGCTAGGAAGCAGGCCCCTGGCACACCCCGCGCGCCCGACACGTCTTTTCCAACGCGCGAACACCGCTAGGGCGGGAGGAACCCGCGCAATTGCAGCGGGTCGTGCCACCACGCATGTATTCTCTCTCCGGTAGAGACAAATCACTCCCATGCCGGAGCACCTACGAGCAGAGCCCCTCCACACCTACTGTGTGACCGGTGGAGCCCCTCCCCTTCCTTGAACCGTGACCGGAGGGGCAGCCCCACGGGGAGTCTACCACACCAGCTCCACACACCCACCCTCCTCGAGCCGCCATGGAGATGGGAATCACGGCCGAATGCACCACTCCTAATCTCTTCCGTCAAGTATCTCCCTAACTGCAGTGCTGGTCTCTGAGGGCTTGTGAGTTGTGACAATGGGTCTATAGTCTTCGCACACAACTCGGCACCCACGGTCCCCATCCAGGCTCCAACATGGTTGCCCTCAGGTTATCTTTGTCCACCCATCACCAGTAGAAGGACAGGATGTTCCAGTGAACTGCACATGCTGCATGCAAATTTTATCCAATATCCTCCGGTTCGAAATCAACTAGAATCTTAGATGAGGTCAGTATGTCGAATCCTCTGAGGATCCATTACGTTATTTGCGTATCTTAGGAAAATTGACACATATTTCCGGTCATTCCATTATGCACTATGTACCTGTAAAGGCAAGCTTTGAGGTATCTAGATTTATCTTATGCATAAACAATGAATGTTAAGTTTCAGTTCCATGCAAAATTGACATGAACTATGCTTTATGGAACAATTCACAACATGCCGCTATTGTTGGTGCATATTGGTTAGTAGTATGATCTGCACCCAATTTTGTTTGTCTCCAAGCCAAATAGGGGCCTACAATTTTATGACTTGGAATGGCTAAGATAATCTGATCATGTACTTGCATCACAAATGTTCTTTTAGGCCCACAGTAGTAGAGAAAGCCTACCAGTGACGAACCAAACTTGGCTACCACTGGCGAAGGGCTGTTCACCAGCGCTAACTCGCCAGTGGTAGCGGGTTACCGCTGGCGAACAGCGCTTCGCCAGCGGTAGTATATGTTACCGCTGGCGAACACGTCCTTGTTCGCCAGCGCTATGTTCGCCAGCGGTAGCTAGTTTGTTCGCCAGCGGTACGTTCTCCAGCGGTAGCTACTTTGTTCGCCAGCGGTAAGTCTCCCAGGTTTGTATTATTTTGTAATTTTCGTATAACAGTTTGTATTTTCCTGGTATTATACTATACATGTGTAAATACATGTAAATTATGTAATTTATAAAGTTCACACATATAAATCACTCTTAGATACATATGCTTGTATGTATATATGCAATACACAAACAGAGATCCATCGATAATGAAATTAACACATTGATCTCAATAACATCTTTCTCATAAATATTAATACACATCGATCTCAATAACACGTTTATGTCGGAAGATTTCGAACCAAAAATATAGCCATCTAATTAGTTTAACGATTACAAAAGTATGACATCCATACAACGCGCGATATAGATCAATCGCAAACAAGACATATATATATATATATATATATATATATATATATATATATATATATATATATATATATATATATATATATATATATATATGCGGTCTGCCTCCGCTTTAGCTTCCGCCTCCGCTTGCGATCTTTCGCTAGGGCCAGCGCGCCGTCCACTTCTTCATCTCTCTGTAGACCAAGATAAAAGCATTAGACCTGCAAAGGAAATCACAAGTTCTTATTAGGAGCAATTCGTACCGAATCGAATACATATCGTCGATCATTTCTTCCTCGTTGTTGTAGTGATCTTCTGTTTCTTCACCGGAGGGAACAGAAGAACACCTTCTAACGAGTTGAATGGTCTCTCGTCAGCCTGCTCTAGTACACATTGTCGCAACACATCGTTAGATGGTGGGGAGTTCCAGTGGAAGACCGAGTCTTTTGTTACTACATCCCTATAGATGATGGAGCAGATTTTGCGTTGGAGGTGACCAAAGTTTTGTCTGAATTCAGCATCAGACCATTCGACGATGCTGCGAGACCATTTGTCCATAGCAGACATGTATTGTTTACTCTGTTGGTCCTTCACGATCTCCGTCATGTGTTGGATGAGGTACCATGCCTCCATATGGCCGCCTGGCGCCTGCTTGGGGCAGGGGAACTCTGTTTTGTGTATGAACACATATTTGCCTTGAATTTGTTTGATTCTGTCGCAGAATCCTTCCCCCTGATGTAGCCGTCCATAGCATCATTGAGAACAGACTTGATGAGGGAGTAGTTCTTCTCCTTCATCGTACTCCCGAAGTCGAGATATACTGCGTGCGCGTCTCTCGGGTAGAGCATGATGAGGGTGTCATATTTGTTTCTGCACAAAACAGAAGTCCATATATAATCTTCAAAAATTGTATATGCGCAAACTTATGTAAAGATGGGAAATATAACTTACTCGGGAAAGTAAGGCACGAGGGTGATCCTCTTGTGTATATAATTAGTGAGCAACACTTGTTCGAGGTACTTTCCCTCTTTTGCCCTACCCTTGGGGTTGTTCAAGTACATGTCGTGCATGTAGTAGGGGTCTGCTAGCTCGATGTTTTTGACATTCTCTATGGATAGTTGATGCGCCAAACTGAGCGTGAACAGACGGACGATTGACGAGTGGAGGGATTTCATTTGGAACATCCGAAAAATGTCGTCAAATCTCACGATGATCTTGCTTGCGTTGCCTTCAGTGACAAATCCCACCGTAGATGGCACCTTTGCGACCAAAACCAGCAGCTTTGGATTTTTCTCTATGAGAAGCATCGTCTCCATAAATTGAACACCGTCATGGACGCTAAGCATATCAGCTGTCAGCAAGGAGGCCAACCTCGGCGGAAGCATCGGTTTGCCCAACTCATGGATCTGATGTCAGTCGTGTATGGGTATCCTGTCCAATACCCGTTCTGCCCGCGGCTTAGACTTGGCCCCCTCCACCGGTTGGCTCATCGATGCAACGGCAGAATTCTTCTTAGTTCTTTTCCGTACCGTCTTCTTAGGCTGATTCTGAAATACATCTGCTACCGGCTCTTTGAGGGCGTCATGGCTGGTGACTTCTTGCTCGGGGACTGCCGGTTCTTGAGAAGAGAAAAGACGCTTTGTGCATCGATATTTATCCGCTTCCTCCGCTGGCAAGAGAAGTTCATCAAGATCATCCATGCCGGCCCCCTCGTAAGGATCGTCGACGAGGTAGTCATTGGGGTTCTCATCTTCAGCATCATCGCCGTCGTGTTGCACGAACTTTGCAGGTGAGAAATCCTTGTGTTGGCTCGGGTTCCCTGACCCTGGACTGGTGTTGGAGTGTTGACAGGAGTAGTTTCCAAACGAATTAGTGATTTTGGCCATGTCAATGGCCAAACCAAGCACTGCACCAGGTTTAACTCGCTGTCGGCTGTGGGGGGTTGGTTCGGAGGATCGAGAGCATCGCAACCAGGGAGCACCCGACTTAATGTAACCCTTAGCACGTCGTCGGGCATACGAACGCCGTGGGACACACGGTTGAGAGGTGTTATGATTTTTCCTTTGGCCACGTACTTTAACTCGCCGTTCACACGAAGGAGCAATGTGCATCCCGTCTCTTCGGCCTGCGAAACGTCGCGCGATCATCGTTAGTGACTGAGGCCGTCACGAATCAAGTCATAATATATAATTAAGCAGTGGACGCTGAATTACCGTGAGGGCATTAAGCTTGGACAAGGGTGATGGACCGCTAAGTGTCGGCGGCGGCGTTGAAGAGACGTGGCGGGGCGGCGACGGATCTTTGCGACCTTGCGGCTCAGGGTTGGGGGCCGGCTCGTTCTGCGCAGCAGGCGCCACGACAGGGGCCACGTTCTGCGCAGCAGGCGCCAGGACGGCGGCCACGTTCTGCGCAGCAGGCGACACCATTTGGGCTATGTTGATCTCGGGGAGTGGCCCTTGTCCTCCACCTGCCATCCACGGCGCTAAGGACTGAGCGACGGACGCACAGATGGTAGGGAGGAGCGCGTTGAGCCTCTTGTTCACAAGCTGGTCGACCCTCTTCTCCGGGGCCTTGTTCCGCTCCTTTCTCTTCTCCTTGGTGTCCGGGTAGTAGTGCGCATGCTGATGACCCTTTCCGAGGCCATGCACATGGCCACGATGCGGCTTCTTGTCAAGGGGCACTCCCTTCATCGCGTTAAGCGCCCTAATAAAAGGGGTGTCATACGGGTCCTTGTTCATCGTCGCCGAGGACCCCCCGTCAGAGTGAGATAGACGTTATTTTTCTTCTTCCTCGAGATATTTATTCTCGAGCATTCTGAACTTCTCGTTCAACACAAGATCGCCGGGCTTTTTGGGATCTTCCCTATAATGGGCCCTGACAAAATTTCTCACCTGCGGGTCGGTGATCTTGTCAAACGGGTTCGGCCCTTCTCTCTGCGCATCCTCCTTAGCCCAGACTTTCTGCTTCCCAAGGTAACCCCGGCTTCCGAGATTGTGAGGGCCAATGTTCTTTTTCCGCTGGTCTTTTCCCCATTTACTCAGCGCCACCATTTCCGGTTTGAGTTCGTCGAGCTTGAATTGGGCCAAGTCTTCCTCGGAAACGGAGGGCCATATCTTATGGATCTTATCAAAACCCTTACCCTTCGCAATCATCTCCCACAAACTGGATCTCCAAGTCGTAAACGCCTTGGTGAACTTTCCCAGTGCTAACGAGTTGACCATATTCTTCTTCAGGTCCTAGTTGTCGTAAGGAGTTTATTTTTCGCACAATCCCTTGGCGGTGGATTAGCGATGATCACATCTTTAAACCAACGCAAGAAAGTGGAGTTATGCTCTCTGGTTATTTCTCCTTCGGTCCTCCGCTTGCCTTGTTCACTGTACTTTTTCATAATCGAGCTCTTGTGTTTTTCCACCCAAGTATCGACCATGTCCATGTGTTGGAGAGCTACTAAGTTTGCCCTGTTAAAGTCGGTGCGTCGACAAGCCCGGTCCACATGCACTTCTCTACGTCCATTTTTGTGACCTACTCCATCGAGCTTGCCAATGTGCTTGTTTCTGGGCAGACCAACAGGGTCCTCCACGTCAATATGATTCGTGCAGAAAGAGATGCACTCTTCGGTGAGAAAGCCCTGAACGATGCTTCCATCCGGACGTGCTCTGTTGCGAACAAATCCTTTGATGACCCCATTCATCCTTTCAAACGACATCATTTATGCAGGAACAACGGCCCGAGATGGATGATATCGTCCACGATATGACCAACAGATGAACACATATGTCAAAGAATGATTGTGGAAGGTACATCTCAAGCTCGCATAATATCACGACAATCTCTTCCTGCAGCCTTGAGATCTGCTTCCCCGTGATCGACTTTCGAGATATCACGTCCAAGAAGTTACAGAGGCCAAACAGGGTTTCCCGGACGTGCTTGTCCATTCTTCCGCGGGTCGCAACCGGAAGTATCTGCGTCATCATCACGTAACAGTCATGAGACTTCATCCCGCTAAACTTTTGTTTCTGCGCGTCGAGGAATCTGCTTATTAGCCCTGAGTAACCGCTAGGGACTTTGACTCCGAGAAGGCACATCATCAATTTTGTGATCTCGTTCGGACTAAGAGTGAAGCAGGAGGGGGGCAGTAATAGTCATTCCTCCTAACCCTTGTGGCCTTGCGACCCTCCGTCTCCTCATCACACGATTGATCGCCGTCGTCATCATCCGGGCGTCCCCCCTGAAGATCTACCCTAATACCAAAATATTTCAGGTCGTTTCTTGCTTTCACCCCGTCTTTGGTCCTCTCCGGCATGTTGAGCAGCGTGCCAAACAAACTTTCAAACACATTCTTCGTGATATGCATCAGATCAAGGCAGTGAGGCGTATCGAGAATGGGCCAGTATGGCAAGTCCCAAAACACCGACCTCGTCTTCCATACATCCAGAAGTGGTTTTGGCGCCTTTTGCTTCTTTCCCGGCTCTGGGCATTCCTTCCAATAATTCAGCAACTTGTAGATTTCTTCGCCGCACCTCATACGTGGAGGTCCACGGAGCTCATCTTCACCGTTAAAAAGGTCTCCTCGCCTTCTCCACGGGTCTTTGTTGGGTAGCCACCTTCGATGGCCAACGAAAACTTTTTTCGAAGAGACAGGATCTTTCGGAAGTTGCATAAACGTGGGGTCATCCATGCACCTCACACAACCGTTATGTCCGTGGCACACCTGGCCCGCCACATATCTGTAGCCGAGTAGGTCGTGAACCGTACAGAGTAAGACAGCTCTCATTGGGAAATATTGTTCACCGAAGGCGTCCCATGTGTTCACCTCTTCCTCGGCCCATAGCGTGTCCAGCTCATCTTTAAGCAGCTTCAGGTATAGATTGATGTCGTTGCCTGGTTGTTTCGGCCCTTGAATTAGCATACTCATGTGAATATACTTCCTCTTCATGCACAACCAGGGGGGATGTTGTACATCCATACAAAAACGGGCCAGGTGCTATGGGTGCTGCTCTAGTTGCCAAACGGATTGAGTCCGTCGGTGCTCACACCTAACCTGATGTTCCTTGCCTCCGCCCCGAACGTTGCATATTCACAGTCAATTGCTTTCCATTGACTTGCATTTGAAGGATGTGTTAGATTTACTTTTTCACTCCGATTTGGATCTTTCAAAACTTTATTCCTCCTTTTCGCGTGCCAGCGCATAAGCTCTGCTTCCTTGCGGTCCGCGAAATACCGTTGTGGACGGGGAATGAGCGGAAAGTACCACACAACTTTTCGAGGAGCTTTCTCCTTCCCTTTCTTGTATCGAGCGGCGTTGCAAACTGGACAAATGGTTTTGTTCGCGTCCTCTCACTAGTGGAAACAACCCCTCTCGTCCAGGGGGCCAGGGGGCACCTGTCCCGGTTGCAACCAGATCCGGGACCTATGCCATGCATTGGTCCCGGTTTGTGTGCCCAGGACAGCAGAAATCGCCCGGGGGCATTGGTCCCGGTTCGGGATATTGGTCCCAGTTCGTGACAGGGACCGGGACCAATGCCTAGCCACCGGCCACGTGGCACGCGAATGAGAATTTGTCCCGGTTCAGGCCACGAACCGGGACCAATGTCCCCCTTCCCCTATATATACTGCCCCAGCCCCCCCCTTCCATCTTTTTTTTTGCTTGGAGGTGTGAGGGAGGTGGGTGTCAGTGTGTGTTATTTTACTATGCACACGAGGTGTTCGACGAAATTCACGAGCCACACATAAGCTCACTGAAAATGGTATCTTCGACCGAGGTTAACAAACTTATCTTTTTCATCTGTAACTGATACATAAAAAAGTAGTATTTGTCGATGTACTGTGGTCATTTCTATATTAATATGTTATTGTAATATATTTTGATAAACTTAATTATACGATGCAGATGGATGCACGGCAGCGATGGATGTACGGTGACTGACGCACTTCCGAGTATATGGCAGGCCTGAATGCATTTCTTGTTGTAGCTCAGGCGAACAAAGATAATGGCTTCATGTGTTGCCCATGTGTTGATTGTCGGAACGTCAGAGAGCACTCTTCCGAAAGAATCCTTCACGGCCATCTACTTCGGAGAGGTTTCATGCCCAGCTATAATTGTTGGACGAAGCATGGAGAAAGAGGGGTTGTGATGGAAGACGATGAAGAAGAAGAAGAAGATCCTTTGTTCCCTGAATACGACGATACTGCAATGGAAGAGAATGCAGAAGAAGGAGGTGATCAAGAACAGGCATCAGAAGAGCCCGATGATGATCTTGGCCGAGTTATTGCTGATGCAAGGGAAGACTGTGAAAATAAATTGGAGAGGTTGAAGCTGGACAACATGTTACAGGATCATAAAAAATTGTTGTACCCAAATTGCGAAGATGGTAGCACAAAGCTCGGTACCACACTGGAGTTGCTGAAATGGAAGGCACAAAACGGTGTGACTGACAAGGCATTTGAGAGTTTACTTCAACTATTGAAGCCAAAACTTCCAAAGGATAACGAATTGCCTGAGAGTACGTACGAAGCAAAGAAAGTTCTCTGCCCTCTAGGATTAGATGTGCAGAAGATACATGCATGCATTAATGACTGCATCCTCTACCGCGGTGAGAAGTACGAGAATTTGGATGAATGTCCGGTATGCACTGCACTGCGGTATAAGATCAGAGCAGATGACCCTGGTGATGTTGACGGCGAGCCCCCCGTAAGAGGGTTCCTGCTAAGGTGATGTGGTATGCTCCTATAATACCACGGTTGAAACGTCTGTTCAGAAACAAAGAGCATGCTAGGTTGTTGCGATGGCACAAAGAAGACCGTAAGAAAGACGGAATGTTGAGGCACCCTGCCGATGGATCGCAGTGGAGAAAGATCGAGAGAGACTTCCCAGACTTTACAGGAGAGGCGAGAAACTTATGGTTTGGTCTAAGTACAGATGCCTTTAATCCTTTTGGGGAGCAGAGCTCCAGTCATAGCACCTGGCCTGTAAGTCTATGTATGTACAACCTTCCTCCTTGGTTGTGCATGAAGCGCAAGTTCATTATGATGCCAGTTCTCATCCAAGGCCCGAGGCAACCTGGCAACGACATTGATGTGTATCTAAGGCCATTAATGGAAGAACTCTTACAATTGTGGGGAAAACCAGGTGTACGTGTGTGGGATGAGAACGAACAAAAGCCGTTTGACCTACAGGCGTTGCTTTTCGTAACCATCAATGATTGGCCTGCTCTTAGTAACATTTACGGACATACAAACAAGGGATACAATGCATGCACACACTGTTTGGTTAAGACTGACTGTGTTTTTTTGGATAAATGTAAAAAAGGTTGTATATCTGGGGCATCGTAGATTTCTTCCGATCAAGCATCCCGTAAGAAAGAAAGGAGGGAAGCATTTCAGAGGTTAGGAAGATAACCGGAAGAAGCCTGACCTCCGTAGTGGTAATGATATATTTGATATGGTCAAGGACCTAGAAGTAATCTTTGGTAAGGCTGCTGGCAGCCAACCAGTTCCGTACGGCCCTGATAAGCGCGCACCCATGTGGAAGAAGAAATCTATATTTTGGGAGCTACCCTATTGGAAAGTTTTAGAGGTCCGGTCTTCGATCGACGTGATGCACGTGACAAAGAATCTCCATGTCAATCTGCTCTCCTTCCTGGGTGTGTATGGGAAGTCAAAAGATACGCCAGAAGCACGGGAGGACCAGCAACGTATGAAAGACCCAAGCAACAAGCACACAGATACAGGGCACCATTACTTAAGCAGCTACGCTCTTACTAAAGCAGAGAAGAAATATTCTTTGAAGTCCTTTACAGTATCAAGGTTCCGTCTGGCTTCTCGTCGAATATAAAGGGGATAATAAACATGGCAGAGAAAAAATTCCAAAACCTGAAGTCTCATGACTGCCACGTGATTATGACACAGTTGCTTCCGATTGCACTGAGGGGGCTTCTACCGGAAAATGTTCGAGTACCCATTGTGAAGATATGTGCATTCATGAACGCAATATCTCAGAAGGTAATCGATCCAGAAATTCTGACAAGATTACAGAGGGATGTGGTCCAGTGTCTTGTTAGTTTTGAGTTGGTGTTCCCACCATCCTTCTTCAACATTATGACTCATCTCCTGGTTCACCTATGTGAAGAGATTCATATTCTCGGTCCGGTATTTCTACACAATATGTTCCCCTTTGAGAGGTTCATGGGAGTCTTGAAGAAATATGTTCATAACCGTGCTAGGCCAGAAGGAAGCATCTCGAACGGCTATGGAACAGAGGAGGTCATTGGGTTCTGTGTTGACTTTATTCCTGACCTTAAAACGATTGGTGTTCCTGAATCGCGGCATGAGGGGAGAGTGAGGGGAAAAGGAACGCCGGGAAAGAAAACAATGATACCCAGGGACGGGCATTCATTCACCAAAGCACACTAGACAGTTCTACAAAATTCTATGTTCATGGCTACGTATCTCGAGGAACACAAGAATATTGTACGCTACGCAAACCCGGGGAAGGAGGACTCATGGATTAAACGCAAACACATGGAGACTTTCGGAAGTTGGTTGCAAACACATCTTATAAATGACACCATTGTTGAAGATCAGTTGTACATGTTGGCAGGGTCACCATCTTCGACTATTGGGAGTTTTTAAGGGTACGAGATAAATGGGAATACATTTTACACGATCTCCCAAGATAAGAAGAGAACCAACCAAAATAGTGGTGTCCGCTTTGATACAACAAACGAGAATGGAAAAAATGACACATACTATGGTTACATAGAGGAGATATGGGAACTTGACTATGGACCTTCTTTTAAGGTCCCTTTGTTCAAGTGCAAATGGGTCAACCTGAATGGAGAAGGGGTAAAGGTAGACCCGCTTTATGGAATGACAACAGCGGATCTCAACAATATTGGTTACAATGACGAACCATTCGTCCTAGCCAATGATGTGGCTCAGGTCTTCTATGTGAAGGACATGTCCTCCAGACCGAAAAAAGAAAAAATAAGCAAACAAATTCATCATACGATGAGCCGAAGCGTCACATAGTTCTCTCAGGGAAAAGAAACATCGTGGGAATCGATGACACGACAGACATGTCAGAAGATTATAATAAGTTTTTTGAAATTCCACCCTTCACAGTGAAAGCTGACCCCACCATCCCGTTAAATAATAAAGATGCTCCATGGTTACGGCCGAAGCAATCATAAGCAAGGGAGAATTCAGAAGACTAGATCATAGTTCTGTTTGACCAGTAATTTGTATTGACCGGTAAAAAGCTGACAACTATGACCAGCCTGATTTCATTTTTATTCCAACAGCGGCACACCCACCCATTTTTCTATTTCTCTCTCCTCCGTCTGTTGGTGATGTGTAATAATAAGCGTGGAATACATGATCATAGGTCTTCCGTGTTGCCAGGTACTGAAGGTTCTTGAGATCAGAAATATCAAAGAAATTCCACCACACTATGTTTTGAAAAGATGGCGAAATGATGCTCAGAGTGAACCTTCGAAGGAGAACTATGGTTTTTCTGTTGTAGACGAAGATCCCAAATTCTCCGTGTTAAAAAAGTACAACTCTCTTTGTCGAACTTTATATAAAGTTGCAGTGATTATGAGGAGCATTGCCGAAATTGATTGGCCTTGCCTTAAATAATTCGGCTTAGTGGGTTCATCTATCCATGCATCCATCGCGGCGATCGCAGTGAGGAGAAATGCCTTCGATCGGGTCATCATCATTTGGCGACGCAGAATGCCTTGTATGCTCTGGACTCACTCGGAAGATCAAAAGAGAAAACAAAAATTATAAGATATTTATATTCAAATTATATATGTCATGGTGGTATCACGGCAGATGCCATAGGATGTCTAATTGTTTGGGGTCGATGGACGCTGGAGGTGCTCGGGGAGGGATCACGCAGCGAGTAGCCGCGTGTGGGATGAATCAATCACTGCAAACAACAAGATCTACCCAGGTTCAGGGCCCTCGTGTGGAGGTAAAACCCCTACTCCTGCCTTTCTCTCTTTATATTTGTGTGTCACCGAGTAGCCACGGTACATTCTTTTGCCTATAGCCGAGTAGCCACTCTTCTCCCCACGTGATGATCTAGGTCAAGAATGTGAACTCACACAACCTCTCTTCGCGTCCCTTAGCGTCCCTCGCGCAGGAGGGGGTAGGGCACCTTATATACTGGTGCCCTGCCGGATACAGCCAAGAGGGAAAAGTACAAACAGATGTCGACATAGTGTGCACACTACACACTTCCAGCTTCTCGCTGACAGCTTTGGCTTCCTAGTTTGTCTTGTGTGGAAAGTCGTTGTGCAAAACCAAGAAGACGATCTGTTATCACTGACACGGCCACAGGGTAGGCCCCCTAATCTGCACTGCCCTGCTGACACCCTGGCGCGGATAAGCACGCGCTCTGCAGATGAACAGTGCACCAGTATGGACCCAGGATACGCGGGATCCTGTGTCAGAACGGCTCCTTTGACTTCTGGCCTGAGTAGGAAACCGCCACCTCTACTCGGACCACTTCCTCTACTTGGAGGAGAATAACTTCCTTGATTCTTCCCTCTGGCCATTAGCAGGTACGGCCGGATAGCAGTCAACCGGGTAGCGAGTACCGGGTAGCCAGCTACTCAGCCAAACCTCTCCTTTGATCTTGCCTTTAGCACTTGCCTTTACCCTACTCGGGGGTAACCCCCCGACATTAGTCCCCGAAGCTGGTAGAGTCCTGCGAACTTGTTCACTGGGCCCTTCCAGCTTAAAACAAACCTTGCCTTCGAGCCGTAAGATGCCGAGTAGCACTTCTGAGTAGCCTCCACTTCTTACTTGAGTCTCTTCTTTTCCGAGTAGCAGCATTTCTCTTCTCTCTCGCCGAGTAAAATGACTTTGTGAAATCTTGGACATAATCTCAGCGTGGCAGAGCAAATCCATCTCTCCGCATCACAACTGGGCACGTGTCACGCCCTCGTACCCCCGACGCCTCGGTGCCCGGGATATGACAGGCCACGCGCCCATCACTGCGACCTGGGCCCACCGGCCCGTCAGGTCATATCAACTGCAGTTATTAGCCCACGATCTCGACGTGGGATCAATTGCGCCCGTTACGCGCGCAACCTGCGCTGTGTGCGTTTCTAACCGGCTCCCATGCCACGTCGCACGATCTCCACGCACAACTGATCCCACTACCTCCGCTGGTAACGGCAACCCGAGGGGAGAGAGATAAATACCCCATCGGTAACTCCTCCTTCTCTTTCCTGCTAGCATTCATCTCTTGCCCCTTCGCCTTTCCGCCGCCACAGAGCACTCCGCCGCCGTGCAACCTTGCCGTGCCGCTGCTCCGTGCGACGCCGGAAAGCTAGCCGCTCCTCCACCAAATCTCCACGAATCTTCCACCAATTCATCTCTTCCCCATGGCTCGCGATGATGACGCTCGCGCCGGATGGGAGGGATCCGACGTCACGACGGAGGATTGCAGCTGGTTGGTCAATACCCGCCGCGTGCCTCCCGGCGTGCAGTGCTGGAGGCCGGACGGCGAAATCGTCCCTGCACCGCAGGAGAGTGAGTTCGTCGTCTTCCTCGCGCACTTCAAGCAGGGATTCGGCCTCCCGGCGTCGGACTTCTTCAGGGAGTTCATCAACCATTTCGGGCTGCAGCCGCACCACCTGCCTCGCAACACCGTGGAGATGCTCGCATACCACGCCGTGGTCTGCGAGGTGTTCCTGGGTGTGCGCCCAACGGTGCATACCTGGGCGCGCTACTTCTACTTCCGGAAGCAGAGCGTCCCCAATCTTGGAAGCACAGAGAGCTCTCGCGCCATGACGAAGACAGGGAGCGCGATGATGCTGCAGCGCACCGCCGGCAGCCACCCGCGCATCAAGGGGCTCGACACAGTACGTAAATGGCAGCGCTCCTTCCTTTACGTTAAGAATGTTCCTGCCGAAGAAGGAGCGCCAATCACGGACCGGATAAATCTCCCCAAGTGGACGAACACGCCGCCAACCCAGCAGAATTGGGGATACAAGCCGAAGAACCATGACGAAATCCTTCAGATCGAGAAGCACCTCGCCGAGCTGGCGGAGTTGGGATTCAAACGCGATGATCCCATCGCGTGTTGGATCTCACGCCGGGTGCTCCCGTTTCAACGCCGCACCCACAAGATGTGCCACATGGGAGGCAGCCGGGATTGCACGAGGACCACCACCTTCGAGCTTAGCACTGCTGATGTCGCCGTCTGGGCGAGATCCATCATGAAGACCGGCCTCACCGACACGTGGCAATACGGCTTTGTGCCGTACAGCCGTACTAAGCGCATCGAACAAGTTAGCCCTCTCTTTTCTGTCTCTGTACCTTGATACCGAGTAGAACACCTCAAATACCCTGTAGGCCTTAAGTGCTTTGTGTTTGCACGCCATGTTGAGTAGCACACCCTGAGCATCTTTGTTGGCTTTATGTGCTTTGAGTTTGCACGCCCCGTCGAGTAGAGAACCTTAGCCTGATATGCTTTGTGTTTGCATGCTACTCTGAATAGGATTTTCTGGATTTATATGCTTTGTGTTTGCATCTTGTACCGGGTAGAACCCCTCAGCCCTGTACTCAATTGATTTGCACCACTTGCTTGTCTTTCCAGCATATCGATCGCCAAGCTGTTGAAGATGAGGAGCGCTTTGAGGCCAACTGGAGCGGTGAACGAGAAGAGGATGATGAGACTGCCTATGATACCCAGGACACCCTTTGTATCCCTCACGCCGAACAGCCGGGTAAGCATCATGTTGATGCGTCCATTCGGGATTGGTCCGAGGACGAAGAAGAAGGTGACTGAGTTTGCCTCTCTAGTTGCGAGTAGCGCAATCCCCTTTCCTTTCCGCTTCTCAACCCCTTTTTCTCCTCTACTCTGCAGATGACCCCGAGGCGGACGAGGAAGACGAGGATGCCCTCGACGTCGATCCTATCTCTGTAGCTGCTCCTACTACTCGGAAGAGGACGGGTAGCGGTGCCTAAGAGCCTCACGTCAAGAAAACCAAGAAGGATGAGAAGAACAAGAAGGTTGCCGTCGCCAAAAGGAAACTCCCCACCCGCAAGGGGTAAGTAATTTCCTTCTACGTTATACTCTGCTGCTGCTTCTCGGTGTTCTCTTCCCCCTCTCTTTTTCTGAACACTCTTTCTTCTTCAGTGATCCTTTGAATGCCGATGCTGCTGCGGCTCCCGCCACCTCCAAGAAAAGATCAGCCATCGACCTCGAGGCTCTCATTGATCTTTCCGCGGACGAGGATGAGCCAGCAGCACGGGATGGGACACGTGCTCCCTCTCCCGTGAAGGAAGAAGAAGAAGGCACCAACGCCGAGGACATGGGCGCTGGTGACCAAGACATGGACCAGGAGCAGCAGGGCCGCGCAGAACAGAGCGTGCAGGATGCTGCTCACGATCAAGAAGCTGAGCACCAAGATCATGCCGCCCTTGAGCGGCAGGACGAGAACCTGGAGCAGCCGGACACTGAAGCTTCTGTCCAAGATGACCCCGCGGCCTAGCCGCGGGTAGAAATACCAGAAGATCCCGCTGCCGAGCAGCGGGTTGAGACGACTGCGGTGGAGCAAGACCCGCAGGGCCAAGTGCAGCCGGATGCTGCGCCGGGTAGCCGGCCTCCTGTGCCGCCTACTCAGCAGGTCACTCCCCCTACTGCACCGAGCCCTCCACGACAAGCGAATAAGACCAAGACTGCACCAAGCCCTCCAGCTAAGCAGAGCACACAGAAGACCGCGTCGAGCCCTCCTCCCAAGAAAGCCGTCCCGTCTGACGCACCAGTCCGCAGGAATCCACCGCGCAACGCTGCGCTGGATTCAGCTATGATGCCGCCGCCGAAATCAACCGGGAAGGCTGCTGCGAAGAGCGCACAACTTACAATTGGCGCTTCTGGCAGTTCTGCTGGCGCAGGCGAGGGATCGAGCACTCAACAGGCGCCCAGCTACTTGCCCTACATGGTGCAGATGGCCAAGCAGCACGGAATCAAGTTGAACAAGACCGAGCAACGGATCGCCCTTACGAAGGGCGCCCAGGCCAAAGCGGTAGATTCCAAGTTGCCGGACAAGAAGAAGGCCCTTTCGATCTACTCCCGCGAGGTCCAGGAGACTGAGGTGCACTCCGAGGGGCTCGAGCAGATGATTGACCGAGTAGGCTTCATCGACCAGGTGTGGGATAGCGACGTCCATGGCAACAAGACTTGGGACGGCATGACCGTGGGCCCACTGGACCACTGGCGCATTGATTGGAACAAAGCTGACATGGGCTACACTCCCATGACCATCTCGTCCACTACAAGCACATTGGCCGCGAAGCTATACGTTCACCGCAAAGCCGCCGAAGACATCGAGCAAACATATGTTGTAAGTTTCATTTGCTTGTTCCAAGTCGTTGCTTGTTCCGAGTTGCAACTTTTCTTCTCTTCTATCCTTCTTTTTCTCCTTATCCATTACCCAGTCCCCGAGATTCGGGCCTAGTAGACGGGTACTCAACCGAGTTGCCGTCTTCTCGGGCCAAATCTTCAAAAAACCATCTAACTCCTTTTCTTTCTTTTTCACAGAATAGCCTCACATGAAGAGGACAAATCTGTTCCGGCGGCTGCTCTGGAATCGTAGCATCGCCAGGAGGCGCATTGAGGCCCTGGAGAAGGAGCGCAAGACTGACGCTGAGACAGAGCAGGCGGCACTGGATCGTGCCCTTCAACTCTCTGCACTGGAAGGTAAGCCTTTAGCTATTCGGTTAGTGCGTTTTGTGTTTACGCCCGGATTTGCTCTTTGCTCTAACTCTGTTTACTCTGCAGACAAACTCAAAGAGTTGCAGGAGCAGCACCAGCACTGCCACGTCTTCACTGCCTCCGCCGAGAGTAAAATCAAGGAGCTGGAAGGTGAGTTGCCGCCTTCTCGCTTGTTTCTCTCCTTTCTTTTGGTTACTTTGCTCACCGTGTTGTTTCTTTCCGCAGAAGAGTACAAGAAGTTCCGTGAGGAGCATCTTGATTGCCTGAAGCCCGCAGAGGTGAAGCAGCAGCTGGAGAGCCAAGTAACAGAGCTCAAGGACAAGCACGATACCGAGTTGGAACAGCTGCAAGTCCAATTGAGGGCTGCCCTCCAGGATGCTATAGATCAAGCCACCGAGAAGGACAACATCAAGGCAGCAGCCAAGGCCAAGGAGAGGGCCCTCGAGTTGGAAAACGAGGTGCTGAAGAAGAGCAACGTGGGCCTCATGCTCCAGCTGGCCAACTTTCAGAAAGTTGAAGAGAAACATGTTGCGGATGAGGAGGCTTGGAGGAGAAAGCTGGAAGCGCTACTCTGCGAACTTAACACACCTGATCTTTGCGCGACTTGCACACCTGCCCTGGCTAAGGCGCAAAAGATTCGAGCTGAGAAAGGACTGCCCACGGACACCAAGTCTTCAATTGAGGATAATCTCATGAGCATGCAGTCACAGCTCCAACATCTTAGGGGCTTGGGCACCGACTTGATGTCCACAGCCTTCAAGCTTCATGCTCTGTTCTGTCCTCAAGACTCTGCGCCAGCGACCATCCGCTCCCTCGCCGAGAAGCTCAATGGTGTCAAGGCCGAGTTGAAGCAATGGCGTGCATCCGCAGCTCGGGCAGGCGCCGATATGCTACTCCTCTTCATCTGCAGCTGGTACGAGAACCTGAATCTCGACACCATCCTTGAGGTGCGTCAGAACTCGAAGTGGCAGAACGATCCCGACTGCGTGGCTCGTCGCAAGGCAGTTGCGCACGAGATCGCCTCCTACGCGGACACTGCTATCTTCGTCGACGGTCCCATCGAGCCTGACACCGAGGTGGAAGGCGAGGATGAAGATGAAGATGAAGACGAGGACGAGGACACCGAGTCGGATGACTTGAGTTGCTTTGAAAACACTGGTGCCAAGGATGGATCCGAGAAGGGGAAGGGCAAGGCTGCTGCGGATAGCGACGAGGAGCTGGAAGCCGGGGGCCAAGATGCCAACCTCACCACCGAGATGGTGACCCAGCAACCTGCCCCCGAGTTGGGCTCTTCGTCTGGCGCGTCACTCGATGACGCGGCGCTACCCCGCACTCAATCCGCTGCCTCCACCTCAGCTACCGATCCCATCTCGGTGGCCACTGCCACCTCTGAGCAAGCCACCGCCAACACCAAAGCTGATGCTGCCAATGCCAACCTGGACAACACTGCTACCTCCAACTAGTGAACCCCTGCAAACACTTATGCTCCAGAACTTTTATCAAATCCCTGGGATGTCGGGTGCATATGTATCAAACAATTATCTTTTCCGTTGCTACTCAGTTTTTATTCCAGTTTGATGTTTTATACTTAGTATTTGAGCAATTCTGGCTTGATGCCGGGTTGCGTTATTATGCAAGTCCACGAGTTGCATTTTTCATCCGCTCTTTCCTTTTTGTCTCAGCTCTTACCTGCAACTTGTTTCTTTGTTGGTAGTCGAGTCACGAGAGTTCAAAGTAGGAGTTTCAAATACTTATCCACTTGAAAAAATTCATAGTAACGCTGCCCACCACTTAGCCGGAAAGAAAAAACAGCAAAAAGCACTCTACTCGGTTGCCACACGCTTCCTTTCCTTTGCAATTTTTCATGTGTTCATTGACTCGTTGGCTTGTTCTCTGGCTTGCCATGAAGCCGGGTTGCGGACAGCAACAGAGTCGCAGAGTGTCCGGTGAGTTTAAACACACTACTTTGTATGCTTTTGAAATTCTAAGTGTTTCAACCGAATAGACAAAGTAAAGCAGAGTAAACACAAGGAACAGTTTGGACGAGGGCAGTCCCGAGTTCAATTTCAGATTGCAGAGTAGAGGTTTAACTCGGATAAGAGGATACATACACATTTTTGCTCACGAATGAAAGTGACGGAGTAGAGCTACATTCCAGGGACGCTTAGATTCCTCTCCTTCTTTATCCGGCCTGTTCTTCTGGGATGGCTGTGCGTCAAGAAGGTAATAGGCATCATTGTGTAGAACCTTGCTCACAATGAATGGCCCTTCCCACGGAGGAGATAGCTTGTGCATCCCGGCTGTGCGCTGCACGAGCCTAAGCACCATGTCTCCTTCTCGGAAAACCCTTGGGTTCACTTTCCGGCTATGATAACGCCTCAAGTTTTGCTGGTAAACAGCTGATCGTGACAGAGTAAGCTCTCTTGCTTCTTCTAGCAGGTCAACGTCATCTTCTCGAGCTTCTCTCGCCTCTGCCTCAGTGTAGAGGGTTACTCGGGGGGAGTCATGCTCTAGGTCAATTGGCAACACGGCCTCGGCCCCATAAACCAAGAAGAATGGTGTGTAGCCGGTTGACCGGTTAGGGGTAGTCCTTAGACTCCACAACACCGCTGGCAACTCGTCTAAACAACACCCTGGTGTTTTCAGCAGCGGCTCAATCAGCCTTGGCTTTATGCCTGAAAGCACCATGCCATTTGCTCTTTCCACCTGCCCATTGGAGGCGGGATGCGCGACAGATGCGACATCTAGTCGGATGTGCTTATCTCTGCAGAATCTCACCATGGCACCCTCAGCAAAATTCGTGTCGTTATCCGTGATGATGCTGTGCGGGTGGTCGTCTCTCAGGATCACATCCTTCAGGAAACTCACAACAGTGGCTCCATCACATTTCCGAATAGGCTTCACTTCAATCCACTTGGTGAACTTATCAACCATGACCAAGATGTGAGTCATGTTGCCTCTAGCCGGCTTGAAGGGACCAACCTTATCCAGACACCAAACAGCAAATGGCCAAGTGATGTGAATGGTTTTCAAATCGGAAGCAGGCATGTGGATCTTACTTGCGAATTTCTGGCAGCCGTTGCACTTCCTCACAATATCTTCAGCTTGCTTCAAAGTAGTCAGCCAGAAGAAGCCATGCCGAAAAGCCTTTTTGACTAGAGCTCGAGAAGAGGCGTGATGCCCGCATTCTCCTTGATGTATCTCCACCAGAATTTCTTCTCCTTCTTCCGGTTCCACACAGCGTTGCAACACGCCAGTGGGACTTCTTTTATGCAGCACTTCTCTGAAGATGGTGTAGCCCTTGGATCTTCTCTGAATCTGCCTTGCGGTAACCTCATCATCTGGCAGGGTACCGTCCCTTAGAAAAGATAATATGGGCATAGCCCAACTCAGAGTTTCCCGTGCGGGAAACACTGGTTCGTCCACTTCCATCGGAACACCCACCACTGCGTCTTTTTCTGAGTTGGGGTTGACTCTCTGCAGCCCCGAACGGTTTGCAAGGACTTCCTCAATGAACGCGACAGTCCCCGAGTTGAGAGGGGCAGTCCCCGAGTAAGGAGGGGCAGTCCCCGGGTTGCAGGCGCCAGTCCCCGGGATGGAGACTGCAGTCCCCGGGTCCTCTTTTGCACCTTCCCAGTCAATCTCCATTGGAACTGCTTCTTCACTAGGCAGAGAAGGAACGAAAATGGACTCCGAGTTGGGGGATGGCTTGATGGATGGCTTTCTCAAATGCTCCAAGGCAATTCCAGCCGGGATGTACTGCCGAGAAGACCCCAACTTGGACAGCTCATCAGCTGCCTCGTTCTCTGCTCGGTGGATGTGTTGGAACTCGCAGCCTTCAAAGAATCCTGTCATTGTTTGAACCAGGAAGTGGTATGATGCCATGTTGGCATCCAGAGCATCCCAAGTGCCAGAAACTTGCTGCACAACCAGATCCGAGTCGCCATAGCATATGATGCGCTGCACACCGACTTCCTTTGCTACCTTCAAGCCATGCACCACAGCCTCATACTCTGGAACATTGTTGGATGCCTTGAAGTGGATTTGCAACACGTATTTGAGTTGATCTCGCTTGGGTGATGTAAGCACTACGCCAGCGCCAAGGCCTTCCTTCATTTTGGAGCCATCAAAGTGCATCTTCCAGTAGTTGGATACCGGAGTAGGAGGCTCATACTGTACCTCAGCCCAATCCACAAGAAATTCCGCCAGAATCTGAGACTTGATGGCTTCTCTTCTCGCGTACGCGGGAGTGTACGCGGCCAGCTCGATTGCCCACTTAGCTACTCTGCCACTTGCTTCCTTGTTGCCCATGATATCCGAGATGGGAGCTGAACTCACTACGGTGATGGGATGTTCTTGGAAATAGTGCTTTAGCTTCTTGGCGCCCAGGTACACGCCGTAAGTCATCTTCTGGTAGTGCGGGTAGTTCTGTTTGGAGCTGGACAGCACCTCACTGAGATAATACACTGGCCGCTGCACACTTTTGCCTTCCTCTTCTCGCTCCACCACAATCACCATGCTGACTACCCGGTTGGTAGCGGCAATATATAGAAGCATTGGCTCCTTGGGTAGCGGACTAGCCAAGATGGGAACGCTACCCAGCATTGCCTTCAGCTCTTTGAATGCCACATCAACTTGCGGTGTCCAGACGAACTTGTCGCTTTTCTTCATCAATTGATACAAAGGCAGGGCCTTCTCACCCATTCTGCCCAAGAAACGACTCAGAGATGCCAAGCAACCAGTGAATTTTTGCACATCCTTCAGGGATCTCGGCAAAGACATGCTCTCAATAGCTTTTATATTTGAAGGATTGGCCTCAATGCCCCGACTGGATACCAAGAAGCCGAGTAGCTTGCCAGCCGGGACGCCAAAGGTGCATTTACTCGGGTTCAGCTTCATCTTATACTTGCGCAAATTAGCAAAAGTTTCCTCAAGGTCACTAAGCATAGTATGTGTTTTATTCGTTTTGATGACAATGTCATCTATGTACACCTGCACATTTTTGCCGAGTTGGTCATGCAAGCATTTCTGCATGCATCTCTGATAAGTAGCACCCGCATTCCGCAACCGAAAGCACATGACACGATAGCAATAAGCCCCGTACGGGGTAATGAAAGCAGTCTTTATTTGATCAGCAGGGTTGAGAGCTATCTGATGAAAACCAGAGTAGGCATCTATGAAAGACAAAAGCTCACAACCGGCAGTGGAATCGATCACCTGATCGATGCGGGGTAGCGGAAAGGGATCCTTGGGGCAGGCCTTGTTCAAGTCAGTGTAGTCGATGCACATGCGCCATGCGGTAGCAGCCTTGGGGTCCTCCTTCTTCTTCTCAACCATGACTGGGTTGGCTAGCCAATCCAGATGCAACACCTCCATGATGAAATCGCTTATCAGCAGCTTGGTGATCTGATCATCGATGGCCTTTCTTCTCTCATCTCCGAAGCGGCGCATAGCCTGCTTCACTGGTTTGGCGTCAGGACGCACATGTAGCGAGTGCTCAACCAACTCCCTCGGGACACCTGGTAGATCCTCATTGGACCAGGCGAACACGTCCCGATTCTCACGGAGGAAGTGGATGAGCTCGCTTTCCTATTTCTCCCCCAACCCTGAGCCAATGATGGCAACACGGTCGGGGAACTCAGGGTCAACCTGGATCTTCTTTGTCTCCTGGGATGCATGGAACGTCGTCCCGTGCTGGGAACTCGGCATGCCAGGTGCACCACCTTGCGCGGACTGCGCCATAGCCACCACCTCGTACATCTTCTTCTTCTCGGCAGCAATCACCATAGACTCCGCCAACTGAGAACCAGCAAAGGCACACTCCATTGGGACTAGGGATCTTCATCTTCAAATATGCAGCATGAGTACAGGCCATGAACTTGCTCAGAGCAGGCCTGCCGAGTAGGGCGTGATAGGGGCTCTGGTGATCAACAACCTCGAACTGCAGGCTCTCTGTGCGGCAGTTCTCCCTGGTGCCGAATAGAACGTCTATCCACACTCGGCCAATTGGAGAACAAGAAACTCCCGACACAATGCCGTGGAAAGTGGTCTTGCTGGGCAGCAGCATGTTCTCGGCCACACCGAGCTTCACAAGTGGTCTTGTCGATCAGTACCTTGCTGAACCTCACGTTCTTCTCGGGACCCAAGAAGGTGGGATCCAGCACCAAGGCGTAGCTACCCGGGTTGGGCATCACCTTAGGATGATCCGCTCTGGACCACGTGATCTCTTGTTTGCACCAGTGCATGCAATGAGGAACAGCAGGGATCACAGCATTGACTTCCATGGCACGCCTATGCTGAGACTGCTTGTCGACGGGCTCAGAGGTGAAGATCATGTAGCTCTCGTGATGCTCCTGGTACTGGTTGCGGCCTCCGTCGCCATTGTTACCATTGTTGTTGTTACCTCTGTTGTTGTTGCCTCTGTTGTTGTTGTTGTTGCGGTTGCGGTCGTTGTTGTTGTTGTTGCGGTAGCCATCATTGTTGAAGTAGCGGTTGGCTTCTAAAGCCACCTGGTTCACATTCTCTCTTCTCGGGAACGCTGGAGGCCGGGCAGCCGGTGCGCGAGTAGGCTGCACCGCGGCATTCACAGCTGGCAGAGGAGGAGGAGGAGGCATGCCCTCATTCTTGATCTCTTCCCACCAACTGCACTGCCGAGTAGTGTGGTTGGCGGGACTTGCGGGATGCCGTGTATGGAAGCTGCATGGGCCATCCTTCATGTCCTTGAAGACAAAGTTCTGAACAGGACCCGAGTTGCCGCTACCCTGCTGGGGAGCGTTGTATGGCTTTTTGTTGCCTTGGCCCTGATTCTGGTTCTGCCCGTACTGGGCTCCAGCAGTTTTTGGCCTCTGGCTACTCCCAGCTCCGGTAGCCACAGCATTCACCTCCTCTGGATCGTACCGGGTATCAATCCGGTCACCTCTGCGCTTGTTGCGGAACTCATTGCGCTTGTTGTTGTTGTTGTAGCTCCTTCTCGGCTTAGCAGCATCAAGAAGAGGCTGAGTTGGGTCACCAAGTGCGTACGGATCCGCAATCCGGATGGTCTCAGCGAGAGTACTCGGCATCTCTCTCTGCAGCCTTTGCCACAACATGCTGCCATGCCTGCAGCCCTGCGCAAACCAAGTGATGGCCTGGGCCTCGTTCACACCCTCGCAGGTGTTCCTCAGAGTACTCCACGGAGTAAGATATTCTCGGTCCGTCTCCTCTTCCCGCTGCCTGCAAGCGGATAGCTGCTGCGGCCTATTCGGCCTCCGGTAGGTGCTGGTGAAGTTGCTGACAAAGGCCTCCGCGAAGTCAAGCCGGCAGTTGATGTGCTGCGGGTTCAGGTGCCAGCCGTCCGGGAGGTGGACGTCCGGCCAGAACACTGGCGTGGCGTGGTCCCAGTGCTACTCGGCCTCTTCCTTCCGCACATAGCGGCGGAACCACTTGCCCGGCGCGGCGCGAGGCGGCGGGCGGGCTGCCGGAGGTGGAGCGGGGATGCGCGGCTGCCCCCCAATCCGGACGCCTCCCGGACCGAAGCCGAAGGCCTCCTGCAACGCGCGGGGGACGCCGGCGCCTCTCTGGCCGGCGCCGCTCGAGGACCCGGCCTCGTGCTTGTTCTTCGGGCGTTTGAACCAGCGGCGGGGCAACATGGCGGCTAGGGTTGGGTGAGCTGGGACACGGCCTGGGTGAGTGCGGTGTACGGGCGGAGGGGGCCCCTTTAAAAAGGACCCGGGGGGGCTGGCATGCCAACCGGCGGCGGGAACGTGGCGACGGTTGCAGGCAGCCATGAATGCGCGGAGGAGCCGAGGCGTGCCGTTCGTGGCCACACACGATGGGAAGTGGAGGCGCGGGAAGACGAGGCGGCCAGTGGGCCCTTTGACCGCGCGCGGCTGTGGTCTTACTTTAAGGTCCGGGCGAGCCAGCCACTAGGTCGCCGGCCAGTGGCCCCTTTGACCCCGCGTGGCCAGTGGCCCCTTTGACCGAATGTAGCCAGTGGGCTTAATAAAAGACGCGGGCCAGTCGGCCCTTTGACCAAAATGTGGCCACTGGGCTTAATTAAATACGTGGGACAGTGGACGCGGTTGGGGAAGGGGAGGCCGGTTGGGTTTTGCAAGACAGGATCGAAAATTTTGGAAAAAAAACGAAAAGAAACCCCTACCGCGGCAGAGAAAGTGGCCACAATACAGTTTTTGAGAGGAACCATTCATCCCGGTTCCTAACACGAACCGGGACGAACTCCCTGGCAAGGTTCGCCACGTGGGCCATCCCTAGCCATCCCGGGTCCTGGCTCAACCGGGACCAATGTGGGAGGGCCATTTGTCTCGGCTAGCCCATCCCGGTTGCACAACCGGGACAAATGGGCCTTACCAACCGGGACTAATGCCCCTGATTCCACTAGTGTCTTTCCGATAAATGTAGCAATCGTTGATGCACACATGGTATTTTTCGTGAGGTAAATCAAAGGGGCACACGACTTTCTTGGCCTCGTCGCAACTTTTAGGAAAGGTGTTGCCCTCTGGAAGGATAGCGTGCCAGTATTGCAGGCTTGCATTGACACTTATGTCGCTCCATTTGTATCTCGCCTTCATCTGCAGAACATCGAGCGCCACTCTCAGGCGGGACTCTCCCGGACCGCAGCCTGCATACAATGGTGTCTTCGAGTCTATCTCTAGTTGCGCCAGCTTAGATTGCTCTCGAGCAGCAGATCTCGAGTTAGTCTTCTTTCTCAAAAGCAGTTCTTTCAAATGAGGGTCACGCGCAACTTCCGTTAGGGGTGTCCCTGTGTCCTCGTCTTCTTCCACGTCTTGTTCATCATCTTCTCCATGATCATGTGCGGGGTCATGAGGCTGATCTTGGTCCTGTTGTAGTTCTTATCGATCGTTGTTATTCTCCTGTTGCACATCATTTCCTACCACCGCCGCCCCATGGACTTCATCATCTTCATCATCACTTACCCACTGACTGTTATACCCATCCATGAAACCATACCTGAGGAGGTGACTGAGCAAGTCTCCGGTAAAGGGATTGAGAAAGCCCCCTAGTTTGCACTTTCGACATGGACATCGTATCTCCTTGCGGCCATTTTGTAACATGTCTTCTGTCGCGTGTCTCAAGTAACTATTCACGACACGTTCACTCTTAACGACCACCATTATTTGTCGCTTGCACGAGAGCGCGCCAATATAATATTAGAACCAAACATAATATATATATATATATATATATATATCGATATTCATGAAAAAATTTGGCATGACCTTCCTACAAATTGGAGGTTAGAGGAGTGCCAAACTTTGCCGAGACGGAAATGAATCAACATTCCGACAAAGTGGCAACTCATTTTCATATCCAAAATTTCACTTCATATCGTATTCACGAAAAAATTTGGCATGACCGTCCTACAAATAGGAGGTTATTAGGGAGAGCCAAACTATGCCGAGACGGAAATGAATCAACATTCCGGCGATAATTGGCTACTCAATTTCATTCCACAACAAATTGCACACATTTAACGTCTCCATCACACGACCATATTTGAATCTGGTGAAATTTCACACATATTGCATATCGCGTGTATCCGGACAAAATTCACATACAAACTCATTTAATTATATATTAGCATTCATCCCACCTCAAATGAATAGATGGCTACACGATGATATCTGGAGAATTTTGGAGCTTTGGAGAGAGAGGGGGTAATTCTAGATCTATATGGCTAGGAAGGGAAAACTTTGGGTAGAAATGGTGTTAGGAGGGAGATAAACATATATATACCAACTAAAATAATTTTAGTTGGTTCAAAAGAGAGTACAAGGGTGGGGAAATTGGCATAAATTCGAGGTAGAGAGAGAGACAGAGGAGGGGACAAGGTGGAGAAGGGAGAGTGGAGAGGGGAAAGTGTGGGGTGTACCATTTATGGCTTATCTGCCCAGGTTACCGCTGGCGAACAGCTGTGCCTATTCGCCAACGCTAACATGCGCCCTAGGCCCACATGTTAGCGCTGGCGAATGTCGCACCCGTACTTTTAGAGGATACTCACAGCCCGCTAAACAGTAGATAAATGGCTTACGGGGCCTACCTGCACCCGCATCTCAATATGAGTAGGCCAACACGTAAACGTGTGACAACCATCCTCTACTATTCATCGTCTGTGAAACCATCCAATAGAAATCCGAATACTTCCATTGACGTACTTCATAACATACACACATGGTACGTCAACGGCATTTGAACAAGTGATATCACAACAAATCTCTAAGACAAAGAAATAGAAATAAGTGGCAAAAGCTCTCAGAGCAGAGATAGCAAATACAGTCATGTAGAGGACACATGTCCCAACAAGTCATCATTACATCACAGCGGAAGCATCCAAAGTGTCTGAGTACAGACAAGATCCAAATAGGCCTAAGAGGCCGGAAACGAATGAATGGAGCCCATCCACGAAGTCTCGGATCCTGCCCGGGTCCGCTATCTACTCGTCAACAGCCTCGTCATACTCCACGTAGTAGCCACCATGGGGATCCTCGGAAACGTAGTCTGCAGAACACGCAACCCCAAAGGGGTCAGTACAGACGAGTACTGGCAAGCAAGACGCACAAGATACCAAAGGGTACCCGACAACACCAAGTACAGATGCTTTGGGTTCAACGGAAGATAGGTGATACAATGGTGCGGCAGCGGGCTGCCCTAACCAACTACAGAGACACGCTACAACATCCGGCTAAAAGAAAGGGATAAATAGCGCATCGGAACCAACTACAGCTAACCTCAAACAAACCCATCCTGGATCTCGCCCCTTATCCAAAGAAGCAATCCGAGGATAACCCACACAGTTGGATTAATGAAGGTTCAAGTTATTGTGTAAATAAGCCTACTACTAGTCACATTATTGTTAATTAGGTGTAAGTTGTCTAATCCTTGTTAGCCAGCCCTATCACCAAGTCATCCATAACCGCGGACAACACGGCTTCTCGAGAAGATTTAACCATGCAGGGATGCACCAATTTGGCCGTACACGTAAGAATAACCCGCCAGAAGGGGATAAATCCCACCAAGCGAGGTACTCAACACAACCCAACTCTTCTTCGCATCAAGCCCAAAGAACCTCGTGCAATTGAGCGCACGGCTAATCAAGCCCCACGAAGAAAAGGGGACCCTCATAGCACTCTAAGAACGTGTCTCCCTAAATGCCGACTACAAAAGTTACCACCCTGGCGCCAAGGGTTCGCACCTGCATATGCATGCGGCAAATGGAAAACCAGAACTAAATGAGGCGATTTGGACGAGATGCGAATCGAATCAAAGTTGAGGGGGCGCATACACGCTTCCCACATGCGGTTAGCGCGCTCATCATGGATCTAGAGGACAAGAACTTTTCCTGAGTTCGACACTAGAAGGCCTCAAAACCATACCCGGCCTCCTGCCGGTGCCTTATCATCAAATTAGCATTACCTCAAACATTAACAGGTTGTTGTTTAAACATCGATCCCCCAGCACATAATAAATATGGTAAAAGAAATAACGGACATCAGACTCGAGCATAAACAACCCTAAGCATGTTAGTAAGACACAGGCAACAAGCAACAGTGTTATAGGTGTGGAGGATAGGCTATATCAGGGTTACAGGATAACATGTGATAGGATCGGAACACAAGCAACGAATCTTAAGACTAGCAGATTAGACAACGGAAAGTATCGGTATCCAGTGTGTAAAGGACACAATGGTTCAGGTGGGTGAATACTTGCCTGCAAATTCAGTAGCCTGGTACTGGGCTAACTCCTCTGAAGTAGTGTCGTAAACCTCGTCTGTCTCAACGTCGTCGTCTATTCGAGAAGAAGCAAACAAACAACGCAGAGAGACAAACAATCAATAACATGGCATAATGCACAAACATGGGATGATGCATGGCCAATTTAATTGATGCACCAAAGATAAGCTAGTTGACATGGTAAGCATATTTAAATGGGCCCATATGCAATTTGGGTTGCACATGGAAAAGCTCAAGAATTAAAGTTGGATTAAGTGATCTACAAATAACCACCATGTGAAAGTTGATTACAATGATGCATGGATGGTGAAAACAATAAGAAAAGAACAATAGCTTCAATTTGAAATGTTGTTTACCAAGTTTGGAATTTTATTTATTAAGTTATGAAATTTGGCTTCTTAAATGAGCTACACAAACATTTATTGTTTTCACCCATTTTAATTGTTCAAAACAGATAACAAAATTCATATTTGGAAAGAGCACAAAATTTTAGATGGAATACATATTTCATTTGTTGAAAATGGATTTAAAATGAGCAAGTTATTAATTTGACAATTGTAAATGCATTAATTAAGAAACAGTTGTTTTCAGCAATTTAATTTATTTAAATCAGAACACAAAGTTGATATTTGCAAAGTTCATGAAAAATGGAATGGAAAACATATTTTATATGTTCAAAAATTATTTAGTTTGACCAAGTTATTAATTTAGCAATTTTAAATGATTTAAACAAGATTTAAATTATTTAACCAATTTTAATTATTCAAAACAGGAAACAAAGTTTATATTTGGAAAGCTTGGTCAATTTTGCATGGAAAACATATTTTACATGTGCCATTTGAATTAGATTTGAATTAGTTATGAATTTGACCAAATTTGAAAGAGTTGTTTGAATTTGAATTTTTGAAACCATTTGAGATGTTCAAAACAGTATACAAATGGTTTTAACATGTAGAGAATGTAATTTGGTATGTAAAACATATTTTAATTACTGAATTTGGATTTGAAATGCAAAAGATATTTGAATTTGAAATCTGGGGCTATTCTGCAATTTTAAAAAGTCTCAAATTTGTTCCAGGGGCTTAGGTGCGAAAATAGAAACTTCAGAAAAGGGCCTGGGAATTTTTCTACGCAGGGCAGAGCAGCCCTGGGTCACTGGCCAGTGGGCCAGCGCCCAGCTGGCGCCTGCGTGGACGCGCGTGGAAGCTGGCGTGGCCACCACTGCCGCTGACAGATGGGCCCGCGCAGCCAACGTGGCAAAGCAAGAAAAAGGGTGGCTTTTATTCCGCGCGGGGGGGATCGAACTCGCGCCCTCGCGCTGAGAGCCGCTGGATCGTGCCACTGGGCTAGCTCGACGGTGGTGATGGAACAAAGGCGTGTGGGGGTTTGAGGTGCATCTCGGGCTGTTAACTGAAACTGCAAGTTCAGTTAACTGAACTTGCCTGACAGCGACGGGGATCGCCGGCTGCAGCGCGACGGCGACGTCCAGAGCAGCAAGGAGGAGGCTAGGAGGAAGCAGGGTCATACCGAGTGTTAGAGGTTGCTGGAGGGGCTCGGGGTGGCTTTACAGCGACGGCAAAACGGCGATGACGGCGAGGTGGCGGCTGCGGTGGTCGACGACGGCCCTGGAAGCGAACGCAGCGCCTCGCTGCCCTCCGGTGTCGATTGCTTCAGCGAAAAGGTCGACGGAGAAGTCCTGGTCACGGTCCCGTGGTCGTGCTGGCGCGAGAAGGGACAGAGACTCGACGGCGACGATGAAAACCCTGGCGGCGCTGCGGGGTTCAGAGAATTCAGAAGAGAACAGGAGAAAAAGTGAAAAAGAAGGGCTCGCCGGCAACGACCTGGGGCTGCCTTGGTGCTGAGATGCGGCAAGGGCGAAGCTGGAGGTGCCCTGTTTCGATTCCCACAGTCGTCGGGCTCCGACGAGGGCTAAAACGGTGGCGCCATGGCCTGGAACTTGCGGCCGTGCTCGGCTGCTGGCAGGTTCAGAGCAGCGGCGGGGAGAGGGACAAAGAGGTGGCGGCGGCGGCTGGAAGGAGGAGAGGTAGAGGCTAGGGTTTAGGGTTAAGGATTGGGTAGAAATAGGAAGAGGAAAGGAGGGAGCAGGTGGAGGACGCAGTGGTGCGCTGCTGCGTCAGCGGCGTCGTCAGATGTACGGAGGAAGGAGACGAGGGCCGCGGGCCGGCTGCTGCGCGCGCGCGCTGGCTGGGGTGGTAGGTGGGCTGGGCTGGCCCAGCCTGGTCCTCCCCCAGCCCGTTTTTTTTTATTTTTTATTTCTCTCTGTTTTTTTTTTGCAGAAAAGAAAAGAGAAGAAAAGAAGGGGTTTTGGGATTGAAAAATTTTGGTGATAAATTTTTATAAGTTATTTATTGCAAAAGCCCAGTTGTGCAAACTTTTATTTTTCAAAAATTTAAATTTTGTTGCTGTTTGTAATTTAAATGAATTTGATTGAATTATGGCAAAAATTGAAATATTGCAACTTAAGCAAGTTAATAGTATGAAAATTCAAGTTTATTGGAAACAAATAAATGTTTTGATTTGAATGTTTTACTTGGAAAGGTTGTAACAGAACAAGTATGAAACAAGGATTTGAAATTTGGTTTGAAATTCAAATGGAAAACAAGTGAAAACAAATGCAATGCTCATGATGGAATGATGCAAACTGAATTTAAACAAGAAGCAAGCATTCTAAGGTTTTTTTTCATACTTGGGATGTTACAAAACGCCCCCCCTCCCTTGAAGGAATCGCGCCCCGAGATTCCTACTGAGAAGAGAAAAGGTCCGGATACTTCTTGCGAAGATCCTCTTCGGTCTCCCACGTTGCCTTTCGGAATGATGAGACCACTGCACTTTTAAGAACTTGGTGCTCTTGTTGCGAGTTTTGCGCTCGGTCTCATCAAGAATGCGAACAGGATGCTCTTCATAAGATAGGTCTTCTTGCAGATCAATTGAATCATGATCAACTGCACGACCTGGATCTTTGAAGCATTTCTTGAGCTGTGACACGTGAAAGACATCGTGCACCTTGGATAGCTTTTCTGGAAGTTCAAGACGATAGGCATTTTCTGCACGCCTTGAGAGAATGTTGAAGGGACCAATATATCTTGGTGCAAGCTTTCCTTTGACACCAAAACGATGAGTGCCTCTGAGGGGAGTTACACGGAGATATGCTTTGTCTCCAGCTGCATAGACCATGTCCCCGTGTTTGCTGTCATAGTAGCTTTTCTGACGAGACTGAGCAATCTTGAGTTTTTCACGGATGATGCGAACTTTCTCTTCGGCTTCCTTAACAATGTCAGGGCCTAAGATTGAATGTTCACCAGCTCCAGACCAATTTATTAGACTCCTGCATCTGCGGCCATAGAGAGCCTCAAATGGTGCCATGCCTAGGCTTGTCTGGCAGCTGTTGTTGTAGGAGAATTCAGCATATGGAAGACATTCCTCCCATTTCATGCCAAAAGAGAGACCACATGCTCTAAGCATATCCTCGAGAATTTGATTGACTCTTTCGACTTGCCCTTGAGACTGAGGGTGATAGGCTGTGCTGAACAGAAGTTTGGTGCCCAAGGCTTCTTGAAAGGTTTTCCAGAAATGAGAAGTGAAGATGCTTCCACGGTCTGAGCTTATTTCCAATGGAACACCATGAAGAGGAACAATCTTTGCTGTGTAGAGCTCTGCTAACTGACTAGCTGAGATTGTCTCTTTGACAGGAAAGAAGTGAGCGACTTTAGTGAGTCGGTCAATGACAACGAAGATTGCATCGTTTCCCCTCTTGGACTTTGGAAAACCAGTGACGAAGTCCATTTCAATCATGTCCCACTTCCATTCAGGGATTTTCAGAGGTTGGAGAAGACCGGCTGTTTTCTGATGAACTGCCTTAGCACATTGACAAACGTCGCATTCAGAAACGTATTGAGCAATTTCACGTTTCATGCTAGGCCACCAATACAGTGTCTTGAGATCCTGGTACATCTTTGTACTTACAGGGTGTATGGAGAGAGGAGTTTCATGAGCCTCCTTGAGAATGACATCTTTGAGACTTCGAATTTGAGGAACTGCAATGCGTCCTTCAAAGAACACAGTTCCCTTGTCATCAATTGAGAAGCACTCAAATTTCTCATTGCCTGCTTTGATGTGTTCTACAATCTTCTTGATTTCAGCATCACGAAGTTGTTCAGAACGAATCTTGTCCTCGAGAGTTGGACTGGCTGTCAAGTTTGCAAGATAGCCTTGAGGAACAAGACCAAGGTTCAGTTTTTTGAATTCTTCATGAAGAGGAGGTTGGCTTTCCATGATCATGAGATTATTGCAATACGACTTGCGACTGAGAGCATGGGCCATAACATTAGCCTTGCCTGGAGTGTAAGAAATGGTAAGATCAAAGTCCTTGATCTTTTCAATCCATCTCCTTTGTCTGAGGTTTAGATCTGGTTGGGTGAAGATGTACTTCAGACTCTTATGATCGGAAAAGATTTCAGCGCGATTACCCAACAAGTATTGTCTCCATTTCTTGAGGGCAAACACAACTGCTGCGAGTTCAAGGTCATGAGTGGGATAATTGAGCTCATGTGTGTTCAACTGACGTGAAGCATAAGCCACAACTTGACGTTCTTGCATGAGAACTGCACCTAGACCTTGGAGAGAAGCATCACAGAATATTTGGTAAGGTTTGGAAGGATCTGGGCCAACCAGAACTGGTGTAGAAGTGAGTTTAGTCTTCAGGAGATTGAAACTTTCATCACATTGTGGAGACCAGACGAACTTCTTGTCCTTCTTTGTGAGGTCAGTGAGAGGTTTGGCAATCTTGGAGAAGTTTGGGACGAAGCGACGGCAATAGCTAGCCAAGCCAAGAAAACTTCTTACTTGCTTCACCGTCTTTGGAGGTTTCCAATCAACAATTGCTTTAACCTTTTCTGGATCAATGGCTATGCCCTTGGCAGAGATGACATGACCAAGGTAAGCAACTTATGAAATCCAGAACTCACATTTGGAGAATTTGGCATAAAGACGATTTTCGCGAAGCTTCAAGAGAGTGAGACGAATATGTTCTTCATGCTCTTCCTCGGATTTGGAGTAGACAAGAATATCATTAAGATATACCACAACGAACTTGTCGAGGTATTCATGGAAGACAGAATTCATGAGTCGAGAGAAGGTCGCCGGTGCATTGGTGAGACCAAAGGACATGACGGTGAATTCATATAGACCGTAGCGAGTGGTGAAAGTTGTCTTTGGAATATCCTCTTTTCTGATCTTTATTTGATGGTAACCCATTCTCAAGTCCAACTTGGAGAATATTGAGGCTCCAGCAAGTTGATCAAAAAGATCATCGATGCGAGGAATTGGATACTTGTTTTTGATGGTTTTCTCGTTAAGAGGACGATAGTCAACAACGAGTCTCTTTGTTTGATCCTTCTTCGCAACGAACAGAGTTGGGCATCCCCAAGCCGAGGAACTAGGTTGAATGTAACCTTTTTCCATGTACATATCAATTTGTTCCTTCAACAACTTCAGCTCGGGAGTTTCTATCTTGTAGGGATGCTTAGAGATTGGAGCAGTACCTGGTTCAAGTTCGATCACGAACTCAACAGCTCTGTCCGGAGGCATTCCTGGCAACTCTTCTGGAAAGACGTCAGGGAAGTCGCAAACCACCGGAACATTTTCAAGTGACGGTAGAGGTTTTGCATTGAGGGTGCAATGAACTTGATTCATGTGGAGAATAGATTATCTGGCCAGAAGGGTGGGACAGAGTTATTGACTTTTGAGCACAGTCAATTCTTGCTTTATTGGCCTTCAGCCAATCCATACCAAGAATGACATCAATGTCAGAATTTCCCAGCAACATGAGAGAAGCAAGGAATATGTGGCCTCCAATTAGGATTTGATTGTCCTTACTTATCTTGGAAGTCAACATTTGAGATCCCGGGGAGTGAACAGTGATCTGATTGCTTAGTGGAACCACAATTAGGTTGTTTGTTGTGGCAAAGGTCTTTGACACAAAAGAATGTGATGCTCCGGTATCAAACAACACTTTAGCTGGAATAGAGTTTACGGGAAATGTACCGAGAACGACGTCAGGAGCTTCCTCAGCTTTGTAGATCTTGACATGATTCACCCTTGCGGTCCTCCCGACAGGCCTGTTGTTGGAGTTGAAGGCCTTAGGCGGGGGAGCGCGCACCATTGCCTGTTTTGTGTTAGGACGAGGTGGTGGTGGAGGTAGCTGCCTCTGCGTGCACTTGTCGGCGTAATGTCCCGTCTGCTTGCACTTGTAGCATGTGACGACACGAGGAGGCCCTGGCCTTGGCTGCCCCATCGAAGCCCTTGGATCATGCAGCTGAGCAGGGTTGGGTGGGCGGGGAGCGAAGCTTGGAGAAGTTTGGGCGTATGGAGCCCGAGTGACAACACCATTTGGTACCCAGATGCGGCGCTTCTGCGGAGGGGTGGTCATGTTGGAGGAGGAACCACCCTCACGCGAGTGCTTGCGAGACTCCTCGAACGCCTTGCGCCCATTTTCTTCATTGAGCGCGGTGTTAACGAGATCCTCGAAGCTGTTGGCCTTGACAATGGTGAGGGCATACTTGAGTTCCGGGTTAAAGCCTCTGCGGAACCTTGCCATCTTTTTAGCTTCAATGGACACCTCATCTCCAGCGTACCGAGCGAGGCGATTGAACTTACTCTGATACCCGATGACGTCTAACTTGCCCTGCTTGAGAGAGCAAAACTCTTCACACATTCTTTCCATGAGACCATCTGGAATGTGGTGCTTCAGGAAGGCTTCCTTGAAGCAATCCCACGTGACTGGCATGCCAGTTCTCATGGCCTGGAAGTTTTCCCACCAAGTAGCTGCCTGACCCATCAGCAGATAGGAGGCATACTTGACCTTGTCTTCTTCAGCTACGTGTGCAATCTCCAGAGCCTTGGCTATCTCACAGATCCAGTCATCAGCATCCAGAGGCTCGCGCGTGGCCACGAAAGCTCTTGGGCCCAGACTGAGAAACTCCTTGATGCTGACTCGTGGAGCTGTCTGGTTAATGTCCTGATTAGCCTGAAACTGGGCCATCTGCCTCATGACTTGGGTCATCTGAGTCAACAGCTCCGCGATTGGCGGTGGCTCAGGCGTGTTGTTCCTTGTTGGCGGCATCCTGAATGGAAATGCATTTTAGCACAACAATAGAAAAGGATAGACTTGGCAACCGAAAGAGAGATTATTCCGACGCATGAATAGACAACCACAAGGTTCACCATCACATGTTCAAATACATCAGAATATCCAATACACCATAAATGGTTCGAATGCCAAAGGATAACTAAACATAGCTATGAATGGATACATCGGTACTCCCATGCTCATCACGCAGGACGGCGGCTAGGAGTACGGCGAGAGGTACGGTGAGGAGCACGCCCACGAAAGTAGGTGGAACAACGATCCACGTAGATCTTACGTGGTCTGAGACCGACTCTAGGCGTGGTGAAGTACATAGCATCGACTCCCTATGCTCCAAAGCGTGGAATCCCAGTGTAACCAGCACCAAGGTTAAGGAGTGGACCTCTGATCGGCTCGTAACCTCCAGCATCTGGCAGACGACGCCCAACTGGCTGATCGAAACGTGCAAAGCGCTCGTCTCCAACAAAGTCTGTGGTGTAAGTCGCCAGACGAGTCAAAGCAAGGTAAAGCTGCTCTCTGACTGAAGCCAACTCCTGAGATAGTGTGCGGGCAACTGCGTCACTGTGTCTCACAAACTGAGCGGTGGTGTGCAGCCTGGAGTTATCATGCTCGTAAACATCCAAGTTGTCGTAGAGAGTGAAGTGAGCTCCCTCCGAAGTGATGTAACCACGGGGGATGTGGCGATAGATAGAATCGTCAAATCCCCAGTAGTCAGCACGAAGGACGGTGAGGCTCACATAAGCTGCCTGCTGCACAGCCATATCCACTGTGGAACCCACTGCCTCGTAGCGGTGGACTACGCTCATGCCATCATCTGACAGAATGTAGACGATAGCCTGGTAGTAGGTCTGCTCAAACTCTCGCTGCTGCTCGTAGACCTGGTACTCTGGTGCCCAACGGAACCCCAGAAAAGTGACCATGTGTCGCACCCGGACTTCTAGAGGATACTCACAGTCCGCTAAACAGTAGATAAATGGCTTACGGGGCATACCGGCACCCGCATCTCAATATGAGCAGGCCAACACGTAAACGCGTGACAACCATTCTCTACTATCCATCGTCTGCGTAAACCATCCCATAGAAATCCGACTACTTCCATTGACGTACTTCATAACATACACACATGGTACGTCAACGGCATTTGAACAAGTGATATCACAACAAATCTCTAAGACACAAAGAAATAGAAATAAGTTGCAAATAGCTCTCACTAGAGCAGAGATAGCAAATACAATCATCCATAGGACACATGTCCCAACAAGTCATCATTACATCACAGCGGAAGCATCCAAAGTGTCTGAGTACAGACAAGATCCAAATAGGCCTAAGAGGCCGGAAACGAAAAGTCGGAGCCCATCCACGATGTCTCGGATCCTGCCCGGGTCCGCTATCTACTCGTCAGCAGCCTCGTCATACTCCACGTAGTAGCCACCATGGGGATCCTCGGAAACGTAGTCTGCGGAAACCACAGCCCCAAAGGGGTCAGTACAAACAAGTACTGGCAAGCAAGACTCACAAGATACCAAAGTGTACCCGGCAACACCAAGTACAGATGCTTTGGGTTCAACGGAAGAATAGGTGATACAAAAGTGCGGCAGCAGGCTGCTCTAACCAACTACAGAAACATGCTACAACTTCCGTCTAAAAGAAGGGGATAAGATAGCGTATTGTAACCAACTATAACTAACCTCAAACAAACCCATCCTGGATCTCGCCCCTTATCCAAAGAAGCAATCCGAGGATAACTCACACAGTTGGATTAATGATGGTTCAAGTTGTTGTGTCAATAATAAGACTATTACTAGTCAAGTTATCATTAGTTAGGTGTAAGTTGTTCTGAGTACTTGTTAGCCAGTACTTTCACCAAGTCATCCATAACCGCGGACAACACGGCTTCTCGAGAAGATTTAACCCCGCAGGGATGCACCAATTTGGTCGTACACGTAAGAATAACCCGCCAGATGGAATGGCCCTTCCACCAAGCGGGGCACTCAACACAACTCAACTCTTCTTCGCATCAAGCCCAAAGCACCACGTGCTGTGCGTGCGCGGCTAATCGAGCCCCCACGAAGAAAAGGGGGACCCTCATAGCACTGGAAGACCACGCCGCCCTAAATGCCGACTACAAAAGTTCCACCCTGGCCTCGGGTTCGCACCTGCATATGCATGCATCAAATGGAAAGCCCGAACTAAGTGTGGCGATTTGGACGAGATGCGAATCGAATCAAATTGAGGGGGGCGCCCATACACGCTTCCCACATGCGGATAGTGCGCTCATCATGGATCAGTAGACAAGACCCTTTTCCTAATTAGGGTCGACACTAGCAGGCCTCAAAACCATACCCGGCCTCCTGCCGGTGCCTTATCATCAAATTAGCATTACCTCAAACATTAACAGGTTTTTGTTTAAACATCGAGCCCCAGAACATAATAAATATGGTAACAAGAATAACGGACAACAGACTCGAGCATAAACAACCCTAAGCATGCTAGTAAGACACAGGCAACAAGCAACAGGGTTATAGGTGTGGAGGTGAGGCTATATCAGGTATACAGGGTAACATGTGATAGGATCGAACACAAGCAACGATTCATAAGGCTAGCAGGATAGACAACGGAAAGTATCGGTATCCAGTGTGGAAAGGGACACAATGGTTCAAGTGAGTGAATACTTGCCTGCAAACTCAGCAGCCTGGTACTGAGCTAACTCCTCAGAAGTAGTGTCGTAAACCTCGTCTGTCTCAACGTCGTCGTCTATTCGAGAAGAAGCAAACAACAACGCAGAGAGACAAACAACCAATAACATGGCATAATGCACAATCATGGAATGATGCATTACAATTTAACTGATGCATCAAAATAAACTAGTTGACATGATAACCAAATTAAATGGGCCCATATGCAATTTGGATTGCATATGGAAAGCCCATGAATTAATGTTGGTTTAGATGATCTACAACTAAACAACATGTGAAAGTGGATTAGCATGATGCATGGATGAGGAAAACAGAAAGAAAACAACAATAGCTTCAATTTGAAATGAAGTTTACCAAGTTTGGAATTTTATTTATTAAGTTATGAAAATTTGCTTCTTAAAGGAGTTACACAAGCATTTGTTGTTTTCACCAATTTTAATTGACCAAAATGGATAACCAAGTTCATAATTGTAAAGAACACAAAATTTTAGGTGGAATACATGTTTCAATTGTTGAAAAAGGAATTAGAATGAATTAATTATGAATTAAACAAGTTTAAACAAGATTTAAATGAATTTAATTCAAGTATGAATTTATTTGAATTTTTATTTGTTCAAACAATTAAATAACATTCATATTTGAAAAGCTTACACTTTTCTGGTTTGAAAACATATTTTCTATGTTCAAAAAGAATTTAATTTGACCAAGTTATGAATTTAGCAATTTTAAATGATTTAAACAATGTTTAAATTATTTAACCAATTTTTAATTATTCAAAACATGAAACAAAGTTTATATTTGGAAAGGTGGTTTAATTTAGCATGGAAAACATATTTTATATGTGCCATTTAAATTAAATTTGAATTAGTTATAAATTTAACCAAATTTGTATTAGTAGTTTGAATTTGAATTTTTGAAACAATTTGAAATGTTCAAAACAGAAAACAAAGGTTTCAAACATGTAGAGAATTGAATTTGGTACAGAATACATATTTTATTTATTTTATTTGAAGTTGAAATTCAAAAGATATTTGCATTTTGAAACCAGGGACTATTCTGTAAATAATATGGACTTAAATTAAAAAAAGAAAAGGGGGCAGAAACGAAAGCTACCCCGCAGTGGCCCAGCCTAGGCCACTGACGAGGGGGCCCTGGGCCACGGTGGCGTGCGTGGCAGCACGCGTCGCTGACAGGGGGCCCTACCTGTCAGCTAGAGTGGCGAAAAAAAGTTTGGGTTTTAATCCGCGGAGGCGGGGATCGAACCCACGCCCTCGCGTTCGCGGGCGCAGCGCGCTGGCCAGTGGGGCTGTGCTCTGTTTCGTGTTAGGAAGGAGGAGCGCGTGGGGTTTGTGTTTCAGTTTCAGTCTTAGACTGACGAAACTGAATTTCGTCAGCTAACTGAACCCGACAGATGGAACGGCGGTCAGCGGCGGCGAGCTGCTGCCCTGCTGCTGCGTGCTCGTGCGCGTTGTGTGCAATGGGGTACGTGCGCGTGCAGAGAGGATGCAAAGAGGAAGGGGAGCGAGGTGGATGCTGTGCTCACCAGGAGGGAGGAAGAAGGGCTCGGGAGGAGGAGGTGCTCGACGGCGACAGAAGGTGGACGGCGGCGTCGCTGCAGCGGTTCCCGGGTCCCGCGGCGGTGTCGAGGAGGGAGAAGGCAGTACGGGGGTCTGATTCCCGTGCTTAGCCCGAGCTGAGGTATATCGTGGGCGCGGCGATCGCCGGAGATTCAGTGCGGTGGCGCTCGGTGGATGTGCAGAGATGACAGAGAGGGAGGAGAAGAAGGAAATCGGCGGCGGCGAGGGAGAGAGAGGTGGAGGAGGGTTAGGGCAGAAGGAGAGGGCCGCGGTGGAGCTATAAGGAGGAGGGGAGCGGCTCCCGGCCGTCCCATCCGCCGTACTTCCGACGTGGGCAGCGCGGATGGTCGCCGTACAGGTAAGGGACGAGGGGGAGGTACAAGGCCGTGCTGGTGGGCTGGGCTCAGCCCACTGGCCTGCCTCTCCCCTCTGCGCTATTTTTTTTTTGTTTTTCTGTTTAATGAAACTGTTTTTTTTTTGCAGAAATAGAAAAGGAAGAAAAGGAATGTTTTTTAGGGGGTTTAAAATTTGGTGATAAATTTTTATAGATTGATTATTTCAAAAGCCCAGCTGTGCAAGTGTTGGTTTTCAAAAATTTGAATTTTGGTTGCTGTTTGTATTTCATTTGAATTTGAGTAATGTTTTGGTGTTAAATGAATAATTGAAACTTAATCAATTTAAAAGTTTTTTAATTTCAAGTTTATTTGAAACAAATGATTGGAGTGTTTTGTAATTTTCATAAATTTCAAAATGGTTGCTGTTTGGAAATTTAATTGAATTTTGAATGAAATTTGAATTAATTAGATTATTTAACTTAATCAAGATAATGGTTTAATCTTCCAACTTTAATGGAAACAAAATGATGTTTGGGTTTGAAATTTTCATTTGAAAATTGTAACAGAACAAGTATGAAACAAAGATTTGAAATTTGATTTGAAAATTCAAATAGAAAACAAGGGAAAACAAAAGGAAAACAAATGCAAAACAAATGCAATGCTTATGATGTCATGATGCAAAACATAAATTAACAAGAAATAAAACATTCTAAAGGTTGTTTTTCATACTTGGGATGTTACAAAACGCCCCCCTTGAAGGAATCGCGCCCCGAGATTCCTACTGAGAAGAGAAAAGGTACGGATACTTCTTGCGAAGATCCTCTTCGGTCTCCCACGTTGCCTCTTTATCGGAATGATGAGACCACTGCACTTTCAAGAACTTGGTGGTCTTGTTGCGAGTCTTACGCTCGGTCTCATCGAGAATACGAATAGGGTGCTCCTCATAAGAGAGATCTTCTTGCAGTTCAATGGAATCATGATCAAATGCATGTTCTGGATATTTGAAGCACCTCTTGAGCTGTGACACGTGAAACACATCGTGCACCTTGGATAGTTTTTCTGGAAGTTCAAGACGATAGGCATTTTCTGCACGCCTTGGGAGAATGTTGAAAGGACCAATGTATCTTGGTGCAAGCTTTCCTTTGACACCAAAATGATGAGTGCCTCTGAGGGGAGTTACACAGAGATATGCTTTGTCACCAGGTGCATAAAACATATCCATGTGCTTGCTGTCATAGTAGCTTTTCTGACGAGACTGAGCAATCTTGAGATTGTCACGAATGATGCGAACTTTCTCTTCAGCTTCCTTAACAATGTCAGGGCCTAAGAGTGAACGTTCACCAGCTCCAGACCAATTGATTGGACTCCTGCATCTGCGGCCATAGAGAGCCTCAAATGGTGCCATGCCTAGGCTTGCCTGGAAGCTGTTGTTGTAGGAGAATTCAGCATATGGAAGACATTCCTCCCATTTCATGCCTAAAGAGATACCACATGCTCTGAGCATATCCTCGAGAATCTGATTGACTCTTTCGACTTGCCCTTGAGACTGAGGGTGATAAGCTGTGCTGAACAGAATTTTGGTGCCCAAAGCTTCTTGAAAGCTTTTCCAGAAATGAGAAGTGAATATGCTTCCACGGTCTGAGCTTATTTCCAATGGAACACCATGAAGAGGAACAATCTTTGCTGTGTAGAGCTCTGCTAACTGACTAGCTGAGATTGTTAATTTGACAGGAAAGAAGTGTGCTACTTTAGTGAGTCGATCAATGACAACGAAGATTGCATCGTTGCCCTTCTTGGACTTTGGGAAACCCGTGACGAAGTCCATTTCAATCATGTCCCACTTCCACTCAGGGATTTTCAGAGGTTGGAGAAGACCGGCTGTTTTCTGATGAACTGCCTTAACACGTTGACAAACGTCGCATTCAGAAACGTATTGAGCAATTTCACGTTTCATGCCAGGCCACCAATACAGTGTCTTGAGATCCTGGTACATCTTTGTACTTCCAGGGTGTATGGAGAGAGGAGTTTCGTGAGCCTCCTTGAGAATGACATCTTTGAGACTTTGAACTTGAGTAACTGCAATGCGTCCTTTGAAGAACACCGTTCCCTTGTCATCAATTGAGAAGGACTTAAATTTCTCCTTGCCTTCTTTGATGTGTTCTACCATCTTCTTGATTTCAGCATCACGAAGTTGTTCAGAACGAATCTTGTCCTCGAGAGTTGGACTGGCTGTCAAGTTTGCAAGATAGCCTTGAGGAACAAGACCAAGGTTCAGCTTCCGGAATTCTTCATGAAGTGGAGGTTGGCTTTCCATGATCATGAGATTATTGCAATACGACTTGCGACTGAGAGCATCGGCCATAACATTAGCCTTGCCTGGAGTGCAAGAAATGGTAAGATCAAAGTCCTTAATCTTTTCAATCCATCTCCTTTGCCTGAGGTTTAGATCTGGTTGAGTGAAGATGTATTTCAGACTCTTATGATCGGAAAAGATTTCAGTGCGATTACCCAACAAGTATTGTCTCCATTTCTTGAGGGCAAACACCACTGCTGCAAGTTCAAGGTCATGAGTGGGATAATTGAGCTCATGTGCGTTCAACTGACGTGAATCATAAGCCACAACTTGACGTTCTTGCATAAGAACTGCACCTAGACCTTGGAGAGAAGCATCACAGAATATCTGGAAAGGTTTGGAAGGATCTGGGCCAACCAGAACTGGTGTAGAAGTGAGTTTAGTCTTCAGGAGATTGAAACTTTCATCACATTGTGGAGACCAAACGAACTTCTTGTCCTTCTTTGTGAGGTCAGTGAGAGGTTTGGCAATCTTGGAGAAGTTTTGGACGAAACGACGGCAATAGCTAGCCAAGCCAAGAAAACTTCTTACTTGCTTTACCGTCTTTGGAGGTTTCCAATCAACAATTGCTTTAACCTTTTCTGGATCAATGGCTATGCCCTTGGCAGAGATGACATGACCAAGGTAAGCAACTTCTGGAATCCAGAACTCACATTTGGAGAACTTGGCATATAGACGATGCTCGCGAAGTTTCATGAGAGTGAGACGAAGATGTTCTTCATGCTCTTCCTCTGATTTTGAGTAGACAAGAATGTCATCAAGATATACCACAACGAACTTGTCGAGATATTCATGGAAGACAGAATTCATGAGTCGAGAGAAGTTCGCCGGTGCATTGGTGAGACCAAAGGACATGACGGTGAATTCATATAGACCGTAGCGAGTGGTGAAGGCTGTTTTTGGAATATCCTCTTTTCTGATCTTTATCTGATGGTAACCCATTCTCATGTCCAACTTTAAGAATATTGAGGCTCCAGCAAGTTGATCAAAAAGGTCATCGATACGAGGAATTGGATACTTTTTTTTGATGGTTTTCTCGTTAAGAGGACGATAGTCAACAACGAGTCTCTTTGTGTGATCCTTCTTCGCAACGAATAGAGTTGGGCAACCCCAAGCCGAGGAACTAGGTTGAATGTAACCTTTTTCCATGTACATATCAATTTGTTCCTTTAACAACTTCAGCTCGGGAGTTCCTATCTTGTAAGGATGCTTAGAGATTGGAGCAGTACCTGTTTCAAGTTCGATCACGAACTCAACAGCTCTGTCCGGAGGCATCCCTGGCAACTCTTCTGGAAAGACGTCAGGGAATTCGCAAACCACCGGAACACTTTCAAGCGAAGGTAGAGGTTTTGCATCGAGGTTGCACAGCTGAGTGGAACTTGATTCATTTGGAGAGTAGACTATCTGGCCAGAAGGGTGGAACAGAGTTATTGACTTCTGAGCACAGTCAATTCTAGCTTTATTGGCCTTCAGCCAATCCATACCAAGAATGACATCAATGTCAGAATTGCCAAGCAGTATGAGAGAAGCAAGGAATATGTGGCCTCCAATTAGAATATGATTTCTGTGACTGATCTTGGACCTTTGCATAGTTGCTCCAGGGGAGTTGACCACTAGCGGGGAACCCAAACCAACAAAAGGGAGTTTAATTGCTGTCGCAAAGATCTTTGACACGAAAGAATGTGATGCTCCGGTATCAAACAACACTTTAGCTGGATTAGAGTTTACGGGAAATGTACCGAGAACGACGTCAGGAGATTCCTCAGCTTTGTCGATCTTGACATCATTCACCCTTGCGGTCCTCCCGACAGGCCTGTTGTTGGAGTTGAAGGCCTTAGGCGGGGGAGCGCGCACCATTGCCTGGTTTGTGTTAGGGCGAGGTGGTGGTGGAGGTAGCTGCCTCTGCGTGCACTTGTCAGCGTAGTGCCCCGTCTGCTTGCACTTGTAGCAAGTGACGACACAAGGAGGCCCTGGCCTTGGCTGCCCCATCGAAGCCCTTGGATCATGCATCTGAACAGGGTTGGGTGGGCGGGGAGCGAAGCCTGGAGAAGCTTGGGCGTATGGAGCCCGAGTGACAGCACCATTTGGCACCCAGATGCGGCGCTTCTGCGGAGGGGTGGTCATGTTGGGGGAGGAACCACCCTCACGCGAGTGCTTGCGAGACTCCTCGAACGCCTTGCGCCCATTTTCTTCATTGAGCGCGGTGTTAACGAGATCCTCGAAGTTGTTGGCCTTGACGTTTGTGAGGGCATACTTGAGTTCCGGGTTAAAACCTCTGCGGAACCTTGCCATCTTCTTAGCTTCAGTGGACACCTCATCACCAGCGTAACGAGCGAGGCGATTGAACTCAGTCTGATAGCCAATGAGTCCAACTTGCCCTGCTTGAGTGAGCAAAACTCTTCACGCATCCTTTCCATGAGACCATCTGGAATGTGGTGCTTCAGGAAGGCTTCCTTGAAACAATTCCAGGTGATTGGAAAGCCAGCTCTCATGGCCTGGTAGTTTTCCCACCAAGTAGCTGCCTGACCCTTCAGCAGATAGGAGGCATACTTGACCTTTTCTTCCTCAGCAACGTGAGCAATCTCCAGAGCCTTAGCTATCTCACGGATCCAGTCATCAGCGTCTAGAGGCTCGCGTGTGGCCACGAAAGCTCTCAGACCCAGACTGAAGAACTCCTTGATGCTGACTCGTGGAGCCGTCTGGTTGTGTGTTGATTAGTCTGAAACTGGGCCATCTGCGCCATGACTTGGGTCATCTGAGTCAACAGCTCCGTGATTGGCGGTGGCTCAGGCGGGTTGTTCCTTGTTGGCGGCATACTGAATGGAAATGCATTTTAGCACAACAATAGAAAATGATAGACTTGGAAACCGAAAGAGAGATTATTCTGACACATGAATAGATAACCAACAGGTACATCATCACATGTTCAAATACATCATAATATCCAACACACCACAAATGGTTCGAATGCCAAAGGATAACTAAACATAGCTAAGAATGGATACATCGATACTCCCATGCTCATCACGCAGGACGGCGACTAGGAGTACGGCGAGAGGTACGGTGAGGAGCACGCCCACGAAACTAGGTAGAACAACGATCCACGTAGATCTGACGTGGTCTGAGAGCGACTCTAGGTGTGGTGAAGTACATAGCATCGACTCCCTGTGCTCCAAAGCGTGGAATCCCAGTGTAACCAGCACCAAGGTTAAGGAGTGGACCCCTGATCGGCTCGTAACCTCCAGCATCTGGCAGACGACGTCCAACTGGCTGATCGAAACGTGCAAAGCGCTCGTCTCCAGCAAAGTCTGTGGTGTAAGTCGCCAGACGAGTCAAAGCAAGGTAGAGCTGCTCTCTAACTGAAGCCAACTCCTGAGATAATGTGCTGGCAACTGCGTCACTGTGCCTCACAAACTGAGCGGTGGTATGCAGCCTGGAGTTATCATGCTCGTAGACATCCAGGTTGTCGTAGAGAGTGAAGTGAGCTCCCTCCGAAGTGATGTAACCACGGGGGATGTGGCGATAGATAGAATCGTCAAATCCCCAGTAGTCAGCACGAAGGACGGTGAGACTCACATAAGCTGCCTGCTGCACAGCCATATCCACTGTGGAACCTACTGCCTCGTAGCGGTGGACTACGCTCATGCCATCATCCAACAGAATGTAGACGATAGCCTGGTAGTAGGTCTGGTCAAACTCTCGCTGCTGCTCGTAGACCTGGTACTCTGGTGCCCAACGGAACCCCAGAAAAGTGACCATGCCTCTCAGCATCTCCGGATAACAGGCAGTGCTCTCGCAACGAGTCATACGAACCAGCTGCGGGTAGAACCTGAGATCCATCTGCAGATGATCGGGAAAGTTTTGATTAGACGCCGGTATAAGAACTGAAGTGGAAAGCAACAACAAGGTTTCAACGGACGAAAAGGATGTTGAGAAGAACAGGATATCGAAGCAACATCGGGAAACACGAGACCAAACACTCCTGAGGTACTACGGAAAACCCATCCGGGCTTCTAAAGGATAAATATCTACTGCTTAAGGTATAGAGGATCTACTTCCGGGGCTTACACGCCTCCGTTCTCAATCATGAGTAGGCAACATGATAAATCATGTCACAAGCACCTCCATTCCTATGGTCTAGTAGATATAACTATCCTAGAGAAACCAGGATACGTGAAATCCTAACTTGAAAGTTTAGATGAGAAGGGAAAACAACGTTGCACTTCCTTACCAGAAAAAGGGAGGGTGGGTGGGGAAAGAAATAAAAGAACAGAATTCCTACTCTCACGTTTCATTTTTCCTATATAGCTACAAAATAGTTTCTAGACTCAACTGCGACCAGTAAAAGGGATCCTACAGGCAGACAGGCTCTGATACCATTTGTCGCACCCGGACTTCTAGAGGATACTCACAGTCCGCTAAACAGTAGATAAATGGCTTACGGGGCATACCGGCACCCGCATCTCAATATGAGCAGGCCAACACGTAAACGCGTGACAACCATTCTCTACTATCCATCGTCCGTGTAAACCAACCCATAGAAATCCGACTACTTCCATTGACGTACTTCATAACATACACACATGGTACGTCAACGGCATTTGAACAAGTGATATCACAACAAATCTCTAAGACACAAAGAAATAGAAATAAGTTGCAAATAGCTCTCACTAGAGCAGAGATAGTAAATACAATCATCCAGAGGACACATGTCCCAACAAGTCATCATTACATGACAGCGGAAGCATCCAAAGTGTCTGAGTACAGACAAGATCCAAATAGGCCTAAGAGGCCGGAAACGAAAAGACGGAGCCCATCCACGATGTCTCGGATCCTGCCCGGGTCCGCTATCTACTCGTCAGCAGCCTCGTCATACTCCACGTAGTAGCCACCATGGGGATCCTTGGAAACGTAGTCTGCGGAAACCACAGCCCCAAAGGGGTTAGTACAAACAAGTACTGGCAAGCAAGACTCACAAGATACCAAAGTGTACCCGGCAACACCAAGTACAGATGCTTTGGGTTCAACGGAAGAATAGGTGATACAAAAGTGCGGCAGCAGGCTGCTCTAACCACACAGAAACATGCTACAACTTCCGGCTAAAAGAAGGGGATAAGATAGCGTATCGTAACCAACTATAACTAACCTCAAACAAACCCATCCTGGATCTCGCCCCTTATCCAAAGAAGCAATCCGAGGATAACTCACAAAGTTGGATTAATGATGGTTCAAGTTGTTGTGTCAATAAGACTATTACTAGTCAAGTTATCATTAGTTAGGTGTAAGTTGTTCTGAGTACTTGTTAGCCAGTACTTTCACCAAGTCATCCATAACCGCGGACAACACGGCTTCTCGAGAAGATTTAACCCTGCAGGGATGCACCAATTTGGCCGTACACGTAAGAATAACCCGCCAGATGGAATGGCCCTTCCACCAAGCGGGGCACTCAACACAACTTAACTCTTCTTCGCATCAAGCCCAAAGCACCACGTGATGTGCGTGCACGACTAATCGAGCCCCCACGAAGAAAAGGGGGACCCTCATAGCACTGGAAGACCACGCCGCCCTAAATGCCGACTACAAAAGTTCCACCCTGGCCTCGGGTTCGCACCTGCATATGCATGCATCAAATGGAAAGCCCGAACTAAGTGTGGCGATTTGGACGAGATGCGAATCAAATCAAATTGAGGGGGGCGCCCATACACGCTTCCCACATGCGGATAGTGCGCTCATCATGGATCAGTAGACAAGACCCTTTTCCTAATTAGGGTCGACACTATCAGGCCTCAAAACCATACCCGGCCTCCTGCCGGTGCCTTATCATCAAATTCGCATTACCTCAAACATTAACAGGTTGTTGTTTAAACATCGAGCCCCAGAACATAATAAATATGGTAACAGGAATAACGGACAACATACTCGAGCATAAACAACCCTAAGCATGCTAGTAAGACACAGGCAACAAGCAACAGGGTTATAGGTGTGGAGGTGATAGGCTATATCAGGTATACAGGGTAACATGTGATAGGATCGAACACAAGCAACGATTCATAAGGCTAGCAGGATAGACAACGGAAAGTATCGGTATCCAGTGTGGAAAGGGACACAATGGTTCATGTGAGTGAATACTTGCCTGCAAACTCAGCAGCCTGGTACTGAGCTAACTCCTCAGAAGTAGTGTCGTAAACCTCGTCTGTCTCAACGTCGTCGTCTATTCGAGAAGAAGAAAACAACAACGCAGAGAGAGAAACAATAAATAACATGGCATAATGCACAATCATGGAATGATGCATGACAATTTAACTGATGCATCAAAATAAACTAGTTGACATGATAACCAAATTAAATGGGCACATATGCAATTTGGATTGCATATGGAAAGCCCATGAATTAAGGTTTGTTTAGATGATCTACAACTAAACAACATGTGACAGTGGATTAGCATGATGCATGGATGAGGAAAACAGAAAGAAAACAACAATAGCTTCAATTTGAAATGAAGTTTACCAAGTTTGGAATTTTATTTATTAAGATATGAAAATTTGCTTCTTAAAGGAGTTACACAAGCACTTGTTGTTTTCACCAATTTTAATTGACCAAAATGGATAACCAAGTTCATAATTGGAAAGAACACAAAATTTTAGGTGGAATACATGTTTCAATTGTTGAAAAAGGAATTAGAATGAATTAATTATGAATTAAAAAGCTTAAACAAGATTTATATGAATTTAATTCAAGTATGAATTTATTTGAATTTTTATTTGTTCAAAAAATTAAATAACATTCATATTTGAAAAGTTTACACTTTTCTGGTTTGAAAACATATTTTATATGTTCAAAAAGAATTTAATTTGACCAAGTTATGAATTTACCAATTTTAAATGATTTAAACAAGGTTTAAATTATTTAACCAATTTTTAATTATTCAAAACATGAAACAAAGTTTATATTTGGAAAGGTGGTTTAATTTAGCATGGAAAACATATTTTATATGTGCCATTTAAATTAAATTTGAATTAGTTATAAATTTAACCAAATTTGTATTAGTAGTTTGAATTTGAATTTTTGAAACAATTTGAAATGTTCAAAACAGAAAAAAAAAAGGTTTTAAACATGTAGAGAATTGAATTTGGTACAGAATACATATTTTATTTATTTTATTTGAAGTTGAAATTCAAAAGATATTTGCATTTTGAAACCAGACTATTCTGTAAATAATATGGACTTAAATTAAAAAAAGAAAAGGGGGCAGAAACGAAAGCTACCCCGCAGTGGCCCAGCCTAGGCCACTGACGAGGGGGCCCTGGGCCACGGTGGCGTGCGTGGCAGCACGCGTCGCTGACAGGGGGCCCTACCTGTCAGCTAGAGTGGCGAAAAAAAGTTTGGGTTTTAATCCGCGAAGGCGGGGATCGAACCCACGCCCTCGCGTTCGCGGGCGCAGCGCGCTGGCCAGTGGGGATGTGCTCTGTTTCGTGTTAGGAAGGAGGAGCGCGGGGGGTTTGTGGTTCAGTTTCAGTCTTAGACTGACGAAACTGAATTTCGTCAGCTAACTGAACCCGACAGATGGAACGGCGGTCACCGGCGGCGAGCTGCTGCCCTGCTGCTGCTGCGTGCTCGTGCGCGTTGTGTGCAAGGGGGTACGTGCGCGTGCGGAGAGGATGTAGAGAGGAAGGGGAGCGAGGTGGATGTTGTGCTCACCGGGAGGGAGGAAGAAGGGCTCGGGAGGAGGAGGTGCTCGACGGCGACAGAAGGTGGACGGCGGCGTCGCTGCAGCGGTTCCCGGGTCCCGTGGCGATGTCGAGGAGGGAGAAGGCAGTACGGGGGTATGATTCCCGTGCTTAGCCCGAGCTGAGGTACATCGTGGGCGCGGCGATCACCGGAGATTCAGTGCGGTGGCGCTCGGTGGATGTGCAGAGATGACAGAGAGGGAGGAGAAGAAGGAAATCGGCGGCGGCGAGGGAGAGAGAGGTGGAGGAGGGTCAGGGCAGAAGGAGAGGGCCACGGTGGAGCTATAAGGAGGAGGGGAGCGGCTCCCGGCCGTCCCATCCGCCGTACTGCCGACGTGGGCAGCGCGGATGGTCGCCGTACAGGTAAGGGACGAGGGGGGAGGTACCAGGCCGTGCTGGTGGGTTGGGCTCAGCCCACTGGCCTGCCTCTCCCCTCTGCGCTATTTTTTTGTTTTTCTGTTTAATGAAACTGTTATTTTTTTGCAGAAATAGAAAAGGAAGGTTTTTTAGGGGGTTTAAAATTTGGTGATAAATTTTTATAGATTGATTATTTCAAAAGCCCAGCTGTGCAAGTGTTGGTTTTCAAAAATTTGAATTTTGGTTGCTGTTTGTATTTCATTTGAATTTGTGTAATGTTTTGGTATTAAATGAATAATTGAAACTTAATCAATTTAAAAGTTTTTTAATTTCAAGTTTATTTGAAGCAAATGATTGGAGTGTTTTGTAATTTTCATAAATTTCAAAATGGTTGCTGTTTGGAAATTTAATTGAATTTTGAATGAAATTTGAATTAATTGGATTATTTAACTTAAGCAAGTTAATGGTTTGATCTTCCAACTTTAATGGAAACAAAATGATGTTTGGGTTTGAAATTTTCATTTGAAAATTGTAACAGAACAAGTATGAAACAAAGATTTGAAATTTGATTTGAAAATTCAAATAGAAAACAAGGGAAAACAAAAGGAAAACAAATGCAAAACAAATGCAATGCTTATGATGTCATGATGCAAAACATAAATTAACAAGAAATAAAACATTCTAAAGGTTGTTTTTCATACTTGGGATGTTACACCATGTCTCTCAGCATCTCCGGATAACCGGCAGTGCTCTCGCAACGAGTCATACGAACCACCTGCGGGTAGAACCTGAGATCCATCTGCAGATGATCGGGGAAGCTTTGATTAGACGCCGGTAGAAAAACTGAAGTGGCAAGCAACAACAAGGTTCCAACGGACGAAAAGGATCTTGAGAAGAACAGGATATCGAAGCAACATTCGGGAAACACGAGACCAAACACTCCTGAGGTACTACGGAAAACTCATCCGGGCTTCTAAAGGATCAATATCTACTGCTTAAGGAATAGAGGATCTCCTTCCGGGGCTTATGTGCCTCCGTTCTCAATCGTGAGTAGGCAACATGATAAATCATGTCACAACCACCTCCATTCCTATGGTCTAGTAGATATAACCATCCTAGAGAAACCAGAATACGTGAAATCCTAACTTGAAAGTTTAGATGAGAAGAGAAAACAACGTTGCACTTCCTTACCAGAACAAGGGAGGGTGGCTGGGGAAAGAAATAAAAGAACAGAATTCCTACTCTCACGTTTCATTTTTCCTATATAGCTACAAAATAGTTTCTAGACTCAACTGCGACCAGTAAAAGGGATCCTACAGGCAGACAGGCTCTGATACCATTTGTCGCACCCGGAATTTTAGAGGATACTCACAGCCCGCTAAACAGTAGATAAATGGCTTACGGGGCCTACCTGCACCCGCATCTCAATATGAGTAGGCCAACACGTAAACGTGTGACAACCATCCTCTACTATTCATCGTCTGTGAAACCATCCAATAGTAATCCGAATACTTCCATTGACGTACTTCACAACATACACACATGGTACGTCAACGGCATTTGAACAAGTGATATCACAACAAATCTCTAAGACACAAAGAAATAGAAATAAGTGGCAAAAGCTCTCACTAGAGCAGAGATAGCAAATACAGTCATGCAAAGGACACATGTCCCAACAAGTCATCATTACATCACAGCGGAAGCATCCAAAGTGTCTGAGTACAGACAAGATCCAAATAGGCCTAAGAGGCCGGAAACGAAAGAATAGAGCCCATCCACGAAGTCTCGGATCCTGCCCGGGTCCGCTATCTACTCGTAAACAGCCTCGTCATACTCCACGTAGTAGCCACCATTGGGATCCTCGGAAACGTAGTCTGCAGAACACGCAGCGCCAAAGGGGTCAGTACAGACGAGTACTGGCAAGCAAGACGCACAAGATACCAAAGGGTACCCGACAACACCAAGTACAGATGCTTTGGGTTCAACGGAAGATAGGTGATACAAAGGTGCGGCAGCGGGCTGCCCTAACCAACTACAGAGACACGCTACAACATCCGGCTAAAAGAAGATAGCGCATCGGAACCAACTACCACTAACCTCAAACAAACCCATCCTGGATCTCGCCCCTTATCCAAAGAAGCAATCCGAGGATAACCCACACAGTTGGATTAATGAAGGTTCAAGTTATTGTGTCAATAAGCCTATTACTAGTCACATTATTGTTAATTAGGTGTAAGTTGTCTAATCCTTGTTAGCCAGCCCTATCACCAAGTCATCCATAACCGCGGACAACACGGCTTCTCGAGAAGATTTAACCCTGCAGGGATGCACCAATTTGGCCGTACACGTAAGAATAACCCGCCAGACGGGGATCAAACCCACCAAGCGAGGTACTCAACACAACCCAACTCTTCTTCGCATCAAGCCCACAGAACCCCGTGCAATTGAGCGCACGGCTAATCAAGCCCCACGAAGAAAAGGGGACCCTCATAGCACTCTAAGAAGGTGTCTCCCTAAATGCCGACTACAAAAGTTACCACCCTGGCGCCAAGGGTTCGCACCTGCATATGCATGCGGCAAATGGAAAACCAGAACTAAATGAGGCGATTTGGACGAGATGCGAATCGAATCAAAGTTGAGGGGGGCGCCCATACACGCTTCCCACATGCGGTTAGCGCGCTCATCATGGATCTAGAGGACAAGAACTTTTCCTGAGTTCGACACTAGCAGGCCTCAAAACCATACCTGTCCTCCTGCCGGTGCCTTATCATCAAATTAGCATTACCTCAAACATTAACAGGTTGTTGTTTAAACATCGAGCCCCCAGCACATAATAAATATGGTAAAAGAAATAACGCACATCAGACTCGAGCATAAACAACCCTAAGCATGCTACTAAGACACAGGCAACAAGCAACAGGGTTATAGGTGTGGAGGATAGGCTATATCAGGGTTACAGGATAACATGTGATAGGATCGGAACACAAGCAACGAATTTTAAGGCTAGCAGATTAGACAACAGAAAGTATCGGTATCCAGTGTGTAAAGGACACAATGGTTCAGGTGAGTGAATACTTGCCTGCAAACTCAGTAGCCTGGTACTGGGCTAACTCCTCTGAAGTAGTGTCGTAAACCTCGTCTGTCTCAACGTCGTCGTCTATTCGAGAAGAAGCAAACAAACAACGTAGAGAGAAAAACAATCAATAACATGGCATAATGCGCAAACATGGGATGATGCATGGCCAATTTAATTGATGCACCAAAGATAAGCTAGTTGACATGGTAAGCATATTTAAATGGGCCCATATGCGATTTGGGTTGCATATGGAAAAGCTCAAGAATTAAAGTTGGATTAAGTGATCTACAAATAACCATCATGTGAAAGTTGATTAGAATGATGCATGGATGATGACAACAATAAGAAAACAACAATAGCTTCAATTTGAAATGTTGTTTACCAAGTTTGGAATTTTATTTATTAAGTTATGAAATTTGGCTTCTTAAATGAGCTACACAAACATTTATTGTTTTCACCCATTTTAATTGTTCAAAACAGATAACAAAATTCATATTTGGAAAGAACACAAAATTTTAGATGGAATACATATTTCATTTGTTGAAAATGGATTTAAAATGAGCAAGTTATTAATTTGACAATTTTAAATGCATTAATTAAGAAACAGTTGTTTTCAGCAATTTAATTTATTTAAAACAGAACACAAAGTTGATATTTGCAAAGTTCATGAAAAAAGGAATGGAAAACTTATTTTATATGTTCAAAAATAATTTAGTTTGACCAAGTTATTAATTTAGCAATTTTAAATGATTTAAACAAGATTTATATTATTTAACCAATTTTAATTATTCAAAACAGGAAACAAACTTTATATTTGGAAAGCTTGGTCAATTTTGCATGGAAAACATATTTTACATGTGCCATTTGAATTAAATTTGAATTAGTTATGAATTTGACCAAATTTGAAAGAGTTGTTTGAATTTGAATTTTTGAAACCATTTGAGATGTTCAAAACAGTATACAAATGGTTTTAACATGTAGAGAATTTAATTTGGTATGGAAAACATATTTTATTTACTGAATTTGGATTTGAAATGCAAAAGATATTTGAATTTGAAATCTGGGGCTATTCTGCAATTTTAAAAAGTCTCAAATTTGTTCCAGGGGCTTAGGTGCGAATATAGAAACTTCAGAAAAGGGCCTGGGAATTTTTCTACGCAGGGCAGAGCAGCCCTGGGTCACTGGCCAGTGGGCCAGCACCCAGCTGGCGCCTGCGTGGACGCGCGTGGAAGCTGGCGTGGCCACCACTGCCGCTGACAGATGGGCCCGCGCAGCCAACGTGGCAAAGCAAGAAAAAGGGTGGCTTTTATTCCGCGCGGGGGGATCGAACTCGCGCCCTCGCGCTGAGAGCCGCTGGATCGTGCCACTGGGCTAGGTCGACGGTGGTGATGGAACAGAGGCGTGTGGGGGTTTGAGGTGCATCTCTGGCTGTTAACTGAAACTGCAAGTTCAGTTAACTGAACTTGCCTGACAGCGACGGGGATCGCCGGCTGCAGCACGACGGCGACGTCCAGAGCAGCAAGGAGGAGGCTAGGAGGAAGCAGGGTCATACCGAGGGCTAGAGGTTGCTGGAGGGGCTCGGGGTGGCTTGATAGTGACGGCAAAACGGCGATGACGGCGAGGTGGCGGCTGCGGTGGTCGACGGCGGCCCTGGAAGCGAACGCAGCGCCTCGCTGCCCTCCGTTGTCGATTGCTTCAGCGAAAAGGTCGACGGAGAAGTCCTGGTCATGGTCCCGTGGTCGTGCTGGCGCGAGGAGGGACAGAGACTCGACGGCGACGACGAAAACCCTGGCGGCGCTGCGGGGTTCAGAGAATTCAGAAGAGAACAGGAGAAAAAGGGAAAAAGAAGGGCTCGCCGGCGACGACCTAGGGCTGCCTTGGTGCTGAGATGCAGCGAGGGCGAAGCTGGAGGTGCCCTCTTTCGATTCCCACAGTCGCCAGGCTCCGACGAGGGCTAAAACGGCGGCGCCATGGCCTGGAACTTGCGGCCGTGCTCGGATGCTGGCAGGTTCAGAGCAGCGGCGAGGAGAGGGAGAAAGAGGTGGCGACGGTGGCTGGAAGGAGGAGAGGTAGAGGCTAGGGTTTAGGGTTAGGGATTGGGTAGAAATAGGAGGAGGAAAGGAGGGAGCAGGTGGAGGACGCGGTGGTGCTCTGCTGCGTCAGCGGCGTCGTCAGCTGTACGGAGGAAGGAGACGAGGGCCGCGGGCCGGCTGCTGCGTGCGCGCGCTGGCTGGGGTGGTAGGTGGGCTGGGCTGGCCCAGCTGGCTGGCCTGGTCTGCCTCCCCCAGCCCGTTCTTTTTTTTTCTCTCTGTTTTTTTTGCAGAAAAGAAAACAGAAGAAAAGAAGGGGTTTTGGGATTGAAAAATTTTGGTGATAAATTTTTCAAGTTATTTATTGCAAAAGCCCAGTTGTGCAAACTTTTATTTTTAAAAAATTTAAATTTTGTTGCTGTTTGTAATTTAAATGAATTTGATTGAATTTTGGCAATAATTGAAATATTGCAACTTAAGCAAGTTAATAGTATGGAAATTCAAGTTTATTGGAAACAAATAAATGGTTTGATTTGAATGTTTTATTTGGAAAGGTTGTAACAGAACAAGTATGAAACAAGGATTTGAAATTTGGTTTGAAATTCAAATGGAAAACAAGTGAAAACAAATGCAATGCTCATGATGGAATGATGCAAACTGAATTTAAACAAGAAGCAAGCATTCTAAGGTTGTTTTTCATACTTGGGATGTTACAGCGAACAGGGACAACTGTTCGCTAGCGGTAGGAAACTTAGCGCTGGCGCACCAAAGGTGCTGTTCTCCAGCGGTACTTTCACGGAGGGGCTGGTGCGCGCAGGGTGGTCCCACCCACATCGCTGGCGAACCCGCTGGCATGTTCACCAGCGGTAGTAGATATACCGCTGGCAAACAGGAAATGGCGTTCTCCAGCGGTACTAGCACTGGCAAAGCCTAAAACATGTTCGCGAGCGGTAAGCTGGTGGCTATAACGCTTTTCCTACTAGTGCCAACAACACCAATGTTTCCACGACTCCGAACGGTGGTGGAGAACCCCCTCCCCCACTGCCTTAGATAGGTGGTATGGGTTGATTCAATGCAAAGGCGCATAAAACAAAAAAGATAGCGTATACAAAATGACCCAATGCAACGCAGGTGGAAATGGAACATACCCTTGTCTCGCAACATAGCAAAAATTTGTTGCTGGCGAGTTCGACGTGGAAGCATCCATAGTAAATCCCCGCAATTAAACACGTCTAATTGCGAGGAGATGTGTTATCCCACGATCAATTGCCACAAGCGCAACACCTTCAAGGTATCCACAGATACGTGATCAGTAACACAACATCGTAACCCTATCAAGCACCGATGACAAAGCCGAGACGTTTTTAATGAAGATCTAGGGCTCTCCGCGAACACCGATAAGAAGTAGGTAACGCTGGGCAGTAATCCGGTTGATCTCCCTCGTTGCAGATGAAGTAGACAAAGCACCTCGGAAGCCGGGTATCGTCGGAGACTTATGGTTATGGTGGGTTGAAGATCCAAGGGCTATGAGGTGCAGCTATTGGTGTGACCTGCTGGGCGTGCCTCCTTTTTATATGGGCCTTCGCTGATTTGGAGGGGAGGTGGAGTCCTTGTAGGAGTCCCCCTTCCCTATCCATAATATGGTGGTGGTGTTTGGCGGGGGGGGGGGCAGTCACTACAAGAAATGTGTTGATACATGACGTTCTCACAATGACGCAAAATGAAATCGTCATAGATTTATGAAGATTTAGAACAAGATCGTCGCAGGCTATTTAAGGGGATAAAACCTCTGTAAACTAATGACGATTTAGTTCAAAAACGTCGTAGACAGATAAAATGAAATCGTCATTGATTGAAGCATGTGTACTGGGGGCTTATTTTTGGCGGTTCATGATGAATTTTGATCGTCTTAATTCGTACCCGCCGATCTAGTGGTTAGAAATGCGGTGCCACGTCCTCCACCTTGCCTACGTGTCTTGATGACATGCCATCAGATGCACTCACTGGAACCCAGGACCCACGAATTTCCTACGTGGCTGTCTTGATGACATGCCATCAGATGCACTCACTGGCACCCAGGACCCACGAATTTCCTACGTGGCATGTCTATTGGATAGACAGATCTAAGTCTACCACTTGGCAACACACTGCCATTGACACGTGGGACCTGGGACAGCTGCCACGTGGGACATGTATGCCTGCGGAAAATAGTTGGATAAGGTCGCAAAAATAGTAGACCCGAGGGCTCGAACCTTGCACCTCAGCATCCCCACGGACGCACCAAACCAACAGGCCACCGAATCGTTTTTGTAACATATACGTGTTCGCTCCTTTTAAAGCTAGCCGAAGCAATTTGGGCCAAGGCCCAACGAGGCCACTAAATTTATTAGGGAGGGGGATTTCGGCATGGGCCGAATTGGGCAGGGAAGCAAGTGTGGGCTGGTAGCTGGCGCGGGTGAGCTGGCGTCTGGGTTGGGCTGGGACGGATTTTTTTTGTATTTTTTTCCAGTTTTCATTCTATAATTTGAATTTCACCTCCAAATTGACCGTAACCAATTTTAAAAAAATTGTAAAATTATTTGTAGTAGTTATAGACCAACTGAAACCATTTTTTAAACACAATACAATAAAATTCCCATGAGCATATATTTCTTAAGACTTTAGGGGATTTTGAATTACGGTTTTGGAGTCAAAATGGTGGGCATGATTATTCTTATCTAATTTTGAAATTTTGTAAAACACTTGTTGTATCTATGTTGAAATAGGTACTTTTCAGCCTAAAAATGATTTTTTTAAAAAATAAAGCGAAAACTACGAGGCACTTGTAGTTCAAATTTGGCCCGGTTTGAGCGGAATCGTTTGAAATTTGTCTTTTTCAAAAGAGGTATATTTTGAGCTATTGAGAGGTAGTAAGTTTGTTATTTGTAGATAAAATATGACATAATATATTTATAATTTTACTTTGTACATTTTTGCAACATATTTTGTGTATGTGCTTCACAAAAAATACCCAGTTTTGACACTCCGGAAATGGAAAATGGTATTTTTATTCAACAAAAAATAAAACTTTCTTCGTGAACATTGTTAGTTGTACCAATATGCATCTTTGTGTGGAATATGGTCACATTTAAACAAACTATGCCATGGATGTGGCCAAAACATCCGTCATTTCGCCCGAAAGCCATGAATCTTCGTACGAGATAGCTCATTTCTGTGAACACATTTTCAACGAAATTGTCGTATTCCAAGTTTATTATTTTTGGTGGATACTAGGACATATATAATAACACAACTTGAAAGTCTTGCATCGTTTCAAGTATTTTTGAATTTTCTGGAATTTTATAAGCCAGTTTCGGAAAACGGTCAAAACGGGGGACATGACCGTTAGTACCTAGGGGTTGAATCTTGATGAACTCTTGGTGTATCTATGTTGAAATAGGTACTTGTCTACCTAAAAATGATTTTTTTTCAAAAAATAAAGAGAAAAATACGAGGCACCTGTAGTTAAAATTTGGCCCGGTTTCAGCGGAATCGGCTGAAATTTGTCTTTTTCAAAAGAGGTGTATTTTGAGCTATTGAGAGGTAGTAAATTTGTTATATGTAGATCAAATATGACATAATATATTTAGAATTTTACTTTGTACATTTTTGCAACATATTTTGTGTATGTGCTTCACAAAAAAAACCAGTTTTGACACTCCGGAAATGGAAAATGGTATTTTTATTCAACGAAAAATAAAACTTTCCTCGTGAACATTGTTAGTTGTACCAATATGTATCTTTGTGTGGAATATGGTCACATTTAAACAAACTATGCCATGGATGTGGCCAAAACATCCGTCATTTCGCCCGAAAGCCATGAATCTTCGTACGAGATAGCTCATTTCTGTGAACACATTTTCTAAGAAATTGTTGTATTCCAAGTTTATTATTTTTGGTGGATACTAGGACATATATAATAACACAACTTGAAGTTCTTGCATCGTTTCAAGTATTTTTGAATTTTCTGGAATTTTATAAGCCGGTTTCCGAAAACGGTCAAAACGGGGGACATGACCGTTAGCACCTAGGGGTTGAATCTTGATGAACTCTTGTTGTATCTATGTTGAAATAGGTACTTTCCTACCTAAAAATGATTTTTTCAAAAAATAAAGCGAAAACTACGAGGCACTTGTAGTTCAAATTTGGCCCGGTTTGAGCGGAATCGTTTGAAATTTGTCTTTTTCAAAAGAGGTATATTTTGAGCTATTGAGAGGTAGTAAGTTTGTTATTTGTAGATAAAATATGACATAATATATTTATAATTTTACTTTGTACATTTTTGCAACATATTTTGTGTATGTGCTTCACAAAAAATACCCAGTTTTGACACTCCGGAAATGGAAAATGGTATTTTTATTCAACGAAAAATAAAACTTTCTTCGTGAACATTGTTAGTTGTACCAATATGCATCTTTGTGTTGAATATGGTCACATTTAAACAAACTATGCCATGGATGTGGCCAAAACATCCGTCATTTCGCCCGAAAGCCATGAATCTTCGTACGAGATAGCTCATTTCTGTGAACACATTTTCAACGAAATTGTCGTATTCCAAGTTTATTATTTTTGGTGGATACTAGGACATATATAATAACACAACTTGAAAGTCTTGCATCGTTTCAAGTATTTTTGAATTTTCTGGAATTTTATAAGCCGGTTTCGGAAAACGGTCAAAACGGGGGACATGACCGTTAGTACCTAGGGGTTGAATCTTGATGAACTCTTGGTGTATCTATGTTGAAATAGGTACTTGTCTACCTAAAAATTATTTTTTTTCAAAAAATAAAGAGAAAAATACGAGGCACCTGTAGTTAAAATTTGGCCCGGTTTCAGCGGAATCGGCTGAAATTTGTCTTTTTCAAAAGAGGTGTATTTTGAGCTATTGAGAGGTAGTAAATTTGTTATATGTAGATCAAATATGACATAATATATTTAGAATTTTACTTTGTACATTTTTGCAACATATTTTGTGTATGTGCTTCAAAAAAATACATAGTTTTGACACTCCGGAAATGGAAAATGGTATTTTTATTCAACGAAAAATAAAACTTTCTTCGTGAACATTGTTAGTTGTACCAATATGCATCTTTGTGTGGAATATGGTCACATTTAAACAAACTATGCCATGGATGTGGCCAAAACATCCATCATTTCGCCCGAAAGCCACGAATCTTCATCCGAGATAGCTCATTTCTGTGAACACATTTTCAACGAAATTGTCGTATTCCAAGTTTATTATTTTTTGTGGATACTAGGACATATATAATAACACCAGGCGAAGGTCTTGCATCGTTTCAAGTATTTTTGAATTTTCTGGAATTTTATAAGCCGGTTTCGGAAAACGGTCAAAACGGGGGACATGACCGTTAGTACCTAGGGGTTGAATCTTAATTAACTCTTGGTGTATCTATGTTGAAATAGGTACTTGTCTACCTAAAAATGATTTTTTCAAAAAATAAAGAGAAAACTACGAGGCACCTATAGTTCAAATTTGGCCCGGTTTCAATGGAATCGGCTGAAATTTGTCTTTTTCAAAAGAGGTGTATTTTGAGCTATTGAGAGGTACTAAATTTTTTATTTGTAGATCAAATATGACATAATATATTTAGAATTTTACTTTGTACATTTTTGCAACATATTTTCTGTATGTGCTTCACAAAAATACCCAGTTTTGACACTCCGGAAATGGAAAATGGTATTTTTATTCAAAGAAAAATAAAACTTTCTTCGTGAACATTGTTAGTTGTACCAATATGCTTATTTGTGTGGAATATGGTCACATTTAAACCAACTATGCCATGGATGTGGCCAAAACATCCATCATTTCGCCCGAAAGCCATGAATCTTCGTACGAGATAGCTCATTTCTGTGAACACATTTTCAACAAAATTGTCGTATTCCAAGTTTATTATTTTTTGTGGATACTAGGACATGTATAATAACACCACGCAAAGGTCTTGCATCGTTTCAAGTATTTTTGAGTTTTCTGGAATTTTATAAGCCGGTTTCGGAAAACGGTCAAAACGGGGGACATGACCGTTACTACCTAGGGGTTGAATCTTGATGAACACTTCATGTATCTATGTTGAAATAGGTACTTGTCTACCTAAAAATTATTTTTTTCAAAAAATAAAGAGAAAACTACGAGGCACCTGTAGTTCAAATTTGGCCCGGTTTCAGCGGAATCGGCTGAAATTTGTCTTTTTCAAAAGAGATGTATTTTGAGGTATTGAGAGGTAGTAAGTTTGTTATTTGTAGATCAAATATGAAATAATATATTTATAATTTTACTTTGTACATTTTTGCAACATATTTTCGGTAGGTGCTTCACAAAAATACCCAGTTTTGACACTCCGAAAATGGAAAATGATGTTTTTATTCAAAGAAAAATAAAACTACCGAATAATCTCCAAATATAAATCGACTGTGAGATAGAGGAGAGATATTCACGATGGGCGAATAATCCCAACTACCGAATAATCTCCAAATATAAATTTTATTTTGTAAATTCACCTTCAAATGCATTTGGAGGCACAAAACATTTATTCCTATTATCCATATTACGTTAAATAGGATTTTACAGATTTTTTGAAAATTTAAATTAGAATTTTGTTTTTTAAATACAATGATCGAGTTAGAAATTTCCCTCCATGTTAAAAAAATACCAAACTCGTCTCCCGCCGCTCGTAGCGAAATATTTCACACGCCCGCCCCGAAAAACCCCATCCGTAACCTAGTTCCCTACAATTCCCCCCTCCTTCCCTTCAGCCGCCACAGCCTCCTCTCGTCCCACACCGAGCAGATCACACCGCCTCCTCTCGTCAGATCCCACACCGCACCTCATCGAGCCAGATCCCATCGCCAGATCCGTGCTTCCGACTACTCGCGGTCCTGGCAGCGACTGCGTCCTCACCCTCGTCCTCACACCTCTACCGATCCATGGTAGAGCGTCCCACCGTCGCCACCACCCCTTCCCCCGTCTCGTTTCTTCATAGCGACCATGTCCATGTCAAGACCCGAGCTCCCCACCAATCCGCAATTCCAGACTCCTGTGAGAGAAAAGGGGAGGGACGAGACGAGACAGCGCAGCGTAGTTGTGCGGTGCGGGGCGGGGCAGAGGGAATCACGGGCGGCCGGAAGAGGAACAAGGAGCCGAGGAGGAGGAAGAAGGCGAAGGGAGCGCGGAGGTCTTCCCCTTGCTTCTTTCTCCCATGGCGCGGAGTAACTGGGAGGCCGACAAGATGTGAGCTCCCTCCCCCCTCCCCAATCTTCTTCTCCGTTTCTCTCCCTTGCTGGAGTAGTTGTGCCGTGTTGATCTGCCCTGGTTGCTTTTGTGTTTCCCATTGCATTATTTGGTGATCTTTCCCTGGTTGGTTTCTCGTGCTGCTCTTACCTTCGTCCTTGGTTCCGGCCTGTATAATCTACCTAAATACGCTAATTCGGTTCTGATGTTCGTTGCTGCAGATAGTTTTGACGCTGGGCAGTATGCCTTCTTCGGAAAGGATCTGTGTGAGGGGCTCAAGCTCGACTGCTTGGAGGCTGATGGCGGTCCAATGGCACTGGATTCAACGGGCCAGAAGATGGGTTGTACAGGCTCTCTTCGATCGGAGAAGAGGTGCTAATTCTTCCTATCCACATAGTAGACATATATGTTACCAACTGTCGCCCTTGTTTCTGTATGTATGCTTCATCTATTCGATGACATGTGGTTTTTGCAAGTTGGATGTTGGCAGTGGGGGCATTAGTGCTGGAGGAATCAAGAATAAATGCATCTATGTGGGTCTCTAGGGGTAATATGTAGTGGAACTGAGGTTCAGATCACTAGTGTTAGAGGGGTAATATGTAGTGGAACTGAGGTTCAGATCACTAGTGTTAGAGAATCGCTGCTATGCGTTTAATGAGCGATTTTAGCTCTTCTTTGGGAGCACAAAAGCTCCATTACGAAGGTGGAATTTTTCATGTTGCAGATGGAAGAATCTTCTTCTTGCACCCATGCTATATACATTCTTAGAACCCTTATAGTTGATTATGAGTAATCTATATCTATTTCAGGATTTTGGTGCAGTTGGGATCCTAGCATACTGTATATTCTGTTGTTTGGCCTTGAAGATCATTTGTTTCTCGGCCTCAAAACATAATTAGTTCTGGAACTTTGGAGCCAGAATCATTCGTCCAATGCAAGTGTGTGAAAATAACCATATTACCTTAGTATGTTTCAAAATGACAGTTGATTGTTTCGACTGTTGGTAGTTGTGCCGTGTTGATCTGCCCTGGTTGCTTTTGCGTTTCCCGTTGCATTATTTGGCGATCTTGCAATCCTGTACCAGGTGAAGCAGGGCGGCCGGTGCTTCGATCTGTTCCGCGCTGCAGGTTTCGAGATGAAGGCCAAGGTGAGCATGAACCACCCCGTCTGATCCCGTCATCTCCCGTCTTCCCAGTTCGATTTCCTGTTGTTTAGCTTGCGTGTTCGAGCGGTTCTGCGTCTGGTCTGACTCGATTTGTTGTTGGCTTTTTTGCTGCTGCGTGTAGGCTCACAGTGAAGAAGACAAGGGCCGAGAAGGACCCCAACAAGCCCAAGCGTCCCCTGAGTGCCTTCTTCGTCTTCATGTAAGAAGCCTCCTCCCAGATCTGCTTCCCACAGTTCGTGATTCGGTTTCGGTTTGTTTCTGCTGTGGTGTGGTGTTTCTGACGGATGTTTTGGGCTTGGTTCCCCTTCTGCAGGGAGGGCTCCAGGAAGGACTACAAGGAGAAGCACCCCAACAACAAGAAGGTCTCCGTGGTAAGCGCCCCCGTTCCCCGCCGTTTCTCTTCCAGTTTCGTTCATAGTGCTACGATGGATTTGTGTTGTGAGTTTTGAATCAATTTTGGTTGTGGTGGTGAATTGCTTGCAGGTTGGCAAGGCTGGTGGTGGTGAATTGCTTGCAGGTTGGCAAGGCTGGATGTGTCATGCTGCTGGAGAGTTCTGTTTTTCTCCACTGTCGTAGGTGAAGTCTAAAATAGCTCTTTGCCATTCTGCTCTACATGAGTACCGTGAAGCACTCCAAGAGGTTTCTATTTTTCTGTATCGCTGTCATTATTTGCTAAATTTAGCAAACAATTTTTACCCTGTTAAATGTTGGTCGAATCTGGAAACATGGATCCTTTAAAATATATGTAGGTTGGTATGAATGCAGATATGGTTGGTTCTTCTGGTAACGACAAAGACAAATGATGTACTGTTTGTTCTACATTTTTTCTGCAGATGGAAGGGATTCCTTCTAAAGTGAGAAGTCTAAAAATGAATCTGATGTTAGGCAAGCTGTATAGGATATCCAGAAATAACCGTGCTGCAGCCATATATGTTATAAAGAGTGTTTGAGGTACAAACTTACCAAAGGATTTTCTTCTTCGATCATTGGTTATATAACTAGATAATCATACTATATAACATTTTCATCTATAGCTGATATGATGATCCGTATCAGATGCTCAGTAGCTAAGATTTACTTGCAGCCATCCCATGCATGGTACCAGTAGTAGCGTTTTAATCCCATGCATGGTACCAGTACATGTATTGTTCTGATGATATGATCTAAGAATGTATCATATGCTCAGTAGCTAAGATTTACTTGCAGCCATCCCATACCAGTACATGTACTGTTCTGATGATTTTATCTATTGTGTTCTGCCTCCTAGTCAGCACTCTCCTAATTAATTTAGTTTAATGCATTATTTTCTTGTGGTTGTTCTAAATTCGTGATTGCAATTAACTTGAGCTGGAGCCTTTTCAAATTGGAAGGCATAAGTGTGTTTAAAGCAAGTTATTTTGTTGTTGCATCCTTTGATAGGTTAGATAATATAGTTGGTCTAATTTCAAGGAGGACTTGTTGCTGTGGAAATGCAGTATTAGATTTAGTCTGCTAGGTGTGCGAATGCTTGTACTGGTGTTGTACCTTTTTTACCAAAAAATAATTTTCTGATTTTCTTTGTTGTATCTTTGGTGTTTTTGCAGGTTGACCCGATACAAGAACTCAAGGATGGAATGAAGGGCATGAAAGGAGCTCACATTGCTCTACATGTTGTTGAAGTACACTTCAGCTTCTGATGTTCGATTCAGCTCATGATCCTGAACAAGTTATGCATATATCGTACAGCTGGAATGGATGTTCCTTGCTATTTATGTAACATTGAATGTAATGTTCCTGTTTATACACTAGTGTCCTGCAGTCCTGAAGTTTGCTGATAAGTGGAATGAATGCTGAAATTTATGTTCCTCTGTAATTTGATTTCTTATTCAAATTCGTTGATATATTCGATTGAAATGTGTACCTGGAGAGAGAAGAAAAAAAATGTCCTCTTATCCTGTGCATTAAGAACTAGAGGCCCAGAAGTTAGTGGATTGCTAAAAGGCCCATGCTTGGCAGAAGCACTGTGCTAAATACTCAGAATGGACTGAAATATATGGGCTCGAAAAGGCCACGGCCCAAATAATAGTAAAATGAATACTTCTAAAATTTAAAAACAAAAAGATCATACAGAGGCCGAGGCCCATAGATGAAAATGCCCAGGCCCAAGTAAGAAAAGGTCCAGCAACGGCCAAGTTATTGGGCTAGGCCCACACAGACCAACAAAATGGACCGGGCTGAATTAGGTCCACGACGATTTCATTTCGTCACTATTCTGCCACGTAGGATAGGCCACGTCGGAGCTGAGCTGTCCTGGCTGGATTGCTCACGACGATTTTGGATCGTCATAGATTAATGATGTTCCTGTATCGTCGTGGATGTCCATGACGATTCCTACAAAATCGTCGTGGTGAACCATTACTGACGCTCGGTTTTCAACGATTTGTTTTTCGTCATAAGATCGTCATGGATGAAATTTGGTGAGGATTTAGTGACGAAAATTGAGCGTCATGTATCAGCATATTTCTTGTAGTGAGTTGGAGTCCCACTAGGACTCTTTCCCACTCGTACTCGTCCCTTCCCTATGCGCATTGGGGAAGGAATATGAGTTGATCAATAAGGACTCCCAAGTCCGATTTGACCTAGGGAGAGTTGGATACCAACTAGGTATATCCTCCCCTTTCCAATTTGGATTAGGGAAAGTCCTAGGGAAAATTGGCCAGAGAACTTTCCCTACTTTCTTGGCCGCTCCACCTAGTGAGACCATGTACCATATGGTACATTTGATCCCACTAGGGTATTTGACTATTCTGTCATTATCGGACTTTTCAGAAAAATCTCGGACTCCTCCGAAACATTCTGAAACTCTACTGAACCATTCTACCACATTTTATAAAATGTCCATAACAATTCCATCGAATCTCGTTGACATTCCGGACTCCTCCATCATATCTCGAGACCTTCTAAGTCAATTTCATCTGGATCTACCATCGGAAGACAACTCTTATATGTCGTTGAACCTTATGCAACCCTACGGGTTTGAAAACATGCGGACATGTCCTAAACTCATTCCGCTACAATGATCATTAGTGGTACCTTGATGAACATAATGACCTTGCATATTTCACTAAAATCTTTTTCGTTAGAGCCAACGGTATTACTATCATTCACTTAATGCACAACTTTTCGATACTTTACAATACCCGGGCGGAAACATTCCACGTTACCCAACATGTAATATTTACTCATTCAGTACTCCGGTGTTCCTTTATGATCATTATCATGATCAACTGTACGGCCAGATGATAACAAACACCGGCATAACTGAGAGGGCACTAAGTGTATCTTTACATCATCAGGAGTAGCAATTCAAGTAACTACCTCATATAGAAACTTGGAGAACTATACAGTAATAACGAAAGACCAACTTTATGGTTACCATGTTATAGTGTAACGTTTGGAGATCCCCATTAGGTCCATATCGTACCCAGGTCTATATGTGTCGTACCGTCAAATAATTATAGTAACATCAATAATAAAACTACCGTTAACAAAATTGACGACGTGTTTCAACGGTATATTAATTGGGTCTTATCTATCTTTGTTGTTTCCCCAAACAACTTTGCTCCCATATATTATTGGCAACCTCACAACCACCTCGTTCCTTGCCACATAGTCAAGAAACCATGAATATCAGAATATAAAACACAGTCAAATAGGCATAACCGAACATATCTTTGCTGTTTATATTCCATACATGTAATAGATTTTTCCTCGGAATACTCACTATGTGGGACTAACACAATTATAGCACGTAACATAAAATTAATCATGAAATAGAAATATGACTACTAACACATTATTATTGCCTCTAGAGAATATTTACGTCATAGAAATATGACTACTAACACATTATTATTGATCCTACCCGGGCGCTAGTGGCTTGGCTCGATCTGCAGTGATAAACAACCATCGCACACCTGCTACTTGGTTGTTGTCGACGGAGAAGCCGGTCCGAATCAAGGTGGGTTTGTGGGCCGTAAATCTCTGGTCAGGGTCACGCGGGGGGGGGGGGGGTGTCGTAACCTTATTTAAGGCATCAATGATGCTTCCCATGATCCCAGCGCCGAAACCTCTCGGAAGAAATGCTAGGCCTGTCCAGGTCGGACATTGGTGGCGCTTAGCATCATTCTCCCCCTGGGAACAACATGTGGGAATTTTACCTTGCTTGTGGGATAAGTGGAACATGGCGGTGTCCTAGAAGGTGGAGCGGTGTTCTATCTATCGAATCAATGATGGAGAGTCTCTGCAACATGGTCCATCGTGGACTTGACGATGGACGCGTGATCATGGGCATGCACATGCTATTTGCATTGTCTTGTGCCATGGAGATGCCGATGGAAGGACCGGTGAGGGTTTTCACTTTGATCTACACCCTGGCTGTGGGAGAGTAGAAGACGACGGCTGCGATATCTGGAGCCTGTGCATGAGGCAATGTGTCTGGATTTCGCTGATGATGACATTGTCTGAGGCATAAGGCCTTGCTATTTTCTCGATCGTTTGTACTATTTGGTGGTGCTTTATCACCTTGTTTGGTGGCTTCTGTCAGTATGTTTGTTGTGACAATTTTTTCAGTCCTTATTGACTAAATGAAATAGATGACGCTGTATGCATCTTTTTTACGTAGAGGCCAGGGTAGTTCTCCATGTAAAAAAAATGTTTGAGCGATAGTTCTCACCATTTAGCTGTTTGCAACCAACTAGGATATTGATGGGTTCAATACATATGAATGCCCTGGTTTTCCTTGCTGTGCGGAAACTTCTATCATAACGGTCATATGAAACTGATGCATATTCTGACTGATTTCTTCACGGTAGAACTTGTGTGAGTGTGCTAGCATTGTAAATAGACATTGATGCAATTTTACTTTGGATAATATGCAATTACCAAGATTGGAACTTAGAATGTGGAGTCTACTATAGGAAAGAACCGAAATGCAGTTACTTTTCTTAGGCCAACATGGACTCGTGGCGTCTATTTCATCGAAAAAGAAAATGCCATGGTTTTCTGAGTAATGGTGAATACACACATATATTTTATACATGATTGGTCAAGTTTAGGGAAGATAAAATGAGTATATTTGATAAGATAATTCCCTGATTTCTACCTCCTCTTCTCTATATAATAGCTAGGCTTCCATACATAACTTTTGAAGCAACACATGGAGCGGGTACAAGAGCTGCTGGCAGGCTTCATCGTCTCACTTGAAGACGAAGGGCTCTAACCATTATGCCCTTCTATAATAATTAAGAAATGATCTAGTATATATGCCAAGTGTCTTACGAAATCTTCAGACACAACCATATTATACAAATTATCCTATGAACTACTTGACATGTATATAAACTTGAGTGATATACATCACATAAAACGTATCGAAAAAGGTCTACAAAAGCATTAACATTTAAGTTTCCATATAGGGGGAGAAGATTTAGAAAATTAGATAGTGAAATTAATGAAGGAGTCAAAGAAATTAACTTCATTTCACGTCATTTATCTTGTAAACCTTTAAGATATCATATATATAGTAGATCCAAGTGTAAATTAATGCAACCCATTAAAACTCGTTCATCATATAGAATTGTTTGTGACTAGAGAAACGTTCATCATTCTTTTTTTGCTTGGACCAAAAGCAATGAAAATTGGAAAAAACAAAAGGTGATGCATGGAGGCATTTACTATGTAGTTTCACGACAAACGTTATTTATTTGAAATCTATATGGAAAGGTCGGGATTAATATTTATATGAAATATATATACGATTATATACGTTTTTTATGCTAGCTAAATCAGATCAGCAATCTGCAAAATATATATATTGATTAATCGATCAAAGAGTCCCGTTATAGACTATAGTAATTGGCATTAATTAACTATCCATTGGAGAGATAGTAGTTTTATGGAATATTAGAAAAAAGCCATATGTGCTTACCCAATATGAAGCTATAATTTCCGTTGTGTACCTTAGGTGAATGTACTGGTGTCTTCTCAAGTGCCATTTGTTGTGTCGTTTTCCGCTGAAGCTTGACGTGTCATTTTGCGTGGAACCCAACTCTTGGAATCGAGGTTCCGAAACACGTACCCTTCATGCACGTGATTTTTTTTCTTGCAACAAACTTCGCCAAAGTGGTCATCCGAATCCGAGTCGGATTTCGACATCTAGGTTCCGAGTATAAGTTTCTAACTAATATTGGGAAATGTTTATGTGACCCTGCAACTATGATGGTCTTCAATATTCAGCGTGATATTTTTGACACTTAAAGTAAACTTGGAGTAAAATCTGATAGTGGTTCTCCATTATATCACTCCAATTATGAACACCTCTTTCGGCATATGTCTGCATCTGGTCTAGTTGTAGGAGAATGTGTGAACTTCATCTCAATTTTTTTAAGAAAATACAAATCCCAATTTATTTTGCTGGTCGATCCATGCCATGCAAGCTTGATCGACGATCTAGATAGTACGCTAGCTACCTAGTACACCTAGCCACTGGATCCCTTCTCCTCCAACTCCGGAGCCGGATCGTTGAGATCAAACGCAAACTTGACCACTTGCCTCGCTGGAACTTCTGGGGCGGCGGCCTCGTTGGTTTGCTGTTGCTCCTGCTCGGGCTGCTTGGAGAGCAGAGAGCACTCATTCTTCTGGGTGTCATTGGAGCTGGACTGGTCGACACCCGGTGACTTCGGCTTATCAAACACCTGCAAACCGAGTTTCAGAGGGCGGCGGTTGGGGCCCTTCTTTCTTTCCACGACGATAACTACGATGGATGTGGCAGCGCCGGATGTGGCACTGGAGGTCCTCCTTGGAGCCGAAGAAGGTCTCGCAGTAGGAGCACGAAAATGGCTGGGATTCGTCTCCTTCGCCGACCATGGGGACAGCATGCCTCTTGCAGCCCCTCATGGTGCCCGAGGTGGCAGGGACGATAATGGCTTTCTATAGCTTAGGCACATATTTCATGCGACCCCTGTACCTGGCACGCGTTTCCCCTCTGCCAGCGCCACCGGTTAGGAGGCCTTGTTGGTTCTCAGCGGCCGGCGTGGACGTTGAAGACGATCCATCACCGTTCATTGTGGTGGTGTCTAGCTAGCTTATGTTTTTTTAACCGGTGCTACCTTATGTTTCTGAACTATCTTGCCGACAGGTACACATTAAATAGAGAGAGTTTTGGATAGGTACAGATTAATTCTCCGGAAAGATAAGTATCGACATTAAATGTTAGCTTATTTAAGCCAATTAAGCTAAAAAAAATAGACAACATTTAAAACTTGCTACAAATGAAAGTTTGTACATTTAAAGGGATTTCGATTTTGTTTTTGGGCTTTTACCAGTCCCTGGAATCGGAAAAATCCGGCCATTTCAAGGAAATCCCTTCATATTTCGAATCAAAAGCAAGAATCAGAATTTGACTCTTGTAACGAAACTTGTATTTCAAGGAAATCTCCATCAAATTTAGATTAAAAAATCACATAAATTCAGAACATTTTGTCAGGCACAGATCTAGAAGATCAATACTCTTTTAATCTGCAAGAAGTTCAGATACTAGGCTAGAGCAGAAAAATATATGAACCAAAAGTACGGATGTTTCATCTTGCTAGAAAAATAAATTAACCAAAATACGCAAGTTCAATTATTCAAAAATGAACATGTAAACAATGTGTGACACATCGCACTTTCACTTGATGATGAATGAATCCAACTATTTCCATTATAATTGATAAAGCCACTATGTTTCCTACTCAAACAATGAGTTTATAAATTTGACATATGAAGATTATATATATGGTAACCACTTACATGTTTACAATATAGTGTAATTTGCATGGAGATATCTTTGCATGAGAAATACGGAAACAAAATGCATAAAAGAGGAGGTTACTACTCCATCAATCTCATATTAGGAGATACAAAAATTCACAGTATGCGGAGCCCCAATGAGGAAGGTGCTAGTGATTTCTCATGGGACCAATAATGCTAATCCCTCTTTTCATTCCGGGAAGAATATATGAAAAGAAGAACCTTCTGTTGGTTTCCCATCATGTTGCTTCTAAAGGCTGCCCTCCCTCGGCTGTATATTGGTCTAGCCTATTGCGAGGATCCCATATCCCATACATCGTCTTTCTCCTACTTTTGCGAACCCTCAATTACCACGTTCTTATTAGTTTTTTTCTCAACTTTCATTCAGATTGGAAAGGAATGGAATATTCCTATCATCAAAGCCAGGGCCATATTCCTGAAAAATCGGAATAAATTAAAAAATGGTTCCCCAATTGATTAACCTGCAATAATACCTACGACTTCTCCCAATTTGACCTGCAATAATCTCAAGTCCAATTAATAACCATAAAATTGCCCATATACATTCCGTATTATACGCAGTGGAGGTATATATCTATGTATGTGCAATAGATATATCTTTAACATTTATCACGAAGTAGACTATTTAGCTAGTATACAGGATGTTCATGTACATGTAATTTACAAAATGTTACACACTATATATATCCAGTAGAAGAAAACATGATGGCGGTAATTTTGAAGATGGAAACATTTTTGCTGACGAAAACAGAATTGAACAAGGATAGAGACATGGAGTTCAATGTAAATAAAAAGAGAATATATTTATAAAAAATTCTTTAAGAGAAGTCATTATTTGCATCTAATTTGTACCAACTGGGATGTGATAGTTCTAATTCTTTAGTGGCATTTCTTTTCTGCATGGAAAGATGAAACTTCACATGCAAGCTTTTATACGTTTATGTACACTAGCTAGGTAGGGTATTTATAATATGAAAACTATATATGTTAATAAATTTATCACATATATGTCAATAAATAAGATTTATTATACAATTTAGAAGTTCTCTCTGCTTTATTAGCTAGTGGAATAATAGTATACCGACAACTAGGTTTATTACCAATACAAACTAGGACTTTAGTTAGACTACTACATCAGCGTCCTTGTGGACATACACTAATTCGTTCTAATGGTTTTCACTAAATATCACCTCTTGGATTTGAGGCATATTTTACAATAGATATCTTGTTATTTTATAGATTGTGGAATACATTGCCGAATTGTGTACCCGAATCCGAGTCGGTCATTAACATATTCTTTTAAAATTTGGGTGAAATTTGGCTCGTGAGGTGTGACAAGCCAACCGCGGAAAATCTTATATCCGCCCCTAGTCATGTGGAAGGTTGTACCATGTTGGACTTCTGAATCTGATTCGGATTTCTCGACATATCTACTAGCTAGCTCTATAACCTTTATTTGGCAACAATTAAATAGAAATATATATATAACGACCTGATCTTATTGAACTAAAATAATGTATTTATTTACTTGGTAAAAAAGTATAATATGTTGGTCTTTGAGGGAATACATTCATCTCATTCAAGCTTATCTTACTTATCTACACATTTTTGATCCAATTATACATATTTTCCACCCAACAAGAGACATTGTTTCCTCAACTAACAGTAGATTCGAAATGCATGATCTAGCTAGTTTCAGGAGAATGTGATTTTTTAGTGATTCCCTAAATATTCGTTGATCCTAGTCCCTTTCTTTTGATATATATTTCATTCTTAAAATCCTGGAGAAAGTTGTGAGACTCATACAGTGCTCATTTGATGTCGAAATATCTCTCATACATTTTTAAGAAACATCATTGACTTTACGAATGGACAAGTAAGTATAGCATGAAGCACACTACATACATTCACATGAAGACGAAAGCCTACAACAATCTATGTCTTTATGTATCAAAGTAGTCATGGTTTCTATACAAACTACGGTCCGAACGTCTAACATATCACCACATATATCAAGTGTCCCACAGATCAACCATTTGGCATGAGTTTGCATGCATGTACCTTCCATCACATGAAAAATATAGGGATAAATATAGATGGGATTCGAGTTTATGTTAGAGAGGAAAATATTTGGAAAAGCATCACGATTATTGACTGTGTCAGCATCCATGTATCAAACTAGTATGGTTAATCATTTTAATATTCCATTATTTACTTTGTTGCAACAATTCATCTATTCTAAGAAACCGGGTATGCAAAAGAGCTAACTATATCTTAATGCAGTCAATAAATCTCTTGTATGGAACATCACAATATATAAGGATTCCTTCATTTTCACCACAAAAAAAAAGAGTTGATCTTGTTAATGATGAGAACTATATACGCGGATCTTAGAGAACCCAATTAGATAAAAGAAAATCATGTCAAACTCCAGAATAAATATCTTGTTTCATGTTTCATGATGTGAAATTGCTTGAGTTTGGAAACATGGTTGTTTACGAATGATCGGCTTTGCACCGACAATTTTTTTAAAAAATATCATGAATCTGGCCCAAATAATCAAAGAAAAACCACATGAATATGGCCCAAATAATCGAAGAAAAAACACATGAATAAACAGAATAATCCTTGAAGGATTAGTTTTAGCTAGGGCATACAAACAAATATGCATCCACAAAGCTTAACTGCAGTCTTCATTTATTTATTGACCGATCGATCGAGCTAATTACAGAACAGAAAGCAAGGCTGGGCACACAAAGTCAAAGAGAGAGAAACAGATGAAAACATAGAGCAAGCTAACCAACAAACATGAGCATAGGCAAGCACATCTCCAACAACCGAAGCCTAGGCAGCTAGCTAGCTCTGCTCCATCGATCGACCCCTTACATGCCTGTTGCATCCTACTGCTCCTGTTCCCCCTCCGCTGCCTCCGGGGCCGGTTTGTTGAGATCAAAGTCGAACACGACAGGCCTGCGAGCATCGGCGGCAGCAGCGGCCTCAGCGAGCTCCTGCTTGGCGAACGAGGAGCAGCCTCTCATCCCGCCATGGCTGGCGCGGTGGCCCCCGAGCCCCTGCCTTGTGTCGAACGCCGCCCTGCACCGGTCACACACGTACCTGTAGCGCTGCCCGTCCAGCGCGAGCTCCCCCGCCGGATAAGGCTGCGGCGGCTCCATGCCGCGCCATCCACGTTCGGAGTGGCTGCGCATGTGGCCGTGGACTGCCTTCTGTGTATCGAAGCCTTTGTTGCAGACGGGACAATGCCAAAGGTCGTCTCTGGCAGTAGCGACAGAGGGAACGACCGGGTCGAGCTCGTGCAGGGACTTCAGGGACCAGGGGTACCTGCTGGGATCGTCGCCTCCGCCAGAGCCTCCGACCAGGTAGTACTGGACGTGGTGGCCGGCGCCAGACATGGCGTACACCTGCGAAGTCGATCCGGTCAGCATCTTTCTTGTGGCTGCAGTTTCTGTCTCGGTTTGGACGACAGTGCAACGCAACTCTGATGAGTGATGATCATATATAGTGGCCTGCTGAGTGATGTCGAGTTTGTACTTCATGTGGGGAAGGTAGCCGAAGACAATAAATCTAGTGGCTTGATGATGTCGTGTAGTATGGGTGGGGAGTGATGTCGTGTACTATAACTCTATTATTAATAGAGCATATCTTGTTCTAATATGGTTCAATCTATACATCTCACACGAATATATATGTATTCCATCTATATATACTCCTTTTTGTGTTCTTGTATGCTAGCTAGGTCATATCTGCAATCTGTAAAATATATGTCAAAGTAATCGATCAAATACTCTCTCTATGGACTATAGTAGTTGGCATTAATTAAGTACTATCTATTAGAGTAATAGTTTTATTTTTTAGAATACTAGAAAAATCCATATGTTTTTACCCAATAATATGATGCTAACATTTAAGTTCCGTACCTTAGCTATGGTGTGCGTCCTTGTCAAGTGACATTTGTTGTGTCGTTTTCCGTCGAATCGTGATATGTCATTTTGAACAAACTCAACCCTTGGATTCGAGGTTCGGACACACGTATGCTTTGTGCACGTGGTTTTTCCTTGCGAGAAACTTCGTCAAAGCGGACATCCGAATCCGAGTCGGATTCGGAAAGCTGGTCAAGTGACATTTGTTGTGTCGTTTTCCGCCGAATCTTCATGTGTCATTTTGGACCGACCTAACCCTTTTGGATTCGAGGCTCCCACACATCTATGCTTTGTGCGTGTGATTTTTCCTTGCGATAAACTTCGTCTAAGAGGACATCCGAATCCGAGTCGGATTTGGAAAGCTAGTGTCCGAAATAAGTTTTGAGTAAAAACTGACAGTGGTGCTCTACACTCCAATTTGGAGTAAATTTGGACATCAATATTCAGCCTGAAATTTTGTACACCAAAGTACATTTGGATTAAAAACTGACAGCAGTGCTCCACACTCCAATTATCAACACTCCCTTGGACCTATGTGTCGGTCTGCATATGGTCTAGTTCCAGGAGAATATGAATTTCATCTCTAATTTCTTTAGAAAATACCAATACCATTACCACGTGTCTCGTTTCTACAAACTTTTTGTATATGTCTCGACAGTAGAAACGATAACGTTTTAATCTATCAGGATAGCCAATCAAGTGGCAACTCACTGTTTTGGTATCTAACATTGCAATGTTTGGATTAAACACTTTGGCCTCATCTGGGCTCCCCCACACCCTGAGGTGTTGTATGGATGGAACTTTTTCTGTCCACGACTCGTACGGTGTTTTGGGCACCGACATTCTTACTCTGTTGTGAATGTGATAGGCGATTTTAAGTGCCTCCATCCATAATCCCAATGGCAAAGTGGAATAACTCATCATACTGCGCACCATATCCAAAAGAGTACGGTTACTCCTTTCAGCTACTCCATTTTGCTCAGGTTCGCCCGGCATTGAATATTGGGCTACTATGCCATTAACCTGTAAGAACCTTGCAAAAGGTCCAGGGATTTGTCCATATGGAGTGTGTCTGTCGTAGTACTCCCCCCACGGTTAGATCTCACTATCTTTATTCTTTTATCACGTTGATTTTCAATTTCAGCCTTGAATATCTTAAATTTATCCAAAGCTTAAGATCTTTCTTTTATTGGATAGATGTATCCATATAGGTAATAATCATCTGTGAACGTTATAAACGAGTCATAGCCTTCCACACTTTTCATAGTAAATGTTCCACAAATGTCGGTGTGAATAATTTCTAGTGTTGTTGTACTTAGGTTTGCACCCTTTTTAATTTGTTTTACATACTTTCCTTTAATGCAATATATGCATTTCTCGTTTTCTGAGAACTCTAGCGGAGGAAGAATATCATTTTTTATTAGTCTTTCTATTCCCCCCCTCAAAATATGGCTCAAACGACAGTGCCATAATTTCGATGAGTCATGAGTTTTCTTTCTTTTCTTTTGTTCGTTATTCGACCCTAAAACATGCTCATTCGCTTTACACATAGAATAAACTTTTTCACGTAAAGATAATAAATAAAGCTCATTGTGGAGGAAAGCAACCCTCACATGAATATTATTACACCATATGACACATTTGCCATGTCCAAAATAACACTCATAATTGTCTTTGTCTAAACATGATACACTGATCAAGTTCTTGTGTAGTGAAGGAACATACAAGACATTTCTAAGCAAAATCGTGAAACCATCAGCTGACTCCAGGGAGATGTCGCCAACAGCCTCTACGTCTCCTTGAACTCAATTAACGACCCCAGTGTATCTTTCACTTCTTTGCGTAGTCCGGGTCGAACTGAATCCATGTAATGAATTTGCAACATCAATAGTTGCACCTGAGTCAATCCACCAAGTAGATTTTGAAAACTGTGTATACAGGGACTCATTTACAAAGGAAAAAACATTGTTACCTTTTTGTCATTATGTACTTTAGGTAGTCTACGCATTCTTGCTTGTAATGGCCAGTCTTCTTCAAGTGCAGACAAGTGTCTTTGTCCACTGGAAAGGACCTATGTGGATGCTGATGTTGATGCTGATACTGTGAGATAGCTTTCCCATGTGATTATATATTTTTTTTGTTATGTTTCACATAGTTCAAAGAACCACCATGTGAGGCTTTAAGTTTGTCCTCCTCTTGAACGCACATGGCAATAGTCTTTTCAACATCCCATTTTTCAGGGGCTATGTTGTAGTTTATCACAAAGTTCTCAAACTGACTTGGTAGTGAAGCCATGATCAGATGGACAAAAAGTGCTGGCTTGAGCTCCATATCAGCATCCATGGGGTTAAGTTTCGCAATCATGTTGCTCACCCTCAGTATGTGCTCATGTATGCCATGTGCACCTCATGTGTACTTTTCTATTACCAGTTGTTTGACCAGTTGGGTGGCATATACCTTTGAAGAGCCAGTGAACTGACTTTTGATCTTTTCTATGTACTCCGTAACGAAACACACTCTGCAATTGAGCCCACAATTGCGTTCTCAATTGTATTCTTTATAAATGGCATACACTTTTTGTTGTCTGTTAGACATTTTCTGTTTTCAATAGAATATGATAACTCTGTATCACACAGATATATGTATTCCATCTCAATGACTCTTACAGAGCGGCAAGCTCTGTCAGCAATCTCTTTTTTTAAAGAATGGCCCAGCCTCTGCATCTGGGCGATGCACACGTCTTTTGTATTAAACGAAAAACATTCGGTTTACAACCCAACACAACGAAAGATCAAAACACCTCAAGTACCAGCTAATGTGGCCACAAAGATCAGCCACCTAAAAACCAACATAATTAATGTCAGCAATCTCATATCTTGATATTTAATATGCATTTTTTATCTATACATACGCTTTTATGCGTTTTGTATGCTAGCTAGGTTAGATATGCAATCTGCAAAATATATGTCAAGTAATCGATCAAATAGTCTATCTATGGACGGTACTAGTTGTCATTAATTAACTATCTTTTAGAGTAATAGTTTTATTTTTCAGAATACTAGAAAAACTCGTACGTTTTTACCGAATATGATGCTAAAATTTCAGTTCGGTACCTTAGGTGTGCGTCCTGGCAAGTGACATTTGTTGTGTCATTTTCCGCCGAATCTTGATGTGTCGTTTTGAACCAACCCAGCCCATGGATTCGAGGTTCCAACACACTTATCCATTGTGCCTGTGATTTTTTCCTTGCGAGAAACTTCGTCAGAGCGGACATCCGAATCCGAGTCGTTCTCGATGAGGTAGATATGAACATTGGTGAAAGTACACGGTGGTTGGCGGTCGCTGGAGTTCACTGCCTGAAGAGGTTCATCCACGAAGTTTTCAAGTTGCAGATGCAGAACGCATGGAATTCGGCGAAAGAAATCAACATCCTCCCGGTGGGTATAGATAGATTTGTCATACAATGTTTCTGCTTAGGCGATTGGGAAAGAGTGACTGAGAAGGGACCCTGGCTGTTTCGTGATTGGGTAGTCTCATGGCGCCTTACGATGGTTTCTCGGACCCAAACTCCATTGAACTTGAGCTTATGCCAATCTGGTTACAAGTCCATAAAGTTCCTGAGGTTTTTCGTAAGGAAAAAGTGCTCAACCAACTTATTGAGCGATCTGTGGGAAAGGTCGAGGAGCTGCAGATGATCCCACCGGGTGCATTCCGCGGTGATTTCATTCGAGCAAGGGTCTTACAGGACGTGAGGAAACCACTTACCAGATTCTTGTCGCTATCATTGGGGGGGAAGAGAACAGCCTTTGCTATGAAATATGAGAACCTGGGTGATGTCTGCTATGCATGTTGTTTCTTGGGGCATGACTCTAAGGAGTGTGGTACTGGTGTGTTCGAGGAGAAGAATGTAAAGTATGGCGATTGGGTTCATGCTAACCCTGCAGGTCGTGGTCGTGGAAACAGGCTCGCTTCATCACATGTGGGCAGGGGTCCTATCTCTACCTTGGGTGACAGATTTGGTGGGAGGGGAAACTTCCACTCGGAGGGAAGAGGACGTGGGGGTTTTGTTGATTGGCGAAATCATCCAGCGAGGTACGAGGGGGCTGTCGATGAGTCATGTCGACAAATCTTTCAGCTGAACCGGTGGGGTTTCAAGTAAGAGAACGATTAGGCGCTCGTGGATTACGTCGGCTAACAGGGGCACGATTTACCCAGGTTCGGAGCCCTCATAGAGGTAATACCCTTACTCTTGATTGTCTGGTCTGTATTATGATGAGATCGATTACAATGGCGGGTGCACAAGCTGAGAGATCGGATCTCAAGCTATGGCTCTGTTGGTGAATAATGAATTGGATCCCCTGCCCGATGGTTCTCTCATCCTTTAAATAAATGGTTGGGTCTCAAATCATACCCAGGGGGTTACAAACCCTAGCTCTAGGCGGTAGAGACTTTCCATCTTGATCCGCAAGTCTTGCGGGTGCGCTTCCACTAGGCCTTAGTTGCGGGGTAGCGCCTTGTACTACGCCATATTCTTAGGCCTTGGACCAGGTAGGCCCACTCGATATGTTCTGGAGTCATCCCCACGTCAGAAGCCCCCGAGTGTTTGTTCGACTGAGAATAGTCGAGTAAGAACTCAAAGTTTGTTTATGGATCTCGCGGCTGAGTAGTCAAACACCTGACTTCAAGGGTGTGTACCTTGTATGGGATGTACTCGAGAATCGAGTGGTAAATGCGTCTTGAGCAGAAGGGTATGGCTCGGTTGCTTGGCTCTCCCGAAAGATCAGGGCCAATTAATTGCATCTCAGGCAAAAACAGTTCTGGCCTACACGAATTCGAGACCTCCGACTCGAACTCGGCGAGATGATCATTGCGACTGGGCCATGGAGGTCTTATCGAGTCGAACTTTTCGGAGCCAGGATCACCGTACGGTGGCCGCGACGGCGCGTCGGGTCGCGCGGTGGGCTCACACACACTGCCCACGGAAGCCAGCATCACTAGAGGCGGTGACCGAACAGCTGGCCGGCACCACGGACCAACGGGACTGGTCCGGGCTGCCAGGGGACATGCTGTTGATGGCAATGGCGTATAAGGAGGTTCTCGACGTCGTCAGCTCCGGCTGGGTGTGCTCCTCCTGGCGCGCGACGTACAGGCAGTTTTGCCGGCTCCGTCTCCCAGCGAAGGCCAACCCGCCGCCCTGCTTGCTTCACACCCGCGCCACTAATGGGGCCGCCGCGATCTACTCCCCGTCCAGCCACTAGTGGAAAACAGGCTATCAGTACCTGTTCCAGAGGTCATTTAGTACCGGTTGCACAAGCGGTACTAATTAATCGGCACTAAAGGTAGTCCAACCTTTAGTACCGGTTCCTTATGAACTGGTATTGAAGGTGCCTCCACGTGGCCTCAGGGGAGCCCGCGGGGCTTGAGGCATTTAGTACCGGTTCGTAACACGAACCGGTACCAAAGGGTTGGGAGTGGTTTAGGGTTTAGGAGGGGTTTAGGGTTTAAGAGAGATTTAGGGTTTAGGAGGGGCCGTACCAGACCGTTTCATCGTACGAGGATCGCGCCGATGCGCCAGAAACCCGTTTGGGTATATATAAAATATCTACATGCATCAAGTTGATGCCTATATCAACTTGGTGCATACATATAACACATGCAATTAATTACATGAGATCGCAAATTAAATAGTGTTTCATAGTGGTATTCTCTCAGCCATACTATATAGTACATGTAGCTAGCTCACTATTACATTGAAGCATACTATGATACATGGTGGTACTCTCCGAAAGGAGCTATGACGTCTTGGAGGAAAAATCCCGCCAATTACTCGCAAATTGTTTGGAAGAGGCTCTCGAGGGGGAGCTTCGCCCGCTTTGTTGCCAACTGTAAAAGAATGAGCGAGATACAAATGAATATATACGTAAACTATCAAATCATAATATAACAATTATGACTGAAACTCAGCGGAACTGATGGTAACAAAATAAATTTGTAAATATAGTTTACATACCTCCTTATTTAACCTCTTTGGTACCGGTTGGTGGCACAAACCGATACTAAAGGTTTTTATTAGTACCGGTTAGTACCACCAACCGGTACTAAAGGTTCCCCCGGGGCCACCCCACCTGGGCGCAAAACAGCGACTCATTAGCCAACCGGTACTAAAGTGTATTTTCTATTTTTTCTCTATTTTTATTTACCTCTCTTTTTCTTTTCCTGTTTTATTAAAAAACTATAACTTTTGAAAGAAAAGTCCAAATGACATGAAACTAATTTCTAAAGTTTTGTAAAATTAAAAGCTATCAACTAAAAATAATTTTGTGATGTTTTGTAACATTTTCAAATTTTGAAATTTCAAAATGGATTAAATATTTCTACAAACTATAATTAAGTCCAAAATTTTAAATAGGGTTTCAATTACTTATTTTGGTATTCCACATTAATCATGAGCAAATTACGAGGCACTTGTAGTTCAAATTTGTCCCGTTTCCAGCTGAAACGGCAGAAACTTGTTATTTTCAAAAGAGGTGGATGGAAATATTTTCTTAGAGCATCTCCATCGCGCCGCGCTGGAAACCGCAGTTTGGAGCGCGTTGGGGAGTTTTATTAAAAACATAACAGACGAACTCTACACCTCGTCGTCGTCAGCGGTGGCAAACTCACCGGTGACCTCCTCGTCGTTGTCGGAGGTGCACGATATCGTGTCCAAGACAATCGCCCACCTCGGATCGTCGATGGCCTAGGCTTCGCCGACATGGTCAGCCTGGCGGAGCTCTCGCAGTGCCTACAACCTCGCCTCCCGGGCGGCCTCTAACTCGAGGTGACGCTCGAGGCGGTGTTCCGCCCGCTCCACCGCGTGGGTCTACCAGAGCTCCTCGTCGGCACTCTCCTCCCCCAGATTGTTCCGTTAATACTCGCGGATGGCGTGCTCGTCCCTGGCGTCGACGAGGCCCTGAAAAGCGCGGTGAAGGAGGTGGCGGCGGTCGGCGGCAATGACGATCTGCGGCATCGACGGCCTAGCCTCCCCTTCACAGAGGGTGTGGCAGTCGTTGAAATTCATCAGCGACCGCGGGTGGTTGAGGCGCCAGGCCACCGCGTCCCAGGCGCGGGCGGCCTCCGCCGCCGTCGCAAAGGAGCCGAGGGGGCGCGGTTGTCCCCGTAGCGGATCTCTGCAGTGAACATTCCGTTTGGCCACGCTCGGACGCCGCAGAATCCGGTGGTGATGTTCCTCCTCGGAGGCATGGCGGCGGCATGGCGATGCATGGAGAGGAGAGGGCGCGAGAGAGGAGAGAGGGAGAGGAGTGGACGCGTGGAGAGGAAAAGACGCTCGAGGCGCGGCATTTTATACTGCGTGCTCGTGGCCCCGCGGCACAACTCCCGCGCCACGCGGCCACGCGGCACAACTCATGCGTCACGCGGCACAACTCCCGCGCCACGCGACCGTTAGTAGCTAGGGGTTGTATATTCAGCAACTCATTGTGGATCTCGATTGAAATAGGTAGTTGTGTACCTAAAAATGATTTTTTGCCAAAATTCATGAGCAAATTACGAGGCACCTGTAGTTCCAATTTGACCCGTTTCCAAATGAATCGGCAGAAACTTGCGATGTTCAAAAGAGGTTGATGGAAATCTTTTCTTGGAAAATAAATTGTTTATTTGTGGATATCAAATGTCCTAGAATGTTCGAAAAATGAAGCCTCTAAATTTTGCAATATGTTTGTGGTAGGTCCTTCACAAAAAAACCATTTTCTGATACTCCGAAAATGGAAAATGGTTTTTTTTATTGAATTAAAAAAAAACTTCCTTCATCAACATTGTCCGTGCTTCCAAGATGCATGTTTGTGTGCAATATGGACTCGTTATAACAAACTATGTCATGTATTTAGCCATAACACCCGTTGTTTCAACCGAAACCCTAGAATTTTAGGAGGAGATAGCTCTTTTTTGTGAACACTTTTTGACCACAACTACCGTATTCCAAGTTTATTATTTTTCTTGATACTAGGACATATGTAATGACATCAGGCGAAGGTAGGGGTTGTATATTCAGCAAATCATTGTGAATCTCTATTGAAATAGGTAGTTGTGTACCTAAAATGATTTTTTCCAAAATTCATGAGCAAATTACGAGGCACCTGTAGTTCAAATTTGTCTCGTTTCCAGCTGAATCGGACGAAATTTGTGATTTTCAAAAGAGGTGGATGAAAATCTTTTCTTAGAAAATAAATTGTTTATTTGTGCATATCACATGTCCCAGCATGTTCAAAAAATGAAGCCCCCAAGTTTTGCAACATGTTTATGATAAGTCTTCACAAAAAACCCCATTTCGGACACTCCGAAAATGAAAAATGGTTTTTTTATTCAATTAGAAAGAGATAGCTCTTGTGAGTCGTTGAATCAGGGGGTGTGTTTCTTTGTAGCTCTTTTGAGCCGTTGGATCAGTGGTAGTTCTCGAGCGTCTGAATCCCACCAATCAGGAAGAATCACACGGATCATGTGTTTTTTTCTAGCTCTTGTGAGTCGTTGGATCAGGGCGTGTGTTTCTTTCTAGCTCTTGTGAGTTGTTGGATCCTTTGCATCTTCATTTTATCTGTCTTTGCAAGACTTCATTTGCTCCATCCGGGAAATTCGTGATCAACTAAGAAGTTTAAATATGTAATTTTCCAATCCGGGTTAACGAGCAAAACTTTTATTGACTCAGAAACTAGGGGGTAGTCAACATCTCCACCTTTTATTGATGGTTCGTGCAAATGCTGGACGAATACACATGGTGGCAAAGTTTTCACCCTTTACGAGCCCATGCAGGCTAAAGCGTCCGCATTCCAGTTTTCCTCTCTTTTGACGTAATTTACTTCAAATCCTAGGAACCAAATGGCGAACTCGTCGACTGTTCTCCGATACTCGGCCATTACGAGGCTTTTTGCATCCCATGTCTGGTTCAGCTGATGCTGCATTAAGTCCCAGTCACCATAGAAATGTATGTGTTTGACACCTATTTCTTTTGCGATCTGCAAGCCATGAAGCAATGCTTCGTATTCTGCCACATCGTTGTTGGCGTTGAAGTGTATTTGTAATACATACTCCATTGTGTCGCCTTTTGGAGATTTGAGCACCACACCAGCGCCTTCTTTCATTTTAGATCCGTTAAAATGCATGATCCAATATTCCGACTCCAGAATTGGTGTGTTTTCCATTGCTTCTGTCCAATCAGCCACCTGGGATTTGATTGCTATCCGAGGTTGGTACTTAATGTCGAACACAGGAAGTTCAATGCCACATTTGGCTACTCGGCTTGTTGCATCCGCATTGTTAATAATATCTCCTAGTGGTGCTTTTCTTACCTCTTTTATGGAATGTCCTTGGAAATAATGACGGAGTTTTCGAGATGCGAAAAATACGCCCCATGCCAGCTTTTGATAATGTGGATACCTTTGTTTTGACTCGGAAAATACCTCGCTGACGTAATACATCGGATGCTGATCTGGAATAATTTGCTCTTTTTGTCGTCTTTCCACAATTATCACCGCATTAATAACCATGTTGCTTGCCGGAAGATATAGTAACATGGGTTCTTCGTCTTTTAGGGATGCCAAAATCGAAGCTTTCATCAAAGTTCCTTTCAACTGGGTTAATGTGTTGTCCGCCTCTTCCTTCCATTCGAATTTGCCGGATTTCTTCAATAATTTCTATAATGGCGGACCTTTGTCACCAAGTCGGCTTATGAATCTACTTACAACAGCTGTAGAACTCGTCAATCTTTGAACATATTTTAGACATGTAGGCCTTTTTATGTTTAAGATTGCTTTGATCTTTTCCGGGTTTACCTCTATTCCTCTGTGAGAAACGACAAAACTTAGAAGCTTTCCTGGCGGAACCCCGAGTACACACTTTAATGGACTCAACTTCATTCTATAAGTGCGAAGATTGTCGAAGGTTTCTCGTAGATCTTCAAGGAGCGTATTCTTTTCCTTGGAAACGATGACAATATCATCCACGTAGACGTGGACGTTTTTGCCAATTTGACTATGCAAGCATCTTTGCATGCAACGCAGGTATGTTGCACCGGCGTTCTTCAGGCCAAAAGGCATGGTTATGTAATAGTCTGTTCCATAGGGTGTTATGAAAGATGTTTTTATTTGGTCTCCTTCTTTCATGCGTATTTGATGATGCTCGGAATAAGCGTCCAAAAAGCATAAAACCTCAGAGCGAGCAGTGGCGTCTATTATTTGATCGATTCTCGGTAACGCGGACCTATCTTTTGGGCACAATTTGTTCAAACCGGTGTAGCCTATTCACTTCCTAAGAATAATACTATCCTTGTTTGTGACTAATACTAGGTTTGCACTCCAATCAGTATGTATAACTTCCCGGATAAAGTCAGCTGCTAAAACCCGGATAATTTCCTTGCCAATATACTTCCGTCTTCTTCCGTCAAAACGACGGAGACCTTGTTTGACGGGTTTTGATCCTGGAATAACCTTCAGTTGGTGCTCAACAAGTTCCCTGGGAACACCATGCATATCAGCAGGACACCCGGCAAAAATGTCTCAGTTCTCACGTAGGAACTTGATGAGTGCGCTTTCCTATTTTTCAGTCATTCCTGTTCGCACTACGACGAATTTTGTCGGATCTTTGGAGTCCAGGATGGCCTGCTTTGTATTCTTCGAGGCTTTGAAACTATTTGCCGGCTACCGGCTTTCTTTTCCTCCAGGCATTTATGTCGGTGATACTTCTTTAGCCAGCTCCTTCAGCTTTTCCTTCTGTATAACCTGTTTAGCGCAAAGGGCGTTTCCTTTCTTTAGCTCATTCGCCAGCTTGAAATCTGCTGATATGATGATTACTCCTCCTTTTGGCCCTGGCATCTTCAGCTTGTTATAGATATAACATGATCTTGTCATTAATTTGGCGAAAGCCGGAAGTCCGAGTATTGCGTGATACACACTTTCAAACGGCACAACCTCGAATGAGATCATCTCCTGGCGGAAGTGTTCTTTCTTTCCGAAGGTTACTTCTTGGGAAATTTCTCCTAGGGAATGTGCTTGCCTGCCAGGAACAATGTCATGAAAACGTACATTGTTGTATATGAGCTGGGTCTCAGAGAGGTGTAACTGCTTTAGTGTACTTAAGTACATAATATTGATATTGGATCCTCCATTCATCAGCACTCTTTTGAGCCTAGTGTTTTGAACAATAGGTCTTAGAACCAAAGCATATGTGCCGGGTTCAGGGATGTTGCCGGGATGATCAAACTGATCCCACGTAATTGGCGTATTTGAATACTTCAAGTACTTTGGGGTTGGACGTACAACCGCTTTTATTTCTTGAACTGTTCATTTTGCCTATTTTTCTGAGGGAGTTGCAAGGAAAGTTAAGTTACATTCTCCTTCAACTCTCGGGCATTTAGGCTCTCCCTTCCGTTGCTGCTCCTGGAATTTTTCATCAGTGTTAGACTCTCTTTCGTCTTTTTCAGCTTCCGACTTTTGCTGGTTGAATTTCCTTTTGGAAATTCTTTCCTTTATTCCTTTCATGTGCTTATTAAGCAGGCACTACGCATTTGTGTGGGTAGGCTTCTCGAATTGCGAATGGTGGACACAGTTTTCCGACTTAATCTTTTCTCACTCTTCTTTAGAGTAGGAGATAGCTTCTATCCTTTTGCCCTTCCATCTGCTGCCATTATCCTTTCCAAAGGCTATATTCACTTATTTGGGTTTTGATTGTGCTTCTGGACTAGCCTTCTTTTCAGAGCGAGACGCCTTTTTGGCGTAAACCAAAGCATCAATATTTCCGCCTCTTGCCCTGATGTTATCTTCAGCCGATGCGGGCTCATTGGCGGTGGTGAGCATAGATCCGAGATCTTTGTGCTCTTTCAAACCAACCAAAAACGGTACAAGTCCGGGTTTTAGGCCGTTGATGAAAGCATGCATTGCTTGTACATCACTTACTCCAGAGCAACTATTCTTCATTGCAGTCCATCTTGAGATAAAATCGACGTACGACTCATCTTCATATTGGCTGCAACGGTTCAGCTGGTTAATACTCTTAGGCCGCTTGTACGTGCCCCGGAAGTGTTCAGCAAAAACTGTAGCCATATCCTCCCAGCTGTCTACTGTTCTTGACGGAAGCCCGTTGATCCAATCTCTAGCTCCATCCAACGACATCAGGGGAAGAAACTTCATAACCTCTAAATCTGTCCTTTTATTGAATTGGATGGCAGTATAGTAATCTGAGAGCCATGTATCCGGGTCTGTACTTCCAGTATAATTTTGGTAAATTGGACCGACATTGGCAAAGCCAGCATGTAGATTGATTCTCCGGATTCTGTCAGTAAAACACTTTGGTCCATTCCAGCTGATTGGATAGAAGGAGATCTGCTCCGTTCTGGTCCATTGTTGCACGAGTGCGCTATTCTGGGATCATCCCTATTTCTTCCAGCATCCCGCCGTTGGAATGAGGCGGAGTTCTACTCCTTGGCCTTTCTTTATTCCTTGGAGGGGTTCGGAATCTCTCACGTTTGTGAGGATTCTCGTATCTTTCGGCTTTACCAGCTCGGTATCTTGGAGCGGCATTACTTTTTTGCCTTTCCGGTTTTGTTCCTCCCGTTTCTTGTTGTCACGGGGATTATTTCCGCCTTTCGGCAGACGGGATCATGTTCTGGACGCTGCATCCTTGTTATCCGGGATTTTCTTGTCCTTATTGGGATCTCCCTTCTTCTCCTTAATTAGAATGGATTGAATCTTCAGGTTCCCCTGGGTCAGGTGCTCCAGCGGCGCACGTGGCAGTTCCGCACAAGGCTAAATCGTCATGTAGCTTGCCTGAGCGTGCTTGTCCTCCATGTTGCTATTGTAATGCTTTTTCTAGGAAAGCATACACTCCTTGCAACTTTTCGTCATTGGAGTACAGATCATCATTAAGGATGGCGAACGCGACTTCTGCGTTTTTGGCTGTAGTTTTGTAGATGCGTTCACCCTTAGCATTAGTGTTGTTAACATGCCTTTGCCAAGATGAGTTTTCAAACCTCTTTCTTGCTGGCAGTTCTTCCGGCTTTGAAATTTTGGGTAACCGCGTGGGTTTAATTCCAGATCTATTCCTTCTTTCGAATTCCTCTATTTATTCCTACTGCATTTTAATATCAGCCTAAGTTTTGAGGAGATTTTCCCGAGTTCGGAATAGATGTTGTTGTTTCCGCATTAAGGCATGCCTCCTGGCTTCCAGCACTTCTGGGGGCTCATTACATGCGACTGAGGTTTGGTGCAGATTGATCTTCTCCTGTTCCGATATTTGGGGAGCATGGATTTCAGCTTTTTTCTTCTTTGCATGCTTTACACCACTGCCTCCTCCAACTTCCAGGTTTTAATTGGAAGTGTCTACCACTTTCTTCTTCTGTAACTTGGATAACAGCTTCTTAGAGGACTTCTTTTTGTTCTTGGAAGGTGGAGGTTTTTTGTTACGCTCTTCTTCTGTCAATTCTTTGACGTCAGGATAGGTCGGACTAACTTCTCCTTCCTCTTCCCCCTCTCTATCATTTGGCGGAGGTGTTTTGGAGTCTTCGTCTTCCTCGGCATCCGAGTTTCTAGTCGGTTTTGCCATGAGTACTTCATGGAATCTCCCTTGCATGGATTTGATCTTTCTTTCGAAAGCGTCCTCATCTTCATCTTCGGAATCTGAGCCTAAAGATCCGGTTTCCAAGTCTAGCTTTGCCTCTATGGCTGCTAATACAGACTCAGCTTATGAGCTCGTCGATGGATCGACGGATCTCGAATCTTCCACGTCTTGTGTGGGATCATGATTTTCTGCCTTTTCCACGGGATTTTCGTCTTCCGTGTTTTCAGCGATCTCAGACTACACCATACCAATGAAGTGAGATCTGGCTGCAAGCATCCCCGAAGAGGCAGCTAATCCAGATGTGTTTTGGCGATATGCAGCCATGTAAGCTTGATCTTCCCCAATGTATGAATAGGGTAGATCTGAGTAGAATCCGGCATTCAATCCTTCATCTTTTGGGCATAGGGTGGGTGGGACAAAATTACTTCCACCACGGAATCTCATTGCTTCTGTTGTTAAACCGATAAAAACATTAGCTGATCTAATCGGTAAAACGCAGGCACTTACCATATGATTCTGTGCCGGCATATATGATCCATTGTAAAGGAAGCGTCCGACGTTTCCGTCGAACTCTAGGCTTCCGATAGTGATTGTGTTGTAGATTTTGCCGAGTATTCCCGCTCGGAACGTAATTCCCGACGCCGCTGGCCTCACGATGGGCGCTAACTATCGAGTCTTTGTAGTAGGGTTCATAGACGGGGATGCCATCAACCTACTGGTAGAACAGCGGGGGACGTGGAAGAACTGTAAACGAGAACACGGGTTTTACCCAGGTTCGGTACGTCGCAACTAGGAGGCGTTCCTACTCCTACAATCTCACTAAATTAGGGCTGAAGTCAGAAGTATATAGAGTGCAATTGTGAGTATGGTTTCGCTAACTCGGCGAGGATGAACTTCCCGGCGAGTTGGCTTCTAGCTAACTTGTCTTTTCTTGTCTATCGCTCCCGTCCGACTTTATATAGATAGTCGAGCTGGGGCTTACAGGAAGGAAACCTAGAAGAATACGGAAAGTATCTAACTTGAAAAGTAAGGCATCTGGCTTCTTCTCCAAGCCGAACCACGGTTGGGTCGTGGTCCCGATTCTTCTAGAATCTGGCTTCCTGCGCATCAGTTTACTGGGCCGCCCAATGGATCTCGTTCCATTGGTTGTGGGCCACCATGGTAATCTGGCCTTCGGCCAATGCCGGATATACCCCTATTCGGCATATATCCGACAATTATGCCCTTCTATAATAATTAAGAAATGATCTGGTATATATGCCAAGTGTCTTACGAAATCTTTTGACACAACTATATTATACAAATTATCCTATGAATTACTTGACATATATATAAACTTGAGTGATATACATCACATAAAACGTATAGAAAAAGTTCCATAAAAGAATTAACATTTACGTTTCCATATAGGGGGAGAAGATTTAGAAAATTAGATAGTGAAATTAATGAAGGAGTCAAAGAAACTAATTTCATTTCACGTCATTTATCTTGTAAACCTTTAAGATATCAAATATATAGTAGATCCAAGTGTAAATTAATGCAACCCATTAAAACACGTTCACCATATAGAATTGTTTGTGACTAGAGAAACGTTTGTAATTTTTTCTTTGCGTGGACCAAAAGCAATGAAAAATAGGAACAAAAAGGTGATGCATGGAGGCATGTACTAGATAGTCTTACGAAAACCATTATTTATTTGACATCTATATGGAAAGGTCGGAATTAATATTTATATGAACACTAGGGGAGAACGGGGGCTCTTGCTCACTGGCAAGCACCCATTTCGCCCCGGCTCGGCCACCACCCGGTGCAAAAGGCTGCTGAGGTGGGGCCGGGACGAGCATAGCGCGTGGTGTGGGGTTTATTTTCCCCGGTTGGTGGCTCCAACCTGGGCTAAAAGCCCTCAACCAGCAGGGCCGTGCAGGCGCGTGGTGGGGGGGTCTTTCACCCCGGTTGGAGCCACCAACCGGGGCAAATGACACCCCCCACACTATATATAAACCCTGCCAGCCCTCTCTTCTCCTCGTGCCACTTACTATGGAGGACATATTTCTAGTTGTGTGGTGTGTGTTCACTTCTTTTTCCCTCCTATGCACAAGAGGTGTTTGATGAAATGCCCGAGAGAATAACGCCATCTCAGCTCGCAGAAAACAAGCATGATTTAATTTGTCCGAGCCACACTTAATTAAATAAGCTTTCTCATCCTTCTTTCCTCCTAGGTCGAGGTACCAACTTTAACCTTTCATCTGTCGATGTAACATTGGTCATTTCTCTATTCATGGTGTTCTGTAACAGTTCTTAATTAATAATCATATAATACAGATGAACCGACAATGGATGTACGCTGACCGACGCTCTGCCGCGTTCATCAAAGGCGTGGGTTATTTTTTCGAGGTGGCCCAGGCAAACAAGCAGAATAATTTTATCTGTTGTCCATGTAATGTATGTCGGAATCAGAAGGAACACTCTTCTCACAGAGTCATCCACTTCCACCTATTTCTATCCGGTTTCATGCCCAGCTATAATTGTTGGACCAAGCATGGAGAAAGAGGGGTTATGATGGAAGACAACGAGGAAGAAGAGAATGTTGGCAACTATCATGACATGTTCCCTGAATACGGTGTCGGTACTGATATGGAAGATAACAATAAAGTGGAATCAGAGTTGCAGGCACCAGATGAGACCATCGATGATCTTGGCCAGGCTATTATGGATGCAAAGACAGAAAGCGATATTGAAAAGGTGAGGGTGAAGTTCGACCAGATGTTAAAGGATCACAAAACATTGTTGTATCCATCTTGCGAAGATGGGCAGAAAAAGCTGGGCAGCACACTGGAATTGCTCCAATGGAAGGCCGAGAATGGTGTAACTGCACCGGATTTACAAAGTTGCTGCAAATAGTGAAGAAGCGGGTTCCTAAAAACTATGAATTGCCCGACAGTACATACCAAGAAAAGAATCTTGTATGCCCCCTAGGATTAGACGTGGAGAAGATACATGCCTGCATTAATGACTGCATCCTCTACCGCGGTGAGAAGTACGAGAATTTGGAACAATGTCCGGTATGCACTGTATTGCGGTATAAGATCAGACCAGACGACTCTGCCGATGTTGAGGGTGAGCGCCCCAGGAAGAGGGTTCCTGCAAAGGTGATGTGGTATGATCCTATAATACCACGGTTGAAACGTTTGTTCAGAAACAAAGAGCATGACAAACTTTTGCGATGGCACATGGAAGATCGTAAGAAAGATGAGATGTTGAGACACTTCGCTGATGGGTCGCAGTGGAGAAAAATCGAGAGAATGTTCCTGCGCTTTGAAGGTGAGACAAGGAACTTATGGTTTGGTCTAAGTATAGATGGATTTAATCCATTTAGTGAGCAGAGCTGCAACCATAGCACCTGGCCAGTAACTCTATGTATCTATAACCTTCCTCCTTGGTTGTGCATGAAGAGAAAGTTCATTATGATGCCAGTGCTGATCCAAGGCCCGAGACAACCGTGCAACGACATTGATGTGTACCTAAGGGCATTAGTCGATGAACTTTTACAGCTGTGGCGTGAAGAAGGTGTACCTATGTGGGACGAGCACGTACAAAAAGAATTTAACCTACGAGCGTTGTTGTTCGTAACCATCAACGATTCGCCTGCTCTTAGTAACATTTCTGGACATACAAACAAGGGATACAATGCATGCACACATTGTTTAGATGATACTGAAAGTGTATATCTGGATAAATGTAAGAAGGTTGTGTACCTCGGGTATCTTCGTTTTCTTCCCGCGCAAGCACCCCTTAAGAAAATCTGGCAAACATTTCAATGGTGAGGCGGATACCCGGGAGACGCCTATCCTCCGACCTGGTCATGATGTATTTGATATTGTGAAGGATTTGAAAGTAATATTTAGAAAGGGTCCGGGCAGACAAGTTGTTCCGAATGACGCTGACGGACACGCACCAATGTGGAAGAAGAAATCTATATTTTGGGAACTATCCTATTGGAAAATCCTAGATGTCCGCTCTGCAATTGACATGATGCACCTGACGAAGAATCTCTGCGTGAATCTGCTAGGCTTCTTTGGCTTGTATGGAAAGTCAACAGATACATCTGAAGCACGGCAGGACCAGCAACACACGAAAGGACGAGACGGCAAGAATCCTGAGCGGTTTCAAGGTGGTCCTGCCAGCTACGCTCTTACCAAGGAAGAGAAGGAAATCTTTTTTGAAGCACTAAATAGTATCAAGGTCCCGTCTGGCTTCTCGTCGAATATAAAGGGAATAATAAATGTGGCGAAGAAAAAATTCCAAAACCTGAAGTCTCATGACTGCCCCGTGTTGATGACACAATTGCTTCTGATTGTGTTGAGAGGGATTCTACCAGAAAATGTTCGACTACCCATTGTGAAGTTATGCGCATTCCTCAATGCAATTTCTCAGAAGGTAATCAATCCAAAAAGTCTATCAGGGTTACAAACATATGTGGTCCAATGTCTTGTCAGCTTCGAGTTGGTGTACCCACCATCCTTCTTCAATATTATGACACACCTCCTAGTTCACCTAGTCAAAGAGATTACCATTCTCAGTCCTGTGTTTCTACACAATATGTTCCCCTTTAAGAGGTTCATGGGAGTCTTAAAGAAATATGTTCACAACCGTGCTAGGCCAGAAGGAAGCATCTCCAAGGGTTATGGAACATTGGAGGTAATTTATTTTTGTGTTGACTTTCTTAAAGACCTTAAGTCGATTTGTGTTCCCGAATCGAGGCATGAGGGAAGAATGAGTGGAAAAGGCACGCTAGGATGGAAAGCAAAGATATTTATGGACGGACATTCTTTCACTAAAGCACACTACACAGTTCTAAAAATGTCCACCTTGGTGGCTCCTTATATCCAGGAACACAAGAATATTATACGGTCCAAAAACCTGGGGCTGTCTGAATCCTCGATTAATGATGAACACATGGATAGTTTTGGTGCCTGGTTGCAGGCAGAACTCATGAATGACAACATTGTTGAAGATCAGCTCTACTTGTTGGCCAGGTCACCATCTTCGATTGTATTGATTTTCCAAGGGTACGAGATAAATGGGAATACATTTTACACGATCGCACAAGATAAAAAGAGCACCAACCAGAATAGTGGTGTCTGTTTCGATGCAACCAGATACAATGGGACAAAGGACACATATTATGGTTACATAGAGGAGATATGGGAACTTGACTATGGACCTAATTTTAAGGTCCCTCTATTTCGGTGCCAATGGGTCAAGATGAGAGGAGTAAAGGTAGACCAGCAGTACGGAATGACAACAGTGGGTCTCAACAATCTTGGGTACAGAAACGAACCATTCGTCCTAGCCAAAGATGTGGCTCAAGTTTTTTTATGTGAAAGACATGTCTACCCAATCGAGGAAAAAAGAAAAAATAAGAATTCTAGTACATCATGCGGTGAGCCGAAACGGCACATAGTTCTTTCAAGGAAAAGAAACATTGTGGGAGTGGAGAACAGGACAGACATATCAGAAGATTATAATAACTTTGAAGAAATTCCGCCATTTAGAGTGAAAACTGGCCCACGCATCGCGTTAAATAAGGAAGATGCTCCATGGCTACGACAGAGAAGTAAACAATGGGGGCAATAGTTGGTGATAACGTATTAAACCTTCATGGTTCATGTCATATTGCTAAACTATTTTTTAATAATGTATCAAACAATGCAGATTACACCATTCATAAACTAGTTTTTTTTAGTTTCAATTTTCAAAAATTATTACTAGTTTAAATAGTTAGAATTATTATTTTATAAAACAGAAAATGTATTTGTAATGTTTACGCAATTTTAAACACTTTTCATATACAAAGTTTCTCCAAATTCTAAGCCATTCATAAAATAGGTTTTTTAAAATGTTTGAAAATTCAAAAATTGTTACTAGTTTAAATAGTTATAATAATTATTTTATAAAACAGAAAATGTATTTGAAATGTTTACGCAATTTTAAACACTTTTCATATTGAAAGTTTCTCCAAATTTTAAACCATTTGAAATGTGTTTGAAAACGTATTTTAAATAGTATTTGAAATGTTCGAAAGGAAAAAATTGGCGGCAAAAAAAAAACTGAAATTTTGGGCCTTTTGCCCCGGTTCGTGTTACCAACCGGGGCTAAAGGCCCCCGCCTATATAACCCCGGGCGGAGCAACCGCCGGGGGCTAAGGCGCAAAAATTTCTAAGTCTTCGACGACGAGAACTAGAACGACGCCGTTAGGCTCCCCGATTCTCGCCGCCGGGGCTCCTAGCCGCCGCCGCTCCTCTACGCCTCCTCCTGCGCCGCCTGTCCTCTCCTCCCGCGCCGCCCATCCTCTTCTCCGCTCCGCCCGTCCTCGCCTCCCGGCGCCACCCGTACGTCCTCGCGCCGCCCGAGATCACTGCCAGCGGCCTCGCCCATGCCCAAGCCTTCCTCCTCGCCGCCGTGCCCTCCTCCTCAGGTGAGATCGCCTCCTCGCCGCGCCCTCATCCTCCTCAACTTAGAAAAAAGTTAGGTATTGGATTATATTAGTTAGAGATTAGTGATTAGATAGTTTAGTTTAGTATTAGGTATTGGATTAGTATTAGTTAGAGATTAGATTAGTAGTAGGTATTAGGTATTGGAGACTTAGAAAAAATTTAGGTATTGGAAACTTAGAAAAAATTTAGGTCTTCGAAACATAGAAAAAACTACTTAGAGGTTTAGAGGAAAAAATTTAGGTATTGGAGACTTAGAAAAAATTTAGTTCTTGGACACTTAGAAAAAATTAGATAGAGGTTTAGAGGAAAAAATTTAGGTCTTGGACACTTAGAAAAAATAAGTTAGAAGTTTAGAGGAAAAAAATTTAGGTATTGGAGACTGAGGAAAAAATTTCTGGACTTCACATCAAGGCCGATGACCATCTTGTTCCTGTTAAGAGGTACTACAGGCGGTGGTGATCCGGGGAAAGGAACGAATGCGAGGGTTTCTGGATTTCTTTGGAACTAAAAAATACATATGTAATATGGTTCATGATCCGGATGAAATTGAACCCTTTGGTGCATATTCGTAATGGTGACATTCCTCAGAAATCCCTTCCGGGGTTATGAAGAATGTCCCCATTATGTATGTGCACAAAAGGGTCTAATTTTTTCCGTATCTCACTACTACATATATGATTTTGTTTAGTTTCAGAGAACCCCAGAAACCCTTCCTTCCCCCGCATCGCCATCACGTGTACTTACCTCGTAACAAGCACAAAATGTGAAGGTCCAACTTCACATCAAGCCCGATGACCATATTGTTCCTGTACTATAGGCGGTGATCCGGTGAAAGGATGAAGATTTTTCGGTTGGAACTAAAGAACGTCGCATATTGTTAGTGAGATCAGAACTGAGTTTGCACCGTTTGGTACATATACGTATATGGGCATAGCCCCGGACGGGGCTATGGAGAATATCCCCATTATGTATGTGCACGTAATGGTCCAACTTTGTTCGGATCTCACAAATACTTACGTATGTGATTTTGTTTAGTTTCAACGAAGTTCAGAAACCCTTGTCTTCATCCTTCTCTGGATCACCATCACGTATACTACATCGTAACAAGCACAAGATATGAGAAGGGCCAATTTGATCCTTTGTGTTTAACTTTCATCTTATTTATTTCATATTTCTCCATTTACTATTTTTTACTAAGTTAGAAACACTAAGTTATTTTACTTAATTACGGAATATTTACTTAGTCGGATCTGTTTTTAGTTTATGTCTCTGTTGGACCCGCCGGGCGATGTCCGCGACAGGGCCCCACCGGGCTGGCACTGGGAGGTCCATAGTACCGGGACACGCGGCTTGGTGAGAAATCCGGGTGACGTCGTCGACACGGATATTCTTTGGTGGCCATCGCGTCGGCCACGGTCGGTGCGGAGAGAGCCGGCCCCTGAGGAGGTGGTACAATAGCGTATCAGGGAGGAGGACGAGCACGTCTGTCGCTACATGTACTTGCTCGATAGGGAGTATAGCAGCGGTTGGTCGATTATTCGGAGGGTTCATTACCATGTGAGCTATGACCCTGTGAGGGTTCCTTACCTATGGATGTTTCATGAATATCTATAAGTGATATTGTTACATCGTGATGTATTAGAGTTAAATAAAATAAATCCGAGCTATGTAACTCTTGTTGTGTATTGATACATTTAAATATTTCATCAATGTTGATTTTATAATTGAAATGAGGATCTGGAACATATAGTTACTCTTTTTTCTAACTTGTTTAGCTATTAGTACCATTAGCTATTATCTATAAGCAATTTTGATGAAATGGATGCTATTAGCTATATTTTTATTAGATTATATGCAATTTTTGCGAACTGATGAAATTGATGCTATTTCCTATTTTTTTAGCTGTGGCGAGACGTCCCCGACGCGGTTCGCATGTAACCGGCGGTGAGCGCGGCGTCGTCCCCGTCGAGGAAATCCCTGTACAACGTGGTGGACGTCGACCTGGACGTCCACGTGGATCACGTACAAGTGTATCGCGTGCATCGAATGCACGTGGTGGTGGCGCCATAGTCATCAAGGAGGAGGAACCGACGCCTCCTACTCGTGGACGTGGACGCGGAGCACGGGGGCATCAAGCGCTGCAAGGGGGGAAAGCGTGGTGCAAATGGGTCAACACGCCGTAAACGGCTCGGCGCTGTCGCTGCGGCGGAGGAGGAGGAGGAGGCTGCGACGGAGGAGGAGGCTCCGGCCGAGGAGGAGGAGGAGGAGGAGGAGGAGGACAATCTCCGGCTACCGGAGTTCCACGTCCACCTGCTCCACCCACAGGAGAACAGACTCCGTCTACCAGAGAAGATATCAGCGATCCTCCTCGAGCGCAAGGGGCCCTATAGTTTCAGCCTCCGGTTGGAGGGTTGTGACAACGGGCCCGTGCACGTTGTCCTGCAATGACGTGACGATGACCTCTACCTGCGCTATGGATGGGGGCAGTTCGCGCGCATGCACAACCTAAATGTGTGCTACATGCTCACATTAAGGTACTTCAAGGACGAGGAGGTGGACGTGCTGGAGGTGAAGATCTTCGACAGTAGCTTAGTCCACCCCCTTTGCTGCCAGGATAGCTCGTCTGACAGCAGCTCCACCTCTGAGGCTGACTCCCGTGAGTCTAGCCCGGGCAAGGCTGCCTCCGACGCCGAGGGCAAGGGCAAGGCTGCCTTCGGTGCGTAGTATATATGTTTCTGTCGATCTATACTTACTTATGTCGCTCTATATTTATATGTCGTACTATATATGTCTATGTCGTCGAACTATGTTTTATGTCGAACTATGTTTAATTATGTCATTGTGTCGAACAATATTTGTATTCGTGACAGACTATATGTTTATGTTATTGTTCGTTTTCATCTGTGTTTTTGTGCGATATTTTTTCATTTTTCTTACTATAAATGTTTAGTGTAGAGAACAGGAAACAGAAAAGAAAAACAAAATTTCTAATTTAGCGCAGAGAACACGAAAATAGCTATAAAAATAAATAAATAAAGGGTGCCGGGCTGCTCGCTCAGCAAAGCCCACGTGGGGCACGCCTTTTACCCCGATTGGTAACCCCACCGGGGCATAAGGGGGGCCTTTACACCGGGTTTGGCAAACCCGGTTGGGAAGCGGGGGCATTAGGCCCTTCTCAACAGGGGCTAATGCCCTGTTCTGCACAAGTGGAAATATATATATATATATATATATATATATATATATGATTTTATAAGTTTTTTATGCTAGCTAAATCAGATCAGCAATCTGCAAAATATATATATTTATTAATCGATCAAAGAGTCTCGTTATAGACTATAGTAATTGGCATTAATTAACTATACATTGAAGATATAGTAGTTTTATGGAATTTTAGAAAAAAGCCATATGTGTTTACCCAATATGAAGCTATAATTTCGGTTGTGTACCTTAGGTGAATGTACTAGTCTTGTCAAGTGCCATTTGTTGTGTCGTTTTTCGCTGAAGTTTGATGTGTCATTTTGAGTGGAACCCAACTCTTGGAATCGAGGTTCCGAAACACGTACCCTTCATGATTTTTTTTCTTGCAACAAACTTCGCCAAAGTGGTCATCCGAATCCGAGTCGGATTTGGACATCTAGTGTCTGGGTAAGTTTCTAAGTAATATTGGGTAATGTTTATGTGACCCTTCAACTATGGTGGTCTTCAATATTCAGCGCAATATTTTTGACACTAAAGTAAACTTGGAATAAAAGCTGATAGTGGTTCTCCATTATATCACTCCAATTTTAAACTATTCATTCCGCATATGTCTGCATATGGTCTAGTTCCACACAAGAATGTGTGAACTTCATCTCTAACTTCTTAAGAACATACTAATCCCAATTTATTTTGCCGGTCGATCCATACCATTCAAGCTTTATCGATGACCTAGATAGTACGCTAGCTACCTAGAACTTAGCCACTAGATCCCTTCTCCTCCGACTCCGGAGCTGGATCATTGAGATCAAACGCAAACTTGAACACATGCCTTGCTGGAACTTCTGGGGCGGAGGCCTCGTCTTTTTTCTGCTGCTCCTGCTCAGGCTGCTTGGAGAGCAGAGAGCACTCATTCTTCTTGGTGTCACTGGAGCTGGACTGTTCGACACCCGGTGACTGCGGCTTATCAAACACCTGCAGCCCAGTTTCAGAGGGCGGCGGCTTTGGCCTGTCTTCCTTTCCACGACGATAACTACGATAGACGTGGCAGCGCCGGATGTGGCACTTGAGGCCCTCCTCGGAGCCAAAGAAGATCTCGCAGTAAGAACACCCAAATGGCTTGGATTCACCTGCTTCGCCGACCGTGTGGACAGCGTGCCTCTTGCTTCCCCTCATGGTGCCAGAGGTGACAGTGACGATAATGGCTTTGTATAGCTCAGGCACATATTTCATGCGACCCCAGTACCTGGGACGCGTTTTACCTCTGCCAGCGCCTCCTGCCAGGAGGCCTTGTTGGTTTTCAGCGGCCGGCGTGGATGTTGAAGACGATCCATCACCGTTCATTGTGGTGGTGTCTAGCTAGCTTATGTTTTCAAACCGGTGCTACCTTATGTTTCTGAACTGTCTTACCAACAGGTGCACACTATAAATAGAGAGAGTTTTGGATAGGTACAGATTAATTCTCCGGAAAGATAGGTATTGACATTAAATGTTAGCTTATTTAAGCCAATTAAGCTCAAAAAATAGTCAACATTTAAAACTAGCTACAAATGGAAGGTAGTACCTTTAAAGGGGTTTGGATTTCGTTTTCGGGCTTTTACCAGGCCTTGGAATGGGAAAATTTCGGTCGTATCAGGAAAATTCCTTCATAACTCGGATGAATAGCAAGAATCAGAATTTGACTCTTGTAACAAAACTTGTTTTTCAAGGAAATCTTAATCAAACTTAGATTAAAAAATCACATAAATTCAGAACATTTTGTCACGCGCAGATCTAGAAGATCAATACTCTTTTAATATGCAAGAAGTTCAGATACGAGGGCTAGAGAAAAAATAATATCAACCACTACGGATGTTTCAACTTGATAGAAAAATAATTGAACCCAAAATACGCAACTTCAGTTATTCGGAAATGAACATGTAAACCATGTATGACACTTCATAATTTCACTTGATGATGAATGAATCAGACTATTTCCATTATAATTGATAAAGCCACTATGTTTTATACTCAAGCAATGGGTTTAGAAATTTGACATATGACGATATATGGTAAGTACTTACATGTTGACAATATAGTGTAATTTGCATGGATCTTTCTTTGCATGAGAAATATGGAAACAAAATGCATATAAGAGGAGTTTACTACTCCATCATATCAAGAGATACAAAAATTCCCGGTGCGCGGATCCCCAATGAGGAAGGTGTTAGTGCTTTCTCATGGGGCCAATAAAGCTAATCCCTCTTTTCGTGCCGGAAGAAGATAAGAAAAGGTGAACCTTCTCTTGGTTTCTCAACCTGTTGCTTCTAAAGGCTGCCCTCTCTTGGCCGGATCTTGGTCAAGCCTATTGCGAGGATCCCATATCCCGTACATCGTCTTTCTCCTACTTTGGCCAACCCTCAATTACCAATCTTATTTTATTTCTCAACTTTCATTCAGATTGGAAAGGAATGGCATATTCCTATCATCAGAGCCAGGGACATATTCCTGAAAGAAAAGGGAATAAATTAAGTAATGTCAAAAATAAGATTTATTCTATAATTTAGCAGTTGTCTCTCCTTTATTAGCTAGTGTAAAAATAGTATACCGATTCGGATTTCTCGACATATCTACTAGCTTTATAACCATTATTTGGCAATAGTTAAATAGACATATATAAAACGACCTGATATTATTGAACTAACATAATGTATTTATTTACTTGGTAAAAAGTATAATATCTATGTCTTTGACGGAATACATTCAGTCTCATTCAAGCTTATCTTACTTATCTACACATTTGATCCAATTATACATATTTTCTGCCCAACAAGAGACATTGTTTCCTCAACTAACACTAGATTCAAAATCCATGATCTAGCTAATTTCAGGAGAATGTGATTTTTTTTGTGATTCCCTAATATATTTGTTGATCCTAGTCCCTTTCTTTTAATATATATTTCATTCTTAAAAGCCTGGAGAAGGTTGTGAGACTCAAACAGTTCCCAATTGATGTCGAAATATCTATCATACATTTTTAAGCAACATCATTCACTTGACGAGTGGAGAGGTAAGTATGGTGTGAAGCACACTACAAATGTTCACATGAATACGAAAGCCGAAAACAATCTATGTCTTTATGTATCAAAATAGTCATGGTTTCTATACAAACTATGGGTTCGAGCGTCTGACATATCACCACATATGACAAGTGTCACACGTATAAACCATTTGGCATGAGTTTGCATGCATGTATTTTCCATAACATGAAAAATATAGAGGTACAAATATATGGAATTCGAGTTTATGTTAGAGAAGAAAATATTTGGAAAATATCACGCAATTATTGATCGTGTAAGCATCCATGTATCAAACATTAGTATGGTTGATCCTTTTAATATTCGATTATCTATTTTGTTGCAACGATTTATCTATTTATTTATGTGATTCTAAGAAACCAGGTATGCAATAGAGCTAGCTATATCTTAATGCATCAATAAATATCTTGTATGGAACATCACTATATATAAGGATTCCTTCATTTTCAACCAAAAAAAAAGAGTTGATCTAGTTAATGATGAGAACAATCTACGCGGATATTAGAGAACCCGATTAGTTTTAAAAAAATTCCAAACTCCAGAATAAATACCTTCTTTCATGTTTCATGATGTAAAATTGCTTGACTTTGGAGACATGGTTGTTTACACATGATCAGCTTTGTGCCAACTATTTTTTAAAATATCATGAATCTGCCCCCAAATAATTGAAGAAAAAACACATGAATAAACAGAATAATCCTTGAAGGATTAGCTTTAGATACATCATGCAAACAAATATGCATCCACAAAGCTTAACTGCAGTCTTCATTTGTTTATTGACCGATCTATCGAGCTAATTACAAAACACAAAGCAAAGCTGGGCATACAAATTCAAAGAGAGAGAAACACATGAAAACATAGAGCAAGCTAACCAACAAACATGAGCATAGGTAATCACATGTCCAGCAACCTAAGCCTAGGAAGCTAGCAAGCTCTGCTCCATCGATCGACCCCTTACATTCATGTTGCATCCTACTGCTCCTGTTCCCCCTCCGCTGCCTCCGAGGCCGGTTTGTTGAGATCCGGGAGTTTTGGTCTGAGTAATCTTGGAACCCGCCATAGAGAATCCGAGTCCGGTGAAGGCATAACATAGAGAGTGATGGAATCTTGGGCAGCCAAGACCCATGCCACACTAAAACACACATGGTATGGCATAACCTAGGATTGGGTGGGATTCAGGCGCCCCGGAGCCCCTCTCCGGAGAAACCCTAGGCCCGGTGGAGAAAAAGACAGAACTGCTAATCTCGCCCCTCTACGTGAGCCAGAAGGGGGTAGAAAAGTGTAACTAATTGCTGGGTTTTGTTAGGTTATTCCCAAGGAACAGCCAAGACAATGGTAGGGCCCACCTCTTGGCAAGTTTCCCCCCTTCCATCAGATCGGGAGTTTCGGGCATGAGTAGTCCTGGAACCCGCTAGAGAAAATCTGACGCCAGTGAAGCCATAACAATAAGAGTGAGGGAATCTTGGGAATCCAATACCCATGACGCACTCTAACACACATGATATGGCATAACCTAGGCTTGGGAAGGATTCAGACGCTCGGGAGCCCCTCTACGGAGAAACCCTAGGTCCGCTGGAGAAAAAGATGGAACTTCAGTTCTCGCCCCTCTACATTAGCCGGAAGGGGGTAGCAAAGTGGAACTAATTTCTTTTTTGTGTTAGGGTAGACCCAAGTAACACTCAAGAACTTGATAGGGCTCACCTCTTGGCAAGATTCCCCCCGTTTCGTCAGATATGGGAGTTCCGGGCTATGAGTAGTCCTGGAACCCGCAAGAGAGAATCCGACGCCAGTGAAGCCATAACACAGAGAGTGAGGGAATATAAGACCCATTCCACACTATAACACACATGGTATGGCATAACCTAGGCTTGGTTGGATTCACACGCTCTGGAGGCCCTCTCCGGAGAAACCCTAGGCCCGCTGGAGAAAAAGACGGAACTGCCGTTCTCGCCCCTCTACCTGAGCCGGAAAGGGGTAACAAAGTGGAAATAATTTTTGGTTGTGTTAGGTTAGTCCCAAGGAACACCCAAGACAATGGTAGGGCTCACCTCTTGGAAAGATCCCCCCCGATCAGTCAGATCCGAGAGTTTCGGGCTATAAGTAGTCCTCGAACCCGCCAGAGAGAATCCGACGCCGGTGAAGCCATAACACAGAGAGTGAGGGAATCTAGGGCATACAAGACACATGCCACACTATAACACACATGATATGGCCTAACCTAGGATTGGGTGGGATTCATACGCTCCGGAACCCCTCTCTGGAGAAACCCTAGGCCTGTTGGAGAAAAAGACAGATCTGGCGTTCTCGCCAATCTACGTGAGCCGGAAGGGGGTAGAAAAGTGGATCTAATTGCTTGGTTGTGTTAGGTTAGGTCCAGGGAACACCCAAGACAATGGTAGGGTCCACCTCTTGGCAAGATACCCCCCGTCCTGTCAAATCCCGGAGTTTCGGGCTTTGAAAAGTAATGGAACCCGCCATAGAGAATTCGACGTCGGTGAATCCATAACATAGAGAGTGAGGGAATCTTGGGAATCCAAGACCCATGCCACACTATAACACACATGGTATGGCATAACCTAGGATTGGGTGGGATTCAGACGCTCCGGTGCCCCTCTCCGGAGAAACCCTAGGCCCACTGGATAAAAAGACAGAGCTGCCGTTCTAAGACACCTATATACGTGAGTTGGAAGTGTTAGAAAAGTGGATGTAGTTTCTTGGGATTTATTATAAATTGATATATAACATTATAATTTATTATTAGAAAAATGAAACAGCAAAATCTGAAGAAAAAAAATTCTTTACCGTGTGTTTGCATACGGGAAAGACCCATATATCCCATGTGCAGACACACGGTAAAGGCTAACGGTGGCCCTAGTGGGTGGCATGGACACGTTGGTCCTTTACCGTGTGCGAACACACGGTAAAGTATATATCTTCACCGTGTGCTGGCACACGGTAAAGACCCGCCGTGACGCCTCTGTTTCAGTCTACTTAAATTGGACATGTGTTCGTAGTATTTTCCGTGTGTCCTTCTTTACCGTGTGTTTTATCATTTCTTTGTTGTGTGCCATTCTTTACCGTGTGTTTTTTCTAGTTCTAAGCTGTGCGTCCCTCGTTACCGTGTGCCGGCACACGGGAAAGATTTATTTCCGTGCACCCCGATATTTGGCACACGGTAAAGGTGTGCTCTCCCGTAGTGTGTTCCCCCTCCGCTGCCTCCGGGGCCGCTTCGTTGAGATCAAAGTCAAACACGACAGGCCTGCGAGCATCGGCGGCGGCAGCGGCCTCAGCGAGCTCCTGCTTGGCGAACAAGGAGCAGCCTCTCATCCCGCCTTGGCTGGCGCGGTGGCCCCCAAGCCCTTGCCTTGTGTCGAACGCCACCCTGCACTGGTCACACACGTACATGTAGCGTTGCCCGTCCAGCGCGAGCTCCCCCGCCGGATAAGGCTGCGGCAGCTCCATGCCGCGCCATCCGCGTTCGGAGTAGCTGGGCATGTGGCCGTGGACTGCCTTCTGTGTATCGAAGCCTTTATTTGGCAGTAGCGCAGAGGGAACGACCAGGTCAAGCTCAGGGACCAGGGGTGCCTGCTGGGATCGTCGCCTTCGCCAGAGCCTCCGACGAGGTAGTACTGGACGTGGTAGCCAGCGCCAGACATGGCGTACACCTTCGAAGTCGATCCGGCCAGCATCTTTCTTGTGGCTGCGGTTTCTGCCTCGGTTTGGACGACAGTGCAACACAACTCTCCTAAGTGATGATCATATATAGTGGCTTGGTGAGTGATGTCGATTTTGTACTTCATGTGGGGAAGGTAGCCAAAGACAATCAATCTAGTGTGGCTTCATGATGTCATGTAGTATGGGTGGGGATTGATGTCGTGTACTATAACTCTATTATTAATAGACGCATATCTGGTTCTAATACGGTTCAATCTATACATCTCACACAAATATATGTATTCAATTTATATCTAGCTTTATGTGTTTTTGTATGCTAGCTAGGTCAGATCTGCAATCTGCAAAATATATGTCAAGTAATCGATTAAATAGTTTCTCTATGGACTATAGTAGTTGGCACTAATTAACTACTATCTAATAGAGTAATAGTTTTATTTTTCAGAATACTAGAAAAACTCATATGTTTTTACCCAATATGATGCTAAAATTTAAGTTCGGTACCTTAGATACGGTGTGCGTCCTTGTCAAGTGACATTTGTTGTGTCGTTTTCCGTCGAATCTTGATATGTCATTTTGAACAAACCCAACCCTTGGATTCGAGGTTCCGACACACGTATGCTTTGTGCACGTAATTTTTCCTTGCGAGAAACTTCGTCAAAGCGGACATCCGAATCCGATTCGGATTTGGAAATCTAGTGTTCGAGTAAGTTGCTATGTAATATTGGGAAACGTTTATTTGACCGTGCAACTATGATGGTCATCAATATTCATCTTGATATTTTTTACACCAAAGTAAATTTGGTGTAAAAACTGACATTGGTGCTCCACACTCCAATTAACAACACTCCATGGGACCTATGTGTATGCATATGGTCCAGTTCGAGGAGAATATGGATTTCATCTCCAATTTCTTGATAAAATACTAATCCCATTTTATTTTGCTGGTAGATCCATACGGTGCTATTTAAAGGTACAACAACACTATATGAAAACCAGATCAAGACCAAACATTATTTCCGCACACCATGCAAGCTCGATCGATGACCTAGATAGTACACTAACTACCTAGTACCTAGCTACGGGATCCCATTCTCCTCCTCCTCTGGCACCGGATCGTTGAGATCAAACACAAACTTGACGATAAGCCTCGCTGGAGATTCTGGGGTGGCGGCCTTGTCGGTCTGTTGCTGCTGCTCCTCCTGCTCGGGCTGCTTGGAGAGCAGAGAGCAGTTATTCGCACTACGGAGAACTTTTATACGCCGACGACATTTCTATACGCCGACGGCCAAATATTAGGTCGTCGGCATATACCCAGCATGCAAGCGCATAATTAAAAAATTGGGATACGCCGATGGCAACCCCGTCGGCCTTTTTTTTTGCTACGCCGACGGCGACCGTCGGCACATCCTAGTATTTTTTTTACTCACTCACCATTTTGAGCATAACTTTTGCATTCAAACTCAGATTTCGAAGTTCTTTAGCTCGTTTTGAAAAGGAGAAACATATCTACATCATCATGCATATTATTCAAGCTAAATTATTCAAAAAAATCATGAGCAAGAACGGAACAAACAAGAAAGGGTTAATGGTTACCGGGTGTAGACCAATAAGCTGGATTTTTCTCCAGCGGGGCTTGAGGTTGAATATTTAGAAACTCTTTGTGTATCTATGATAAATAGGTATTTCTATACCTAAAAATGATTTTTTCCAAGAATCATGAGCAAACTATGAGGTACCTGTAGTTCAAATTTGACTAGATTCCAGCGAAATCGGCAGAAACTAGTTTTTCAAAACATGTAGATGGAAATCTTTTCATATGAAACAAATTGGTTATTTGTGCATATAAGTATTTTAAAAAATTATAGCTCTCAAATTTTGTAACATATTTATGGTAGGTCTTTCACAGAAAAAACCCATTTTTTACACTCGGAAAATAGAAAATGGTTTTTTATTCAATGAAAAGGAAAACTTCCTCCGTCAACATTTTCCGTGCCTCCAAGATTCATGTTTTTGTGGAATATGGGCACATTTAAACAAACTATGCCATGGATTTGACCATAACACACGCCATTTGGCCCGAAAACCTGGAATGTTCGGAGGAGATAGCTTATTTTTGTAAACACATTTTGAACACAACTGTCGTATTCCAAGCTTATTATTTTTTCTGTATACTAGGACATATATAATGACACCACGCGAAGGTCTTGCATCATTTTGGGTTGTTTTGAATTTTTTGGAATTTTCTAAGCGGGTTTGAGGAAAAAGCCAAGACGGTGGGCATGACCGTTCATAGCTAGGGGTTGAATATTGAGAAACCCACGGTGTATCTATGATGAAATAGGTAGTTGTGTACCTAAAAATGATTTTTTTTCCAAAAATCATGAGCAAACTGTGAGGTACGTGTAGTTCAAATTTAACCAGTTTCCAGCGGAATCGGCAGAAACTTGTGTTTTTCAAAATAGGTGGATTGAAACATTTTCATAGGAAACAAATTGGTTATTTATGCATATAAGATGGTCTAGTATTTTCAAAAATTGTATCTCTCAAGTTTTGCAACAAGTTTGTGTTTGGTCCTTCACAAAAAAAACCTTTTTTTTACTCGGAAGATTTTTTTAACGATGAAAAGGAAAAAAAATCTTATACATGATTGAAAATATTATATGGATTTCATATTTGAATTTCTCTCATTTTTCTAATCGATACAGACATATTATTTGTCAAATTTGGATTTACGCATTTATAGATATGAATTATTCAATATTAAATACAAAAGGCAAAAATGTTAATTATTATTTAGATTCAAGATTATTTGAATTCAAATTTATTATTAGTTGTTACTTTTTATTTAAATAATTTTTTGAATTTACAAAATAAAATAGTGTAACATGATGGTGCAAGGGTTAACAGGATTGTTTGGCTAATATTGTCAGCAACACATCCTTTGTTTCTAGTTAGCTCATAGGGAAGGAACTACGAAGTGTGACTATAGTGTGATTAAGTGGTTAAAAAGTGAAAAAAAATGCAGAAAAAAATTAAAAAATTTTGAAAAAATTTGGAAAAATAAATAAATTTTTTTGCCTTCCTATACGCTGGTGTTGCTTGGTGATGTGGTGTCCTATAACTCTATTAATATAGGCATATATTTTTCTAATACACTGTTCAATCTTTATGTTCATATGTTTACTTACCTAACTCTTAGTTACCTCCTCCATATCACACAGATATATGTATTCCATCTCAATGACGCAGCAATCTCATTTTTTTTAGAGGGAATGGCCCAGCCTCTGTATCTGGGCAATGCACACGGCTTTTATATTAAACGAAAAACATTCAGTTTACAACCCAAGACAACGAAAGATCCAAACACCTCAAGTACCAGCTAATGTGGCCATAAAGATCAACCACCTAAAAATCAACATAATTAATGTCAGCAATCTCATATCTTGATATTTAATATGCATTTTTTTTCTACACATACGCTTTTATGCGTTTTGTATGCTAGCTAGGTAAGATCTGCAATCTGCAATATATATGTCAAGTAATCGATCAAATAGTCTATCTATGGACTGTACTAGTTGGCATTAATTAACTATCTTTTAGATTAATAGTTTTATTTTTCAGAATACTAGAAAAACTCGTACGTTCTTACCGAATATTATGCTAAAATTTCAGTTCATTACCTTAGGTGTGCGTCCTGGCAAGTGACATTTGTTTTGTCGTTTTCCGCCGAATCTTGATGTGTCATTTTGAACCAACCCAAGTCATGGATTCGAGGTTCCGACACACTTATCCATTGTGTGTGTAATTTTTTCCTTGCGAGAAACTTCGTCAAATGGGACATCCGAATCCGAGTCGGATTTGGAAAGCTGGTATCCGTGTAAGTTGCTAAGTAATATTGTGAAATGTTTATTTGACACTGCAACTATGGTGGTCATCAATATTCAGCCATATATTCTTGACCCAAAGTAAAAAACCGACGCTACTGCTCCACACTCCAATTTACAACACTCAATTGGACATATGTGTATGCATATGGTCTAGTTCTAGGAGTATGAATTCCATCTCTAATTTCTTGAGAAAATACCATTTTATTATGTTTGTCGATCGATCCATACGGTGCTAATGAAAAAGGTACAACATCACTCTGAAAACATAATCAAGACCAACATTATTTCCGCACACCATCCAAGCTCGATCGACGACCTAAAACCTATCTAGTGGATCCCTTCTCCTCCTCCACTTCCGGCGCCGGATTGTTTAGATCGAACGCTAACTTCACAACAGACCTCGCAGGAGATTCTGGGGTGGCACCCTCCTTGGTTTGCTGCTGCTGCTCCTCCTGCTCGGGCTACTTGGAGAGCAGAGAGGAGTCATTCTTCTTGGTGTCACTGAACCTCAACTGGTCGGCGCCCAGTGACTGCGGCTTACCATACACTTGCAGCCCAGTTTTATAGGTCGGTTGTGGCCTCTCTTCCTTGCAGCGCCGGATGTGGCACTGGAGGTCCTCCTCGCAGATGAAGAAGCTCTTGCACTAGGAGCACCCGAATGGCTCCCATTCGTCTCCTCCAGCAAACGGGGGGACCGCCTGCCTCTTGCTGCCAGAGGTGGCAGGGACCCCGAGGTTCCTGGGAGGCCTTTCTCCTCTGCCCGCGCCTCCGGACAGGAGGCCTTGGCGGTCGTCAGCAGCCGGCGTGGATGTTGACGACGATCTGTCACCTTTCATCGTAGAGTCCAGCTACCTTATGTTTATTTTTTGAAAGGATGCTAGCATATCTTTCTGAACTTTCTGAATGAGGGTGCAGATTATATATAGACTGTTTTGGATAGGTACAGATTAATTCCCTAGAAGATAGAGTGGTTGGCAATTAATTTTAGCTTATTTGAGGCAATTAGACTGTTTTGGAATTTATTTCAGGCTTTTACGGGACATCGGGATGGGAAAATTCAGTCATTTCAGGAAAATTCGGTCATATCTCGGATCAAAAGCAAGAATCAAAATTTTCCTACCGGAACAAAATTTATTATTTCAAGGAAATCTCAATCAAATTTGTATTAAAAAAATCCCCAGAAATTAAGGACATTTTGTCCGGCATTATCTAGAAGATCAATACTCTTCTAATCTGCAAGAAGTTTGGATACGAGGGCAAGAAGTTCAGATACCTGCACTTGTTTGGTGCTCGAGATCTCCACACATGTTGAGTCCCATCCAGTCCCTCTTCCCCTTGCAACATGGCTCTGTAGGCCGACCTGTTACACGCAATGTCGTACCCTGATTTCTAGGGGATACTCATCGGGCCGAACTGGATAGCAGATGCTTGGATTATGGGGCATAACTGCTCCCACGTCCCAGCTTCCTGGTAGGCCTGCGCTTATGCGCGACAACACAAGCCCTGCTATTCCATCGTCGATGTAAACTATCCACTAGAGATCAAAGGCACTACTGTCGACGTACTTCATACCAATCACACATGGTACGTCAACAGCGTTAAACGAATGATAATCACAACATATCTATAAGACACAAAAGATTGAAATAAGATTGCAAATAGCCCTCATTAGAGCAGAGATAGCAAATACAATCATTCAGAGGACACATGTCCCAACAATACATCAGTACAATACAGCGGAAGCAATCAACATGTCTGAGTACAGACAAGATCCAAATAGGCCTAAGAGGCCGGAAACGAACAGACGGAGCCCATCCACGAAGTCTCGGATCCTGCCCGGGTCCGCTATCTACTCGTCAGTAGTCTCGTCATACTCCACGTAGTTGCCACCATGTAGATCCTCGGAAGCATAGGTCTGCGGAAACCACAGCCCCAAAGGGGTCAGTACATAAACGTACTGGCAAGCAAGACTCACAGTTCACCAAAGTGTAACCCGTCAACACCAAGCACAGATGCTTTGGGTTCAACGGAAGGAAGGGGAAATATAAAAGATGCTGCAACTGGCTGCACTAACCAACTACAGAGACTTCTACCACTTCCGGCTAACAGAAAGGAGATAAGATCGAGGATAGTAACCAACTGAAAGATAACTTCAAACAAACCCACCCTGGATCTCGCCCCTTATCCAAAGAAGCAATCCAAGGATAACTCACACAGTTGTATTAAAGGTGAATCAAGTTATTGTGTCATCAACCTATTACTAGTCAAGTTATTAATCATTGGGTGTAACATGTTTGATCATTATGTTTAAGTTGTCCTGAGTACTTGTTAGCCAGTACTTTCACCAAGTAATCCATAACCGCGGAAAACACGGCTTCTCGAGAAGATTATCCCTGCAGGGTTGCACCAATTTGGCCGTACACGCAAGAATAACCCGCCAGATGGGATGCCTCCCACCAAGCGGGGTACTCTACACAACCAACCATTCTTCGCATCAAGCCCAAAGCACCTTGGGCGCACGGCTAATCGAGCCCAGAAGAAAATGGACCCTCATAGCACTCTAAGAACGTGTCCCCCTATATGCCGACTACGAAAGTCCACCCTGGCCTGGGCTCGCAAAAACATGCATGCGGCAAATGGAAAACACGAACTAAATGAGGCGATTTGGACGAGATGCGAATCAGGTCAAGTTGAGGGGGCGCCCATACTCGCTTCCCACATGCGGTTAGTGCGCTCATCATGGATCAGTAGATAAGACCCTTTTCCTATTAGGGTCGACACTAGCAGGCCTCAAAACCACACAGGGCCTCTGACAGGGGGATGCTAACCCGGTATGCCAAGCTATGAGGAAATAACCCGGCTCTAAGGATGGCATGCAGGATTCGGCTAAGAATAAAGAAGCTTGTGGAGACCCAAACTTGTGGGCTTAACGGCCCGGGTTATGGGCCATTGTAAAGGAAAGTTATGGTTAGTGCGCCGTGTTCATGTAGGATCCGGAATATGCCTTGCCGAATAAGTTAGGGGGTACGGGTGCTTTATAAACCGACCCTCAGGTATAGTTTTAGGGAGAGAGACCTAAGAACCCTAGCAATATCGTGTGGTATCGAGTATCCAGTGTAAACCCTAATCGAGTTATTGTATCGAGAATAGAGATCCGGCGACTTCGATTGCCGGCTGTCAGATCAAGTTGTACCATGTCTTCTCTTGAGCTAAACCCTCTCCCGAACGCCTGTGTCGACTTGCCCCAAGATCAGTTACCCCTGGTAACATCTGCCGTGATTATCCCACGACAGTTGGCGCCCACCGTGGGGCCTGCGTCCAAAGGTGTTTACATCACGGGAGAAGCTCGGAAGGACATGGAGGATCTTGTCATCGGCGAAATCTATATCGACCACGAAGAAGAAAAGTTGGTGGACGATCCCGGCTGGGGGCCAGAATCGGATCACCTCGAATCCGGATTTATATTGACGATCGGCCGGATCAATATCTTCGTCGACACGGTACGAACGACTAACTTAAAGGGACAATATCATGTGCATACTACAGGAACTTCTAGCAGGAACAAAGAGACATCAAAGCAAGTGGCAAATTCGGTTTCATCAGCCGCGCCGGGATATCTTAGATGGGCAGAACAAGAGATAACGTGGAGTAGAAGAGATCATCCGGAAAAGGTGGAGCGTCCAGGAGTCTTGGCGTTGGTGGTTGCTCCACAGGTTAATGGTTACGAGCTGAAGAATGGACGGTGGAAGTAGCATCAACATCCTTTATTGGGAGACCTTCTTACGGATGAGTCTCAAAGAGTCCCAGCTGCAGAAAAGTTCAACAATCTTTCACGGGATCGTACCGGGTCACTCGGCGAGCCCCGAGGGAAGGATCACCTTGGAAGTTGCTTTTGGGGAATCGACGGATAATTATCGAGTGGAGTGGCTCACGTTCGAGGTGGTCAAGTTGCGCAGTCCTTACCACGCGCTGTTGGGGAGGCCGGCTTACGCCCAATTCATGGCTACGCCGTGCTACGTGTATTTGCAGCTGAAAATCCCGGGTCCTAAACGGACCATCACTATATATGGGAACCGGGATATAGCGGCCGAGTGCGACGAAGGAGATTCAGTTATGGCCGAGCAGGCATGCAGGAAGGAAGAGCTCGAATATTACCGGTCTCAAGTAAATCCGGACGATAGAACAGCCTTGAAAAAGCCGAATACTGAGGATGAGAGAGCAAAATTCAAGGCAGCGCAAGACACCAAGAAGATAGATTTTGTCGAAGGGGATTCTACTAAGCAGTTTACCATAGGGTCTAACCTGGGAAAAGAGCAGGAGGGAGCGCTCGTGGAGTTCATTCGCTTGAATGCAGATGTGTTTGCCTGGACACCCAGCGACATGCCGGGTATCCCTACAGAATTGGCTGAGCACAGTTTGCATGTGGATCCCAAGTCCAGGCCCGTGAAACAAGGATTGAGGAAAATGAATGAGGAAAGAAGGAAAGCTATAGGCGAAGAGATCGCTCGGCTATTGGCAGCTGGCTTTATCATGGAAGTATTTCACCCGGATTGGTTGGCTAACCCGGTTCTGGTGATGAAAAAGACCAACGAGTGGAGGATGTGCATTGACTTCACTAGTCTCAACAAGCATTGCCCAAAGGATCCGTTCGCGCTCCCAAGGATAGATCAGATTATAGACGCAGTAGCTGGAAGGGATCTGTTATGCTTCCTGGATGCATATTCCGGGTATCATCAGATTAAGCTCAAAAGGGAGGATTGGGAGAAAACATCATTCATAACTCCGTTTGGGGCCTTTTGTTATAAAACTATGACATTTGGGTTGAAGAACGCTGGCGCAACTTACCAACGGTGTATTCAAAAGTGCTTTGAGGACCAAATCGGACGTAACGTCCATGCTTATGTGGATGACGTGGTCATCAAGACCAGGAAGGCGGAGACATTTATCGATGATCTAAAGGAGACATTCAAAAACCTGAGGAGGTACCAGATGAAGCTTAATCCAACGAAGTGCGTGTTCGGAGTTCCGGCTGGGAAATTACTCGGCTTCATAGTTTCCGAGAGAGGAATTGAGGCAAATCCAGATAAAATCAAGGCAATCCAGAGTTTGAAAAAGCCGGAGAACTTGAAGCATGTTCAAAAGCTCACGGGCTGTGTAGCAGCCTTGAGCCGGTTCATATCTAGACTCGGAGAAAAAGCAATACCCTTGTATCGGCTCTTGCGAAAATCGGATAAATTCGTATGGGACGAAGAGGCAGATGAAGCGTTTGAAGCACTAAAGAAGCAATTATCTGAAGCACCAGTACTAGCGGCGCCGGGTCCTAAAGAGCCTATGTTGCTATACGTGGCAGCTGGCCCCCGAGCCGTTAGCGCAGTGGTTGTCGTGGAACGCAAAGAGGACGGGAAAGGTTACCCGGTTCAGAGGCCGGTTTATTACGTCAGTGAGGTATTATCAGAAGCGAAGCAGCGCTATCCGCATTGGCAAAAGCTGGTGTTCGGGGTCTTTATGGCTAGCCGGAAGTTGAAGCCGTATTTCCAGGAGCATCCGATAACAGTGGTTAGTTCAATACCAATGTCGGATATCATCAGAAACTCGGACGCGACGGGAAGAATAGCCAAATGGGCGATAGAGATGGGGGATTATCATATCAACTACGAACCCAGGTCAGCAATCAAGTCTCAAGCTTTAGTTGATTTCGTTAACGATTGGACACATACAGGCATGACTGCAACGGTTCCAAATTCCGAGTCATGGGTCATGCACTTCGACGGATCAAAGCAGTACGAGGGATCAGGAGCTGGGGTGGTGCTAACATCACCCAAAGGGGACAAATTGAGTTACGTGCTACAAATTCACTTCGACTGTTCCAACAACGTGGCCGAGTATGAGGCCCTATTGCATGGCTTAAAGGTAGCCAAGGAGATGAACATCAAGAGGATACGGTGCTTCGGAGACTCGGACCTTGTGGTACAACAGGTGTCAGGAACGTGGGACAGAAAGGACGCAACTATGGCGGCATACCGCAGGGAAGTTGATAGGGTAGCAGGATGTTTTTCCGGGTATGAGGTGGAGCATATAGACAGAAGAAAGAACGAGGCAGCCGACGCCCTCGCCAGACTCGGCTCGCGCAGAGAGCCGGTTCCACCTAACGTTTTCCTGGACGAATTATGGCGACCATCAGTTAAAATCGAGTCAGAGGAGGAATTGGCAAATCAAGACTCGGATGCAGGGCTCGTAGCCACTGTACGTACTATTCCCGAGTGGACAGAACCGTTTTTGGCTTACCTATCACGAGGCGAGTTACCACAACAGTATTAGCAAGGCAAATTTTGAGGCGAGCAAAGGGGTACTCTATCATCAATGGGGAATTGTACAAAAGAAGTGCAGCAGGAGTCTTTTTGCGCTGCGTGGCGCCGGAAGCGGGCAGACAGATTCTCAAGGAAATCCATGAAGGCGACTGTGGACATCATGCGTCCACAAGGTCTCTTGTGGCTAAAGCTTATCGACACGGGTTTTTCTGGCTCACGGCCCTAACGGATGCGGAGCGGTTGGTAGCAAGGTGTGACGGATGTCAAAGGTACGCTCGCCAAACCCACGTGCCGGCTATGGAGTTGCGGACTATCCCGTTAACTTGGCCGTTTGCCATCTGGGGTATGGACATGGTTGGCCCTTTCCATATGTCACCATGCAAGAAAACACATCTTTTGGTGGCCATTGATAAGTTTACCAAGTGGGTTGAGGTTATGCCAGTTACTAATTGCGAAGCAGCTACAGCAGTCAAGTTCCTGAAAAGGATTATCTACCGGTTTGGGTATCCCCACAGCATAATTACCGACAATGGAACCAACATGTCCCTTGGTGAGATGGAGAAATTTTGCGGCAACAATGGAATCCGGCTCGATGTGGCATCGGTGGCTCATCCCCAGGCCAATGGACAAGTGGAGAGGGCAAACCAAGAATTGCTTCGCGGATTAAAACCACGATTGCGAGTTCCCTGTGTCAGGGCCGCTGGTGCATGGGTCGAGGAACTTCCTTCTGTGGTTTGGGGTATCAACACTACACCTAACAGATCCACTCAGATGACACCCTTCTTCATGGTCTATGGTGCGGAAGCAGTGTTACCAAGTGATATTATTCACGATTCGCCCAGAGTATCAGCTTACGTCGAAATAGAGAACGAAAAAACCCGGCAGGACGCTGTAGATATGTTAGAAGAACAAAGAGAACAAGCCCTGGAAAGATCAGCCATATATCAGCAAGATCTACGGAGGTATCATAGCCGGCGTGTGAAGACCCGGGTATTCCAGGAAGGAGACTTGGTCCTGCGTCTGGTACAGTCAAACGAAGGAAAACACAAATTATCACCACCATGGGAAGGACCATTTATCATAAGCCGGAGCCTACATAACGGATCATATTATTTGATAGACGCAAGGGAAGAGTCGGCTACAGTCAATGACACCGCACACACCACTTCATCTATGCAAGAAAGAGATAGACCATGGAACGTGGCTCAGCTGCGTCCGTATTATACTTAGTAAAGACTATATTGGCAAGTGGAATTGCACGATGTAATAGGCAGCAGGTTTTCTGACGTACTCTTTTCCTATCCAGGGCACCTTTGGGGACTGGACGGGTTTTTAATGAGGCGGCTTGCTGACCTACATTTTTCATATCAAGTAAAGAGATGGTTATCAAGAAAAGAGATGGTTGTTATCAGTTTTTCATATCAAGTAAAGAGATAGTTATCAAGAAAAGAGATGGTTGTTATCAGGTTATGTATTCTCAGTACGATGCGTATATCTAGGTCTTGGGGGCTGGTCGCTTAAATAGCACAGTTACAAACTCAAAGACCCGGCCATGATGCCTATGAGTTATAAGGGCCGATTACTCGCAAACGAGTACGGCTACAATCTTATAACCGGACAAAGAAGTCCAAATTTCTTGGCTACTCTTACTTAAGCTCGATGTGACTCGCATTAAAGTGGCATGATTTGTTCGCTTACGATGGCAGTTAGTCATGAAGCCCGACGGGAATTGGCTGGCTACGTCTTCGTATTGATGTAACAACATGGTATCCACGAAAGCCGGCTTACAGTACAAGACAGTCAAAAGGGTCATCTAAACCACAAGTTATGCAGAGTACAAGGCTGAATAGCTGGAAACTCAATGACTATTAAGCATAACTTCAAAACCGATGTGAAACAACTCATGGATCTTTGTGAAAAAAGCAATACGCATTTTGTTGCCTTTTCAAGATCAAGTGTCCTAGGCTCGGCAATCCGGGCCCGGTAGCTTGAAATCTTGGAAAGAACTGGCCTACTTGTATAGTTGCAAAAATCCAAATATCCGAGTCTTGGGGACTTGGGGACTTCGAAGCAAAATCCGCTTGTCAATACCCATGAGACCCGGAAATTGAGTTTTCACAAAAGGAGCAATAAATAAAACCAGATATCGAGAACAGATAAGCTTAAACTTACAAAGATCGGAACAGGCATCGAGTATATCAAGGCCTTAGTGTGCATTACAAAATACTGGTGAAAAACTATCAAAGGTGCACAGGCGCACCGCCTAAAAAATGACTGTTTCAAAAAGTATGTCGACCGACTGACGCTTAAGAAGAGGCATCGGAAACCATATATCACTCGGCGCCCATCTTGGCCTTACCCTTGCCATCATTGGTGGTAGCAGCAACACCCGGATCGGCGGCGCCAGCCCCTGCAGGGGGCGGAACGACTGATGTTGAAGCAGCAGGAGCAGAGCCGGCTTCAGCTTGTTTCTTGGCAGCCTCCGCCCTTATCGCAGCAGCTTCCTCCTTCCACCGGGCCAGCATGTCATAAGGCTCAGGAAGATCCGACTTAATTGCTTTGTCGGCAGAATCATATGCTGGAACAAGTATGTTAACATCCAGTTCATCAGCAATTACGCTGGCCGGGTAACGGACCTCCTTCTGGACGGCCTGGAAATCATTTACTGAAAACTTGGATCCGTCAAGCTTGAACTCTGGGAAGCCGCCCATAAGCTTCGCTAACTCGAGCTTGGGGAGATAAGCTTTCGCAAGCGCAAGCCCCCGGGTCACTCCAACCCGGCAAGATGAGCGCTTCCAGTGCCGAATCCACTCGGAACAGTGGATAGGGCGTCCAACAGCCTCTTCAGGTCAACATGTCCTCTGCCCGGACACCGTAACTCGTCAAGGATCCATCTGGTCCCGGCACATAGCTGCCGGATAGCACTCTTTATGGTTTTCAGCTTGGCAATGTCATCTTCATCCGGCATGGTTTCGTCCGGGCCTGAAGTAAAATGAAGATATAAGTCGGACAACTTTTGCTGTTTGTCAAAAGGATAAAACCGGAGAAGGAAGCATACCAAGCAAAGAACGATAGGTGTCGGATATTTCGACGGAAAGGCTTGTCAGGTCATCTTCGGCTTGGTGAGCCCTTCTTCGGTACTTTTTCATTAATTGCCTGTTCCTCCTGGCTTCAGCCTCGGCTGCTTCACGTAAAGATATCTCCTTTTCAACAAGCTTGGCGGCGTCCGCAAGTTTCTCCTCGTATTGAGTCACGTAAGACTGCATGGATGTTAAGAAAGCATTGGTCAGGTAGAAGAGCACAGTTATCAGTCATTGGTATAATAAAAGTACCGAGCAAGTCATGAATGAACTCCCTCGGAACTTGGGGACTGGACAAAGGTACAAGCAACATTAATCAAACTTACCTCGTGTTTGGTTATCAAAGACCCCAAGATATTTTCCTCGTTAGCCCTTAAGGCGCGCAGGGTCTCTAGCATCTGGGCAAAAGTTAACTCCTCGGAGCGAGTCCCGGAAGAGCCGGCAGCTTGATCATGTGGTAGGGGGGTTCCCCTTGCATTTGGAGTGGAGACCCGGACAGTCTGAGTGTCCGGGTTGGGAGGGCTCATCTTTGTATCTAGAATTTCTATCTCTTCGTCTACTGGTTCCGATAAGGAAAGTGGATTGTTCAGAGGGCCTTGTTCCCGGTTAGTGGCCGCATCACCACCAGTTGCGGCGTCTGCGTCGTCAGTCGGCTTCTCCACCTGGAGGTTATCCGTTTCTGTGTTTTCCGGGTCACTGACGGTGACCTGAGCGCTGAAAGAAAGATGAAAAAAGGCAGTTATTAATGATGACGGCGGCTCGGATGAAAGTTCGCTAGAGGCAAAAAGAAATAGTAAGGCAAAAACTTACCCGGCATTTACGGTGTAATCCGATGGGAGCTCGCCACTTGAAGTAGACGAGGTATTCGCAGGAACCACTAATGGAACCCGGAATTGCCCGGCACGTGGGTGGTTAGGAGAAGGGTGGCGCTGAGGAGAGTTGGAAGAGCGAGATGGAGGAGCACTGCCACGAGGGACCGAGGGGGTGGAAATGCCCGGGTTAAGTGGATCTTCACCTGGGGAGCTCCGAGTTACCCTGCGCTTGGCTGGGAGGGAATCCTTCAAGCATGATGAATTTGATAATTGATGGTTAAGTCGTCGCATGACGTCAAAGGAGTAAGGTTCAGAGGATAATGAGGAAAAAGGAACCTTGGACACTGTCCCCCTGCCTTTCCTCTTGGCCCCGACTGTTGCCTCTGGGTCAGACTCGGTTCTCTCCGGGTCGTCTTCATTGTTTCCACCCTCGTCCTCTAGCCCTGCGAACCGGGTGTGCATTCATTGGAAAAAAGACAGACGAGAGGAAAGTAATGCAAGTAAAAATATGCAGATCCTGAGTGAATACCTTCGCTATCGTCAGTCGCCTCGTCCTCCTCTTCCGGGTCTCTGGAGGGGGGGAGTGGTTCAACTCTCCAGAAAGGGTCATCAGCCTGAGGTAAAAAGATAAGATTAAAGGCTTAGAAGCAGTATCGAGTTGAAATGCGGAAGCAAGCTATGAGCGCCGGGTATTACCGCTGGAGCTGGATTTTCCCGGGTAAACGGAGGTAACCCGGCGATGCCCTTTATCGCCTCCAGCTTCTCCGCCAAGAAGCCCTTCATAGTCTTTATAGTATCACCGGTCGCAAAACTCTTGGTGGAGTAGCGGAGCGCGTCTGTGGTGTGCCCCGAGTACTCGCACATCAATTTGGCGCGAACGGAATTAGGTTGGATTCGGAAATCGACCCAAGTTTTTATTAAATTGAGCCCTAGGAGGCCCTGGGCTGAGAGAATGGCTATCTTGGCTAGCAAAGGAAGGATTGCCTCCCTGTCTGAGTCTGATGCGAAGGCATTGAAAGACTAGGAGAGCTTGAGGGGGGCCTCTGAGTAACCCGGCAGCTTCTTTTCGCTGTCGGGGGAGGTATCGTGGCAGTAAAAGAAGGATAGCTGCCAATGTTTAACGTGGGAGTGCAGGTTGAGGGTTGGCATCAGAGAATTTTTACGGCGTTGGATGGATACCCTGCCGCAAGTGAGAAGCGCTCCGTCGCCGCTTTCGCGGCACGGCTTGCACTGGAATAACTCAATGAAAAGAGTCAGACTCGGCGGCATGCACAAGTACGACTCAGATAGAACAATGAAGTGGGTAATGTTTAACATGGAGTTAGGCCCTATGTCAAACACCCGGAGTCCATAATGATCTAAGACCTCCCTAAAGAAAGGATGACCCGGAGGACGAAATCCCCGGGTCACGTGGTCAACGAAGCAGATTACCTTGTTTTCTTCGGGGGTGGGACGAGTCTCATTACCCGGGACCCTCCAGTGGATGTCTTTTTGAGAAGGGAGGGTTCCTAATTCGGTTAGCTCGTCCAATTTGGCTTTGGTGGTTGTGGAACGCCCCCAGTTGGCAGATATGGTTTGGGTGGTCCTTGTCGGAGCCGGCTGTTTCCCTTGTCGCTTGGGAGCCATGGGGCCAGCCTGCAAAACATAAAGAGAAGAGGCGTGTGAAATAAGACCCGAGAATACTGAGGCATCCGAATATAAAGGTATCAAGAAGGTGCGAAGTCGAGAACTGTCCGGGTATTGAGCACACTTGTGAAATTGTTGGTCACTTACATAGGGAAAGGTATTCGGGGATGACGGATGGTTGCCCATATTTATATCGCAAATGAAATGGCTGGAAAAGGAGGGTTTTTCCGGGTGTTAATGCAATAGGCGGAAAATTGAGGAGGAACGGATCTAGATGGAAATGCTTGCGGATGATTTTTAAGTAAAATTGGTAATCAATGAGGGTTGGAGGATCATTTGTGACTATAGGGCAGATGATTAAAGGAGTTGGCAAGCCTCGAGTCGATCTAGTTTGGTGCAATCGGACAAATGACTTGCGGGTTGACCTAGATCTGATCTTGGGTAAATTGAAAGTTGTGAGGATTGATTGACTGGTTGGGAGGAGCTTACCGGGGAGATTGGAGTCTAATACGATGGCGATGGGCGGCGTGGCTCGAACGAGAGAAACGGAGGAGCAACGATGACACTTGACGGTGGCGTAAGGCGACTCAAGGGCGGGCGCGGTCGCTGGTGAGCTTGCGTTGGTGACCGGTGCGAGCTCCTCACGGTGGTGTCGCGAGGGTGCTGGGAGCAAGGAAGAAGAGGGGAAGTTGTGGCGTGGTGAGAGGCTTAGGGTTGCCCATTAAGTACTATTTATAAGGCAAGGGTGAGCCTATCCTAACGGCCAGTAGCCGGAAACCGCGGGGTAAAGGTTATCAGCGAAGATCTTGCGGGATATGCGTTGAGTATTGAGCGAGGCATTGGGACAGAAGAAGGAAAGGATTTGCCCCGTAATGACGGGACTGATTATCGAGCATGAGATCTTGGCATTTTTGTGGTAGCCTGGACCTGGGAATTTGAACCTAAATATCTGGAGGCCAAATCCGGGTTATCACATGGCCACCATGGAGTGAGGCCTAGCCGAATATCAAAACATCTTAACCCGGTCTTCATCCGCCCGTATGATCTATATCTTTGCAGGGAATAGCAAGCGCTTCAAGGAGATCCATGAAGCCCAGGCTATTCTGGGGACTACTGACAGGGGGATGCTAACCCGGTATGCCAAGCTATGAGGAAATAACCCGGCTCTAAGGATGGCGTGCAGGATTCGGCTAAGAATAAAGAAGCTTGTGGAGACCCAAACTTGTGGGCTTAACGGCCCGGGTTATGGGCCATTGTAAAGGAAAGTTATGGTTAGTGCGCCGTGTTCATGTAGGATCCGGAATATGCCTTGCCGAATAAGTTAGGGGGTACGGGTGCTTTATAAACCGACCCACAGGTATAGTTTTAGGGAGAGAGACCTAAGAACCCTAGCAATATCGTGTGGTATCGAGTATCCAGTGTAAACCCTAATCGAGTTATTGTATCGAGAATAGAGATCCGGCGACTTCGATTGCCGGCTGTCAGATCAAGTTGTACCATGTCTTCTCTTGAGCTAAACCCTCTCCCGAACGCCTGTGTCGACTTGCCCCAAGATCAGTTACCCCTGGTAACATCTGCCGTGATTATCCCACGACAGCCTCCTGCCGGTGCCTTATCATCAAATTATTATTATTACCATTAGCATTAACAGGATTGATTGATTAACATCGAGCCCCCAGAACATAATAGAGTAGTAACAGAAAGTAACGGATAGCAGACTCGAGCAAAACAACCTAAGCATGCTAGTAAGACACTGGCTCAACCAAAGGGGTGATAGGAGTGGAGGTGAGGCAATATCAAGGTTAAGGGATTCATGTGATGGGTTCGTAACAGAATCAACTACTACTAAGGCCAGCAGAAAAGAACAACGGAAAGTATCGGTAATCAATGTTGAAGGGAACACAGTGGTTCATGTGAGTGATAACTTGCCTGCAAAACCCAGTAGCCTGGTACTGAGCTAAATCCTTAGAAGGGGTGTCGTAAGTATCGTCGGTCTTAACGTCGTCGTGTATCCGAGAAGAAGCAAACAAACAATGCAGAAAGATAAACAATCATTAACATGGCATTGTGCACATTCAAGGATGATGCATGACAAATTAATGGTTGCATCAAAATAAACTAGTTAACATGGTAACACAATTTAAATGGACCCATATGCAATTGGATTGCATATGGCAAGAGTCCATGAATTAAATGGAAACAAATGATCTACAATTTAATTATCATGTGGAAGTTGTTAGCATGATGCATGCATGATGATAACAAGAAGTAGACAACATTAGATGCAATTGGAATGACAAATAACAAGTTAAGAATTTAGTTATTAAGTTGGGAAATTTTGGTTACTTAAAGATGTCACACAAACAATTGTTGTTTTCATCAAGTTAAAGTGGTTCAAAACAAATAACAAGGTTTATATTTGAAAAGAACATCAAATTTTAGTTGGATTACATGTTTCAAATATTGAAAATTGGATTAGGATGAATTTATTATGAGTTAAACAATATTAAACAAGTTTTAATTGAATTTAGAACAAGTTTGAATATTATTTGAATTTTATTTATTCAAATCATAAATTCAAATGCACATTTGAAAAGTTCACACTTTGATGGTTTGAAAACATATTTTGCATGTTCAAAAATATTTTATTTTGAGCAAGTTATGATTTTATCAAATTTAAATGAAATAAACAAGGTTTAAATTGTTTAGGCAATTTTAATTATTCAAAACAGGAAACAAAAATTATATTTGAAAAGGTTATTCAAAATGGTATAGAAAACATATTTTATTTGCATTTATTGGATTAATAATGAATTAGTTATTGATTTTAGCAAATTGCATTGGAATTATTTGAATTCAAATTTGAATTGCATTTTGGAATTTCAAAACAGTACACAAATGGAATATTTGGAAAGATCATTTGATTTAGAGCAATAAACATATATAACTTTTATTTTTTTGAGTTATAGATCAAAAGTTATTAAAGGTTTAATTTTTGGGTTTAAATATGTTATTTAGAAGGAATTTGTTTTGAAAACAGAAACGTGAAATCTTTTGTTACAGCACCGTGGTCTAGCCACAGTCACTGTCCCGTGGGCCACTGGCCAACGTGGACCACGCAGCTGCACGCGTGGCCACCAGAGGGGCTTACAGGTGGGCCTTGGTGCGGGGAAAAATCCCCAAAAGAATTTGCGCCGCGGGGGATTCGATCCGTGGCCGCTGCGCTGCAAACAGTGGAATGCTACCACTGCGTTGGCTTGCGAATCCTTGTCAGGTTCAGCTACGTAGCGAGGTTGTCTTTGAGTTTCGCTTAACTGAAGTTTACTGACGAAGGCCAACACTGAACCCTGACAGAACTAGCGTCCGACGATGATCACCGTGGCGACGAGTTCGTGGTGGTGCGGTGGTGCAAATCGTGTGCGAGCGGGGACGTTGTACAACAGAGAGGGAGGAGGAAGCACAGAGGCGTGCTCACCAACGTTGCAGACGTGGCAGAGGTTCGATGGAGCTCCCGCGGCGGCGACGGCGAGGTCGTGGATGGCGGCGCGGCAGCAGGGACTCGTGGGCGCCGTGCAGGTGTCGGGGTGGACGAGAAGGACACGGGGTTTCCATCCCCGTGGTCAATTTGGACGGCGGAGTACGGAGGTGGATGGCGGTGTTCCTCGTCGAGGTTCAGAGGAACAATTTCCGGTGAGGACGGGTCGAAGACGGCGGCCTGTAGCGGTGATTCCGAGTAGCTCGCTCTGGTGTCTAATCGAAAGAGGGGATGATGGCGCGTCGGTTCCAGGTTTTAGGTGGCTAGGTGGGTGGCTGAGGCGGTGGATATCGACGGGGATTCAGAGGCTCGCCGGGGTGGTTCAGAGCAGTGGCGAGTCCGGCCAGCGAGAGGGAAGAAGAACGACGGCGGGCGAGGGGTAGCTAGGGCCTAGGGTTGGTCTAGGGGCTGCGCGCTGCCGCTCTAGGGTTTTTATAGGGGCAATGGCCTCGGATCGGCCGTTGCTGCCTCTCTGCTGCCGCCGTGGCAGCCTGGATGCTGCGCCGTACGGGGAGACGACGGTGGCGGCATCCGCGAAGGGGTATCGGGCTGCGGTGGGCTGCTGCGCGCGCTGTTAGGTGCTTTAGGTGGGCTGGGCCGGGGTAGCTAGGTTAGTTGCTGCGCGCCGTTTCCTTTTTGTTATTTCTGTTTCTTTTTTTTTTGCTGAAACCAAAAATGGAAGAAAAGAAGGCTTTTAGGGTTAGGAAAAATCCTATAAAATTAGTGTGAGTTTATTATGTTAATTTCAAACAGTTAATAAGTTTGGATTTCAAAATTGTTTAAATTTTGTGCTATTTGGAAAATAAACCAAGTTAGATGATTTTTGAGTATTTAAAATGATTATTAAAACCAACACTTTAATAGATTGATCCAAAAGTTTTAATTGGAAACAAGAGTATAAAATGTTTTGGTTATTATTTTTATAATTTCAAATTGGGTTCTCTTTTGAATGTTTTGGTTTGAATTTGAGCAATTTAGGAATTAATAGATTAATATTGAAAACAAGGATTTTAATAGGGGAACCCTATTGATTAAAGTGATTAAATTAGTTGATTGGCTTGTTAAAGTTTATAAGTTCAAAAGTGTTCTGTTTGATGCATTTGATTTGAAATTGAAGGTGATTTAATTAATTGATTGAATTAGTGGTTTGATTAAAACCAACAATTTAATGAGTGATCAACATGGAATAAAATAGAACAATTTGGTTGTTTTCATTTGTTATTTTTATTCCAAAAGTTGTAACAGAAGGAGTATGAAAACAAAGCAGTTGAAATTGTTTGATTTTCATTGTGAAAACAAAGAGTAACAGATGCAAAACAAAATAAACAAATGCAACAAGGGAATAAAAATGATGCCATGATGCAATACTTTAATAAACAAGAAATCAAACATTCTAATTGGTAGGTTTTCATACTTGGGCTGTTACAAAACGCCCCCCCCCCCCCCTTGAAGGAATCGCGCCCCGAGATTCCTACTGAGAAAAGAAAAGATCCGGATACTTCTTGGGAAGATCCTCTTGAGCTGTGATACGTGAAACACATCGTGCACATTGGATAGACGTCAGGGAATTAGCAAACCACCGGAACATTTTCAAAATAGAGGAAGGGATTTTTGTATGGAGGGTGTATAGCTGAATGGAACTTGATTCATTTGGAGAATAGATTATCTGGCTAGAATGGTGGAATAGAGTTATTGACATCAAATCAATACCAAGAATGACATCAATGTCAGAATTGCCAAGCAACATGAGAGAAACAAGGAATATGTGGCCTCCCATTAGAATTTGATTTCTGTGACTCAACTTGGAAGTCAACATTTGAGATTCCGGAGAGTGAACGGTGATTTGATTGCTTAGTGGAACCACATCTAGGTTGTTTGTTGTGGAAAGGATCTTTGACACAAAAGAATGTGATGCTCCGGTATGAAACAACACTTTAGCTGGAATAGAGTTTAGCAGATGAACGGGGAAACTTTGATTAGACGCCGGTAGAAGAATTGAAGTGGAAAACAACAACAAGATTTCAACGGACGAAAAGGTTCTTTAAAAGAACAGGATATTGAAGCAACACCGGGGAAAACGAGATCAAAACTCCTGAGGTACTACGGAAAACCCAAAACACGTGAAATCCTAACTTGAAAGTTTAGATGGGAAGGGAAAAATCAACGTTGCACTTCCTTACCAAAAAAGGGAGGGAGGGTGGGGAAAGAAGAAAAAGAACAGAATTCCTACTCTCACGTTTCATTTTTTCCCTGTATAGCTACAAAATAGTTTCTAGACTCAACTGCGACCAGTAAAACGGGATCCTACAGGCAGACAGGCTCTGATACCATTTGTCGTACCCTGATTTCTAGGGGATACTCATCGGGCCGAACTGGATAGCAGATGCTTGGATTATGGGGCATAACTGCTCCCACGTCCCAGCTTCCTGGTAGGCCTGCGCTTATGCGCGACAACACAAGCCCTGCTATTCCATCGTCGATGTAAACTATCCACTAGAGATCAAAGGCACTACTGTCGACGTACTTCATACCAATCACACATGGTACGTCAACAGCGTTAAACGAATGATAATCACAACATATCTCTAAGACACAAAAGATTGAAATAAGATTGCAAATAGCCCTCATTAGAGCAGAGATAGCAAATACAATCATTCAGAGGACACATGTCCCAACAATACATCAGTACAATACAGCGGAAGCAATCAACATGTCTGAGTACAGACAAGATCCAAATAGGCCTAAGAGGCCGGAAACAAACAGACGGAGCCCATCCACGAAGTCTCGGATCCTGCCCGGGTCCGCTATCTACTCGTCAGCAGTCTCGTCATACTCCACGTAGTTGCCACCATGTAGATCCTCGGAAGCATAGGTCTGCGGGAACCACAGCCCCAAAGGGGTCAGTACATAAACGTACTGGCAAGCAAGACTCACAGTTCACCAAAGTGTAACCCGTCAACACCAAGCACAGATGCTTTGGGTTCAACGGAAGGAAGGGGAAATATAAAAGATGCTGCAACTGGCTGCACTAACCAACTACAGAGACTTCTACCACTTCCGGCTAACAGAAAGGAGATAAGATCGAGGATAGTAACCAACTGAAAGATAACTTCAAACAAACCCACCCTGGATCTCGCCCCTTATCCACAGAAGCAATCCAAGGATAACTCACACAGTTGTATTAAAGGTGAATCAAGTTATTGTGTCATCAACCTATTACTAGTCAAGTTATTAATCATTGGGTGTAACATGTTTGATCATTATGTTTAAGTTGTCCTGAGTACTTGTTAGCCAGTACTTTCACCAAGTAATCCATAACCGCGGAAAACACGGCTTCTCGAGAAGATTATCCCTGCAGGGTTGCACCAATTTGGTCGTACACGCAAGAATAACCCGCCAGATGGGATGCCTCCCACCAAGCGGGGTACTCTACACAACCAACCATTCTTCGCATCAAGCCCAAAGCACCTTGGGCGCACGGCTAATCGAGCCCAGAAGAAAATGGACCCTCATAGCACTCTAAGAACGTGTCCCCCTATATGCCGACTACGAAAGTCCACCCTGGCCTGGGCTCGCAAAAACATGCATGCGGCAAATGGAAAACACGAACTAAATGAGGCGATTTGGACAAGATGCGAATCAGGTCAAGTTGAGGGGGGCGCCCATACTCGCTTCCCACATGCGGTTAGTGCGCTCATCATGGATCAGTAGATAAGACCCTTTTCCTATTAGGGTCGACACTAGCAGGCCTCAAAACCACACAGGGCCTCCTGCCGGTGCCTTATCATCAAATTATTATTATTACCATTAGCATTAACAGGATTGATTGATTAACATCGAGCCCCCAGAACATAATAGAGTAGTAAAAGAAAGTAACGGATAGCAGACTCGAGCAAAACAACCTAAGCATGCTAGTAAGACACTGGCTCAACCAAAGGGGTGATAGGAGTGGAGGTGAGGCAATATCAAGGTTAAGGGATTCATGTGATGGGTTCGTAACAGAATCAACTACTACTAAGGCCAGCAGAAAAGAACAACGGAAAGTATCGGTAATCAATGTTGAAGGGAACACAGTGGTTCATGTGAGTGATAACTTGCCTGCAAAACCCAGTAGCCTGGTACTGAGCTAAATCCTTAGAAGGGGTGTCGTAAGTATCGTCGGTCTTAACGTCGTCGTGTATCCGGGAGAAGCAAACAAACAATGCAGAAAGATAAACAATCATTAACATGGCATTGTGCACATTCAAGGATGATGCATGACAAATTAATGGTTGCATCAAAATAAACTAGTTAACATGGTAACACAATTTAAATGGACCCATATGCAATTGGATTGCATATGGCAAGAGTCCATGAATTAAATGGAAACAAATGATCTACAATTTAATTATCATGTGGAAGTTGTTAGCATGATGCATGCATGATGATAACAAGAAGTAGACAACATTAGATGCAATTGGAATGACAAATAACAAGTTAAGAATTTAGTTATTAAGTTGGGAAATTTTGGTTACTTAAAGATGTCACACAAACAATTGTTGTTTTCATCAAGTTAAAGTGGTTCAAAACAAATAACAAGGTTTATATTTGAAAAGAACATCAAATTTTAGTTGGATTACATGTTTCAAATATTGAAAATTGGATTAGGATGAATTTATTATGAGTTAAACAATATTAAACAAGTTTTAATTGAATTTAGAACAAGTTTGAATATTATTTGAATTTTATTTATTCAAATCATAAATTCAAATGCACATTTGAAAAGTTCACACTTTGATGGTTTGAAAACATATTTTGCATGTTCAAAAATATTTTATTTTGACCAAGTTATGATTTTATCAAATTTAAATGAAATAAACAAGGTTTAAATTGTTTAGGCAATTTTAATTATTCAAAACAGGAAACAAAAATTATATTTGAAAAGGTTATTCAAAATGGTATGGAAAACATATTTTATTTGCATTTATTGGATTAATAATGAATTAGTTATTGATTTTAGCAAATTGCATTGGAATTATTTGAATTCAAATTTGAATTGCATTTTGGAATTTCAAAACAGTACACAAATGGAATATTTGGAAAGATCATTTGATTTAGAGCAATAAATATATATAACTTTTATTTTTTTGAGTTATAGATCAAAAGTTATTAAAGGTTTAATTTTTGGGTTTAAATATGTTATTTAGAAGGAATTTGTTTTGAAAACAGAAACGTGAAATCTTTTGTTACAGCACCGTGGTCTAGCCACAGTCACTGTCCCGTGGGCCACTGGCCAACGTGGACCACGCAGCTGCACGCGTGGCCACCAGAGGGGCTTACAGGTGGGCCTTGGTGCGGGGAAAAATCCCCAAAAGAATTTGCGCCGCGGGGGATTCGATCCGTGGCCGCTGCGCTGCAAACAGTGGAACGCTACCACTGCGTTGGCTTGCGAATCCTTGTCAGGTTCAGCTACGTAGCGAGGTTGTCTTTGAGTTTCGCTTAACTGAAGTTTACTGACGAAAGCCAACACTGAACCCTGACAGAACTAGCGTCCGGCGATGATCACCGTGGCGACGAGTTCGTGGTGGTGCGGTGGTGCAGATCGTGTGCGAGCGGGGACGTTGTACAACAGAGAGGGAGGAGGAAGTACAGAGGCGTGCTCACCGACGTTGCAGACGTGGCAGAGGTTCGATGGAGCTCCCGCGGCGGCGACGGCGAGGTCATGGATGGCGGCGCGGCAGCAGGGACTCGTGGGCGCCGTGCAGGTGTCGGGGTGGACGAGAAGGACACGGGGTTTCCATCCCCGTGGTCAATTTGGACGGCGGAGTACGGAGGTGGATGGCGGTGTTCCTCGTCGAGGTTCAGATGAACAATTTCCGGTGAGGACGGGTCGAAGACGGCGGCGGCGATTCCGAGTAGCTCCGGGGTGGCTCTGGTGTCTAATCGAAAGAGGGGATGATGGCGCGTCGGTTCCAGGTTTTAGGTGGCTAGGTGGGTGGCTGAGGCGGTGGATATCGACGGGGATTCAGAGGCTCGCCGGGGTGGTTCAGAGCAGTGGCGAGTCTAGCCAGCGAGAGGGAAGAAGAACGACGGCGGGCGAGGGGTAGCTAGGGCCTAGGGTTGGTCTAGGGGCTGCGCGCTGCCGCTCTAGGGTTTTTATAGGGGCAATGGCCTCGGATCGGCCGTTGCTGCCTCTCTGCTGCCGCCGTGGCAGCCTGGATGCTGCGCCGTACGGGGAGACGACGGTGGCGGCATCCGCGAAGGGGTATCGGGCTGCGGTGGGCTGCTGCGCGCGCTGTTAGGTGCTTTAGGTGGGCTGGGCCGGGGTAGCTAGGTTAGTTGCTGCGCGCCGTTTCCTTTTTGTTATTTCTGTTTCTTTTTTTTTTTTGCTGAAACCAAAAATGGAAGAAAAGAAGGCTTTTAGGGTTAGGAAAAATCCTATAAAATTAGTGTGAGTTTATTATGTTAATTTCAAACAGTTAATAAGTTTGGATTTCATAATTGTCTAAATTTTGTGCTATTTGGAAAATAAACCAAGTTAGATGATTTTTGAGTATTTAAAATGATTATTAAAACCAACACTTTAATAGATTGATCCAAAAGTTTTAATTGGAAACAAGAGTATAAAATGTTTTGGTTATTATTTTTATAATTTCAAATTGGGTTCTGTTTTGAATGTTTTGGTTTGAATTTGAGCAATTTAGGAATTAATAGATTAATATTGAAAACAAGGATTTTAATAGGGGAACCCTATTGATTAAAGTGATTAAATTAGTTGATTGGCTTGTTAAAGTTTATAAGTTCAAAAGTGTTCTGTTTGATGCATTTGATTTGAAATTGAAGGTGATTTAATTAATTGATTGAATTAGTGGTTTGATTAAAACCAACAATTTAATGAGTGATCAACATGGAATAAAATAGAACAATTTGGTTGTTTTCATTTGTTATTTTTATTCCAAAAGTTGTAACAGAACAAGTATGAAAACAAAGCAGTTGAAATTGTTTGATTTTCATTGTGAAAACAAAGAGTAACAGATGCAAAACAAAAGAAACAAATGCAACAAGGGAATAAACATGATGCCATGATGCAATACTTTAATAAACAAGAAATCAAACATTCTAATTGGTAGGTTTTCATACTTGGGCTGTTACACGCAATAGCAAAACAACAATGAAATTAAGCAAGATCGAACCAACGCGGACACGAGATTTTAACGTTGAAAAGCCTTCCAGCAAGGAAGAGAAAAAACCACGGGCGCCAGCTAGCAATACTTCACTATTTCGGGTGAGGTTACAAACGCGCCGGGATTTACATTGTGTGGATTTTCCCATGCGGCGGCTTACAAAAGGTATGTAAAGGCGGTCCTGACCTAACTAGGTAGGTAACAGTGAATCCAACTCGAACTCGGTAACAACTCGTACCGTACCGGCTTAGGGCCGAAGCGTAGCGGAGGCCGAACTTTCCTTTATCTTCATATGAATTTGGATCACCACAAAATAACACTCCACCTTGAGACAAATTCCCTCTTGTTGCATGAATGAGAACCTTCACATGAAACTCACAAAGAAAACACCTTCGGCGCTAAATAGCCTCTTGGGCTAAGTAGTGATACCAACTAAGCTTGTGCAAAGCTCAAACTTAGCAACATGGACTGGCTTTGTCATCATATCAGCAGGATTATCATGAGTACTAATCTTGCATACCTTCAGCTTACCTTGTGCAACAACATCACGCACATAATGGTACTTGACATCAATGTGCTTTGTTCTCTCATGGAACATATGATCCTTTGTAAGGTAAATAGCACTCTGACTGTCACAAAATAGGTTAATGCAAGTATCTCTCCACAAAGCTCAGCAAACAGACCTTTCAACCAAACTAACTCTTTGCATGCTTCAGCAATAGCCATATACTCAGCCTCAGTAGTAGATTATGCAACAACACCCTGCAAGGTAGCCTTCCAGCTAACAACACATCCACTAACTGTAAACACATAACCTGTGAGGGACCTCCTCTTATCCAAGTCGGTAGCAAAATCTGAATCCACATAGCCTGCGAGTCCCACACCAGTCTTGCCAGACTTCAAGCAAGCTTTGGATGTGCCGCGAAGGTACCTGAAAATCCATTGAACAGCTTTCCAATGTTCTTTACCAGGATTAGCCATGTATCGACTGACGAAACTCATAGCATAAGATAAATCAGGCCGATAACACACCATGGCATACATTAAGGAACCAACAACACTAGCATAGGGAACTCGTGACATGTACTCAATATCTTTGTCAGTAGTAGGACATTGCAATGGTGACAACTTGAAGTGTGAAGCAATTGGAGTACTAACAGACTATGCATCATGCATATTAAAACGATGAAGGACTTTCTTAATATAATTCTCCTGACTAAGAAATAGAAATCTAGATTTTCTGTCTCTTGAAATTTCCATACCTAGAATTTTCTTAGCAGGACCAAGATCCTTCATCTCAAACTCACTACTCAACTGTTTCTTCAATGTAGTGATTTTTTTCATGCTCTTGGCAGCAATTAACATATCATCAACATATAGTACCAGGTATATAGGCGATTCATCAACAAATTTAATGTACACACAACTATCATATTCAGCCCTCTTAAAGCCATGTGACATCATAAAAGAATCAAACCTTTTATACCATTGTCGAGGAGACTGTTTCAAACCATAAAGGGACTTCTTTAGCTTGCACACGAAATCCTCTTTACCAGGCACTAGGAACCCTTTAGGTTGGTCCATGTATATCTCCTCCTCAAGTTCTCCATGCAAAAACACAGTCTTCACATCTAACTGCTCAAGCCCAAGATCATGCATAGCAACAATACTAAAGAAAGTACGAATATAACTATGCTTGACAACAGGGGAGAACATATCATTATAATCCACTCCTGGAATCTGGCTGAAACCTTTTGCTACTAACCTTGCCTTAAACCTTGGAGTCTCACTAGGAGATAAACCCTCCTTTCTCTTGAATATCCACTTACACCGGACGGTCTTATTTTGTTTAGGCAAGCGCACAACATCACATGTGCCATTGTTTTCAAGTGATTGCATCTCCTCGTGCATTGCACCAACCCACTTGTCACGATCAACCGAAGCAATAGCTTCATTGTATGTAGCCGGTTCAGCATCATTCTCCACATGTTCTGCACAACTTAGAGCAAAATAAACAACATCACATTCCTCAATTAAACGAGTACGAGGTCCTTTATTCCTCTTCTCTCTGCGCTCTGCAATAGACAAATTTTCTTGATGCACAATAGGAGATGACGGTGGCACAATATCCTCCCCATCATTTTCAGTTTCCTCCTCATCCAGGTGTTCTAGCTCCACCTGCAAACAAACTCGTGGTTCGTCCTCATCAGAAGAATCTGGCACAATATCAGTCGACAAACTGTCCTCATACATAACAGATTCATTAAACACAACACTCCTGCTAAAGAAAGTCTTTTTGGTTTCCGGGTTCCACAACTTATATCCTTTTACTCCAGAACCATAACCAAGAAATAAGCACTTAACAGCTCTAGGCTCTAACTTTCCATTGTCAACATGAGCATAGGCAGTGCAACCAAAAACTTTCAGTTGTGAATAATCAGCTGACTCACCATACCATACCCCAATAGGAGTTTTCTTGTCAAGAGGGATGGACGGTGACCTGTTGATCAAATAGCAGGCAGTGTTGGCAGCCTCAGCCCAAAAACGCCTATTCATACGGGCGTTGGACAACATGCAACGAGCTTTGGAGATGATCGTCCTATTCATACACTCAGCTACACCATTCTGCTGTGGTGTGTACGGGATAGTGTAATGCCTAACAATTCCTTCATGCACACAATAATCATCAAAAGCATGCGAACAAAATTCGCCACCATTGTCAGTACGAAGCAGCTCCATCTTTCTCTCAGTTTGCTTTTCAATCATAACTTTCCACTCTTTAAAAGCAGCAAAAGTATCATCCTTTGTTTTCGGGAAATAAAGCCAAACTCTTCTAGAGTAATCATCAATGATAGTAAGCATATAACGAGCACCACCATAAGAGGGCTTACATGAAGGCCCCCACAAATCAGCATGTACATAATCCAATGTACCTTTAGTGGTATGAACGTAAGCATTGAACTTAACTCTCTTATGCTTACCAAACACGCATTGTTCATAGAACGGCAACTTACTCAAATTGCAGTTCTTCAGAAGTTCTCTCTTCACCAATTCTGCCATACCATGTTCACTCATGTGTCGAAGTCGCTTATGCCAGAGGTTAGTTGTGCTTGGATCATCATTAGTAATAAAAGCAGCAGTACCTGAAAAAGTGCTACCTCTAAGGATATATAACTTGGCAGAATTCATATCACCAATCATAACAATGAGAGAACCTTTTGATACCTTCAGGCGTTTATCCCCTCCGGCATATTTTTACCCGTCACAAACAAGGGTACTCAACGAGATCAATTTCTCGCCATGGATGGTATGTGCTTCACTCCCGTCATTGTACGTGTCATCCCACCATGGGTCTTGATCTGAACAGATCCAACGCCAACAATGTGACATTTGTTGTCGTTCCCCACACGCACAAAATCTCCAGTCTGCACAGCCTCATAAGAACTGAACCAATCTTTGTTACAACAAATATGAAACGAACAAGCAGTATCAAGAATCCACTCATCATCACGGGTAACACATGCAGCAAAAACAGCTAAGCATTCACCATCCGAACTATTATCACCAGCAACAACAGCAGCCTTACCATGACCATTCCCATTACCGTCAGATTTATTTTTCGGTTGTATGTGTCGTTCCTTTTCTCCTTGTTCTTCACCTTCCAGCAATGCTCAATGGTGTGATTGGTTTTCTTACAGTACCTGCAAAACTTGTCTCGTCATGTGGACTTTGAACGGTCTCTGCTCTTATCTCTGTTGTTGATGTTGTAGTTGTTATCTCGCTGCTCAGGTCTGCCTCGTACCTGGAATGCATCGCCTTTGGAGGACAATACGTTAGAATGCACCATAACTTTCATCTTTTCCCTGGTCTGCAGGGCCTCACAAACTTTCGCGAGGGTTAGTTCATCGCGGCTTAACAGTATGGTATCCCGCAGGTTTGTAAAAGAACTAGGCAGCGAATATAACAACAGAAGAGCTAAATCTTCATCCTCATATTTTACCTCCATCGACACTAGGTCGGACACGGTCTCCTTAAAGATCGACAAGTGATTCATCATAGAACCACCATCTTGAGCGAGAACAACTTCGTCTTAACGTGCATCTTGCTGGTTAGATCCTTTGACATGCAGATCGATTCCAGCTTGAGCCATAACGATGCCGCAGATTTCTCCTGGAGCACCTCTTGCAAAATATCATTAGATAGATGAAGTTGAATCAACGACAAAGCCTTGCAATTTTTGCGCTTCTCCTCAGGAGTCCACTCCCTCGCTTCCTTATTCCCGAAAGCATCCAGCGCCTCGTTAAGATCCGATGATTGCGACAGAACCGCACCCATCTTTACTTTCCACAGAGAAAACCTTGTGTTCTAGTCCAGCAACGGTAGATCAAACTTCATTGATGCCATCGCGAATCCCTAATCTGAAACAGGGCTCTGATACCACTTGTTACACGCAATAGCAAAACAACGATTAAATTAAGCAAGATCGAACCAACGGGGACACGAGATGTTAACGTGGAAAACCCTTCCAACAAGGAAGAGAAAATACCACGGGCGCCAGCCAGCAATACTTCACTAGTTCGGGTGAGGTCACAAACGCGCCGGGATTTACAATGTGTGGCTTTTCCTGTGCGGCGGCTTACAAATGGTATATAAAGGCGGTCTTAACCTAACTAGGTCGGTAACGGTGAATCCAACTCGAACTCGGTAAAAACTCGTACCGTACCGGCTTAGGGCCGAAGCGTAGCGGAGGCCGAATTTTCCTTTATCTTCATATGAATATAAAGGGAATAATAAATGTGGCGGAGAAAAAATTCCAAAACCTGAAGTCTCATGACTGCCCCGTGTTGATGACATAATTGCTTCTGATTGCGTTGAGGGGGATTCTACCAGAAAATGTTCGACTACCCATTGTGAAGTTATGCGCATTCCTCAATGCAATTTCTCAGAAGGTAATCAATCCAGAATGTCTATCAGCGTTACAAACAAATGTGGTCCAATGTCTTGTCAGCTTCGAGTTGGTGTACCCACCATCCTTCTTCAATATTATGACACACCTCCTAGTTCACCTAGTCAAAGAGATTACCATTCTCAGTCCTGTGTTTCTACACAATATGTTCCCCTTTGAGAGGTTCATGGGAGTCTTAAAGAAATATGTTCACAACCGTGCTAGGCCAGAAGGAAGCATCTCCAAGGGTTATGGAACAGAGGAGGTAATTGAGTTTTGTGTTGACTTTCTTAAAGACCTTAAGTCGATTTGTGTTCTCGGATCGCGGCATGAGGGAAGAATAAGTGGAAAAGGCACGCTAGGATGGAAAACAAAGATATTTATGGACGGGCATTCTTTCACTAAAGCACACTACACAGTTCTAAAAATGTCCACCTTGGTGGCTCCTTATATCCAGGAACACAAGAATATTATACGGTCCAAAAACCCGGGGCTGTCTGAATCCTCGATTAATGATGAACACATGGATAGTTTTGGCTCCTGGTTGCAGGCAGAACTCATGAATGGCAACACTGTTGAAGATCAGCTCTACTTGTTGGCCAGGTCACCATCTTCGACTGTACTGATTTTCCGAGATAAAAAGAGCACCAACCAGAACAGTGGTGTCCGTTTCGATGCAACCGGATACAATGGGACAAAGGACACATATTATGGTTACATAGAGGAGATATGGGAACTTGACTATGGACCTAATTTTAGGGTCCCTCTATTTTGGTGCCAATGGGTCAAGATGACAGGAGTAAAGGTAGACCAACAGTACGGAATGACAACAGTGGATCTCAACAATCTTGGGTACAGAAACGAACCATTCGTCCTAGCCAAAGATGTGGCTCAAGTTTTCTATGTGAAAGACATGTCTACCCAATCGAGGAAAAAGGAAAAAAGAAGAATTCTAGTACATCATGCGGTGAGCCGAAACGGCACATAGTTCTTTCAGGGAAAAGAAACATTGTGGGAGTGGAGGACAGGACAGACATATCAGAAGATTATAATAACTTTGAAGAAATTCCGCCCTTTAGAGTGAAAACTGGCCCACGCATCGCGTTAAATAAGGAAGCTGCTCCATGGCTACGACAGAGAAGTAAGCAATGGGGGCAATAGTTGGTGATAACGTATTAAACATTCATGGTTCATGTAATATTGCTAAACTATTTTTTAATAATGTATCAAACATTGCAGATTACACCATTCATAAACTAGTTTTTTTTAGTTTGAATTTTCAAAAATTGTTACTAGTTTAAATAGTTAGAATTATTATTTTGTAAAACAGAAAATGCATTTGAAATGTTTACGCAATTTTAAACACTTTTCATATACAAAGTTTCTCCAAATTCTAAACCATTCATAAAATAGGTTTTTTAAAATGTTTGAAAATTAAAAAATTGTTACTAGTTTAAATAGTTATAATAATTATTTTATAAAACAGAAATTGTATTTGAAATGTTTACGCAATTTTAAACACTTTTCATATTGAAAGTTTCTCCAAATTCTAAACCATTTGAAATGTATTTGAAAACGTATTTTAAATAGTATTTGAAATGTTCGAAAGGAAAAAATTGGCGGCAGAAAAAAAAACTGAAATTTGGGCCTTTTGCCCCGGTTCGTGTTACCAACCGGGGCTAAAGGGGGAGGTGGGCGGGCAAGCGAGGGCCCACCCCCCCCCTTTTGCCCCGGTTGGTAACACGAACCGGGGCAAAAGAAAACCTTTTGCCCCAGTTCGTGTTACCAACTGGGGCTAAAGGCCCCCGCCTATATAACCCTGGGCGGAGCAACCGCCCGGGGCTAAGGCGCAGAAATTTCTAAATCTTCGACGACGAGAACCAGAACGACGCCGTTAGGCTTCCCGATTCTCGCCGCCGGGAATCCTAGCCGCCGCCGCTCCTCTACGCCTCCTCCTGCGCCGCCTGTCCTCTCCTCCCGCGCCGCCCATCCTCTTCTCCGCTCCGCCCGTCCTCTCCTCCTCGCCTCCCCGCGCCACTCGTAAGTCCTCGCGCCGCCCGAGATCACCGCCGGCGGCCTCGCCCAAGCCCAAGCCTTCCTCCTCGCCGCCGTGCCCTCCTCCTCAGGTCAGATCGCCTCCTCGCCGCGCCCTCATCCTCCTCGACTTAGAAAAAATTTAGGTATTGGATTAGTATTAGTGTTAGATTAGTATTAGGTATTGGATTAGTATTAGTGTTAGATTAGTATTAGTGTTAGATTAGTTAGAAAAAACTACTTAGAGGTTTAGAGGAAAAAATTTAGGTATTGGAGACTTAGAAAAAATTTAGTTCTTTGACACTTAGAAAAAATTAGATAGAGGTTTAGAGGAAAAAAATTATGTATTGGAGACTTAGAAAAAATTTAGGTCTTGGACACTTAGAAAAAAAAAGTTAGAAGTTTGGAAGAAAAAATTTAGGTATTGGAGACTGAGAAAAAAAATTCTGGACATCACATCAAGGCCCGATGACCATCTTGTTCCTGTTAAGAGGTACTACAGGCGGTGGTGATCCGGGGAAAGGAACGAATGCGAGGGTTTCTGGATTTCTTTGGAACTAAATAATCACATATGTAATATGGTTCATGAGATCCGGATGAAATTGAACCCTTTGGTGCATATTCGTAATAGTGACATTCCTCAGAAATCCCTTCCGGGGTTATGAAGAATGTCCCCATTATGTATGTGCACAAAAGGGTCTAATTTTTTCCGTATCTCACTATTACATATATGATTTTGTTTAGTTTCAGAGAACCCCAGAAACCCTTCCTTCCCCCGCATCGCCATCACGTGTACTTACCTCGTAACAAGCACAAAATGTCAAGGTCCAACTTCACATCAAACCCGATGACCATATTGTTCCTGTTAAGAGGTACTATAGGCGGTGGTGATCCGGTGAAAGGATGAAGATGAGGGTTTCGGTTGGAACTAAAGAACGTCGCATATTGTTAGTGAGATCAGAACTGAGTTGCACCGTTTGGTACATATAAGTAATGGGCATATTTTTCATAGCCCCGGACGGGGCTATGGAGAATATCCCCATTATGTATGTGCACGTAATAGTCCAACTTTGTTCGGATCTCACAAACACTTACGTATGTGATTTTGTTTAGTTTCAACGAAGTTCAGAAACCCTTGTCTTCATCCTTCTCTGGATCTCCATCACGTATACTACATCGTAACAAGCACAAGATATGAGAAGGGCCAATTTGATCCTTTGTGTTTAACTTTCATATTATTTATTTCATATTTCTCCATTTACTATTTTTTACTAAGTTAGAAACACTAAGGTATTTTACTTAATTACGGAATATTTCCTTAGTCCGGATCTGTTTTTAGTTTATGTCTCTGTTGGACCCGCCGGGTGATGTCCAGGACAGGGCCCCACCGGGCTGGTACTGGGAGGTCCATAGTACCGGGACACGCGGCTTGGTGAGAAATCCGGGTGACGTGGTCGACACGGATATTATTTGGTGGTCATCGCGTGGGCCACGGTCGGTGTGGAGAGAGCCAGTCCCTGAGGAGCTGGTACAATAGCGTATCAGGGAGGAGGACGAGCACGTCCGTCGCTACATGTACTTGGTCGATAGGGAGTATAGCAGCGGTTGGTCGATTATTCGGAGGGTTCCTTACCATGTGAGCTATGACCCTGTGAGGGTTCCTTACCTATGGATGCGTAGCACCCGCGACTCAGCACCCCGCGGTTTAGGAACCGGTCGGAGTTAATTAGTTTGAGAGATGTTTCATGAATATCTATAAGTGATATTGTTACATCGTGATGTATTAGGGTTAAATAAAATGAACCCGAGCTATGTAACTCTTGTTGTGTATTGATACGTTTAAATATTTCATCAATGTTGCTTTTATAATTGAAATGAGGATCTGGAACATATAGTTACTCTTTTTTCTAACTTATTTAGCTATTAGTACCATTAGCTATTATCTATAAGCAACTTTGATGAAATGGATGCTATTAGCTATATTTTTATTAGATTATATGCAATTTTTGCGAACTGATGAAATTGATGCTATTTGCTATTTTTTAGCCGTGGCGAGACGTCCCCGATGCGGTTCACGTGTAACCAGCGGTGAGCGCGGCGTCGTCCCTGTCGAGGAAATCCCTGTACAATGTGGTGGACGTCGACCTGGACGTCCACGTGGATCACGTACAGGTGGATCGCGTGCATCGAATGCACGTGGTGGTGGCGCCATAGTCATCAAGGAGGAGGAACCGACGCCTCCTACTCGTGGACGTGGACGCGGAGCACGGGGGCATCAAGCATTGCAAGGGGGAAAGCGCGGTGCAAATGGGTCAACACGCCGTAAACGGCGCGGCGCTGTCGCTGCGGCGGCGGAGGAGGAGGAGGAGCCTGCGGCGGAGGAGGAGTAGGAGGAGGAGGAGGACAATCTCCGGCTACCGGAGTTCCACGTCCACCTGCTGCACCCACAGGAGAACAGACTTCGTCTACCAGAGAAGATATCAGCGATCCTCCTCGACCGCAAGGGGCCCTATAGTTTCATCCTCCGGTTGGAGGGTTGTGACAACGGCCCCGTGCACGTTGTCCTGCAATGACGTGACGATGACCTCTACCTGCGCTATGGATGGGGGCAGTTCGCGCGCATGCACAACCTAAATGCGTGCTACATGCTCACATTAAGGTACTTCAAGGACGAGGAGGTGGACGTGCTGGAGGTGAAGATCTTCGACAGCAGCTTAGTCCGCCCCCTTTGCTGCCAGGATAGCTCATCTGACAGCAGCTCCACCTCTGAGGCTGACTCCCGCGAGTCTAGCCCGGGCAAGACTTCCTCCGACGTCGAGGGCAAGGGCAAGGCTGCCTTCGATGCGTAGTATATATGTTTCTGTCGATCTATGCTTACTTATGTCGCTCTATATTTATATGTCGTATTATATATGTATGTGTCGTCGAACTATGTTTTATGTCGAACTATGTTTAATTATGTCATTGTGTCGAACAATATTTGTATTCGTGGCAGACTATATGTTTATGTTATTGTTCGTTTTCATCTGTGTTTTTGTGCGCTATTTTTTCTTTTTTCTTACTATAAATGTTTAGTGTAGAGAACAGCAAACAGAAAAGAAAATAGAATTTCTAATCTAGCGCAGAGAACACGAAAACAGCTATAAAAATAAATAAATAAAGAACCTTTTACCCCGGTTGGTGTTACCAACTGGGGTAAAAGGGTGCCGGTCTGCTCGCTCAGCAGAGCCCACGTGGGGCACGCCTTTTACCCCGATTGGTAACCCCACCGGGGCATAAGGGGGGCCTTTAGCCCGGGTTTGGCAATCCCGGTTGGGAAGCGGGGGCATTAGGCCCTTCTCAACCGGGGCTAATGCCCTGTTCTGCACTAGTGGAAATATATATATATATATATATATATATATATATATATATGATTTTATACTTTTTTATGCTAGCTAAATCAGATCAGAAATCTGCAAAATATATATATTTATTAATCGATCAAAGAGTCTCGTTATAGACTATAGTAATTGGCATTAATTAACTATACATTGAAGAGATAGTAGTTTTATGGAATTTTAGAAAAAAAGCCATATGTGTTTACCCAATATGAAGCTATAATTTTGGTTGTGTACCTTAGGTGAATGTACTAGTCTTGTCAAGTGCCATTTGTTGTGTCGTTTTCAGCTCAAGTTTGCTGTGTCATTTTGAGTGGAACCCAACTCTTGTAATCGAGGTTCCGAAACACGTACCCTTCGTGATTTTTTTTCTTGCAGCAAACTTCGCCAAAGTGGTCATCCGAATCCGAGTCGGATTTGGACATCTAGTGTCCGGGTAAGTTTCTAAGTAATATTGGGTAATGTTTATGTGACCCTTCAACTATGGTCGTCTTCAATATTCAGCGCAATATTTTTGACACTAAAGTAAACTTGGAATAAAAGCTGATATTGGTTATCCATTATATCACTCCAATTATAAACTATTCATTCCGCATATGTTTGCATATGGTCTAGTTCCACACAAGAATGTGTGAACTTCATCTCTAACTTCTTAAGAACATACTAATCCCAATTTATTTTGCCGGTCGATCCATACCATTCAAGCTTTATCGACGACCTAGATAGTACGCTAGCTACCTAGAACTTAGCCACTGGATCCCTTCTCCTCCGACTCCGGAGCTGGATCGTTGAGATCAAACGCAAACTTGAACACATGCCTTGGTGGAACTTCTGGGGCGGAGGCGTCGTCTTTTTTCTGCTGCTCCTGCTCAGGCTGCTTGGAGAGCAGAGAGCACTCATTCTTCTTGGTGTCACTGGAGCTGGACTGTTCGACACCCGGTGACTGCGGCTTATCAAACACCTGCAGCCCAGTTTCAGAGGGCGGTGGCTTTGGCCTGTCTTCCTTTCCACGACGATAACTACGATAGACGTGGCAGCGCCGGATGTGGCACTTGAGGCCCTCCTCGGAGCCAAAGAAGATCTCGCAGTAAGAACACCCAAATGGCTTGGATTCACCTGCTTCGCCGACCGTGTGGACAGCGTGCCTCTTGCTTCCCCTCATGGTGACAGAGGTGGCAGGGACGATAATGGCTTTGTATAGCTCAGGCACATATTTCATGCGACCCCGGTACCTGGGACGCGTTTTACCTCTGCCAGCGCCTCCTACCAGGAGGCCTTGTTGGTTCTCAGCGGCCGGCGTGGATGTTGAAGACGATCCATCACCGTTCATTGTGGTGGTGTCTAGCTAGCTTATGTTTTCAAACCGGTGCTACCTTATGTTTCTGAACTGTCGTACCAACAGGTGCACACTATAAATAGAGAGAGTTTTGGATAGGTACAGATTAATTCTCCGGAAAGATAGCTATTGACATTAAATGTTAGCTTATTTAAGCCAATTAAGCTAAAAAAAATAGTCAACATTTAAAACTAGCTACAAATGGAAGGTAGTACCTTTAAAGGGGTTTGGATTTCGTTTTCGGGCTTTTACCAGGCCTTGGAATGGGAAAATTTCGGTCGTTTCAGGAAAATTCCTTCATAACTCGGATGAATAGCAAGAATCAGAATTTGACTCTTGTATTTCAAGGAAATCTTAATCAAACTTAGATTAAAAAAATCACATAAATTCAGAACATTTTTTCACGCACAGATCTAGAAGATCAATACTCTTTTAATATGCAAGAAGTTCAGATACGAGGGCTAGAGAAAAAATAATATCAACCACTACGGATGTTTCAACTTGATAGAAAAATAATTGAACACAAAATACACAACTTCAATTATTCGGAAATGAACATGTAAACCATGTATGACACTTCGTAATTTCACTTGATGATGAATGAATCAAACTATTTCCATTATAATTGATAAAGCCACTATGTTTTATACTCAAACAATGGGTTTAGAAATTTGACATATGACGATATATGGTAAGTACTTACATGTTGACAATATAGTGTAATTTGCATGGATCTTTCTTTGCATGAGAAATATGGAAACAAAATGCATATAAGAGGAGTTTACTACTCCATCGATCTCATATCAAGAGATACAAAAATTCCCGGTGCGCGGAGCCCCAACGAGGAAGGTGTTAGTGCTTTCTCATGGGTCCAATAAAGCTAATCCCTCTTTTCGTGCCGGAAGAAGATAAGAAAAGGTGAACCTTCTCTTGGTTTCTCAACATGTTGCTTCTAAAGGCTGCCCTCTCTCGGCTGGATCTTGGTCAAGCCTATTGCGAGGATCCCATATCCCGTACATCGTCTTTCTCCTACTTTGGCCAACCCTCAATTACCAAGTTCTTATTTTATTTCTCAACTTTCATTCAGATTGGAAAGGAATGGCATATTCCTATCATCAAAGCCAGGGACATATTCCTAAGAGAAAAGGGAATAAATTAAGTAATGTCAAAAATAAGATTTATTCTATAATTTAGCAGTTGTCTCTCCTTTATTAGCTAGTGTAAAAATAGTATACCGACAACTAAGTTGATTACCAATACAAACTAGGATTTTAGTTAGCCTACTACATCAGCGTCCTTGTGGACATACATTAATTTGTTCTAATGGTTTTCACTAAATATCACATCTTGGCTTTGACGCCTATTTTACATAAGATATCTTGTTATTTTATATATTGTGGAATATATTGCCGAATTGTGTACCCGAATCCGAGTCATACATTAACATATTCTTTTAAAATCTGGGTGAAATTTGGATCGTGAGGTGTGACAAGCCAACTGTGGAAAATTCTATATCAGCCACAAGTCTTGTGGGAAGTTGTACCATGTTGGGCTTCCGAATCCGATTCGGATTTCTCGACATATCTACTAGCTTTATAACCATTATTTGGAAATAGTTAAATAGACATATATAAAACGACCTGATATTATTGAACTAACATAATGTATTTATTTACTTGGTAAAAAGTATAATATATCTGTCTTTGAGGGAATACATTCAGTCTCATTCAAGCTTATCTTACTTATCTACACATTTGATCCAATTATACATATTTTCCGCCCAACAAGAGACATTGTTTCCTCAACTAACACTAGATTCAAAATGCATGATCTAGCTAATTTCAGGAGAATGTGATTTTTTTTTTGATTCCCTAATATATTGGTTGATCCTAGTCCCTTTCTTTTAATATATATTTCATTCTTAAAATCCTGGAGAAGGTTGTGAGACTCAAACAGTTCCCAATTGATGTCGAAATATCTATCATACATTTTTAAGCAACATCATTCACTTGACGAGTGGAGAGGTAAGTATGGTGTGAAGCACAGTACAAATGTTCACATGAATACGAAAGCCGAAAACAATCTATGTCTTTATGTATCAAAATAGTCATGGTTTCTATACAAACTATGGGTTCGAGCGTCTGACATATCACCACATATGCCAAGTGTCACACATATAAACCATTTGGCATGAGTTTGCATGCATGTATTTTCCATAACATGAAAAATATAGAGGTACAAATATATGGAATTCGAGTTTATGTTAGAGAAGAAAATATTTGGAAAATATCACGCAATTATTGACCGTGTAAGCATCCATGTATCAAACATTAGTATGGTTGATCCTTTTAATATTCGATTATCTATTTTGTTGCAACGATTTATCTATTTATTTACTTAATTCATGCGATTCTAAGAAACCAGGTATGCAAATAGAGCTAGCTATATCTTAATGCATCAATAAATATCTTGTATGGAACATCACTATATATAAGGATTCCTTCATTTTCAACCAAAAAAAGAGTTGATCTAGTTAATGATGAGAACGATATACGCGGATATTAGAGAACCCGATTAGTTTTAAAAAAATTCCAAACTCCAGAATAAATACCTTCTTTCATGTTTCATGATGTAAAATTGCTTGACTTTGGAGACATGGTTGTTTACACATGATCGGCTTTGCGCCAACTATTTTTTTAAATATCATGAATCTGGCCCAAATAATTGAAGAAAAAACACATGAATAGACAGAATAATCCTTGAAGGATTAGTTTTAGATACATCATGCAAACAAATATGCATCCACAAAGCTTAACTGCTGTCTTCATTTGTTTATTGACCGATCTATCGAGCTAATTACATAACACAAAGCAAAGCTGGGCATACAAATTCAAAGAGAGAGAAACACATAAAAACATAGAGCAAGCTAACCAACAAACATGAGCATAGGTAATCACATGTCCAACAACCGAAGCCTAGGCAGCTAGCTAGCTCTGCTCCATCGATCGACCCCTTACATGCATGTTGCATCCTACTGCTCCTGTTCCCCCTCCGCTACCTCCAGGGCCGGTTTGTTGAGATCCGGGAGTTTCGGGTCTGAGTAATCTTTGAACCCGCCATAGAGAATCCGAGTCCGGTGAAGGCATAACATAGAGAGTGATGGAATCTTGGGCAGCCAAGACCCATGCCACACTAAAACACACATGGTATGGCATAACCTAGGATTGGGTGGGATTCAGGCGCCCCGGAGCTCCTCTCCGAAGAAACCCTAGGCCCGGTGGAGGAAAAGACAGAACTACTGTTCTCGCCCCTCTACGTGAGCCAGAAGGGGGTAGAAAAGTGTAACTAATTGCTTGGTTTTGTTAGGTTATTCCCAAGGAACACCCAAGACAATGGTAGGGCCCACCTCTTGGCAAGTTTCCCCCCGCTCCATCAGATCGGGAGTTTCGAGCTCTGAGTAGTCCTGGAACCCGCTAGAGAAAATTTGACGCCGGTGAAGCCATAACAAAGAGAGTGAGGGAATCTTGGGAATCCAGTACCCATGACGCACTCTAACACACATGGTATGGCATAACCTAGGCTTGGGAATGATTCAGACGCTCGGGAGCCCCTCTACAAAGAAACCCTAGGTCCGCTGGAGAAAAAGATGGAACTTCAGTTCTCGCCCCTCTACGTGAGCCGGAAGGGGGTAGCAAAGTGGAACTAATTGCTTTTTTGTGTTAGGGTAGACCCAAGTAACACCCAAGAACTTGATAGGGCTCACCTCTTGGCAAGATCCCCCCCCCCCCTGGTTCGTCAGATATGGGAGTTTCGGGCTGTGAGTAGTCCTGGAATCCGCAAGAGAGAATCCGACGCCGGTGAAGCCATAACACATAGAGTGAGGGAATATAAGACCCATTCCACACTATAACACACATGGTATGGCATAACCTAGGCTTGGGTGGGATTCACATGCTCTGGAGGCCCTCTCCGGAGAAACCCTAGGCCCGTTGGAGAAAAAGACGGAATTATCGTTCTCGCCCCTCTACCTGAGCCGGAAGGGGGTACCAAAGTGGAAATAATTGCTTGGTTGTGTTAGTTTAGTCCCAAGGAACACCCAAGACAATGGTAGGGCTCACCTCTTAGCAAGATTCCCCCCGATCAGTCAGATCCGAGAGTTTCGGGCTATAAGTAGCCCTCGAACCCGCCAGAGAGAATCCGACGCTGGTGAAGCCATAACACAGAGAGTGAGGGAATCTAGGGCATACAAGACACATGCCACACTATAACACACATGATATGGCCTAACCTAGGATTGGGTGGGATTCATACGCTCCGGAACCCCTCTCTGGAGAAACCCTAGGCCTGCTGGAGAAAATGAAAGAACTGGCGTTCTCGCCAAATTACGTGAGCCGGAAGGGGGTAGAAAAGTGGATATAATTTATTGGTTTTGTTAGTTTAGGTCCAGGGAACACCCAAGACAATGGTAGGGCCCACCTCTTGGCAAGATTCCCCCTGTCCTGTCAGATCCGGGAGTTTCGGGCTTTGAAAAGTAATGGAACCCGCCATAGAGAATTCGACGCCGGTGAATCCATAACATAGAGAGTGAGGGGATCTTGGGAATCCAAGACCCATCCCACACTATAACACACATGGTATGGCATAACCTAGGATTGGGTGGGATTCAGACGCTCCGGAGCCCCTCTCCGGAGAAACCCTAGGCCCGCTCGAGAAAAAGACAGAACTGCCGTTCTAAGACACCTATATACGTGAGTTGGAAATGTTAGAAAAGTGGATGTAGTTTCTTTGGATTTATTATAAATTGATATATAACATTATAATTTATTATTAGAAAAATGAAAAAGCAAAATCTGAAGACAAAAAATTCTTTACAGTGTGTTTGCACACGGGAAAGACCCATATATCCCATGTGCAGACACACGGTAAAGGCTAACGGTGGCCCTAGTGGGTGGCATGGACACGTTGGTCCTTTACCGTGTGCGAACACACGGTAAAGTATATATCTTCGCCGTGTGCTGGCACACGTTAAAGACCCGCCGTGACGCCTCGGTTTCAGTCTACTTAAATTGGACATGTGTTCGTAGTATTTTCCGTGTGTCCTTCTTTACCGTGTGTTTTATCATTTCTTGGCGGTGTGCCATTCTTTACCGTGTGTTTTTTCTAGTTCTAAGCCGTGCGTCCCTCGTTACCGTGTGCCGGCACACGGGAAAGATTTATTTCCGTGCACCCCGATATTTGGCACACGGTAAAGGTGTGCTCTCCCGTAGTGCCTCCGGGGCCGGTTCGTTGAGATCAAAGTCAAACACGACAGGCCTGCGAGCATCGGCGGCGGCAGCGGCCTCAGCGAGCTCCTGCTTGGCGAACAAGGAGCAGCCTCTCATCCCGCCTTGGCTGGCGCGGTGGCCCCCAAGCCCTTGCCTTGTGTCGAACGCCACCCTGCACTGGTCACACACGTACATGTAGCGTTGCCCGTCCAGCGCGAGCTCCCCCGCCGGATAAGGCTGCGGCGGCTCCATGCCGCGCCATCCGCGTTCGGACTAGCTGGGCATGTGGCCGTGGACTGCCTTCTGTGTATCGAAGCCTTTGTTTGGCAGTAGCGACAGAGGGAACGACCAAGTCAAGCTCGTGTAGGGACTTCAGTGACCAGGGGTGCCTGCTAGGATCGTCGCCTCCACCAGAGCTTCCGAAGAGGTAGTACTGGACGTGGTAGCCAGCGCCAGACATGGCGTACACCTGCGAAGTCGATCCGGCCAGCATCTTTCCTGTGGCTGCGGTTTCTTCCTCGGTTTGGACGACAGTGCAACACAACTCTCCTAAGTGATGATCATATATAGTGGCTTAGTGAGTGAGGTCGAGTTTGTACTTCATGTGGGGAAGGTAGCCAAAGACAATCAATCTAGTGTGGCTTCATGATGTCATGTAGTATGGGTGGGGATTGATGTCGTGTACTATAACTCTATTATTAATAGACGCATATCTTGTTCTAATACGGTTCAATCTATACATCTCACACAAATATATGTATTCCATTTATATCTAGCTTTATGTGTTTTTGTATGCTAGCTAGGTCAGATCTGCAATCTGCAAAATATATGTCAAGTAATCGATTAAATAGTCTCTCTATGGACTATAGTAGTTGGCATTAATTAACTACTATCTAATAGAGTAATAGTTTTATTTTTCAGAATACTAGAAAAACTCATATGTTTTTACCCAATATGATGCTAAAATTTAAGTTCGGTACCTTAGATACGGTGTGCGTCCTTGTCAAGTGACATTTGTTGTGTCATTTTCCGTCGAATCTTGATATGTCATTTTGAACAAACCCAACCCTTGGATTCGAGGTTCCGACACATGTATGCTTTGTGCACGTAATTTTTCCTTGCGAGAAACTTCGTCAAAGCGGACATCCGAATCCGATTCGGAATTGGAAAGCTAGTGTTCGAGTAAGTTTCTATGTAATATTGGGAAACGTTTATTTGACCGTGCAACTATGATGGTCATCAATATTCATCTTGATATTTTTTTCACCAAAGTAAATTTGGTGTAAAAACTGACATTGGTGCTCCACATTCCAATTAACAATACTCCCTGGGACCTATGTGTATGCATATGGTCCAGTTCGAGGAGAATATGGATTTCATCTCCAATTTCTTGATAAAATACTAATCCCATTTTATGTTGCTGGTAGATCCATACGGTGCTATTTAAAGGTACAACAACACTATATGAAAACCAGATCAAGACCAAACATTATTTCCGCACACCATGCAAGCTCGATCGACGACCTAGATAGTACACCCCGTACCTAGTACCTAGCTACGGGATCCCATTCTACTCCTCCTCCGGCACCGGATCGTTGAGATCAAACACAAACTTGACGATAAACCTCGCTGGAGATTCTGGGGTGGCGGCCTTATCGGTCTGCTGCTGCTGCTCCTCCTGCTCGGGCTGCTTGGAGAGCAGAGAGCAGTTATTCGCACTACGGAGAACTTTTATACGCCGACGACATTTCTATACGCCGACAGCCAAATATTGGGCCGTCGGCATATACCCGGTATGCAAGCGCATAATAAAAAAAATTGGGATACGCCGATGGCAACCCCGTCGGATTTTTTTTTGCTACGCCGACGGCGACCGTCGGCGCATCCTAATATATTTTTACTCACTCACCATTTTGAGCATAACTTTTCCATTCGAACTCGGATTTCGAAGTTCTTTAGCTCGTTTCGAAAAGGAGAAACATATCTACATCATCATTCATATTATTCAAGCTATATTATTCAAAAAAATCATGAGCAAGAACGGAACAAACAAGAAAGGGTTAATGGTTACCGGGTGTAGACCAATAAGCTGGATTTTTCTCCAGCGGGGCTCGAGGTTGAATATTGAGAAAATCTTTGTGTATCTATGATAAAATAGGTATTTCTATACCTAAAAATGATTTTTTTCCAAAAATCATGAGCAAACTCTGAGGTACCTGTAGATCAAATTTGACCAGTTTCCAGCGAAATCGGCAGAAACTTGTGTTTTTCAAAACAGGTAGATGGAAATCTTTTCATATGAAACAAATTGGTTATTTGTGCATATAAGTATTTTAAAAAATTATAGCTCTCAAGTTTTGCAACATATTTATGGTAGTTCCTTCACACAAAAAAACATTTTTTACACTCGGAAAATAGAAAATGGTTTTTATTCAATGAAAAGGAAAACTTCCTCCGTCAGCATTTTCCGTGCTTCCAAGATTCATGTTTTTGTGGAATATGGGCACATTTGAAGAAACTATGCCATGGATTTGACCATAACACACGTCATTTGGCCCGAAAACCTGGAATGTTCGGAGGAGATAGCTTATTTTTGTAAACACATTTTGAACACAACTGTCATATTCCAAGCTTATTATGTTTTCTGTATACTAGGACATATATAATGACACCACGCGAAGGTCTTGCATCATTTTTGGTTGTTTTGAATTTTTTGGAATTTTCTAAGCCGGTTTGAGGAAAAAGTCAAGACGACGGGCATGACCGTTCATAGCTAGGGGTTGAATATTGAGAAACCCACGGTGTATATATGATGAAATTGGTAGTTGTGTACCTAAAAATGATTTTTTTCCAAAAATCATGAGCAAACTGTGAGGTACGTGTAGTTCGAATTTAACCAGTTTCCAGCGAAATCGGCAGAAACTTGTGTTTTTCAAAATAGGTGGATTGAAACATTTTCATAGGAAACAAATTGGTTATTTGTGCATATAAGATGGTCTAGTATTTTCAAAAATTGTATCTCTCAAGTTTTGCAACAAGTTTGTGTTTGGTCCTTCACAAAAAAAACCTTTTTTTACTCGGAAAATGGATAATAGATTTTTTTAACAATGAAAAGGATAAAAAATCTTATACATGATTGAAAATATTATACGGATTTCATATTTGAATTTATTCTCATTTTTCTAATCGATGCAGACATATTATTTGTCAAATTTGGATTTGCGCATTTATAGATATAAATTATTCAATATTAAATACAAAAGGCAAAAATGTTAATTATTATTTAGATTCAAGATTGTTTGAATTCAAATTTATTATTAGTTGTTATCTTTTATTTAAATAATTTTTTGAATTTACAAAATAAAAGAGTGTAACATGATGGTGCAAGGGTTAACAAGATTGTTTGGATAATATTGTCAACAACACATCCGTTGTTTCTAGTTAGCTCATAGGGAAGGAACTACGAAGTGTGACTATAGTGTGATTAAGTGGTTAAAAATTGAAATAAAAAATGCAGAAAAAATTAAAAAAATTGAAAAAAATTGGAAAAATAAATATTTTTTTTTGCCTTCCTGTACGCCAACGGCTTCCCTGTTGGCGTACCCCAGTTTACGCTGACGGGATGCATACGCCGACAGCCGTTAGGCTACGCCGACGTACCCCAAAAGGCCGACGAGGCATACGCCGACAGTAATTGGGTCGTGGGCGTCTCGTGGGCTTTCCGTAGTGTCTTCTTGGCATCACTGAAGGATGACTGCTCGATATCGGGTGACTGAGGCTTATCAAACACTTGCAGCACTTTGTCAGAAGTTGGTTGTGGCCCTTCTTGGAAGCGAAGGATGTGGAACTGAAGGTCCCTGTCGGAGATGAAAAAGCTCTTGCAGGACGAGCACCGGAATGGCTCCGAGGAGGTACTGGACGTGGCGGAGATGAAAAAGCTCAATGCAATTTCTCAGAAGGTAATCAATCCAGAATGTCCATCAGCGTTACAAACAGATGTGGTCCAATGTCTTGTCAGCTTCGAGTTGGTGTACCCACCATCCTTCTTCAATATTATGACACACCTCCTAGTTCACCTAGTCAAAGACATTACCATTCTCAGTCATGTGTTTCTACACAATATGTTCCCCTTTGAGAGGTTCATGGGGTCTTAAAGAAATATGGTCACAACCGTGCTAGGCCAGAAGGAAGCATCTCCAAGGGTTATGGAACAGAGGAGGTAATTGAGTTTTGTGTTGACTTTCTTAAAGACCTTAAGTCGATTTGTGTTCTCGAATCGCGGCATGAGGGAAGAATGAGTGGAAAAGGCACGCCAGGATGAAAAGCAAAGATATTTATGGACGTGCATTCTTTCACTAAAGCACACTACGCAGTTCTAAAAATGTCCACCTTGGTGGCTCCTTATATCCAGGAACACAAGAATATTATACGGTCCAAAAACCCGGGGCTGTCTGAATCCTCGATTAATGATGAGCACATGGATAGTTTTGGCGCCTGGTTACAGGCAGAACTCATGAATGACAACATTGTTGAAGATCAGCTCTACTTGTTGGCCAGGTCACCATCTTCGACTGTACTGATTTTCCAAGATAAAAAGAGCACCAACCAGAATAGTGGTGTCCGTTTCGATGCAACCGGATACAATGGGACAAAGGACACATATTATGGTTACATAGAGGAGATATGGGAACTTGACTATGGACCTAATTTTAAGGTCCCTCTATTTCGGTGCCAATGGGTCAAGATGACAGGAGTAAAGGTAGACCAACAGTACGGAATGACAACAGTGGATCTCAACAATCTTGGGTACAATAACGAACCATTCGTCCTAGCCAAAGATGTGGCTCAAGTTTTCTATGTGAAAGACATGTCTACCCAATCGAGGAAAAAGGAAAAAAGAAGAATTCTAGTACATCATGCGGTGAGCCGAAACGGCACATAGTTCTTTCAGCGAAAAGAAACATTGTGGGCGTGGAGGACAGGACAGACATATCAGAAGATTATAATAACTTTGAAGAAATTTCGCCCTTTAGAGTGAAAACTGGCCCACGCATCGCGTTAAATAAGGAAGCTGCTCCATGGCTACGACAGAGAAGTAAACAATGGGGGCAATAGTTGGTGATAACGTATTAAACCTTCATGGTTCATGTAATATTGCTAAACTATTTTTTAATAATGTATCAAACATTGCAGATTACACCATTCATAAACTAGTTTTTTTAGTTTGAATTTTCAAAAATTGTTACTAGTTTAAATAGTTAGAATTATTATTTTGTAAAATAGAAAATGTGTTTGAAATGTTTACGCAATTTTAAACACTTTTCATATACGAAGTTTCTCCAAATTCTAAACCATTCATAATATAGGTTTTTTAAAATGTTTGAAAATTAAAAAAATTGTTACTAGTTTAAATAGTTATAATAATTATTTTATAAAACAGAAAATGTATTTGAAATGTTTACGCAATTTTAAACACTTTTCATATTGAAAGTTTCTCCAAATTCTAAACCATTTGAAATGTATTTGAAAACGTATTTTAAATAGTATTTGAAATGTTCGGAAGGAAAAAATTGGCGGCAGAAAAAAAAACTGAAATTTTGGGCCTTTTGCCCCGGTTCGTGTTACCAACCGGGGCAAAAGGGGGGAGGTGGGCGGGCAAGCGAGGGCCCACCTCCCCCCCCTTTTGCCCCGGTTGGTAACACGAACCGGGGCAAAAGAAAACCTTTTGCCCCAGTTCGTGTTACCAACTGGGGCTAAAGGCCCCCGCCTATATAACCCCGCGCGGAGCAACCGCCTGGGGCTAAGGCGCAGAAATTTCTAAGTCTTCGACGACGAGAACCAGAACGACGCCGTTAGGCTCCCCGATTCTCGCCGCCGGGAATCCTAGCCGCCGCCGCTCCTCTACGCCTCCTCCTGCGCTGCCTGTCCTCTCCTCCCGCGCCGCCCATCCTCTTCTCCACTCCGCCCGTCCTCTCCTCCTCGCCTCCCCGCGCCACCCGTAAGTCCTCGCGCCGCCCGAGATCACCGCCGGCGGCCTCGCCCAAGCCCAAGCCTTCCTCCTCGCCGCCGTGCCCTCCTCCTCAGGTCAGATCGCCTCCTCGCCGCGCCCTCATCCTCCTCAACTTAGAAAAAATTTAGGTATTTGATTAGTATTAGTGTTAGATTAGTATTAGGTATTGGATTAGTATTAGTGTTAGATTAGTATTAGTGTTAGATTAGTATTAGTGTTAGATTAGTAGTAGGTATTAGGTATTGGAGACTTAGAAAAAATTTAGGTATTGGAAACTTAGAAAAAATTTAGGTCTTCGAGACTTAGAAAAAACTACTTAGAGGTTTAGAGGAAAAAATTTAGGTATTGGAGACTTAGAAAAAATTTAGTTCTTTGACACTTAGAAAAAATTAGATAGAGGTTTAGAGGAAAAAATTTATGTATTGGAGACTTAGAAAAAATTTAGGTCTTGGACACTTAGAAAAAATAAGTTAGAAGTTTAGAAGAAAAAATTTAGGTATTGGAGAGTGAGAAAAAAAAATTCTGGACTTCACATCAAGGCCCGATGACCATCTTGTTCCTGTTAAGAGGTACTACAGGCGGTGGTGATCCGGCGAAAGGAACGAATGCGAGGGTTTCTGGATTTCTTTGGAACTAAATAATATCACATATGTAATCTGGTTCATGAGATCCGGATGAAATTGAACCCTTTGGTGCATATTCGTAATGGTGACATTCCTCAGAAATCCCTTCCGGGGTTATGAAGAATGTCCCCATTATGTATGTGCACAAAAGGGTCTAATTTTTTTCGTATCTCACTATTACATATATGATTTTGTTTAGTTTCAGAGAACCACAGAAACCCTTCCTTCCCCCGCATCGCCATCACATGTACTTACCTCTTAACAAGCACAAAATGTCAAGGTCCAAATTCACATCAAGCCCGATGACCATATTGTTCCTGTTAAGAGGTACTATAGGCGGTGGTGATCCGGTGAAAGGATGAAGATGAGGGTTTCGGTTGGAACTAAAGAACGTCGCATATTGTTAGTGAGATCAGAACTGAGTTGCACCGTTTGGTACATATACGTAATGGGCATATTTTTCATAGCCCCGGATGGGGCTATGGAGAATATCCCCATTATGTATGTGCACGTAATGGTCCAACTTTGTTCGGATCTCACAAACACTTACGTATGTGATTTTGTTTAGTTTCAACGAAGTTCAGAAACCCTTGTCTTCATCCTTCTCTGGATCACCATCACGTATACTACATCGTAACAAGCACAAGATATGAGAAGGGCCAATTTGATCCTTTGTGTTTAACTTTCATATTATTTATTTCATATTTCTCCATTTACTATTTTTTACTAAGTTAGAAACACTAAGGTATTTTACTTAATTACGGAATATTTACTTAGTCTGGATCTGTTTTTAGTTTATGTCTCTGTTGGACCCGCCGGGTGATGTCCGGGACAGGGCCCCACCGGGCTGGCACTGGGAGGTCCATAGTACCAGGACACGCGGCTTGGTGAGAAATCCGGGTGACGTGGTCGACACGGATATTCTTTGGTGGCCATCGCGTGGGCCACGGTCGGTGCGGAGAGAGCCGGTCCCTGAGGAGGTGGTACAATAGCGTATCAGGGAGGAGGACGAGCACGTCCGTCTCTACATGTACTTGGTCGATAGGGAGTATAGCAGCGGTTGGTCGATTATTCGGAGGGTTCCTTACCATGTGAGCTATGACCCTGTGAGGGTTCCTTACCTATGGATGCGTAGCACCCGCGACTCAGCACCCCGCGGTTTAGGACCCGGTCGGAGTTAATTAGTTTGAGAGATGTTTCATGAACATCTATAAGTGATATTGTTACATCGTGATGTATTAGGGTTAAATAATATGAACCCGAGCTATGTAACTCTTGTTCTGCATTGATACGTTTAAATATTTAATCAATGTTGCTTTTATAATTGAAATGAGGATCTGGAACATATAGTTACTCTTTTTTCTAACTTGTTTAGCTATTAGTACCATTAGCTATTATCTATAAGCAACTTTGATGAAATGGATGCTATTAGCTATATTTTTATTAGATTATATGCAATTTTTGCGAACTGATGAAATTGATGCTATTTGCTATTTTTTAGCCGTGGCGAGACGTCCCCGATGCGGTTCGCGTGTAACCAGCGGTGAGCGCGGCGTCGTCCCCGTCGAGGAAATCCCTGTACAACGTGGTGGACGTCGACCTGGACGTCCACGTGGATCACGTACAAGTGGATCGCGTGCATCGAATGCACGTGGTGGTGGCGCCATAGTCATCAAGGAGGAGGAACCGACGCCTCCTACTCGTGGACGTGGACGCGGAGCACGGGGGCATCAAGCGTTGCAAGGGGGGAAAGTGCGGTGCAAATGGGTCAACACGCCGTAAACGGCGCGGCGCTGTCGCTGCGGCGGAGGGGGAGGAGGAGGCGGCTGCGGCGGCGGAGGAGGAGGAGGAGGACAATCTCCGGCTACCGGAGTTCCACGTCCACCTGCTGCACCCACAGGAGAACAGACTCCGTCTACCAGAGAAGATATCAGCGATCCTCCTCGACCGCAAGGGGCCCTATAGTTTCATCCTCCGGTTGGAGGGTTGTGACAACGGCCCCGTGCACGTTGTCCTGCAATGACGTGACGATGACCTCTACCTGCGCTATCGATGGGGGCAGTTCGCGCGCATGCACAACCTAAATGCGTGCTACATGCTCACATTAAGGTACTTCAAGGACGAGGAGGTGGACGTGCTGGAGGTGAAGATCTTCGACAGCAGCTTAGTCCGCCCCCTTTGCTGCCAGGATAGCTCGTCTGACAGCAGCTCCACCTCTGAGGCTGACTCCCGCGAGTCTAGCCCGGGCAAGGCTGCCTCCGACGCCGAGGGCAAGGGCAAGGCTGCCTTCGATGCGTAGTATATATGTTTATGTCGATCAATGCTTACTTTGTCCCTCTATATTTATATGTCGTACTATATATGTCTGTGTCGTCGAACTATGTTTTATGTCGAACTATGTTTAATTATGTCATTGTGTCGAACAATATTTGTATTCGTGGCAGACTATATGTTTATGTTATTGTTCGTTTTCATCTGTGTTTTTGTGCGCTATTTTTTCTTTTTTCTTACTATAAATGTTTAGTGTAGAGAACAGCAAACAGAAAAGAAAATAGAATTTCTAATCTAGCGCAGAGAACACGAAAACAGCTATAAAAATAATAAAATAAATAAAGAACCTTTTGCCCCGGTTGGTGTTACCAACCGGGGTAAAAGGGTGCCGGTCTGCTCGCTCAGCAGAGCCCACGTGGGGCACGCCTTTTACCCCGATTGGTATCCCCACCGGGGCATAATGGGGGCCTTTAGCCCGGGTTTGGCAATCCCGGTTGGGAAGCGGGGGCATTAGGCCCTTCTCAACCGGGGCTAATGCCCTGTTCTGCACTAGTGGAAAATATATATATATATATATATATATATATATATATATATATATATGATTTTATACTTTTTTATGCTAGCTAAATAAGATCAGCAATCTGCAAAATATATATATTTATTAATCGATCAAAGAGTATCGTTATAGACTATAGTAATTGGCATTAATTAACTATACATTGAAGAGATAGTAGTTTTATGGAATTTTAGAAAAAAAGCCATATGTGTTTACCCAATATGAAGCTAAAATTTCGGTTGTGTACCTTAGGTGAATGTACTAGTCTTGTCAAGTGCCATTTGTTGTGTCGTTTTCCGCTGAAGTTTGCTGTGTCATTTTGAGTGGAACCCAACTCTTGGAATCGAGGTTCCGAAACACGTACCCTTCGTGATTTTTTTCTTGCAGCAAACTTCGCCAAAGTGGTCATCCGAATCCGAGTCGGATTTGGACATCTAGTGTCCGGGTAAGTTTCTAAGTAATATTGGGTAATGTTTATGTGACCCTTCAACTATGGTGGTCTTCAATATTCAGCGCAATATTTTTGACACTAAAGTAAACTTGGAATAAAAGCTGATATTGGTTCTCCATTATATCACTCCAATTATAAACTATTTATTCCGCATATGTTTGCATATGGTCTAGTTCCACACAAGAATGTGTGAACTTCATCTCTAACTTCTTAAGAACATACTAATCCCAATTTATTTTGCCGGTCGATCCATACCATTCAAGCTTTATCGACGATCTAGATAGTACGCTAGCTACCTAGAACTTAGCCACTGGATCCCTTCTCCTCCGACTCCGGAGCTGGATCGTTGAGATCAAACGCAAACTTGAACACATGCCTTGGTGGAACTTCTGGGGCGGAGGCGTCGTCTTTTTTCTGCAGCTCCTGCTCAGGCTGCTTGGAGAGCAAAGAGCACTCATTCTTCTTGGTGTCACTGGAGCTGGACTGCTCGACACCCGGTGACTGCGACTTATCAAACACCTGCAGCCCAGTTTCAGAGGGCGGCGGCTTTGGCCTGTCTTCCTTTCCACGACGATAACTACGATAGACGTGGCAGCGCCGGATGTGGCACTTGAGGCCCTCCTCGGAGCCAAAGAAGATCTCGCAGTAAGAACACCCAAATGGCTTGGATTCACCTGCTTCGCCGACCGTGTGGACAGCGTGCCTCTTGCTTCCCCTCATGGTGCCAGAGGTGGCAGGGACGATAATGGCTTTGTATAGCTCAGGCACATATTTCATGCGACCCCGGTACCTGGGACGCGTTTTACCTCTGCCAGCGCCTCCTGCCAGGAGGCCTTGTTGGTTCTCAGCGGCCGGCGTGGATGTTGAAGACGATCCATCACCGTTCATTGTGGTGGTGTCTAGCTAGCTTATGTCTTCAAACCGGTGCTACCATATGTTTCTGAACAGTCTTACCAACAGGTGCACACTATAAATAGAGAGAGTTTTGGATAGGTACAGATTAATTCTTCGGAAAGATAGCTATTGACATTAAATGTTAGCTTATTTAAGCCAATTAAGCTAAAAAAAATAGTCAACATTTAAAACTAGCTACAAATGGCAGGTAGTACCTTTAAAGGGGTTTAGATTTCGTTTTCGGGCTTTTACCAGGCCTTGGAATGGGAAAATTTCGGTCGTTTCAGGAAAATTCCTTCATTACTCGGATGAATAGCAAGAATCAGAATTTGACTCTTGTAACGAAACTTGTATTTCAAGGAAATCTTAATCAAACTTAGATTAAAAAAATCACATAAATTCAGAACATTTTTTCACGCACAGATCTAGAAGATCAATACTCTTTTAATATGCAAGAAGTTCAGATACGAGGGCTAGAGAAAAAATAATATCAACCACTACGGATGTTTCAACTTGATAGAAAAATAATTGAACACAAAATACGCAACTTCAATTATTCGGAAATCAACATGTAAACCATGTATGACACTTCGTAGTTTCACTTGATGATGAATGAATCAAACTATTTCCATTATAATTGATAAAGCCACTATGTTTTATACTCAAACAATGGGTTTAGAAATTTGACATATGACGATATATGGTAAGTACTTACATGTTGACAATATAGTGTAATTTGCATGGATCTTTCTTTGCATGAGAAATATGGAAACAAAATGCATATAAGAGGAGTTTACTACTCCATCGATCTCATATCAAGAGATACAAAAATTCCCGGTGCGCGGAGCCCCAATGAGGAAGGTGTTAGTGCTTTCTCATGGGGCCAATAAAGCTAATCCCTCTTTTCGTGCCGGAAGAAGATAAGAAAAGGTGAACCTTCTCTTGGTTTCTCAACCTGTTGCTTCTAAAGGCTGCACTCTCTCGGCTGGATCTTGGTCAAGCCTATTGCGAGGATCCCATATCCCGTACATCGTCTTTCTCCTACTTTGGCCAACCCTCAATTACCAAGTTCTTATTTTATTTCTCAACTTTCATTCAGATTGGAAAGGAATGGCATATTCCTATCATCAAAGCATGGGACATATTCCTGAAAGAAAAGGGAATAAATTAAGTAATGTCAAAAATAAGATTTATTCTATAATTTAGCAGTTGTCTCTCCTTTATTAGCTAGTGTAAAAATAGTATACCGACAACTAAGTTGATTACCAATACAAACTAGGATTTTAGTTAGACTACTACATTAGCGTCCTTGTGGACATACATTAATTTGTTCTAATGGTTTTCACTAAATATCACATCTTGGCTTTGACGCCTATTTTACATAAGATATCTTGTTATTTTATATATTGTGGAATATATTGCCGAATTGTGTACCCGAATCCGAGTCATACATTAACATATTCTTTTAAAATCTGGGTGAAATTTGGATCGTGAGGTGTGACAAGCCAACTGTGGAAAATTCTATATCAGCCACAAGTCTTGTGGGAAGTTGTACCATGTTGGGCTTCCGAATCCGATTCGGATTTCTCGACATATCTACTAGCTTTATAACCATTATTTGGAAATAGTTAAATAGACATATATAAAACGACCTGATATTATTGAACTAACATAATGTATTTATTTACTTGGTAAAAAGTATAATATCTCTGTCTTTGAGGGAATACATTCAGTCTCATTCAAGCTTATCTTACTTATCTACACATTTGATCCAATTATACATATTTTCTGCCCAACAAGAGAAATTGTTTCCTCAACTAACACTAGATTCAAAATGCATGATCTAGCTAATTTCAGGAGAATGTGATTTTTTTTTGATTCCCTAATATATTTGTTGATCCTAGTCCCTTTCTTTTAATATATATTTCATTCTTAAAAGCCTGGAGAAGGTTGTGAGACTCAAACGGTTCCCAATTGATGTCGAAATATCTATCATACATTTTTAAGCAACATCATTCACTTGACGAGTGGAGAGGTAAGTATGGTGTGAAGCACACTACAAATGTTCACATGAATACGAAAGCCGAAAACAATCTATGTCTTTATGTATCAAAATAGTCATGGTTTCTATACAAACTATGGGTTCGAGCGTCTGACATATCACCACATATGCCAAGTGTCACACATATAAACCATTTGGCATGAGTTTGCATGCATGTATTTTTTCATAACATGAAAAATATAGAGGTACAAATATATGGAATTCGAGTTTATGTTAGAGAAGAAAATATTTGGAAAATATCACGCAATTATTGACCGTGTAAGCATCCATGTATCAAACATTAGTATGGTTGATCCTTTTAATATTCGATTATCTATTTTGTTGCAACGATTTATCTATTTATTTACTTAATTCATGCGATTCTAAGAAACCAGGTATGCAATAGAGCTAGCTATATCTTAATGCATCAATAAATATCTTGTATGGAACATCACTATATATAAGGATTCCTTCATTTTCAACCAAAAAAAGAGTTGATCTAGTTAATGATGAGAATGATATACGCGGATATTAGAGAACCCGGTTAGTTTTAAAAAAATTCCAAACTCCAGAATAAATACCTTCTTTCATGTTTCATGATGTAAAATTGCTTGACTTTGGAGACATGGTTGTTTACACATGATCGGCTTTGCGCCAACTATTTTTTAAAATATCATGAATCTGGCCCAAATAATCGAAGAAAAAACACATGAATAGACAGAATAATCCTTGAAGGATTAGTTTTAGATACATCATGCAAACAAATATGCATCCACAAAGCTTAACTGCTGTCTTCATTTGTTTATTGACCGATCTATCGAGCTAATTACAGAACACAAAGCAAAGCTGGGCATACAAATTCAAAGAGAGAGAAACACATAAAAACATAGAGCAAGCTAACCAATATGAGCATAGGTAATCACATGTCCAACAACCGAAGCCTAGGCAGCTAGCTAGCTCTGCTCCATCGATCGACCCCTTACATGCATGTTGCATCCTACTGCTCCTGTTCCCCCTCCGCTACCTCCGAGGCCGGTTTGTTCAGATCCGGGAGTTTCGGGTCTGAGTAATCTTGGAACCCGCCATAGAGAATCCGAGTCCGGTGAAGGCATAACATAGAGAGTGATGGAATCTTGGGCAGCCAAGACCCATGCCACACTAAAACACACATGGTATGGCATAACCTAGGATTGGGTGGGATTCAGGCGCCCCGGAGCTCCTCTCCGAAGAAACCCTAGGCCCGGTGGAGGAAAAGACAGAACTACTGTTCTCGCCCCTCTACGTGAGCCAGAAGGGGTTAGAAAAGTGTAACTAATTGCTTGGTTTTGTTAGGTTATTCCCAAGGAACACCCAAGACTATGGTAGGGCCCACCTCTTGGCAAGTTTCCCCCCGTTCCATCAGATCGGGAGTTTCGGGCTCTGAGTAGTCCTGGAACCCGCTAGAGAAAATCTGACGCCGGTGAAGCCATAACAAAGAGAGTGAGGGAATCTTGGGAATCCAATACCCATGACGCACTCTAACACACATGGTATGGCATAACCTAGGCTTGGGAATGATTCAGACGCTCGGGAGCCCCTATACGAAGAAACCCTAGTCCGCTGGAGAAAAAGATGGAACTTCAGTTCTCGCCCCTCTACGTGAGCCGGAAGCGGGTAGAAAAGTGGAACTAATTGCTTTTTTGTGGTAGGGTAGACCCAAGTAACACCCAAGAACTTGATAGGGCTCACCTCTTGGCAAGATTCCCCCCGTTTCGTCAGATATGGGAGTTTCGGGCTGTGAGTAGTCCTGGAATCCGCAAGAGAGAATCCGACGCCGGTGAAGCCATAACACATAGAGTGAGGGAATATAAGACCCATTCCACACTATAACACACATGTTATGGCATAACCTAGGCATGGGTGGGATTCACATGCTCTGGAGGCCCTCTCCGGAGAAACCCTAGGCCCGTTGGAGAAAAAGACAGAATTGCCGTTCTCGCCCCTCTACCTGAGCCGGAAGGGGGTACCAAAGTGGAAATAATTGCTTGGTTGTGTTATTTTAGTCCCAAGGAACACCCAAGACAATGGTAGGGATCACCTCTTAGCAAGATTCCCCCCGATCAGTCAGATCTGAGAGTTTCGGGCTATAAGTAGCCCTCGAACCCGCTAGAGAGAATCCGACGCCGGTGAAGCCATAACACAGAGAGTGAGGGAATCTAGGGCATACACGACACATGATACACTATAACACACATGATATGGCCTAACCTAGGATTGGGTGGGATTCATACGCTCCGGAACCCCTCTCTGGAGAAACCCTAGGCCTGCTGGAGAAAATGAAAGAACTGGCGTTCTCGCCAATCTACGTGAGCCGGAAGGGGTAGAAAAGTGGATCTAATTGCTTGGTTGTGTTAGGTTAGGTCCAGGGAACACCCAAGACAATGGTAGGGCCCACCTCTTGGCAAGATTCCCCCCGTCCTGTCAGATCCAAGAGTTTCGGGCTTTGAAAAGTAATGGAACCCGCCATAGAGAATTCAACGCCGGTGAATCCATAACATAGAGAGTTAGTGGATCTTAGGAATCCAAGACCCATCCCACACTATAACACACATGGTATGGCATAACCTAGGATTGGGTGGGATTCAGACGCTCCGGAGCCCCTCTCCGGAGAAACCCTAGGCCCGCTGGAGAAAAAGACAGAACTGCCGTTCTAAGACACCTATATACGTGAGTTGGAAATGTTAGAAAAGTGGATGTAGTTTCTTGGGATTTATTATAAATTGATATATAACATTATAATTTATTATTAGAAAAATGAAAAAGCAAAATCTGAAGAAAAAAAATTCTTTACGGTGTGTTTGCACACGGGAAAGACCCATATATCCCATGTGCAAACACACGGTAAAGGCTAACGGTGGCCCTAGTGGGTGGCATGGACACGTTGGTCCTTTACCGTGTGCGAACACAAGGTAAAGTATATATCTTCACCGTGTGCTGGCACACGGTAAAGACCCGCCGTTACGTCTCGGTTTCAGTCTACTTAAATTGGACATGTGTTCGTAGTATTTTCCGTGTGTCCTTCTTTACCGTGTGTTTTATCATTTCTTTGCCGTGTGTCATTCTTTACCGTGTGTTTTTTCTAGTTCTAAGCCGTGCGTCCCTCGTTACCGTGTGCCGGCACACGGGAAAGATTTATTTCCGTGCACCCCGATATTTGGCACACGGTAAAGGTGTGCTCTCCCGTAGTGCCTCCGGGGCCGGTTCGTTGAGATCAAAGTCAAACACGACAGGCCTGCGAGCATCGGCCGCGGCAGTGGCCTCAGCGAGCTCCTGCTTGGCGAACAAGGAGCAGCCTCTCATCCCGCCTTGGCTGGCGCGGTGGCCCCCAAGCCCTTGCCTTGTGTCGAACGCCACCCTGCACTGGTCACACACGTACATGTAGCGTTGCCCGTCCATCGCGAGCTCCCCCGCCGGATAAGGCTGCGGCGGCTCCATGCCGCGCCATCCGCGTTCGGACTAGCTGGGCATGTGGCCGTGGACTGCCTTCTGTGTATCGAAGCCTTTGTTTGGCAGTAGCGACAGAGGGAACGACCAGGTCAAGCTCGTGTAGGGACTTCAGTGACCAGGGGTGCCTGCTGGGATCGTCGCCTCCGCCAGAGCCTCCGACGAGGTAGTACTGGACGTGGTAGCCAGCGCCAGACATGGCGTACACCTGCGAAGTCGATCCGGCCAGCATCTTTCCTGTGGCTGCGGTTTCTGCCTCGGTTTGGACGACAGTGCAACACAACTCTCCTAAGTGATGATCATATATAGTGGCTTGGTGAGTGAGGTCGAGTTTGTACTTCATGTGGGGAAGGTAGCCAAAGACAATCAGTCTAGTGTGGCTTCATGATGTCATGTAGTATGGGTGGGGATTGATGTCGTGTACTATAACTCTATTATTAATAGACGCATATCTTGTTCTAATACGGTTCAATCTATACATCTCACACAAATATATGTATTCGATCCATTTATATCTAGCTTTATGTGTTTTTGTATGCTAGCTAGGTCAGATCTGCAATCTGCAAAATATATGTCAAGTAATCGATTAAATAGTCTCTCTATGGACTATAGTAGTTGGCATTAATTAACTACTATCTAATAGAGTAATAGTTTTATTTTTCAGAATACTAGAAAAACTCATATGTTTTTACCCAATATGATGCTAAAATTTAAGTTCCGTACCTTAGATACGGTGTGCGTCCTTGTCAAGTGACATTTGTTGTGTCGTTTTCCGTCGAATCTTGATATGTCATTTTGAACAAATCCAACCCTAGGATTCGAGGTTCCGACACACGTATGCTTTGTGCACGTAATTTTTCCTTGCGAGAAACTTCGTCAAAGCGGACATCCGAATCCGATTCGGAATTGGAAAGCTAGTGTTCGAGTAAGTTGCTATGTAATATTGGGAAACGTTTATTTGACCGTGCAACTATGATGGTCATCAATATTCATCTTGATATTTTTTACACCAAAGTAAATTTGGTGTAAAAACTGACATTGGTGCTCCACACTCCAATTAACAATATTCCCTGGGACCTATGTGTATGCATATGGTCCAGTTCGAGGAGAATATGGATTTCATCTCCAATTTCTTGATAAAATACTAATCCCATTTTATTTGCTGGTAGATCCATACGGTGCTATTTAAAGGTACAACAACACTATATGAAAACCAGATCAAGACCAAACATTATTTCCGCACACCATGCAAGCTCGATCGACGACCTAGATAGTACACTAACTACCTAGTACCTAGCTACGGGATCCTATTCTCCTCCTCCTCCGGCACCGGATCGTTGAGATCAAACACAAACTTGACGATAAACCTCGCTGGAGATTCTGGGGGATATCTCTGCTGCTGCTCCTCTGCTGCTGCTGGAGAGCAGAGAGCAGTCGCACGGAGACTTTTTATACGCCGACGACATTTCTATATGTCGACGGCCAAATATTGGGCCGTCGACATATACCCGGTATGCAAGCGCATAATAAAAAAAATTGGGATACGCCGATGGCAACCCCGTCGGCCTTTTTTTTGCTACGCGGCGACCGTCGGCGCATCCTAATATTTTTTTTATTCACTCACCATTTTGAGCATAACTTTTCCATTCGAACTCGGATTTCGAAGTTCTTTAGCTCGTTTTGAAAAGGATAAACATATCTACATCATCATTCATATTATTAAAGCTATATTATTCAAAAAAAATCATGAGCAAGAACGGAACAAACAAGAAAGGGTTAATGGTTACCGGGTGTAGACCAATAAGCTGGATTTTTCTCCAGCGGGGCTCGAGGTTGAATATTGAGAAACTCTTTGTGTATCTATGATAAAATAGGTATTTCTATACCTAAAAATGATTTTTTTCCAAAAAATCATGAGCAAACTCTGAGGTACCTGTAGATCAAATTTGACCAGTTTCCAGCGAAATCGGCAGAAAATTGTGTTTTTCAAAACAGGTAGATGGAAATCTTTTCATATGAAACAAATTGGTTATTTGTGCATATAAGTATTTTAAAAAATTATAGCTCTCAAGTTTTGCAACATATTTATGGTAGGTCCTTCACAAAAAGAAAACCATTTTTTACGCTCGGAAAATAGAAAATGGTTTTTTATTCAATGAGAAGGAAAACTTCCTCCGTCAACATTTTCCGTGCTTCCAAGATTCATGTTTTTGTGGAATATGGGCATATTTGAACAAACTATGCCATGGATTTGACCATAACACACGTCATTTGGCCCGAAAACCTGGAATGTTCGGAGGAGATAACTTATTTTTGTAAACACATTTTGAACACAACTGTCGTATTCCAAGCTTAGAATGTTTTCTGTATACTAGGACATATATAATCACACCACGTGAAGGTCTTGCATCATTTTTGGTTGTTTTGAATTTTTTGGAATTTTCTAATCTGGTTTGAGGAAAAAGTCAAGACGACGGGCATGACCGTTCATAGCTAGGGGTTGAATATTGAGAAACCCACGGTGTATCTATGATGAAATAGGTAGTTGTGTACCTAAAAATGATTTTTTTCCAAAAATCATGAGCAAACTGTGAGGTACGTGTAGTTCGAATTTAACCAGTTTCGAGCGGAATCGGCAAAAACTTGTGTTTTTCAAAATAGGTGGATTGAAACATTTTCATAGGAAACAAATTGGTTATTTGTGCATATAAGATGGTCTAGTATTTTCAAAAATTGTATCTCTCAAGTTTTGCAACAAGTTTGTGTTTGGTCCTTCACAAAAAAAACCTTTTTTTACTCGGAAAATGGATAATAGATTTTTTTAACAATGAAAAGGAAAAAAAAATCTTATACATGATTGAAAATATTATACGGACTTTATATTTGAATTTCTCTCATATTTCTAATCGATACAGACATATTATTTGTCAAATTTGGATTTACGCATTTATAGATATGAATTATTCAATATTAAATACAAAAGGCAAAAATGTTAATTATTATTTAGATTCAAGATTATTTGAATTCAAATTTATTATTAGTTGTTATCTTTTATTTAAATAATTCTTTGAATTTACAAAATAAAAGAGTGTAACCTTATGGTGCAAGGGTTAACAAGATTGTTTGGCTAATATTGTCAGCAACACATCCATTGTTTCTAGTTAGCTCATAGGGAAGGAACTACGAAGTGTGACTATAGTGTGATTAAGTGGTTAAAAAGTGAAATAAAAAATGCAGAAAAAAATTAAAAAAAATTGGAAAATTTTGGAAAAATAAATAATTTTTTTTGCCTTCCTATACGCCAACGGCTTCCCTGTTGGCATACCCCAGTTTACGCTGACAGGATGCATACGCCGACAGCCGTTAGGCTACGCCGACGTACCCCCCAAAAGGCCGACGAGGCATACGCCGACAGTAGTTGGGTCGTGGGCGTCTCGTGGGCTTCCCGTAGTGTCTTCTTGGCATCACTGAAGGATGACTGCTCGATGTCGGGTGACTGAGGCTTATCAAACACTTGCAGCACTTTGTCAGAAGTTGGTTGTGGCCCTTCTTGGAAGCGAAGGATGTGGAACTGAAGGTCCCTGTCGGAGATGAAAAAGCTCTTGCAGGACGAGCACCGGAATGGCTCCGAGGAGGTGCTGGACGTGGCGGCCGGCGCCAGACATGACGAACACCTGCGACCTCGATCCGGCATGATTTTCATGTGGCTTTAGTTTCTGTCTCTGTGGGCACGAGAGTCCAGCGCGCTGCTGAGTGATCTCCTGTGTTGTGAGTTTGTATTACATGTTGGGAAGGTAGCCGTGGACAATAACTCTGGTGTTGCTTGGTGATGTGGTGTCCTATGACTCTATTAATATAGGCATATATTTTTCTAATACACTGTTCAATCTTTATGTTCATATGTTTACTTACCTAACTCTTAGTTACCTCCTCCATATCACACAGATATATGTATTCCATCTCAATGACGCAGCAATCTCATTTTTTTTTAGAGGGAACGGTCCAGCCTCTGTATCTGGGCGATGCACACGGCTTTTATATTAAACGAAAAACATTCAGTTTACAACCCAACACAACGAAAGATCCAAACACCTCAAGTACCAGCAAATGTGGCCATAAAGATCAGCCACCTAAAAATCAACATAATTAATGTCAGCAATCTCATATCTTGATATTTAATATGCATTTTTTGTCTATACATACGCTTTTATGTGTTTTGTATGCTATCTAGGTAAGATCTGCGATCTGCAAAATATATGTCAAGTAATCAATCAAATAGTCTATCTATGGACTGTACTAGTTTGCATTAATTAACTATCTTTTAGAGTAATAGTTTTATTTTTCAGAATACTAGAAAAACTCGTACGTTTTTACCGAATATGATGCTAAAATTTCAGTTCATTACCTTAGGTGTGCGTCCTGGCAAGTGACATTTGTTTTGTCGTTTTCCGCCGAATCTTGATGTGTCATTTTGAACCAACCCAACTCATGGATTCGAGGTTCCGACACACTTATCCATTGTGTGTGTAATTTTTTCCTTGCGAGAAACTTCGTCAAATGGGACATCCGAATCCGAGTCGGATTTGGAAAGCTGGTGTCCGTGTAAGTTGCTAAGTAATATTGAGAAATGTTTATTTGACACTACAACTATGATGGTCATCAATATTCAGCCATATATTCTTGACCCAAAGTAAAAAACCGACGCTAGTGCTCGACACTCCAATTTACAACACTCAATTGAACATATGTGTATGCATATGGTCTAGTTCTAGGAGTATGAATTCCATCTCTAATTTCTTGAGAAAATACCATTTTATTATGTTTGTCGATCGATCCATACGGTGCTAATGAAAAAGGTACAACATCACTCTGAAAACCAGATGAAGACCAAACATTATTTCCGCACACCATCCAAGCTCGATCGACGACCTAAAACCTATCTAGTGGATCCCTTCTCCTCCTCCACTTCCGGTGCCGGATTGTTTAGATCGAACGCTAACTTCACAACAGGCCTCGTTGGAGATTCTGGGGCGGCACCCTCCTTGGTTTGTTGCTGCCGCTCCTCCTGCTCGGGCTGCTTGGAGAGCAGAGAGGAGTCATTCTTCTTGGTGTCACTGAAGCTCAACTGGTCGGCGCCCAGTGACTGCGGCTTACCATACACTTGCAGCCCAGTTTCAGAGGTCGGTTGTGGCCTCTCTTCCTTGCCGCGACGATAGCTACGATTGATGTGGCACTGGATGTCCTCCTCGCAGATGAAGAAGCTCTTGCAGTAGGAGCACCCGAATGGCTCCCATTCGTCTCCTCCAGCAAACGGGGGGACCGCCTGCCTCTTGCTGCCAGAGGTGGCAGGGACCCCGAGGTTCCTGGGAGGCCTTTCTCCTCTGCACGCGCCTCCGGACAGGAGGCCTTGCCGGTCGTCAGCAGCCGGCGTGGATGTTGACGATGATCCGTCACATTTCATCGTAGAGTCCAGCTACCTTATGTTTATTTTTTGAAAGGATGCTAGCATATCTTTCTAAACTTTCTGAATGAGGGTGCAGATTATATATAGACTGTTTTGGATAGGTACAGATTAATTCCCTAGAAGATAGAGTAGTTGGCAATTTATTTTAGCTTATTTGAGGCAATTAGACTGTTTTGGAATTTATTTCAGGCTTTTACGGGACATCGGGATGGGAAAATTCAGTCATTTCAGGAAAATTCGGTCATATCTCGGATCAAAAGCAAGAATCGAAATTTGCCTACCGGAACAAAATTTATTATTTCAAGGAAATCTCAATCAAATTTGTATTAAAAAAATCCCCAGAAATTAAGGACATTTTGTCCGGCATTATCTAGAAGATCAATACTCTTCTAATCTGCAAGAAGTTCGGATACGAGGGCAAGAAGTTCAGATACTTGCACTTGTTTGGTGCTCGAGATCTCCACACCTGTTGAGTCCCATCCAATCCCTCTTCCCCTTGCAACATGGCTCTGTAGGCCGACCTGTTACACGCAATAGCAAAACAACGATGAAACATGGACTGGCTTTGTCATCATATCAGCAGGATTATCATGAGTACTAATCTTGCATACCTTCAGCTTACCTTGTGCAACAACATCACGCACATAATGATACTTGACATCAATGTGCTTTGTTCTCTCATGGAACATCTGATCCTTTGTAAGGTAAATAGCACTCCGACTGTCACAAAATAGGTTAATGCAAGTATCATCTCCACAAAGCTCAGCAAACATACCTTTCAACCAAACTAACTCTTTGCATGCTTCAGCAATAGCCATATACTCAGCCTCAGTAGTAGATTGTGCAACAACACCCTGCAAGGTAGCCTTCCAGCTAATAACACATCCACTAATTGTAAACACATAACCTGTGAGGGACCTCCTCTTATCCAAGTCGGCAGCAAAATCTGAATCCACATAGCCTGTGAGTCCCTCACCAGTCTTGCCAAACTTCAAGTAAGCTTTGGATGTGCCGCGAAGGTACCTGAAAATCCATTGAACAGCTTTCCAATGTTCTTTACCAGGATTAGCCATGTATCGACTGACCAAACTCATAGCATAAGATAAATCAGGCCGATAACACACCATGGCATACATTAAGGAACCAACAACACTAGCATAGGGAACTCGTGACATGTACTCAATATCTTTGTCAGTAGTAGGACATTGCAATGCTGACAACTTGAAGTGTGAAGCAATTGGAGTACTAACAGACTATGCATCATGCATATTAAAACGATGAAGAACTTTATTAATATAATTCTCCTGACTAAGAAATAGCAATCTAGTTTTTCTGTATCTTGAAATTTCCATACCTAGAATTTCTTAGCAGGACCAAGATCCTTCATATCAAACTCACTACTCAACTGTTTCTTCAATGTAGTGATTTCTTTCATGCTCTTGGCAGCAATTAACATATCATCAACATATAGTAACAGGTATATAGGCGATTCATCAACAAATTTAATGTACACACAACTATCATATTCAGCCCTCTTAAAGCCATGTGACATCATAAAAGAATCAAACCTTTTATACCATTGTCGAGGAGACTGTTTCAAACCATAAAGGTACTTCTTTAGCTTGCACATGAAATCCTCTTTACCAGGCACTATGAACCCTTTAGGTTGGTCCATGTATATCTCCTCCTCAAGTTCTCCATGCAAAAACGCAGTCTTCACATCTAACTTCTCAAGCCCAAGATCATGCATAGCAACAATACTAAAGAAAGTACGAATAGAACTATGCTTGACAACAGGGGAGAACATATCATTATAATCCACTACTGGAATCTGGCTGAAACCTTTTGCTACTAACCTTGCCTTAAACCTTGGAGGCTCACTAGGAGATAAACCCTCCTTTCTCTTGAATATCCACTTACAGCGGACGGTATTATTTTGTTTAGGCAAGCGCACAACATCACATGTGCCATTCTTTTCAAGTGATTGCATCTCCCCGTGCATTGCACCAATCCACTTGTCACGATCAACCGAAGCAATACCTTCATTGTATGTAGCCGGTTCCGCATCATTCTCCACCTGTTCTGCACAACTTAAAGCAAAATAAACAACATCACATTCCTCAATTAAACGAGTACGAGGTCCTTTATTACTCTTCTCTCTGCGCTCTGCAATAGACAAATTTTCTTGATGCACAATAGGAGATGAGGGTGGCACAATATCCTCCCCATCATTTTTAGTTTCCTCCTCATCCAGGTGTTCTAGCTCCACCTTCAAACCAAGTCGTGGTTCGTCCTCATCAGAAGAATCTGGCACAATATCAGTCGACAAACTTTCCTCATACATAACAGATTCATTAAACACAACACTCCTGCTAAATAAAGTCTTTTTGGTTTCCGGATTCCACAACTTATATCCTTTTACTCCAGAACCATAACCAAGAAATAAGCAGTTAACAGCTCTAGGCTCTAACTTTTCATTATCAACATGAGCATAGGCAGTGCAACCAAAAACTTTCAGTTGTGAATAGTCAGCTGACTCACTAGACCATAACTCAATAGGAGTTTTCTTGTCAAGAGGGATGGACGGTGACCTGTTGATCAAATAGCAGGCAGTATTGGCAGCCTCAACCCAAAAACGCCTATTCATACGGGCGTTGGACAACATGCAACGAGCTTTGGAGATGATCATCCTATTCATACGCTCAGCTACACCATTCTGCTGAGGTGTGTACGGGATGGTGTGATGCCTGACAATTCCTTCCTGCACACAATAATCATCAAAAGCATGCGAACAAAATTCGCCACCATTGTCAGTACGAAGCAGTTTCACCTTTCTCTCAGTTTGCTTTTCAATCATAACTTTCCACTCTTTAAAAGCAGCAAAAGTATCATCCTTAGTTTTCAGGAAATAAGGCCAAACTCTTCTAGAGTAATCATCAATGATAGTAAGCATATAACGAGCACCACTATAAGAGGGCTTACATGAAGGCCCCCACAAATCAGCATGTACATAATCCAATGTACCTTTAGTGGTATGAACGGAAGCATTGAACTTAACTCTCTTATGCTTACCAAACACACAGTGTTCATAGAACGGCAACTTACTCAAATTGCAGTTCTTCAGAAGTTCTCTCTTCACCAATTCTGCCATACCATGTTCACTCATGTGTCGAAGTCGCTTATGCCAGAGGTTAGTTGTGCTTGAATCATCATTAGTAATAAAAGCAGCAGTACCTGACAAAGTGCTACCTCTAAGGATATATAACTTGGAAGAATTCATGTCACCAATCATAACAATGAGAGAACCTTTTGATACCTTCAGGCGTTTATCCCCTCCGGCATATTTGTACCCGTCACAATCAAGGGTACTCAACGAGATCAATTTCTCGCCATGGATGGTATGTGCTTCACTCCCGTCATTGTACGTGTCATCCCACCATGGGTCTTGATCTGAACAGATCCAACGCCAACAATGTGACATTTGTTGTCGTTCCCCACACGCACAAAATCTCCAGTCTGCACAGCCTCATAAGAACTGAACCAATCTTTGTTACAGCAAATATGAAACGAACAAGCAGTATCAAGAATCCACTCATCATCACGGGTAACACATGCAGCAAAAACAGCTAAGCATTCACCATCCGAACTATTATCACCAGCAACAACAGCAGCCTTACCAGTACCATTACCATTACCGTTAGATTTATTTTTCGGTTGTATGTGTCGTTCCTTTTCTCCCCGTTCTGCACCTTCCAGCAATGTTCAATGGTATGATTGGTTTTCTTACAGTACCTGCAGAACTTGTCTCGTCCTTTGGACTTTGAACGGTCTATGCTCTTATCTCTGTTGTTGATGTTGTAGTTGTTATCTCGCTGCTCAGGTCTACCTCGTACCTGGAATGCATCGCCTTTGGAGGACGATACGTTAGAATGCACCATAACTTTCATCTTTTCCCTGGTCTGCAGGGCCTCACAAACTTCCGCGAGGGTTAGTTCATCGCGGCTTAACAGTATGGTATCCCGCAGGTTTGTAAAAGAACTAGGCAGCGAATATAACAACAGAAGAGCTAAATCTTCATCCTCATATTTTACCTCCATTGACACTAGGTCGGACACGCACTGGTAGAAAATAGGCCTACAGTCCCGGTTCGCCAGGACCATTAATCCCGTCCGGGCAACCGGGACTAGCTATGCGCGACTAAATGCCCCCCCCTATAGTCCCGCCACTTACGGACCGGGACTAAAAGCCCGTCCACGTGGGCGCTAGGGGTCCGTCGCGGCGGAGGACCTTTAGTCCCGGTTCTTGTGGTTAACCGGGACTGAAAACCTGCTCAGGTTTAGGGTTTTAGGCCCCCTAAACCTGTTTCCTTTTTAATTTGTTTTGTTTTAATTTCAGTACACATATACATGCATATATATATATATATGAAATATCAAACAAGGAGAATTCAATAGGAATATAATATATTCAATATCGGGTGACCATATATACAACCTCGAACAAGTTTCCATATTACACAATTAAGATGGACGAGCATACACAAATTCGCACAAGTTTCAAAGTACTCAGGGCTTATACATGCGGATAATAGTCATCGTCGGTGGACGCATGGAACTCTCCTTTCTTCTGGATGACATGCCTAAGGAAAAATCTTGCTATTTCCTCTTGAATTGGTCGGAAGCGAGCTTCTGGAGTAAGCGCCCTCCGCAAGTTATTGAGACCCCTCCGCGTTTCCTCGTCCTTCTTCCTCTCAGATATTTCTTTCCGTATGTTCTCACAGACATAGTATCCACATAGACCGGTCCCCGGTGGCTGCTTATCCACACCTTTAACCACATTTTTAAATTGTAGCGCATCTTTGAATTCACCGACATGTTGAAGTGAGAGCCGTCTCCAAACTCTACAATGCAAATAAAATTAAATGAACAAGGGAGTTATTAGCTTAGAAAATGAACAAAAGAGACCGGTCGATATAGAGCGCAAATGATTGAAAAATAATTACTTTTGCATCATTTTTCTCATGTTGACCCAAAGATCTGTATTTGAATTCATAGAGTCAATGATCAAAACTAAGGACTTGTGAAGATCAATTTTTAGCAGAATCCAGTGGTACCTGCGGACACATTAGATGCAGAGTCATGCATAATTTATCGATTGGACATACCATGCATGGAGTAAACAAAAGAGAATGGGAACATGAGAGAAACACTCACCCAAAATGGTAAGGAAATAGAATATATCTTTTGGATTCATGCTTTTTAAAAAATTTGTACAAGTCTTTCTCCACGTCTTTGGGATGATATTCTAACATAGTTCCATTAATGATTTGTGGGTCAATGAACCCAACATCATGGATGAGTCTTACTTTGCATTCCCAAATCTTCAATCTGCATAATAGCGTACGGAACAATAAAGTTAGGACAAATATATATATATATATATAGTGTAGGCAATGAAGAACGAGATGAGGTAAAATAAATCACTTACAGAACGTAGCAACTCAGGATAGATTTGTCGAGCTCACGCATATTGAACAGCTGGAACAATTCACTCAACTCAACTGTTACAGAGTACTTTTTGGTGTGATGCTCCTCTGTATAATCCACATACACATATTCTTTGTCGGTAAATGCTATGAAATCTTTGTACCAACGTAGCAGACTTTGCATTAGTGGTGGTAGATCCTTTTCCTTCGCAGGCTCGACGAGAGGCCCTTTCTTCACATATTTTAATGCTACATCAGCCATTGGCATATCGTCCATGTCTAAAAAGGCACGAAGAGACATACCGGCCTCGGACGCATTTTGCATGGCAGTAGCTACAGTCAATCCCGTTGCTGTCACAGCATTTATGACCTCGGGGTCCTGTTCCGGAGCGGCTTTCACTATGAGGGGGGGATCGATTGTTTACTCTGCATCCCGAGCTGGGCAACTTGTTTCCCGCTTTTTATCATTTTTGCTTTTTCTTTCTCCTCCTCCAATATTCCTGCTTGCTTACGAAGTTCAATATCATAGTCTTTAGGCAAATTCTTCACGGATTGGGACACTGTCGACAAAAAATCCGTAGCCCAATAGTCTACAATCGGAGGGAATACTTCCTTGGGCTCAGGCTCCTTTAGCGCCTTCAGTTTGCCCTTCCATTTGTCAACGTCAGCCTTCACGACCAATTTGGTTTCAGCATCACTAAGTTCCCAAGGCCTTGGGGGGAGAGGCTTCAGTGATGGCTCCGGTACCCGTGTGGTCTTAGGTACATAAGGCTCCGGGTTAATAGACCAAGAGCGGGTTCCCTTGCTGGCCGCCTGCTTCTGTTTCTTCGCTGGAGGAGGAATGGGGGGCGACGTCTGCTTATCCTCCGGAGGAGGAATGGGGGGCGACGTCCGCTTATTATCCTCCGGAGGAGGAATGGGGGGCGACATCCGCTTATCCTCCGGAGGAGGAATGGGGGGCGACGACGTCTGCTTTTCCTCCGGAGGAGGAATAGTGGGAGACGTCTGCTTTTCCTCCGGAGGAGGAATGGGGGGCGACGTCTGCTTAACCGCCGGAGGAGGAATCGTGGGCGACGACTGCTTAACCGCCGGAGGAGGAAGATCGGGGGACGACGTCGAATGGCGTGAAGGAGGCGTAGGTGAACCAGCACCACCACCACCACCACCACCAGCACCTGCACCATCGTAGTGGGGTGGACTTGTTAGCCTTGGCGTCTCGCCTGGAAACACTATGTACTTCTTTTTCCATAGAATGAACTGGCGCTTGACATCTCAAGTCTTCTCTCCCCTTCGGGTGTAGCTATGTCAATCTCCAGGTCCTCAAACGCTTGGACTATGTCTTCCACCGTGACACGAGCATAGCCATATGGAATGGGGTTGTTGTGATGGAGTGCTCCAGGTGTATAGGGTAAAGCACTGCCGGTAGCCACCTTCATGGAAATGTTCCCCACGGGATAATGCAGATCACATTCTTTCATCTCCTTTACGTCATCCACGGGGTAGTGAGGCTCCGGTGCACGACTCTCGATCATCGGTGCATTAGCACCTGCAGTCGGGGCCTCCGTGGAAGCCACGCTGCTTCTCCGCTGCTGGCTTCCGAGATCCGTTGCATGTTCTTGATGCGGCCCTGCAGCCGATGCTTTTTCTTTCTCAAGTATTCCCGCCACGACCTTCTTCAGTTCAGAAACTTCCATTGCAAGATTCGACAGTTCATCTGCAGCCCGGTCCGTACCTCTCCTACGGCTTCTGTAACAGTACGGGTCACCCTCCTGGGAAAACCCTACTTTCCACGGCAATATGCCTTTGCCTCGTATATGTCCTCCGTGTTCAGGATTTCCGAGGGCAACTGCCAGTTGGTCTCTCTCTCTGTTGAACGTGATCTTGCCCTGTTGAGCTTTGGTCATTGCGTCAACAAGGTCTTTTGTGGGAGCAAACTTTTTCTGCCGGTGAACACACTCCCCTGTCTCCGGGTCTAGCGATCCCCCATGCCCGTACCACCACATTTTGGCTCTTTCGTCCCATCCCTCTGTACCTAGACGGATTCCTCTTGCCCTTAGGCCGTCCTCCATTGCCTGCCACTTAGGCGCCGAAACGCGGTATCCTCCTGGCCCCATAACATGATGGTACTGTTTCTTTTCCGCATTAGCCTTATTTTTTGCCGACATTTCCTTGAAATGCTCCGATTTATGTTGCGTCACAAATTCTGTCCAATCATCTCTCAGTTTCTCATATTGTCCAGTGAAAATCGGAGTCTTGCCCTTGCTGACATATTCACGGAACAATTTTTTCTTGAAGTTCCGGAATGCTTCGGCCATCTTCTGAAGAGCGAACTCTTTGACTATCCTCCTCCTCTCACGTCCACCCGGAACGTCCTGACCGAATTCATCTTTTTTGTTGTATTCCGGAGGTAGAATGAAATGTGCAATAAGCTTTCTAAACATAATCTTTTTCGTTCTCTTGTCGACATAACTGAAACCAATACGTGCTTTCTTTGGCTCCTTCCATTCCTGGACGGTGATCGGGACGATGTCTCTAACAATGACTCCGCATTGGTTGATAAACTTTGTGGTGTGCTGTAGGGGCTTGCCGATTTCACTGACTGATTCGATGGTATATATTTCGAAATCTTTCATCGCCTTGGATTTGCCACGCTTTGTCATACTAGATCCGACCGAGGGCTAAAATAAGAAAGAGAGTCGCGCGCGTTAGTCTTTGCAATTGGACCGAGGGCTAAAATAAGACCGAGGGCTAAAATATATACCTCGCCGGAGGTGGTTGTTCTTTGCAATTGGAGATCGTCGTTTGTCGACGGTTGACCTCCGTCATCAATGTCCATTCCTTCACCTCCTTGATCATCGACAATGTCTGTTCCTTCTTCACCTCCTTGATCATCGACAATGTCTGTTCCTCCTTCACCTTCTTGATCCTCAAGGTTCAGATAAGAAGAGATTACATCATCGACAATATCTGTTCCTCCTCCGGCTATGATATCTAATATATAACCTTCAGCCACCTGTTCCGCCGTCAGGTCTCTATTATCTGCCATATGTCACTCCTGCAGACATGCATGTAGTAAAAATTAATTAAGTATATAGGAGACTTAGCAAATATTGTCGTAGAAAGAGGGAAAACAGATTGGTAGGGTCGCTCAAATGACTTGGAGAACCCCATAGCTAGGTTGCATTTGCTTTTCTGGTCATTTTGGTATATTACACTTAATATTCTGAATTTATTGAATTAAAACTAACTTTCATTATTTTAATGAATTTAACTCAAATTCAAATATGGTCTCATTTTAAACTTTGTCAAACATGAATGATAATGATATAAACAGATAGCTTACATTTTTGTGAACAATTTGCATATTTTTCCATAATTTTTGGAATTATAAATTAAAAGTTATTTAATTTAGAAGATTTAATTATGTTCTGTAATTCCATATACAGTGGGCCCCACGTGTCATGATGACGTCATTAAAAAAAACTCGTCAACACGTGGCCAGGTGACGTCATGATGACGTCACCCCTGGCATCACACGGTGGCCGGCGGTGGCAGTTTAGGCTCTCGGGTCTCCGGCGATTCCGACGATTCCGGCCACGGGGGAGGGAACGGAGATGGGGAGGAGGCCACTGTGGTGCTCGCCACGGGGGAGGGGACGGAGATGGGGACGAGGCCACGGCCACTGTTGTCTCGCCGGCGGCGAATCTGGCCGCGGTAGCGAGCGCGAGGGCGGCGCGTTCTCAGTTCGTGGTCGCCGTTCGAGGGCGGCGCGTTCGCGCGTGATTCGTGGTCTCCGTTCGATGGCGTTGGATCTAGGGCGACGGCGACGGCCGGCGGGGAACCTACCGGAGAGACGGCGACGGGACGGGGGCGGAGCAGGGTGGAGGCGGTGGAGAGAAGGGCTCGACGACGGCGACGGCGATGGAGACGGCGCGGTCCTCTGCGCGGGCGACGGCGACGGGGCAGAAGACGAGCAGGCGCCGGCGCGAGGGAAGACGAGGGTTTGTGACTTAGAAAATTTTGGGGCAGGAAGGCATCGCACATATATAGGTCCAGCCTTTAGTCCCGGTTCGTGACAGCAACCGGGACTAAAGGTCCCCTGGGGTACCCTCCGCGGGCCTTTAGTCCCGGTTGGTGTCACGAACCGGGACTAAAGGTGAAAATTTTCGCGGCGTTCTCGTTCCCGCGCAGAACGAGCCTTTAGTCCCGGTTCGTGACACCAACCGCGACTAAAGGTGGTTATTCGAATACAAATAATAGATGCGTGCAACCTTAAAAATACAAATAATATATCAGAAAATTCAGAAAAATAAAACTAATTCTTTTTCCAATCTTAAAAATACAAATAATATATCAGAAAATTCAGAAAAATAGAACTAATTCTTTTTCCAATCTTAAAAATTCCCATAGATAAAAAAGGCAGTACATAATGGAAAGAGTGGATCTAAACCTAAACGGAGAGCATAGATGCATGCATGATCTGATATCTGCTGCTAGTCATACTCCTGCCTAGGCCTACATGAGAAAATTCAGAGCCCAGGACTGGGCCTGAGGGTAGCGCAGGCGGGGGATATCGCCGGCCCTGATGTAGTCCATGACGCTCTGTAGAGTCCGGCCGGACCACCATAGCCGACGACCGGCCTCGTGAAAGTTCCCAGGAGGCAGGCCGTCCTCCTCATACCTGGCGAGCGCCCTCTCACGCCGATTGATGAAGAAGGCATCCCAAGTATGTTGGTTATCGGGATGCCAGCTGGGATATCTCCGCTGCTCCGGCGTGAGCTCGTGGTAGTAATGGTTCGTGATGGCCTCTTTGTGCCATCGCAACAATTTGGCATGCTCTTTGTTCCTGAACAGGCGTTTCAACCGAGGTATTATAGGAGCATACCACATCACCTTGGCGGGAACCCTCTTCCTGGGTTTCTCGCCCTCAACATCGTCACCAGGGTCATCGCCTCTGATCTTATAACGCAATGCAGTGCATACAGGGCATTCATTCAAATCCTCGTATGCACCGTGGTAGAGGACGCAGTCGTTAATGCATGCATGTATCTTCAGAATCTCTAAACCTAGAGGGCACACAACCTTCTTTGCTTCGTACGTACTGGCGGGCAACTCGTTATTCTTCGGAAACATATTCTTCAACATTTTCAGCAAATTTTCAAATGATGAGTCAGCTACACCTTCCTGTGCCTTCCATTTCAACAAATCCAGTGTGGAGCCCAGCTTTTTCAGACTATTCTCGCATCCTGGGTACAGTGACTTCGTGTGATCCTCTAACATGCGATCCAAATTCTCCCTCTCCTTGTCAGTTTCGCAGCGTCTCCGTGCATCAGCAATGGTCCGACCAAGATCATCAGCGGGCTCATCATGTGCCTCTTCTTCACCTTCACCAAACCCTTCCCCACCTTCAGCATCATCCTCCATGAAAGTATCACCGAAAAGGTCATGATAGTTGAAATCGATATCATCCTCTTCTTCATCTTCTTCCATTCTAACCCCTCTTTCTCCATGCTTGGTCCAACAATTATAGCTTGGCATGAAACCGTGCCGAAGCAGGTGCATGTGAACGACTCTTGAGGAGGAGTGACCCTTCTCATTCTTACATTCAGCACATGGACACATAATAAAACCTCGCTGCTTGTTCGCATTTGCCACTACAAGGAAATCTTTCAAACCCGTAGTGAACTCACCGGAGAGTCGGTTACCGTACATCCATTGCCGATTCATCTGCACTATTAACCATCATGCATCTGTTAAACTAACTAGCTAGCTGGAAATAATACAAATCATGAAAGGTTCAAGTTGCTAACCGCGATCACGGAGGTAAAATAAATGAAAACGCTCAAGTGTGTTTCATGCTATGGGGCATTTCATCGAACACCTTGTGTGCATAGTAGGAACCAAAAGCATACCCACCACCCCCTTGTGAATATTGTGAGCAAATGTGGCCAAGTGCAGCGAGCTGAGTCCTATATATAGGGATGGGCCTTTAGTCCCGATTCACCTGGACAACCGCGGCTAAAGGCCGTGGGGCCGGCCCGAGGACCTATTAGTCCCCGTTGGTCTGGCCAACCGGGACTAAAGCCCCTCCCCTCCGCCAGCTGTGGGCCGAGCGCGCTGGGCCCAGACTATTGGTCGCGGGTCTCGTCCCGAACCGTGACTAAAGACCCCTATGGTCGCGGGTCCATTATTTTGGGGACTAATGGGGGCGTACCGAAGGCCTATTTTCTACCAGTGACGGTCTCCTTAAAGATCGACAAGTGATTCATCACAGAACCACCATCTTGAGCGAGAACAACTTCATCTTAACGTGCATCTTGCTGGTTAGATTCTTTGACATGCAGATCGATTCCAGCTTGAGCCATAATGATGCCGCAGATTTCTCCTGGAGCACCTCTTGCAAAATATCATTAGATAGATGAAGTTGAATCGACGACAAAGCCTTGCGATTTTTGCGCTTATCCTCAGGAGTCCACTCCCTCGCTTCCTTATTACCGAAAGCATCCAGCGCCTCATCAAGATCCGATGATTGCGACAGAACCACACGCATCTTTACTTGCCACAGAGAAAACCCTATCTTCTAGTCCAGCAACGGTAGATCAAACTTCATCGATGCCATCGCGAATCCCTAATCTGAAACAGGGCTCTGATACCACTTGTTACACGCAATAGCAAAACAACGATGAAATTAAGCAAGATCAAACCAACGGGGACACGAGATTTTAACGTGGAAAACCCTTCCAACAAGGAAGAGAAAACACCACGGGTGCCAGCCAGCAATACTTCACTAGTTCGGGTGAGGTCACAAACGCGTCGGGATTTACAATGTGTGGCTTTTCCTGTGAGGCGGCTTACAAATGGTATATAAAGGCGGTCTTGACCTAACTAGGTCGGTAACGGTGAATCCAACTCGAACTCGGTAACAACTCGTACCGTACCGGCTTAGGGCCGAAGCGTAGCGGAGGCCGAATTTTCCTTTATCTTCATATGAATTTCGATCACCACAAAATAACACGATCGTGCTGAGTAGATATTGTTTGCTGCCCAATTCCACTGAAAAACATCATCCACACCGACAGCCTATTCTACCTGATGTGTGAAGGTGGCAGCATCATCTTCCTGGACCTTGCCGGATCCGTGCCGGAGGGGCGACCCGTTTCGTACCTGATAAGGCAGCTCCGCCCAAGCTTCAGACACACCTACTACCTGGTATTCCGCGGCGGGGAGCTCTTGCTGGTGACGAGACACCTACTACTGACAAGACCTCGGGCTGGGGAGAAGGACGTGTCTACCACCGACATATGGATCCAGACGGTGGCTTCCGAGGCGCCGAAAGGGAGGTTGCCAGGCATCGGGGATGACTACGCCCTCTTCCTCGGCCACAACCAGCCCATGTGCCTTCCGGTGAAGGACTATCCCATGTTGCGGCCTAACTGCGCCTATCTTGCCGATGACAGCGAGCAATACTTCCCGCCCATCACGCGCCGAGACGCCGGTATCTGGGATTTTGGGACTGGGAGCATGCACAAGTTTGGTGGTGACCTGCCACTTTGGCTGGATGAGCAGCCTCCCATATGGATTACACACTCTCTTTACTAGCTACTGTCCAAAATTCTATCTTAATTTGTGTTCTCTACTTGAAGCATATATACAGAAAGATTGCAAGACTGAAAGATGTTTTGTTTCACGTTGGGTTGCTTGTTGGCGGCTGCTTTAGTCGGATACGATGACAGATAACATGTTTCAGGTTTATACTGCACACAACTAGTATGGCACTTCCAGGTCCTAATGCCCTACTGCTGAATGTCACCCTAAGTCAAAGCTACACGCAGATAAGTTACATGCCTTAAGTTCAAAATCAATAACCTAATTCAACGCTCGGTACAAGGCACGCCATCATTCCTGATCTGTCAAGAAAAGTGAAGGCAGGCCTCGAGAACCAAGAAAGTAGAACAGCCCATACATACGGTTTGGCTAGGATATATACTAGTATGGCACTTAGCAGCAAGCAAGTGCTTGTTCCTACTTAGCAGCAAGCAAGTCATGGCCAGGATCAAATCAGAGTATATACATTCTATTACAAAGTTCTATGCAAGTCAATATTGCTTCTATATGTTTGAACTCAGCAAGGGAACCATCAATGAGTAGAAGAAGCATCTACTCTACAGAATACTAGCATGGCACTAAGTTGTAGACTGACAACTCGGTCCTCTACCCGGATCGCACGGCTAGGCGCATAGAGGCACTTTTGGGAGAATGGCGGGCTATTAAGCGTACTACAGGCAACAACCAGACTAAGGAATCGGAGCACTGGCTACCTCCTGCTGATGGTTGGCACAAAGCAAATGCTGACGGTAGTCTGGCGAAGGGAGATGGACACTGCGGGGCCGGTGTGATCATCCGTAATCACCATGGTTCGGCACTGATGGGGGCCTGTCATTTTTTTCCACACGTGTCGGATCCTGAAAGGGCTGAGCTGCTTGCTTGTCGACGTGCTGTTCAAGCGGCGAAGGACATGGGGGTGCGGAAATTGGTGCTGGAAACGGATTGCGTGGGCGCGGCAATCAAGCTACAAGACCAGGAGCGGGATCGATCTGGACATGGCCCACTTGTGGAAGAAATCAAGCTACTGCTACGAGGTTTCGACGACATGGAGGTCAAGCATGTGAGACGCGCGGGCAATGAGGTCGCACACAAATTAGCTAAGGAAGGCTGCAGGAATAAACTATGTAATACTTGGGTAGATCATTTTCCTGAGTTTATCATGAACACTTTGATTTCTGATGCTGGAGCTTAATAAAGATGCAGCCATTTAATCTCAAAAAAAAAAAAAGACAACTCGGTCCTCCTAAAACTACTACTGGGCACCGCAAGTAAAAACTGTACATATAAGTTCAAATATGGGGAGGACCACACTATTGTTTCTCCCATCTCGAATCTGAATTCAAACATCTGGTTTCATGTAGGGCTGAGAGGTGGTTGAAGAGTAGGAACAAGCACAACCTAGTACTCCCAAGAAAATACGAGCCCGTACATGCATAAATAGGGGGTTGCCTAGGCTGAGATCTCAGATTAATCAGACATTTATTCTGTGATCCTGCCATTCCATATCATTTTCCAAGGAAATGCAGAACATTCAGAGATTACTCAACACCAGAGCATATTCTATCCAGGACAGATCTGCATGTCAAACATTCAACCAGATCTTTCTCTTTCTGCAAGTCAAACATTCAACCAGATCTTTCTCAACTACTATTATTTCAAATTTCGAGGATAGACAGAATACAGAAGCGGAGCACGACAGACAGTTGAGCGCGACCGCGAGCACCCGCCGCTCTCGCCTTCCCCCGCCGCTGGCTACTCCGGCCGCGGCGGCCACCTTCTCGACGCCTCCCGCTCCGGGCGCGCCGACCACCACCCGGGCCAGGCCATGGCTGGCTCCGCCTCCACACTGGCCTTCTCCCCAATCTCCGGCGACTCTCCGAGGGGACCACGAGGGCGCGATGACCGGTGGCGCGCTAGCCGCGACTCCGGCTCGGAGGGCCCCCGTAGATCCTATCGCGAGGTGCTGCAGGGGACACCGGAGAGGGAGACCGGGGGTGAGCTTTACGACCAGGTGGCCGGGGCTTTCGATGAGCTGGACCGCTCGGATGACTCTCTGTTCGAGCCGGAGGACGACGAGGTGATGGCGTCGATGGAACCTGAGGGGGATTCGCCGGTGGCCTCTCCGGTCGAGATGGAGCCCCTTGGTGAGCAACCGTGGGAGCTGCCCAAGAGGAAGAAACGCCGCCGAGGTCGCCGCGCAGGGGTGTCCGACAAGGCGAGGCGCACGGCGCGGGAGGCGGGCAAGTTCAATGGATTGTGCCTCCTCTGCGCTCCGACGAGGCTACGATGCGGCCCGTCTACATGCGGCCCCGTCTACATCCGTTGCGAGCAGGTGGGGCACTGGTCCCGCGACTGCGAGGAACCCTGGCGCCCCTCGACGCCGGAGGGGGAGAGGGTGGCCGCCGGGCAGGACTTGGCTCCGTCGCGCGGGAACGCGGTGGCGCTCGGGGGGGGGGCAGCGCGCGCCCAGGACAGTGGCGGCGGTGATACCGCCCTCGGCGCAGGTGGGCTCGCTGCCAGCGGCTCCCGGGGGTGAGCACAGGGGTGGCCGGCGCGCACCCGTGCCTGTGCCCGCGGCGCGGCCACACCTTGCGCAGAGCTCGCAGATGGTGGCTCCCAGGGGCGGATCCGGGTTGGGGATGGATGACCCGAGAGCGCGACGTGCTAGGGAAACCGAGATTGTGCCGCTGGCAGCGATCGCGACGGCCCGTGCCAACCCCACGACGGCGGCCCCGCCCAGGCGCGCTTCGTGCATATTCAACCGCACCCAAAGAGTTGATGACGCGGAGGAAGAACTGCAAACCGCCGTCATTGCGTCCGATGATGGCTCCCGGAGATCATTGACGCGCTCGAGGGTGAAGGAGGCGGTGATGGACCTGCACCAGGAGCTCGAGGGCTCCGAATTCTCCGTCACGCCGTATCGAGACGGATGTTTCCTTCTCTTCGCGGAGAAAACGGACATGGACATGGTGATGCGAGATCCGTTCGTTCGCACGCCGACGGTGCGCCTTCGCCTCACCCCGTGGTCGAGGCGCAAGTTCGCCGTCGCCGGAGCTCTGGCAACTCAGGTGGACATTGAAATCGTGGGAATTCCGGACAACTGCTGGGGGATTGAGGCGGCCGAGACGGCGCTGGCGCCGGCGGCTTGGGTGGAAAAGCTCCATCCGTCGACGAGGATGAGGGTGGACATGTCGCGAGTCCGCCTCTCCGCTTGATGCTTGTACGTGGACGCCATCCCTAGGGAGATGGACTTTCATGTTCCAGAGCCCGGAGCGCCGCCGACGCCGGAGGAGCTCGCAGCGGCACATGAATTGATTTCGCCGCCGCAGCTCAAAACGCTCGTCTATCCGCTGAAAATCTCGGTCTCGCGTTCTGTCAACTATGGCAAGGGGTCACCGGACGCGCCGCCGGGTGGAGGTGATGGGGGCCCTCCGGCTGGTCGCCCGCCGGCGAGGAGGTTTCTCCAGCATGGGGAGAGGCGCCACCCCGGCCACGACGTGGGTCCCCATGGTGACGGTGGCGCTGGTCGTGGTCAAGAAAGCAGAGAAGGCGGGCCAAGGGGGCGTGGCAGCTCGGGCGGACAGCGACAGTTCGAGGGCACCTTTGCCCTGGCATCGGGCGTCATGGTGGGCCGGCCTCCCCTGTCGCGCCGTCAGCAAAAGAGGTTGAAGGAGAAGGTCAGGAGGGCGGCGAAACGCGCGGAGCCCGCGAGTGCGCCGGTAACGGTCCGATCCGCCGTGGCCAGGATGGACATGGTCAAAAGTAACCCAACAGCTGCGCCCTCTGTCGAAAGGGCTGGAGACTACCCCACGTCGCAGGCGGCAGAGATAAGGATAGACGACCAGGTCGTGCAGGGAACTGGTGAGCTGGTCGGGTTCCAGGAGGTTCCGTCTGAACCGTGCTTGCTCTCCTCTGTCAGCGGCGAGGATGAGCGCAGGGGTGACGATGCGATCGGGACCAGGAGCGGGCCGTGCGGAGACTCGATCGTCGAGGCCTCGTTAGAGGGTGAGGAGTCCGGTGGGCCGTGCCCGTGTGTACCTGCGCACAGCTGGCCCGGTGCGGATGGGGCGCGTGTGCCTGCGCACAGCTGGCCTGGTGCCTGTGGGGAGGCAGCGCGGCTTGGGCCGCAAGACGTAGCCCAGCGCGCTGTATTCTCTACGGTGGCCCAGTGCACAGACGATGTGGAGGCGCCCCTGGTTGGGCTGCTCCTGGATACTTTCGGCCCACCTCTAGAGAGGGAAGAGACACCACTGTCAGTTCCTGTTGGGGAGACGGATGGGCCAGAGTTTCGGAGCCCTGTTCAGGGAACATGTGGGGTTGAGAGTGCAGGGCTGCCCGAGGATACGGAATCCCCCTTACTACAGACCCCGTCACCAGCTACCTCATCCGCAGCAGTCTCGGTGGAGGACTCGCCGATCTCGATCAGGGTGGAGCCATCCCCCGACCGGGAGGAGAGGGGAGTTGTGCCGGAGAGTGCCCAGGCCTCGCCTCCGGCGTCCTTACCCCGTGAGGCGCATAAGGGTGTTAACACGGGCATTCCACGTACCTTGGGTGGCTTCCTTGCGGCGGCTAAGGCGCGTACGGAGTGCATCTTGCAAACCCCACCGCTATGGCGCCGTCTTGCGGCAATGGACTTCCAACCTCGCCGCAGTGGGAGACTTGCAAAGCAACCCTGTGGGTTGAACGCAGAGCAAAAGGCACAACGTAACCTAATGCGCAAACTCGGCCTGATCGAGAAGGAGGAGGTTCCTTCCTCGGAGGCGGTGGCTGCTTACCACAAGATGTTTGAGATTCCCTTGGAGGATGACATGATTGCAGCGATTGGGGAACTCTTTGGGTGGACCATGGCAGCGATTCGTGGGGATGGTTGCTCTCCGAGAAGGATGGAGACTCCGGGTGGTCGCCTGGTGGTGGCTTGACCCAGGGGATTCACAAGTTTAGGGTGTACAACGTCCTCATGGTATACGAACCAAGGATGTTGGTACTGAATGCGCGAGGTCTTAACGACCGCGCGAGGAGGAATAATGTCCGTTGTGTTACTAGCTCTACAGGGGCTACGATTGTATGTCTCCAGGAGACAAAACTTGCACTTGTAACCCTTCCGATTGTTATGGAGACGCTAGGCGCGGAGTTTGATGATTATATCTGCTTGCCGGCAACCGGGACTAGGGGGGTGTTATCATCGCCTGGGTGAGCTCGAAAGTCCAATTGGAGGACGCACACGTGGACGTGAACTCTATCACTGCTTGGGTATCCCCGGTGGGGGGGAGACACGGGGTGGTGGCTCACGAATGTGTACGGTCCCCAGGAGGACCTGGAGAAAATTGCCTTCCTACAAGAGCTGCGTAACGTCCGGTCCACAAGACCGGGCCCGTGGGCGCTCTGTGGTGATTTCAACATGATCTATAGGGATGAAGACAAAAACAACGGGAACTTGGACAGAAGAATGATGGGAAGGATGAGGCGCTTCTTGAGCGACTTCGGCTTGAAGGATATCTACCTCCAGGGACGTAGGTATACTTGGTCCAACGAGCGGGACTCCCCAACGCTCGTCCGGTTGGATAGGGTGTTTTGCACGTCAGATTGGGAGGAGTTACACGAGAACTGCTCGCTCCGATGTTTGGCATCGGTGATAGCAGATCACTCTCCCCTACTGCTTGACTGCACCTCCAAGTCGCCAGGTAGGAGGCGCTTCCAGTTCGAGCAGTTCTGGGTGAAGCCAGACGGTAATACGGATCCTTTCAGAAGGCTAAGCTCCAAACTTAAGCGCACAGGTCGCCAGTTGAAAAGCTGGAGCAACAAAAAAGTAGGGTGTGTTAAGTTGCAGCTCTCGCTCGCAAGGGAAGTGGTTCTAAGGCTGGACACGGCTATGGAGGTGAGGCAGCTATCGAGCGTAGAGAGAGCGCTCCACGCCAAGCTGAAGCAGGCCCACCTGGGCCTCGCATCCCTGGAGCGTACTATGGCGCGACAACGGGCAAAGATTGCCTGGATCGCGGAGGGTGATGCCAACACAGCATTTTTCCATCAACACGCGTCATACAGGAGACAGAAATCTGAGATTAGGAGCCTCCGGATCAACGGGGTGACAGAGACGGATCATGGAGCGATGGCCCAAGCCGCTTTTGAGCATTTTGAGGGGCTCATGGGTACGGCTCTGAGCAGAGATTTTTCTCTGGACCTGGACTTCCTAGGATTTCACGCGGAGGAGGATCTATCGGGGCTTGAAGCGCCTTTCACGGTAGAGGAAGTTTGGGAGGTAGTGCGGCGACTACCCCATGGGAAGGCGCCAGGGCCGGACGGCTTCACCGCAGAATTCCTACAGAGCTGTTGGGGGATTATACGTGACGACTTCATGGATGCGATCAACAAATTCTTTATGTTGAACGGGCGGGGCCTTCAAGGGGTGAACCAGGCTCTCCTAATCTTGCTACCCAAGCGCCCGGACGCGGCTGCTTTGGGGGATTATAGACCGATCAGCCTGATTCATATCTTCACCAAACTGATGGCCAAGATCCTGGCTACAAGGTTGGCCCCCCATCTCGACAGAATGGTGGGGAAGAATCAGAGTGCTTTCATCAAGAAGCGTTGTATCCATGACAACTTTATGATAGTCCAGCAGACAGCCAGACTGCTCAACAGGCTAAAAGAGCCTAGGTTGATGCTCAAACTGGACATTGCTCGAGCCTTCGACTCAGTGTCATGGGGATTGTTTTTGAGGTGCTCCGGAAATTGGGCTTCGGTCCTAGGTTCTGTGACTGGGTGGCGATGCTTCTCTCCACAGCTAGCACAAGGGTGATGCTCAATGGCGAGCCAGGCCCCCCTATTTGGCACCGAAGGGGGCTTAGACAGGGGGATCCCCTGTCGCCACAGCTTTTTGTGCTAATCTTTGAAACACTGAACAAGCTTCTGGAGAAGGCGGCAGAGTTTTTGATTCTGCGCAGGTTGGCGAGGCAAGACCTAGTCGCAACGGTGTCGCTCTATGCGGATGACGTTGTCCTATTCTGTCACCCAGACTGCGAGGAGCTGCAGGGAGTCAGGGATATCCTCGCGCTTTTTGGACACGCGTCAGGGTTACATACGAACTTTGAAAAGTGTTCGGTCTCGCCAATAGGGTGCTCTGAGGAGATTGCGACTGCTGCAGCCACAACCATGGGCTGTCAGCTGACCCCCTTTCCGACAAAATACCTGGGGATTCCCCTAAGCTTACGGAGGTTGTCGGGAGAGGCGCTACAACCCTTGGTGGACATACTGGCAGACCGGCTCCCTACTTGGAAGGCAGCCATGATGCCTAAGGCAGGACGACTCGCGCTCATTAAGGCAGTGTTAGCGGCGATCCCCTTGCATCAACTCATGGTCCTCTGTGTTAACAAGAAGACAATCAAGAAGATAGAGAAGATCTTGCGCGGGTTCCTCTGGGTGGGCAGGACCGAGGCAAAGGGTGGACATTGTCATGTGAACTGGGCTAGGGTGTGTAGACCACTCCAGCTCGGAGGGCTCGGCATCCCGGACATGGGGCGCACCGCAGCTAGCCTAAGGGTGCGTTGGCTTTGGAGGATGCGTACGGATCCGCTGCGACCATGGCGGGGGCTGGACATGCAGTTCTCTAGCACAGAGAGGGCAATCTTCGAGGTCTCAACAGAGATGACACTCGGAAATGGGAGGGTGGCCCTGTTCTGGGAGGACAAATGGATCCAAGGGAAGTCAATTAGGGAGGTAGCGCCGGATCTATTCACGCTGATTCCTAAGAGATGTCGGAAGCGCAGAACAGTCCATGATGCCATCATTCAGAGAAACTGGATCGAGGACATTTCGGGTGCCTTAAGTCCTCTGGCGTTATGGCAATATGTTCAAACGTGGAGGATGCTTCAGGACGTACAACTTTCGGACGCGCCGGATAGGTTGATATGGCGGTGGACGAAGGACGCACAATACTCCTCGAAATCCTGCTACGAAGCAATGTTCCGTGGGGCGACGGAATCAGGTTCCTGGAAGCTAACCTGGAAAACTTGGGCGCCACCAAGGGTGAAATTCTTCATGTGGCTTGCATGCCTTGACCGATGTTGGACGGGTGAAAGGCTGGCCCGGAGGGCTTTACCACACCAGGAGTACTGCCCCCTCTGTGACCAGGCGACGGAAACCATGCAACATCTCCTTACAGGGTGCTCCTTTTCGAGAACAATTTGGCATGAGGTACTCTCCTGGTTACGATCCGCAGCCAGACCTCCAGTTGTGGAAGATGATTTCGTCACCCGGTGGACGTTGGCCCTAAACTCCACCCCTCCCGCGTTGCGTAAAGGCACCTCATCGCTGATTATGCTCACGGCTTGGTGGATCTGGAAACAACGGAACGCGATCATCTTCGACAACTCGAGCCCATCGGTAAGCGCGCTGGTGGAAACCATCAAGGCCGAGGCTCAAGATTGGGTGTGCGCAGGAGCGCGTAAACTCGGGCAGCTTCTCCCCTAGTCTAGGTAGTGGGTCGAGTTGTATCGCGTGGGGTGGCCTCTCCGCAAGGCTTGTACAAAACTCTATTTCTATCAATGCAATGAAACGCAAAGTTTTTGCGTTTTCGCGAAAATTTCAAATTTCAATCCAGACACAAGTATATACAGAGTAGAACATTGGAGATGAAGATAACATACATTGGGAGGAAATAAACACCAACCAGATCATATACTGAATAGTAAAAAATCAAATCCATGTTTATTTGCAACCTGCTGGTTGTTGTCACAGCAGAAAATCAAGATTCATTGGAGTAGTAGATTTCTGGTGCAAGTCAAAACGGGCACGAATGTCGGTTCTAGTACAGCTTCTCTGCAAGTCAAACTTTATATGTTTAAACCACCACTCCACCTCATTCTTCTACCACACAACATTCAGGCTATATGTAGAACTGGTCACCCCCAAGTCAATTTAAGCTACACAGATAAGTCGTACTAGGACCACCAGCAGCTGCGGATCTGAAGCAAGATAGATAGCCTGTCTACTTCAAATCTGAATCAAACCAAGTAGACAAGGAACCCAAAACTGAAGGAGGGGTCGGCTATGCTGAGATTTCAGATTAATCACAGGGCTACTTTGTGATTCTGGTCTTCCATGTTCAGCATATGTATTCGGATCCTTGCCAAATTCAGAAACTAAAACGACTTCACACTCATGAGGGCGGACCCAGAGAATACATTTAGTGGGGGCACAAAGCTTGACTGGGGGCATGTCTATTGCAAATTCAAAATTTTCAAATATTTTTCTTCAAACCATAAAAGGATTTTCCAAATTTGAGTGGGGGCCTAGGCCCCCACTCAGCTCTTCTTGGGTCCGCCGACCGCAACATATTTTAAGTTCTAACTCAGCAAGAGAATCAATGAGAAGAAGGATAAGCATGTTTCAGCTTTTTTAATCTACAGAACATGGCTGACCTCTAGGTCCAGAGAATATTCCAAGTTTTTACTAGTTGGGAACAGCAAGTTAAAGTTATACGACAGATTAGTTAGTTAGTTGCCTATTTCAAATTTCGATTCAAACACAAGTACACTTCATTTTTGAATCATAAACATTTTTTTAAAAGGGGAAAAGCCCCAGCCTCTGCATCGATTGAATCATAAACATTGCAGTTCAGTTCCGTTTTACTTCATTTTTTAGTACAAACAAAGCAAGACACGCTGCAAACATGCCACATGTTTCTACTCTAGTATGGCACTAGGTTCTAGACTGACTTCTCCATTGTCAAGTCAAAGCAACACACAGATAAGTAGATCCCAAGGGAAACGTTCAAATTTCGCAAGGACCACCACTTACTAGCTGGCACTTTCAAATTTGAATTTTCAATTAAAGACCGAAGCACGAAATAATGAAACTGTAGATGAATATGCTGCACACTGAAAAGGGAAGAACCGGATCGATGTTTATTTGCAACTTGCAGGGAAGATAAAATGAGTAGAGTTGATAAGATAATTGCTTGATTTCTACCTCCTCTTCTCTATATAATAGCTAGGGTCCCATATATATCTTTTGAAGCAACACATGGAGCGGATACAAGGACTGGTTGCACGCTTCACCATTACACTTGAAGGCGAAGGAATCTAACCATTATGCCCTTCTATAAGAATTAAGATATGATATAGTATATGCCAAGTGTCTTATGAAATCTTTTGACATGCAACCATATTATACCAACTATCATATGAACTACTTGACATGTATATGCACATGAGTGATACATCGCATAAAACACATCGAAAAAGGTCTAAAAAACATTAATGTTTACGTTTCCTTATTGGGGAGGGGGGATTTAGAAAATCAGATAGTGAATTTATTGTACGAGTCAAAGAAATTAACTTTATTTCACGTCATTTTTCTTATAAATCTTTAAGATATCAAATATATAGTATATAAATGCAACCCATTAAATCACGTTCACCATATAGAATTATTTGTGACTAATCGATCAAAGAGTCTCTCTATAGACTATAGTAATTGGCATTAATTAACTATCTATTGGAGAATTAATGCTCTTGGTTATGGAAGGATACAAGCAGAATCTGATAACATGGAAGTCATAGACTTATGTTCTCGGAAGTAGAGAATTTGGAAATAGGCAGCATCTATTTATGCTGATATTGTTTTCACTTCATCGGCTATTGGGAAGGTTATATTATTAAATTGTGTGAGGGATACTAACACCACTGCTCATGAGATAGCTAGGAACTGTTATACCTCTAAAATCTCTTGTAATTGGGTCGATGAACCCACTTGATTTCTCCTCCAACCTCTCCTAGATGATGTAACTATTGGATAATTTTTTGTGGCAGGCGCACTCTTTTCCTTACCATGGTACCTTACACTAGTGGAAACAACCCCTCTCGTCCAGGGGGCCGGGGGGCAGCTGTCCCGGTTGCAACCAAATCCGGGACAAATGCCATGCATTGGTCCCGGTTCGTGCGCCCGGGCCAACAGGAATCGCCTGGGCGCATTGGTCCCGGTTCGTGGGGGCATATCCGTCCCGGCTCGTGCCACGGACCGGGACCAATGCCTAGCCACAGGCCACGTGGCACGCGCATGACCTGTTGTCCCGGTTCAGTCCACGAACCGGGACCAATGCCCCCTTCCCCTATATATACTGCCCCAGCCCCCCTCCTTACATCTTTTTTTTTGCTTGGAGGTGTGAGAGAGTGTGGTGTTGCTGTTTTTTTTTTGCTATGCACACGAGGTGTTCGACGAAATTCCCGAGACGCACACAAGCTCACTGAAAATGGTTTCTTCGACCGAGGTTAACAAATTATCTTTTTCATCTGTAACTGATACATAAAAAAGTATTATTTGTCGATGTACTGTGGTTATCTCTGTATTAATATGTATTTTGATAAACTTAATTATATGATGCAGATGGATGCACGGCAGCGATGGATGTACGGTGACCGACGCACCTCCGAGTATATGGCAGGCCTGAATGCATTTCTTGCTGTAGCTCAGGCGAACAAAGATAATGGCTTCATGTGTTGCCCATGTGTTGATTGTCGGAACGTCAGAGAACATTCTTCCGAAAGAATCCTTCACGGCCATCTACTTCGGAGAGGTTTCATGCCCAGCTATTGGAGGAGGAGAGATAGCTTTGCACAGGCTTGGCATCCACATGAAGACAGTGATTTCAGTTGAGATAGGTGAAGTTAATAGGAGGATTTTGAGGAGTTGGTGGGATCAGACACAAACTGGCACTTTAATTGAGATTGCCGACGTGAAGTCTCTCACTAATGATAGCGTACACGGAATGCAATTCATTCCAAATTGATACTGTGTGTTGCCACTTGTCGGTGTTGAAGAACATGTTTCCCAATGGTGTTAATGTGGTGTCCTTATTCTCCGGTATTGGAGGAGGAGAGATAGCTTTGCACAGGCTTGGCATCCACATGAAGACAGTGATTTCAGTTGAGATAGGTGAAGTTAATAGGAGGATTTTGAGGGGTTGGTGGGATCAGACACAAACTGGCACTTTAATTGAGATTGCCGAGACAGATATTGCAGGATTATAACTACTTTCGAGATGTAGTATGTGTTGACACACGGTATAGAACAAGTGATTCTGGCAGGCCTCTATTGTTATTCATTGGAGTTAATCACCATAAACAACCCAAAAAAGTTTTGACTGACTGCTTTACATAGATAGGGGATGCAGTTGCTTCTGCTTGGCCAGGGACTGTCCACCGCTCGGATATATATCTGTCAACGTCAGTCCTGGCTGCTTGTTCATCCTCTAGAGTCTGCTCTGCTCTGCTCTACTGCTCGTTGCGGCTCAGGTTGGTAACGGTCCATGTTTGCGTATGCTTTGTGAACTTATGGTTTGATTTGAGAATTTCAAAACTTTGATTTGATAATCTTTTGGCCGGAAGCACCTAGCAATATCTTTTAAACCTTGTTTCTCTCCATATGCTATTTGTACTTCTCATCGGCTGTAATGTTTCTCTACCTGATTCTACTTCTCCTCTGCCTAGTTTACAGATGTTTGCTCTTTTCTGTAGATGTTTCTACACTGTAAAATGGACATGTCCTGCGAAACATGCAGACAAGGCGCTGATCACCACTACTGGGACATGCCCATTTTACAGTGTAGAAACATCTACAGAAAAGAGCAAACATCTGTAAACTAGGCAGAGGAGAAGTAGAATCAGGTAGAGAAACATTAGGGCCGATGAGAAGTACAAATAGCATAGGGAGAGAAACAAGGTTTAAAAGATATTGCTAGGTGCTTCCGGCCAAAAGATTATCAAATCAAAGTTTTGAAATTCTCAAATCAAACCATAAGTTCACAAAGCATACGCAAGCATGGACCGTTACCAACCTGAGCCGCAAGGAGCAGTAGAGCAGAGCAGAGCAGACTGTAGAGGATGGACAAGCAGTCAGGACTGACATCGACTCTAGAGGATGAACAAGCCACCCTACTTCTACTATGAAAATGAGGCCCTAGCTCAAAAAAGTGTATGGGTGGAAATTTCCAGAAATTTGTATGACACAGAGCCGCTTTATAATTTGAATATAAATTTCCATAATTTATATTCAAATTATATACAAATGAAAAAATAATTAATAGTTTCAATAGTTAGAATAATTATTTAGTTAAACGAAAAATGGATTTAAATTAGTTTTGCAAATTCTAGCATTTTTCATGTTGGAATTTTTGTCAAATTTGGAAGTATATAAAAGTTGTTAATGTGCAAACTTAACACTTTTCAAATTTTGGCGCTAAAAAATTTTGGGCGCGCAGAGGTGCCACCGAAATTCGAAATTTGTTTTTGGTCCCGGGCCGTGGTACCAACCGGGACCAAAGGGCTCTAGTCCCGGTTGGTGGCACGGGCCGGGACTAAAGGCCCAAGTGTATAAAAAAGCGCGGCCCTCTCTCCAGGCCGAGCGGACACTACCCCAGGGGGGGCACGAGTGGATATGGCTGGGCGAAGCCCTGCCGGCGGCGGGAACGAGTGGACAGATTCGCCGGCGGAACGCCGGCGGGGATGGACTAGGGGCACAGTAGGTTAGGGGAACACAACTTATTAGGGCCAGGGGCCTTGCTTACATAGGGGCGGCGCGGCCACAGGCGGCCGGCCGTACTTGCATTAGGGGCGGCGGCGCGGCCACAGGCGGGCCGGCCGTTTCTTGGGGGGTAGCTAGCTAGGGGCGTTGTCTATAGATAATAGGGGGGCGGCGGCGACCTAGTCGTCCTCGTCGTGAGAGGTTCACATACGGGGGTGCCTGCCACAGGTGGGCAGGCGGCTGGGCCGGGCTCGCCGGGGGGGCCATCGGGGGCGCGTACGGCGGCGGCGGGGGCAGCACCTCCTGTGGCAGCGGCGGCGGGGGGCAGCTCCTCCTCCTGCTCCGGCGACCCGGCGCCCAAACGCCGCCGGTCCAGGCCCAGGTCATGCCATACTCCAGGCCTGGTGGGAGTGGCTGCGGCTCCGGCATGTCCTCGGACGCCTCCAGCTCGGCGTTCATGGCCTGCCACCAGGGGATGGCAGGCTCGTTAGGGGGTGGCGGCGGCGGTGGCATGGCAGCGGCGGCGGCGGCGGCCACGACACGATGCCACCTCTTGATCTCGTCGTCGACGACGAGGGAGCGGCGGGAGCGCTCGCAGGCCTCCTCCAGTTGGGCCCGGAGCTCGGGGTCCGGCTCCCCGGAGAAGTCCTCCGGCTCGTCCACGAGGAGCCATAGCTCCCTCTCCCGGCCGGGCTGGCGGGGGGTAGTCGTCCACGTTGGCCTCGAGGGGGGCGGGGATGAAGGAGCGGCGGCGCTGCTCGTGCTCCTGCTCGAGCCAGGCGGCCCAGTAGGGGGAGCTGCGCGCGTAGATCCGCTCCCTGCGGACGGGGGCCGGCAGGAGCTCGCGCGGCGGCGCTCGATCTCCTCGAGCAGCGCCGCGCCGGTCGGGGCCGGCGGCACTGGGATCCGCTGGGGATTCAGGTGCCAACCGTCCGGGAGGTGCACGTCGTTGTAGAAGACCGGAGTGGCATTGTTCCAGTGCCACTCCGCCTCGTCCACCCGGACGTACCTGCGGAACCGCTTGCCCGGGGGCGCGGCGCGGGGGGCGGGCGTGCAGCCGGTGGTGGCGCGGGGACGCGCGGCACCCCGCCGAGGCGGACACCTCCAGGGCCGTAGCCGAAGGCCTCCGCCGGTGGGGGCGGGATGCGGCCGGCGCCGCTCGACGAGCCTCCGTCGTCGTTCCTTGGGCGCTTGCCGGAGTTCGAGAACCAGCGGGACATGGTGGCGGCTAGGGTTGCTCTGCCTTGGGCGCGGCCGGGGTGGGTGGGTTGTACGGGCGGCGGGGGTCCTTTAAAAAGGACCCGGGGTGGGCTGGCATGCCAACCGGCGGCCTGGACGTGGCGGCGGTTGCAGGCGGCCATGAATGCGGGGAGCCGAGGCGTGGCGCGTGGGGAGTGGGGCGTGGGAAGCCGAGGCGGGGCGGGAAGACGAGGCGGGGCGGGAAGACGAGGCGGACAGCGGCCCTTTGACCGTCCTTCGGTCTTAGTTTAATGGACCAGGCGAACCAGCCACCAGGCCGCTGGCCAGTGGCCCCTGTTGACTGGCCATAATAACAGACGCGGGCCAGTGGGCCCTTCGAACCGTTGACTGTCCATAAATAAAAGACGCGGGCCAGTGGGCCTTTTTGACTAAAAAATGTGTCAGTGGGCTTAATTAAAGACGTGGGCCTGGAGCGGTTGGGGAAGGGGAGGCCGGTTGGCGATTGCGAGGCAGGAGAGAAAAAAAAAGAACAAAAAAAACCTGCCGCGGCAGGGAAAATGGGCGGACTTTATTCTTTTTTTAAGAAGGCATCCATCCCGGTCCCTAAAACGAACCGGGACGAACTCCCTCGCGGTCCCTGGCCCAGAGTCGCCACGTGGGCCAGCCTTACCATCCCGGGTGCTGGCACAACCGGGACCAATGGGGAGGGCCATTTGTCCCGGCTAGCCCATCCCGGTTGCGCAACCGGGACAAATGGCCCTTACGACCCGGGACAAAAGGCCCTGTTTCCACTAGTGTTAGGGGGCAGGAAGGCTTTTAATGAGATGGCATGTTTTCTTAATATAAGATGGTTTAAAGTTCAAAAGAAACTATCAAATGGAGAAATAGTTTTTTATGGAATATTAGAAAAAACCCATATGTGTTTACCTAAAATTTCGGTTGTTTGCCTTAGTGGCACGTCCTTGTCAAGTGCCATTTGTTGTGTCGTTTTCCGCTAAACCTCGATGTGTCATTTTCCTTGGAACCCAACTCTTGAAATCGAGGTTCTGAAACATGTATCCTTCGTGCATGTGATTTTTTCCTCGCGACAAACTTCGCCAAAGCGGAAATCCGAATCCGAGTCGGATTTGGACATCTAGTGTCTGGGTAAGTTTCTAAGTAATATTGGGAAATGTTTATGTGACCCTCCAACTATGATGGTCTTCAATATTCAGGGTGATATTTTTGACACTAAAGTAAACTTGGAGTAAAAGCTGATAGTGGTTCTCCATTATATCACTCCAATTATAAACTATTCATTCCGCATATGTCTGCATATGGTCTAGTTCCACGAGAATGTGTAAATTTCATCTCTAATTTCTTAAGAACATACTAATCCCAATTTATTTTGCTAGTCGATCCATACCATTCAAGCTTGATCGACGACCTAGATAGTACGCTAGCTACCTAGGACTTAGCCACTGGATCCCTTCTCCTCCGACTCCGGAGCTGGATCGTTGAGATCAAACGCAAACTTGAACACATGCCTCGTTGGAACTTCTGGGGCGGCGGCCTCGTTCGTTTGCTGCTGCTCCTGCTCGGGCTGCTTGGAGAGTAGAGAGCACTCATTCTTCTGGGTGTCACTGGAGCTGGACTGGTCTACACCTAGTGACTTGGGCTTATCAAACACCTGCAGCCCAGTTTCAGAGGGCGGCGGTTGTGGCCCTTCTTCCTTTCCACGACGATAACTACGATGGACGTGGCAGCGTCGGATGTGGCACTGGAGGTCCTCCTCGGAGCCGAAGAAGGTTTCGCAGTAGGAGCACTGAAATGGCTTGGATTCATCTGCTTCGCCGACCGTGTGGACAGCGTGCCTCTTGCTGCCCCTCATGGTGCCAGAGGTGGCAGGGACGATAATGGCTTTGTCTAGCTCAGGCACATATTTCATGCGACCCGGGTACCTGGGACACGTTTCCCCTCTGCCAGCGCCTCCGGCCAGGAGGCCTTGTTGGTTCTCGGCGGCCGGCGTGGACGTTGAAGACGATCCAACACCGTTCGGGTGGTGTCTAGCTAGCTTATGTTTTTTAACCGGTGCTACCTAATGTTTCTGAACTGTCTTACCGACAGGTACACACTATAAATAGAGAGAGTTTTGGATAGGTAAAGATTAATTCTACGGAAAGATAAGTATTGAAATTAAATGTTAGCTTATTTAAGCCAATTAAGCTAAAAAAAATAGCCAACATTTAAAACTTGCTAAAAATGAAAGGTTGTACATTTAAAGGGATTTGGATTTTGTTTTGGGGCTTTTACCAGGCCCTGAAATGGGAAAAATTTGGCCATTTCAAGAAAATCCCTTCTTATTTCGAATCAAAAGCAGGAATCGGAATTGGACTCTTGTAACAAAACTTGTATTTCACGGAAATCTCAATCGAACTTAGATTAAAAAATCACATAAATTCAGAACATTTTGTCAGGCACGGATCTAGAAGATCAATACTCTTTGAATTTGCAAGAAGTTCAGATACGAGGGCTAGAGCAGAAAATTAAAATGAACCAAAATATTGATTTCTAAACTTGCTAGAAATATTTATGTCGTTGTTTCTCAAGATAGTTGCGTTATTTGATTCGAGGTAGGCACTATAATGGTATTGCATGGAGACACACGATATATTGTTGTATTCCGTCGAAGTATTATCATGTCCAATATGATGCGACAATATTATTTTGGACACATCAATAACACAGGGAGTCCGACAAACTTGGTGTATCGTTGTTTCATAGAAAGAAGATCACTAAGTCTCGAGCAACACTATATTCGACATCATTGTCTAGTTTCGCTTAAGTACATGTTCTATACTGAAATATTCTTGTCTTCCATTTTTCTATTGATGTCCTATACTGGAAATTTTGCATAGCCTATATAGTGTTGTTCCCTCTTGTGATATTGGTATATCTTCCAACCTATATTTTAACGCAACTTCAATTATTCGGAAAATGAACATGTAAACCATGCGTGGTACTTCATAATTTCACTTGATGATGAATGAATCTAACTACTTCTATTATAATTTATAAATCCACTATGTTTTCTACTCAAACAATGGTTTTAGAAGTTTGACATACCACGATATATCTACTTACATGTCGATAATATAGAGTGATTTGCATGAATCTCTATTTGCATGAAAAATATGGAAACAAAATGCAGAGAAGAGGAGTTTTACTACTCCATCAATCACATATTAAGAGACGCAAAAAACCCTGATGTACGGAGCCCCAATGAGGAAGGTGTTTGTGATTTCTCGTGAGATCAATAATGCTAATCCCTCTTTTTGTGTGGGAAGAAGATAAAAAAATACAAATCTTCTCTTGTTTTCCCAACATGTTGCTTTTAAAGGTTGCCCTCTCTCGGTTGGATTTTGGTCCAGCCTACATCGTGTTTATCCTGCTTTGGCCAACCTCGATTACCAAGTACTTATCGGATTGTTTTCTCAAATTTCTTTCGGATTGAAAAGGAATGGAATATTCCTATCATCAAAGCCAGGGCCATATTCCTGAAAGAAAAGGGAAGAAAGTAAGTGCTGGTTCCCCAATTTATTGACCCGCAATAATACCTACGGCTTCTCCCAATTCGACCAGACAATTAATATGAGAAGAAGTGATTATTAAAGTAGAAAATATGGAGTGAGGGAATCTTGGGAATCCAAGACCCATGCCACACTATAACACACATGGTATGGCATAACCTAGGATTGGGTGGGATTCATACGGTCCGGAGCCCCTCTCCGGAGAAACCGTAGGCCCGCTGGAGAAAAAGACGGAACTGCCGTTCTCGACCCTCTGCGTGAGCCGGAAGGGGGTAGCAAAGTGGAACTAATTGCTTATTTGTGTTAGGTTAGGCCCAAGGAACACCCATGACAGTGGTAGGGCCCACCTCTTGGCAAGATTCCCCCCCCCCCCCCATTCCGTCAGATCCGAGAGTTTCGGGCTCTGTGTAGTCTTGGAACCCGCCAGAGAGAATCCGACGCCGGTGAAGCCATAACACAGAGAGTGGGGGAATTTTGGGCATCCAAGACCCATGACACACTATAACACACATGGTATGGCAGAACCTAGACTTGAGTGGGATTCAGACGCTCCGGAACCCCTCTCCGGAGAAAAAGCCTTAACTACCGTTCTAAAACACCTATATACGTGAGTTGAAAGTGTTAGAAAAGTGGATGTAGTTTCACTAGTGGAAACGGTTTAGTCCCCGTTGTGCAACCGGGACCCCAAATCCTTTTTTGTCCCCCCTTTGCGTCCCCATTCGGACAAATACCCCTCCCCATTGGTCCCGGTTGTGGCAGGACCCGGGACAAATGGGGCTGACCACGTGGCCCGAGCGCTGGAACCTGGCCAGGGCTATTAGTCCCGGTTCTGAATACGACCCGGGATGCATGCCCCTTCTGCCGCGGCAGGGCTTTTGCCCTTTTCTCTGCCGCGACAGGGCTTTACAATTTCCGTTTTTTTGGTCCCCGAGACCTCCTGGCGGCCCCTCCCCGGACCTTGAGAAGAGTACCCTCCACCGAGCCCCCGGATCGCACGAGTGAATAAGTATATAAAGCAGAATAAGAAACACTTATATTACAGAAGCAAAGTATATCGATCATATTACATGACCGATGGAGTGTATTACAAAATCAAACTTAGTTCCAACCGGAGGCATGGTACTCTCCATGTACGTTTATGACCTCTGCATCTAAGAAGCCCGCAATTTCCTCCTGAATTGCTCGTATGCGGTCCCTAGGTAGAAGACCGTCCCGAAGCCGTTCGATCTAATATAAAGAAGAGTGGTCACTAAAATATATGAAGCTAAGTAACTAAAATAGATAGTAATAAGAAGAATTGACGATTAACGTACATGAAGTTGTTTTAAATTTCTACCCTTGGGAGATGTGGTCTGACGAATGAACTCGCAAACGTAGTATCCACACAAGTTATTCCCGTCTCCTTGTTGCAGGCACTATACGAGAAGATTGTTTCAATCAAAATAATAATCAACCAGGCATGATAATGGAGATGGGCACGAATCTAGATAGTACTTACTTGCACAACATCAAATGTAAGTTGTTTTTCCCATTCACCGGGAGACTTCCTTATGAACCTCTTCCAAACCCTACCCGAGAAAGAAAAAGAATAAAAAGAGTTAGTAATTACTTGATATCCGAAAATGAAACAAAGTAGTCGATATATTGCAATATATAAATACTGAAATTAATAAAGATTGAAATTACCGCTGGATCATTTCCTGCATGTCAGCCCACATTGAGAGGGGTTTACGTTTTGAGTCCATTACAATTACTTTTCCTTTGTCAATTTGGAAGATTAGCAGAATATAGTGGAAGCTGCGCACGCAGAACTCATCAATTATACAATGAACATCGAGTAAGGAAAACAGAATGTTTACAACAGAGTAACATACTTACTTGAAGTTGTAAGGAAATAGTATTTCCCGTCGGTGTTGGTTAAATATTATTGCCCTCAGAATATTATTTTCTGTATCCTTGGGAGATTGCCGAAGAATCTTTTCATAAATAATATTTGGATCAATGAACCCAATATCATAGATTCCATCTCTTTTGCATTCGAGAATCTTCATTCTGCAATTATAATATATGAGTGTACTATATATATATATATATATGAATATATATGCAATTGAATGAGGTGAGCTAGAGAAATAAGTGCTTACAGACAATAGGCACTAAGGATAGATTTGTCGAGGGCCTGCTGCTGGTATAACTGAAACAATTCCTCAAATTGAATCATAACCATTCCATTTCCAGTTCCATAGTGCTCGTCCTTAACGCTGAGACATAGCCAGTCCTCAGATTCATTAGCGGCTTGCATATACCAATTATGCACTCTTCGCATTTTCGTTGGTAGATTCTTTATCTCCTCGGGTTTGACAAGAGGCTGCCCGGACTCGTATTTGTACGCACATTCAGCTGCGGGGAAGTAGTTCACTGTTTGCATATACTCAGCAATGGACAAACCCGCATCAGCTGCCTTGTCTGCGTACAGTGTTATAAACTCCGGATCAATATCCTCATCAGCAATATTAGTGCTCGGCCCCACCTGGGTATTGGAAATCACTTTGAGCGGGGACGTGGATTGTTTTTTCTGCTCTCCGAGTTGAGCAACTGATTTCCCCTTTTTCCCGCTTGCGCTACTACTCTTCGTTGACCGCACCATTTCCTGGTGTGACTTCAGAATAGAGCGGTCATAGTCAGATGACAGACTCGGCTCGGGTTGATGAAGAGTCTTCACCATTTTCCAAGCTCGTTCTATCTCTTCTTCGGTCTCAGGGAAATCTGGCTTTTGCTTCTCCTTCCGCTTTGATTTCCACGCATCGTATTCGTCCTTTGCGATTTTCTGGGTTTCCTCGGGAGTATAGTCGTAAGGTAACTTGGGTACCTCTTTTGGTACCTTCGGGAGGGGTGACCGTTGACGTTTCGGTGATTTTTTACGTTTCGGCAGAAACTTAGTGGGCGGAGAGGGCTGACGCGGCGGCGTAGGCGACCGCGCTGGAGACGTGCACGGCGTAGGCGACCGCGCCGGAGACGGCATGCGTTGCGAAGACGACCGCGCTGGAGACTTTTGCGCTGGAGAAATGCGAGAATTCGATGGCTTTGCCGTCTGATTTGTGAGCACAATGAATTCCTTTAGCCATAGAACGGTCGAGTTCTTGGCTTCTCCGAGTTCAGTCAACTCTTCGTCTTCACCTTCAGGAAAATCAAGCTTTACCCGCTCGAATCCGTTGGCAACTTCATCGACCCCAACAACAGCGTAGCCCCGTGGAACCGGGAGACAATGGTGAGTTGGTTCGTTGCCAATCGGTAAGACATATCCGGCCGCCGCCTTGATGGTTATATTGACGACCTTCACGTGGAGCTCACAGGATGTCATTTCCGTGATCTCGTCCACCGGGTAAATCATCGGTGTGCATCATCATCCGGTAGCTGCGTGGACGCAACGCTGCTTTTGCGATGAGAATGTGCGGCGTCGGGAGCCTCAGCTTCAACTTCTAGCATGTGTACTGATGCGCCGGTAGACACTATCTGCTGGCTAAGTGTGTTAATTTGGTCTTGCTGCTTCTTTGCTACATCCTGTGTCAGCTTTACCATTTCTTCAAGTTGACGCCTCCAGTTTGCCTGATTCTCTGCTTCAGCTGCCTCCTTGTCCTTTTTACGTTGACGGCTTCTATCTGGGTATAACTTTTTGGTGGAGTCGAACGCAACACTCCACGGAGGAGTGCCTTTTGTGCCTCGTGTACGCCCTCCGTGTTCCTTATTCCCTAGGGCTCGTGTGAGCTCGTCGTTCTCTCTATCTGGCACGAACTTCCCATCTTTAACGTCCTTTATTGCGTCTCTCAGCTTCTCTATGGGTAGAGGATGACTCTTTTTATGCCTTAGGTTATATATTGCTTTTCCTTCGGCGTCCAACCTGCCCCCATGCCCGTAGAACCATGACCTTGTCCGCTCGACCCACAAGAACGGCTCGGGAGTGATCCCCTGCTGAATCAGGTTGTTCTCCCATGTCTCCCACTTGGGACTAGAACCCTTGTAGCCACCTTGCCCCATAACATGGTGATATACCTTTTTGCCGGCGTTTTTCTCATTTGTTTTCGTCCTTTCCAGTTCATTCTCTGCCAGCTTGTACTTCACGAAGTCTGCCCATACGGGTTTTATTTTCTCATACCCTTGAGTGAAATCAGGAGTCTTGTCCTTCTTAACATAATCAAAGTTCAATCTTTTCTTCCAGTTTTTGAATTGCTCGGCCATCTTTTTTAGGGTCCACGCTTTGACCTTTTCCCGTATCTCATGTTTCATTCTAGTAACATCGGCCTCAGTCACATCCGCTTCATTCTCGTCCACCTCCGGCACGGGTAAGTTGAAATTAGCCAAAATCTTTGAGAAAAGATGATCTTTGGCTATTTTGCCGACATATGAAATTCCTTGTTTCCGCGGATCTTTTGGCTCATTCCACTCATTAACAGTGATCGGGATGTGATCTCTAACTAGCACTCCGCATTGCTTCACAAATTTTTGGGCAACATCAGCGGGAAGCTCGGGTGCGCCGTCTGCTGTGATCGTGTCGATCCTGTATCTTTCTGTATCTTTCAACTTCTTTGTTGCGCCTCGTTTAGTCTTTTTTCCGGTTGATATATTTGAACCGGATGGCTAAAAATATAAAGACTGTTAATACATGTATATAGACAACGGATGCTTCATTAATTAACATATATATATATATATGCACCTCGGAGCCGGTGTTTGTAATTTGTATGGTTCCACCGGAGCCGTCGGATGCTCCCATATCGGAGCCGTCGGCTTCTCCCTCATCGGAGTCGTCTCCCTGGGTGAGCACCGGATCTCCCTCACCGGAGTCGTTCATCCACTGGCTCACATCGGGCTCTACGTCGGGCCCGCGGATTAAACCCTCGATCATATTTTCGGCATCTTCGTCTCTTGGCTCCATACTGTACAAAAAGAGTAAGTATATATTTCAGATCCAATTCATTAAAATTGCACATGCATAATAATATTTAAACATACGATAACATTTCTAGCATTCTTAAATTTCTAAGAGCATGTCTAACGGACCCCTTATATGTTTTCGCCCCCTAAGAGCATGTCTAACAGACCCCTTATGTTTTCGCCCCCTAAAACGCGTGTACAGGGTTTTGGACATTTTCATGCATAGCCTGGTGAGTTACTATAAAATCTTCTTTTTTGGGGTTTCCTCAAGTTTGTCCGAGTATTTTCACTGCCTCATTCTCTTTTGTTTTTCACCTGTTCCTGCGTGCTACAGGTCATACCAGAGTGGTTTCTGAACTATTTTGGAGGAAAGATACCAGGAACTGTCAAATTACAAGCCCTAATGGTATTGCATTTGATGTTGGAGTTATGGAGAACATGAACAGAACAATCCTCAAGTATGGGTGGGCGGAACCCATACTTGAGGATTATTCTGTTCATGTTCTCCATAACTCTCCAACATCAAATGCAATACCATTAGGGGCTTGTAATTTGACAGTTCATGGTATCTTTCCTCCAAAATAGTTCAGAAACCACTCTGGTATGACCTGTATAGCAGGCAGGAACAGGCGAAAAACAAAAGAGAATGAGGCAGTGAAAATACTCGGACAAACTTGAGGAAACCCCAAAAAAGAAGATTTTTTAGTAACTCACCAGACTAATGCCCGTGTTAGAGGAGAGCAAAGCAACACTAAAACGAAGAAAACAGATATTGCTGCTGTATGAATGTGTTGAAGAAGCAAAGACGGGACCAAAGGTTACCAGCAAATTTGGTAACCTTTGATCCTGTCTTTGCTTCTTCAACACATTCATACAACAGCAATATCTGTTTTCTTCATTTTAGTGTTGATTTGCTCTCTTCTAACAGGGGCATCAGGGATGCCTCTTCATATCTGAATTTTAATTGCTGTTGTTATTTCTAGACAAAGTAAACTCTGTCCATACTCTCAAAAGATCTTCAGCGCGCCCTAGCTCGCACGAGCTAGAGGGTTGGCCCTCTATATCCCCTCCCGACCCGCACATGTAGGGGTCGACGGGCCGCCCCCTACCCAAACTTGTAAAAAATCGTTCGGGGTGGTCCATTTACGGGGTCTGCTAGATGGCCGGGTATAGCCCAAACCCGTATATCAGCGGTTATTATACGGGTTTTGGGCCATATATATAGGTGTCTGTTAGACATGCTCTAACATTCTTAAATTTTTTATATCAATTCTAAACAAATTTAAAGTAAATAAGTCTAATCTAAAATTTCTAACATTCATAAACTAAAATTTCTAACATTTGTAAACTAATAATTCTAACAATAATAAAAAACAGTAATTAAGTAAAAAAAAAGGAAGAAAAACAAAAAAGGCCCCAGATTAGGGCGAGATGGAGGCAGGCCTTTTACCTCCTCTTGGGGCAGCGGCGGGCCGGCGGCGCGGGGCAGCGGCGGCGCGGGGCAGCGGCGGCGCGGGGGGCGGTGGAGGATGGCGCGGGGCCGCGACGGGATCGAGAGGCGGCGCGGGGCAGCGACGGGATCGAGGGGCGGCGCGGGGCAGCGACGGGATCGAGGGGCGGCGCGGGGCAGCGACGGGACCTAGAGGGGCGGCGCGCGGCCGAGGCGAACGGGAGAGGGCGCTCGACGGAGTCGGGAGCGGCGCCACAGAGGATGATGCCGACGGGGCGAGGGGGCGGCGCGGATGCCGACGGGGCGAGGGGGCGGCGCGGGGGGACGGAAAAATTGGGCAGCCTGGCGGCGTCGATTTGGTCCCTGCGCGCGGTCTGGAACTGAAAGGAGCGGGGACGTGTTTATATCCTATGACCCTTTCGTCCCGGTTGGTGGCAACAACCGGGACGAAAGACCCTTCCGTCCCGGTTGGTGCCACCAATCGGGACGAAAGACCCTTCGTCCCGGTTGGTGGCACCAACCGGGACGGAAGGGCCGGCTGGTCGCCCGCGCCAGAACCAGCTGGCCGGCGCGCCAATTGTTTTTAGCGCCAAATTTTGAATATCTTAAATATGTAAGTGAATAACTTCTACATACTTTCAAATTACGAAAAAATTACAACATTAAAATTGTTTGAAATTGCGTAAATAATTCAAATCCGTTTTCTGTTTTCCTAAATAATTATTCTAACTGTTTTAACTATTAACTATTTCACTATTTACACTTAATTTAAATATAATATCTTATATTGTTTTAAAATTAGTAATAATTACATAAAAAGCAGTGTCGCCGGAATACAAATTCTTTTATTAAAAAGAGAAAAAACAAACGAATACCGAGGGGGATGCGGTAAGCATTCTGTTCTGCACATATATTTAAGATTTACCATGTACTGTCGTGTGTATTGTCGAATGAATACGGAAACACTTATTTTAGCCCTGCACTCAGTTTTGCACATTCATTGAACAGGTGGTAGCTCCTCACTGAGCCAAGCATACAATGAAGCCAGCGGATGAAGCTCAGATTTGGGCAAACATACTGGCTGATCCTCTTGATTGGCCTCCATCTACTATTCCTCTTCCTAGCCAGGTAATAATAAGAAAATATAAAACTATTACCATTTTTCTTCCTTGATCAACTATCTCCCTTATGCTGGTAGCCACCATGCATTTACAAACCGGTGTATTAGGATCTGTAATGCACGAAACTCCTATAAACCATCCAACCATCTGCACAATCGTCATCAGAAACATAATATCAACCGATACTTCATTTGTATTCTACAGGTCGAAAAAACCACTTCATGGAAGAGCCCAAGCCATGGCGGTACTTACAGAATGTGCCTTCGGCAGGGAGGTCAATATAGGAAAGATGACAAGCACTGGACATAGGACGAAGTGATTAAGCTAGCCAAGGGTGTTGAGAAATATGGCACTGGGCAATGGAAAAAGATCGAGCTTCATTACTTCTCACTACCTGACGGAGAACCAGTCCGATCAAAAGAAAATCTGAATGTATATATAGAAGTCTACTCCAAAAAAAAAAGTGGTTATTGGCAAATATGGAAGTTGTTTTATCTAGCAGATGAATAATAAGGGTTGTAGAACAAAACAAACGGTATCGCCATCACACAGCCCAACCGTGGCTACTGGGTGCATATATATGCATACCAAATGCACGGTTGGACGTATGACGGCGAATCCGGATGTTTTGTATTTGAGAGATGAACTGACCGGGGTGTATGAAGCTGGGCTATATATAGGGTCCTCTGGCTCAAAAAGTGTTGAGCTAGGGTTTTGATCCAACGGTTAAGAAACACCTCATCCAACGGCTCACAACAGCTCGAAAGAAACACACCGTAGCCCTGATCGAACGGCTCACAACAGCTCGAAAAAAACACACCCGGATCCAACGACTCACGAGCGCTTGAAAGAAACACACGATCCGTGTGATTCTATCTGATTGGTCCAAACGAAACCCTAATTCCCATTTAGTCCCGGTTGGTTTCCCCAACCGGGACTAAAGGGATGATCCGTTTCCCAATGAAACCCTAACCCATTCAGTCCCGGTTGGTGTCCCCAACCGGGACTAAAGGGATCGATGTTTTCTTCTCGCTATTATATGTATGCATTGCCACACCATTGGCATAAACATACAAACTCACCACTCTCTCATGGCTTCTACCGTACCCACTCTAACATTCATCCAGGCGGAGGCACTTTCCGCCTCGAACTACCCCTGCCCGTGCGGCTACAACGTTCCCGCCGGTTGGATGCTGAGCGCCGGAGGAGTGCCGGTCCCTCCTCTTCCTCAAGGTGTGGCGCGTCGGGCGGCCATTACGAACCACTACTACCACGAGCTCACGCCGGAGCAGCGGAGGAATCCCAGTTGGCATCCCGATAATCAGCATACTTGGGATGCCTTCTTCATCAATCGGCGTGAGAGGGCGCTCGCCAGGTATGAGGAGGACGGTCTGCCTCCTGGGAACTTTCACGAGGCCGGTCGTCGGCTATGGTGGTCCGGCCGGACTCTACAGAGCGTCATGGACTACATCAGGGCCGGCGATATCCCCCGCCTGCGCTACCCTCAGGCCCCGTCCTGGAGTCGTGATCCTCCGAGGGAGTGCAGAGCACCGTCAGACGATAGTGACGACGACGGCGGCGGCGACTACGACGACTACGAGTACATGTACTATAGGCCTAGGCAGGAGTATGACTAGTAGATCGATGCACTTTTGCCATTATGTACTGCTTTGTTTATTTAGATCTATGCTCTCCGTTTAGATTTAGATCCAATCTTGCCATTATGTGTACCGTGCCTTGTTTATCTATTGAAATACATGTCCCCCTCTTTTTAACGTCTATCGAAATGCCATTAGATCTGAATCCAACAAATCAGGAAAAACCACACGGAAAACAGAAAACAGACGAGCTAGAGGGCCACTGTTTGCCGGAATACAACAAATTATTTTATTAAACAGCCAACAGAAAACAGACGCGCTAGCGCGCTACTCTTCGTCCTCGTCGTCGTCGGTGACCTCCTCGTCGGAGGAGGAAGTGCATGATGGTATTTCCGAGATAGGCCCCCACCTCAGATCGTCGGAGGCCCAGACTTCGCCGGCGTGGTCGGCCCGACGGAGCGCTTGCAGCGCCTTCGTCCTCGCCTCCCGAGCGGCATCTAACTCGAGGTGGCGTTCGAGGCGCCGCTCCGCCCGCTCAGCCGCGCGGGTCTGCCATAGCTCCTCGTCGGCGCTCTCCTCACCCGGATTGTTCCGGTAGTACTCGCGGACCACGCGGTCGTCCCTGGCGTCGACTAGGCCCTGAAACGCGCGGTGCCTGAGGTGGCGGTGGTCGGCAGCAGTGACGATCTGCGGCGTCGGCGCCCTGGCCTCCGCTTCCCAGAGGGTGTGGCAGTCGCTAAAATTCATCAACGACCGCGGGCGGCCGAGGCGCCAGGCCGCCGCGTCCCAAGCGCGGGCGGCCTCCGAGGCCGTCGCAAAGGAGCCGAGGGGGATGCGGTCGTCCCCGAAGCGGATAGTCGCGGTGAACATTCCGTTCTGCCGCGATCGAACTCCGCGAAAACCGGTAGTGTTGTTCCTCCTCGGAGGCATGGTGGTGGCACGACGGTGCGTGGAGTGGAGGTGCGGCAGTTTATAACGCGCATTCATGGCCACGCGTTACAACTCCCGCGCCACGCGGACAGACAATACCACCCATGCGCCACGCGGACAGACAATACCACCCATGCTTAAAAAAAAAGGGACGGGGCTGTGGCCGCATTTGTAGGGGAAGGGACATTGGTCCCGGTTAGGGGTATGATCCGGGACCAATGCCCATGCGCGCGCCACGTGGCCTGTGGCTAGGGATTCGTCCCGGGTCGTGCCACGAACCGGGACCATTGGCTCCCCACGAACCGGGACAGATGCCCCCAGGTGGTTTCTGCTGCCTCGGGCACACGAACCGGGACCAATGCATGGCACTTGTCCCGGTTTTTGGTGCAACCTGGACAGATGCCCCCTGCCCCCCTGGACGAAAGGGGTTGTTTCCACTAGTGTTTCTTGGGATTAATTATAAATTGATATATAACATTATAATTTATTATTAGAAAAATGAAACAGCAAAATCTGAAGAAGAAAAAATTCGTTACCGTGTGTTTGCACGCGGGAAAGACCCATGTATCCCGTGTGCAGACACACGGTAAAGGCTAATGGTGGCCCCAGTGGGTGGCATGGACACGTTGGTCCTTTACCGTGTGTGAACACACGGTGAAGTATATATCTTCACCGTGTGTTGGCACACGGTAAAGACCCGTCGTGACGCCTCGGTTCCAGTCTACTTAAATTGGACACGTGTCCATAGTATTTTCCGTGTATCCTTCTTTACCATGTGTTTTGTCGTTTCTTTGCCGTGTGTCATTCTTTACCGTGTGTTTTTTCCAGTTCTAAGCCGTGCGTCCCTCGTTACCGTGTGCCAGCACACGGGAAAGATTTATTGCCGTGTGCCCCGTTATTTGGCACACGGTAAAGAGGTCGGCAGACAGTAAAGGTGTGCTCTCCCGTAGTGCGTTCCCCATCCGCTGACTCCGGGGCCGGTTTGTTGAGATCAAAGTCGAACACGACAGGCCTGCGAGCATCAGCGAGCTCCTGCTTGGCGAACAAGGAGCAGCCTCTCATCCCGACATGGCTAGCGCGGTGGCCCCCGAGCCCTTGCCTTGTGTCGAATGCCACCCTGCACCGGTCACACACGTACCTGTAGCGCTGCCCGTCCAGCGCGAGCTCCCCCGACGGATAAGGCTGCGGCGGCTCAATGTCGCGCCATCCGCGTTCCGAGTATAGCTGGGCATGTGGCCATGGACTGCCTTCTATGTAGCGAAGCCTTTGTTGCAGACAGGACAATGCCACAGGTCGTCTCTGGCAGTAGCGACGGAGGGAACGACCGGGTCAAGCTCGTGCAGGGACTTCAGGGACCAGGGGTACCTGCTAGGATCGTCGCCTCCGCCAGAGCCTCCGACGTGATAGTACTGGACGTGGTAGCCAGCGCCATACATGGCGTACACCTGCGAAGTCGATCCGGTCAGCATCTTTCTTGTGGCTACAGTTTCTGTCTCGGTTTGGACGACAGTGCAACACAACTCTCCTAAGTGATGATCATATATAGTGGCTTGGTGAGTGATGTCGAGTTTGTACTTCATGTGGGGAAGGTAGCCAAAGCCAATCAATCTAGTGTGGCTTCATGATGACGTGTAGTATGGGTAGGGATTGATGTCGTGTAACTCTATTATTAATAGACGCATATCTTGTTCTAATACGGTTCAATCTATACATCTCACACAAATATATGTATTCCATTTATGTCTAGCTTTATGTGTTTTTGTATGCTAGCTAGGTCAGATCTGCAATCTGCAAAAATATATGTCAAGTAATCGATTAAATAGTCTCTCTATGGACTATACTAGTTGGCATTAATTAACTACTATCTTATAGAGTAATAGTTTTATGTTTCAGAATACTAGAAAGACTCATATGTTTTTACCCAATATGATGCTAAAATTTAAGTTCCATACCTTCGATACGGTGTGCGTCCTTATCAAGTGACATTTGTTGCGTCGTTTTCCGTCGAATCTTGATATGTCATTTTGAACAAACCCAACCCTTGGATTCGAGGTTCCGACACACGTATGCTTTGTGCACGTGATTTTGCCTTGCGAGAAACTTCGTCAAAGCGGACATCCGAATCCGATTCGGATTTGGAAAGCTAGTGTCCGAGTAAGTTGCTATGTAATATTGGGAAACGTTTATTTGACCATGCAACTATGATGGTCATCAATATTCATCTTGATATTTTTTACACCAAAGTAAATTTGGTGTAAAAACCGACATTGGTGATCCACACTCCAATTAACAACACTCCCTAGGACTTATGTGTATGCATATGGTCCAGTTCCAGGAGAATATGAATTTCATCTCCAATTTCTTGATAAAATACTAATCCCATTCTATTTATCTGGTAGATCCATACAGTGCTAATGAAAGGTACAACAACACTATATGAAAACCAGATCAAGACCAAACATTATTTCCGCACACCATGCAAGCTCGATCGACGACCTAGATAGTACACTAACTACCTAATACCTAGCTACGGGATCCCTTCTCCTCCTCCGGCGCCGGATCGTTGAGATCAAACACAAACTTGACGATAAGACTCGCCGGAGATTCTAGGGTGGCGGCCTTGTCGGTTTGATGCTTCTCCTCCTGCTCGGTCTGCTTGGAGAGCAGACAGTTATTCTCACTTCGGGAGAACTTTTATACGCCGACAGTATTTCTATACGCCGACGGCCAAATATTGGGGCCATCGGCATATAGCCCGCATGCAAGCGTATAATGATAAAAAATTGGGATACGCCGACGGCAACCCTGTCGGCCAATTTTTTTTTTGCTACGCCGACGGCCGCTGTCGGCGTATCCTAGTATTGTTTTTTACTCACTCGCCATTTTGAGCATAACTTTTGCATTCGAACTCGGATTTCGAAGTTCTTTAGCTCGTTTCGAAAAGGAGAAACATATCTACATCATTATGCATATTATTCAAGATACATTCTTCAGAAAAAATCATGAGCAAGAACGGAACAAACAAGAAAGGGTTAACGGTTCATGGGTGTAGACCAATAAGCTGGATTTTTCTCCAGCGGGGCTAGAGATTGAATATTGAGAAACACTTTGTGTATCTATGATAAAATAGGTATTTCTGTACCTAAAAATGATTTTTGCCAAAAATTATGAGCAAACTATGAGATACTTGTAGTTCAAATTTGACCAGTTTCCAGCAAAATCAGCAGAAACTTGTTTTTTCAAAACAGGTGGATGGAAACATTTTTATATGAAACAAATTGGTTATTTGTGCATATAAGTATTTTAAAAAATTGTAGCTCTCAAGTTTTTCAACATATTTGTGGTAGGTCCTTAAAAAAAATATTTTTTTACACACGGAAAATAGAAAATGGTTTTTTATTCAATGAAAAGGAAAACTTCATCCGTCAACATTGTCCGTGCTTTCAAGATTCATGTTTTTGTGGAATATGGGCACATTTAAACAAACTATGTCATGGATTTGACCATAACACACGTCATTTGGCTCGAAAACCTGGAATGTTCGGAGGAGATAGCTTATTTTTGTAAACACATTTTCAACACAACTGCCGTATTCCAAGTTTATTATTTTTTGTGTATACTAGGACATATATAGTGACACCACGCGAAGTTCTTGCATCATTTTGGGTTGTTTTGAATTTTTTAGAATTTTCTAAGCCGGTTTAAGGAAAAAGTCAAGACGGCGGGCATGACCGTTCGTAGCTAGGGGTTGAATATTGAGAAACACATGGTGTATCTATGATGAAATAGGTAGTTGTGTACCTAAAAATGATTTTTTCCAAAAATCATGAGCAAACTATGAGGTACTAGTTCAAATTTAACCAGTTTCCAGCGGAATCGGCAGAAACTTGTGTTTTTCAAAATAGGTGGATTGAAACATTTTCATAGGAAACAAATTGGTTGTTTTTTCATATAAGATGGTGTAGTATTTTCAAAAATTGTATCTCTCAAGTTTTGCAACAAATTTGTGTTTGGTCCTTGACGAAAAAAAAACATTTTTTTTTACTCAGAAAATGTAAAATAGATTTTTTTTTACAACGAAAAGGAAAAAAAGTCTTATACATGATTGAAAATATTATATGGATTTCATATTTGAATTTATCGTATTTTTCTAATCGATATAGACATATTATTTGTCAAATTTCGATTTAGGCATTTATAGATATGAATTATTCAATATTAAATAGAAAAGGCAAAAGTGTTAATTATTATTTAAATTCAAGATTATTTGAATTCAAATTTATTATTAGTTATTATTTTTTATTTAAATAATTGTTTGAATTTACAAAATAAAAGAGTGTAACATGATGGTGCAAGGGTTAACAGGATTGTTTGGCTAATATTGTCACCAACACCTCCGTTGTTTCTAGTTAGCTCACAGGGAAGGAACTAAGTGTGACTATAGTGTGATTAAGTGGTTAAAAAAGTGTAATAAAAAATGCAGAAAAAATTAAAAAAACAATTGCTTTCCTATACGCCGACGGCTTCCCCGTCGGCGTACCCCAGTTTACGCCGACGGGATGCATAAGCCGACGGCCGTTAGGCTACGCCGACGTACCCCAAAAGGCCGATGGGGCATACGTCGACGGTAGTTGGGTCGTGGTCGTCTCGTGGGCTTCCTGTAGTGTCTTCTTGGCATCACTGAAGGATGACTGCTCGATGTCGGGTGACTGAGGCTTATCAAACACTTGCAGCCCTTTGTAAGAAGTTGGTTGTGGCCCTTCTTCCTTGCCGCGACGATAGTTGCGATGGATATGGAAGCGCCCTACGTGGCACTGAAGGTCCCTGTCGGAGATGAAAAAGCTCTTGCAGCACGAGCACCAAAATGGCTTCGAGGAGGTACTGGACGTGGCGGCCGGTGCCAGACATGACGAACACCTGCGACCTCGATCCGGCATCATTTTCTTGTGGCTTTAGTTTCTGTCTCTGTGGGCACGAGAGTCCAGCGCGCTGCTGAGTCATGTCCTCTGTGTGGTGTGTTTGTATTACATGTGGGGAAGGTAGCCGTGGACAATAAGTCTGGTGTTGCTTGGCGATGTCGTGTCCTATAACTCTATTAATATAGGCATATCTTCTTCTAATACACTGTTCAATCTTTATGTTCATATGTTTACTTACCTAACTCTTAGTTACCTCCTCCATATCACACAGATATATGTATTCCATCTCAATGACGCTTACAGAGCGGCAAGCTCTATCAGCAATCTCATTTTTTTAAAGGGAACGGCTCGGCCTCTATATCTGGGCGATGCACACGGCTTTTATATTAAACGAAAAACATTCAGTATACAACCCAACACAACGAAAGATCCAAACACCTCAAGTACCAGCTAATGTGGCCATAAAGATCATCCACCTAAAAATCAACATAATTAATGTCAGCAATCTCATATCTTGATATTTAATATGCATTTTTTATCTATACATACGCTTTTATGCATTTTGTATGCTAGCTAGGTAAGATCTGCAATCTGCAAAATATATGTCAAGTAATCGATCAAATAGTCTATCTATGGACTGTAATAGTTGGCATTAATTGACTATCTTTTAGAGTAATAGTTTTATTTTTCAGAATACTAGAAAAACTTGTACGTTTTTACCGAATATGATGCTAAAATTTCAGTTCGGTACCTTAGGTGTGCGTCCTGGCAAGTGACATTTGTTGTGTCGTTTTCCGCCGAATCTTGATGTGTCATTTTAAACCAACCCAACCCATGGATTCGAGGTTCCGACACACTTATCCATTGTGTCTGTAATTTTTTCCTTGCGAGAAACTTCGTCAAATCGGACATCCGAATCCGAGTCGGATTTGGAAAGCTAGTGTCCGAGTAAGTTCCTAAGTAATATTGAGAAATGTTTATTTGACACTGCAACTATGATGGTCATCAATATTCAGCCATATATTCTTGACCCAAAGTAAATAAAACCGACGCTAGTGCTCCACACTCCAATTAACAATACTCAATTGGACATATGTGTATGCATATGGTCTAGTTCCAGGAGTATGAATTGCATCTCTAATTTCTTGAGAAAATACCATTTTATTATGTTGGTCGATCGATCCATACGGTGCTAATGAAAAAGGTACAACATCACTCTAAAAACCAGATCAAGACCAAACATTATTTCCGCACACCATCCAACCTCGATCGACGACCTAGATATTACGCTAACTACCTAAAACCTATCTAGTGGATCCCTTCTCCTCCTTCACTTCCGGCGCCGGATCGTTGAGATCGAACGCTAACTTCACAGCAGGCCTCGCTGGAGATTCTTGGGCGGCACCCTCCTTGGTTTGCTGCTGCTGCTGCTCCTGCTCGGGCTGCTTGGAGAGCAGAGAGGAGTCATTCTTCTTGGTTTCACTGAAGCTCAACTGGTCGGCGCCCAGTGACTGCGGCTTACCATACACTTGCAGCCTAGTTTCAGCGGTCGGTTGTGGCCTTTCTTCCTTGCCGCAACGATAGCTGCGATGGTTGTGGCCGTGCCGGGATGTGGCACTGGAGGTCCTCCTCGCAAATGAAGAAGCTCTTGCAGTAGGAGCACCCGAATGGCTCCCATTCGTCTCCTCCAGCAAACGGGGGGACCGCCTGCCTCTTGCTGCCAGAGGTGGCAGGGACCCCGAGGTTCCTGGGAGGCCTTTCTTCTCTGCAAGAATCGAAATTTGCCTACCGGAACAAAATTTATTATTTCAAGGAAATCTCAATCAAATTTGTATTAAAAAAATCCTCAGAAATTCAGGACATTTTGTCCAGCATTATCTAGAAGATCAATACTCTTCTAATCTGCAAGAAGTTCAGATACGAGGGCAAGAAGTTCAGATACTTGCACTTGTTTGGTGCTCGAGATCTCCACACCTGTTGAGTCCCATCCAGTCCCTCTTCCCCTTGCAACATGGCTCTGTAGGCCGACCGCGTTGAGTAGATATTGTTTGCTGCTCAATTCCACCAGAAAACATCATCCACACCGACAGCCTATATGTGTGAAGGTGGCAGCATCATCTTCTTGGACCTTGCCGGATCCGTGCCGGAGGGGCGACCCGTGTCGTACCTGATAAGGCAGCTCCGCCCAAGCATCAGACACACCTACTACCTGGTATTCCGCGGCGGGGAGCTCCTGCTGGTGACGAGACCCCTACTACTGACAAGACCTCGGGTTGGGTAGAAGGACGTGTCTACCACCGACATATGGATCGAGACGGTGGCTTCCGAGGCGCTGAAAGGAAGGTTGCCAGGCATCGCGAATGACTACGCCCTCTTCCTCGGCCACAACCAGCCCATGTGCCTTCCGGTGAAGGACTATCCCATGTAGCGGCCTAACTGCGCCTATCTCGCCTATGACAGCGAGCAATACTTCCCGCCCATCACGCGCCGAGATGCCGGTATCTGGGATTTTGGGACTGGGAGCATGCACAGGTTTGGTGGTGACCTGCCACTTTGGCTCGATGAGCAGCCTCCCATCTAGATTACACACTCTCTTTACTAGCTACTGTCCCAAATTCTAGCTTAATTTGTGTTCTCTACTTGAAGCATATATAAAGAAAGATTGCAAGACTGAAAGATGTTTTGTTTCACGTTGGGTTGCTTGTTGGCAGCTGCTTTAGGCCTCCTTTGATTCACATGGTAGGAAAAGTAAAGGGATAGAAATTGTGTAGGATTGGGTTGCCCTATCAAGTGGAATCCCATGGCCATGGGAACAAGATACAGGATTTTTCCATGAGGTCCAAGCTCATGTTCATTTTCCTGTAAAAATACACTACCAAGTTCCTATAGGAAAAGTTCCTATAGGAAAAGTTCCTACAGGTTACATTCCTGTGAATCAAACACTTTCGAAATGAAAAAATCCATAGGGTCCAAATCCTAAAAAATTCCTTAGCAAATCCTATGAATAAAAGGAGGCCTAGTCGGATTCGATGACAGATAACATGTTTCAGATTTATACTGCACACAACTAGTATCGCACTTCCAGGTCCTAATGCCTACTGCTGAATGTCACCCTAAGTCAAAGCTACACGCAGATAAGTTCGATGCCTTAAGTTCGGAATCAATAACATAATTCAAAGGCACGCCATCATTCCTGAACTGTCAAGAAAAGTGAAGGCAGGCCTCGAGAACCAAGAAAGTAGAACAGCCCATACATACGGTTTGGCTAGGATATATACTACTTAGCAGCAAGAAAGTCATGGCCAGGATCAAATCAGAGTATATACATTCTATTACAAAGTTCTATGCAAGTCAATATTGCTTCTATATGTTTGAACTCAGCAAGGGAACCATCAATGAGTAGAAGAAGCATCTACTCTACAGAATACTAGCATGGCACCAAGTTGTAGACTGACTTCTCGGTCCTCCTAGTACTACTACTGGGCACTGGAAGTCAAAACTTTTCATATAAGTTCAAATCTGGGGAGGACCCCACTATTGTTCCTCCCATCTCGAATCTGAATTCAAACATCTGGTTTCGTGTAGGGATGAGAGGTGGTTGAAGAGTAGGAACAAGCACAACCCGTATGCATAGTACTCCCAAGAAAATACAAACCCGTACATGCATAAATAGGGGGTTGCCTAGGCTGAGATCTCAGATTAATGAGACAGTTATTCTGTGATCCTGCAATTCTATATCATTTTCCAAGGAAATGCAGAACATTCGGAGATTACTCAACACCAGAGCATATTCTATCCAGGACAGAGCTATCTTTCTGCAAGTCAAACATTGAACCAGATCTTTCTGAACTACCATTATTTCAAATTTCAATCCAGACACAAGTATATACAGAGTAGAACATTGGAGATGAAGATAACATACACTGGGAGGAAATAAACACCAACCAGATCATATACTGAATAGTAAAAAATCAAATCCATGTCTATTTGCAACCTGCTGGTTGTTGTCACAGCAGAAAATCAAGAATCAATGGAATAGTAGATTTCTGGTGCAAGTCAAAACGGGCACAATGGAATAGTAGACAAAGAACCCAAAACTGCAGGGGTCCGCTAGGCTGAGATTAATCACACAGCTACTTTGTGATTCTGCTATGTCATATCGTTTTCCAAGGAGATGCAGCATATATACTCGAGATCTTTGCCAAATTCAGAAACTACAATGACTTCACAATCATGACCAGAGCATATTCTAAGTTCTAACTCAGCAAGGGAATCAATGATAAGAAGAATAATCATGTTTCAGGTTTTTCTACTCTACAGGATATGACTGACTTCTAGGTCCTGGAGGATATTCTAAGTTTTTACTGGTTGGGCACAGCAAAGTTCTACAACAGAGAATCCCTGCAAACATGCCACATGTTTCTACTCTACAGCGTACTTACTAGTATGGCACTAGGTCAAGTCAAAATTTTAAGTAGATCCCAAAGGGAAACGTTCAAATTTTGCAAGGACCACCACTTAGCTGGCACTTTCAAATTTGAATTTCAATTTAATACCAAAGAAGAAAAAAGATGCTGCATACCGAAAAGGGAAGAATCGGATCGATGTTTATTCGCAACTTGCAGGTGTTGTCACAGCAAACAATCAAGAATTACCCAGCAGCCTAAATACAGCACATTCCAACCAATGTAATTGGAACTCAGATACTATAACTGTGTCAAGTTATCGAGAGTAAAACGAATGAACCAACGCACACAACATACAGCAACCAACACCATGTTGGTCTTTCTTCCTTCCCGGTGTAATCTCAGCAACAATACAGCAACCAACTCCATGTTGGTCAGTTTCCCGGTGGTGTAACTTCATCAGAGCAGAGCCTCCATGTACACCTCTCTTTCACTCGCTATCAATAGAATCTTTAGCAGTTACAGGGTTGGTTGGTTACTTGGTTTGTCTGTCAGAGCAAGAAGACGGCGGGCTCCGACTTGGCGGCGCACCCGTACTTGAAGGTGCTGTACTTGCGGTGCACCCCAGTCAGCTTCCCCTGGGCCGCGACTCGGTGAAGCTCCACCATCATCCTCGAGCACTCCCTGCAAAACCAGAGTGAACACCAGACTGTTGTAAGTACAAAAGCATTACCAAAGTCGAGATGATACTGAAATGAAATCAGATGTTCTCCGTCAGAGATAGAGTGTTTTTCTTACATCAGTTGCTCTTCAGAGTACTTTGTGTGGAGCTCGCAGCACTTGTTCCAGGACTTGAACCCATTGATGGTGCACTGGGCAGTGTAGATGGCCGCGGCCGCCAGCATCGATGGCTGGAACTTGAGCATCCCATAGTTTACGAGGCTCAGCTCAATTATGAAGAAAGACAGAAGTTCCAGCTGATGATTCAGCACTCGGTGTCAGACAGGCAGCACTCACTCACACATAAAACTATGATACTAGTGTGCAAGAGATCCCTACCTTTTTGTTAGACTTGGCTGCCTTGAGAAACCTCCTCATGAAGCAGTACGGGGTCGGCACCGACATGTCGAACTCAAGCCTGTCAACAATTGTTCTCTCCTGCAACATTCATAGTGTTAGTGCTCCGAAGATACAATATATCATTTGGACCGAATCAAAAAGGTTTAAAAGAAGGATTGTTACCATTTCCAGGATATCACCCCGTGTGTAGGCGCGGTCGCAGATGAGGATCAGATCCTCCACCACGGGGACGCTCACTTCCTCGTACTTACATGCTAGCAGCATGGCAGTCACGCCGACCAGCTGCAGCTTCTTCCTCACCACATTTTCGCGAGCCAAGTATCTGTCTATGATGTTAACTGTCAAGAACAGGGTCTCACCCAGTAGCTCCAGCTTATAATGAACCTGCATTGGACAAAGAACAATTCAATTTCTAAGAACTTTGCAGAGCATATTAAGACCAAACATCAAGTAAAATCCTCACCTCAATCAACCAATCGATCAGGATGCCACGCATCTTTTCATTGATGTCGGTCTGCTGCGACATGTAACTAGGAGAGACACAGCTCAGATCCTACAGCACACGTAACAATGAGATTTACCATACCAGATCAGGTAACACAACTTGGTAAAACCAGTAAATAACTTCACCGGGGATTTCCAGAATATTACCTCACTTCTCCTGTAGAAACTGTAAATCTCATCGACATACTCGACCACCGCGAGGGAGTTGCCTGCGTCGCAGCTGTCAATGTCTGGTGCCACCTCCTCCTCATCACTGTCCTCCATGTCAATTTCTTTCAACTCATTTGTCATCTGGAATGACAAGTACATCAGCTGATGAGTGATGCAACTACCAAATGGCAGATAATCTGTGCTGAGCAGTTTGTTTATTACCATTTCGTCCATATCAGAAAGACTCTGCGCTTCATCGGACACCTTGGTGCATTCCATATCTGAAGGAGCATGGAATGCAGTCTCAGCATTTCGTTTCTGCCTCTCACTTCCAATGGCCGCCTGTCAATAGATTTCAGATTCTTTAGTTGACAAATAGTTTTCCTATTTGGTTACAATATATGCCAGCTGTAATCTGGCCATGATCTACAGTAAAAGTAAAGATGGAAAAAAAAAGCATAGCACAATAGTAAATCTACAGCTATCCACTGAACCAGCATTAATATCTTACGATAACAGAGAACTCTGTTTTAAAAGGAAGATAGAGGTATCAAAATTCGGTAGAACCTTATTCAAGCTACCTTAATAATTAATGTACCATATCAAAATACAGGGCACTCGATTTAATAACAAGATACAGTGAATATATCAAAATCTGCTTAAATCTGAAGATTATTTCAAGTGTAAACCTGAAGATTCAGGCTCGCTAGTTCATTCAAACTACCCGAAATTTACAGCAAGCGCAAGAACATCACATTTTCTCAGAGAACAACACAGGGTGCATTCAAATCTACGGAACTTTCACTTGCAAGTTCAGAGCAGCAAACACACAGCATGTACATTTATGAAATTTATATGCAAAATCTATTTATGGCAGGACAGCTAACACAAGTTCAGAACAGCAACTAGTAGTGTAGAGAACAGCAAGGATTCCAAACGCGTTTATGGCTATTACCAGTGAGGGATTGGCAGGCTGTGTCGCCAGTGCAGCTGCGAATTTCCTGCCAAAGAAGGAAAGACAAGATGAACTCCATTAAATCGTCCATCCCTGAAGAATGGCAAGTAAGTACTTGGACTGAAGAACAGCTCCCGGACCTACCTGGTGACCGGCCGGTGCCCAGCGAAGCCGCCGGCAGGCTGGTTCTTGGCGTCCGCAGCTGAAGGTTTCCTGAAAGAAACACACACGCACGGATCCATCAGAGATCCAGCTCTACATGCGAAAACTGGAATTGGAAATTGGTCGGTGGATGTTTACTCTTGCAGGCCGCGCTTGGTGACGGCGAGGTGGTGCTGTGGGGCGGCGCCGATGATATTCTTTATGTCCCTCAGCGCCCGCCGGTTGGTGTTGTTCCCGCCCGCCGCCTTTGCCGCCGCCGCGTGCTTGACGCCCTCCATGGCGCTGCTGCGGCTCTCGGATCTCAAGCGGTTCTCCATCGCTGCAGGGAAAGAAAGCAAGCAAGAAATCCCCGTCAGGTAATCAATCACTACTAGTAGGATCCAATCCACGGGTGCGCATCGGCGGAAAAAGCTGAGATCTTTTTTGGCCTGAATCGCGGCCGGGAAGCTCGAATTCGACTCCCGGGAAGGGCAATTGAATTCCGGGCCTGTACTCGAATCCGTCTGACAAGGGAGATGAAGAACCCAGGCCGAGGGACCGATCGAGAGATCTCGTACCAAGAAACTAACAAATCGGACGACGGGCGGCGGCGGACGCACCGAACGCGGCTCTGGGCTAACACGGGTACGCGTCGTCGTCGGTCCCCCCGGAATTCATCCACATGGCCGGAGATCCGAGGGGAACCACAGCTCACAAATCTAAATCGGGCTCTAACGCTAAAGAAAACCAGAGAATCACCAAGCAATAACACGAACACGACCCCGTTCATCCAAGAAAGCATCGATCGATCCAAAGCAAGAAGAGCTGGTCACGGACCTCGTTGCTCGGCGAGAGGAAGGGGGCGAGAAGAAGGACGACCGGAGCTACTCCAGGAAAGCTCGCCCTCGCTGCTGCGCTCGCCGTTGGGTGGGTAGCTGCCGGCGCTGCTGGGGGGAGCGGAGCCGGAGCGTAGGAGAGAGATGGGATGAGAGGGGAGGGGGGCAGGGCCGAGATAAAATAGGAGCCCTGTCGAAAAGGGAAAGGAGCTCCGACCCAACGGTCCACGGATGCCGGCCGTCCAGATCAGATCGGACGGCCCTGGGAGCGTGGGGCTGGCCTCTAACGGCTATCCCTGGGATGCCACATGTGCTTTCAAAACGGGACTAGCATGAGCCAGCTCTGGATACTCTTTATTGCGGATGTGGCGTCAGTTTTAAGATAGATGGGGGATTAACTTGTTTCCTTCTTCTTTTATGGAACTAATCTATGCACTGGGATTTCGTAGATGCGGATCAGTTCACACGCGGAGAGAGGGGATCAGTTCGCACGCGGACACGTGGCATGGCACGGCGTGAGACGGTACCGAAGTGAACGACATCGATGGAGGTTTTGCTCGGCCACGGAGGTAGGATTTTACCGTTGGAGGGTTGATGTTGCTTCGGGGGCGTGCACATTACTTGTCGATGAACCGAAGATGTGACCAAGTTCAAATTTGTGCCAAAATTTGAGTCATGGATGGTTTAATGGGTCTCGTGGCGCATTAATCCCAACAAATAAGTTCCAAGATATATTAGAAGTAAATTAAAACGGACCAGTAAATCACACATTCGGAAAAACTAACTAGTAGATCACACATCAACAAAAAGAAACGTAACTGGTATAATCGAGTTAACATGGCCCACATGACCGCAACACTCGCAAATACTTTATGATGAAAACAAATTTAATGTAAGAACTCTACGGGGTGTTGCCCTAAAAAATCGAATGTTTAGATATTGCAATTCTTGAGGTGATGAAGATCTCCAGGTGCGCTACTTCCTTCCTGTGCTAGCTAGGTTGATCGATCATGGCGTCAAGTTCAATGATACATGTATGGTTTTTTGTTTGCTATAAAATTGGAAATAACACATTCATCATCTTAAGTTAAATAGTTGAGTTCATTCGAGTAGGCTCCTAGCCAACAAGCAACATACATGGTGATAAACTTACACACTCCATTTCCATTACGAAGATGTATTACGTCCAGATCTGTTGCTCAAGCTCAATCACGCCAATGTTATGAAAGATCCTGGATTGTTCAAAATCAGATTAGTACCATGTGTATTTAACAAAGGGTTTCTCCCATGCTTAAGTAATTATTCAAATTTTTACATTGTCCGAGGCTACACGACATGGTGCTTGCGTTACGATGGTGGGGGTAAATAGGTCCACTTTCTTTCTTGTAAATTAGGTTGATAAGAGAGTGAGATATAACAAACAACTGAGTTATATATAATGTGATCTATTCGTTTAAGAGGAAATATACGGACTCGTGAAAGATGTTAAAATAAAAGTTGAATTTACTCTGAAAACGCTCATGAGTTTCCAAGCACATAGTGGTAAGGAACAAAGAATAAGGAGAGAAAATCATTTTGCTTCGAAGGGAGTGGCACGTGCAAAACCCTAGTTGACGCACCCCGTTTCCCCTCTCCTCCATAACACCCCCTCCCCCCCCCCCCCCCCCGCGTTATTGGAGCAGACGAGCAAACCTCACTAAGCTGACAAATAATAGTGGTTGAAACTCGCCGGAGTAGAGAACCACCTAGAAATCCATTCCTAACCCACAAAAAAAGGGGCACGAAGAGGATGAACTCAATTTTCCACCACACAAAAACCAAAGAACAGGAAGGTCAATCCACCGTTAGCCTGATTGGAAGACCGCCGAAGATTGCATGTAACCAATTTCACTAAAATATCTTATGGCGACAAAGATGGAGCATGTGATGATATATATATATATATGTCACCGACGAGGAGCGGCAGGGAGCACTGCTCCAGGTGGTAGCGTCATCCAATCTATCAAGTGATAGAGCGGATCGATGAATTATTGGAGGGGGCATGATTGAGAATAGATCGAGAGGTAGCAGCAAAGATAATATGGAGAACAAGATGTTCTCTCCCCCTCCGCTCCCCATCCTCGAAAATGTCGCGATGATGGCTTCGACTGAGATGTCATCGATGCGGAAGATTTGGATGTGGTTGTGGAAGGATCGTGCCCCCCACCCCCTACGACGACGATGAGCTCTCCCTTCACACCATCATCCAACCTTCTATGACCAACATGGGAGGTTCTATCTTTGCCCCGGCGTCTGTGGCTACCTGGGGACAATGTAGCCGCTGGTCCACGTCGGTGCCGCGTAGATCTGCGTCTCCGTTCTCATGTCGGAGGTATGTGGCCTCGTCGATATTTCCACGTCTTGGGTCGTGTATGATAATTGTTGTGTAGGGAAGATGCGATTAATTTCAAATATAAGCCGAAAGTTGAATCATATAGATAGTTTAACATTGTCGTTGTCTGCACCGGTAGGAAACAACTTATTAGTGTCGTGTTTTTGTTTTACTTTAGAGGCGTGTGCGCCACTTAATATGTGTCAAATGTATCTATATATTTTTATCGTTCATGCTTGTTTTATATCATTTCAACATATTTTACTATAATTTTTTAGTATTTATTGGACTTACCTATTAACTCAATACCTAGGTCTAGTTTTTGTTTATTTGTCTGTGCATTACAGAAAAATATCAAAAAATGAAAGTGGTAAAAAATCTGAGAAAATTACAGAAATTGTAACTTCCTAAAAAACTCCGGAGCTAGAAGGGCAACGTTAGGAGAGTCCATGTAGTGGTATTGACAATGCAGGTAGGAACCGGGGTGCCCTAGCCATTGAGGAGAATATAGAGGGCTTGCGTGTTAAGGCGGGGGCCTCCGGCTATCGGACCGCACACAATTTACCTAGCTTTGGATCACGTGACGGTGGCGAGATTCTGCATGCTACTATAACTCACTATAAGACGGATATATATGTGGGTTACAATAAGCGTATGCGATTATTGGAGATCTTTGCCCTAAGGCTTCACGTGGTCCTGCTTATAAAGGAGACATGACCCGCCGTAGAAGTTAAGTCCTAACTGCCGAAAGCGGGAGTTCTAGTCTTATCCTAACTAAGTCGGAACCTTCTCTCCCAAGACGGTAACTCATTCCAGATTCATTTTGGACTCCTCAATGTCGGATTAGACCTGGAACCTTGTGGTTCGTCCCGCTGGTCCGCCCGACAAAGACTCGAAACATTTTGGGCCACCCTCGCAATCCTTCTTTTGCCAATGCCAGTAATACCCCATTCGGCATATCCGCAACATTAGCCCCATGCTCGCCCTTTATCTTAGTGTAGATGTAAAGTCGTATTTTTATTAATGTCTTCTGGAAGGTGGATGAAGAGCTCTGAGCATTCCAAAGAAACTCTAATAAATTCGGCTTTACTGGAAGTTGAAGTATGACCGTTTGAAACCTGCTGTTACAGTAAGCCCCTAGGACACGTGTAACCTCGTGCAAGGAATCTTCTGCAATCAATCCCAACAGTTTGATCACTATCAACACTGCACGATGACATATTTGATCACGCCACATACGAAAAGCAATCACTTCATGTTTTCCTGTGCGCGACCCTCGAGGAGTCGCTGCGGAATGTTTCCATGCCTTCGTTTCACTTCGAACTCACCATATGCGTGGCGGAAATTGCACACTTTCCCACGAAAGCTGCACGAATATTGATATTTGTCTATAAATAAGGTTTTACTCTTTCCCTTCCTCCTCACTTTATCACTTCCTTCTCACCTCCATCTTCCCTTCTCGGGCGCACTGTGGGAGATCCAACTTCGGAGAACTTCCAGGTTCCCTCTCTCCCACCATCGTACTTCCTCCACCACCCTCAGCATGTCGACGGAAAACACCGAGGCGGTGGAGGTGACGGCGAGTCGAGGCAGCGTTGTGGCCGTGGCCCACGAGGCGACAAAGAGCACTATGGCGGCAAAAAAAAACATCGAGCCCAATGAAGGTGTCACCGGATACCGTGGTGTCCAGACCCGTGACAAACACGGCAAAAAACCGAAACCTTACCCAGACGCAAAGAAGAAGTTTCGGCATCGTGTGTTGCTACTACCGCGGGGTCGACTCCGATGGAGGTGATCTCCATGGAGGAATCCGAGTGCGACTAGTTAGATCTTGGATGACCAGACCGCTGGAAACGATGATGCAGAGAAGTCTGACGATGTGAGCAAACTCTACTGGGCCAAGTTTTACATCATAATGCGCACTTGAAGGAATTAGAGAAAACAAGATTGGTGTCGAAAGACTGCAAATGGCGATCTTCATAAGGCGAGGAGGAGCCAAAGACGAATCTTGTAGAGCATGTAATGCTCATTTATGAAGTCATTCACGGCTTAGGCCTTCCTCCATCCAATTTATTCTTGCAAGTCCTTTGGACTTATGGCATGCAACCACAAAATTTGATCCCCCATAGGGTAATTTACATTCCATGTTTTCAAGCATTATTTGAGGGGTAACTAGGAATGCCTCCTAGTTTATACTTCTTTATGTATTTTCTATGTAAAGCGCCAAACCATAGAGAAGGTTAAGAAGGAAATGAGTTGGCGGTTTATGGAACAGTCATTCTTAATCTCCATAGGAATAGGGATGAGTGGTTTCCCAAAGTTCTCATGGTAGACTCGATCCGACATTGGACGCGGTCTTTCTTTTATTGTCAATACATTCCGACTTTCAGCAGCATGATGGGCATTCCACCATTCAGAAATGTGGTCGGGATTCCCCAACCAACATAGGTCACGAAGGTGACAGAGTATGTTGACCTTCCAGGTGGTATTCTTCTTATCAAGAAGCGGATCTACAAATTGACCTCCTCCATGTTTAAGCTCACCGGAGTGGATATTGTCATCTTCGGCCTCCCAGCAGGGTTTTACTCTTTCCCTTCCTCCTCACTTTATTACTTCCTTCTCACCTCCATCTTCCCTTCTCGTGCGCACCGTGGGAGATCCAACTTCGGCGAACTTCCAGGTTCCCTCTCTCTCACCATCGTACTTCCTCCACCACCCTCAGCATGTCGACTGAAAACACGAAGTCAGTGGAGGTGAACGGGAGTGGAGGCAACGCTGTGGCTATGGCTCACGAGGAGACAATGAGCACTTTGCGGCAAAAAAACAACATCGAGCCTAATGAAGGTGTCACCGGATGCCGTGGTGTCTAGACCCGTGACAAAGACGGCAGAAAACCGAAACCTTACCACAGACGCATAGAAGAAGTTTCGGCATCGTGCGTTGCTACTGCCGCGGGGTCAACTCTGATGGAGGTGATCTCTATGGAGGAATCTGAGTGCGACTACGTAGATCTTGGCTGACAAGGCCGCTAGAAACGATGATGCAGAGAAGTCTGACGATGCGAGCGAACTCTACTGGGCCAAGTTTTACATCATAAGGCGCACTTGAAGGATTTGGAGAAAGCAAGATTGATGTCGTAAGACTACAAATGGCGATCTGCATAAGGCGAGGATGAGCCAAAGACGAATCTTGTAGAACGGGTAATGCTCATTTCTGACGTCATTCATTGCTTAGACCTTCCTCCATCCAATTTCTTCTTGCAAGTCTTTTGGACTTATGGCCTGCAACCACAAAATTTGACCCCCCCTATAGGGTAATTTACATTCCATGTTTTCAAGCATTATTTGAGCGGTAACTAGGAATGCCTCCTAGTTTATACTTCTTATGTATTTTTCTATGTAAAGCGCCAAACCGTCGAGAAGGTTAAGGGGGGAAGGAGTTGGCGGTTTATGGAACGGTCAGTCTTAATCTCCATAGGAATAGAGATGAGTGGTTTCCCAAAGTTCCCATGGTTGACTGGACCTGCCATGAACGCCGGCCAGCAGCCACCGTTGACTGGACCGGAAACGCAAGGCGTCCGGAACTCCGTCCATAGGCCGCGCTACCGAGGCGCCATCATCTTCAGCCTCCCAGCAAGAGCAGCAGCCCGAGCCGTCAAACATGCGGGCGAGGCCCGGCGGCAGCGAGGGAGGGGGCCTCGCCACCACGGGCAACTACGCAGGCGAGGCTCGGCGGCGACCACCGGAGGCAGCGTGGGAGGGGATGAGGGAAGGGAGCGGTTTGGCTAGGGTTTTGGTCCGCCTCTGGAATCGCCTAGAGAGCAACCCGGGAGGCAGCGGTCATTCTGCAGTTGCAAACTTGCACCGTATGGAAGTTGTTCCATGGCCACGTATGTCATGTGACGATGTACATTATGTTTTATCTTTTGACGTGTGATTTACTATTCTATTTTGGTTTACTTTTAATATATCGTAGAACCTATTTTTTGGAATTATTATGCGAGGCAACCACATTAAACTATATATATGGTTCAATGGTTGGCATAAATTTTAAGATTATTCACGTCTCCGCGACAAGTAATTTGCACGCCCAACGTGTGACAACGACGGTAAAATCCTATTGCCATGACCCGGCCAAGCAAGTCGACTCTGGTACCGTCCTACATGCTGCTTGTCATTCCGTTTCATCATGTTTCCACATGAGAACCTATCCGCATCTGAAAATCTTGTTATGGTAGTTCCATCATAAAAGAGGAAGGAAACATGTTAAAACCCACATCCATAATAAAGTCATGCTCATAACCCAGCCAGTAGTCTTTTAGGGGACGTGCGGAATCATCCTCATCCCTGTTGAGCCAAGCCCACGCTGTGAGGACTGTCTGATTCGATCCCGACGGCCATGATTGTCGAGACATCGTAGTAGTTTTCATAGACGGGGGTGCCATGAGACTACGGGTAGAGACGTGGGGAAACGGGATCGCGTTGAAGTCAAAGACACAGGTTTTACCCAGGTTCGGTACGTCGTAATAATACGACGTTCCTACTCCTGCAAACTCACTAATCAGCACTAAAGCCTGTGTATACAATTACAATGTGAGGTTCTGTTTGGCTATTCGCTGAGGATCAACTTCCCGGCGAGTTAGCATGTAGTTTTGTCTCTCCTTATCATATCTCCCGCCCGGCTTTATATAATAGCCGGGTTAGGGCATACAGAGTAGGAAACCTAGAAGACTACGGTAGCCATTAACTTGGAAAGTAAGGAATCCGCCTTCTCCTCCAAGCCAGATCACGTGGGCCGTGATCCGGGTCCTTCTAGAATCCGGCTTCTGTGCGTGAGCTTACTGGGCCGCCCAATGGACCATAGCCCACTACCAGTTGGGCCACCCAGGTAATCCTGCACTTTTGACTACCATCTGATATACCCATATTCAGTATATATCCGACAGTAGCCCCCAAGAAGGGTTAAAACTCTGATTTGCCGTCTTTCGCCAAATGTATATCGTCCGAGAAATATTGGCCAGCAGTCTTGATTCTTCTTATTCTTCTTTTGAAAAGAGATGGTAACGTAAAACTCGGAATCCTGAAAACCCGTCTTGTCTCACACGATCCTTCGCGGAGAAGGAATCTCCTACGTCAGCACTTTAATCCTGCTGACGTAAGGGTCGTTTGGGTTCCAGGCGGGAAACCCAGAAACATATCTCTGACAGATTCTCGCGGGGAATGAGGAGATAACCATAATCACCCTGTCGATTCATTTCCCGGATTTTTCGGCGAGCGACACGCGTTGATCATCCAACGGTCAAAAGAGCCGTTAGCACGTATCGTGACGGATTTCCGGCTATAAATAGCCTTCGTCATCCTCCCGGAAAACCTTCCGCAACCACTCGAACGCCATTACAGCGCCCAAGCTTCCAGCAGAGAGAGAGCACCGAAACGCACACTGCGCCCAGAACGTCACCGGAGGCGAGCCAGCGCCGCCACCAAATGGCCTTTTCGCCGTCTTTGCCCCCACGCACCATTGTGCGGGACATCGAGGACATCATCAACACGATGGATCCTCAACTGGATTCCCCCACGCACGCCGGCGGCGAGCCGGTGAAGACTGCGGGTTCCGCGGCGGACGGAGGAAATCCTTCCGCCGCCGCGGATCTTGCGGGCTCAAGCTCCACGCTCTCTCCGCCGTTCGCTCCCGAGACGGCGAAGGAGAAGATTACGCTCCTTGGCGACGAACTCGCCGCTGCAGAAGCTGTCGCGTCCGTCCCCGCTGGAACAGACGAGGATACGGAATTTGTCGGAAACTGGAATCCGAGTAATACTCCTCCTTTCCTTCTTCCACAAATGGAAAGGGAAGGACTAATAGTCAAAGGCAAATGGCGGAACTCGGAAGGTGATCTCGAGCCCGCACCCAAAGACAGGGAATGCGTCCTTCTTACTTCTCACATCGCGAGAGGTATGGGTTTGCCACCTTCCGCCTTTTTCTCAGAGGTCCTTAACTATTACAGCGTTCAACCACACAACATCTCTCCAAACTCCATTCTCTATCTAGCTAGTTTCCAAGCCCTTTTTGAAGGGTATTTAGGAATAGCTCCTAGTCTAGAATTTTGGCGATATTGCTTTGAAGTGAAGCATAACCTCACAGAAGGTGTTTCTCCCATCTGCGGAACTATTTCTTTCACTCTTCGGAGGCTTAGGGAAGATTGGTATCCAAGGATAAAAACATCGGAACCCGTCAAATCTTGGATGGGTTCCTTCTTCTACCATCAGGACATCTCATTCCCCGGTAAAGAAAGCGGGATTCCTCCATTCGTTAATTCCGCCGCCTCTCCTCAAGAGAGTTGGGCAGTTGAAGCAGTGCAGACACTGCCGGAAAACCTGATGAAGATAAAACGGCGTATCGCCAAGCTCACTTCTTCCCAGCCTCCCTTAACCGGGAAGGATACTGTTTTATGCTGGTTTGGACGCCGTGGTCAACCTCTTTCCTTTCGTTCCCGGCTCCTTTGCAAATACGAAGGGCCAGAAGATAGCATGAGGGGGACAGACAAGTCCTATACCAAAAAGGATTTCATAAAGCGACTCAACCAACTGGTCGCCGCGTGCAATCAATACGCTGAAAGTCTGGCAATATATCACGTGGAGAATCCAGCCCCCAAGGTATTTATATTTTCTTTACATTTGGGTTTTTCTCGGATTATCCTCCTTGTCTGATTTTTAACACATCATTACTACTTCCCTAGTTCGACGAACTTGAGGGAGATGATCTTGCTTCCGACGCCAAGCTTAACGAAATACATGCCAGCTTCTACAGCGACCGGAAACGTAAAAGGCAGGTGACTTTTGAGGAAACGATAACTGTTGACGGAATTCCCGTCGCCACATCCAGGTATTCTGCTGGAACTTTTTTGATCGTTATTCCCCTCCAGTTCTTCGAGATATTTATTTCACGGATGTTCTCTTTTCAGCCTTGCTCCAACTCCTTTGAAGGCAAAGAAGTTGAAGAAACATAAAGCTGCTACTAAGAAAAAAGTACCTTCTTCTGCTATGTCTGGGAGGGACGAACCTATCCCCACTTTGGACAGGAATATCCAGATAAAGGAAGAACCATTTGATGAACTCGGATATATCCGTCCAGAAGCTAAGAAATTCTTTGCTCCTGCTCCTCTAATTCGTCCTTGGCTGCAGGGTGGGCTGATTATCCGAAAAGATTTCGTATTTTCACCTCGCCAGGTCATACAAGATGGCCTTCATCACGTTGGGATTCTTTTTTCTGAATATGCAAAAGAATTCAACGAGACTTTGTCCAACTTGCGGGAAATGAGCCAAGTAATATCTCTAGCCCCCAAGCAATAAGTTGGAAACATACTTTCCCCTTAATGCTTTTTTATTACGCTTGATCTAACTTATGCGTTTGGCTTTTATTTCCGTGTTTCAGCATACTGCTGATGTAATAAACTTGGAACTTTTTAATAAACTTAACGTCAAGAATGAAGAGGTAAAAACCCTTCAATCTATTATTAAGTCTAAGGATAATGAGCTGGCATCATCTCAGCTACAGCTATCGGAAGCAACAGGTATGTTTTACTATGTTTTATCCGAATTATCAATAAATACTTTCTCGAGATGTTTCTGAACTCGGAATGTTTTCCTTGCTTTCCAGCTGCTTTGGCTAAGGCCAAGGAAGTAGCTGAATATGCCGGCAATGCCGAACGTCTTCGCAAGGAGAATTTGGACCTTCATAAGGAGCTTATGAAGGTTAAACAAGATCTGGAAGCCAGTAATCTGGCCCTTGGAATTGCTCAATCCAAGGCTTCCGATCAGGCGGAAAAAGATAAGTCCACTATCCAAGACTTGGAGAGTATCTTAATCCTTCGCCTAAAGGAATGTTCCGAAATTGACAAGGTTCTCGGTAAGTTTTATTTCATTTACCGATTCATCCATGTCTTGCTTTCTTTCTCTGTTTTGTTGCCTAACCTTTTTGGAGGCTTGTTCCGACAAAACAGGAAATTATCCAGGTCTTTCTCGTATTGACAAAATCCGAGCCTTTGGGAAGGTATGGAATGCAATCAGAAATGCTGGGATGCAACTGATCAGCAAATTCTTCCCCAAAAGTACCATAGAATTCTCGGAAGTTTATAAGCTTCCGGATGTTATCCTGGAGGTGGCGGAGTCCAGGGAGTCCATCCTACGCTCCGCTGCACGGGGTGGTGCACGCATGGCACTCGGCCTTATGCGTATGCACTACCCTGGTGCCAAATCCTGGCGCGTGGCATCCGGTATCCCTCAAGGATACACGGAAACCCAGCGAACCGCTATCTTTGATGAAATCAAAGGCCATGCCACCAAGATCGCCTCTATGGTGAACATCTCCATCACCTATACGGAAGAGGAGATCCCCGAAGCCCCCGAGAATGATAGCAGCGACGAAGACTCGGATGCTTGAAGGGCTGTCCTGATCCTCGATGGTGGAAGTAGATAATAGGAGCATTACTTCTATTCCTTTTGTATAAACAAGAACTCCGCCTTTTGCAGTTTTAATTATGAAATTCTTTGCAAGGTTTCCAGGTTTTAATATTCCTTTGCCTTCTAAGTTCTCTGGCTTATGTGTTTTAACTGTCCTTAGTGTTTGAAATGGCTCGATAGTATTATGAATCATCATGCCGAGTAACTGGGTATAACCAATCAGTTTAAACTCGGAAACATGGATCATACTAAAGGCATTTTTACTAACTAGCTCCAGTGACCCAACACGTAAACAATCAGATAATACTTAGAGAAACGTAAGGAATTTTTTGAAACTTGGGCACGCAGGCACAATCCGAGTTTCCTTTAGCCGTTAGCAGGCTGAAAATCATTCAGCTTTTAAACACCGAGCACGCAGGCACAATTCGGGTTAACATTGAGTATTTTGTAAGATCATTGGAAAATAGATAAGGTGGAATCATGCTTTGTACTATAATAAACTTGTAAAAACATGGATATGAGAATTCCGACAACTTTATTTCATGATCTCAAAGATGTTTACATAGAAATTGAACTAAGTATAGAAAGGACGTAACTGCTGGATGCTCCAAGGCCTCTTTGTCTCTCCTAGTTCATCATCTATCTTTCTCTTTCTTTTGCGATTTGGCTTCTCGGGATCGTCTTCCGTGTCCCGAATATCTACAAGGTAATATGACTCATTTTTCATAGCTTTGCTGATTACAAATGGTCCTTCCCATACTGGGGCCAATTTGTGCTTTCTTTGCTGCACCAATCTCAGCACTAAGTCACCTTCTTTAAAAGAACGATGCCTGATTTTCCGACTATGATAACATCGTAAACCTTGCTGGTAAATGGCGGAACTTTGAAGCACAAGCTCTCGTTCCTCTTCTAAGAGATCGACGGCATCCTGTCGTGCTTCTTCGGCATCCGAGTCATCGAAATCCCGCACTCTTGGGCTATCATGAATCATGTCCGTTGGAAGAATAGCTTCCGCACCATAAACTAGAAAAAACGGGGTTTGCCCAGTTTACATGTTTGGCGTCGTTCGAATACTCCAAAGCACGGAAGGTAGCTCCTCTACCCATGCTCCAGCTGCTCTATGAAGAGGAGATTCGATTCTTGGGCGTATTCCTTGCAGGATTGAGCTATTCATTCTCTCAACCTGTCCATTGGATTGCGGGTGTGCCACAGATGCAAGATCTAGGCGAATTCCCGTTTGTCGGCAATATTTTGCCAACTCTCCAATGGAGAAATTTGTCCCGTTGTCGGTTATTATGCTGTGTGGAACGCCATATCTCATGACTATGTCAATGATGAAATTTCTGGCAGTTACACCGTCAAGCTTTTTGATAGGTTTAGCCTCCACCCATTTGGTATACTTATCTACAGCTAAAAGGAGATGCGTAAGTCCGCCTCGCGCAGTTTTGAACGGTCCCATCATATCTAGCCCCCAGACCGCAAACGGCCATGTAATTGGGATAGTTTTGAGTGCTTGGGCCGGCATATTAGTCTGCTTGGCGTAATATTGACACCCTTCACATGTGTTAACTATGTGCTCAGCGTCTGTCTTGGCTGTTAGCCAGAAAAACCCGGCACGGAATGCTTTTTTAACTATGCTTTTAGATTGAGCATGGTTTCCGCAATCTCCGGCATGGATTTCTTGCAGGATTTCTCGTCCTTCTTCTGGTGAAATACACCGCAGAAAAATTCCGGAAGTACTGCGTTTATACAAGCAATTATCAATTACCGTACTTTGCATCGACGCTGAATTTGTCTCTGCAAGACTTCGTCTGCTCCTTCCGGGTACTTCTGGTTGACTAAGAAGTTTAAATATGGAATTGTCCAGTCCGGGTTAACGAGCATAACTTCAATTGACTCGGAAGCCAGAGGGTAATCGATATCTCCACCTTTTATGGATGGCTCGTACAAATGCTGAACGAATACACCTGGTGGTAGGATTTTTACCCTTTCTGACCCCATGCGGGCTAACGCATCCGCGTTCCAATTTTCCTCCCTTTTAACGTGGAGTACTTCGAATCCGAAGAAACAAATGGCGAACTCGTCCACCGTTCTCCGATATTCGGCCATTATAGGGCTCTTTGCGTCCCAGGTTTGGTTGAGATGATGCTATACCAAATTCGAGTCGCCGTAGCACAGAATGCGTTTAACCCCTATTTCTTTTGCAATGTGCAAGCCATGAAGCAGAGCTTTGTATTCTGCCACGTTATTGCTGGCGTTGAAGTGTATTTGTAATACATACTCCATTGTGTCTCCTTTAGGGGATTTTAAGACTACACCAGCTCCAGCGCCCTCCTTCATCTTGGATCCGTCAAAATGCATGATCCAGTACTCGGACTCCGGCATTGGTGTTTTCTCCATTGCTTCCGTCCAGTCGGCGACAAAATCTGCCAGAACCTGGGATTTTATTGCCGTCCTTGGCTGATACTTAATGTCGAAGGCTGCTAGCTCGATACCCCATTTGTCTACTCGGCCAGTTGCCTCCGCATTGTTTATTATATCCCCTAGTGGTGCTTTACATACCACTGTTATGGAATGTCCTTGGAAGTAATGGCGTAACTTTCTAGATGCGAAAAATACGCCATATGCCAGTTTTTGGTAGTGCGGGTACCTTTGCTTGGACTCGGAGAAAACTTCACTTATGTAATATACCGGATGCTGGTCTGGTATGCTTTGTTCGTCTTTCTTCCGTTCCACAACAATTACTGCACTAATAACCCTGTTTGTAGCCGTGAGGTACAATAATATAGGTTCTTCGTCTTTTGGGGATGCCAAAATTGGAGCTTTCATCAAAGTTTCCTTCAACTGGGTTAGCGCTGCATCGGCCTCTTCTGTCCACTCGAATTTGTCGGATTTTTTCAGCAACTTGTAGAGTGGTAAGGCTTTATCCCCCAGCCGACTAATAAATCTGCTGACGGCAGCAGCGGAACCCGTCAATCTTTGGACATCTTTCACACACGTAGGTTTGGAGATGTTCAAGATGGCTTTGATCTTTTCCGGGTTAACTTCTATTCCTCTGTGAGAAACGATGAAACCCAGAAGTTTTCCTGAGGGAACCCCGAATACACACTTTGGTGGATTTAACTTCATCTTGTAAGTGCGCAAGTTTTCGAAGGTTTCTCGCAAATCCTCAAGGAGTGTGTCTTTTTCCTTGGTTACGACAGCAATATCGTCCACGTAAACGTAGACATTTTTGCCAATCTGACTATGAAAACAACGTTGCATGCAACGCTGGTAAGTTGACCTGCGTTCTTCAGGCTAAACGGCATGGTTACGTAATAATACGTCCCGTATGGGGTTATAAAAGAAGTCTTAACTTGATCTTCCTTTTTCATGCGTATTTGGTGATACCCGGAATAAGCATCCAAAAAGCATAAAAGCTCAGAGCCTGCGGTGGCGTCTATTATTTGATCGATTCGCGGTAACGCGAACCTATCCTTTGGACACAATTTGTTCAAGCCGGTGTAATCTATACACATTCTAAGAGCAGTAGTGTCTTTCTTCGGTACTAATACCGGATTTGCAGACCAATCAGTGTGGATTACTTCCTGAATGAAATCTGCTGCTAAAAGCCGGATAATTTCCTTGCCAATAGCCTTCCGTCTTCTTCCGTCAAATCGACGGAGACCTTGTTTGACGGGTTTGGAGCCTGGAATCACTTTGAGTTGATGCTCAGCAAGTTCCCTGGGTACACCTGGCATGTCAGCCGGACACCAGGCGAAAATATCCCAGTTCTCACGGAGGAACTTGATGAGCTCGCCTTCCTATTTGTCGGTCATCCCAGTTCCTACTACGACAAATTTTGTCGGATCTTTGGGATCTAGGATTACCTGTCTTGTATTCTCGGATGCCTTGAAGCTATATGTTGGCTTCCGAGTTTCTTTTCCTGCCGGCATTTCTGTCGGTGATACCTCCTTAGCCAGCTCTTTCAGCTCTTCCTTTGCTATGATCTTTTCAGCGCAAAGGGCGTTTTCTTTTTCCAGCTTATTCGCCAGCTTGAAGTCTCCAGTTATGGTGATTACCCCTCCTTTCGGCCCTGGCATCTTCAGCTTGTTATAAATATAACATGATCTTGCCATGAATTTGGCGAAAGTTGGACGTCCGAGAATTGCGTGATATACGCTTTCGAACGGCACCACCTCGAAGGATACTTTTTCCTGACGGAAGTGATCTTTTTCTCCGAAAGTGACATCTAGGGAAATTTCTCCTAGGGATCGTGCTTGCCTGCCGGGAACAATGCCATGGAAGCGTATGTTGCTGTGATTGAGCTGGGTCTCGGAGATTTTCAGATGTCTCAATGTGTCCAGGTACATTATGTTGATGCTGGATCCTCCGTCCATCAACACTCTTTTTAGCCTAGTGTTCTGGACAATAGGGCTTACAATAAGAGCTTGTGTGCCGGGTTCAGGGATATTTCCGGGATGATCAGACTGATCCCAGGTTATTGGTGTGTTCGAATATTTCAAGAATTTTGGGGTTTCCGGAACAACCGCATTTATTTCTCGAAGTGTTCTTTTCGCCACCTTTGCTGATGGAGTTGCTAGGAAAGTTAGGGCGCATTCTCCATCAACTATCGGAAACTTGGGTTCGCCTTTCCGCTGTTGTTCCTGGATTTTTTCGTCAGTGTCCGATTCACTGTCTTCTTTCTCAGCTTCTGGCTTTTGTGTAGAGAATTTCCTTTTGGAACTCTCCCCCTTGTTTCCGGATCATGCACTGCCTTTCATGTGCTTATTCAGCCGGCATTGTGCGTTTGTATGGGTGGGTTTCCAAATTGCGAATGGTGGACGCAGGGTTCCGACTTAATCTTCTCCCACTCTTCTTTAGTGTAGTTGATTGGTTCCAAACTGCGTCCTTTCCATCTGTTCCCTTTTTCACTTCCAAAGGCTATGTTAACCTCTTTGGGTTTTGGTGTTGCATCTGAAGTTCCTTTTTTCTCAGAGCGAGGATTTTTCTTGGCCAGTATCAGTGCATCGATATTGCCACCTCTTGCTCTGATATCGTCTTCGGCTGCAGCGTGTTCATTTGCGGTTGTAAGCATAGATCCGAGATCTTTGTGCTGTTTGGAACCAACCATGAACGGTACAAGACCGGGTTTTAGGCCATTGACGGAAGCATGCATTGCTTGTACGTCAGTTACTCCAGAGCAACTATTCTTCCTTGCAGTCCATATGGAGATGAAATCCACGTATGGTTCATCCTCGAACTGGGTGCAACGGTTCAGCTCGTTGATGCTGTTCGGGCGTTTGTAAGTTCCCCGGAAATGCTGAGTGAATACTCGAGCCATATCATCCCAGCTGTCTACAGTTCTTGATGGCAATCCATTAATCCAATCTCTGGCTCCATCCAGTAACATTAGGGGGAGAAACTTTACAGCTTCCAGGTCTGTCCCATTGTTAATCTGGACGGCTGTATGGTAGTCTGAGAGCCAGGTATCCGGGTTTGTACTGCCGGTGTATTTCTGGTACGTTGGACCGACCTTGGCGAAGCCAGAATGCAGGGTTATCCTTCGGATCCTATCTGTGAAACACTTAGGTCCAAATTATAGATCATCCTTTTCCGCCCTATCCATGTGTGCGAAATACCTGCCGGCTGAATGGACAGAAGGGGATCTACTCCTTTCTTTTCCATTGTTGCACGGACGCGCTTTTTCGGGATCGTTTCTATTTCTTTCAAGATCACGCCCTTTTGGATGAGGCGGAGTTCTACTCATGTGCCTTTCTTTATCCTTGGGAGGTGTCCGAGATCTCTCACGCCTCTGAGGTACATCATGTCTTCCGGCTTTCTCAGCAGGGTGTCTCGGAGGTGGCATTGCGTTGCCATCATTCCGGTGTTTTTCTTCCCGATCGTGGGGTTTTCGTCCACCTTTCGGGAGATGAGATCCGGTTCTAGATGCTTCATCCCTGTTGTCGGGATTTTTCTTATCTTTTCTCGGATCTGCTTTCTTATCCTTTGAATTGTCGGAATCTCCAGGTTCTTCCGGTCCAGGTGCTCCAGCGGCGCAAGTAGCTGTTTTGCATAGGGCGGAGTCGTCGTGCAACTTCCCTGATCGCTCTTGGGCCCGCTGTTGTTGTTGCAATGCTTTTCCTAGGAAAGCATACACCCCTTGGAGTTTTTCACCGTTGGAGTACATGTCATTGTTGAGGATGGCAAATGCTGCTTCCGCATTTTCTGCTGCGGTTTTGTATATTGGTTCGCCCCTGGCATCCTTGCCGTTTACTTGCTTTTGCCAAGATGGGTTGTGAAACCTTTCCTTTGGCGGCAGTACTTCCGGTCTTACGATTCCGGGTAACCTTGTAGGTTTAATGCCAGATCTATTCTTTTTCTCGTACTCCTCGATTTCTACCTTCATGAGCTTGATGTCATCCTGGGTTTTTTGGAGGTGTTCACGAGTTCTGAATAGATGTTGCTGTTGCCGTTGGAGAGCTTGTCTCATGGCTTCTAGCACTTCAGGGGGTTCATGCAATCCCACTGGTGTTTTTAACAATTCCTGTTCTTCTTGCTCTGTCATTGTCGGAACAAGGATTTCTTTTGTTTTCTTCTCCGCAAGTTTTGTTCCGCTTGCATCTCCTACTTCCGGGCTTTCATCAGCTGGATCAGCCAATTTCTTCTTCCGGAGTTTGTATTGGAGTTTTTTAGCGGCCTTGTTCTTTTTCTTGGAAGAGGGAGGTTTTTTAGCAGGTTCATCCTTTGTCAATTCCTTGACGTTGGGAAATATCGGAGAAGTTTCTCCATCTTCTCTCTCTTCCTCTGGCGGAGGGGTTTTAGGGCTTTCCTCACTGCCGGCGTCCGTGTTTTCAGCCGGTTTCGCCATTAGTACTTCATGGAAGCCCTCTTGAAAAGATTTAACTTTTCTTTCGAAGGCGTCCACGTCTTCATCTTCGGAATCAAAATCATCTGATCCGGTTTCTGACTCTAATCTCGCCTCAATGGCGGCTAGCACAGAGTCAGCTTCCGAGTTCATCGCTGGATTGGCGGATGTCGGATCTTCCACCTCTGTAGTGGGTTTGCCGTTTTCTGCCTCTTGCACGGGATTTCCGTCATCCGTGTTTTCGGCGACTTCGGATTGCACCATACCGATAAAGTGTGTATCACTTTTATGTCGGCGATCTGAGCAAAATCCGGGATCATAGTCATCCTCGACTGGGTATAGGGCGGGTGGGATAAATTTGCTTCCGCCGCAAAACCCCATGGCCTCTGCAGTTAGTTCGATAAAGATATTAGCAGATCCGATCGGTAACACGCAGGCACTTACCAGATGATTTTGCGCCGGTATGTAGGATCCATTGTCGAGGAAGCCTCCGACGTCGTCGTCGAACTCCAAGCTTCCGACAGTTATGGAACTGTCTATCCCGCCGAGTATCCCAGATCGGAATTTTACGCCTGACGTCGTTTGCCCCACGGTGGGCGCCAACTGTCGAGACATCGTAGTAGTTTTCATAGACGGGGGTGCCATGAGACTACGGGTAGAGATGTGGGGAAACGGGATCGCGTTGAAGTCAAAGACACAGGTTTTACCCAGGTTCGGTACGTCGTAATAATACGACGTTCCTACTCCTGCAAACTCACTAATCAGGACTAAAGCCTGTGTATACAATTACAATGTGAGGTTATGTTTGGCTATTCGCTGAGGATCAACTTCCCGGCGAGTTAGCCTGTAGTTTTGTCTCTCCTTATCATATCTCCCGCCCGGCTTTATATAATAGCCGGGTTAGGGCATACAGAGTAGGAAACCTAGAAGACTACGGTAGCCATTAACTTGGAAAGTAAGGAATCCGCCTTCTCCTCCAAGCCAGATCACGTGGGCCGTGATCCGGGTCCTTCTAGAATCCGGCTTCTGTGCGTCAGCTTACTGGGCCGCCCAATGGACCATAGCCCACTAACAGTTGGGCCACCCGGGTAATCCGGCACTTTTGACTACCATCTGATATACCCCTATTCAGTATATATCCGACAATGATCCTAGGACCGTTGGGTCCAACCAAACCTTTCCCTTTTCGACAGTCGGTGTCCCAAGGTTTCGAGCACGACAGAATTCCAATTCGAGCTTCCTGTCGTCCGATAAATACCCCGCTGACGAGCACGTAGATTGATTCGAGGGACTGCCTGGCGGGGATTTGCTTGCTCACTTGCTTGCTTATGAAGTCCGAGAACGGCAGCGCCACGACGGAGGGCGGTGTCAATAACGCGCCGGCGGCGGGGAACCAGATAAACCAGCGGGCGCTGAGGGACATCAAGAACTTCATCGGTTCCACCCCCCACAAGCACCACCTCGTCGTCACCAAGGGCGGCCTACAAGAGTTTGCTTCATGTTCTCTATACTAGTAATTGTTGTTCTTAATTTGTGTTTGCTGTCCTGCCATAAATAGATTTTGCACATAGATAAATTCCCCTTTCGCCCCTCGGGTCGTCTCCTCCAGACCACCGAGGGGAAAAACCCTAGAATCATGCGCCTCCATCCCTCCTCTCTCCCTCCCCTACCTCGTCTCTCCCGGGGCAGCAGCCGGACAAAGGCCAAGCGACGCCAATGACGGGGGTGGCGGGGATTTGGCTTTGGGGCCCTCGCACGGCGGCATGGAGGTCACTACGGCGCTGGGTGCATCCGCCGACGTCGAGATCGCCAGCCGGTGTGCCTCCCCGTGCCCCTCCCCTGGATCCAGCAGTTTGTGCTCCCCGCCGTGGTGGCGAGCGCTTGCTGGTCAATCAGAGTGGTCTTGGGTTGGATGACGGCGGTGTGGCCTCGGAGGCAGTTGCTTTGGCCGATGGCGCGGCTTGGCTCGTTGGGCTAGGTCTTGTCGGCGACGAGGCGGGCACGCGACCTTGGGCTCCGTCCCCTTCTCTGCCATGGACAATCCTGCCCCCGCCTTCCCCGACCGGCTCCTTTGCGTGGGTAAGGTTCTTCCCCGTGAATTTCTTCTCCATTTTACGCTCCTATGTGCCAGCAAACCCTGCCCTACTCGGGTGTGGGGCATCGCCGGATCCTAGATTGGATATGAGGGACTGGGTTGGGTTGTGCGCCATGGCTGGAGGCTTCGCGGTGGTGGCGCTCCACCCTCCGATGTGAGCTGTGAAAGGGATGGTTGGTGGGTCAGAGGCTTCCCCGCCGATGTGGCCTTTAGCTGTCTAGCATCGTCGGGTCGGCGGCCAGATCTTGGCGTGGTAAAGCCAGGGGCTTGGTGTTGATCTTGTCTGGTTGGTGCTCGTGCGCCGCTGAACTGGTCGTGCATGTCGTCGGTGTGCCTAGTAGGGGCCGCGCCACCGCGCTTCCTTGGGTTAGGAGGCCGAGGGGTCTCCGCCCTGTGTCGTCTTCGTGTCCTCGTGACGGTGGTTGGCTGTCAGAGGTAGATGGAAACCAGCGAAAGCTGGGCAGGGTTTGTCCTCCGCCTGTGACGGTGACGCCTTTGGGTGCCGTCTTCCCTCTTGAGGGCGTCATGGATGGTGCCTACCTCCTCTGATCTGCTGGATCAAGTCTCTTGTGTTGGGTCTCCGGACTCTCGTTCGTTCGAGCTCGATGAGCTGCTGGTCAGGGGCATTACGAAAGCTTTGCAGGACCTTTGTCTATGCCGACGACGTCGACGCCGATGGGCGTCGAACCCCTCCTTGGAGGCGTTGCTCGAAGCCCCTCTCCGGTCATCTCGGCTTGCTGCGTTCATGATGTGGATACAAGTGAGGATTGGTGTTTTTTGTCAGGGTCGATGCCTCTCGTGTACGACTGAAGACAAGGATTCCACTCTGGGAATTAGCGAGCTTCTATTTGTTTTTGCTTGTTTCCCCGCATCTTTTGCGGTCTTTTGGTTGTACTTTGTGCTTGTTTTTGTAGCTGGGGTGCATATTGCTGTAACACTTCTTAGCCGGTGGCTTCGTTAAGCCTTCCGTCTAAAAAACATACATAAATTCCATAAAATTTACGTGCCGTATCCCGTATGTGTTTGCTGTCGATTCTCCACCAAAAAAATAGTGATGTTCTTGGTCTTACTGTGAATTCTGGGTAGTTTGAATGAACTAGCACACTTGAATCTTCAAGTTTACACTTGTAATAATCTTCAGATCTGGGCGTATCAGATCTCGATATGTGATGTGTATCTTGCCATTAAATCGATTGCCCTGCTTGCTGATATGGTACATTAATTATTAATATAGCTTGAATAAGGCTCTACCGAATTTTGATATGTGTATCTTCCTTCTAAAACAGAGTTCTCTGTTATGGCAAAATATTAATGCTGGTTCAGTGGATAGCTGTAGATTTACTATTGTGCTATGTTTTTTTTTCATCTTTATTACTCTTACTAGATCCTGGACAGATTTTACAGCTGCACATATTGAAACCATACAGGAAAAGTATTGCAGCTTGTTTGAACCAATACTCTGCACAAGTAGTAGGTACTGAGGGCATCTCCAGCCGTTGCGCCCCCCCAGGGCCCAAAACGCCGCTGTTTTGGGGCCGCCGCGGCGCTAAACGGCGCTATTCTGGAACCTGGGGGGGCGCGTTTCCTAGTCGCGTCCCGAGCCCAACAATCGGCCCAAACAAACGCAATTTCAAAAGAGATGAAATTTTATTGATTTTTTTGAAACTACGTACATATTCGGCGCGAATTTAAAAATTTAAACTAAATCTAACTACTGCAGCCCGAGGCTGGCGGCGATCGCCTGGCTGTAGTCGCCGCCGTCGTCGTCGTCGTCGCTGGGGGGGTCGCCGGGGCGCCTGCTTCCACCCTGTCCCTCGTCGCCGCCGCCGCAATCCCACCTGCTCGCCTCGAGGGCTTGCTGCATCGCCTTCTCGTCGTCGGAGTCCTCGTCGAGAATGATGTAGACATTCTCCTTCGTCGGCGGTGGGGGAGGGACGCGGAGGAGAGCCGCGGCGGCGGCGGCCTCACGCTCGCGCGCCGCCTTGCGCTGCTCGGCTTCAGCCAGCAAGCGGCGCTGAAGGGCGAGTTCAGCCTCCGTGTTGTCGCGCAGGCTCCACCGGGCGGCGGACTCGACGTCGAGCGGCTGCAGCGTGTCCAGAGACAGCTGCTCCGCGACCCTTTGGTCGGGCCATTCGTCCTCGCCTTCGTCGCCGGTGTCCTCCGTCTTCGGCCGAACCACGCGTTGTGGCTCGCCGATGCGGAGCGCGCCGCCGCTGCGCCTGCGGGAGGGCGCTCCGGCGTTCAGAAATGGGGGGGAGGTGGAGAGGGAATGGCCGGCGGAGGAGCTCGACGTCGCAGACGAGGAGGACGCGTCGGACCGCCGCGCCACCCACGGCTGGGTGGCCTCCGGCGGCGGCATCTGGAGACGCGGCTGGTTGCCGTGGTGGATGTGCTGCAGGACCTCGTCGAGGGTCCTGCCGGGGGCGCTCCACCATTGGCGGCGCCCGTGCGAGTTGAAACGGCCCTCGACAGGGCCGTTGTCGTTCAGGGACGCCAGCTCCCGGTTGCGGCGCGCCGTCAGCCGATCCCACCAGAACTGATCCACTCCGGTGAGCGGATAGTTCTCGGGGTTCGTCATTCCGGCGCGCATCTCGTGGATGGCGCGACGGAATTCTTGGTCGGAGTTGGGAAGGGGAGGAACGGGGACACCGCCGGCGCTGAGCGCCCAGCGGCTCGCCCCCGCGGCGGAGCTATGGAGGCGCATGTCCGGCGGGCAAGGGTAGCCCGCGCGGTACAGCGCCATCGCCTGACCCCGGCGCAGGTTGTGGCGTGGGAACCCGTTCGCTGCCGCTCCGTCGGACATTGTCGTGGAAGAAGGGGGAAGAAGGGGAGGGGGGGAGCTCGCCGGTGTGAAGAATGGGGGGCGAGGCACGCGGCGGGGGGGTTTTATAGCGCGGCGAGGAGCCGGGCATTTACTGCGCGCGCCCGTCCCCTCGCTGCCGCCCGCCACGCCATTACGCCGGCAGCCTTTGGGCGGGCGCATGCACTGGGCGGCCGCCACGCCATAAACGCCGGCAGCCTTTGACCGCGCGGTAGCCGAGAAGGCGATCACGGGCGGGGGTTTCTGTTCCCGCGTTTTCCCGGCGCGTCACTGACAGTGCTGGCCCGCACGCGCAGCCGCGCAGTTTCGCCCCCCAGGCCGAACCCAGCGGGCTGGGTTTGGCCTGGGTGCCGCGGCGCTATTTAGCGCCGAAACGGCGCTATTTGGGCCCCTGGGGGGCCGAGTGGTGAAGAAGCGGCGCTTTTCGTCGCTTCCGCCGCGAAAAAAAACCCCTGGGGGGGCTCTGGGGGGGACGGCTGGAGATGCCCTGAAGAAATTGAAATCTATTGACAGGCGCCCATTCGAAGTGAGAGGCAGAAACGAAATGCTGAGACTGCATTACATGCTCCTTCAGATATGGAATGCACCAAGGTGTCCAATGAAGTGCAGAGTCTATCTGACATGGATGAAATGGTAATTAACACACGGACATTTTAGGATCAGAACAGACTACTTACCATTTCCTAGTTTCGTCAACTCATGAGCTGCTGTACATGTAATTCCAGATGACAAACGAGCTGAGGACAGTGAGGAGGACGAGGTGGCACCAGACAGTTAACATCATAGACAGGTACTTGGCTCGTGAAAATGTGGTGAGGAAGAAGCTGCAGCTGGTCGGCGTGACTGCCATGCTGCTGGCATGCAAATACGAGGAAGTGAGCGTCCCCGTGGTGGAGGATCTGATCCTTATCCGCGACCGCGCCTACACACGGGGTGATTGTTAGACATTATATTATCTAGATCCAATCTAGATCATGTGTGACAGCAATAATAGAACACAAAAGATGGATCAAACAAAAGGGGTTTTAGAGATCATTACATGCTCCAGCATTTGAAGACATCGTCGCCTGCTTGGTGCAGGCGAGGTTGAGGGTCGGTGTAGACGTTGCAGGGGTCGATGAAGATCGCTGGATCACGCGGTGACCCTCAGGCCTCCACGGGCACTGTCCGGGGACGGCACGGCGAGGTTCCAGCTCTTCCTGTTCCTTGTGCGCAGCTGCGATCGGGGCAGAACGTGGGAGTGTTGGGGGAGCAGGGTGACTGAGCGCTAACGAACGTAGATCGCCAGCAGCCAGGCCCCCCCCTTAATATATGCGCATGCAAACAGGGGGCCAGAACCATTAGTTGGTTAGGGCGCCCCCGATCAGGGCGTTTTAGGTGCGTACGTGAAGGTCACGAACGTTGGTTCGTGGGCCTTCACTTATCTCTTTATTTTCGTTATGTTTATCTCCTTATTTTTTTTCTGTTTCCCTAACGTTTATCTCTTTGACTCGGTTCAGTTTGAACCGTGAGATCAACCAACATTCTCCCCCTTGATCATTCGGTTTAAACTTCATTTGCCCATTCTCCATAGGAATAATATACCAAAGTGAGGTGTTACAACAACTAATAAAATGTCGTTGAACCTCAACACCTATGGTACACCAGCCTATTTCGAAATGGATATCATATTTCTTATTGGGAGTGGTTCTTGTAATGGTCCCTTTATTCCAGAATCATAGAGCTTCCAGTAATCCCATGCCGGCAACATGCTCATGAAAAATACTGGGTGGTAAGCCTTTCGTTAGCGGATCCGCAAGCATACGAGTCGTACTTATATGCTTAACCTCAATTGTATGATCCTGGATTCTATCTTTCACAACATGATACTTAATGTCAATGTGCTTGGCAGCAGCACTTGACTTGTTGTTACTTGTATAGAAAACTGCGGGTTCGTTATCGCAGTATAGGACAAGTGGTTTCGAAATGTTGTCTACCACTTTAAGTCCGGGAATGAAATTCTTCAGCCATACAGCCTGCCCAGTGGCCTCGAAACATGCTATAAATTCTGCCTGCATCGTAGATGAAGCAGTCAACGTTTGTTTGGAGCTTTTCCACGATATGGCTCCTCCGGCTAGTGTGAATACACAACCTGATGTGGATTTCTTACTATCCACACAACCGGCATAATCAGCGTCTGAATAACCAACAACTTGCAAGTTATCAGACTTCTTATATGTAAGCATGTAATGTTTTGTGCCTTGCATATAACGCAAGACTTTCTTTGCGGCCTTCCAGTGGTCTGGTCCTGGATTTGACTGGAATCTGCCAAGCATTCCCGTTATAAAAGCCAAGTCAGGGCGTGTGCAAACTTGTGCATACATGATGCTTCCGACAGCTGAAGCATAAGGAGCCGACTTCATCTGATCAGTTTCAATTTGGTTCCTCGGACATTGGAATGTCCCAAACTTATCGCCCTTAACTATAGGAGCAGGTGTGGGAGAGCACTTATGCAAATTGTATTTCTTCAGTACTCGCTCAAAGTATGCCTTTTGGGATAGTCCTAACATCCCCTTTGACCTATCTCGGTAAATCTCAATGCCAAGGACATAAGAGGCTTCACCGAGATCCTTCATATCAAAATTTGATGACAGGAAATTCTTGGTCTCATGCAGCATATCCTTATCGCTGCAGGCCAACAATATGTCATCTACGTATAGGACTAAAATTGTGAACCTACTGCCTTTAAACTTAACATATATGCAGTTGTCCACGACATTTTCCGTAAACCCAAAAGTTCGAATAATCTTGTCGAACTTGAGGTACCACTGTCTTGAAGCCTGCTTCAAGCCATAGATGGATTTCTTCAGACGACATGCCAGGTGGTCCTTTCCTTCCACGACAAAACCTTCCGGTTGAGTCATGTAAACATCTTCATTAAGATCACCATTTAGAAATGTTGTCTTAACGTCCATTTGATGCAATTCTAGGTTGAAATGAGCTACTAGAGCCATGACAATCCTAAAAGAATCCTTTGATGACACAGGAGAAAAAGTCTCGTTGTAATCGATACCTTCTCTCTGTGTGAAACCTTTCGCCACAAGTCTTGCTTTAAACCTTTCGACGTTCCCCTTGGAATCATACTTGGTTTTGTAGACCCATTTGCAGCCTACCCTTTTAGCACCATTGGGAACTTCTACTAAGTCCCAAACATCGTTTGAGCTCATAGATTTTAACTCATCTTCCATGGCAACTTGCCATTTAGACGAATTCGTACTTTTAATGGCTCCTTTATATGAGATTGGATCATCCACCTTCCCCACATCACATACATCCTCACTCATGTAAGTGACATAATCTTCTGGGATGGCTTTCTTCCTAGGTCGCTGTGATCTTCTCACAGGAGGGGGTGGTGGAGGAGCGTCATTATTTTCAGGATTTTCTTCGTTATCTGTATGGTGATCCTCTCCTTCTGGTATGTCATTATTGTTTTCAGGATTACCATTGGGTTCATGATCTAAATCACAAGATTCAGAACCATCATTAGAGGTCACTCTATTTTGAATGGGCAAAACGATCTCTGGGATGGACGGGCATGGAGCACATACCCGCTTCTCCTCAAGATCGATCTTTCTTAATTCAGTGGCCTCATTATCCTCAAAAAACACCGCTTGTCGCGTCTCCACAAACTTAGTGGTATGACCTGGACAATAGAAGCGATATCCCTTTCCTCTATGTGGGTATCCAATAAAGAAACAGCTAATTGTTTTTGGATCTAACTTCTTAAGTTGTGGATTGAATACTCTAGCTTCAGCAGGACAGCCCCACACACGTAAATAGTTCAAGCTCGGTTTCTTTCCCGTCCACATCTCATAAGGCGTGTTCGGTGCTGACTTAGTGGGAGCAAGATTTAATATATGTGCGGCAGTCTTTAATGCCTCCATCCATAGGCTTACTGGCAAACTTGCATGACTAAGCATACTTCGCACCATATCCATAAGTGTGCGATTTCAACGCTCAGCCACTCCATTCTGCTGAGGTTCACCATGCATTGAGTACTGGGCAACAATTCCATTCTCAGCGAGAAACCTTGCAAAAGGTCCTGGAATTTGCCCATAAGGAGCATGTCTACCATAATACTCTCCCCCGCGATCAGATCGTACAACTTTTATTTTAACATTTAGTTGGTTCTCAACTTCGGCTTTGAACAATTTGAACTTGTCCAAAGCTTCCGATCGATCACGTATAGGGTAAATATACCCATATCGGGAAAAGTCGTCTGTAAACGTGATGAATGAATCAAAACCGTCTATAGACTTAACGTTAAGGGGTCCACATATGTCAGTATGAATAAGTTCTAGGACACCTGTTGCTCGGACTGCTCCTTTCTTAATTGTTTTTGCGTATTTTCCTTTTATGCAGTCAACACATTTTTCTGCATCGGAGAAGTCTAATGGAAGTAGTACATTATTTTTAATGAGTCGTTCAATTCTCCCCCTCGAAATGTGGCCCAGACGACGGTGCCACAATTTCGAAGAAGTGCTAGTACCCTTCCATTTATTCTCATCAATACACACATTACTCACATGCATAACATGATCATTCAATGATAACATATATAATTTGCCTCGTCTGACACCGAAACCAACATCTTTATTACAATATTTCAAAACAAATTTTTTGTGACCAAACAAACATTCGTACATGTTATCATCAAGACAAGAGACTGAAATCAAATTCCTACTCAAAGTAGGTACATAAAGAACATTATTTAAATGAAGACGATGGTTGGTGTGGAGCTCCAAGGTGAGTGACCCTACAGCTTCAACATCAACTTCAACTCCATTTGCTACTTTAAGCCTTCTTGTACCGTTTGTTGTGGTTTGGATCATATGGAATCCCTACATAGAGTTAGCAACATGAGTAGTTGCTCCTGAATCAATCCACCATGATCTAGAGGAGAAATCAGCATAAAATAATTCATCAACAAAAGTGATTTCATCTGTACCTTTCTTCATCATCCATTTAATATAGGCTGAACAGTCCTTTCTGACATGACCCTCTTTCTTGCAATGAAAGCAAGTGTTTTCAGCAACAACCGAGCTTCCAGAAGACTGTCCAATCTCCTTTCCTTTAGACTTGTGCATATCCTTTATGAAGGTCTTCTTTGGAGGCTTGGAAGGACTAGGCCCATCATACTTTCTCTTGTTAGAGCCAACATGAAAGGCTTGGTCCTTGTTTTGTTTCATCAGCCTTTCCTCCTCCTGAACAATTCGAGGACATATCTCATCGAGTGACCACTTCTCCTTCATGGAGTTATAGTTGATTTTGAATTGATCGAATTCTTCAGGGAGGGACTCCAAAATCATTATGGTGAGTAGGTTATCACTGAGTTCACATTGTAAAGCCTTCAGCTTGCGCGAAGCATTAATCATTCTCAGTACGTGACTCCTTACTTCACCATCACATTTATACTTCCCAAGGAGCTTATGAAATAGCTCGGTTGCATAGACCTTCTCGGAGCCTTTGAATTGCTCCTCCAAGGCTGCCATAAAATCTTTAGGAGTATCTTTCTTGGGGAGAGCCCCAATAATCTCAGGTGAAATGGATGATCGCATCAGTAGCATTGCTACATGACTTGATTTGTTCCACTTTTCCATTTTGGAGTCATAAGTTTTCTTAAGCTCATCATACCCCGCGACACCATTTTCAGGTGTCGTGGGCTTATCCTCCCTTAAGGCATAATCAAATTCGCTGAAAGCCAAACTTAGCTCGATTGAATTCTTCCAGCGTGGGAAATTACTCCCCGTCAGTTGCTCGACAGTGTCGTAGCGTATCGCAGTGGAAGCTGAAAATATTATATGGACGTTAAAAAATTTGCATGAATACAAGACTTTACGTTGGTAAAGAGGAATACACATGCCATAATCATAAAAATTCTAATTCTATGCCAAATCACCGTCGGGCAGAAATGACACAAGGTTAGAACAACGTAAGGTGATGACATGCAAAATTAACACAACGTTGGTCAGAATTAATTTTACAGTCATGACATTATCAAATTAAGCATTAAAATTAATAACATAAGGTAAATAACATTATTTAATGCTTAAATTGATTATATATAACATTTAAACATGTTAAATATTCTAAAGAAAAATTCTCGTTGGTTCATTTTTATTCAGAACAATAACATGTTTATCATCATATTTTTAGGCAATTATATCTCTGTTATTTAAAACAGTGCATAAAACTTAATGCATATGACTTTAAAAAAAAATGCACCGAAAGAAATTAACAATTCGGACCAAAAAGTCCAGTGCTGCCCAGCCCAGCCCAGAACGATAGCTGGAAAAACAAAAAATGGCCTCTGCTGTTTCGACTGGCCCAACTAGCCCGGCCCAAAGCAACTAAATACGGCCCACATGACCGCCCGCACCAAGCTCGGCCGTTGGATTGAATCCAACGGCTGTCCTCGCTTTTCGGCTGATCAAAAGGAAGGAGCACCCGGTGGGAACCCTAACCCTATCTCCTCATTCCTCTCCTCCCCCGTTTCTTTCTGCATCGGAGAGAGCAGGGCAGCGACGGCGCGCCGCTCGTTCTGGCCGTGCCCGTGAGGGAGACATCGGCGGCGACGGGGCGCCGCCCTTTCTTCTTCCTTGCGACGCCTGTGCGACAGAGAGAGACGGCGCCGAGGGCGGCCGTGCTGCTCCGCGCTGCACCGCGCCCATTTGCGGCGACGGGGCCCTCACATGGCGGCACTGCGCTGCGCTCGCCGGAGGAGCGTGTTGTGGACAGAGTCCAGCGCGCTGCTCCGTCGAACGTGGCGTGTGCGCCGCGAAACTTGGCCGGAGGCGAGGTGCGGGGTGGGGAGGCGGCTCAAAGGGGAGTCCCCGACGGCGACGAGCGCAGCCCCTGGTTCATCAGCGTCCGCTACAGGCGCGTCTGCCGCGCGCCTTCCCCGATGCGAGAGGAAAGCGGCGACCATTAGTTCGACGGCGACGAACCCGAGGGCCCGGCGGCGTCTTCTTTCGCGCTGGCGCCATAAAGCTTCATTACGCGCTCGAGGCGCGTCACAATATCATCACAGTGAGTGCCCAAAACCCGAATGTGTTACAAATTTGGGGTTAGGGGGTGTAATACGGGTTGGGAAAAAATTCTAGGGTTAGGGTTCTTCTTTACGGGAGGGGACTGTTGCATAATTTCTACCAATTCATACTCCCCTCCTCCATAATTAAATAAATGGCGTAGCAATTAATCAAAATTGATTAACCGAATCTTAAGAACAACATCAAATTAAACACATATGTTAATTAATCTTGATCATACTTATTGACATCTTAACAATACATGTTTAAAATAGCAATTGGGCCAAACCGAGACTTAAGTTTGCATCATTATTGACTCGGATAGTTAATTAGGCTTGATTTTTGACATAAGAGGGTAGCAATTAGGACTAATCTGAGCCTGATCATAAACATAACTTGCCTAAATATGAACTTAATTAACCAGAACTTGATCAACAGATCCACATTAGGGTTCTAGTGCTATCACATTGGCGACTGATACCATTGTTAGACATTATATTATCTAGATCCAATCTAGATCATGTGTGACAGCAATAATAGAACACAAAAGATGGATCAAACAAAAGGGGTTTTAGAGATCATTACATGCTCCAGCATTTGAAGACATCGTCGCCTGCTTGGTGCAGGCGAGGTTGAGGGTCGATGTAGACGTTGCAGGGGTCGATGAAGATCGCTGGATCACGCGGTGACCCTCAGGCCTCCACCGGCACTGTCCGGGGACGGCACGGCGAGGTTCCAGCTCTTCATGTTGCTTGTGCGCAGCTGCGATCGGGGCAGAACGTGGGAGTGTTGGGGGAGCAGGGTGACTGAGCGCTAACGAACGTAGATCGCCAGCAGCCAGGCCCCCCCTTAATATATGCGCATGCAAACAGGGGGCCAGAACCATTAGTTGGTTAGGGCGCCCCCGATCAGGGCGTTTTAGGTGCGTACGTGAAGGTCACGAACGTTGGTTCGTGGGCCTTCACTTATCTCTTTATTTTCGTTATGTTTATCTCCTTATTTTTTTTTCTGTTTCCGTAACGTTTATCTCTTTGACTCGGTTCAGTTTGAACCGTGAGATCAACCAACAGTGATATCCTGGAAATGGTAACAATCCTACTTTTAGACCTTTTTGCTTCAGTCCAAATGATATCTTGTATCTTCAGAGCACTAACACTATGAATGTCGCAGGAGAGAACAATTGTTGACAGGTTTGAGTTCGACATGTCGGTGCCGACTCTGTACTGCTTCATGAGGAGGTTCCTCAAGGCAGCCAAGTCTAACGAAAAAGGTAGGGATCTCTTGCACACTATCATAGTTGTACGTGTGAGTGAGTGCTGCCTGTCTGACACCGAGTGCTGAATCATCAGCTGGAGCTTCTGTCTTTCTTCATAATTGAGCTGAGCCTCGTCGACTACGGGATGCTCAAGTTCCAGCCATCGATGCTCGCGGCCGCGGCCATCTACACTGCCCAGTGCTCTATCAATGGGTTCAGCTCCTGGAACAAGTGCTGCGAGCTCCACACGAAGTACTCTGAAGAGAAACTGATGTAAGAAAAACACACCACCGCTGATGGAGAACATCTGACTTCATTTCAGTATCATATCAATTTTGGTAATGCTATTGTACTTACAAGTTACAACAGTTTGGTGTTCACTCTGGTTTTGCAGGGAGTGCTCGAGGATGATGGTGGAGCTCCACTGAATCACGGGCTCACGGCCCAGGGGAAGCTGACCGGGGTGCATCGCAAGTACAGCATGTTCAAGTACGGGTGTGCCGCCAAGTCGGAGCCTGCCATCTTCTTGCTCTGACAGGCAAATCAAGTAATCAAACAACTCTGTAACTGCTAAAGATTCTATTGTAATGAGTGAAAGAGGTGTACATGGAGGTTGCTATATTGTTGTTGAGACTACACCGGGAAGGAAGACCAACTTGGTGTTGGTTGCTGTATGTTGTGTGCGTTGGTTCGTTTTACTCTGTCGATAACTTGACACAGTTATAGTATCTGAGTTCCAATTACATCTGTTTGAATGTGTTGTATTTAGGCTGCTGGGTTATTCTTGATTGTTTGCTGTGAAAACACCTGCAAGTTGCAAATAAACATCGATTCGATTTTTCCCTGTTCAGTATGCAACATATTCATCTACAGTTCCTTTATTTCGTGATTTGGTCTTCTATTTAAATTGTCCTTTGCCAAATTTAACGTTTTCCCTGAGGATTTACTTATCTGTGTGTAGCTTTGACTTGACACAGGAGATGCCAGTCTAGAACTTGTGGGAGGAACCGTACCCTCTCCCTGGGTCGGGTTGCGTGTTAATATAGGTGTAGAAAAACCCTACACGGGTATGTACAGAGTTGTAGTTGTATACGGATTGGGTAGAGTACTACTCTATACGAATCCTATACGGAACCTAACTCTATTACATAGTTCAACAGCCCCCCTTAATCTAAACCACGAGAGAGGTTTAGATTACGCTTAAATTCATTTAAGTCTCCAACACCTAAAACCTTAGTGAAACCATCTGCAACCTGGTCCTTAGTGGAAATGAGCTTGATGTCAAGAAGTTTGGAGGCAACACGTTCACGAACAAAGTGATAGTCAATCTCAATGTGCTTTGTCCTCGCATGAAAGACAGGATTGGCAGATAGATATGTAGCACCAATATTATCACACCAAAGACATGGACGTTGCTGAAGTGGTATTCCCAATTCTCGAATTAAAGCTTCAACCCAAATCAACTCAGCTGTGGCATTTGCTAGAGATTTATATTCAGCTTCAGTACTGGAACGTGACACTGTAGCCTGTTTACGAGCACTCCAAGAAATTAAGTTAGGACCAAAGAAGATAGCAAAACCACCTGTGGATCTTCTATCATCAAGACATCCTGCCCAATCAGAATCTGAAAAAGCACTAAGAAGAGTAGAGGATGACTTCTGAAAAGTGAGTCCTATATCAATGGTGCCTTTGATATACCTCAAAATTCTCTTAACTGCTGTCCAATGACTAGTGGTAGGTGCATGAAGATATTGACAAACTTTGTTTACTGAGAAGGATAAATCAGGACGTGTAAGTGTCAAATACTATAATGCACCAACAACACTTCTGTAATTAGAGCTATCCTCAGAATCAAGAGCGGTACCATCTGTCAAGGATAATTTCTCTGTAGTAGATAATGGGGTAGGACAAGGAGTACTATGTATCATACCAACTCGTTTTAGTAGATCAGCTGCATATTTTTCCTGTGTTAGAACAAGTCCATTGGAGCATCTCTTCACCTCAATTCCCAAAAGGAAATGCAATTCTCCCAAATCCTTGATAGCAAAATGAGTACCCAAATCCTGAAGCAATGCTGAAGTGGCACTATCTGAAGAACTAGCCACAATGATATCATCAACATAGATTAGAATAAAGATAGTGACTCCTGACTTATTATAGAGAAATAAAGACGTGTCAGCCTTGGAGGGTCTAAAACCAAGTTGTTGCAACTTGGAACTTAATCGAGAATACCATGCACGAGGGGCTTGTTTCAATCCATAAAGAGATTTATCCAATTTGCAAATATAATGCGGAAAGCGAGGATCTTCAAACCCAGGTGGTTGTTTCATGTATACTTCCTCCTCCAGAACGCCATGAAGAAACGCGTTCTCGACGTCGAGCTGCCTTAGGTTCCATCCTTGGGATACAGAAATAGCTAGAACCAATCGAACAGTAGCAGATTTAACAACGGGACTAAAAGTGTCCTCATAGTCAATGCCATACCTTTGTTTGAATCCCTTTGCAACAAGACGAGCTTTGTATCGTTCAATTGTGCCATCTGAATTTTTCTTGATACGAAAGACCCACTTGCAATCAGTTAAATTTCTGTTGGAGCTAGGAGGTACTAAATGCCATGTGTTATTGTCCTGAAGTGCCTTATATTCCTCTTCCATCGCCCCTTTCCAATTTTTATCACCGAGAGCTTCAGAAAGATCACGAGGTTCATCTGTAGAAGCATACAAGCCATAACGAATAACACTACCAGTCCACTTCTTACCATATGGTACTGTACGATCGGTCCATTTTTTTGGATGACGAATGCCCTGTTGTAGTCGTGTGCGAATAGTTGGTGTAGAGGAGATCACAGGACTAGACGCCACAGGAGATCCGGTTGCAGCATCACTGTTGGCATCAGAAAGATCCGCATCGGAATCCGTATCAGAGGAGTCAATCTCCCCAGCGCGTGCATGCCCTCGAGAACCAGCGCCAGGGCTGTCGGGGCGGTCGGGAGCAGCGCGCTCTGCGCTCACGGACGGAGCACGCGTGGTGCCAGACGCACCAGCACGGGACCCAAGACCGCGGTCGGGAGCCACGCGGGAGGAAGCAGCACTCCCAGGCGGGGTCGGGGCTGCATGTGGGGATTCAGACCCCGAGGAGGATCGGCTCTCGGGATCAGCATCAGGGGCGTGGACAGGGGAATGTTCCCTGCCACCAGAATCTTCCTCGTCAGACGCGCCAGATGTTTCCTGCTCTATTTCGTCCGTTTCTGCACCATTAGAACCCGAATTTGCACTAGAATCTGTAGAAAAAGAGCTAGATTCTTGGACAGGATCATTAGTATGCTGCAAGTGATCAGTAATAGGGACAATATGCATATGTTCATTAACATGTATACCCTCATTATTGGATGCTACGGGAGTGGTAGTGGAAGGTAACAAAAGAATTTCGGCCCGCAATTGAGCACCCGCATTGGGATGAAGTGATTGAAAAGAAAATAAGTTTTCATCAAAGACAACATCTCGAGAAATATAGACGCGACCCGTGGACACATCTAGACATTTGACACCTTTGTGGAGGGGGCTATACCCTAAGAAGACACACTGTTTGGAACGGAAAGAGAGTTTTCTAGTGTTATATGGTCGAAGATTGGGCCAACAGGCACAACCAAAAATACGAAGAGCATCATAATTTGGTTTAACTTGGAGAAGTTTTTCAACTGGAGACACATATTGGAGAACTTTTGTAGGGAGCAAATTGATGAGAAAAGTGGCTGTGAGAAAAGCTTCATCCCAAAATTTGAGAGGCATAGAGGCATTAGCTAGAAGAGCAAGACCAACCTCCACAATGTGTCTATGTTTCCTTTCAGCTGACCCATTCTGTTGGTGTGCATGTGGGCAAGAAACATGATGAGTAATGCCCACTTTTTGAAAGAAACCATGAAGTTTTTCATACTCACCACCCCAATCAGTTTGCATGGTGACAATTTTCCGATTAAATTTGCGTTCAACAAGTTGTTGGAAATTGAGAAAGACTTGAAACACATCACTTCTCTTTTTAAGCAAATATATCCAAGTAAACTTACTAAAGTCATCAATAAAGCTTACATAATACTGGTGTTTGCCAACAGAGGGGGGAGCAGGACCCCATACATCAGAAAATACTTGTTCCAATGGAACAGTAGAAACACTAGTAGAGGTGGGATATGGAAGTTGATGACTCTTTGCTTGTTGACATGGATCACACAGATATGGATTTATTTCTGGGGAATATGGGAGATTATTCTTCCTAACAACTTGTTGAACAATAAAAGAGGATGGATGTCCTAGACGACGATGCCAAGTAGACGATGACGGCTTGACGGTGATGAAAGCATGCTTATTAGTCCCGGCGGCAAGAGGAACAAGTGGATATAGGCCGCCATGACATGGACCTCTAAACAGAATTTTCTTGGTGTCCTGATCCTTGATCAAAAAATGAAAGGGGTGAAATTCAACAAAGGCATTGTTGTCAAGGGCAATTTTATGAGCAGATAATAAATTTTTGGAAGCACTAGGAACATGTAATATATTACGTAATTGCAAGGAACTATGAGGGGTATGCAATGTTGAATGACCAATATGCTGTATTGTCATACCTGCACCACTAGCATTGTGGACCTGATCACGCCCCCGATAGTTATCATGAGTGTGCAATTTGTTTAGCTCTCCAGTAATATGATCAGTAGCTCCGGTATCCATGTACCAGTTCGTGTCAACACCATATGCACTCTTCTTGTTGGGACCATTGTTGTCATCATCATCCTTACGGTCCTCATACCTCCACCAGCAATCACTCGCCGGATGCCCATATTTCTTGCAAATTTGGCAAGTGGTATCAACAAAGGGAGTAGGGATGCGCCCACGGCCACGACCCCCCTCGGAGCACCACGGTCACGATCATCACGGCGATAGCCCCCATCTTTGCGTTGATCATCCCTCCGGTACTGATCATCACGGCGGTAGCCCCCATCTCTGTTACGGTCATCATTGGGTCGATACTGATCATCACGACGATAGCCATAGTCACGCTGGGAGCCACCAGTGCGGTACTGGTCATCACGGCGGTAGCCGTAATCACGCTGAGGGCCACTGGTGCGGTACTGGTCATCACGCCCACGAGTATCATCATATCGCTGTGCTCCTCTGTACTGATTACTGCCACCATAATTCCCTCCACGAGCAGCAGCGTTTGCAGAGGATTGAAAAACAGTTGAGCTTTGGCCAGTTTCAGATAGCGAGGACTGCCTATAGTCATAGGCTTGGAGCTGAGCACACATGTCCATTAGGGTCGTAGTCGGAACAGCATTAATAGAGGCCACGAAGGGCGTGTACTCACTGTCCAATCCAGCAAGGATATAACCCTTTAACTCATCATCATCAACGATTTTTCCAGCCGCAGCCAATTCAGAAACATAACCTTTCATCTTGGATATATATTGAGCTGCTCTTAAATCATGCTTCTTGGTATTGCTTAGAGCACCTCTCAGCATGTTAACACGGGCACGTGATTGCGAGGAAAATAATCCATCAATGGCTGCCCAAACCTCATGGGAGTGCTCACAGCCAATGACTTGAGCAAGGAGATCAGGACCAAGAGATTTAACGAGGTAACTGAGAACACATTGATCTCGGGCGAGCCATACCGCATAAGCATCATTGGGGAGAACCTTCTTTGTCTTGTCTGCATCTTCAATCTCTAGGGTTTTTGACGGGGCTTGATCGGAACCATCCAGTAGTCCCATGACCTGAGCACCGCGGAGAGCCGGAAGTACTTGAGCCTTCCAGAACAAGTGGTTTTCTCGAGACAGCTTGTCCGTCGGCGGAGCACCAAGAGCAGCAGTCAAGCTGGCAGCAACGGCGGCGGATGAAGAAGAAGCCATCAAATCTTTCTAGGGTTTCTTGGTTTTTCGGATTGTCTTGGGTTTTTGGGTTGTGTTTCTCTGGTTGTCTTCCGGCGGCGGTGGATCACGGCCAGCCGTGTTGGGTTTTTGGTTTTGGACGAGGTTGTTGGTTCCTGCACCGATGATCACCGGCGGGTTCTGGTCGTAGACTTTGGTGGCTTCGGTATCCCTCACGAGCGTAGGCAGATCCGATCTCGACGAAAGGAGGCAGTCTCTGATACCATGTGGGAGGAATCGTACCCTCTCCCTGGGTCGGGTTGCGTGTTAATATAGGTGTAGAAAAACCCTACACGGGTATGTACAGAGTTGTATACGGATTGGGTAGAGTACTACTCTATACCAATTCTATACGGAACCTAACTCTATTACATAGTTCAACAGAACTTAGTGCCATACTAGTTTAAGTGAGAAGTATGTGGGCATGTTTGAAGCATGTGTTGCTTTGTTTGTACTCATTTATATCTTGCTGAGTTAGAAAAATGAAATAAAAGGGGACTGCACTGCAATGTTTATGATTCAGAAGTATAAGTGAGATTTTTTTTACTCTCTATATACTTGTCTGTGTATCCAAATTTGAAATGGGTGACTAACTAACTTCCCAGATTTATATATATCTGTTGTAGAACTTTGACTTGTTGTGCCCACCCAGTAGTACTAGGACCTAGAAGTCAGTCATATTCAATAGATCAGTAGAAAAACCTGAAATATGATGTGCATGTTTGCAGCGTGTCTTGCTTCTTCTTCTGCTTATTGATTCCCTTGCTGAGTTAAAACTTAGAATATGCTCTGGTCATGAGTTGGTGCTGCTACGTGTGAAGTCACAAAGTAGCTGTGTGATTAATCTGAAATCTCAGCCTAGCCAACCCCTGCAGTTGGGTGCAGATTTGAAATAGTCAGGCTTATCTTGCTTCAGATGGGCAGCGGCTGGTGGTCCTTGGCACCACATTTGAACGTACTTATCTTTGTAGCCTTGACTTGGGGTGACCAGTAGTACTCCAGCAGTAGGCATTAGGACCTAGAAGTCAAGTCTAGGACCTAATGGTCCCATGTTTACAGTGTTTCTGTACTCACTATGTTTTCCATAATGCTGCTGGTGTGTGTGGTACAAAACATAGAACTGGCAGTTATGCCCTATTTGAATTGCAAGAGAACTTGTACTGGAAATCTACCAGAGTAATATGGTGTGATCTTGACCATGACTTTGTGTTGGGTAATTATATATGTTGGAATGTGCTGTATTTACGCTGCTGGGTAATTTTTGATTGTTTCCTGCGACAACATCTGCTGCAAGTTGCAAATAAACATCGATTGTATTTTTTCGTATTGGCACTAGTGGGTTTGGATCCAAATTTGAAATACTAGTAGTTCAGATTGGCACTAGTGCTTCCTAGATCTGAACTTATCTGTATCTCTTTGACTTGCTGTGCCCAGTGCTAGGACCAAGTAGAGTAGAAAACCTGAAACATGTCCTGAGTTCAAACTGGTTTGACTTGAAGAGAGTGCTTTGTCCTATAATATGCTTATGGGCTTGACCATACATGACTTGGTGCTGCTAATTGTGAAGTCACTGTAATTTCTGAACATGGCAAGGATCGGAATATATATGGTACATTTCCTTGGATAACCATATGGGATTACAGAATCGCAAAGTAGCTGTATGAAATCTCAGCCTAGCGAACCCCTTTTTTTTGACGTTAACCAGCAGGAGTTCTGCTTTATGCATTATAGGGGAAAAGAACAGACATAGTACACAGTACGATGTACAAAAACGGATCATCATCCGTCTCAGTACTCGAACATTCACCTAGGCAAACAACAGCCTTCACCTCACCACTCAACCCAACTCGCTACTCACTCGTTACTGTAAGCTAAATTCAGTGAAGCTATGTCAGCCGAGATCAGCCCAGCCACTTCTGGTCCCGACATCTTCACCTTCTGAAAGATCCTTCTTCCACGCTCTTTCCAAATGTGCCAAATCACGTAAACAGAGAAGGTCACCCCTTTCATCTTTGCCAGATCCATCTTGCGAGCCCACAGCTTTGCCCACCAGCCGCGCACCGTCGTGGAGACGCAAGCAAGACGAGACTCCAACGGGAAAGAGGGCTCAAAGAAACACCAAACCTCCTTAGCAAAAGGGCAGGAGAAAGCCAAGTGTGCCGCCGTCTCCAACTGCTGGTCGCAGAAGCAGCACAGATCATCATGGTTCCATCCTCTTCTCTGTAACCTGTCCGCCGTCCAGTTACGGTTCTGAAGAAATAGCCATAAGAAAAATTTGACTTTTCCTTCAGCCCGTATCTTCCACACTCGCAGGAGATGTGGTTCAGGGATTCGAGTGACAAATTGCATCGCATATGCCGATCTTGTAGAGAATTTTCCATCTGCGGCAAGGCGCTAAACAATGGTGTCCTCTCTGTCAAGAAGTTGCACTTGTTGGATCATCTGCCACAATCTCGCAAACTGTAAAAGCTGATCCTCCGTTTGGATTCGCAGCAGTCCTCGCATCCATCTCCCGTCCATCAATGCCTCGCGCACCGTAAGCCGCTTCTTCGTCGCCCAAGAGTAAACTCCAGGTGCCAAATCCCTCGGCGCGTGTCCATGTAACCACCTATCTGACCAGAACATCGCCTTACTCCCATCTAGCGAACCCCTTTATAGATTGAATTTTTCAAAAGTGACCTGGTGTTATTATCTCCGATTTTTAATGTCTACTAACTTCTGTATGAAATTGGATTTGAAATGGATGAGGAACGTACAGAGTGGCCGTGCTAGTGGTCCTTCCGAAATTTGAAGTAGTTCAGATTGATTGGTGGTGACAGTGGTTCTTGCGATATAAGAACTTACTATCTGTGTAGCTTTGACCTGCAGGTGGACCTAGAGAATTCAGTCTAGAACCTGGTGCCATATTCCTGAAACATGTGGGCATGTTTGTAGTGTGTATGTGTGTGTCTTGATTTGTATGTACTCATCTGATTCCCGTGCTTAGTTTTTTCTATTATTCTTAGAAAAAATTAAACTGAAAGTGGGACTGTTTGAATCACTGGTTAGTGGTTCAAACATAGAACTGAAACTCTCGACCTGTGTATAAATCCAAATTTGAAATGGGTGACTACCCAACTAGTAGTACTTATATGTGTAACTTTGACTTGTGGTGAGTGGTGACCAGTACTACTGCTACTCCAGTAGTGTAGGCATCAGAGCAACTCTAGCAAAACCCCTATCCGTTCCGGAATTGAAAAATAACTAATGCATACGGGCCGCGAGCGAGCTCTTAAATTTTTTTAGGGCAACCAAGAATTCCTCCTCTGACCCCTGAATCTGTAGTTTCCGCCGCCAACCCGAGGGAGCCCTCTACCACGCGGAAATACTTGGCGCGACGGAACTTTTAGCTCCCACCCCCGCCGTCGCTGCCCCCGCTCCGACCTTCCTCCTCGGCCCCGGACGCTCTCACCCTCTTCTAGCGCCGCCATGGACGCCCCGCCCTCATCAATGTCCCCGTTTGCACGCCGCCAGAGACTGATCCTGTTAGAATTCCCCAACGGATCGAATCACATCAATTTAGACAAACACGCACACACAAATCTTTTTGCCAAGTGCACTTATCGCGCTCGTTGTTTTTCTCTTTATTTCTCTCAATTTTCTTAGTCCTTACAACTCAACTCCTGAGCTGTTTATATAGGTGCAGCCACGGCTCAAATCTAACTCCTACACGGACAGCCAAACTCATGTACTAGGAAACCAAACCGACCTAACCAATCTTTCCTATTCTAATTCTACTAGTACTAGTAGGACACGTACGGATACTTACCAAGTTGGATTATATCCAACATTCGTCCCCTAATCCAAACTTGGGGTCTCCTTTGTACCCTCTGGTCTTGACGCTGATGTAGTTTCACAACTCGATGACTCAACACAATGTGTTCTCCGCATTACCAGTCCACGCTGCCGCATCTTAGCGTGCCACATGCAGACTAAACGCATAGCCTCATGCAGGTAACTCATCTTAACCGGTTCGCATCCATCTTCACATTGGTTTTCGTCTTCTCGTTGAGACCAATAGATAGCCACACGCCATCTTGTCCCCGCGCACATCTTCGCTCCTTGGAGATACACCTCGCTAAAGGATCTCGACCGTGACATCTCACGCCTTCGCCTCTAGGAGATATACTTCAATGGAGTGTCTCGACCGTGACGCGCTTCCACTGCACCAAGCGTCCCGCAGACCAGCACTTGGACACAACATCACACTTGATCCTTGATTGGTCCAGCGGTGACACAACTCGCCGTATACGCATACAAAATTTCTCGTATACGAACTCGCTGGACTTGCGGTCACATCTTATCTTTGTTGTCCATGCGTATCTTACCGAACAATACCTCACATCCGGTAGCAACACAACTTTTCATATACGTGCAACACATCTCTCCGTACATAAACTCACCGGAACTCCCTGATCACGAACAGAAACGCAAGGACGCACTTTCCTTTATCCGCTCGCTATAACACCCAACTTTCTCCGCCAGTAACACTAGTAATATTACTATGGATGAGACCCGAACAGATGATATTCCCCAAGTCTCCAATGAGGAAAATACTTTTCTTAATGCTCCTTTCTCGGAAGAGGAGATTAAAAAGGCGATTTTTTAAATGGAGCATAATAAGGCGCCAGGCCCAGATGGTTGTCCCACAGAGTTCTACCAACATTTTTGGGAGGTCATTAAGGATGACCTCATTGAGATGTTTGGTTGCTTGCAGAGTGGACACCTAGAGCTATATCGTCTTAACTTTGGGGAAATCGTTTTGTTACCTAAGGTTCCGGAGGCTGAAAGGATACAACAATATAGACCAATATGCCTTCTTAACGTTACTTTTAAAATCTTTACAAAGGTTGCAACCATGAGGTTGAATTCGGTGGCAGATCATGTGGTAAAACCTACGCAGACTGCATTTATGCAGGGTAGGAACATACTTGATGGGGTCGTGATTCTACACGAAACCGTACATGAGATGCATTCGAAGAAGCTAAATGGAGTAATTCTTAAAATAGACTTTGAAAAGGCCTACGATAAGATGAACTGGGAGTTTCTCCAATAAACTCTGGGAATGAAAGGATTCTCAGAGGAGTGGTGTACTCTAGTTCGCAGTTTCGTGGAGGGAGGTAGTATAGCTCCCAAGGTCAATGACGATGTTGGCCGCTACTTCCAAACCAAGAAAGACTCAAGGCAAGGTGATCCGCTATCGCCCATATTGTTTAATATTGTGGCAGACATGTTAGCGATCATGATTGACAGAGCTAAGAAAAGCTGTCAAATTGAGGGAGTAATTCCACATCTTGTCGATGGGGGATTATCTATTCTTCAGTATGCAGACGATATAATTCTTTTTATGGAACATGATTTGGAGAAAGCGAAGAACCTGAAACTAATCCTTTCGGTGTTCGAGCAACTATCTGGATTAAAAATTAATTTCCATAAAAGTGAATTGTTCTGCTTTGGCGAGGCCCAGGATGCAGTTGCACAGTACGCTGAGTTGTTCGGCTGTGAGCAAGGTCAATTTCCCATACAATATTTGGGTATACCAATACATTACAGGAGGTTGACTAATGCAGAATGGGGCCACGTTGAAGAACGTTTGCAGAAGAGACTCGCTAGTTGGAAAGGGAAATTGTTGTCACTAGGTGGAAGACTGGTACTCATTAACTCGGTACTATCAAATATGGTACTGTACATGATATCTTTCTTTCAGTTGCGAAAAGGAGTCTTGAAAAAACTGGATTATTTCCGATCAAGATTTTTCTGGCAGGGTGACTGCGAGAAAAAGAAGTATCGATTGGCCAGATGGGATGTAGTTTGTCGTCCAAAGGATCAAGGAGGGCTAGGGATTCATGATCTAAAAGTCAAGAACTCCGCCCTACTTGGTAAATGGATGTTCAAACTATTGACTGGCGATGGAGTTTGGGAAACCCTCCTTAAACGAAAATATATAGGTTCGAAAGCAGTCTCACAGATTATGTGGAAACCTGGTGATTCACAATTTTGGGCTGATCTTATGGCGAATAAAAACTTATTTTTTCGCTATGGGGTATTTAAGATTAAGGATGGATCGCGAATACGGTTCTGGGAGGATAAGTGGTTAGGTAATACCACTCTTCGAGAACAGTATCCGGCATTATACACTATAGCGCGACATAAGGATGATACGCTGGCTACGGTCATGCAAATATCACCTCCTAATGTTACATTCAGACGAGATTTAATAGGGCCTAGACTGGCTTCTTGGCAGATCCTGGTTAGTAGGTTAACTATGGTTACTCTAACACCAGGTATCAATGAATTTCATTGGAATCTTACTAAGAACGGAATGATCTCGGTAGATTCCATGTATAGGGCTATGATCCAATCGGATATGCCAGTCGATATTTTTAGGAATGTATGGTGTCTGAAGGTACTGCTAAAGATTAAGATCTTTGCGTGGTACCTTCGGAAGGGGGTCATACTTACTAAGGATAATCTTGTCATATGTAATTGGCATGGGAGTACTAAGTGTGTTTCTTGTTCTCACGATGAGACGATTAGACACTTATTCTTTGATTGCTCTTTTGCGCGTTCTATATGGTCCGCTATCCATATGGCTTCGAACATTTATCAGCCCACATCAGTCGCGAATATATTCGGTAACTGGTTGAATGAGATAGATAAACGATTCAAGACTATTATTAGGGTAGGAGCGCTTGTCGTTATCTGGTCGCTCTGGCTTTGTAGAAATGACAAGATTTTCAATGATAAAATTTTCTCCGTATGCAGGTTCTATTCAGGTGCACAGGTATTCTCCGTTCGTGGTCCACATTACAACGGGGGGGGTGGGGGGGGGGGTTCGAGACCTTTATATGGAGGCATGTACACAGATGGAGCGGGTGGCGAGGGACATTTTTATACCACATGGATGGCCACTTGATCTACGGATAGCAGCCCCATAACATCAACAGTCTACGTCTACATGATTTGTTTAGACTTGTCGTAATCTACTTTCGTTTTTGGATTTCGGCTGTGTTCATTGTCATGATGCAGAGGCCGGGTGTAATGCTTAATTTAAGTAATAAAAGCCCTTTATCAAAAAAAAATTTGTCGCCGAAAAACTCACATCGACAAGATCTTGGACGCATCTCATCAAGAACTCATGTGCACACCTTCTTCATACTCCCCCGGAGAACTTGACGAGATTTTTCGGTACCATGACTTGGAACCACTCCTCCCATCGGCGATCATCCACCACCTCTCCTTGATTTTTGGCAGCCTCCCACCGTATCACCGATGACAACGTACCCGCCGCCTCCTCCGTGTCGCTTCCACGGACGACGATCGCTCGTCGTCTTCCTCCTTGTCGCTTCAACGAACGACAACTGTCTGTCCCGATGCGCTAGTACTCGTCGCCTCCCGGGGGTAAGCGTGGCTTCAAATCCGCGACCTCGCACTGATACCAATTGTTTAGAATCCCCCCACGGATCGAATCACATCAATTTAGACAAACACACACAAAAAAATCTTTTTGCCAAGGGCCCTTATCGCGCTCGTTGTTTTTCTCTTTATTTCTCTCAGTTTTCTTGGTCCTTACAACTCAACTCCTAGGTTGTTTATATAGGTGCAGCCACGTCTCAATTCTAACTCCTACAAGGACAGCCAAACTCACGTACTAGGAAACCAAACCGACCTAAGAAATCTTTCCTATTCTAATTCTACTAGTACTTACCAAGTTGGATTATGTCCAACAATCCCGCGGGCCGTTTAGATCTGTCGGCGGACACGTTGGTTGTGCCCTGCCTCGCGCCGCCGATGAAGCGTAAGCGCCTAGGCACGGGGCAAGCTGCTAAAGCTGTCACTGCTGCCACGGAAGGAGGCATCGGTTTGCTGGCCGCCGCCACGGTAGGAGCGTCGAAAATGCCGAAGCCGCTGCCGAAAAAGAAGAAACCCCCGACTCCGTCCGCCGCAACTGCAACATCGACGCAAAGGTACGGTTATCTACCTCTCCGAATCATTTTTGCGGCAATTGCGCAGTGAGAAAAGGAAGTGAGGGAGATGGAAACCAAAAAGAGTAGAGTGACCATGATCGACGAGGACGAGGAGGAAGGTGAAAGAAACTACGCGAGGCCCGAAAGGCACGAAGAAGGCCAATGAGAGAATCAAGACACAAGTCGATGCTTCGATCTTGTGGGATAAGATAAATTACATGGTGCAATCGAACGAGTTGTTGACGGCTAGGACTATATATATAAGTAAAGAGGGAGTTGTCGGAGAAGAGAGCCCAAGAGAAAAAAAGATGGGAAATGCTCCGGCAAGAGGGGTTGCGTGAGGCCGCCACCGAAGAGAGGAGAGCCATAAACGAGGAGAACAAGTCCGTGGCCAAGCTGCTAGTCGAGGATAGCAAGATCATGATGATGAACCGCACTGAAATGGATGAAGTGACTCTCGAGTGGCACAACATGACCAGAAAGGGAATCCTGGAGCGAAGGAAGCAAAATATGATTGCGGCAGCAACAACTTCTAGTGGTGGTGGTGTTGATGGTGGTGGTGATGGTGGTGCCGGCGACGGTGGTGATGCTTGATTCGGTGACCCATTGCACGTTTCGACGAGAGCATTCTGCGTGTTCGTCGTGAACTATGTTATTTGTCGTATTTGATTGTTCAAATTATTTTAATTGTCGAATTATGTCAAATTTACAATGAATTTGGATAAAAGTTTAAACTTACAATTTTCTGTTTAGGGGTTGAAATTTCTATGGCGGAACAACACCCATAAACCCGACTGTATTCTGTTTTACCGGTCGGTTTTATGGGTGTTGTTCAGCCCAGCAGTTTTCAACCCCTAAACCGCGCTTTTCGAGACCCCTGTCCCGCATTTATAGTTCCGCGGGATAGGGGTTTACTAGAGTTGCTCTTAGGACCTAGTGCCATGTTTGCAGTGTGTCTTGTTCACTGATTTCCTTCCTGTTACCAAGCATAGAACAACATTGTTACCTTAAACATGTTTGTCTTGGGAGATAGCTTTGTGCGACAATATGATCTGGTCTTGACCATAACTTTGTGCTGCTAAGGCTAGTCCCAATGGGGAGTAACATAGAGTACTAACATATACATTTTTCTAGACTAGGTTACTACCTTCACAATGAGTACTAACATAAAAGTGGTGCCATGAATATGTGTATTTATTAGCTTGTAGACTCATGTTGCATTGGGAGGTGTGATGTTACGGTAACTAGCTAAGTTACCACAACCATCTCTCTCATCATTAAATACTTGCCACATCAGATTTTTTACCTATGTGACATTGATGTTGCTACTTAGTTACTGCCCATTGTGACCAACCTAAGTGTGAAATCACCGTAATTTCTGAGCATGGCAAGGTCTTTGGAAAAGGATATGGAATTAAATGATCACATAATAACTTCAGCTACCTCCAAATTATGCATAATACGGCTAAAGTGACACCTCTCTATATACCGAGCGTTCAGACCACCGGTAGCTAGCCGGCTTGCTACTGAGTTTTTCTATCACATAGTATGCCTTGCTGCTGAGTTTTTCTATCGGAAAGAATGGAATTTAAGGGTGGAATAAAACTGGTATGTGTTTACTTACGACGACTCTGTTCTGATGTTTGCAGATCCACCATGCCGCATAATGTCCCACGCTCACACATTCAAATATATTTGATTTAGCTAACTACTAATTTAAGGGTTTGAATTAGCTATGTGCAAATCTTCTTCTTAGAAAACGGTTGTTTTCATCTCCTACTACCGCCGCCGCAACCGCACCAATCTCTTCTCCCCATGTCGTCGTTGTCCTTGGCCCACACCGTGGTGGTGGAAGCCCTGCCACCAAACGTTGGTGGAGTGCTTGAGGATGGTTGTGGCTTCTTCATGTTGTGCATCAGTATTTTAGGAAACAGATCTAGGACAGTGGCCCCTAGGCTCGTCGGAGCTGGGAAAGTGTTGGCAGTTCGGCTGGTAGCCGTGGTCAGCTAGTTCTGTTAATTAGCAACCATGGAAGCGTCAGTGGATATCCTTGATATACATGCCCCATGCCCTTTTTCTCCCATCCTGTTTGTGACTCCTAGTTTGCATCGGACTTCCTTCATATTTCCTCTATCAACGTGGCAAACCTCGTTTGATCTAATTTTGGCCGGTTGAAGGGGAGTTTCGCAACCGGACGTCATTCGGCGATCTAGCCGCTTTCATGTCTGATACACCTCGGGCACGCCGCCGTTGGAGTTCTACTCGCCTACTGATTCATCGTCCTGCCACGTTTTGTGGAACCTTGGGTCCAGTGCCGCAACCATCAAGGGTCAGGAGCCTAGTGGATGTCATTGACGTCTTTCATTGATAAATTACGTCGACATCATCAATAAAGGAGGGTTGATTGGAATTTTGAGGAAGAACGCCAAGGCTAACAGGGCAGCTCGTTTTGCATGGGCACATATTATATCGAGTGCTGACGTCCACGACGGGTCCGTATACATTTGTTGTTTCTAGGATGTGTTCCTAGAGTAGGTAAAGGGGGGAGAAGATGCCGCTACAATGCTCTTCTTCTGCTTGCATGGTTCTTTTTGGGTAGCGAAGTTCGCTTCAAAACCGTGTGCATGATGAAAACACAGGTGGGTTTCGATATAGTAGGGTTCTTGTTGAGCAGCGGAGTCCCGATCTGGTCTCTAGGCTAAAAACATTATATCTAACCTTCGTTTGTTGTTTTCTTGTTGAATGCTTTGTTTAGAGACTGTGTTCTCTTCTTCCTAGTGAAAACTCAAGATCGGAGTTGGTTTAGACCGGGTGACGATGACGTTAGTGCATTATTACCTTTTCGTGGAGGTATCATCTTTGGAGAACTATTTGACATCCGGTTGCCGCCAATGTTTATGGATGTTTCTTCTGATGTGGGTCGTTGTTCGCCGCAACAGGGCATTTCTTTCTTTCTTTCTTGTTTTTTTTTCTTTTTATATCCTTTTAGCCGTGTGTATTGTTGGACAAGATATCGAGTTTTGTTGTTGTAGTTGTATAGGCTGAATGTAATTTGTGTTTGAATGATATTAGAGTATTTCTTCATCAATAAAAAATTTCGATTGGACAACCATCAACCTTTGTACTCCCTCCATCTTAAAATAATCGTGTTGGATTTGTCAAAATATGGATGTATCAATAGACGAAATTATGTCAATACACATCCATTTTTTGACAAATACATGAGAATTAATTCGAGAGATGGAGGGACACTATAGGACGCAGTTTATACGCCGACGGACAAAAGACGTCGGCCTAGCCTTGATTTTCATCGGCATAGGCCAAATTACCGTTGGTGTAGGGCTACACCGACGGAAAAGTCATAGTCATAGCTCTCCCTACACCGACGGTCGGCACAATATTTCCAAAAAAATTGAACTATTTTAATTTTATTCTGAAATTTTTCACTTACCCACACACTTAATCTCTGATTAGACACTTAATCTGGTCAAAGTATTTACCCTGGTCATACTTCACATTCAGTCACCCATCCTTAAATTGTTGCAGCACAAGCACACTTAATTTTGAGTTCCTTCCAAATTAGTTTCGAGATGATATGTTAAAACTTACTAATATTAGTATCATATCAACCATGTTAACCCATGGGCATGATGTTATATTGTTTATTGTTTAAATTTTCAAAAAATTATTTGAATAAATAACAATAATTATCTAATAATATTCTTTTAAATAAATAACAATAATTATGTTATAATATACTTTTGAATAAATAACAATTAAATGAATTTTACTTTTTTTTCCATTTTACATTTAATATGGAATAATTCATATCTTTAAATCCGTAAATCGAAATACAAATATAATGTCTAAATCGATTAGAAGAATGAGAGTAATTCAAATATAATATCTATATCATAGAAGCATCAATAGTTTTAGAAGATTTGACCTCTTTCAATGAATATTCATGTTGGCCATTTTGATTTTTGTGAAAAAAATCAAATAAAGTAAAAATAAACCCAAAAACAATTTCTTATGGATTGAACTCCTTTTATGTGTATTATTGGCTATGTAAAATGATTTTTTTTATAAATTGTTCAAAAAAATCTTCACAAAAAGGTCTATCATGTATAAAAATTTATAAGTTTCAAACCAAACGACCAAGTTATGGAAATTCCCATGGCATAAGTTATGATAAAGTTCTCATATTTGAAAAATATATCTATGTTGGAATAGGAAACAATGGTTCCGATTGGATTTTTAAAATTATTTTTATAAATATCATTTTCCTTTTCTAAGTGGCAAAAATGACATTTTTGTGAATCAAGTACAAAAAATATTGTGCAAAATGGCACCCATATAATTTTCAAAAAATGTAGTCCAAATTTTATGAATAATCCCCAAATATTAGAAATTTTATTTATTTATATCTAAGTTCGCCTAGTTAAATGAGTTTATGCTGATTTTCCGAAAGTAATCCAAATTTGAACTACAAGTGTTTGATAGTTTGGTCTTTAAGTTTTTGGAAAATTATTTGAAGGTACACAACTAGTGGTTCCATCAAGAAAACATCGACAATTTGTTAAAAATTTGACCCTCTTTTGATGAATAGTCATGGTGACTATTTTGACCTTTTTTGAAAAAAAGAACAAATAAAGTGGAAAAAACCTCAAAAACATATTTTCTCTACCATGGAGTCCTTTTATCCGTATTGGTTGATATGAAAAATGATAAACATCTATAAGTTTTATTTTCACAAAAGGCCTAGCATGTATAAACATCTGTAAGTTTTAGGCCAAATGACCAAGTTATGGCAATTCCCATGCTTTAGTTTATGTTAAATTTCTCCTATTTGACAAATAGGTGCATATTGGTATAGGAAACAATGGTTTCCAAGGGATTTTTCAAATTATTTCTATAAATATAATTTTCCTGGTTCTAAGCGGAAGAATTACTTTTTTGTGAACCAAGTACAAAAAATATTGTGCAAAATGGCACTCATCTAATTATCACAAAGTAGTCCACATTTATGGATAATTTCAAAGTATTAGGAATTTTCTTGATTTCTATCTAATTTTTTCTAGTTAAATGAGTTTATGCTGATTTTTTGATAGTAATCCAAATTTGAACTACAAGTGTTTGATAGTTTGGTCTGAATTTTTTTATAAAATAATTTTAAGATACACAACTAGTGGTTATAGCACAGAAACAATGATAGTTTTAGTAACTTTTACCTCGTTCGATGAATAGTCATGCTGGCCATTTTGGCGTTTTTTGAAAAAAAAAGTGAAAAACTTCAAAAAAAGATTTCCTCTCACATGCAGTACTTTTATGTGTACTAGTTGTTATGAAAATAGTAAATTTGATTTTTAATAAATTGTTGAAAAGGATCTCCACGAAAAGGCCTTGCATGTATAAACATTTATAAGTTTAAACCCAAATGACCAAGTTATGACAATTCCTACGATATAGTTTATGATAAATTTCTCATATTAGACAAATAGGTATATCGTGCTATACGAAACAATGGTTCCGAAAGGATTTTTCAAATTACTTTTATAAATATCATTTTCCTTTTTCTACGTGATAAAAATGACTTTTTTGTGAACCAAGTACAAAAAATTGTGCAAAAGATGATGCAATTTTCATATTTGGATTCCTCTCATTTTAAATCAGTTTAGTCATTTTATTTGTCAGTTTCGATTTACGGATTTAAAAATATAAATTATTCCATATTAAATAAAAAATAGAAAAGAAAAAACGTAGCTAGACCTATATAGCTATGCCGACGGCTTTGCCAGCCCTATATAGCTATGCCGACGGCTTTGCCATCGGCGTAGCCCTATGCGCCATATGTCGAGTGTTAATCTTGACCGACGACCATTTTGCTGGGCTGTTCAGCTTGGCCTCTACGCCAACAACTCCGACAAAAGCCGTCGGCGTATCACCGTTTTCTGTAATGGGAGTATAAACGATGCTAGATATAGACGCGCGCTTCGCTGTGTGCTGCATGTCATAAATTATTGCACGACGTGTTAGGCAAGATGCATATAGCAATGTTATATCTTGGTTATGAAGTGTTGCTCTGATGGTGTAATTAGACATGATACACTATAGGAGCGTTTCTGTGTGGTCGAGGGTGTGTTGCGGAAGGCGCCGGGGGTTGCCAGGTCATCACATGTGTATCTATTTTTTCTAGTAAATTTTGAAATAGTAGTTGTTTCCATGTGATAATGAGTCTAACATCATTTACTCCTCGCAGATCATCGTATGAAGTCTTGCATCTTTGTCTCTCGTAGATCATCTCGCTGAGTTTTACATCTTTACCTCCTGGCCGATCAACATTTTTTCATGGTTCGCGCATGATACAAACATATAGTAACAACATTATGTTAAAAAGGAAAAAAATAAATACCTTATGCCTTAGGGTTTATCTTTCATAGATGGCTTGTTAGATATCACTATGCATTTAAGTTAAAACCACCAAATTACTTATTTACACCAAACCCTATTTCCTAATTTTAAATTAGATCGAATTTGTTTTCTTTTTAGAAAAACCAGGCACATGCGCACAGAACAGGCCCATTCATAATACTCTATCCATCCTGGTGTATAGGGCACATCTAGCAATTTCTCTGGGCCCTAGGTATTCATTTATTGAGGTTTAAACATTACATGCATTGGTGGAGAGGGGTGAAAAGAGGCAACCACCCACTAATTAGAAGAGAATTAGTGCAAAATATGCCTAAGAGATAGGACTGCATGTTTTTGGTATTATGCGCTACACCAGGACAGAGGGAGTAAGTCAAATGGTGTGAGAAAGTCAATCCAGTTTAAAGAGTAGAGTAATTACTTATTTAAATCAAATCCTATTTTCCTAAACATAATTTGGTTTCTCAAACATAATTTTTAATTAGGACTTCCGTAATGCATTGTATCTTAACCCGCTATCCTTGGTAGGCGAAAAATGTAAAAAACAAACATCCTAATATATTGTATCTAAATCAAGTAGCATTTAATGATTTTGGCCTCATACTTGTTTATGATTGACCTAGCAATTTTTTTTGCCTCTATGATCTCGTGAAAGAGTTGTATCTTATATAAGAGCAAGTACAATAAGTTTATGTCAGCATGCTGTAAGGATTAAAATAGTATTTCTGTGATGACATGGAGGAGAGAAGATGAGAGAGAATGGGAGTGGACTCTCATGCAAGAGCCAGCAGCAGCACGTGCTCCTAGGCAGCTTGTGAGAGTGAAATGTGGACCATGTATTAATAAAGTATCACCTTTTTTTAACTAACTATTGTACTTGTTGGCTATATGGTTGACTATAGATGACGTGGCATATCCTTATAGCCAATTTTTTTTGCTACACTATTGAAGTTGCTCTAAGATACAACTACAATCTTTTTCATCATTAAGTAGGGTGCCACGTAAGCAAAGTGCCTACAATACCGCGCTAAGATACCCCATTACAGAAGAACTTAGACCTAATTTGTTTTCTAAAAAAAAGACACATGCATATGCACACACAATAGACCTTGATGGCAGAGTCATAAAATGTCAAATGGCCCGATAAGCCTCACAACCAAACCAACCGAATTTATAAGAGTTTAAAGAGTATATGTAAGCTGATCATTTATTAGTATCATGTGGTATATAGGTAAGCTGATCATTCCCTCCGTCCGGGTATATAGGTCTTGCGCGTAGTTCTAGGTCATCAAATTTGGCGATATAAAATAAGACATATGTAAAAAGAAATATCATTAGAAAATATATATTTTGTATTTTCTAATCATATAATTTTTATGTTATATAATTTAGATTATGTTGGTCAAATTAACAACCTAGAGATACGCGAAGGACCAACCCGGACGGAGTATTATTTTTTATCTATTTTTTTTATAAAAAAACAGGTTGTGGACGTGTACTAGTCGCAATAGGGAGTATCATACACTAGTACCATGCACATGATACTAGTCTATGTTACCACATCCACAATGCGTAGTAACTTAGTATCATACATTTATTGTGACATAGACGTATCTTGTCTCGTAATGCGTTATGTTACGGTATCTACTTAGAGCAAGTACAATAAGGTACGGTCAGCAGGCTGTAAGAACTAAAATAATATTATTGTGATGACATGGAGGAGAGAGAAGAGGAGAGAGAAGGGGAGTGAGCTCTCATGCAAGAGCCAGCTGCAGCACGTGCTCCTAGCCACTTTGTGAGGGTGGGAGGTGGGCCATATCTTGATAAAGTAAGATAGCTCTATTGCTAACTATTGTACTTGTTGGCTCTATGTTGGCTATAGATGACATGGCAATTTGTTATAGCCGGATGCTGACTCTACTATTGAACTTGCTCTTATGATACCACCATCACCTCTCTCTCTCCTCATTAATTGCATTGCCACATCAGGCACTGTCAGCTGTCCGTCCCCGGTTCACCTTCACGCCACACCTCAGCCGGCCCCTCGGGAATCCAGTCCCCACCACAAAATCCCCCCACCCCGCATCGTCGCCTCCGCCACCCTGCTCCTCACTCCCCACTCGCACTCTCACTCCCGCTCCAAAGGAACCACGAGCGCCGAAGCAGCGGCCATCACCTAGCTAGCTAGCTCCCATGGTGCGCCTCCGTCCCAAGGAGCGCCCTCCTCCCCCCTCCGGGTCCGAGCACAAGGCGAGGGAGGAGTTCATATTTCCGGTCGGAGCAGAGGTGGAGGTGCGGAGCGACGACCCCGGCTTCAAAGGCTCCTTCTACGAGGCAACCGTGGCTGGCTACCTCAGCGGCAACCGCTACACGCTGGCCTACCCGACGCTCCTGGCCGGGGAGGGGGCCCCGCCCAAGGAGACCGCGGCGGCCGCCAATGTCCGGCCCCGGCCGCCGCCCGCGCCGAGGGAGTTCGGGATCTACGACATGGTGGAGGCGTTCCGCAACGACGGGTGGCGGGCCGGCGTGGTCTCCGCCGTTCCGGCGACCGGGGATGACCGCCGGCGGGGGGTGTACAGTGTGACGTTCCCGACGTCGCGGGAGACGATGGAGTTCGAGGAGACGGCTCTGCGGCCGCACCGCGTGTTCCGGGATGGGTGCTGGGTTCCAGCTGCAGAGGCGGTGGTGAGTGCGCTTCCTCCACCTGTTGTTCTGCAAACTTTGTGTTGCAAGATCTATCATTTGATTGTGCCTTCTTCAGTCACTGGATGAATTATAGATAATTTCTGAACTTCCAAAATTACTCAATCGTCTGAACTTTCAAAATTACTCAGCCATCTGAACTTCCTTGAATGAATTGTACTTCATTTTATGAACTTCCACAATTACTCAATCATCTGAACTTTCAAGATTACTCAGCCATCTGAACCTTCTTGGATGAATCACAGCTAATTTTCTCAACTTTCAAAATTACATTTTCATGAAGTAAATAAAGGGAGCTTTGCATTGCATATGTATTATATCTATTTATTCTCATTACCTATGCTATTTCATTGGATTCAGATACCGGCGAGAAGGCATGGAAATTACAAAGCTAAATTAACACACCCACAGGCCACGTTGCCTCATGAGTCATGACACATCATCCTGATCTTGGTCATCAGGCAGTCTCACATTCTCACTACACCTACAGACTACATAACCATTCTCACTTAAAAAATGACTTGGTCTTGCACTATGTCACGACACTTGCCACGGCGATTCTGAAGCTGGGAGCGGCATCTCCAGGGAAACGTAAGGAGAAGGAAGAATAGGCGCGGTTTTGAGTACTAGGTTTAAATGAGTGGGACTGGAGTTGGGCTTGTGTGTGGGCAAGGCCCGTGCGGCGTGAGCGCGTTCCAGGTTGGCGTGTGGTACGGTTATAAGCCACAGCTGTCGGGTTGTTGAGATTATCGAACTATTGAATAGAATTGGTCCTGTCTTCCTTCTTCTCTCGTGCTCTCCTAATCTCTCTCTAGCAATTTCTGCATCAAATCCCTAGTCCCCAATCCGTGGAGAAATCCCCGGCAAGGACATAACACACTAAGATGGCCTGTCAAATCCTGATGCATGTTTAAGAAGTTTCAGTGCCAATTGCATGCATTGCATCATTATTGATTCTTCAGACCTAATGAAATTTAATATACTGAGGGTTTTCAAACTAATACCAGTTGTGTTGAAATTGTATTTTCATTTCAAACAGTTTGTATTGTGTTCGTGCAATTTATCATTCGAGATTTTCTGGTGTCTTTATCATCTAAATTAGTGTACTAATTTGTGCCCGTATGTTCTGAATTCCGGTTGTGATCTGTGTCCTTGGTTAGACCACCCATTTTCCTGTTAAGTGATAACAAATGCTGAAATAGTAGCTTTTAATTTTAATGATCTTCTATGCTGGCTTCGCCCCTGAATGTTGTCTGCAGGACAATGTAAGCCCATTGTTCAGTGAGGGGAACCAAGTTGAAGTCAGGCAGTTTGCAGGAAACGTCGCAAAGAACGTCGGTGAATCCTGGATTCCAGCTACTGTTTTAAAAGTGATCGGCGCAACACATTTCCTAGTACAGTACATGCATACTAAAAAGAATGGGGAATTGACTACTGACATAGTAGATTCTCCATATATTCGGCCAGCACGCATCATCGCCGGTGTGGGCTCTAGGCACAGATTTTCTCCATCTTCTCATGTTGAGGTATTCTATCAAGGTAGCTGGCTCTCTGGTGTGATCTTGGAAGTATTGGGTAGTGGAATTGACAAGAAATATGTAGTGAAGATGAAGAATCATGAGAGAGACGTCGTAGACAAGGATTCTGCAGGTGTGCTGACTTTTGAAAATACACAGCTAAGGCCGCAGTATGACTGGGATGGTAAAAAATGGGTGCGCTACTACTTGAAAGAGGTACACACAGTGCACATAACTTGTGTCATTCTTTTCTAGTATATTTACATGTATGTAATCCATCAAGGACCAAGAGGTCCCAATCAAACTACACTTGATTGTACAACTTAATTTGTAATCATTCGGATTTGAAAGAGATATGTCAATATTAGCATAATTTGGATCCTCTCCGCATTCTTGTTGCAAAATTTTGCTCATTTTTTCAATCTTCATTCTGTACTGTTTGATGGGCTAGTAACGCACTCCATTTTATTGTTCTCAATACCCTGCGCCCAGTTAATTGATATACTATTTCCTGTTACCATAGTTGTGTCATGTATGTTTAGGAAAATACATGTACACTTGAAACCAGAAGAACCTACAAATGTATAAGGAAAATGCCTTGTGTAATTGGTATCTTATTGATATTAACATATTCCCTTTTTTAAAAAAAATCCCGCTCTTCCTTCAAACTATTACAGCGATATTGTTCAGTGTTACTACATTAGACGCTTTGAAGATTGTAGACTCTGTTATGGTGCAATTTTGTGTTTTTTCTCTTATGTTTGAGTTTGTGCACAAAACTTATGTCGATGAGATGCAATACTTTTTGCATTTCAGAAACCAGCTAAAGGACCTCGATTAGCTGCTCGGAAAAGGCGAACTTCTACTGTCTTAGCATTGTATGATAAATGTGATGAATTCAAACCTGACAAAAAGTTGAAGAAGGCAGATGTTGTATCAGAACCAATTTCTATGATCTTGCCTGAAGAAATGATGGAGCAACAAAATGCAGTATTAGCACTAGGGTCTCCATTGTCACCTTCTCCACTGCCACCAAAGGAAGCACTTGGCCATCTGAGTTCATCTTCACTTGCTCCAAGCTGTCATCTTGGACAGTCATCTCAGATGATTATCGTACCTTATATGCCACACAGCCCATTTTTAGGGACACGGTCTCGTAACTTAGATTGGTCAAAAATAGCATTAGCAGATCAGGAAAAGCAGTCTACTGTTGGAAGTGGGACTGATCTGTCGGGACAAAAAGGGAAATGTGCTGCTTTTCAAACACCAGATGCTGCAGGGGAGAGCACTGAAACTGTGAGTTGTCAACTTTAACATATCTCCTTTACTGTTTTAAGCTGGTAGGGGATCATTCAAAGTATCGGGCGTTCTTAATTGCTTCTTACATCTGTAATTACAGGCAAAGCAAGGGATAGCTGCTAAAACTATTGATGAAGATGACTACATTACAGGTATTTTCAAAGACTGTAAGCTTTGGACTATGAAATTTTAGTGGAAAAATAAAGACTGTAAATACTAACTAGCAAAATTTTGCAGTGTCTCAACTGCCTAATGATATGACAGCTGGATGTGAAATAATTTCAGAAATGCACACAGGGACTTGTATAGACCTGACAGCACGCCATGATATCAGAGGTACGTGTACTGATTAGAGAGAAACAGTTCATCATGTTACTAGCACTTGCATAATGATACTTTTCATTTTCAGGTTCACAAGAAAGTCCAACCAAGGAGTTCTCAGACAGTGGCCAATCCATTGAGAAGTCGACAGGAACTCAGGATTCTTCAGTTGGTATGAGCAATTGTACTGAAACAGAAGCTGGTAATAGCTTGGCGTTGGTCACCCAGCATCTTCCATTTGTAAAGACCTTCCCGTTGTGGACAGAGCTTGAGGCACTGGAAACATTCAGAAAACTGCCACAGAGACCACATTTCCAGCTGTTGCAGCACCATCACCCAGAGCTCCGGGAAGGAATGGCATTTGGTTTGATGTGCTCTTTTGCTAATTTGGCTGAAAGTATCAACATGGCGGAGGTTCAGGACGAAAATGGACTGCTCGAAGAGAGGATGCTGGTTTTTTCTCTGCTGGAAGCAAATGGTTTTGATGTCAAGGACCTAAAATCACGCTTGGAAGCTTTGCTCGACGCAAAGAATAGCCGTGCCGAACTACAGGATGCTATGAGCAAGTTGGAGGAGATCATGGCTAAGAAACAAGCGGATGACCGAGAACTTAGCACTCAAATCTGCATGCTAGCTATGGCTCTCCATCATCTGGAACTAAATGAATATCTCATCCGCAACATAATGTGGTCTGCCATCTCCCAGAAAATGAACAATTCTATGGAGATCTCGAGACTTAAAGCAGAAGCGAACGAGCTGGATCGATCATATGTATCTGTCGCTGCGCCACAGTGAGTTTGGTTAGGGCATGTCATCACACGCTTGTGTAGGTATAGTTACTAATGGGAAGTGGTAGAGAAACACCCAGTAGGATGTTGTGTAATTAACTAACTAGTTAGTGATGCTATCCTGGGATCAGCGGTACTAGTGCTGAATCTTTTGTGTGGGCTTTCTATGTTGTCTGGTTGTTACAGCCCCTCCGTGTAAAATACTATGTGTAGCATACTCTAGCCATGTGTTATGTGTGTATCCTGGCATAAATGTAGAAAAGCTAAGCTCGGTTTAGCCGGGAGATGTATCGGTGTGCCGTGTAATCAATGTTGTGTGCTTGAAACACATAGATCTCGCTTTTAACTCAAGAGCTCGTTTGACAGCCATCATTTGGGCTGGAATCATAGAAATCGTTCAATTGAGATTATCTACCCGACGTGTTTGCCTGTCATGGAATGGAATTGAAAATGTTATTTCAATTGGAATTTTAGTGAATGTCTTGATATGTTAAGTCAATTGCTACTTTGTCATTTCATTTCCAATGAAATGATGAGTCCCAAACGAGCTCATATGCGTTTTTGTGTGCTGAAGCTGCAGGGGAAGGCCGCGGAGTTTTGCGGTGGTGCTAAGAGTGCCAACGTGATGACGACCTCCATCTCTGTCTCTGGCATCGACGACCGCGACGACCGGACTTCATGTCCGCCGCTGCTCCCCATCTACCTCGTTGTCGGCGGGAGGGCCCAGGAGCCGCAAGGGCGGCTGACCCTCAAGGGCCGCTCGCCCGAGCCTTCCCGCTCACTGGAGCAAGGCTTTGCTCGCGCACATCCTCGACCACCTGCTCCAACACCTCACCACGCTCCACACGGCCGGTTGTGTTTGTTGCGGAACCATGACATCGGTGCGGACAAAGTAAGGACGACAATGCTACATGAAGTGGCTGTCATTGCTACAATGTAAGGTGGCGATGTTACCGGTCAGGGATCCATTTTGAGATTGTTACTGTGGATAATATAATAATAATTTTTTTTGTCTACAACGTTATGTGGTTTTTGCTAAAATTGTGCAAAGTTTTTGCTATGAGGTCTCCGGTGAGCCAGTTTTTATTGCATATTATTATTTTTTGCTACGATGATGCTACGATAGTACAATATTTTCGTTACAATATTATTATAGAAGCATTATGCAAGAGTTGGGAGATAATTGGAAATTGCTATTCCCTTCATCCACTTTTATTTGTACAAATATGAATGTATGTAGACCACTGTTCAAGATATCACTTATCGGTAACTTATATGTCGACCGCCAATAAGAGGTAATCGAAATATCGGAATATAAGCCGATTTATCATATCGGCTAGACCCCGGTAAGCGGTAAATCGACGATTTATCGGAATATCAGCCGATATCTTGAACAAATATATGAACACTAAAGCATGTCTAAAAACATCTATATTTGGACATAAGGAAGTCATGCAATTTTGAAACGGATGGATTACAATAGTAAAAGGAATTATTTCAATGAACTGTTTTTACTTCATAGGAGAAAAAAACAGGATTTTGGGTGAATTTTTAAAAATTGCTATAACAGTCCAAAATTCTTATCGAATTTTTTAAGCCCTTGGGAACGCTGAGCACTATCATATTATTTATTATTTACTCTGCATAATTTGTCATAGATTTGTTAAAATGTGAATGCATCTAGACATATTTTAGTGTATAGATACATCCATATTTTGTCAAATCCATGACATTTAATTTGGGACGAAGGGTGTATATAAGATCGAGGGAGCATTGCGATGTGTTTGAGTTCAAAATTTGAAATTGGGCAGCAAACTTTTTTCCGATTGGGCGTAGTGAAGTCTGCACGAGACGATGACGAGTCACAACAGAGATAGAGATGTGACAGGCAGGCAGCCAGGTGGGTGGTTTTGTCGGTTGCCTAAGGTCTCTCTCGCGATTGCGACGGCGATCCGCTGGACTCCTCGACTCCCTTTGACGACGGCGGACCTCTGTCCCTGTCATCTCTCCCGGATACTGTCTCCTGTTCGGTGTATTCATCTGCTCCTCCATACCATATTTCTGTTCGGGGTGATCAAGGGGCGTCCCTAGGGTCGCCGCCCACCCTTGGCGGTTGTGTGGCTTTGGTTCGCGTAGATGGCTAGCATACGATCGGAGGCGGTGGATCTCGTTTCTGATCCGTCTTCTTCGGATGGAAGGTCTTTGTTGGTCCGTTCTACGGATTCGACTCGGAAGGGGAAATCGATTGAGGGCTCAAGTTCTTCTCAGGCGGATGTGGCTGAAGTGTTGGGACGCCTCAATCTCACTTCTCAGGAATCCAGTGCTTTTGTACTGGAGGATGAGGATGATCTCCTCGGCTGCCCAGAATGGGCTTTGGTAGGAAAGGTTCTGGTTCCAAATCCTTTGCATATCAATACTATTAAAGCGGTGATGCGGCCGGCGTGGGGCAATCCCAAAGGTTTGGAGTTTCGACCCCTTGGAATCAATATGTTTCTGGCAGAGTTTGCTTCGCAGATGGATATGGATCGAGTGCTGGAGGGGGCTCCCTGGACGATTAGCAAACAAGCCGTACTTCTGAAGCACTTTGATCCGTCAGTTAAGCCTGCTGATATCTGTTTTGACAAGCTTACTATTTGGGCCCGTATTCTGAATTTACCTTTTGGGCTGATGAATGATACACGTGGGAAAGGTCTAGCAAGCAATATTGGTACAGTTGAGAAGATGGATGTTGATGCTAAAGGACGTGCTTGGGGTAGCTATCTGCGTGTCAGAGTTCAAATCAATGCTCTGGAGCCTTTGATGAGGTGTGTGTCTGTCTTTTCTCAAAAGAAACAGACTACTGAGGTTTATCAAGTTATGTATGAAAGAATGCCGATCTATTGCTATTCCTGCGGGATACTTGGGCATTCTTCGGGTGCTTGTCCTAATCCGGGGGTTCGTGATGTGGAAGGCTTGCTACCATATCATGGTACTCGTTTGTGTGTCCAAGATGAGAGGAAGAAACTGTTTAGTGAAAAACCGGGACAGTATGCTTCTCACAACAATACCCATGCTACATTTAAAGGACATGCTGGTCCGAGTGCCTATCCTTTCAACATGAGAGATGGAGATGTCTCGGGAGAGTTTTCTCTTCCCAAAAAGCCAAGGAAGCCGAATGCAAATCGGACTCAGCCAAAGTCAGGGGCTGGTTCGGGTTCTATGACCAAGGCTGGTTTTGGTATGTCTGGTGTTTCACAAGTAAGTGGCCAGAAAAGGAAAGTTTATAGATCTAAGGCTGGGGTCACGGTTAAGGGTGGTCAGACTAATCTGCAACTTGCTCTTGTACCTACCGGGTACATGCTGATCTTGCTTCCGTTGGAGATGCTTCCGGGGTTGGAGGAGCTATTGAAGCAAACGAGGGAGACTCAAACAAGAAACAGAAGACAATTTCACCTTCACTTTCAAACCGATCGGCGGATCTGGCAGAGGCTGCGACGCAGCCCTGCCGCACGCAATCTCCTATGTTGGAACTGTCGTGGCCTTGGGTCGGACGCGACAGTTGGCGAACTTCGCTGGTTAGTGAGGTTTTTCCGACCCCTCTTCTCAGATAAAGGAGAGTTCCTTTATGTGGTCCTTGGGTACTCAGGCAGTTTTGCTGTCAGCATGTGTGGGCCTCAGTGGAGGCCTAGCGTTATTTTGGTTGCAGTCCTTCTCGGTTACTCTCAAGGGTTTCAATTCCCATTGTATTGATGTGGTCATTTCGGAGGCTGAGAGTGAACCATGGCGTGCAACCTTTGTATATGGAGAACCTCGGAGAGATCTTCGGCATGAGTTCTGGGGCTTGTTGCGCCGTTTAAATACAGCGTGGACAGGACCATGGATTTGTTGTGGTGATTTCAACGAAGTGCTTAGTAGTGATGAGCATCTTGGCTCATCAGACCGGTCTGAATCACAAATGGCAATGTTTAGGGATTGCCTTGAAATGTGTGGATTGGTGGACCTTGGTTTCTCTGGTCCCAAATACACATGGACTAATAGGCAGCAAGGTGATGACCTGGTCTCGGTCCGTCTTGATCGCGCGGTGGCCAACGCTGCATTCATGAAGTTATTCAGTGGTTACGTGGTGGAAAATGTGATTTACCTCGTCTGATCATATGGCGATTTCTGTTGGCTGGCTGGCTGTGAGGCATCACAGATGCAAAATCCGGTGAAGCAACAGTTTCGTTTTGAGGCGGCCTGGCTGCGAGCTCCTGATTATGTGCAGGTTATGGAGAATGAATGGGACAAAGGGAGAGGTAGCATCCCTTCGCTGCAATCCACATGTGATAACCTTTCTCGGTTGGCTTGTTCTTTGAAACGTTGGAGCAAGGATTCTTTTGGGGCTGTCCGTAAAAAGATTAGTAAATTGGAGTCCAAACTGAAAGGTCTACGCCTTTACAATGCTTCTCACTCTGAGATTCGAGATGTGGAGAAAGAGTTATGTGAACTATTTGAGAGAGAAGAGATTATGGCTCGCCAACGGTCTAGAGTTGATTGGCTTCGGGAGGGTGATCGAAACACGGCGTTCTTCCATGCAAGGGCGTCTGCTAGGAAACGTGCTAATCGGATTACAAGATTGGTTAAAGAGGATGGTTCTGTGTGTACTGATGCTAATGGGATTAAAGGTATGGTCCAGCTTTTTTATGATCATCTATTTACTTCAGAATCATGTCCCTCCATCAATAATGTTCTCGAAGCTATTCCTCGGAAAGTTAGTGCTGAAATGAATGAAGATTTATGTAAAGAATATTCGGATGAGGAAATCAGAACAGCTCTATTCCAGATGGGTCCTACAAAAGCTCCGGGTCCGGATGGTTTCCCGGCTTTGTTTTAACACTGGAATTTTCTCAAAGATGAGATTTGTGCTGCGGTGAGGAGTTTCATTCTTGGTGATCCTATACCTGAGGGTTTTTGTGATTCGGTTATTGTTCTTATTCCGAAGATCACAAACCCACAAGAGCTCAAGAATTTCCGACCCATCAGCTTGTGTAATGTTTTATACAAAATTGCCTCGAAAGTTCTAGCAAACAGATTGAAGATCATTTTGCCTGATGTTGTGTCTGAAAATCAGAGTGCATTTGTCCCTGGAAGGTGATCACGGACAATGCTTTGATTGCTTTTGAGTGTTTTACACAACGAGCCAAGAGACCATTCTTTGCTTTGAAGGTTGACATGATGAAAGCATATGATAGGGTGGAGTGGAGTTATCTTCATGGTTGTCTTGTTAGATTGGGTTTTGCCCCTACTTGGATTAATGCAGTTATGAGATGCGTTACATTGACACGGTATGCAGTCCGAGTGAATGGTGACCTCACAGATCCTGTGATACCATCGAGGGGTATTCGACAGGGTGACCCCATCAGCCCGTATTTGTTTCTCCTATGCACTGAAGGTTTATCTTGTCTACTGCAAAAACAGGAGGTCCAAGGAGCGCTACAAGGTATAAAAAATGGTAGACTTGGCCCTTCTATATCACATCTTCTGTTTGCAGATGACAGTATTTTCTTTGCACGGAGCGACAAGAATAGTGTTGATGCTTTACATGGTGTGCTTGATACATTTGTGAAGGTTCGAAGATCAATTTAGAGAAATCCACTATCTTCTTTGGTCATGGCTGTCAGGATGATATTAAAAGTGAGGTTAAACAGAGGTTTGGGGTTCACAATGAGTCTTTACAAGACTCTTATCTTGGTATGCCTACACATTGGCCGGTCTCCTATTGTTACTTTCCGCTATCTATTTCATCGGATGTGGAGTCGAGTCAACGGGTTATCTGATAGGCCTCTCTCTAGGTCTGGTTATGAAGTAATGCTCAAAGCGGTAATACAAGCTATTCCGACTTATGTTATGAGCTGCTTTCAACTTCCTACGGGTACTTGTGAGGAGATGAGGAAGATCATTGCTAACCAATGGTGGGGTTTTAGAGATGGTAAAAAGAAAATGCATTGGAGATCATGGGATTGGCTCTCTTCACCAAAGAATATTGGGGGAATGGGTTTTAGGGACATGGAATTATTTAACCAAGCTATGTTGGGGCGTCAGGGGTGGCGCCTTCTCACAGAAACTGATTCCCTTTGTGCTCGCGTCCTAAAGGGTCGCTATTTCCCAACGGGTGATTTATGAGTGCTGCTTGTCCAAGATCTGCATCTTATACTTGGCGTAGCATTCTTCATGGTAGAGAGCTATTACAAAAAGTATTATGGGGCATTGGTGATGGTTCTTCTACTCGGATATTAAAAGATCGATGGATTCCTGGGGTTGCTCCTTTTCTGATCAGGCCGTGTTGTACTGTCTGATACCCAAACAGTTACCTGCTCAGGGATGATCACTCTTGGGATGAGGATCGTGTTCGGCAAATTTTTGATGAGGACATTGCACTCAAGGTTTTCCAGATACCAATTAGTCGGTTTGGGGGTGATGATTTTGTATCTTGGCCACACAACAAGAGCGGGATTTATACGGTTCGGTCTGCTTACCATATGGTGAGACGTGAATCTGCCTTCAAATCTCGAAGCAGTAAAGGTAGGGGGATGGCTTCCAATTCAGACAGTGAGGAAACCAAATGGAAGGCTTTGTGGGCTGTTCGGGCGCCAGGTAAGATGAAAATAACGCTTTGGCGTTTCGCACATGACTGTTTGCCAAGTGGTGAACAACTACAACGAAGGATGGTGCCTACTTCGTATTCTTGTGTGCACTGTTCGAAGGAGGAGAAGGTTGAGCACTCCTTTCTGTTCTGCCCTTGCTCGTGAAGTGTGGACAGAAATCAAGAAGTCTGTCGATATTCATTCATCGGAAGAATTTCAAAATCCGAAACAGTGGCTCTTTGAGTTTCTCTCCAGGTGTACTATTCAGGCTACAACCCTTGCTGTTACGGCTTGGCATCTGTGGGACATCAGAAACAACATCCGTGAGGAGGGGGGTACCTGCCATCCTCGTTCTCTTGCTATCAAGATTAAAGTGTACATTGATATGATTGTAACTCATCTGTATAAACCAACATCCAATCACAGGCGTGAGCCTGCTTCTGCAGTTCATTGGGTTCCGCCGCCGGAAGGTATGTTGATGGTTAATGTCGATGCCGCCTTATTCTCCTCTTCAGGTTCCATGGGGGCTGGAGTGGGTGGTCAGGAATCATCGTGGAGAATGCGTGCTGGCTTGTGCTTTTAGCATCACCAATGTTATGATACCCTGGCCGAGGCTATGGCCCTTCGTGGGGCGCTATCATTGCTCATGAGGAGGAGGGTCTCGATCAACTGATCTTTGCTTCTGATTGTTTATCTCTTGTACAACGCATTCGAACCTCGGCGAAAGATCGATCGGTGTGTGCTCCTGTGGTTGAGGACATCAAGCGTTTGGTGTCTGTTTTTCAAGATGCTTCTGTTTCTCATGTTAGAAGAATTCAGAATGTTGCTGCACATTCTTTGGCGCATAGTTGTGAACTTCAGCCTTCTGTTGTGTGGCGTGGTGTGACTCCTGATTCTATTCTGGAGACAGTTTGTATTGATTCATCGTATGGTTGATTAATAAAGTGGTATGTTTAGTTTCAAAAAAAAAGGTGGGTGGGTCGCCGCGGCCTCCTCCCATCTGTCTCTATCCGACAATACAATCCAAACACACAAACGATCCAACCCTCCTCTCCGTCTCCGATCTCTCCCACCTCCGCCGCTCGCCTCCGATCCCCTCCCGCATTTCACTCTCTCCGGCGCCGGCGATCCGTCCCCCGCCCTTCTCGTCCTCCAAAGGTACACGTCTTCCCTCGTGCGCCCCCCTCGCGCGCGCTTATCCACCTTCGCCGCCCTCTGTCCTCCGATTCGCGGAGGAGGTTTCTTGATTTCCTGGCCATCTACTCCCTCCGACCAATCCAATCGATGGGGAATTCAAGCTTCGTTATCCGAATCAGGACCTGCTAGGTCTCGCGCCAGATTGCGCGGCCCCTTCGATTTCGCCCCTCCGCTACTTCGCTTCCCAAGCCTGAACGAAAATTGGGCTGTAAAAATGTCGATGTCCATTCCTTCATTGTGCTTTGCGCCCTGCCTGCAGGTGAACGCCACCGACGCCGAGCCGGAGTGCTGCTGTTGACTAGGTGGGAGAACGGCACGACAGGACGCTCTGCATTTTGGTGCCTGCCTGGCCGCCTGCCCCGACGACAGGGAAAGACATCAGTACCATCAGTTTGGTGAATTGCTGAATTATTATGGTGCTCTGCAGACCAACGCTGTCCGGGAGAGCAGTAAGACGTTTCGCTCCCGTCGACACAGGGCACGAGTTGACTAGATAGAGTTCAGCAGCGGTGTGAGTAGGAAGAGTAGGCAGGGAAATGGAGCTGGCCGGGCAGTTCCTCATGGCCCTTAGCAGCTACGCGCCGCCAGTCTGGGCCGAGATCATTGCGGGGATCTTCGTCGCCGTCTCGCTCTCGCTGTCCATGTTACTGCTGTTCAACCACCTCGTGGCCTACAAGAACCCAGAGGTTGGTTATATGATCGATCCATATTTCTGATTTCAGACAGCATTTCTCTTATCAGACGACATGGTGAATTGTTCGACGTATTTTCGTGTACTCACTGTTCCTGTGTTTGTGATATTTTACTGCAGGAGCAGATGTTCCTTGTTGGCGTCGTGCTGATGGTGCCAGTATACGCGATCGAGTCGGTAAGGTGCTACGCCTTGGCTTATTCAAAAGCGTGCGGTTGTAAAATTTATTGGATGACTGGGGGGAGGTCGATTTAGCTGTTAACTTCTGTATGTTATTTTACTGTCGCAGTATATATCACTGGTGAAACCATCAATCGGCGTGGACATTGAGATCCTACGGGACGGCTACGAGGCGTTTGCCATGTACTGTTTCGGGCGGTACCTAGTTGCATGTTTAGGTACTCCTCCTTTGACTGGCCCTCCAATGTTGTCATCGTCGTCCATGTCTCTGCCCTTTCTTATAATCAGTCATCTTGGTGCCAGGTGGAGAAGATAGGACGATTGAGTTTCTGAAGAAGGAGGGCGGTTCAGGTTCTGATGCGCCACTCTTAGGGTATGCATCTGAAGATCGATACGTGCACCACCCTTTTCCTATGAACTACATGTTCAACCCGTGGCCAATAGGCGAATGGTTCTATTTCATCGTTAAGTTTGGGCTGGTCCAATATGTATGTCACTTCTTAGATCCCGTTACATTTGACTTTGCAGCATCTGACTTCTGATGGATATCAGACTAATCCATTCTCCTTTTCCTCGGATAGATGATTATAAAGACGATATGTGCTATTCTTGCGGTGATTCTTCAATCTTTTGGAGTGTATTGTGAAGGGGAGTTTAAATGGAACTGTGGGTAAGATACATTACTCATGAAAGCAACCAATTTCTTTCATTCAACAATCCTTTGCACGAGCTTGTCTCATTCTGCTATGGCCTATATTGCTGCTATTGTACACTCATCCGCTCCTTTTACATGTTTGTTTTGATTGCATGCAGTCGTCCAGTCAGTGTTAATGTACACACTAGCATTTGTGTAGATCTTATGCTCATAGTTTTCATAAAAATACACTTCAATCCCATCGTGTTTTAGACAACTAAATCATAGTAATGGTTAAGTATATCAGAGACTTTTTCAATGTCCAAACGACATGTCCAGCGGCATTCATAGCATTTTTTTTTCACATTGTCAGATACTCATGAGTAGGGCTGGGCATATAAACCGATAACCGAACGACCGAACCGAGTTAACCTGGACCGAAACCGAGATAACCGAAACCGATTCCTTGTATACTGATCTCGGTTAGTGATTGTGAGAAACCGAATTTACTTCGGTGAGTTCGGTCTGTACCCCTGGTCCACCAAATTGACCGAAGCACCGAGGAACGTACACTGGTTCCTGTTAATCCCTAATCCTCGTAGGGGTCGTGCACCTGCAGACTCAGCACGCCCGCAGAAGCCAGAAGAGGAGAACTAGCGCCTGCACCGCCTCCTCCCAAAATTCCGAATCACCCATTGATTCCCCTACCCAATCCTCTACCTGAAATCGCGTCCTGGATTGACCTTTTCCTTCCTTGGTCGGCTTCTCGCTTGATCTCTCCCTATATTATCTCTGGTTCCCTGCCACCTAGATGCATCAGTTCGATGCCCAAATCCCTAGGCCGCTAGGCGCAGGCCACGACCACGAGACCGTCCGCCCAAGCTCCGCGCCGCTGCTCTAAGAACAAAGGCTGCAGCTGCAATCCACGACAAGCGATTGGCTGTATTCCTCGCCGAACACTGCTGCAGGAGTGCTAGCTAGTCCGTAAGCTATTTTTTTAATTGGCCCTATTTCTTCTTTCGATCAAAGTTTTCTTATGCACTTGTTGCTAGCCTGTGAATACTTACTGATTGCCGTTGCTCTTTTGATTTATTTTGTTAGATGTCATCCGAGGCAGAGGAGTCCTAGGAAGTTGTTCCCATGTCCATGACTCCATGGTCGTGGAGATGGCCAGTGGTGGCTCTGCCGCGCTGGCGATTTTCTCTGTACATAATTTGCAGCTGATCACCTGTACCATCCCATTCCCAGCCTGCATGTCGTCTGTTCAAATTTGCAGCTGAGCATTTGCTGTTCAAATTTACAGCTGAACACATCTAAGCTTGCTTATCTGTTGCATGTTGGTACTGTGTGCGGCCATCTCAACTTTATTTTTCGTGAGAGAAAGCTGCGCACATGTGCCTGTCTATCTCTCTTTTTTTTTTCTATCTAACGCGTATCTACTAGCCAAGTCCCAGACAATAGAGAGCTCCCAGCCCAGTTAACATTAGCAACTATTTTAGTCGACAAGACCAGCCTGGCCCAGCGCCCCAGGCCATCTACCCCATTCGGCCACATGCACATTGGTCTGTTCGGTACAAAACCGACGACCGAACCGAACTAGCTAGGGACCAAACCCTCGGTTACCAATCGGTCCATCTATTCTCAGAACCGAAAATAAAAGAACACCGTACCGAACCGAATGGTTCGGGGGAACCGAATGCCCAGCCCTACTCATGAGGAGATCGTAGTACTATAACAATTGAATGCTGTATCCTAGATTTTAGTTGTCATGCACCTGTCATCCAGTTAGAAATTGGGATTTGATGACCATATATTTTCAACTTATGATGGCCTTCATTGATACAGATTGAACAGAATGACTTCATTATTTGCATTAGCTTTCCCTTCTTACATATGAATGTAAATTGCTGCATGCTTAGAAATTTGGAATACATCTATGCATATCTTAAAATTGTGAACAGAATTTAATGTAAGCTTTGTCTTATTCTTTCCCCCCTCCTTCGATGTACAACTAGCATCAATGAACCTGCTCATGCATCCAATGATGTTTAATTAAAAGGCATTGGCTTGCTACTGATGAACTAGTTTTATTTTTTTGGGCATGTGGTAGCATTGATCGATCTGTTCTAGCATCTGATGATGCATTAGTTGAAACCATTAAATGCATTCCCTTGTTACTTACGAGTTTATGTCTTCAGGTACTCGTACACGTCCATGGCTCTCAATTTCAGTCAGTCATGGGCCTTATACTGTCTCGTCCAATTTTATGCTGTCATAAAGGATGAGCTAGCTCATATAAAGCCCCTAGCGAAGTTTCTGACGTTCAAGTCTATTGTGTTCTTAACATGGTGGCAAGGTGTAGCAATTGCATTGCTCTCCAGCTGGGGTTTGTTAAAGGGCCCTATAGCTCAAGAGTTGCAGTTCAAGTCCAGTATTCAGGACTTCATCATCTGCATAGAGGTGCCAGAAAGTTACCATTTCAGTTCCTTCTGAGATACTGAAAAATTCTCGTTTAACCATGCTGGAATCCTGAGTTTTTGAGTTGTCCTAACAAGTTATTTCTTATATCATCCAACACAGATGGGTGCTGCTTCTGTTGTTCACCTGTACGTCTTTCCTGCGAAGCCATATGAGCTAATGGGCGATCGTTTTATGGGAGGGGTTTCAGTCCTTGGAGACTATTCTTCAGTTGACTGCCCTCTAGATCCAGACGAGGTTAAAGATAGTGAGCGCCAACCCAAGATTAGGCTTCCCCAGCAAACTGATCACGTGAGACGCTCCACTGCCATAAAAGAAAGCGTCCGTGATGTCGTACTTGGAGGAGGTGATATTGTAAGGAAAAGATGCTCTTCCATGCCTGTCAATAATTTATTGTTCAGCTTTTTTTGGGGCCAACTGTAGCTAAACCGAGATACTGTAAAACCTGGCAGATTGTGCATGACCTGAAGTTCACCTTCGACCACGCGGTGGAGCCGATCAACGAGAAGATCCACCAGATATCCGAGAACATAAAGAAGCACGACAGGGAGAAGAAGAAGGCTACGAGCGACGACAGCTGCATCGACTCGCCGCGGTCCTTGCACAGGGTGATCAGCGGGATCGACGACCCGCTCCTGAACGGGAGCCTCAGCGACAACAGCGGGCCCAAGAAGGCGCGGAGGCAGCAGCAGCGCAGGAGGTCGGGTGGCGCGGGGAGCGGCGGGGAGAGCAGCAGCGACCAGGGGATGGGCGGGTATGAGATCCGGGGGCACCGGTGGATCACAAAGGAGTGAGGATCAGATTGCCCTCTCTGCGGCATGAATTCTTTTGAAGGCAGTGATTAGCCAAAGCCTCGACGAATATTGAGACAGTGCAAAGTAAGATCTCTGTAGTGGCCCTGCGGTGCGTCAAAATTGTTCTGGCAATTGTCATTGGTTTTTCCTGTACGGCTGACAATTTCAGCCGCTAAAGCGTTGATCTATATTCAACAGTATAGCAGGATTACAGGAAGTGAAGAAGAAATGAGCAGGACAGATTCATACAGTATATCCATGCCTGCCTGCATCATCTCTAAACCTTTTAGATTGACATCTTTTGTAAAGGACTAGTACATACTATTGATATGAAAGAATTAAATAGAAGTAGGTCCCTGCATGTCAGAGCTCAGAGGCCTGCAACTGAACTTTGACATTTGCTGACGGTGCACACACAGGATGACATGGCATGAGAAAAAGAAATCTTGTTCTTTTGTTTTCATCTCCATTTATGTGGAAGCTCTAGACGATGGCACAGGCAGCTGTTGCTCTCCATCATCACCAGTCACCAACAGTGCTAAGCAGAAAAAACAGCTATGTGAAAAGCTGATTTTGGGGCGAACTGCTGGAGATGCCCTTAGAACCAAGCTTCTTCCGTGTAGTGGTATCACAGTAAGTATTTGTCCCGGGCGGCCGCCCACCCTGCTTCCCAGGGCCGGCCCTGTCTCCACTCCTCCGCCGTTACCGCTCCAGCAATTTTCCAGCCCCCCCATCTCCCCCAGTATTTATGTATGAAACTATCCTCATGATCTAATTTCATCTTTGTTGAAAAGCAGTGCCAACTTAAACTTTAATTTTGGAGTACATATTTGTTGTATCCACTCCGCCAGATCAAAGGTGAAACCACTTGTGCGGTATGATATTTTGTGGTATTTCCTAGAGTTGCTCTTTACGAATGCATATGTGCGTGTTGTTTTCTCCCAGTTTATTTTTTTTCGAAAAGGTCCACCAATTTATGGTACTCATCCATAGTAGTACAAAGAGCCCAAAAAGTAATAAAAAATTCAAATAGGTCCTTGGACGGCCTAGCGAGGACTACGGATACTGGCATGAGCCAAAGGCGCACCGCCGTCCTCATCCCTCGATCACCAGAGTCGAGCCAAACTTGCCGTAGTAGAACTTGTTTTAGTAGAAAAAGGGGAAATCGTCGTGTTAAGGCCACAATGGACCATGGCGCGCCACGTCTCCAAGACCCTAGGGCAACAAGAGGCGGAGCGGACCGACTGCATCGCCGACGAGGGGTCAGAGCCCTAGATGGGTTTTACAATCGCCTCCAGATTTCCTCTCTCTCTCTCTCTCTCTCTCTCTCTCTATCTATCTACCTACCTACCTACCTACCTACCTATCTATCTATCTCTCGAACATGGGCCCCACTATGTTTAGAAGGTACAAAATTACAACTATCACTCTTAAGGAAAATAATAATTCAACAGATTTTTCATATATGATAACAATACTCAGAAAGTTACGGCTAACAAGGAGGGGCCAAAAGTGCATTTTACTGGTGACATAATAAGTCTCGGGATGCGTATGTGCCACCATTCTCATCCAACGACTAAATTTGACATCTTTGATTTTTCCTCCTAAGACTATTGTTACGATGGGACAATAGGATCATTTTGATCCATAATGATGTTGTTATACTATTTATTTATTTAAAACTGAGTGCTATTATATCTCAGTGAGCTTTCTTAATTTATAAAATTTTTATTGCATAATCTTAATGGCCTCCTTTTTCTGTAACTAAACATAACAACATTAACCAAACAAATGCAACGATAGTATTAAAAAATTGCCGTTTATCATTATAAATACAAACATTAGTATTACTAGTAAGGTAATCCTAAAGTAGTACTCTATTTGGTTGTACAATTGTGTTAATGTTTAATTACAATATTTTCTAAATCTAATGATTTCTAAGTATAAACATGATAAACTCACAGTCATCTCGAATGATTATGCCACATTTATGACAATGTGTGTTTGTATATATTTATAAAATTTTGTTTGTAACTAATAGAAATTTCTGGAATGTATGAGTTGCCAATCTTCGTAAAACATGCAAGCTATGGAAGTAATATAAATATGATAGTGAGCAACAATTAGATGACACAGACAAGTCTTCCAAACCATTACAAAGATCAAGTAGATGAAATGTAATACTGCATTCATCCTTGGGATAAACACTAGTTCCATAAGGAAAGTGCACTATGCAATAACATATGTTTTAAGTGATCAACGACAACATTATTATCTCTTGACTAGCACTTCTACTACTCCCTCCGATCCGTATTTACCGTCGCTGGTCTTATAGAAATTTGTACTAGCCTAGTAGACTTTTCCCGACACTTAAATCGGACCGGAGGGAGTAAGTATAATAGGTACATTGTCCCCACACTTGGTTTGGTTTAACCATCGACAACTTGATCCTATGCTACCCAAGCATATCTAGAAAGGAACACGTGAAGATTTGAGTGGAAGCAACTTAAGGATCCCTAAAGAGCAAGATCAATGTCGGCACATGTGTCTCCCCAATTAATAAGGAGAACCGACACGTCTAAAGATCAAGAATAAGTGTCGTAAATTTCAAGAATTTGACGAACCTCCTCAAGAAAAGGAATGCTTCACAGATGAACTGGTTAAACTTTATCGCAAACTCCGCTCATCCACATCAACATCTATGATCTAGATCTGGCCTTGAATATGTATGCTTCCTCACCCCTAGAGGACTCAACATCAACTCCATCAACATTAGGCGCTTAAGTACCTCCACAAAGAAAGCGTTGAAGACAACACGTACATGAAAACCTCAAGGCCCACACAGCTTACTTGCTTAACGTGAAATGATATGGTGCCACTTGATTATTTATGCATTAACCATACTTAGGATCTATTTTTGATCTTTGTTGAAAATCAGCAGAAAATACAATTTTAAATTTACAATATAAATTTGTTGTATCCACTCTGCCAGATCAAATGCGAAACCACTTCTACGCTACGATATTTTCCGGTATTTGCTGGAATTGCTTTTTAGAACTTCATATGTGTGTGTAATTTTCGGGGGATTTTATTATTTGCCACACTTTTCTTTTCACTTTTATAATTTGCCACATCATGTGTCACTGACAGGTGGTGGTCAGTGTGGCAAATTATAAAAGATCTGAGAAAAGTGTGGCAAATTATAAATTATCTCGTAATTTTCCCCAAGTTATTTTTTTTGTGAAAATGTCCACAAATCTATTGATAATCATCCATAGTAATACAAAGAGCCCAAAAAATAAAAAAAATTACAAATACGTCCTTTGACAACTTAGCGAGAGACATTGACACGAGCTGAAGGTGTGCCGCCGTCCTCGCCCCTCCATCACCGGAGGTGGGCAAAACTCGTCGTAGTATAGAGCCCGTTGCAATTCTTTGTGCTATGGCCACAAAGGACCATCGGACTAGAGTATCAACCGTCACCAAAGATGAGAGTCTTAGATCGAACAGTCAGATCTGAAACCACACCAATGAACATGAAAACCAACTAGATTCTTGGAGATCCACTTGACAGACGGACAACTCCACGCGCCCTCCGTCAACGCTAGACACACTACCGGGGCGAGGATATGGCTAAGATGGTCTTATTTTGACTTCTAGATTAGCCCCCGCCTCTCCATCCCGAACACGACACTAAAACACATGATAAACAAATAACAAAGACCCTCCCGCCGGGGAGGGGTCGTGGTTCGCCACGCCTCCATGGCCTCAGACGGGTTCTACGATCGTCGTCTCTGTCTAAATTAATCAGAAAGTTATAGCTAACAAGGAGACAAGAGTAGATTTTACCCTAGAATTAGAAGTCTAAGACACTGTTTGTTAGGGCTTTTACTTCTGTTTTTAGGGTCTAAAATCAGAAGTCCGAACAAACAAACACGTATAGAAATGCACCGGCTAGAAGTGCGGTGGAAAAATGCACTAAGCTAGCGAAGCACAGCGGAAGCAGGTCGGATGCTGCTTCCCGCAGCTTCTACTCAATGTACCGAATCGTTTTTCCTCATCAGCCATTTAGATGCTCAGAACTAAGAGCAGACTGCCAGTCTGCCACCGTGAGCCCCAACCCGTGTCTTCCCTTGACTTCTCCTTCGTATTCACTCATTACACCAAGTATTCAAAGTGGCACGACGTCCACAAATATCTCATCCAAGGAAAATTTCCTCTTGAATTCCATGTGTTTAAAACAGCTAGATAAAGCTCAGGCGAGAGAATAGTACTAGTACAAGCCATAGATTTGGGTTGGCGTAGCTTTCAAGAGGACGAGTACGTAGAATCTTCTCTGACTCGCAAAGTATAGAAGAAAAAAAAAGCCATTGTTGACCCCCGGTCAATCCTCATTACGCAGCCATACTTAAGAAAGACGTGAGCTGGGAAATAAAAAAGTTGGGCACAAATCTTTGACTGATATTTTCAAACACTTACTTATCTAAGGCATCGATTACGACGATTAGTCACCCTAATATAATATTCTATGTGTATTACCTCTGTGTGGCAGGGCTCCTCTGATACTGACGTCCTTTGCTTTGAAATGGTAAGAGGAAATCACTGTCTCAGCTGTCAAGAATGGAAAAGAAAACCGCACCAAGGTTTTGAGCGACTCGTACGTGCGAGGGCCGAGAATTTCCACACGAAATTCCAACGGGATGACACCATTTTTTTCTTTCGATAAAGAAGCAGTGGATGACATCCTGACTCCACGAGGTCAGGACGCCATGATCAGCGGCCACCCGTAAGTCTTCCGGAACGCAGAAAACCGTGTTGAATTGTTGCAAGTCATGAAATTGTTTTCAGAGTAGAAATCATTTTAGCAGATAGTTTTGGCGGCGCCGGCTGATGCTGGCCTGCGCCGAAAAGAAGGATAAAATGGTTCACATTTTCGGTACATTGCATTTGGCACCTCTGCCTAAGCTAGTGCAAGTTGACATTGGAAAAAAGAGAGAAATATGGTAAAGCAGTTGCCTTTAATATTGGTACCCTACGGGGAAACCACTAGTAGAAACAGGACCTATCGTACAGGGCCCAAAATTCCATTCATCCCGGTTGCACCAAAATCCGGGAACAATGCTATGCATTGGTCCCGATTTTTGCGTCAGGTGCAGCAGAATTCGCCTGAGGGCATTTATCCCGGTTTTTAAACTGGCATTTGTCCCGGTTTGTGGCATGAACCGGGACCAATGTCTCGCCACACGCCACGTGGCACGCGCAAGGTCATTGGTCCCGGTTCATTCCACAAACCGGGACGAATGGCCCACTTGCCTTACATATACTGCCTCCCAGCCCCCTCTTTCCTCTTATTTTTTGCTTGGAGGAGTGAGAGAGGTGGGTGCTAGTGTGTGTTCTTTTACTATACACACGAGGTGTTCGACGAAATACCCGAGCCGCACATAAGCTCACAGAAAATGGTATCTTCGACCGAGGTTAGCAAACTTATCTTTTTCATCTGTAATTGATACAAAAAAAGTTATATTTGTCGACGTGCTGTGGTCATTTCTCTATTGAAGATGTTATTGTAATGTTTTTTGATAAACTTAATTATATGATTGTCGGATATAACCAAATAGGGGTATAGAAGATGGTGGGCCAAGTGCCGGATTACCAGGGTGGCCTAAGTGGTAGTGGGCTTAGGTCCATTAGGCGGCCCAGTAATCCGACGCGCAGAAGCCGGATTCTAGAAGAACCCGGATCACAGCCCATGTGATCTGGCTTGGAGGCGAAGACGAATTCCTTGATTTCCAAGTTATAAGTTACCGTAGTTTTCTAGGTTTCCTATTCTGTAAGCCCTAATCCGGCTATTATATAAAGCCGGACGGGAGATAAACATAAAAAAAGGAGAGAGAACAGAGAAGTTCTACACCAACTCGCCGAGAAGTTCATCCTCGCCGAGTGGTTTAGATCTAAAACCCTCACATTGTAACCCTGTTTACGGGCTTTAGTCCCAATTAGTGAGAAGTGCAGGAGTAGGCACGTCGTACTGTCGCGACGTACCGAACCTGGGTAAAATCCTGTGTTCCGTGTTACTACGCTATCCCGTTACCCCACGTCTCTACCGTAGTCTCATGGCACCCCCGTCTATGAAAACTACTACGATGTCTCGACAGTTGGCGCCCACCGTGGGGCAAACGACGTCAGGCGTAAGATTCCGATCTGGGATACTTGGCGGAATCGGAAGATCGATCACTGTCGGAAGCTTGGAATTCGACAACGACGTTGGGCGCTTCCTCGACAACGGATCCTATATACCGGCGCAAAACCACCTGGTAAGTGCCTGCGTGTTACCGATAGGATCTGCTAACATCTTTATCGGACTAACTACAGAAGCAATGGGGTTTTGCGGTGGAAGCAAGTTTATCCCACCCGCCCTATACCCAGTCGAAGATGACTATGATGCCGGATTCTGCTCAGATCGCCGACACAAAAGTGATACACACTTTATCGGCATGGTGCAATCCGAAATCGCCGAAAACACGGATGATGGAAATCCCGTGCAAGAGGCAGATAACAACGCACACGTCATGGAGACGGAAGATCAAACACCCGTCGCAGAGGCGGAAGATCCGACATCCGTCAACAAGACGATGAACTCGGAAGCAGAATCCGTGCTTGCCGCCATTGAGGCGAGATTGGAGTCGGAAACCGGATCGGATAACTTCGACTCCGAAGACGAAGATGAGGACGCCTTCGTAAGAAAGGTTAAATCCTTTCAAGAGGGATTCCATGAAGTCTTAATGGCGAACCGGCTGATACCACGGACGCCGGCAGCCAGGAAAGCCCTAAAACCCCTCCGCCAGTGGAAGAGAGAGAAGACGGAGAAACTTCTCCGATATTCCCCTGTCAAGGAGATGACAGAAGATGAGCCTGTCAAAAAACCTCCCTCTTCCAAGAAAAAGCACCGTGCTTCTAAAAAACTCCAATACAAAATCCGGAAGAAAAAATCAGCCGATCTCGCTGATGAAAACCTGGAAGTTGGAGATGTTAGCGGCACAAAGCCTGCGGAAAAGAATCTAAGGAAATCACTGCTCCGCCAATGACGGAACAGGAAGAGCAAGAGCTATTGCAAACACCAGTGGGACCAGATGAACCCCCTGAGATGCTGGAAGCCAGGAGACAAGCTTTCCAACGGCAACAGCAACATCTGCTTAGATCTCGGCAACATCTCCAACAAACCCATAATGACATCAAAGTCATGAAGGAAGAAATAGAGGAGTACGAGAGAAAGCATAGATCCGCGTTAAAACCTACTAGGTTACCCGGAATCGCAAGACCGGAAGAACTGCCGCCAAAAGAAAGGTTCCATAACCCATCTTGGCAAAAGCAGGTAAACGGCAAAGACGCCAAGGGCGAACCAATATACAAGACCGCAGCAGAAAACGCGGAAGCAGCGTTCGCGATTCTTAACAACGATCTGTATTCCAACGGAGAAAAACTCCAAGGGGTGTATGCTTTCCTAGGAAAAGCATTGCAACAACAACAACGCGCTCAAGAGCGATCAGGGAGGCTGCATGACAACTCCGCCCTATGCAAGACAGCTACTTGCGCTGCTGGAGCACGTGGACCGGAAGATCCCGGGGATTCAGACAACTCAAAAGATAAAAAAGAGGATCCGAGAAAAGACAAGAAAAACCCCGACAACCGGGATGCAGCGTCTAAAACCGGATCCCATCTCCCGAAAGATGGGTATAAACCCCACGATCGGGAAGACAAACACCGGAAAGACGGCAAAATAATGCCACCTCCGAGAAACCCAGCTGAGAAAGCTGGACGATACGATATACCTCACAGGCGTGAGAGATCCCGGACACCGCCTATGGACAAAGAAAGGCACAGGAGTAGAACTCCGCCTAATCCAAAAGGGCGTGAACACGGAAGAGATAGAAACAATCCCGGAAGAGCGCGTTCGCGCAACAATGGTAGAGAAAGGAGCAGATCCCCTTCCGTCCATTCAGCCGGAAGATATTCTGCACACATTGACAGAGCAGAAAAAGATGATCTATACTTTGGTCCTAAATGTTTTACCGACAGGATCCGAAGAATAACGCTGCATTCTGGCTTTGCCAAGGTCGGTCCAACGTACCAGAAATACACTGGCAGCACAAACCCGAATACCTGGCTCTCGGATTACTATACAGCCGTCCAGATCAACAATGGGACAGATCTGGAAGCTGTCAAGTTTCTTCCCCTAATGCTGCTGGATGGAGCCAGAGATTGGATCAATGGATTACCGTCACGAACAGTCGATAGCTGGGACGATATGGCTAGAGTATTCACTCAGCATTTCCGGGGAACATACAAACGCCCGAATAGCATCAACCAGCTAAACCGTTGCACGCAATTTGAAGATGAACCATACGTGGATTTCATCTCCAGATGGACAGCAATGAAGAATAGTTGCTCTGGAGTAACTGACGTACAAGCAATGCATGCTTTCGTCAATGGCCTAAAACCCGGGCTTGTACCGTTCGTGGTTGGTTCCAAGAAGCACAAGGATCTCGGATCCATGCTTACAACCGCCAATGAGCATGCCGCAGCCGAGGATGACATCAGAGCAAGAGGAGGCAATATTGAATCGTTGATACTTGCCAAGAAAACCCCTCGTTCTGACAAAAAAGCCACTCCAGAAACAACGACAAAGCCCAAAGAGGTGAACATAGCCTTTGGAGGAGAAAAGGGAAATAAGTGGAAAGGACGCAACCCAGATCCAATCAATTACACTCCAGAGGAGTGGGAAAGGATTAAGTCGGAACCTTGCGTTCACCACTCGCAATTCGGGAAACCCACCCATACAAACGCGCAATGCCGGCTGAATAAGCACATGAAGGGCACTGCAGGGTCCGGAAATAAAGGAAAGGGTTCCAAAAGGAAACCCGCCAAACAAAATCCAGAAGCTGATAAAGAAGACAGTGAATCGAACACTGACGAAAAAATCCAGGAACAACAGCGCAAAGGCGAACCCAAGTTTCCGAGAGTTGATGGAGAAGCAATGTTAACTTTCTTAGCAACCCCATCAGCAAAGGTGGCAAAAAGAAACTTCGAGAAATAAATGCGGTTGTTCCGGCAACCCCGAAATTCTTGAAGTACTCTAACACACCGATAATCTGGGATCAGTCTGACCATCCTGGAAATATCCCTGAACCCGGCACGCAAGCTCTTGTTGTAAGCCCTATTGTTCAAAATACTAGGCTAAGAAGAGTGCTGATGGATGGAGGATCCAGCATTAACATAATGTACCTGGATACACTGAAGCACCTGAAGATTTCCGAGTCTCAGCTCAATTACAGCAACATACGCTTCCATGGTATTGTCCCTGGCAGGCAAGCACGATCCCTAGGAGAAATTTCCCTAGATGTCACCTTCGGAGATAAAGATCACTTCCGGCAGGAAAAAGTATCCTTCGAAGTAGTGCCGTTCGAAAGCGTGTATCACGCAATACTCGGACGTCCAGCTTTCGCCAAATTTATGGCAAGATCCTGTTATATTTATAACAAGCTGAAGATGCCAGGACCCAAGGGAGGAGTAATCACTATAGCTGGTGATTTTAAGCTGGCAAATGAGTTGGAAAAAGAAAACGCCCTTTGCGCTCAGAGAGTTATAGCAAAGGAAGAACTGAAGGAATTAGCCAAGGAGGTATCACCGTCAGAAATGCCGGCAGGAAAAGAAACTCGGAAGCCAACAGACAGCTTCAAGGCATCCGAGAATACAAGACAGGTAATCCTAGATCCCGAAGATCCGACAAAATTTGTCGTTGTAGGGACTGGGATGACTGACAAATAGGAAGGCGAGCTCATCAAGTTCCTCCGTGAGAACTGGGATATTTTTGCCTGGTGTCCAGCGGACATGCCAGGTGTACCCAGGGAACTTGCTGAGCACCAACTTAAGGTTATTCCTGGATCAAAACCCGTCAAACAAGGTCTCCGTCGATTTGACGGAAGAAGACGGAAGGCTATTGGCAAGGAAATTATCCGGCTTTTGGCGGCGGATTTCATCAAGGAAGTGATCCATACTGACTGGTCCGCAAATCCGGTATTAGTACCGAAGAAAGACACTACTGCTCTTAGAATGTGTATAGATTACACAGGCTTGAACAAATTGTGTCCGAAAGATAGGTTCGCATTACCGCGAATCGATCAAATAATAGATGCCACAGCTGGCTCTGAGCTTTTGTGCTTTTTGGATGCATACTCCGGGTACCACCAAATACGCATGAAAAAGGAAGATCAAATTAAGACTTCTTTCATAACCCCATACGGGACGTATTATTACGTAACCATGCCGTTTGGCCTGAAGAACGCAGGTGCAATCTACCAGCGTTGCATGCAACGTTGTTTGCATAGTCAGATTGGAAAAAATGTCCATGTTTATGTGGACGATATTGCTGTCGTAACCAAGGAAAAAGATACACTCCTTGAGGATTTGCGAAAAACTTTCGAAAAACTTACGCACCTACAAGATGAAGTTGAATCCATCTAAGTGCGTATTCGGGGTTCCCTCAGGAAAACTTCTGGGTTTCATCGTTTCTCACAGAGGAATAGAAGTTAACCCGGAAAAGATCAAGGCAATCTTGAACATCACAAAGCCTACCTGCGTCAAAGATGTCCAAAGATTGACGGGTTCCGCAGCTGCCGTTAGCAGATTTATTAGTCGGCTGGGGGATAAAGCATTACCACTATACAAGCTGCTGAAAAAATCCGACAAGTTCGAATGGACAGAAGAGGCCGATGCGGCGCTGACTCAGTTAAAGGAAACCTTGATGAAAGCTCCGATTTTCCCCAAAAAAAAGACTATTTATTGTACGGCTACAAATCGGGTTATTAGTGCGGTAATCGTTGTGGAACGGTTAAAGGAAGAACAAAGCATACCAGACCAACATCCGGTATATTACATAAGCGAAGTTTTTTCCGAGTCAAAACAAAGGTACCCACACTACCAGAAACTGGCGTATGGTGTATTTTTCGCATCTAGAAAACTACGCCATTACTTCCAAGGGCATTCCATAACAGTGGTTAGTAAAGCACTAGGAGACATTATAAACAATGCAGAGGCAACCGACCGAGTAGCCAAATGGGGCATTGAGCTGGCAGCCTTCGACATTAAGTACCAGCCAAGGACGGCCATAAAATCCCAGGTTTTGGCAGATTTCGTTGCCGACTGGACAGAAGCAATGGAAAACACACCGATGCCGGAGTCCGAGTACTGGATCATGCACTTTGACGGATCCAAGATGAAGGAAGGAGCTGGGGCTGGCGTAGTCTTAAAATCTCCTAAGGGAGACACAATGGAGTACGTGTTGCAAATACACTTCAACGCCAGTAATAACGTGGCAGAATATGAAGCTTTGCTTCACGGCTTGCATATCGCAAAAGAAATAGGAGTGAAGCGCATACTGTGCTATGGCGACTCGGATTTGGTGCAGCATCAGCTCAACCAAACCTGGGACGCAAAAAGCCCTATAATGGCCGAATATCAGAGAACGGTAGATGAATTCGCCATCTGTTTCTTTGGATTCGAGGTCCTTCACATCAAAAGGGAGGAAAATTGGAACGCGGATGCGCTAGCCCGCATGGGATCAGAAAGGGTAAAACCTTACCGCCAGGAGTATTCGTTCAGCACTTACATGAGCCATCCATAAAAGGTGGAGATGTTGATTACCCTCTGGCGTCTGAATCGATTGAAGTCATGATCGTTAAACCGGACTGGACAATTCCGTACTTAAACTTCTTAGTCAATCAGAAGTACCCGGAAGGAGCAGACGAAGTCTTGCAAAGACAAATACAGCGTAGATGCAAAGGATACACAGTAATTGACGGTTGCCTATATAAACGCAGTACTTCTTGAATTTTTCAGCGGTGCATTTCACCAGAAGAAGGAAGAGAAATACTGGAGGAAATCCACGCCGGCGATTGCGGACATCATGCTCAATCAAAAAGCATAGTCAAAAAAGCATTCCGCGCGGGTTTTTTCTGGCTAACAGCCAAGACAGATGCCGAGCATATAGTTAATACATGTGCAGGTTGTCAATATTACGCTAAGCAGACCAATTTGCCGGCCCAAGCACTTAAAACTATCCCCATTACGTGGCCGTTTGCGGTCTGGGGGCTAGATATGATGGGACCGTTCAAAACTGCAAGAGGCGGACTTACTCATCTGCTAGTAGCAGTGGATAAGTACACCAAATGGGTGGAGGCTAAACCCATCAAAAAATTGGATGGTGCAACTGCTAGAAATTTCATCATCGACTTGGTGATGAGATACGGTGTGCCACACAGCATAATAACAGACAACGGGACAAATTTCTCCATCGGAGAGTTGGCAAGATATTGCCGACAAACGGGAATTCGCCTAGATCTAGCATCTGTGGCACACCCGCAATCCAATGGACAGGTTGAGCGAATGAATAGCTCAATCCTGCAAGGAATACGCCCAAGACTCGAAACTCCTCTTCATAGAGCGGCCGGAGCATGGGTAGAAGAGTTGCCTTCTGTCGTGGGATAATCACGGCAGATGTTACCGGGGGTAACTGATCTTGGGGCAAGTCGACACAGGTATTCGGGAGAGGGTTTAGCTCGAAGGAAGACATGGCGGAAAGCAATCTAAGAACCGGAAAGTAACTCGCCGGATCTCGATATGAATTATACTGGATACTCGATAACGGGTGCTACAACTATGACTTGAATCTCTGGCAAACCAAACCTAGGGGCCGGTTTATAAAGCACCCGTACACCCCTAACTTGCCCTTCAAGGCACATCTTGAGTCCTATTCGAACTTTGCTTACAAACCCTAGCTTTCCTTACCGCAACCCACAATCCGGGTTACGAGGCCTACAAACTTTGGGCCTTCCAGAAGTCTCTTTATTCTTAGCCGGATCCTGTGCTACATCCTTTGGGCCGGGTTACACCTGGGAGTTGACCTACCGGGTTACTATCCCCCCATCAGTAGTCCCCAGAATAGCCTGGGCTTCCAAGATTTACTCTTCGAAGTGCTGGCTATTCCCTGCAGAAATATTGGATACAAAAACACATGAAGATCAAGATACAATATGTTGGCGAATGGCTGGGATTAGCACCAAGGGGATCAGGTAGCAACCCGGCTCTCCCTCAAAGGCTCTCCCTCAATCTCCCAGACTTGAGTATTAATAGGAAACTCGATGATTTCACATCTTCCTCGATAACTATCGCTGATACAGGAAAGAGATTTCCCCTTCCTTTTTCTCTGGATTATATCGATCTACGCACAAGGCGCATCTTTCAAATTTCAAAATAGCCAACTATTACTCCGCACCTCCCGGGTTTCGCCCGTTAGGTTAGGCTTTTCCACCCGGACTATTATAAATAGACCCCAAGGAGCAAACTCAACCCTAACGGCTCATTTCCCCCACTCCTCTTCTCCTCAAGCTCGAGTTCGCGGAGTGCCACCACGGAAGCCCTACGCACATCGCCGGAGCCCATCCGCCGTCGCTTGCGCTCCGCCACCGTGCAACCCACTCCAGCTCCCAAATCCACCACTAAGCCCCCGATTCGCCGGCCAGAAATCGCGAAAGGGCATCAATCTTGCGCCATCTGTCTCCGCAAATCCCTACTTCAACCTCCTCCGGTAAGTTCTTGATATCCTCCAGCCTAACCTTGCAATCTCTTAGCTTTTCCTTGGATCAGATCTGAATCGAGTTGCCCGCAATTTCTCGGGCCCTGCCGAATTGACTCGCTAATGTTTACCATAACCACTCCCATAGATAGGATGCGCAGCTTATCTTACTCCCCTACCACTAAGTACTATTAGCTTGGCCTTAAATACAGAAATTGGATTTCCCATCTGGGCTCGGACCACCAAAAATTTCCGCCCTTGTTCTTATCATCCGGAAAATCTCACTTCTCCGGCTCACTTGCTGATAATAGACATAAGGGTATCCTCCTACCTTCCCCAGACACTTGCTTTACGGAAAAACTTCACAGCTTCCGTAACGACATGCGATACCCGGACAGATCGTACTTGATCCAGAAGGGGAATACCCGGATCATGTTTAAGTTACCGGTAACTGATTATTCATTAATTTCCGAGTTTTCGCTTCTCACCTCCTTTCCTTTGATGTTTTACCAGGTCAACCCCATGGCACCCAAGAGGCAGGGAAAATAGTCGGCCAAAGCTAAATCCACTAACTCCATTTCAGCCAATTGGGGGAGATCCTCCGTTACCAAGGCCAAACTGGAGGAGTTGGTCGAGCTGGGAATCCTTCCTCCCCAGGAATCTATCCACTGGAGAGTACCAAGCAACGAAACCCGGCCTTCTCCAGCAACGGATGAGGTAATATGTTTCGTCGAACACGTGACCCGGGGCTTCAGGCCTCCGGGTCACCCTTTCTTTCGTGACGTCCTAGATCACTACAACCTCCGTATTTTCGATATAGGCCCAAACTCCGTTCTGAACATCTCCCACTTTATCGTTCTTTCCGAGTCTTACTTGTGCACTCCGCCAAGTTTGGCTCTCTTCGTTGAACTCTTTCAGTGCAAGCCGTGCCGCGAAAGCGGCGACGGCGCACTTCTTACTTGCGGCGGGGTTTCTATCCAGCGCCGCAAGAACTCCTTGATGCCTCCTATCACTCTTAATTCTCATGTAAAGCACCGGCAGCTCTCGTACTTCTACTGCCAGGATACCTCCCCTCCCGGCGAAAAGAAGTTGCCGGGTTTACTCGGGGGTCAGCTTGACATTTCCGAGTCTTTCAATGCCTTCGCCTCTGACTCGGACAGGGAGGCTATCTTGCCTTTGCTGGCTAAGATCTCTATCTTATCGGCTCGAGGCCTCGTCGGGCTAAACCTGGTGAAGACCTGGGTCAACTTCCGCATCCAGCCAAACTCCATTCGTGAGAAGCTGATGTGCGAATATTCGGGTCAAACCACGGACCCGATCCGATACTCTACCAGCACCTTCGCCCTAATGACATGAACAAAACGATCAAGGTTTTTTAACAGAGAAGCTCGAGGTAATCCGGAACATAGCCGGGTTAGAACCTTTTACACTCGAGAACCCCGCCCCCGCGGTAAGCTTTCTACCTCTTGATTTTGGATTTTAAACAAGCTTTCCTTTATCCGCTTTTCTTGACTCAATATTAACCATTGCCCTGGCATTTTCACCTCAGGCCGATAATGATTTTTGGACGGTCAACACTCCTCCTAGTTCCGAAGACGCGGAGGAGGAAGACGATGACGCTAACTCGGATGAAGGTGCATACTCAATCCCCTCGCACGCATTATATCCTGCCTCCTCTTTTTCCTTATGCTATAATTTCAATACCTTTCAGAACGAGATGACCAAGACGAGGAAGAAGAGACAGATGGCCGGGAAGAGTCCGCCAGTGAGGAGGACGAGCCGGAGCCGGCCACCAAAGCTGGATCCAAAAGGAAATCCCAGAGGATCGCCCTCCAGGTTTTTATTTCGTTCCCTTGCACTTTAATTTTTGTTCCCATAACGTCATTTCGGGGCTAACCCCGCCTTCACCCCTTTTGATCATAAATGAAGGAGCCACCCGCGACTAGGCGACGAGTAACCCGGAACCATCCGGGCAACGAGGCCCTTAACCCGGGCACTTCATCGCCCCCGGCTCGACACTCTGGTATTTATATCGTAAATAAAAACTCTTTCCGGACATTCCTTTGCAACATAATCTCAAACCTTGCTTGGCATTTTTCAGTATCTTCCGGATCTAGCAGCGGCTTTCCTTCGGACTTCCCGGTGAACACCGGGTAAACGCCTTTTCTTGACATTATACTGAGCTTTTACCGCCTTTTTCATAACCAAAGATTAATTGTGCCTTCGCACCTTCTTTAGAGCCACGGTTGTTATTAGCGACCAGGAGGACACTGAGGCTAAGATCCGGGTCGAGAACGAGCCGGCTGATGATGCCTTCACCACACCTGGCGACGAGCAAGCGTCGCCACCGGAGCTAGCTAAGCATGACACCGGGTATCCAATCGCTTCGCATGCAGGCGAGAAGGAGAAGGGAGCAGCTTCGAGCGCGGGAGGGGGACCAGACTCCGACATTCGGATGACCCGGGTGCCACCTCCTGTTACAAGAAAAGCTCCTTTTCCCACTTTCCAGGTACCCGAGTCATCTAACTCGGATAACGCTGATTTTAACCAGCTGATGAGCGCTCTTCTCGCCATGAAAGCTTCAGAAGGAAATATTCTAGAGCGTATGGCTGCAGCACATCAGGTAATCTTACTTGATACTTCTTACTATACATCCAGTCCCCAAGTTCCGAGCATAATTTTCTGTAATTATTCTCGGCACTTCGCATAATAATTTTCTGTAATTATTTTCTCAGAAGGGAATATTCTCGTGATATCCGGCTTATAGTTGCACTCATTCTTTGCAGGCGGAGATAACTCAGTCGGATGAAACATTACTTAAAACTGAGCAGCTCTTGCTTGCGGAAACAAAACGTAGGGAAACCCTTGAAGCGGAGATAAAGACTTTGAAAAAAGACGTCTCCAAATACAAGAACAAATACAATGCTGCCCAATCCTCGCTGAATAACCTGTCGACTCAAATTACGGACACTTACCGTATCTTGCTAAGTAAGTTTGTTATTTGCAATTAACTTGCGTATCTCTATCTTGCCGTTGTAATAATCAAGATTACTGATATGCTTCTATGTGTTTCGATTGCAGGTGCTAACCTTGCTGCTCCGGAGGAGAACACCGTTACTCAGGCTAAAACTCTGAAGACTGTGCTCCGGACATTTTTTGCCGGCACGAAACTTTTGTTGGATGCTATAAAGTGGCCTTCGGAGGTATACCCGGGTGAAGAAAATCTCATGCAGGCCTTGTCCACAGCGCCTGGATGGATTGAAATATTGAAGCGTTCGTCTTGCCGGATTGGGATGACCCGGGCTTTGACGCTGGCGAAGGCTTATTTTCCTAAGCTTGACCCGGCCAAGGTAGTATCCGGGTTCCCAGAATTCAAGGCTGACGGGTCTAAGTTTAAACCCCAGGACTTCAAAGCTATACAATCTTCGGTACGTCACTCGGCCACAACTTTGGCAGATAAAATGGATCTAAACACAATTATGAGCTCATATGACTCTGAGGGCAAGGTTATTCTGGTGGAGGCACCCCCTCCTCTTGATATGCTGGAAAAGTGGTCGACTGACCTGGCCAGGAGGAAAGAAGAGGCTGCGAAGAGAGAAACCGAACTATGCGTAAAGCCGTCTACCTCAACACCAGCCGCTCCTCCGCCTGTCCGTCCTGACGTGAAGAGTCCGGGTAAAACTGCGGGCAAAGCCAAGGAGCAAGTCCAAAACGAAGACCCGGAGGACCACTCCCAGGATGCCGAGTAGGATGATACCTAGTGCTTTTTGCGTTTCTCGAGACTGATATGATTTTTAGCGGTGCGCCTGTGCAACATTGATACTGATATTATGACTTTGCGCTTGTTAATTTATGATAACTCTTTGCCTCTCCCGGCTTTTGATAATCTCGATCCTTGTGTTACATGTAAGCTTATTCTCGATACTTTGAACTCTTGCTTTTGATTCCCTTTTGAAACTCGGCTAACCGAGTATCGTAGGTTTTGATAGACGGACTTTTCTTTAAGTCCCCAAGACTCGGAAACTAAGGTTTACGAGCTTTAGTAGTTAAGCAGTTTGTTTCTGTCTCGAAGTCCCCAGTCCCCATGACCCAAAGTACGAGCTAAGGGGCGTGGCCTTTCTCAGATGACAAACTGCTCTTTACCAAGCTGAAGACCAATAGCTGTTCACATAAATACTGAAGTCATGCTTAATACTTGTTGAGTTTCCGGCTATTTAAGCCTTATACTCTGCATGGACTTGTGGTTTAGATGACCCTTTTGATTATCTTGTACTGTAAGCCGGCTTTCGCGTGGATACCATGCTGTTACATCTATACGAAAAACAGGGTCAAGCAAGTCCCATTGGGCTGCATAGTTTGATTGTAATCGTAAGTGAACAGATCATGCCACTTTAGCGCGAGTCGCATCGAGCTTAAGTAAGAATAATCAAGAAATTTGGCTCCTTTGTCCGGTTATAAGATTGCAGCCGTACCCGTTTTTTCGAGTAATCAGCCCTCATAACTCATAGGCATCGAGGCCGGGTCTCCGGGTTTGTGATTACTTATTTAAGCACACCAATCCCCGAAGACCTATATGCACGTGACGTATTTCGATGATATTGACGTATTGATAATAACAAGCATTACTTACTTGTAACTGAAGCAAAGACCATGATAAGACTCGAGACCATCTTCTTTTATTGATAAAAATTTCTTTTTTGAATCAGCAGGCCGCCTCATTAAAAACCTTCCAGTCCCCTTAGGTACCCTGGGTAGAAAAAGAGTGCGTATGAAACCTGCCGTCCGTTACACTGCTTTAGTTATTCTCGAGACCCGGCCTCGCGTTGGTGCGGCCGATGCACATTCTCCATTTGCTAGGCCCTTTCATAATGAGTACCGGATTTGCTAGCCAATCCGGGTATATCGTCCTTGAAGCGTGATCAGCTGCGGATGGCGGTACGTCTTCTTCTTCCCTGCTAGGAGTTTTGAAAGGATCGCTCCTTATGAAGCCTACCATCTTAGGGTTTTGTTCTGCCCTGACTTTTGCTTTGTCCCCCTCAGGAGTCGGCTTTTTTGACGTTGTTCTCTCTTCTAAGTCCACCTGAGAACGGTAATGTTTGAGCTCTTCCTTCCTGCAGGCTTGCTCGGCCATTGCCGCATCTCCCTCATCACATTCAGCTGCTATATCTCGATTTCCGTGTATTGTAATGGTCTTCTTGGGACCCGGGATTTTCAGTTGTAGGTACACATAACACGGCCTTGCCATGAACTTGGCATAAGCCGGCCTTCCAAACAATGCATGATAAGGACTGCGCAACTTTACTACCTCAAAGGTAAGCCACTCGACTCGGTAATTGTCCTTTGACTCTCCAAAAGCTACCTCCAGTGCCACCTTTCCTTCGGGGCATGCCGAATGACCCGGCACTATCCCGTGAAAAACTGTTGTACTCTTTTGCAGCTGCGATTCCTTTAAGCCCATACGCAGAAAAGTTTCCCAGTACAGGATATTGATACTACTTCCTCCATCCATCAAGACTTTTTTCAGCTCGTAGCCGTTGACCTGTGGTGCTACTACCAAAGCTAAGACTCCCGGGTGGTCAACTCTGTCCGGGTGATCCTTCCTGCTCCATGTTACCTCTTGTTCTGACCACCTCAAATATCTTGGAACAGCGGAAGAGACCGAATTAACTGCTTGTTTCAGCATCTTCTTATCCTTGTTAGAGCCTCCCGTAGTGTGCACATGATATTGACCCAGCTGTTTGGGGTTAGCTTGAAAACCTCCCGCTCCCCCTTGATTGTTACCTTGATTTGCAGCTGGCGGGTTGCCGGCTGAGGGCGGTCCGTTGCCCAAATTTCCACCTAGGCCCGGGCCTCCTCCTCGGCCTGCACCTCGCATGGCTCTGTTCACTTCCTCATTCTTCCACCTTTGTAAGTCGGCACATTGCTCCAATGAATGATTGGCCGGCTTGTCGTTCCTGCTGTGCTTCGGGCATGCCATCCTAAATATGTCCCAACTGTTGCTTGGTCTTGGAGGTCCTTGGTAGTGTCCCCCATTGTGATTTCCAGTATTAAAATTTCCTTCGGATCTAGGTCTTGAAGACCCGGCCTCCGTGTTGGCTACAAACTCGGGATTCCCTTCAAACGGGCGTTTGTTCTGGCTATTTCCATTATTGTTTGGCGCCGATCCATTGCTGGTTTTCCCACTGTTACTTGTGTTTGCTTTTGCTTTCTTGTCATCAACTTCCTCCTCTGTGGTATCCGTTGCAGCGTGTTTGTTGCATGCATCCATTAACTCTCCCATCGTAACCTCCGCTGCATTCCTACTAGATTTCATGCGAGTTAGCTTTTGCACTAAAGGAACATACTTACATGTTTTTGCCATAGCTTGTAGCGCGTCCTTAGGCTGGATATCTGTAGACGAGTGGAGTATTTCCATAACCCGGCGTACCCAGCTGCGTGCTGACTCTCCTTTCTTCTGAACGCATCTTTCTAGATCATCAATAGTAAATAACTTTCTGCATGTCCCATGAAAGTGCTTGATAAATGCGGTCTTTAGCTCCTCCCACGATTTGATTGACTTTTCCGGTAAATTGGTGAACCATAACTTTGCTGCTCCCTCTGACATCATTAAGTACATGAATTTGGCTTGGAGATTCTCGGAGGCGTTGCGAATTGACATCGCCATCTCGTAGCTGCTCAGCCACGTTTCTGGATCCATTGTTGGCTCATAATTTACTACTTTCCCCGGTTCTTTGAACTTCTCCGGGTAAGGTTCTGCTCTGATATCGTCCGAGAGGCACTTGGGTCCCGCCAGGGTGGTTGGGGCTGGTCTTACTCGGAGACACGTGACCCGGCTGGGGGTGCCACGAGGTGCGGCGCCACCGGCAACTCGTGCCCTGCAGACCCGGCCCCGGCTCTTCTGGCCCTGGAACTGTCCACCACCGCCTGCGCTGCTGATACTACTGGTACTGTCTGGATACGCGGTGGAGGCGGCATTTGCTGTTGCTCTTCCCTTCGTCGTGCCGCACTTGCTTGGACATTGCCCTGTTGCTGACTGACGTACGGCGTCCCATGCATTCCGCTTCTATGATCCGGATAATTGGCTTGCTGTGCTACCGCGGTGTGCAGCAGATCGATCGCTCGTCGGGTTCCTTCTGCATGAGGCGAATCTCCTACAGGAATCTGGTTTAATGCGAGCGTTGCTGCGTACACGTTGTCCATGGGATTGTTGTAATGGCCTGCTGGTGTGTGGAATCGTGATGGTGGTGGCGGCATGGTATTGCCGGCTGTCACCCCCGTCTGTGGCAAAGGTAACCCGGCTGGCGCGTTTACCGGCTGTGCTCCTGTTGACGGTCGCGGTATGGTCCCTTGGTTCACCGGTGGAATCGGCTGATCTTGAGGCGTGAACACCAGGGCAGTCGGGTTAATAACCCCTCCTGTTGCCGGCAGCATAGTTCGGTGCCTTTGGTGCATCCTTGTCGTTTCCTCCCGGAGCCGGGTCTCTCGGTCATCCAATTCGCGCTGCCGCGCGGCCATCCCCTGCCTTTCTGCTTCTACTTGCCTTCTTTGCTGCTCCAATGCACGACGAGCCACGTCCAGGTCTCTTACGCGCTCTGCCGCGTTTTCTGGGGTAATAACTGTGGCCAAGACCGTGGGGTCCAAGATCAAATTATTATCAAACAGAGCCGGGTGGCGCGGATTCGAGGGGCCCGCCCCCGGTGTCCGGTTTGCTTGGAACCCAAACATATTTGCGTGTCGCTCCTCGTCTGCTGGGCGACTGGTGACTGATGCCGACTCTCCATCAACCTGGACCAAGACCGGGTCAACTGTACCTTGCTGCTGGGCCACTGCCTGAGCCGCCCCGACTGGCGCCGCGGCTGCGTTTTCTTGATTGAGATTGATCGCGGGAGCCGCATAAACTGCAACCCGGCGCATGATGCCCGGTGTAGATTCGTATTGTTCTTCCTCGCTGTTTTCCTTCTCATATCGATCTTCCAGCAAGTCCCTAATGGATGCAGTGTCATCCTTTCCATCGCTTGGGTCACGGGGAGTCCATGCCGGCTCCTCCGGCTGTTCCCAACGTGTAATAGGCTCCTCTGCCTGGTATGTTGTTCCGACTGACTCTTCTCTATCGGGTTGGGCGTACGCAGCCTCCCCTGATGCAGGATCAGAAAAATTGTCAGGAATCGAACCAGAGGTACATACCATGCCGATGAAGACGTTGATTCGGCCGATCGTCACGACCGATCCAGATTCGAGGCGATCCGACTCAGGCCCCCAGCCGGAATCGTCCACCATCTTCTTTCCTTCGTGGTCGTCGTAGATCTCACCGACGACGAGGTTCTCCATGCTTTTCCGAGCTTCTCCCGTGATGCAAACACCTTTGGACGCAGGCCCCACGGTGGGCGCCAACTGTCGTGGGATAATCACGGCAGATGTTACCGGGGGTAACTGATCTTGGGGCAAGTCGACACAGGTATTCGGGAGAGGGTTTAGCTCGAAGGAAGACATGGCGGAAAGCAATCTAAGAACCGGAAAGTAACTCGCCGGATCTCGATATGAATTATACTGGATACTCGATAACGGGTGCTACAACTATGACTTGAATCTGTGGCAAACCAAACCTAGGGGCCGGTTTATAAAGCACCCGTACACCCCTAACTTGCCCTTCAAGGCACATCTTGAGTCCTATTCGAACTTTGCTTACAAACCCTAGCTTTCCTTACCGCAACCCACAATCCGGGTTACGAGGCCTACAAACTTTGGGCCTTCCAGAAGTCTCTTTATTCTTAGCCGGATCCTGTGCTACATCCTTTGGGCCGGGTTACACCTGGGAGTTGACCTACCGGGTTACTATCCCCCCATCACCTTCCGTGATTTGGAGTATAAGAACGACGCCAAATAGGTCAACTGGGCAAACCCCGTTTTTCCTAGTTTACGGCGCGGAAGCTATTCTCCCAACAGATATGATCCATGATAGCCCAAGAGTGCAAGATTTTGACAAATCGGACGCCGAAGAAGCACGACAGAATGCCGTTGATCTCCTGGAAGAGGAACGAGAGCTTGTGCTTCAAAGGTCCGCCATTTACCAGCAGGGTTTAAGACGTTACCATAGTCGGAAAATCAGGCATCGTTCTTTTAAAGAAGGTGACCTAGTGCTGAGGTTGGTGCAGCAAAGGAAGCACAAATTAGCCCCAGTATGGGAAGGGCCATTTGTCATAAGTAAAGCCATGAAAAATGGGTCATACTATCTTGTTGACATTCGAGATACGGAAGACGATCCCGAGAAACCGAATCGCAAAAGAAAGAGAAAGATAGATGATGAGCTAGGAGAGACGAAGAGACCTTGGAGCATCCAGCAGTTACGTCCCTTCTATACTTAGTTCAATATCTATGTAAACATCTTTTGAGATCATGAAATAAAGTCATTGGAATTCTGATATACATGTTTTTTACAAGTTCATTATAGTAAACGCATGTTTCCACCTTTTCTATTTCCCAATGATCTTACAAAATACTCAATGTTAACCCGAATTGTGCCTGCGTGCTCGGCGTTAAAAAACTGAACGATTTCAGCCTGTTAATGGCTAAAGGAAACTCGGATTGTGCCTGCGTGCCCAAGTTTCAAGAAAGTTCCTTACAAATCTTTAAGCATTACCTGATCGAATATATGTTGAGTCACTGGATCTGGTTAGTAAAAATGCCTTTAGTATGGTCCATGTTTTCGAGTTCTAACTGATTGGTTATACCCAGTTACTCGTTATGACGATCATAATGCTATCGAGTCATTTAAAACACTAAAGACAGTCAAAACACATATGCCAGAGAACTTAGTAGATAAGGGAGCAATTCAAACCCGACAAACTTGCAAGGAATTTCATAATTCAAAGCTGCAAAAGGCGGAGTTCTTGTTTCGACAAAAGAAATAGAAGCGTTACAGCATGAATTACAGTGTAAATAGCGCTCCTATTATACAAATCCATCATCCAGGTTAGAGGCAGTCCTTCAAGCATCCGAGTCTTCCTCGCTGCTTTCACCTTCGGGAACCGCAGGAACCTCTTCTTCTGGATAAGTGATAGAAATGTTAACCATGGAAGCAATCTTGGTGGCGTGGCCTTTGACTTCATCAAAGATGGCGGTTCGCTGATCCTCTGTATACCCTTGAGGGACACCAGAGGCCACACGCCAAGATTTCGCGTCAGGATAGTGCAGGCGCATAAGGCCTAGTGCCATGCGTGCACCACCTCGTGCAGCGGAGCGTAGGATGAATTCCTTTGATCCCGCAACTTCCATGATGGCACCCGGAAGTTTGTAAACTTCCGAGAAATCTATAGTACTTGCGGGAAGGAACTTATTAATCAATTGCATTCCTGCATTTCTGATCGCGTTCCATACTTCTCCAAAAGCTCGGATTTTCTCAATCCGAGAAATGCCTGGAATATTCCCTGTTTTGTTGGCAGAAACAAGTTTAGGCCACAAAAGAAGAGGAAGTAAGACATGGAGAAATTGGTAAAAGGAACTAACTTACCAAGAAATTTGTCAATTTCGGTGCCTTCTTTCATGCGCGGGAGTAGCATACTCTCAAAATCATGGATAATAGATTTACTTTCCGCCGCTTGCAAAGAAGCCTGGGATTGAGCAATCCCAAGGGCCAGATTACTGGCCTCCAGGTCTTTTTCAACTTTCGTAAGTTCCTTGCGAAGGCTCGAGTTTTCTGCGCGGAGCCGAGATATGTTGCTAGCGTCCTTGGCTATTTTGTTGGCTTTTGCTAAAGCAGCTAGGGGACACAAAAGCATTTCGAGCTTATGAAAATTCGAGACAAATGTTATCCGGATAAAAACTGCAGAGAATACATACCTGTTGTTTTAGACAATTGTAGCTGAGATGACGCCAGCTCGTTGCTTCTCAACTCAATCATGGATTGAAGGGTTTTTACTTCTCTACTTTTGAGATTAAGCTTCTTAAAAACTTCCAAGTTTATGGCATCTGCGGAATGCTGAATACGGAAATGAAAGCCAAAATGCTTAAGTATGAACAAGCATATGATAAAACATTAAGAAGAATTCAGATTTTTGACTTAATGCTTGGGGGCTAGAGGTGTCACCTGGCTCATTTCTCGCAAGTCGGCCAAGTTCTCGTTGAATTCTTTGGCATATTCGGTAAAAAGAATCCAAACGTGATGAAGGCCATCTTGTAAGACCTGACGAGGGTTAAATACAATATCATTGCGAACCACCAATCCACCTTGTGGCCAAGGACGAATCAGAGGGGCAGGAGCGAAGAACTTTTTAGCCTCCGGACGAATATATCCGAGATCGTCGAACGGTTCTTCTTTTATCCGGATGTTATTGTCCAAATTAGAGACGGGTTCGTTTCCAGTAGAAGTCCGGAGATTTTCGCCTGTCTGAGCTTCCGTTCTATTCCTTGGGCCCATGGCTGCAGAAGATGATTCTTCTTTGATAGCAGCCTTATGTTTCTTCAGCTTCTTTGTTTTCAAAGGAATTGGGGCAAGACTGCAAGAAAAATATCCGAGAGTTAAAAATCTCGGAGAACTGAAGGAGGATGGTAACTAGGAAAAGCCCGGTAAAATACCTGGAGGTGGCGACAGGAATGCCGTCAACAGTTACCATTTTCTCGAAAGTCACCTGCCTTTTGCGCTTCCGGTTGTTGTAAAACCTAGCATGTATTTCGCTGAGTTCGGCATCGGAAGCGAGATCATTCCCTCCGAGTTCGTTGAACTAGGAAAGAATTCACAACATGATCAAAAGGTGGAGATACAAGTTAATCTGAGGAAAACTCGGAAACAAGGAAAGTACAAATGCCTTAGGAACTCGATTTTCCACGTGATAAATGGCCAGGTTTTCTTCGATTTGAGCGCTGGAGGCAACTAGCTGATGAAGTCGCTTTATAAAATCTTTCTTGGTATAGGCTTTATCTGTTCCCCTCATGCTATCTTCTGGCCCTTGGTATTCGCAAAGAAGCCGGGAACGAAATGAAAGGGGTTGAATGCGACGTCCAAACCAGCATAAAACAGTGTCTTTCCAAGTTAAGGAAGGTTTGGAAGAAGTAAGCTTGGCAATACGGCGCTTTATCTTCATCAAATTTTCCGGCAATGTCTCAACTGCTTCAGCTGTCCAACTCTCTCGAGGAATGGCGGCGGAATTAACGAATGAAGGAACCCCGATTTCCTTTCCAGGGAATGGGATGTCCTGATGATAAAAGAAGGAACCCAGCCAGGATTTGGTGGGTTCTGGCATTTGTATCTTCGGGTACCAATCCTCTCTATTTTCCCGAAGAATAAAAGATATGGTTCCACAGATAGGGGAAATACCTTCTGTGATGTTTTGTTTTACTTCAAAACAGTATCGCCAAAAATCTAGACTAGGTTTTGTTCCGAGATATCCCTCAAAAAGGGCTTGGAAGCTAGCTAGATAGAGGATGGAATTCGGAGAGAGGTTATGTGGTTGGACGCCGTAATAGTTAAGGATGTCTATGAAGAAGGCGGAAGGCGGTAAACCCATACCTCGCGTAATGTGAGATGTAAGGAGGACACACTCTCCGTTTTTTGGTCTGGGCTCGGGTTCACCGTCTGACTTTCGCCATTTTCCTTTAACTATCAATCCCTCTTTTGACATTTGTCGAAGTAGGACGAGGGAAGAGTTACTCGGACTCCAATTGCCGACAAATTCTGCTTCTCCAGCGGCGGCGAGCTCGTCGCCGAGGGGTTGGATTTTCTCCTCCGCCGTTTCTGGAGCAAACGGCGGGGAGGCTGCGGAGCTCGATCCCGCAGCGTCCGCGGCGGCGGAAGGGTTTGCGTCACCCTCCACGGAGGCCGTGGTCTTCTCTGGCTCGTCGCCGGTGAGCTTGGGCGATCCCGGCTGCGGATCCAGATCGCTGATCAGCTCGTTGATGGCGGCGCGGGTCGGCGATGACGGCGAGGAGGCCATCTTGTGGCGTTGCGTTCCGGTGTGCTTGGATGTGAAGAGCGCCTGGGACAAGTGCTTTGCTCTCGAGCTCGTTCGCGTCAATGGCGTGGGCAGTGGGGAGTGAGGAAAGTTTTCGTTGAGGACGAGGACGGCTATTTATAGCCGGAAAACCGTTTAGATGCGTGCCAACGGCTATTTTGACCGTTGGATGTTTGCCGCGTGTCGCTCGCTGGAAAATCCGTGAAATGAAACGACGGAGTAATGATGATTATCTCCTCGTTTCCCGCGCGAATCTGTCAGAGATACGTTTCTGGGTTTTTCCGAGTAAATCTCAAACGTCGCTTACGTCAGCATGGTTGAGTGCGCTGACGTAGAAAGTTTCTTCTCCACGAAGGATCGTGAGAGAAAAGCCGGATTTTCAGGATTCCGAGTTTCATGCCACCATCTTTTTCAAATGAAGAATAAGAAGAATCAAGACTGCTGAATCAGTATTTCTCGGACAAAGAATATTTGGCGAATAGTGGAGAATCAGAGTTTTGATCCTTCTTGGGGGCTACTGTCGGATATATACCAAATAGGGGTATAGAAGATGGTGGGCCAAGTGCCGGATTACCAGGGTGGCCTAAGTGGTAGTGGGCTTAGGTCCATTAGGCGGCCCAGTAATCCGACGCGCAGAAGCCGGATTCTAGAAGAACCCGGATCACAGCCCATGTGATCTGGCTTGGAGGAGAAGACGGATTCCTTGCTTTCCAAGTTATAAGTTACCGTAGTTTTCTAGGTTTCCTATTCTGTAAGCCCTAATCCGGCTATTATATAAAGCCGGACGGGAGATAAACATAAAAAAAGGAGAGAGAACAGAGAAGTTCTACACCAACTCGCCGAGAAGTTCATCCTCGCCGAGTGGTTTAGATCTAAAACCCTCACATTGTAACCCTGTTTACGGGCTTTAGTCCCAATTAGTGAGAAGTGCAGGAGTAGGCACGTCGTACTGTCGCGACGTACCGAACCCGGGTAAAATCCTGTGTTCCGTGTTACTACGCTATCCCGTTACCCCACGTCTCTACCGTAGTCTCATGGCACCCCCGTCTATGAAAACTACTACGATGTCTCGACAATGATGCAGATGGATGCACGACAACGATGGATGTACGGTGACCGACGCACTTCCGAGTATATGGCAGGCCTGAATGCATTTCTCGCTTTAGCTCAGGCGAACAAAGATAATGGCTTTATGTGTTGCCCATGTGTTGATTGTCGGAACGTCAGGGAGGACTCTTCCTCGAGAGTCCTTCACGGCCACCTACTTCGGAGAGGTTTCATGCCCAGCTATAATTGCTGGACCAAGCATGGAGAAATAGGGGTTGTGATGGAAGACAATGAAGAGGAAGAAGATGATCCTTTGTTCCCTGAATACGGTGATATTGCAATGGAAGACAATGTAGAAGAAGGAGGTGATCAAGAACGGGCATTAGAAGAGCCCGATGATGGTCTTGGCCGAGTTATTGCTGATGCAAGGGAAGACTGTGAAAATGAATTGGAGAGGTTGAAGCTAGACAACATGTTACAGGATCACAAAAAGTTGTTGTACCCAAATTGCGAAGATGGAAGCACAAAGCTCGGTACCACACTGGAGTTGCTGAAACGGAAGGCACAGAACGGTGTGACTGACAAGGCATTTGAGAGTTTACTTCAACTAATGAAGCCGAAGCTTCCAAAGGATAACGAATTGCCTGAGAGTACATACGAAGCAAAGAAAACTCTCTGCCCTCTAGGATTAGATGTGCAGAAGATACATGCATGCATTAATGACTGCATTCTCTACCGAGGTGAGAAGTACGAAAATTTGGATGAATGTCCGGTATGCACTGCACTACGGTATAAGATTAGAGCAGATGACCCTGGTGATGTTGACGGCGAGCCCCCCATAAGAGGGTTCCTGCAAAGGTGATGTGGTATGCTACTATAATACCACGGTTGAAACATATGTTTAGAAACAAAGGGCATGCTAGGTTGTTGCGATGGCACAAAGAAGACCGTAAGAAAGACAAAAAGTTCAGACACCCCGCCCGATGGATTGCAGTGGAGAAAGATCGAGAGAGACTTCCCGGACTTTACAGGAGAGGCAAGAAACTTATGGTTTGGTCTAAGTACAGATGGCTTTAATCCCTTTGGGGAGCAAAGCTCCAGTCATAGTACCTGGCCCGTGACTCTATGTAACTACAACTTTCCTCCTTGGTTGTGCATGAAGCGCAAGTTCATTATGATGCCAATTCTCATCCAAGGCCCGAGGCAACCTGGCAACGACATTGATGTGTATCTAAGGCCATTAGTGGAAGAACTCTTACAATTGTGGGGTAAACCAGGTGTACGTGTGTGGGATGAGAATGAACAAAAGCCATTTGACCTACGGGCGTTGCTTTTCGTAACCATCAATGATTGGCCTGCTCTTAGTAATATTTCCGGACATACAAACAAAGGATACAATGTATGCACACACTGTTTAGATAAGACTGACAATGTTTATTTGGATAAATGTAAGAAGTTGTATACCTGGGGCATCGTAGATTTCTTCCGATCAAGCATCCCGTAAGAAAGAAAGGAGGGAAGCATTTCAGAGGTGAGGCAGATACCCAGAAGAAGCCTGGCCTCCGTAGTGGTAATGATGTATTAGATATGGTCACGGACCTAAAAGTAATCTTTGGGAAGGGTGATGGCAGCCAACCTGTTCCGAACATCCCTCATAAGCGAGCATCCATGTGGAAGAATAAATCTATATTTTGGGAGCTACCCTATTGGAAAGTTCTAGAGGTCCGCTCTTCAATCGCCGTGATGCACGTGACAAAGAACCTCTGCGTCAACCTCCTATGCTTCCTGGGCGTGTATGGGAAGTCAAAAGATACGCCAGAAGCACGGGAGGACCATCAACGTATGAAAGACCCAAGCAACAAGCACACGGATACAGGGCACCATTATTTAAGCAGCTACGATCTTACCAAAGCAAAGAAGGAAATATTTTTTGAAGTCTTTTACAGTATCAAGGTGCCGTCTGGCTTCTCGTCGAATATAAAGGGGATAATAAACATGGCAGAGAAAAAATTCCAAAACCTGAAGTCTCATGACTGCCACATGATTATGACTTAGTTGCTTCCGATTGCATTGAGGGGGATTCTATCGGAAAATGTTCGAGTACCCATTGTGAAGCTATGTGCATTCCTCAACGCAATATCTCAGAAGGTAATCGATCCATAAATTCTGGCAAGATTACAGAGGGATGTGGTCCAGTGTCTTGCTAGTTTTGAGTTGGTGTTCCCACCATCCTTCTTCAATATTTTGACTCATCTCCTGGTTCACCTATGTGAAGAGATTCATATTCTCGGTCCGGTATTTCTACACAATATGTTCCCCTTTGAGAGGTTCATGGGATTCTTGAAAATATATGTTCATAACCGTGCTAGGCCAGAAGGAAGCATCTCGAAGGGCTATGGAACAGAGGAGGTCATTGGGTTCTGCGTTGAATTTATTCCTGACCTTAAGACGATTGGTGTTCCCGAATCGCGGCATGAGGGGAGACTGAGGGGAAAAGGAACGCGGGGAAAGAAAACAATGATACCCAGGGACGGGCATTTTTTCACTAAAGCACACTACACAGTTCTACAAAATTCCACCTTCGTGGCTCCGTATCTCGAGGAACACAAGAATATTGTACGCTCCACAGACCCGGGGAAGGATGCCTCATGGATTAAACACAAACACATGGATACTTTTGGAAGTTGGTTGCAAACACATCTTATAAATGACACCACTGTTGAAGATCAGTTGTACGTGTTGGACGGGTCACCATCTTCGACTATTGGGAGTTTTCAAGGGTACGAGATAAATGGAAATACATTTTACACGATCGCCCAAGATAAGAAGAGCACCAACCAAAACAGTGGTGTCCGCTTTGATACAACAAACGAGAATGGAAAAAAATGACACATACTATGGTTACATAGAGGAGATATGGGAACTTGACTATGGACTTTCTTTTAAGGTCCCTTTGTTCAAGTGCAAATGGGTCAACCTGAATGGAGAAGGGGTAAAGGTAGACCCGCTTTACAGAATGACAACAGTGGATCTCAAAAATATTGGTTACAATGACAAACCATTCGTCCTAGCCAATGATGTGGCTCAGGTCTTCTATGTGAAGGACATGTCCTCTAGACCGAAAAAAGAAAAAAAATAAGCAAACAAATACATCATACGATGAGACAAAGCGTCACATAATTCTTTCAGGGAAAAGAAACATCGTGGGAATCGAGGACAAGACAGACATGTAAAAAGATTATAATAAGTTTGTTGAAATTCCACCCTTCACAGTGAAAGCTGACCCAACCATCCTGTTAAATAATGAAGATGCTCCATGGTTACGGCCGAATCGATCATAAGCAAGGGTCCTAGGGTTCATGGACCATCTCTACACGAAGAAAATTCAGAAGACTAGATAGGGATGTTGTTGGTGATGTGTAATAATAAACGTGGAAAACATGGCATAGTTATGTATCATTACATATGTCCTAGTATCCACCAAAAATAATAAACTTGGAATACGAAAGTTCTGTTGAAAAAGTGTTCACAAAAACTTGCCATCTCCTCCTAACATTCTAGGGTTTTGGTTGAAACGACGGGCGTTATAGCCAAACACATGGCATAGTTTGTTATAATGAGCCCATATTGCATACAAACATGCATCTTGGAAGCACGGACAATGTTGACGAAGGAAGTTTTTTTTACCTGAAAAAAAAACCATTTTCCATTTTCGGAGTGTCAGAAATGGGTTTTTTGTGAAGGACCTACCACAGACATGTTGCAAAACTTGGGGGCTTAATTTTTTAAACATGCTAGGACATGTGATATGCACAAATAAACAATTTGTTGTCTAAGAAAATATTTCCATGCACCTCTTTTGAAAATCACAAGTTTCTGCCGATTCAGCTGGAAACGGGATAAATTTGAACTACAGGTGCCTCGTAATTTGATCATGAATTTTGGAAAAAATCATTTTTAGGTACTCAACTACCTATTTAAATAGAGATCCATAGTGAGTTGCTGAATATACAACCCCTAGCTACGAACGGTCATGCCCTCCGTCTTGACTTTCTCGTAAAACGGGCTGACAAAATTCCAGAAAATTCAAAAAAACCCTAAATAACGCGAGACCTTCGCGTAGTGTCATTACATATGTCCTAGTATACACCACAAATAATAAAATTGGAATACGACGGTTCTGTTAAAAAAGTGTTCACAAAAACTTGCTATCTCCTCCTAACATTCTAGGGTTTCGGTTGAAACGACGAGTGTTATGGCCAAACACATGGCATAGTTTGTTATAATGAGACCATATTGCACACAAACATGCATCTTGGAAGCACGGACAATGTTGACGAAGGAAGTTTTTTTTTACCTGAATAAAAAAACCATTTTCCATTTTCGGAGTGTCCGAAATGGGTTTTTTTGTGAAGGACCTACCACAGACATGTTGCAAAACTTGGGGGCGTAATTTTTTAAACATGCTAGGACATGTGATATACACAAATAAACAATTTGTTGTCTAAGAAAAGATTTCCATGCACCTCTTTTGAAAATCACAAGTTTCTCCCGATTCATATGGAAAGAGGATAAATTTGAACTACAGGTGCCTCGTAATTTGCCCATGAATTTTGGAAAAAAAATCATTTTTAGGTACTCAACTACCTATTTCAATAGAGATCCATAGTAAGTTGCTGAATATACAACCCCTAGGTACGAACGGTCATGCCCTCCGTCTTGACTTTCTCGTAAAACATGTTGAGAAAATTCCAGAAAATTCAAAAAAACCCTAAATAACGCGAGACCTTCGTGTGGTGTCATTACATATGTCCTAGTATCCACAAAAAACATTAAACTTGGAATACGACTGTTCTGTTGTAAAAGTGTTCACAAAAACTTGCTATCTTCTCCTAACATTCTAGGGTTTCGGTTGAAACGACTGGTGTTATGGCCAAACACATGGCATAATTTGTTATAATGAGCCCATATTACACACAAACATGCATCTTGGAAGCACGGACAATGTTGACGAAGGAAGTTTTTTTACCTGAATAAAAAAACCATTTTCCATTTTCGGAGTGTCAGAAATGGGTTTTTTGTGTGAAGGACCTACGAGAGACATGTTGCAAAACTTGGGGGCTTAATTTTTTAAACATGCTAGGACATGTGATATGCACAAATAAACAATTTGTTGTCTAAGAAAAGATTTTCATGCACCTCTTTTGAAAATCACAAGTTTCTGCCAATTCAGCTCGAAACGGGACAAATTTGAACTATAGGTGCCTCGTAATTTGCTCATGAATTTTGGAAAAAATCATTTTTACGTACTCAACTACCTATTTCAATAGATATCCACAGTGAGTTGCTGAATATACAACCCCTAGCTACGAACGGTCATGCCCTCCGTCTTGACTTTCTCATAAAACGGGCTGAGAAAATTCAAAAAAACCCTAAATAACGCAAGACCTTCGCGTGGTGTCATTACATATGTTTTAGTATCCACCAAAAATAATAAACTTGGAATACGACGGTTCTATTTAAAAAGTGTTCACAAAAACTTGCTATCTCCTCCTAACATTCTAGGGTTTCGGGAGTTGTGCCGCGTGGCGCGGGAGTTGTGCTGCGTGGCATGGGAGTTGTGCCACGTGGACGCGTGGCGCGACAATTGTGCCGTGTGGCGCGGGAGTTGTGACGCGTGCCGCGGGAGTTTTTCCGAGTGGCCAGGAGCCCGCGCCTCGAGCGTGTTCTCCTCTCCACACACCGTCGCGCCACCACCATGCCTCCGAGGAGGAACAGCACCACCGGCTTCCGTGGTGTCCGAGCATGGCAGAACGGAATGTTCAGCACAGATATCCGCTACGGGCACGACCGCATCCCCCTCGGCTCATTTGCGACGACGGCGGAGGCCGCCAGCGCCTAGGACGCGGCGGTCTGGCGCCTCAACCGCCCACGATCGCTGATGAACTTCACGACTGCCATACCCTCTGGGAAGCGGAGGCCAGGGCGCCGAAGCCGCAGAACTTCAACGGCTGCCATACCCTTTCATCCCGGTTGTTTCTAGCAACCGGGACGGATGCCCTGTCCTATATAACCGTGTCGTCCTCCTTCCCCAAAACAAATCCCGCGCCGAAGGACTCGAAGACGCCGCCAGGCTGCTGCGCCCGCGCCATCGTCGGTCTCGCCATGGAAGAGCTACCACCGGTGGAGGAGCTTTGCCGCCCGCGCCCGAGGAGATGTGCCCGAGGAGATGCGCCCGAGGAGAACTCGCCGTGGAGGAGCTCGCCGTCATCGTGGAGGACCTCCCTGCCGCCCTGCACCTCCACTGCCCCCCCCCCCGTCGATCGTCACTGCCCCCCCCCCCCGTCGATCGTCACTGCCCCCTATCTGCTTCATCTGTCTGTAAGGAAAACAAAGAGTTTTTCTTAACTTTGTTTTCTACTTTTTTTACTATTTTTGTTTTTACATTTTTACTACTGTTTTCAATTATATATGTTAGAAATATTAGTTAGGAAATATTACTTAGAAATATTAGTTAGGAAATATTAGTTAGAATTTGTTAGAGATGTTAGAAATGTTAGAAATATTACAAATAGAAATGTTAGAAATATTAGAAATAGCAATGTTAGAAAATATTAAGTATAGAAAATTTTAAGTGTAGATAATTCTTAGACATTAAATGTTTAGTGCAGAAAATACTAAATATATAATTTTTAGGCATTTTTGAATTAGAAATATTACAAGTAGAAATGTTAGAATTCTTAGAAATTTGACTTAGGGAATTTGAGTAATTTGTCTAAGTGTAAAAAAATAAGAATTTTTAGAAATTTGACTTATTGTATTTGACTTAAGATTTTTTTTGTAGAAATATGACTTATGTATTTGACTTAGTGTATTTAACTTAGGGAATTTTAGTACAAGTACTTTATTTTTTAGTAATTTAACTTAGTATAATTTGACTTAGTGTAAAATATTAGAATTTTGAGTACTTTGTCTAAGTTTTAAAAAATAAGAATTTTTAGAAATTTGACTTAGTGTATTTTACTTAGGGAATTTGACTTAAGAATTATTTGTTTGGTAGTATTTTGACTTAGTGTAGAATCAAATTATACTTAGTGTAAAACTTTTGCTAATTTTTTATGTTTTTAACTTAGGGGATTTTAGTACCAATAGTTTATTTTTTAGTAATTTAACTTAGTATAAAATATTAGAATTTTGAGTACTTTGTCTAACAGTAAAAAAATAAGAATTTTTAGAAATTTGACTTAATGTATTTGACTTAGGGAATTTGACTTAAGAATTATTTTTTTGTAGTATTTTGACTTAGTGTAGAATCAAATTATACGTAATTTAAAACTTTTGGTAATTTTTTATGTTTTTTACTTAGTGCATTTAACTTACGGAATTTTAGTACCACTTTGTATTTTTAGTATAGAACCAAGAGACAAAAATGCGGAAAACTTAGTGAATTTTGTGTATTTGCAGAAAAGTATGGAACCAAGAGACGAAGATGGGGAAAACTTGCTCGCGGGTTTAATCCGCGGGCCCGAGGGAGAGCCCGATGTGAGCCAGTGGATGAACAACTCCGGTGAGGGAGATCCGGAGCTCACCTGAAGAGACGTCTCTGCTGAGGGAGAAGCCGACGGCTCCGGTGGAGCCGTACAAATTACAAACACTGGCTCCGAGGTGCATATAGATATGTTAATTATTGAAGAATCCGTTGTCTACATACATGTATTAACACTCTTTATTGTTTTAGCCATCCGGTTCAAGCAAATCAACCGGAAAAAAGACTAAACGAGGCGCAACAAAGAAGTTGAAAGAGACATAAAAATATAGGATCAAAACGACCAGAGAAGACGGCGCACCCGAGCTTCCCGTTGATGTTGCCTAAAATTTGTAATGCAATGCGGAGTGCTAGTTAAGGATCACATCCCAATCACTGTTCATGATTGGAATGGGCCAAAAGATCCGCAGAAACAAGGAATTTCATTTGTCAGCAACATAGCCAAAGATAAACTTTTCAAAAAGATCATGTGTAATTTGACCTTATCGACGCCGCAGGTGGATGAGAATGAGGCGGACGAGAATGAGGCGGATGAGAATGAGGAGGTAGATGATGAAGGCGTTGCTAATAGAAAGAAACTTGAGTTAGTGAAAAAGATCAAGGCGTAGACTCTCAAAAAGATGGCCCAGCAATTTAGCAACTTTAAGAAAAGATTCCACCTTGACTTTATCAAGAAAGGTAAGATTCCGGATTTCACTAGAGGGTATGAGAAAATAAAACCCTTATGGGCAGATTTTGTGAAGTTCAAGCTGTCAGATGGTGCGAAAATAAGGTCAGAAACAAATCAGAAAAAGGTATATCATCATATTAGGGGGGGGGCGAAGGAGGGACACCCCAGACATCCCAGGTGCTGGTACAATTGGGACGAATGGGTTTGGGCCGTTTGTCCCGGCTAGCCCATCCGGGTTGCACAACCGGGATGCATGGGGCTTAAAAACCGGAACCGTTGGCCCTGTTTGCACTAGTGACAAGCGGGTTTTTACAAGCATTATATGTGGGCACATATATACTCTCTTTTGTTTTGCGTGCTATTCCGGCAAGTGTTTTTGGCTCCCAAACTCTGGTGATCCTGCTACTTCAAACAAATTACAAAAATCATAAACTTTTAGTTTTAAAATAATCCTGGATGCAGTTATGATCTATTCCACTAACATGCAAAAGATCAATTTCAAATAATTTGTACTATGGGCTACATAAAAATAATAAATCTGATAAATCTAGAGATTTAAAAATATACATACTCTCTCTCAAAACAGGCTTTCGTGTGGCTATATAAATAAAGCACAATGGCCGAAATTATAGAAGGTGGTGAGGAAACCCTCTTACGCCACCCACTCCAAGTCGAGCAATAAAGTTAGAGAAACCACACCGAACACTAGGAAACCTAGGCTAGCAAACAAGGAACGAAGCCGCACCTCCTGAGGGACTGGTGGACATCGTTGCACCGACAACAACAATTTTTTCCCTGGAGGGCGCCTCCCAACCTCTCATTCCGTTCACGGATCACCAATCGTGCGAGCGGATAATGGGTGCCGAGTGATGACAACAAGGTCACATGTAAGAGATAGGAGACCAACGGGGTCAACCCATGGAGAGACGAAAAAGTTTCACGCTAGGATAAGGCATGGCCGTTGTCGCAGAAGCAGATACTAGAGCTCCCGACAACACCCCCAAGAGGGTAACAACGCGTCACGCCGCCGCCGCTGAGGCCGAGGAATGGTGGTAGGGTTTTCACCCGGAGCCCTGACACAAAGAGGGCCACAACGATGCCTCAACACGAGTACAACACCCGTAGGTGTCGTCGTCGTCGACGCCAAAGCCTAGAGCTTTCACTCAGCACATCACTTGTGTCACTCGAGGGACGCAACCAACCCAAGTGACCATCTCACGCCTCCTCTGTAGATTATCCTTGACGTGGGGTTACCACGGCAGTACACACAGATGATGGACTAGGTTTTGAGAATAGGGAAAGATGCACGTTGGTAATATCATCGGCTAACAAAGGCCTGTAGAAGTTCTCTTTGGACCAAAGACACGTTTTCTACTAGTGAAGGAGAAGGATTTCCTAGGTTTAGGCCCCCAGAGGGTAACACACTAACACCCTAGCTACTGTTGCTTGTCTGTTCTTGTATTTATCTTGAGATTACAATTTCGTCGTGAAGGCCCTGATGGCGCTGGAGCTATCTATGCGTGTGCGTGAACGTAGGTCCTTGCTTGGCCGCCCATCCCAGCCTTTGAATCTTGCTCTGTACACAAGGAATTTGGCGTCAGGTAGCTTGCATTTTGACCTGGGCCTCATGGACCCTACCCTAGTGGGCCACTAGGTGGACCTTCGGCTTGACCTGGCAAGTATACCCATGTCACTCCTCCTCTAACTTGATCCGGTGGCCATGTATAAGACCCAACAACGCCAAGTACCATTCTTATCATCTAATAAATTATAGAAGAAAATTAATGTGGGAGAAAACAATGAAGTATAACAGAATTTACAACAATTTTGGTCATATACAGGGCGACCACCGGTACAGTCTTACCCAGACATACGGTTGGTCAATAATCTATTGAAATCTCAGAGTTTTTAGGCGTCATTTCCTCATAGGAATTTTTATTTAGATGTTCTTGGGATTGTTGGATTCGTATGGACGAGGCATCTAATCATGTTGGGTTGGATAATTTTCCATGCACACCATAGGGCTTGCATCTGGTTCATGTAACTTCTCTCCGGATTATTATAACTTGTCTCTTGGTTAATAGAAATTGCACTTCATCTACACACACCAAAGTAAAGGAAAGTAATAAAAATTCAAGGGTATGCCATGCCATGCTGGCATTAAAAATGAGTGGAAACAAGTAATCATGCATAATGGACATAAAACGATAGTGTCTTATCTGGTTTTAGGAGTTGAGGGTTATGCTTGACTAGCTTTAGAGTCTATGCGTTTGATGTGCACTCTCGTGCCAATGAGAAATGAAACACATTCCTATTGATATTATCCTCTCCTTAACTAGGTCGTCGCCTTTAGCATTAGTTTTGAATGCGGGGAATGACATGAAGCCACTCAATGCTGCACACAAACTCACAATGACACATACATGTCGAAAGATAGATTATCAATCTAGTTTTAGATTCCCTGAGTGTAATTTGCACTCTGACTCCGGCGAGCTCTCCTGGCGCCGCCACGCCCCCACTTGGCGTTTGCGACGGCGAGGTCACTGTCACTGGGTCATCAAGCCTACACTATCGTCATCGGTGCTACTCCACCATGGGCATGGCCAAAGAGGGACTCAACCGAGCCGGCTCGTATAACATGACTAACTGGTTTTTTTTTTTTTTTTTTAATCTTCTAGAAGTTGAGGATGCTGGCGTAATAGGGAGACAAGCACAGGTTCTCCATCCATGGGCTTCTCAGCTGCGTCAGGAATGGGTCTTGCATCCACTCCAGCCCGCCACCAACGCCCAGGCCCACCTGCGCGTTCCCCCTCCCCGTTTCCAGCTGCGGCAGCCTCATCGCCGCCGGCCTGGCCACCGCTGGCTCCTCTTTCTTCACTGCCACAGCTGCGGTGGCGGCCTCGTGCACGACCTCCGACGCGGACGACGACGAGACGTCGGGCGAGCCGGCGCTGAAGTGCGAGCTTGCCGGCGTGGCGGAAGAGGAGTGGGCGCGCGCGAGCTCCTCCAAAGCCACCCGCTGCTCGAGCTCCTTGAGCGACACCGCCTTGCGGTACACCTTGCACAGAACAACCTCCTGCTCGCCGGAAATGTCGCCGTCGGGGAGGCGGTACTCGTTCATGACCCAGTCCGTCTTGGTGCCGCGGGGCGCGCGGCCCTGGTAGTAGACCAGCGTCTTCTTCAGCCCGACGAGGCGCTTTGGATCGGCTGCGCACCGCACGGCGCGGTCCGACCCGGTCGCCTTCCAGAACCCGCGCTCCGTCGTGCGGCTCGGCCTCCCGCCGGAGCCTTGGAGCTTGCCTCGAGCGGCGCCGTCGCGGGGCACGAAGAAGTACCACTCGCGCTCGCTGGCGATGGCGGCGAGCGCGGGAAGGTCCCAGGGGTCGTGCCGGTACAGGTGCACGGTGGGGATGATGTCGAAGCCGAGCTGCTGCTTCTTGCCGCCGGACATGACCTGCTGCTTGAGGTAGAACTCCAGCAGCTCCTCCTCCGTCGGGTGGAACCGGAACCCCGGCAGCTCCAGCGACGCCGCAGCCGCTCCTCGCCGCTCCATCGATCGATCAGCTGTACGTGGCCGCTACTCCTTGCTTGAGTACGTCCCAGTGTGGTTCTTTGGTCCTTTGGGTGAATGGAGTTGGGAGGACAGGATGATGTTTGTATGCATATATAGGCCGGTGCTGATCGAGGAGGGAATTCAAACTTTAAAAGTGGTCGCTTTCTCTCCAACAAAAAAAAAAAAAATCAATTCCAACTCTTCCCATGAATTTTTGGGCAGACAACAGAGAGTGAGGGAGTGACCGTTAGTGTGGACTTGGAATTCTTAATTGGCGATTTGAGTTGATTAATTGACTGGGATCAGGCTTGAACTTCTGGATATATAGCTTCCCAGGGTGAGTGTGGTCTGATCAGTGTGTGGTTAACTGGGTGCTAATTTGGGCAATAGTGATTTGCCCTCCAGTGAAAAAGTTAAGAGCCAATGGTAGTGTACTGCCAAAAGAAAAGAAACGAGTAGTGATGTTTATTTGTAGCTGTTCAGTGTTAGGGCATCTCCATCCGTTCGGCCCCCCAGGTTTCAGTTCGGCGCTTTTTAGCGATATCGCCGCCCCGCACCAAAACCGGGAGTGGGGGGGGGGGCGATTTTACCAGCCGTTCGGCGACCCAGAAAACAGAACGGCAATAGCATTTGAAAGTTCCTCTTCCCACCCAAAAAATAGAGCCCGAGTTCGGCGATCACGGCAGCCATCGTTTGGACAATCATATTACAAAAAACGCCACAGGTGGGCAATCAAATAGTCTAGATCGAATCACAGTCGGGCGCGCACGGCGTGGGCAAAGGTGGGCGATCAGGCAGAGGCGTTGGCCGGTGTCGGAGCAGGCGGCGAGCTCGGCGCAGCATCATCCAGGTCGATGACAGGAGATACATCCTCCAGGTCGACGGCGGGCGCGGCATCCTTGTCGACGACGGGCGCGGCATCCTCCAGATCGACGACGGGCTCGGCATGCTTGTCGACGACGGGCGCAGCATCCTCCAGGTCGACGTGCGTGCTCGTAGGCGCGGTAGCGTAGCTCGTGCCACCAGACGACGTAGTCGGGGCCGGAGCCGGGTTGATGTCGCTCAGGATGAGGGTGCACTGCGCCAGGAACCAAGCTCTCAACTCGGGGGTCATTGCGGCCGGGTCGCCCCCCGTGTGGAAGGCAAGGTCGTTGTTCCTCTTCTTCGTTGCGGTGCCAGTCCTGAGGAGGTCGATCTTGACCTGGGAGTTGGCCATGAGCGCCGCCCATCTTTGCTTGGCGATCTCCTCCCTCTTGCCGGCCTGGGCCTGGGCGTCGGCGATGCAGGTCTCGATGGACGCCTGGAGCTTTGCCGCTGCCGGCGCGCCGTCCCTTGCCAACTTGGCTTTCTTGTGGCCCATCGGCGGACGTCCTTCGGACGCACACGCAGCCACCGCGTCGGGAACGTACTCCTTGCCCTTGCCGATCGACCGCCGCAGCTCCGCCCACTTCTCGCACCCCTCGATGACGACGAAGACGTGGAGGAACTTGAAGTCGGAGCCCTCGTCGTTCTTGTACGCCTCGAGCATCCGGACGAGCTCCATCTCACGGTTGGTGCCGCTCTGCGGCCTCATCGAGATCTCCTCCTGGATGTCGTGCCACTTGTTGCAGGAGGCCTGGATGTTCGCCCAATGATTCGCCATGGCCTTCTGGCCGCAGTCGGTGACGCATGAGGCGAAGTAGGGGTCGATCATCTGGCGCGCGTCGTACGCCGTCTTCACCCGCTTCCAGTAATTGTCGACGTGCTGGTTGGCGCCGACGATCGTGTCCATGCTGATCGTCTTCCACGCCTCGGCGAGGAGGACATCCTCCCTGTTCGCCCACTTGATGCGAGGCTCGACGGGGGGCGGGGGTGCCTTGGGTTGCTTGCGGGGACGGCCAGTACCATGGCGCTTTCGGCCTTCTCCGGCGGGATCTGCCCCCTCTGGCGCTACCGGCGTCTCGTCCACCTCGTCGTCGCCACCCTGCGCCTCCGTCGCCTGCGTGCCGGCAGAGCATCCTTCGCCGTAGTCACCGCCTCCCTGCGTAAAAAACTCACCGCTCTGCTCGAGGAAGCCAGGGCTCGCCGCCGCCGCCATCGAGCCGGCCACGATGATCTCCTCCATGTAGCTGCTGTCCTGGGTCTGCAGTCCGGCCATGATCGCGCGGCGGTGGGACGGGGAAGCTGCCTAGCCCGGCGAGGCGGCATACATCATCGACGGATGGTAGGGGAAGGTGAGGTTGGGGTTGAAACTGCCGAGGGGGTCGCCTTCGACGAACCACGCAGGCGTCGGGTGCGGTGACGGGCGTGGTGGCGGCGATGGCGACTTCTTCCATCCGGCGAAGATGGGGCCGAAGCCGGTCTTCCGCTTGACGAGCGGGGATGCGGCTGCGACCGGAGTAGGCGTGTCAGATATATACCAACTAGGGGTATATCAGGTGGTGGTCTAAAGTGTCGGATAACCAGGGTGGCCTAATTGGTAATGGGCTACGGTCCATTGGGCAGCCCAGTAAGCTGAAGCACGGAAGACGGATTCTAGAAGAACCCGGATCACGGCCCACGTGATACGGCTTGTAGTAGAAGGCGGATTCCTTACTTTCCAAGTTAACACATATCGTAGTCTTCTAGGTTTTCTTCTCTGTATGTCCTAACCCGACTATTATATAAAGCCGGACGGGAGATAAGATAGATAGACAAGAAGCTAAAGGCTAACTCGCAGAGAGGTGGATCCTTGATGAGTAGCTAATAGAACCTCACATTGTACTCTGTATTCCCAGGCTTTAGTTCTGAATAGTGAGATTGCAGGAGTAGGAACGTCGCGTTACTGCGTCGTACCGAACCTGGGTAAAACCCTGTGTCATTGTCCATCATACAATCACGTCCCCCCACTTCTCTATCGGTAATCTCATGGCACCCCCGTCTATGAAATCTACTACGATGTCTCGACAGTTGCGCCCACCGTGGGGCCAGTGACGTCAGGCGTTATGTTTTGATCGGGGATACTCGGCGGAATCGGCAATACAATAACTGTCGGAAGCCCGGAATTCGACAACGGCGTTGGGCGCTTCCTCGACAACGGATCGTACATGCTCGCGCGGAATCACCTGGTAAGTGCCTGCGTTTTATCGATTGGATCTGACAACATCTTTATCGGATTAACTGCAGAAGCAATGGGATTCTGTGGTGGGAGCAAATTTATCCCACCCGCCCTATACCCAGTCGAAGACTACTATGACGCCGGATTTTGCTCAGATCGTCGATATACTGCTAAATCGCACTTTATCGGCATGGTGCAGTCTGAGATCGCCGAAAACACGGATGAAAGCAATCCCGTGCAAGAGGCAGAAAACAACAATCCCACAACAGAGGTGGAAGATCCGACATCCGTTAACATCACGGCGCACTCGGAAGCTGACTCTGTACTAGCCGCCATCGAGGCGAGATTAGAGTCGGAACCCGGATCGGGTCACTTCGATACAGAAGACGAAGATGAAGACGCTTTCGAAAGAAAGGTCAAATCCTTCCAAGAGGGATTCCACGAAGTACTGATGGCAAAACCGGCTGAAAACACGGATGCCGACAGTCAGGAAAGCCCTAGAACGCCTCCGCCAGAGGAAGAGAGAGAAGAAGGAGAAACCTCTCCAAAATTCCCCGACGTCAAAGAGTTGACAGAGGAAGAACCCTGTAGGAAACCTCCCTCTTCCAAGAAGAAACACAAAGCTGCTAAAAAACTCCAGTATAAGCTCCGGAAGAAAAAATTGGCTGATCCGGCCAATGAAAGCCCGGAAGTAGGAGATGCAAGCGAAGTAAAACCTGCGGAGAAGAAAACGAAGAAAATCCTTGTTCCGCCAATGACAGAACAGGACGAACATGAATTACTCCAAACACCAGTGGGACCACACGAGCCCCCTGAAGTGCTAGAAGCCCGGAGGCAAGCTCTCCAAAGGCAGCAGCAACATCAATTTCGAACTCGAGAACACCTCCAAAAAACCCAGGCTGACATCAAGCTCATGCGAGAAGAAATCGAGGAATACGAGAAAAAGAATAGATCTGGCATTAAACCTACGCGGTTACCCGGAATCGCAAAACCGGAAGTACTGCCGCCAAAAGAAAGGTTCCACAACCCATCTTGGCAAAAGCAGGTAAATGGCAAAGATGCCAGAGGCGAGCCAATATACAAAACCGCAGCAGAAAACGCGGAAGCAGCATTCGCCATCCTCAACAACGATATGTACTCCAATCGTGAAAAACTTCAAGGGGTGTATGCTTTCCTAGGAAAAGCGTTGCAACAACCACAGCGAGCGCAAGAGCGACCAGGGAAGTTACATGACGACTCCGCCCTATGCAAGACAGCTACATGCGCCGCTGGAGCACCTGGACCCGAAGAACCTGGAGATTCAAACAATTCAAAAGAGAAGAAATCAGATCCGAGAAAGGACAGGAAGAAACCCGACAATAGGGATGAAGCGTCCAGAACCGGATCCCATCTCTCGAAAGATGGAATTAATCCCCGTGATCAGGAAGAGAAAAACCGGAAGGACGGAAAATCAATGCCGCCTCCAATACGCCCTGCAGAAAATGCTGGAAGACATGATATGTCTCACAGGCGTGAGAGATCCCGGACGCCCCGAGGAATAAGGAAAGATACAGGAGTAGAACTCCATCTTATCCCAAAGGGCACGATCACAGAGTAAATAGAGACAATCCCGGAAAAGCGCGTCCGCGCCACAATGGAAAAGAAAGGAGTAGATCCCCTTCTGTCCATTCAGCCGGCAGATACTCCGCACACATAGACAGAGCGGAAAGAGACGATTTATACTTTGGACCCAAGTGTTTCACTGATAGGACCCGAAGAATAACTCTGCATTCTGGCTTTGCCAAAGTTGGTCCAACATACCAAAACTACACCGGTAGCACAAACCCGAATACCTGGCTCTCAGACTACTATACAGCCGTTCAGATCAACAATGGGACAGACCTGGAGGCAGTAAAATTCCTCCCCCTAATGTTACTGGATGGAGCCAGAGATTAGATCAATGGATTACCATCAAGGACTATCGACAGCTGGGATGATATGGCTAGAGTATTTACTCAGCATTTCCGGGGAACTTACAAGCGCCCAAACAGCATCAACCAGCTAAACCGCTGCACCCAGTTTGAGGATGAACCATACGTGGATTTCATCTCAAGGTGGATGGCAATGAAGAATAGTTGCTCTGGAGTAACTGACGTTCAAGCAATGCATGCTTTCGTCAATGGCTTAAAACCCAGACTCGTACCGTTCATGATCGGTTCCAAAAAGCATAAAGATCTCGGATCTATGCTTACAACCGCCAATGAGCATGCAGCGGCCGAAGACGACATCAGAGCGAGAGGCGGCAATATCGACACTTTGATCCAAGCCAAAAAAGACCCCTCGCACTGAGAAAAAAGCAACTCCCGAAGCAACGCAAAAGCCCAAAGAAGTTAACATAGCTTTTGGAAGAGAAAATGGGAGCAAGTGGAAAGGAAGAAGCACAAAGCCGATAAATTACACCAAAGAAGAGTGGGAAAAAATAAAGTCGGAAAACTGTGTCCACCACTCGCAGTTTGGGAAACCCACCCATACTAACGCACAATGCCGGCTGAACAAGCATATGAAAGGCAGTGCAGGATCCGAAAATAAAGGAAAAAACTCCAAGAGGAAATTCTCCAAACAAAAGCCAGAAGCTGATAAAGAAGACAGTGAAACGGACACTGACGAAAAAAATCAAGGAACAGCAGCGAAAAGGCGAGCCTACATTTCCGAGAGTTGACGGAGAATGCAACCTAACTCTTCTGACAACTCCCTCAGCAAAGGTGGCAAAGAGAACGCTTCGAGAAATAAACGCGGTTGTTCCTGCAACCCCAAAATTCTTGAAGTACTCAAATACCCCAATACCTAGGATCAGTCTGATCATCCCGGAAATATCCCTAAACCCGGCACGCAAGCTCTAATTGTAAGTCCTATTGTTCAAAACACTAGGATAAAAAGAGTGCTGATGGATGGAGGATCCAACATTAACATAATGTACCTGGATACACTAAAGCATCTACGAATCTCGGAGACCCAACTCAATCACAGCAACATACATTTTCATGGCATCGTCCCTGGCAGACAAGCACGATCCCTAGGAGAAATTTCCCTAGATGTAACCTTCGGAGACAAAGATCACTTCCGTCAGGAAAAAGTATCCTTCGAGGTTGTGCCGTTCGAAAGCGTGTATCGTGCAATACTCGGACGTCCAGCTTTCGCCAAATTCATGGCAAGATCATGTTATATTTATAACAAGCTGAAGATGCCAGGGCCAAAAGGAGGAGTAATCACCATAACGGGAGACTTCAAATTGGCAAACGAGCTGGAAAAAGAAAACACCCTTTGCGCAGAAAAAGTGATAGCAAAGGAAGAATTGAAGGAGCTGGCAAAAGAAGTATCACCGACAGAAATGCCGGCAGGAAAAGAACTCGGAAGCCAGCAGATAGCTTCAAAGCTTCCGAGAACACAAGACAGGTAATCTTAGATCCTAAAGATCCGACAAAGTTTGTCGTAGTAGGAACTGGGATGACCGACAAATAGGAAAGCGAGCTCATCAAGTTCCTCCGTGAGAACTGGGACATTTCCGCATGGTGTCCTGCGGACATGCCAGGCGTACCCAGGGAACTTGTTGAGCATCAACTTAAGGTAATTCCAGGATCTAAACCCGTCAAACAAGGTCTCCGTCGATTTGATGAAAGAAGACGGAAGGCTATTGGAAAGGAGATTATCCGGCTTATGGCAGCAGATTTTATCCGGGAAGTTATACATACTGAATGGTCTGCAAACCCAGTATTAGTCCCGAAGAAAGACAGCACCGCCCTTAGGATGTGTATAGATTATACTTGCTTGAACAAGTTATGTACAAAAGATAAATTTGCGTTACCGCGAATCGATCAAATAATAGACGCCACTGCTGGCTCTGAGCTTTTATGCTTTTTGGATGCATATTCCGGGTATCATCAAATACGCATGAAGAAAGAAGACCAAATCAAAACTTCCTTCATAACCCCATATGGAACGTACTATTACATAACCATGCCATTTGGCCTGAAGAACGCCGGTGCAACTTACCAGCGTTGCATGCAACGATTTTGCATAGTCAGATTGGCAAAAACGTCCATGTTTACGTGGACGACATTGCTGTCGTTTCCAAGGAAAAGGACACACTTCTTGAAGATTTGCGAGAAACCTTCAAAAATTTGCGCACTTATAAGATGAAGTTAAATACATTAAAGTGAGTATTCGGGGTTCCCTCGGGAAAACTTCTGGGTTTCATCGTTTCTCATAGAGGAATAGAAGTAAACCCGGAAAAGATCAAAGCAATCTTAAACATCTCCAAGCCTACGTGCATAAAAGATGTACAAAGATTGACGGGTTCTGTAGCAGCCGTTAGCAGGTTTATTAGCCGGCTAGGGGACAAAGCCCTGCCACTATAAAAGTTGTTGAAGAAATCCGACAAATTCGAGTGGATAGAAAAAGCAGATGCAGCATTAACCCAGTTGAAAGAAACTTTGATGAAAGCTTCGATTTTGGCCTCCCCAAAAGACGAAGAACCTATGTTATTGTACCTTACGGCTACAAACCGGGTTATTAGCGCGGTGATAGTTGTGGAAAGGAAGAAAGACGAACAAAGCATACCAGATCAGCATCCGGTATACTATGTAAGTGAAGTTTTCTCCGAGTCCAAACAAAGGTACCCACATTATAAAAAACTGGCATATGGCGTATTTTTCGCATATCGGAAACTTCGTCATTACTTCCAAGCACATTCCATAACAGTGGTATGTAAAGCACCGCTAGGGGATATAATAAACAAAGCGGGTGCAACTGGCCGAGTAGCCAAATGGGGCATCGAGCTAGCAGCATTCGACATTAAGTACCAACCCAGGACGGCAATAAAATCACAGGTTTTGGCAGATTTTGTCGCCGACTGGACAGAAGCAATGGAAAAAACACCAATGCCGGAGTCAGAATACTGGATCATGCACTTTGACGGATCCAAGATGAAGGAAGGCGCTGGAGCTGGTGTAGTCCTAAAATCCTCTAAAGGAGACACAATGGAGTATGTATTACAAATACACTTCAATGCCCGTAATAATGTGGCAGAATACGAGGCTCTGCTTCATGGCATGCATATTGCAAAAAAAAAAGGCGTTAAACGCATCTTATGCTATGGCGACTCAGATTTGGTACAACACCAGCTCAACCAAACTTGGGACGCAAAAAGTCCCATCATGGCCGAATATCGGAGAACGGTGGACGAGTTTGCAATCTGTTTCTTTGGATTTGAAGTGCTTCATGTCAAAAGGGAGGAAAATTGGAACGCGTACGCATTAGCCCGCATGGGATCAGAAAGGATGAAAATCCTACCACCAGGTGTGTTTGTCCAACATTTGTACGAACCATCGATAAAAGGTGGAGATGTCGACTATCCTCTGGTTTCCGAGTCAATTGAAGTCATGCTTTTTAACCCGGAATGGACAATTCCATATTTTTCTTAGTTGATCAGAAGTACCCGGATGGAGCAGACGAAGTCTTGCAAAGACAGATACAGCGTCAATGCAAAGGATACACGGTAATCAATGGTTGCCTGTATAAACGCAGTACTATCAGAATTTTTCTGCGATGTGTTTCGCCAGAAGAAGGACGAGAAATCCTGCAAGAAATCCATGCAGGAGATTGCGGACATCATGCTCAATCAAAAAGTATAGTCAAAAAAGCATTCCGCGCAGGGTTTTTCTGGCTAACAGCCAAGACAGACGCCGAGCACATAGTAAACACAAGTGCCGGATGTCAGTATTACGCCAAGCAGACAAATATGCCAACCCAAGCACTCAAAACTATCCCTATTACATGGCCGTTCGCGGTCTGGGGGCTAGATATGATGGGACCGTTCAAAACTGCAAGAGGCGGACTTACACATCTACTCGTTGCAGTGGATAAATATACCAAGTGGGTGGAAGCTAAACCCATCAAAAAACTTGACGGTGTAACCGCCAGAAATTTCATTATTGACATAGTCATGAGATATGACGTTCCACATAGCATAATAACTAACAACGGGACAAATTTCTCTATTGGAGAGTTGGCAAAATATTGCCGACAAACGGGAATTCGCCTAGATCTCGCATCTGTGGCACACCCGCAATCCAATGGACAGGTTGAACGAATGAATAGTTCAATCCTGCAAGGAATACGCCCAAGACTCGAATCCCCTCTTCATAGAGCAGCTGGAGCATGAGTGGAAGAGTTACCCTCCGTGCTTTGGAGCATTCGAACGACGCCAAATAGGTCAACAGGGCAAACCCTGTTTTTCCTAGTTTATGGTGCGGAAGCAATTCTCCCAACGGACATGATCCATGACAACCCGAGAGTGCAGGATTTCGATGAATCAGATGCCGAAAGCGCACGGCAGGATACCGTCCATCTCTTAGAAGAGTAACGAGAACTTGTGCTTCAAAGATCCGCCATCTATCAGCAAGGTTTACGACGTTATCATAGTCGGAAAATCAGGCATCGTTCTTTCAAAGAAGGTGACCTAGTGCTAAGATTGGTGCAGCAAAGAAAGCACAAATTGGCCCCAGTATGGGAAGGACCATTCGTCATCAGTAAAGCCATGAAAAATAGGTCATACTATCTTGTAGACATTCGAGATACGGAGGATGATCCTGAGAAGCCGAATCGCAAAAGAAAGAGAAAGATAGATGATGAACTAGGAGAGATAAAGAGGCCCTAGAGTATCCAGCAGTTACGTCCCTTCTATACTTAGTTCAATTTCTATGTAAACATCTTTGAGATCATGAAATAAAGTTGTCGGAATCCATACTTCTATGTTTTACATATTCCGCCTTTTCTATTTCCCAATGATCTTTCAAAATACTCAATGTTAACCCGAATTGTGCCTGCGTGCTCGGAGTTAAAAAACTGAACGATTTTCAGCCTAAAAAAGGCTTAAGGAAACCCAGATTGTGCCTGCGTGCCTGAGTTTCATATAAAAAAGTCCTTAGCTATTCTCTAAATATTATCCGATTGTTTTTGTGCTGGGTCACTGAAGCTAGTAAGCAAAAAATGCCTTTAGCATGATCCATGTTTCTGAGTTTTCGACTGATCGGTAATACCCAGTCACTCGGCATGAAGATTAAAACGCTATCGAGCCATTTCAAGCACTAAGGACAGTTAAAGCATACAAAACCATAGAATTTAGAAGATAAAGGAATGATAACCCGAAAAAACTTGCAAAGTATTATATAACATTTAACTGCAAAAGGCGGAGTACTTGTTCATTCAAAAGGATAGAAGCATTACAATAATGTTTACAACATAAGTTCGGTAATGCTCCTATTTTCTATTTCCCCAGGACCCGGATTTCTCCTTCAAGCATCTGAGTCATCTTCGCTGGAGGATTCTTCTGGAGTGTCTGGGATTGCCTCCTCCGGGTAGAAGATGGAGATGTTGACCATGGAAGCAATCTTGGTTGCGTGACCTTTGATCTCGTCAAAGATGTTGGTCCGCTGGGTGTCCGTATATCCTTTTGGGATGCCGGACGCCACACGCCAAGATTTGGCAGTAGGGTAATGCATACGCATAAGACCTAAAGCCATGCGTGCACCACCCCGTGCTACGGAGCGCAAGGTGGATTTCTTGGACTCCGCCACCTCCAAGATAGCCTCCGGAAGTTTCTCAACTTCCGAGAATTCCCCAGTCCTTGCCGGAAGGAATTTGTTGATCAGCTGCATACCCGCAGCCTTGAGCGCGGTAAAGACCTTCCCGAAGGCTCGGATTTTTTTAATCCGAGTAAGAGCTAGGTCGTCTCATGTTTTTCAGACACACAACCAAGAGGTTATCGAAAAAGCGGAGAAAGAATATAAAACATCAAAAATCCGGTAAAAGTTGAAAACTTACCGAGGATCCTATCCATCTCGGAGCCTTCTTCTAGATCCCGGATAGTTGCTTTGTCCTTCTGAGCTTGGTTGGAGGCATTGGATTGAGCAATGCCTACAGCCAACTGGCTGGCCTCCAGTTCTTTAAGAACCTTCATAAGATTCTTATGAAGGTCCAGGTTCTCCCGGCGGAGGTTCTCGGCATTGCTGGCATCTTCAGCAATTTGTTTGGCTTTCGCCAAAGCAGCTGAAAAACGAGGAAAAATCCCGAGTTAGAAAACTCGGAAAAGTACTTAGGAAAAAGGCATAAAAATGAAACCACGGGAAATAAAATACGTGTTGTTTCCTTCAGCTGATGCTGAGATGATGCCAGCTCCGCTTCCTTAACTTCAAGAATAGAAAGAAGGCTTCTAACCTCCTCAGTTTGCCAAAAGCTTCCATGTTTATACTTTCAGCAGTTTGCTGAAACACGGAAATGAAACAAAATTCTTAAGTTAGCAGCAATCATAATAAAGTTGAAAGCATTAAGTTAAAAGCATGCATTTGACTTATTGCTTGGGGGCTAGAGATATTACCTGGCTCATCCGCTGCAAACCTGACAAGTTTTCGTTGAATTCTTTTACATATTCAGAAAAAAGAATTCCAACATGGTGCAGGCCGTCTTGGATGACCTGACGAGGTAAAACACGAAGTTATTTTGGACAATTAGTCCGCCTTGTGGCCAAGGACGGATCAGGGGAGCAGGAGCGAAGAACTTCTTAGCTACCGGACGAATGTATCCGAGATCGTCAAAAGGTTCTTCCTTTACCTTGAAGTCCTTGTCAAAAGTAGGGATGGGCTCGTCTTCTCCAGGTGTCCGAGAAGGTCCTCCCATCTCCAGCTCCGCCCTTTCCCTCGCATCCACGTTGGATGCAATAGGCTGGCTGGTCGGCTGGAATTGTTCGTCCGGGTTTACGGTTTTATCTTCCCCACCGAGAGTTGTTGGAGTGGGTGAAGCTGCAGCTGAAGACGGCATTCCCTTGCCAGCAGTAGCTTTATGTTTCTTCAGTTTCTTTGACTTCAAAGGAACTGGTGCAAGGCTGAAAAAGGGAAAGAATGAAGGAAATATTCGAGAAGTAAATACCTCGAAGAACCAGAATGGAATGAGAGATCAAAAACCCCAGAAAAATACCTGGATGTGGCGATGGGAACTCCATCAAGATTTATCACCTCCTCTGTGATCACTTGCCTTTTGCGTTTTCGACCGCCATAAAAGCTGGCGTGCAATTCGTCAAGTGCGACGTCGGATGCAAGATCTCCTTCCGTGAGATCGTCGAACTACAGAGAAAGCAAAAAATCCGACTAAGTCAGAGATATCTGGGAAAGATAAAAATCCGAGAGAATGCCAAATCAAGGAAAAGTAAAACTACCTTAGGGACAGGATTCTCCTCATGATACATCTCCAAGCTCTTCTTATATTGGTCGCGAGTAGCGACCAATTGGTTGACTCGTTTCTTGAAATCCTTTTTTGTAAAGGCTTTGTCCGTCCCTCTCATTCCGTCTTCTGGGCCTTTGTATTCACAAAGAAGACGGGGAAAGAGGTTGAATACGACCACCGAGCCAACACAAAATTGTGTCTGTTCCGGTCAGAGGAAGCTGTGAGGAGGTAAGTTTGGCAATACACCGTTTGATCTTCAACAGATCATCCGACAAGGTCTGCACTGCTTCGACCGCTCAACTCTCTTGTGGAATGGCGGCGGAATTGATGAATGGAGGAACCCCATTTTCTTTTCCGGGAAACGGGATGTCGTGATGATAAAAGAAAGAACCCGTCCAAAACTTGACGGATTCTGTTGTTTTTATCTTTGGGTACCAATCTTCCCTAAATCTCCAAAGAGTGAAACAAATAGTCCCGCAGATGGGAAGAACGCCCTCTGTAGGGTTCCGCTTCACTCCGAAGCAATATTGCCAAAAGTCTAATCTAGGTGCTATTCCTAAATACCCTTCGAAAAGGGCTTGGAAGCCGGCTAAATATAGAATGGAGTTTGGGGGAAGATTATGAGGATGAACACCGTAATGGTCGAGAACTTCTAGAAAAAAGGCGGATGGCGGAAAACCCATACCCCTCGCGATGTGGGAGGTAAGGAGAACGCGTTCCCCGTCTTTAGGCATTGGCTCGGACTCGTTTTCCGGGCTCCGCCATTTTCCCTTCAGCAGCAGCCCCTCCTTCTCCATTGTCGGAAGGAGGGAAGGAGGAATACTGATCTGGCTCCAGTTGCCGGCAGTTTCCCCTTCGTCTTCCGCCCCGGTGGCGGCGGGCGCCGCGGCGGACGCGGCCGCGAACTCCTCTCCGACGAGGATTATCTTTTAATCCGCCGTCTCGGGCGCGAATGGCGGAGATGGCACGGAGGAGGACCCGACAAGGTTGGTGGCGGCGAGAGGAGTTTCCTCGCTTGCTGCACCACCGGTAGTTTTCTCCGGCTCGTCGCCGGTTGCGTGGATAGGAGAATCCACCATGGGATCCATGGTGATGATGATTTCATGAAACTCCGCCGCGACGGAGCGGGCCGGAGAAGAGCTTGGAGAGGCCATTTTTTGGCGGCGCGATGGAGAATCCGTGTGCTCCGGCGAGTTCACGGACGGCGCTGGTTCGTGCGTTCGCTGGAAGATTGCTCTGCTCGCAGTGTGCTTGGGCGCTGTGTGAGGCGAGGAGAACTGGGAGCAGAAGGTTTGCCGGAGAGGATGGAGACGGCTATTTATAGCCGGAAACCCGTCGCGATACGTGCTAACGGCTCTTTTGACCGTTGGATGATCAACGCGTGTCACTCGCCGGAAATTCCGGGAAATGAAACGACGGGTGATTATTGCTATCTCCTCGTTTTCCGTGCGAATCTGTCAGTGATACGTTTCAGGGTTTTCCGCTCGACACCTAAACAGCCCTGACGTCAGCAAGATTAAAGCGTTGACGTAGGAAGTTCCTTCTCCACGAAGATTCGTGGAAGAAAAGCCGGATATTCCGAAATCTGAGTTTTGCGTTATGACATTATTCTGATAAAAAGAAGAATCAAGACAGAGAGCCAATATTTCTCGGAAAGAATGCACACTTGACGAAAGACGGCAAATCGGAGTCTTAATCCTTCTTGGGGGCTACTGTCGGATATATACCAACTAGGGGTATATCAGGTGGTGGTCTAAAGTGCCGGATTACCAGGGTGACCTAATTGGTAATGGGCTACGGTCCATTGGGCAGCCCAGTAAGCTGAAGCACGGAAGCCGGATTCTAGAAGAACCCGGATCACGGGCCACGTGATACGGCTTGGAGTAGAAGGCGGATTCCTTACTTTCCAAGTTAACACATATCGTAGTCTTCTAGGTTTCCTTCTCTGTATGCCCTAACCCGGCTATTATATAAAGCCGGACGGGAGATAAGATAGATAGACAAGAAGCTAAAGGCTAACTCGCCGAGAGGTGGATCCTTGACGAGTAGCTAATAGAACCTCACATTGTACTCTGTGTATCCAGGTTTTAGTCCTGAATAGTGAGATTGCAGGAGTAGGAACGTCGCGTTACTGCGGCGTACCGAACCTGGGTAAAACCCGGTGTCATTGTCCATCATACAATCACGTCCCCCCACTTCTCTATCGGTAGTCTCATGGCACCCCCGTCTATGGAATCTACTATGATGTCTCGACAAGGCGGCTCATCCGGCGCCACCTCCTCCTCCTCCTCGTCCTCCAACTTCTCTTCCTCGGCGGCGGCCTGCTTCTCCGCCTGCAGCTGCGCCATGAACTACCTCTGCCGCTGCGCCGCCTCCCTCCCCCGGTGCTTGACGTTGGTTGTTGCCAGGTGCGCCCTCTCGGCGATCCATTCCTTGTTGGTCATGCCGGGCGGCTTCTCCTTCGGCGCTCTCGGTTTGCGCGGTTTTTGCCGAGCTCGGAGGTCACGGGAATGGCTACGGCGACGGCGGCGGCGTGGGGTCCTATGAATCGGGCGGGAGCCATGGCGTCTAGATCTCGGGGTGGGGGCAAATGGCGTGAATGAAGTGGGGGGAGAGGTACATGAGGGGGGAAAGTGGAGGGAAACGCCGAAAAAACGGAGGGAAATCGTCTTCCGTCGCCAACAGCTCTGACCACGCACGTATTTCGCCCTCCCCCCCCCCCCCCCCCCCCGGCAAAACCCAGCGCGCTGGGTTTGGGCTGGGTTCGGCGGCGCGAAACGGCGGAAAAAGCGGCGGAAAGCGGCGCTAAACCGGATCGGGGGGGGGGGGGGCGACTGGTGAGTTTTCGGCGCTTTCGGCGCGAAAAACGCCGCTTGGGGGCTCTGGGGGACGGCTGGAGATGCCCTTACAACTAAGTTTTAGCCATAATTGGTGAACCACTACAGAGTAGTGTACGTACTGTCATCGCAAACGACCGATTCGACAAATGTAATATTGAATCATTCGTTTACGAAGGTGTGACAGCCCAGATCAGGATTTCCTTTTTTTTAATATGTTCGAATCATAGTTTAGTTTTATTATATGTAGCTTGATTTCGAAAACAGGAGCTCGTGTGGCCCGATGTAGCACCCCACGGTACCAACGCAGTCATGGTCGGCTTTTGGTGTTGACGTGGACAATGGTAGTCATAACCGAGCTAACCATTAAATTTGTCTCCAGCTTTGTCTAGAAACTTAAAAATCTAGCTCGAATTGCACAAATATCTTGCTCAAAAGTTACTCTTGAATATACTCTTGAATCTAGCTCGAATTGCACTAATATCTCGCTCAAAAGTTACTCTTGAATATACTCTTGAATCTAGCTCGAATTCCACTAATATCTCGCTCAAAAGTTAAAAATCTATGTATCTAGACTTATTTTTGTGCTAGATGGTTCTATTTTTGGCGACAAGTAATATAGGAGTAGATAAAAATCGGTCCAGTTTGTGTTTAGACAACAAGTAAGGTGATAAATTAGTGCAACTGATCAGATTTGGCTGACGTTGCTTTGAAGAGGAAGAGGAGAATATTCCCTGACCTGCAAAGTATACAAAGCGAAGCCATTGTTGACCCCCTGGTCAATTCTTACGCAGCCATACGATTTTAAATGTAAAAGTAGATGCAAGTTAGGAAGAAAAAAAATAGGTAGAACACTGGAGCACAAATCATTGACTCAATTTGTTTCCTTGAACTTGAACTTTGAAGCGCTATTACTTAATTGCAGTAATCACCTGCTGCCAATCCCATGAAAACAATTTCATCCTACTACATGTCAAGCAAAATTCCAGCCGCAGGGCACATACGGGACGGCTTAGGTTTGAAATGGTAAAGGAGCGAGTCACTGTCTCGATAACGGAGGAAGAAATATTTCACCAAGAAGTTCAGCAAATATGTCCACTAGTGGAGCCAGGCCATGGATTTTCCGCATGAGATTCCAAGGAGATGACACCATGACTCCATGGGGTCAGGTCATCATGATAGTGCTCTCCGGAAAAAAAATTCTCCATTTGTTTCTTCTCGATCAGTAGAAAACCGCGTTGAATTTTTCCAAGTCATCAAACGAAATTATTTTCAAAGTGGAAAATCATCATGGGTAGTTTTGGTTGACGTGGAAATACCATAAGTACGGTTTGATAAAGTGCTTACACTTTTTTTTTTGGTACATTGCATTTTGCTAGTGGCAACTCTTGGCAAAAAAAAAAAAAAAAAAAGGCAAAGCAGGACAACAACAGGCTATCTTCAGCAAGGGTGGCTGGTTGCTTAGCAAACGTCTTAGTCATCGTTAGTCTCATTTTGTTGGGATTAGTTCGCTGGGTGTCTTTCCACGTCCTTTGTATCGCTTGTTATTTCTCTCTATGGTACCTTTGGATTCCTATGAGAGTGACATTGGATTGTAAGCTAAAACCTGAATGATTTTGAGTTAATAAAAGCCGTATGCATCAACCTGATGCAGAGGCTGGGTTTCCCCTTTTCAAAAAAAAAAAGGACAACAACAGGCTTCAAAATATTCTTGTGCCTTCACAGGAAGCAACGTTGGAAGTCAACGATGATGGTCATGTGGGCGGTGTTGGCTTCATTAATTAAAAGTCGGGCTCTGGTCGAGCTTCTCGTCTAGAAAAATGTCGTCATGTTGCCCGATGCCATGGCAATTGACAACGATGGCTCTAACCAGTGGCGGCTCTAGGAATTTGCTTAAGGGTATTCATTGTAAAAAAAAACATATGCAATAGCAATATATGCTACTATATATTACAGAAAATGTGCAGCAGGATAGAAAGAACATTCAGCAATGCTGCCATGTATGAAAAAATAGCATTGTGGCGATGTCTCTAACATTTAGGGAAGATAATAAACCAGGAAAAGACTTGGTGAAAATTAGTAGATGTGGAAGCAATTTCTAAGTCTTCGAAGTTTTTTTCCACAATGCAAATATTCCAACATCCTTCTTTTCATCTAGGATATTAAGATCAGAAATAAATAGATAAAAAATCTACCGAAACTGCTCTACCCTCTAAAAATTGGTATATTAGAAGGGTTATTTAACAGGGTGCCCTCAGTTGGTACCACGAACTCAGTTTTACCCCTAGCGCCGAATCGACCTCAGTTTTGCCCCTAGTCTGTGCACAAGGACTCGTTTCGCTGCTCCCACCGTAACTTTCTGCCCCCGTTAGGATGCTGAACTGTGGGACCCATCATAGAACCGTTGGCGCGGCCTGTAGGCCCCAGCTGTTGAGCGTTGGCGCGGCTTGTGGGCCCAGCTGTTGACCGTTGGCACGGTTTGTGGGCCCCAGCTGTTGACCGTTGCTTGCGGCCGGCAGTTTAAAATCGGCGGAGCTCGCGGTGGTGAGCAGGAAAATCAGGCGAGCTCCGCTTCTTTTCCGGCAGCGCGTCCCCTTCTTCTCCGACGGCATGTCGTCGACCTCTGCTTCCGAATCCCACTCTAAATGGCCGCACTTCGGGCCAGTTCCGCTGGGAAGATGCCCTGCCTTCCCACGGACGGCGTCCCTGCAGCGGCGGGTCACCGCGAGCGACAAAAATGGCAACCGCGGGCGCGAGTATGTGAAATGCGAGAGCAAAGAACAGCTTGGGGAGATGAGATATGTGTTCCCCTTATCAATTTCTTTTTTCCTCAATTTTCAGCCGATTTGGGTTTCATCCGATTTGGGTTTTCGTATTTGCAGAATCTTCTTCCATGTGACCATTTCGAGTGGCTTGAGGATTACATAAATAGAATTCAAAAGGAGGACAAAAAAAGGTGCCCAATTTGCTACCGGCGGTGCAGCAATTGTGATCTGCTATGGTGCATAATGGGGTGCAGAAGGACGAGTTGAATAAGATGGCCAAACAGTTGGAGACGCTTGTCGATCTAAAGAAGCAGAGCAATATGTTGGCTGCAATTTTTTATTTATGTGCAATTGTTCTTGGAGTTGTGTATTTGCAGATCATTAGTCAAAAATAATGTAGTTAGTCTTGTAGTTAGCTTGACATGGTCAATTTGTGTATCAGTTCAGTTCAAGTTCAGTTGAGGATAAAAGGGCAGGCCCATCTAAAAGCTAGACATGCCCAATGTTAAATGAGACCCAATGTATACTAGCACGACAAACAGTGGACAAAAGTAATTTAAACATTGGACAATTATAATTTAAACATTTGGACAAATATATTTTAAAAAATTTGACAAATATAATTTAAACATTCGGACAAATATAATTTTAACATTCGGACTAATATAATTTAAACATTGAGTTAATTTGGGCAAATATAATTAAACATAACTTCATTGGCAAACATAATTAAACAGTGGACATATATATATGGATAATCATTGGCCCCACTTTACATATATTTAGTGGGGCCCGTCGGACATTACATCTATTAAACAAAACAAAAAAGGGCCCTAGCTCATTGGACTCGTACCAAGGACGATCCTTGGGGTGGTTGTCCTCATTGGAGACAGACTCGGGGCTTGAAGGGAGAGAGTAGGAAAACATGGTGTTTGGGGCTTGAAGGGAGAGAAGGCAAAGGTGCTGGAGAGGGATGAGAAGATGGAGGACGAGTGAAACGGGCTATTTAAAGACACGATGAGACGTGAATTAATTGGGGTAGATGAAGCAAACTGTGTGAAAACGTTGGATGCAGTGTAGAACAGTCGATGCATGGTCAAAGCGGTGTAGAACATGCGTAGGCATAGGACAGCTAGTGATACGAGCGTGTGCATTAGGCAGTCAAAGTGATGCGACGTTGCATGCGTGTATTAAAGAGGTGAAGAGAAGAAATCCAAAGTCTCACGCCAAATCTTGCCTCGCTACATGCATTGATGCGTATCTTCTGAAAACGAGGCGTGGAGGGCTGTGTCGCTGCAAATGCGACGCGACTCGTGTTTCTGAAACGAGGTGTGCAGGGCTACAAATGAGACGCAACGTTTACTCTTTTCTTGTTCTGTCACGTTGTTTACTCTGAAAAAACGAGGCGCGCATGCACCGGGTTGGTGAATGGGGCCCCACTAGACAGTGTCCGTTGTTGCATGCAGTTACATTGAGACAAAACACCCAGTCGATGCACCACATCATTTTCAATCATTTGATCGTAAGGAACGGTGCAGACCGAGTCCATGCATGCAAACTACGGTGGCAACGGCCTGCAGACGCTGAGACGAGTGCTTCTCTGTGCGGGAACGGGGTCCTCTGGCTTTAGGTCACTGACAAATGGAACCCATCACACACCGGACCCACGTGTCATGGGAGAAAGTCAGACAACGTAAGGTGGGCAAAGTAAGAGGATCTGGTCCCCTCTGTTTTTAGGGCATGTACAATAGTGTAGACGGGTGCTGTCTGCACTACTCGTCCATGTCATTTCTAGACATTTTTAGAGATAGTTGGTACAGTGCGGTGACCCCCTAGCTTGTGTTGGGATCCAGACGCTCCGTGGCCCCCCTCCCAGTGAAACCCTAGACCCGCTGGAAAATACAAAGGGGTAGCAATGTGGAACTATTTGCTTGGTTGTGCTAGGATAGCCCATAGAAACACAAAACAAAAAGGTATAACCCACCTCTTCGGAAGATTTCCGATGTTTCGTCCGATACAGGAGTTTCACCCTATAAGCGCTCACGAGAGAGAAGTGGATGCCGGTGAAGCGGGTCACACCCTGGAGAGCAATCTTTGACATCCAAATCACACAACACGCCTATACTAACATGGTATGGCACCCCCTAGATTGTGTTGGGATCCAGACGCTCCGTAGCCCCCCTCCCGGTGAAACCCTAAACCCGCTGGAGAAATACCGGACTTATAAGGAAACACGCGGTAACGGCGTCGAAAGGGGGTAGAAATGTGGAACTATTTACTTGGTTGTGCTAGGATAGCCCATAGTAAAACAAAAAAAGGTAGAAACCACCTCTTCGGAAGATTCACAATGTTTCGTCCGATACACGAGTTTTACCCTATAAGCGCTCACGAGAGAGAAGTGGATGCCGGTGAAGCGGGTCACACCCCGGAGATCAATCTTTGACATCCAAAGGACACAACACACCTATACTAACATGGTATGGCACCCCTAGATTGTGTTGGGATCCAGACGCTCCGTATCCCCCCTCCCGGTGAAACCCTAGACCCGTTGGAGAAATACCGGACTTATACGGAAACACGCGGTAACGGCGTCGAAAGGGGGTAGCAATGTGGAACTAGTTGCTTGGTTGTGCTAGGATAGCCCATAGAAACACAAAACAAAAAGGTATAACCCACCTCTTCGGAAGATTTCCGATGTTTCGTCCGATACAGGAGTTTCACCCTATAAGAGCTCACGAGAGAGAAGTGGATGCCGGTGAAGCGGGTCACACCCTGGAGAGCAATCTTTGACATCCAAATCACACAACACGCCTATACTAACATGGTATGGCACCCCCTAGATTGTGTTGGGATCCAGACGCTCTGTAGCCCCCCTCCCGGTGAAACACTAGATCCGCTGGAGAAATACCGGACTTATACGGAAACACGCGGTAACGGCGTCGAAAGGGGGTGGCAATGTGGAACTATTTGCTTGGTTGTGCTAGGATATCCCATAGGAACACAAAACAAAAAGGTAGAACCCACCTCTTCAGAAGATTCACGATGTTTCGTCCGATAAAGGAGTTTCACCCTATAAGTGCTCACGAGAGAGAAGTGGATGCCGGTGAAGCGGGTCACACCCCGGAGAGCAATCTTTGACATCCAAAGCACACAACACACCTATACTAACATGGTATGGAACCCCCTAGCTTGTGTTGGGATCCGGACGCTCCGTAGCCCCCCTCCCGGTGAAACCCTAGACCCGCTGGAGAAATACCGGACTTATACGGAAACACGCGGTAACGGCGTCGAAAGGGGGTAGCAATGTGGAACTATTTTCTTGGTTGTGCTAGGATAGCCCATAGGAACACAAAACAAAAAGGTAGAACCCACCTCTTCGGATGATTCACGATGTTTCGTCCGATACAGGAGTTTCACCTTATGAGCGCTCACGAGAGAGAAGTGGATGCCGGTGAAGCGGGTCACACCCCGGAGAGCAATCTTGGACATCCAAAGCACACAACACACCTTTACTAACATGGTATGGCACCCCTAGCTTTTGTTCGGATCCAGACGCTCCGTAGCCCCCCTCCCGGTGAAACCCTAGACCCGTTGGAGAAATACCGGACTTATACGGAAACACGCGGTAACGGCGTCGAAAGGGGGTAGCAATGTGGAACTATTTGCTTGGTTGTGCTAGGATAGCCCATACAAACACAAAACAAAAAGGTAGAACCCACCTCTTCGGAAGATTCACAATGTTTCGTCCGATACAGGAATTTCACCCTATAAGCGCTCACGAGAGAGAAGTGGATGCCGGTGAAGCGGGTCACACCCCGGAGAGAAATCTTTGACATCAAAAGCACACAACACACCTATACTAACATGGTATGGCACCCCCTAGCTTGTGTTGGGATCCAGACGCTCCGTAGCCCCCCTCCCGGTGAAACCCTAGACCCGGTGGAGAAATACCGGACTTATACGGAAACACGCGGTAACGGCGTCGAAAGGGGGTAGAAATGTGAAACTATTTGCTTGGTTGTCTTAGGATAGCCCATAGGAACACAAAACAAAAAGGTATAACCCACCTCTTCGGAAGATTCACAATGTTTCCACATCATATTCTTTGAAATCTCTATTACTGTATTCGAGGAATCACATTTTAGTGAAGGGTTTCGTTCTAATGTTTATAAATCCTATTTATATTTTTCCTAGACTTGTATTCGACCTATATAATGTAATTCAAAAGCCTGAAAATTTATTGGATGAATATTCGTATTATTTATTTTCTTTTGAATAAAAATGGTTTTAATCGAAAATCGTAAATAAAACAAGTTTAAAACATCAAAATGAAAAAATAACTTTGGATCTTTCTTAGTCACACCGAAATGAAGCTTTGGTGAGATTTTGACCTTATTTCATTTCCAAAGTTTGAAACTCATCTCATTTTCTTAAACTCTCTACTAGTCTGTTCAAGATATCACATATTAGACAAGGCTTTTTGGTTCCATTCTTTATAAGACAGGTTTTTTTTTTCTCGTTACTATATGACATAACACTACTATCTGCGTCGGCTTTATATTTTTTCGACTTTTTTTGAATTATTTATGCTCATTTCAAGCTTGGTCGACCCTCTGTTTGACCCAGCCGAAAAGCTTCTAGAAGGACACCCAGAGATTTGACCTGGGCTGTTAGATCGACGCCTTCTAGAAGGAATTTTGCATCGGACGGATGCGCTCGCAGCCACAGCGATCCGCGAGACGCTCGTACTGCGCTCGGATTGGTTGGTCCGTTGGCCACAGGGATCGATGGTTTCTATCTGTTCTACATATGATTTCTTTTCTATCAAGTATTAAACCATGTTATTTAAATAAAAAAATATAAAAAATAGAAGAATTATTCAAAACATAATGAAACTTTAAATTTACTAGAGCGATGTTTTTATCTGTTTTACATATGATTTTTCTATTAAACCCTGTTATTTAAATAAAAATTAAAAAAATAGAAGAATTATTCAAAACATAATGAAGCTTCGGATTTACACTATATATGTAGAATAGATGTCTAGGAAATTAATTTGGCTGATTTAGACAAGATGCCAAAATATGTTGAAGCACAAATGGGGTATTTACCCTAGCTTCGGACCTCATTTCAAGCATATTTCTCATGAGAATAGAGCGATGGTTTCAAATGAGCATTAATAATTCAAAAAAAAAACAAAATGACATGAATCCAACGCACCATGTTGTTATATGCGATATAGTTGCTCCTCAAATTTATTTGGATAATTTTGACAAAGTCGAATTTTTCATGAAATTACAAACGAGGGTGTTTACCCTAGCTTCAGACCTCATTTGAAGCACATTTCCCATGAGAATAGAGCGATGGTTTCAAATGAGCATAAATAATTCAAGAAAAATCAAAATGACATGAATCCAACGCACAATGTTGTTATATGTGATATAGTTGCTCCTCAAATTTATTTGGATAATTTTGACAAGGTTGAATTTTTCATGAAATTTCAAACGGGGGTGTCTACCCTAGCTTCAGACCTCATTTGAAGCAGATTTGCCTAAAATTTTGAAATGACTTGGTTCAACATCATCCAACATTATTCAAACATCATCCAAACTATGTTCTAACTTAGATACATCACCAGTCAACATAAATACAACATTATTCAACAGAAATACAACACCAACTTAGTCTAAATAGTGTCGGGACTTCTTTGTGATCCTTGGCTGTTTTGGTGGCCCTTTGCTCCTTGTGCTCATCTTGCTCACAGCTTCTGGTCTTCTCCTCTTGGTAGTCGGTACCTTAGCCTTCTTCTTTGAATCTACACCAGATCTGTACAAAACATAAAGGATCATGATAAATAAAAAATGAAAAATGAAAACTGGTGAGATCATGGGAGGATTTACATACCCATCTGAGCATGGAACTGGTGAGATCATGGCAGAATCATCGAATGGAGCATCCAATGAAACTGGTGAGATCATGGCAGGATCATCGACTGGAGCATCCAGTGGATCATCAGCTGGAGCATCTGGAGCATCCATCAGATCATCAGCTGGATCATCATGTAACATCCCTGATTTTTGGAAAATACAAAAATCACAAAAATTTGAATTTTTTTGTTTTCATGTTATGCAAGTCACCAAGAACCAAATGAGAAGCAAGAAACAAAAGGACACAATACATAATGCAATGAAATTGAATTTACCAATTCAATTATAACTATATTCCATAAACCCTAAAACCCTCTCAAAATGAATTTTCATTAGATAAAGAAAACCATTTTATCTTTAGCAAACCCTATTACATAAAATGTTATCAATTCAAATATTACCTTGAAGATATTTTATGGCAACAAAAATCGAAGGTTTATAACCCTTAATAAAGTTCTAAGCCTCAATAATATTTGATGAGAATAAAATATTTTAATAGTAACTTTTAGTTGTTATTCCAAGTTTTAAACATGAAGGTGGGAAAATAAAATGCATTGCTTTGAAAATAACATAAAAGAGAGCATTAAAAACAATATTAAGGCTTGTGGTGTTATTCTAAAAATTTATTAAGCCACTTTAATAATTATTAGTTTTCCTATTTAAAAATGGCATTAGTTGCTATTAGGGTGTACCCCTATTTCAAAATATAAAATTGTGAAAACAAGATGAAATGACTTTCAAAAATATGTTTTCAACATTTAGAATGCTACTGAAATTTTAATTGACCAATAACTATGTTTTATAAATTTTTAAATTAAAAATCACATTAAGTGACTATTAAGGAATTATTCAATTTTACAAATTTCAAAAAGAAAATATGTTGAATTGTTTCCAAAAAATGGTACCGTTCGAAAGTATTTGAAATTTCAAGAATTTAGAAATTGGTTTCTTGTAATTTGGATGTTTAAAATAGAAGATATTAAAGTTTTTATTTAACAGGAAAAAGAAAAGAAAAATAAAAAGAAAAGATGACGTCAGCTGACGTCATCCATTCTTCTTCCTCACACAAGGAAGGCCACGGCCGTTTCGGCCAAATTTTTCTCTCCTCAATCCCGCGCCATTAAAGCCATAAAGGCACCCTCCCTCTGCCTCTATAAAATGCCCCGATCCCCCTCTCCATTTCCCCCCACCTCCTTCTCAATTTTGTGCCCTGAGAACGCCGCAATCCGTCACCGGAGTTCCGCACAGCAGCCGCCGTGTTTCCCGATTTTCGGCGAGGTAGTCCATCCCTGCCGTCCCTCTCTGTCCCTATAGACGCCCCCCCCTCGTTGTGCCGCACCCTTTGATGCCCTCCGTTTTTTTCTCGCGTAGCAGGTCGTCGCCGCCATCGACATCCGAGACTCACCGGAGCCGAGTGACATCCGATCGCACGCCTTCGTCCACACACAAGCTCCCCGAGCACGCCATCAACGTCATCGACTTCACCGGGATCTCCCGCGCGCAGTCGTCACCTCCCCGAGCCCTAGGACCCTCTCCAATGCCATCTCCGACGAGAACCCGAGCGCCGGCCGCCGGCCCCGCTATTTTCCGGCAAGAATCCGGTGGTGAGCTCCCTCTCTCTCCCCCCTTTTTATTTTTGTCCCTTAGATCTAGATCAAACGGTCGAAGTTAGATCCACTTATCCAACAGGTACCGGCCAATCACAACGAGCCAAGTCAGCCGCGCGTTAAATCGGTATCCGTCGCTCAGCGCAGCTCATAGCCGGTCCAGGCCCACCTATTATCCATCGCCCCGTGCGGCAAATAGCATAATTGAGCACAACTTTCTCTGGATTTTATTTCCGAATAAAATTAGAATATCAATTTTGCAGAAAAACCCCTGTAACTTCAAATCATCATATCTTTTCAACCACTTAGCCAAATTTAGAAATCTTGGACTTTTTGAAAATCCCTAGACATTTAGAAACTTTTGGCACTGGAAAAATTTAAATTTGACAAACTTAAATTTGTCCAAATTCAAATATGCTTGTTTGATGAATTTTGGCATAATTAAAATTCTACAAATACAAAAATTGTAAATAAAATATATTTGGAAACCTTAGGATGTGTACTTTCATATCCTCTGTCCCAAAATACTATTTGAACAAATTCAAATTGAGGTTAGAATTAATTGGTATATTTGAGTATTTTTTTTGACATAGATTTAATTCTATAAATATTTTCAATATAGTTTCTTTTGCAAATTTGTTCCTATTGGTAACCTTGAACCAGAAACAAACTTTACCAACCATTTTGGACACCTTGGACCATGAACATGTGCTTTTGACCAAAAACCCTACATAGTGATACATCCATTTTCACCATGTCTTGGAATTTGTTTCCATCATCTATTCTTTGATGTTATGGATATTTGGAGCCAAGCCAAGTCCTTAGAATGTGTCAATCGCATATAGTACCAAGTAGTGAAATTAATTTTTCTATCTACTTCTCCACTCCCCTTTCATGCTTCAAGAAATCATCAAGTGAGCAAATTGGAGATCAAGACTCAAGCACCAGAAGAAAACTTCATCTTCAACTTAGTGGCAACATGAAGAGCTACAAAGAAGTTCATTGAAGAATTTGAAGTAAGATAATTGGACTTCACAACAACTAGAAGAAAACTCAATGAAGTACAAATGTATGAAGAAATGAAGAAGAAGACATCTTCCTCTCTCTTTCTATCCTTCTTCCATTTTCTTTCAAATTGACTTGGTGGTATTTGTGCCCATCCCATACCCAAACCAATTAGTGAAGTAAAACCCACGAAGAATCTATCAAGACCAAGAGAAGAACCCATCCAAGGAACAAGTCTACAATAGAAGCATGAAGATGATCTTCAAGAAGACAAACATGTGAAGACTTGGAGCAAATCTATACAAGTTGAAGATTTAGAAAGTTGTATTTATCCAACCCTTGACCCAAATGGAAAATCCCAAGACTTTAACATGTTATATCCATTGTTATGAAGTTAGTTGAACCTAGACCTACCCTAAACCATAATGGAAGGACTAACATAGAGCACTCAAATGTCTTGATGAAAATGACTAAGTGTTACATATTGTTATGTGTTACTTTGGTTGAAATAGTGAGACCACCTTGGTGAACTCTTGGAACTTCCTCGACAAGTATGGTTATAATAAAATTAGTTTTCTACAAACTCAACCTAGTCCTTCCCAATGTATTGAACCATTATAGAATGAATCTTTCAAAATTCAAACCTTGACCTTGTCCTAGCCAACTTGGTTACATCCCTTTTTCCATGATTGTTGCCTTGTATGTTTCTTCACTTGTATGTTGTTTGGTAGAATGTTTGTTTACTTTTTTATTGTGATTTCAATGAATAGATTGTACGGAGAGCAACGATCTTTTGTGAAGAAAGTGAGATTTCTTCACCAACTTCAACAAGGCAAGTGGCACACTTCATAAACTTCCTAAGATTTTATATGCATTAGTGTTTCACAAAATTGCATGGTTAGGATTTTGTTAAACAATGCTATGCAAACCAAGTAGAGATAGTTACCTGTTACCTTGATCCTAGTAGGTACCAAAGTTAAATTGTTTGCTTAGCCATGCTTGTAGACTTAGTTGGATATTATTCCAATGATGATTGTTATATGAGAGATGGATTATTTTTACTTGGCAAGGGAGATAGACCTGAATTGCCTATGGAGATAGACCATTACTTGGCACTGGAGATAGTCCAGCATAGCCACTGGAGTTAGACCAGCACCACCTTTGGAGATAGACCATTGGTGTTACAAGGCAAAGGAGAAAGACCTGCCACTGGAGATAGACCAGCATCACCTTTGGAGATATACCATTGGTGTTACAAGGCAAAGGATAAAGACCTGCCACTGGAGATAGACCAGCACCACCTTTGGAGATAGACCATTGGTGTTACATGGCAAATGAGAAAGACCTGCCATTGGAGATAGACCAGCACAACCTTTGGAGATAGACCATTGGTGTTATAAGGCTCTGGGGATAGACCAGTATAGCCTATGGAGATAGACCCTTATTGTTGTAAGACCTTGAAACCAAATTCTTCATAGTTCATTGAACTGTACCTGTGAACCACTTTAGATGAGAAGTGTTTTATAAAAGGATAGGATAAAATTAGCTTTCTGCAAAATCTAGCCTTGAACTCCACTTAGCCAAATAAGCATGTAGAAGATAGAAATTTCCAACACATCCACCATAGTGTCATTTGCCAATACATTAAATTGTATTGACTCCCTTGTGGCTGCATATTCCATATTGCAGATGTTTCTGAAGACGAGTGATGATTTCGTTTAGGATCTCGAGACTATCGCCAACATGTTTTGCCTGTGGCACATGAAGAAGATGGGCTCAATGTTGTACTATGTTTTCCGCTGTATTTCTTTGTTTCTGCTAGTCTTCTGAGAATATGCAAGTTGTAAATCCTATTTTGTAAAGATCGGATCATGCGAGGTAATAGAATTTGATGCATTTGCATGATATTTCATTTTGTATTGTGGTGCTAGCAATTGATCCAGGGACTAGCACAATAACACAGGTATTCCATCTTTATTAAAAGTTGGGATGCTACACATCAGCTGGAGCATCCAGCGGATCATCAGCTGGAGCATCTCGATCATCGAATGGAGCATATGGAGCATCATGGACTTGATCATCATTTGAATAATCATTTGGATCATGTACTTGATCATCATTTTGATCTGGAGCATCATCTGAATCACTTGACTGCTGATCATCATTTTTAAATGTTGCATCCAGCTGCTGATCATCATTTTCAAATGTTGCATCCGGCTGCTGACCATCATTTTCATCAGGAATACTCTCTTCAAACCCTGGATCTACTGCGTTATCACAATATTTGCCGAAATGACCAGTCCCACCACACCTTGTGGACTTACGCACCCTCGCTCCAACTCCACCTTCACTGCGACGTCGGTGTCGACTCTTCCTCGGTCTACCTGCAGCTCTCTTCAGAACCGGAGCACAAAGTTTGAATCCATGATACACTCTATCCCATTGATGTTTTCCCTCCAAAGCAGGCAAGGCATGTGCATATGTGGCTCTGAACATTGCTACAGAGTAGTAATCATGCACATACTGATGTATATCCCCTGCTGGACATGAGAGAGAAGTGATAAAAAACAAGGCATGAATGCATGGCAAACCAGTTATCTGCCATTGCCTACAACTGCAAGTTTTTTCTTCTAAATACACTAGATATCTCCATTCTTTGTTAGTTTTATCCAATGTTCAAGATATCGCTTATCGGGAACTTATCGGTCGACCCCTGATAAGTGGTAAATCGGCCGATTTATCGGAATATCAGTAGAAATATCGGAATATCGGCCGAAATATCGGCCGATTTATCTTATCGGCCAGACACTGATAAGCGATAAATCGGCCGATTTATCAGAATATCGGCCGATATTTGTAACAGAGGTTTTATCAATGAATGATACCTCTGATTTGGTATACGAGATAAATCTCATGTTCATATTCAAGCCCTCTGTTTTTTACTTCAACACCTTCATCACAGCCGGGATAATAACGTGGCCCATGAATTTTGCATTAGCTATTTCAAGACGGAAATGAAATTTCTCGGCATATTCTATCCTTATCATTTCAAGCAAATCCGCCAAATAAAGATCATTTAGTTTCCGGATCGTTGAGCTGAAAGATTCTGCAAGATTATTGTGCACATAGTCAACTTTGCTCACTTCACTGAATTGGCTTCTAGCCCATAACTTTGAGTGGTGTGTTTCCAAGTATTCCTTCACTTTCTCATTTGTGTACAACTGCCTCATGTGGTAGTTGTGCTTCCTCACACTGCAAGTCAAAGATGCTGGCCATAAATTGTCGGTAAAAAACTTTCCTTTGAATTTCTTCACAAAATTTGCAGCAAGGTGACGCATGCATTCCCTATGCTCTAATCCTGGGAACACATTGTCCATGGCCACTTCTAAACCTTTGCATGCATCTGTGTGAATTACCAATCTATTGGGATGTCCAATAGCCTGGCGCAGATTCTGCAAAAACCATGTCCAGCTCTCCTCGGACTCTCTCTCCAGCACACCGTAGGCAACTGGAAAAACAAAACTGTGTGCATCAACTGCACAAGCTGCTACTAGCTGTCCTTTAAACCTCCCGGTGAGAAAAGTAGCATCAATAGCCAAATAAGGCCTGCAGCCTACCAAAAAACCCAATCGACAAGCTTGAAAGCACACAAAAACCCTCCTAAAGCATTCCTTGGTCCTTGTCACTTTCTTCAATGTGTACTCCACGGCGTGGTGATCAATTTCAACAACACTACCTGGGCTTGTCCTCTCCACTTCAGCTTTGAATGAATACAACAATTGAAAACTTTCATTCTAGTTACCATGGATAGATTCCAATGCTTTATTTTTACCACTGAACACCCTCATGTATGGTAAATCTATATTGAATTTGTCTTTGATGTTTTTCTGCAATTCCTTTGCACTCACTTGATGGTTTTCTGCCACCCATCTTTTTACTTCATCCGTCACCCATCTTGACTTGGCTCTACTGATTGTTTTCTTCCTAAGGGTTGATTCTTCGCATGTGTGGGGAAAAGGGTTCACTTTTACCTGAATATTGGTGCTACCACGTATTTTAGATGCGTGCATCCTCCATTAACAATCTTCAGACACACAGTGCACGGTGTAGCGCCTTTTATCGCTCTTGTCAACTGTAAACGCACGTTCTACCTTAATGCATTACGTCACAAGTGCATTTCTACATTCAGCCATGGAAGGAAAAAATGCAACTTCTGCCATAAGAGGGTTCTCAGGGTTCCATTCAACAGGTGTCCAGTATTCCTCCTCTTCATCGTCACTGTCAGACTCATATTGGATTTCAGCCCGAGATGTCTGTCTTAAATTCAGAATAACATCAGAATATAGCCTCTCTTCATCATCCGCAGAAATGCAGGCATCATCCTCCACTTCAACATGAACCCTTCTCCCAGTGCCCACACTTGTCGAGGCACCACGTCGAGTTGGTTTTGAACTGTTCTGGCTAGAGTTGGCAGTACGACGTGATGGTCCTGCCACAGAAGATGAACCCGCCACCGTTTGTCCAACTACCGGCACAACCACATCATTTTGCAGCTTCACATAAAAATTCTCTGCCTCCTTATGCTTAGCAAACATGGTAGCGAGCTCTTCATCATTACCAATTTGGATCCAATCTTTTCCCCCATCAAAGTATCTAAATTCCACTTCATCATGCAAACCCCAAGGATATGGGCTGCAAATTATCTCCCCAAATTGTCTGAAACTCCAATTACAATCCATTGGGACCGAATAACTGAAACCTCCTTGGTATTTCTTCTTACTGTCTGCATCGACGATGTAGCGCTTCCTTCTAACGTTCACCAAGAAAGCAAACTGCAACTTCATCCTAACCCACGAAAACAGAGACGCAATCAACTGTAAATCAATGGCATCCCATGTCTAATCGACAATTCAAAGCTCAGTACTTACCCAATGGGAACCCAATCGTGGACGCGGCGTGTCTCCGGACCCAGGTCGCGGCCGCTTTCCATTTCATTCGTATCCATTTCGTCGAGCAGGTGGCGGGCAGAGTGGTGGAACGAGCGCCCCACCAGCGGCGTCGCATGACGGCCCCGGCGGTGAAGCAGGTGGCCACGCGGAACGGCTGCGTCGGTGCAGGTGATGCTGGCGGCGCAAATGTGTGCTGCTGGCTGCGACACAGGTGGCGACACAGGTGGCGGTGGGGCGCTGGTTGAGGATCAGGTGGCGGTGGAGCAGGTGGTGGTGGCGCCGCAGGTGCTCGTGGCGCATCAGGGGGTGGTGTGGCGGTGGCGGCGGAGAGAGCGGCAGCGCACGACGGCGGGGCAACTAAATTGGGCGGCAACGCACGACGGTGGTGGCGGGAAGCTCGGGTGTTGACTATTCAGAATAGTCAACTAACTGCGCGGTCCCACCTGTAAGCTCCGGACGGTTTCAACGAACTTGGCAGTCCCATCCGGACCCACTTCGCGAAACGGAGTCTGACTCCTCCGGACCCATTTCGCGAAACGGATTCGACTCTAAGCTTACCGTTCCGGCCTCTCCATAGTTGTTGCGCACAGACTAGGGGCAAAACTGAGATCGATTCGGCGCTAGGGGTAAAACTGAGTAGAAATAGACCGCTGTGGGCAATTCGATAAATGACCCATATTAGAATACCAAAATTGCAATTTAGCAAACTAATTAATAATTTTAGAAACCTGGTCGTTCTAGCAAACTAGATGCACTAGAAAGTAGCAACCTGGTCGTTGTAGCAAACTAGATGCTCTAGAAAGTAGCAACCTGGTCGTCCCATCGAATAGCGAACTACACTAAAATACCAAGATTAACTGGTGCTTGATCATTTAATCTTCACGCCATAGCCCATAGGAAGTCAAGTAGCAGACTGGGGCCTGGGGCCTTAGGGATTAGGGGAAGAGGATAAGAGAACTAAGAGATGACATGGACAAGGAGAACAGAATCTAGTCGCCCGTCCCCGGCTCCGCTAGCCTGTAGCCACTGATCCTGCTTGCTATACTAGCCACGTCGCCTCCTCCTCCTTATCTAGGAGCTACTCCCTCCATCCACAAATAAGTGTACATCTAGATTTGTACCTAGTTAAACTTTTTAAAACTTTTTAAATTTTGATTAAATTTATAGAAAATTATAGTAACATATATGACATTAAAATAGTATATTTTAAATTTTCATGTCAAGAAAAATCTATTAATACTAGTTTGGTGTCATAAATGCTAGCACATTTACCAATAAAATTAATCAAAGTACGATAAATTTGACTGACAGAAATGAAAAACGTACACTTATTCGTGGACGGAGGGAGTATAGGTTGGATTGGGAGACGACCATGCCGATGAGGTGGTTATCGTCCTGGTTTGGGGAACGGTGAGGCATTGAATGAGTTGAGCTCGAACGGTAAAAAAAACAAGGTGTCGTGGTATGTTGGACTGGCTATAGCCGGTCTGCCGTGCGATGTGGGTTTATGCGCTGCTGAATGAAGATATATATTAATTTTTTGGGCCAGATATTTGGGTATTCAGGTGAATACAGGAGAATACCCTTGGTGCTGCCACATGCTCTAACACTGATAACTCCAACTGCAACCAGAATTACCTATGGGTGCCGGAGACGATCATGTACCACCACGATAAGTATGACATGTATTTATATCCATTGATGGAAATGAGGACTATGAATAAGGCTAAAATGGTTTGCGCTTATATTTTTGTTTACCATATATCCAATTTAAGTTCATGCCATATTTAGTTATTCACTATACTGGAGTTTGTATAATATCTAAATTAATCCGGAATGATGTTTGAATTAGATTTAGTATTGTGTTGAATTTGCATGAAGTTCATCTCATGCTCAATTTTAAAATTAATCTTAAAATGGTGGCAAAAATGATAGGGGTTGGGTTTTAGAGGTTGTTGTTGGTGTTCACAATCGTTATTAAGATCCAAAAAACTGGGGCCAGCCCTTAAAAGTAGAGTAAGGGCCTCAGAACTCCAAATGGAGATAGAGCGCGAGGATGTCCAGATTTGGAATAATTAAAAAACAAATACTTATATTTGAAGTTCCCAAAAAACACAAGGACACATCTAGACGTCTAGTATTCACATCTAATTTTCATCCAAATCTTGTTTGATATCGTGATATGCACGAAAAAAAATCTTATCTACACACGATAAAACAAAAAAGTGTGTGTTTGCACACGAAAACGTCACCTCTACCACCGGCGTCGAGCGTGGTAGCAGGACGACATCGCCAAGGGGGGCTCGCCAGCAGCATACTCGAGACAATTGTTCATGTCTTTTGAGTGCCAAAAACTTCGCTCACCGGGAGGAACCCGTTTGGGCTCGTGTTGTCTATGAGCTAACATAGATTGATTCGCTTGCCCATAGATTTCCGTGGATCGATGGCGCGCAAGAAACACATTTGTAATGTCAAGAACAAGAAGCAGAAACTAGGGTTTGAGGACACGAAAAGAAGATTGTATTGATTGTATCAATTATATTTTGTCCCGTCCCGTCAAGAAAAGGACTACATTCTAGTTGGCAAGCCTTGTGAGTACCTGAAAGCCTCGTTCGTGATTTTGTGTTGCTACATGCGTCCGAGTGTCGAGTCCGCCCGGGTCGCATCTCGCGACAGGATTTTAGTATTTGGTAGGTTACAGGCCAAAAAGGGCTACCAACAACGTGAAGATGCAAATCGAGGAAAAAAAAACTCTATTGAGATATGTAGTTTTGTATGACTTTTTAAGCACAAAATACAACATATTTCTTATCAATTTTTTACACAACTTATATGTGAGAAAGAACATATTTTAGAATAAATTAGATATGCTATTTTATTTATTTTTAAATTCCAAAATGGCGCACTCGGGTAAAGGTTACATTGCTTGTTGAAGATGCTCCCGCAAGGCAGGCCGCACACCAGTACCTTTTTTATGGGATGTGCCGATGACGTCACCGCGACTGGCCTGCTGGGTGGGCCGTTTCCGTCCTGTTCAATCGAACTCTTGCCTAGTGCTAGAATCTGGTCAAGTTAGTCCTGATTTTTTTTAAGAAAATAACCTTTTTCAAAGTTTATCTCATTCAGCGAAATTAATTTTCTCCAGAATTTATAGTAGTTTTGTAACTACTACTCCTCCGTTCCATAATATAAAATGTTTAAGACAAACCAGAAATAGTGAAGCTACATAGTAAAATACATTTATATACATCTGATTCCAATAACGCTAAAAACATCTAATCATTTGAAAATGAGGGAGTCGATTAGTACGTGTGATCGGATTTGGATGATGTTGCTTTCAAGAGGATGTGGAGAATCTTCTCTGACCTGCAACTGCAAATACGGTTGCCATTGTTTTAACTAAAAGAAATTCGGGAGGCAGCTTACGAGAAAGAAATGAAATGCTGCACACAAATCTTTGACTTGTATATTCTCTAATAAGTCTTAGACCAAGGCCATCAGCTTTGTTTTATCAACAAAGGCCATATGCATCAACCCGATGTAGAGGGTGGAGAAAATTGCATGTAACACCATGCTCTGTGGAATTTGTTGCAAGGAACACAGAAAACAAACCACTTTTGCACATGACCACACATGTTGGTCTAATTGCTTGCACCAGGCCCAAACAAATAGCTTCGTTGTCTTAACATTTTCAGCATGGCCTATAAATTTCTTTTTGATGGTCAAACGATACACACCGAAGCTCAGGTCCACGTGCCCACTTCTGGATTCAGATTAATGTCTAAATGCAGTCATTATTAATTTTGTCGCGTGAATTTTTTAGTTGCATTAATATTAAACAAATTGTGCATATTAATGAAAGAAATTATGGACAGGAGTAGAGATTGTTTTTCCTGTAAAATGCAATTTAATAGATTGTTTTCTCTATAAAATGCATAGAGAAAACAATTTCTGCTCTTGTCCACCACAATATGCATAATTTATTAAATATTAATGCAACTGAAAAAATCACACCGCAAAATTAATAATCAGACTACATTTGTAATCCAAAAGTGGGCGTGTGGGCCCGTGCATGTGAGCTTCGGGTGTATTGATTGACCGTTAAAAAATAATCTTTCGGTTATGCTGAAAATGTTAAGACCACAAATCTATTTATTTGGGCTAGCTGCAAGCAATTAGACCAACATGTGTGGTTATGTGCAAAAGTGATTTGTTTTATGTGTTCCTTGCAACAAATTCCACAAAGCATGGTGTTACATGCAATTTGGTGTACATCCCCCCATTTCGAAAAAAATCAGCTTTCTTTTATTTGCAGAGGCCATTAAGGATTAGCCACCTGTTGTTGCTAATCCCATGGAAACTATTTCGTCCTATATATAGGAACAAGTATGCGAGAATTCCGTACGGTTTTCTTTGTTGTCTTGAACAAAATTTATTGGTTAAAATTGAGAATCCGCAAGGGCTTTGGACTCGTGGACTGAGCTTTGAAATTGTAAAGGGGCGAGTCACTATCGATTCTAACAAATTCGTTGGCGCATGTCTACTAGCGGTGGATTTTCCACATGAAATTCCAAGGGGATGACACCATGACTCCACGTGGTAAGGTCAGGTCCTCATGGTGGAGAAGCTATATTCTTCACACATATCTCCAAAAGGTTCCTCCATTTTCCTCTAGCCATCCATCATCATCGGTCTCTTTGAACGCAGAAAACCGTGTTGAATTGTTCCAAGTCTTCAAACTAGAGATTGTTTTCAAGGTGGAAAATCATTGCAGACAGTTGTGGCTGCTGCTGCTAGTGCTGGGCTGCGCAGAAAAAGATGATTAAATGATAAAATGGATTTGGTTTTGCTTTTTGGGTACAATGTATTCGGCAGCTCTGGCCAAATCAGTTCATGTTCACATTATAAAGGAAAACAAACTGTAAAGCCGCAAAACAGCCGCCTTCAACATTTTGTTGCGCCTTCGCGGGAAGCAACGTTCGAACCCTCCAAGAAAACAGCTCCTTATGTGGAATACTACTAGAAAAGGGGAATCACTGAATCAGACAGGTTATATATTTGCTTGTTGTAATAGACAGAAAAATACATCCATTCAGTCACTCGATTATGGTAGTTCAAACAGGTATTCCTAGTACGTACTGTGGATAACTCTGTTCAATACTAGTATATACCAAACTCACTATATGGTAAAACTTTATTATGCTATAAAGTAAAATTAAATGAAGTAAATTTAGGTAGTGTTTGTTTAGAGTGTGACTTTTCTGCTGCTAGCCAGCTAGAAAAGAAAACCAAGAATGGAAGACTCTGCACGTCTATGTCACCTAGAATCTAGAGACCTATTCTTTCAGCCCTCCCGCTCAGGTCGCTGTTGATCTCACCGGAGGTCAAGTCCATGGTGGCACCACAATTTCTTGTTCCTTGCCCCGCTAGTGTTAATGTGGCGAGTTGCAAGTGAGTGTCTAAATTGAAAAAGTGCCCAGATTGTTGTATTGATAAGTATAAGGATCGTATCATTGCTCTTTGATTCAATTAGCGCTAGGGCATCGATTGTCATGACATGTTTAGCCCTACGGTTAAACTAGCTACTGTTCGTCCGGTTCTTGCTTTGGCTGTGTCCCATAGCCAGCATCTCCGTTAGATCGATGTTAGCAATGCTTTCCTTCATAGCTTGTTGTATGAGGAGGCCCTATATACATTAGCCATCCAGTTTTGAGGATTATCGTCGTCCGAACTATGTATGCCACTTGTAGAACACATTATACGGTCTAAAGCAGTCTCTTTGTGCCTAGTTTCAACTTGGTTTTCACTATTCCAAGGACGACACTTCCTTGTTTCTGTTTCAACATGGAGGTGTCACTATATACACGCTTGTCTAGGTGTACGACATTGTTATTGCTAGACCCTTTATTGTTGACGGTCATCATTTGTGGCATGCCTTGATCTCGTCGTTTCTAGGTGGAGTGCGGCGAGGACAGTGAGAGCGGGTAAGGTGAGGGCGATGAGGTGGCCGTCGAGAATGGGGAGAGGGGAGAGCGGCGAGGGGGCCTTTTTGTAGCCTAGCGGGGCATTTTACTGCGCCGCTGTCGCCAGCGCCATTACTCCGGCAGTCTTTGACTGGGGCGCATGCACTGGCCGGCCGCCACGCCATTACTCCGGTAGCCTTTGACGGCGCGAGCGCCGAGAAGAAGCTCATGGGCGGGGGTTTCTGTTCCCGCGGTTTTCCCACGCGTCACTGACAGTGCTGGCCCGCGAGGGCTGCATCGCCTTTTCGCCCCCAAGCTGAATCCAGCGGACTGAGTTTCGCCTGGGTGCCGCGACGCGAATTAGCGCCGTTTCGGCGCGAATTAGGCTTCTGGGGGGCCGGCTGGTGCGAAAACGGCGCTATTCGTCGCTTTCGGCGCTAAAAAGGCCGCCTGGGGGGCGACCGGAGATGCCCTTAATGTGGCGAGTTGCAAGTGAGTGTATAAGGACCGTATCATTGCTCTTTGATTCAATTAGCGCTAGGGCATCGATTGTCATGACACATTTAGTCCTACGGTTAAACTAGCTACTGTTCATCCGGTTCTTGCTTTGGCTGTGTCCCATAGCCAGCATCTCCATTAGATCGATGTTAGCAATGCTTTCCTTCGTAGCTTGTTGTATGAGGAGGCCCTATATGCATTAGCCATCCAGTTTTGAGGATTATCGTCGTCCGAACTATGTATGCCACCTGTAGAACACCTTATACGGTCTAAATCAGTCTCTTCGTGCCTAGTTTCAACTTGGTTTTCACTACTCCAAGGCCGACACTTCCTTGTTTCTGTTTCATCAGGGAGGTGTCACTATATACACGCTTGTCTACGTGTACGACATTGTTATTGCTAGACCCATTATTGTTGATGTTCATCATTTGTGGCATGCCTTGATCTCGTTGTTTCCTATCAAGGACCTTAATGCAGCACAACTATGCTTCGGATCTTCTTCATCGTGCTCATATGTAGAATTTAAGTGTTTGAACCCCCATGTCTGTCACGGATAAGCTTGTTCGTGATAGTGGCATCGTCTTAAGTGGTCATGACAGCATTCATGTATCAAAGCATGGTTGGAGGGATTCGGTGTCTCAGATTGATACAGCTACATATTTCGTTTGTCATCAACAAGGTGCCTGAGACTCTGAGTACCTCTCCAAACCACTGAAGTCCATTATGAGGCAGTTAATCGCATATTAAGGTATGTCGAAGGCACAATTTCTACTGGATTTATTCCAACACTACTCCTTTGATTGTATTTTCAGATGTTGATTGGGCATATTCTTTGATGATCGTCGATCAATTGGTGGCTTCACTATGTTCTTTTGTCGCAATCTTTTTTATGGGGTTCAGACAAATAGCTTATAGTGTCTCGGTCTATCACAGATGCAGAGTACAAGGCTTTGTCACTCGGTGTCCATAAATCAAATCCATGCACAAGCCTCAGAAGGTAGATTGGACGGGAGCACTACAATCCTGCTATGGCAGAGGCAAACCACTACAACAGCTTTCTATTTCTAATGACCCTGAGCATGGCCTCGTAGGAGGCGCACATGCAGCTTCCTTGGTCAGAGGGTTATACACGAGACGCCGTCCATGAGGGAAAGCGGCAGAGCGCACGCTCCTAGCACAGTGACGAGGAGGGGCAGAGTGTCGCCTTAGCTTGCAGTGGAGGTCGTCCGTGACATGGGCGTTGGCAGATGCGAACGTCGCACCCCTTATTCTTGTATGACTTTGTGAGCCCATCCTCGCCCTGCTTGAATCGCTCATGCGTATCCAAGCTTCTTTCTAGATTCTCCATTGCCACCGGCACAGCTAACTACAGTCCACAGAACGTAGAAATTCAACAGGGACATAAGCGTGTCGACGGATATTGACAATGAGGGATGAGAACTCCCCTTTTTTATCCATGTAGCTGCATCTCTGTTTCTCCATGGTTGCCGACGAGGAGTTCTAGAGCCGACAGGGCAACAACCACAACATGTAGAAAACAACGCGCGAAACATAGTTGTTTTCTCCGTTTTAGAAAAAATAGGGTCGGACCTCTTTTTTCAATACTCCAAAAATACCACAGTTTTGCTGATACTTTGGTTTTGGAAACTGCAGTATTCCTTAGATCCAAACACCTCAAAGTTTTCTATACTGTAGTATTCTAAAAAACTGCAGTATTTTCTAAATACTTCAAAAATACGAAGCTACCAAAAAACTAGCGGTGCTTACATTCCCCGCTTCTGCTCCTTCTGCTCTTCTCCTCCACTGACAGTGGCCAATGACATCCCCTCTTCTCTCTCGCATCTGGCTATGTCGCGGGTATCATCTTCTCCACGCCACCAATTTATCCTCGTTGGCTAGACAGATATGTGCCAGGACAGCATTCCTGTTGCACCACTATCGGCATTCCTGTTGCTCCACCACGGGGACCACCTGCCAGTGACTTGCGAGCCACCCCGACCCAAGGTCCTAAGCTGAAACCGAGCCGGCCGGCTAGTGACATGACTAAATTGGTTTTTACTGTATTATTTTTTCATCTTCTAGAAGTTGAGAACGCTGGCATAGTAGGGAGACAGGCACAGGTTCTCCATCCACGGGCTCCTCAGCTGCGTCAGGAACGGGTCCTGCATCCACTCCAGCCCAGCTCCATGGCCCGAGCCCACCTGCGCACTCCCCCTCGCCGTCTCCAGCTGCGGGAGCCTCATCGCCGCCGGCCTCGCCACCGACGTCGTCATATTCTCCTCTTTCTTCACTATATGCTCGGCGGCCTCGTGCACGACCTCGGACGCCGACGAGACGTCGGGCGAGCCGGCGCTGCAGTGCGAGTTCGACGGCGTGGCGGACGAAGAGCCGGCGCGGCGGAGCTCCTCCATGGCCACCCGCTGCTCCAGCTCCTTGAGCGACACCGCCTTGCGGTACACCTTGCACAGCACCACCTCCTGCTGCTCGGCCCTGCCGGCGTCGTCGACGGCGTCGGGGAGGCGGTACTCGTTCATGACCCAGTCCGTCTTGGTGCCCCGGGGCGCGCGGCCCTGGTAGTACACGAGCGTCTTCTTGAGCCCGACGAGGCGCTTCGGGTCGGCGGCGCACCGCACGGCGCGGTCCGACCCGGTCGCCTTCCAGAACCCGCGCTCCGTCGTCCGGCTCGGCCGGCCGCCGCCGCTGGACGGATGCTTCCCCCGGCCGCCGTCGCGGGGCACGAAGAAGTACCACTCCCGCTCGCTGGCGATGGCGGCGAGCGCGGGGAGCTCCCAGGGGTCGTGCCGGTACAGGTGCACGGTGGGGATGATGTCGAAGCCGAGCTGCTGCTTCTTGCCGCCGCCGGACATGACCTGCTGCTTGAGGTAGAACTCCAGCAGCTCCTCCTCCGTCGGGTGGAACCGGAACCCCGGCAGCTCCAGCGACGCCGCCGCCGTTCCTACTCCTCGCCGCTCCATCGATCGATCAGCTGTATGCTCAACTGATTACCGGCCGAGCTAGCTATCTTCAGTCCCGGATGAATGGTGCGCAGGCCCTGATGGTGCGGTGCTGGGAGAGGAGAAGTGGTTTGCATTGCATATATAGGCCGGCGCTGAGCTGAGCTGAGGAGGGAATTAAAACATTAAAAGTGGTCGCTTTCTGTCCGAAACAAATCAATTCAAAGTCTTCGCATGACTTTTACTGGCCCAACAGATAGTGAGTGAGCGAGTGAGTGTGTGGACATGGAATTCTTAATTGGTTGTTTACGTTGATTAATTGACTGGGGATCAGTTAGCTAATTAGCTAGCCGGTGTGAGTGTGATTAGATCAGTAAGTTATTAACTAACTGTTCATTTCTGTAATGGTGAAAAGATAGAAATGGTTTACATATGCACCCCTGTGGATGCATCTATTCTACTGAATCTATGATCACATACAGGGGCTCAAAAGAGGACTAAAGAAAGGAAGTTGGTATATATGCATACATAGCTAGCTGGTCTTGTGTAGTGGTTTTATGTTAGAACCCACTAAATTATGCATAATCAAGATAGTGGGAGAAACCTATTTGGTCAACCACTGAGTGAATCAGACTATGGATCAGGCAGTTGAGAGTGACACAATCTTAGAATTTATTTTAGTTTCATAGTTCCACATCAACCAAAGTTGAAGGCTGCTTGGTTCTTTTTTTTTTTGTAGGTTAAGACAGTGGTTCTACCATCGGCATATAATATGGAACAAAGGTAGTTTAGATCGGAAAGGGTGTTATATACGGAGTTTGGAGAACCAAGGAAAAAAGTTTATTAGCTTCCCCATATATTTTGGCCGGAGTTGGTTGGGTTTTCGAGTACTCGAAGACTACGCACTAGTGGAAAAGGGCTCTTTCGTCCAGACCATTAGTCCCGACCGTGGCCCGGGCCGGGACTAAAGGTCCGGACACGTCGCCCCGAAATCCCCGTAGCCCACGGAACCCTCTAGTTTCGGCCCGTTAGGTCCCAACAGTCCCGGTTTGAGAGACAAACCGGGACTAAAGGGGTATGAGGCCCGTTGCGGCCAGCCCACCCCCCCACCCACCCCCCCCCCACCACCACCACCACCACCCCCCCACCACCACCACCCCCCCCATAGTGCCGATTTGTATCTCAAACCGGGACTATTGGGCTAGCCCTACATATATGACAGCCCCTCCCCCTCTCTCTTGTTTTTTTCTGGTGGTAGGTGATGTAGGTTTGTGCTAGGTTTTTTTCTTAACATGCACTAGAAGTGTTCGGTGAAATGCCTGTTAGAATGATGCCACTTGTTTTCACATAAGACAAACATGATATAAGGTGCTCGAGCCACTATTTTCTTGTTTAGACCGCGCGGTACTAATTTTAGCATCGTAGTTGCGTTTGATATATTTTTCTATGATGCAGATGAGTCATCCATGGATGTACGGTAACCGACGCTCTGCAGCTTACAGAGAAGGCGTGTGTTCTTTTCGTCTTGCGTCCAAGGAAAACAAACGGCGGGGTAGCTTTATGATTTGTCCATGTGTTGACTGTCAGAATGAGAAGGATTACACTTCCTCAAGAGTCATTCAGAACCACCTGCTTATGTCCGGTTTCATGTCCGGCTATAATGTTTGGATCAAGTACGGAGAAAGAGGGGTTATGATGGAAGACGGCGATGAATAAGAGAATGATGATGATAACTGTCGATCTATGTTCCCTGAATACGACCTTCAAATAGATAATGTATATATGAGTAGATAGGAGTAGTTCATTTTTTTTTTCTGAAATCTAATTAATCGGTTTAATACAAGAGGAAAAACAACTAGTTAAAAAGACTTAAAAACAAAATATTATCTCGTTTAGATGAATCGAACCCTACACTTCCTAGAAAAAAACTGATTCGTCCTAGCCAATGCATCACAGTTTGTTTCATGACATATGCTAACTTCTATTTTATTTTATTTTGTTCATGAGAACTTAAAATTTAATTGTTGGGCCCCCAAAATGTTTGGGCCCTGTGCGGCCGCACGGGTTGCACTCCCATGGGCCCGGCCCTGCCTACGAGCGTTGTTTTTCGTAACGATCAATGATTGGTCTGCTCTTAGTAACATTTCAGGACAGACGAACAAGGGATACAATGCATGCACGCACTGTTTGGATCAGACAGAAAGTATATATCTCGATAAATGTAGGAAGGATGTGTACCCGTACAACCGTCATTTTCTTCCGCGCAGACATTCCTTAAGGATAAAAGGCAAGCATTTCGATGGCAAGGAAGAAACCCGGACGAAGCCTATCTCCCGTACTGGTGCTGAAGTATTTGGTATGGTTAAGGATTTAAATGTAATCTTTGGAAAGGGTCCTGGCAGCCAACCTGTTTCGAGCGGCGCTGAGAAGCGCGCACCCATGTGGAAGAAGAAATCTATATTTTGGAAGTTACCGTGTTGAAAAGTCCATGAGGTTCGCTCTGCAATCGACGTGATGCACGTGACGAAAAATCTTTCGTAAATATTCTAGGTTTTCTAGGCTTGTATGGAAAGTCAAAAAAATACACCGAAAACATAGGAGGATCAGGAACGTCATAAAGGACGAGACGACATGCATCCAGGGCAGTTTCAAGGGCCTGTCAACTACGCTTTTACCAAGGAGGAAAATGAAATATTTTTTTAAGTCCTTTTTAGTATCAAGGTCCCGTCTGGCTTTTCGTCGAATATAAAGGATTAGTAAATATGAAAGAGAAAAAATTCCAGAATCTAAAGTCTCATGACTGCCACGTGCTTATGACACAATTGATTCTAGTTGCATTGAGGGGAATTCTAAGGAAAATATTCGACCGGCCATTGTGAAGATATGTGCATTCCTTAATGCAATTTCTCAGAAGGTAATCGATCAAGGGTTACAGATTGATGTGCTCCAATGTCTGAACCCACTAAGCTTTGCATAATCAACATGGTGGGAGAATACTATTTGGTCAACCACTGAGAGTAATCGATGGAGTGAATCAGACCCTGGATCAGGCAGTTGAGATAAGGTGACACAATCTTAGAATTTATTTTAGTTTCGTAGTTCCACATCAACCAAAGTTGAAGGCTGCTTGGTTCCTTTTTTTTAGGTTAAGTCAGTGGTTCTACCATGCTACTCCCTCCGTTCCACGGCTTATAATATGGAACAGAGGGAGTATTAGATCTGGAAGGGTGTTATATACAGAGTTTGGAGAACCAAGGAAAAGGTTTATTAGCTTCCCCGTATATTTTGCCCAGAGTTGGTTGGGTTTTCGGGGACTCGAAGGCTACACTACGCCTGAGTGCCTCCTGCTCCCGAGTGATAGTTGGACGTGTCCACCTGAGTTGCCTATAGCGTCAGGATTTTAGTATTCGATGGATTGCCCGCCAAAAATGGCTACCAACAATGTGAAGAGCAAAATGAAAAAACAAAACTATTTTGAGATATCTAGTCTTTTTTACGATTTGTGCGTAGCCCCAAACACAACATATTTGTTATCAAAATTTTAAATAATTTCTTGTTTAAAAAACCGGAGCACCATTTTAAATATTTTTACATTCCAAAATGGCGCACTCAAAAACAAAATTCTTTGCTCAAAGCTTATCTCATTCAACGAAATTTAGTGCAGAATTTACACTTGTTTTATAACTAGATTAATCGGATATGGTTGACGTTGCTTTCAAGAGGATGGGAAGAATCTTCTTTGGCAACTGCAAAAGAGTAGCACTCCCTGTAAAAAAAACGGTAGCCATTGTTGACCCCTGGTCAATTCTTACGTCTCCATTGTCGCGGAGACGCCTTGCTGACGTCACCACCCATGGTCAAAGCGGAGATTAATTGGTACGAGTAGTCAGATTTTTGCTGACGCTGCTCTCAGAGAGGGATCGATGAGGAGAATCCAGAAGGTATTGATCACTGACTAGTGAAGCTCAGTCCGGCATTACCTCAGCCGCAGGGCGAGCCGACACCCAGGGTTTGGTTACCGGTCGGAAAATCTGGTAACCGCCCGCTAAGCGGAGATTCCGACCACCTCCAGGATATGCTCATACCAGTCAAAGAATCCCGAAAATTTTATAAATTTAAATTTTAATAAAGAAACCTCGTTAAATGGTTATAATGGGAATCAATTTTTTAAAAAATTTAAATTTTTGTTTTGAAATTCGCCCGGTAACCGTGGTAACCGGAAATCCCGACCCTGTCGGAATTTTTTTTCTACTGGGAACCAAAACCTTGGTCGACATGGCGATCGGAGGTCGACTCAGCTAGCTTTGAATCGGTAAAGGTGCGAGTCACTGTCGATTCTCAGCAAATTCGTTGGCGCGTGTCCACTAGCGGCTCTGAAGCCATGGATTTTCCACAGGAGATTCCAAGGGTGTGACACTGTGACTCCACGAGGAAGGTCAGGTCGTCACGACAGTGCTCACTTCTCCACATATAACTCCAAAAAGTGTCTCCATTTTATCTCGTCTCCTTGAACGCAGAAAACCGTGTTGAACTGTTCGCAGCCTTGACACTAGAGATTATTTTCGGGGTAGAAAATCAGCCTTACACTAGAGTCTCCTTGGGCTTTGGTTTTGCTTTCTTGGGTACACTGCAATACGCAACTCTGGCCAAATTAGTGAAGCAGCTGTCCTGGACATTTTCGTGTGCCTTCGCGGGAAGCAACGTACGTTTATGGAACACGCCAATAAAACAGCTTAGGTTTTACCCCTCCTGTTCTACATTTGCCAAGGACCTATGTTTAATTCTGTATTTTATGGGGTCCTTTGTAACTATGTGTACATCCACCGCTTGGTACTAATGTGAACTTGTTCAAAAAATAAATAAATAACAAGGCAGGGAAATTCACATCTAAGGTTATATACTACACGCTTGTGATACATAGAAAATATCTGTTTATGTGGTTGCTCTAACTAACTAAACTCGGCTATGGGAAAATGATCCATCTTAAGTTCCTATGCTAATTACTCCTATATAGGAATGTAAAATACCCAAGGTAAAATACGCAACTGCTGCTGTGGAGTAGCGGTGTGTTTCAGTGTCGCGAGCCACGGCCAATTCTCTTGCGTCCAGGTTTTAAATAATACGGCACCATATCATGTAAAAAGATAAAACACCACCAAACATTATCGACTCGAAAGACTTGTCCGCTGCTAGAAAAGAAAACCAAGAAAGGAAGACCGTCCCTGCACATCAACGTCACCTAGAATCTAGAGACCAATTCTTCGGCCCATCCCGCTCAGGTCGACGTCCATCTCACCAGAGGTCCATCTCACCGGAGGTCAAGTCCATGGTGGCACCACCACTTCTGCTCATGCAGCCAGCTCACCTGTCACCACAAGCACAAAACAAGAAGATGGCCATGGAACGGTACCTTGCGCACTTTGAATCGGTCCAAGTCTTCCCGCTCCCCGTCGCCGTCATGGCCTCCGCTGTGGCCTCAGTGGCCATTGCTGCTGCCACTGAATGCTGGTGATGACGACAATGATGGCTTGCCTTGTTGTGGAGGAACAAGACCTGGAAAAAGGAGGCCGTTAGCGATGGGAGGGGCGATAGATATTCTTTCAAACCGAGAAAATCTGGGGCATGGCAAGATGGCTCGCACCTGGTCTGAAGAAAGGAAACAGGCAGCGAAGCTTCCTCCTCGGCTCTGCAGTTGTTAGCACAGGATACATACAATCTAGTATTGCAGCAATATGCGCACTACCTAATATTGATGGAGGCAAAAAAGAAACCCGCAAACAAGCAACTGTTCTTATTCTGGGCTGAAAGACCGGAAATGTTTTATGGCAGGGAGACCCAGGCTCACGCATATATTGGGCACATAAGGCCAGGCTTGGCGTTGGCGGCACGGGTCTCAGGCCCACGACGCCGCTGCTTATTTAACTTTCTGGACAGCTGTACAACCAGTTTCTATAGTAGGCAGCCTCAAGTTTGCACACCTCGATACTATTTTCCGACTACTAGTGATGAATCACAAGGCCGCCAGTAGCCGTTACTGATCGAGCAGTGATACGGCGCTTATTTCTTGTCGTCGGCATATGACCGATAGATAAAGTTCACTCCCTTCTTGCCAGAATCATAATCCTTGGCTGATGCCTTTTTGGGACCGGAAGCTGCCTCCACATCCGTCGTCTCTTCGACGTCAGTACCTTCCGCATCACTGTACCCCATAGCCATGCTCTCCTCCCAAGAATAAGCTTTGGGCCTTTCAGATTTTTCCTCGACGTGGTAGTAAGCCTGATACGAGAGCAGTTTGTTGTGAGATTGTACTGCAGTTTTGCTGTTGTTTATTAGTTATTATTAGTGAATACTAGTGGGATAAGCATTACCACACAGGTGCGGGGAGGAGACAGGATCCTGAACGAGTTGGGGCGGTTGTTGAAGTTTGTCTCAGGTACTCCTGGTACTCCTTCAGGTGATGTAAAGTGATCGACGTCATGGCCAACCTGTGGTGCAACACAGATCAATGCTGAAAATAAATTATCTGATGCAACCTTGATGGCCCCGGCTATGGGGAAAATGGGTTGCAAAATAGATCTTGAATATAATTGACACTGCTTACTCTTCCATGCCCACCGAAAAGCAGAGCATCCGAGTCCAGAGCTACCCTGTACTTCCCAGGCAAGTCGCATCCGACTTTGTAGCTGCATGTTTAATTTGCAAGTGGAGATGAGATTGAGCACATTAGACATTAAGCTGAAAGGATATTCAAAAAACAATCTTGAAATAAATTGGTTACCCATCGTAAGTTTTATTGGGATGAAAGTTGAAGACAAAAACCAAATCTCCACGTTCAAATACAATAACCTGGAAAGGATGTTTGATTAAGTGCACAGCAGCACAGGCAATTTCGAGACAAAAGCGACTCAAATCAAACTAATATGATTTCACCTTTCGGTCGCATAAAAAGCAAAAGCATGTCAAGGTTGGTGCTACTCTTAAAAGTAAGAACAAAACTAATGATGCAAGAAACGCACTTGCTAAAAGATTGGATTGTTAATTACCTTTTCCTCCTCATTCATGTCGCTGACAATCTGCTTTGATGATGATAGGAAGGAAAATTTCTCGTCGAGCGCATTCATTGCTTGATCAAATGCGTTCATGTACTGTCAAATTATACGTTAGGTGAGAAATAAAAAGTGCTTGAATGCATAGAAGCTGGATAAAATATGAAAATTTTCGTGAAAGGTCATATTATTTAGGGACCTATTATTTATCATATGCAGAGAAAAATAACTTCCTGTCAACAAAAGAATACAGCCTTCAAAAGAAAATTTGGGAAAATGCAATGCCAGTTATATGGATAACTTATGTACTGCACATGAGCATGTGTAAGAATTAAGAAAATTAGTAGGTTACCACCGGCAAGATTTGATCTTCGTACCAAGCAACTAGTAGTACATCAACAATTTAGATTAGTTGGAAAGGCTTAATATGAAGTGTTAGAAGGGACAATCTAGCCCAACACAGAAGTAAGTTGGAACCCAGTGTAAATAGCTACAATCAGATAAAGGAAGGTCAAGATCCTAAGATAGTAAACAGACCAGAAACTGTAGACATATAAACGGGTATAACCTTGTATCGTAGGTGATCAGTGTCAACGAGGCTCCACTGGCGTCTGCATTTATCATAGCTCCAATCATTGCCCTCTCTTGGAAAGTCAATCCATTCTGGGTGGCCAAACTAAAAATAAATTGCACCGTAACTACGAGTTAGAAAAGAGATATAAACGTTGCATGGTGGCAGCAATTTGCTATATATTGCTTATTTTGTTCAAGAAGCTAGTCTTACTATGTAAAACATGAATAGGATTAATATCTCTATCATGTTTGCATCATTTACAGAGAACCAGTGGCATAAAATAAATTCTTTCAAACAGGGAATATTCATCTATATGTGATACCCGTATACATAGAACTTGGACAAGAGGATCCAGCAATAAATAGAAGACTGTCATGTTCAAGAACAACAATGACTTACTGAATGGTAGTGATAACATGGAAATAGGTGGGGCGTACTTGGCTATCTTAGAAAACAGAGGTTTAAAGTTTTTGCACACTGCCCAATCTCCACAGAGGAATAAGTTTTGTAAAGGGATCATGAAAATAAATTTATCGGAAACAAGTTTTTAGAGATCACTAATATTACCTCATTACCCATAAAATTTAAGTAGCCATCACCTCCAAGGGCCATGGTGATGAAGTGAATCATCTGAAACATTTGTGACACGATAAGCCAAATGTACCAAAAGGGACTGGAAAACATTATCGTCAAGGGCTAACCAGAACCCAAAGTAAAGCTACGAAGATCACAATAATTGTCTAGAACCAGAACCATCAAATTCAGAAACAATTTAAAAGAATTTAACCTTTTGAAGTGCAATGCCACGATCAATCGTAGGTGAAGCAGGCTGCAAGTCCGACATGCCAGTATACATATCCTTGTCCATCAAGAGAAATGCCATGGTCTTGTCGCCAACAATAGACTGAAAATTTGTGTGAAAATTAGTTACTCAGTTGTTATTTCAATAGATGAACATGAAGTCGGCAATATACGATGGCAGATCTTTCAACATGCTCACATGGACCGTAATAGCTGGTTAGTGGTCACTATCACTATTTCTCAGAATATAGCTATGATAACCTATGCTATAGTTTGACATGAAATCAAGCCAAGTGTTTATTTCTAAAATCTGTCGACCAGGCAAAGAAAGTGCCTCACCTTTGAACTATATGTTCTTAGAACAACACCCCAACTCGAAATAAAACATACACTCACAGAAACAAACAATGGAGGAAACATACCTGATCGTGGCTCTCCGCATATGCAATGCACTTTTCCGTATATCTCCTGTTAGTCAAAGTATGTGCTATTCCACTCATTGACCATTCAAGGTCATCTTTGTTCTTCAAGTAGTCAATCCATCTATCAGGAATAGCCATAGCCAGGCGATAGTCAAACCCTACTCCACCTTCATCAACTGAGCGACAAAGCACTGGCATGCCTGAAACATCTTCTGCAATAACAGTTGCGCCTGGCAAGAGTTTGTGCATTAAATGGTTCGCGAGCATCATGTAAACAACTGCATCTACATTGGTATCTAAACTGAAATACTCCTTGTAATTTCCAGTGAATGACATATTGATACCATTATGATTATATAGCATGGATGTAACCCCGTCAAATCGGAAGCCATCAAATTTGAATTCGTCCATCCAATATCTCAAATTAGAAAGAAGGAATCTTAAGACTTCCCAATTTGCATAGTTGAACAAGCGGCTATCCCACAGTTTATGGTAGCCCCTGTCTCCTGTGTGGAAATAGGATTCCTGTGTGTTCTGGCCAACATCATAGCCATTTAGACCATCCGTCACATTATTGCTCGCATGGCTATGGACAACATCCATCAGAACACACAATCCTAAACTATGTGCTTTGTCAACAAGATATTTGAGGTCCTCTGGCGTGCCTGATCTGCTGCTGACCGCAAAGAAATTCGTCACATGATAACCAAAAGATGCATAGTAGGAATGTTCCATGATTGCCATCAGCTGAACTGTGTTGTAGTTATTTTCCCTGATGCGTGGTAACACATTGTCTGCAAATTCTCTGTATGTGCTTACTTCAGGCTTTTCACCACTCATCCCAACATGGGCCTCGTAGATACGTGGAGCGTCAGGTTTCCAAGGCCGAGGATGCTTAAATACATACCTGCAAAACAAACAGTTCCACATTATTTTATTTTACTTTTGTGTTGGTTTTGCTCAGATTTCTTGCTCATGGTTACAATATTTCACGCCACTAAGAGTATACCTTTCACTAGTTGGTGGGTCCCAGTGAACACCATCATAAGGAGCTCCGAATTTGGAAGCATCAACAGTTGCATAACGAATCCATGCAGGAATCCGATCAACCCAAACTCCATCTCCAGACGTAAATCGAAACTTAACCTTGGAATTGTGAGGGATAGCGGGTTTCCCATTGACATGGGATATACTGATAGACCAAACACCAAAACTATCCTTGGTCATCTTGTGCTCAGAACCATCCCAGTTGTTGAAGTCACCAACAAGCTGTGCTTCCCTACACCCAAAAAGTGAAGACTTGCAAGTAAATACATGAATCTAATAGTGGGAAGTAAGTATTGTCATAACTGTAATGAGCAACATTTCGACTACAAACAGACAGAAAAGGAAGAACATATTTCCTCTCTTCAGTACATCATGGCCTACTACAGGTGATGCTTACTTTAATAGCCCAGGTTATGCTGTAAGTGAAAACTTCAAACAGTTATCTATTACGGAGTATTTACTAGGAGTGCTACCAATTACCATACAACACAAACCATCTAACGGAAAGCAAAAATGGTAAACAGTTCTCAGACAGTTTCGTTAGTATTTCGTACGTTAACCCATTAACAAGTAGCTGCGTGACAACATCAGAACTTACATTGCAGCAGGGGCCCATTCACGGTACACAGATGCATCACCTTCGGTATTGATCCCAAACTTCAGATAGCCTACACCACATGGAAGGCCAGAAACAGGGAGTTAGATTACGACTGTAGTTGTATGAACAAATCCTTTTCCTGCTGCAGATGCCACGAAAACTACCATTCTGAGCGAAACAGAAGCTAAATAACCTTTAGAGAATTCTTCAATGCTTCCCTCATGTTCCTCAATCAACTGTTTCTGGTCAAGGTATTTTTTCATCCTGTAATCGAAGTGGTCCTTGAATTCTGCCAGCTTTGGGTCCAGATCGTATATGGGAAGGTGGCCGAAACCATCTTCGCCTGTCGCCATAGTCTCGGTTTCTTGCGCAGCCGCAGGGACAGAAAACTTGCTCTTGGCCTTACATACATGTATGACTAGTCAGAGTGAGCGGCACACAAGAACTGAACAAGAAGTACAGGCACAATGTACCAATCTGTTGCCACACTAGTCGCAGATCACACACATTTGGGTTGTATATATTGCAAGTAATACGGTTGAAATACATACTGCAGCAGAGAAAATACATGTACATGGACCACAGAAACGCAAAGATCATCTCATTGTAATCACACCCACTTCATGAATCAGGTTACCACGCGATCCAGCCAGACCCAGAACGAAATACAGCCTCGAATTATTAGTACTCCCAAATTCCATTAAGCACCGCCCAAATTCCATTTTTGCGAGCGATGACAGACACGGCGTGTATTCGCGAACCTGGCTGGGTAAACGGGTAACGCGTGTATGTACCTTGCGTGGCCAGGAGCAGCGAAGCGAGGACGGGACGGACGGCACCACGACGCCGCTTCTCAGCCGCACATTACCGCCGCCGCCGGAGCCACCCTGCATGCGCGCGATCCACCGCATCAGTACAGAACCTCAAGAGGGGCAGACATAACGGAGAAGGCGGACAACGGAAACATGAAAAATCTGGGCTCACCGAGATCCGAGGGCCCGGCCGGTTAGCGGCGGGAGAGGGCCGCAGCAGGGGCGATGGTGAGGAGGTGAGACACAGCATCGTCGCGGCGGAGGGCGGCGGAGGTGTCGGAGGCGGCGCAGGAGAGTCCCATTTTCCCAGGGGGTCGAGGGCGGCGCGCTTTATAGCGGCCGGAGGGGAAGGAGGAGGCGCGTGAGGGACGGCGGAGTCGGAACAGAAAGGCGTGATTTTTCTTGGCCGCTTGCAAGGACAGGAGGAGAGCAGTGGAGTGGAAGCAACGATGGGGGAGGCCACGAGGACGACGAGGCGGGCGCGGATCTGTGGGCTCCGGCGGGCCGGCCTGCCACGTGGACGGTCGGGGAGAGCCCGTGCGTTGCTTGGGCCTTGAGAAAGGTCCGGGGCCTCACGTGTCTCTCCACTTTCGGACCTTAGTTTACAAAAAGGGTAATAGCTGGGTGTCCCTAGCGAGAGACAAAATTGCACTAAACACTTTGCTTGTTGCACAAAACACAGAAACAAAACCTATTTTACAGCAAACCACAGTTTTTTGCCTAATTAGTTGCGCATAACTCAAATATACCTATTAGTCTTTTTTAGATTAATTTTTCCAGCTAACTACAAGGATTTGTATTAGTTGTTGCACCAAAAGAAATACTCCCTTCGTCCGGAATTAAGTGTCACAAAGTTTGACAAAAGTTGATGTATCTAGACATATGTCTAGATACATCCACTTTTGTCAAACTTTGTGACATTTAATTCCGGACGGAGGGAGTATATTATCTTTGCCCGTTAATATAAATAGGTCGGTAAACCTCGTTAACATAATACAACTCCTTGGTTAATTACTTGCACTGATTTTTTTGTCAGCAAATTGCAGCACATTTTTTTTTGAATTAATTGCGTCGGTTTTTTATCATGTTGACAAGATCTCGCCAAGCTTCTGAGATTCTTTCTAAAATGGACAGGTCCACTAAATTTAGCTTTGGTTGTTGCCATGATGGCATGTTGCCTTGGAGGAGCTAGATTATGTTAACGAGGATTGCCAATCTATTTAGCATATTTGTACTAAGTGCAACTAATTAGAAAAAAACATTATCCTCCAAAAAAAAAATTATGTGCTTGGTGCAATATCCACCACCAAGGATGACGTTAGCTGCAAGTAATTATCCAAAAAATGGGATAAGTTTTAGTTGGATAATCGTGTGCAACTGATTAGAAAATGTGTGCTATGCTTTAAATACTATTTTATTTATAAGTTCAGTGCACCAAGTGCCACAACTAGTGTTAGCTGCAACTAATTAACGAATAAATTGGGACTATAGTTGTAATCTTTTAACTTGTGAGTTCTACGTTACGGTTTTCTGACACTTCCACCATCCATATTTGTTAGCCTCTTCGGTATTGTGCATTGCTTATTCTCACATTGAGAGTTGGTGCAATCTTCGCCAGTGCATCCAAACCCCATGGGAGAATTTTGTTCTTCTTTACATAAGTCAAAAATTATCTTCCTCAAAGCAGCCACCATACCTACCTACCATGGCATTTCCATAGCCATTCCGAGATATATTTCCATACAACATCCATCATCATTATGTTACTTGTCATGCTTCATTGTTATTTTGCATACTGCTACACTGGCAGTAGCGTTTAGTTTTATATACATCAGAGATATTTTAGTTTGTGTTATGAGTACTAAAAGTGTGATAATTCATTGTAAAATACTCCCTCCGTTCATAAATATATGACTTCTATTTGTCTAAAAGTGGATGTATATAGACACTAAAACATGTCTAGATACATCTACTTTTAGACAAATGGAAGTCATCTATTTGTGAACGGAGGGAGTAGAATGTTGCCCCTACCAGTGAGGTTATATATAAAAAATAAAAAATAAAGAGAAAAAGCCCAAAAAGAAAAAAAAAGGGCAAAACAGAGATAATAAAGAGAGGTGGGCGGCACTACTATCATTTATTCCACACTTGTGCTTGGTTAGCATAATTACTTCAGTTTGGAGAGAGTTTTCATATTATGACTTGCATAACTATGTGGAGAACTTACATTATAGAACATGACTTGTATATTCCAATGATGAGCCTCCTCAAAAGAGCTCTAGGTCTTCGTGAGCAAGCAAGTTGGATGCACCCCCACTAGTTCCATTGGAGAGGTTTCATACACATATATCTCTATGTGCATCAGTTGTGTGGCAATCACTACTCCTTGCATAACTTCGATTATAAGACTTCCTCTTGTCTAATGATCACTTTCAGTTATGTGAGACTTTCTTCCATTGACCATCCAAACCCCACATAATGTTCTTTTAGCCATAACATCCTAGTGCTAGGGACCAATACAGAATGCTTACTTGTTTTGAGTGCACAATTATTTGAATGATTTTCCTAAGTGCATATTGTTGTCACTTGACTTGATCCTAACAGGAGTTGTCGTGAGAGTTTGATGCCTTGGATGATTATATTGTTGTTCTTGAAGCTTAAATCATCTTTAATATACTTTGCATAGTTGATTGTCTTTTAGTATTGATTCATTGAAAAGTTTTACTTTGTTCTTCCTAATGGTTTATACATTATTCTATTTTATACCAACTATAAACCACAGCCTTTATTCATTTGATCCTAGTTTACATGATTTACTTACTATGATGATCAAGTTTATGTTGGTAGCATGTCACCTCAGAAATTATTTGTTTTTATCGTTTACCTACTCGAGGATGAGTAGGAACTAAGCTTGGGGATGTTGATACGTCATAAACGTATCCTTAATTTCTGATGTTCCATGTTGTTTTCATGCCATATGCTACATGTTTTCCTTACACTTTATGTCATTTTTATGGATTTCCTGGGACTAACCTATTGACAAGATGCCACAGAGCCAGTTCATGTTTTTTGTTGTTTTTAGTTTCAGAAAAGTTGTTCTGGAAATATTCTCGGAATTGGACGATTCAAAAGCCATAAGTCTCAGAGGTCCCGTGTCGGATATATACCGAATAGGGGTATAGAAGATGGTAGACAAAAGAGCTGGACTACCAGGGTGGCCTGCAAGGTAATGGGTTTAGGTCCATTGGGCGGCCCAGTAGTCCAACGCGTAGAAGCCGGATTCTAGAAGAACCCGGATCACGGCCCGCGTGATCTGGCTTGGAGGAGAAGACGGATTCCTTACTTTCCAAGTTACAAGTTAAACGTAGTCTTCTAGGTTTCTGGTTCTGTAAGCCCTAATCCGGCTATTATATAAAGCCGGACGGGAGATAGATTTCATAAGTTCAATAAGTTCCTTTAGTTCCAAGGTTCTAGGTCCAAGCTCAAGCCTTACGCAACTCGCCGGGAAGTTCATCCTCGACGAGTAGCTAGATCTATTCCCTTACATTGTAACCTTATTATACGGGCTTTAGTCCCTCATAGTGAGAAGTGCAGGAGTAGGTACGCCGTACTGTCGCGACGTACCGAACCTGGGTAAATCCCGTCTTCTGTGTTTACTACGCTATCCCGTTACCCCACGTCTCTACCGTAGTCTCATGGCACCCCAGTCTATGAAAACTACTACGATGTCTCGACAGTTGGCGCCCACCGTGGGGCTAACGACGTCTGGCGTAAAGTTCCGATCTGGGATATTAGGCGGAATCGGAAGATCGATCACTGTCGGAAGCTTGGAATTCGACAACGACGTCGGGCGCTTCCTCGACAACGGATCCTACATCCCGGCGCAAAACCATCTGGTAAGTGCCTGCGTTTTACCGATTGGATCTGCTAATATCTTTATCGGATTAACCGCGGAAGCAATGGGGTTTTGCAGTGAAAGCAATTATCTCCCACCCGCCCTATACCCAGTCGAAGACGACTATGATGCCGGATTTTGCTCAGATCGCCGACAAAACAGTGATACGCACTTTATCGGCATGGTGCAATCCGAGATCGCCGAAAACACGGATGACAGAAATCCCGTGCAAGAGGCAGACAACAATACACCCGTCTCAGAGACGGAAGAACCAATACCCGTCACAGAGACGGAAGATCCGACATCTGTCAACCAGACGATGAACTCGGAAACAGAGTCCGTGCTTGCCGCCATTGAGGCGAGATTGGAGTCGGAAACCGGATCGGATAACTTCTCCGAAGACGAAGATGATGATGCCTTCGTACGAAAAGTTAAATCCTTTCAAGAGGGATTCCATGAAGTGCTAATGGCAAAACCAGCTGATACAGCGGGTGCCGATAGCCAGGAAAGCCCTAAAACCCCTCCGCCAGCAGAGGAGAGGGAAGACGGAGAAACTTCTCCGATATTTCCTAATGTCAAGGAGATGACAGAGGATGAACCTGTCAAAAAACCTCCCTCTTCCAAGAAAAAGCACCGTGCTTCTAAAAAACTCCAGTACAAACTCCGGAAGAAAAAGTCAGCTGATCTCGCTGATGAAAACCTGGAAGTTGGAGATATTAGTGGCACAAAGCCCACGGAAAAGAAATCTAAGGAAATCACTGCTCCGCCAATGACAGAACTGGAAGAGCAAGAACTATTACAAACTCCAGTGGGACCCAATGAACCCCCTGAGATGCTGGAAGCCAGGAGACAAGCTTTCCAACGGCAACAGCAACAACTGCTTAGATCTCGGCAACACCTCCAACAAACCCATAATGACATCAAAATTATGAAGGAAGAAATTGAGGAGTACGAGAGAAAGCACAGATCTGTCTTAAAACCTACAAGGTTACCCGGAATTACAAAACCGGAAGAACTGCCGCCAAAAGAAAGGTTCTATAACCCATCTTGGCAAAAGCAGTTAAACGGCAAAGATGCCAAGGGCGAACCAATATACAAAACCGCAGCTGAAAACGCGGAAGCAGCGTTCGCCATCCTGAATAACGATCTGTACTCCAACGGGGAAAAACTCCAAGGGGTGTATGCTTTCCTAGGAAAAGCATTACAGCAGCAACAGCGAGGACAAGAGAGATCAGGGAGGCTGCATGATAATTCCGCCCTCTGCAAAACTGTTACTTGCGCTGCTGGAGCACCTGGACCGGAAGAACCCGGAAATTCGGATAAAAAAGAGGATCCGAGAAAAGACAAGAAAAACCCCGACAACCGGGACGCAGCGTCTAGAACCGGACCTCATCTCCCGAAAGATGGATATAAACCACACGATCGGGAAGACAAACACCGGAATGACGGCAAAATAATGCCACCTCCGAGAAACCCAGCTGAAAAAGCCGGAAGATATGATACACCTCACAGGCGTGAAAGATCTCGGACACCGCCCAAAGATAAGGAAAGGTACAGGAGCAGGACTCCACCTAATCCCAGAGGGCGTGACAACGGAAGAGATAGAGATAACCTCGGAAAAACGCGTCCGCGTAACAATGGAAAAGAAAGGAGTAGATCCCCTTCTGTCCATTCAGCCGGGAGATATTCTGCGCATATTGACAGAGCAGAAAAGGATGATCTATACTTTGGTCCTAAGTGTTTCACTGACAGGATCCGAAGGATAACCCTGCATTCTGGCTTTGCCAAAGTTGGTCCAACCTACCAAAAATATACCGGCAGTACAAACCCGGATACCTGGCTTTCAGATTATTACACAGCCGTCCAGATCAACAACGGGACAGACCTGGAAGCTGTCAAGTTTCTTCCCCTAATGTTGCTAGACGGAGCCAGAGATTGGATTAATGGTTTACCATCAAGAACTGTCGACAGTTGGGATGATATGGCGAGAGTATTCACCCAGCATTTTAGGGGAACATACAAACGCCCAAATAGCATCAACCAGCTGAACCGTTGCACCCAATTTGAAGACGAACCATACGTGGATTTCATCTCCAGATGGACTGCAATGAAGAATAGTTGCTCTGGAGTAACTGACGTACAAGCAATGCATGCTTTCGTCAATGGCCTAAAACCCGGACTTGTACCGTTCATGGTTGGCTCTAAAAAGCACAAAGATCTCGGGTCTATGCTTACAACCGCTAATGAGCATGCCGCAGCCGAAGACGATATCAGAGCAAGAGGAGGCAATATTGAGTCACTGATACTGGCCAAGAAAACACCTCGTTCTGATAAAAAAGGAACTCCGGAGTCAACAACAAAGCCCAAGGAGGTTAACTTAGCCTTTGGAGAAAAAGGGAACAAGTGGAAGGGCCGCAGTCCGGATCCCATCAATTACACTCCTGAAGAATGGGAGAGAATTAAGTCGGAACCCTGCGTCCACCACTCTCAGTTTGGGAAACCAACCCACACAAACGCGCAATGCCGGCTAAACAAGCATATGAAAGGCAATGCAGGATCCGGAAATAAAGGGAAGGGTTCCAAGAGGAAACCCACCAAACAAAAGCCAGAAGCTGAAAAAGAAGACAGTGAATCGGACACTGATGACAAAATCCAGGAACAACAGCGAAAGGGCGAACCTAAATTTCCGAGAGTTGACGGAGAAGCAATGCTAACTTTCCTAGCAACCCCGTCAGCAAAGGTGGCCAAAAGGACACTTCGAGAAATAAACGCGGTTGTTCCTGCAACCCCAAAATTCTTGAAATATTCCAACACACCGATAATCTGGGATCAGTCTGATCATCCCGGAAATATCCCTGAACCCGGCACACAAGCTCTTGTTGTAAGCCCTATTGTTCAAAACACTAGGCTAAGAAGAGTGCTGATGGACGGAGGATCCAGCATCAATATAATGTACCTGGATACACTGAAGCACTTGAAGATATCCGAGTCCCAGCTCAACTACAGCAATATACGCTTCCATGGCATCGTCCCTGGCAGGCAAGCACGATCCCTAGGAGAAATCTCCCTAGATGTCACCTTCGGAGATAAAGATCACTTCCGGCAGGAAAAAGTATCCTTCGAAGTTGTGCCGTTCGAGAGCGTGTATCACGCAATACTCGGACGTCCGGCTTTCGCCAAGTTTATGGCAAGATCTTGCTACATCTACAACAAGCTGAAGATGCCAGGACCCAAAGGAGGAGTAATCACCATTGCCGGTGATTTCAAGCTGGCAAACGAGTTGGAGAAGCAAAACGCCCTTTGCGCTCAAAGAGTTATAGCTCAGGAAGAACTGAAGGAGTTAGCCAAGGAGGTATCGCCGAAAGAAATGCCGGCAGGAAAAGAAACTCGGAAGCCAACAGATAGCTTCAAGGCATCCGAGAATACAAGACAGGTAATCCTAGATCCCAAAGATCCGACAAAATTCGTCGTTGTAGGGACTGGGATGACCGACAATAGGAAGGCGAGCTCATCAAGTTCCTCCGTGAGAACTGGGACATTTTTGCTTGGTGTCCAGCTGACATGCCAGGCGTACCCAGGGAACTTGCTGAGCACCAACTCAAGGTTATTCCCGGATCAAAACCCGTCAAACAAGGTCTCCGTCGATTTGACGGAAGAAGACGGAAGGCTATTGGCAAGGAAATTATCCGGCTTTTAGCAGCGGATTTCATCAAGGAGGTAATCCATACTGACTGGTCCGCAAATCCGGTATTAGTACCGAAGAAAGACACAACTGCCCTCAGAATGTGTATAGATTACACAGGATTGAACAAGTTATGTCCGAAAGATAGGTTTGCGCTGCCGCGAATCGATCAAATAATAGATGCCACTGCAGGCTCTGAGCTTTTATGCTTTTTGGATGCATACTCCGGGTACCACCAAATACGCATGAAAAAGGAAGATCAAATCAAGACTTCTTTTATAACCCCGTACGGGACGTATTACTACGTAACCATGCCTTTTGGCCTGAAGAACGCAGGTGCAACCTACCAGCGTTGCATGCAACGTTGTTTGCATAGTCAGATTGGAAAAAACGTCCATGTTTACGTGGACGATATTGCTGTCGTAACCAAGGAAAAAGATACAGTCCTTGAGGATTTGCGAGAAACTTTCGAAAACTTGCGCACTTACAAGATGAAGTTGAATCCATCTAAGTGCGTATTCGGGGTCCCCTCAGGAAAACTTCTAGGTTTCATCGTTTCTCACAGAGGAATAGAAGTGAACCCGGAAAAGATCAAGGCAATCTTGAATATCTCAAAGCCTACATGTGTAAAAGATGTCCAAAGATTGACGGGTTCCGCTGCAGCCGTCAGCAGATTCATTAGTCGGCTGGGGGATAAAGCCTTGCCACTATACAAACTGTTAAAGAAATCCGACAAGTTTGAATGGACAGAAGAGGCCGACACAGCGTTAACCCAGTTAAAGGAAACCTTGATGAACGCTCCCATCTTGGCATCTCCCAAAGATGAAGAACCCATGGTGTTATACCTTACGGCTACTAGTCGGGTTATCAGTGCGGTAATCGTTGTGGAACGGGCAAAAGAAGAGCAAAGCATACCAGATCAACATCCGGTATACTACATAAGCGAAGTTTTTTCCGAATCCAAACAAAGATACCCGCACTATCAGAAACTGGCATATGGCGTATTTTTCGCATCCAGAAAGCTGCGCCATTACTTCCAAGGACATTCTATAACAGTGGTATGTAAAGCACCACTAGGAGATATTATAAACAATGCGGAGGCAACCGGCCGAGTAGCTAAATGGGGCATCGAGCTGGCAGCCTTCGACATTAAGTATCAGCCAAGGACGGCAATAAAATCCCAGGTTTTGGCAGATTTCGTCGCCGACTGGACAGAAGCAATGGAAAATACACCGATGCCGGAGTCCGAGTACTGGATCATGCACTTTGACGGATCTAAGATGAAGGAAGGAGCTGGAGCCGGCGTAGTTCTAAAATCTCCCAAGGGAGACACAATGGAGTACGTATTGCAAATACACTTCAACGCCAGTAATAATGTAGCAGAATACGAAGCTTTGCTTCATGGCTTGCATATTGCAAAAGAAATAGGGGTAAAACGCATCTTGTGTTACGGAGACTCGGATTTGGTACAGCATCAGCTCAACCAAACCTGGGACGCGAAAAGCCCCATAATGGCCGAATATCGGAGAACGGTGGATGAGTTTGCCATCTGTTTCTTCGGGTTCGAAGTCCTTCACATAAAAAGGGAGGAAAACTGGAACGCGGATGCGTTAGCCCGCATGGGATCAGAGAGAGTAACAACTTTACCACCAGGGGTATTCGTCCAGCATTTGCACGAACCATCCATAAAAGGTGGAGACGTCGATTACCCTTTAGCATCTGAAACAATTGAAGTCATGTTCGTTAAACCGGATTGGACAATCCCGTACCTAAACTTCTTAGTCAATCAGAAGTACCCGGAAGGAGCAGACGAAGTCCTGCAAAGGCAAATACAACGTCGATGCAAAGGATACGTAGTAATCAACGACCACTTATACAAACGCGGTACTTCTGGAGTTTTTCTGCGGTGTATTTCACCAGAGGAAGGAAGAGAAATATTGCAAGAAATCCATGCCGGCGATTGCGGACATCATGCTCAATCAAAAAGCTAAGCATTCCGCGCAGGGTTTTTCTGGCTAACAGCCAAGACAGACGCCGAACGCATAGTGAATACATGCGAAGGATGTCAATATTATGCTAAGCAGACCAATTTGCCGGCCCAAGCATTAAAAACTATCCCTATCACTTGGCCGTTTGCGGTCTGGGGGCTAGACATGATGGGACCGTTCAAAACTGCAAGAGGTGGACTTACACATCTACTTGTAGCAGTAGATAAGTACACAAAATGGGTGGAGGCTAAAACCCATCAAAAAGCTGGATGGCGCAACTGCCAGAAATTTCATTATTGATTTAGTAATGAGGTATGGCGTCCCACACAGCATAATAACTGATAACGGGACAAATTTCTCCATTGGGGAGTTGGCAAAATACTGCCAACAAACGGGAATTCGCTTGGATCTTGCATCTGTGGCGCACCCGCAATCTAATGGACAGGTTGAAAGAATGAACAACTCAATCCTGCAAGGAATACGCCCAAGACTCGAAACTCCTCTTCATACATCAGCCGGAGCATGGGTAGAAGAACTACCTTCCGTGTTATGGAGTATTCGAACGACGCCAAACAGGTCAACTGAGCAAACCCGTTCTTCCTAGTTTATGGTGCGGAAGCCATGCTTCCAACGGACATGATCCATGATAGCCCAAGAGTGCAAAATTTTGATGACTCAGATGCCGAAGAAGCACGACAGGATGCTGTCGATCTCCTAGAAGAGGAAAGAGAACTTGTGCTTCAAAGATCCGCCATCTACCAGCAAGGTTTACGACGTTATCATAGTCGGAAAATCAGGCATCGCTCTTTTAAAGAAGGTGACTTGGTGCTGAGATTGGTGCAGCAAAGAAAGCACAAATTGGCCCCAGTATGGGAAGGACCATTTGTCATCAGTAAAGCCATGAAGAATGGATCATATTATCTTGTCGACATTCGAGATACGGAGGATGATCCCAAAAAGCCGAATCGCAAAAGAAAGAGAAAAATAGATGCTGAACTAGGAGAGACAAATAGGCCTTGGAGTATCCAGCAATTACGTCCCTTCTACACTTAGTTCAATTTCTATGTAAACATCTTTGAGATCATGAAATAAAGTTATCGGAATTCATATTCATTATAAGTACAAAATATTTCCGCTTTTTCTATTTCCCAATGATCTTACAAATACTCAATGTTGACCCGAATTGTGCCTGCGTGCTCGGTGTTTAAAAGCTGAATGATTCGGCCTGTTAAAGGTTAAAGGAAACTCGGATTGTGCCTGCGTGCCCAAGTTTCAGAACAGTTCCTTATTTTCTCTAAGTCTTATCTGATCGTGCGTATGCTGGGTTACTGGAACTAGTTAGTAAAAATGCCTTTAGCATGATTCATGCTTTCGAGTTTCAAAACTGCTTGGTTCGTCCCCAGTTACTCGGCATAACGATTCATAGTGCTATTTGAGCCATTTCAAACACTAAGAACAGTTAAAGCATATATACCAGATTACTTAGAAGATAAAGGAGCAGCCAAACCCGGAAAAACTTTGCAAGAAGTTTGAAATCGCAAAAGGCGGAGTTCTTGTTTCGACAAATGACATAGAAGTATTACAATATGAGTTACATTGTAAAGAAGCTACTATACGCATCCATCATCCAGGTTAAGTACGCCCCCTTTAAATTTCCGAGTCTTCATCACTGCCATCATTCTCGGGGGCTGCGGGCACTTCTTCTTCCGGATAAGTAATGGAGATATTTACCATGGAAGCAATCTGCGTGGCATGGCCTTCAACTTCTTTAAAGATTGCATTTATTTGTGCTTCTGAGCATTCTTGAGGAATACCGGATGCTACACGCCAGGATTTTGCATCAGGGTAGTGTAAGCGCATGAGGCCAAGTGCCATTCGCGCACCACCCCGTGCTGCAGAGCGAAGGAAAGATTCCTTCGAATTTGCTACTTCCATAATGCCATCCGGAAGTCGGTAAACTTCTGAGAATTGTATACTGCTTGTAGGCAGGAATTTATTAAGTAAATGCATTCCTGCATTTCTGATTGAATTCCATATCTTCCAAAGGCCCGGATCTTTTCCGTCCGAGAAATCCCTGGAAAATTTCCTGCTTTTTTGACAAAAGGCAAAGATTAGAAAATATAAGAATATGGCATGAAAGTATTGGTAAAAGAAGTCAACTTACCAAGAACGCGTCAATTTCATCGCTTTCTTTCATACGAGGAAATAGCATACTTTCTAAATCATTGATAATGGATTTATCCTCTGCTGCCTGCAAAGAAGCCTTGGATTGCGCAATCCCAAGGGCTAGATTACTGGCTTCCAGTTCTTCTCGAACTTTTGAAAGTTCTCTTTGAAGGTTGGAGTTTTCTTCACGAAGTTGAGAAAAATAAGCAGCGTTCGCTGTGAGCTTCTTGGCTTTGGTTAAAGCAGCTGGAAAGCAGGGACAAATAATCCGACATTACGGCAAGATTTAGAAAAAACTTTCCAGCAAAAGTCAACAAACACGAAGAAAAATACCGGTGGCTTTGGATAATTGCTTTTGAGTCGACGCCAGTTCGTTGCTCTTTGACTCAATAGCAGATTGAAGTGTTTTTACTTCTTTGCTTTTGAGGCTAAGTTTTCAAAACTTCCACGTTTATGGCATCTGCGGAATGCTGAAACATGGAAATGAAAGCCAGATGCTTAAGTTTGAACAAGCATACAAAGAATCATTAAGAGGAATTTAGATTTTCAACTTAATGCTTGGGGGCTAGAGGTATTACCTGGCTCATTTCTCGCAAATCAGTTAAGGTCTCCTTGAATTCTCGGGCATATTCCATGAAAAGAATTCCTACGTGGTGAAGGCCATCGTGTATGACCTGCCGGGGCGAGAATGCGATATTGTTGCGGATAACTAATCCATTTTGCGGCCAAGGGCGAACCAGAGGCGCAGGAGCAAAAAACTTCTTAGCTTCCGGACGAATATATCCGAGTTCGTCGAAAAGTTCTTCTTTCACTCGGATATCATCTGGAGCAGGAATGGATTCGTTTCTGACGGGTGATTGAAGATTTCCGCCCATTGGCATATTCGTTTTCCCCCTTTTTCCTGCAGCTGCAGAAGGGAATTCTTCTTTGATGGTAGTTTGCCTCTTGCGCTTTTGGGTGTTGTAAAACTCGGCATACAATTGGCTGATTTCAGCATCAGAAGCAAGATCATCTTCTCCAAGTTCGTCAAACTAGGAAAAGAATCAGCAGTATGTTAAAAATGAAGAGAGAAGATAATCTGAGGAAACTCAGAAACAAGGGAAGAAAAGTACCTTAGGAACCAGATTTTCCGCATGATATATGGCTAGACTCTCTTCAACCTGGCTATCGGCGGCAACTATCTGATGAAGGCGTTCGACAAAATCCTTCTTGCTAAAGGATCTATCAGTGCCTCTCATGCTATCTTCCGGTCCCGTGTACTCACAAAGAAGTCGGGAACGAAGGGATAAAGGTTGTACGCGACGTCCAAACCAGCATAACACGATATCCTTCCAAACCAAAGGTGGTTGAGAAGAAGAAAGTTTGGCAATGCGACGCTTTATTTTCATCAGGCTTTCAGGCAAATCCTCTGTTATTTCAAGTGTCCAATTTTCATGAGGAATGGCAGCAGAATTAACAAAGGGAGGAAGTCCGGTTTCTTTGTTGGGGAACGGAATGTCTTGATGATAAAAGAAAGAACCTAGCCAAGATTGGTCAGGTTTCGGCATTCTTATCCTGGGGTACCATTCTTCCCTAAAGTTTCTGAGGATAAAAGATATGGTACCGCAGATGGGCGAGACACCGTTTGTGATATTGTGTTTTACCTCGAAACAATAATGCCAGAAGTCTAAATTGGGAGTTATTCCAAGATACCCTTCGAAAAGAGCTTGGAAACTAGCTAATTGGAGGATGGAATTTGGAGAGATATTATGTGGTTGGACACCATAGAAATTGAGGACGTCTAGGAAAAAGGCGGAAGGGGGAAAACCCATACCTCTCGTGATATGAGAAGTGAGGAGGACGCGTTCACCTTCCTTTGGCTTGGGCTCTGGCTCATTCTTCGAGATCCGCCATTTGCCTTTAACTATTAATCTGTCCCTTGACATCCGACGAAGGAGGACGAGTGAAGTATCACTCTGATTCCAAATTCCGACAAATTCTGCTTCTTCATCAGCTCCGGCGGAGAAGCGCTCAGTGCCACGAGAGTGAGTCTTGACCCCCGCCGTTTCCGGTGCGAACGGCGGGGATGTTGTCGTGCTTGGGCCCGCTGCGTCCGCGGCGGCGAAAGCGTTTCCTCCGCCCGCCGCGGATGCCGTGGTTCTTTCCGGCCCGCCGCCGGCATGCTTGGGCGACCCCAGCTGTGGATCCAGGTCGCCCAAAAGCTCGTCGATGGAGGCACGGGCCGGTGAGGACGACGGAGAGGCCATCGTTTTCGGCGGTGACGGAGCGCTCCGGCGTGCAAAGGGCTCGTCGGGGCAAGGATTCGTTCTAAGCTCTCGTGCTCGCGTTTGCGTCAATGGCGTGGGCAGAGGGAGTGAGGAAAGGTTTTCGGAGACGACGAAGACGGCTATTTTATAGCCTAAAAACCCTCTAGATACGCGCCAACGGCTCTTTTGACCGTTGGATGTTCGACGCGTGTCGCTCGCCGGAAAATCCGGGAAACGGAACGACAGAGGAATGATGGCTATCTCCTCGTTTTTCGTGAGAATCTGTCAGAGATACGTTGCAGGGTTTCCCGCGTGAAACCAAGCGGCGCTTACGTCAGTATGATTAAAGCGCTGATGTCACATGTTCCTTTTCCGCGAAGGATCGCGAGAAGAAAAGCCGGATTTTCGTAGTTCCGAGTTTTATGTTACCATCTCCTTCAAAAGGAAAGAAGAAAGAATCAAGACTGCTGAATCAAGTTTCCCGGACAAAATGTATTTGACGAAAGGCGGAGTTTCAGAGTTTTGATCCTTCCTGGGGGCTACTGTCGGATATATACCGAATAGGGGTATAGAAGATGGTAGACAAGAGCTGGACTACCAGGGTGGCCTGCAAGGTAATGGGTTTAGGTCCATTGGGCGGCCCAGTAGTCCAACGCGTAGAAGCCGGATTCTAGAAGAACCCGGATCACGGCCCGCGTGATCTGGCTTGGAGGAGAAGACGGATTCCTTACTTTCCAAGTTACAAGTTAAACGTAGTCTTCTAGGTTTCTGGTTCTGTAAGCCCTAATCCGGCTATTATATAAAGCCGGACGGGAGATAGATTTCATAAGTTCAATAAGTTCCTTTAGTTCCAAGGTTCTAGGTCCAAGCTCAAGCCTTACGCAACTCGCCGGGAAGTTCATCCTCGACGAGTAGCTAGATCTATTCCCTTACATTGTAACCTTATTATACGGGCTTTAGTCCCTCATAGTGAGAAGTGCAGGAGTAGGTACGCCGTACTGTCGCGACGTACCGAACCTGGGTAAATCCCGTGTTCTGTGTTTACTACGCTATCCCGTTACCCCACGTCTCTACCGTAGTCTCATGGCACCCCAGTCTATGAAAACTACTACGATGTCTCGACATCCCGGAGGGTCAATAAAGTCCAAAGGAGACCCAGAGGGGGGGGCGGAGCCCCCACACCATGCCTGGGCGCGGGTGGACCCTGGCCGCGCTGGGAGGTGGTGTGGGCCCCTCGGGGGCCCACCGCCATCGCCCTTTCGCCCATATATGCCCCTAGAGGCATAAACTCTAAAGGACTTTTTCCACGAAATGTTCCGTAGCTCCGCCGCCGCCGCCGACAGGTTTTGGGGGACAAAAATCTTTGTTCCGGCATCCTGCCGGGACGGGGAAGTGCCCCCGGAGCCATCTCCATCGACTCCACCACCATCTTCATCGTCGTTGTCATCTCATATGATGAGGAGGGAGTAGTTCTCCCTCGGGGCTAAGGGCTCTACCAGTAGCTATGTGTCTCATCTCTCTCTCCCATGGTGTGATCGTTATGTGATCATGAGCTTTGTAATATAGTTGAATAAGTGGATGTTTATCTTCGTATATTATGCTACTCAAGTGGTTTTGTTATGAGATCTCCGTAGACACTTTGATCACGGTGTAAAGATGACAGTGTGTGCACCGTGTGGTTTAGCATGATATTTATTTATTGTGTTGGATGACCCTATAAAATTGTGGTGTTTGTATAGTACATTCTAGGGCGCTCAAGTTGACAGTGTGGGGTTAACTAGACATGGGAATGCGACTTTAAGGTGTGCTTTGTAGCCCTACACAATAAATTGGTGTTTGTAATTCGACCGGAGAGTGGTTTGGAGTAGCATTGTGAAGATATTATATTTATGCATTGAATTATGCTATCATTGTTGAGAGTGTCCAGTAGTGAAAGTAGGACCCCTATGCCTTGTTTCTAAGCATTGAAACACCGTTTAGAATCAGTTCTGCTACATGTTGCTTGCTTCCATTTTTATTTGAGATTGCTATTGTCACTTATAATCATCCATATTACTTGTATTTCACTATCTCTTCGCTGAAATAGTGCACCTATACAACTCACAATTGTACTAGGTATGTTGGGGACACGAGAGACTTCTTGTATCGTAGTTGCATGGTTTCTTGAGAGGGATACCTTTGATCTCTTCCTCCCTGGGTTCAATAAACCCTGGGTAATCCACTTAAGGGAAACTTGTTGTTGTGCTACAAACCTCTGCACTTGGAGGCCCAACACTGTCTACAAGAATAGAAGCGTGCGTAGAGATCAACACCCAGGGGTGGTGTGGCCCCCTCCTAGCCCCTCTCCGGGACTCCTTCTGGCTCCGGGGGTATTCAGGTGTTTTAAGGTCTTCGTAATCTTTTCTGGGCATTTTCTCGAAAGTTAATTTTTCTGCACAAAAACAAGACACCAAGGCAATTCTATTGAAAACAGCGTCAGTCTATGTTAGTTGTATCCAAAACCCACAAGTTTAGAGGCAAAAAATAGCAAAAGTGTTCGGAAAAGGAGATTCATTTTGGACGTATCATACGTCTTTTTTGAAGAAGATTAGTAAGAGACTTTGATATTTTAGAGAAATCTTTAATAAACCTCCTATAAAAACCAGCATGACCAAGAACACTACGAATACCTTTAACATCCCTGGGACAGGGAATTTTCTCTATTGCTTCCACTTTAGCTCTGTCAACTTCAATACCTCTTTCAGAAATTTTATGCCCAAGAACAATCCCTTCATTAACCATAAAGTGGCATATCTCCCAATTAAGAACAAGATTAGTTTCCTCACATCTGTGTAAAACTTTATCAAGATTGTGCAAGCAGTTATCAAAAGAAGTTCCATAGACGGAGAAATCGCCCATGAATACTTCCACAATTTCTTCACAAAAACCATGAAAAATAGCAGACATGCATCTTTGAAATGTAGCAGGAGCATTACACAAACCAAAAGGCATACATCTATAAGAATAAGTTCCATAAGGACAAGTAAAAGTTGTTTTCTCTTAATCTTGTGACCTAACAGCAATTTGCGAAACCTAGAATAACCATCAAGAAAGAAAAAATGAGTTTTCTTAGATAACCTCTCTAACATTTGATAAATGAAAGGTAAAGGATAATGATATTTCTTAGTAACCTTGTTAAATTTTCAAAAATCAATGCACATCCTATAACCAACTACTACTCTTTGAGGAATAATCTCATTATTTTCATTAGGCACAACAGTCATTCCTCCCTTCTTAGGGACATAATGCACATGGCTTACCCATCTAAAATCAGTAATAGGATAAATAATACCAGCATCAAGGAGTTTTAATACCTCATTTCTTACCACTTCCTTCATCTTAGGAATTAAACGGCGTTGATGTTCAACTACTCGCTTTGCATCAGGTTCTATATTAATAACATGCTGACATATAGTAGCGGAAATCCCCTTCAAATCATGAAGAGTATATCCAATAGCTTCATGTGTTTCTTGAATATTTCCAATAACCTTTCCTCTTCCTTACCGGAAAGTTTAGAACTAATAATAATAGGATATGTTTTCTTATCATCAATATAAGCATATTTAAGATCAGCGGGCAAATGTTTTAAATCAAAAACAGGATCCTCCTTGGGTGGTAATGTGGTACCACAGTTTTCCATAGGTAGATTGTGTTTCAGTCTCACTGGTTGACAAAGAAGAATATCGTCAATCTCATTTCTTTCTTCCATAAAGACCTCCCTTTCGTGGTCCTCCATGTATTGCTGCAAAGCATTGTTAGTAGAAAGAGCAATAGAGGCAAGTTGTTCAACTCTAAAATCTTCATTAGGCAATTCAGGTTCATAAGGAGCTCTAGCAAATTTTGAGAAATTAAACTCGTAAGATTTTCCATCAAACTTAGTCAATATTTTCTCCTTCTTACAATCTATAACAGCACCACAAGTGTTCAAGAAAGGTCTACCAAAAATGATAGGACAAGTTTTACTAGCGGTTGTACCCAGTACTAGAAAATCAGCAGAATATTTAGTTTTACCACATAAAACTTCCATGTCTCTAACAATACCAATCGGAAAGATAGTTTCTCTATCAACAAGCTGAATAGCCACATCAACATCTTCAAGTTCACAAGGACCAATTTCATGCATGATTTGTTTATAAATCTCATAAGGAATAGCACTAGAACTTGCACCCATATCACACAAACCATAGTAGCAATGATCACATATCCTAACAGAAAGCACAGGAACACTAGTTTTCTTATATCTAATAGGATGTGAAACAATATTAGAAGCATTGTAACATCCCAAGTATGAAAAATAGCCATTAGAATGTTTGCTCTCTGTTATTTTATGTTTTGCATCATGGCATCATGTTGATTGCATTTGTTTTGTTTGTTTTCCATTTGTTTTCCTTTGTTTTCTATTTCAATTTCAAACCAAATTTCAAACCTTTTGTTTCATCCTTGTGATGTTACAATTTCCAAAAGGATATTTCAAATAAAACAATCAATTGTTTCCATTAAAGTGTGATCTCAAAACTGTTGTTTTGTTTCTATAAAAATGCATCCAATAACCAAACCCTTTTCAAATTCAATTATGATTTTCTTCCAAACAACAACCATGTTGAAATCATGGAAATTGCAAAACAAAACTCTCCAAATAAAATGGTTCAATTAACACTTCCATTTGTTTCCATGAAATAATAAAAAGCTCAACTCTTATTTGTTATTTAATAATCCACCTAATAGAAGTTGCATTCAAAACTCAAATTCAAATCATCAAACAACACCCCAATTGAATGTGTGCAAATTACCAAACATTCTAATTTGTTGTTTCTATTTCAAACTCCAAGGTTCATGCCATTTAAAATTTTGTTTCAAAGAATGCAATTAATAATAAAATCCATCCAATTTGAATTAAATTCCAAACAACACCATAATTCAATTAATTTGAATTTCCAAACTTGCATTTGGTTACCAATCCATTAATAAGCTAACCCAAATATTTCTAATATCTTTGCCAACTCCAAAACCCTTTCTATCTCTCTTCCTATTTCCAAATCAGCACAAAAAAATATAACAGAAACAATTAATAAAAAGAAGGGATGAGAGAGAGATAGCCAACTAGGCCCAGCCCAAAACTTTTCCCCCAGGCCTGGTACCCCTTCAGCCTTCTTCAACCTCATGTACGGCTGAACATCCAGCACCCCCACGTTGCATCAGAGAAGAACAGACGGTGATCTCCACCATCCCCTCCCTATAAACCTAGGCCGATCCCTAACCCTAACCCTGCTTTTCTTCCTCCCTCTCCTTCTCCCATCGCCGCCATCATCCCATCTCCTCCACCTCCCTCTCTCTTTGTTACTTCTCTGCAACCACCTGCTGCCATGGCCGGATTTTCGTTGAAGGTTTGGGTGTGGTTGTGGTCACCGTCAAGGGAAGCCCGCCGCGGGAATGGAAACGCCATGGAGCCCTCTTCCTCCTCATCACCTCGGCACGGGCCGGGACTGCCCGTGGCGCCGCCGCCATCTCCCCCAAGTCGCCGGCGACCTCACCCTGCTGCTGCCCCGACCTGCCCCGATCCGCCATCCTCTGTCCGCTTGGGAGCCCTCAAGGTGAGCGCTCCGTCCCCACGCCTCACCTCCCTCTCCCTTCCCTTCTCTCCCCACACCGCATCCCCCTCGCAGCAGCCCCCCACGGCGCCCCCTCCGGCGAGCAGCAGACCGGCGGCCATGTCCCTGTCTCTGTCGAGCAAAAGAATCAGGTTCAGTTACGTGCAGTTTTCAGGTTTAGAGAAAAAATCCCGCGCAGTTACGCCATATCCACCCCCGATTCCCTTCCTATCCACAAGCCAGCGCACCACCCCAGTGGTCAACACCCCTTGCGCGCGCACTGGAGGTGCTGGGTTCGATCCCCCCTCACCCCACCTTTTATTCCACCTTTTATTCTCTGTTTTCTTTTTCTGCCAGAATTTCAGCAAACCAGATCTGAACCATTACTTCTAAATTCCATATAAAATTGAATATCACTCCAATTTGAACGATTCAAAATCCTGTGAACTCATAATTTTGTGCTCTTTCCAGTAATGTCAAATTTGCAATATGTTTCTGTAACAATTTTAGCACTAATTAATTAATTACTGAAAATGCAATAAAATTTGGAAACTTTGGAATTTCATAACTTTAATTCTACTCATCCAAATTAAGCAAACTTGGTCTCTAAAAATTTGTCTTAACAAACTCTACACATTGGTATTTTATTTGGACACAATTGAATTAATTTTGAACATGTTTTCCTCTGTTTACTAAAAAGGGCAGAATAAGAATGATTATGAAATATTGCATAATAAATTCAATAATCACCCAAAAATTATGTTTGATAGCTCTAAATGTTCAATGAAACCTTTGCTACATGTTTTCAATCTTTTCAATGAAATTTGTTACTGTTTTGAATATTTTAAATTGGTGAAACATTTGAATTCTTGTTTAATTCACTTAATTTTGCAAAATTCATAACTTGGGCATAAAAATTCCAAATCCAACAAACTTAACATGTTTTCCAATCAATTTTTCATGTACTTTCCAAATATAAATTTTGTTTGCTGTTTTGAATAATTTAAATTGCTGAAAACAACTGTTTCTTGTTTAATGCATTTAAAATTGCCAAAATAATAACTTGCTCATTTTAAATCCAATTTCCACAAATGAAATATGTTTTCTATGCAAAATTAAACCACCTTTCCAAATATAATTTTTTTTTCATGTTTTGAATAATTAAAATTGGTTAAATAATTTAAACCTTGTTTAAATCATTTAAAATTGTTAAATTCATAAATAATTTATTTGAAATCCTTTTTCAACAAGTGAAACATGTATTCCACCTAAAATTGTGTGTTCTTATCAAATATGAACTTTGTTATCTATTTTGAACAATTTAAAGTGGTGAAAACAACAAATCCTTGAGTGACACCTTTAAGTAACCAAAATTTCTTAACTTGATAAATAAAATCCTAAACTTGGTAAACCTTATTTCCATTTGGTTCTATTGTTGTTATTTTGTTGTTTTCCTCATCTATGCATCATGCTAATTCACTTACACATGATGTTTAGTTGTAAAACAATTAATTCAACCATACTTCATGGGCTTTTCATATGCAATCCAAATTGCATGAGGGCCCATTAAATCCTATTGTTACCATGTCAACTAGTTTATTTTGTTGCATCAATTAAATGGTCATGCATCATCCCATGTTTGTGCACTATGCCATGTTATTGGTTGTTTATCTTTCTGCATTGTTTGTTTGCTTCTTCTCGGATAAACGACGACGTTGAGACCGATGATACTTACGACACCCCTTCTAAGGAGTTAGCTCAGTACCAGGCTACTGGGTTTGCAGGCAAGTATTCACTCACATGAACCATCGTGTTCCTTTCAACATTGGTTACCGATACTTTCCGTTGTCTATTCTGCTAGCCCTATGATTAGTTGTTTCTGTTACGAACCTATTACATGAATCCCTTAACCCTGATATTGCCTCACCTCCACTCCTACAACCCCATTGTTTGAGCCAGTGTCTTACTAGCATGCTTAGGTTGTTTTGCTCGAGTCTGTTACCCATTACTTTCTGTTACTATTTTCCATTATGTTCTGGGGGCTCGATGTTTAATCAATCAATTATGCTAATGTTATTGTTAAATAATAAATTTGATGATAAGGCACCGGCAGGAGGCCCAGGGTGGTTTTGAGGCCTGCTAGTGTCGACCCTAATAGGAAAAGGGTCTTGTCTACTGATCCATGATGAGCGCACTAACCGCATGTGGGAAGCGAGTATGGGCGCCCCCCTCAATTTGATTCGATTCGCATCTCGTCCAAATCGCCACACGTAGTTCGGGCTTTCCATTTGCTGCATGCATGATCTTGCGAGCCCAGGCCAGGGTGGAACTTTTGTAGTCGGCATTTAGGGCGGTGTGGTCTTCCAGTGCTATGAGGGTCCCCTTTTCTTCGTGGGGCTCGATTAGCCGCGCACGCACAGCACGTGGTGCTTTGGGCTTGATGCGAAGAAGAGTTGAGTTGTGTTGAGTGCCCCGCTTGGTGGGAGGCATCTCATCTGGCGGGTTATTCATACGTGTACGGCCAAATTGGTGCAACCCTGCAGGGATAAATCTTCTCGAGAAGCCGTGTTTTCCGCGGTTATGGACTACTTGGTGAAAGTACTGGCTAACAAGTACTCAGGACAACTTAAACCTAATGATTAACAACCTTACACCCAATGATTAACAACTTGACTAGTAATAGGCTTATTGACACAATAATTTGAACCATCATTAATCCAACTGTGTGAGTTATCCTCGGATTGCTTCTTTGGATAAGGGGCGAGATCCAGGATGGGTTTGTTTGGAATTAGTTGATAGGTTGGTTACGATACGCGATCTTATCTCCTTTCTGTTGGCCGGAAGTTGTAGTAGGTTCTATAGTTGGTTAGAGCAGCCAGTTGCAGCATCTTTTATATCCCCTTTCTTCCGTTGAACCCAAGGCATCTGTGCTTGGTGTTGACGGGTTACACTTTGGTGAACTGTGAGTCTTGCTTGCCAGTACGTTTATGTACTGACCCCTTTGGGGCTGTGGTTTACGCAGACGACGTTTCCAAGGATCTACATGGTGGCTACTACGTGGAGTATGACGACGAGACTGCTGACGAGTAGATAGCGGACCCGGGCAGGATCCGAGACTTCGTGGATGGGCTCCGTCTTTTCGTTTCCGGCCTCTTAGGCCTATTTGGTTATTGTCTGTACTCAGACATGTTGAATGCTTCCGCTGTGATGTAATGATGATATGTTGGGGCAGGTGCCCTCTGGATGACTGTATTTGCTATCTCTGCTCTAATGAGAGCCATTTGCAAATTATTTCAATCTTTTGTGTCGTAGAGATCTGTTGTGATATCACTTGTTCCAATGCCGTTGACGTACCATGTGTGTATGTTTTGAAGTACGTCAATGGAAGTATCCTGATTTCTATGGGATAGTTTACGTCGACGCTGAACAGATAGGGGTTGGTTGTCACACATACGTGTGTTGGCCTACTCGTAAGAGGACGCGGGTACCGGTAAGCCCCGTAATCCAATCTACTACTGTTCAACGGAACGGCGAGTATCCTTTAGAAGTCCGGGTGTGACAAGCATCCTCACATAAGACAATGTGTCCATCATCTACATTTTCAGAGACAAGATCTTTTACTATATCCACTATAGGTTCAGCAGTTATTTGTTCATCAGGTTCTATAGATTTCTTTGTACTTTTATTAACCACACTAGCTATAATAGAATGTTCCTTTACCTTGTCAGGGAAACGCATTTTCTCAATATAAAGTTCAGTCACAGCATGATTTACAACATGCACTTCTACATTTCTAGCAGGAACAATATCTTTATAAGGTGCATGGTACTTCCTCAACTCCTTTTTGCGAATATCAAGATAGGAGGCAAAAGGCTTAAATTTTTTTTGCAAAGATTTGAGAGTCAAGGCCACAAACAACACTAACATTATAGAAATCATCGGTTCCCATAAAAGCTTTAATGCATTAATAATCGTAATTTATACCTGACTTTCTACGTTTGTCATTCTCCCATCCTTCAGTGTTTTCTTGAATACGGTCAAGAAGATCCCATTTAGCTTATTCCTTCATACGTGTGAATGATCCAGAACAAGAAGCATCCAATAAATCCTTATCATGAAGAGAAAGCCTTGCATAAAAATTATTAATAACAATATTACTGGGGAGCTCATGAACCGGACATTTGAGCATTAATAACTTCAATATCCCCCAAGCTTGGGCAATACTCTCCATCACGAGGCCATAAATTATATATTTGATTCCGATCTTTATGAATCTCACTGGGAGGATAAAATTTAGAATAAAAGAGAGGTACAATTTCCTCCCATCCAATAGATTGACCATTCTTCATCATTTAAACCATTCCGCAGCTCTACCCTTTAGTGATAAAGAGAATAATTTTCTCTTAAGTTGGTCCATTGTAGTACCCGCACACCTGAATAACTCGCATAATTCATGTATAAAGAGTAAATGATCACTAGGATGGACAGTTCCATCTCCCAAATAGCAGTTGTCCATAACACGTTCAACAATTTTCATAGGTGTTTTAAAAGGATCCAATTGAGCAGACAGTGGGTCATTTACTACATTAGCAGTAGTAGCAGTACTCTTAAAAAGAGAACCAAATGGATTCTCCATAATAAAATAAAGCAGCAGACAGAAATAAAAATAGCACTCACAGTAAAAGTTTATCTTACCAATTCCACTTACCAATAGTGCTTCACTCCCAGCAACGACGCCAGAAAATAGTCTTGATGACCCACAAGTATAAGAGTGTCGAACCCAACAAGGAGCAGAAGGTGTTGACAAGCAGGTTGGATAGAGGATTCACTGTAAACACTAGCAAACAAGTTTTTGGTGGTTTTTGATATAGTAGATAAATAAAGTGCGAATAAATAAAAGACAGTAATAATAATTGCAGCGAGTGGCCCAATCCTTTTTAGAGCAAAGGACGAACCGGTTGTTTTACTTATGATGACTAAACGTTCTCGAGGACACATGGGAACTTTGTCAAGCGCTTTCATTTCATACAATTGATTAATATGTATTGTTTTGATAGGTGTTGTGTGGGTGAACCTATGCTAATGCACCGCCCAACTAGTACTAATACATACTTGTGATTAAACCCCTTGCAAGAATCCACACTACAAGAAGCAATTAAGATAAATCTAACCACCGCTTTAAACTTTGTATCCTACACTCCCTTGTGCATCGGTTTCCTAACGGGGGTTTAGGTTTCTGTCACTCCGACAACCCCATAATTAGTAGCCAAATACACAATGCATTCCTCTAGGCTCATAAAGGTGAAGTGTCATGTAGTCGACGTTCACATGACACCACTAGAAGAATAACACCACAACTTAAATATCAAACCATTAGATATTATTTCAACATAATTCCACTACTAACATCTTGACTTCTCCCATGTCCTCATGAACTAAACGAACTACTCACATATGGATCATAATCATAGGTGATATAACGATGAATAACAATCTGGTCATAAAGTGCAAACACCAATAAATCTCGTAAGCATCAGCTACTAACAAGTAATCCACACCGGGAGAGAGATCTAGTGGAAAACAACAATATAGAACCCTAATTGTTATAGTGGGACGGAGGTGGATGGTGAGTATGATGGTTCTGGTGATGATGATTATGGCGGTGATGATCTTGATGATGCCCGGAGCGATGACGGTGACGATGGCGATGATTTCCCCGCTTCTGGGAGGAATTTTCCTAGCAGATTTCTCTCTGCCGGAGAGTTTTTCTCTCTCTGTTGTTTTCCGCCCCGACGAGGAGGCGGAATATTTCCTCGATGGTTCTCCAGGTCTTAGGGTTCCCTCGGGATGAAGTACACAAAAGGGGTTGGCCATAAGTGGGCCAGGGTAGCCACACCACCTGGTGGTGTGGGCCCCTGGTGGCCCCCCTCTGGCTCCCCTCGTGGTTGGCTTCCTCATCTAGACTTCTAAGACTCCTCCGATGCCCCCTTCTTCTTTTGGTCTTCAGAAATAGGGTATCTTGACGTTGCTTTTTTCATCAGATTTCTGGTCCCGATGAATTATCAAACATGCAAAATAAGATGAAATAACATAAGTAATGCATCATAATATGAAATATATTGATGAATAACAGAAATTTACGATATAAAATAGTGATACAAAATGGATGTATCAGGTATAATCTGAGAGTTATGTCTCCTAAACCCCCTTTGAGCCATTCACCTTTAAAAACTAAAGGAGATCGTTCAGATGGGATCAAGGAGAAAACTAATGAGTTAGAAAAAGTTTCCCAAGCTTGTGTTAGCACTGTTGGAAAGGAAGTTGATGCATAATGGATGATGAGCAAAGACCTTGAAAACAAGGTCTCTAACATCAACGATGGATTTGACTCTCTGTTAAGAACTGTTTGTGAGATTTGATATGAGAACAAGAAGATTATGAGATTAATGGAGAAACAAAAGTAAGAGATTGAGGAGCTATCTACACGTTTCGTGTGTATGAGGAGCTATCTACATTTGATCACTTTATCACTTTTACTAATGGGAATATGCCCGAGAGGCAATAATAAAGTGGTTATTATCTTATTCCTTGTTTATGATAAATGTTTATTTCTCATGCTATAATTGTATTGACCGGAAACGTTGATACATGTGTGTCTAATAAACAAGCAAGAGTTCCTAGTAACGCCTCTCGTTTAACTAACTCGTTGATTTACTGATGATCAAGGTTTCCTGAACATGAACATTGGATGTTGTTAATAACGGGGTCATGTCATTGCAAGAATTATGTGATGAACATAGACCTAAGTGTATAGAGAAATGTGACCAAGTCAATGAGTTTACATTGTTATATCAAACATACGAAATAACTCTAATCCTTAGACCATGAGATCATGTCAATCACTAACACCGAAAAAATGCTTTGATGTCATCAAACGGCATTCCGTAACAGAGTGACTATAAAGGTGTCGTTGGGTATTCGGAAAGTATTAGTTGAGGCTCAGGGATCAAAAGTGATATTTGTCCATCCAAATGACGGACATATATACTCTGGGCCCTCTCCGTGATATCACATCAACACCGCTTGCAAGCACGTGACTAGGTCACAGGGTTGTCATATCACGGAACGAGCAAAAGAGTACTTGTCGGTAACAAGATCGAACAAGGTATGGTTGATACCAATGATCGGATCTCGGACAAGTAAAATATTGCAAGATAAAGGGAATTAGTTATGACGTTGATGGTTCACACGATCACAAGATCCATCGTTGAATATATAGGGCTCATCACGGATCTCCAGATCCCGCTGTTGATTATTGATCGGAGAGGTGTCTCGATCATGTCTATGTTATTCACGAACCATAGGGTAAAACACTTAAGGTTCGATGACACATTTGAGAGGATACGAAATATCGGAGAAAAGTTTGGATAGCACCAAAATCATTTCGGGTAAATTTGAAATAGTTCAAGGGGTTTTTCATCGAATTGTTCTTAATAGAATTAACAAATGATTCGAGGGGTTATGTGCTAATGTTTTTTAATAGAATTGACAAATATTAAATTAAAGAAACAAAAATGTTTTATTCATTTAATAAATAAAAACCTTTGTATTTTATAAGTGAGAAATTATGGGAGGATGAGTGGGTGTAAGTGGAGTGTCCACTCACATGATGAGGGGAGAGGTGGGGGCACCATAATGCTTGGACGCATGGGGCCTTTAGGCTGCTCCCCCTCCTATAAATAGAGGGCATGAGCTCCCTCTCCCTCACACACTTGGTGTCATCTCCACCTCCCTTTTCCCGCTGCTCCATCTCATGTTCATGCGCTTGGCGAAGCCCTGAACAAAGTTTTCTCCACCACACCATGTCGTCGTTCTGCTGGAGTTCCGAGGGATCCTCTACTTCCGCAGCCCCGCTGGATCGAGGGAACGAATGTCGTCATCAAGCCGTACATGTGACCGATCATGGAGGCACCGCCGGATTGCGGTGCACATCTTCTCGGACTTGAGACCGACGTGAGTATCGAGGGTATGTTCTTCTAAGACTCTTCCTCTCTGTTTCTTTCATGTCCTAGATTAGATCTTGGCCCTTCGGGTATCTCTCGCGTAGGGATTTTTTGTTTTCTATGCAACAAACCCTTCATTTACGTCTCTCCATGAGATTAAGTATTCTTTGTTCTTTGACACATGACTCTAAAAAGGTGCAAATAATGTGTAAAAAATAACTAGCATATTAATGACCACGGAGATAAACTGAAGAGACCGTTCCAATTATATGAAATCAAAGAGGATGAGTGAAGTTCTAAAAATGTTTGAGACATTCTCACAGCTCATTTGGTCAAACTAAATGTGTTATCCTATCTTGAAAGAATAATCTTCACTTAACAATTTGCGGTTAATAAGTGTGAAAGTCTTCTAAATATTGTTAGCAGCGATACAGGTATAGTAGCACTTTTCAGTATTCAAAATTCATCTACTATTGTTATCATCTTACTAAAATGACCGTATTAGTTTTATTGACTTATGCTTCATGAATGCGCTGATCTTGTTCTTTTCGCATAGACTTGCTCGGGATCGAGCAAGAATCTAAGCGTCACGAGGTTGATGCGTCCATTTTTTGCATCATTTTACTTAATGTTTTATTAATAAGTAGATAGAGAATTTGGTATTTTACCATGCCAAAGTTTATGTCAGTGTATGCAGATTGTCGAAATACCAAAGTGATATTCCATATAAGGCATAAAGGAGCATAATTGTATGTAATATGAGGAGATAACATCATTTAAAGTCATTCCAAGTAAACACAAATTCACAGAAGTCAAAGAAGAAGCAAAGGAAGACTTAGCGAGTGGTGGAACGGTCAATTTCGACAGTACCAGCCACCGTATTAATGATCATCTGCGGCACAAACATACAGTAGCTATTTAAAGAGTCATGGTACGGTCAACCTGAACGTACCCACGATCGTACCAAATGGAAGAAGCTCAGCATGGAGGGTGAAACGTAAACACCGACTGTACCAGATTAAGGCGATAACTCAGATGACCCTGGTACGGTGAGTACCGACCATACCACTCACCGTACCAAGGTGCGTTTGACTCATTTTGGCCAGCATATTAGCATCATGACCTCATATTGGAGAGGGAGGCAGACTAGAAACATACGAGATGCCATACCACGAAAGTACACCAACCCTAATCTCCGGAAGGTGTGCGAAGGGGGAATTCGCATAAGTGAATCCTTCTCTATCTACTACATCATCGTGAAGGCCTTAACATCGATATCCATCACCATCATCTATATCTACGTGTTAGTATCTCTATCCATTCTCGTTGAATTCTAGAACATCTAGTTGTTGATTTACATGTGTATTCATTCATACATTCATCCTTGATTTGCTATACAATCTTTATGATGTTTACAACCTTTATGTGTGAGTAGTTTCATTAGTTCTTGGAGAGATGAGGAAACCCTATTACTACTATGAATTGAGATACATATGCTTTGTTTTCTATTGAATAGTTTGTGGTAGCAATCCTCGTGCTATTGTGAGTTGTGCACCTCATAATATATTGCCTTGGGGTCATGATGCGATTTTTCATGTTTGTTTGAGGCAAACTGACGATGTGAGTATCAGAGGACATAAAGTTTCTCTTCCTTTTTGCCAACATCCAACATGGTATCAACGAAGAACTTACCAAGCTAACACCATATCCATGGGGAGACCCTTAATCACTACTGCCAGTAGGCGTATCACTTTTCATCTGGCCTACGTGATGGTTGTAAGCAGCGTGTTAACCGTGTCATTCGGGACACACTAATACACGGAGCTCCGCTCTCACAGAGTATTTACATGAGAGCATAATGCACATGCGCTAATAGATTCGGAAATATGCTAGAGGTAGAACCATACTTCCCGAGAACGCCTTTAATCCCATTGCAGTTCCAATCACTTCAAACATCCATTAGTTATTCCTATTTATTTTATTATTTTATTTTATAAGCATTTCAATCAATACCATAATCTTTTAACGCTTGTTTAGACTTGTAGGGATTTCTAGGAAAACACAAAATAAGTATATGATCAAAGATAATCGCACGAATCATTTCCATAGCTCCATTGTGGCTCGATGCTCTTATTTTGAAACTATCTATAACAAGTTAACAACCCTGTGCACTTGCAGGCATCAGTGTGCTAGTTACAAAAAGTGTTAGGTAAAGCATCTCAAAATTCTAAACTTCGAGACTATACCACATCACGTTTCCTGCAAAACAGATTTAAACGCATACAACATTTGTTTGCATCTTTTAGCATGGTTGTAGGATCTATGAAACATATAGATGATACTACTTGTTGATCCGGACCTACTATATACACATAAACCGGCCCAAACTTAAGTGTGTTTACCCTACAAGTTTGATAATATGTGGACATGAAACTGGAAACTCTTTCCTTTCCAATATAGCAGGGCCATGGATTCACATATCGACTCCCACATACTAAACGAGTAAACTGCTGAACATGTTGGTTATTAAACAATTCTCTCATTACTCACGATACTGAACTTAACCGAGACCATGGATTACAGTATTGTCGTGGAACAATCTTTGTGTCCACTGTACCTTTGTCTTATCTCGTTAACCAATAAGTTTCCTCTTTCTCGTCACTCTATTATGGTATCACACATGATGTATCATCATCATGAATTGTCTGCAGAACTTATGGATATTAAGAATATCGAGTGGGCCCAGGTATGCATCTCTCCTTTTCAGAGAAATAATTCCCATCTCAGAACATCGAGGTAACATACTCCTTTAGAATTACCCAGTGGCTACATTCATGTTCACCCAGTTTACGGTGTGACCCTTTATAGTACCAAAGTAAAACCTACAAGATATATTACACCGATAACCTCATGGTCAAATGATGCATTGTAATATAAGTGTGTTGTGATATAATTCTAAGGACAAGGATGTCTTAGTCGAATCTCTTAGCATACCAAGTACTAGGGTATACCTAGTCATATTGTTCCCTTTCAACAATATGATATTCATTGATGTTGACATAAACAATGTCCCTGACCAGAAAAACATAGTCATCAAGAATCCAATGAATTAGTCGTAAAAGGCAAGACTAGTGGTTGATACTTTGTTCATGTTACTAGACGTGAGCGTGATTTTCCCCTGAATCTCATATTCAGGAACCACGCCAGTTATAGTATGAATCGTAATTATGAAACAAATGTATAAAATATTATGGCCTTTTGGGCCTACATCCAACACTTTTACTTTCCTTTTTACATTCAAATAATTTTAGAAAAAAATCTGGAAAGTTCCATGCGCCATACTAGGTGGCCCTGGGGCCCACGTCTCAGCCCCCACCAAGTGGTGCGGCCATGGGGGCAATTCTGCCCCCTTCGGCACCCCCCTTCTCGGTTTTTTCCCAAACTCACTACCAAATTCCACGCGGTCTGGGACGTTTCAATAACTATGCGGATGAGCTCCAAACCGTCGCTAAGGGCAATCCGCGACGGTTTACGCGACGAAGTCAGAACGTCCCTGATCGACTGTCACGGACGATTCTGCGATGTTAGTTTGAACGGGAGAACGTTCAGGCTATCCGCAACGTTCAGAAAATCATCGCGAGCATCTGGGCCGTCCGGTGCCGGCCCATTAAGCGGAAACGTTGTTTTTCGTTGCTGTCGGCTGACACGTGGCAAATGATTAACTTTCGGTCGTTAGCATAATCAGCTGATGTCACATTACATGCAGCTTACGTCATTACGATCGTAACGTTTTTTTCGTCAAGAATAGATTATGTTAAGGCCCCGTTTATGATGTCACCCCGTTCATGACGTCATAACCGCCGATCCCGTTCAGGACGATTTTTGTTGTCGCGGCCTCGACCAATCAGGTGAAACCATGTGGACGCCATCTGCGACAAACTTGCTAGCATCGTGGTATGAGATGACGCAACAAGATGACGCCACGTGGAACAATCGTACGTCGCCGCGTGGTTTTATTTGGGGACGATCTCCGGTCGTCGTGGGCTACGCGGTGACGTATTTTTTCCGACGCAAAGCGACGCCACGTGGACCAAGTGCACGGGGCCACGTGGCGCCCTTTTTCGCGACGTTTTCTGTTTCGTTGTCGAACTGCCCAGTTGTAAAACGACACGTGGACCATGTGTACGGTGCCACGTGGGATCCTTTCCGCGACGTTTTTATTTTCGTTGTGGAACTGTCCAACCGTAAACCGACACGTGGGCATGGCATACGACACCATGTGTCCTAATTCGGGTCTCTTTTTACGTTACGATACTACGACGTTTTTTTTTCGTGCCAGATGGGTGCTTAAATCATCGTTCGAATTGACGTTTCCATGTTCCATATGCAGAAAAGCAAACCACATAGCAGGCAACAAATACAGAAATTCAAACAGTAGTGGTTTATTTTACAGTAAAGCAAACCAACATACAAAAATTCAGTTTTCAGCAACATGACCATAGTTTCAATTACCACATATGCGCTGAGCTAACTGCTCAAGCAGGGCAACTCCTTCTTGTTGGCACATTTTTAGCTCGTCTTGTTTCTTTCGCATTTCTTACATTTCAAATGCAAACAAGAGCCTCATTCGCTCAGATTCTGCATTCGCCGCCCTCAAATCAGCAATTGTGCTACGCATATTGGCATGACCCCCTCTCTCAACATCAGTTTGCACTTCAAGTTCAGACTTTGAAATACTTGTTTCCACACGAGATTTCTTCGACAAAGTATGCTTTCCACGATCTAGCATGACACCTAAAGTAGCATCCTCATCCTCTGAAGCTGATGTCGACAACGTCCTTTTCTTTCTTGCCCATCAAGCATGCAAAGAAAATAGATGTAAGTATGTACAGAAAACAGATGAAACTAGCAGGTGACCAGCAATGGACAGAAAATAGATGAAACTAACAGATGACCAGCAATGTACAGAAAATATTTCAAAAATAGCAGATGACAATCAAACAAGCGTGTCTGTAATGACCAATGACCTAGCAGATGTCAAGCATGTCAGGAGCATAGATGGAAACCATGTTGAAATGACAACTACAACCTTAATTAGCTTGTCAAAACGTCTTATGGTATGGAATAGATCAAGTAGCACAAAATATATGACACAACATTATTCAAACTGTTCAACACAAGATAAGTAAGCTGCTTCCTAGTTGTTATTTTTTTAACTAAAGGGAGTTTTTATTACTTAAAGAGTTTTAAGCACTACAACCTGGTTGTTGTGATATCATGGAAGAATGTTGAGCTGCCGAATTAGGGAATAACCTGCAACTCATTGTCCTCACTGAATAGGGATTGACATGACCAGTCTCCTTCACTGGAATCTGATTCCTCTTCAACATCATCCTCAGGAGTGTACTCACATTCACAATCTTCCTTCTTGATCTTTTTGGGTGTGAATACAGTATGACATGAAAGAATACTTGCTAAAGACTTTACAACCAGTTGATGCATCCTTGCACTGTTTGCCATGATAGTTCTTGAAGGGGTCGTTGCATAGAAAACAAAAAAATTCTACACGAGAGACACCCGAAAGGCCAAGATCTAATCTAGGAGACGAAGTGCAACGGGCAAATAGAGGGTTAAGGAGAACACATACCCTCGAAGACAAAAAGCGTTACGAGATAAAATCTTGTTGTTTGCGTAGTCGTACTCACACCGATCCCGAGAGCGAGAAGATGTGCACCGCAATCCGGCGATGCCTCCGTGATCAGTCACACGTACGGTTGATGACGACATGTGTTCCCTCGATCCAGCGGGGAGGCGAAACTAGAGGATCCCTCGAAACTCCAGCAGCACGACAATGTGGTGGTGGTGAAGAATCCCACGGTCAGGGCTTCACCAAGCCGGAAATCATGGAATGGAGTAGCGGGTGGAGAGGAAATGAGGTGGGAAAGTGTGAGAGAGAGAGGGAGCTCATGCCCTCTATTTATAGGAGAGGGGGAGGCAGCCCAAAGGGGGGTGCGGCCAGCCCATGGGTGTTCCCCCACCTCTTCCCTCATCATATGAGTGGACACTCAACTCACATCCATCATTTCCCTTAAGACTCCACTTACAAAATCCAAGAGTTTTTCTTTAATAAATAAATAAAACATTTTTATTTCTATGTTCAGCATTTGTTAATTCTATTAACAAACTTTTGCATATAGAACCTCGAATCATTTGTTAATTCTATTAACAACCATTCAATGAAAAACCCCTTGAACTATTTCAATTTTCCCCGAAACAATTTTGGTGCTGCCCAAAATATTCTTCGATATTTCGTATCCTCTCAAACGCGTCATCGAACCTTAAGTGTGTCACCCTACGGTTCGTGAATAAGATAGACATGATCGATACTCCTCTCCGATCAATAATCAACAGCGGGATCTGGAGATCCTGATGACTCCTATATATTAAACGATGCCTCTCGTGATCGTGTCAACCAACAACGTCGTGAACTATTCCCTTTGTCTCGCGATATTTTACTTGTCCGAGATTCGATCATTGGTATCAACCATACCTTGTTCAATCTCGTTACCGACAAGTACTCTTTTCTCGTTCCCATGATATAACATCCTTGTGATCATATCACGTGCTTGCAAGCGGTGTCGATGTGATATCACCAAGAGGGCCCAGAGTATATCTCTCCGTCATTTTGGATGGATAAATCCCACTCTTTATCCATGATCCTCAACTAATACGTTCCGAATACCTAACGTCACCTTTATAGTCACCCTGTTACGGTGTGACGTTTGATGACATCAAAGCACCCTTCCGGTATCAGTGATTGACATGATGTCATGGTCTTAGGAATAAGTTACTTCGTATGTTTGATATAACAATGTTAACTTAATGACTTGATCGCATTGCTATATTCACTTTGGGTATATTTTACTCACATCATTCTTCTAATGACATGACCCCGTTATTAACAACATCCAATGTTCATGATCAGGAAACCTTGATCATCTATTAATCAACGAGCTAGTTAAAAGAGAGGATTTACTAGGAATCATTGTTTGTTTATTAAACACACATGTATCAACGTCTCCGATTAATAAAATTCTAGCATGAGAAATAAACATTCATCATAAACAAGGAATAAGATAAGAACCATTTTATTATTGCCTCTCGGGCATATTCCCTTCAGTCTCCCACTTGCACTAGAGTCAATAATCTAGTCTGTAAGCACTTAACACATATGGTGTTCCAGTGTTATTACTATGCTTTGCATGTGGTAAACATCATAAAAAAAGATCTTAACTGTTCAGGTCCTATTGTATTTTCATGTTCTTTGCGTCTACACGCATCACTCATTCTCTAATGAGATGACTTTGTATATATTTGGTCAATCGGTGAAACCTTAATTCCTCAGCTTAAACCAATGTCACTAACATTGTGAAAATGTAGCTTCATAGTGTTAGCATTCTTGGAAATTCACCAAGTTCCGGTGAGACCTTAATTCCTTAGCTTAAACCAATGTTACTAACATTATGAAAATGTAGCTTCATAGTGTCAGCGTTCTTGGAAATTCACCATGTTCAATAAAGGACTCCTTGACGCAAAATACGCTCATTATCATTTTGTTGTCAACACAACGATATACTTAGCCTTTGTTGTAGTATCCGTCACAATACTTTAATTTTGAAACACTTTCAAATCTGGCATGAAACTTTCTTCCAGCCTATTTTGCTACTCTTCATCACATATTTTAATTGAGATAAAATTATTTGAATATATGACAAGACTATTAGTATAACATATTACAACAAATAGTTTGTCATTACTATATAGGAAAACACATCCTTAGGATTTCTAAAATGACACAAGGATCTCTCCCACTGTTGTCTAATCATCATCTGAATTATCCTGCTATAACATTTTATAGCATAAGACTCATCTGGTTGTGTACATAGCATGGAAACATGACTTAGAAATCTCAATTTCAATGATGCTCATCACGTGTCAAAACACTTGAATCTTGCTCAATTATTTTCCATATGACAAGAATTCCTTCTTGTCATTTTGATATTGACTTACTTTAATATTTCATCTATGTAATTTGGCTTCAATCATATCATGCGCTTCAATCCATCTTTTATAGATATCGATGCCCAATATCTTCTAAGACTTTTATCAATATGAAAATCTTAACCGTGTTAATTTAAAATACATATTTTCCAATCAACCATATGTCATCTACATAAAGTATTGGAAATATGTCATAGCGCTCCCACTTAATTTCTTATAACTCTACAAGCATCTTTATCGTTCATGATGGAATCAAACTCTTTTGATAACTTCATTAAGGTAAAGATTTGAACTTCGTTATGCTCACTTCAACCATTGAAATGTGCATACCTTTCTAGCAACCTTTTTAATTTTTACAAAAATCTCAGACTGTGTCAAGTACACATCTTTGATCAAATTTCCTCGAGAGGAGAGTTAATTTTGTTATTCAACTGCCATATCATAATATGTAACTTTTGCTAGAACTATCCGCAAAGACTAAAGCATCACTATGGAAGATCAAAATCATGTAGTAGTCAACTCTTTCAACTTCGTCGAAAACAACTTTTCGATAAGTACAACTTTCAAAGGATGTAAAAATCCATGGCTTTGTCGCTATATAGACCATTTTGCTATCGTTAGGCATCATGCCTATCGAAAGGACTACCAAGTCACATACTTGATATTCATACAAGGATAATATGGCGTATATAATGACTCATAGTCAATTTTACGAAGTCAGGGCCCATCATTTGCTTCCTTTATAAGGTCCAGGTCCTTCTGTTGTCAAAACAACACTTTACTCTTAAACCACAAGTTGGTCTAAGTACAAAGTTTTAGGACTTTTGTGGTTCAGTTCGCAAACTCATTCGAAGTATCTACAATCACATGTAGTGTCCTCTACTTAGTCAAAATAGGAAACCCTGGAACAATTTCCAGTGCTGCGCTACTCTTGACATGGTAACGAAGATTCTCTAATCTCGTTGAGTTTGTACTGTCCTCGCACTCACTTATTTCGCAAGAACTACTTTCTCGAGAAATCAACCCTTTCTGACAAACAACATTTGTATTTTGGTTTGGTGATAGGAGAAATACCCAATGTTTTATTTGGATAACCTTATAAACATATATTTATCCTATTTTGGTTGTAAACATTTTACATATTCTATGCATACCAAAACTTAAGAAAATGACAATTCGGGTCACTACCCAAACCATATCTTATATGTTGTCAATTTCAATGGATCGTGATGGTGCTTTTTTCAGTGTAAAAGCGGTTGTCCTTAATGTATAAACTACAAAATTTTAATGGCACTTTTATTAATCTTACCATGTCCAACAAGGTTTGATTTTGTTTCTTGAATACTCCAAACTAATGTGGGGTATTCGAGAAGTATAAGTTGTAGAACAGTTCTGCAACTTCTCAGATGTTTTGCTAAACTTGTAACTCAAACTTTATCCTTTATGATCCAATCATACATACTTGATTATCTTGTTACATCGATTTTTTTTACTTCATATTAACAACTATTTGAACCAATTCAAAAGTCAAACTCCGTTCTCTTTAAATAGATATACTCACATATCTACTAATATCATCGACATAATTTTATGAAGGAAAAATTAATCCACCATACATGACTACACATAATGGACTATATACATCAATATGTATAATCTCCATTAAATTAGTCGTCCATTCTAGTTTGGCCTATGAACGGAATTCTAGTCTATCTTTTGGAAGAGGTCTCACAAGCGTCAATTTATTCAAAACAAAATGACTCCGGAAGTCCATCAACATGGAGTTCCTTCATGTTTTCCTTTCCGATATGAACTAAAATGGTGGTGTCACAATTTAAATGAAACTCTTTTACGTCTTGCAACGTTTAGCATTTAGTTTTATAGATGTTTACTTTACCAACATGATTTATATTAACATATCCATCAATTATGGAATATAGTCATAGTTTTAACAATCTCATTTGTTCTCACAAAAGACCAGAACAAAATAACAACTTATTAAGTTCTTAAAATAAATCTTGAATGTTTGGTTCGATACGACAATGAACGCAATAACACTTTATTTTTGTTCTTGTCATAATCGTTTCCACATCTATTACTAGTTCCTTTTAGGCCCTTGTATTTCTTGCATTGCGTTACTTTGTATGAAAACTCAAACCAACCAATGTGGTATCAAAATACCCAAAAATACTTTGTTAACTAGTAATACATCTATAACTTGTATATCAAGCATATACTCCTGAGCTGGACTTTTCCAGTTATCTTCTTTTTTCTGCCATATATCTTCTCGTTATTCTATTTTCAATATTCCCTTTCCTTTACATAAGAATCATTCAACATCAAACAATGCTAGTCGTACTAGCTTATTTTTTTGGGTGTGTTAATCATATACTATCACCCATTGAGTCATACTTTGAGTTTGATTGTTCTACTAATATCACTATATTAATAGTATTCTTCTAGATTCCACTCTTAGCAATCTACAAGTAAGGTAACCAATTTTACCTATACTTTTAATCCATCCCATCATAAAAAAATTATGATTAAGCTACTATAGCTCGAAGGAAGGAATTTAGAGGATAAGTTTTAGCGTCCAACTTCTTGGAATATTCAAATGCCTAGTGTCTTCAATCATTGCATATATTCAGATAATATAAGCAAACATTGTCACGCTAAATTATACTCAGTCATGTTGCCACAAATAAGTTTCTAGATATCAATATATCTTTCACTTGATTGTTTCTGAAAACAACTCTTTTCAGTTCCTAAATCACCTTGATCAACAAAACATTCTTTTGAAGATAAAGTAATATGGAAGCAACCATGACTCTGGATTCTAAGTAGGAATTAGTTGCTCTATAGATCAATCAATCATTAATCATATGGATCTAGGTAGGAAATATCGAAAATCTACAATAGGATTCAATTTTAAATTTCACTAATACGGTACCAATCTTAAATGATTTTTACCAGATCATAACAGTTATATCTCCATTAACAATCTAAGTGTAAGGTAGTTATGTGGATGCCAATGCATGCTACAATTTGTGCAAATTCACTTTGATTGGTTGTTCATGATAAATAATTTCAAGTTAATTAAAAAATTATACCATGAACTCCCACTCAAAAACACCATCCCCCTTAGTCGTCTTTAGTGATTACACGAACCAAATTCACTACACCAAAACCGATCATCACGTGAGATGATGTAGCTTCAAAGGCAAACATCGACATGTTCATCATATCATCCATATGACTCATGCTTTATCTTTCGGTTACGTGTTCCGAGGCCATGTATGTACATGCTAGGCTCGCCAGGTAGAACCGTAGTATTGTGTGTATTTCAAGGCCATGTCTGTACATGCTAAGCTTGAAAACACCCGTTGTATGCGAACATTGAGTCTGTCACACCCGATCATCACGTGGTGTCTCGAAACGACGAACTTTCTTAACGGTGCATACTTAAGGAAGAACATATTATTATCTTGATATTAAGTGAGAGGGATCATCTTATAATGCTACCGTCACTATCTAAGCAAAACAAGATGCATAAAAGGATTAACATCACAGAAATCACATGTAAGGATAACGTGATATGATATGGTCCTCCTTGCACTTGATCTCCATCATGTGCATTATGGTATGATCTCTATCATTCCACCGGCGTGGTACCAAGTACCATGGCACCCCAATCTTGATTGTCCATCAATAATAAGACAACCATATGGATACCTTCCGGTATATCAATAATTTACAAAATATATCATCTCATAATGAAATTTCTAATATTGACCATATCACATCACATGCCCAGCAAAAACTAGTTAGACGCCTCTAATTTATTTTTTTGCATATTTTACGTGGCTTAGGGCTTTCGAGGATAAAACTGTTCATACCTACGAACATCAACCACAACGTTGATAAACACATTTTTAACAACCCTTCGTAGATTAGATCTTAACTATAGTTGGAGAAACGGACACCCCCTCAGTCACAAGTGAGACAATTCTTGCGTACATAGTACACGTAAACTTAGTCTAGGGCAGCTTCATCCAACTATGCCACTAAGATCATAAAATACTCAAGGAGGCAATAACATGATCATCAAGCCCACATATACCTATGTGTTCTACCTGTACAAAATATCTACGCATAGATCCGGCTCTGATACCACTAAAGGGGTCATTGCATAGAAAACAAAAAAAATTGTACGCGAGAGACACCCGAAAGGCCAAGATCTAATCTAGGAGACGAAGTGCAACGGGCAAAGAGAGGGTTAAGGAGAACACATACCATCAAAGACACAAAGCGTTACGAGATCAAATCTCGTTGTTGGCGTAGTCGTACTCACACTGATCTCGAGAGCGAGAAGATGTGCACCGCAATCCGGCGGTGCCTCCGTGATCAGTCACACGTATGGTTGATGACGACCTCCGTTCCCTCGATCCAGCGGGGAGGCGGAAGTAGAGGATTCCTTGGAACTCCAGCTGCACGAGAACATGGTGGTGGTGAAGAATCCTACGGTCAGGGCTTCGCCAAGCCGGAGACCATGGAATGGAGCAGCGGGAAGAGAGGAAATGAGGTGGGCAAGTGTGTGAGAGAGAGGGAGCTCATGCCCTCTATTTATAAGAGAGGGGGGAGGAAGCCCAAGGGGGGTGCGGCCAGCCCATGGGTGTGCCCCCACCTCTTCCCTCATCATGTTAGTGGACACTCCACTCACACCCACTCATTTTCCCTTAAAACTGCACTTAGAAAATCCAAGAGTTTTTTTTAATAAATAAATAAAACATTTTTATTTCTTTATTTCAGCATTTGTTAATTCTATTAACAAACTTTTGCATATAGCACCTCGAATCATTTGTTAATTCTATTAACAACCATTCGATGAGAAACCCCTTGAACTATATCAATTTTCCCCAAAACAATTTTGGTGCTGCCTAAAATATTCTTCGATATTCCATATCCTCTCAAACGCGTCATCGAAGCTTAAGTGTGTCACCCTACAGTTCGTGAATAATATAGACATGATTGAGACTCCTCTCTGATCAATAATCAACAACGGGATCTGGAGATCCGTGATGACTCCTATATATTCAACGATGAATCTTGTGATCGTGTGAACCAACAACGTCGTGAACTATTCCCTTTGTCTCGCGATATTTTACTTGTACGAGATTCGATCATTGGTATCAACCATACCTTGTTCAATCTCGTTACCGACAAGTACTCTTTTCTCGTTCCCATGATATAACATCCTTGTGATCATATCATGTGCTTGCAAGCGGTGTCGATGTGATATCACCGAGAGGGCCCAGAGTATATATCTCCGTCATTTTGGATGGACAAGTCCCACTCTTGATCCATGATCCTCAACTAATACTTTCCGAATACCTAACGACACCTTTATAGTCACCTTGTTACGGTGTGACGTTTGATGACATCAAAGCACCCTTCCGGTATCAGTGATTGACATGATCTGATGGTCTAAAGAATAAGTTACTTCGTATGTTTGATATAACAATGTAAACTTAATGACTTGATCGCATTGCTATATTATCTTTGGGTATATATTCATCACATCATTCTTCTAATGACATGACCCCGTTATTAACAATATCCAATGTTCATGACCAGGAAACCTTGATGATCTATTAATCAACGAGCTAGTTAAAGAGAGGCTTTACTAGGAACCATTGTTTGTTTATTAAACACACATTATCAACGTTTCTGGTTAATACAATTCTAGCATGAGAAATAAACATTCATCATAAACAAGAAATAAGATAATAACCATTTTATTATTGCCTCTCGGGCATATTCCCTTCAGTTCTGGCACACTCTTCTTGCATGGGGTGTAGTGGTGATCCTAACATGAATAAATAACTCAAAGTAAGCTCCAAATATAAACACTTGGTAAGAACCCAATACATCATAAAAAATTAAGGTACTCATCCTGTAAGAACATTACAATGTAAGTAATATAAATCTGATCGTAGATTCGTAACTAAGACTGATAGGATCATAAGCAAAGTGAGCTTAAACCTAATAGTATACAGGCTGGAAATAAGCAAACTTTTACCGTAGGAAAACAAAGTTGGATACTTCTATTTTTATTTTTATGCAAGATTAGCAAGAAGGTCCCCCTAACGATTTCCATTAAAAGAAACCATGCAGTCTTTTCTACTACGAAAGCAAATAATTAAAAAAAAGGAGCATCAGGAGGGAAACACACCCATTTCCGCTACAGATTTGTCAGAATTAACACATGGACAAACCTCTGTTTACCACTATACAAAGTTATAAATGCAAATCCACTAACAAAGACGGATATAAGGAACTATCAATCATACAACTAAATAGAGAAACAATTTAGAGAGATTTATTACATCAAACATTAGCAGGATAATTAAGAAGCATCGATCAAACAATTTAGAGAGATTAATTGCATCGAACATAAGAAGGATCAAGCATACAATTAAACAGACAACTAATTTAGAAAGATTAATTGCATTGAACATATGAAGAACCATCAATCTTACTGCGTTTCTCGCCTTCAACCTTTAACCGTCTCGGCCTGGTTGCAGACATTGACGGTGAAGTTGCGGCGAGGTTGGAGACGAGGTGGCAAATCTGGACGTACGGCGAGGTTAGTGGCGAGGTGGCACACCAGCGAGCACACAAAGGCGAGGTTGGTGACGATGTGGCAGAGCGGTGAACACGACGGCGAGGTGGCACACCAGGGAGCACATGACGGTGAGGTGGTGGTCCTGGACGGTGACCTGGGCGTGGTGGGGGATCTCGGCGGAGACGTCAGAGATCTGGCAAGCGAGCTATACGGCGATGTGTAAGAGGGTTGAGATCTGGTCTTGGAGGACTGGGACTGGAGGGGAGAAGGGGGAGTAGTCGATTCTTTGGGCGAGGGCCGAGGGGATAAGGGAGGGTTTCAAAATGATTACAGAAATGCCCTCCACGATAAAATTTGACCGTTGTGTGCGGGAGGGATGAGAAGTAATATTCTTGCGCGAAAAAATTTGAGTGGGCTGTCCTGGCACCAAATTTTCGGAGGGACGCGAAATTTTGACGGAAGTGCAGAAACTATGCTAGCCGTCGGATGCTAATGGGTGGCTTAAACAAATTGACCATTTATGCAATAATTTACTAAAGGGACCTTGTGAGGAAATAAAGAAGTATTATGGAATAATTTTGGAGTTGAGGTCGTCGGGCATAAAATGCATTAGAATATGCAGAACGGTTCTAAGTGAAACCAACAGTAACTAAATAACTACAGATAACTGCGTACTTGCAACACAACACATACTATTAACTTAATTATAGAGTGGCAAAGCATAATCACAGCACACACAGACGTGTCGACAAGTAAAACACGACGAGTCGACAACGTAGCAGGTTACACATATGCTCTATAAGCACACTAATTGCCGCGATGAAGGACACGAACAACCGGAAGCACCAGTGGGACGGACTCGTTCCAGAGGAGCAAAGGGTTGACCTGGACGCAGCACACCAGGGTGTCGTTCAGCCAGTAGAGGCCGCCGTGCAGATTTGCTCCCGAGCCATGCTCCCAAAGACTGGCGTAGACCCCGCCGCCATCCTTGCCGTGATCGATGAAGAACATCCGCCGATCGACGTACTTTGCACCAAGAACGATGTGTGTGGCGCTCCAAGCAGAGATATTTTCACCAGCGGTGAAGAACTGCACCACGTCGGAGAGGTCATAACCGCCGGGGCAGACGTACTCCACTTGGTGTGCGTCCTCGAGCGGTTCCTCCCCGATCAGCTCGATGGTCGTCCAGGCCATGGCGTGCGGAGAGAGCACAAAGCTGACCTAGCTCTTGTGTTTTGCACAAACTATCTATTCGAGACGTGTTGATGAAGGGGGTGCGTTTTGCAGAGGCCCTCCAAATGCACCGATCGGGTAATATAGCGGCGGGGAGAGGCCGGCCGGCGGATCACCAAACACCATTAATTGGTGCCAAGGCCAGCCTTTACCATTGAATTTGTTGTCCAGGCGCAGCGATGACAACAAGCACACACAAACGGCCGGGTCATGCAGGCGCGGAGCAACGCATGCAGCACGGGTCAGTATGCATACGGCCGACTCCGACTTCGACCCAGCAATCCACAGCTAGCCGGCAACGCATGCAACAGCAGAAGCGAGACATGGGCATGCATGCACATTGTCGGCGCGCGCGCAGACACGCATTAAGATCAAGACACGAGGGGTCACGCAGGCACATCACGCAACGCACGGAGGCAAAGAGTGCACGTCTCGCGCGGCATGCAGCTAGCTCGCCCAAAGTTTGCAGGCATGGCGTGCAACATCTAGCTAGTCCCAAAGCAGGCTCAGCACGCATGTAGACAGAACTGTGGCGATGGCGTCCCGCCTTTCCCATGCACTGAGACATTAATGCACGTACGGTGGAGAGCTATTTTGGCCAGAATTAAATTTTAAGGGGCCGAACATCTCTCCTCCCGCACTCCTAATGTACACTCCTCCATTAGCTTCTCTCGGCCTCCACTATGCACCAACGCCGACGCGACGCGGCTGGCCAACGAGCTCCCCATAACCCATGCGGGTGCCCACGCACATCCATCTGACGATAATCTGCTGATGGAGGAGGACGCGCGCGTACTTATCCACACGAGCACTCCCGTGCCGTATGCTTTACGCCTCTCGAAAGGTTGGAAGACCAACACCATCTTCGTCCCAGCTGTGCCGCGTTTCTCCGGCCAGACACGGGTCGACTACATCAACCAGTGCTATGAGAACATGCTGTGGTAGGCGAGGCATCAGGACCCCCAGGACGCCATGTCTTCGTTGTACTGGGAAAAGCAAGTGGAGCTGGAGCACTTAGGGCGGCTCCACTCCTACCGCATCGACAGCAGCGTGCACTCCAGCGACACCGAGTGTTCTGACGAGGAGGAGGAGGAATAGGACTCGCCCAAGACACAGTGGCGCCCCTTGGCACCGCCGGAACCTGCCGCCCGCCAGCAAACGCTTTCTTCCCCCCATGTAGCTTCTTCATTTGCAGCTGGGCACTTGCACAGCCGGGAACCTGCCCGAACTGTGGGTCCGAGGAGTGCCACCACCTAATTTAGGCTTTTATTGACTGTAATTATTGAAAGTGCAAACGCGCTTAAATCATCTTGTTTTGGTGTTTGTTAACAACACATGTACTGTTAAAGGTGTTGATGTATTTCAGGGCTAAATCAACTTATTTGATATGGTGGTGTGATGTTGCAAAAAGGAGCAAGTCATCAATATTTCTGGTTGCTGGAATTTTCTCCAGGCCGGAGTCCCCGGTGTGGAGATTTCTCCTTCGCATTTTCTCTGGCCAGTTGGTGTCGCGCACTGCATCCACACCGGAATGTTTCCGGAGACTGTCCGAAGTCTCCGGTGTGGAAGCTTCCTCTCAAGAATCTGCTAAGGAAAGGCTGGTGTCGCGTGCTGTACTCGCACCGGAGACTTACTGGAGACTTATCGGAGTCTCCGGTGTGACTGGAATTTATTCGATCCGCTCGACCCCAGACTCCCTCTGTGCCAACCCGCAGCGACAAGACCGGAGTCTCCGGTCCCCCTGACCGGAGTCTCCGGACTGAAGTTTTTCTGAAGAAGACCAAGTGCTGCCCAGCTGGTGTCGCCTTCACTCCGGAGTCTCTGGTGTAAAATCGTCAGATCTGCTCCAACGGCTCTTTGACTTTATGAGGGATATAAATACCCCCTCCCCTCCACCTACCTCCAGCTAGCTCGTCCAGAATTAAAGTCACCATTGTTGGAGCTCACCCACCTTGCTAGATCTCTCAATCCAACCACCCAAAAGCCTTGATCTTTGGAGGATTGAAGAAGGCACCGATCTACGTCTTCACCAACCGGATTTCATTTCCCCTCTCTTTTGCTTGAGGGATCTTTGCCTAGGTTTTCCTCTTGTGGAGAACCTAGGCTTCTTTCTACTCTTGGTGATTTGTGAGTGTTGGGAGCCCCCAATTAAGTTGTGGGCGTGTGCCCCAAACTTGTTTGTAAAGGACTCGATCCCCGCCTCAAAGGGGTTCAATAGTGGAAGGTGAACTATGCCTTTGTGGCGGAAGTTCATCGGAGAATAGGGTGAGGCCTTAGTGGCGTTGAGTAGGCCTTCGTGGTGAGCTCACACCCCTCGAATGAGATGTACTCCCTTAACAAGGAGGAACTCGAGAATACATCGTGTCTCCGTGTCCCCCATCGGTTACCTCGTTCCCTTATCCTTACTTGTTGTACTTGTTGCATTAATTATTGTACTAGTTGCATTTATTGCTATCCTTGTCATATAGGTAAATTCACCCTAGTTACACTATCTAGAGAATTTACCTTTGTGTCAAGCCTAAACCGAATTAAAAATTAAAATTGGTCGTAGCACATATTCACCCCCCTCTAGGTGCCCATACTTTACTTTGAATTGGTATCAGAGCCTCGGCTCTTCTATCGGGCTTAACCGCCTAAGAGTTTAAGTATGGGAGATGATTAGGTTGACGCTCCGTCCGTTGGCAATGTGACCATGGATGATCTCAATGCTTTGAGAAATTCATTGACCTCATCCATAGACACCAAATTTGATGAGTTGCGTCAACTCATGGCACAACTCCTCAAAGCCAAAGCACCAGAGGTAGTCGAATCATCTCTTCCGGAAGAACCGGAGGGTGCCAAGAAAGGGGTAGATGGTGATCCACATAAAAATGCTTCCGCCGAACAATCCGCTAAGTCGGGTACGGAAGGAGGTGGAGGATTTCATGCCGTTCCCGGAAGTTATACTCCCGATCCTCCCGTTCCTCATCCCCATATAATCCCTAGAGGAGATCCACCTAAAATTGATGTTTTTTCTTTTCGTGAATGGCAATACTACATGGAGACTCACTTGAACTCTTCTTGTATAGATCTTTGGAGGATCACTCGTGACGGATACATGCCATTTGATCCCAAGAATCTCACAAGAAGAGAAGCCGTAGATTGCCAACTCAACTACACCGCCTTTTCCATTCTTCAACAAGCCGTGGACCCCAACCACATGCCGCATCTTCAACATTTCTCCATCGCCAAAGAAACATGGGATACACTTGTCATCATGTTTGTTGGGAATGAGAGCATGCAAAGAAATCATTATGATGCCTTGACCAATGAGGCCGAAGGATTTTTCATGCGTGATGGAGAAGATCATGTTGACATGTATCGAAGACTCAAAACTCTCGCCATCGCCTTCTCTAGTGCGGGTGCCAAGTATATTGACGATGCTTGGATCAAGAGAAAGTACAATGATTCCCGTTATTCCATTTGAGGGCACGGACTTGAAGAGCATTCAAGGAATACATGATTTCTCCTCCATGACCTCAACTCAAGTGATGCAAGAATTGTGCTCCTACAAAGTGCAAACCAAGAATGCGCTTGACAACCGTGCTAGGGCCATTGGAATGCATCAAGGAGCATTCGTTGCTTTGAAGGCCAAGGTGTTGTCAAGAGAGGTTGAGAATGAAGAAGAAGGAGAAGATGCGTTGCCTCCTTTGAAGGAACAAGACTATGATCCCGTTCTAAAGGATCTCATTGCTCTCACCGTGCAAACTTTTTGGAGCAATCCTCCCAAGGGCAAGAGATTTGTTGAGGAGAAGACAAGGTCTCGCTATGGAAATGATGGGGCTCAAAAAGTGAGGTCTTGCTTCAATTGTCAATATAAGCATCACTTCATTGCGGAGTGCCCTTATGAGAATAGAGAGCTCCATAGTGGCAAGCTCATTTGCAAGGACAAGTCCAAGGTTGAGTACAAGAAACCTCACTCAAGAAGAAGCCTTTCGACAAGAAGTATCCCACCAAGTTTGTGCTCTTGACTAAAGAGGAGTATGATTCCGGGAGTGATGAAGAAGAAGAAACCACAAGTGAAGTGGCCGCTCTAGCTATTGCTTCTACTCCACCATCTTCATCCCTCTTCGAATCCCCCAATGACGATCTCCCTCAACATAATGCCAAGTGCTTCATGGCTAAGGCCACGGAGGTATCACTTTCCCCCAACTCTAAGACCCCTAGTGAACTAGAACATCTTGCTAGTCTTAGAGAAGAAAAAGAAAGGGTCTCCTTGGACCACTTTATGTCTAACATGCAAGGGGAGACCAAGAAGTACGTTGAGTATCTCATGAGGCAATTGGGAGAGGCCCAAGATGCTCTTGAGAAGAAAGGTGAGGTTGAGAGAAGGGATGCGGATGAAATTGCATCTCTCTCTATGACTCTTGAGGAAGAGCATGATGGTAGAGTTTCTCTAGAGGATGAACTTGAATCTATTGAATTAACTCATAATGAACTTGTCTCAAACATCACTAAGGAACGTGATCTTGCTATTGCTAAATATAAAAAGGATAAGGTCGAGTTTGGGGTTGGTCATGGTAAACTAACCGAGGAGTTTGAAAAGCGAACCGAGGCTCACAAAGCTTTGGAAAGCCAACACTCATCCCTCAAAGAGTTGCATGAACAACTTCAAACTCAACTTAATCAAACTAACAATGCTAGCACCTCTACTTCTTCTTGTGATCATGCAAATATTATTGAGGAAAATGCTAGGTTGAAGAATGAGCTAGCAAGGCTCAAGGGTAAAGACCCAGAAGTTGTGAAGTTTGTGACCCCTTCCCCACAAGTGGTTGCCCCAAACTCTAATGCGGTCATTGCTAGACCACAATTGAGTGCACCAAGGAAACAAGTGGGCAAGCAAGGTCTAGGCTATGTAGCCAAGAAGAAGACCAAGAAGAAGAAGAGCAAGAAGAAGACCAACAATGGTGCTTCGAGTGGTGTTGTCATTAGGGACAACACTACTCCTAATACACCCGCTCAAGCAAACAACATTGCCTCGAGTAGTAGTCTCATGAGGGACAACACTACTCGTAGCACATCCGCGGGAACTAACAATCCACACCATTTCTTATATGTTGATTATTATGGTGTTGTGCAAGCTAAATATGTTGGTCCTATTGAGGGTTTCATTGACTATACTATTTGGGTTCCAAAGACCCTTGTTGCTAATATGAAGGGACCCATCTCGGGTCCTAACACTAGTCAATGATCTCTTGCAGGGCTACGCTTCCGGTGGGACTAAATGGACTCTCGATAGTGGATGCACTAATCATATGACCGGAAGCAAAGAGCTTGTGACGGAGTTGCGACCAAATGACATCCAAGCAACCGTCACTTATGGAGACACGTCCAAGTCTAAGGTATCCGGGTTCGGCAAGGTTGTGGTAGCTCCCGATATAACTATCGTGAACGTCATGCTTGTCGAATCCCTTGGTTACAATTTACTTTCCGTCCGCTCTCTTGGAAAGATGGGTTTTTCCGTCTTTTTCGATGGTGATATTGTGGTCCTTTAGAGGAGCAAGACTCTTGACGTCGCTCACGTGGGACATGTTGAAAATGAGTTGTTCGTGGTGGACTTTTCGAAGTCAACCAACTCTCAAGCAATGTGTCTTTTCGGGAAGGCGGACTTGGGATGGTTGTGGCATCACCGCCTATCCCATATCAACATGAGAACTTTGCAAAGTCTTCACAAAGGTGGCCTTATTGTCGGACTAAAAGAAAATGTTTCCTTTGCAAAGGATCGCGTTTGTAGGTCGTGTGTTGAAGGGAAGATGCATGACACCGTGCACAAGGACAAGACTATTATCTCATCGAAGAGGATCTTGGAGCTTCTCCATGTTGATCTGTTTGGTGTCGTGCCCGAGGCAAGTCTTGGTGGCAAGAAGTATTGCTTGGTAATTATTGATGATTATTCAAGATACACTTGGGTTTATTTCTTCAAGTGCAAGAGTGAAACTCAACAAACCATCATCACTTCTCCAACAAAGTGCAATGTCAACACAATGTGCAAATCATGGCTATTAGGAGTGATAATGGCTCGGAGTTCAAGAACTATACATTGAATGAATTTCTTAGTGAAGAAGGCATTCATCATCAATACTCCGCCACTTACACTCCTCAACAAAATGGTGTTGCTGAAAGGAAGAATCGCACCCTCTTGGATATGGCAAGGACCATGTTGGCGGAGTACTCTTCTCCCCAATATTTATGGGCCGAGGCCATATCCACCGCATGCCAATCCTCCAACCGCCTCTACATCCGCAAAGGCTTGGACAAGACCCCAATATGAGATCCTCACCGGCAACAAGCCCAACGTCTCCTACTTCCGTGTATTCGGTTGTAAGTGCTTTTATTTGATCAAGGGTGTTAGGTTGTCTAAATTTCAATCCAAAACTATTGAGGGTATTTTTATTGGTTACGGTGCCAAATCCCACACTTATAGAGTCTATGACAAAACTTCTCGGATTGTCATAGAATCTTGTAGTGTGGCTTTCGAGGAAAATGATGGCTCCCAAGTGGCGCAATTTCATGTTTCTAATGTAGATGTTGAAATACCTCAAGAAGCCATAGGAAGGATGGGTGTGGGATTTTTCCGCCCCATCGAGGGACACCTTATGGCGACTCGAGAAGGACTATGCTCTACTCAAGTGGAGCTCTCCTCTACAATAGAAGAACAAGCCAAGGAGCCAACTATTACTCCTAACCAGGAACATGTTCAAGACCCTCCTCTCATTGATCAAGTGACTCCGCAAGTCGTACCCTCTCCTCTCACTAATGCGAGTCAAGGTCAAGGCCAAGATCAACCATCCTCTTCATCCTCTCCTCAAGTTGAAGCAAGTGTTGAAGATATTGTTGATGATGATGATGATGATCAAGGCCAAATTGGTCAAGATGGGGACCCAAATGATCAAGATGATCAAGTGATCCCTCCTCGCAATAATGAGGAGATCGAAGCCCGTCGCATCAAAAGGATAAGAAGAGCCTTGAAGCAAATTGATGCCCAAGACAACAAGGTCTTGGAAGATGTTCAAACTCGAAGATCCACAAGAAGGCAATTGTCACATTTTTGTGAGCATCAAGCTCATATCTCTATGGTGGATCCTAAGAAAGTGTATGAAGCTCTTGAGGACTCCGATTGGGTTGAAGCTATGCATGATGAGCTCAATAACTTTGAGCGCAACAAAGTTTGGAGATTGGTTGAGAAGCCCAAAGATTGCCACAATGTTATTGGAACTAAGTGGATTTTCAAGAACAAGCAAGATGAGCATGTCATTGTCATTAGGAACAAGGCAAGATTGGTTGGTCAAGGTTACACCCAAGTTGAAGGCATTGACTTTGATGAAACCTACGCACCCGTGGCTTGCCTTGAGTCCATCCGTATCCTCCTTGCTTATGCATCCTCTCATAATTTCAAATTGAAACAAATGGATGTGAAAAGTGCTTTCTTGAATGGTCCACTAAAAGAGGAGGTATATGTTAAGCAACCTCCGGGGTTCGAGAATCTCAACTTTCCTAACCACGTTTACAAACTCGACAAGGCTCTCTATGGTCTCAAACAAGCACCTCGTGCTTGGTATGAGCACCTTAGGGAGTTGTTAGATGATCGTGGTTTCGAAGTTGGCAAGATTGAACCCACTCTCTTCACCAAGAGAGTAAAGGGAGAGCTTTTCATATGCCAACTATATGTGGACGATATCATCTTTGGCTCAACTAACCAAGATTTCAATAACGAGTTCTCTAAGATTATGACTGACATGTTCGAGATGTCTATGATGGGTGAGCTTAAATTCTTCCTTGGCTTTGAGATCAAACAATTGGCTCGTGGGACTTTCATTTCTCAAGCCAAGTATACCCAAGATATGATCAAGAGGTTTAATTTCCAAGATGCTAAGATCAATACATCTCCTATGCAAGTCAAGTGCCACCTATCTCGTAATCCAAAAGGGAGTAAGGATGTGGATCAAAAGTTGTATCGTTCTATGATTGGTTCTTTGCTATATCTTTGTGAATCTAGGCCCGATATCATTTTGAGTGTAGGTGCGTGTGCAAGATATCGAGCGGCTCCTAAGGATAGCCATTTAATGGCGGTCCATAGGATCTTTCGTTATTTGGTTCATACCCCAAGATTTGGTTTCTGGTACCCAAAGGGGGCACATTTTTCTCTCAATGGCTACATGGATTCCGATTGGGAGGGTGATCAAGATGATAGGAAGTCTACTTCCGGGGCTTGCCAATTTCTTGGTAGGTCCCTAGTGATTTGGTCCTCCAAGAAGCAAAATTGCATATCTCTCTCCACCGCCAAAGCCGAGTATGTTGCCGCCGCAAGTGCATGCAATCAATTGTTATGGATGAGGCAAACTCTCAAGGAATATGGAGTTCATTTGGATAAGGTGCCTCTTTTGTGTGACAATGAAAGTGCCATCAAGATTGCATACAATCCGGTGCAACATACAAGGACCAAACACATTGAGATTCACCATCACTTCATCCGAGACCATGTGGCAAGAGGGGATATTGCACTATCCTATGTGCCCACCAAGGACAATCTTGCGGATATTTTCACGAAGCCACTTGATGATGCAAAATTCTTGTTCTTGAGGAATGAACTAAATGTGATTGATTCAAGGAGTTTGACTTGAAGATCTTGCACACACCCCCATAGATGAAACGTGTTCGAGTTTAGATGTAGGCATGGAAATAGGGGGAGTGTTATCCTAACACATTGGGTTCTCCCTCCCCCCATTATGCCCAAAGCAAAAATTCATTGTGATCTCTCTTTTTATAATGTTGAATTGTGAGCTTCAATGTTGAGTAATGGCAATGCCCCCAAGATATATCTCCGCGGTTTCATACCATGAACTCTTACATGGTGACCTAGGCCACCAACCTCTTCTTTGAAGAGTTGGTTCTTATTTGCGGTTTTTGGCATTTTTGGAGGATGTACTCAATATTTGCTCCTTTTGTGTTTTTCTCGGTGTTATTGAGTACAAGCTCCCTCCCTGTAGCTGTTCTTATCTTTTCCTTGCCAAAACCCATCATAAAGCAAAATATATTGTCTTTCACTTCATGTCCTCTTTTGGGGGGTTTTTCTGGCGAAGGTCCGGAGACTCCGGTCCACCACACCGGAGACTCCGGCCAGTCCGGAGACTCCGGTGTTAAGACCGGAGACTCCGGTGTGCGGCTTGCAGTATATAATCTGGGGGCTGAGGGAAGTTAGGGTTTCATTCCCCACTTCCCCCACGCCCCCAAAGACTTGTTGCGCCGCCGCCGTCGCCAGGAGCACCCCCCGGCCGTTTCCCACCGCCGGGAACCGCCTCCCCCGCCTCCCCTTGCTTCTCCCATCTGTGGGAGGCACAATGACCGGCCAAGGCGACAAGGGTACCACTTCTCCTCCTCCTTTTTTGCTTGTTTTTGTCCTAGATCTAAAAATCTAGGTAGTTTTGTGTTGGAGAAATTGCACCTGCTATTGGTAGCATCACCCTGGCTAGTTAAATTTGTGTAGGAACTGCTAGAATCTCCTGTAGAACATTTTTGTTTGATCCATATTCTCTGTTAACGATCAGTCCGGAGACTCCGGTGTGCCAGGCCGGAGACTCCGGTGTCAGTCCGGAGACTCCGGTCTGCCAGACCGGAGACTCCGGTGTGAATCTTCTAGAAATGTTCTCCCTTGCTTCTGTCTTGTTCCTGCACCTTTTTGGACATGAGTGCTCATTTTGGCTTTCTCTGTTGTGATGTTTTCTGTTTTTGTGTATGCTTTCAGGAAAAAGGGTGAAGTCAAAGTCCTCAAACCCCAACAAGCGAACTTACCGTGGTCACTCCCGCAACTACCTTGTCACTGATGAAGCCACTGGTAGATATGGCCAGAAGACCACCTTTGAGTCTGAGAGGCGTCAGAAACAGAAGCATGAGGCTAGGCAGAGGGCTGAGGCGGCGAAGAAGGCCAGGTTTGACAGGATCACCTCTATGGCCTCCATGATCAAGAAGGAGTACAGGATCATGCGGGCTCGTCCTTTATTCACCATGGTCCGCACTGCTGAGTCTGCCCATTATTGGAGGAGGGAGTCTGAGTTGATCATGGAGGAGATTTACTCACAGTTCAGGCAGCCCGTATGTCCGCAGAAAGTTCTGGACTTAGCAGCTCTCGGCAGTTCTCAGTATTTTGAGGAGTCTATCTGGATCACGAGGAAACTGGGCCTTGAGCATCTTGTGGGCATTCAGCAGAACTATAATGCCCCTATCATTCAGCAGTTCTTTGCCACTGTCACCTTTGATGAAAATGATGATGTCACTTTGAGATGGATGTCTGGTACTGTTGAGTGTGAGTCCTCTATGAGACGCTTTGCTGAGCTTCTTGGGTACCCTTGGGGAGAAGGGAGTGGCCACCGCATGCACATTCACGGAGTGGCCTATGACAAGAAGCGCATGGCTCCGATGTATGAGAAGCTCTCCAGCACCGACACTGCTAAGGATCTCAGGAGGGTATACAACATCTGTCTTCGCCTCTTTTGCTGCAACATTGCTCCCAAGGCCGGGAATGTGGATGCTATTCGTGGTGGCCTTGTGAACCTTCTCTACCAGGCCTTCCAGTGTCACCTTGCTGGCCCTGATGGAGAGGGTTTCGAGATTGATGTGATGCACTTCATCAAGGAGGAGATTTACTCAGCTATGATCGAGATCAAGAAAGTGCCTGTGTATGCTCCCTATGTGATGAGACTCATCCTTGATCAGCTTCCTGGCTTGGCTGCCGACACTGAGCATCCTGTGGGCTCTCTCCAGATTCTGTCCTCCCACCTTCCTGATGATGACACTCCCATGGGGGACGCTGAGGCGCCCCGTCGCTCTAGGATGAAGAATGCTGATCCTCCCTCTCGCCGCTCTAGCAGGGAGGAGACTCAGGATGAGATGAAGAAGCTTACTTGGTTCCAGCGCAACATTTTGTGCATGACTATCGCAGTTCACAAGGAGAACCATGTGGCCTATAAGGAGAGGCGTGAGCTGAATAAGATGATCTCCAAGCTTCATGACCACGCTGGACTTGGAGCTACTCCTCCTATGGGTACACCTCCTACTACTCCACCCACTCCTCCCACCGCTTCTGTGACTATGTCATATGAGGGGTGGAACACTGATCAGTTTCCGTGGGGTGACTTTGAGGATTTCACCTCGGCTCCTTCCTCTTCGACCCACCATGCCAGGGCTCCTGAGATTGAGGAAGATGAACATTTTGAGGAAGAATAACATGTTGGTGATGAGGATGAGGATGAGGACCTTTCGGTCTTCAACACTGGTTCTGATGCTGAGGATGATGAGGGAGAAGACGAGGGAGATGATGATGAGGAGGAGGTCACGGACCCGGTGGATGACGACGACGATGCCGAGGACGATGACTATGAGGACGATGACTGAGCCCTTGGGTTGCGTGGTGCTCTTTGCCCCTTTTTGGTGTCTCGATGCCAAAGGGGGAGAAGTAGCTTTGTCTTCTCCACTTTGCATGGGTTGCTTTGCTTTATTTGCTTCGGAACACAAGTCTTTGAACTTGATTTGCCCTTTATGGCTTGTGTTCCTGTTGTCTTAGTCGCTTTGCTTTTTTAGTGAACAATGGTTGTGTTTTATGTGTGAGACCTCGTGGTGAAGCTATCCTTTTATATTATTATTCATTGTGCTTTATCTATTGTCTCTATACATGTTTGTATTATTGTTCACATATGTTTGCTCTAGAAGGGCTTTGTTTGTAAAATATAGGGGGAGCTCACTTTGTGAGTGCTCTATCTTTTTCAAACATAGCCTAGCTGTGATTTTATTGCAAATATGTGTGTTGTCATCAAACACCAAAAAGGGGGAGACTCAAAGTGCAAACGCGCTTAAATCATCTTGTTTTGGTGTTTGTTAACAACACATGTACTGTTAAAGGTGTTGATGTATTTCAGGGCTAAATCAACTTATTTGATATGGTGGTGTGATGTTGCAAAAAGGAGCAAGTCATCAAGATTTCTGGTTGCTGGAATTTTCTCCAGGCCGGAGTCTCCGGTCTCCCTGACCGGAGTCTCCGGTGTGGAGATTTCTCCTTTGCATTTTCTCTGGCCAGTTCGTGTCACGCACTGCATCCACACCGGAATGTTTCCGGAGACTGTCCGGAGTCTCTGGTGTGGAAGCTTACTCTCAAGAATCTGCTAAGGAAAGGCTGGTGGCGCGTGCTGTACTCGCACCGGAGACTTACCGGAGTCTCCGGTGTGACTGGAATTCATTCGATCCGCTCGACCCCAGACTCCCTCTGTGCCAACCCGCAGCGACAAGACCGGAGTCTCCGGTCCCCCTGACCGGAGTCTCCGGACTGAAGTTTTTCTGAAGAAGACCAAGTGCTGCCCAGCTGGTGTCGCGTGCTACATCCAGTCCGGAGGGACACCGGAGACTGTCCTGAGTCTTCGGACTAGACCGGAGTCTCCGGCCTTCACTCCGGAGTCTCCGGTGTAAAATCGTCAGATCTGCTCCAACGGCTCTTTGACTTTATGAGGGGTATAAATACCCCCTCCCCTCCACCTACCTCCAGCTAGCTCGTCTAGAATTGAAGTCACCATTGTTGGAGCTCACCCACCTTGCTAGATCTCTCAATCCAACCACCCAAAAGCCTTGATCTTTGGAGGATTGAAGGAGAAGGCCCCGATCTACGTCTTCACCAACCGGATTTCATTTGCCCTCTCTTTTGCTTGAGGGATCTTTGCCTAGGGTTTCCTCTTGTGGAGAACCTAGTCTTCTTGCTACTCTTGGTGATTTGTGAGTGTTGGGAGCCCCCAATTAAGTTGTGGGTGTGTGCCCCAAACTTGTCTGTAAAGGACTCGATCCCCGCCTCAAAGGGGTTCAATAGTGGAAGGTGAACTATGCCTTTGTGGCGTAAGTTCATCGGTGAATTGGGTGAGGCCTTAGTGGCGTTGAGTAGGCCTTCGTGGCGAGCTCACACCCCTCCAACGAGATGTACTCCCTTAACAAGGAGGAACTCGGGAATACATCGTGTCTCCGCGTCCCCCATCGGTTACCTCGTTCCCTTATCCTTACTTGTTGTACCTGTTGCATTAATTATTGTACTAGTTGCATTTATTGCTATCCTTGTCATATAGGTAAATTCACCCTAGTTGCACTATCTAGAGAATTTACCTTTGTGTCAAGCCTAAACCGAATTAAAAATTAAAATTGTTCGTAGCACCTATTCATCCCCCCCTCTAGGTGCCCATACTTTACTTTCAATTATTATTATCTTAATTAAGTTCCCTTCAGTGTGAATGTATTATCTCTATTTTGACCCAAGTTTGATTGAAACTCCCTAACAGCTCCGAAGGGGGTGTCCCAATTGTATAATTAGTTTGCCTCTGGTAGGGCTTCTCATGCTCAAAGTCAACTTTTTCGTCTACCCCTTCCACCGGTATTGGAAGGGGGTGTCCCAATGGGATATTTTGTTTGGTTGTGTTAGGGTAGGCCATAGGTACATGGAGAACTAATATCTACCACTAGTTCGGATAGGACATTTGCTCAGGTTCGTCTGAAGGGGGAGTTTCGAGATGTAGTGGAAGAACCCTTCCTCTGTACAAGTGATGTCGGTGAAACCGGTCGCACCTCTTATTAGGATCTTGGATCTCTTTGATCCAGGCAGAAGGCCGGAGGATCGAGTCCAGAACCTTCTCTGCCTATGAAGAACCCGTCTATTGATGCTTCCATATCTTCTAGTAGTTGTAGCGACGGTATCTCTCCTTTCTAATCAAAATAGATCTCACTTGTCTTCCTGGCAGTTATTAAACTAATTGATCGCATGCAAGAAATACTACTTTTTAGAAGAAAAGGAAAGGTGCATTTACTGGAAAGCCTTGGTTGGACATATCAGAGAGCCGACAGTCAAACACACTTGTATAGACATGATTGGACCCCATCTTGGTTTTTTAGGGATTCCTATGCTCTAGAGCACCCGCTTCGGCGAAACTCTCGCATGTTGAGCGAAAAGTCAACTTGTTCTTCTACCCTTTCCACCGGTGTCGGAAGGGGGTGTCCTAATGGAATATTTTGTTTGGTCGTGTTAGGGTAGGCTATAGGTAGATGGAAAACTAATATCTACCACATGTTCTCATAGTATTCCCTCGGGTTCGTCAGAAGGGGGAGTTTCAAGCTCTAAGTAGTCCTGGAACCTGCGAGAGAGAATCTGACGCCGGTGAAGCCCTAACCCAAAGCGTGAGGGAAACTTGGGCATCCAAGGCCCATGCCACACTCTAACACACATGGTATGCCAAACCCTTGGTTTGGGTGGGATTCAGACGCTCCGGAACCCCTCTCCAGAAAAAACCTAGGCCCGTTGGAGAAAAAGATGAATCTGTTGTTCTGTCCCCTCTACGTGAGTCAGAAGGAGATAGCAAAGTGGAACTGATTGCTTGGTTGTGTTATGTTAGTCCCAAGTAACACCCAAGAAAATTTTAGGTCCCACCTCTTGGCAAGATCCCCCCCGTTCCGTCGGATCCGGGAGTTTTGGTCTCTGAGTAGTTCTAGAACCCGAGAGAGAGAATTTTACGCCAGTGAAGCCCTAACACAAAGAGTGAGGGAATCTTGTGCATCCAAGACCCATTCCACACTCTAGCAAACATGTTTTGTGATACCCTAGGCTTGGGTGGGATTAAGACGCTCCAGAGCTCCTCTCCGGTGAAACCCTAGGCCCGTTGGAGAAAAGGACGGAACTGCCGAATTAGCCCCTCTACATGAGCCGGATGGGGGTAGCAAAGCGGAACTAATTGTTTGGTTCTGTTAGGTTAATTAGGCCCAAGGAACACCCAATACAATGGTAGGGCCCACCTCTTGGCAAAATTCCCCCGTTCCGTCAGATCCAGGTGTTTCGGGCTATGAGCAGCCCTAGAACCCGCGAGAGATCGAGAATCTGACACCGGTGACGCCCTAGCACAAATAGTGAGGGAATCTTGGGCATCCAAGGCCCATGCCACACTCAAACACACATGTTATGTGATACCCTGGGCTTGGGTGGAATTAAGATGCTCCGGAGCTCCTCTCTGGAGAAACCCTAGGCCCGTTGGAGAAAAAGACGGAATTGCCGTATTAGCCCCTCTACATGAGCCGGATGGGGGGGTAGCAAAGAGGAACTATTTGTTTGGTTCTGTTAGGTTAATTAGGCCCAAGGAACACCCAATACAATGGTAGGGCCCACCTGTTGGCAAGATTCCCCCGTTTCATGAGATCCAGGTGTTTCGGGCTATGAGCAGCCCTAGAACCCGCGAGAGATCAAGGATCTCACGCCGGTGAAGCCCTAACACAAAGAGTGAGGGAATCTTGGGCATCCAAGACCCATGTCACAGTCTAACAAACATGTTCACTAGTAGGAGGAACCCTACCAGTGACGAACAAAAATGGCCTACCGCTGGCGAAGCTCTGTTCGCCAGCGCTAGCTCGCCAGTGGTAGCGGGTTACCGCTGGCGAACAACGCTTTTCCAGCGGTAGTATATGTTACCGATGGCGAACCAGGTCGTGTTCGTCAGCGTTGTGTTCGCCAGCGGTAGCATATGAGGTTCATCAGCGGTATGTTCGCCAGCGGTAGGCTCCCAGGTTCGCCAGCGATATTGCTCTCAGGTTTGTATTTTTTTTGTTATTTTGTATAACAATTTGTATTTTCCTGGTATTATACTATACATGTGCAAATACATGTAATTTATGTAATTTGTATAATTCACACATACAAATCACTCTTAGATAACGAAAATAACACATCGATCTCAATAACATCCTTCTCGTAAATATTAATACACATCGATCTCAATAGTACATGTTTATGTCGGAAGATTTCGAACCAAAAATATAGCCATCTAATTAGTTTAACGATTACAAAAGTATGACATCCATACAACACGCGATATAGATCAATCTCACACACACACACACACACGCACACGCACACGCGCACGCGCACGCGCACGCGCACACACACACACACGCACACGCACACGCACACGCACACGCACCCGCACGCACGCACGCACGCACGCACGCACGCACAACACACAACACACACACACACACACACACACATATATATATATATATGTAGGACTCCGCTTTTGTACTCCTAGGGTACATACTCCTACATGTTAACGGGTTGATAAACCCAATAGCTAACAGAAATCAGTTGGCGAGAAGAACAAATTAAATATTAATTTAATGCTTGCATGCGTTAGTTAGCCAACTACTCCCCAAAATAAAGGATTGGATCAGCCAAGATAATTTCTACTTCGGGGCGGGTACCACACGTGCATGTTATTTGTTTGGCAACACAAATACCAATTTTTCTTTATTGTGGAACGGAAGTGGTATGGTAAATATTCAACACATTAATATGCAAACAAAGTATATTTTATAAGCAGTATACTTCTTTTAGGATGATCAAACAAGCAACGATACTGCTATTGACTAGATGGGTCACATGTATATACTTCTTGGAAATATACTCTTCATTTTGGATAAAAAATAATGTAATACTGCTTACTAATTTCGGGGGTATATACTTATCTCCAGAATAGTATATACTGCTTTGCGATCAAAGAATTTCTGTTTTACAAAGTAGTATATACCTATTTTCCAATGTAGTATATACCTTTTCTCTCGATGAAGTATGTTCATATAAACAAAAATGTATGTACATAGTAAACATGGAGTATATTCGTCGATGGCACAGCTGTACGGAAACGGTACCGTTGTTGGAGTATATGCCTGTTTTACAAATGGAGTATATAGTTTTTTTTTGTTAGTAGTATATACCTTATTAACTCAATTGAAAGTAGTATATACCTTTTTCAAAGTAGTATATACCCTTTCTTCGCAACGAAGTATGTTTCATCTAAACAGAAATATAGGTACATAAAAAACATGGAGTGTATTCGTCTATGTTTTGACATGCATATGGTGACGTGGTACACATGGATCTATTAGGTATGTGCATCCTCCGTGGCTATGTGCATGCATGTTCTTTCGCTGATAGCATGCTCGGCATCTATGGCCATGCATGCAGTTGTTTAACCATGGCTGATGATGTCGTACTGGCTCGACTGGTCCGTCGTCGCCTGCCGGCAACATCGTGTTTGTGTCGCCTAGCCGCCGCCGGCCGCATCACATCTGTGTTGCCGAGCCGAGCCATCACCGGCCGCAAGTACCTCGTCTCCGTCGCCGAGCCACTCGCCACTCCACTTCCCTACGCCGATCTGTTACAAGCTGGGAGTATCAATACGTGAATGATGGATTACCGAAGATTAACAGATTCTTACGTGAATGGCAAACAAGGATGCCCGTCCGCAGCAGCGCGCAACAATACGGGATGGTCGCCGGCCAGCCTGCTAGATAGAATCGTAGACAACCTGCCACCCAGGCGGATCCACGGAGATGAGATGGAACCACCGGCAGTATAGTCGTTCTGGCAGAGGAGCTAGATGAGATTGGAAAGGCGGCGACTTTCGGTGTGAGAGAGGCAACGAGACACTATGGGGAGGGCCGATTGATTTTTTTTTCCATGTGTTTATATTGGGATGTTACCGGTGTGCATGCTACAAAATAGGATTCTGTTCAGCGGGAATTCAAATTGCTCGACATTATCCAAAAGAAAGTAATGCAAATATAATGCGGTGATCCAAATAGAGGATGGATTGCGAGAAGAGTACGTACTCTTAGGGGTATCAAACCATTTTCCTATATCTACTCCCGGGTGTAGCTACACCCACGTCTCATATACTACCGTACGGAGGTATGTGTGATACTTTTTCGGTCTGAGTATGTTCATATACTATATCTAAAATACTCCAAAACAAGTTATGTGAAAACTATAAAATTAAGCATGTAGTTTGCACTATATATTCAAAATACAGGTATATGTATGTATGAAAGGAGTATGTAGAAAAATTACACATAGTATATAAAAAGTAGTATATATACTGCCGAAATAGTAATATATACTACATACTAACTATACATACTCTTCGGTATGATAGATACTACATACATCATACTAAACACATGTGGGTGTAGCTACACCCGGGACTAGCATAAACTAGCATAAATTTGGCACCCAGGGTGCATAATAGTTATTCTACACCCATCCTATATCTTTTGAACCGTGCATGATTTCTACGTCACGTAAATTTTGCCCTATTCCTTATGTCGAGTGGATCGTAATAAATTATATACATAACATAAACCTTTTATTTACGTGATGCTACAAAAAAAATAAAAAATACACGTTTTTATGTTGTTTTTATGACTTTTATGTTGCTACAACTCTTATTTTTCATTTTTATTGCGAGTATTCTCTTATGTATCAAACATGAACGTAAATAATTGCATTCGTAACATAATTTTTTGAATTGGTAACATAAAAAAATTTGTTGATACAAAATAAGTTTTTTACACCCAGGGTGCTGAATAGGGTGTCTATATATATATATATACCCAGGGTGCTGAATAGGGTGTGTGTGTGTATATATATATATATATATATATATATATATATATATATATATATATATATATATATATACACTAGATGATGCCCCGCGCGTTGCTGCGGAGAAAACAAAAGAATAAAGAAAATACATGTATGAATCAAATAAGTACTGCTTGTTTTCTTTTGGTAACCTCCATTGCACATTTAAACGGAAAACATCCTAACTATGCAAAAAAAAAAAGCGGGTTGACATTGCACTATGAAAATGATGCATTTTCATTTCTCAGACATCACATATTCTACAATGTGCAAATTTCATGTGCATATGATGATCTGAGTAGGCGATAATTGATGAGGCACACCAATGTTTGGCCAAGCAAGGCAGTTGGTATAGTGAAGCACACACTACGTAACAAAATTCAGAATGTTAGCATAAAAAAAACTTCAATATTTTGTCTTCTTTTTTGTTTGGCAAGGTCAGACAGAGGGAATAAAGCAAATTCATGACATATGAAAGTTCTGTTTAAGATTATCCAAACCTTTGATCTACATTTATATTAGGGAAATATGAACATACCAAGATTTGACAGGTAGTATATTCATGATCCTTCATGAAGAATTCATTTTTGATCCGATCATGTATGAAGTATCAAGCACATATGTATCAATGAAATATCTGCATAGTAGAACTAAACCGAAGGGAAAAGATTAATCGAATTATGCATCCATGTATATGATAGCGATCCGCAAGATACTTCTGGTATTGTGCTAATCTAGTGATAAGGGCAACTAATTATGCATGAAGAAAATATTTCATCAAGAACCCGCAAACTTTATTGTAGGAGTGCCTTTGATCCCAGGAACAAACAAATCTATAAGGATCCTACCACAATTTGTTTCCTCCATTTGGGATAAGCAAAGTGCAAGGAAGCAATGGTTCTGTGAATTTCATGCCCACGCCTGCTAATATCTGAACTTCTGAAGTACAGCCAGATTAATCATACAAAGTACAATATTATTATCTTCTAAAAATCTAACACGAACTGAATATTATCAACCGAGAACGTTAAGAAATAACGTGAGTTGAACATTACGACAACTATGATACATGCTAATTAGAGATATTATGCTGCCTAATTCAAGCAAGGGTATCACCTCGAGGCCAAGGGAATTAAAAGATGCGTCTAAGAATTGGCTGCTGAATGACCAAGAAGTGCCGTCCGGCCGTCCCTCATGTGGCCTCATGTTCTTGCGCCACCTCTTTTGAAAGAACAATGAGCAGCCGTGCGGATTGGCCTGTTTGGGACGACGTTGACGCGTGATCCTCGAGCCTTGGGGGATATGACCTGGCGGCTAGCAGGAGAAGGTGGATACAGGCATGGCGGCGTGGTTGCTGTCAGGGAAGTGAGTAGGCATGTTACGAACGATACAGGCAAGCAGTAGATGAAGGATGGACTATGGAGAGTCATTGTTCGCAAGAGGAAGTGGAAGTGGTGTGGTAGAGACCACAGAGCTAGAACTTATTAGGGGGCTGGGTGGTACAGGTAACGGAAGCTTAGTTAATGAGATTAAATAGCATGCAGATATTGTAGCGTTTTGTTTGCTGCAGTTAGCGATTGGTGCGGGGGGCGGAGATGGTAAACTGAAACCAAAGACAAAGCTGAAACTTTCTGTGAAGAAGTGCAATCGGCACTGTATTTTTTTCTGAGATGCCAAAGGCACCAATCTAATACCAAGCGCTGTGACGTGGATTAATTGGTGTCGTGGCAGCCTACAATTGCTCAGATATGGTCAATGAGGTGTCATGCTTGCATGTTCAGAAAAATACCTCTAGTGGGGGCTCCTATTTAGATATAGAAGATATATACACCCTATTCAGCACCCTATTCAGCACCCTATATATAGACACCCTGGGTGTAGAAAAAAAATATATATATAGACACCCTAATCAGCACCCTGGGTGTAGAAAATTTATTTTGCATCCACAATTTTTTTTATGTTGTCAATTCAAAAATTTATGTAGGTATGTACTTATTTATGTTCATGTTTGATCCATAAGAGAATACTTGGCATAAAAACGAAAAAATATGAGCCATAGCATCATAAAAGTCATAAAAATAACGTAAAAATGTGTATTTTTCATTTTTTTTGTAGCATCATGTAAATAAAAGGTTTATGTCATGTATATATTTTCTTATGTTCTAATCGACATAAGGAACACGACAAAATTTACGTGACACAAAAACCATGTACGGTTCAAAAGGTACATGGTGGGTGTAGAATAACTGTCCGCCTCCGCTTGCGATCTTTCGCTAGGGCCAGCGTGCCGTCCACTTCTTCATCTCTCTATAGACCAAGATAAAAAGCATTAGGCCGGCAAAGAAAATCACAAGTTCTTATTAGGAGCAATTCGTACCGAACCGAATACATACCGTCGATAATTTCTTCCTCGTTGTTGCGATCTTCTGTTTCTTCACCGGCGGGAACGGAAGAACACCTTCTAACGAGTTGAATGGTCTCTCGTCAGCCTGCTCTAGTACACATTGTCGCAAATCATCGTTAGATGGTGGGGAGTTCCAGTGGAAGAGCGAGTCTTTAGTTACTACATCCCTATAGATGATGGAGCAGAGTTTGCGCTGGATGCGACCAACGTTTTGTCTGAATTCAGCATCAGACCATTCGATGATGCTGCGAGACCATTTGTCCACAGCAGACATGAATTATAGACTCTGTTGCTCCTTCACGATCTCCATCATGTGTTGGATGAGGTACCATGCCTCCATTTGGTCGCCTCGCGCCTGCTTGGGGCAGGGGAACTCTGTTTTGTGTCTGAACACATATTTGCCTTGAGTTTGTTTTTTTCTGTCGCAGAATCCTTCCCCCCTGATGTAGCCGTCCATAGCATCATTGAGAACAGACTTGATGAGGGAGTAGTTCTTCTCCTTCAGCCTACTCCCGGATTCGAGATATATGGCGTGTGCGTCTCTCGGGTAGAGCATGATGAGGGTGCCGTATTTGTTTCTGCGCAAAACAGGAGTCCATATATATAATCCTCAAAAGTTGTAACCACTAATAATTGTATATGCGCAAACTTATGTAAAGATGGGAAATATAACTTACTCGGGAAAGTAAGGCATGAGGGTGATCCTCTTGGGCATATGATTATTGAGCAACACTTGTTTGAGGTACTTTGCCGCTTTTGCCCTACTCTTGGGGTTGTTCAAGTACATGTCGTGCATATAGTAGGGGTCTGCTAGCCCGATGCTTTTGGTATTCTCTATGGATAATTGATGCGCCAAACTGAGCGTAAATAGACGGACGATTGATGAGTGGAGGGACTTCATGTGGAACATCCGAAAAATATCGTTAAATCTCACGATGATCTTGCGTGCGTTGCCTTCAGTGACAAATCCCACCGTAGATGGCACCTTTGTGATCAAAACCTACAGCGTTGGATTTTTCTCTTTAAGAAGCATCGTCTCTATAAATTGAACATCGTTATGGACACTAAGCATATCACATGTGAACAAGGAGGCCAACCTCGGCGGTAGCATCGGTTTGCCCAACTCATGGATCTGATGCCAGTCGTGTATGGGTATCATGTCCAATACCCGTTCTGCTTGCGGGTTAGACTTGGTCCACTCCACCAGTTGGCTCATCGATGCAACGGCAGAACTCTTCTTAGTTCTTTTCCGTGTCGTCTTCTTAGGCTGATTCTGAAATACATCTGCGACCGCCTCTTTGAGGGCGTCCTGGCTGATGACTTCTTGCTCGGGGGCTACCGGTTCTTGAGAAGAGAAAAGACGTTTTGTGCATCGATATTTATCCGCTTCCTCCTCTGGCAAGAGAAGTTCATCAAGATCATCCAGGCCGCCCCCCTCGTAAGGATCGTCGACGAGGTAATCATTGGGGTTCTCATCTTCAGCATCGTCGCCGTCGTGTTGCACAGACTTTGCAGGTGAGAAATCCTCGTGTTGGCTTGGGTGCCCCGACCCCTAGACCGGTGTTGGAGTGTTGACATGAGTACTTTCCAAACGAATTAGTGATTTTGGCCATGTCAATGGACAAACCAAGCACTGCTCCAGGTTTAACTCGCTGTCGGCTGCGGGGGGGTTGGTTCGGAGGATCGAGAGCACCGCAACCAGGGAGCACCCGACTTAATGTAACCCTTAGCACGTCGTCGGGCATACGGACGTCGTGGGACACACGGTTGAGAGGTGTTATGATTTTTTCCTTTCGCCACATCCTTTAACTCGTTGTTCACATGAAGGAGCAATGTGCATCCCGTCTTGTCGGCCTGCGAAACGTCGCGCGATCGTCGTTAAAGAATGAGGCCGTCATGAATCAAGTCATAATATATAATTAAGCTGTGGACGCTGAATTACCGTGAGGGCATTGAACTCGGACAAGGGCGATGGACCGCTAAGTGTCGGCGGCGGCGTTGCAGAGACGTGGCAGGCCGGCGGCGACAGATCTTTGCGACCTTGCGTCTCAGGGTTGGGGGCCGCCTCGTTCTGCGCAGCAGGAGCCACGACGGGGTCCACGTTCTGCGCAGCAGGTGCCACGATGGGGGCTATGTTGATCTCGGGGAGCGGCCCTTGTCCTCCAACTGCCATCCACGACGCTAAGGACTGAGCGACGGACGCACAGATGGTAGGGAGGAGCGCGTTGAGCCTCTCGTTCACAAGCTCGTCGACCGTCTTCTCCGGCACCTTGTTCTGCTCCTTTCTCTTGTCCTTAGTGTCCGGGTAGTAGTGCACATGCCGATGACCCTTTCCGAGGCCATGCACATGGCCACGATGCGGCTTCTTGTCAAGGGGCACTCCCTTCATCGCGTTAAGCGCCCTAATAAAAGGGGTGTCATACGGGTCCTTGTTCATCGTCGCCGAGGACCCCCGTCAGACTGAGATAGACGTTCTTTTTCTTCTTCCTCGAGAAATTTCTTCTCGAGCTCTTTGACCTTCTCGTTCAACACAAGATTTCCGGGCTTTTGGGATCTTCCCTATAATGGGCCCTAACAAAATTTCTCACCTGCGGGTCGGTGATCTTGTCATACGGGTTCGGCCCTTCTCTCTGCGCATCCTCCTTAGCCCAAACTTTCTGCTTTCCAAGGTAACCCCGGCTTCCGAGATTGTGAGGGCCAATGTTCTTTTTTCGGAAATCTTGTCCCCATTTAGTCAACGCCATCCTTTACGGTTTGAGTTCGTCGAGCTTGAATTGGGCCAAGTCTTCCTCGGAAATGGAGGGCCACATTTTATGGATCTCATCGAAACCCTTACCCTTCGCAATCATCTCTCGCAAACTGGATCTCCAAGTCGTAAACGCCTTGGTGATCCTTCCCAGTGCTAACGAGTTGACCAGATTGCTCTTCAATTCCTGGTTGTCGTAAGGAGTCGGGAACTTGTACCTCGTGTGCAGCTTCTCAATCAGCAGGGCGGCCATAGGCTTGTTTTCTTTATCTCTGAGCTGGCCCGTATTAACGTTACCAAAGTCTCGAGCTATGCAGCCTATCTGGTTTCCATACCCCTTGGCGTAAATCTCCGGCTCGATAGGAGCACCGCTCTTGGGGTCCACTTCCGTGAACTCTTGCCGGATGGTGGCGAGCATGTTGTGCCGTCTTTCTTTGCGCTTATGCGACGCCTCGCTACCGGAGGTGGCATCCCCGGTGCCACTACCGGTTTGACCTTCTCCGCCCGATGTATCGGTGCGCGGCTCTAGCTCCTGACGAATGGTTTCGTCCATCTCGTCGTCTGCATTTCCCTGCGTCTCTAGCTCCGGTTGCAGATCTACGTGTCCTCCTCCGGCGCTAAGCATAGAAAGCCACGCATCGTCGTCCCCGCGTCCGATCCCATAACCACCCGCCTCGTCGTTGTGAGCCATATCTAATTAAGGAGAGAAAACCCGAAATTAGTTCAACAAATCCTTCAATTTAAACGATGTATACCCCACATGAGTCCAAATTTATCGGGCACTCTAATATGTGATATTTTTAGCAAAGATCATGCCAAAATTCACGGAAAATTTCGGCATGACCTTTGCTAAAAATATCGCAAATGGAGTACTCAAATTTGCCGGAACGGAAATTAATCAACATTCCGGGAAATAGGGCCTCACGGGGTACCTGCACAGAAAATCCCACCCCACATGTATCCCCATTTCATCCCAAGTTTCGACATCCACACGAAGGTGGGCCGACACATGCATATATATACCACCATCACCGCCGTCGGCGTCATCCACCACCATCACCATAACCGCCATCGGCGTCATCTACTACCATCACAATAACCTCCATCGGCGTCATCCACCACCATCACCATCACCGCCACATCCACCACCATCACCATCATCCACATCCACCACCATCATCCACCTTATGTGATACCTCGAACATCATAGGCGTGTTTTACATTGTTCTTTGATTCACCTTATTATCGTTTGCAAAATTTTCGGCTGTATGCATCTTAGTTATGCACAGGCTGGGTGTAATACTTATTTCAAGTAATAAAAACTCCCTTTATGAAAAACCATACAGTACAATTGCATATCAAGTTTTAAGTTGCTGGTCCTAACCATCATGTTTCAGTTCGAAACAAAACATAATAATGATTAAATTAATAATTACGGGGCAGTGTTCCAATTACACTCATCATCCACACAAAAGACATTGGTTGCGGTCCAACTTTCCAACACCAGAAGGTAAAAAAAAACGCCATTAAAGAGTACATATCTCAGGTTCTTGTAAATTTTCAAGAAAAGATGAGATTCATCATAGCAAGTATTACTATGTAAGTTAAAGTCCAGTACGTGTTACACCATCAGACTTGCATGTGTTAAACCTTAAAAGAACAGGTCCAATATGCAAGCATTATTATAGGCAGGTAGTAGCAGTGTCCCTATGCCAAAAAGTAACCGCTAATGACTACTGACAAACAATTCACAGTGGGCATAGACTGATTTAGGGGAGCAGATATAATCCCCATCAGATGAATAAACACCCAAAAGGTTATAGACCAACAACAATTTATGCACATATCTGGTTTGGATAGAAAGCATATGCACACTGAGGTGATGCCGTCAAGAAGCCTAGCACCAGGAGGCGAGGACATCGGTCGGCAATGACACCAGCAGCGTCGTTGGCAAACAGCCACGGGACAAAGGGTCCTTCCTAAAAAATCGGGCATCATTTCATATTACAATCTTTAGTTCTGAACATGAAAAGAGTTCCAATATTTGACAATAATACATACAACAATTAAAAAAAATCTAGCACCCTTGCATGGCAATCCAATAGACATGTTGTATCAAAGAAGCAAAGCCTCCTATTTTCCACTTCAAGCAGACCACTTGAATATTCAAGATGGGACTAGCTATTGAAGTTAATATAATACAAAATAAATTACTGCAGCTATCCTAATTGTTGGTTCTGGAAACCAGAATGTGGCACACATAACATTGTGGAGTTGGTTGATAAAATCTCGAGTCATTACAAAAAGCTCTTGGTTCAAGTCCCATAAAGAGACTGCGGCCATTAGTGTCCAAGCTCCAAAGTTTCAGCGATGTTTTGAAACAATTTTCAGTTTTACACTAAAGGTCATGACAAGAAATTTAGAAATTCAGATTTGTGGTGCTCACGCAAAGGAAAATAGGGAATTAACATGTTACAAGTCTAAAACATATGTAGAACCATCAAAATTTCACACAACTAACCAGATCAAAGACACGACTTACGAAAGAAGATACACAGCCAATTGATGCAGTGTTAATAGTAAGAAACTGACAGGTTCAAACCATGACTGGATAAGGACCGCCCCAAAAACATCATCCATAAAGTAACATTTGTTAGATAGCCCTACATGCAGAAAGTAACAACACTTGCTCAATCTATCTAAAATTACTTCTGAGATGTTCAGAGTTGTCGGAAAATCTTGGTTCAAGTCCCATTAAGAGAGTAATAAAATTGGTGTTCAAAGTAAAAAAAAGTTTCAGCAATGTATTGAAACAATTTTTAGTTTACAATAACCATCAGGACAGGGTAGTTTAAAACACTAGACTTGCGGTACTCACGCTATGGCACCTAGCAAGCTGCATAAAAAACAAAACAAAAAAAAATTCTTGCACACCTTCTGTCGAGCATCTGGTGTGCTATGTGTTGCAGAGAGCAGCAACAGCCTAGCAGTGGCAGCTCCGCCGCAAGGGAGGCGTGCGGGAGCTGCAGGGAAGTGGCCGTCGACGATCTGGGCAAGAGGTGGCCGGAGAGTGGCAGAGGATGGCCGGCGGCGAGCGGGGGCTGGGAGGTGGCCGTGAGTGAGCGGGGCAGGAGGAAGGAGAGAGGAGAGAGGGGAGGGGCAGTGCGCGTAGGGGGGACGTCGATGTCCGGCGAGGGGGCGCAGACGGACGGAGGCGAGGGGGGACAGACGGACTGCAACAAGCAAGGAGGGACATGCGGCGATCGTCGGCGTCCTAGCTCGCTCGCGCAGTTGCGCGCGAGGGAAAAAGCGGCTAAGTGTTCGATCCTGTAGGGAGAGGGCGGGAAGGGCCTGCCTGTAAGTGGGACACAAGTGCGGCGTAGCGCTGGCGAACAGACCAGCTGATTCGCCAGCGCTAAGTTACCGCTGGCGAACAAGCCCCTGTTCGCCAGCGGTAACTTAGCGCTGGCGAACCAGCTGGTCTGTTTGCCAGGGCTACCTTTTTTTTATTTTAGGAAATAATATGTGTGCATTTAAATAATACATGCATTTAAATAATATTTTTATTTGAAAATACATGAATATGTATGCATTTCCAATAATACAAATTTTAAAATGTTTTCTATAGTTTTATTTTGTTTTCCTTTATTTTCTCTTGTTTTATTTATGTTTTCTATTGTTTTATTTTGTTTTCCTTTATTTCCTTTTTGTTTTCTCTTGTTTTTTTTTAAGTTTTCTATTTTTTATTTTGTTTTCCTTTATTTCCTTTTTGTTTTCTCTTGTTTTATTTTTTTTCCATTACTTTCTCTTGTTTTCTTTATGTTTTCTATTGTTTTATTTTGTTTTCCTTTATTTCCTTTTTTTTCTCTTGTTTTCTTTATGTTTTCAGTTGTTTTATTTTGTTTTCCTTTATTTCCTTTTTATTTTCTCTTGTTTTATTTTGTTTTCCATTATTTTCTTTATGTTTTCTATTGTTTTATTTTGTTTTCCTTTATTTCCTTTTTGTTTTCTCTTTTTTTTATTTTGTTTTCCATTATTTTCTCTTGTTTTCTTTATGTTTTCTATTGTTTTATTTTGTTTTCCTTTATTTCCTTTTTGTTTTCTCTTGTCTTATTTTGTTTTCCATTATTTTCTCTTGTTTTCTATTGTTTTATTTTGTTTTTTTTATTTCCTTTTTGTTTTCTCTTGTTTTATTTAGTTTTCCATTATTTTCTTTATGTTTTCTATTGCTTTATTTTATTTTCCTTTATTTCCTTTTTGTTTTCCCTTGTTTTATTTTAAGTGCAGAACAAGGTACATTAAATTTATAATAAGGGCACATCAGACCAGTTGATCCATGCATATACATATAGTTTCGTCGCATACAAGGCAGACAGATATATACATAGTTTCTCAGCGTTTGATCTTTTTGCCTTTTTTGGTCGCAGTTGCATAATTTAGCCCCACATCATGACTTCTTCTTTTGAATGGAAGACCATGCCTAGGTAGCGTTGTTCTGCTTCTTCTTGTTGTGTATGTTGCATGACTATCATCATCGTCTTCTTGATCATCCTCAATATTTGATTCGCCGAACGTGTCGAACTCGTCCTCGTCAACGACTCCATCCATTCCGATGATATTTCTTTTCCCTCTCCTCACGACTACACGGCTAGGCCTTGCGGGGTCTGTTATGAAGAAGCATTGGGACACATGCTTAGCCAATACCCATGGCTCATTTTGCGCTGTGACATTCACGCTTGATGAAGTTACGGCTTCGGGAATAACCATGGTTGTAAAGTATTGGTCTTCTTTTCTGACGGTCGACATCCTAGCCCATCTGACACGGAACATAGGCACCTTCTCTCTAGAGTAGTTAAGCTCCCATATCTCCTCGATCCTTCCGTAGTATCTTAACTTTTTTCGCCAGTGTAGGATTCCATCGTTACCCCTGAGTTTTGATAATCGGAAGTTTTGTCTTTCTCCTCCGTGTAGAAAGTGAACCCGTTGATATCATATGCTTGAAACGTCGCTAGGTTGGGAGCGGGGCCATGTGCCAAGGCGTACAATAGTTTATTTTTCGCACAATCCCTTGGCGGTAGATTAGCGATCATCTCATCTTTAAACCAATGCAAGAATGTGGAGTTATGCTCTTTGATTATTTCTCCTTTGGTCCTCCGCTTGCCTTGTTCAGTGTACTTTTTTTATTCGAGCTCTTGTGTTTTTCCACCCAAGTATCGACCATGTCAATGTGTTGGAGAGCTACTAAGTTTGCCCTGTTAAAGTCGGTGCGTCGACAAGCCCGATCCACATGCACTTCTCTACGTCCATTTTTGTGACCTACTCCATCGAGCTTGCCAATGTGCTTGTTTCTAGGCAGACCAACAGGGTCCTCCACGTTAATATGATTCGTGCAGAAAGAGATGCACTCTTAGGTGAGAAAGCCCTGAACGATGCTTCCATCCGGACGGGCTCTGTTGCGAACAAATCCTTTGATGACCCCATTCATCCTTTCAAACGACATCATGTTATGTAGGAACAACGGCCCGAGATGGATGATGTCGTCCACGATATGGACCAACAGATGAACACATATGTCACTACTAGAGATTTGCTTATAGCAGCATATCCTACCACAGGCGAACAAGGAAAACTGTGCGCCTGGGTTAATTAGCGCAGGCGAAGCGCAAGTTGGTGCGCCTGGGGTAGGCCAGTTACCCCCAGGCGAACCGGAAGCGCCTGGGGTAAAGTGTGGCACCACCCGACCCTGGCACGCGCACGCTTCCTTTACCGCAGGCGAATCGCATCTCAGTTCGCCTGCGGTATAACAGATACCACAGGCGAGTAAGTACAGAAGCGCCTGGGGTAAAAAGTGGACTGGGGTAGCTCCCTTTAGCGGAGGCGCACAGGTACGTTGTTCGCCTGGGACAAAGAATAGCCTGGGGTAGCACCACTTAGCGCAGGCGCTTCCCAGAACATATTCTCCTGGTAATATTATTTGTCCCCAATATAAGTGCGGCCAGCCACCCACCACCACCCCTATCCACCCCACTGCATAATTTACCGTAACGAGCACGCGGACCAGATCAAATGTCCGGTGTGCGGTCTGATCGTTACAAGAGGGGGACGAAGAAAGCTCCTACGAAAGTTGTGTGGTACTTTCCACTCACTGATCCCGGCCGTCTGCAGCGGTACTTCGTGGACCCCAAGGAAGCAAAGCTCATGCGCTAGCACGAGGACAGAAAGAAGGCGGTGCTGAGCGATCCAGAACGTGTTGAAAAACCAGTGCTAAGTACACACCCTTCGGATGCACGTCAGTGGAAAGCATTAGACGCATTCGATGAGGAATTCGGGAACGACCCAAGGAACATCAGGCTTGGTGCGAGCACCGACGGTCTCAATCCGTTTGGAAATCAGAGCAGCAAACATAGCACCTGGCCCGTGTTTGTATGGATGTACAACCTCCCCCCGTGGCTGTGTCTGAAGCTCCTCTTTCGCGACATGGTTCAAGAAGCAGATTGATGCCGATCCCCCGCCAATGACATGTGAGAAAGATAAAATTGTATTGGCCTTGTCATATGCCCCCTATCCATACGACATCAATGGGTACACATTCTACACGGAGGAAAGAGACAAAAGTAGCGACTATCAAAACTCGTCTATAACGATGGAATCTTACACGGGCGAAGAGGTTAGAAGATACTACAGAAAGATCGAGGAAATCTGGGAGCTTGACTACGTTGGGGTAAAGCTGCCGATGTTCCATGTCAGATGGGCTACAAACGTCACGAAAGAAGACGAATATTTCACCACTATGTCGATGTCTGAAGCCAACAAACCCAAGTCCAAGAACCCCACCGCGCAAAATGAGCCCTGGGTATTGGCTAAGCACGTGGAGCAATGCTTCTTCATAACCGACCCGGCAAAGCCTAGTCGTGTTGTCGTAAGGAGAGGAAAAAGGGCCCTCGTCGGAATGGATGGAGTCGCCGATGAGAAGGACTTCGACGGCTTAGTCGGAGACCCGATGATGGAAGAACCCGGTGAAGACGATACACCACAAGAAGAAGCAGGACCACACTACCTAGGGCAGGTCTTCCATTCACAAGAAGAAGTCACAATATGGCGGTCACGTATTCAACATCGACCAAGAAAGGCAAGACTAATATTGTGACGAAAGGTTGAGAGAGGGAAATACTCGCGATATAACATGCTAATAGCTACTATGCATACAATGTGTTTTTAGAGAGAAACACTTGCGGTATCTCGCTAAACCAATCTATTTACGCTCGATGCGACATTAAATATTTCTGCACATGTTAACTTTCATATGTATGTATTTTTTAAGTGAAAACCAACGTGGGGGAGCCACATATTATAGCATTCGTATTGCTCGATGTGTCCCAGGCCGGGGTGGGGCTGTGTAATTTAGAAAATCTTAGCACAGGCGCATCATCGGGAAAACGCGCCTGGGGTAATATATATCACATGCGCTTTTGACAGGACATGCGCCTGGGTAATGCCATGTGGGACCGCGCAAACCAAAATCCTACAAAATTTAGCGCAGGTGCATTACCTAGATAATTCGCCTGCGGTAAGGATCTGTGGGGCCGCGCATAACAGGGCATCGAGCCACAAACCGGTCCTAAATGCCTGCGGCCATTTGCTGCCTGTAGGTAGGGGGACCAAGGGACAGACCCTTTAGAACCGGTTTGTGATACAAACCGGTTCTAATGCTTAGCGCAGGCGCATTTTTCAATCTGTGCGCCTGGGGTATACCTCTGTGGGCCCGCGCACAACGAATCGCTAAGAACATTAGCGCAGGCGCACCTCTGTTTGTTCTCCTGGGGTAAGGGATAGCGCAGGCGCATTTCACTCGTTGTGCGCCTGTAAGTCCTCGCTCTGCTAACTCACAACCCGCATAATCACTCTGTTTCATATCGATCCTAAACCGCACGCCGCCGTCGCCTCTCTCATCGCACGACGCCGTCGCCTCTCTCATCGCACGCCGCCGTCGTCGTTGTCGAGCAGGAGGAGGAGGAGGAGCGGGAGCAGCAGCAGGAGGAGGAGCAGGAGCAGCAGCGGAGGAGGAGCGGGATCGAGCAGCAGGGGAGGAGGAGCGGGAGCACGCCGCGCGCGCGCCGTCCCTCTCATCGTCGTCGTCCACGCCGGCCGTCGTCACCCACGCCGCCGTCGCCCACGCCCACGACGAACCCAGGTCAGCCCCCCCTCTTCCAACGCCCTCATACTACTGCTGCTACATGCTTTAGCTAGAACTGGATCTGATCATGTACCATTATTTCTGGATTCTGGTAGTTCAGCTCATAGTATAAAATGCTATATTTCTTACACTAGCTGAATCACCTACTAATTACATGTGAATAGAACACTGAAGCTTTGGACACTGCTAGAATTCTCCGTGATTTGTTATTAATTAAGTGCAGTATTTTACTTTGATCAATATATATGAAGGTTTTTTTGGCATGATATATGAATTTCCTGGGAGTTTTTGTGCCATGTGATGACAGCAATGCAAGGAACTGTTTTTGTGGCCATGCATATGTGTGCATTCAATTTCTGTTGCAGGTACATTGAGTGCCAATGTTTTGTCGGAACGTTGATTCATTTCCGTTCCGGCGAATTTCTGGCACTCCGGCATGACCATTTATATATAGCCGAGGTCACGCCGAATTTTTCCGGTGACTAACAGTATACGTTTTGTCTACTGCTAGCTAGGGCATGTCTTCTTCTACTACGGATCCGGCTTTATTGGACCACTACATCCTTATGGCCCGAGAGTCGCAAGAGGAAGATCGGACAGAAACTGACCATTATGTCGAGCCCCACAATGATGACGGGCTCACCGGTGGCGAGGAGGAAACCACTGATAGTGGCGCCGGGGGTCCCTCAGGGAGCAGCACGACGGAAACAAGCGTCGGAAGCGAGCTCCGAACAAGGTCGGCACCGTTCGACAGAAATTCACGGAGGTGGACCCTTCCAGTGGCACGCCTCTAATGCCATTGGACCTTGTGAAGGGGTACTTCCTCCAACTTGGCGCGATACTTCGAGACGTCGTCAATGTCAACGAGCCGACTCTCAAGAAGAAACTAACTCTGCGCGACCAACTCATCTCGAGGCTGCACGCGCGGTACGAGTTCCCTCCCCCCTACAACAACGAGAATCTGAAGGGCAACCTCGTGAACAAACTCGCCCTCACTAGATTCACCAAAGCCCTGAGCAATTACAAGACTATGGTGAGGGCGATGATTAAGGAATCGACACCATTCGAAGAGATCCATCGCCACTTCCCGCGGATTACGCCCGATGACTTCAAGACTTTCCTAGATAACGAGTCGCTTGATGTCACTAAGAAGCAAACGGGATGGGGGAAGGATCTAGCGTCGAAGAACATCGGTCACCACAATCTCGGCTGTCGTGGCTACGACGGGAAGGAGCCAGTTTGGGCGAAAGAGGACCAGGCCTACATTGAAAAAGGGATTGAGAACCCTTACGCCAAGTATGCCCATGACCCGCAATTCCAGAAATTCATGAGGTCGAGGTACAGAAAAGTAACTCCGACCGGGGAACTTGTCTCGGACCCGAAGATGGTGGAGGGTGTTATTTTGGTCACGGACGATAGCGTGAAGAATGTTGAGAAGCTAGTGGAAATTTACCATTTCATGCAACTCATCATCATCAAGTCCATGATTTCATTCTAGTACGAAACAATCTAAACCGTTTATATTTGCTTCTGCAGCTAGAAGAACAACAACTTGAATCTTCCTCGTCGCAGACGTCAACGGCCAAAGTCGCGTGGGATAAGCCTTTCATCAGGGGGTACAACAAGGCAAAGAGCCAGGACCCTCTGAAAAGGCCGCACTTAGGCCGTATCACCGGCGGCGGACTTAATAAGAAGCACGCCAACTATGGCTTGGCTGAGCCCATCACTAAGGAGTCGCGGGCGGCGAAGAAGAGCGAGGAGACGGAGGAGCTGAAGAAGAAGGTCCATGACTTGGAAACAAACATGGAGAAGAAGATTGAGAAAACGGTGGGGGAAAGATGAATGCGCTCATCCCCGCCGTATTTGAAAAAATATGTGGCTACATCGCCGGGGGCTCACAGGGGCCCTTACCGACGTTCAACATACCGTCGATGTTGGCCGTGCCTGTCGCCCCCGCCGTGCCCGACGCGCCTGCCTCCGATGGACCGTCGGCCGTGCCTGACACGCCTGCCCCTGATGGACCGTCGGCCGTGCCCGACGCGCCTGCCCCCGATGGGCCGTCGGCCGTGTCCGGCGCGGCCACCACCCTGTTGCTCGACGAGACCACCATCACCTGTGGTCCGTCGACGTTAGCCGAGCTCAATGCCCTCACGGTAGATTATTGACCGTCTCAAGCTGTAGCCAGTTCAATATAACCCTACTCTGACCTATCCATGCATGTTATCGCAGGCTGACACGACGGGATGCACCTTCCTGCTAAAAGTGGGCAGCGAGTTGAAGGATGTTGCAAAGGGGAGCATCTTGCAGCCACTATCCCGCAAGTACCACTGCAGAGATATACCGGCCAACGAGCTTCGGGTTCGCGTCGATCTGGTGCTACCGGGATTCGAGAACTTGTATCCTCCTAATCAACCCGCCGATGCCGACAGCGAGCTGAATCTCGGCCAACTGGACAATCAAATCTTTCTATGGCCGAAAGCCCTTATTCGGCTGAACACGGCGTCAGGGTCGGCGCCAAGCCAAGCCATCACCGTCACCACTACACCGGTTGCGCCCGCGGCAAGCCAACAAGACAAGGTCCAACATGGGCAATGTCCTCTCTCCACCTCCGGTGGATCCTCCTCCTCCCGAGCACGAGACGTCCAATGACGAGCAACAGCACGAGCATGAGACCCATGACGACTACATGGATATTGAACTTGCTCCCATTGACGATTTCATAAATCAGTTGGATGGCGAGAAGCCGGTTCCTCCTCCGGAGTTACCCGCCAGAACTCTTGATATCCAGAAGAAGGTAGATGGAGGAGAGGGCGGTTCTGAGTTACCCCAGAAAACCGGATATCCAGAAGAAGCTAACCTATTCCCAAGAAACTCCCGAGGAGCAGACGGCCTTTCGGCTCCACAGCCTACGCTGGTTACCCTGAATACACTACTACGGCCGCGGAGGCGGGTAAAACAAAGCGGCACTCCCATCTGCTTGAGGCCGAAGAAGAATCGGAAGAGGCCGGGCAACAAGAAGAAAGGTGGTGCCTCCTAGTAGCCAGCCAGCGGTCTCCCGAGTCCTGGACCGTTTGCCGCCCGCCGTCCCGTGGAGGAAGGTGCATGAGATGGGTCAGCCGATGCTGCCGGCAGAGGTTGTCGCTGTCATGGGTGGTGACATGAGGACCACGACGGGATTGTTCAAAGAGAATGAACTTCTACGTGAGAAACATCCCTCCTACCCGCTATACGTGGTCAAGGTGCCCCGATCCTTGGGCTTTGTGGATTCAAATCCCGCAGAGGTGTTCTTCATCAGATACGAAGACATATTCAGGGTCTTCCACTTGGGTAAGCTCGACCGAAGCATTGTCCGCCTGGTATCGCTAAGCATGGCGCATGATATGGTCATGGAGAATACCCCGCACATGGCGATTATGGACCCGTACTACATGAATGAGGACTACTTGCGGTCACATGCGGACCGAGTTCTTATCACGAATTACATAACGGGGTTTTTGATAGATAACAAGGATAAGAACGCCATTCTCATGCCATACTTTCCAAGTAAGTAGTCCTCTCCGCTTCACGTCGTTACATTCTTTCTAGAATCTCCTTAGTATTCCGATTGATGATATTGATGGCTCTTGTTCGAAATGTTCTGCGCAGAAACGGAGGATGCGTACTCATCATCATGGAACCGCATTGGTCACAATGCACTTATCTTGATGCGGGTAGGGCGGTGCAGAAGGACTACACCGACATAAGAGCTGTTCTTAATAGTGCCCTCAACGGCTTCGCTGCCGATTTAGGCAAGCCCCTAAAAAAGGAGAAAATAGTCCGAGGCGCCTACGTGTGCACCCACGTAACAAACTTCCCCTGCCTTAAGCAATCGGAGCAAGAATCTGAGTTGGAAGCTTGGTATGTCATCTTTCAGATGAGGGAGTACTTAAAGGATGCCCAACAGGCCCATCTACCAAGTGATCTCCGAGACCTGACCACAAAAATGGCCAACACCCCCGATGAATATGTGCGGGCTGAGTTCCGTCACATCCAGCGGAGGATCTGCACGATACTCTCGTCGGATGTCATCACTCGGGGTGGCTTGTTCTTCCACGGCCACGCACCACCGAGCAACCGTGACATAGAAGCACACCTACGAGAGCAACGTGACACCCGGACATTCAACACGCTAGAAGGCGTTCGTCCGTTCCCACCGAGAATATAGGATTGAAAAATGTTAGTATACACTTGCATATAACTTTTAGACCTTTATTTGTCGTGTTTTTATTCGTAAACCTTGATGCTTCTATTTTTTGATAGTTATTTGGGTCTATTATCACTTTCGATGCTAAACTCGTATTTTTGTCCTATGCACAGATGACATGGTATGTTGTGTATGTCGGTAGGGTTCCGGAGTCTACGACGACTGGGACCAATGCTGAAGACAGGTGCACGGTTTCAGCGGCAACAGCTACAAGGGGTACAAGACCATGGTGGAGGCGGAAGCTCGATACGCCACTTACCTAGCGAGAGAGAAGACGGAGAAGACGAGGGCCTGGATGACCACATTCGCCATCGCCCTGCTTATACTCCTTGTACTCCTAGTGTTGATGCTACTTGTTGTTTTGCTTGTCTAGATAACTAAACTATCGATTTGTTTGGACTATGTACTCCTAGTGTTTGAACTATGCTTGTAACTAAACTATTCGTTTCGAGACTATTTGGTGATGATCGAGACTATTTGGTGATGATCGAAATATTTCTGTTATTTTGCTGTCATTTTCATATTTATTACTGTCAATTTGCTGTAATTCTGTTATTTTCGTTTCTTTTATTTTTTGACACAGCAAAACCATACCCCAGGCGAATAAGGAATCATACCCCAGGCGAACATGTACCCCAGGCGCACAGCGCTTGTTCGCCTCAAGTAAGAGGCTTATCCCAGGCGCACAACGCTTGTTCGCCTGGGGTATGTCAAGATACCCCAGGCGCATTTGGTTGTTCGCCTGCGGTAAGTCATTACCGCTGGCGATGTGGTCCCAGGCGAACAAACATTCGCCTGCGGTAGGCTAAATTGGTTCGCCTGCGGTAGCCTTTTCCCTACTAGTGTGTCAAAGAATGATGGTGGAAAGTACATATCAAGCTCGCATAGTATCACGACAATCTCTTCCTGCAGCCTTGAGATCTGCTTCCCCGTGATCGACTTTCGAGATATCACGTCGAAGAAGTTACACAGGCCAAACAGGGTTTCCCGGACGTGCTTGTCCATTATTCCGCGGATCACAACCGGGAGTATCTGCGTCATCATCACGTAATATTCATGAGACTTCATCCCGCTAAACTTTTGTTTCTGCGCGTCCAGGAATCTGCTTATTAGCCATGAGTAACCGCTAGGGACTTTGACTCCGAGAAGGCACATCATCAATTTTGTGATCTCATCTGGACTAAGAGTGAAGCAGGAGGGGGGCAGTAATAGTCATTCCTCTTAACCCTTTTGGCCTTGCGACCCTCCGTCTCCTCATCACACGATTGATCGCCGTCGTCATCATCCGGGCGTCCCCCCTGAAGATCAACCCTAATACCAAAATATTTCAGGTTCTTTCTTGCTTTCACACCGTCTTTGGTCCTCTCCGGCATGTTGAGCAGCGTGCCAAACAAACTTTCAAACACATTCTTCGTGATATGCATCAGATCAAGGCAGTGAGGCGTATCGAGAATGGGCCAGTATGGAAAGTCCCAAAACAACGACCTCGTCTTCCATACATCCAGAAGCGGTTTTGGCGCTTTTTGCTTCTTTCCCGGCTCTGGGCATTCCTTCCAATCATTCAGCAGCTTGTAGATTTCTTCGCCGCACCTCTTACGTGGAGGTCCACAGAGCTCATCTTCACCGTTAAAAAGGTCTCCTCGCCTTCTCCATGGGTCTTTGTTTGGTAGCCACCTTCGATGGCCAACGAAAACTGTTTTCGAAGACCCGGGATCTTTCGGAAGTTGCATAAACGTGGGATCATCCATGCACCTCACGCAATTGTTATGTCTATGGCACACCTGGCCCGCCACATATCCGTAGCCAAGTAGGTCATGAACCGTATAGAGTAAGACAACTCTCATTGGGAAATATTGTTCACCGAAGGCGTCCCATGTGTTCACCCCTTCCTCGGACCATAACGTGTCGAGCTCATCTTTAAGCAGCTTCAGGTATAGATTGATGTCGTTGCCTGGTTGTTTCAGCCCTTGAATTAGCATACTCATGTGAATATACTTCCTCTTCATGCACAACCAGGGGGGATGTTGTACATCCATACAAACACGGGCCAGGTGCTATGGGTGCTGCTCTGGTTGCCAAACGGATTGAGTCCGTCGGAGCTCACACCCAACCTGATGTTCCTTGCCTCCGCCCCAAACGTTGCATATTCATAGTCAATTTCTTTCCATTGACTTGCATCTGAAGGATGTGTCAGATTTACTTTTTCACTCCGCTTTGGATCTTTCAAAACTTTATTCCTCCTTTTCGCGTGCCAGCGCATGAGCTCTGCTTCCTCGCGGTCCACGAAATACCGTTGCAGACGGGGAATGAGCGGAAAGTAGCACACAACTTTTCGAGGAGCTTTCTTCTTCCCTTTCTTGTATCGAGCGGCGTTGCAAACTGGACAAATGGTTTTGTTCGCGTCCTCTTTCCGATAAATGTAGCAATAGTTGATGCACACATGGTATTTTTCGTGAGGTAAATCAAAGGGGCAATTGACTTTCTTGGTCTCGTCGCAACTTTTAGGACAGGTGTTGCCCTCTGGAAGGATATCGTGCCAGTATTACAGGCTTGCATCGACGCTTATGTCGCTCCATTTGTATCTCACCTTCATCTGCAGAACATCGAGCGCCACTCTCAGGCGGGACTCTCCCGGACCGCAGCCTGCATACAATGGTGTCTTCGAGTCTATCTCTAGTTGCGCCAGCTTAGATTGTTCTCTAGAAGCAGATCTCGAGTTAGTCGTCTTTCTCAAAAGAAGTTCTTTCAGATGAGGGTCACGGACAACTTCCGTTAGGGGTGTCCCTGTGTCCTCGTCTTCTTCCACGTCTTGTTCAACATATTCTCCATGATCATGTGCGGGATCATGAGGCTGATCTTGGTCCTGTTGTAGTTCTTGTCGATCGTTGTTATTCTCCTGTTGCACATCATTTCCTACCACCGCCGCCCCATAGACTACATCATCTTCATCATCACTTACTCACTGACTGTTATACCCATCCATGAAACTATACCTGAGGAGGTGACTGAGAAAGACTCCGGTAAAGGGATTGAGCAAGCCCCCTAGTTTGCACTTTCGACATGAACATCGTATCTCCTTACGGCCATTTTGTAACATGTCTTCTGTCGCGTGTCTCAAGTAACTATTCACGACACGTTCACTCTTAACGACCACCATTATTTGTCGCCTGCACGAGAGCGCGCCAATATAATATTAGAACCAAACATAATATATATATATATATATATTGATATTCACGAAAAAACGGCATGACCTTCCTACAAATTGGAGGTTAGACGAGTGCCAAACTTTGCCGAGACGGAAATGAATCACCATTCCGGCACAACGGCAACTCATTTTCATATCCAAAATTCACTTCATGTCGTATTCACGAAAAAATTCGGCATGACCTTCCTACAAATAGGAGGTTATTAGGGAGTGCCAAACTATGCCGAGACGGAAATGAATCAACATTCCGGCAATATTTGGCTACTCAATTTCATTCCACAACAAATTGCACACATTTAACGTCTCCATCACACGATCACATTTGAATCCGGTGAAATTTCACACATATTGCATATCGTGTGTATCCGGACAAAATTCATATACAAACTCATTTAATTATATATTAGCATTCATCCCACCTCAAATGAATAGATGGCTACACGAGATGATATCCGGAGAATTTTGGAGCTTTGGAGAGGGAGGGGGGTAATTCTAGATCTAGATGCCTAGGAAGGGTAAACTTTGGGTAGAAATGGTGTTAGGAGGGAGATAAACATATATATACCAACTAAAATAATTTTAGTTGGTTCAAAAGAGAGTAGGAGGGTGGGGAAATTGGCATAAATTCGAGCTAGAGAGAGAGAAGAGGGGACAAGTGTGACGCCCCGAGATCGGGCACTATGCAGATTTCAGCATTCCCGCCAAAATCCACATAATAACCGATTCCAGGTTGCCACTTGTGATAACATTACAACAGTTCACGAATATTCTGCAACAACAACAGAAAAGATATATGCAAGAAGACTCAAACGAGTCAAGAATACAACTGATACAATACAAAGATCCAAATAACAGCGGAAGAAACAACATATCGTCCGTCTACGGACAAGATACAAATTGGACTAAGAGTCCTGAAGATAACCGAGAGCGTCCAATCCCTGCCCAGGCCAAGCCGGAGGGATTCCCAAGCTAACGTCGTCAGACTTCAAACCTGTTGACTGCAATGTTGAATCTGCAGCCACGAAAAGGATTCGTGGGTCAGTACGGTTAAGTACTGGCAAGTGGATAAACCATACTCACAAGATACCGGCGTAACCAGTCATCACAAGATACAAATACTTTGGGTTCAACGGAAAGGAAAGGATTATTGCAAAGAAGCGGCAGCGGGCTGCACCAACTAACTACAGATACTCGATACAACATCCGGCTAAAAGAGGGGATAAGATAGCGTATCGTAACCAACTACAACTAACATCAAACAAAGCCATCCTGGATCTCGCCCCTTATCCAAAGAAGCAATCCGAGGATAACTCACACCGTTGGATTAATAATGGTTCAAGTTATTGTGTCAATAAGACTATTACTTGTCAAGTTATCGTTAGTTAGGTGTAAGTTGTTCTGAGTACTTGTTAGCCAGTACTTTCACCAAGTCATCCATAACCGCGGAAAACACGGCTTCTCGAGAAGATTTAACCCTGCAGGGATGCACCAATTTGGCCGTACACGTAAGAATAACCCGCCAGACGGGGGATCAACCCACCAAGCGAGGTACTCAACACAACCCAACTCTTCTTCGCATCAAGCCCAAAGAACCACATGATGTGCGTGCGCGGCTAATCGAGCCCCCACGAAGAAAAGGGGACCCTCATAGCACTCTAAGACCACGCCGCCCTAAATGCCGACTACAAAAGTTCCACCCTGGCGCCAAGGGTTCGCACCTGCATATGCATGCATCAAATGGAAAGCCCGAACTAAGTGTGGCGATTTGGACGAGATGCGAATCGAATCAAGTTGACGGGGTGCCCATACTCGCTTCCCACATGTGGTTAGTACGCTCATCATGGATCAGTAGACAAGACCCTTTTCCTAATTAGGGTCGACACTAGCAGGCCTCAAAACCACGCCGGGCCTCCTGCCGGTGCCTTATCATCAAATTATTATTACCCAAAACATTAACATGTTGTTGATTGACTTGAAACCCAACTATCAAACTAAACAGGTGATAAAATAAATGATGACAAGACTCGAGCACAACCAACCCTAAGCATGCAACTACGACACGAGGGCCAACAAGGTAAACAAACAACATTTAATAGGAAGTGGAAGGAAGGCTATATCATGGCTGCAGGGTAAACATATGATAGGATCGAGACACAAGCATCGAATCAACAGGCTAGAATAAGAACAACGGAAGAATCGGTAACAAGTGATGAAAGGCAGCCATAGGCAGCAAGTAAGTATACTTGCCTGGAATCCAGCAAGTAGAGGTACATCCGAAGAACTTGTCGTTGCTCACATCATCTCAACGTCCTATCCGCGAAGAAGCAATGAACTAGAACAAACATCAGATGCAACAATTACTTCTACGGCAAAAGATCCAGCATGATCCTATTTTATATGCATGGCATGGCAAGATGCAACAGGGGAAACAACTTAAGCAATTTAATCGGAACCGGAGTCCGGAGAAATATGAATTGGTTCAAATTGTTTAGCTAACCATCAATTTAAATGTTGTTCAGCATGGAAAACAGTAAATAGGTGAGTTAAGCAATATTAATTGGAATAGGGCAACAATTGAATTAAATACCCCAACACATTCCATATTTATTTATTAGGTGAACATACATAACACTACTACAAATGCAAAATGCAAGGTGCAAACATGAACATGGATGGCATGAACAGATTAAGTGCATTTTTCTGGTATGAAGACATATTTTATTTGTTGGATTTGGAATGAAAATGAGCAAGTTATCAAATTAGCAATTTTAATGCATTAATTAAGAAATACTTGTTTTCAGCAATTTAATTTATTCAAAACAGAAAACAAAGTTGATATTTGCAAAGTTTAGAGAATTTTGATTGGAAAACATATTTTACTTTTCAAATTTGGAGTTAGAATGAATTAGTTATGATTTATGCAATTAAATCAATTTAAATTGAGCCGGACGCCCAACATCTAATTTAGGAGGTTCGAGTTATTTATCTACCCATCAAGATTAAATGTTGTTTAACATGGCGAGAAAATATAAAGATGATCTATGCAATTTTTAAATGGAACCGGAACAATATTTAATTATCCCAACTCATTCCATAATTAATTATTAGGTGATATGATTATCGCCCGCACCCACAATATGCAATGCAACAAGATGAATGATTTAATAAGCACGATATAGATGACATTTAGAAAATAGGCATATAGGTTATAGGGTTGGGGTTTGGGTTCGCACGTTGGAAAGAGGATCGCCGGGGTCAACGCCGGAAACTTCGGGACGTAGAGGAAGTAGACGAAGAATGGGAAGTAGACGAAGTCGTCGATGTCGTGGAAGTAGTGGTACTCGTTCCGTAGTCGAGGTAGTCGTTCACGTCATCGGTGGTCGTTGTCGATCTTTTCATCAAGGTCCGAAGAGGAAGTAGACATGGTCGAGGTACTCGTCGCATCCATGTAGGAGATCATGGCGGTTCCCGTCTTCATGGCGCGCACGAAGGCGGCCGTCACACAAAATTTGTAGGGGTTCACGGGCCGAAGATCTTGGCGCGTCGGTAGCCGTCTGTGTCATCGTAGTCGTTCGGGCGCCGTTTCTGTTGGGTCGTTGGAGATCTTGTCGACGCGGTACGGTTCGGTGGGCATCTCGGTCACGATGACACGGGCACGAAGGCCTCAGCCACACCAAACAGAGCATGTGCATGAACAAGTGCAGGTGACCAGCATCATGGAGGTCACAGCCTGGCGTCGAAGCAGCGGCGGTGGCGAGGTCGTGACGCCATAGTAGCAGTGCAGCCACAAAACCTTTCCGCCGGCATCAAAGATGGTACAGTAGCGGCATCACCGCAGCCGACAGCACAAGGAGCACCCCAGCAGCGGCGCATCGACCTGCACCGAGCCACACCAGCAGCACCACCGCACCTCTCACATCACAACTACCAGACCACCGTGCGCCACCGTCGGGAGGCAACAAATCGAGGACGCCGGGGTTGCATTCCTCGGGGAGCCATTGCGTCGGCGTCGGTTGTGAGGCGGGGTAGCGCAGGAGCACGTGGTCGATGCGGAGGATCAGGCGCACGAGATGTCGAGGAAGAAGCCGCAGGGGATGCAGGAGGCGTGGAGGCGAGGGAGCCACGCCGGCGACTCAAGCCATGGCGGCTAGGGTTCGCGAGTGGGCTCGATTGAAGGCCTCCGGGAAATAAATTGGTGAGGCAGTCGCAGGAGGCGGTCGAGTCAAAGCAGAACCCCAGAGCGGCAGCGCCGGAGCTAGCCGGCAGCGGCCGGAATCATGACGGCGGCGTCCGCGCGCGTGATAGGAAGAGGAACGAGAAACGGAGGGGATTGGGGAGTGGGGCGGACAGAGGAGGGGGCAGGGAGCCGGAGAGGATGACGGGGCTCACCGGCCGGTGTCCATGGTGGCCAACCGGGGCAGGGGAGAGGCGAGGTGGAGGGAGCACGGGCCGGCGGCGGCCATGGCGAGGAGAGGGAGGCGGCCGGCAGCGCACCACGAGAGGGGAAGGGGAGAGGAGCTCGGGCGGCGGGAGGCAGAGGAGGGCGACCGGGGTAGGGGAGAGAGGAAGAGGGAGAGATGGGAGGCGGGGTCGAGGCAGGCGAGCAAGAGGAGCAGGCGCTCGGGAGGAAGGAGGACGAGGGGATCGTACGATCCCCTCCTGGCGGCGCTCGATGGGGGGAGGCAGACGACGGGTTTCCTGCTCGTGCGTGCGTGCGTTGTGTGGGGATGTTGCGTGCGTTGTGTGCGTTGTGGGTTCTGTGTGCGTGTGTGGGCTAGGTGTGTTAGGGTTAGGGTGGGAGTTGGGTCAGGCTGGCCGTGGTGGGCTGGCCTGCCCTCTTCCAATTTTTTTTTCTTACAGACCAGTTTATTAATTGATTTAAAACACAATAAGGTATATTAGCAAACAATTTTGTTTTTTCCATTTTAACAGAAAGGAGGTAGAAACAACTTTGAGTTTTCAAACAAATGAAATGCAATGGGATGCTTGATGACTTGATGCAAAAAAAAACAATCGATTTTCTAATTTGGGGAAACACCCCGGGTGTTACAGACGACACCACTAACAAGGGATCGCGCCCTCGCAATCCACCTACTAACCCGGGAGGGGAAAGATGTTCGATTATCGATTCTTCATGCTTCAAGTTGATCTTCTCGACACCACTAACAAGGGCTTCTCAACACCACTAACAAGGGCTTATTGCTCGGAGTGACGACGATGTTCTTCCACCAGAAATCTTCCGACGATCGAACCTATTAGGTTAAAGGCTCAAAAAACGTCCACCCACGTAGGATCCTAACACCTTGAAAGATAGACAAGGGAGGAGACTCCAAAACAAATAAGATGGGAGGGGAAATAGAATAGAGATAAGGAGAAAACAAGAATCCTATTGAGATGTTTCCAAAATAGTTTAACAGAAAATAGTTTTTGACACTCTAGAAACAACGACCGTTAGCGAGGTTATCCTACAGGCTTTGCGGACCCGTTGCTTCGATAACCATTCGTATCGAAACAACTTTGGGGATCGGAAACCATGCTCTGATACCATTTGTGACGCCCCGAGATCGGGCACTATGCAGATTTCAGCATTCCCGCCAAAATCCACATAATAACCGATTCCAGGTTGCCACTTGTGATAACATTACAACAGTTCACGAATATTCCGCAACAACAACAGAAAAGATATATGCAAGAAGACGCAAACGAGTCAAGAATACAACCGATACAATACAAAGATCCAAATAACAGCGGAAGAAACAACATATCGTCCGTCTACGGACAAGATACAAATTGGACTAAGAGTCCTGAAGATAACCGAGAGCGTCCAATCCCTGCCCAGGCCAAGCCGGAGGGATTCCCAAGCTAACGTCGTCAGACTTCAAACCTGTTGACTGCAATGTTGAATATGCAGCCACGAAAAGGATTCGTGGGTCAGTACGGTTAAGTACTGGCAAGTGGATAAACCATACTCACAAGATACCTGCGTAACCAGTCATCACAAGATACAAATACTTTGGGTTCAACGGAAAGGAAAGGATTATTGCAAAGAAGCGGCAGCGGGCTGCACCAACTAACTACATATACTCGATACAACATCCGGCTAAAAGAGGGAATAAGATAGCGTATCGTAACCAACTACAACTAACATCAAACAAACCCATCCTGGATCTCGCCCCTTATCCAAAGAAGCAATCCGAGGATAACTCACACAGTTGGATTAATAATGGTTCAAGTTATTGTGTCCATAAGACTATTACTAGTCAAGTTATCGTTAGTTAGGTGTAAGTTGTTCTGAGTACTTGTTAGCCAGTACTTTCACCAAGTCATCCATAACCGCGGAAAACACGGCTTCTCGAGAAGATTTAACCCTGCAGGGATGCACCAATTTGGCCGTACACGTAAGAATAACCCGCCAGACGGGGGATCAACCCACCAAGCGAGGTACTCAACACAACCCAACTCTTCTTCGCATCAAGCCCAAAGAACCACATGTTGTGCGTGCGCGGCTAATCGAGCCCCCACGAAGAAAAGGGGGACCCTCATAGCACTCTAAGACCACGCCGCCCTAAATGCCGACTACAAAAGTTCCACCCTGGCGCCAAGGGTTCGCATCTGAATATGCATGCATCAAATGGAAAGCCCGAACTAAGTGTGGCGATTTGGACGAGATGCGAATCGAATCAAGTTGAGGGGGGCGCCCATACTCGCTGCCCACATGCGGTTAGTGCGCTCATCATGGATCAGTAGACAAGACCCTTTTTTTAATTAGGGTCGACACTAGCAGGCCTCAAAACCACGCCGGGCCTCCTGCCGGTGCCTTATCATCAAATTATTATTACCCAAAACATTAACATGTTGTTGATTGACTTGAAACCCAACTATCAAACTAAACAGGTGATAAAATAAATGACGACAAGACTCGAGCACAAACAACCCTAAGCATGCAACTACGACACGAGGGCCAACAAGGTAAACAAACAACATTTAATAGGAAATGGAAGGAAGGCTATATCATGGCTGCAGGGTAAACATATGATAGGATCAAGACACAAGCATCGAATCAACAGGCTAGAATAAGAACAACGGAAGAATCGGTAACAAGTGATGAAAGGCAGCCATAGGCAGCAAGTGAGTATACTTGCCTGGAATCCAGCAAGTAGAGGTACATCCGAAGAACTTGTCGTTGCTCACATCATCTCAACGTCCTATCCGCGAAGAAGCAACGAACTAGAACAAACATCGGATGCAACAATTACTTCTACGGCAAAAGATCCAGCATGATCCTATTTTATATGCATGGCATGGCAAGATGCAACAGGGGAAACAACTTAAGCAATTTAATCGGAACCGGAGTCCGCAGAAATATGAATTGGTTCAAATTGTTTAGCTAACCATCAATTTAAATGTTGTTCAACATGGAAAACAGTAAATATGTGAGTTAAGCAATATTAATTGGAATAGGGCAACAATTGAATTAAATACCCCAACACGTTCCATATTTATTTATTAGGTGAACATACATAACACTACTACAAATGCAAAATGCAAGGTGCAAATATGAACATGGATGGCATGAACAGATTAAGTGCATTTTTCTGGTATGAAAACATATTTTATTTGTTGGATTTGGAATTAAAATGAGCAAGTTATCAAATTAGCAATTTTAATGCATTAATTAAGAAATAGTTGTTTTCAGCAATTTAATTTATTCAAAACAGAAAACAAAGTTGATATTTGCAAATTTTAGAGAATTTTGATTGGAAAACATATTTTACTTTTCATATTTGGAGTTAGAATGAATTAGTTATGATTTATGCAATTAAATCAATTTAAATTGAGCCGGACGCCCAACATCTAATTTAGGAGGTTCGAGTTATTTATCTACCCATCAAGATTAAATGTTGTTTAACATGGCGAGAAAATATAAATATGAGCTATGCAATTTTTAAATGGAACCGGAACAATATTTAATTATCCCAACTCATTCCATAATTAATTATTAGGTGATATTATTATCGCCCGCACCCACAATATGCAATGCAACAAGATGAATGATTTAATAAGCACGATATAGATGACATTTAGAAAATAGGCATATAGGTTATAGGGTTGGGGTTTGGGTTCGCACGTTGGAAAGAGGATCGCCGGGGTCAACGCCGGAAACTTCGGGACGTAGAGGAAGTAGACGAAGAATGGGAAGTAGACGAAGTCGTCAATGCCGTGGAAGTAGTGGTACTCGTTCCGTAGTCGAGGTAGTCGTTCACGTCATCGGTGGTCGTTGTCGATCTATTCATCAAGGTCCGAAGAGGAAGTAGACGTGGTCAAGGTACTCGTCGCATCCATGTAGGAGATCATGGCGGTTCCCGTCTTCATGGCGCGCACGAAGGCGGCCGTCACACAAAATTTGTAGGGGTTCACGGGCTGAAGATCTTGGCGCGTCGGTAGCCGTCTGTGTATCGTAGTCGGGGCGTTTCTGTTGGGTCGTTGGAGATCTTGTCGACGCGGTACGGTTCGGTGGGCATCTCGGTCACGATGACACGGGCACGAAGGCCTCGGCCACACCAAACAGAGCATGTGCATGAACAAGTGCAGGTGACCAGCATCATGGAGGTCACAGCCTGGCGTCGAAGCAGCGGCGGTGGCGAGGTCGTGACGCCATAGTAGCAGTGCAGCCACAACACCTTTCCGCCGGCATCAAAGATGGTACAGTAGCGGCATCACCGCAGCCGGCGGCACAAGGAGCACCCCAGCAGCGGCACATCGACCTGCGCCGAGCCACACCAGCAGCACCACCGCACCTCTCACATCACAACTACCAGACCACCGTGCGCCACCGTCGGGAGGCAACAAATCGAGGACGCCGGGGTTGCATTCCTCGGGGAGCCATTGCGTCGGCGTCGGTTGTGAGGCGGGGTAGCGCAGGAGCACGTGGTCGATGCGGAGGATCAGGCGCACGAGATGTCGAGGAAGAAGCCGCAGGGGATGCATCAGGAGGCGTGGAGGCGAGGGAGCCACGCCGGCGACTCAAGCCATGGCGGCTAGGGTTCGCGAGTGGGCTGGATTGAAGGCCTCCGGGAAATAAATTGTTGAGGCAGTCGCAGGAGGCGGTCGAGTCAAAGCAGAACCCCAGAGCGGCAGCGCCGGAGCTAGCCGGCAGCGACCGGAATCATGACGGCGGCGTCCGCGCGCGTGAGAGGAAGAGGAACGAGAAACGGAGGGGATTGGGGGAGTGGGGCGGACAGAGGAGGGGGCAGGGAGCCGGAGAGGATGACGGGGCTCACCGGCCGGTGTCCATGGTGGCCAACCGGGGCAGGGGAGAGGCGATGTGGAGGGAGCACGGGCCGGCGGCGGCCATGGCGGGGAGAGGGAGGCGGCCGCGCAGAGAGAGGGGGGGGGGAGAGGAGCTCGGGCGGCGGGAGGCAGAGGAGGGCGACCGGGGTAGGGGAGAGAGGAAGAGGGAGCGATGGGAGGCGGGGTCGAGGCAGGCGAGCGAGAGGAGCAGGCGCTCGGGAGGAAGGAGGACGAGGGGATCGTACGATCCCCTCCTGGCGGCGCTCGATGGGGGAGGCATACGACGGGTTTCCTGCTCGTGCGTGCGTGCGTTGTGTGGGGATGTTGCGTGCGTTGTGTGCATTGTGGGTTCTGTGTGCGTGTGTGGGCTAGGTGTGTTAGGGTTAGGGTGGGAGTTGGGTCAGGCTGGCCGTGGTGGGCTGGCCTGCCCTCTTCCAATTTTTTTTCTTACAGACCAGTTTATTAATTGAGTTAAAACACAATAAGGTATATTAGCAAACAATTTTGTTTTTTCCATTTTAACAGAAAGGAGGTAGAAACAACTTTGAGTTTTCAAACAAATGAAATGCAATGCGATGCTTGATGACTTGATGCGAAAAAAAAAGAAAACAATCGATTTTCTAATTTGGGGAAACACCTCGGGTGTTACAACAAGGTGGAGAAGGGAGGGGAAAATGGGTGGTGGGTGGTACCACTTATGGCAGATCTGCCACGTTACCGCTGGCGAACAGACTGGGCCCACATGTTAGCGCTGGCGAACAGGCAGAGCTGTTAGCCAGCGGTAGTCCACTTAGCGCTGGCGAACACGAGGGCATGTTCACCAGCGGTAGTTTCAAGGAGGGGCTGGTGCGCGCGCAGGGGGGTCCCACCCATAGCGCTGGCGCACGAGGTGGTATTCGCCAGCGGTAGTAGATATAGCCCTGGCGAACTGGTAATGGAGTTCGCCAGCGGTAGTAGATATAGCCCTGGTGAACTGGTAATGGAGTTCGCCAGCGGTAATAGCGTTGGCAAAGCCTGAAACTTGTTCGCCATCGCTAAGCTGGTGGCTATAAGCTTTTTCCTACTAGTGGTTATGTGATACCCTAGTCTTGGGTGGGATTAAGACGCTTTGGAGATCCTCTCCGGAGAAACCCTAGGCCCGTTGGAGAAAAGGAGGGAACTGCCAATGTGGCCCCTTTACGTGAGCCGAAAGAGGGTAGCAAAGTGGAACTAATTGGTTTGTTGTGTTAGGTTAGGCCCAAGGAACATCCAAGAAAATGTAGGGCCCACCTCTTGGCAACATTCCCCATGTTCCTTCAGATCCGGGAGTTTCGGGCTCTATGTAGTCCTGGAACCCATTAGAGAGAATCTGACGTCGGTGAAGCCCTAACACAAAGAGTGAGGGAATATTAGGCATCCAAGGCACATGCAACACTCTAACACACATGGTATGGAAAACCCTTGGTTTGGGTGGTATTCTTACGCTCCGGAACCCCTCTCCGGAGAAACCCTAGGCCCGCTAGAGAAAAAGACGAAACTGCCGTTCTCGCCCCTCTACGTGAGCCGGAGGGGGTAGCAAAGTGGAACTAATTGCTCGGCTGTGTTAGGATAGGCCCAAGGAACACCCAATACAATGGTAGGGCCCATCTCTTGGCAATATTCCTCCTGTTCTCCGTCAGATCCGGGAGTTTCAGGCTATATGAGTAGTCCTGGAATCCACGAGAGAGAATCTGACACCGGTGAAGCCATAACACAGAGAGTGAGGGGATATTAGGAATCAAGGACCCATGGCACACTCTAAAACACATGGTATGGCATACGCTAGGCTTGGGGTGGGATTCAGACGCTCCGGAGCTCCTCTCCAGAGAAAACCTAGGCCCGCTGGAAAAAAGGACGAAACTGTCGTTCTGGACCCTCTACGTGAGCCGAAAGGGGGTATCAAATTGGAAATAATTGCTTGGTTGTGTTGGGTTAGGCCCAAGGAACAACCAAGACAATGGTAGGGCCCACCTCTTGGCAAGATGCCCCCGTTCCGTCAGATCCGGGAGTTTCGGTCCCTGAGTAGTCCTGCAACAACTAGAGAGAATCTGACGCCAGTGAAGCCCTAACACAAACAGTGAGGGATCTTGTGCATACAAGACCCATTCCACACTCTAAAAAACATGTTATGTAATACCCTAGGCTTGGGTGGGATTAAGACGCTCCGGAGCTCCTCTCCGGAGAAACCCTAGGCCCGTTGGAGAAAAGGACGGAACTGCCGACCTGGCCCCTCTGCGTGAACCGAAAGGGGGTAGAAAAGTGGAACTAATTGCTTAGTTGTGTTAGGTTATGCCCAAGGAACACGCAATACAATGGTAGGGCCCACATCTTAGCAAGATTCCCCCCGTTCTCCGTCAGACCCGGTAGTTTCGGGCTATGAGTATACCCACAAGAGAGAATCCGACGCCGGTGAAGCCAAAACACAGAGAGTGAGGGAATATTGGGCATCCAAAACCCATGCCAGACTCTAACACACATGGTATGGCATACCCTAGGCTTGGGTGGGATTCAGACGCTCTAGATCTCCTCTCGGGAGAAACCCTAGGCCCGTTGAAGAAAAAAGGACGGAACTGCTATTCTGGACCCTCTACGTGAGCCGGAAGGGGGTATTAAAGTGGAACTAATTGCTCGGTTGTGTTAGGTTATGCCCAAGGAAAACCAATACAATGGTAGGGCCCACCTCTTGGCAAGATTCCCTCCGTGCCGTCAGATCCAGGAGTTTCGGGCTGTGAGTAGTCCTCGAACCCACGAGAGAGAATCCGACGCTGGTGAAGCCATAACACAGAGAGTGAGGGAATATTGGGCATCCAGGACCCGTGCCACACTCTAACACACATGGTATGGCATACCCTAGGCATGTGTGGTGCCAGTAATGCTGTCGCTTGTGTCGAGTGCTGCAATGGTGTCCTTATGAACTTAATTTGAATAGTTGTGCTACTAGCTAATGTTCTGGTTTGGACAAGTAGTATATGTAAGAACTTTATTAGTATTGTGGAAGAATTCCTCGTGTGTGTAAGAATTTAAGTACTATATATGTAGTACTTCAATACTATGTTTCTTCAGCCGATCATGTTTTGAGGATGCCTAAATACTTATTTGGTATAACTTAGTAATAAGTGGATGTGTCACGTCCATTTAGTACTCGATCATGCCCAATAAGCCAATCCTTGTCGAAAACTCGTTGTTCTGATGGGTCAATGGTTTTTAATTCTTCATTTAATTAGTAGAAAATAAAGAACTAATGGTAAGAATGCAACCTTTTTCGTATTAGAAAATATTTACATTTGAAAAACCTTCAATTTATGGGACAACGTGCCACAATTGGCAGCTATAGCCCTTTGTACCCTAATTAACACATAGACCCTCAATTTTAAAAAATTCACATCTAAACCTAACATCTACGCGCCTAAATTACTAACAGCCGCGCACGTGCTAAAAACCGAAAAGTCTCACATGGGGTCTCACTCGTCAGCGTCACAGCCACGCGCGCGTTAAATCTTCACTGAAACAGCCTCACACGGGGTCCCACTCGTCAGCGTCACAGCCTGCCGCGCTCCCTCGCCCACTCGGCTACTTCCCCACTGAAAGGGATCACTCTGCCCCCCCAAACCCAGTGCCTCCACTTTGCCCACTGGGCGGCGACTATCACGGCGGCACCCTCCCTAGCTTCCCTGTCCTCACCGACGTCCTCAACCAATGACTGGTAAGTGATGGTTGCCTCCCTTCCCCATCCTCAACCAAACGATTCGATCTAGGTTAGATGGCGGCGGATCTAGCTTAGATGCCTGAGGACGTAGGTTAGATGCCAGCGGCCACCGTCGTTGACGTGTTTTAGGTCACCACCAGCCATGGATTTAGCTAACGCTACCGTCACAGGTATCTCGAAGATCGCTTCCACCACCCAGATGGAGATCCACCTGAACAAGGCCTCGGAGCTTGCAAGGTCCCTTGTTCTTCAGACAACCAAGGTAAATACTAGCATATAAATTGGTATCTCCTTTCGCCTTCGTAGCTACTTGTTTGATTTTTCTTCTTTTCATCTTTGGCTGTAGCACTCTAGTCGAGGCTGTAGCTTCTGCACCATGTCTCCTTATGAAACTCGTAACTGGATGGAGGCGCCAGTTGAAATAGATCCAGAGTATCGTCTCTTTCTGGAGTCCCGTGGCATTCTGGTTGATGGAGTTGGTAAAAGTCCAACTCGAGAGGATCTAGTCAGTGAAGGAAAGGTCACTAGTAGAGGTGACAGGTCCAACAAAATGTTTTATTACTCTCTTATGCACCTACATATTAGCCAGGATTAATTTATTTCTTGCATTATAGGTTCCAAAATCCAAGGGACTCAAGACTATGACGAGCACTGCTTTTTTGCTAACGAGGTGGAAATGACTGAAGACCAAGTCGCGCATCTCCGAAGCCAAGTTGCTGGACCACAGCCATCTATACCGCACTACGTCTGTAGGATGACAAAGTCTAATATCTTCCCTAGGAAGGCCAAGATGGTAAACATTTTATTCTTTTACTCTTCCTATGCCATTCTTAGTCAACAGCTAAACTATATACTTCTTGTCCAGTACTTCAATTAAGTTCAGCCAGGCCTACCTCAACGGGTTTACGCCAATGGATCGACTTCCTGTCATATGCACCAACAATTTCGATGCTCAAGATGTTATGTTCATCAAGGGCAAGACAGACAGTGCCGAGAGGACAACCAACTGGTCAAAGGTCGTTAATTTAGCTGGAATCAAGGAGGGTGCTATGTGTGTATTCACCTTCTACAACGGAAGAAATAGCTTTATTTCTTCTGTTGTTTGCCTTAACTGAGGTAAATAACTTTGCTCTTTAATTAGATGATTTCAACCTACTATGCTTGCCAATGTGGCTCACTGTTATTGTTTTATCTGTCTGTGCTTGATATATGTGCCAATGATTAAACTGTGCACTCGATCTTGATGAGATTATTAGCATTTACGTAGTGTTGTGTACAACCACATTGGTTCTGCATCCTCCTTGGCAAGTGTTCGATAATCTCGTTGATTTTGTTTTATGCATTTTAGTATGAGGCTACTTTTCTTGTTTTCCATTTCTAAACATCTGTGCTTGATACATGTGCCAATGATTAAACTGTGCACTCGATCTTGATGAGATCATCGAGCATTTACCTAGTGTTGTGTACAACCACATTGGTTCTGCATCTTCCTTGGCAAGTGTTCGATGATCTCATTAATTTTGTTTTGTGCTTATTAGTATGAGGCTACTTTTCTTGTTTTCCATTGCTAAACATCTGTGCTTGATACATGTGCCAATGATTAAACTGTGCACTCGATCTTGATGAGATCATCGAGCATTTACCTAGTGTTTTGTACAACCACATTGGTTCTGCATCTTCCTTGGCAAGTGTTCGATGATCTCATTAATTTTGTTTTGTGCTTATTAGTATGAGGCTACTTTTCTTGTTTTCCATTGCTAAACATCTGTGCTTGATACGTGTGCCAATGATTAAACTATGCACTCGATCTTGATGAGATCATCAAGCATTTTACCTAGTGTTGTGTACAACCACATTGGATCTGCATCTTCCTTGGTAAAATGTTCTACGATCTCATTAATTTTGTTTTGTGCTTATTAGTTTGAGACTAATTTTCTTGTTTTCCATTGCTAAACATCTGTGCTTGATACATGTGCCAATGATTAAAGTGTGCACTTGATCTTGATGAGATCATCGAGCATTTACCTAGTGTTGTGTACAGCCACATTGGTTCTGCATCTTCCTTGGTAAATGTTCGATGATCTCATTAATTTTGTTTTGTGCTTATTAGTATGAGGCTACTTTTCTTACTTTCCATTGTTAAACATTTGTGATTTATACGTGTGCCAATGATTAAACTGTCTCTGCCAATGATTAATATGCAACAATGTGTCTAGCAGTTTGGCTACTATAGCAAACTAGATGATTCCCCGCGCGTTGCCGCGGGAAATATATGAGATAAAAGTAAGCGGCAGTAGGAATAACTTATGAATGTAGGTGCTGATTTTTTGACACAGCCACACATCCTTCAATCTTGATTGTTCAATCATAAAGTAACTCTATTTCTCAGTTGCCATGCTAAACAAAAATCAAGAACATGTTGTGCACTAATAAATCCTTCTTGTATGTGACGCATGTAGGACAGATCAAAAGTATTGTGCACGACAAAATCTAAAATTTCGAGCAATTAAATTTTTACTACTATCACCTTTTAGACATACAAAATCTGAGAAAAAAGGAAGATGAATATATATAGATGTCTAGTTGAAATGGGTATATTTCTCAATAGTTCCTAGTAGTATTGTCCCATCTGCAATACAGACCAACAAATTTATTAAAATCACATCATATTTTGTGGCATCAAAAGTAAAATTAAGACTCGTACAAATTGAAGAACTAAATTGGGCGAACTAACTAAAAGAATCTACATGCAGATAGTAATATTTTCCTTAACAAATTACTGGTTCCTTGGCTTGATGAAAACAAAAGGTAAAACCACTTTAATTGAAATGGTAAAACTAACAGAGATAAAGGAACAAAGGTGCATAGAAAGGAAAGGACATGGCCGTACCCTTGAGGCCTTCCCCTAGCTTCCAAATTTTCCGTAATGATGTCATGCTTTCTCCTCTTGCCTTTTGATTGATCTCGAGTAGCTGGTCCTTGTAGGAAGACAACGGAACAAAGAATATAATCCAATCTAGAGGCTCCTGGCTTTCGCTCCATTGTCAGATGCCAAGGTGCAGGGCAGCCGACGAGTCTAGCAGTGCACAAACAGGGCACCTCCATTAAGAATGCATCAGCGCTACCGCGTAGCGGATCAGACCTCATCCCCGAGCCTGTATTGTTGGGTCTTGACTGTGAAGAGTGCAGACGGCACTATGCCAGAAACCATCGGCAAAAGGAGGAAAACCGTCGTACGCTCGCCTCCTAGTTTGGCTAGATTAGTCGCCACACTTTCCGTCGACCTTGTGCTGTTCTACACTGGCGACATGTGGAGATAAAAATTTAAGAAAGGTTGGGGTCGGTCCCAACTCACAAGACAGTGAAAGACCAGATTAAAAAGAGAATCACATAACTCGTACAAAGGAGATGACCGGCCCTGAGTGGGTTACGTTACCGGAGTGGAAGTGCTTTGGATGAGAGGAGATAATTAACGTCGGGGAGAGGAAGAGATGTTCTTGGAGAAGAGGATACGTCAATGGTTGCAAAGCTTTTTATGGGCTTCTTGTGGACCCGACATCACAGATTGGAAGGGTGCAGTCTGTTGAACAAAAATTAATTCAGAAACGGATGGAAACTATTGACGTGCCAAGTTTGCTGAGGTGGAAGCCTCCATGTCAACAGAGTTAGGGATTGATATGGACCAATTATAAACTTGCTGATGTGTATGTCTTGCATGTTGAGAGAAATATAATTAGTGGGTTGATCCCATTTAGATATTGTAGATAACATGCAGAACAAGTTCAGTTGTGCCTCATTTTACTATAGTAGGTAAATCTATCAGAATTATTGCGTGTCATTTGTATGTACCATGGTTGGCAATGATGCTCACTATTACACTTTTATCTGTTTTGTTGCATGTGCCGATGATTAGACTGTGCTGATGTTTGGCCTTGTAGTTGATGATGTGCTAAACATGTATGATGCCTTTTTTTGTAGGGTTTGCGAACCTGTGGTTGTGGCTTCCGAATGGATGGATCAATAGGAAAAGTGACGTGGAACTTGTGCATGTGCCTTTGGTATGGATTGATGACTAGGAAAAGTGACGTGGAACCTGTGGATGTGCCTTTGGAATGGATTGGTGACTAGGAAAAGTGACGTGGAACCTGTGGATGTGCCTTTGGAATGGATGGATCAGTTGGAAAAAGTGACGTGAACCGTATCGATGAGAAACTATTTAGTTTATGATGTGCACATGTTTATATGCTGAGGTGCACCTGTTGTGATGTGAAACCTATCGATGACATGAAACTATTTAGTTTATGTTGTGAGTCTGTTGTGATGATAGCGGGTAACCTTTGTGATGTTGGTGTGAACTGGTGTTAATTCTAGTTATTATAAATCTCCTTGTTGTCTCTCTTCTAACTACGACTGTTAATCATTGATTGTGGTGACTTGTGATTTGTTTCAAAAAATAGGCTTGTTATTTTTTTGATGATTTGGAAGATTATGTGAATTCTTATATTTGGAGGAAATGGCATATTATCCAACAAAAAGGTCAGACTAGACTGACTGCTGGGCCCATGCAAAAAAAAACATTAGGAACAACCCCGAGAGAGCGCGGTCGTTGCCGGTCAAAGCAGTCAAACATGGAAGGATGTGTGGGTCCGATGAAAATTCGCGATGTTCTACGTGACCAAGCCGGTTTCGTCGAAGGAAACTGGACTCTTAGTGGGCTACTGGGCCGGAGACGAAAATCCGCGACGTAAAAGTAGCAAAAAGTCGGGCAAAACCAGTCTACGACAGACCAAACCAATACGTCGAGAGAAAACTACACTTTTCAGCCATCTGCGACGGAAACACTCGACGTTATCAAAACGTTCCGCTCAAAACGTTCCGGATCGCACGAAATTTGGTAGTGACTCTTCAGGAACCTTATGAACCCTATAGATAAAATCATCGACCTTAGCTACTAATGTTAGAAACATATTTGTAACATCCTGGTACATCTCATGACCTCCGTTATCTCTCACATTTAATTCTGCCTAACACCGACATAATTTCTCTCTTATAGTAACTTCCCCAAAACCTCTCCGATTAACACCGGACTTGTTTCTGTGACATCATACCAATATCAAACATTCATAAAACCAATAAAAATCTTTATTGTATCTATTAAAGGTTAGCACGGATTAAGTATGTGACCCATAAAGGCTCGATAACACACAACCATGTTTGGGAACTTACCAAAAAAATAACCAACACCGGACCGTGGACGTCCATGATGGCTCATGTGTGTTCACGAAAATCGAGGGGATCTTATAACTTACTCATTGCACATATTCCCTTATCTTCAAGATAATAACAATATCACGAGGTGATACTATGTGATCTAGTCTTGTCAAACTCTTTGATCATAACACATGCAAACTCGTTACCAATATCATCCTCTTTTCTCATCCATATCCCCGATGCCCTTGTGATAAATTACATTGTGTCTAGCCAACATATTGGTTGACATCGACTATATTGAGAGGGCCCAATGTATGTCTCTCTCTCTATCGTCTACATAAGTTAAGTACTAGTTTTGAACGATCTCAGTTCCATTACATTTTCTAGATCATACCCAGATATCAACTTAATGATCCCCATTTACGGAAAGATGGTTGTGATACGTCATAAACGTATCCCTAATTTATGATGTTCCATGTTTGTTTTCATGTTATTTCCCACATGTTTGATATACACTTTATGTCATTTTTACCGATTTTCCAGACTAACCTATTGACAAGATGCCACAGAGCCAATTCCCTATTTTATGCTGTTTTTAGTTTCAGAAAAGTTGTTCTGGAAATATTCCCGGAATTGGAAAATTCGAAGCCCGGAAGTCTTAGAAATCCCGGAGGTTCCACGAAGTCCCAAAGAGACTCGGAGGGGGGCCTCAGGGGGCCCACACCATAGGGCGGCGCGACCCCCCTTGGCCGCGCCAGGGGTGGTGTGGGCCCCCAGACCTCCACCTCCTCCACCCTTTCGCCTATTTATTCCCCCGAGGCGTAAACCCTAGTATTATCCCACTTTTCCCCAAAAAACACCCGAGGCCGCCGTCATCGTCATCCCGAGATCCGGGGGGTTCTGGAGCTCTCCCCGGCACCCTGCCGGGAGGTAAATTCATCACCGGAGGGGTCCACACCACCATGCCCTCCTCCGAAGTGATGCGTGAGTAGTTCATCCCTGGACTACGGGTCCATAGCAGTAGCTAGATGGTTGTTCTCTCCACTTTGTACCTTATGTTTAGATCTTGTGAGCTGCCTAACATGATCAAGGTCATCTTTATGTAATGCTACATGTTCTGCTTGCTGGGATCTGATAAATGTTGAATACTATGTCTTCTGATTATCAATCTCTCATGTTATCTTCATGCTTATGTTATTTATGATCTTGCATGCTCTCTGTTATTAGTAGATGCTCTGGCCAAGTAGATGCTAGTAACTCCAAGAGGGAGTATTTATGCTCGATAGTGGGTTCATGCCTCCTTTGCATCCATGCTCGAGTGACAGAAACGTGACAGATGGAGGATGTGCTTTTGACATTAGGGAGAAACCAACAATGCTTTGTCTAAGGATGATGTTATTGTCTACATTACACACTTTGCTTATTGAAATTATCTGTTGCTTGCAACTTAATGCCCAACGTTTGTTCGGATGATATTCAGAGGGTGGATTATTAGTCATGGATGTAGTTGGATAACGGTCTATGTATCTTGTTGTAATGCCCGCATGAATTACACAGTAATCTTTATGTCTTGCATATGCAGTACGGTGCAGCCTTAATTTCTGCCAATTGCCCAGCTGTAATTTGTTCACCACACATGTTATTTATCTTTCACGGAGAGACACCACTAGTGAACTATGGACCCCGGTCCTTTTTCCTCATACTGATAATTCACCTATTCCTCTCATAATGCTGCTACTGTTTTCCTACTTCTTTCCTATTGTTTTCCACACCATACGTTTAACCTCTTTGTGTTCAGCAAAACCGGTGAGATTGACAACCTCACTCCTTCGTTGGGGCAAAGTGATTTGATTGTGTTGTGTAGGTTCCCTGTTGCTTCTGAACCGGTAGTGCGCCCTACCATCTCAGCTGCTTCAACCTTCTTAAGTTACTCCTTCCTCCTACTAGTCGATTAAACCTTGGTTTCTTTCTAAGGGAAACCTGTTGCTGTGCTCATCATACCTTCCTCTTGGGGTTTCCCAACGAGTGCAAGACCTGCACCATCAAGCTATAATTTGGCTCCGTTGCCGAGGAGGAAGAGAATTTCTGCAAGGGGAGTCTCTTGCTTCCAATCTCTTTACTTTGTTTTTGTTTTGCTTGTTTTATTTTATTTTGTCTTGTTTGCTTCTCTTTATCAAAAACACAAAAAAATTAGTTCTTATTCTAGCTGTAGTTTTATTCCTGTTTTTAATCTTGTTAAAATGACGATTCCTGAGAACACTAAGTTGTGTGACTTTACTAGAACCAATACCAATGATTTCATTAGCACACCTATTAATCCACCTGCTCCTACTGCTGATTTTTATGGGATTAAGCCTGCCCTATTAAACCTTGTTATGAGAGAGCAATTTTTTGGTGTTAGTACTGCTGATGATGCTGCCCATCTTAATAATTTTGTTGAACTATGTGAGATGCAAAAATATAAAGATGTAGATGGAGATATTATTATACTGAAATTGTTTCCTTTCTCTTTGAGAGGAAGAGCTAAAGAATGGTTGTTATCTTTGCCTATAAATAGTATTGATTCTTGGACTAAGTGTAAAGATGCTTTCATTGGAAAATATTATCCTCCTGCTAAGATTATTTCTTTAAGAAGTAGCATTATGAATTTTAAGCAACTTGATAATGAGCATGTTGCTAAAGCTTGGTATAGAATGTAATCTTTAGTAAAGAATTGTCCCACTCATGGACTGACTACTTGGATGATCATCCAAACTTTTTATGCATGACTGAATGTTTCTTTAAGAAACCTTCTGGATTCAGCTGCTGGAGGAACCTTTATGTCCATGACTTTGGGGGCAGCAACAAAGCTTCTTGATAATACGATGGTAAATTATTCTGAATGGCATACTGAGAGAGCTACAACTGGTAAGAAAGTAAATTATGTTGAAGAAAACTCCTCTTTGAGTGATACACTTTATGCTATTATGTCTATGCTTGTTAATGGCCATGCGCCTATTGATCCAAATAATTTTCCTTTAGCCTCTTTGGTTGCTCAAGAAGAGCATGTTGATGTGAACTTCATTAAAAATAATAGTTTATACAACAATGCCTATAGAAATAATTTTGGTAGCAACAATTATAGGCCATATCCTCCTAATAATAGAAATGCTTATGGTAATTCTTATGGTAACTCCTATAACAGCACCAAAAGTGTACCCTATTATCTTGAGAACATGCTTAAGAATTTTATTAGTACACAAACTTCTTTTAATAAATCTGTTGAGGAAAAATTTGGCGAAATTGATGTTCTTGCCTCAAAAGTTGATAGCCTTGCTCTTGATGTTGATTTTCTGAAACTAAAGTTTATGCCTAATGATGTTAAAGAAAGTAAAACTTTAAATGCTATTTAAATTCGAATTAATGATAATGTTAGAATGTTAGCTGAATTGCATGCTAGATGGGAAAAGGAAGATGAAATAGCTAGAAAGAATGATATAGCTAATGTTTGCACAATTACCACCACTAGTAAAAATGAAGCTTCTAATGCTAGAAAACCTTCTAATATCAATGGTAAAGTAATTGGTGTTGGAAACAGTCCCACTTCTGCTATTAAAAATGCAAAATTGCCTGAAACTGCTAAAAATGTTCCTGATGAAAGTGCTGAAATTTTTAGAAACATGGGAGATAATAGTCACATTACCTTTGCTAAAAACGATCTTAACTTTGATGATTGCAACATAAATGAAGTGATTAAGTTCTTACAAAAGCTTGTTGGTGGTCCTAATACTAGTACTATGAATATGGCTTTCACAAAACATATTACAAATGCTCTCATGCAAATTAGAGAGGATGAATTAAGATGTGAAGCCTCTATCCCTAGGAAGCTAGATGATGGTTGGGAACCTATTATTAAAATGAAAGTGAATGATTTTGATTGCAATTCTCTATGTGATCTTGGTGCTAGTATATCTGTTATGCCCAAGAAACTTTATGATATTCTTGATTTACCACCATTGGAACCTTGTTATTTGCATATTCGTCTTATTGATAATGTTAGAAAGAAACCTTTGGGGAGAGTTGATGATGTTCTTATCATGGTTAATAATAATCTTTTCCCCGTTGATTTTTTTGTCTTGAATATTGAATTCAATGCTTCTTGTACAATTGTTTTGGGAAGACCTTTTCTTAGGACCGTTGGTGCTATTATTGATATGAAAGAAGGGAATATTAAATTTCAGTTCCCACTCAAGAAGGTATGGAACACTTTCCTAGAAATAGAATGAAGTTTACTTTTGATTCTGTTATTCGAACAAAGTACAATTTGGATTCCTCTTCACTTGAAAATACTTCATTCCATTTTTCTTGGCCTAGCTAAAAGGCGTTAAAGAAAAGCACTTCTTGGGAGATAACCCATGGTTTTATTTTTGCTTTGTTTTTCTTCGTTTTGTTTGAGTCAAGGGGTTCTATAATTCTGTAGAAACTCCTTTATATATTTCTTTTCATGTTTTAGTAGTGCCAAGTAATGTTTCAGACGAGAGTTGAGTTGGTTTTTGGATTTCTGCGCAGAAAACAGTTTTCTGCTGTCCACCGTAAACAATTGTATAATTCACAGAAAAATCAGAATGACTTGAAATGTTTTGTGCTTATCCGTCAACTAATTTCGCAACTTTTTAGTTCTTTTAGTTTTTCGATATGTGCAACATAAGTGTCTCAAAAAAATTCGTCTTTACAGACTGTTCTGGTTTTGACAGATTCTGCCATTTTTCTTGCATATGCTCTTTTGCGATGTCAAGTTTTTTTATTTGCTTCAATAAACATAAGTGGCTGTAGCTAATGTTTAATAGTATCAATAGCACTTGTGCCATACAGAACCCATGAATTTTCTATTGTTGCACTAACACTCTAATGCGAATTACTGTTTGAGTATGGTGTGAAGGAAGTTATCAAGTGTCAAGAGAAGAGGTGATATATATGATCAAGAAGAGTGCAAGGTCAAAGCTTGGGGATTCCCCCGTAGTTCATACCAGCATATGTTTAGAAGACTCAAGCATCTAATCTTGGGGATGCCCAAGGCATCCCCTTCTTCATCAACTATCTATCAGGTCATTTCTCGTGAGGTTATATTTTTATTCGGTCACATCATATGAGTTTTCTTGGAGTGTCTGCTTGTTTTTCTTTGTTTTATTTTTTTTCCTTGATGCAATAATATAATTGGACCTAGCATCCTTGTTTGGGAGAGAGACACACTCCGCTTTTTCATTGGAATATATGCTAGTATTCTTAGTTTTTCTTCTAGTTACTGCGAAAATTCCTGTTCAGCTCTTGTTTTCATTGCATATCTTATCCAGAGCGGTTAGTTTTAGTAGTGTTTTGTGAGTACTCTCATGTTTTCTTGCGTTAGCATGTAGATAATTTTCGTTAAATCGTGTTTTGTATGGTGCTTGTTGGGAAAAGAAACTGCTGCTTGAAGTAGAATTTTTAACGGTGCAAGTAGAAGCTTGTATAGACTGTGGCTAGAATTTTGGATGTTATTTTAGTTCTAAAGCCTTGTGGTTATTGAGTAACATGATTATTCTCAAATAGTTGAGATTGTTTAAAGTTCCATTAAAAGAATCATGAGTTGTTCTTGTCATATTGAATCATAAATTTGTGGTATTCTCCTTTGAATGTTTTATTTGGTTGACTTAGCGCATGCTCACACCATGTTTATGACTATGAACAAGTCACTTATAGCCTCTATGATCATTTATTTTTTGAATTTGTGGTACCACTTATGCTTTGATTAATGATGTTTATGTCTCTATGCATGATTATGGTTCTTATCCTCTCTTGATTTGTCGCTCCCTGTCTTTTGCTAGCCTCCACCTGTACTGAGTATGAGATCTACTCGTGAATTCAACTCCTAATAACCAAAGTTTTCCATTGTGTCCACAATACCTACCTACATGTGATATTTAACTGCCATTCCAAGTAAATTGCTCATGTGCTACCTTTAAAACTTTCAAAATTGCTCCTGTTTTGTGTTCTTGTTTTTTGCTCATGAGGACGTAAATAGAGAATCTTTATCTCACCTGTTGATTGGACTTTCACACCCTAGACTAGTGGCTTCATCCGCTTATCCAATTGATAGAAGAGCTGGCAGCGGGGTGCCCAGCCCCAAATTAATACAAAAAAATTCTCTTCACTATTGTTGCCCCTGATTTATCAGTCAAAGCATAATTATGTAAAAAAAAAAAGAGGGATGACTTTCTACCGAGATGCATCCTTCATATGGGAGCCGCTCTTGTGAAGTTTAGTTGGCTTGTGGCGTACCGTATTTTCTGTTTACCATTCGTTGATACTAACATACACCTCTCTTAAAATATAGGCACTCCTCCACGGTATGTGATTGTTGGTAGGCACCCGAGGATTGGGTTAGCCATGGTTTGTAAAAGATGGTTGGGAGGAGTTTCAAACCTTTTAATACCTCTGTTTAATAAAATAAAAGCTCTAGCACATGAGTGATCCATGCTTCCCTCTGCGAAGGGCCTTTCTTTTACTTCCCTGTGTTTTGGTAGCCACCTTCGATGGCCAACGAAAACTGTTTTCGAAGACCCAGGATCTTTCGGAAGTTGCATAAACGTGGGGTCATCCATGCACCTCACGCAACTGTTATGTCTATGGCACACCTGTCCCGCCACATATCTGTAGCCAAGTAGGTCGTGAACCGTACAGAGTAAAACAACTCTCATTGGGAAATATTGTTCACCGAAGGCGTCCCATGCGTTCACCCCTTCCTCGGACCATAGCGTGTCGAGCTCATCTTTAAGCAGCTTCAGGTATAGATTGATGTCGTTGCCTGGTTGTTTCAGCCCTTGAATTAGCATACTCATGTGAATATACTTCCTCTTCATGCACAACCAGGGGGGATGTTGTACATCCATACAAACACGGGCCAGGAGCTATGGGTGCTGCTCTGGTTGCCAAACGGATTGAGTCCATCGGAGCTCACACCCAACCTGATGTTCCTTGCCTCCGCCCCGAACGTTACATATTCACATTCAATTGCTTTCCATTGACTTGCATCTGAAGGATGTGTCAGATTTACTTTTTCACTCCGCTTTGGATCTTTCAAAACTTTATTCCTCCTTTTCGAGTGCCAGCGCATGAGCTCTGCTTCCTTGCGGTCCACGAAATACCGTTGCAGACGGGGAATAAGCGGAAAGTACCACACAACTTTTCGAGGAGCTTTCTTCTTCCCTTTCTTGTATCGAGCGGCGTTGCAAACTGGACAAATGGTTTTGTTCGCGTCCTCTTTCCGATAAATGTAGCAATAGTTGATGCACATATGGTATTTTTCGTGAGGTAAATCAAAGGGGCAAATGACTTTCTTGGCCTCGTCGCAACTTTTAGGACATGTGTTGCCCTCTGGAAGGATATTGTGCCAGTATTGCAGGCTTGCATCGACGCTTATGTCGCTCCATTTGTATCTCACCTTCATCTGCAGAACATCGAGCGCCACTCTCAGGCGGGACTCTCCCGGACCGCAACCTGCATACAACGGTGTCTTCGAGTCTATCTCTAGTTGCGCCAGCTTAGATTGCTCTCTAGAAGCAGATCTCGAGTTAGTCGTCTTTCTCAAAAGCAGTTCTTTCAGATGAGGGTCACGCACAACTTCCGTTAGGGGTGTCCTTGTGTCCTCGTCTTCTTCCACGTCTTGTTCAACATCTTCTCCATGATCATGTGCGGGATCATGAGGCTGATCTTGGTCCTGTTGTAGTTCTTGTCGATCGTTGTTATTCTCCTGTTGCACATCATTTCCTACCACCGCCGCCCCATAGACTTCATCGTCTTCATCATCACTTACCCACTGACTGTTATACCCATCCATGAAACCATACCTGAGGAGGTGACTGAGCAAGTCTCCGGTAAAGGGATTGAGCAAGCCCCCTAGTTTGCACTTTCGACATGAACATCGTATCTCCTTACGACCATTTTGTAACATGTCTTTTGTCGCGTGTCTCAAGTAACTATTCACGACACGTTCACTCTTAACGACCACCATTATTTATCGCCTGCACGAGAGCGCGCCAATATAATATTAGAACCAAACATAATATATATATATATATTGATATTCACGAAAAAAATCGGCATGACCTTCCTACAAATTGGAGGTTAGACGAGTGCCAAACTTTGCCGAGACGGAAATGAATCACCATTCCGGCACAGTGGCAACTCATTTTCATATCCAAAATTTAACTTCATGTCGTATTCACGAAAAATTTCGGCATGACCTTCCTACAAATAGGAGGTTATTAGCGTGTGCCAAACTATGCCGAGACGGAAATGAATCAACATTCCGGCAATATTTGGCTACTCAATTTCATTCCACAACAAATTGCACACATTTAACGTATCCATCACACGATCATATTTGAATCCGGTGAAATTTCACACATATTGCATATCGTGTGTATCCGGACAAAATTCATATACAAACTCATTTAATTATATATTAGCATTCATCCCACCTCAAATGAATAGATGGCTACACGAGATGATATCCGGAGAATTTGGGCGCTTTGGAGAGAGAGGGGGTAATTCTAGATCTAGATGCCTAGGAAGGGAAAAATTTGGGTAGAAATGGTGTTAGGAGGGAGATAAACATATATATACCAACTAAAATAATTTTAGTTGGTTCAAAAGAGAGTAGGGGGTGGGGAAATTGGCATAAATTCGAGCTAGAGAGAGAGAAGAGGGGACAAGGTGGAGAAGGGAGGGGAAAGTGGGTGGTGGGTGGTACCACTTATGGTAGATCTGCCAGGTTACCGCTGGCGAACAGACTGGGCGCATGTTAGCGCTGGCGAACATGCAGAGATGTTCGCCAGCGGTAGTCCACTTAGCGCTGGCGAACACGAGGGCCTGTTCACCAGCGGTAGTTTCAGGGAGGGGCTGGTGCGCGCGCAGGGGGTCCCACCCATAGCGCTGGCGAACGAGCTGGTATGTTCGCCAGCGGTAGTAGATATAGCACTGGCGAACTGGTAATGGAGTTCGCCAGCGGTAATAGCGCTGGCAAAGCCTGAAACTTGATCGCTAGCGCTAAGCTGGTGGCTATAAGCTTTTTCCTACTAGTGGTTATGTGATACTCTAGTCTTGCGTGGGATTAAGACGCTTTGGAGATCCTCTCCGGAGAAACCCTAGGCCCGTTGGAGAAAAGGACGGAACTGCCGATGTGGCCCCTTTACGTGAGCCGAAAGAGGGTAACAAAGTGGAACTAATTTCTTGGTTGTGTTAGGTTAGGCCCAAGGAACATCCAAGAAAATGTAGGGCCCACCTCTTGGCAACATTCCCCATGTTCCTTCAGATCCGGGAGCTTCGGGCTCTATGTAGTCCTGGAACCCATTAGAGAGAATCTAACGTCGGTGAAGCCCTAACACAAAGAGTGAGGGAATATTAGGCATCCAAGGCACATGCAACACTCTAACACACATGGTATGGCAAACCCTTGGTTTGGGTGGTATTCTTACGCTCCGGAACCCCTCTCCGGAGAAACCCTAGGCCCGCTAGAGAAAAAGACGAAACTACCGTTCTCGCCCCTCTACATGAGCCGGAAGGGGTAGCAAAGTGGAACTAATTGCTCGGCTGTGTTAGGTTAGGCCCAAGGAACACCCAAGACAATGGTAGGGCCCATCTCTTGGCAATATTCCTCCTGTTCTCCGTCAGATCCGGGAGTTTCGGGCTATATGAGTAGTCCTGGAATCCACGAGAGAGAATCTGGCGCCGGTGAAGACATAACACAGAGAGTGAGGGGATATTAGGAATCCAGGACCCATGACACACTCTAAAACACATGGTACGGCATACGCTAGGCTTGGGGTGGGATTCAGACGCTCCGGAGCTCCTCTCTAGAGAAAACCTAGGCCCGCTGGAAAAAAGGACGAAACTGTCGTTCTGGACCCTCTACGTGAGCCGAAAGGGGGTATCAAATTGGAACTAATTGCTTGGTTGTGTTGGGTTAGGCCCAAGGAACAACCAAGACAATGGTAGGGCCCACCTCTTGGCAAGATCCTCCCGTTCCGTCAGATCCGGGAGTTTCGGTCCCTGAGTAGTCCTGCAACAACTAGAGAGAATCTGAAACCAGTGAAGCCCTAACACAAACAGTGAGGGAATCTTGTGCATACAAGACCCATTCCACACTCTAGAAAACATGTTATATGATACCCTCGGCTTGGGTGGGATTAAGACGCTCCGGAGCTCCTCTCCGGAGAAACCCTAGGCCCGTTGGAGAAAAGGACGGAACTGCCGACCTGGCCCCTCTGCGTGAACCGAAAGGGGGTAGCAAAGTGGACCTAATTGCTTAGTTGTGTTAGGTTACGCCCAAGGAACATACAATACAATGGTAGGGTCCACATCTTAGCAAGATTCCCCCCGTTCTCCGTCAGATCCGGTAGTTTCGGGCTATGAGTATACCCACAAGAGAGAATCCGACGTCGGTGAAGCCAAAACACAGAGAGCGAGGGAATATTGGGCATCCAAAACCCATGCCAGACTCTAACACACATGGTATGGCACACCCTAGGCTTGGGTGGGATTAAGACGCTCTAGAGCTCCTCTCCGGAGAAACCCTAGGCCCGTTGGAGAAAAAAGGACGGAACTGCTATTCTGGACCCTCTACGTGAGCCGGAAGGGGGTAGTAAAGTGGAACTAATTGCTCGTGTTAGGTTATGCCCAAGGAAAACCAATACAATGGTAGGTCCCACCTCTTGGCAAGATTCCCTCCGTGCCGTCAGATCCAGGAGTTTCGGACTGTGAGTAGTCCTCGAACCCACGAGAGAGAATCCGACGCTAGTGAAGCCATAACACAGAGAGTGAGGGAATATTGGGCATCCAGGACCCATGCCACACTCTAACACACATGGTATGGCATACCCTAGGCTTGTGTGGAGCCAGTAATGCTGTCGCTTGTGTCGAGTGCTGCAATGGTGTCCTTATGAACTTAATTTGAATAGTTGTGCTACTAGCTAATGTTCTGGTTTGGACAAGTAGTATATGTAAGAACTTTATTAGTATTGTGGAAGAATTCCTCGTGTGTGTAAGAATGTAAGTACTATATATGTAGTACTTCTATACTATGTTGCTTCAGCCGATCATGTTTTGAGGATGCCTAAATACTTATTTGGTATAACTTAGTAATAAGTGGATGTGTCACGTCCATTTAGTACTCGATCATGCCCAATAAGCCAATCCTTGTCGAAAACTCGTTATTCTGATGGATCAATGGTTTTTAATTCTTCATTTAATTAGTATAAAATAAAGAACTAATGGTAAGAATGCAACCTTTTTCGTATTAGAAAATATTTACATTTGAAAAACCTTCAATTTATGGGACAACGTGCCACAATTGGCAGCTATAGCCCTTTGTACCCTAATTAACACATAGACCCTCAATTTTAAAAAATTCACATCTAAACCTAACATCTTCGCGCCTAAATTACGACCGCTAACAGCCGCGCACGTGCTAAAAACCGAAACAGTCTCACACGGGGTCCCACTCGTCAGCGTCACAGCCACGCGCGCGTTAAATCTTCACCGAAACAGCCTCACACGGGGTCCCACTCGTCAGTGTCACAGCCCGCCGCGCTCCCTCGCCCACTCGGCTACTTCCCCACTGAAAGGGATCACTCTGGCCCCCCCCAAAACCCAGTGCCTCCACTTTGCCCACTGGGCGGCGACTATCACGGCGGCACCCTCCCTAGCTTCCCCGTCCTCACCGACGTCCTCAACCAATGACTGGTAAGTGCTGGTTGCCTCCCTTCCCCATCCTCAACCAAACGAGTCGATCTAGGTTAGATGGCGGCGGATCTAGCTTAGATGCCTGCGGACGTAGGTTAGATGTCGGCGGCCACCGTCGTTGACGTGTTTTAGGTCACCACCAGCCATGGATTTAGCTCACGCTACCGTCACAGGTATCTCGAAGATCGCTTCCCCCACCCAGATGGAGATCCACCTGAACAAGGCCTCGGAGCTCGCAAGGTCCCCTGTTCTTCAGACAACCAAGGTAAATACTAGCATATAAATTAGTATCTCCTTTCGCCTTCGTAGCTACTTGTTTAATTTTTCTTCTTTTCATCTTTGGCTGTAGCACTCTAGTCGAGGCTGTAGCTTCTGCACCATGTCTCCTTATGAAACTTGTAACTGGATGGAGGCGCCAGTTGAAATAGATCCAGAGTATCGTCTCTTTCTGGAGTCCCGTGGCATTCTGGTTGATGGAGTTGGTAAAAGTCCAACTCGAGAGGATCTAGTCAGTGAAGGAAAGGTCACTCGTAGAGGTGACATGTCCAACAAAATGTTTTATTACTCTCTTATGCACCTACAGATTAGCCAGGATTAATTTATTTCTTGCATTATAGGTTCCAAAATCCAAGGGACTCAAGACTATGACGAGCACTGCTTTTTTGCAAACGAGGTGGAAATGACTGAAGACCAAGTCGCGCATCTCCGAAGCCAAGTTGCTGGACCACAGCCATCTATACCGCACTACGTCTGTAGGATGACAAAGTCTAATGTCTTCCCTAGGAAGGCCAAGATGGTAAACATTTTATTCTTTTACTCTTCCTATGCACATTAATCTTAGTCAACAGCTAACTATATACTTCTTGTCTAGTACTTCTCAATTAAGTTCAGCCAGGCCTACCTCAACGGGTTTACGCCAATGGATCGACTTCCTGTCATATGCACCAACAATTTCGATGCTCAAGATGTTATGTTCATCAAGGGCAAGACAGACAGTGCCGAGAGGACAACCAACTGGTCAAAGGTCGTCAATTTAGCTAGAATCAAGGAGGGTGCTATGTGTGTATTCACCTTCTACAACGGAAGAAATGGCTTTATTTCTTCTGTTGTTTGCCTTAACTGAGGTAAATAACTTTGCTCTTTAATTAGATGATTTCAACCTACTATGCTTGCCAATGTGGCTCACTGTTATTGTTTTATCTGTCTGTGCTTGATATATGTGCCAATGATTAAACTGTGCACTCGATCTTGATGAGATTATTAGCATTTACCTAGTGTTGTGTACAACCACATTGGTTCTGCATCCTCCTTGGCAAGTGTTCGATAATCTCGTTGATTTTGTTTTATGCATTTTAGTATGAGGCTACTTTTCTTGTTTTCCATTGCTAAAGATCTGTTCTTGATACATGTGCCAATGATTAAACTGTGCACTCGATCTTAATGAGATCATCGAGCATTTGCCTAGTGTTGTGTACAACCACATTGGTTCTGCATCTTCCTTGGCAAGTGTTCGATGATCTCATTAATTTTGTTTTGTGCTTATTAGTATGAGGCTACTTTTCTTGTTTTCCATTGCTAAACATCTGTGCTTGATACATGTGCCAATTATTAAACTGTGCACTCGATCTTGATGAGATCATCGAGCATTTACCTATTGTTTTGTACAACCACATTGGTTCTGCATCTTCCTTGGAAAGTGTTCAATGATCTCATTAATTTTGTTTTGTGCTTATTAGTATGAGGCTACTTTTCTTGTTTTCCATTGCTAAACATCTGTGCTTGATACATGTGCCAATGAGTAAACTATGCACTCGATCTTGATGAGATCATCGAGCATTTTACCTAGTGTTGTGTACAACCATATTGGATCTGCATCTTCCTTGGTAAAATGTTCTACGATCTCATTAATTTTGTTTTGTGCTTATTAGTTTGAGGCTACTTTTCTTGTTTTCCATTGCTAAACATCTGTGCTTGATACATGTGCCAATGATTAAAGTGTGCACTTGATCTTGATGAGATCATCGAGCACTTACCTAGTGTTGTGTACAACCACATTGGTTCTGCATCTTCCTTGGTAAATGTTCGATGATCTCATTAATTTTGTTTTGTGTTTATTAGTATGAGGCTACTTTTCGTACTTTCCATTGCTAAACATTTGTGATTTATACGTGTGCCAATGATTAAACTATCTCTGCCAATGATTAATATGCAACAATGTGTCTAGCAGTTTGGCTACTATAGCAAATAACATGCAGAACAAGTTCAGTTGTGCCTCATTTTACTATAGTAGGTAAATCTATCAGAATTATTGCGTGTCATTTGTATGTACCATGGTTGGCAATGATGCTCACTATTACACTTTTATCTGTTTTGTTGCATGTGCCGATGATTAGACTGTGCTGATGTTTGGCCTTGTAGTTGATGATGTGCTAAACATGTATGATGCCTTTTTTGTAGGGTTTGCGAACCTGTGGTTGTGGCTTCCGAATGGATGGATCAATAGGAAAAGTGACGTGGAACTTGTGCATGTGCCTTTGGTATGGATTGATGACTAGGAAAAGTGACGTGGAACCTGTGGATGTGCCTTTGGAATGGATTGGTGACTAGGAAAAGTGACGTGGAACCTGTGGATGTGCCTTTGGAATGGATGGATCAGTAGGAAAAAGTGACGTGAACAGTATCGATGAGAAACTATTTAGTTTATGATGTGCACCTGTTTATATGCTGAGGTGCACCTGTTATGATGTGAAACCTATCGATGACATGAAACTATTTAGTTTATGTTGTGAGCCTGTTGTGATGATGGCGGGTAACCTTTGTGATGTTGGTGTGAACTGGTGTTAATTCTAGTTATTATAAATCTCCTTGTTGTCTCTCTTCTAACTATGACTGTTAATCATTGATTGCGGTGACTTGTGATTTGTTTCAGAAAATAGGCTTGTTATTTTTTTGATGATTTGGAAGATTATGTGAATTCTTATATTTGGAGGAAATGGCATATTATCCAACAAAAAGGTCAGACTAGACTGACTGTTGGGCCCATGCAAAAAAACATTAGGAACAACCCCGAGAGAGCGCGGTCGTTGCCGGTCAAAGTAGTCAAACATGGAAGGATGTGTGGGTCCGATGAAAATTCGCGATGTTCTACGTGACCAAGCCGGTTTCGTCGAAGGAAACTGGGCTCTTAGTGGGCTACTGGGCCGGAGACGAAAATCCGCGACGTAAAAGTAGCAAAAAGTCGGGCAAAACCAGTCTACGACGGACCAAACCAATACGTCGAGAGCAAACTCCACTTTTCAGCCATCCGCGACGGAAACACGCGACGTTATCAAAATGTTCCGCTCAAAACGTTCCGGGTCGCACGAAATTTGGTAGTGACTCTTCAGAAACCTTATGAACCCTATAGATAAAATCATCGACCTTAGCTACTAATGTTAGAAACATATTTGTAACATCCTGGTACATCTCATGACCTCCGTTATCTCTCACATTTAATTCTGCCTAACACCGACATAATTTCTCTCTTATAGTAACTTCCCCAAAACCTCTCCGATTAACACCGGACTTGTTTCTGTGACATCATACCAACATCAAACATTCATAAAACCAATAAAAATCTTTATTGTATCTATTAAAGGTTAGCACGGATTAAGTATGTGACCCGTAAAGGCTCGATAACACACAACCATGTTTGGGAACTTGCCAAAAAATAACCAACACCGGACCGTGGACGTCCATGATGGCTCATGTGTGTTCACGAAAATCGAGGGGATCTTATAAGTTACTCATTGCACATATTCCCTTAACTTCACGATAATAACAATATCACGAGGTGATACTATGTGATCTAGTCTTGTCAAACTCTTTGATCATAACACATGCAAACTCGTTACCAATATCATCCTCTTTTCTCATCCATATCCCCGATGCCCTTGTGATAAATTACATTGTGTCTAGCCAACATATTGGTTGACATCGACTATATTGAGAGGGCCCAATGTATGTCTCTCTCTATCGTCTACAGAAGTTAAGTACTAGTTTTGAACGATCTCAGTTCCATTACATTTTCTAGATCATACCCAGATATCAACTTAATGATCACCATTTACGGAAAGATGGTTGTGATACGTCATAAATGTATCCCTAATTTATGATGTTCCATGTTTGTTTTCATGTTATTTCCCACATGTTTGATATACACTTTATGTCATTTTTACCGATTTTCCAGACTAACCTATTGACAAGATGCCACAGAGCCAATTCCCTGTTTTATGTTGTTTTTAGTTTCAGAAAAGTTGTTCTGGAAATATTCCCGGAATTGGAAAATTCGAAGCCCGGAAGTCTTAGAAATCCCGGAGGTTCCACGAAGTCCCAAAGAGACCCGGAGGGGGGCCTCAGGGGGCCCACACCATAGGGCGGCGCGACCCCCCCAGGGGGTGGTGGGCCACCGACCTGCCCTTTCTATTTATTCCCCTGAGGCGTAAACCCTAGTACTATCCCACTTTTCCCCATAAAACACCCGAGGCCGCCGTCATCGTCATCCCGAGATCCGGAGGGTTCTGGAGCTCTCCCCGGCACCCTGCCGGGAGGGAAATTCATCACCGGAGGGGTCTACACCACCATGCCCTCCTCCGAAGTGATGCGTGAGTAGTTCATCCCTGGACTACGGGTCCATAGCAGTAGCTAGATGGTTGTTCTCTCCACTTTTTACCTTATGTTTAGATCTTGTGAGCTGCCTAACATGATCAAGGTCATCTTTATGTAATTCTACATCTTCTGCTTGCTGGGATCTGATGAATGTTGAATACTATGTCTTCTGATTATCAATCTCTCATGTTATCTTCATGCTTATGTTATTTATAATCTTGCATTCTCTCTGTTATTAGTAGATGCTCTGGCCAAGTAGATGCTAGTAACTCCAAGAGGGAGTATTTATGCTCGATAGTGGGTTCATGCCTCCTTTGCATCCATGCTCGAGTGACAGAAACGTGACAGATGGAGGATGTGCTTTTGCCATTAGGGAGAAACCAACAATGCTTTGTCTAAGGATGATGTTATTGTTTACATTACACACTTTGCTTATTGAAATTATCTGTTGCTTGCAACTTAATTCCCAACGTTTGTTCGGATGATATTCAGAGGGTGGATTATTAGTCATGGATGTAGTTGGATAACTGTCTGTGTATCTTGTTGTAATGCCCGCATGAATTACATAGTAATCTTTATGTCTTGCATATGCACTACGGTGCAGCCTTCATTTCTGCCAATTGCCCAACTGTAATTTGTTGACCACACATGTTATTTATCTTTCACGGAGAGACACCACTAGTGAACTATGGACCCCGGTCCTTTTTCCTCATACTGATAATTCACCTATTGCTCTCATAATGCTGCTACTGTTTTCCTACTGCTTTCCTATTGTTTTCCACACCATACGTTTAACCTCTTTGTGTTCAGCAAAACCGGTGAGATTGACAACCTCACTCCTTCGTTGGGGCAAAGTGATTTGATTGTGTTGTGTAGGTTCCCTGTTGCTTCTGAACCGGTAGTGCGCCCTACCATCTCAGCTGCTTCAACCTTGTTAAGTTACTCCTTCCTCCTACTGGTCGATTAAACCTTGGTTTCTTTCTAAGGGAAACCTGTTGCTGTGCTCATCATACCTTCCTCTTGGGGTTTCCCAACGAGTGCAAGACCTGCACCATCAAGCTATTTTCTGGCGCCGTTGCCGAGGAGGAAGAGAATTTCTGCAAGGGGAGTCTCTCACTTCCAATCTCTTTACTTTGTTTTTGTTTTTCTTGTTTTATTTTATTTTGTCTTGTTTGCTTCTCTTTATCAAAAAACACAAAAAAATTAGTTCTTATTCTAGCTGTAGTTTTATTCCTGGTTTTAATCTTGTTAAAATGACGACTCCTGAGAACACTAAGTTGTGTGACTTTAGTAGCACCAGCACCAATGATTTCATTAGCACACCTATTAATCCACCTGCTCCTACTGCTGATTTTTATGAGATTAAGCCTGCCCTGTTAAACCTCGTTATGAGAGAGCAAGTTTTTGGTGTTAGTACTGCTGATGATGTTGCCCATCTTAATAATTTGTTGAACTATGTGAGATGCAACAATATAAAGATGTAGATGGAAATATTATTAAACTGAAATTGTTTCCTTTCTCTTTGAGAGGAAGAGCTAAAGAATGGTTGTTATCTTTGCCTATAAATAGTATTGATTCTTGGACTAAGTGTAAAGATGATTTCATTGGAAAATATTATCCTCCTGCTAAGATTATTTCTTTAAGAAGTAGCATTATGAATTTTAAGCAACTTGATAATGAGCATGTTGCTAAAGCTTGGGATAGAATGTAATCTTTAGTGAAGAATTGTCCCACTCATGGATTGACTACTTGGATGATCATCTAAACTTTTTATGCATGATTGAATGTTTCTTCAAGAAACCTACTGGATTCAGCTGCCGGAGGAACCTTTATGTCCATGACTTTGGGGGCAGCAACAAAGCTTCTTGATAATATGATGGTAAATTATTCTGAATGGCATACTGAGAGAGCTACAACTGGTAAGAAAGTAAATTATGTTGAAGAAACCTCCTCTTTGAGTTATACACTTTATGCTATTATGTCTATGCTTGTCAATGGCCATGCACCTATTGATCCAAATAATGTTCCTTTAGCCTCTTTGGTTGCTCAAGAAGAGCATGTTGATGTGAACTTCATTAAAAATAATAATTTATACAACAATGCCTATAGAAATAATTTTGGTAGCAACAATTAAAGTTGATAGCCTTGCTCTTGATGTTGATTTTCTGAAACTAAAGTTTATGCCTAATGATGTTAAAGAAAGTAAAACTTTAAATGCTATTTAAATTCGAATTAATGATAATGTTAGAATGTTAGCTGAATTGCATGCTAGATGGGAAAAGGAAGATGAAATAGCTAGAAAGAATGATATAGCTAATGTTTGCACAATTACCACCACTAGTAAAACTGAAGCTTCTAATGCTAGAAAACCTTCTAATATCAATGGTAAAGTAATTGGTGTTGGAAACAGTCCCACTTCTGCTATTAAAAATGCAAAATTGCCTGAAACTGCTAAAAATGTTCCTGATGAAAGTGCTGAAATTTTTAGAAACATGGGAGATAATAGTCACATTACCTTTGCTAAAAATGATCTTAACTTTGATGATTGCAACATAAATGAAGTGATTAAGTTCTTACAAAAGCTTGTTGGTGGTCCTAATACTAGTACTATGAATATGGCTTTCACAAAACATATTACAAATGCTCTCATGCAAATTAGAGAGGATGAATTAAGATGTGAAGCCTCTATCCCTAGGAAGCTAGATGATGGTTGGGAACCTATTATTAAAATGAAAGTGAATGATTTTGATTGCAATTCTCTATGTGATCTTGGTTCTAGTATATCTGTTATGCCCAAGGAACTTTATGATATTCTTGATTTACCATCATTGGAACCTTGTTATTTGGATATTCGTCTTATTGATAATGTTAGAAAGAAACCTTTGGGGAGAGTTGATGATGTTCTTATCATGGTTAATAATAATCTTTTCCCCGTTGATTTTGTTGTCTTGAATATTGAATGCAATGCTTCTTGTACAATTGTTTTGGGAAGACCTTTTCTTAGAACCGTTGGTGCTATTATTGATATGAAAGAGGGGAATATTAAATTTCAGTTCCCACTCAAGAATGTATGGAACACTTTCCTAGAAATAGAATGAAGTTTCCTTTTGATTCTGTTATTCGAACAAAGTACAATTTGGATGCCTCTTCACTTGAAAATACTTGATTCCATTTTTCTTGGCCTAGCTAAAAGGCGTTAAAGAAAAGCACTTCTTGGGAGATAACCCATGGTTTTATTTTTGCTTTGTTTTTCTTCGTTTTGTTTGAGTCAAGGGGTTCTATACTTCTGTAGAAACTACTTTATATATTGCTTTTCATGTTTTAGTAGTGCCAAGTAATGTTTCTGACGAGAGTTGAGTTGGTTTTTGGATTTCTGCGCAGAAAACAGATTTCTGCTGTCCACCGTAAACAATCGTATAATTCACAGAAAAATCAGAATGACTTGAAATGTTTTGTGCTTATCCGTCAGCTAATTTCGCAACTTTTTAGTTCTTTAAGTTTTTCGATCTGTGCAACGTAAGTGTCTCAAAAAATTCGTCTTTACATATTGTTCTGCTTTTGACAGATTCTGCCATTTTTCTTGCATAGGCTCTTTTGCGATATCAAGTGGATTTATTTGCTTCAATAAACATAAGTGGCTGTAGCTAATGTTTAATAGTATCAATAGCACTTGTGCCATACAGAACCCATGAATTTTCTATTGTTTCACTAACCCTCTAATGCGAATTACTGTTTGAGTATGGTGTGAAGGAAGTTATCAAGTGTCAAGAGAAGAGGTGATATATATGATCAAGAAGAGTGCAAGGTCAAAGCTTGGGGATTCCCCCGTAGTTCATACCAGCATATGTTTAGAAGACTCAAGCATCTAATCTTGGGGATGCCCAAGGCATCCCCTTCTTCATCAACTATCTATCAGGTCATTTCTCGTGAGGTTATATTTTTATTCGGTCACATCATATGAGTTTTCTTGGAGTGTCTGCTTGTTTTTCTTTGTTTTATTTTTTTCCTTGATGCAATAATATAATTGGACCTAGCATCCTTGTTTGGGAGAGAGACGCACTCTGCTTTTTCATTGGAATATATGCTAGTATTCCTAGTTTTTCTTCTAGTTACTGCGAAAATTCCTGTTCAGCTCTTGTTTTCATTGCATCTCTTATCCAGAGCTGTTAGTTTTAGTAGTGTTTTGTGAGTACTCTCATGTTTTCTTGCTGTAGCATGTAGATAATTTTCGTTAAAGCATGTTTTGTATGGTGCTTGTTGGGAAAAGAAACTGCTGCTTGAAGTAGAATTTTTAACGGTGCAAGTAGAAGCTTGTATAGACTGTGGCTAGAATTTTGGATGTTATTTTAGTTCTAAAGCCTTGTGGTTATTGAGTAACATGATTATTCTCAAATAGTTGAGAGTGTTTAAAGTGCCATTAAAAGAATCATGAGTTGTTCTTGTCATATTGAATCATAAATTTGTGGTATTCTCCTTTGAATGTTTTATTTGGTTGACTTAGCGCATGCTCACACCATGTTTATGACTATGAACAAGTCACTTATAGCCTCTATGATCATTTATTTTTTGAATTTGTGGTACCACTTATGCTTTGATTAATGATGTTTATGTCTCTATGCATGATTATGGCTCTTATCCTCTCTTGATTTGTCGCTCCCTGTCTTTTGCTAGCCTCCACCTATACTGAGTATGAGCTCTACTCGTGAATTCAACTCCTAATAACCAAATTTTTTCCATTGTATCCACAATACCTACCTACATGTGATATTTAACTGCCATTCCAAGTAAATTGCTCATGTGCTACCTTTAAAACTTTCAAAATTGCTCCTGTTTTGTGTTCTTGTTTTTGCTCATGAGGACGTAAATAGAGAATCTTTATCTCACCTGTTGATTGGACTTTCACACCCTGGACTAGTGGCTTCATCTGCTTATCCAATTGATAGAAGAGCTGGCAGCGGGGTGCCCAGCCTCAAATTAATACAAACAAATTCTCTTCACTATTGTTTCCCCTGATTTATCAGTCAAAGCATAATTATGTAAAAAAAAGAAAGAGGGATGACCTTCTACCGAGATGCGTCCTTCATATGGGAGCCGCTCTTGTGAAGTCTAGTTGGCTTGTGGCGTATCGTATTTTCTGTTTACCATTCGTTGATACTAACATACACCTCTCTTAAAATATAGACACTCCTCCACGGTATGTGATTGTTGGTAGGCACCCGAGGATTGGGTTAGCCATGGTTTGTAAAAGATGGTTGGGAGGAGTTTCAAACCTTTTAATACCTCTATTTAATAAAATAAAAGCTCTAGCACATGAGTGATCCATGCTTCCCTCTACGAAGGGCCTTTCTTTTACTTTTATGTTGAGTCTCCATCTTCTAACTTTATGCACAGTTGAGAGAGCATTTTTGCCATTCTGAGTTTTATGTGCATTTGTCCCAGAAACATTATTAATTGATTCATGATGTGATATTTCTTTTTCTCTAATTATTTGTTCTAGTCTTCCTCGTGAACTTTAAAGGTGTCCTGGCATTTATGTTTTGTCCCACTCTTAAGGACTAGCGAAATACCACTTTTCCATGCTTTATCTATACTTGAAGAAAATTTATATCTTTTGTTGTATTGTTATCCATGATCTTTTATTTGAGTTACTTCTCATGATGCAAGATGATTGCTATGCTTTATTATTAAAGTTTTATTTATCATGCTTATATTGAAATTCTATAATCTCCGCTTACATATGCTCTTACATTATGATGATCAAGTTTATTTTGGTAGCATGTCACCTCAGAAATTATTTGTTTTTATGGTTTAACTTGGATTTTTTTTTGGGTATTTCTGAGACCAGTAGGCATGATTTCTCGCAAAGCCTACTCAATCGTTTGTCTGGTGGTGTAGATTTTGCGTGACATTCACACCCTCCTAGGGGACATTCTGGAGGTATTTTACTCGGAGTAAGCACTGAGACTATGGAAGTGTTAGTGGTTTCAGATGGGGAGTTTCACATCAAACTCAACATTCGTAACAAAGCTGACAATTTCATATGGAGCCTTGTTACCATGTATGGACCTGCCCAGAAGGAACCCAAGGACGATTTTCTCGTGGAATTGGTTAACCTAGTAAAAGATAACCCACACCCCATAATCATCGGGTTGGGGTGGGGAGGGATTTCAATATGCTGAGGTTCCATTCGAGAAAAGTAAGGGCGGTTTGACAACCATTGGCCTCTTTTGTTCAAAGCAGTCATTGATAACTTGATCTTGAGAGAGAATTCTATGGTTGGAAGATAGTTTACTTGGGCAAATAGTCTGCATGAACCCATATACGAGAAACTAGATCGGGTGCTTATGGATACAGAATGGGAATTGAAATATCCCATGGTATCGGTACGGGCTCTAGAACGTATGACGACCGGACTGTCTATACCATGGTGTAATAGTCGGTTCAAGTTTGAACTTGGATGGCTACACCGGGAGGGCTTTGCATAAATGGTCAAAAGGATTTGGGAAGGAACAATTGCTAGGACAACGCCAATCCAGAGGTGGAATAACAAAAATACGTGCTCTACGTAACTACCTTATCAGATGGGATCGTCATATAACAGATTTACTTAGAAAAGAAAAGCAGCGGCTACCATCAATCATTAACGACCTTGATGCATAAGCGGAAATCTGGCCTCTATCTATGCATGAGATTGAATTGAAAAAACAATCAAATGCCCAGATTGCGGGATTATTGTGCGAGGAGGAGCTTAAATGGCATCAATGATCGAATGTGCATTTTATTCTGGAAGGGGACTCAAATACGAGATATTTCCACTGTGTTGCCAATGGTAGACACGGGAAGAAACATATTTTCTCCCTGGTACGGGAGAAGGGTACGATCGAAGGCCATGAGCAACTAAAGTTGTATATTACTAATTATTATAAAGGACTATCTGGAGCTCTGGAGGAAGATCATTTTTCCTTGAATGAGAAGGAAACGACGGATATCCCCCAAGTTTCTAATGAGGAAAATAGTATTCTCACTGCTCCTTATTCCAAAGAAGAGGTGAGGACAACTGTTTTCCAAATGGAAAACAACAAAGCCCCGAGGACGAGTAGGAACTAAGCTTGGGGATGTTGATACGTCATAAATATATCCCTAATTTCTGATGTTCCTTGTTCGTTTTCATGTTATTTCCCACATGTTTGCTATACACTTTATGTCATTTTTATCGATTTTACGGACTAACCTATTGACAAGATGCCACAGAGGCAGTTCCTGTTTTCTGCTGTTTTTAGTTTCAGAAAAGTTGTTCTGGAAATATTCTCGAAATTGGAAAATTCGAAGCCCGGAAGTCTTAGAAATGCCGGAGATTCCACGGAGTCCCGAAGAGACCCGGAGGGGGCCCTCAGGGGCCCACACCATAGGGCGGCGCGACCCCCCCTTGGCCACGCCAGGGGGTGGTGTGGGGCCCCATACCTCCACCGCCTCTGCCCTTTCGCCTATTTATTCCCCCCGAGGCGTAAACCCTAGATATATCCCACTTTTCCCCCAAAAAAACAAATGAGGCCACCGTCATCGTCATCCCGAGACCGGGAGGGTTCTGGAGCTCTCCTCGACACCTTGCCGGGAGGGAAGTTCATCACCGGAGGGGTCTACACCACCATGCCCTCCTCCGAAGTGATGCGTGAGTAGTTCATTCCTGGACTACGAGTCCATAGCAGTAGCTAGATGATTATTCTCTCCACTTTGTACCTTATGTTTAGATCTTGTCATCTGCCTAACATGATCAAGATCATGTTTATGTAATGCTATATGTTGTGTTTGCTAGGATCTGATGAATGTTGTATGTTTTGTCTTCTGATTATCAATCTATCATGTTATATTAATTCTTATGTTATTTATGATCTTGCATGCTCTCCGTTATTAGTAGATTCTCTGGCCAAGTAGATTCTAGTAACTCCAAGAGGGAATATTTATGCTCGATAGTGGGTTCATGCCTCCTTTGCATCTGTGCTTGAGTGACATAAACGTGACGGATGGAGGATGTGCTGTTGCCATTAGATAGAAAACAACAATGCTTTGTCTAAGGATGATGTTATTGTTTACATTACACACTTTGCTTACTGAAATTATCTGTTGCTTGCAACTTAATACCCAACGTTTGTTCGGATGATATTCGGAGGGTGGATTATTAGTCATAGATGCAGTTGGATAACGGTCTATGTATCTTGTTATAATGCCCGCATGAATCACATAGTAATCTTTATGTCTTGCATATGCACTACGGTGCAACCTTCATTTATGTCAATTGCTCAGCTGTAATTTGTTCACCACTAATGTTATTTATCTTTCACGGAGAGACATCACTAGTGAACTGTGGACCCCGGTCCTTTTTCCTCATACTGATAATTCGCCTACTGCTCTCATACTGTTGCTACTGTTTTCCTACTGCTTTCCTACTGTTTTCCACACCATACGTTTAACCTCTTTGTGTTCAGCAAAACCGGATTTACAACCTCACTGCTTCGTTGGGGAAAAGTGATTTGATTGTGTTGTGTATGTTCCACGTTGCTTCTGAACCGGTAGTGCGCCCTACCATCTCAGCTGCTTTAACCTTCTGAAGTTACTCCTTCCTCCTACTGGTCGATTAAACCTTGGTTTCTTTCTGAAAGAAAACTACGGTTGTCCTCACCATATCTTCCTCTTGGGGTTTCCCAACGAGTGCAAGACCTGCACCATCAGGTTGATGATATCCAAAGTATAACTCTCGATCGTGCGGTCCTTAGATATCCTCGTAGTATTGGAATTATAGTCCATGGCAAATTCAAATGTACTTTGATAAATTACATTACAATTGTTTAGTATCTTTTAGTAAGATCATTTACTTGGGTCAGTTCAGTACTATTGTTACCATAACAATAAACTCTTATGGTTTGCTAGACTTTTAACCAAGTCCATGATCAGGAAAACGTGACCATCTCACAAAGATTAGGAACTCTTGTTTACTTATGTCTTCACACCCGCATAAAGATTTTCTTTTGAAAAATCACTTTTCAAGTGCTATAACGGTTGTAGCATGATGACATTAAACTAATTTTGAACTTGGGGATAGAATAATATATAACTGAATATCATTGTCTCTAGGGCTTTATCTCCAACAATGTGGTGTCTGCGCATGTCTAAACGCTCTTCAAAAGGCAAAGATGCGCCCTGGACTGCCACATTTTTTGTGCCATGAGGTACCGAAAGACGTGCTACTCATGTTTGATCTAGCGAGCATCTTGGTATTCGTACCATCAATTACCGTATGTTTGATTCGCTAATACCGTAATATGGAAAGTAATTGGAAACCAGCAAAGACTCGTATAACGCTGATGGCTTTGATGCCCTCGTTGGTAAACCCCAAGAGAAAGGTTGTGAAGAGTGCAGCAACAAGTTTTCCCTCAGAAAAGAAACCAAGTTTGAATCGACCTGTAGGAGGAGAAGCAATCTCTGAAGGTTGATGCAGCTGAGGTGGCAGGGCGCACTACCGGTTCAGCAACAACGTGGAATCTACACAACAGAATCAAATCACTTTGCCCCAATGAAGCAGTGAGGTTGTCAATCTCACTGGTTTTGCTGAACACAAAGAGGTTAAACGTATGGTGTGGAAACAGTAGGAACAATATGAAAGCAGTAGGTGTTTTATCAGTATGAGAAAAATAGACTGGGGTCCACAGTTCAGTAGTGGTGTCTCTCCGTGAAAGATAAATAACATGTGTGGTGAACAAATTACAGCTGGGCAATTGACAGAAATGAAGGCTGCACCGTAGTGCATATGCAAGACATAAAGATTACTATGTGATTCATGCGAGCATTACAACAAAATACATAGACCGTCATCCAACTACATCTATGACTAATAATACACCCTCCGAATATCATCCGAACAAACGTGGGTATTAAGTTGCAAGCAACAGATAACCGCAGTAAGCAAAGTGTGTAATGTAAACAATGTAAACTAAGTAAACACTGTTGTTTTCTCCCTAATGGAAACAACACATCCTCCATCCGTCACGATTATGTCACTCGAGCATAGATGCAAAGGAGATATGAACCCACTATCGAGCATAAATACTTCCTCTTGGAGTTACTAGCATCTACTTGGCTAGAGCATATACTAATAACGGAGATCATGCAAGATCGTAAATAACATAAGCATGAAGATACCATGATAGATTGATAATCATAAGACATAGCATTCATCATTCACCAGATCCCAGCAAACACAACATGTAGCATTACATAAAGATGATCTCGATCATGTGAGGCACCTCACAAGATCTAAACATGAGGCACAAAGTGGAGAGAACAACCATCTATCTACTGCTATGGACCCGTAGTCCAGGGATGAACTACTCACGCATACTTTCGGAGGAGGGCATGGTGGTGTAGACCCCTCCGGTGATGAATTCCCCTCCCGGCAGGGTGCCGGGGAGAGCTCCAGAACCCTTCCGATCTCGGGATGACGATGACGGCGGCCTCGGGTGTTTTTCGGGACGAAAAGGGATATATTTAGGTTTTACGTCTCGAGGGGGAATAAATAGGCGAAAGGGCAAAGGCGGTGGAGGCCTGGGGGGCCCACACCACCCCATGGCGCAGCCAGGGGTACGCCACCCTATGGTGTGGGCCCCCTCCGGATCTCTTTGGGGCTCCGTGGAACCTTCGGGAATTCTAAGACTTCCGGGCTTCGAATTTTCCAATTCCGAGAATATTTCGAGAAAAACTTTTCTGAAACTAAAAACAGCTGAAAACAGGGAACTGGCACTGTGGCATCTTGTCAATAGGTTAGTCCGGAAAATCGATAAAAATGACATAAAGTGTATAGCAAACATGTGGGAAACAATAAGATAACAACATGGACCATCAGAAATTAAGGATATGTTCATGACATATCAACATCCCCAGGCTCAGTTCCTACTCGTCCTCGAGTAGGTAAATGATAAAAACACATAATTTCTAAGGTGACATGCAACCAACATAAACTTGATCATCAATAATGTAAAAGCATATGTAAGCTGAAATCAGAGAACTTCAACATAAGAATGATAAATAGAATTTTAATAATAAAGAATAGCAATCACCTTGCATCATGAGAAGTAACACAAATAAAAGATCATGAATAACAATGCAACGAAAGATAAGTTTGCTTCAAGTATAGAGAAAGCGTGGCAAAGTGATATTTTGCTAGTCCTTAAGAGTGGGGGAAAACATAAATGCCAGGACACCTTTAAAGTTCGTGAGGAAGACTAGAACAAATAATTAGAGATCAAGCAATAACACATCATGAATCAATTAATAATGTTTCTGGGACAAATGCACATAAAACTCAGAATGGCAACTATGCTCTCTCAATTGTGCATAAAGTTAGAAGATGGAGACTCAACATAAAAGTAAAAGAAATGTCGTTCGCAGAGGCAAACATGGATCACTCATGTGCTAGAGCTTTTATTTTATTAAACAGAGGTATTGAAAGCTTGACACTCCTCCCATCCATCTTACACAAACCATGGCTAACCGAATCCTTGGGTGCCTGCGAACAATCACATACCGTGGAGGCGTGTCTATTTTTTTAAGAGAGGTGTATGCTAATGTCAACGAATGGTAAACAAAAAATACAGTACGTCACAAGACAACTAGACTTCACAAGAGCGGCTCCCATATGAAGGACGTATCTGGCTAGAAGGTCATCCCTCTTTCTCTTTTGTTTACACAATTATGCTTGGACTGATAAATCAAGGGCAAAAATAGTGAAGATAATTTCTTTGTATTTAGTTTGGGGTCGGGCACCCCGCTGCCAGCTCTTCTATCATTGGATAAGCGGATGAAGCCACTAGTCCATGATGTGAAATCCAATCAAAAAGTGAGACAAAGATTCTCTATTTACGTCCTCATCATCAAAAACATGAACACAAAACAAGAGTGATTTTGAAAGTTTTAAAGGTAGCACATGAGAAATTTTCTTGGAGTGGCGGTTAATTACCACATGTAGGTAGGTATGGGGAAAATTTGGTTTTTGGGAGTTGGATGCACGAGTAGAGCTCATACTCAGTATAGGTGGAGGCTAGCAAAAGACTGGGAGCGACAAATCAAGAGAGCACAAGAGCCATAATCATGAATAGCGACATAAACATCAATAATAAAGCATAAGTGGTACCACAAGTTCAAAAACTAAATGGTCATAGAGGATATAAGTGACTGGTTCATAGTCATAAACATGGTGTGAGCATGCGCAAGTCAACCAAATAAAACATTCAAAGCAGAATACTACAATTTTATGCTTCAATATGACAAGAACCACTCATGATTCTTTCAATGACACATTAAACCCTCTCAGCTATTTGAGGCTAATCATGCTACTCAATTACCACAAGGCTTTAGAACTAAAATAACATCTAGCATGATATGAAAAATTCTAGCCACAGTCTAAACAAGCTTCTACTTGCACCATTAAAAATTCTACTTCAAGCAGCAGTTTCTTTTCCCAACAAGCACAATACAAAACATGCTTTAAAAAAAATCTCTACATGCTACAGAAAGAAAACATGAGAGTACTCACATAACACTACTAAAACTAACATATCTGGACAAGAGATGCAATGAAAACAAGAATTTTTGTTGTAACTAGAAGAAAAATTAAGAATACTAGCATAGCAAGCATTCAAATGAAAAAGTGGAGCGTGTCTCTCTCCCATACAAGGATGCTAGGTCCAATGATATTATTGCAGCAAGGAAAACAAAGGAAAAAAAAAAAAAAAAACAAAAGAAAAACAAACAGACGCTCCAAGTAAACTCATATGATGTGACCGAATAAAAATATAGTTTCACTAGAAGTGACCTGATAGATGGTTGATGAAGAAGGGGATGCCTTGTGCATCCCCAATCTTAGATGCTTGAGTCTTCTAAAAATATGCTTGGATGAACCAAGGGGCATCCCAAGCTTTGACCTTGCACTCTTCTTGATCACATATCACCTCTTTTTTAACCCTTGAAACATCCTTCACACCACGCTTAAAGAGTAATTCGCATTAGAGGGTTAGTGAAACAATTAACAATCCATTGGTTCTATATGGAACAAGTGCTATTTATACTTTTAAACATTATCTGCAGCCACTGATGTTTTGTGAAGCAAAGAATCCACTTGACATTGCAAGAGCAAATGCAAGAAAAATGGCAGAATCTGTCAAAACCAGAACAGTCTGTAATACGAATTTTTTCGGGGCGCGAACGTTGCTCAGATCGAAAAATTTAAGGAACAAAAAGTTGCGGAATTAGCTGAGGAATAAGCAGAAAATTTCAGGTCATTCTGATGTTTCTGTGAATTATACGATTTTTTCACGGTGAACATCAGAAATTTGTTTCCTGCGCAGAAATCCCAAAACCAACTCCAACTCTCGTCAGTAACCTTACTTGGCACAACTAAAACATGAAAATAAAGATACAATGCATTTCATTGCACCTCGCAACCTGTTAAAATCTTGAAAATACTATTGTAAGAAATGATCTTTCAGTTAATGAATTATTAAGCGGTTAGACATCAAGTGTTTAGGATGAAACCAAGCAAATGTTATTATAAGTCGTTTTAAAGCTGCAGGAATTATGAAGAATGGAAATAGATATCACCTTGAGTTATTTGAGTTTCTTGTTAAGAGCCATGTTCCTTTTTCTTTTTCTTTTTTATATTACTCGGGACGAGTAATGATTTAAAATTGGGGAAGTAGATGGCTCAATTTTTGGTGCTATTTTTTCTAGCCATTCCCGCTTGTTTCATTAGATTTTAATATTTTTTCACTCCTACACTAACCCATGCATTGCTATGTTTGTAGATATTTCATTTCTTCTTGGATATTTCAAGAATATTACTAAGAGAGAATGACATGATACATATTAACGATAATTGGAGGAAAACAAGCAATTCTGGAAAAAAGGAAAATTAGAATTAATTCGTAGAGACACTTAACGATCTCAGTACGGTCAGTCCCGGCCGTACTGCTCACCGTACCGCATGCCACCACCTCCAGTACATCAAAAGGGGCAACTTTAGTGAAGATGAAAAGGACGAAAAACAGACGCAACCGCCACCAGAAGAGCCAGAAGGAACATACATTAAAAACATTTTATTAGATCAGCCTTACAAACATTTAGTCAATTCACATAAGTGCGACACCTTGTGTGCGACAAAGACAGCCTTAAAAACATTTTAGTAGATCAGATCTCCGTGGGATCGATATATCAAGAGATCGTACATCCACAGACTGATGCTTTAACATACCTGTGCACTTGCAGTTATTAGATGTTAATTTTCCCGTCTTGCTGAAAACTAGATAATTAGTTGTATCGAATGGTTGGACAATATTTAATGAAAATGGAACAACAAGCAAGTGATGATGAAAAGCAAGTAAACGAGGCTGTAAACAATGAGGAAAATAGGACCGGATGCCATAGTTTCACTAGTGTTGTATCTCCTAAGAACAATAAACATGCTGGTGAACAAATTACAAACTGGGCAATTGACAAATCATGATAGTATAACAATACTATGATGAAAAAAAATATAGTTCACGGGTTCAAAGATTATAGTCATTACGTCAAGATAAATAGGCCGTCATCCAACAACATCTATTACTAAATTCCACCTTGAGACAGAAATCAAATCTCGCTGGTATTAAGTTCTAGCAACAATGTGATTGCTTGTGCACAACAAAAATGCATTAAGAACAATGCGTAAATTAAGCAATAATCCCCATCTGTAGACAAGAACATCGCTATTTTCTCCCTAGTGGCAACTTTACATCCACCACCTTAGGCATTTCTGTCACTCGAGCGCAGATGCAAAGGAGACATGAACCCACTATCTAGCATATAAATCCTCTCTTGGAGGTGCATACAATAACTTGGCCAAGGAAATCATACACACCAGATAGCATTGCAAGAAAAGATTAAAACACTCTAAAGATATAAGTGAAGCACATAAAAATACATGAAGACGGTAATCATAATTTCATGGTATATCGGATCCCACCAAACAACATGTAAAAATTACAAAACAGTGATCTTGATCATATTAGGCAGCTCACAATTTTAACATGGAGGCACAAGGTATAGAGAATACTATCTAGCTAGTTCTATGGATACATAGTACCGAGATGAACTACTCACTCATGTCGCTGTAGATGCCTCTAGTGATGACCCCCTCCGGAAGGGTGCCAGAGCAGGACTCCAGAAGGCCTAGATTGGACTTTCGAGGCGACGACGCCTCTGTATCTGTTTCGTGGAAAATTTCGATGTCTCGACAATTTTTAGAGTTAGGGGCAAATTATAGGCGAAGAGGCAGCGTAAGGCAGTGGCCAGGGCCACAAGGAGCCTACCAGGCACTGCCTAAGGGGACCCTCGCCTAGTACCCCATGGTGGACCTTTGGATCCACTCCGACTCTCCTTTGGACTTCGTCTTTGTTCTGGGTAAAAAATGAGTTCCGTGGATTTTCGTACGTTTGGTGAATATTTTATTCAGAATGTTTCTAAAACATAAAGCAGAAAACAGAAACTTGCTCTAGGCATCTTGTTAATAGGTTAGTCCATGAAATCATCCAGAAAACAAAGTAAAACATGAAGAAAACATGCAAGATAATAACAAAACCAACTACAAAGCATAAAAAATTTATAGATACGTTTGGGACGTATCAACATCCCCAAGCTTATTTCCTGCATCCACGAGTAGGTAAGTGATAACAAAATAACTTTTGAGATGAAAAGCTAACAACACGATATTGATCAAGTAGTAATATAAAGGATGTAAACTAGGATCAAATGAATAAGATCTGAAATTTATAGTTGACACAAAAAATGTATAATGTCTAAACTATTTCCAAAAAGTAAGAACTTTCAATGAATCAATACTAAAAGACCATCCACTGTGCAATGTATATTAAATATGATTTAAGCATCAAGCATGATAGTATAATCACTCAAAGCATCAAACACCCACAATAATATTGTCAGGATCAAGTCAAGTGATACCAATATGTTAGAACATCATCGTGTTATTTTTGCACTAAAACCAAGAAATCGTTTAGCATTGGTTATGACTAACATAACATTATGGGGGGGAGGGGGGTTTGGATGGTTGGAAGAAATTCTCGCACATCTTAAAGTGATCATTAGACAAGAGGAAGCCTTATAATCGAAGGTATGCAAGGAGTAGGGATTGCCACAACGGATGCACATAGAGCTACAAGTGTATGAAAGCTCTCCAGTGGAACTAGCGGGGGTGCATCGAACTAGCTTTCTCACGAAGACCTATAGAACTTTTGAGGAGGCTCGCCACTGTAATATACAAGCCAAGTTCTATTATGTAAGGATCCCCACTTAGTTATGCAATTAATATTCTGAAAACTCTCTCCAAACTGAAGTATAGGTGGTAATAATAGGCATAATTGTGGAAATAAGGATAGTAATGATGCCCCCCTCTCATTTTTATTTTTTTATTTTTGTGTGGCCTACGTGGCTAATACGTCCATTTTGCATGACTATTTTATATCATAATTTACTGTTATTCATCGATATATTTCATATTTAGATATGATACTTATGTTATTTAATCTATTTTGCATGTTTTACAATTATTGGAGAATAATTTGCCGGGACCAGAAATCTGCTGGAAAAAACACCGTTGCGATACCATATTTCTGAAGATTAGAAGAACAAGGGGAACATCGGAGAGTTCCTATTTTGCCATATGATGGAGCTAGCCAGGAGGGGAGCCAGAGGGGGGCCACCATGGGCCCACATTATGTGGTGGCGCTCCCATGGCTGCGTTGCCAGGAGATGTGGCTGCCCTAGCCCACCACTGGAAGTGCCCTTCATCCCCCCAAAACCCTAAGACCTTGAGAACTGCCGAGTAAATATTCCGCCGCCTCCATAGGGCGGAAAACAACAGACAGAGAAAGCTCTCCGGCAGGGAGAAATATGCCGGGGAAATTCATCTCCGGAGAGGGGTAATCATCGCATCAACACCTTCATCGCACCGGGCATCATCAAGATTATCATCGTCATCTTCATCACCACCAGCACCATCGTCCTCACCATCCACCTCCGTCCCAATGTAACAATTAGGGTTCTATATTGTTGTTCTTCACTAGATCTCTCTCCCGGTGTATATTACTTGTGTGTAGTTGATGCTTACGAGATTTATCGGTGTTTGCACTTTATGACCAGATTGTAATTCATCATTACATCATCTTTGATCATGATACATACGATGTCTAATGAGTAGTTTTTTTTAGTTTGAGGACATGGGAGAAGTCAAGATTTTAGTAGTGGCATTATGTTGAAGTAATATTTACTGGTTTGATATTTAAATTGTGGTGCTATTCTTCTAGTGGTGTCATGTGAACGTCGACTACATGACACTTCACCTTTATGGGCCTAGAGGGATGCATTGTGTATTTGGCTACTGATTGTGGGGTTGCCGGAGTGACAGAAACCTAAACCCCTGTTAGAAAACCAATGCACCAGGGAGTGTAGGATCTCATAGTTTAAGGCTATGGTTAGATTTATCATAATTACTTTCTTGTAGTTGCGGATGCTTGCAAGGGGTATAATCAAAAGTATGTATTAGTCCGTGTAGGGCGGTGCATTAGCATAGGTTCACCCACACGACACCTGTCAAAACTATAAATATTAATAAAGTATGAAGCAAAAGCACTTGACGAAACTCCCATGTGTCCTCGAGAACGTTTAGTCATCATAAGTAAACCAACCAGCTTGTCCTTTGCTCTAAACAGAATTGGGCCACTTGCTGCAATTATTATTACTGGTCTTTTATTTACTCGCATTTTATTTACCTGCTATATCAAAAATCCCTCAAAACTACCCGTTAGTGTTTATAGTGAATCCTTTATCCAAATTGCTTGTCAACACCTTCTGCTCTTTGTTGGGTTCGATACTCTTTTTATCGATAGTACTACGATACACCCTATACTTGTGGGTCATCAAGACTATTTTATGGCGCCATTACCGGGAGTGAAGTGCTATTGGTAAGTGGAATTAGTAAGGGAAACTTTTACTGTGAGTGCTATTGCAAAATGGGCTTCAAATTTTCCAATTCCGACAATATTTACATAACAACTTTTCTGAAACTAAAAACAACAGAAAACAGGGAATTGGCTCTCTGGCATCTTGTCAATACTTTAGTCCGAAAAATCGATAAAATGACATAAAGTATATAGAAAACATGTGGGAAACAATAAGAAAACAACATGGAACATGAGAAATTAAGGATACATTTATGACGTATCAAACGCCTAGGCACATCATGACACTACCCATGGCCGCAGTGTCACTGGTGGATTTGGTGGAGTCGAAGTGGCTACAGATGATGAGGGAACATGGCCAGGTGGACGATGTCAGCTCGATGGTGCCAATAATCTGGTGTGGATAGTATCACAGTACATGACCATGGGGCTAGAGAACGTGTTTGAAACGGTTGGGATGCAAGAGTCCTTCTATGACCAGATGCTTGTATTGCAGCGAAGTCTAGGCCTAGCGCTCTACTTCAGGGTGATGGACATCGACATTGTGATTAGCGACGTCCTAGTCTCGCTTATTGAATGTGTCACCAAGAGCGGTGGTGCAGATAGCTGGTTGCCAACAACCTTAAACATGCTCATATAAACTACTTCTACTAGTTGCTCGCCGGTTTCGAGCTCGCGAAAAGGGGCTCAACTAAGAGTCCATGTTGTTGTGGTTGTTGTTATATTCTCATCAGGTTTCTAGGGAACTTACATCCAGAATCCACAAGATTGTGTCTATTGTTATAGTAGTATATATGTACTCTGCTTTTTTTTTACTTGTTCTCTCGATCCGTGCTTGACTCCATGACAAAGTTTAGTACTATCTCCGATAAAAAAAACAATATCAGAAGTTCTACCTACCGGTTGTAATTGATGCGTTGGTTTCTCACCACAGTTTTTTTTTATCGGAGGGAATAACTTTTTGGAATGACATCTAGTAATACTTGGAAGAGAATATGATGTGGTGCAATTCGTTTGAAGTAAGTTTTTTTTAGAGAATTATTAAGTGAGTCTTATCTTGAGGTCGATTCCGGGCTCGTTCGAGTTTATTTTTGGGCTGTTGAGTCCGCCGAATTGGCGACTGGCTCCTCCACTCCGCGTCCCGCTGCTGGCCCAATTCAGCCCGCAGCGCCCCACTCCGTGGCGGCGGCCGGAACAGATTTCTCCCCACAGCCCTAACTGTTACCACGGCCGACATTCCCTCCGCCACGGCCGCCTGTTGGTCTCGCCTCTCCCCGCCTTTCTCTCTTCCGCCACCTCAATCGCGCCGCTCTGCACCGCCATCGCTGCCGACGCGCCTCTTCTCCGGCACATCTTTTCCTCCGGCGCCGCCTTCCTCTCTCTCCTCGGCGGCGGCGGCCGCCAGCGGCCCCATCCTCGCAACTTGCCGGCAACCTAGCCCCACCGCTTGCCGACGTTCACCCCGTCCCCGCAGCACGCCGAAGACCCAGCCCCGCAGCTCGCCGACGGCCACCCCGTCCAGTCTACAAGGTTCTCTTCCCCGACGACATCCCCAGGTGAGATCCATCCCTCAAACGTCCTGCACTTCTTGTCTGAAAATTTATGCTCAGATTCCGATCTATTCCTTAAACGTCCTGCATTGATTCTTGTCTGAATGTATGGGCTGATGACCAATTGAATCTTGTCGTCTCATTCTCTGCTGAGATCCCGCTGAGCTTAGTTTGTTTACTCGATCCTGCTGTCAGAGATGCAGATTCAGCGTGTCTGTCCCGTGGTTATTTGTGTTCGGAACAGTGAGCCCTTCAGGAGTGGGAGTTGAATTACTCAGCCTGGGAGATTTGCGTCTGAAACTTGGTCTGTAGATTCGTTTTGGTATAGTTTGCAGACTGGGAGTTGAATTGCAGTGCTGGTTAGACCGGATGAGTCCTCAACTGAATAGAGCAGTTGCTCAGTTTATTTTCTTAGACCGGTCGACAAACTATGTAATCTCCCCTAAAAATAAACAAACTAGGAAATCCCTTGTCTCGCTCTATCAAGAACAACTAGATTTCTTATCCTCAGAGAGATCTACAGACCAAGTTTTTCTTTGACAGTAACGGACTGCCCACAGATCTACAGAACAAATTTTGTTTTTTGCATAAAGCAATTGGTCATTTTAGTCCCTTTGCCAGTGGAAATTAACTTTAGTGTGATCAACGACTCAACGGTGCATTCAGCTAATTGCCGACACTTTGCACTGAGTTTGACTTCCAAAGCCAAACCACTAGTACCAAGCAGGAACGCTGTAATTTCTATAGTGGCAAGCAGGGTTCTTTTATCAAATTTTACTGAAATAATTGTCATGACTAAAAGGCCGATGCCTTGATTTTTTTTTACTGCAAATATTTTATGTTGACCCTATTTAAACCGATTAAAAGAACTTTCTGTATTCCTAAATCTCAGATTGATCCTTTACTTGTAAAGAATGTCTCCTCATAGAGCTCTAATTTGAATTTAAGGTCATGAAATTCCTCTTGGAGAATTGACTCTACCTTCTACAAGGTACCCAATTTAAACAGATTGCTGAAAATAGGTACAAATGTGAAGCTGTACATTGCGCTGAGCAGCTGTTTTGCTTGCTGATAGTTTTAGTTGGAGAGTACTGGCGCAATAAAAGAAAGATTTACTGGGAAAACGATTGGCATCTCTGGTCAGAATTTTCTAGTCTAACATTCTAATTTAAAATTGCATATATAGTCAATTGACTTGTTATTATGCCTCCAAAAATTACATCAGACCTTTTGTGGCCAGAGGAATCTCTGTCACCAGCATATGTGACATTTATTGTCTAGAGTTTCCGACTTATCTATATTATCATTGGTGCGATACGGCAGTTGAGGTTAATAAGCTTTCCTTGATCTTAGACAGATTCTTTGTTGAATGCAAAAGTAAAGTGAACTGCCTTTACATTATAAACTGCTTTTTCATCAAGTTACATGAATATGTAACTTTGCGTAAATGACTTTTCATTGTTTAACATGTCTGTGAGTTTTCATAGGTTTATTAATTCAATTTGCTTGTAGGCAGGGGCCTTGGGTGAGAACTGTTGGAACTGGCACTCTGAAAACAAGATGTGGTAGCTAGATTAGTCAACTGCCTTTGCGCCCTTCGTTCCCTATAAATTCTGGTTGTGAACATGATTTGTAATTATATAAATATCAATGTATGGAGATGCTTTTGGTTTGATTGATTATTTCCCAGTTTTACATCTATGACCTTGCTTAGTACAACTGTGATTGATTGATTATTTCCCTACAGACTTTGCTTAGTATAACTGTCATCAATTGATTATTTCCCTACAGACTTTGCTTAGTACAACTGTGATTGATTATTTGTCAAGTATATTCTGTAATTTTTGGTTAAACAGTTCATCTATATATATATTCAAGTATATTCTGTAATTTTTGTTGAATAGTTCATCTATATATGTATACAAGAAGAAAACAGAAAAGAAAAAAAAGAAGACTAAAAAACATCAGGAAACAAAAAAACGTGCCGGCCCAGTACAGCGTGGGGTGTGCGGCGCGAGCCTCCTGCGCCGAAAAGGGCGATGAATAGGATTTTCCCTCCAGCTCCACTGCGCTAGCAACATGCATGAACTCCCATGGGCTGAACCCGTGGGTTCAGGCCGCAATTTGCATGATGTGTGGTGCGGGTCCGGCCGGTTTCTTCAAGTGGTGCGGTTTAAGGATGCCATATTTTTTTAGAGCGATCTGGATTGGGAAATTAGACAAACATCATTCGGGGTGGGTTGGATTTTGTGCGGGCTTTGCCCCAATTCCAGGCTGATGTCAAAGTGGCGTTTTGGCTGTGAAAACCAAAATTGTGGTGATATTTTGACAAGCTTGGTTATTTGGATGGTATTTTGGAACTCTCGGTTTTCACTAGTGGTACTGTGGAAATTCTCTCGTGAAAATTTAATGTCTACCTTATAATTTTCATCCTTGTGCTGACAAATAAAACTCTGACTCCTTCCACATACCCATTTTGAAAGCAGGGTCAGAGGGCAGGAACTTCAGGTCTGATGGCGGCAGAGCCCTGTTCGGCGGAGCGTGCTGAGGGCGATATGAGCAAAGAAAATGTGAAGAGGGACAAGAAGAAAAAGAAAGAGGGGGAGAAGAAGAAGAGGATGAAGCTGGGATGAAAAGGCAGGAGCAGCCATCTGATGCTACCGGTGAAAATTAGCGGCAGCTAGAGACGTGGTTGAGGGGAAACAATCTAACATGTCAAAGAAGAGCAAACGAAGCGGGGCGATGTTGGCGAGGCTTCTGCTGGTGATCAGGCTGTCAGAAGAGAAGATTAGAAGAGAAAGAAGGAGCACCCAACTGCCCATGGAAGAGAGCAACCAGAAGCGGGAACTTGATACTACTGTTGAAAATTCTGTTGCAGAGAGCGACAAGGTTGAGGGGAAACAGTCTAGCAAGTCAAAGAAGAGCAAAAGCAAGTGTGATCATGCTAGGGAGGCTTCTGCCTGTGATCAAGCTATGACAAGAGAAGATAAGAAGATAAAGAAGAAGCATCCGGTTCTGCTGGAAGAGAGTAGCCAACCCAAACATTGTAAAGTTGAGAATGTGGAGATAAAGGAGAGGAGAACGGAAGCCGATAAGTCCATCCCAGAATCTAGCGAGAATGCATCTGGGGGGAGAGGAAGCTGATGGAGATGTTAAGAATGATAAGAAGAAAAAGAAGAGCAAGGAGGGGACTGAGCAAGAAGAAATACAGAAGAAAGAAAACGCATCTCAGTCAAAGAACAAGGGTAAGCGGGTCAGCTTTTCTGATTCCATAGAGGTGTTTGAAACCATAAGTGGTAATGCAGAGGGGACTGAAGGAGGAAAAGAAGAAAAAAAAGGCAACTCAGCCAAAGAACAAGGGTAAGCGGGTGAGCTTTGCCGATTCTGCAGAGGTGTTTGAAGGTGGTGATGGTGAGGGAACCGAAGGGGGAAAAAGAAGAAGATAAAGGTAGCTCAGTCAAAGAACAAGGGTAAGCGGGTGAGCTTTGCTGATTCTGCGGAGATGTTTGAAAACCGAAGACGGTGACAGTGAAGAGGGTGGAAGCAGTGATAAATCTGAATTTGTGCACGGACTGTGGTTTACACCAGATGAAGACGCCATCCTTATGGAAGCTATAACGGATTTCATAGAGGTTTCATCTCTTGATTTAATTTTACATTCGTTTGATAACGAACAAACTTATATTGAATGAAAGCTATACCCTTGACATTAATGGGTGACACAATAGTCTTTATCATTTAGATAGATGATTTTTCCTTAAATGTTGATTACAGTTTGCAACCATATGTTATTTCAGTTTGCTCCAATCTACACATGAAACTATTAACAATCTACACATGAACTATTAACAATATTAAAAAAACACAGCATATCTATGAGAACAGGAACTTGTTACAGTTGCTTATTACTCATGGTCGTATGTGGTATGGCTTTGTGAGCATTTAATGTTGAAGTTTTCTTCATCAAATTGAAGTATTCTTTGCTTAACTTCGGTATGCCATATGTTGTTTTGTAAATGGAACATTTTTTCCCTTAGCTGGGAAAGTTATCGAGAAGTTGCTCAGTGGTTGTATTTTATGAATAGTCAAATATGTAGTATTTCTTCATTGTCTTTACTGCTAAGAAGTAAATCGTGTTATTTTTCCGGTGGGATTTGGTTGAACTTCATGTTTGCTGCGAAAACTGTAGTTTGAGTCTTACAATCAAGGAACTATTTAAAAGCAGGAACAGATAGATCCTTAAGTCTATTTTGAATATGGATACAGAATTAGGCACTATAAGTCTACATTGACCTCATCTTGAACTTAAATTGATTTGAATTTTTCACATACGTTATTAATATTCTATTTCACTCTTTTCCTTATATCCATTAATGTTATATTGTTTCCTACTTTCCTTGTGCTTGATTTTTATGTATCAAATTTAATTTTTTATTACAACTAAATTCTTTGAAGATTGTAAAATCCACGCCCATCATATTTGATATACTTTTCACTATGTTTCTTATTTTAGATGAAGCAACTGGGGAAAAAGGCCTAGAGATGTTTCGGAATCCTCGAAAAAACAAGGAGCTCATGCATTGTTGGGATGTTATTGGTAAAACGAAAATATCTGGAGCTAATTACTTAATGTTTTCTCCTCACATTATCTTACCTTTGTTTAATGATGTCAATTAAGTGTGTGACTTGTATGAAAAAGGCTTTCTTGGGAGACACCAACTCACTTTGAATTTCCATTCAATCCACATTTTATCTCTTTTCTGGACCAGGATAGCAGATCACTTATCATTGTTAACTGTGGATACACATTCTTTGCAGGTAAATCTTTACCCCATAGACCTTACACTGCCATATACAAGCGGGCACGTACATTACTCAATAGGAGTGATAAACGTGGATGGACAAAGGACGAAATAGACCGTATTCGAAGGTACCATACATTCCTTTCTGCAGACCATATTTACACTATTGTCTTTACAATTAAGAAGCAAGTATATTGTTGTTAAATGTGATTTGAATTGCTGCTACTTCAGTATGTGTTTAACAATTCTTTACTCCTACTCCCTCCGTCCACTTTTGTAAGGCAAACTATTTACCATTTCAATTTTTTCCACTTACATAGTAAACGAGTGAATCTACGTGTAAGAGTCTAGATTCACTCATTTTAAAATGTATGTGGCCAAAATTAAAATGACTTATAAGTGGGCGGATGGAGTATTAAAATGACTTATAACCTCTGCTTGGTGGTTATGTGTGCCACCAAAGTTGGATAGAACAGCCGGCAAGTGCCGCTAATGTAATTAGCTAACTTACTTTTGGTAGTGCTTATGGGTAGCAAAACACTTGTATTTAGTTTATAAAGAAAAATTAAATGACGAGTTATATTAATGTAACATTGTTAGTTGTTGCTGTATGTTAAATATTTATAGATTGCCTGTAAGTTTTCTTTTTGATCTCAAGCGTAGTGACGTGATACATAGTCTGTGGTTCATGGTATGAGAAAATAGGGGTTTCCTGTCAGACGGTTCACAAATCTGATAATTCTGGTGCAGACAATGATTTGCATGCCTCAGTTTTTCTTTGCAGCTGATATAAATCTGATTATTTATGAGTTGAAAAATTGAAAAGGGAATTGCTGGGTCAGCGTGGCCCGGCACTTGAAATTGATGGAGCAGCTAAACCAATTTTTTTCATGTGGCTTCCTGGCCTTCTTATTGCTGGCACCACTCTTTTGTTGTACTACCTCCGTTCACTTTTATAAGGCACTTCTTGCCATTTCAGCTTTAACCTATACATAGTAAAATGAGTGAATCGATGCACAAAATGAGTCTAAATTCACTCATTTTAGAACGTGTGTGGCCAAAATTGAAATGCCTTATAAAAGTAAACAAAGGGAGTATCTACTTTGGCTCACCCTCCCAAACACCCACTTCCTTGAAATGAGCCCCTCTATCTTGTTGGGGACAAAGGTTAGTTGCATTGGTGTTGATGGTGGCATGTAGATTTCTCATTGGTGTGGTGGAGACTGTTGTTTGCCCAGCTGCGAGTTGGATACTATGATTTAGATTGTGTTGCAACTTGTGAAGTGATTAATATATCTCTGTTACATTTAGCATGTTTTCTTAATATTGTTATCGAGAGAATTTTTAATATGCTCTGCAGGCTGTTGCTTCATGTAATTAAGACTAGAATCACTTCGTTATGATGCAGCTTTGTCCAAAATAATGGCACTGACTGGAATACATTGGCACATGAACTTGGCAAATGGACTATCCATGTAAAAGATACTTGGAGGAGAACCAAATCTCCTAACTTGAAAAAAGGTATCTGCCTGTTGCTACTAGATTTCTATCATATTTCCGCTTATTGTTTTCTGCTGGGACCGCAATATTTCAGCACATATTTGGCTTTAACATGCATGTTTTTATTTTCTTCTATCACGTGTTCCTTCTTTGACGGGCGATTCTCCAGGGCATTGGACACAGGACGAGCACCAAAAGTTATTCGATTTGGTGAACCTTGACTTACGCATGAAAGCTCATGAAAACAAACATCCTGATAATCGGAAGGTTTGTTATTTTCCACTCTTGTTTATATTGTGCATTTTGGTCCAGCTGTCATTGTATAGCTTACATGCTCGTAGCTGTTTATGTTATTAAATATCATATAACATGATTCAATCTAATGAGTTGGTTTACTTGTTTTCCGCGACAGCTAAGGGATAACATATCCTGGGAGGCCATCAGTGATAAATTAACCACCCGTAATCACAAGAATTGCTGCCTCAAATGGTTAGTGTTTCTGTTTGCTTGTATAGCTGTGACGCCCCGAGATCGGGCACTATGCAGATTTCAGCATTCCCGCCAAATCCGCATAATAACCGATTCCAGGTGGCCACTCGTGATAACATTACAACAGTTCACGAATATTCCGCAACAACAACAGAAAAGATATATACAAGATGTCTCAAACGAGTCAGGGATACAACTGATACAATACAAAGATCCAAATAACAGCGGAAGAAACAACATAGCGTCCGGCTACGAACAAGATACAAATTGGACTAAGAGTCCTGAAGATAACCGAGAGCGTCCAATCCCTGCCCAGGCCAAGCCGGAGGGATTCCCAAGCTAACGTCGTCAGACTTCAAACCTGTTGACTGCAATATTGAATATGCAGCCACGAAAGAGACTCGTGGGTCAGTACGGTTAAGTACTGGCAAGTGGATAAACCATACTCACAAGATACCGGCGTAACCCGTCATCACAAGATACAAATACTTTGGGTTCAACGGAAAAGGAAGGGGTTATTGCAAATAAGCGGCAGCGGGCTGCACTAACCACTACAGAGACTCGATACAACATCCGGCTAAAAGAGGGGGATAAGATAGCGTATCGTAACCAACTACAACTAACCACCAAACAAACCCATCCAATGTTACCCCCTACTAAGGAAGCAACCCAAGGATAACTCACACTGTTGATTAGGGTGATATCATTTATATGGTGGAGGTAATCTATTACTAATCAAGTTTATTATCATTAGGTGTAAGTTGTCTGAGTACTTATTAGCCAGTACTTTCACCAAGTAATCCATAACCGCGGAAACACGGCTTCTCGAGAAGATTCATCCCTGCAGGGTGTGCTCCAGTACCCGTACACACTCAAGCCACCAATTAAACTCAGGTTGGCTTGACACGACCCAAACCGTCTCTACAACTCATCCTAGGAGCCACGGAGCTATAAGGTCCCAGCCACGCAGCCGAATACTCAGCGCAGGTGTGCAAAACTCCCGCAGGACACAACACCCCGGCACTACAGGCCTCGCCCTATATGCATCATCATCATCATCAGTAACCATGGGTGATCAACCCATTATGCAAGGAGCAAATGGAACACCCGAACTAAGTGTGGCTCTTCGGACAAGCTGCAGATCAGGTCTAAGTCGAGGGGGGTCCCACTACCACCCGGATGCGGTGAGCACGCTCATCATGGATCAGTAGACAAGACTCTTTTCCTAATTAAGTTCGACACTAGCAGGCTCCAAAACCCTAACCCGGGCCTCCTGCCGGTGCCTTATCATGAAATTTATTATTTCCTAGATCAATAACAAGTTGTTGATTGAATTGAAACCCAACTATCAACTAAACAGGTGTTAAGTAAAAGGACAACAAGACTTGAGCGCAAACAACACTAAGCATGCAACTACGACAAGAGGGCCATCAGGGTAAACAAACAACAGTTAATAGGAAGTGGAAGGAAGGCTATATCATGGCTGCAAGGTAAACATACGATAGGATCGAGACACAAGCATCGAATCAAGGCTAGAATAAAGGCAACAGAAAGAATCGGTAACAAGTGATGAAAGGTAGCCATATGGCAGCAAGTGAGTATACTTGCCTGGAATCCAGCAAGTAGAGGTACATCCGCAGAACTTGTCGTTGCTCACATCATATCAACGTCCTATCCGCGAAGAAGCAACAACCTCGAACAAACACCGGATGCAACAATTACTACGGGCAAAAGATCCAGCATGATCCTATTTTATATGCATGGCATGGCAAGATGCAACAGGGAAACAACTGAAGCAATTTAATCGGAACCGGAGTCCGGAGAAATAGGAATTGGTTCAAGTTGTTTAGCTAACCATCAAGTTAAATGTTGTTTAGCATGGAAAACAGTAAATAGGTGAGTTAAGCAATATTAAATGGAATAGGGTAACAATTGAGTTAAGCAATATTAAATGGAATAGGGTAACAATTGAATTAAATGGAATAGGATGAACATACATAACACTACTACAAATGCAACATGCAAGGTGCAAACATGAACATGGATGGCAACATGTTAAGTGCATTTTTCTGGTATGAAAACTATTTTATTTGTTGGATTTGGAATTAAAATGAGCAAGTTATCAAATTAGCAATTTTAATGCATTAATTAAGAAATAGTTGTTTTCAGCAATTTAAATTATTCAAAACAGAAAACAAAGTTTATATTTGCAAAGTTTAGAGAATTTTGATTGGAAAACATATTTTACTTTTCAAATTTGGAGTTAAAATGAATTAGTTATGATTCATGCAATTAAATCAATTTAAATTGAGCCGGAAGCCCAACATTTAATTTAGGAAGGTTCACGTTATTTATTTACCCATCAAGATTAAATGTTTTTGAACATGGCGAGATAATATAAATATGAGCTATGCAATTTTAAATGGAACCGGGATAATATTTAATTATTCCAACTCATTCCATATGTAATTATTAGATGATATTACTATACCCGAAACCCACAAGATGCAATGCAAACATGATGCGATGACATTTTAAATATAGTTGATATGTTATAGAAAATAGGGCATAAATATATAAGGGTTTGGGTTCGCACGTGTGGGAGGATCTTCGGGTTCGGCGCCGGTGTCTTCGGGGTGTGGAGGAAGTGGAAGAAGAGGAGGTAGATGTAACATCCCAAGTATGAAAACCATCCCCTTAGAATGTTTGTTGCATGTTTATTAAAGTATTGCATCATGTCATCATATTGTTTTTTTTCTTGCATTTGTTTCTTATTTGATGCATCTGTTTTTCCCTGTTTTTCCAATTCAAATTTAAAATTTATTCAAATGGTTGTTGCATCCTTGCTCTGTTACAACATTTGAAATAAAAATCACAAATAGAAACAACCAATTTATTTCATTTTATTCCATAGTGATCACTTGTTAAAATGATGGTTTTAATCCATCTTTTAAATTCCAAAAACAAATTTAAAATTCAAATCAAAGCACCAAAACAGAATCATTTTGAAATTATGATGATATCAAAACAAATCAACTCAATTTGTTTATGTTTACCATAGGGGTTACCCTATTTAAAATGTTGGGTTTTATTAATGATCATTAATATTAAAAATTTCACCCAAACTTGGTTTAAATTCAAACAGCAAACAAAATTCAACCTTTTTGAAAATAAAAGTTAAAAACCTGTTTGCAAATGACCTAAAAAGGTTACCCAATTTTTTTTCCAAATTTATCAAGTTAAACCTATCAAATGCTTCCAATTACTTTTCAGCAAAAAAAAAGGGAGAAAGAAAAATAAAAAAAAAAAAAAATCAAATTCTTGGCGCCAAGGGGAGATGGGCTGCTCCCAGCCCACCCATCTTTCTCTCCCCGCGCGCACCGCAGCCCGCTGGCCCGCGTACCGGTTCGGGGAACTATTCCCTTTTCTCCCCCGTGTACGGCGGCCATCGGAGCGTGCCACGGCGGCATGCGCTCGCCGCCGACGGCCACGCATCGACGACCGTGCCTATAAGACCCCCGCGGACCGCGGCCGCCAAACCCTAATCCCTAGGCCTCCTGTCCCCTCTTCTCCGCCGCCATTTCCACCTCGCAGCCACCGATTCCCCTCTCTGTATCCACCTCGCCGGAGATCGACGTCTGAATCCGTTCACGCCGCCGTCGCCATGGCTTTCCACCACCCTACCTAGACCCTAAAAACGAAACCCCACTCTCCCCTCGTCCGATTAGACACCCGCGCGCGCAGCCCCGGAGACTCACGGAGCCCTCGCCGCCGTCCACAACCTTGTCGCCGTCGAGTTCGTCACCGAGCTGCAACCCCTCCTTCCCGCGGTGAGCCACCGACTCCTCTTCCTCTCTGTTGCACCGTGCACTCACTCATCACCACGCACACCTCCAGCACACACACAGCACCACCGCCAGCAGCATCCACGCGCGCAGCAACCACCGCTCGTCGCCGGTGAAGTTCCTCTGTCAGGTTCAGTAGCATAGCGGTTTTGGGTTCAGTTATCTCGCATGGTAACTATAACCTTGCTGCGTCTCGGTTACTGACAACGAAACGGCACAACGCACTGGTTCAGAGACTCAGCGAGCGCGTCAGGTCACGGGTTCGAGCCGCGTCTCCGCGGGTTAAAAACACTTTTTTTTCGCTCACGTGACTGACATCCGTGCCCCACCCGTCAGTGGCTCACACTGCCACTCGCGCGCAAGGCACGCCACGCTGGCCCCTGGCCCACGGGCAGTGGCTAGGGGTAGACAGCAGCGCAGTAATAAAAGTTTCTGCACTTTTCTGTTTTCAAAATAGAACCTTTTTAATTACATATTAGTCCTCAATTTTAATTGGTTAATAACTTTTAATCTATAACTCTAACTAATAAAAGTTAAATATGTTTATTGTTCTAAATTAAATTGTCTATCCAACTATGCCACTTGTGTACTGTTTTGAATTTTCAAAATGCAATTCAAATTTGAATTCAAATAATTCAAATGCAATTTCTAAATTCCATAACTAATTCATAATAAATCCAAATCATGCAAATAAAATATGTTTTCAATGCTATTTCAAATACCCTTTTCAAATATAAAATTTGTTTCATGGTTTGAATAATTTAAATTGCCTAAATAATTTAATCCTTATTTAATTCATTTAAATTTGATAAAATCATAACTTGCCCCAAATAAATTAATTTTGAACATGCAAAATATATTTTCAAACTAGAAAAATATGAACTTTTCAAATATGAGTTTGAAATTATGTTTTGAGCAAATAAAATTCAAATAAAAATTCATGCTTGTTTTAAATTCATTTAAAACTTATTTAATTTTGCTTAATCATAATAAATTCATCCTAATGCCTTTTTCAATATTTGAAACATGTAATCCACCCAAAATTTCATGATCTTTTCAAATATGAATTTTGTTATTTATTTTGCACAATTTAAATGGTTGAAACAACAAATACTTGTGTGTCACCTTTAAGGCACCAAAAATTCCCTAAATTAATAATAAAATTCTTAATTGGTAACCCTATTTTAAATTGGCTCTAATGTTGTTATTTTGCTGTTTTCCTCATGCATGCATCATACTAAACCACTAGCACCTGTTGATTAGTTGGAAAACAAATAATCTAACCAAAATCCGTGGGCTTTTCATATGCAACTCAAAATTGCATATGTGTCCATTTAAATTGTGCTATCATATCAAATAGTTTATTTTGATGCATCCATTAACTTGACATGCATCATCCTATGATTGTGCACTATGCCATGATATTGATTGCTTATTTTTCCTGTATTGTTTGTTTGCTTCTTCTCGGATAGACGACGACGTTGATACCGACGATCTTTACGACACCCCTTCTGAGGATCTAGCTCAGTACCCGGCTACTGGGTTTGCAGGCAAGTTATCACTCACATGAACCATTGTGTTCCTTTCAACATTGGTTACCGATACTTTCCGTTGTCTAATCCTGGCCATATGTATCGTTGCTTCTGTTACGAACCTATCACATGAACCCTGAACCCTGATATTGCCTCACCTCCAATCCCATCACCCCCTTGGTTGAGCCTGTGTCTTACTAGCATGCTTAGGGTTGTTTTTGCTCGAGTCTGTTATCAGTTCCTTTCTGTTATTATATTCTGTTATATTCTGGGGCTCGATGTTAACAACAACTTGTTAATTTTAGGTAATAATAATTTGCTGATAAGGCACCGGCAGGAGGCCCGGCGTGGTTTTGAGGCCTGCTAGTGTCGACCTAATAGGAAAAGGGTCTTGTCTACTGATCCATGATGAGCGCACTATCCGCATGTGGGAAGCGTGTATGGGGCCCCCCTCAATTTGATTTGATTCGCATCTCGTCCAAATCACCACACTTAGTTGGGCTTTCCATTTGATGCACGCATATGCAGGTACGAACCCGAGGCCAGGGTGGAATTTTTGTAGTCGGCATTTAGGGCGGCGTGGTCTTCCAGTGCTATGAGGGTCCCCTTTTCTTCGTGGGGCTCGATTAGCCGCGCACGCACAGCACGTGGTGCTTGGGCTTGATGCAAAGAATAGTTGAGTTGTGTTGAGTGCCCCGCTTGGTGGGAAAGGCCTTCCCATCTGGCGGGTTATTCTTACGTGTACGGCCAAATTGGTGCACCCCTGCAGGGATAAATCTTCTCGAGAAGCCGTGTTTTCCGCGGTTATGGTTAACTCGAGTACTGGCTAACAAGTACTTAGAACAACTTACACCTAACTAATGATAACTTGACTAGTAATAGGCTTATTGACACAACAATTTGATCCCTCATTAATCCAACGGTGTGAGTTATTCCTCGGATTGCTTCTTTGGATAAGGGCGAGGTCCAGGATGGGTTTGTTTGGTGGTTAGCTATAGTTGGTTACGATACGCTATCTTATCTCTTTCTGTTAGACCGGAAGTTGTAGTACATTCTGTAGTTGGTTATTGCAGCCAGTAACAGCAGCTTTTATACCCCTTTCTTCCGTTGATCCCAAGGCATCTGTGCTTGGTGTTGACGGGCTACACTTTGGTGAACTGTGAGTCTTGCTTGCCAGTACGTTTATGTACTGACCCGTTGGGGCTGTGGTTTCCGCAGACTACGCTTACGAGGATCCAGGTGACGGCTACTACGTGGAGTTTGACGAGGCTGCTGACGAGTAGTTAGCGGACCGGGCAGGATCCGAGACCTCGTGGATGGGCTCCGTTTTCTTTTTATTCCCGGCTTCTTAAGACTATTTGGATTTGTCTGTACTCAGACCCTTGAATGCTTCCGCTGAGTGGTAATGATGTTATGTTGGACATGTGTCCTCTGGATGATTGTATTTGCTATTCTCTGCCCTAGTGAGGGCCAGTTGCAACTTATTTCCATCTTTTGTGTCTTAGATATGTTGTGTTATCATCTTGTTCAAAGCCGTTGACGTACCATGTGTGTATGGTATGAAGTACGTCAATGGTAGTGTCCTGATTTCTACGGGATAGTTTACATCGACGGTGAATAGTAAAGATTGGTTGTCACACATAAGTGTTGGCCTACTCGTAAGAGATGCGGGTGCCGGTAAGCCCCGTAATCCAATCAAAATACTGTTCAGTTCGTACGATGAGTATCCTCTAGAAGTCAGGGTGCGACAAATGGTATCAGAGTCTTTCTGCCTGTAGGATCCCTTTTACTGGTCGCAGTTGAGTCTAGAAACTATTTTGTAGCTATATAGGAAAAATAAAACGTGAGAGTAGGAATTCTGCCATTTTTCTTCTTTCCCCACCCCCCACCTTTTCTGGTAAGGAAGTGCAACGTTGTTTTCCCTTCTCACCTAAACTTTCAAGTTAGGATTTCACGTATCCTGGTTTCTCAAGGATAGTTATATCTACTAGACCATAGGAATGGAGGTGGTTGTAACATGATTTATCATGTTGCCTACTCATGATTGAGAATGGAGGCGTGTAAGCCCCGGAAGCAAATATCCCTTAAGCAGTAGATATTTGATCCTTTAGAATCCCGGATGGGTTTTTCCGTAGTACCTCAGGAGTTTTGGTCTCGTGTTTCCCGTTGTTGCTTCAATATCCTGTTCTTCTCAACATTCTTTTCGTCCGTTGAACCTTGTTGTTGCTTTCCACTTCAGTTCTTCTACCGGCGTCTAATCAAAACCTCCCAAATCATCTGCAGATGGATCTCAGGTTCTTCCCGCAGGTGGTTCGGATGACTCGTTGTGAGAGCACCGCCGGTTATCCGGAGTTGCTGAGAGACATGGTCACTTATCTGGGGTTCCATTGGGCACCAGAGTACCAGGTCTACGAGCAGCAGCGAGAGTTTGACCAGACCTACTACCAGGCTGTCGTCTACATTTGTCAGATGATGGCATGAGCGTTGTCCACCGCTACGAGGCAGTAGGTTCCACAGTGGATATGGCCGTGCAGCAGGCAGCTTACGTGAGTCTCACCGTCCTCCGTGCTGACTACTGGGGGTTTGACGATTCTATCTATCGCCACATTCCCGTGGTTACATCACTTCAGCGGGAGCTCACTTCACCCTCTACGACAACCTGGATGTCTACGAGCATGATAACACCAGGCTGCACACCACCGCCCAGTTTGTGAGGCACAGTGACGCTGTTGCCACCACACTTTTCTCAGGAGTTGGCCTCAGTCAGGGAGCAGCTCTACCTTGCTTAGACTCGTCTGGCTACGTACACCACAGACTTTGTTGGAGATGAGCGCTTTGCACGTTTCCATCAGACAGTTGGACGTAGTTTGCCAGATGCAGGAGGTTACGAGCCGATCAGAGGTCCACTACTCAACCTCGGAGCTGGTTACACTGGGATTCCACGCTTTGGAGCACAGGGAGACGACACTTTCTACTTCACCACACCGAGAGTCGCTCTCAGAGCAGTCCCGATCTACGTGGATCGTCGTTCTACCTACTTCCGTGGGATTCCTCCTCACCGTATCTCTCGTCGTACTACTCACCGCCGTCCTGCGTGATGAGCATGGAGTACCGATGTATCCATTCATAGCTATGTTTAGTTATCCTTTGGCTTTCGAACCATGTATTTGGTCTGTTGGATATTCTGATGTATTTGAACATGTGATGATGTACCTGTTGGTTATCTATTCATGCGTCGGAATAATCTCTCTTTCGGTTACCAAGTCTATCCTTTCTATTGTTGTGCTAAAATGCATGTCTATTCAGGATGCCGCCAACAAGGAGCAACCCGCCTGAACCACCTCCGCTCACGGAGCTGTTGACTCAGATGACTCAGGTCGTGGCTCAGATGGCCCAGATCCAGGCTAACCAGCACAACAACCAGAATGCTCCGCGAGTCAGCATCAAGGAGTTTCTGAGTATGGGTCCGAGAGCTTTCGTGGCAAACGTGAGCCTCTGGATGCTGATGACTGGATCAGGGAGATGGCCAGGGCTCTGGACATTGCTCATGTTGCTGAGGAGGATAAAGTCAAGTATGCCACCTACCTACTGAAGGGTCAGGCAGCTACCTGGTGGGAGAACTACCAGACCATGAGAGCTGGCTATCCTATCACCTGGGGATGTTTCAAGGATGCCTTCCTGAAGCACCACATCCCAGATGGTCTCATGGAAAGGATGCGTGAAGAGTTCTGCTCTCTTAAGTAGGGCAAGCTGGACGTCATTGGCTACCAGAATGAGTTCAATCGCCTCGCTCGTTATGCTGGTGATGAGGTGTCCACTGAGGCCAAAAAGATGGCAAGGTTCCGCCGAGGTTTTAACCCGGAACTGAAGTACGCTCTCACCAACATCAAGTGCAAGGACTTCGAGGAGCTCGTGAACCGCGCTCAATGAGGAGAATGGGCGCAAGGCGTTCGAAGAGTCGCGCAAGCACTCGCGTGAGGGTGGTTCCTCCTCCAACATGACCACCCTCGCAGAAGCGCCGCATCTAGGTGCCAAATGGTGCTGTCACTAGGGCTCCATATGCCCAAGCTTCTCAAGGCTTCGCTTCCCGCCCACCCAACCCAGCTCAGATGCAGGCTCAGAGGTTCTCAATGGGGCAGCCAAGGCCAGATGCACCTCGTGTCATCACTTGCTTCAAATGCAAGCAGACTGGACACTATGCTGATAAGTGCTCAGAGGCAGCTACCTCCACCACCTCCTCGCCCCAACACCAACCAGGCAATGGTTCGTGCTCCCCGGCTAAAGCCTTCAACTCCAACAACAGGCCTGTCGGGAGGACCGCGAGGGTGAATCATATCAAGGCCGACAAAGCTGAGGAAGCTGCTGACGTCGTTCTCGGTACATTCCCGTAAACTCTAACCCAGCTAAAGTGTTGTTTGATACCGGAGCATCGCATTCTTTCGTGTCAAAGATCTTTGCAACAGCAGTTAAGCTACCTTTTGTTGGTTTGGGTTCCCCGCTAGTAGTAAACTCCCCTGGAGCAACTATGCAAACTTCCAAGATCAGTCATGAGAATCAGATTCTAATTGGAGGTCACATATTCCTTGCTTCCCTCATTCTGCTTGGCAATTCTGACATTGATGTCATTCTTGGCATGGATTGGTTGAAGGCCAATAAAGCTACAATTGATTGTGCTAAGAAGTCAATAACTCTGTTCCACCGTCTGGCCAGATAGTCTATTCTCCAAGTGAATCAAGTTCTGTTCAGCTGTACACCCTGGATGCTAAACCTCTACCTCTGCTTGAAAATGTTCCGGTGGTTTGTGAATTCCCTGACGTCTTTCCAGAAGAGTTGCCAGGGATGCCTCCGGACAGAGCAGTTGAGTTCGTGATCGAGCTTGAACCAGGTACTGCTCCAATCTCTAAGCATCCATATAAGATAGCTCCTCCTGAACTGAAATTGTTGAAGGAGCAAATCGATATGTACATGGAGAAAGGTTACATTCAACCTAGTCCCTCCGCTTGGGGTTGCCCAACTCTGTTTGTTGCCAAGAAGGATCAAACAAAAAGACTCGTGGTTGACTATCGTCCTCTCAACGAGAAAACAATCAAGAACAAGTACCCAATTCCTCGTATCGATGATCTTTTTGATCAACTTGCTGGAGCCTCAATATTCTCAAAGTTGGACTTGAGGATGGGTTACCATCAAATAAAGATCAGAAAGGAAGATATTCCTAAGACAGCTTTCACCACTCGGTACGGTCTATATGAATACACCGTCATGTCCTTTGGTCTCACCAATGCACCGGCGACTTTCTCAAGACTCATGAATTCTGTCTTCCATGAATACCTCGACAAGTTCGCTGTGGTATATCTTGATGATATTTGGTCTACTCAAAATCCGAGGAAGAGCATGGAGAACATCTTCGTCTCACTCTCATGAAACTTCGCGAGCATCGTCTATATGCCAAGTTCTCCAAATGTGAGTTCTGGATTCCAGAAGTTGCTTACCTTGGTCATGTCATCTCTGCCAAGGGCATAGCCATTGATCCAGAAAAGGTTAAAGCAATTGTTGATTGGAAACCTCCTAAGACGGTAAAACAAGTTAGAAGCTTTCTAGGCTTGGCTAGCTATTGCCGTCGTTTCGTCCAAAACTTTTCCAAGATTGCCAAACCTCTGATCTTACGAAGAAGGACAAGAAGTTCGTTGGACTCCACAATGTGATGAGAGTTTCAATCTCCTAAAGACTAAACTCACTTCCACCCCAGTTTGGTTGGCCCAGATACTACCAAACCTTTCCAGATTTTCTGCGATGCATCTCTCCAAGGTCTAGGTGCAGTTCTTATGCAAGAACGCCAAGTTGTGGCTTATGCTTCACGTTAGTTGAATCCACATGAGAAAAACTATCCCACACATGATCTTGAACTTGCAGCAGTGGTGTTTGCCCTCAAGAAATGGAGACAATACTTGTTGGGTAACAAAACTGAAATCTTTTCCGATCATAAGAGTCTGAAATACATCTTCACTCAACCAGATCTAAACCTCAGGCAAAGGAGATGGATTGAAAAGATTAAAGACTTTGATCTCACCATTTCTTACACTCCAGGCAAGGCTAATGTTATGGCCGATGCTCTCAGTCGCAAGTCATATTGCAATAATCTCATGATCATGGAAAGCCAACCTCCACTTCATGAAGAATTCCAGAAGCTGAACCTTGGTCTTGTTCCTCAAGGATACCTTGCTAGCTTGACAGCCAGTCCAACTCTCGAGGACAAGATTCGTTCTGAACAACTTCGTGATACTGAAATCAAGAAGATGGTTGAGCACATCAAGGAAGGCAAGGAGAAATTCAAGTCTTTCTCGATTGATGATAAAGGAACTGTGTTCTTTGAAGGACGCATTGCAGTTCCTCGGGTTCAAAGTCTCAAGATATCATTCTCAAGGAGGCTCATGAAACTCCTCTCTCCATCCACCCTGGAAGTACAGAGATGTACCAGGATCTTAAGACACTGTATTGGTGGCCTGGCATGAAACGTGAAATTGCTCAATACGTTTCTGAATGCGACGTTTGTCAACGTGTTAAAGCAGTCCATCAGAAAACAGCAGGTCTACTCCAACCTTTGAAAATTCCTGAGTGGAAGTGGGACATGATTGAAATGGACTTCGTTACTGGGTTTCCAAAGTCCAAGAAGGGCAACGATGCAATCTTCGTTGTTATTGATCGTCTCACTAAGGTAGCTCACTTCTTTGCTGTCAAGGAAACTATCTCAGCTAGCCAATTAGCAGAGCTCTACACAGCAAAGATCGTTCCTCTTCATGGTGTTCCATTGGAAATAAGCTCAGACCGTGGAAGTATATTCACTTCTCATTTCTGGAAGAGTTTTCAAGAAGCATTGGGCACCAAACTTCTGTTCAGCACAGCTTATCACCCTCAGTCTCAAGGGCAAGTCGAAAGAGTCAATCAGATTCTCGAGGATATGCTCAGAGCATGTGGTCTCTCCTTTGGCATGAAATGGGAGGATTGCCTTCCATATGCTGAATTTTCCTACAACAACAGCTACCAGGCAAGCCTAGTCATGGCACCATTTGAAGCACTCTATGGCCGCAGATGCAGGAGTCCAATCAATTGGTCTGGAGCTGGTGAACGTTCACTCTTAGGCCTGACATTGTTAAGGAAGCCGAGGAGAAAGTTCGTATCATTCGTGACAATCTCAAGATTGTCATTCTCGTCAGAAAAGCTACTATGACAGCAAGCACAGGGATATGATCTACGCACCTGGTGACAAGGCATATCTCCGTGTAACTCCTCAGAGGCACTCATCGTTTCGGTGTGAAAGGAAAGCTTGCACCAAGATACATTGGTCCTTTCAACATTCTCTCAAGGCGTGCAGAAAATGCTTATCGTCTTGAACTTCCAGAAAAGCTATCCAAGGTGCACGATGTGTTCCACGTGTCACAGCTCAAGAGGTGTTTCAAAGATCCAGATCGTGCAGTTGATCATGATTCCATTGAACTGCAAGATGATCTATCTTATGAGGAGCACCCTGTTCGTATTCTCGATGAGACCGAGCGTAAGACTCGCAACAAGAGCACCAAGTTCTTGAAAGTGCAGTGGTCGCATCATTCCGATAAAGAGGCAACGTGGGAGACCGAAGAGGATCTTTGCAAGAAGTATCCGGACCTTTTCCTTTCTCAGTAGGAATCTCGGGCGCGATTCCTTCAAGGGGGGGCGTTTTGTAAAATCCCAAGTATGAAAACCATCCCTTAGAATGTTTTTTGCATGTTTATTAAAGTATTGCATCATGTCATCATATTGTTTTCATTCTGTTTGCATTTGTTTCTTATTTGATGCATCTGTTTTTCCCTGTTTTTCCCAATTCAAATTTAAACTTTATTCAAATGGTTGTTGCATCCTTGCTCTGTTACAACATTTGAAATAAAAATCACAATAAAAACAACCAATTTACTTCATTTTATTCCATAGTGATCACTTGTTAAAATGATGGTTTTAATCCATCTTTTAAATTCCAAAAACACATTTAAAATTGGAATCAAAGCACCAAAACAGAATCATTTTGAAATTATGATGATATCAAAACAAATCAACTTAATTAGTTTATGTTTACCATAGGGGTTACCCTATTTAAAATGTTGGGTTTTATTAATGATCATTAATATTAAAAATTTCACCCAAACTTGGTTTAAATTCAAACAGCAAACAAAATTCAACCTTTTTGAAAATAAAAGTTAAAAACCTGTTTGCAAATGACCTAAAAAGGTTACCCAATTTTTTTTTCCAAATTTATCACTAAGTTAAACCTATCAAATGCTTCCAATTACTTTTCAGCAAAAAAAAGGGAGAAAGAAAAATAAAAAGAAAAAAAATCAAATTCTTGGCGCCAAGGGGAGATGGGCTGCTCCCAGCCCACCCATCTTTCTCTCCCCGCGCGCACCGCAGCCCGCTGGCCCGCGTACCGGTTCGGGGATCTATTCCCTTTTCTCCCCGTGTACGGCGGCCATCCGAGCGTGCCACGGCGGCAGGCGCTCGCCACGGACGGCACGCATCGACGACCGCGCCTATAAGACCCCCACGGACCGCGCGCCGCCAAACCCTAATCCCTAGGCCTCCTGTCCCCTCTTCTCCGCCGCCATTTCCACCTCGCAGCCACCGATTCCCCTCTGTATCCACCTCGCCGGAGATCGACGTCTGAATCCGTTCACGCCGCCGTCGCCATGGATTTCCACCACCCTACCTAGACCCTAAAACCGAAACCCACTCTCCCCTCGTCCGATTAGACACCCGCGCAGCCCCGGAGACTCACGGAGCCTCGCCGCCGTCCACAACCTTGTCGCCGTCGAGTTCGTCACCGAGCTCTGCAACCCCTCCTTCCCGCGGTGAGCCATCGACTCCTCTTCCTCTCTGTTGCACCGTGCAATCATCTGCACCACGCACGCCTCCAGCACACACACGCACCACCGCCAGCAGCATCCACGCGCGCAGCAACCACCGCTCGTCGCCGGTGAAGTTCCTCTGTCAGGTTCAGTAGCATCACGCGTTTTGGGTTCAGTTATCTCGCATGGTAACTATAACCTTGCTGCGTCTCGGTTACTGACAACGAAACGGCAACACCGCACTGGTTCAGAGACTCAGCGAGCGCGTCAGGTCACGGGTTCGAGCCGCGTCTCCGCGGGTTAAAAACACTTTTTTTTCGCTCACGTGGCTGACATCCGTGCCCCACCCGTTAGTGGCTCACACTGCCACTCGCGCGCAAGGCACGCCACGCTGGCCCCTGGCCCACGGGGCAGTGGCTAGGGGTAGACAGCAGCGCAGTAATAAAAGTTTCTGCACTTTTCTGTTTTCAAAATAGAACCTTTTTAATTACATATTAGTCCTCAATTTTAATTGGTTAATAACTTTTAATCTATAACTCTAACTAATAAAAGTTAAATATGTTTATTGTTCTAAATTAAATTGTCTATCCAACTATGCCACTTGTGTACTGTTTTGAATTTTCAAAATGCAATTCAAATTTGAATTCAAATAATTCAAATGCAAATTTCTAAATTCCATAACTAATTCATAATAAATCCAAATCATGCAAATAAAATATGTTTTCAATGTTATTTCAAATACCCTTTTCAAATATAAAATTTGTTTCATGGTTTGAATAATTTAAATTGCCTAAATAATTTAATCCTTATTTAATTCATTTAATTTGATAAAATCATAACTTGCCCCAAATAAATTAATTTTGAACATGCAAAATATGTTTTCAAACTAGAAAAATATGAACTTTTCAAATATGAGTTTGAAATTATGTTTTGAGCAAATAAAATTCAAATAAAAATTCATGCTTGTTTTAAATTCATTTAAAACTTGTTTAATTTTGCTTAAATCATAATAAATTCATCCTAATGCCTTTTTCAATATTTGAAACATGTAATCCACCCAAAATTTCATGATCTTTTCAAATATGAATTTTGTTATTATTTTGCACAATTTAAATGGTTGAAAACAACAAATACTTGTGTGTCACCTTTAAGGCACCAAAAATTCCCTAAATTAATAATAAAATTCTTAATTGGTAAACCCTATTTTAAATTGGCTCTAATGTTGTTATTTTGCTGTTTTCCTCATGCATGCATCATACTAAACCACTAGCACCTGTTGATTAGTTGGAAAACAAATAATCTAACCAAAATCCGTGGGCTTTTCATATGCAACTCAAAATTGCATATGTGTCCATGTAAATTGTGCTATCATATCAAATAGTTTATTTTGATGCATCCATTAACTTGACATGCATCATCCTATGATTGTGCACTATGCCATGATATTGATTGCTTATTTTTCCTGTATTGTTTGTTTGCTTCTTCTCGGATAGACGACGACGTTGATACCGACGATCTTTACGACACCCCTTCTGAGGATCTAGCTCAGTACCGGCTACTGGGTTTGCAGGCAAGTTATCACTCACATGAACCATTGTGTTCCTTTCAACATTGGTTACCGATACTTTCCGTTGTCTATTCCTGCTAGCCATATGTATCGTTGCTTCTGTTACGAACCTATCACATGAACCCTGAACCCTGATATTGCCTCACCTCCAATCCCATCACCCCCTTGGTTGAGCCTGTGTCTTACTAGCATGCTTAGGGTTGGTTTTGCTCGAGTCTATTATCAGTTACTTTCTGTTACTATATTCTGTTATATTCTGGGGCTCGATGTTAAACAACAACTTGTTAATTTGAGGTAATAATTTGCTGATAAGGCACCGGCAGGAGGCCCGGCGTGGTTTTGAGGCCTGCTAGTGTCGACCCTAATAGGAAAAGGGTCTTGTCTACTGATCCATGATGAGCGCACTATCCGCATGTGGGAAGCGTGTATGGGCGCCCCCTCAATTTGATTCGATTCGCATCTCGTCCAAATCACCACACTTAGTTCGGGCTTTCCATTTGATGCACGCATATGCAGGTACGAACCCGAGGCCAGGGTGGAATTTTTGTAGTCGACATTTAGGGCGGCGTGGTCTTCCAGTGCTATGAGGGTCCCCTTTTCTTTGTGGGGCTCGATTAGCCGCGCACGCACAACACGTGGTGCTTTGGGCTTGATGCGAAGAAGAGTTGAGTTGTGTTGAGTGCCCCGCTTGGTGGGAAAGGCCTTCCCATCTGGCGGGTTATTCTTACGTGTACGGCCAAATTGGTGCACCCCTGCAGGGATAAATCTTCTCGAGAAGCCGTGTTTTCCGCGGTTATGGTTAACTTGAGTACTGGCTAACAAGTACTCAGAACAACTTACACCTAACTAATGATAACTTGACTAGTAATAGGCTTATTGACACAACAATTTGATCCCTCATTAATCCAACGGTGTGAGTTATTCCTCGGATTGCTTCTTTGGATAAGGGGCGAGGTCCAGGATGGGTTTGTTTGGTGGTTAGCTATAGTTGGTTACGATACGCTATCTTATCTCTTTCTGTTAGACCGGAAGTTGTAGTAAATTCTGTAGTTGGTTATTGCAGCCAGTAACAGCAGCTTTTATACCCCTTTCTTCCGTTGATCCCAAGGCATCTGTGCTTGGTGTTGACGGGCTACACTTTGGTGAACTGTGAGTCTTGCTTGCCAGTACGTTTATGTACTGACCCCGTTGGGGCTGTGGTTTCCGCAGACTACGCTTACGAGGATCCAGGTGACGGCTACTACGTGGAGTTTGACGAGGCTGCTGACGAGTAGTTAGCGGACCCGGGCAGGATCCGAGACCTCGTGGATGCCATTTTCATACTACATGTAATATGTGGAGAAGTTAATCTCTAGCCATTTTCCTAGTGGACTAGTGTATTTGCCTTCTAAGGCCATTTTGAGTTAAAGAACCATGTGCTTGTGATGCCATTACAAGTAAAAATAACATGTGCTTGTGATGGTTTTGTTTCAGTACAAAGAACATGTGCTTGTGATGCCATTTCAGTTAACAAGTAGCAAATGACATAACATACATATATTTAGCATACCACACATATTTAGCATATATATATGTGCCATTACACACCTTAACAAGTAGCACCTGACATCACATAACTAATAGGTTCATTACAGACCATAACAAGTAGCATATAACATACTTATTGGTTCATTACAGACCATAACAGAGCTAGCAACTATATAGCATTGCTAGCACATAAGAACTTCTTGAGTAGCTTCATCTTGCTCCAGAGCCCTCTATCTTTCACAGACCATGAGCTAGAAGGAGTCTGATGTGGTCCTCCTCAGAGAAGCCAAATGCACCTGGCTCTATCCTGTCCACAAAGCACCTCAGTCCCCCCTCAGAAGCCCTCCTGAACCAGAACATCACTACCTCCCCCTCTTCATACTCCTCATCATCTACCACTTCCATCCAGTGTGAAGTCATCATGCAGTACTTCTTTCCCTTGTCCATCTTGATCCTCACTCTTTTCAGACTGCTGGTTTTGTTGTAGTATACCCTCATCTCATACCCACTCTTGGTCAGGTACTCCTTTAGGAATGTTTGGGTGTATTCCTTGTTGAAATACTGCAAAAGTAAAATCAATGAATTTGACAAGTGGAGGATTCTACTGAAGCAAGCTAATATAGGTAGTACAACAAATTCATGAATGAATGGAACATACCATCTTGCCTTTGCCCCCTGCTGCAATCATTCCCTCTTTGATGGTGCATACATAGAGTGGAATTCTTGGTTCTTTCTCCTGACAGATGTCCTGCAGGATGAGTGCTTGGGCAGGCAGCAGTGCAACACGGTTGGAGTACTCACAGAAGTAGTCATACTGGTCCTCTACTGGCTTTTTGGGCCCTACATTTCAACCATGTCCAAAATTAGATCTGTTGGGACCAGCAACTATATAACTATTTTTGGACATTTTGGACAAACAATACATGGAACCAGGACAGATAAATGCACCATCAAAGCCTACCTTTGATTTTCATACGCAAAGCCTCCTCCCTCTCACAGTCAGAACAAAGTCATCAGATGAGTCAGATGACCCAGATGAAATGTCCACAAGGTCTACCATCTCTGAAAACAACATTACAAATATTAAGCTACACAAAGCATGATCAGAAATGAACATGCAACCACACAGCAGATCAGAAATCAACATGCAAATAGTAGATAAAAAAACCCTAGATGAGGGATGGCATTGCAGAGCAAGGGGATCTAGTTGGTGGTCAACAAAAGAGGAGGTGCATGCCAACAAGGAGATCATAAACTTGCCTGAGAAACTCTGGATGCGCCGTGCAAGAACTGAAAGAGTGAGGGGCGGAGAGTGCTGCGAGCAACTGCTATTAATGCAGAGAGAGGTAAGAGTGAGTGGGGGGATTTATTCTACGGTTACTCTCACTAGTAACTTACTTCTGACTGGCATGTGGGACATATGGAGATAAATTAAAATCAATTCAATTTTGTTCTCCTATTTGTGTACCGTTTTAGTGAGCACAGTATACATCAACACGCATTTCAAATCAATTTTGTAACATATTCGAGCTCTGGCAACCATACATGAACCAACAATTAAATGAGCACAATTAAAAGCTCAATCAAATAAGCACATAGACATCCACTATTAGTTCATTGCTAAGACACAACATTGGCATCAAAATGCAACACAAAGTGATTTAGATGTTCAAATAAACACCAATGCTAAGACACAACAGTGACATCAAAGAGTTCTTGCACTACTAGCCATTCATAACCAAGGTACAAACATGACTTATTCATCAATAATTTCCTTGATCTTCTTGAACTTATCCTTGTTAACATGGGCAACTTTCAGCAGATCAGCAATGTAGTACTCAAGCTTCTTTTTGTCTGCTTTTAGGACATCCCTGTTCTTCTCTGCTTCCTCCTTCATCTCCTGGAGTCTCTTATTTTCTGCCAGAAGCTAATTTATCTGCAACTCTGCTTTCTTCTTCTCATCAATCTGTAGCTCCAACTGATTCTGCATCTGGTTTGGCACTTGGTGAGCCATTAGTGCTTTTCCCAAATCAATCTGTAACTCCTTGACCTTATCTTCCAACTCCTTCTTCACTTGATTGAGCTTGTAATATGCTTCAGCTTGCTCAACTGCTCCTCCTATTCTCACACTGCATTCTTCATCATATAATTCCCAAAGCCTAACAAGACATTTCTTCATAGCAGGTGGCCACTCTGGATCAATCGAGTTCACAGTTGAACAGATACCACCACCCTGCAAATGAGCAACACTATTCATAGTAAGCAAAATTTCTCTAGAATATTTCTAGACTACAAAAAATTATATGTAGCAATCTGCCATGGTTGAACAACAATTTCAGTACATATGCATAATGATTTCTCTGACAGATAACATTACAGCACAATATAACTCATCTACAACCAATTCTCTCATTAACATTTCTGTGACCAAATACCATTTGTACTTAAGCATTTCTATTGATACCATATGCATTCATGTCACCAATTACTCCGACAGAGATGAACAACATGAAAGCATTACTCTGACAGAGATGAACAACATGAAAGCATTACTCTGACAGAGATGAACAACATGAATTTCTCTGACAGATGAACAAACATTGACAACATTCACATTCTTAGATAAATACTAACCGATCTAGCACATCCCAGAAACCTCCTCCCAGTGTATTCTCCTTCAAATGCAACAAATCTAGCCATTTTTTTCAAAATGGTCAGATTTTGCATCCCCAACCATGTGAATGCCGCAGAAATCCGGGCCGTGGAGAGTCCTAGGAACCTAATTCATCAATTAAAACAAGTTAATCGAAGCAAAGAACACACATTGCACATCGATTTCAAAAATCCCTAACCTTATCCCTAGGGGAATACTCGGGGGGCAGAGGACTCACATCGGGGGCGCCGTCTGACGAATCGCCGTCGCCGACGAAGAGATTCTCCTCGCAGCTACTTTCGCCGTCATTCCACGACGGCATGGCGAGGCGGCGGAGCAGGCGCGAAAGCGGCGACGGAGAAGGTGTAAGCGGGCGGGGGAAGCAGCGAGAGAGAAAGAGGAGAGGGGCCTGGTTCGTGGTTCGTGCGGGCAGGCCGACCGAATAAATGAGAAATCTCCCAGGGACCCTGGCATTAATTTCACAACACCTGAGCTCTTTGGACCGGTACGTGCAACTTAAAAACATGCGGGGGGTTATTTGTAAAGTGCCATGGCCACGTAGATGCCAACATGGCGTCCAAATGTCGAGTTTTGATTGGTTTTGGGCCTTTTTGCTCCAACTTTGCAAGTTGGTGTACCACTTAGTGCACTTTTATAAGTTCATGTATGAAATAGTCCCCACCGGACAAGTTCATGTACCCCCTGTGCTAATATCTCTTTTGAAACCGGCATAAAGAATTAAAAAAATGAAAAATGGAAATTTTTCGTATTGTGTCATTATATATGGTATATTTACCAAAAAAAATATAAACTTAAATTATGAAAATTATCTTGAAAAAGAGTTCACATAAATTATCTTTAATTTATAAAGGTTCATGGCTTTTAGGCCAAATGACGAGTCTTTTGGCCACAATCATGGTATAGGTTGTACAAATGACCTCATGTTGGGCACAAGAGTGGATCTAGGAATGGTGGACTATGTTGTAGAAGAAAGGTTTTGTTATACTTAAATAAGAAAAACATTTTTTCATATTGCGAGTGCCGAAAATGAGTGTTTTTGTGAAAACCATACCAAACATATGTTCCAATATTGGAGCACTACATTTGTGAGAACATATTTTATGCACAAAAAAATAAATCCCTACACTAATAATATTTACATACACCTCTTTATCAAAATAAATTTATACCGATTCATTTGAAAGCGGGCTAGATTAACTACAGGTGCTTTGTAGTTTTCTCATGACTTTTTGTAATAATCTTACGTACACAAGTAGACGTTTCATCCTAGAAACACCAATATTTTCGCAAGATTCTATCCCTAGCTACGTACGTATTTTCATAAAGGCATAAAATGTTCAAAAAAGTTAGAAAATGGAAAACACCTGCGTTGTGTCACTATCTGTGTCCTAGTATCGGTAAAAAATTAATAAACTTCAAATAATGTAATTATCTTGAAAGACTGTTCCCAGAAATGAGCTATCATCTATGAAGATTCATGGTTATGGCCACATTCACTGAATAGTGTGTTCAAACGATTTCATATTTCGTATAAGCGTGCATGTTGGAATGGCGGACAACGTTGCCAAAGAAAAAAAAGTTATTTTTCATTTCCAAGTGCCAAACATGAGTGTTTTTGTGAAGCACATACCAAAAATATTTTGCAAGATTGGAAAACAACCTTTTTTTTGAAATTATTATACCACATTCAAATAACCAAAATTCCTGCCTCTCAAAAAGATTTCCATCCACCTCTTTCAGTAAATGAAAAATTCTACCGAATCGGTTGTAAGTGGGTCAAATTTGATCTACATGGGCCTCGTAGTTTGTTCATGATTTTTGTAATTTTTTTGAGGTATACAAGTAGATTTTTCATAATAGAAACACCAAGATTTTTTTGTAAGTTTCCACCCCTAGCTATGAAAGGTCATGTCCGACGTTTTGACCATATGTTGAAACCGACATAACAATATAAAAAAATATATAAATAATTCACATTGTTTCTTTATATGTGACATCGTTACCACAAAAAATATGAACTTGAAATACGACAATGATCTTGAAAAGTTTTCATATAAATGAGCTATCATCTACGAAGATTTTAGGCTTTTAGGACAAATTACGAGTCTTTTTGCCACAATCATGGCCTGGTTTGTTAAAATGAACTCATATTCCGTACAATTGTGCATCTTGGAATAGTGGAATTTTTTTGAAGAAAGTTTTCTTTTGATTTAAATAAAAATTTGTTTTTCATTTTGCAAGTGAAAAAGTTGAGTGTTTTTGTGAAGCAAATACCAAAAACATGTTGCAATATTGGAGAACTACTTTTTTGGAAATTTTTAGACCAGATTTTATGCACAAACAACCAAATACCTGCCTATCAAAGTCTTTACATACAATTCTTTTAAAAATAAAATATATACCGATTTAGTTAAAAGAGGATCATATTTTAACGACCTGTGCTTCGTAGTTTTTTTTAGGTACACAAGTAGATGTATCATCATACAAATACCAAGATTTTTTCAATATTCAACCCCTATCTATGAAATGTCATGTCCACCATTTGACCATATTTTTAACCATGATATAGAATAAAGAAAATTAAAGTCATTGTGTCATTATATGTGGCATAGTTACCGGAAAAATATAATAACTTTAAATACGGCAATTATCTTGAAAAAGAGTGCATATAAATGAGCTATCATCTATGAAGATTCATGACTTTCAGGCCAAATGACAAAAATTATGGCCACACTCATGTCCTACTTTGTTCTAATGACCTCATATGTGCACAAGCATGCATCTTCGAATGGCAGAAAATGTTGACGAATACAATTTTATTTTTCTTTAAATAAAAAATCAATTTTTATATTCCAACTGCAAAAAATGTGTGTTTTTGTGAAGCAATACCAATCATATGTTGCAACACTCGAGAACTATATGTTTAGAAATTATTAGACAAAATTTACGCCCAAGCAACCAAATGACTTGCTCTAAAAATCTTTACATACTCCTAGTTTTAAAAAGTCAAATTTCTACCGACTTAGTTGAAAGCATGTTAGATTTGAATTATTCGTAGTTTGCTTATGATTTTTTATGAAATCATTTTTTGGTACACAAATAGATATTTCATCACAGAAACACCAAGATTTCGCTAGATTCATCCCCTGTCTACGAAAAGTCATGTTCGCCATTTTTACCGTATTTTGAAACCAGTATAAAGAATTTAAAAAATGATGTCATAATTCGGAACCCAGATTTTATAAGTGAATGTTTGCCTTTCATCATGGCATAATTTTAAAACCCTGTATTTTTTATCTTTCATATGAATTTAAACAAAGAATGAAAAAATTTAATTCCTAATACTTCAAAACCATATATGAATCAAAATAGTAGTTTAGAATTATTTTTTATTATATTATGACTAATTGTTTTCCTAGTATTCTATAGAAACAGAGGACGTATTTACAAACTTTATTTGGTGTAAATGGGAGTGCAAAATAAAAATTTAAAATAAACAAGGAAATAATAATTAAAAAAACAGAGCCCTAGGAGGCCCAGCCGAGCATCACGGCCAAACCAGGCCGACCATCCCATTCCATTGAAAAGTATCAACCCACTAAAAAGAACCCATGAAAGTTAAAAACTTACAAGATAATAAGGATTCCACCCGTCGAGGTCTATGCCAGTGCAGAATTCGTGTTTGAAACTATCCCGGGCGCCTGTATGACAAGACCAATACCTTGGCCCGGTGGTAGTGAGCATTGGAGCGAGGATCGTGGTCACGGGTTTGAGTCCCCGAACCTCCAGTTTTACAGATTTATTCATCGAGAAGGACAAAAGAATGAAGTTTTACGTGGCACGAGTCCTACATGTCAGTCGCGCTAGCTTATCTCTGAGTGCATGTCTCACATGACATATCGGTAAGAATAGGGAAGGCAAACATATATTATTTGCAACAAATTCGTGTAAAGAGACTGTGAACTTTCTGACCAAAATGATCGTGCTGTTTTCAGGATTTTACCCTCCCAAACAGCCAACGACCAATTGGTTCGAAATAGTCAAAAATATGTGACCAATTTTTCCAGGGCCACTGATAGAAAGTAACTAGTTGACATATTTCTTGTAATGTTACTTCATATGATAATACGACCTAAAGTAGTACTATTAGCTGCTCATCGTCTACACCTGTGCATTTCTTGTTTGAATGTTCTGTACTGGTTCTTGCTTGATAGATACATAAATGTGTCATCAATTGGCCATTGGATATTGCTGGAAACTATCTATGTCACATCAATTTCTTAGTTGTCTTGTTTGCTCTAAACTAGTTTATGTTGGTGCTTGCATCCTTGTTTCAGTTAATCTCTAACTGGGAGTGAACATATTTCTCTCTTTTTAGACTGCTATACTGTAAGTTGAACAAACTGCTCTAGTCTAAATAAGGCAGTATCCATCAATACAATGGAAGTATATTGTCATTTCACCTAGCATGTAAACTAAATAACTTTACTAGCTATTTGTTGTGATATTTAAACATCTGAAAATATTTTTTAACATGATTGTATCTTATGTCTAGTTAAGTCTGGAGTCTGTTCTCTATAGTTCAAATTTAATTAACAAAATTAGAATAATGTAAACATTTCTCTGTTGCATTATATTTGTATCTCATGATAATTAAACATATATTAACAAAAGTGGTTTAAACATAGCCTATAGGTGGAAAATCTCATTTGATATTCGTAGGTTTTCCTTGTAAATATTTTGGTACTACTAACTATGGATGTGAGTAATTTGGTCACCAAATAAACTGATTGATGTGATAATTATCCACTAAAATATAGTTTTTTATTGAGTTAGTTTCCGTTTATAGCATATGTGATGCATGTGATATCTCTGTAACATTCCATCTATGTAACCTTTTATGATCGAGATTTTGTTTTGTTCCTATGTCTACCCGGTGTTATAGAAATATTTAACTGTTTTTGGTGTATCATGCTTTTTAATTGTTTGAGTACGATCAATTTAATTACCCATTTCTTTCCTTAGGGAATTGTGATATTGAAATCCTTAATTGCTAATTGTCTTCCTTTTTACTATTGGACTAGGACAACTTGAATAGAAAGACATGTCTTAGTTCAGTCAAACTTAAGTGATGGAGAGTTTGTGGGCTATACAAAACTCACCTGGTGTTCAGATGCAAGAGGTTTACATTACATATAATATGTCTTTCATCTTTTGCTCCCTATTTTCTATTTCTTTCATTTTGATGTGGAGTACTTTTTCTTTTAATAGAGACCGTAATGGATTTAATTGGTAGGTTCCACCTGTTTATAATTCCCATACTTCGGTGAAGATGGTTAGGACCCTTTTGGTCGATACCAAGGTCCTGGAGGAGTCATGCGTCAAACTATGTTCATGATAGAGTCATTTTGCATCCTAGAATAATTGCTGGTCTCGAAATTGACTCACTTTGATGGATAACAACAAGCTAAAGAAGTGAAGCGTGAAGCCGTAGTCCGACAAGCAGTGGTAGTTGCATTGTGCTAGCTTTGATGTGAACAATATAAATCATGTGTTTAATTTCTTTCCATCTGAAATGTTGTAATAGAATAGAATTATCTTGGTTGTCTCTTGAAAAAGTTCTACCTATTTATCTCTCTATTCTAGCTATATATTTGTTGTCTATTTACTATCAATATGTGAAAAATTGGTGCTTTGCAAGTTGGGCCCACATATTTATGACAATCGGCACCACCAAATTTTCAGAGCTTGGTCTAGCACTAAAACAAAAAATAAAATAAATTAATGAAAAAACGGCTACAACCCAAAAGTATATTTGCATGGTTATTTCGCTTAAATTATTTAGTAGCTAGGTAAAATAATATTTTGAGAAGGAAAAAATAATAAAGGGGTTGAATTATTTGGCTCGGCCCACATATAGAAGGCCTAACTGGATCGGGATGATTCTGATCCACGACCATTCCATTTGGTCATATTTTTGCCACGTCAGTTTTGCCACGCTGGATCTAACGTGATCTGCCAGATTATGAGTGACCAAAAATTGGTCATAGAATCCATGACATTTTCTTGGTAGCAGACGTCTATGACCAACTCCTGCAGAAGGTCAATTTGATTCGCTGGTGATGCTCTTAACCTAACCAACTGGTTTTGGTCACAAAAAGATCATAGATGAATATAAGTTACCATTCAGTTACCAATATTGAGGGTCACAGAATAGATACTTATTTTAGTGGCCTCCATTTTTATATCTTCCTTTATGTAAGACAACCAAATTCATAGCGAGTAAAGAAGATTCCTACTATATCCATACAAAATCTAAAATATGGAGCTTCATTTTCCCTTTCAATACAAGGTTGTAGCAGTTTACAACCCTCATACAGTAACTAATAAAATAATAATGAGAAATATTTTATTCCTAGGCACTACATTAATTGTGATTCCCATGAAGTATCCTCCGCGGCATCAGTTTATATCTCTATAGATTAATATGTATCGTCAACCCTAGATCAGGGGGGTTCTGAAGCTGGCTCCCGGCACCCTGCCAGAGAGGTGATCTTCACCGGAGGCCTCTTCATCACCATGCCTGCCTCCGGAGTGATGTGTGAGTAGTTCATCCTTGGACTACGGGTACATAGAAGTAGCTAGATGGTTGTCTTCACCTCCTATGCCTCAATGTTTTGATCTCGTGAGCTTCCTAACATGATCGAGATTGTTCTTATGTAATTCTATGTGTTGTGTTTGCTGAGATCCGATGAATATTAAACTTATGCCAAGTTGATTATAGTCTTTATTGCATATGTTATTTGTGATCTTGCATGCTTTCCGTTGCTAGTGGTTGCTCTGGCCAAGAGTTGCTAGTGACTCCAAGAGGGAGTATTTATGCTCGATAGTTGAGTTCATGCCTTCTTTTCGCCCGTGCTCGAGTGACACAAACGTGACATGGGAAGATGTGTTGTTGCCACTAAAGACAAAACAGCGGTGTGAGTGCCCCCGTGCACAATCATTGCTTACATTGCATACATTTCTTAATGCGATTATCTGTTGCTTGCAACTTAATACCTAAGGGGGTTCGGATGATAACCTGAGCGTGGATTATTCGTCATAGATGCAGTTGGACTACGGTCTATGTATATTGTTGTAATTCCCGCACTAAATATCATAGTAGTCATCATGTCATGAATGTGCACTACGGTGTCACCTCTATTTGTCAATTGCCCAGCTGTAATTTGTTCACCCAACATGCTATCTTTTATGGAGACACACCACTAGTAAACCTATGAACCCCGGTCCATTTTCCTACACTGTTAAACAAACCACTACAATTCCATGCTTTCTTTACTTACTGGAAGCATACACCATTTTATACACTATACATCTAATCTTTGTTTTCAGCAAGACCGGTGAGATTGACAACCTCACTGTACCGTTGGGACAAAGTATTTTGGTTGTGTTGTGTGCAGGTTCCGCGCTGTTGCTGAAACCGGTGAGGCGCCATCACCACCGTCAGTGGCATCAACCTTCCAAAGATCCTCTTTCTCCTACTAGATTGGTAACCTTGGTTCCTAACTGAGGGAAATTCTGACCGCTGCACTCATCACACCCTCCTCTTGGGGTTCCCAACACGCCATCTAATCATCAAGAATTTCTGGCACCATCAAGGCATAGCAAAGAATTTCTGTCGCCGTTGCCGGGGAGGAAGAAGTCTTCTGGAAAGGGTAGTCTCTCACTCTCAACCTATTTATTTTGTTTATTGTCTTGTTTTGCTTCTTTATATCAAAAATAAAAAAATTAGTTTACTTCATAGCTGTTATTTATTTGCTTGCTTTTATTTTGCTAAAATGAGTTCCTGTGAGAATACGAAGTTGTGTGACTTCAATAGCACAAACAACAATGATTTTATTTGCACACCTATTGCTCCACTTGCTCTTTTCTATGAAATTGAACCTGCTTTATTAAATCTTGTTATGAAAGAGCAATTTTCTAGTGTTAGTACTGATGATGCTGCCGCTCACCTTAATAATTTTGTTGAACTATGTGAGATGCAAAAATATAAAGATGTGGATGGAGATATTATTAAACTGAAACTATTTCCGTTCTCTTTGAGAGGAAGAGCTAAAGAATGGTTGCTATCTTTTCCTAGAAATAGTATTGATTCATGGACTAAGTGTAAATACGCTTTCATTGGAAAATATTATCATCCTCCTAAGATTATATCCCTGAGAAGTGACATAAAGAATTTTTTTTTATAATGAACATGTTGCTAAAGCTTGGGAAAGAATGAAAACTATGGTGAAGAATTGTCCCACTCATGGAATGACTACTTGGATGATTATACAAACCTTTTATGCAAGACTGAATTTCTCCTCACGGAACCTATTGGATTCAGCTGCTGGAGGTACCTTTATGTCCATCACTTTGGGCAATGCAACAAAGCTTCTTGATGATATGATGATAAATTATTCAGAGTGGCACACTCAGAGAGCTCCACAAGGTAAGAAGGTGAATTCGGTTGAGGAAACCTCCTCTTTGAGTGAAAGGCTTGATGCTATTATGTCTATGCTTGTTAATGGTAAAGCTCAAGTTGATCCAAATAATGTTCCTTTATCCTCTTTGGTTCCTCAAGAAGAGCATGTTGATGTGAACTTTATTAGAAGTAATAATTTTAACAACAATGCTTATAGAAATAATTTTGGTGGAAACAATTATAAGCCCTATCCTCATAATAATGGTTATGGTAATTCTTATGGCAATTCCTACAATAATAATAAAAGCTCTAGCTCTAATCTTGAAAACATGCTTAAAGAATTTATTAGCATACAAACTCCTTTTAATAAATCTGTTGAGGAAAAGTTTGGTATAATAGATGTTCTTGCCTCTATAGTAGATAGCCTAGCTATTGATGTTGATTTTTTAAAACTAAAGGTTTGGCCACATGATTTTAAAGAAAGTAAAACTTTGAATGCCATCTAAGTTAGAATTGATAATAATGTTAGGTTGATGGATGAATTACGTGCTAGGTGGGAAAGAGAAGATGAATTAGCTAGAAAGAATAATATTGCTAGAGTTTTCACAATCACCACCACTAGTAAAACTGAAGCTCCAAGTGCTAGTAAACCTCCTACTATCAATGGTAAAGTAGTTGGTGTTAATAATGTCTCCACCCATTCGGTGAAACGTGCTAAATTGCCTCAAATTCCTGAAATTGCTTCTGGTAACAGTGCTGAAATTTTTGATGTGGGAGATAATGGTACCATTACTTTTGATGATAATAATTTTGATTTTGATGATTGCAATATCTCTGAAGTCACTATGTTCCTACAAAATCTTTCTAGAAGTCCCAATGCTAGTGCCATGAATATGGCCTTTACTAAACATATTACCAATGTTCTCCTGAAAGTTAGAGAAGAAAAACCGATACTTGAAACATATATCCCTAGGAAATTAGATGATGGTTGGGATCCCATCATTAAGATAAAAGTAAATGATTTTTATTTAAATGCTTTGTGTGATCTTGGTGCTAGTACCTCTGTTATGCCTCAAAAGCTTTATGATATGCTTGATCTACCACTGTTGGAACACTGTTATTTGGATGTTCATCTTGCTGATAATGCTAAGAAGAAACCTTTTGGTAGAATTGATGATGTTCTCATTATGGTTAATAATAACCTTGTACCTGTTGATTTTGTTGTTATGAACATTTAATGCAATGCTTCTTTTCCTATTGTTTTGGGAAGACCTTTTCTTAGAACTGTTGGTGCCGTTATTGATATGAAAGAGGGGAGTATTAAATATCAATTTCCACTCAAGAAAGGTATGGAACACTTTCCTAGAAAGAGAATGAAGCTACCTTTTGACTCTATTATTAGAGCAAGTTATGATGTTGATGCTTTTTCACTTGAAAATACTTGAGTTGCTTTCTATGCCTAGCTGAAAGGCGTTAAAGAAAAGCGCTACCGGGAGACAACCCGTTTTATTTCTCCGTTTTCAACCCGTTTTCCGTCGTTTCTTTCTGTGTGCTTTGCACCTGGGTGTTGACTATTTCCTTAGCAACCCTGCAGTATATTTTCTTTTGTGTCTTTGTTGATCCAAGTAAAGCCTCTAGTGGAAAGTTGAGACTATATTTCGGATTTCTGCGCAGGAAACAGATTTCTTCTGTCCACTGTTAAATTCGTATAAAATCACAGAGAATTCAAAATGACCTGAGTTTTTTTGTGCGCAATCCTGGGCTACATATGCAACTTTTCTTAGTTGAACACTTTTTTATTTGAGCAATAGAAGATTTTCTAAAAAAAAATCATATTTACTGCCAATAATTGCATTTGCATCTTAATCTCTTTCTTTTGGTGTTCTTTTGAGAAAAAGAGTTTTAAAGAAGTTGTGACAATAGCTAATGTGTTTATGAGTGTGAGGCCTGTGTTGAAACTGAACCATGTGAATTTATTATTTCGATTGCACTAACGTTGCTAATGAAGATTGTGAGAAGTTTGGTGTGAAGGAAGTTTTCAAGGGTCAAGAGAAGAGGATGATATGACATGATCAAGAAGAGTGAAGAGCCTAAGCTTGGGGATTCCCCGGAGGTACATCCCAGCAAATTAGAAGAATACTCAAGCTTCTAAGCTTGGGGATGCCCAAGGCATCCCCTTCTTCATCGACAAATTATCAGGTCACTTCTAGTGAAACTATATTTTTATTCGGTCACATCTTATGTGCTTTACTTGGAGCGTCTTTTGTTTTTGCTTTCACTTTGTTTTTATTCTTGCAATAATCTTGTTTGGACCCCAACATTCTTTTATTGGTGAGTGGCACGCTCCGCTTTTTCATGATAATACTTTGTATTCTTAATCTTTGTCTGGCTGCTGCATTTATTTAGCTCTTGTTTTGCATACATCTCTTATCCATAGTTGTTAGTTTTAGTAGTGTTATGTGAGTACTCTCATGTTGCTGTATCATGTAGAGTATTTTTTGTTAAAACACATCTTGTATGGTGCTTGTTGGAAAAAAAAACTGCTGCTTGAAGTAGAATTTTTTAACGGTGCAAGTAGAAGCTTGTATCGACTGTGGCTAGAACTTTTTCATGTCGTGCTAGATGTTATTTTAGTTTTAAAGCCTTGTGGTTATTGAGTAGAATGATTAGCCTCAAATAGATAAGAGTGTTTAATGTGCCATTGAAAGAATCATGAGTTGTTCTTGTCATATTGAAGCATAAATTTGTGGTGTTCTCCTTTGAAGGTTTTATTTGGTTGACTTGGCGCATGCTCACACCATGTTTATGACTATGAACCAGTCACAAATAGCCTCCATGATAATTTAATTTTGAACTTTTGGTACCACTTATGCTTTTATTAATGATGTTTATGTCGCTATGCATGATTATGGCTCTTATGCTCTCTTGATTTGTCGCTCCCAGTCTTTTGCTAGCCTCCACCGGTACTGATTATGAGCAGTACTCGTGCAATCCAACTCCCAAAAAAAAAGTTTTCCCATTGTATACACCATACCTACCTACATGTGGTATTTAACTGCCACTCCAAAGTAAATTGCTCATGTGTTACCTTTAAAAGTTTCAAAATTACTCCTGTTTTGTGCTCCTGTTTTAGCTCATGAGGACGTAAATAGAGAATCTTTATCTCACTTGTTGATTGGACTTTCACACCCAGGACTAGTGGCTTCATCCGCTTATCCACTAATAGAAGAGCTGGCAGCGGGGTGCCCAGCCCGAAATTAATAACACAAATTCTCTTCACTATTTTGCCCCTGATTTATCAGTCAAAGCATAATTGTGTAAACAAAAGAGAAAGAGGGATGACCTTCTACCTAGAAGAGTCCTTCCATGGAAGCCGCTCTTGTGCAGTCTAGTTGGCTTGTGACATATTGTATTTTCCATTTACCATTCGTTGACATAAGCATACACCTCTCTTAAAATATAGACACTCCTTCACGGTATGTGATTGTTGGCAGGCACCTGAGGATTCGGTTAGCCATGGTTTGTGTAAGATGGGTGGGAGGAGTGTCAAGTTTTTAATACCTCTGTTTAATAAAATAAAAGCTCTAGCACATGAGTTGATCCCCGCTTCCCTCTGCCAAGGGCCTTTCTTTTACTTTTATGTTGAGTCTCCACCTTCTAACTTTATGCACGGTTGAGAGAACATTTTTGCCATTCTGAGTTTTCTGTGCATTTGTCCCAGAAACATTATTAATTGATTCATGGTGTGTTATTGCTTGTTCTCTAATTATTTTTTCTAGCCTTCCTCATGAACTTTGAAGGTGTCCTGGCATTTATGTTTTGCCCCACTCTTAAGGACTTGCGAAATTTCACTTTGCTGTGCTTTCTTTATACTTGAAACAAACATATATCTTTCCTTGCATTGTTATTCATGATCTTTTATTTGAGTTACTTATCATGATGCAAAGTGATTGCTATGCTTTATTATTAAAGTTCTATTTATCATGTTTGTGTTTAAAGTTCTATGATCTCAGCTTACATATGCTTTTACATTATTGATGATCAAGTTATGTTGGTAGCATGTCACCTCAGAAATTACTTGTTTTTATCGTTTACCTACTCTAGGACGAGTAGGAACTAAGCTTGGGGATGCTTGATACGTCTCCAACGTATCTATAATTTCGGATGTTCCATGTTGATATTATGCCAATTGCTACATGTTTTCTCCCTTCTTCATAGCATTTTTACATGTTTTTTGGGACTAACCTATTAACAAGATGCCAAGTGCCAGTTCCGTGTTTTCTGCTGTTTTTTATTTCAGAAAAGTTGTTCTGGAAATATTCTCGGAATTGGACCCCACGAATCCCGAAGTTCCTATTTTCTCCGGAAGCATCCAAAAGTCCAAAGAGTAGTCGAAGACGGGCACCAGGGGGCCCTCACCATAGCCGGACACGCCCCCTTGGCCGCACCTGGGGGTGGTGAGGCCACCCTGGTGGGCCACTGACGCCGCCCTTTCGCCTATTTATTCCCCTCCGAAAGAAAACCCTAAGGACCTGATAAATTATCCCCGAAAAGTTCCGCAGCCACCGTCGTCGTCAACCCTAGATCAGGGGGGTTCTTAAGGTGTCTCGCGGAACCCATCCGGAGAGGAGATCATGACCAGAGGCCTCTTCATCACCATGCGTGCCTCCAGAGTGATCCGCGAGTAGTTCATCCTTGGACTACGGGTCCATAGTAGTAGCTAGATGGTTGTCTTCTCCTCCTGTGCCTCAATGTTTAAATCTCGTGAGCTTCCTTACATGATCGAGATTGTTCTTATGTAATTCTATGTGCTGTGTTTGCTAGGATCCGATGAATATTGAACTTATGGCAAGTTTATTATAGTCTTTATTGCATATGTTATTTGTGATCTTGCATGCTTTCCGTTGCTAGTGGTTGCTCTGGCCAAGGAGTTGCTAGTGACTCCAAGAGGGAGTATTTATGCTCGATAGTTGGGTTCATGCCTACTTTTCGCCTATGCTCGAGTGACAGAAACGTGACGGGGGAGGATGTGTTGTTGCCACTAGGGAGAAAACAGCACTTGTGAGTGCCCACGTGCACAATCATTGCTTGCATTACACACATTGCTTAATACGATTATCTGTTGCTTGCAACTTAATACCTAAGGGGGTTCAGATGATAACCTGAGGGTGGATTATTAGTAATAGATGAAGTTGGATTACAGTCTATGTATATTGTTGTAATGCCTGCACTAAATATTATAGTAGTCATCATGTCATGAATGTGCACTACGGTGCAACCTATATTTGTCAATTGCCCAGCTGTAATTTGTTCACCCAGCATGCTATATTTTATGGAGAGACACCACTAGTGAACCTATGAACCCTGGTCCATTTTCCTACACTGTTAAACAAACCACCACAATTACCTTCTTTCTTTTACTTACTGCAAGCATACACTATTTTCCACACTATACGTCTAATCTTTGTTTTCAGCAAGACCGGTGAGATTGACAACCTCACTGTACCTTTGGGACAAAGTATTTTGGTTGTGTTGTGTGCAGCTTCCGCGTTGTTGCTGACACCGGTGAGGCGCCATCACCACCGTCAGTGGCATCAACCTTCCGAAGATTCTCTTTCTCCTACTGGATTGATAACCTTGGTTCTTAACTGAGTTAAATTCTTACCGCTGCACTCATCACACCCTCCTCTTGGGGTTCCCAACACGTCATCCAAGCATCAAGAATTTCTAGCACCATCAAGGCGTAGCAATTATTTAGAAATCAGGTGTGCAGCTAACCTTGCTACATCCTAAATAGTTTTTGCTGGGATGCCTTAATTAAATAATACAATTTCTCATTCTCTCACTTTTGATGTATACCCTTTGCCAGGTGGAGACATGATAATTAACCTGTATCAAATAAGGCAACATGATATCAACATATGAAACGTAGAATCAAAATAATAAACGAGAGAATCTCTTTTTCCAAATCAGTATCGGCATTGGATTTAGCAAGGATCGCTCGAACAAACAAACACGCATGCATATAGCTTGTGTAGATGGAGTTAATTACAATCTCCAAAAATAGAAATAACTCAAATGTAGAATTTTATTTACGGTCGTTATTTACTTTTCGAGCGATCGATTCAAACTCCTCAAGTCTATCTAAGATGGAAACACGAAGTCAGAGAGAGAGAGAGAGAGGGAGATACATAGAGAGAGAAATAATCATATGAAAAACATTAAGAAGCTAAACAAAAAACATGAGCATACACAAGCACACCTCCATCAACATGAAATCAACTGAAGTAACGGAAATCTAATGAATTATACAAGATATTTCTCGAAATATCTTTTTAATATATTGAGGAAACACACAAATATAACAACATAACTGGAGTCTTTACTTATATGGATCGATCGATTTAATTAGAGTAGTCCTAGTATCCTTGCCGGCTAAGAAAATTTAACAAAGTCAAAGAGATAAAAACACATGAAAAATAGATAGAACAAGATAAACACCAAATGTGAGCATACACAAGAACAACTCCTTCATCCGAAATATAACTAGCTAGCTAGTTTCTCCATCGATCGACCTCTTGGATCCTACTCCTCATGCGCCTCGGGAGCCGGTTCGTTGAGATCAAAGTCAAACACGATAGGCTTACGAGCTTCGGCGGCGGTAGCGGCCTTCGGGAGTTCCTGCTTGGCGAGCCAAGAGCAGCCTCTTTTTCCCTTGTGGCTAGCACGGTGACCGCCGAGCCCCTGCCTTGTCTCGAAAGGCGCCCCGCAGTAGTCACACACGTACCTGTGGAGCAGCCCATCGGCCCCGCGCTTGCCGGCAGTGGTCGGACGGGGGGGCTCCATGCCACGCCAGCCACGTTCTGAGTGGCAACGCATGTGGCCGTGGACGGCCTTCTCGGTGAAGAAGGTGCGCCGACAGATCGGGCACTCTAACGACTGGAATCGCCACACCTCTTCTCCGGCGGCAGCTGCCATCTTGCTGCCACTGGTGATAGAGGGGACGATGGCGTCAATCTGATGCAAGGAACTCATGGCACCGGGGTACTTGTTGGGATCGTCGCCCCCCGATCCGGAGCCTCCGACGAGGAAGTATTGGACGGTGCCGGGCATGAGGAACACATGAGACGACGTCGATCCGTTCAACATCTTCTTGTGGCTGCAGTTTTGTGTCTTTGTGTGCACAACACGTTCCGCTCAGTGACTCATCACGACACGGAAGATTATATATAGTGGCTCGGAGGAGTGATGTTAGGTATTAGTTGGCGCTCACCATTTATATATCTATTAATATAGCCATATCTCATTCTAATATGGTATATATGTATATATTTATATTTATGATTTACTTGCCTCACAATTTCACCTTTAATTCATTAGATTGAAAAATTAAAAAGCCATATCTATTGATTTGTGACAAAACTTATTTCTATATTTTCATAATCATCTTTGCTATTATACAATGATTACAATAGAAATTAGTGTTCAAACTAACATGTTCAAGACTGTGTCAACGATGTCTAAAACATCACTTATTTGTTATATACAGAGAGTTTTATGAGTTATTTAGCTCACCATGATTGTCGTGGGGTTTTCACGGCAAGTGTCCTCATCTGGAACTAGATTGTGAGGCCATTGCTATTGAACGAAGCTTCAAAAGGGTTGAGGCGGAAACGAGAGACGCGAGTTTACCCAGCTTCGGCCCCACTATTGAGGGTAAAACCTACTTCTGCTTTCTTACTATGAGGAACAAGGTCTCGATTACAAAGGGAGATTCCGGCTCTCGATATCTCGAGCTACCTTGCTATCAACTTAGAATCTGTCTCTCTACGTCTCAGGACCTCTCCTTATATAGTGGATGAGTGCCCCAGATTGTAAGGGGATCCGGGTTGTTACCATGATCGGAGTCCTAGACTACTCCGGTTCCCAGACGTTCCGTCCGGTTTAATCCAAGACCCGGACGTTACGTCTGGCCTTGGACCGCTTCTTAGGTCTTGGGCCTCCGGGTCTTCAAACCTGGACCACGGGCCGGTTCCTCCACCTTTCCGGGTTACACTTAAGGTAACCCGGATCTTGCTCTGTTGACTGGTACTTATCCAGCTTCTCCCGATATGAACCAGATCGAGCATTATAAACCGGCATAGGAGAATCCGGTTCATGTGGGTGGAAAGTAAGGCTCTTCCTTACTTATTCCCCCAACATTAGCCCCCAGGTTAACATGAACTCTTAAGTTAAAACTTACGCTGTTCGTGTTAAGCTATTTTTGGAAATGACTTAAACAATATTTGTGTCGTGGGATAATCACGGCAGATGTTACCTGGGGTAACTGATCTTGGGGCAAGTCGACACAGGTATTTGGGAGAGGGTTTAGCTCGAAGGAGAACATGGCGAAAGCAATCTAAGAACCGGAAAACAACTCGCCGGCTCTCGATATGATTATACTGGATACTCGATAACAGGTGTTACAACTATGACTTGAATCTCCTTTAGGCGAAGCCCAGGGGTTGGTTTATATAGTACTCATATCCCCCTTGGCTTGCCCTACAAAGCGCTTCTCGAGTCCTATTCGAACTCTTCATACAAACCCTAACTTTCCTTACCGTAACCCACAATCCGGGTTACGATCCTTACAAGTCCTGGGCCCTCTAGAAGCTTCTTTGTCCTTAGCCGGATTTGGTCCATCCGTCGTTTGGGCCGGATCTCACCTGGGAGTTGGCATACCGGGTTACTATCCCCTCATCAGTAGTCCCCAGAATAGCCTGGGCTTCCAAGATTTACTCTTCGAGGCGCCGGCTATTCCTTACAGAAATATAAGACACAAACACATGAAAATCAAGACGCAGCGCGCTGATGAATAACCGTGACTGGTACCAAGGAAGCCAAACAAAAACCCGGCTCTCCCTCAAGGGTTCTCTCTTTATCTTCCAGACTCGAGCTTTAATAGGGAACTCCGTGACTTCGCACCTTCTTCGATAATTATCGCCAATACCAGGAAAGAGATTCCCCCCTTCTCTTTTCTCGGGATCATATCTAAGTGCGCATAAAGCACGTCTTCAAATTTCAAAATGTCCAACCATTACTCCGCAACTCCCGGGTTTCGCCCGTTAGGACGAGTTTTTCCACCCGGTTTACTATAAATAAGCCCCAGGAGGCAAACTCAACCCTTAACGGCTTACTTTCCCCATTTCTCTTCTTCCCAAGTTCAAGCTCGCAGAGTGCCACCACGGGAACCCCACGCATCTCGCCGGAGCCCATTCGCCTTCGTTTGCGCTCCGCCACCGCGCGAGCCGCACCAGCTCCCGAATCCACCGTCAAGCCTCCGATTCGCCGGCCAACGATCACGAAAGGACACGAATCTTGCGCCATCTGTATCCGCAAGGCCTTACTCCAATCTCCTTCGGTAAGTCCCTTACATCCTCCAGCTTATCCTCGCAATTTCCTAGTTCTTCCTCAGATTAGATCTGAATCGAGCGGTCCGCAATTTATCGGGCCGCGCCGAATTAGCTCACTGACACTTACCATAAACACTCCTATGGATAGGATTCATAGCTTACATTACTCCCCTAACTCCAATAATCATTAATTTGGTCATAATTTTAGAAATAGGATTCCCAATCTAGGCTCGGGCCATCTAAAATTTCCGCCCTTGTTCTCCTTCCTCGGAAAATCTCACTTCTCCGGCTCATTCGCAGATGGTAAGCATATAAGTATCCCCTTAACTTTCTCCAAACATTTACTTTTACAGAAAGCTCTATGGATTTCGTAAGGTCACTTGATACCCGGACAAATCATACTTGACTCAGCGAGGCGATAGCCGGGTTATGTTCAAATTGCGGGTAACTGCTTGCCTGCTAACTTCCAAGTTTTTGTTCCTTACGTCTTTTTCTTCAATGTTTTACCAGGTCAATCCCATGGCACCCAAGAGGCAGGGGAAACAGCCGACTAAGGCTAAATCCACAAACTCCATATCGGCCAATTGGGGGAAGTCCTCCGTTACCAAGGCCAAGCTGGAGGAGTTGGTCGAGCTTGGAACCCTACCTCCACAGGAGTCTATCCACTGGCGAGTGCCAGGCAATGAAACCCGGCCTTCTCCAGCGACGGATGAGGTAATATGCTTCGTTGAACATGTGACCCGGGGCTTTAGGCCTCCGGGTCACCCCTTCTTCCGTGACGTCCTAGACCATTACAACCTCCGTATCTTCGATATAGGTCCAAACTCCATTTTGAACATCTCCCATTTTATTGTTCTTTCCGAATCTTACTTGTGCACTCCGCCAAGTCTAGCCCTCTTCGTCGAACTTTTTCAGTGCAAGCCGTGTCGCGAAAGCGGCGACGGCGCACTTCTCACTTGCGGCGGGGTTTCTATCCAGCGCCGCAAGAACTCCCTGATGCCTCCTATTTCTCTCAATTCCCACGTAAAGCACTGGCAGCTTTCGTACTTCTACTGCCAGGATACCTCTCCACCCGGTGAAAAGAAGTTGCCGGGTTACTCGGAGGGTCAACTTGACATCTCCGAGAAATTCAACGCCTTCGCGTCTAATCCGGACAGGGAGGCGATCTTGCCTTTGTTAGCTAGGATCTCCATCTTGTCCGCCCGAGGCCTCATCGGGCTTAACCTGGTGAAGACCTGGGTTAGCTTCCGCATTCAGCCAAACTCCATTCGTGAGAAGCTGATGTGCGAATACTCGGGTCAAACCACGGACCCAATCCGATTCTCTACCCACACCCTAGCTCCGGGTGACATTAACAAAACGATTAAGGGTTTCCTGACAGAGAAACTCGAGGTAATCCGGAGCATAGCCGGATTAGAACCTTTTACCCTCGAGAATCCAACCCCCGCGGTAAGTTTTCTGCCTTTTGATTTTGACCTCTAACACTTACTTTTATTCGCTTCTCTTGACTCGATATTAATCACTATCCTGGCATCTTCTCCTCAGGCCGATGATGACTTTTGGACGGTCGACACCCCTCCTAATTCCGAAGACGAGGAGGAGGAAGACGATGTCGTTGACTCGAATGAAGGTACCTACTTGATTCCCTTGCACACGTTATATCCTGCCTTTTCTTCTTCTTTATGCTGTAACCCGGATATTTTTCAGAGCGAGAGGACCAAAGCGAAGAAGAAGAAGAAACGGACAGCAGGGGCGGGTCCACCAGCGAGGAGGAAGAGCCGGAGCCGGCCACCAGAACCGGAACAAAGAGGAAATCCCAGAGGATAGCCCTCCAGGTTTTTACTTCATGTCCTCACACTTTGGTTTTTTGCTCCCATAACGTCACTCCGGGGCTGACCCCATCTTCACCCCTTTTGATCATAACCGAAGGAGCCACCCACAACTAGGCGCCGAGTAACCCGGAATCATCCGGGCAACGAGACCCCTAACCCGGTCGCTTCGCCGCCCCCGGTTCAACACCCTGGTATTTGTTGTAAACAAAATTTCTTTCCAGTCACTCCTTTGTAACGTAATCCCAGACCTCTCTTGCCATTTTTCAGTCTCTTCCGGGTCTAGTGACGGCTTCCCCTCGGACTTCCCAGTAAACACCGGGTGAACGCCTTTTCCGGATATTATACCGAACTTTCATCCCCTTTCTTTCCATAACAAAAGATTAATTGCGCCTTTGCACCTTCTTCAGAGCCACGGTTATTAGTAGCGACCAGGAGGACACCGAAGCTAAGGTCCGGGTCGAGAACGAGCCGGCTGATGATGCTTTCACCACGGCTGGCGACGAGCAAGTGTCGCCACCGGAGCCAGCTAGGCATGACGCCGAGTATCCAATCGCTTCGCACACAAGCGAGAAGGAGAAGGGAGCAGCTTCAAGCGCGGGAGGGGGACCAGACTCCGACATTCGGATGACCCGGGTGCCACCTCCTGTTACAAGAAATGCTCCTTTTCCCACTTTCCAGGTACCCGAGCCATCTAACTCGGATAACGCTGACTTTAACCAGCTGATGAGCGCTCTTCTCGCCATGAAAGCTTCAGAAGGGACTGTCTTAGAACGTATGGCTGCAGCACATCAGGTAACTTTTACTTGATACTCCTTATTATACATCCAGTCCCCAAGTCCCGAGTATAATTTTTTTAATTATCCTCGGTACTTCGCATAGTATTTGCCGGTAATCATTTCCTCAGATAAAATACTCTCGCGATATCCGGCTTACAGCTTCACCCGGCCTTTGCAGGCAGAGATTACTCAATCAGATGAAACGTTACTTAAGGCTGAGCAGCTCTTGCTGGCTGAAGTTAAGCGCAGGGAGGCCCTTGAAGCGGAGATAAAGACTTTGAAAAAAGATGTCTCCTCATACAAGAAGAAGTACAATGCTGCCCAGTCCTCGCTGAATAACCTGTCAGCTCAGCTTACGGACACTTACCGTATCTTGCTAAGTAAGTTTGCTATTTGCGATTAATTTGCGTATCTCTATCTTGCCGCTGTAATAACCAACATGATTGATATGCTTTTGCATGTTTGGATTGCAGGTGCTAACCTTGCTGCTCCGGAAGAGAATGCCACTACCCAAGTAAAAACTCTGAAGACTGTGCTCCGGACGTTTTTTGCCGGCACAAAACTTTTGCTGGATGCTATCAAGTGGCCTTCTGAGGTATACCCGGGCGAGGAGACCCTTATACAGGCCTTTTCCACAGCACCTGGGTGGATTGAAATACTGAAGCGTTCGTCCTGCCGAATTGGGATGACCCGAGCTTTAACGCTGGCGAAGGCTTATTTTCCAAAGCTTGACCCGGCGAAGATAGTATCCGGGTTCCCAGAATTTAAAGCTGACGGGTCCAAATTCAAGCCCCAGGATTTCAAAGCTATACAATCTGCGGTACGTCCTTCAGCCACAGCTTTGGCCGACAAGATGGATCTAAACACAATTATGAGCTCGTATGATTCTGAGGGCAAGGTTATCCTGGTGGAGGCACCCCCCCCTATTGATATGTTGGACAAATGGTCGACTGATCTGGCTAGGAGGAAGGAAGAGGCTGCAAAGAGGGAAGCAGAACTGGGCGTAAAGCCGTCTACCTCTACCCCAGCCGTGCCCCCGCCTGTTCGTCCAGAAGTGAAGAGCCCGGGTAAAGCTGCTGGCAAGGCCAAGGAGCAAGTCCAAGATTTAGACCCGGAGGACCACTCTCAGGACGCCGAGTAGGACGCTACCTAGCGCTTTGTGTTTCTCGAGACTGATATGATTTTTGGCGGTGCGCCTGTGCACCCTTGATGCTGATACTATGACTGTATGCTTATTAACTTATGATAACTCTTTGCCTCCCCTGGCTTTTGATAATCTCGATCCTTGTGTTACTTATAAGCTTATTCTCGATACTTCGAACTCTTGTTTTCAGTTTCCTTTTGAGACTCGGCTAACCGAGTATCGTAGGTTTTGATAGATGAACTTTTCTTTAAGTCCCCAATACTCGGAAATTAAGGTTTACAGGCTTTGGTAGTTAAACAGTTTGTTTCTGTTTCGAAGTCCCCAGTCCCCATGACCCAAAGTACGAGCCATAGGGGTGTGGCCTTTCTCAGATGACATACTGCTGTTTACCAAGCTGAATACCAATAGCTGTTTACATAAATACTGAAGTCATGCTTAATATTTGTTGAGTTTCCGGTTTTTTTTTTTTTTTTAGCCTTATACTCTGCATGGACTTGTGGTTTAGATGACCCTTTTGATTATCTTGTACTGTAAGCCGGCTTTCGCGTGGATACCATGTCGTTGCATCTATACGAAAAACGAGATCAAGCAAGCCACATTGGGCTGCATAGTTTGATTGTAATCGTACGTGAACAGATCATGCCACTTTAGTGCGAGTCACATCGAGCTTAAGTAAGAATAACCAAGAAATTTGGCTCCTTTGTCCAGTTATAAGATTGCAGCTGTACCCGTTTTTTCGAGTAACCAGCCCCCATAACTCATAGGCATCATGGCCGGGTCTCCGGGTTTTGTGATTACTTATTGAAGCAGATCACCCCCCCAGAGACCTATATTCACGCAATGTATTTCGATGATACTGATGTATTGATAGTAACAATGTTACTTACTTGTAACTGAAGCAAAGACCATGAGAAGACTCGAAACCATCTTCTTTTATTGATAACAAAAAAATTTTGAATCAGCGGGCCGCCTCATTAAAAACCTTCCAGTCCCCGTAGGTACCCTGGTAAGGAAAAGAGTGCGTATGAAACCCGCCGTCGACTATACTGCTTTAGTTACTCCCGAGAGTCGGCCTCGCGTTGGTACGGCCGATGCACATTCTCCACTTGCTATGCCCTTTCATAATGAGTACCGGATTTGCTAGCCAATCCGGGTATGTCGCCCTTGAAACACGATCAGTCGCGGATGGTGGTACGTCTTCTTCTTCCCTACTGAGAGTTTTGAAAATATCGCTCCTGATGAAGCCTACCATCTTAGGGTTTTGTTCTGCCCTAACTTTTGCTTTGTCCCCCTCAGGAGTTGGCTTTTTTGACGTTGCCCTCTCTTCTAGGTCTACCTGAGAACGGTAATGCTTGAGCTCTTCCTTCCTACAGGCTTGCTCGGCCATTGCCGCGTCTCCCTCATCACACTCAGCTGCTATATCTCGGTTTCCGTGTATTGTAATGGTCTTCTTGGGACCCGGGATTTTCAGTTGTAGGTACACATAACACGGTCTCGCCATGAACTTGGCATAAGCCGGCCTCCCAAACAATGCATGATAAGGGCTGCGCAACTTTACTACCTCGAAGGTAAGCCACTCGACTCGATAGTTGTCCTTTGACTCTCCAAAAGCTACTTCCAGTGCCACCTTTCCTTCAGGGCATGCTGAGTGACCCGGCACTATCCCGTGAAAAACTGTTGTACTCTTTTGCAGCTGAGATTCCTTTAAGCCCATACGCAGGAAAGTTTCCCAGTACAGGATATTGATACTACTTCCTCCATCCATCAAGACTTTTTTCAGCTCGTAGCCGTTGACCTGTGGTGCCACTACCAAAGCTAAGACTCCCGGGTGATCAACTCTATCCGGGTGATCCTTCCTGCTCCATGTTACCTCTTGTTCTGACCACCTCAAATACCTTGGAACAGCGGAAGAGACCGAATTAACTGCTTGTTTCAGTATCTTCTTATCCTTGTTAGAGCCTCCTGTAGTGTGCACATGATATTGACCCAGCTGTTTGGGGTTAGCTTGAAAACCTCCTGCTCCATTTTGATTGTTACCTTGATTTCCAGCTGGCGGATTGCCGGCTGGGGGCGGCCCGTTACCCAAGTTTCCACCTAGACCCGGGCCTCCTCCCCGGCCCGCACCTCGCATAGCTCTGTTCACTTCTTCGTTCTTCCACCTTTGTAAGTCGGCACATTGCTCTAGTGAATGATTGGCCGGCTTGCCATTCCTGCTATGCTTCGGGCACGCCATCCTAAATATGTCCCAACTGTTGCTTGGTCTTGGAGGTCCTTGGTAGTGTCCCCCATTGTGATTCCCAGTATTAAAATTCCCTTCGGATCTAGGTCTTGAAGACCCGGCCTCCGTGTTGGCTACAAACTCGGAATTCCCGTCGAACGGGCGCTTGTTTTGGCTACTTCCATTATTGTTTGGCGCCGACCCATTGCCGGTTTTCCCGCTGCTACTTGTGTTTGCTTTTGCTTTCTTGTCGTCAACTTCCTCCTGTGGTATCCGTTGCAGCGTGTTTGTTGCACGCATCCATTAACTCTCCCATTGTAACCTCCGCTGCATTCCTACTAGATTTCATGCGAGTTAGCTTTTGTACTAAAGGAACGTACTTACATGTTTTTGCCATAGCTTGTAGCGCGTCCTTAGGCTGGATATCCGTAGACGAGTGGAGTATCTCCATAACCCGGCGTACCCAGCTGCGTGCCGATTCTCCTTTCTTCTGAACGCATCTTTCTAAATCATCAATAGTAAATAACTTTCTGCATGTCCCATGAAAGTGCTTGATGAATGCGGTCTTTAGCTCCTCCCACGATTTGATCGATTTTTCCGGTAGGTTGGTGAACCATAACTTTGCTGCTCCCTCTGACATCATTAAGTACATGAATTTGGCTTGGAGATTCTCGGATGCGTTGCGAATTGACATTGCCATCTCATAGCTGCTCAGCCACGTTTCTGGATCCATTGTTGGCTCATAATTTACTACTTTCCCCGGCTCTTTGAACTTCTCCGGGTAAGGTTCTGCTCTGATATCGTCCGAAAGGCACTTTGGTCCCGCAAGGGTGGTTGGGGCCGGTCTTGCCCGGGAAACGCGTGACCCGGCTGGGGGTACCGCGGGGTGCGGCACCACCGGTAACTCGTGCGCTGCAGACCCGGCCCCGGCTCTTCTGGCTCTGGAACTGTCCACCACCGCCTGCGCTGCTGATACTACTGGTGCTGTCTGGATACGCGGTGGAGGCGGCATTTGCTGCTGCTCTTCCCTTCGTTGTGCCGCATTCGTTTGAACATGGCCCTGTTGCTGGCTGGCGTACGGCGTCCCATGCATCCCGCTCCTATGATCCGGATAATTGGCTTGCTGTGCTACCGCGGTGTGTAGTAGATCGATTGCTCGTCGGGTTCCTTCCGCATGAGGCGAGTCTCCCACAGGGATCTGGTTTAATGCGAGCGTTGCTGCGTACACGTTGTCCATGGGATTGTTGTAATGACCCGCTGGTGTGCGGAATCGTGATGGTGGTGGCGGCATGGTATTGCCGGCTGTCACCCCTGTCGGTGGCAGAGGTAACCCGGCTGGCGCGTTTACCGGATGTGCTCCCGTTGAAAGTCGCGGTATGGTCCCTTGGTTCGTCGGTGGAATCGGCTGATCTTGAGGCGTAAACACCAGGGCAGTCGGGTTAATAACCCCTCCTGTTGCCGGCAGCATAGTTCGGTGTCTTTGGTGCATCCTTGTCGTTTCCTCCCGGAGCCGGGTCTCTCGGTCATCCAATTCGCGCTGCCGTGCGACCATCCCCTGCCTTTCTGCTTCCACTTGCCTTCTTTGCTGCTCCAATGCACGACGAGCCACGTCCAGGTCTCTTACACGCTCCGCAGCGTTTTCCGGGGTAATAACTGTGGCCAAGACCGTGGGGTCCAAAATCAAATTATTATCAAACAGAGCCGGGTGACGCGGGTTTGAGGGGCCCGCCCCCGGTGTCCGGTTTGCTTGGAACCCGAACATATTTGCGTGTCGCTCCTCGTCTGCTGGGCGACTGGTGACAGACGCCGACTCTCCATCGACCTGGGCCAAGACCGGGTCAACTGCTCCTTGCTGCTGAGCCGCTGCCTGAACCGCCCCGGCTGGTGCCGCGGCCGCGTTTTCTTGATTGAGATTGGTCGCGGGAGCCGCATAAACTGCAACCCGGCGCATGATGCCCGGTGTAGATTCGTATTGTTCTTCCTCGCTGTTTTCCTTTTCGTATCGATCCTCCAATAGATCCCGTATGGACTCGGTATCATCCTCCCTCTCTATCTGACCCGTCGTTCCAATCGACTCTTCTTTTTCCGATTGGACATACGTGTCTTCCCCTGACACAGAGTCAGATCCAATATTATCACAATTCGAACTGGAAGTACATACCATACCGATGAAGACGTTGATGCTGCCGACCGTCACGATGGATCCGGTTTCGAGATGATCCGACTCTGGCCCCCAGCCAGAATCGTCCACCATCTTCTCTCCTTTGCCGTTGACGTAGATTTCTCCGACGATGAGGTTCTTCATGCTCTTCCGAGCTTCTCCCGTGATGTAAACACCTTTGGACGCAGGCCCCACGGTGGGCGCCAACTGTCGTGGGATAATCACGGCAGATGTTACCTGGGGTAACTGATCTTGGGGCAAGTCGACACAGGTATTTGGGAGAGGGTTTAGCTCGAAGGAGAACATGGCGAAAGCAATCTAAGAACCGGAAAACAACTCGCCGGCTCTCGATATGATTATACTGGATACTCGATAACAGGTGTTACAACTATGACTTGAATCTCCTTTAGGCGAAGCCCAGGGGTTGGTTTATATAGTACTCATATCCCCCTTGGCTTGCCCTACAAAGCGCTTCTCGAGTCCTATTCGAACTCTTCATACAAACCCTAACTTTCCTTACCGTAACCCACAATCCGGGTTACGATCCTTACAAGTCCTGGGCCCTCTAGAAGCTTCTTTGTCCTTAGCCGGATTTGGTCCATCCGTCGTTTGGGCCGGATCTCACCTGGGAGTTGGCATACCGGGTTACTATCCCCTCATCAATTTGTTAGTTCAAGAAATAATCTTCTGGAATATCTGGTATGGATTATACGGGTTTCGTAATCATCGCCACAATCATATCTTTCTGTTTTTTTACAAGATAACTCCGCATTTTATCACCAAGATATCAGGAATCGAAAAGATTTTAGTTTATCCAGGATTTTTCTCCGCATATTTTTCTTAGAAAAAATATTCATTTGTAGATCCAATATCTTCACAACTTTTTCGTAAAAAGTTTAATCGTGAGGGTCCTTTATGTAAAATTTCCCAATTAACCTAGGTTTTAGGACCCCTCCTATAAATAGCCTCCTGGTACGGCCCCAGGGTCATTTGCACCCCGCGCTCTCCACTTCTTCTTCTTCCTCCGAACAGAGCTCAAGAGCTCTATTTTCTTCGTCACGCCGCCACGACCAGAGCTTCGCCGACGTTCGTCGCAAGATGGTGAAGGAGTAGAGCCTAGCGACCAAGGCCAGGGGAACCGGAAAGAAAAAGAAGGTCGTCGGCGCTTCCGGTTCTGCTTCGGCCAAGTCTAGCAGGGGGATGATGCAAGTGAACTGGTGCAAATCTGAGATGACCAATGGCTAGCTGATTGAGATGGAGGATGCCGGTTTACTCCCGAAGAGCGTATCCTGGCGGGCCCTAGGAAATGAGATCCGGCCTAAGCCTGGGCCGGACGAGGTAATAGTCTTTGAGGCCCACATTCTCCGTCGGTTTCATCCTCCCGGGTCTCATTTTTTCCGCCGGCTCTTGAGCTATTACGGTCTCCACCTTCAAGATCTTCCCCAAATTCTATTCTTAATGTGAGAAACTTTTTTGTTCTCTGTGAAGATTATCTCCAAGTAGAGCCCAATTTAGAACTCTTTCTTGGGTAATTTTATTGTAACAAACACCCAGAAGTAGCTGGGGGTGAGCCTATCCATTGCGGTGGCGTCTCGTTTCAGAGGCGAAAAGACATAGATTATCCAGGTATCCCTCTCTCTAGTCACCCCAAACTATGGCATAAAAAATTCTTCTACATCAACAAAAACTTCTCCTGAAGATGAGTTAGCTCTTCCGGGTTATCGCCCTTAACGTCTGGTCTATACAAGCACCATGAACTCTTATGAAAAATCCGCTGATCGAGTCAAAATCAAACCCCTCCTCAAGCGCGTAACTTCCTTGATAGTTCAGGGGCTAACTGGTTTAGACCTGACCAAGACTTGGGTGAACTGGCGTATCCAACACCTCAGCATTAGGAACTGGCTATTCCATGAAAATACCGGTTTAGCACACCCTATGCGGTATTCCGACTCTCCGATTTCCAAGTCTTATATGGTGGTTGCACTAAAATACTTGGTTGGAATAAAACATGACATGTTCTTTGATGTTGACCTTGCTGCTTTTTCTCTTCTAACCCGGCTCCTCCTGTAAGTTTATCTTTTTATAAGTAACTTTCATTCTTAAGACTGCGCATATACTGACCCTGATTTTGTCCAGTTTACAGCTTTCGGATGCCTTCTGGGTTACCACTCAAGAACCAGCTTCTCGTCTTGAAGATGATGAATCAGATGAGCAAAGTGACGAAGAGGATGAGATTTCTGAATTTGATTCCCTTGGTCACTTGCATAACTAGTTTGCTGATGCTAGTTACTCGCAGGATGAACCAGCAGATCAGGAGGGCGCCGGTTTAGGACAAGGTGATACAGGTCAAGAAGTGCCGGATCAACACATTCTGGATCTCAACAACACCACTCCCATTACTGGATCCAACGTGGTGATAGAAAAGGATTCTCCCGTGACCAACAAGAGGGGCCGGCAGGCTGTTGCTAAGGTGCCTATTTCTAGACTGTCCAAAAATCTTTTGAACCCGTCCGCACATATGGAGAAAACGCATGATGATGAAGATACCGGTAAGAGAAGGAGGACCCGGAACTCCGGGTCAAGTGACTTACAAGCAGGTTTTCACGAGAAAACTCCCTCTCGCCGGGTTTCCAAGGCTCAAGTTTTGCCTACCTCTTGACATCCGTTGGCATGGAAGATCCGACCAGAGTTGAGTCATACCTTTCATACATATTCTCCCAATTCTGGTTCATCCCATTTCAACGGGGCCAGTGACTTTTCCATTAACTCTGGGTAAGTTAGCTCTTCAATATTTAGTTCATAACTACAAAATTTTGTTATGCAATCCGGCTTATAATTTTCATCTCGGTGCAGGGGCCAAGCTGTGTTAAAGGTTAACCCAATCTCAACTGCTGCTCCCACTGCAAATCTGGAGGAAAGGTCCTTTGAAGAAGAACAAGATGAACCGACTGTTCAATCACCGGGTCATATCTATGATCTTGCACAAGCCACTGAACAAGAGGTGAATCCGGTTGATAACACGCCGGATAATGATCCCCTGGTTGAAGATATGATTGTCTCTAACTCGGACGTAGAAATTACCGGCTCTCATAATGCCAAGACTGTTGGAACCTCCACTGTACTTTCCAAAGTTACACAAGATTTGAAGCCATCTCCAAAGGAAAAAACAGTTCCTTCCAACCTGAACATTCAAGGCCAGGATTTTGACACGCTGGCTTGAGAGCTTTTTGAGAACCGACGACGTGCAGATGGGATCATAGAGTTTTTGAAGAAGAGATATGAGGTAACCTTGATAGATATAACCTCGAGCCCAATTTTCTGGTTTATCTTTTTAAAAATAAATCTGAAGATTTATATGTTATACTTTTGACTTTGAACCATAGCCCCCAAGTGCCGGTTTATGAATTAATTGTAGACAGGGGCTTGTCTTGGTCTTCCACCAATTGGTTGAATTAACATTGTAGCCCCCAAGTGCCAAATTTGCTAGCCTGCAGCTACTTAGGACTTAATAGCTTTTGTCTTGCTCTTCCTTAAAAAACTAGATTTAGTGTGGCCCCCAAGTGCCGGCTTGCAAGCCTGCAGCTACTCGGGACTTAATGAATTTTCCAAATCTTGAGTAATTTAACATCATCGTAACTTTGAATAGACCGGTTATGGTACTCCGTAACCCGGATTATGCTCAGATGCTAACTTGTATTGTTCACAACCCGTGATTTTGCAGAGCCTTGAATCATCCTCTCAGAGGGAGATTTCAAATTTGAAGAACCTGCTTGCACAAGAGGCCAAGAAGACTGAGAAGGCGAGAACCTTGCAGCAGGAACTGGAGAAAAAAGTTTTGGAAGCAACTCTTTAATGAGAAAGTTAAAAGGTGTCATGGTAAGAGAATTATTAAAAGAGAATTTCATGTTGGTGAGAAAGTGCTATTGTATAGGTCTCGTCTCAGATTTTTCGCAGGAAAATTACTCTCGAGATGGGAAGGACCTTTCGTTATCGAAGAGGTAGATCATTCGGGGGCAATTAAAATTGTTTCCCTTGAAGACAATACTTCACAAGTGGTGAATAGCCAACGACTCAAGCATTATATTTATGGAGATCCTTATGATGAAAATGTTGATTGTATTCAATCCATGATCCCGGAGGAGTTTATTAAGAAGCATATTTTAGAAACTGCAGAGTCAGTTTTCGAATAGGTATCAGTTTTGGTGAGAAAACGTTCGCGAAACATGTTCCAACTTTTATTTTTACTGTTTTTGGAAAATATGAAAAATTATGAGTCGGAAACGAGGCGGAGACGGAGCCCGGAGGCTCCACACCATGGGGTGGCGCGGGCCCACCCCTGGCCGCGCCAGCCCATGGTGTGGGCGCCCCGGAGCCCCTCTCCGACTCGTTTTCGACCTGGACTTTCCTTTCATTATGAAACTTTTTGCTATATAATCCCCCGGATCCCCCGAGGTCCGTATATCATTTTCTCGCCGTGTTTCTGTTTTGAGCTATTTCTGCCAGGATACATCTTTAGATCTAGAGCCACAATGTCCTCTCCTGGATCTCCCAAAGACAGTTTCTTTGAGAACGTCGTCAACCCGTACATGAACGAGTTGAAGATGCATCCCAAGGAATTGCTGCGTAAGGAAGGGAAGGTGCAGATTTATGATGTTTGGGGCCTTGAAGGAGAAGGCAGTCTGGAGGCTAGGATGAAAGAGCTAGAGCAAGAAGTCTATAGGTACAAGAAGATGGTGGAGCGTGAAGTTGAGATCATTCACAGGATAAAGGCAGAACAGATCGCTGAATACAAGAGGGAGAATTTAAAGCTTTGCGAGGTGATCTTCTCACTCACCAAGACCACCAATGATTTGCAAGCACAATTCTATGATGCGCATAACTAGAACTGTGAGTATGAGAATAGGTTAGAACGTATAAGCTCTGCTGCTAGTTTTAGGTTGTTGGAAACCAAGACATCATTTGTGGATGGAGAACCTTTACCTTGGAAGGCCGAGGATGAGAAGGATTCACCACCACCACCAAAGAATTGATTCTTCATTGGTTTTGGCATCCCCTCGGCTTATTCCAAGCTTGGGGGAGTGCCACGGTACATCACTATCTTTCATCTTTTTACTTTCTCAGTAGAGTCGTATCATGAGTAGAGAAGTTATCATATAGGATGGTTTACAGTATAGAAGTATCTCTCCTTAGTTGGTTATCGTTGTATCTGTTGGTGTGAGTTGCCGGTTCGAAATATTAATGAGAAGTTTCATCATTTACTTTCTGCACACCTCATTTTAGTTTTCAATTTCTGTCATATGGGTGAGCTTGTTATTAGTATTTGGTATCACTCTAGAGATCATCAAGTTAATCTTGTTGGTTTTGGCAAACTTAGCTTGGGTCAGCAGAAATAATAATTTGAGATGCTAGTATAAGAAATAGGAATTTGCCTATTAGCTCGTAAACTTAGTATTCACAAGTTAAGATCGCTTGGGCTTTCAATGAAGATTGCATGATTGATTTAATCATATGTATATTTGTTTGTTTTCCCTCAACTCTTATGCTTGCTACCCAACCTTAATAGCCAAAAACCTGTACTGAGAGGGAATGCTTCTCGTGCATCCAAACCTTGAGCACCCAAACCTTGCCATTTGTGTCCACCATACCTACCTACATGTGGTATTTAACTGCCACTCCAAGTAAATTGATCATGTGCTACCTTTAAAACTTTCAAAATTACTCCTGTTTTGTGTTCCTGTTTTTGCTCATGAGGACGTCAATAGAGAATCTTTATCTCACTCGTTGATTGTACTTCAAACACCTGGAATAGTGGCTTCATCCACTTATCCAAATTCTAAAAGAGCTGGCAGCGGGGTGCCCAGCCCCAAAACTAATACACAAGTTCTCTTCACTATTTTTGCCCCTGATTTATCAGTCAAAGCATAATCATGTAAACAAAAGAGAATGAGGGATGGCCTTCTACACCAGTTGCATCCCTCATATGGGAGCCGCTCTTATGAAGTATAGTTGGCTTGTGACGTACTGTATTGTCTGTTTACCATTCGTTGACATAAGCATACACCTCTCTTAAAAATGTTTTCAGTACTTATGTTTAATAAAATAAAAGCTCTAGCACATGATTAATATCTGATTCCCTCCGCGAAGGGCCTTTCTTTTACTTTTATGTTGAGTCAGTAAACCCATTTCTTTCTGTCTCTAGCAAGCATTTGAGTTGTTGTGATCTCACCATCTATATGTTGATTTATTCAATCATGTTTTGTATCCTTCTTTGTTTAGCACATGCTTTATTATCTGAATGAATATTACTTTGAAAAGCTATGAATCAATGTGAAGAATTGTTATAATTAAACTTGTTAAGCTCTACAAGATAAACCTTGTTATAAAGACTTCACCTAAGATAAGCAGGATATCATTAAATTTTCTCTGACCAAGAATGAAGTTTGCCATTACCAATTTTGATTCTCTCTTTTGCCTCTTTGTTTGTGACTCCCATTACTCGTTTCAAGTTAGTTTGTAAGAGAGGAAGTTGCTGTCTATAATGATTGGTGCATAGATAGATGTGATGCTTCTTGTCCGTATTTTATTCATCGACTCTTCACTCCATAAACCTGTGGTCATGTTTTCTGAGTTCAGTTCCGCTTGGGGACAAGCGAGGTCTAAGCTTGGTGGGAGTTGATACGTCCATTTTGCATCACTATTTTATATTATAATTTTCTGTTATCCATCAATATATTTCATATTATGATGCATCTCTTATGTTATTTTTTTATATTATTTTGCACGTTTTATAATTTTTGGAGAATAAACACCGGGACCAGGAATCTGATGGAAAAAGCACCGTCGGGATACCATATTTTAGAAGATCAGAAGAAGAAGTGGGACACCGGGGGTGTCCGAGAAGTTTAGAGGAGGAACCCAGCCAGAAGGAGACCAGAGGGGGACCACCAGGGGCCCACACCATGAGGTGGCGCCCCTCCCCTTGGCCGCTCCACCTAGGGGTGTGGCCACCCTGGCCCACCTCTAGGGGATATCTTTTGCATGCCTATCCCCAGGAAACGCTAAGCCTCATACCATCGTCGAAGAATTATTCCGCCGCAGCCTCGGGGCGGAAAACACCCGAGAGAGAAAAGCTCTCTGGCAGGGAGAAATCTGCCGGGGAAATTCCTCTCCGGAGAGGGGAAATCACCGCCATCGTCACCGTCATCACTCCGGGCATCATCAAGATGATCACCATCATCATCATCACCACCAGCACCATCACCCTAATCATCCACCTTCATCCCACTGTAACAATTAGGGGACTCTATCGTTGTTTTGCATTAGATCTCTCTCCCGGTGTGGATTACTTGTTAGTAGTTGATGCTTGTGAGATTTATCGGTGTTTGCACTTTATGACCAGATTGTTATCATCCATTATATCACCTCTGATCATGATCCATATTATGTCTTGTGAGTATTTCTTGTTGTTCTTGAGGACATGGGAGAAGTCAAGTTGTTAGTAGTGAAGTAATGTTGAGTAATATTTAATGTTTGGTATTTAAGTTGTGGTGTTATTCTTCTAGTGGTGTCATGTGACCGTCGACTACATGATACTTCACCATTTATGGGCCGAGGGGAATGCATCGTGTATTTGGCTACTAATTGTGGGGTTGCCGGTGTGACAGAAACCTAAACCCCCTTTAGGAAACCATTACACGAGGGAGCATAGGATCTCGGAGTTTAAAGCTGTGGTTAGAATTATTTCTTAATTACTTTCTTGTAGTTGCGGATGCCTGCAAGGGGTATAATCACAAGTATGTATTAGTCTTGGATGGGACGGTACATTAGCATAGGTTCACCCACAAAACACTTACCAAACACTAAAATTATTCAGCTGCATGCAACAAAAGCACTTGACAGGAACCTCCCGTGTGTCCTCGAGAACGTTTGTTAATCATAAGTAAACCCACCGGCTTGTCCTTTGTTGAAGAAAGGATTGGGCCACTTGATGCAATTATTACTACTGCATTTTATTTACTCGCACTTTATTTATCTGCAGTATCAAAAACCCCTACAAATCTATTTTCCAGTAGTTACAGTTATTCCTTTATCGAAACTGCTTGTCAACACCTTCTTCTCCTCATTGGGTTTGACACTCTTATTTATCGAAAGTACTCCGATACAACCCCTATGCTTGTTGGTCATCAGGTGCCGGGAGGAGCTTCAGAACCCTCCCAAACTAGGGTTGACGACGGCGGCGGCTGATGACTCCCAAGTGCAGGAGATCAATTGTAGTACCTTTCGATAAGTACTTGAGTGTCGAACCCACGAGGAGCTGAAGGTAAGCTATCTATTCTCTAAAGCCCTATAACCCTCTTATATGGATGTTTATGCAAAGCAATAAGTTTGACTAAAAGGAACTAACTAATTAAAAGCAAGTGACGTGGAGTGTGGTTTGTCTAGTAACTAGTGAAGCAAGTTTAAAATGCAAGTAATCCTAGAGCAAGTTTCTAAGCAAGATTCACAAGTAGCAAGCAGCAAATATCTCAAGTATATCAAGGGAGCAAATGTTCTAGCAATAGGTGTTTCGTTCGTGTGGTTGTCACAATTAGTGAAGCACATGTTTTAGTCTTAGTTGTTTCTTGTAGGAAGGAGCCATGAATAGGTATAGTCAAGTAACTGATCTACAACCCCTTATGATGGATCATGTGGCCAAGTAAATGGCTGCACAAGATTGATTAACACATAAAGTCCCACCATAGCCTTACGTTCTAAGGTGCCCTATATATATCCCCATATAACTTAACTTTGTGGCTCGGTCTCAGGTTCTTGTCACTCCCAAGTCACCACCACTCCATTATGCTACCGGTGATCACCTTACATGCATTCCCCAACATATGCGCGCACTCATATATTGTACATAAAGGCAATCATAGAAGATAACAAACTTTATGCAACCAATCAACGAACTATTTCACCATTGCCAAGAACAATTCACTGCTCAAACATAGACGGGGAGACACAATACATCAAGGGAATATAGTATTGCATCATACATCGTGTTTGCCAAGAGATTACAGTGGAGAGATGGAGCTGATCTTGCTGTAGATGTTGATGATGAACACGCCGGAGGGGGGTGGAGCCCTCCGGGGGTGATCCCGGCGGCGTTTCCCCCCTTCGATCTTCTCCGGCGGCAGCCTTCTGTCTCTCCGTTTCGTGGTTTCGTCTCTCGGCGCCGCCTCCTCCTCGAAAAGGCCAGGGGGCCCTTTATATAGTCGTTTTTAGGTCACGAGACACTCGGGAAAAGAAAGATCGACGACATCGGAGCCACGGGGGCAAAAAGGGGGCCTCTCACGCGGCCAAGGAATCTGGACGCGTGGAGGTTCCTATTTGCCACCTGGTTGGCCTTTTGACCCTCTACTTTGGCCCATGGTCTTCGTCTCGAAAATTGTGAACCGTGCTCTTTGGCCTTGCCCTTTCTGGAGTCCCGAAGCTCCCGGAAAGTCTGAAACACTAAAAAGTACGTTTTCTGGAAAAACAGGGTTAGAACCAAAAGAAGGGGGATTGTTTAGAAAATCCCCCAAATCATTATAAAAAATGAATATAAGTTGCTAATATGTAGGAAAAACAAGTAATACAATGAAAAGTTCATGTATACATTTTACATGCATCCACACCCCCAAGATTAACCCATGCTCGTCCTCGAGTATGAAGGTGATAAAACTAACATGGACTTTTCATATTGAAACAATCATGGGATATCAAGGAGGATTATTCATGCTACATATAATCAAATGATTAATACTAGAAATGAGTAGCAATATACAGTTCATGTTGTAAGAAATATCAAATATGCAAGCAAAGATGCTTCATGAAAGTTCACAAAGTGTATAATGAAATAAAAGCACTATGGACCAAATGGATACACAAAATGAAAAATAAAATCCTATATTGGTCAAAGAATAGCATAATGGAAAATAGAAAATATGGTGGACACTTTGGAGAAAATTGAGTAGAGGTAAAACATGATCAAGTCTTATTTAGCCTCTAAATTATTCAACTAAAATTACTAATTGAAATGTGGTATCCATGGATCTAGGACTCTCATTGCCCCTTTATCACTAGCATCTTAAATGGTGAATGTTGAAGTAATGTGAATGACAAGGTGGTTGAAAGCCTCATGCCCCGTGAGTGTGAAAACCTACTCCATGATTACTCAACTTAAGATTCCTAATAAGCTTTGTACAATCATAATAAGTATTAATGACATCATAGAGAACCTCAAAGAGGTACCTCTTGCCCCGTGACATGGAAACAAGCCCATGTCACAATGACAAGACAAACAAACGGAGTAGACTCATCATCCTTTTTATTTTCATTCACTATTATGCATAGCTTTTTATTTTATTGTAGGATGTGTTGTAGAGTCACTCAAGCTGTAAGTAAATTTCCACCATGATAAAGCATGGCTTGGGTTAGCGGCCCAATGCGTTTCTCTAGTCATATAGATACTTACTCATCAAAACTTACTATTCCTCTATTTCATTTCGGCATGGCAGGAGTCCAAAAACAAAAGTACATGATATCAACCAAATGTAAATTTTTGTGCAATGTTGAAAGCTTTCCGGTGATACACGTTTATAGCTAGCTCCCAACCACACACTTGTCAAACGCAAAACTTGTGGCTCCCATTATTGGGTCATGTTTATTAGATGCATAAAAAGTAAAGTGTGCCTTCAAAAGTTCGTGAGAGTCCTATCCCAAGTTCAACCCATGACAATTAATAAAGTGAATATATTAATTTAGAAAATAAATAACACAATAACATGGTGAACATACTCGGAATAGCAATGAAGCTAATGGGAAGATATGGTGGACTCACTAGAAATACTTGGCTAAGGAGTGTTGGAAACAAGTTTTTACTTGTTGGAATTTTTAAATTTTTGGCTAGCAAGAGGGAGATAGTTGACCAGCTACTATGCATGCATATGTCCATAGAACTACTCATTTCATGACAAACTAAATAAACGAGCAATTAACATCAAGGACATGAATAAGAGATAGCTCAAGACAACATTATTGCAAATTTCTACACATAAAAAGCCTATAAATCATGCAAACATATGTAGCTCTTCAAATCAACCATGGAATCCCTATTACAAGTCATAATACTAGAATCCAATACATTCCAACCCCAAACTCCAGTAGCTCAATCTCATATAAAATGATGGGTGTGGTCTTACCAAAACAAAAATAAAAACAAAAACTAGACGCTTCAAGTCTCTACGATAAATGCTTTGCTTAGAAAAACAGAAAGTAGACGTGTGCTAACCAAAAGAGTGTAGCTCCAGTGGGGTGTTCATCACATCCCCCAAGCTTATGGCTTTCACCATTCTTGGATGTCCTGAGGCGCATCTCCTCTATTCCCTATGAAAAAAACTTCACAAAACATGTTTCTCCCATTCTTTTTCTGTGGGGTGATATTAGCAAGGACAAACAAATCACATACTTGCTGTGCAAAATTCCAAATCAAATGCTCCAGTAGATAGACAGTAAGGTTAATTATGTTTTATGTTCCCTCTCTTGCGTTAAAGAATCATGGAAATTCGATTCCCAAGCCCAAAGAGTGCATAAAACAAAAGAAGTCAGAATCTGTCCAGAAAAGCAACAGCAGCAAAACGAACGTTTTTCCCTAAGCTAGACTCGTCAAATAATTAAGCCAATTTTTGTGCTTATAGAGGACTAAAAGTTGCAGAACATACTAAAAAATTAGCTCAATCCGACATACGAATAAAAAACGTAAAATCATACGGTGAGCAGACTAGTGCTGAAACAGAAATTTCATGCACTAGGATAGCAACTTATAAGTCCAAATGGGTTTGACTTGACTCTTTATTGAAAACTCCAGAATTAAAACAAAAAAAAAATAATCTCTTGAGACAGCAAGAGGACACTAGGAAAATCCAAACAAAAACAGCCGGGTTGCCTCCCGTAAAGCGCTTTCTTTATAGCCATATAGCTAGGCTTTACTTACTTAACATCATGATGGTTGGAGTGAGGTGGCTCGGCATCCCCAAGCTTGGATTCTTGTACTTATTTTATACATGTAGGAACATCATGATGGTTGGAGTGAGGTGGCTCGGCATCCCCAAGCTTGGATTCTTGTACTTATTTTATACATGTAGGATAAGCCCAGTGGTACATCCCCAAGCTTGATTGGTTGTCCCTCTTGATCTTTGTTCATCTCACTCAACTCTTCCTCCTGAAAAATTCTTCTTACACAAATCTCAACATAAAACTTGATTAGAGGGGTTAGTGCCTCCATAAATAAAATCCACATAGGTACAACAAAGACACATCATGAGTTTATTCTAAATATTAACTACTGTTACTACAGTTGTGCATTTCTCCTTGATCAAAAGAACCACACAAAACACAAGTAATGAGAGCAATGCAAAATAAAGACATAATCTGCCAAAAACTGAACATCCCGTAAAGAGTGAATTTTTAGAGGCACTTAAGTTGCTCAAATCAGAAAACTTAAAACTAATGAAATATGTAGTGATAACTAAATATTGCAGTCGTAAATTACCAGGTCAAAATTCCACTTCTGTGATTTTAAACATTTTTCGCAGTGAAGTTCAGGAATCTGCTTTCTTGACAGCTAATTACTATTGTTTAATCCTATCTCTCATATAAGATTATTCTTGCCATTTAAGATGAGAAATAAGACAGAAATGTGATGTTACAGTAGTGAACTAATATTTTTTTATTGTTTTTAGCTTTGGAAAAAGTTTTAATGATAGAGACTTTGCAATGGTTTCATTGGCATGAACAACACATGTTCAAGGTCGACCCCAACTTATCCATTACTCATCCTTCTCATTTACTTTCCAAAATTTTTTATAAAATGAAAATCTTAAACTAAATGATGCATAACAGTAGGTAAAGGCATTTTACATGTTGTAAAGACATAAATGTGTGCCCAAACCGAATAGGAAATTAAAGCATAAGGAACACACCAAAAAAATATTAAACAATTTATTTTTAAGTCTAACCCATTTCCTATGCATTGACATTTTGTAATGAAACAAACAAAAGAAGCACATAATAGCAATCATAGAAAGGTAGATCAAGTGCAACTTCAATACTTTCAGCATAAAGAGGGGAAACTTAATATTGTTGAAATATGTGTAACCATGTTTCCCTCTCTCATAATAATTTTCAGTAGCATCATGAATAGATTCAACAATATGAATATCACATAAAACATTCTTATCATGAGCCACATGCATAAAAATCACTACTCTCCACAAAGTAAAATCCTCATTAGTGATAGTGGGAGTTAAACATTCATAATTTTCATTGCAATCATCATATATAGGAGGCATATTATCATCAAAGTGAATTTTCTCCTCCAAGTTTGGGGAACTAGAAATATCATGCTCATCAAAACCAACTTCCCCAAGCTTAAAACTTTCCATAGAATCAGCAAGTATATCATTTTTATCCTCAATAGTAGGGGGACTAAAAATATCATATTCATCAAGACAAACTTCCCCAAGCTCAAGGTTTTCCTTAGCAATAAAGGTGTTCAAAGAATTAGTACTACCACAAATATGATTGTTGTGCAAATAATTTTTCAATTTCTCCTCAAACACTTCATGTCCTAATTCAAGGTAGATATTATACAGTTCTAAAATTGTTTGGTTGTTTTCCACTTTATAAATTTTGTGTGTGTTTTAGGTTTATATGTTAGTATGCAATGCAAACAAGAATAAAAGCTTAGCACAACGCTCCCCGTCAACGGGACCAGAAAAGTGCTTGATGACTCCCAAGTGCAGGGGATCAATTGTAGTACCTTTCGATAAGTATTTGAGTGTCGAACCCACGAGGAGCTGAAGGTAAGCTATCTATTCTCTAAAGCCCTATAACCCTCTTATATGGATGTTTATGCAAAGCAATAAGTTTGACTAAAAGGAACTAACTAATTAAAAGCAGGTGACGTGGAGTGTGGTTTGTCTAGTAACTAGTGAAGCAAGTTTAAAATGCAAGTAATCCTAGAGCAAGTTTCTAAAGCAAGTTTCTAAGCAAGTTTCGCAAGTAGCAAGCAGCAAATATCTCAAATATCTCAAGAGAGCAAGTGTTCTAGTAATAGGTGTTTCGTTCGTGTGGTTGTCACAATTAGTGAAGCACATGTTTTAGTCTTAGTTGTTTCTTCTAGGAAGGAGCCATGAATAGGTATAGTCAAGTAAATGATCTACAACCCCTTATGATGGATTATGTGGCCAACTAAATGACTGCACAAGATTGATTAAGACATAAAGTCCCACCATAGCCTTACGTTCTAAGGTCCCCTATATATATCCCCCAATAACTTAACATTGTGGCTCGGTCTCAGGTTACTGTCACTCCCAAGTCACCACCACTCCATTATGCTACCGGTGATCACCTTACATGCATTCCCCAACATATGCGTGCACTCATATATTGTACATAAAGACAATCATAGAAGATAACAAACTTGTATGCAACCAATCAACGAACTATTTCACCATAGCCAAAAACAATTCACTACTCAAACATAGACGGGGAGACACAATACATCAAGGGAATATAGTATTGCATCATACATCGTGTTTGCCAAGAGATTACAGTGGAGAGATGGAGCTGATCTTTCTGTAGATGTTGATGATGAACACGCCGGAGGGGGGTGGAGCCCTCCGGGGGTGATCGCGGCGGCGTTTCCCCCCTCCGATCTTCTCCGGCGGCAGCCTTCTGTCTCTCCGTTTTGTGGTTTAATCTCTCGGCACCGCCTCCTCCTCGAAAAGGTCAGGGGACCCTTTATATAGTCGTTTTTAGGTCACGAGACACTTGGGAGAAGAAAGATCAACGACATCGGAGCCACGGGGGCAAAAAGGGGGCCTCTCACGCGGCCAAGGAATCTGGTCGCGTGGAGGGTCCTCTTTACCACCTGGTTGGCCTTTTGGCCCTCTACTTTGGCCCATGGTCTTCGTCTCGAGAATTGTGAACCGTGCTCTTTGGCCTTGCACTTTTTGGAGTCCCGAAGCTCCCGGAAAGTCTGAAACACTAAAAAGTACGTTTTCTAGAAAAACAGGGTTAGAACCAAAAGAAGGGGGATTGTTTAGAAAATCCCCCAAGTCATTATAAAACATGAATATAAGTTGCTAATATGTAGGAAAAACAAGTAATAACATGCAAAGTTCATGTATGCATTTTACATGCATCATTGGCTGTGGAACTTTTCGTGGATAGAGGCTCGGGTACTTAGGGTTTTCCTGATGAAGGAAACTAATAGGCGGAACTGAGATGTCGGTGGCGCCCAGTGACGAGGGGATGAATCCTGGACCTATCGGATAAGGCTACCTAGTCCAAGGCCCAAGACCTAAGCTTAAGTAGAGGTGCCTCAAACAGTTCTAGAAGGCCCAATCAAAGCCCACCCGCAAAGCCTTGCGGGTCAAGAAGGAACCTTGTAACCGACCTAAAACTAGGGTTTGTATGCCCCCGGGTACGGTTCGGGACCTAGCCACCTATAAAATGCCAGGAGAACTACCGAGAAAGTGATCTAAGCAATACCGCACCACCAAACCCTTGAGATCAAGACCATACTCTCGACTCGAGCACCCCCCATTGTATCCGATGTATTGATAATACGGATCGACAAGAGCAGGAGTAAGGGTATTACCTCTACGAGGGCCCCGAACCTAGGTAAATCGTGCCCCTGTTAGCCGACGATCGTCACCAGCGCCTACACGTTCTCGTAATCGAAACCCTATCGGTTCACCCGAGGGACTTGGTGAGATGACTATTTGACAATTGTCGCCGTCTGTGGGAACTGCGGGCGCTGGATCTTCGGCATCTTCGGCCTCATCATCACCAACCTTCAGCTGGAGCCCCGGAACGTCGACTTTAGCAGATCCGTTCTGATTCGGGTCGATAATTGTCGCGCCCCACTCGCCGAAATTGCGCCCGGCGTTCAGTGGATTGGAGAATAGCGTCGGCCTGACGTTCGGGAGCCTCCGCTTCCACGCCAACAAAGAAGGAATCCTGCACTTCCCCGAGCAGACCGATCTCAATCTAGCACCCAGCGGCGTATCCATCCGCCCCAGTACTCGCAACTTCCACACCATCGCTGCTGAGGAACCTTCTCGGGTCGGCAAAACTTGTCAATCTACGCCTAGGACTCGCGGGCCATATCTGGCCCAGGTATGCATGGCGGGATCGAACGAGCCACCCGAAGAAACTGAAGACAGCCTGAAGGAGCGAGAGCACATCAAGGTGTCGCGAGAAGCCTAGCTCAAGGCAAAGACGGCTGTACATTCAGGCCAGCCGATTGAAGAAGGAGCCCCTCACAAAGATCTAACTGCATACCACTATCATCTAGTTAAAGCAGCGGAATTGATCAAAGAAGCTCGCAAGAATCTGGATGAGCGGAAAAAGCTGGCGGACGAATCAAGTCAACGACGTGCGGTGCTCTCCAAGACATATTCGATAGGGAAGAATCCCCCGAAGAAAAGATACGTCTCAAAGATCGCAGCCCTGGATCGCGAGTCTCTCAGCGGGATCAGCAAAACACTCAAAACATCCCTTATGCACGTCGACGACGAGGACAACATGCACCCGACGACTCCAGCTGCCGCAGTCCTGGCAGCAGCCACGTACTTGTGGGCCAACCAGCCAGGAGAAGAACGACCCCCGCGCGGAACAATATCGACAAGTCCAGAAAGGGCTAGGCATGGTAGCCGCAAACATGCAATAGCGCAAAAGACTGAGAAGACCCCTCGGAAGGACCAAGAAACAGCCCTCAGACGCGGGAGTACTTCACCTAGAAGGAAGGAATCACCTCGTCACGCCTGAGGAAAGGAAGCCCGGCGTCGTAGTGATAGCCCGAGCAGTAGCGACGACAGCCCGAGGGATCGTGACCACAGTCCGCGGCATCACAGCGGCCGCTCGCAACACCGCAGCAAGGAGCCACGGAAGGAGGACAATCGCGACCGGCCCGAACACCACGCACGATCTGACATCGCTCAGAACAAGGTCGACAAAGCCCGAGCAATTAGGAACCGCGCACGGTCCCTATCCACCTCTTCCGACGAAGAAGCCTGCAGTGTGTTGTGTTTCACTCGCGATAACCGCGAGGCACCGATGCCCAGAAGATTTAAGCTTACCACAGAAGTCCTAAAATCTGATGGCTCGCTGGAGCCCAAATCCTGGCTATCGGATTACCTCACGGCAGTAAACTGCCAACGTGGGAACAAGACAACAGCTATGCAGTACCTCAACCTACATCTCGTAGGCGCTGCGCGCAGCTGGCTCGAAGCAAGACCGAGGGCGTGTTACGGATCATGGGACGATCTAACTTACGATTTCCGCAAGAACTTCCAAGCAACATACAAAATACCCGCGTCCCTCGAGGAGCTGCAGGCTTGTAAGCAGAAGAGCGGCGAGTCTACTCGCGAGTATATTCAACGGTGGACTGCGCTCAAAAATACGGCGGGAAACATATCAGAGGAGGTTGCAGTCGAAGCTTTCACCAAAGGAGCTCGACGAGCCGTTTTCAGAGAAGAATTGGGGCGAGCTGCAGCCAAAACCATCGAGGAGCTGATGGCCATAGCCGACAGATGGGCCAATGGTGAAGACTCCGTGCGCCGAGAAGGCATCTTCGCCAGCGCCTGAGGACAACCGCCATGGTCGAAAGAAAAAGATAAAGCACTACGATCACGACGACCGATAAGAGTTGGTTGCGACAGAGTTCACAAGAAATCGTGACGGTGGACCTCGTGAAAATCGCGACTGGAAGCCAAAGCCAGAGGATAAAACTCCCTAGGAGGACCTGGACGGTTATTGCACGCTACATCTATTCACAGATAAGCGCACAGGCAAGACCAAATTAACCCACCTCCTCAAGGACTGCCGAAAGTTTCTCGACATCCACGAGGCCTTCTCGAAGAAAAACAGAGCTGCGGCCAATCAGGGATATCCACAGCTCCCAGGAGGAGGACATCAGGGTTTTCACCCGCCACAACCCCTACCTCCACCAGGACACCAAAACGCGGCATTAGCCGCGCTACTGGCCCCACCCGCCGCAAACCAAGGAGGCAACGGGTACCCGAATCCAGCAGGACTTCTCGGGATGATACAAAAAGTCTGCCCCTCCCGCAGGGCCCAGAAAACAAACACACGCCAAGTGGTCATGGCGGTACAAGCTCCACTGTCCACACCTGAATACTTGCAGATGGGAGATCAGCCGATCACTTTCTCCAAAGATGACCATCCGCCTCGGGTATATCGTCCAGGACACGCCGCGCTCATCATCCAAGCGCAAATATGCAATTATGAACTTGCGCGAGTGTTCATGGACGACGGCAGCGGGATCAACATCATTTACACGGACACACTCCCTAAAATGAACAGGAACCTGGATGGACTCGCAGAATCAGAAACATCCTTCCACGGGATAGTACCAGGCAAAGCAGTCTGACCACTCGGAACAATCAACTTGGAGGTGGTGCTCGAAAATGCAAGGAACTACAGGCGAGAATTCCTCGACATCGAAGTAGTCGTATGGCCCTCACAGTACCACACCATTCTCGGTCGAACAGCGTTCGCAAGATTCATGGAAGTACCTCACTACGCCTACCTAAAGCTCAAACTTCTTGGGGAATACGGAACCATCACAATAGATGACGACTTCCAAAAATATAATAAGTGCGACATCGAGTTCAATGAGATCGCGAAATCTTTCGGGATGCAGGAGGAGTTGGAAGAATTGGCAAAGACCACGGACCACTCCGTGATGCCCCTCTCCAAAAAGAATGCTCCAGAGCTCGAGTTCAGTGCAAACAGCGACACTCGAAAGCATCAAGTGCACCCGATAGAGCCCGCGAAGATGGCGATGGTGTCCACCACCCTCTCGCCTGCATAGGAATGCGCGCTCGTCGAACTCCTCCGTGAGTACTGGGAAATTTTCGCCTGGCAACCTTCAGATGTGCTAGGGATACCCAGGAGTTTGCCGAGCACTCACTCGAAGTTTTCAAAGATGCTAAACCTATCAAGAAAACGACCCGACGGTTCTCCGAGGCAAAGCAGAAGGCACTCGGGGAAGAGGTGAATTGACTACTCGCCGCAAAATTCATCAGGGAGATAAAAATATCCACCTGGTTAGCAAACCCGGTGCAGGTCCCGAAGAAAAACACTGACATCCTTCGCTTGTGCATCGACTACACATCGTTGAACAAACACTGCCCCAAGGATAACTTCCCCTTGCCACGGATCGACCAGATCGTGGATTCCACCGCAGGCTGCCAGTGCCTCTCCTTTATAGACGCCTACTCGGGCTATACTCAAATCAGGATGAAAAAGTAGAATGAGGAGAAGACAATATTCATCACACCGCACGGTCTCTACTGCTACACGACAATGCCCTTCGGGCTAAAATACGTAGGCGTAACATATCAGCGCTGCATGCAAAAATGCCTCTCCAAGCGCATTGGCAAAAACGTGCAAGTGTACGTTGACGTAATCGTCATCAAGACTCGAGTGGAGGATACGCTCCTCGAGGACATCAGGGAGACATTCGACGCTCTCAACGCGTACATGATTAAGCTCAACCCGACAAAATGCGTCTTTGGCGTCCGTGCAGGACAACTTCTCGGGTATTTGGTGTCCGCCCGAGGAATCGAAGCCGATCCGGAGAAAATTCAAGCGATCTTGACAATGAAGGAGCCAACCAATCTTAGCGGCGTGCACCAGCTTGCAGGGCGATTAGCCGCCCTCAGCAGATTCATCGCAAGATTAGACGAGCAAACATTGCCCTTGTACAAGCTGTTGAAGAATACAGATAAGTTTGAGTGGACACCCGAAGCAAAAAAGGCGTTCATCGAACTGAAGCAAGTACTGCAGAGAAAGCGCGTCTTGGCAACACCACAAGAGAAAGAACCCCTGTACCTCTACTAGCCACAACAAACCAAGTCGTCAGCACGTTCATCGTAGTCGAGCGGCCAAAGAAAGGAAAGGCATACGGAGTTCAGAGGCCAATATATTACATCAGCGAGGTGCTTTCGTCGTGCATATAGCGATACCCTCACTACCAAAAACTCGCGTATGGCGTGGTGCTCATAGCTCGAAAACTCAATCATTACTTCCAGGAACATACCGTCACGGTGCTAAATGATGCATGACTCGATACTATCATGAACAACCCCATGGCATCCAGAAGAATCTCAAAGTGGAGCATCGAGTTAGGCGCATGGGACATAATATATGTAGGACGCAACTCTGTAAAGTCCCATGTAGTCGTGGAATTCCTAAGCGAGTGGACGAAACTGCAAACACGAGGACCACTAGAATACACGAGGAACTGGATCATGTACTTCAACGGGTCGAAAAGAAAACGAAGGAGCCGGAACCGGAGTCGTTCTCATCTCTCCCAGAGGCGATAAACTGCAGTACATCCTGAGATTGGACTTCCCACCCGATGAACCAGCATCCAACAACGACGCAGAATATGAGGCCCTCCTCCATGGCATGAAAATGGCGATCGCCTGCGGAGCCACTCGATTGATGATATATGGAGACTCAAACCTCATCGTGCAGCAGACGATGAAGGAGTGCGATGCTATCACGGATAACATGGTATTCCTATCGTGACATGTATAATCTGCTCGAAGGAAGTTTCAAAGGGTGCGAACTGAAGCACATTGCGCGATCCAGCAATGAGGAAGCAGATAAGATGGCAAACATGGGGTCCACAAAGACACTCATACCGCCAGGAATCTGCTTCGAAAGAATGATCAAGTGTTCAGTCAAGGTAAAAAAGCCAGCGGGAACACCCGCAACAGTGGAGACGGACGCCAGCCCGCAAATTGCTATTATCGAGCTCATCCACAACATTTCAAGGCAATTTTTTCTAGTCGAGCCAATCTGGGCGCATAAATACCTCGACTACTTGTCCAACAAACAGCTCCCAACAGACATTTGCGAGGCCCGACAAATAGTACGACGCAGCAAATCCTTTCGGGTGCTTAACGGAGAGCTATACAAACAAAGCATATCAGGAATATTGCAGAGATGCATAGCACCCGAAGACGGCAAGGAGCTGCTACAAGAAATACACCAAGGAGATTGTGGACACCACGCCAGTTGGAAGGTAATTGTAGGCAAGGCCTTAAGGGAAGGATTCTACTGGCTCACGGCAGCCAGAGACGCGAAAGCCCTAGTCGACAAATGCAATGCTTGCCAGAGGTTTGCGCCCAAGCCACACGCCCCTGCCACAGAACTCCACATGATCCCCATCGCCTGGCCCTTTTCTCAATGGGGGCTAGATATGGTAGGACCCCTACGCAAATCGACCCCTGGAGGATACACCCACCTGCTTGTGGCAGTAGACAAGTTCACAAAGTGGATAGAGGCTATGCGAGTCACCTCCGCACACGCTGAGTGCGCCGTGAGATTCCTCGATTCCATCGTGTGCAGATTTTGCATACCACACAATATCATCACGGATAACGGAAGCAACTTCACAGCCAAGGAAACGCATGACTTATACGAGGAAAAATGAATCACCCTTAACTTCGCCTCGGTAGCTCACACCCAAACCAACGGCCAAGTCAAACGATCCAACGGATTAGTTTGCGCTAGCCTAAAGAAGCGGCTACTCGATCGACTACACCCGGCGGCACGGCACTGGGCCAAAGAACTACCGTCAGTACTGTGGAGCCTATGCACAACGCCAAATCGGTCAACAAACTACACGCCATTTTTTATGGTATACGGAGCTGAAGCTGTCCTACCCGAAGATGTCTAGTTCAGTGCCCCACGAGTCGTCGCATACAACAAAGAAACCTCAAACAAGGCACTCGCAGAAGACATGGACACACTGGATGAGATACGAGACATCTCACTCGCTAGATCCGCGGTATACCAACAATCACTACGCAACTATCACAGTCGCCGTATACGCCACAGATCTTTCGTGGTAGGAGACTTGGTGCTGCGGCTCAAACGGAAGGAAGGACACAAGCTCGAGCCACCATGGGAAGGACCCTTCATAATACACGAAATTATCCCAGGAGGCGCTTATCGATTGAAGATCCCGAAGACTGGTGGTATCTACTCCAACCCATGGAACGTTGCGTATCTCTGCAAGTTCTACCCCTAGGATTATTCTACTCGCAAGAAATAAGGCTGTAACAGCCACTCTGTAGCTCGATCAAACACATGGCTTCTCAGCCATATCAATAAACACATGGTTTCTCAACCATAGCTATCACATTCTCTATTTTTCATGCTAAAAACGATAGGTATACACCCCAAACACACGGGGGCTACGCCCAACTAGCATAAATATTTTTTTTCGAATACTACAAACACAAAGGTACAACAAGGTACACACCTTATAAACACCTTACACATATCGAGTGAACTATACAAGGTCACAAGGCTTACATCTTCAAACACCTTACAACAAAATACAGGATATTTACATCCTACAACTACATCTGACGGCGAGCAGTCGCTTCCGCAAGCATTTGATCAATCTCCTCGAAAGTCAGTCGAATAATCTGCTCCGCTGCAGGACAAACAACCGCATAATGAGGAGAAAAATCAATTGGAGAGTCAGGGTGCCGCACCACCGAGCTAAAGTTGACCTCAGCATGCCATAGCCAAACGAAGGCGAGAGATACTTGAGATCCACAGACAAGTTGCTGGTGAACACATTCTCGAACTTCTCCTACTCGACGGAAAATCCTTAGAAAACCGCTCAACTCTTCTGGAACGGTATCCAATGGATAAAACGTCCGATGCACGGAAGACAGAGCCTCGCGACAGGGTTCGACGAGTATTTTCACCTAGCTCGCCCGATATTTCAAGGTAGCCAAGAAAAAACCTCGGCTGCGAACAGACCAGAAATTGTTCGCATGCGGCTTCGAGCTACCCGCCTCATAGGCAATGTGGTTATCCACCCAGTGGGTTTCACAAGGTCCGCGGGCTCAACAACTGCAAATTCAGCGAACAAGTCAAAACAGAGAAGGAAGCAAGCAACAAAGTACTAGGGGGCTTGGAAGCTTACAAAGCATGTCCTTTGCAACAACGGCCAACTCTTCCATCACAAACTGCTCACGCTCACCCGCAAGTCTCTGCTTTGACTTGGCAACATCAGCCACGCCCCGCAGAGTTTTCAGTTTATGCTCGCCATCCGCAACACGGTCACAGAGTGACGCAAATGTGCTGGCAGTAGCGACAAGACGATTAACCAGCAAAGCAGTCCCACTCGAAGACTCTACGATGGGATCCACTACCTGGAAAGAAACAATGAAAGTTCAGAAAGATCACAAGACCCCACTCGAGAACATACCACCCATTTCCTTGAGTGCTCGGGGGCTACTCCCATCGGGAGCATACAAAAGTAAAGGGGCAACAATCAAATATGGAGGATTTCGGAAAATACTTCGATTAAGCAGCACAAAATACGGGAATACATCCCAAGGTTCATTACATTGACGAACAAAAGGAAACAAAAACTATCCTAAGGAGCAACTGAAGTGGTTCCACTCGCGGAAGGTTGTCCCTTGCGAATAGCGTGGGAGAGCACCTCGGAGAGCCTCTTCGCGAGGACTTCAGCACGATCGCCAAAAGGACGGAGCGCTACCTTTTTGCCATGGAAGTCGTAGGGAACGCTCGAATACACCTTCTCCAGGTCATCCGAGACTCCATGCGATAGGGCAAATTGAATAGCCATCTTGGCCCCTCACTCGGACTGAGCGACTGAGTACTCCTGGAGAAGATTTTTATCATCCAGGAACACATTCAGGAGCCCGCCCAGCGTAGGCGGAATCGCCACATAAACCAGTAAGCACTCATGGAATCGCGTCAACAATCGGGTGGCATCACCAATGAGGGAGCAGATTCTACTCGCGTGTTCCTGGAGCTGGGCGCAAGAGTCCGTGAGGGCGTCCAGTCGCTGGCTCCCAGGCAGCTCCAGTCCAACCCCAAGGGCATCTACAACAAAGATAGCATAAATTTCCAAGACAACAAAATAAGTTCAAATTGCAACAGAAGAATGTCTAAACGTAGCTTAACCGCAAGGTTCTGAGCCAAGGGGCGGACGAGCCTGACAAGATCATTGTCATGATTGGCACCCGCCTCCTCAAATTGCTTTAGCGTCCCTTGAGCCTCGACGAACTTCCCCTCAAGATGGGCTAAATGCTTGCGAGTGGATTCCAACTCCTTTCGGGAATATTCCAGCTCCGCCTCAAGGGTTTTCACCCGAGCGACGGCTTCAGCCTTTTCAGTCTTCAGGTATGTGACTTCGTCTGTAGTACAAAGTATACGGCTGGAGCAACCTTCACGATCAAGAGAAACTGTAAAAGGCAAGATACGTGGAAAAACTTACCCTGAAGGGAACGGCCGTCCTCGACGAGCCGGTCGCGATCCACCCGAAGGGAAACACAATCAGCTTCAGGCGAAAGCACTCGACGACCAATAGCAGCGAGGGAATCAAGGAGGGTCTGCAAAAAAATCAAGGAAAAAAGTCAAGTCGAAGACAAGTCACTTGAGCCTATACACGACTGTACACAGTCGAGTATAGCCTCAGGGTCTACTCCAATCGGGAGCACTGCCGTTCACCCGATAAAAATAAAGGAAACCGAAGAGGGAAAGACTTCAACTTGAGTCCGTGGCTAACGCAAGCAATCAACCATGGCCTCGGGGGCTACTCCCATCGGGAGCACTGTCGTGCACCCGATAGAAATTACGAACAAAGAAAGCAAAGATGCAGGAAGATAGAAAAACTTACTTGGCCCTGGGCAGTAGACAGAGGATCCTCCGAGCTGCCCGAAACCTCCTTATTTGCAGAAGCTCCACCCCGTAATCAGGAGTTGCGGCTGCCCTTACTAGACTTGGAGACCTCTGGGCGGCTAGAACTTCACCCACGGCTGTTTCTTTCCTCTTCACAGAGGGAATCGAAGAAGCGTACCGGCCAGGGCTGATAGTCGTGAGGCTGCTGTTCATGAAAATTTCAGACGAAGACCCAGAATTGGAAAAAGATTTGCGACTAATGAACAACGCGCAGGGAAAACTTACTCATCCTCATCATCATCGTCAGAATGTACACGTTCCAGGCAGTGGGAACCTTCGATCTACGGCCTAAGGGAGGAAGCACATTGATGGAGGCACCTGAAGAGGTTCGGTCGCCTTGGTGGACTCGTCACCCAAGGAACTACCCTTGGAAGTGACTTCGTCTTCATCGGGCTTACGGCGCTTGTGGCGCTGGAGCTGCTCGCTATCCGACTCCTCTCGTCGTCCATATACTTGTGCTCAGAGCTCGAGTTAGCCTCCGCGACGCTAGTCTCGAGAGGAGCTTCGACATTACTCGCCAGAAGATCTGATGCCTCTTCCGCAGTAATGGGCGGGTAGCACGTCACCACATTCAATATCTGTGGAGATAGAAAAGGAAGAGAAGAAAAGATTGTCAATCCATGAAAATTCAGACTAGAAGAAACACAATAAGAAACTCACCTCAGCTGGCGGAGGTTTCGAAGCCTCGAATGGCTTGAGAGAACAGGCCGGGAAGGCCTCTCCTTTCTTCAGCTTGGTGATGGCCGCGATCTTTTTCTCAAACTCAGCATTCGAGAGAATGTCTTCACAGACGCGGCTCGGGTCCTAAGTGCCCTGGTACTCCCAGATAGTCGACGGCCTCTCCTGAAGGGGCTGGATCCTCCGCCGAAGGAACACACTTGCTAAGTGTATCCCATTCAACGGAACCCCCATCGCCTTGTCACGGAAGATCGCCACCTTCGCGAGTAGGGGAGAGACGATCTTGCTGTCTTCAGCGGTGAGGTTGTGCGTCCAGAATTTTCTCCGCTTCAGAATGGCGAATGGGTGGAACTCAGGAGCTCCACCCGCTCTATTGTCGACGATGTAGAACCACTTCTTTCGCCATCCTTGCGCCAAGTCGACGAAATACAACTCCATGTAGGGGATGTCCGTCCTCGCCTGGATCCCGAAGCCCCCGGTGCGCAGCGGCTCTCCCAGCTTTTCGCCTGGTCGCGACTTCTCCCGGAAGATTCACACCTTGAAAAGGGACTTCTAGAGGCCCCAGTGCGGGCGAATTCCCAGGAAGCACTCGCAAAGCACGATATGTGCTGAATCGCGTTTGGAGGTAGGTCGTGCAGCTGTATGCGTAGACATACAGCAGCCCAAGAAGAAAAGGATGGAGAGGCAGAGGAAGACCGCAGGAAATGTGCTCCACGAAGAACAGGTGCTCGTTCGCGTGAGGATTGGGTACCTCTTCCTTCTTGGACAAGCGCACTCGCTTGTCGGAGTCAGGCGGCAGCAGCCCTTCCTGTTGCATCTCGGTGATGGTCTTCCTGGTGGTGTTGGCGGTGCGCCAATCGCCTGTTTTCACGGCGGGCGGCCCAGAAGTATTCCCAGCTTCCTTCGAGGACGATGCGGCGGCGCTACGCTTCTTTCCTCCAGCCATTGGAGCTCTCTGGTGCTTGTAGAACATGAGGTGTGCACGAGGAGGAAGAAGAGGAGCAAATGAACGGGAGATTTACCCATCTCCTAAGGGCTACTATTTATACGCAGGCTGGGCTATTATAGACCGTGGATTTGGCAACGTGGTGCCCATCACGACCGCCACGCGTGAAGTGGAAACGAGGCGGCGGTGAACAGTTACTCTGGCACGATCTTTACAAAAGATCATGCGCATTTACAGCGCGTGGCTCGCGGAAAAACCGGACGCGACCTATCGTTTCCGGTCAAAAAACTGACAAGGTGGGCCAGCGTGCTCTGCTTCACTCTGTCATGTCCCATCGGGAGGAGTCAGAACAGACGGGTGCGCAGTGACATCACTGTATACCTCATCAAGACGTGAAAACTCTTTCGCATAAGTTCCCTAACACGAAATTTCTTTCGTATGGGCATATCAAGACGCGAAAATTCTTTCGCATAAGTTTCCTAACACGAAATTTCTTTCGTATGGGCATGACGCGAAAACTCTTTCGCATAAGTTCCCTAACAAGAAATTTCTTTCGTATGGGCATATCAAGGCGCGGAAATCTCTTTCGCATAACCCCTAGACACGAAAACTCTTTCGTATAGGCAGGCCAAAGACAAAACTATGGCCAACACAAAAATCTTTGTAGCATGAATACAACAAAGAATAGAAGGTCTCTCCAATCGAAGATTCTCGAAGAGATCATCAAAAGTAAAATCGCGAGTATGCAGCTCCTGCTACTCTATCACACCATGTATTTACACATCTCTATCCTGGATCGTTCAGCCGAATAGGCACATCCAGATGCCGTATTCCTTCGAGTACGAAGGTAAGACCCAAAGATCTCTCTTATGGGCCTGGAATCGCACTCAAGCTGCATCCTCCGGTAAAGTTCCGTGTCAACAACACGAAGAAAAATCCTAGCGGACGCGCCGGGTACCCCTATAGGTTAAGTTCGACTCGGTAAGACCTCCACAGCCCAGTCGCAACGATCACCTCGCCGGATTTGAGTCGAAGGTCTCGAGTCTGTGTAGGTCAGAACTGTTTTTGCCCTAGATGCAATTAATTGGCCTTGAGCTTTCGGTCGAGCCAAGCAACTTAGCCACATCCTTCTACGAAAACAGCCAGAACACAGGGACATTTATCGCTCGATACTCGAGTATAAAAAGCGCATCGCACACAGGGTATGCGCCTTCCAAAGTCAAGCGATTGAAACTATCAATCAGAGGAAATCAAGACGAACTTTGAGTGTCTACCCGACAGATTCTCAGTCGAGTAAACACTCGGGGGCTACTAACGAGGGGATGAATCCTGGACCTATCGGGTAAGGCTACCCGGTCCAAGGCCCAAGACCTAAGCTTAAGAAGAGGTGCCTCAAACAGTTCTAGAAGGCCCAATCAAAGCCCACACGCAAAGCCTTGCGGGTCAAGAAGGAAACTTGTAACCGACCTAAAACTAGGGTTTGTAGCCCCCGGGGTATGGTTCGGGACCTGGCCACCTATATAAGGCCAGGAGAACTACCGAGAGGGGGATCTAAGCAATACCGCACAAGCAAAGCCTTGAGATCGAGACCATACTCTCGACTCGAGCACCTCCATTGTAACCGATCTATTGATAATACAGATCGACAAGAGCAGGAGTAAGGGTTTAACCTCTAGGAGGGCCCTAAAACTGGGTAAATCGTGCCCCCTGTTAGCCGACGATCGTCACCGGTGCCTACACCTTCTCCTAATCGAAACCCTATCGGTTCACCCGAGGAACTTGTTGAGATGACTATTCGACACCCAGGGGGTCCCACACAACATGGTGGCGCGACCACGGGGCGCCGCCATATGGTGTGGCTGCCTCATTGCCCCCTTTGAGTCTCCTTCGGACTCCGTGTACGTGACAAAGAAATTGGGACTTTAGCTTTTGTTTCGTCCAATTCTGAGAATATTTCTAGAACAACTTTTCTAAAATACAATAACAGGAACTAGCAATGTGGCATCTTGTTAATAGGCTAGTCCGAGAAAATGCATAAAAATGCCATGAAGTATATAGAAAATATGTACCAATTTGCATAATATCAACATGGAACATCAGAAATTATAGATACGTTGGAGACGTATCAGTTGCCATCTCTCTCTCTCTCTCTGCATCTCACAAGCTCGAGAACGTAGCTCCGTCTGGCATGAATCGCCTCCATTCTACGCAACCCCGATCTTCGCCGTAACGCGGAGCAGCTCCGCCGTGGTCTCCTCGATCTCCTGGAAGAATCTCGCTTTCCGGGAGTGCCCCAGTAGCCGAAATCGGGTGCATCTTCGTCGCCTCTGGCCAAACCTCGTGGCCACTTGATCTCCGCCTCCGTGGCTTCTCCGGCCTCCTCAACACCTACACTGCATTCGTGGTGAGCCGCTGCACCCTCCAGTGCCCTCGCGTCGTTCCCTCTCCCTCCGCAGCTCGCTGTCATCGAGCTCTGCCGCCCGCCGCCGTGCCAGTGGTCGCTGGGCAAACTCCGGTGACCATTTGGTCACAACTACACCACCCCCGTACTCGCCTTGGCCCCCTCTAGCTCGGTAACCACTTCCCTTCGTAAATTACTCGCTAAATCGCGTGAATTTCGTTCATCAGTGAAGGATCGACCCTATATAATGTCACAGAGAGATGACATCGTGGGTTCCTCCTGCCAATTTAATTCTTTTCAAAAATAAAAATAATTGGAAAAGGAGAAATAACTGACATGTGGGCCCTCCCTTTTAATAATTCTAGAAAATGATTAATCCCGTAAAATTAATATCTTCATTTCAGTTTATCATAAAAATACAAATAATATACCAAATTGTTTAGAAAAATAAATCCTATCAGTTTATATCTTTTTAAATTTGTTTGAGAAACTTCAAATTTGAGCATTATTTGAATTTCAATTAATTCATTTAAAAATGGAGAAAATAAGTTTTTATTCAATAATTTCAGAAAATTAGATGTTATATATAAAAAAATGCTCACAAAGACAAATGTAATGCATTCATGAAGTTTTGAAACCCATCTGAGCACTTTAACGTTGACTGCCTTTCAGTTTTTCCCAAAGTGCCCTCCGAGGTCCATTTCGGGGTTAATTTCACCAAAATTGCGTAATTGCCATGCGAACCCTAGCGACCCATCGAACATGTCTAGGTCTTCATCAAAATGCATTAACGGGATCATGCATACATATTGCTCATTGCATTATTCCATGGTTGATTGTTGTTCTCCCTTTCTGGTTTTTGCTTCTTATGGGTAGAATGTGACTCCGAAGTGAAGACCACCAATTTCGATACCGAATACTTGATCTTAACGACCAAGTAAAGCACTTACTCCTGAAGCCCTTATTTGGTTTTTCTTGAAGCAAGGCAATCATAACCTCTTATCTTCCCACATATGTTTTTGAAGTGTTTTGTTACTCGTACAAAGCATGTTTCTTAAATTATCTTGGGTCAGTAGTTAAAGTTGTCCTTTTTATTTGCATAGCCCAGATATCATGATCCACTGCTCCTGGCAGCCGTAGGTTTGGTTGTGTGTATCGCCATAGCCTCAAATATGCCATGCTTAGTCATACATGCATGTTGATATCTATTTCATAGAGTTGGTGACTCAGAGTTGCGAATGAATCTAGTATACCAGGATGACGTGGTAAGATAAGAGGTGTGTGTTTAGTATGATAAATGTATTGGATGGGTTGCCACATGGGATGTGGTGATTTGCCTGGTTCATCCTCCTAGGAGCGAGTTGTTACCTTTGAAGCCAAGAGTGAACATGCAACCAAACGGTGCTTGGATTCCTATCGGTCTCAACTTGTCTGATTTGTTCCAGGAGTCTCCTAGTTTGGGCGTTCCCTTTGGATTTGCGTGGATGTTAAAAACATTTAAAAAACTAGGACGTGGCGGTGTATCAGCCTGTGGCGAGACATTATTTTATCATTGCTCACAACGATAGAGACCCGGCAAGAGATGGCCACTCCCTATTGGCAGACCATCTTTACTCGGAGTGACTCATGGAATATGCGAAGCAACGGAAAGGTCGTGGTCAACCACCCACTGCCGGGATAGTGCTAAAACGTTGTCACTAAGAGTCAGTTGGTATGTGTGGGTAAATTTGTACACCCCCGCAAGGTTAAATCTTTTCAAAAAGCCGTGTCCATGGTTAATGACGGCTTGGTGACGGATTCAGGGATCATAGATAACTTGAACCTGGCATAGAAGGTGTCGTCAATGAATGGTAGGTTTCAAGAGGTGTTTACGGTTGGAGCTGATGCTTCAGAGGATCTAAAGACAACGCACTAAGCCAGTGTGCCCTTTTAAAAGATCTGTTTAAAATTTTCTCTATCTCCCTCTATTAGAAACAAATACCTCTTTACGCAAAACAACCTTCATAACTACTTTACGAGCAAGCGCAGATATATAATAGGTTAATTAAGTCTTGTTGAGTACCTCCAGTACTCATTTTTTCTTCGACTTGGTTCAGATGTAGTTCCTTACTTTGATGGTGTTTCCAACGTGGACATCGACGAGTTGTTTGGGGTTTCCAGGTAGGATCCTAGAATCTATGGGCTGGGACGTCGCCTTATGTTGCAGCCTCTTGGTATCTTATTAACTAGCGACATAATTTGCCTTCCGTTGTCTGATGTAATTTTGGATCATGTGACCTCTGTTTTTAAAGCTATAATCTAGTAATACTTGTTATATACAACTTCATGTCTAGAGTTACTTCTTTGATCGGTTGTTGGTTTCGATCTCATTGTTATGCAGTTTTGGCTATGCCTATGTCGTTGTCGCAGTCGAGGGGTTGTGGGGCCAGTGATTCATTTCCGAGCACATCTGCCAATGTTTACTCGGTCTGGGCTTGGAAACCTCAGTAACCCTAGATTGTTGTTGCACTTCCTGGAGACATAGCATCTATGTATAGCTTTGATCATGTCCCTTCAGCTTCATACAACTCGTGGACGCTTTGATTTGCATAGTTGGTTATGACTAGCATGGACACAAGGAGTAGTAGTACCGATGCTATCCGGCATGCATGCTTTTAATCCGGTCTACCTGCCGTTGTTTGCTGCGGTCGGGCATGGTAACGCCAAAGCCCTTGTGTTTCCATGACTAGGAGCACATAACTATATGGATATTTTTGGGTCCGGGGTTGCGAAAAGTCATGGTATCAGAGCGGGAGTACCTGTAGGAAAAACGTACTACTTGGTTGATTTTGAGTCTAGTTTTTGTGAAAACTATTTTGAAACTCCAAATGAATTGTGAAAAATCTCTTTAGGATTCATTTAACTCCTTATGTGGTACTGCTCTAACTCTGGGTCACCTTAACTGTTTTTATTTGAAAAGGTTTTGCTATCTCTTCCTGTCATTCAAAACCTAGGTGCCTTCTTTTGCAATGATATCTTTTACCCAAGTTGACCTAGTGTTAAAGTTTCTAGAGTCGTGTGTGTTCCATATTCTGTTCTCTCTTGTTTAAACTGGGAGATTTCCTTTCCATCATAATCTTTCAGAGTTGTGTGGATTCCACATTCTCATGTTCTAAAGATTCAAATCAAGAACCTCGATATTTCCTTTCATATCGAAAGCTATCATTTTCACCTCCTTAGATACTATTGGAGCTATGTTTGTCTTGTAAAAGATACTTTCTGATTACTAACTTATAGTGTCCTTTAAGGCACTCATATAGTAGTTACTTCTTTCTTTGTGTTTTAATCCTTGGATTTGAACCGAAGGTCCCAGAATGTGCTGAATTGTGGTGGGTTGAATCATGTGGTTCTAACCATGTGAACCTCATGCTATTGGTACATGATGCTGACCTTCAACCCAAAGTCAGTTCTGTTGATCCTGAGGAACATGTTCTCCCTCAAGATGGCTAGGTAATTTCAACTTTCATATCCATAGGTCTTCATATGGAACCAAAAGGATCACCACAAGAGTGTTCGTTATAACTCCCACATCTTTGTTCTTGATTCAGCTATACCTCTGTTTCCAACATGTGTATCACCCTGTGCATTCCCCGTGATCTCACAATTCTCCGGGAGCATGCTCCTAATCTCTAGTTGCTTCCCAAACTTCGTCTTTGTTTAGAAACCAAGTTGATTATGTCCGTTGGAGATCCAATGCACTTGCTCTTGTGCTCCGTCAGAACATTCCACCTTGGAATGTCAGGAGAAACATACTCTAGTACATCACCCATCTCCAGGACCAGGTCAAATTTTTGTAATTCGCAGATCAAGAGGCCTTATTAGCTTCTGTTTTGTTCTACCTTCGGGTATCACACTCTTATATATAAAGAGGCTATGTTGATTTCATGGCCTTATTGATGAAGTGATGCTCTTACCCTTCCTCCAAGCTTGAATTCTCGAGATTGGTCAGTGTGTGTATTGACGTATGTAACATATATTGTTAGCATTTTTATTGCTTTCAAAAATCTGAGAAACTTATGTATCCTTCTTAGCACTATTGGTCACCTGCTCTCCATACAAAGTTGACCGTGTTACCAAATCCGTTCATTCTGGTGCACCTTCTTGGTGAGAGAGTTAGGTCATGATTATCTCTCAAGACCATATCGTCTTGCCTTAAAAGCAAGATTCCTTTCGAACTCTGAGACATAACGGTGGGTTGTGATATTTTTTTTGTCTTTCTAGAAGTATCATCAGGTGGTCACCTGACCGTGATGTCAAAACAAGGTTCAATTTGAACTACTCCTTTCTCCATGAAACTATGTTGGATACCCTGGACTAGTTGGTTGAGCTTAAACAATAACTAGGAGAGTTGAAAGGCAAAAGCTTCATCAAACTTGATCCTTCGTTAAGGGATGTCTAGTTTTATTTGTGTTGATGCAGGATAGTGTCTCCTTGTGGACATGCTAACATTCCACCTTTTGATTTGATTTGGGCTATCATCAAATAAAACTCAGATTGAAGGACTATCTTGATGGTGTTTCTACTCAGGGTGTTCCGGCCGGGTATGCCTTCATGTGCTTTTGTTTGACCAATATTTTGCCTTCTTCATGTATCATATGAGTCCCTTTTCTTGGATTATCTTGATAATAGTGTTGTCAAGCCCATCGATGACATATCTATCTTCTCCAAGATGCAAGAGGTTCATGTTAAACAATTGGCATTAATGTTGGAAACTTTTGAGAATGAAGTTTGTGTCCTCACGAAGTTTGTGTTCTCGATGTTCAAAGTGAATTTCTTTGGTCCGCGAGCTTTTGGTGAAAGTTGTCTCCGTTGATCCGTGTAAAGTTTTCTTGTTTCTTCGGGAATAATCTCATGATGGTCATGCATGTGTGGACTACTCTAGAGATGGTATGTTGTTACCTTCATTTCTTGAAGAAGTTGTGCATCCACACTAATCCACTAACTAATTGATCTTGAAAGAGAAGAAGTCCAAGAACTTTGTCATCCTTGTACCTATCTTCCCAACAAGGACTCCGATGTATTTCGTTGCAAGTATTCCATGTAGGTGCAACCGTATTTGGAAAGTGGCTAATACATGAGTTTTTCAATATCGCTCATGATTCTGAGCTTGGCATAGTAGTCCTTATCTTGAGAATCTAAACAATTGCTCCCCATAGTACCGGTGCAAAATCGTTGATCAAACATGTTGAGTCCGATTTTTCGTTGCACCTAACCAAAGATGAATCTCAAGAAGCAAAGATGGTTGATGTTCCTCAAGGATATTGAATTATGTCTTTTCGAAACTTGGCATGATTGATGTTGTGGTTGGCGCAATTAGCCAGAGGGCCTAACTCTATATTACCTTGAACCAACAAGAAAAACCACTCTCCATGAGGATTCTTGTGCGGATATTCTAGAAGTTTCCCTCACCACACTTCCAAACCAATGTTTGACTTTCACTTGATTCCACAAACCTTGGAAGTTGACCCGTCCAACGCTTCTATGTTGATTCCACAAACCTTTCTTCCAGTGTAAACAAGTTCATTAGGAGAAATATCTTATGGTGATCTTCAACCGTCGCCGATCAATCCTCCTTTTCTAGTTGTTTGTACTTGATGTCTTAATCAACTTATACATTGTGTGAATTTGTCAGTTACTTCAGCCCTAGAGTCTTAATCATGTGGTAGACGTATTGCTACGTGAAACCAACAACATGAAAGAGATTATTTTTACCTTTAGGTGCTCCACTCCCCGTTGGTTACTCATCCTTGTGGTGTGACCAAGAATTCCTACTTTGTTATGGTGTCTGATACGTCATAAACGTATCCTTAATTTCTGACGTTCCATGTTGTTTTCATGTTATTTCCTACATGTTTTCTATACACTTTATGTCATTTTAATCGATTTCGGGACTAAAATATTGAAAAGATACCATAGAGCCAGTTCCATGTTTTCTACTGTTTTTAGTTTTGGAAAAGTTGTTATGGAAATATTCGCAGAATTGGAAAATTCGAAGCCCGGAAGTCTTAGAAATCCTGAAGGTTCCAGGGAGTCCCAAAGAGGCCCAGAGGGGGGACACAGGAGGGCCACACCATAGGGCGGAGCGCCCCCTGGCCACTCCATGGGGTGGTGTGGGCCCCTCGGGCATCCACCGCCATTGCCCTTTCGCCTATTTATTCCCCCTGATACGTCAACCCTAAAAATGTACCACTTTTACCCGAGAAACAACTGAGGATGCCGTCATCGTCATCCCGAGATAGGGAGGGTTCTGAGCTCTCGCCGGCACCCTGCCGGGAGGGAAATTCATCACCGGAGGTGTCTACACCACCATGCCCTCCGCCGAAGTGATGCGTAAGTAGTTCATCCCTGGACTACGGGTCCATAGCATTAGCTAGATGGTTGTCTTCTCCACTTTATGCTTCATGTTTAGATCTCGTGAGATGCCGTACATGATCGAGATCATCTTTATGTAATGCTACATGTTGTGTTTGCTTGGATCCGATGAATGTTGAATGCTATGTCTTCTGATTATTAATCTATCATGTTATCTTCATGCATATGTTATTTATGATCTTGCATGATCTCCGTTATTAGTAGATGATATGGCCAAGTAGATGCTAGTAACTCCAAGAGGGAGTATTTATGCTCGATAGTGGGTTCATGCCTCCTTTGCATCTGTGCTCGAGTGACAAAAACGTGATAGATGGAGGATGTGTTGTTTCCATTAGGGAGAAAACAACGATGTTTACTTTGTTTACATTGCTTACATTACACAATTTTCTTATTGCGATTATCTGTTGCTTGCAACTTAATACCCAACGTTTCTTCGAATGATATTCAGAATGCGGATTATTAGTCATATAAGCAGTTGGATGACGGTCTATGTATCTTGTTGTAATGCCCGCATGAATCACATAGTAATCTTTATGTCTTGCATATGCACTATGGTGCAGCCTTCCTTTCTGTCAATTTCCCAGCTGTAATTTGTTCACCACACATGTTATTTATCTTTTATGGAGAGACAACACTAGTGAACTGTGGATCCCAATCCATTTACTCATACTGATAATACAACCACTGCAATTACTATTTTCACATTGCTTCTACTGTTTTCATAATGTTCTCATACTATCTTCCACACATACGTTTAACCTCTTTGTGTTCAGCAAAACCGGTGCGATTGACAACCTCCCTGCTTCGTTGCGGAAAAGTGATTTGATTGTGTTGTGTAGGTTCCACGTTGCTGCTGAACCGGTAGTGCGCCCTACCATCTCAACTGCATCAACCTTATGAAGTTACTCCTTCCTCCTACTGGTCGATTCAACCTTGGTTTCTTTCTGAGGGAAACTTGCTGCTGCACTCTTCATACCTTCCTATTGGGGTCTCCCAACGAACGTGTGTTCACACACATCAAGCACTTTTCTGGCGCCGTTGCAGGGGAGGAAGAGAATTTCTGCAAGGGGAGTCTCTCACTTCCAATCTCTTTACTTTTTTATTGTTTTGCTTGTTACTTGATTTATCATGCCTGCAATCAATGTTTGATTTCTTTGAAACTATATGTTATTGGCAAGGTGGGTTCACGGATGAACAACAAAAATATTATAAGGAACACCGTTGTCACAAAAAGGGATACACTTATGGGAGTAAATTAATAGATTGCATAACTATGCTAAAAACTTGTGCTCTACTTATAATGTTACTTATTGCTTTTATAGATCTTGTTGCTCTAGGAGGTATAAACACCTCCCTTTTCAATATGAGGGTAATGATAATGTTACCATATCTTCTTACGTTAAGGGAAATTATGAACTTTATGATGTGGAACAAATTAAAGAATTTATTGCTTGGAAGGGCACATTCGAAATTGCCTATTTTCTTAAAAGTACTTATGATGCACCTTATAAATACGAGATTTATGATTTACTTGAATATTTCTTTGATAATTACAAGGATTGTAATTACTAAATAATTGAATAACTTAATAGATGCTCTCCCCCCAAGGGAGGAGACTAATGCCTTTCAGGAGTCTATGGAAGAAGAAATTGCTGAATCTGGAAGCTCTTTGGATGAAAAAGAGGAGGAGAGTGATGATCAAGTGGAGGAAGAATGGAGCTACCCATGTCTACCTCCCAATGAGAGTATCTCTTTAACTCATAGTTGTGATGATCTGATTGATTCTTTTGAAATATGCCTTTTTGATGAAGTTGATACTTGCTATACTTGTGACCTTCATACTACTATGAATGAAACTTGTGAGAATGATATTGCTACTGTTATTTATAATAATCTATGCTACTTTGATAAATCCTAATGCTCTATTTATTCAAACTATTGATATGCATGATAATGGGGAAGTTTGTTTAGAAAATTTATATTATAATGCTCTAGATGATGGTCCTATGTTACCTGATGTTATAAATTATAATGCTACTGAAAATAGGATTTCTATAATGTGTCCTATACCTTTTAATTTTGCAACTGCTAAAAGTGGGAAAGAAGAGGTCTTTATTTTTAATTTTGATCCCACTATTTTTGAGCTTGATATGAATTGTGTGCTTTTAGATCCCGACAAACATGATTTATGTGATAATTATATTTTTGAGTTCGTTCATGATGCTTCTGAAAATTGTCATGAGAGAGGAAAATGTGATCGTAGGAATTTTCGTGTTTCTCAAACACCTCTCTTTTTGTTGAAACTTTTGAAATTGCTCTTGTTCTACCTTCCCATGATTTCTACTTTGATATTCTTTAATTTATTTCTTTACAAGATTACTATGCATAGATATTTGTTTTATGCTTGCTTCTTGATGCTCTCTTTTTCTTAGTTTATATTTCTTATGTGAGCATCTTCTTTCTTTTTATGGCTAGCTAAAAGGTGTTAAAGAAAAGCTCTTCTTGGGACATAACCCATGGTTCTATTTTGCTTTGTTTTTTCTGTTTTCTCTGAGTCAAGGGGTTGTATACTTCTCTAGAAACTCCTTTGTATATTTATTTTCATGTATTAGTTGTTCCAAGTAAAGTTTCTATCAAAAGTTGGAGTTGGTTTTTGATTTCTACGCAGGAAACAGATTTCTGTGTTGTCCACCGTAAAAAATCATATAATTCAAATAAAAATCTAAATGACCTAAAAATTTTTATGCTTTTTCCTCATCTAATTAAGAAACTTTTTGTTATTTAAGATTTTTTATTTGAGCAACGTAAGGGCCCCGAAAAAATTGGTCTTTACAGACTGTTTTGGTTTTGGCAGATTCTGCCAGTTTTCTTGCATTTGCTCTTTTACGAGGTAAAGTAGATTTTTTTCCTTAACGAAACATCAACGGATTTAGCCAATGTTTAAAAGTATCAATATAACTTGTTCCCATACATAACCCATGGAGTTTTAATTGTTTCACTAAACCTCTAATGCGAATTACTCTTTGAGTGTGGTGTGAAGGAAGTTTTCAAGGGTCAAGAGAAGAGGGTGATATAATGTGATTAAGAAGTGTGCACGGTCAAAGCATGGGGATTCCCCGGTGGTTCATCCCATAAAATTATAAGAAGACCCAGGCGTCTAAGCTTGGGGATGCCCAAGGCATCCTCTTCTTCATCAACAATTTATCAGGTCACTTCTAGTGAAACTATATTTTTATTGGGTCACATCATCTGAAATTTACTTGGAGCATCTGTTATTTTTCATTAAGTTTTCTTTTCTTTCCTTGCTGCAATAAAATTCATTGGAACCTAGAATCCTTGTTTGGGAGAGAGACACGCTCCGCTTTGTCATTTGAATACTCGTTATGTTCGTATTCTTAATTTTTCTTCCAGCTGCTGCAAAATTCCTATTTAGCCCTTGTTTTCATTGCATCTCTTATTCAGAGATGTTAGTTTTAGTAGTGTTATGTGAGTACTTTGATTTTTGCTTGTTGTATCATTAAGATAGTTTTTGTTCAAACATATTTTGTATGGTGATTGTTGGGAAAATAAACTAATGCATGTGGTAGAATTTTTAAACGATGCAAATAGAAGCTTGTATAGACTCTGGCTAGACATTTTCATGTCATGCTTGATGTTATTTTAATTCTAAATCGTAGTGGTCATATTGAATAATAAATTTGTGGTGTTCTCCTTTGAATGTTTTATTTGGTTGAGTTGGCGCATGCTTACACCATGTTTATGACTACAAACTAGTCACTTATAGCATCCATGATCATTTAGTTTTTGAACTTGTAGTACCACTTATGCTTTGATTAATGATGTTTTTGTCGCTATGCTTGATCATGGTCATTATTTCTCTCTTGATTTTTTGCTCCCAGTCTTTTGCTAGCCCCCACCTGTATTGAGTATGAGCTGTACTCGTGCATCCAACTCCCAAAATCCAAAGTATGCCAAATGTGTCCACCATACCTACCTATATGTGGTATTTAACCGCCACTCCAAAGTAAATTGCTCATGTGTTATGTTTAAAACTTTCAAAATTACTCATGTTTTGTGTTCCTGTTTTAGCTCATGAGGACGTAAATAGAGAATCTGTATCTCACCTGTTGATTGAATTTCACACCCTGGACTAGTGGCTTCATCCGCTTATCCAATCTAAAGAAGAGCTGGCAGTGGGGTGCCCAGCCCCAAATTCATACAAACAAATTCTCTTCACTATTTTTGCACTTGTTTTATCAGTCAAAGCATAATTGTGTAAACAAAAGAGAAAGAGGGCTTGTGACGTACTATATTTTATGTTTACCATTCGTTGACATAAGCATACACCTCTTTAAAAAAAGACAGTCCTCCACGGTATGTGATTGTTGGCAGGCACCCGAGGATTTGGTTAGCCAAGGTTTTTGTAACAAAGGTTGGGAGGCGTGTCAAACATTTTATACCTATGTTTGATAAAATGAAAAGCTCTAGCACATGAGTGATCCATGGTTCCCTCTGCGAAGGGCCTTTCTTTTACTTTTATGTTGAGTCTCCATCTTCTAACTTTATGCACAGTTGAGAGAGCATAGTTGCCATTCTGAATTTAATTTGCATTTGTCCAAGAAACATTATTAACTGATTCGTGATGTGTTAATACTTGCTCTCAAATTATTTGTTCTAGTCTTCCTTTTGAACCTTGAAGTTTTCCTGGCATTTAGGTTTTGCCCCATTCTTAAAGAAAATCAAAATATCACGTTGCTATGTTATCTCTATGCTTGAAACAAACGTATAACTTTCGAGTGCATCAATATTCATGATCTTTTATTTGTGTTACTTCTCATGATGCAAAGTGATTGCTATGTTTTATTGCTAGAATTATATCTATCATGCTTGTTTTTAAAGTATTATGATCTCAGCTTACATATTCCTTCAGAATATTGATGATCATGTTTATGTTGGTAGCATGTCACCTCAGAAATTATATATTTTTATCGTTTACCTACTCGAGGATGAATCGGAACTAAGCTTGGGGATGTTGATACGTCATAAATGTATCCTTAATTTCTGAAGTTTCATGTTGTTTTCATATTAATTCCTACATGTTTGCTGTACACATTATGTCATTTTTATCGATTTCCGGGACTAACCTATTGACAAGATGACATAGGGCCAGTTCACTATTTTCTGCTGTTTTTAGTGTTAGAAAAGTTGTTATGGAAATATTCGCGGAATTGGATAATTCGAAGCCCGAAAGTCTTGGAAATCCCGAAGGTTCCAGAGAGTCTCGAAGAGGGTGGAGGGGGGCACAGGGGGGCCACAGCATAGGGCGGCGCTCCCCTTGGCCGCGCCATGGGGTGGTGTGGGCCCCTCGGGAATCCACCGCCATCGCCGTTTCGCCTATTTATCCCCCCGATACGTCAACCCTAAAAGTATACCACTTTTTCCCAAGAAACACCCAAGGGCGCCTTCATCGTCATCCTGAGATCGGGAGGGTTCTGAGCTCTCCCCGGTACCTTGCCGGGAGGGAAATTCATCACCGGAGTGGTCTACATCACCATGTCCTCCTCCGAAGTGATGTGTGAGTAGTTCATCCTTGGACTACGGGTCCATAGCAGTAGATAGATGGTTGTCTTCTCTACTTTATGCCTCACGTTTAGATCTCGTGAGCGGCTGTACATGATCGAGATCATATTCATGTAATGCTACATGTTGTGTTTGTTGGGATCTGATGAATGTTGAATGTTATTTCTTCTGGTTATCAATCTATCATGTTATATTCATGCATATGTTATTTATGATCTTGCATGCTCTCCGTTATTAGTGGATGCTCTGGCCAAGTAGATGTTCGTAACTCCAAGAGGGAGTATTTATGCTCGATAGTAGGTTCATGCCTCCTTTGCATCTGTGCTCGAGTGACAGAAATGTGATGGATGGAGGATGTGTTGTTGCCATTAGCAAGAAAACAACGATGTTTACTTCGTTTACATTGTTTACATTACACATTTTTCTTACTCCGATTATCTGTTGCTTGCAACTTAATACCCAAACGTTTGTTCGGATGTTATTTGGAAGGTGGATTATTAGTCATAGATGCAGTTGGATGACTGTCTATGTATCTTGTTGTAATGCCCGCATGAATCACATAGTAATCTTTATGTCGTGGATATGCACTACGGTGCATCCTTCATTTCTATCAATTGCCCAGCTTTAATTTGTTCACCACACATGCTATTTTTCTTTTATGGAGAGACACTACTAGTGAACTATGGACCTCGGTCTATTTTCTCATACTGATAATACAACCACTACAATTATTGTTTTCACAGTGCTTTTACTGTTTTCATATTGTTCTCATACTATTTTCCACACATACGTTTAACCTCTTTGGGTTCAGCAAAACCAGTGAGATTTACAACCTCACTGCTTCGTTGGGGCAAAGTGATTTGATTGTGTTGTGTAGGTTCCATGTTGCTGCTGAACCATTAGTGGGCCCTACCATCTCAACTGCATCAACCTTCTCAAGTTACTCCTTCCTCCTACTGGTCGATTCAACCTTGGTTTCTTTTTGAGAGAAACTTGCTACTGAACTCTTCATACCTTCCTCTTGGGGTCTCCCAACGAACGTGTGTTCACACACATCAGTGTCCCAACATCTTTTTGTTACTCATCTTGGTGGTGTGAAGTAACATCATGATCCTTGACCAAAGATGTGATAATCTTTGATAGAATGAAAGTTCCTTCATCTTTTGTGCACACTCCGAAGAGTTAACATGATACCATATTAAACCTTCATTCTGGATGCATGATTCTAGTGTGTTTTCCTTTTATCCTTCGTCTACGGATATTACGTCCTGGTATCCAAGGAAATCCTTTCCATCTTGGCATTCCGTTTGTAGTAAAGAGTGAAACCTCCGTGTCACAAGTTGTTCAACCTTTCTTTTCCCAAAGGATTTAAGGTCTTGTGCAAAGTTCATATTCCAAATACTTTGAAGAACAATCGTCCAGAAACTTGAAACCTTCTCTTATTCTCTCTGTTACCTTGATGTATCTTATGCTCATTAGCTCAAGTGTTGCCGAGAACACTACACTTCCATGAGTTGAACATGAGATACTCGATCTTCATGAAGATCAAACCTCTCAAAGTTTTTCCTCTTACCTAAGGTGTAGCCGATCAACACTTCACGATCCTATGGATCAACCTTTTCAAGAAGAAAACTGTAAGGTACAAGAAGATCATCCAAAACCAGTGTTCCTTCTTTCGTCTCCTTCTAGAATCTCGGGACGAGATTCTTGTAAGGGGGTAGATTTGTAACATCCCAACTTTGTTTACAGGGTGGTATGCTGTGTTGTGTCCATACATTCATGCATGTAATTTTTGAATAAGTATTGCAATTGAATTTTATTAAGGAATTACAGAAAAGTCACTTAAAATGGCAATTTCAAATTTGGGTTCAAAACATTTTCAAATTTTGAAAACCATTACATGGTGAGCTTGAAAAAATGTATAAGGTTCCCAACTCTTATTTTTGCCTACTTTTGTTCTTGCAAAAAGGCCCATAAAACATTGTTTTCCCCTCAATTTTTCTAAACAGAAGGACCTCTTTGTAGTTTTCCAGAGTTTCAGGGGGTTTTCAAAAACCTTGTTTTATTTCTGCCATCCCCGACCGAAAGGAGAGCTGGTCGTCGATGCCACCCTCCCACCTCCTGCCTGCTTCGGCCGTGCGCGGATAAGAAGAGCAGGACGATGTCGTGCTTCTCTCTCTCTCACTCAACACCTTATCGGCAAGTTTCTCTCTCCCTCTCTACATCTCACAAGCCCGAAACCCTAGCTCTGGCCGGCTCCAATCTCTGCCGTTCTATGCAGCCCCGATCTCCACCGTGATGCGTAGCAGCTCTACCATGGTCTCCTCGTACTCCTGGAAAAATATCATTTTGCGGGAGTGCCCTAGTCACCAGAATCGGGTGCATCTTCCTGACCTCCGGCCAAACCTCACAAACGCACAATCTTGTGGCTGCTTGGGCCTCCTCGACCCCTACACTGCATTCGCAATGACCTGCTGCACCCTCCAGTGCCCTCGCCACGTTCCCTCTCCCTCCCCAGCTCGCTGTCATCGAGCTCCGCCGCCCGCCGCCGCCCAAGTGGTCGCCGGGAAACTCTCGTGACCATTTGGTCATAGCGACACCACCCCCGCGCTCGTCTTGTCTCCCTCTAGCTCGCTAACCTCTTCCCTTTGCCAATTACTCGCTAAATCGCGTGAATTGTGTTCATCATTGAAGGATCGACCCCGTGTGACGTCATAGAGTGATGTCACCGTGGGTACCTCCTGCCAGTTTTATTATTTTCAAAAATAAAATAAATGGAAAAGGAGAAATTACTGACATGTGGGCCCTCCGTTTTAATAATTCCAGAAAATAATTAATCTTGTAAAATTAATATCTTTATTTCTGTTTATCAAAAAATACAAATAATATACCAAATTGTTTAGAAAAATAAATCCTATCTCTTGATGTAATTTTAAAACATGTTTGAGAAACTTTAAATTTGAACATTATTTGAGTTTAGTTAATTCATTTAAAATGGAGAAAATATTTTTTTATTCAATAATTTTAGAAAATTACAAGTTATATATCAAAATGTCTAGTAAGACAACGTAATGCATTCATAATGTTTTCAATCCCATCTGAGCACTTTAACATTGACTTCCTTTCAGTTTTGCCCGAAGTGCCTTCTGAGGTCCATTTCGGGGTTAATTTAAGTAAAATTGCATTGATGCCATGCGAACCGTAGCAACCCATCGAACATGGCAAGGGCTTCATAAAAATGTATTAACAGGATCATGCATACATATTGCGCATTGCATTATTCCATGGTTGATTGTTGTTCTCCCTTTCAGGGTTTTTGCTTCTTATCGGTAGAATGCGACTCCGAAGTGAAGACCAAGAATTTCGATGGCGAATACTTGATCTTAACCGACAAGTCAAGTACTTATTTCTGAAGCCCTTATCTGGTTTTCTTGAACCAAGGAAAGGATAACTTCTTATCTGCCCATATATGTTTTCGAAATGTTTTGTCTATCGTACAATGCATGTTTCTTAAAATATTTTGGGTCAGTAGTTAGAGTTATCCTACTTATCTGCATAGACTAGATATCATGATCCACGGCTCCTAGCTACTGTAGATTAGGCTGTGTGTATGTCCAAGGCCTCAAATATGCCATGCTTAGTCATACATGCCACTTGATATCTGTTTCATACGGTTGGTGACCCAGAGTTGCGAATGAATCTAGTATGACAGGATGACGTGGTAAGGTAAGAGGTCTGTGTTTAATATGATATAAGGCTTTTATGAGTTGCCACATGGGATGTGGTGATTTTCCTCGTTCATGCCACTAGGAGCGAGTTCTCGCCTTTGAAGCCAAGACTGAATGTGCAACCACACCAGGCTTAGATTCCTCTCGGTCTCAACTTGCCTAGTTTGTTCCATGAGTCGCCTAGTTCAGGCGTTCCATTTGGATTTGCGGGGATGTTAAAAACATTTACAAAACTAGGACGTGGCAGTGTATCAGCCTGTGGCGAGACAATAGTTGATCATCGCTCACAGCGATAGAGACCCAGCAGGAGATGACCACTGCCTTTTGGCAGACCATCTCTACCCAGAGTGACTCATGGAATAGGCGAAGCAAGGGAAATGTCGTGGTCAACCACCCACTGCCAGGATAATGCTAAAACGTTGGCACTAAGAGTCGGTTGGTACGTGTGGGTAAAGTTGTACACCCCTGCAGAGTTAAATCTTTTCGAAAAGTCGTGTCCACGGTTATAAGGACGACTTGGTGACGGATTCAGGGATCATGGATAACTTGAACCTCACGTAAAAGATGTTGTCAATGAATTGTTGGTTTCAAGAGGTGTTTCCGGTTGTCAAGTGTTGGAGATGATGCTTCGGAGGATTTGAAGACAACGCACGAAGGCAACATGTCCTTTTAAAAGATCTGTTTAAAAGCTTCTCTATCTCCCTCTATCTAAAACAAAGTTTGCTTTATGCAAAACAACCTTCATAACTACTTTTACAGTAAGCACATATATAATAGGTTAATCAAGTCTTGTTGAGTACCTCCAGTACTCATGTTTGCTTCAACTTGTTTCAGGTGGAGTTCTTCACTTTGGTGGTGTTTTCGAGGTGGACATCGACGAGTAGTTTGGGGTTCCCAGGTAGAAGCCTGGAATCTATGGGCTGGGACGTCGCCTTATGTTGCAGCCTCTTAGGCCTCTTGGTGTCTCGTTGACTAGCAACATAATTTTCCTTCCATTATCTGATGTAATGTTGGGTCATGTGACTTCTATTTGTAATGCTATACTCTAGTAATACTTGTTATATACATCTTCATGTCTAGAGTTACTGCTTTGATCGGTTGTTGGTTTCGAGCTCATTGTTTTACAGTTTTGGCTATGCCTACATCGTGGTCGCAGTCGAGGGGTTATGAGGCCGATGATCCATTTCTGAGCACGCCTGCCGATGTTTACTCGGCCTGGGCTTGGTAACCACAGTAACCCTCGATTATTGTTGCACTTCCTGAACACATAGCATCTCTGTATAGCTTCGGTACCGTCCCTTCAGCTTCATACGACTCGTGGACGCTTTGATATGCATAGTTAGTTATGATTAGCATGGACACAAGAAGTAGTAGTACTGATGTTATCCGGCCCGCGTGCCGATGAATCCGGTCTAACTGTCGTTGTTTGTTGCGGCCGGGGCTGGTAACTCCGAAGTCGTTGTGGCTCCATGAATAGGAGCGCATAACAGTATGTATACCTTTGGTTTCGGGGTCGCGACAATTCAGTGCTAGAATTGGAGTTGCACACGCTGCCTTGAATTTTTGTACCGAGTAATATTCATGCAAATATGGTTTCATGTTTAGCTTCGGCTTAGATGCCAAGAAAGTATTGCATGCTCACATGGTTTCCCAGTGTGTTGCCACTCGAGGCAAGTGCAGTCATGTGTTTCAGTGTTAACAACATGCCTCCTTCCAGTCTTAGTATCTTTAACTTCAGCGCCCACTACTGAAGATTTCTCAACGAAAAAATGTATAAGATTCCTGCTTCTGTTGACCGCCTGTTGCACCACTGAAGGAAGCTTATACGATCGCATACATTCACCAATCCTTTTTTCTCAATTCCCAAAAAATGCATGAGCATGATCCTGATTTGGTCAACCATACCATGGACATGCAAGTCTTTCAACTGTTTCACCGTGTTGTTAAAACTTTCTGCCAAATTGTTGTTGATATGATCACACTTGATGGCAGTGTTAAGTCATGACTTGTACCATAACAGAGAATAGTAGGTGCTTAGGCATTTCTTTCTTTAGGGATTGTGATATTGAAATACTTAAATGCTAATTATCTTCCTTTTTATTAATGCACTAGGACAACTTGAATAATAAGACATGTCTCAGTTCAGTCAAATGCAAGTGACAAAGAGTTTGTTGGCCATACAAAACTCACCAGGTGTTCAGATGCAAGAGGTTTACATTACATATAATATGTCTTTGCATCTTTTGCTCCCAATTTTTTGTTTCTTCCATCACGATGTGGAGTTACTTTTTTCTGAATAGAACCCGTAATGGATTCAATTTGTAGGTTCCACCTGATTTATATGTCCTAGAATTTGGTGAACATGGCTACGACCCTTTTGGTCGAAGCATGGTCCTGCAGGAGTCATGCGCCAAACCATGGTCATGATAGTCATTTTGCATCCCAGAATAATTGCAAGTCTCGTAATTGACTCATTTCGATCGAGAACTACAAGCTAAGGAAGTGAAGTGTGAAGCCGTAGTCCGCTAAGTAGGAGTTGTTGTATTGTGGTAGCTTTGACGTGAACAATGTAAATCATGTGTTTAATTTTTTTCTATTTGGTAATATAATGGAACCATCTTGGTTGTCTCTTGAATTTTTTTACCTGATTATCTTTCTATTCTAGCTATATACCGGTTCGTTATTTACTATCAATGTTCGGAGAACTGGTGCTTTGTAAGTTGGGCCCACATGTTTCTGACAATTGGAACCCACCGAATTTTGCAGCTTAATCTAGCACTAAACAAAAAATAAAATAAAGTAATGGACAAAAAAGGCTATAGCCCCAAAGTAGATTTGCATGGGTATTGTGATAAAATAATTTAGTACCTTGGAAAAACATATTTTTACAAGGAAAAAAGAATAAAGCGACCCACATATAGAAGGCTTAACTAGACCGGGTTGATTCTGATCCACGACCATTCCATTTGGTCATTTTTTTCCACACCAGTTTTGTGACGCTGGATCTAACGTGGTCTCCCCAGAGTATGAGTAACCAAAGCTTGGTCATAGAATCCATGCCATTTTCTTTGTCGTAGACGTCTATGACCACACAAGTGGACTGCAGGCCCTTTGCCCCGGTTGGGGGTGGGCGGGGCTTATGGACCGGATGCACAACCGGGTTTGCCAAACCCGGGCTAAAGCCCCCCTAATGACCCGGTGGTCCTTACCAACCGGGGTAAAAGGGGTGCCCACGTGGGCTCTACGCAGAGAGCATACCGGCACCCTTTTACCCCGGTTGGTAACACCAACCGGGTCAAAAGGTTCTCTGCTTATTCAAGTTTTATTTATTTCCTGTTTTCCTGTCATTTTTCTTGCTCACTGCTTATTCTATTTTCCTTTAACAATTGGCAAAATAAAAAATTCTATTTTTCTTCAAGTGCACTAAAAATTCAATGATCTTTCAAATAATAAACATTTACAATAAGAAAGATGACAAACTGTCGAACATAAACACAGATGAAAACCAACAATAACATAAACTTAGTCTGCCATGAATACAAATACTGTTCGACACAATGACATAAACATAGTACGACATAAATCTGAAAACATAGTCTGACGATATCGCTAACAAAAGAACACGGAACTGGACACGGAGAGCGATACACTGCTCGGCATACTACACCTCTCCATCGGAGGCAGACTCGCCCGAGCTAGACTCGTCAACCTCGGAATCAGAGCTTCTCTCATCCGAGCTATGGTGGCAGCAACGGGGGCGGAATAGGGCGCCGTCGAAGATCTTCGCCTCCAGCACGTCCACCACATCGTCGTTGATGTACCTGAATGTGAGTATGTTGCCCATATCCAGGTTATGCATGCGCCGGAACTGCCCCCACCCATGGCGTAGGTATAGGTCCTTGGCACGTCGCTGCAGGAACACCTCAACGAGCTCGTTGTGGCAGCCCTCCAACTGGAGGCGGAACCTAAAGGGCGCGTTGCCCTCGAGGATCTCCGATATCCGCCGTGGCAGACGAAGCCTATTCTACAGTGGGTGGAACAGCATGACGTAGAACTCCGGTAGCAGGAAACTCTCATCCTCCTCCTCCTCCGCCGCCGCAGCCTCCTCCACCGCAGCAACAGTGCCCTTCACATAGAAAACTTGAGCCACATCTTTGGCTAGGACGAATGGTTCGTTTCTGTACCCATGATTGTTGAGATCCACTTTTGTCATTCTGTACTGCTGGTATACCTTTACTCCTGTCATCTTGACCCATTGGCACCGAAACAGAGAGACCTTAAAATTAGGTCCATAGTCAAATTCCCATATCTCCTCTATGTAACCATAATATGTCTCCTTTTTCCCATTGTATCCGGTTGCATCGAAACGGACACCACTGTTTTGGTTGGTGCTCTTTTTATCTTGTGCGATCGTGTAAAATGTATTCCCATTTATCTCATACCCTTGGAAAGTCAGTAGAGTTGAAGATGGTGACCTGGCCAACAAGTAGAGCTGATCTCCAACAATGTTGTTATTCATGAGTTCTGTCTGCAGCAGGCGCTGAAACTATCCATGTGTTCATCATTAATCAAGGATTCAGACAGCCCCGGGTTTTTGGACCGTATAATATTCTCATGTTCCTAGATATAATGAAGCACCAAGGTGGACATTCGTAGAACTGCGTAGTGTGCTTTAGTGAAAGAATGTCCGTCCATATATATCTTTATTTTCCTTCCTAGCGTGCCTTTTCCACTCATTCTTCCCTCATGCCACGATTCGGGAACACCAATCGACTTAAGGTCTGGAAGAAAGTCAACAGAAAACTCAATGACCTCTTCTGTTCTATAACCCTTAGAGATGCTTCCTTCTGGCCTAGCACGGTTGTGAACATATTTCTTTAAGACTCCCATGAACCTCTCAAAGGGGAACATATTGTGTGGAAACACAGGTCCGAGAATGGTAATCTCTTTGACTAGGTGAACTAGGAGGTGTGTCATAATATTGAAGAAGGATGGTGGGTACACCAACTCGAAGCTGACAAGACATTGGGACACATCTTTCTCTAACGCTGATAGACTTTCTGCATTGATTACCGTCTGAGAAATTTCATTGAGGAATGCGCATAGCTTCACAATGGGTAGTCGAACATTTTCTGGTAGAATTTCGCTCAACGCAATCGGAAGCAATTGCGTCATCAAGACGTGGCAGTCATGAGACTTCAGGTTTTGGAATTTTTTATCCGCCACATTTATTATTCCCTTTATATTCGACGAGAAGCCAGACGGGACCTTGATACTGCTTAGTGCTTCAAAAAATATCTCCTTCTCTTTCTTGGTAAGAGCGTAGCTGGCAGGACCACATTGAAACCGCTCAGGATTCTTGCCGTCTTGTCCTTTCGTGTGCTGGTCCTGGCGTGATTTAGATGTATCTTTTGACTTCCCATACAAGCCAAAGAAGCCTAGCAAATTCACGCAGAGATTCTTTGTCAGGTGCATCACGTCGATCACAGAGCGGACATCTAGGATTTTTCAATAGGGTAGATCCCAAAATATAGATTTCTTCTTCCCCATGGTTACGAACAACAACGCTCGTAGGTAAAATTATTTTTGTTCGTGCTCGTCCCTCAAAAGTACACCTTCTTCACGCCACAACTGTAACATTTCATCGACTAATGGCCTTAGGTACACATCAACGTCGTTGCCCGGTTGCCTCGGGCCTTGGATCAGCACTTGCATGATAATGAACTTCCTTTTCATGGACAACAAAGGAGGAAGGTTATAGATACATAGAGTCACAGGTGAAAGTGCAAACACGCTTAAATCATCTTGTTTTGGTGTTTGTTAACAACACATGTACTCTTAAGTGTGTTGATGTATTTCAGGGCTAAAAAAAATATATTTGATATGGTGGTGTGATGTTGCAAACGGGGCAATTCACCAGGATTTCGGTCTGTCTTCTGGAGTTTTCTCCAGACCGGAGTCTCCGGTGTGGAGATTTCATCCATCGCCAAGTCTCTGGACTTTCTGGTGTCGCGCACTACATCCACACTGGAGTGTTACCGGAGACTGTCCGGAGTCTCCGGTGTGGGAGCTGCCTCTGAAGAAACGGCTAAGGAGTTTGTGGTGTCGTGTGCTGTACTCACACCGGAGTCTTACCGGAGACTGTCCGGAGTCTCCGGTGTGACTGGGTTCCATTAATCCGCTCGACCCTAGACACTCTCTGAGTCAATCCGCAACGCCAAGACCGGAGTCTCCGGACTGAAGATTTCTGGAGGTTTTCAAGTGCTGCCCAATTGGTGTCGCCTGCTGTGTCCAGTCCGGAGGGACACCGGAGACTGTTCGGAGTCTCCGGACTATTGCTCTGCGAAAAAGTTCAGACCGGAGTCTTCGGCCTTTACACCGGAGTCTCCGGTGTGAAGTTGGCAGAAAATCTCCAACGACTCTTACACTTTATGAGGGGTATAAATACCCCCTCCCCTCCACCTACCTCAAGCAAGCTCGTCCAGAATTAAAGTCACCATTGTTTTAGCTCCCCCACCTTGCTAGATCTCCCAATCCATCCACCCAAAAGCCTTGATCTTTGGAGGATTGAAGGAGAAGGCCCCGATATACGTCTTCACCAACCGGATTTCATTTCCCCTCTCTTTTGCTTGAGGGATCTTTGCCTATGGTTTCCTCTTGTGGAGAACCTAGGCTTCTTGCTACTCTTGGTGATTTGTGAGTGTTGGGAGCCCCCAATTTTGTTGTGGGTGTGTGCCCCAAACTTGTTTGTAAAGGACTCGATCCCCGCCTCAAGGGGTTCAATAGTGGAAGGTGAACTAGGCCTTTGTGGCAGAGTTCATCGGAAAATAGGGTGAGGCCTTTGTGGCGTTGAGTAGGCCTTCGTGGCGAGCTCACACCCCTCCAACGAGACGTACTCCCTTAACAAGGAGGAACTCGGGAATACATCGTGTCTCTGCGTCCCCCCATCGGTTACCTCGTTCCCTTATCTTTTACTCACTTGTAGTAGTTGCATTAATTGTTGTACTTGTTGCATTTATTGCTTTCCTTGTCATATAGGTAAATTCACCTTAGTTGCACTAGCTAGATAATTTACCTTTGTGTCAAGTCTAAATCGAAAGAAAAATTAAAATTGGTCGTAGCACCTATTCACCCCCCCCCTCTAGGTGCCCATACTTTACTTTCAATTGGTATCAGAGCTTCGGCTCTTCTATCGGGCTTAACCGCCTAAGAGTTTTAGTATGGGAGACGATTTGGACACCGAAACGTCCGTGGCTAGTGTATCCATGGATGATCTCAATGAGTTGAGGAAGGCATTGACCTCATCCATAGATACCAAGTTTGATGAGTTGCGCCAAGTCTTAGCGCAACTCCTCAAAGCCAAAGGACCGGAGGTAGCCGAATCTACTCCTCCAGAAACTAATCCGGAGGGCGCCAAGAAAGGGGTAGATGGTGATCCATCTAAAATTGCTTCCACCGAAAACTCCACTAAGACGGGTACGGAAGGAAGTGGAGAATTTCATGCCGTTCCCGGAAGTTATTCTCCCGATCCTCCCGTTCCCCATTCTCATATAATCCCTAGAGGAGATCCACCTAAAATTGATGCTTTTTCTTTTCGTGAATGGCAATATTACATGGAGACTCACTTGAACTCTTCTTTTATAGATCTTTGGAGGATCACTCGTGATGGATACAAGCCATTTGATCCCAAGAACCTAACAAGAAGAGAAGTCGTAGATTGCCAACTCAACTACACCGCTTTGTCCATTCTTCAACAAGCCGTGGGTCCTAACCACATTCCGCATCTTCAACAATATTCCACCGCCAAGGAAACATGGGACGCTCTTGTCGTCATGTTTGTGGGAAATGAGAGCATGCAAAGGAATAGATATGATGCCTTGACCAATGAGGCCGAAGGGTTCTATATACATGATGGAGAGGATCATGTGGACATGTACCGGAGACTCAAGACTCTTGCCACCGCCTTCTCAAATGTTGGTGCCAAGTACATTGATGATGCATGGATCAAGAGGAAGTACATGATTGCCATAATGCCATTTGAGGGCACGGACATGAAGAGCATTCAAGGAAGACATGATTTCTCTTCCATGACCTCAACTCAAGTGATGCAAGAAATGTGCTCGTATAAAGTGCAAACCAAGAATGCTCTTGACAACCGAGCTAGGGCCATTGGAATGCACCAAGGAGCATCCGTTGCGTTGAAGGCCAAGGTTGTGTCAAGAGAGGTTGAGTATGAAGAAGAAGGAGAAGAGGCGTTGCCTCCTTTGAAGGAACAAGACTATGATCCCGTTTTAAAGGATCTCATTGCTCTCACCGTGCAAAAGTTTCGGAGCAATCCTACAAAGGGCAAGATATTTGTTAAGGAGAAGACAAGGTCTCTCTATGGCAATGATGGGACTCAAAAAGTGAGGTCTTGCTTCAATTGTCAAGATAAGCACCATTTCATTGCGGAGTGTCTCTATGAGAATAGAGAGCTCCATAGTGGCAAGCTCATTCGCAAGGACAGGTCCAAGGTTGAGTACAAGAAACCTCATTTAAAGAAGAAGCCATTCAACAAGAAGTCTCCCACCAAGTTTGTGCTCTTGACTCAAGAGGAGTGTCATTCCGGGAGTGATGAAGAAGAAGAAAACACAAGTGAAGTGGCCGCTCTTGCTATTGCTTATATTCCATCATCTTCATCTCTCTTTGAATCCCCCAATGACGATCTTCCTCAACGAAATGCCAAGTGCTTCATGGCTAAGGCCACGGAGGTATCACCTTCTTCCAACTCTAAGACCCCTAGTGAACTAGAACATATTTCTAGTCTTAGAATAGAAGAGGAGAGGGTCTCCTTGGAACGCTTTATGTCTAACATGCAAGGGGAGACCAAGAAGTACTTTGAGCATCTCATGAGGCAATTGGAGAGGACCAATATGCTCTTGAGAAGAAAGATGAGGTTGAAAGAAGGGATGCAGATGAAATTGCATCCCTCTCTATGACTCTTTAGGAAGAGCATGATGGTAGAGTTTCTCTAGAGGATGAACTTGAATCTATTGAATTGACTCATAATGAACTTGTATCCAACATCACTAAGGAACGTGATCTTGCTATTGCTAAATATAAAAAGGCTAAAAAGGATAAGGTCGAGTTTGGGGTTGGTCATGGTAAACTAACCGAGGAGTTTGAAAAGCTAACCGAGGCCCACAAAGCTTTGGAAAGACAACACTCATCCCTCAAAGAGTTTCATGAACAACTTCAAACTCAACTTAATCAACCTAACAATCCTAGCACCTCTACTTCTTCTTGTGATCATGAAAATATTATTGAGGAAAATTCTAGGTTGAAGGATGAGCTAGCAAGGCTCAAGGGCAAAGGCCCTCAAGTTGAGACGGTTGTGACTACTTCCCCACAAGTGGTTGCCCCTAGCTCTAATGTGGTCATTTCTAGACCACAATTGAGTGCTCCAAGGCAACAAGTGGGCAAGCAAGGTATAGGATATGTTGCCAAGAAGAAGAACAAGAAGAAGACCAACAATGGTGCTTCGGGTGGTATTGTCATTACGGACAACACTACTCTTAGCACACCCGCTCAAGCAAACAATATTGCCTCGAGTAGTAGTGTCATGAGGGACAACACTACTCGTAGCACCTCCGCGGGAACTAACAATCCACACCATTTCGTATATGTTGATTATTATGGTGTTGTGAAAGCTAAATATGTTGGTCCTATTGAGGGCTTCATTGACTATACTATTTGGGTTCCAACGACCCTTGTTGCTAACATGAAGGGACCCTTCTCGGGTCCTAACTCTAGTCAATGATCTCTTGCAGGACTATGCTTCCGGTGGGACTAAATGGATAATTGATAGTGGATGCACTAGCCATATGACAGGGAAGCAAAGAACTTGTGACGGAGTTGCGCCCAAATGACATACAAGCAACCGTCACTTATGGAGACTCGTCCTCGTCTAAGGTATCCGGAGTCGGCAAGGTTGTGGTCGCTCCCGATATCACTATCGCAAACGTCATGCTTGTCGAATCCCTTGGTTAAAATTTAGTTTCCGTCCGCTCTCTTGGAAAGATGGGTTTCTCCGTCTTTTTTGATGTTGATATTGTGGTCCTTTTCAGGAGCAAGACTCTTGACGTCGCTTACGTGGGACATGTTGAAAATGAGTTGTTTGTGGTGGATTTTTCGAAGTCTACCAACACTCAAGCAATGTGTCTTTTCGGAAAGGCGGACTTGGGATGGTTGTGGCATCGCTCCCTATCCCATGTCAATATGAGAACTTTGCAAAGTCTTCACAAAGGTGGCCTTATTGTCGGACTAAAAGAAAATGTTTCCTTTGCAAATGATCGCGTTTGTAGGTCGTGTGTTGAAGGAAAGATGCATGACAAGGTGCACAAGGCCAAGACTATTATTTCATCAAAGAGGGTCTTGGAGCTTCTCCATGTTGATCTCTTTGGTGCCGTTCCCGAGGAAAGTCTTGGTGGCAAGAAGTATTGCTTGGTGATTGTCGATGATTATTCAAGATACACTTGGGTTTATTTATTCAAGTGCAAGAGTGAGACTCAACAAACCATCATCGACTTCTCCAACGAAGTGCAACGTCAACACAATGTGCAAATCATGGCTATTAGGAGTGATAATTGTTCGGAGTTCAAGAACTACACTTTGAATGAATTCCTTAGTGAAGAAGGCATTCGTTATCAATACTCCGCCACTTACACTCCTCAACAAAGTGGTGTTGCCGAAAGGAAGAATCGCACCCTCTTGGATATGGCAAGGACCATGTTGCCGGAGTACACTTCTCCCCAATATTTATGGGCCGGGGCCATATCCACCACATGCCACTCCTCCAACCGCCTCTGCATCCGCAAAGGCTTGGACAAGACTCCATATGAGATCCTCACCGGCAACAAGCCCAACGTCTCCTACTTCCGTGTATTTTTTGGTAAGTGCTTTTATTTGATCAAGGATGTTAGGTTGTCTAAATTTCAATCCAAAACTATTGAGGGTGTTTTTGTTGGTTACGGTGCCGAATCCGACACTTATAGAGTCTTTGACAAAGCCTCACGGATTTTCATAGAATCTTGTAGTGTGGCTTTCGAAGAAAATGATGGCTCCCAAGTGGCGCAATTTCATGTTTCTAATGTGGATGTTGAAATACCTCAAGAAGCCATAGGAAGGATGGGTGTGGGATTTTTCCGCCCCATTGAGGGACACCTTATGGCGACTCAAGAAGGACTATGCTCTACTCAAGTGGAGCCCTCCTCTACCATAGAAGAACAAGCCAAGGAGCCAAGTATCACACCTAACCAAGAACATGTTCAAGACCCTCCACTCATTGACCAAGATACTACGCAAGTCGTAACCACTCCTAGTACTAATGCGAGTCAAGGTCAAGGCCAAGATCTACCATCCTCTTCATCCTCTCCTCGAGTTGAATTAAGTGTTGAAGATATTATTGTTGATGATGATGATGATGATGATGATGATGATGATCAAGGCCAAGTTGGTCAACATGGGGACCCAAATGATCAAGATGATCAAGTGATCCCTCCGCGCAATAATGCGGAGATCAAAGCCCGTCGTGTCAAAAGGATAAGAAGAGCTTTGAAGCAAATTGATTCCCAAGACAACAAGGTCTTGGAGGATATTCAAGCTAGAAGATCCACAAGAAGGCAGTTGGCTCATTTTGGTGAGCATCAAGCTCATATATCTATGGTGGAGCCTAAGAAAGTGTTTGAAGCTCTTGAGGACTCCGATTGGGTTGAAGCTATGCATGATGAGCTCAATAACTTTGAGGGCAACAAAGTTTGGAGATTGGTTGAGAAGCCCAAAGATTGCCACAATGTTATTGGCACTAAGTGGATTTTCAAGAACAAGCAAGATGAGCATGGAATTGTCATAAGGAACAAGGCAAGATTGGTTGCTCAAGGTTACACTCAAGTTGAAGACATTGACTATGATGAAACCTACGCACCCGTGGCTCGCCTTGAGTCCATCTGTTTCCTCCTTGCTTCTGCATCTTCTCATAATTTCAAATTGCAACAAATGGATGTGAAAAGTGCTTTCTTGAATGGTCCACTAAAAGAGGAGGTATATGTTAAGCAACCTCCGGGGTTCGAAAATCTCAACTTTCCTAACCACGTTTACAAACTTGACAAGGCCCTCTATGGTCTCAAACAAGCACTTCGTGCTTGGTATGAGCACCTTAGGGAGTTGTTAGATGATCGTGGTTTCGAAGTTGGGAAGATTGACCCCACTCTCTTCACCAAGAGAGTAAAGGGAGAGCTTTTCATATGCCAACTATATGTGGAAGATATCATCTTTGGCTCAACTAACCAAGCTTTCAATAACGAGTTCACTAAGCTTATGACTGACAGGTTCGAGATGTCTATGATGGGTGAGCTTAAATTCTTCCTTGGCTTTGAGATCAAGAAATTGGCTCGTGGGACTTTCATTTCTCAAGCCAAGTATACCCAAGATATGATCAAGAGGTTTAATTTCCAAGATGCTAAGATCAAAACATCTCCTATGCAAGTCAAGTGACACCTATCTCGTAATCCGAAGGGTAAATATGTGGATCAAAAGTTGTATCGGTCTATGATTGGTTCTTTGCTCTATCTTTGTGCATCTAGGCCCGATATTGTTTTGACTGTAGGTGTGTGTGTGCAAGGTATCAAGCGGCTCCTAAGGATAGCCACTTAGTGGCGGTCCATAGGATCTTTCGTTATTTGGTTCATAACCCAAGATTTGGTTTGTGGTACCCAAAGGGGGCACAATTTTCTCTCAAGGGCTACACGGATTCTGATTGGGCGGGTGATCAAGATGATAGGAAGTTCACTTCTGGGGCTTGCCAATTTCTTGGTAGGTCCTTGTTGAGTTGGTCTTCCAAGAAGCAAAATTGCATATCTCTCTCCACCGCCGAAGCCGAGTATGTAGCCGCCGCAAGTGCTTGCACTCAATTGCTATGGATGAGGCAAACTCTCAAGGAATATGGAGTTCATTTGGATAAGGTGCCTATTTTCTGTGACAATGAAAGTGCCATCAAGATCACATACAATCCCGTGCAACATACAAGAACGAAGCACATTGAGATTTGCCACCATTTCATCCGAGACCATGTGGCAAGAGGGGATATTGCACTATCTTATGTGCCCACCAAGGACAATCTTGCAGATATTTTCACGAAGCCACTTGATGATGCAAGATTCTTGTTCTTGAGGACTGAGCTAAATGTCATTGATTCTAGGAGTTTGACTTGAAGATCTTGCACACACCCGTATAGATGAAACATGTTCGAGCTTCGGTGTAGGCATGGACATAGGGGGAGTGTTATCTTAACACATTGGGTTCTCCCTCCCCCCATTATGCCCAAAGCAAAAATTCATTGTTATCTCTCTTTTTCTAATGTTGAATTGTGAGCTTCAATGTTGAGTAATGGCAATGCCCCCAAGATATACCTTCGCGGTTGCATACCGTGAACTCTTACATGGTGGCCTAGGCCACCAACCTCTTTGTTGAAGAGTTGGTTCTTATTTGAGGGTTTTTGGCATTTTTCGGATGATATACTAAAATTTGATTTCCAAATGGTTTCTCGACTTTCTTGAGTATAAGATCCCCTTCCAGATTTTGTTTTAACTTTCCTTGCCAAAACCCACCTTTAGACAAGTTTTTATTGATTCTTGCATTTCATGTCCTTTTGGGGAAGTTTTTCTGGCATAGGTTCAGAGACTCCGGTCTGCCACACCGGAGACTCCGGCCATTCCGGAGACTCCGGTGTAAAGACCGGAGACTCCGGTGTGGGTTTTGCAGTATAAAATCTGGGGGCTGAGGGAAGTTAGGGTTTCATTCCCCACTCCCCCACGCCCCCAATAACTTGCTGCGTCGCTGCCATCGCCAGGAGCTCCTCCCCGGCCGTTTCCCACCGCCGGGAACCGCCTCCCCTTGCCTCTCCCATCTGAGGGAGGCACAATGACCGGCCAGGGTGACAAGGGTACACCTTCTCTACTCCTCTTTTGATTGTTTTTCATCTAGATATAAGGGTCTAGGTATCTTTTTTGGAGAAGTTGTACCTGTTGTTGGTAGCATCACCTTTGCTAGTTGAACCATAGTAGAAACTGATAGAATCATCTATAGAAACAGTTGTGTTAGATTCATATCCTCTTTTGACGCCCAGTCCGGAGACTCCGGTGTGCCAGGCCGGAGACTCCGCTGTCTGTCCGGAGACTCTTGTCTACCAGACCGGAGACTCCGGTGTGAATCTTCCAGAACTGTTTTTTAATGGTTTTGTTTTGTTTCTGCACTATTATTGGACATGAATGCTCATTTTGTTTTTCTCTGTTGTGGTGTTTCTGGTTTTGTGTATGCTTTCAGGAAAAAGGGTGAAGTCAAAGACCTCAAATCCCAACAAGCGTGCCTACCGTGCTCACTCCCGCAACTATCTTGTCACTGATGAAGCCATAGGTAGAATTGGTCAGAAGAACACCTTTGAGACTGAGAGGCGTCAGAAAGAGAAGCATGAGGCTAGGCAGAGGGGTGAACTGGCGAAGAAGGCCAAGTATGACAGGATCACCTCTGTGGTCTCCCTGAGCAAGAAGGAGTACATGATTATGCGGGCTCGTCCTTTCTTCACCATGGCCCGCATTGCTGAGACTTCTCATTGTTGGAGGAGGGAGTTTGAGTTGATCATGCGTGAGATCTACTCCCAGTTCAAGCAGCCTGTATGTCCCTAGAAAGTTCTAGACTTAGAGGCTCTCGGCAGTTCTCAGTACTTTGAGGAGGTTATCTGGATCACGAAGAAACTGGGCCTTGAGCGTCTTGTTGGCATCCAGCAGAACTACAATGCCCCTATCATTCAGCAGTTCTTTGCCACTGTCACGTTTGGTGAAGATGATGATGTTCCCCTGAAGTGGATGTCTGGATTCGTTGAGTGTGAGTCCTCTATGAGACGCTTTGCTGAGCTTCTTGGTTACCCTTGGGGAGAAGGGAGTGGCCACCGCATGCACGTTCACGGAGTGGCTTATGACAAGAAGCGCATGGCTCCGATGTATGAGAAGCTATCCATCACCGGCACTGCTAAGGATCTCAGGAGGGTTTACAACATCTGTCTTCGCCTCTTTCGCTGCAACATTGCTCCCAAGGACGGGAATGTAGATGCTATTCGTGGTGGCCTTGTGAACCTTCTCTACCAGGCCTTCTAGTGTCACCTTGCTGGCCCTGATGGAGAGGGTTTTGACATTGATGTTATGCACTTCATCAAGGAGGAGATATACTCAGCTATGATCGAGATCAAGAAAGTGCCCGTGTATGCTCCTTATGTGATGATACGCATCCTTGATCAGTTTCCTGGCTTGGCTACCAAGACTGAGCACCCAGTGGGTTCTCTCCAGATTCTGCCCTCTCACCTTCCTGATGGTGACACACCCATGGGGGACACTGAGGCGCCTCCTCCCTCTAGGAGGAAGAATGCTGACCCTCCCACTCGCCGCTCTAGCAGGGAGGAGACTCAGGATGAGATGAAGAAGCTTACTTGGTTCCAGTGCAACATTTTGTGCATGACTGTCGCGGTGCACAAGGAGAACCATGTGGCCTATAAGGAGAGGCGTGAGCTGAAGAAGATGATCTCCAAGCTGCATGACCACGCTGGACTTGGAGCTACTCCTCCTATGGGTACCCCTCCCACTACTCCACCCACTCCTCCCACCGCTTCTGTGACTATGTTATATGAGGAGTGGAACACTGATCAGTTTCCGTGGGGTGACTTTGAGGATGTCACATCAGCTCCTTCCTCTTCGACCCACCGTGCCATGGAACCTGAGATTGAGGAAGAAGAACATGTTGAGGATCAGCCTGAGGATGATGATGAGGAGGACCTTGGTTTCTTCAACTCTGGTACTGATGCTTAGGATGATGAGGGAGATGCAGATGATGATGATGATGAGGTCACGGACCCGGTGGATGATGAGGAGGACAAGGATTATGAGTACGATGACTGAGGCCTTGGGTTGCGTAGTGCTCTTTGCCCTTTTTGGTGTCTCGATGCCAAAGGGGGAGAAGTAGCTTTGTCTTCTCTGGGTTGCATGGGTTGCTTTTCTTTATTTTCTTCGGAACACAAGTCTTTGAGCTTGATTTGCCTTTTATGGCTTGTGTTCCCGTTATCTTAGTTGCTTTGCTTTTCTAGTGAACAATGGTTGTGTTATGTGTGTGACACCACGTGGTGAAGCTATCCTTTTATATTATTATCTATTATTGTGCTTTATCTGTTGTCTCTATGCATGTTTTTATTATTTTCCACTAATGGTCGCTCTAGAGGGCTTTGTTTGTAAAATATAGGGGGAGCTCACTTTGTGAGTGCTCTATCTTTTTCAAACATAGCCTAGCTGTGATTTTATTGCAAATATGTGTGTTGTCATCAAACACCAAAAAGGGGGAGATTGAAAGTGCAAACGCGCTTAAATCATCTTATTTTGGTGTTTGTTAAAAACACATGTACTCTTAAGTGTGTTGATGTATTTCAGGGCTAAATAACATATTTGATATGGTGGTGTGATGTTGCAAAAAGGGGAAATTCACCAGGATTTCTGTCTGTCTGCTGGAGTTTTCTCCAGACCGGAGTATCCGGACTCTCAGACCGGAGTCTACGGTGTGGAGATTCATCCATCGCCAAGTCTCTGGACTTTCTGGTGTCGCGCACTGCATCCACACCAGAGTCTTACCGGAGACTGTCCGGAGTCTCCGGTGTGGGAGCTGCCTCTGAAGAAACGGCTAAGGAGTTTGTGGTGTCGCGTGCTGTACTCACACCGGAGTCTTACCGGAGACTGTCCGGAGTCTCCGGTGTGACTGGGTTCTATTAATCCACTCGACCCCAGACACTCTCTGATTCAATCCGCAAGGCCAAGACCGGAGTCTCCGGACTGAAGATTTCTGGAGGTTTTCAAGTGCTGCCCAATTGGTGTTGCATGCTGTGTCCAGTCCGGAGGGACACCGGAGACAGTCCGGAGTCTCCGGACTATTGCTCTGCGAAAAAGTTCAGACCGGAGTCTTCGGCCTTTACACCGGAGTCTCCGGTGTGAATTTGGCAGAAAAGCTCCAACGGCTCTTAGACTTTATGATGGGTATAAATACCCCCTCCCCTCCACCTACCTCAAGCGAGCTCGTCCAGAATTAAATTCACCATTGTTTTAGCTCCCCCACCTTGCTAGATCTCCCAATCCATTAACCCAAAAGCTTTGATCTTTGGAGGATTGAAGGAGAAGACCCCGATCTACGTCTTCACCAACCGGATTTCATTTCCCCTCTCTTTTTCTTGAGGGATCTTTGCCTAGGGTTTCCTCTTGTGGAGAACCTAGACTTCTTGCTACTCTTGGTGATTTTTGAGTGTTGGGAGCCCCCAATTTGGTTGTGGGTGTGCCCCAAACTGGTTTGTAAAGGACTCGATCCCCGCCTCAAAGGGGTTCAATAGTGGAAGGTGAACTAGGCCTTTGTGGTGGAGTTCATCGGAGAATAGGGTGAGGCCTTTGTGGCGTTGAGTAGGCCTTCGTGGCGAGCTCACACCCCTCCAACGAGACGTACTCCCTTAACAAGGAGGAACTCGGGAATACATCGTGTCTCCGCGTCCCCCCATCGGTTACCTCGTTCCCTTATCTTTTACTCACTTGTAGTAGTTGCACTAATTGTTGTACTTGTTGCATTTATTGCTTTCGTTGTCATATAGGTAAATTCACCTTAGTTGCACTATCTAGAGAATTTACCTTTGTGTCAAGCCTAAATCGAAAGAAAAATTAAAATTGGTCGTAGCACCTATTCACCCCCCCCCCTCTAGGTGCCCATACTTTACTTTCAACAGGCCAGGTGTTATGGCTGCAGCTCTCCTCACTAAATGGATTCATGCCATCTATACTTGGACCAAACCATAAGTTCCTTGCGTCACCTGCAAACCGCAGGAAATTTCTCTCGATTTTTCTCCACTACGACCCATCAGCGGGGTGTCTCAACATCTTGTCTTTCTTACGATCTTCCATGTGTCATCGCAAAAGTTTGGCATGCTCTTTGTTTCTGAACAAATGTTTCAGTCGTGGTATTATAGGAGCATACCACATCACCTTTACAGGAACCCTCTTCCTGGTGCGGTCACCCTCAACATCGCCAGGGTCGTCTGGTCTGCTCTTATACCGCAATGCAGTGCATACCGGGCATTGTTCCAAATTCTTGTACTTCTCACCGCGGTAGAGGATGCAGTAATTAATGCAGGCATGTATATTCTCCACATCTAATCATAGGGGGCATACAAGCTTATTTGCTTGGTATGTACTGTCGGGCAATTCATTGTTTCTAGGAAGCTGCTTCTTCACTATTTGCAGCAACTTTGTAAATCCGTTGTCAGTCACACCGTTCTCGGCCTTCCATTGCAGCAATTCCACTGTGCTTCCTATCTTCACAATTTGGATACAACAATGGTTTGTGATCTTTTAACATCTGGTCGAACTTCACCCTCACCTTTTCAATCTAGCTTTCTATCTTTGCATCCCTAATTGCCTAGCCAAGATCATCAATGGGCTCATCTGGTGCCCGGTCTTCAGCTTCTACTTCATTGTTATCTTCCATTCCAGTACCGGTACCGTATTCAGGGAACATATCATGATATTTGTCATCATTCTCTTCTTCTTCGTTCTCTTCCATCATAACCCCTCTTTCTCCGTGATTGGTCCAACAATTATAGCCGGGCATGAAACCAGACTGAAAAAGGTGGAAGTGGATGACTCTGTGCGAAGAGTGTTCCTTCTGATTCCGACATACAACACGTGGACAACACATAAAATTATTCCGCTTGTTTGCCTGGGCCACCTCGAGAAAATAACCCACGCCTTTCATGAACGCGGCAAAGCGTCGGTCAGCGTACATCCATTGCCGGTTCATCTGCATTATATGATTATTAATTAAGAACTGTTATAGAACAGCGTAAATAGAGAAATGACCAATGTTACATCGACAGATGAAAGGTTAAAGTTGGTACCTCGACCGTAGAGGAAAGAAGGATGAGAAAACTTATTTAATTAAGTGTGGCTCGGACAAATTAAATCATGTTTGTTTTCTGCGAGCTGAGATGGCGTTATGCTTTCGTGCATTTCATTGAACACCTCTTGTGCATAGGAGGGAAAAACAAGTGAGCACACACCACACGACTAGAATATGTCCTCCAAAATGTGACTGGCATGAGGAGTAGAGAGGGATGGCATGACAGGGTTTATATAGTGGGGAGTCTTTTGCCCCGGTTGGAGCCATGACGCGCCCTGCTCGTTGCGGGCCTTTAGCCCCGGTTGGTGGGTCAAACCGGGGCAAAAGACCCTCCGCCCACCACGCGCCCTGTTCGCCCCGGCCCCACCTCTGCAGCCTTTTGCACCGGGTGGTGACCGAGCCGGGGCGAAAGGGGTGCTCGCCACTGAGCGAAAGCCCCGTTTTCCACTAGTGCCAACTCCAGCAGAAGGTCAATTTGGTTCGTCAGTTATGCTCTTAACCTAACCAACTGGTTTGGGTCACAAAAAGATCATAGATGAATATAAGTGACCATTTAGTTGCCAATATTGACGGTCACGGGATAGCATATTTATGTTAGTGGCCTCCATTTTTATATCATCCTTTTTGTAACATAGCAAAATCCATAGCGCATAAACAAGATTCCTACTATATCCATAAAAAATCTAAAATATGGTCCTTCATTTTCCCTTTCAATACAAGGTTGTAGCAGTTTACAACCCTGATATAGTAACTAATAAAGAAATATAAAATAATAATGAGAAATATTTTATTCTTACGCAGCACATTAATTGTGATTGTCCATATAGGATCGATAGCGTTCCCATGAAATATCCTCTGCGGCATTAGTTTATATCTCTATAGATTAATATGTATGAAGCAAATTAAATGAAAAATATTTGACTCCAAGATAGTGCAGTGCTTCCTAATTATCATGGAGATAGTTCATAATTTACATTTGTATTGTTGAGGAAAATGGCCGCTCATTTTTGACAAAACTCTTCAACGGACGTAAGCGAGATTTCTAAGTTATTAGGCATACGAATCATGTAATTTATTTTCGAGAGCTTTATAACATTTTTGTTTTGACCATGAAAATTTTCTAACAGCAGTCCACAAGCAAGTTGGGTTGTCATTTACCTTGGACATTTTTTTGTTACTTACCTACCAGTAGTCTACTTGGGACCCAAACAATTTCTCTTATTGTATGCATCGTGTGTTTGATGACTCATTCCATAATATGTGTGAAGATTGGGCGCGATCATGGGTGTTCTGCAAGATCGAGCTAACAATGATGTCGGATACCTCACGCTCGGTGAAGGGCGGAAGTATGGGACCGTGCCACTGTTGTGGACATCTCCTTTGACGAGATGAACGTTTACTCAAATTATTTATTTGACATGTCTATTGTATCATGTATATATGTCAATCATGCAGCATGGTAACATGCTTTTATAAGCTTAACAAAATGAAAATAAAAATGCTTGAATTTCATTTTTCTCTTAGTAGAGAATTTTTTGTGTAAAATCAAATTGTGATTAATGAGGATATATCTACATCCATTGATCAAACGAACCTACTATCGGTTTTATTTTCCTTAAATTAATTACTAAATCATGTTTGGTTATCTTGTATATTATTTAGAAATCAGGTGTGCAGGTAACCTTGCTATATCCTAAATATTGTTTTTGCGGGGATGCCTTAATTAAATAGTGCAACATCTCATTCTATCGCTTATGATATATACGCTCTGCCAGTTGGAGACATGCTAATTAGCCTGTATATATAATGTTAGCTCATTTGGCATCAAATAAGCCAACATGATACCAGCTTATGAAACGTAGAATCAAAATAATAAACAAGAGAATACCTTCTGCTCCAAATCAGTAGCAGCTTTTGATTTACTGGGGATTGCTCGAACAAACAAACACGCAGGCATATAGCTTGTGTAGCTGGAGTAACATCAATTATTGCAGCATCAAACAAACAAACACACACACATACAATAGTAGCAACTTTTCATTGATGGGAGATTGATCGAGCTAATTACAGTCTCCAAATATAGAAACAACAAATGTAGAAATTTATTTACAATAGTTATTTATTTTTTGACAGATAGATTTCAATTCTTCAAGGCTATCTAAGCTGGAAACACAAAGTCAGAGAGAGAGAGAGAGAGAGAGAGAGAGAGAGAGAGAGAGAGAGAGAGAGAGAGAGAGAGAGAGAGAGAGAGAGAGAGAGAGAGAGAGAGAGAGAGAGAGAGAGAGAGAGAGAGAGAGAAGAGAGAGAGAGAGAGAGAGAGAGAGAGAGAGAGAGAGAGAGAGAGAGAGAGAGAGAGAGAGAGAGAGAGAGAGAGAGAGAGAGAGAGAGAGAGAGAGAGAGAGATAATCATATGAAAACGTGAAGAAGGTAAACAAACAAACATGAGCATACACAAGCACACCTCCATCAACATGAAATCAACTGAAGTAACGAAACTCTACTGAATTATACACTAGATTTCTCGTAATATTTTTTTAATACAATTGGGAAAGCACACAAATATAACATTATAACTGGAGTCTTGACTTATTTACTGATCGATCGATCGATTTAATTTGAGTAGTGCTAGTATCCTTGCTCGCTAAGAAAAAAGAACAAAGTCAAAAAGAGAAAAACACATGAAAAAACATAGAACAAGATAAACACCAAACATGAGCATACGCAAGAACAACTCCTTCATCCGAAATCTAACTAGCTAGCTAGCTTTCTCCATCGATCGACCTCGTGGATCATACTCCTAATGCGCCTCAGGAGCCATTTCGTTGAGATCAAAGTCGACACGATGGGCTTCCGAGCTTCGGCTGCGGCCTTGGCGAGCCAAGAGCAGCTTCTCTTGCCATTGTGGCTAGCGCGGTGACCGCCGAGCCCCTGCTTTGTCTCGAAAGGCGCCCTACAGCGGTCAGACACGTACCTCTGGAGCAGCCCGTCGGCCCTGAGCTTGCTAGCAATGGTCGGCCGGATGGGATCCATGCCATGCCAGCCACGTTCTGAGTGGCAACGCATGTGGCCGTGGACGGCCTTCTCGGTGAAGAAGGTGTGCCGACAGATCGGGCACTCAAACGGCTTGAATCGCCACAACTCTTCTCCGGCGGCAGCATCCCTCTTGATGCCGTTGGTGATAGAGGGGACGATGGTGTCAATCTCATGCAAGGAACTCATGGCACCGGGGTACTTGCTAGGATCGTCGCCCCCCAATCCGGAGCCTCCGACGATGAAGTACTGGACGGTACGGTGCCGGCATGAGGAACACATGAGACGACGTCGATCCGTTCAACATCTTCTTGTGGCTGCAGGTTTCTATCTTTGTGTGCACATCATGTTCCGCTCAGTGACTCACCACAGCGCCGAAGATTATATATAGGGGCTCGGAGAAGTGATGTTAGATAGTAGTTGGGGCTCACCATTTATAGATCTATTGATATAGCCATATCTCAGTCTAATATGGTCTATATATATATTTATGGTTTACTTGCCTCACAATTTCACCTTTAATTAATCAGATTGAAAATATAAAAGACCAAATCTATTGATTTGTGACAAAAATTATTTCTAGATTTTCATAATCATCTTTGCTGTTATACAATGATTATAATAAAAATAAATGTTCAAGCTAACATGTTCAAGATTGTGTCAACAATGTGTAAAACATCACTTATTTGTTATATACAGAGAGATTTCTTAGTGTTTTAGCTCATCATGATACTATTGTGTTTCTTATGAAAGAATGAAACATGTTAACTTGCGGCGGTGGGGCCTGCACCAAAATAAAAGAGTGTCCAACACGAACAAGAAGTCCAAACTGTACAATTCGAAAAAGATTTGTTTGAAAACTATTCAGCATGATACTCTAGTTACAACTACCAAGTTTATGCAATTTTAGGGGACATGCTGTTAACTATTTATTCACGTTTCTCGTAGTTAGCTAGCTAAGATATAATTGTGAGTGTTAGGTGATAGAAATGGCGGTACGCGCACACAAACCTTCAACCCTCATTTATGGTGCGAAATTCCATGTGCACATGGACCATCTTATCTATGACTTTTGAAACACCTATTAATTAATTGATAAAACATCATATTGAAATCTGTAGGTCGCATAGTCTTTGCTTTAGTTGTTCTGGAAGACACTTGGGTACCATGAAGTCCAAACGGAAGCTTGTTTTAATTAGCAAACATTGACCTCCCTGGTTTTTTTTTGTATAATCATTCTTCATAATTCATAAAGATGGAAATATGATGTGTTATCGATCTTGGGAAAATGAATGGCTGAATAGCTGTTGATATCTAAAATATGGTGAGGGCTTCAGAGAGTGATACTGATATAGATAGTGACTTCTATGAATTTTATTACAATGCTGAAGATAGAGATGATGATCCGTTTCCAGAAAATGTTGACAAAAGATTGAATATTTGTAATGAAAAGGAAGTTTTCATTGAGAATGAAGATGAGGCAACTTTAGAAGATGATAACCTATAGTTGGGATAAGAAGAATTGCAACAATTGAAGCACAAGTTTAGAGCATCCAATCCGGAGGTAGACATGGATAACTAAAATTTCAAAGTTTGGCAGGTTTTCCGTGGTGTTGAGGAGTTGAGGAAAGCAGTGACATGCTATAATGTGATGAATAGAGTAGCAATAAGAAAGAGGAAGAAGGATTTAAGAAGACTTGAGGTTATATGTGAGGATGGATGTAACATCCTAGGTCTTTTTCAAAATATCAAACTAGCATGCATACATATTATCATAAGGTAGTCACCTAAAAGTACATTTAAAAATTTAAACATCACTAAACAAAACCCTATGGGTATACCTAAAAATAAAATAAATAATAACCCTACATTTGGCTCCATGCAAATTCACCTATTTTAAATCTTAGTTTGAATTTTCAAAAGTCACCAAAACATTTTAAAAAAAGTTTAAAACTTTGTAACTTAAATATCTCTCCAACACCATGCAATGTTAATGATCCATCCAATATTTTGTTGGGGTTTCTTTGGTGATTTAAAATAAAACAGAAAAGAAAATATAAAACAGGACAAAAAAAAAAGGAAGGAACCGGCCGGCCCAGTCCCTCCCCCTGCCCCTCTCTCTCTCTCGGCAGCCCATGGGCCGAAAATTATGCACCGCGCGCGCGCGCGAGGCCGTTATCCTGCTACCGCCACCCCCTCTCGCCGCCATGTGGGCCCAGACGACGTCACGCTCACGTCCGCGTGACGCACGTCTTCAACCTCCGTCCGAATTCGTCGGGAGAAAACCGCGAGCGCCCCCCCCCCCCACGCTCTCCACTCCTCCGCAACCCCCGTAGACCCCGGGATATAGGCCCGAGAACCTCTCTCTCCCTCCCCTAACCCCCTCACAGAACCACGCCCCCAGGCCGCGGAACTTCCTCGCCGGAAACGCGCACGGCCGCCGCGAGGAAACACCGATTCCGGTGAGCCCCCGACGTCCTTCCCCTCTCTCCTCACTCACTCGCCTCCGCACGGCCCCGCGCACCCCTGACCCTTTTCCCACGGCCGCAGGAGCCTCCTCTCGACCACGCCGTCCACGCCGAGAAGAGCGCCGCACGGACCACTCCGGCGAGCGCCCACGGAGCAACCGGGAAGCGCCGCCACCCCGTCCGCACGCCAACCTCTCCGCCTCGATGCGCGCTGCCCGTAGGTAACCTCCCCGTACCCCCTCGCTCTTTTCTACACGCTTAGGCTACACAGCAGCAATGGCGCCGCCGCGGCCGGCGTAACTCCGGTGTACCGGAGCGGCCACTCGCGGGTGCCCGGATCCGTGCCATTGGATCTGAATCCAACGGCCGTCCCGCGCCCACTTACGCAAGCGGTACGGCAAATCTCAGCCGTCCGCCGCGACTTAAATCGCACGGCCACCGCGCGCGATCCGCGCGAAGCGGTACGAGCCAATCGGGTATCGCCACGCGGCTGCTACGTCAGCCCCTCCCCCCCGTTTAAATGATTTAATTTCTATTTCAAAAACAGAAACACCTGCCCCACTGTAAATTCAATAGAAAAATAAATACTTATCCAAAAAGGGTGAGGCTTGAACCTATAGACAGCTAATAAAATTATCTACCAGAATATATAAAAATATTAGGTGGTCTCTGTGTAAAATTTTAGAGTAATTTTTAAATTGCCAAAACCACTCATAAACACCATTTAATTCATAGTTTGAGTTCTACTACCTCAATTTTGTTAATTTGTAGTCTCTGGATTCCTTAGAACATGTACAACACCATGGAACCAGAGAAAACCAAAATTGTATCGTGCACACACTTTCTATTTCAAATTTAGTCAAATCAGTGATCTGCACATAATTCAAATTCTGAAAAGTATTTTTGAATGAAACCAATTGGGCCACCTTGCTATTGGTACACTCTATCCAGTGAGACCAATGACCAAATTTTTCAGAAACTTAAAAGTGTGTTAACAACCTAATTTATCCAAGGGGCTATAAATGAACTACTAAATTGGAGGAATTAAATTAGTGCAATGAGATAAAAACCAATCAGAGCCATGTACCAACCAAGTACACCTCATTATATGCCAAACATACCCCCAACACTACAACCAACATGTGTAAAGCAAAAACCTGCATGCATGCATACATGCTTATGTTTGTTGTTTGAATAGTGTGTTCATGTCTGTATTGTTGTTGCTTGTTTAGACTTTGGAGAGGATCAACACAACTCTTGTGACTGTTGTGCTTGCGCTGGTTGCAGCTACCAAGGCAAGTGATGCTCATGTCCCCCTTTTTATTGCATTAGAGTTTTCAGTAGTATGCATCATAGGTGGTTTTATTTATTTCCAAAGTATATGCTATGCTTAGAAATACCTAGTAGTGTGCAGCCAACCTGAAACCTCTACTAGATACTAGTTTAGCTATGCCAGAACATTATCACAACTATTGATGATACCTGTTGGGTTGTGATGTTTTGAAAATTGAAAATTAACAACCCAATGAAACACCTGGGTGGATTGGTATGAATGGATTATGTTGAGTGGCTACTCAGGGCCATGTTCATGGTGGATTTAGCCATGGATGTGTGGTTATCACCTGAGGGTACACTTGTGGATTGCCACCCAGGATTAAAGAGATTTGTAGGTCTTCACTGTTTAGTTAGCTTCCAGTGCAGCCTTGAGGTAATATGGGCTCTGCCAAGATTAAGTAAGTTGTGGGGGTTCCTCCTGTTGTATTGACAAGGGGTGGTAGAATTTTAGGAGCAACGAGTCAATACTGGTATGGTTGAATCCCTCTTCCCAAAGATCTTGTCTTGTTTTTCTTTTGGGGAAAATGAGTCTCAAGGTGAAAGTGCACAACCTCTGCAGAGTTTAAAAACTAAGATCTTAGCCGTGTCCCCGGTTATGGGCCAGTTGAGCAGCTAGACAGAGTTGGTGCCGAAGGATCTCCTCATCTTTTCTGAATGATATAAAACATGGTAGAAACCCCTTTTAGGGCACATGGTGGATTTAGCCATGATGCCACAATCAAACCTCATGGTGGATTTAGCCATGAGGGATTTATCAAACTTCATGGTGGATTTAGCCATGATGAACTGTCAACCTTCATGGTGGATTTAGCCATGATGGTTGTACAGAAGTTTTCATTTTTATTTAAATGATTTAACAAATATAGGACAAAATTGGCTTTATGCAAATTGCCCAGACTCCACCAGCCAAATATCATGTAGCTAGCATTCCTCAAAACTGCCACCATACAAGTGTCACTTGCCAGTACATTGTTTGTACTGACCTCCTCCCCGGTGGGGGCTGCATATTCCAACGTGCAGGTCATTCAGATGATGAGTAACTGTTTAGGATCCCGAGTCTACATCCCAACATGTCTGCCTGTGGCACATGAAGCGAAGGAGGCTCATTGAAGATTTGTTTCCGTTGTATTTGCTTTGAACTCTGTTATTTGGGGCTAGTCTATGTTGACTATGCCAATTGTAAGTTTATTTTATTTCTTATCCATGGGATCAACGTTGTAGAATGATGCTACTGCAATGAATACTACATTTTGTCATGTGTATGCTATCAGTGATCCCGGGAATAGCAGGTTACACAGGTGTTCTATCTTTATCAAAAGGTAGGGCGCTACAATGGATGCCCTTGGTTCTTAAAAGTCTCAAAGGAGAGTACGTCAAGTGGCTTTATTATCACATCATATGTAGACCAACACACATGTGAGATTGCTTGGGCATGAAAAGCACTTACTGCACCATTTCTTGCTAAGAAGTTTTTACATGAAATTCCAAGATAAACAGAAATTATACTTGGGTAGTTGATGTCTACGTACGCTTCTATTCTTGTAGACAGTGTTGGGACTCCAAGTGTAGAGGTTTGTAGAACAGCAACAAGTTTCCCTTAAGTGGATTACCCAAGATTTATCAAACTCAGGGAGGAAGAGGTCAAAGGTATCCCTCTGAAGCAACCCTGCAATCACGATACAATAAAGTCTCTTGTGTCCCCAACACACCTAATACAATTGTCAGTTGTATAGGTGCACTAGTTCGGCGAACAGAGAGTGAAATATAATTAATATGGATGTGTATAAGTGATAACTGCAACCTGAAATAAAAATGGCACCAAGCAAACATGTATGCCGGATATATACTGTATAGGGGTATAGAAGATGGTAGACAAAGAGCCGGACTACCAGGGTGGCCTGCATGGTAATGGGCTTAGGTCCATTGGGCGGCCCAGTAGTCCGACGCGCAGAAGCCGGATTCTAGAAGAACCCGGATCACGGCCCGCGTGATCTGGCTTGGAGGAGAAGACGGGTTCCTTACTTTCCAAGTTACAAGTTAAACGTAGTCTTCTAGGTTTCTTATTCTGTAAGCCCTAATCCGGCTATTATATAAAGCCGGACGGGAGATAGATTAAAACAAGTTCAAGCTCTACGCAACTCGCCGAGAAGCTCATCCTCGCCGAGTAGCTAGATCTACACCCTCACATTGTAACCCTGGTAAACGGGCTTTAGTCCCAATTAGTGAGAAGTGCAGGAGTAGGTACGCCGTACTGTCGCGACGTACCGAACCTGGGTAAAATTCCGTGTTCTGTGTTACTACGCTATCCCGTTACCCCACGTCTCTACTTCTGCTTTTGCTGGAGATGCAGGGTTCTGGATGAGTAAGACCCTATATGACCTAGCCATGGATATTGGGATGCCAGCTCCTCACTTCCACTGTGTGCCAGAGGTTATCGATGTTACCGGTGCTCAGAGGTGGCGCATCACGACCCATATTTCTGGACGTACAGCGGACCCAAACGACCCTGGCATGGAATACGTCCAGTACTATCCAGACTACACAGCTTCAGTGAGTTCAGCCATGCTTGACGCCATCGCCCGTATCTGCCATAGGTACCGATACCATATCACGCACGGCAGTGTCTTCCGACTCTTCGGAGAGAGGGATGAGTCAGGATTACCTATTGATCGTAGCCACCAACAGCTCACTCCTATACGTCGTCACCTCATGGAGTTAGAGTTCGTGATGTCGAACATGGAGGAGGAGATGCTAAATCAAATGGAGGCACTTGATATCCAACAGCAGAAGTATAGGGATATGGGGAGAGCAATGTTGAAGATGGATGACATCAACAATGACCTCACTGGAAAGCTGGACCTCAAGGATGCAACAATTGCTGCTCTCCAAGCGCAGAATGCTTACTACGCTAAGGACTCCAGTGAGATGGACGAGGTTAAGCAGGAGAGAGACCAGTTGAAGGACCAGGTTGATGAACTGCAGAGGGAAGTAGCCCGACTGAGAGTGGCACAGAGAGGGAAGGAACCCATAGTGCCCCCAGCCTCGGTTGATCACCAGACACCTGCTGCAGAGAAAGACCCCCTGACTCCAGCTGCAGAGGCAGAGGAAGAGGAGGACCCTGAGGAGCGAGTGTTTGAGAGTTCTTCTGAGAGCGACCCTGACATTGGTGAGAGCTCGACAGGAAGCCGTTTCCCTCTGAAGAAGCGCTTGAGGGCCACAGACTACTACCAGCTATTCGAGACTCGCAAGTGAAGAATCAAGATGTAGTGTCTTTTAGTTGATCCCTTAGATTTTGTATCTCGTTTATGTTTTCTCGGTATTGTCCTACTACTTGAAGTACGACAGTACCCACGACTCTTTTAGATTCCTAAAAACCTTTGTTATATTTTTGGTTGTGAGTTTGTTTGTTTGTGTTTTGTTTGATGTTTGTGCATGGGTAGAAATTTATTCCCCACTAGGCCCATCCTCCAATCTCATTTCTCCTCTATTCTTTAAACCTCAGATGCCTCCACGACCAGATCCAACCCAAGAAGCATTCCAGCAGATGCTGGCAGCCCAAACTCAGTTAATGCAGATGATGACTCAGTTCATGCAGCACAACAACAATAACAACAACAACAACAACAACAACAACAACAACAACCCTCCACCCCCACCACCTCCAGTGGATAGGCTTACCAGATTCCTCAGGCTTAGGCCCAACAAGTTCTCCACTGCTACTGAGCCCATGGTGGCTGACGACTGGCTCCGTTCAGTTAACAAGGACTTAGTTGCTTGCGAGTGCAACGATGCGGAGAAGGTCAGATTCATCGCGCATCTGCTAGAGGGACCAGCCGCAATGTGGTGGGAGACATTTCAGATCACCCATCCTGTGGAAGGTCTAGACTGGGACACATTCAGAGCTGGTTTCCGTAATGCCCACATCTCATCAGGCATTATGAACCTCAAGAGGGATGAGTTCCGCACTCTGAAGCAAGGTGGAAGGACCCTGAAAGAATACATGGATGATTTCTGTGCACTATCCAGGTATGCCCCAGAGGACATTGATACAGATGCCAAGAGGAAGGAGAAATTTCTGAGTGGACTCAAGGGAGAACTGAAAATACCACTATCTGTGGCATATGCCCCAAACTACCAGACACTACTTGACTAGGCCATCACCCTGGACAACAACATCAACAAGGAGGAGAATCGTAAGAGGAAGTTTGGGAATGGCAAGAACCACAGTGAAACATCTCACAAGAGGCATCACTCTTCTGAGAATAGTGGAGGCTATAGTGGTCACAAGCATGGAGGTCACTTCAACAGGAACAATGGCCACACATTCAATGGTGGGTACAAAGGCCATAACTCCAATGGACACTACAATGGTAATCACAATGGCCACCGCAATGGCCATCACCATGGAAATAATGGACACCATTACTCAAACTCAGAAGGAAGGAAAGACATATCAGAAGTCATATGCTTCAAGTGCAAGAAGAAGGGACACTTTGCTGATAAATGCACAGAGCCAAAAGCCATTGAAGCAGCAAAGCCCAATCCCTTCCAGAAAGGGCACGTGAACCACCTGGATGTTGAAGAAGTGATGAATGAACCTGATGCTGTGATGGGTACGTTTCCACTCAACTCCTTTACAGCATTAGTTTTATTTGATACTGGAGCATCGCACTCATTCATATCAAAGGCATTTGTGGACAAAAATAAAATACCCACTAAATCAATAGGAAAAGTATTCCAAGTGAGTTCCCCAGGTGGAGATGTCTGTCAATAGTGAATGCGGGATACTAATTCTAGAAATCGGAACCCACAAATTTCCAACCCACTTAGTAATCCTACCATCACAAGGACTAGATGTTATCTTGGGTATGGATTGGATGACTACCTATGGAGGAGTCATAGACTGTGTCAATAGATCCATCACACTATCAACCCAGAGGGAAAGAGAATTAAGTACAAACCCCACTTGGAATCTAAAGATATTAGTCTAAACTATCTTAAGGGGGTTAGCCTAAACCATCTTAAGGAGGTTAGCCTAGACCAAGTGTCTGTGGTGAGAGCATACCCAGATGTATTTCCAGATGAGTTACCAGGAATGCCACCGGATAGAGATGTGGAATTTCTGATTGATTTGCTTCCGGGCACAGGACCAATAGCAAAGAGACCTTACCCTATGTCCACTGATGAACTGAAAGAGCTCAAAAAGCAACTTGAGGAGCAGTTAGGTAAAGGTTTCATAAGAGAAAGTTCGTCCCCTTGGGGAGCACCAGTTCTGTTTGTGGAGAAGAAGGACAAAAGTCAGCGTTTGGTTATGGACTATCGTTCGTTGAACGAGGTGACAATCAAGAACAAATACCCGCTACCGAGAATCAATGACTTGTTTGATCAGTTGGAAGGAGCTAGTGTATTTTCCAAGATCGATCTACGGTCTGGATATTTCCAACTCAAGATCAGAGAACATGACATTCCCAAGACTGCTTTTGTCACTAGATATGGATCATATGAGTATACGGTGATGCCCTTTGGCTTAACCAATGCCCCATCATACTTCATGAATATGATGAACAAGGTATTCATGGAATTCCTTGATAAGTTTGTCGTAGTCTCCATTGACGACATACTAATCTACTCTAAGAGTGTTAAGGAACACGAGAAACACCTTCGTCTGATAATGGAGAAACTGAGGGAACACAAGCTTTATGCCAAGTTTAGCAAGTGTGAGTTCTGGCTGGGTGAAGTAGGATTTCTAGGACACATTGTGTCTAAAGAAGGAATTGCAGTAGACCCCTCAAAGGTTACTGCCGTAACGGAATGGGAACCACCCAAGAATGTGGGAGAGATCCGTAGCTTCTTAGGCTTGGCTGGCTACTATAGGAGATTCATTGAAAATTTCTCCAAGATTGCTAAACCAATGACTGAGCTATTGAAGAAAGAGAAGAAGTATGAATGGACTGAAACTTGTGAGACCAGCTTTCAAGAGTTGAAGAAGAGATTAGTGTCCGCACCTGTTTTGTGTTTGCCTGATCTGGAGAAGGAATTTCAAGTTTACTGTGACGCTTCACGTCAAGGATTAGGAAGTGTGCTCATGCAAGGAGGTAGAGTTGCAGCTTATGCTTCAAGGCAACTTAAGAAACATGAAATCAACTACCCCACACATGATCTTGAACTGGCTTCAGTGGTTCATGCCTTGAAGACATGGAGACACTATTTAATGGGGAAACGTTGTGAAGTTTTCACTGATCACAAGAGTTTGAAGTACATCTTCACTCAGAAGGACTTGAACATGAGACAAAGGAGATGGTTGGAACTCATCAAGGACTATGATCTGAGCCTACAATACCATCCCGGTAAGGCTAATGTAGTGGCTGATGCCTTGAGCCGTAAGGTTTATGTAAATTGTCTCTCAACCGAAGTGATACCCCAGGATCTATGTAAAGCCCTCCAAGATCTCAGTTTGGAAGTGGTACCTGAAGGATTTGTCACATCACTAGTGGTTCAACCAACCCTGATGGATAGGATTCGTAAAAGTCAGGAAGGAGATAAGGAAATAGAAGCAATCAAGAAAACCTTGAAAGAAGCACTAAGTGAAGGAAAGACCACAGAATTCAGAGAGGATGAGCAAGGGACTGTTTGGTACGAGAAACGCATCTGCGTACCCAATGACCCTGAGTTGAGGAAACTGATTTTCCAAGAAGCCCATGAGTCAGCTTATTCCATTCACCCTGGTAACACAAAAATGTACATGGATTTGAAGGAAAGATTTTGGTGGAACAATTTGAAGAGAGATATCGCAGAATACATAGCCAAATGTGATGTTTGTAACAAAGTGAAGGCAGTGCACCAAAAACCAGCAGGCTTGTTGCAACCATTGAGGGTGCCAGACTGGAAATGGGACCAAATTGGTATGGACTTTATCACTGGATTACCCAGAACCAAATCAGGGTAGGATTCAATCTGGGTAGTGGTTGATCGCCTGACAAAGATAGCCCACTTTGTGCCGTAAAGACCACATATACTAGTGCAAAGTTGGCCGATATCTATATGAAGAAAATTGTCTGTCTTCATGGTGTACCCAAGAGTATCGTATCTGACAGAGGTACCCAATTTACCTCACACTTCTGGAAGCAACTACATGAGTCATTAGGAACCAGATTGGAGTTCAGTACGGCATTTCACCCTCAGACAGATGGCCAAACTGAGAGAGTAAACCAGATACTGGAAGATATGCTAAGAGCATGTGTCCTAGACTATGGATCTAGTTGGGATGATAACTTGCCCTATGCAGAATTCTCTTATAACAATAGTTATCAAGCTAGTATTGAGATGGCACCGTTTGAAGCCCTGTATGGAAAGAAATGTACCACACCCCTGTTGTGGAGTGGTTTGGGAGAAAGAAGTTTCTTTGGTCCTGACATCATTCAAGAGGCTGAAGAGAAAGTTAGATTAATCAAGGATAGACTGAAAATAGCACAGTCAAGACAGAAAAGCTATGCTGACAACAAGCGTAGGGATGTTTCTTATGAAACAGGAGATAGAGTCTACTTAAGAGTATCACCCCTTAGAGGTGTGAAGAGATTTGGAATCAAAGGAAAGCTAGCACCACGGTTCATAGGACCATTCAAAGTGGTATCTCGCAAAGGAGAGGTAGCTTATGAATTGGAATTACCAGAAGTACTTTCAGCAGTACACAATGTGTTCCATGTCAGTCAGCTGAAGAAATGTCACCCTGAGATGTCAGAAACTTCCTTGAGCGATACAGTACCCCTAGGAGAGGTGCAAATAGAAAGTGACCTGACTTATGAGGAGAAACCCATCAAAATCCTAGAAAGAGCTGAGAGGAATACCCGTACCAAGACCATCAAATTTTGCAAAGTTCAGTGGGATCACCACACCGAGGAAGAAGCAACCTGGGAACGGGAAGAAGACCTCAGAGAAGATCACCCACACCTATTTGCTAACCTTTCCGAAGCCCGAGGACGTGCTTCATCTTAAGGGGGTTAGTCTGTAACATCCTAGGTCTTTTTCAAAATATCAAACTAGCATGCATACATATTATCATAAGGTAGTCACCTAAAAGCACATTTAAAAATTTAAACATCACTAAACAAAACCCTATGGGTATACCTAAAAATAAAATAAATAATAACCCTACATTTGGCTCCATGCAAATTCACCTATTTTAAATCTTAGTTTGAATTTTCAAAAGTCACCAAAACATTTTAAAAAAAGTTTAAAACTTTGTAACTTAAATATCTCTCCAACACCATGCAATGTTAATGATCCATCCAATATTTTGTTGGGGTTTCTTTGGTGATTTAAAATAAAACAGAAAAGAAAATATAAAACAGGACAAAAAAAAAGGAAGGAACCGGCCGGCCCAGTCCCTCCCCCTGCCCCTCTCTCTCTCTCGGCAGCCCATGGGCCGAAAATTACGCACCGCGCGCGCGCGCGAGGCCGTTATCCTGCTACCGCCACCCCCTCTCGCCGCCATGTGGGCCCAGACGACGTCACGCTCACGTCCGCGTGACGCACGTCTTCAACCTCCGTCCGAATTCGTCGGGAGAAAACCGCGAGCGCCCCCCCCCCACGCTCTCCACTCCTCCGCAACCCCCGTAGACCCCGGGATATAGGCCCGAGAACCTCTCTCTCCCTCCCCTAACCCCCTCACAGAACCACGCCCCCAGGCCGCGGAACTTCCTCGCCGGAAACGCGCACGGCCGCCGCGAGGAAACACCGATTCCGGTGAGCCCCCGACGTCCTTCCCCTCTCTCTCAGCCTCACTCGCCTCCGCACGGCCCCGCGCACCCCCTGACCCTTTTCCCACGGCCGCAGGAGCCTCCTCTCGACCACGCCGTCCACGCCGAGAAGAGCGCCGCACGGACCACTCCGGCGAGCGCCCACGGAGCAACCGGGAAGCGCCGCCACCCCGTCACGCCAACCTCTCCGCCTCGACGCGCGCTGCCCGTAGGTAACCTCCCCGTACCCCCTCGCTCTTTTCTACGCGCTTAGGCTACACAGCAGCAATGGCGCCGCCGCGGCCGGCGTAACTCCGGTGTACCGGAGCGGCCACTCGCGGGTGCCCGGATCTGTGCCATTGGATCTGAATCCAACGGCCGTCCCGCGCCCACTTACGCGAAGCGGTACGGCAAATCTCAGCCGTCCGCCGCGACTTAAATCGCACGGCCACCGCGCGCGATCCGCGCGAAGCGGTACGAGCCAATCGGGTATCGCCACGCGGCTGCTACGTCAGCCCCTCCCCCCCGTTTAAATGATTTAATTTCTATTTCAAAAACAGAAACACCTGCCCCACTGTAAATTCAATAGAAAAATAAATACTTATCCAAAAAGGGTGAGGCTTGAACCTATAGACAGCTAATAAAATTATCTACCAGAATATATAAAAATATTAGGTGGTCTCTGTGTAAAAGTTTAGAGTAATTTTTAAATTGCCAAAACCACTCATAAACACCATTTAATTCATAGTTTGAGTTCTACTACCTCAATTTTGTTAATTTTGTAGTCTCTGGATTCCTTAGAACATGTACAACACCATGGAACCAGAGAAAACCAAAATTGTATCGTGCACACACTTTCTATTTCAAATTTAGTCAAATCAGTGATCTGCACATAATTCAAATTCTGAAAAGTATTTTTGAATGAAACCAATTGGGCCACCTTGCTATTGGTACACTCTATCCAGTGAGACCAATGACCAAATTTTTCAGAAACTTAAAAGTGTGTTAACAACCTAATTTATCCAAGGGGCTATAAATGAACTACTAAATTGGAGGAATTAAATTAGTGCAATGAGATAAAAACCAATCAGAGCCATGTACCAACCAAGTACATCTCATTATATGCCAAACATACCCCTAACACTACAACCAACATGTGTAAAGCAAAAACCTGCATGCATGCATACATGCTTATGTTTGTTGTTTGAATAGTGTGTTCATGTCTGTATTGTTGTTGCTTGTTTAGACTTTGGAGAGGATCAACACAACTCCTGTGACTGTTGTGCTTGCGCTGGTTGCAGCTACCAAGGCAAGTGATGCTCATGTCCCCCTTTTTATTGCATTAGAGTTTTCAGTAGTATGCATCATAGGTGGTTTTATTTATTTTCCAAAGTATATGCTATGCTTAGAAATACCTAGTAGTGTGCAGCCAACCTGAAACCTCTACTAGATACTAGTTTAGCTATGCCAGAACATTATCACAACTATTGATGATACCTGTTGGGTTGTGATGTTTTGAAAATTGAAAATTAACAACCCAATGAAACCTGGGTGGATTGGTATGAATGGATTATGTTGAGTGGCTACTCAGGGCCATGTTCATGGTGGATTTAGCCATGGATGTGGTGGTTATCACCTGAGGGTACACTTGTGGATTGCCACCCAGGATTAAAGAGATTTGTAGGTCTTCACTGTTTAGTTAGCTTCCAGTGCAGCCTTGAGGTAATATGGGCTCTGCCAAGATTAAGTAAGTTGTGGGGGTTCCTCCTGTTGTATTGACAAGGGGTGGTAGAATTTTAGGAGCAACGAGTCAATACTGGTATGGTTGAATCCCTCTTCCCAAAGATCTTGTCTTGTTTTTTTTTGGGGAAAATGAGTCTCAAGGTGAAAGTGCACAACCTCTGCAGAGTTTAAAAACTAAGATCTTAGCCGTGTCCCCGGTTATGGGCCAGTTGAGCAGCTAGACAGAGTTGGTGCCGAAGGATCTCCTCATCTTTTTGAATGATATAAAACATGGTAGAAACCCCTTTTAGGGCACATGGTGGATTTAGCCATGATGCCACAATCAAACCTCATGGTGGATTTAGCCATGAGGGATTTATCAAACTTCATGGTGGATTTAGCCATGATGAACTGTCAACCTTCATGGTGGATTTAGCCATGATGGTTGTACAGAAGTTTTCATTTTTATTTAAATGATTTAACAAATATAGGACAAAATTGGCTTTATGCAAATTGCCCAGACTCCACCAGCCAAATATCATGTAGCTAGCATTCCTCAAAACTGCCACCATACAAGTGTCACTTGCCAGTACATTGTTTGTACTGACCTCCTCCCCGGTGGGGGCTGCATATTCCAACGTGCAGGTCATTCAGATGATGAGTAACTGTTTAGGATCCCGAGTCTACATCCCAACATGTCTGCCTGTGGCACATGAAGCGAAGGAGGCTCATTGAAGATTTGTTTCCGTTGTATTTGCTTTGAACTCTGTTATTTGGGGCTAGTCTATGTTGACTATGCCAATTGTAAGTTTATTTTATTTCTTATCCATGGGATCAACGTTGTAGAATGATGCTACTGCAATGAATACTACATTTTGTCATGTGTATGCTATCAGTGATCCCGGGAATAGCAGGTTACACAGGTGTTCTATCTTTATCAAAAGGTAGGGCGCTACAATGGATGCCCTTGGTTCTTAAAAGTCTCAAAGGAGAGTACGTCAAGTGGCTTTATTATCACATCATATGTAGACCAACACACATGTGAGATTGCTTGGGCATGAAAAGCACTTACTGCACCATTTCTTGCTAAGAAGTTTTTACATGAATTCCAAGATAAACAGAAATTATACTTGGGTAGTTGATGTCTACGTACGCTTCTATTCTTGTAGACAGTGTTGGGACTCCAAGTGTAGAGGTTTGTAGAACAGCAACAAGTTTCCCTTAAGTGGATTACCCAAGATTTATCAAACTCAGGGAGGAAGAGGTCAAAGGTATCCCTCTGAAGCAACCCTGCAATCACGATACAATAAGTCTCTTGTGTCCCCAACACACCTAATACAATTGTCAGTTGTATAGGTGCACTAGTTCGGCGAACAGAGAGTGAAATATAATTAATATGGATGTGTATAAGTGATAACTGCAACCTGAAATAAAAATGGCACCAAGCAAACATGTATGTCGGATATATACTGTATAGGGGTATAGAAGATGGTAGACAAAGAGCCGGACTACCAGGGTGGCCTGCATGGTAATGGGCTTAGGTCCATTGGGCGGCCCAGTAGTCCGACGCGCAGAAGCCGGATTCTAGAAGAACCCGGATCACGGCCCGCGTGATCTGGCTTGGAGGAGAAGACGGGTTCCTTACTTTCCAAGTTACAAGTTAAACGTAGTCTTCTAGGTTTCTTATTCTGTAAGCCCTAATCCGGCTATTATATAAAGCCGGACGGGAGATAGATTAAAACAAGTTCAAGCTCTACGCAACTCGCCGAGAAGCTCATCCTCGCCGAGTAGCTAGATCTACACCCTCACATTGTAACCCTGGTAAACGGGCTTTAGTCCCAATTAGTGAGAAGTGCAGGAGTAGGTACGCCGTACTGTCGCGACGTACCGAACCTGGGTAAAATTCCGTGTTCTGTGTTACTACGCTATCCCGTTACCCCACGTCTCTACCGTAGTCTCATGGCACCCCCGTCTATGAAAACTACTACGATGTCTCGACAGTTGGCGCCCACCGTGGGGCAAACGACGCCAGGCGTGAAATTCCGATCTGGGATACTTGGCGGAATTGGAAGATCGATCACTGTCGGAAGCTTGGAGTTCGACGACGACGTCGGCCGCTTCCTCGACAACGGATCCTATATACCGGCGCAAAACCACCTGGTAAGTGCCTGCGTGTTACCGATCGGATCTGCTAACATCTTTATCGGACTAACTGCAGAGGCAATGGGGTTTTGCGGTGGAAGCAAATTTATCCCACCCGCCCTATACCCAGTCGAAGACGACTATGATGCCGGATTCTGCTCAGATCGCCGACAAAAAGGTGATACACACTTTATCGGCATGGTGCAATCCGAAATCGCTGAAAACACGGATGACGGAAACCCCGTGCAAGAGGCAGATAACAACCTACCCGTCATAGAGACGGAAGAACAAACACCCGTCACAGAGGCGGAAGATCCGACATCCGTCAACAAGACGATGAACTCGGAAGCAGAGTCCGTGCTCGCCGCCATTGAGGCGAGATTGGAGTCGGAAACCAGATCAGATAACTTCGACTCCGAAGACGAAGACGAGGATGCTTTCGTAAGAAAGGTTAAATCCTTTCAAGAGGGATTCCATGAAGTGCTAATGGCAAAACCAGCTGATACAACGGGCGCCGGCAGCCAGGAAAGCCCTAAAACCCCTCCGCCAGAGGAAGAGAGAGAAGACGGAGAAACTTCTCCGATATTCCCCAATGTTAAGGAGATGACAGAAGATGAGCCTGTCAAAAAACCTCCCTCTTCCAAGAAAAAACACCGTGCTTATAAAAAACTCCAATACAAAATCCGGAAGAAAAAATCAGCCGATCTCGCTGATGAAAACCTGGAAGTTGGAGATATTAGCGGCACAGAGCCAGCGGAAAAGAAATCTAAGGAAATCACTGTTCCGCCAATGACGGAACAGGAAGAGCAAGAGCTATTACAAACACCAGTGGGACCAGATGAGCCCCCTGAGATGCTGGAAGCCAGGAGACAAGCTTTCCAACGGCAACAGCAACATCTGCTTAGATCTCGGCAACATCTCCAACAAACCCATAACGACATCAAAGTCATGAAGGAAGAAATAGAGGAGTACGAGAGAAAGCATAGATCTGCGTTAAAACCTACCAGGTTACCCGGAATCGCAAGACCGGAAGAGCTGCCGCCAAAAGAAAGGTTCTACAACCCATCTTGGCAAAAGCAGTTAAACGGCAAAGATGCCAAGGGCGAACCAATATACAAAACCGCAGCGGAAAACGCGGAAGCGGCGTTCGCCATCCTAAACAACGACCTGTACTCCAACGGGGAAAAACTCCAAGGGGTGTATGCTTTCCTAGGAAAAACATTACAGCAGCAACAGCGAGGCCAAGAACGATCAGGGAGGCTGCACGATAATTCCGCCCTCTGCAAAACAGCTACTTGCGCTGCTGGAGCACCTGGACCGGAAGAACCCGGAGATTCGGATAAAAAAGAGGATCCAAGAAAGGACAGGAAAAACCCCGACAACCGGGATGCAGCGTCTAGAATCGGACCTCATCTCCCGAAAGATGGATATAAACCACATGATCGGGAAGATAAACACCGGAATGACGGCAAAATAATGCCACCTCCGAGAAACCCAACTGAAAAAGCTGGAAGATATGATATACCTCACAGACGTGAAAGATCCCGGACACCTCCTAAGGATAAGGAAAGGCATAGAAGCAGAACTCCGCCTAACCCAAAAGGACGTGAACACGGAAGAGATAGAGATAACCTCGGAAAAGCGCGTCCGCGCAACAATGGAAACGAAAGGAGTAGATCCCCTTCTGTCCATTCAGCCGGAAGATATTCTGCACACATTGATAGAGCAGAAAAGGATGATCTATACTTTGGTCCTAAGTGTTTTACTGACAGGATCCGAAGGATAACCCTGCATTCTGGCTTCGCCAAAGTTGGTCCAACCTACCAAAAATATACCGGCAGCACAAACCCGGATACCTGGCTCTCAGATTATTATACAGCCGTCCAAATCAACAATGGGACAGATCTGGAAGCTGTCAAGTTTCTTCCCCTAATGTTGCTAGACGGAGCCAGAGATTGGATCGATGGTTTACCATCAAGAACTGTCGACAGCTGGGATGATATGGCTAGAGTATTCACTCAGCATTTTCGGGGAACATACAAACGCCCAAATAGCATCAACCAGCTGAACCGTTGCACCCAATTTGAGGACGAACCATACGTGGATTTCATCTCCAGATGGACTGCAATGAAGAATAGTTGTTCTGGAGTAACTGACGTACAAGCAATGCATGCTTTCGTCAATGGCCTAAAACCCGGTCTCGTACCGTTCATGGTTGGTTCTAAACAGCACAAAGATCTCGGATCTATGCTTACAACCGCTAATGAGCACGCTGCAGCCGAGGATGATATCAGAGCAAGAGGAGGCAATATTGAGTCACTAATACTCGCCAAGAAAACTCCTCGTTCTGACAAAAAAGGAACTCCGGAGTCAACGACAAAGCCCAAGGAGGTCAACATAGCCTTTGGAGGAGAAAAAGGGAATAAGTGGAAAGGTCGCAGTCCAGATCCAATCAATTACACTCCCGAAGAATGGGAGAGAATTAAGTCGGAACCCTGCGTCCACCACTCGCAATTTGGGAAACCAACCCACACAAATGCGCAATGCCGGCTAAACAAGCATATGAAAGGCAATGCAGGATCCGGAAATAAAGGGAAGGGTTCCAAAAGGAAACCTGCCAAACAAAAGCCAGAAGCTGAAAAAGAAGACAGTGAATCGGACACTGATGACAAAATCCAGGAACAACAGCGAAAGGGCGAACCCAAATTTCCGAGAGTTGACGGAGAAGCAATGATAACTTTCTTAGCAACCCCGTCAGCAAAGGTGGCCAAAAGAACACTTCGGGAAATAAACGCGGTCATTCCTGCGACCCCGAAATTCTTGAAGTACTCCAACACGCCAATAGTCTGGGATCAGTCTGATCATCCCCTAAACCCCGGTACACAAGCTCTTGTTGTCAGTCCTATTGTTCAAAACACTAGGCTAAGAAGAGTGCTTATGGACGGAGGATCCAGCATTAATATAATGTACCCGGATACACTGAAGCACTTGAAGATCTCCGAGTCCCAGCTCAACTACAGCAATATACGCTTCCATGGCATTGTTCCTGGCAGGCAAGCACGATCCCTAGGAGAAATTTCCCTAGATGTCACCTTCGGAGATAAAGATCATTTCCGGCAGGAAAAAGTATCCTTCGAAGTAGTGCCGTTCGAAAGCGTGTATCACGCAATACTCGGACGTCCAGCTTTCGCCAAATTCATGGCAAGATCCTGTTATATCTACAACAAGCTGAAAATGCCAGGACCCAAAGGAGGAGTAATCACCATAGCCGGTGATTTCAAGCTGGCAAACGAGTTGGAGAAAGAAAACGCCCTTTGCGCTCAGAGAGTTATAGCAAAGGAGGAACTGAAGGAATTAGCCAAGGAGGTATCGCCGAAAGAAATGCCGGCAGGAAAAGAAACTCGGAAGCCAACAGATAGCTTCAAGGCGTCCGAGAATACAAGACAGGTAATCCTAGATCCCAAAGATACGACAAAATTTGTCATCGTAGGGACTGGGATGACCGACAAATAGGAAGGCGAGCTCATCAAGTTCCTCCGTGAGAACTGGGATATTTTTGCCTGGTGTCCAGCTGACATGCCAGGCGTACCCAGGGAACTTGCTGAGCACCAACTCAAGGTTATTCCTGGATCAAAACCCATCAAACAAGGTCTCCGTCGATTTGACGGAAGAAGACGGAAGGCTATTGGCAAGGAAATTATCCGGCTTTTAGCAGCGGATTTCATCAAGGAAGTAATCCATACTGATTGGTCCGCAAATCCGGTATTAGTGCCGAAGAAAGACACCACTGCTCTTAGAATGTGTATAGATTACACAGGATTGAACAAGTTGTGTCCGAAAGATAGGTTCGCATTACCGCGGATCGATCAAATAATAGATGCCACTGCAGGCTCCGAGCTTTTATGCTTTTTGGATGCATACTCCGGGTACCACCAAATACGCATGAAAAAGGAAGATCAAATCAAGACTTCTTTTATAACCCCGTATGGGACGTACTATTACGTAACCATGCCTTTTGGCCTGAAGAACGCAGGTGCAACCTACCAGCGTTGCATGCAACGCTGTTTGCATAGTCAGATTGGCAGAAACGTCCATGTTTATGTGGACGATATCGCCGTCGTAACCAAGGAAAAAGATACACTCCTTGAGGATTTGCGAGAAACTTTCGAGAACTTACGCACTTACAAGATGAAGTTGAATCCATCTAAGTGCGTATTCGGGGTTCCCTCAGGAAAACTTCTGGGTTTCATTGTTTCCCACAGAGGAATAGAAGTTAACCCGGAAAAGATCAAGGCAATCTTGAACATCTCAAAACCTACATGTGTAAAAGATGTCCAAAGGTTGACGGGTTCCGCTGTAGCCGTCAGCAGATTTATCAGTTGGCTGGGGGCTAAAACCTTACCGCTCTACAAGCTGCTGAAAAAATTCGACAAAGTCAAGTGGATTGCGGAAGCATGGGAACGTCTAGAAAGTTATGTACCTTTCCGTACTTAGTTCAATTCTATGTAAACATCTTTTGAGATCATGAAATAAAGTTGTCGGAATGCTGTCATCCATATTCTTTATAAGTGCAAGGTGTTTCCGCCTCATCTATTTCCCAATGATCTCACAAATTTCTCAATGTTAGCCCGAATTGTGCCTGCGTACTCGGCGTTACAAAACTGAATGATTTTTCAGCCTGTTAACGGCTAAGGGAAACTTGAATTGCCTGCGTGCCCAAGTTTCACTTAAAACTTTCCTTGATTTCTCTAAGTCTTATCTGATTGTGTGTGTGTTGGGTTACTGGAACTAGTTAGTAAAAATGCCTTTAGCATGGTCCATGTTTCCGAGTTTCAAAACTGCTTGATTCGTCCCCAGTTACTCGGCATGAAGATTCATATTGCTATTTGAGCCATTTCAAACACTAAGGACAGTTAAAGCATATACACCAGAGAACTTAGAAGATAAAGGAATGATAAAATCCAAAAAACTTGCAAAGAATTTCATAATTTAACTGCAAAAGACGGAAGTTTCATTCATACAAAAAGAAGCATTACATTTTGGATTACATTAAAAGAATAGTAATGCTCCTATTGTCTACTTTTGCTATCCAGGTTCAAGATAACCCTTCAAGCATCTGACTCCTCCTCGCTGCTTTCGTCTTCGGGGATCGGAGGGATCTCCTCTTCTGGATAGTTGACGGAGATATTCACCATGGAGGCAATCTGGGTGGCGTGGCCTTTGACTTCACCAAAGATGGTGTTTCGATGAATATCCGTGTATCCTTGAGGGACACCGGACGCCACGCGCCAGGATTTGGCAGTGGGGTAGTGCATGCGCATGAGGCCGAGAGCCATGCGCGCACCACCCCGTGCAGCAGAGCGAAGAAGGGACTCTTTGGCCTCCGCCACCTCCATGATGGCACCCGGAAGTTTTTCAACCTCCGAGCATTCCCCAGATTTTTCGGGAAGAAACTTGTCTACCAGCTGCGTTGCAGCAGCCTTGATAAAAGTCCATGTCTCCCCGAAAGCTCGGATGCCTGCAACCCGAGTGCCATCTGGGGTATCTCCTGGTTTTTCCAATAACACACCCAAAAGGGTTAGACAGAAAAACAGAGAAAGTAAAACATGGAAAGATGATAAATGAGTCAGAAATTTACCGATGAGCTTGTCGATCTCGGAAACTTCCTCCAGGCGAAGGTTCAGAGCGTCGGTCAAATCCTGAATGGTGGATTTGTCCTTCTCCGCCTGTTCGGAAGCCTTGGAATTGGAAATTCCAAGGGCCATGTTGCTGGCTTCCAGGTCTTGTTGTGCTTTGACAAGGTTCTTGTGAAGCTCAACATTCTCCTTGCGGAGAATTTCGGCATTGCCAGAATCTTCCGCTGCTTGTTTAGCCTGAGCTAATGCAGCTGAAAAGCAAGAGAAAAAATCCGAGTTAGCCAGTTTTTCGGAAAAAACTTAGGCAAATGATTGAATCGAAAATCTCAGAAGGAAAATGCTTACCTTGCGTTTCTGACAGTGCGAGCTTAGATGATTCCAGCTCTGCCTCCCTCTCTTCAAGAATAGAAAGAAGGCTCCTAACTTCTTTATTCTTGATGGTGAGTTTCTTGAAAACTTCCATGTTGATGGCTTCGGAGGTTTGCTGAAACATAGCAAGGAGAAGAATGAGTACAAAAAACATCAAAGCAAAAAGCATGCATTTTGTTTAATGCTTGGGGGCTAGAGTTATATACCTGGGTCATGCGCTGCAAACCTGCCAAGTTTTCTTTAAACTCTTTCGCGTATTCCGCGAAGAGATTCCCGGCTGCGTCCAGGCCGTCGTTGATAGCTTTGAAATCCTTGTCAAAGGTGGGAATTTCCTCGTCGAAAGTCCGAGAAAATTTTCCCACCTCTGGAGCCGCCCTTTCCCTCGTGTCCGTGTCGGACACAGCGGGCTGGCTGGGCTCTGGGGGCTTGGTGGTGGGGGCTGCAGTAGGCTCTTCCGCCATTGTGCGTGGCGTGTTTGGGGCGACGGCGGGAGAAGGTTGGCTGCCTCGGCTGGAAGAAACCTTGTGTTTCTTCAGCTTCTTCGGCTTCAGGTTGGAGGGCTGCAGGCTAAAAACAGAAAACCCGGAAAAAGTTAAAACACCGAAGATGGATGAAAAAAGTTCCCATGAAAGAAAATTCCAGAAGAAATAACCTGGAGGTGGCGACGGGGATTCCGTCAAGATCGATAATTTCTTCCGAGGAAGTTATCTTCTTGCGCTTGCGTCCACCTGTAGTGGCGGTGCGCAGCGCGTCCAGCTCAGCCTCGGATACCAAGTCCGAATCTGAAAGATCCGCGAACTGTCGGACCAACAAGATCAAAATCAGAAGCTAGAAAATCCGAGAAAAAATAAAACTATACCCGAATGACTGAAAAGTTACCTTGGGAACCGGATTTTCGGCCGTGTACATTGGCCGACTCGCCTCGTATTGGTCGCGTGATGCGACCAATTGGTTGATGCGCCGGCGAAGCTCCTTTGCGGGCCAATCCTTGGTGGTTGTCCGCATCGGATCCTTGACTCCCGTGTATTCGCACAGGAGACGGCCGCTGTGGTTGGCTAGTGGCTGGATCCGTCTAATCAGCCAGCATAGAACCGTGTCCATGCCGGTTAGAGGTGGATCCATGGAGGTGAGCTTGGCGATGCGCCGCTTGATCTTTAGTAGATCTGGCGGCAGAACTTGGACGGCTTCCGTTCCCCAGTTATCCTGGGGAACTGCGGCAGTGTTCACGAAAGATGGAACCCCGACAGCTTCCTTAGGGAAAGGCACGTCGGGGTGATAAAAGAAGGAACCCGTCCAAAATTTGACGGATTCCGAAGTTTTTATCTTGGGGAACCAATCTTCTCGGAATCTCCGAAGAGTGAAAGATATGGTCCCGCAAGTCGGGAGTGCGCCCTCCGAAGAGTTCCGCTTAACCCCGAAGCAGTAAGTCCAGAAATCTAACCTAGGTTCTAGCCCTAAGTAGCCCTCAAACAAAGCCTGGAAGCCGGCCATGTAGAGGATGGAATTGGGAGGAAGGTTATGGGGCTGGATGTTGTAGTGAGAGAGAACCTGGAGGAAGAAGGGAGATGGCGGAAGCCCCATACCTCGCAAAAGGTGGGAAGTAAGGAGTACCCTTTCGCCATTCCGTGGCGCTGGTTCGGTCTCTTCTTCCGGCAGCCGCCATTTGTTCTTAAGCACCAGGCCCTCCTTTTCCAAGTTTGGAAGGAGAGCCGGGGGAATACTGCAGGCACTCCAGTTGCCTGCAGATTCCGCTTCCTCGTCTCCTCCGACGGCGGCGAGTTCGTCGCCGAGGAGCTCGATCTTTTCCTCCGCCGTTTCAGGTGCGAACGGCGGGGTTGTCGCGGCACTCGATGTCGCTACGTCCGCGGCGGCGGAAGTGTTTTCTCCACCCGCCGCGGAGGCCGTGGTCTTCTCCGGCACGTCGCCGGTGAGCTTGGGCGATCCTGGCTGCGGATCCAGATCGCTGATCAGCTCGTTGATGGCGGCGCGTGTCGGCGATGACGGCGAGGAGGCCATCTTGTGGCGTTGCGTTTCGGTGCGCTCGGATGCTGTGGGCGCCTGGGACAAGGGACTTGCTCTCGAGCTCGCGTTCGCGTCAATGGCGTGGGCAGTGAGGGAGTGAGGAAAGTTTCTGATGAGGACGATGATGGCTATTTATAGCCGGAAAACCGTTTAGATACGTGCCAACGGCTCTTTCGACCGTTGGATGTTCGACGCGTGTCGCTCGCCGGAAAATACGGGAAATGAAACGACAGGGGAATGATGGCTATCTCCTCGTTTCCCGTGAGAATCTGTCAGAGATACCCTGAGGTGTTTCCCGCGTGGAACCGAGCGTCGCTTGCGTCAGCATGTTTAAAACGCTGACGTTAGAAGTTCCTTTTCCGCGAAGGATCGCGAGAAGAAAAGCCGGATTTTCATGGTTCCGAGTTTTATGTTACCATCTCCTTCAAAAGGAAAGTAGAAAGAATCAAGACTACTGAATCAAGATTTCCCGGACAAAATGTATTTGACGAAAGACGGAGAATCAGAGTTTTGATCCTTCCTGGGGGCTACTGTCGGATATATACTGAATAAGGGTACAGAAGATGGTAGACAAAGAGCCGGACTACCAGGGTGGCCTGCATGGTAATGGGCTTAGGTCCATTGGGCGGCCCAGTAGTCCGACGCGCAGAAGCCGGATTCTAGAAGAACCCGGATCACGGCCCGCGTGATCTGGCTTGGAGGAGAAGACGGGTTCCTTACTTTCCAAGTTACAAGTTAAACGTAGTCTTCTAGGTTTCTTATTCTGTAAGCCCTAATCCGGCTATTATATAAAGCCGGACGGGAGATATATTAAAACAAGTTCAAGCTCTACGCAACTCGCCGAGAAGCTCATCCTCGCCGAGTAGCTAGATCTACACCCTCACATTGTAACCCTGGTAAACGGGCTTTAGTCCCAATTAGTGAGAAGTGCAGGAGTAGGTACGCCGTACTGTCGCGACGTACCGAACCTGGGTAAAATTCCGTGTTCTGTGTTACTACGCTATCCCGTTACCCCACGTCTCTACCGTAGTCTCATGGCACCCCCGTCTATGAAAACTACTACGATGTCTCGACAATGTAGCAGAACTGATTTTAAACGGTCTATCAATGCTTAGAAACAAGGCCTAGGGATCAACTTTCACTAGTGACCACTCTCAACAATAATAACATAATTGAATGCATAAATATATCTCTTCACTATGCTACTCCGAACCACTCTCCGGTTGAATAACAAACACCAATTCATTGAGTAGGGTTACAAAACACACCTTAAAGTCGCATTCCCGTATCTAGTTAACCCCACGCTATCACTATGAGCGCCCTAGAAGGTACTAGAGAAACACCACAATTTCATAGGGCCATCGAACACAATATATAAATATCATGCTAACACCGTGATCAAAGTGTCTATGGAGATCTCATAACTTGGGTAGCATAATAGATGAAGAGTACATCTACATATTCAACTAGATTACAAAGCTCGCGATCATATAAAGATCACACCATGTGAGAGAGATGAAATACATAGCTACCGGTAGAGCCCTTGGCCCAGAGGGAGAACTACTCCCTCCTCATCATAATAGACAACAACGACGATGAAGATGTCTGTGGAGTCGATGGATATTGTTCTGGGGGGCACTTCCCCATCCGGCAGGGTGCCGGAACAGAGATTTCGGTCCCCCGAAGCTTGTTGGCAACGACGGCGGAGCTACGGATGTTTTTGGTGGAAAAGGCCGATTGACTTAGGGTTTATGCATCGGGGAGCATATATGGGGAAAGGGCAATGGCGGTGGGTGCCCGAGGGGCCCACACCACCCCCCGCCGCGACCAGGTGTTCACTCGCGCGTAAGCATGGTGTGGGGGCTCCGGGCCCCCCTCCGGGTCTCATTTGGAATTCCTTGACCCTCCGGGACTTCTAAGACTTCTGTCTTTTGAATCGTCCAATTCCGAGAATATTTCTAGAACAACTTTTCTGAAACTAAAAACAGCAGAAAACAGGAATTGGCTCTATGGCATCTTGTCAATAGGTTAGTCCCGGGAAATAGATAAAAATGACATAAAGTGTAAGGAAAACATGTAGGAAATAACATGAAAACAACATGGAACATCAGAAATTAAGGATACATTTCTGACGTATCAGTAGTTTTGCTTCAAAGTGAGAAGGGAGTTCAATATGTGCCCAGAGAGGTCAAAGCTTAGCAAATCAAGGAAATCCGCATTAAAACAGATACATGTAGATGAGGAATTACATTTCACCAAGCTTTTAAATTAGGGACATAAGCGGACGAGAAGAAACCCTAGTTCCAAGTTTTTTGTTACCACGGATTCAGTGAATGATCCTGGTAGTACAGAACACAAGTAACATCTGGACACTGTATACTGGATCTATGATGCTTGTAAGAGAGGTTTTTTAGAAGGATGTAGGCCCTTTATATGTCTGGATTGATGCCACATAGAAACAAGGTACAAAGGTGTGCTCTTGACAACTGTTGGAATAGACCCAAATGACTGTATATTACCCTTGGACTATAATGAGTGATAAACAAAAGGTATAGATCACGGGAATAGTTTATGAGAAACCTGAAGGATGATTTTAACATCACCAATACATCCCCTAGGACTATAATGAGTGATTAACAAAAGGTATGGCTACCTCGTTTTTCCTCATTTTAGCGATTAATAATGTTTTAAGTTGTTGTCGAACTAGGCATCATCAGTTTGTACTCTTTTAATGATCCATAGTTGTCATCTACTAGTTGAAGACAACTAGGGATCAACAACTACCATGTTTTCAATTATGATCATGTGATATTTTGTACACCTAACTTGCAGGGGCTCATCTATGTTGTCCAAAAGTTGTTTCCAGATGCAGAACACAGGTTTTGTGCCAGGTATATTCACCAAAACTTTCAGAAGTCAAGGAATAAAGGAGAGACACTCAAGAATAACATTTCGGCCATTTCTAGTTCAACTAATATTCCCAAGTACAATAAAATTATTGAAAATCTTAGGGATGATATTGAGGAAGCTTTTAATTGGATCATGGACCTAGTGCCTAACACATGGGTGAAAGTTTTTTTAGTGAATTTCCTAAATGTGACATGTTGCTTGATAACCATTCAGAGGTGTTCAACAGGTACTTCCCTAAATTGTGTTTTCTTTTCTATCTTCTAACTGCATTGTCTTCTCCCTAACAGTTATAACCATGCTCTTCTCACCATGCTTTTCTATTTTCGAACTGCATTATTCTCCCTAATACTTGTAACCATGCTTTTCTATTTTATAACTACATTGTCTTCTCACTTTTGTTTGCTTTTATTGTAGCTACATTGTCGATCCCACAGAGCTTCCTTTCTTGTCAATGCTTGAGGTCATTTTTTACAATCTTGTGCAAAGAATGGAAGGGTAGAGGAGAGAATGTCAAAAACGGATAGGAAGGACTTGTCCAAAACTAAGAAGAAATTGGACAAGTTACATAATGGAGTAAAGAATGTTAGGTCAAGCCTGCTGGTAACTAAATGTACTCTGTGGCCTCACATGAGTTTGAAAAACAATATTCTATTGATATTAAAACTAGATCATGTGATTGCAAACGATGGCAAATAACAAGGATTCCATGTCATCATGCTACAGCTGGTTGTAGCAGTGATATGATTAACACACTATTGACACCTACATGAAAGCATATGCACATACTTTGTTTCCACTTAGAGGGAGAGTATTTTGGGAAAATATGAATGGATCTCATATTCATCTACCTCTGTTTACTAAACAAATGGGGAGGCCTAGGAGAAACAGAAAGAAGGAACCAAAGAATAAGAAAAAGAAGGAATTGAAAATCTTCACCAAGGCTGGGGTGGCAATGCATTGTTCTGTCTATGGTAAACCTGATCACAATAAGAATAGTCATCAAAAATATCTTGAATCTCAACAATAACAACACATGCAAGGTCACATTGTTGGGGAGGAAGCAGAAGTAGACATTCCATATGTTCTTTGGGTAATTTGTCTATGTGTTCAAGTATGTATCAAAAGACGCAACAAATTCTCAATTTTCACTGCCTTTATGTGTGCAAAATGTCATCCATCAAACTCCAACATTCTCTAGATCCAACACGCCAACATAACAACATGATCTACATCATGGGACAAGATATGTAGGCTCGTGTGTATTACATATGTTTGTATTATATTCTCACAAATTTATTTATTATTACCAGTTTGTATTATTTTCACACAAAATTACATAGAAATTCCACATATTATTGCAGGACAGCGAACATGTGCCAATGGAAAGATATCTTGGCCCATTTCGAGAAAAAGCCTTTTATAGTGGCAGCTATAGAGAGTATTCCAGCAGCATGAGTGAGAGCGAAAACAACAACAACTAAAGATACTTTGAGGGGAAGAGGTACAGAGAGAAGTACTGCACAAAGAGAGCCAGGAATACCAACATCTTAAAGAGAGAAGCCTGGCAACAGTAGAGGTACAAGAGGTGTGGCCAAAAGAAAATCAACTGCTGACACAAAGCAGGATGGCAGCAACAGAGGTACAAGAGGTGTGCTAAAATCAAAACAAGCTGCAGAAGCTAGTACAAGTGATGCACAAAATCATACTCCAGAACCTAATACCAGAATAAGAAGAAGGAGTATAGGAGGCTATAACACTGGCCCTGGAAGTCCACACTACCTTCTACTTGGTGATGAGCATGAAAACCTTTCAAGAATACAACTACCGGATCTCAATGCAGAAGTGCTACCCGACCTGTATGCACAAGAAATGCCACTTAGTCAAAATGCACCACCTCCTGAATAGATTCAATCATTGACCACATCTCCATGTTCATGATGTAGTGCTTCTAAAAGTGACAGGTTTACTTTGCTAGAATAAATAAACTACAATTGGAACGAAGGATCTATAAGGCATGTTTATTTTGTTGTCAATCTGAAATTGGAATTGTTTGCAGAAGTTAAATGATCTTTGTTTGCTTGCAACAATTCTTTTCAAGTGTGTAACCTTCCAAAAAAAGTCACTACTTCAATTTGATTTTTTCATGTCTACATACATACAGAAGTATTATTTTCCTACAATTAACCGAAGAAACCCGAAACTGATGTTAATAACTCCATTTTATTCCAATAATTGTCTGACAGATCACAAATTAGACAACCGATTCACACAAAGACTCGTATTACTAGAGCAATATAAGCATACATCACAATACACATTTCTACTACACACATCACAACCATATTCTTCATATCCCTATATCTGAACGCATCCATGTCATATTTCTTGACTCTTCTCTTTCCTGCCTTTCCCTCTTCCACTCAGTCTCAACTTCAGCAAGCCTTGATCGACAGCAGCACCACATTCTCTTCTTCTACTGCTCACAAATTTCTTCCTCTCACTTGATGCTGATCCTTGTATTGATACTGGTTATGCAATGTCACCTACACAAATCAACCAAAAACTCTCAATTCCAACTGAGTATGACCCGGTTCTTGATCTGCAATACAACCAGAACCTAACCTAGAGAGCACCGACTTACATGTGGAGCTGTCCCCGTCGGAGCCGCCCTCGCAGTCGCTATCGGTGTTGTCCTTATTGTCATCGTCGCCAGATGAGGCGGATTCCAGAGTACCTCCTCATCACCTTTGACCATTTTTCGTCCTCTGCCCTGCTGCTTCCCTAGTAGGAAAAATCTTATCTGAAGCGTGTGGAAATGGCTCATCAGAAGCGTTCCCACACACGCTTTTGGTACCGCGATGCTGGTAACTTTATAAAAAGCGTACATGTCCATGTCCATCACGCTGCCAGTAATTGCATATATCATATGGTTGTAAAGCTGACCACGCGCTTCCGGTAGTTGCCTACACCAGAAGCATGTGGCCCTATGGACACACTTATAATACAAGTTTCCAAATTAAAAAAATTAATAATGCTGCATTAAAACAAAACAGGTTCTACATATATATATATATATATATATGTGTGTGTGTGTGTGTGTATATATATATATATATATATATATTACGGTTCTAATCTGTACTCAAATTTTGCATAGTCTACATCAGAATAACAGGTGTACATACATATATTACGTTCATACGAGGATAGCTAGAAACTAGTTAGCGTTGTTATTCTTGAACTCCTCCAAATCTTCTGAAGTGATAGAAGTAAAGCTTTTTTGCACCATGGCGAATTTGCTGTTAAGATACCTTCGGCGCAACCTCATCTTCCAAGTACAAAAGGCTCTTGATAACTTTATGATGGCGATTTGTTTCTCAATATTCCCGCCTTGGTTGTAGTGTTCGTAAATTGGCGGGAATTTGTACCTTTAGTGAAGCTTTAGGAGGAGCGTTGGTTGCGTAAACCGGTTTGGTCAGCACCGCCGAGACTTCCAAGTTGATGATGCATTAATTCTTCGCAAACAATGGACACAAGAGAGTTGATGTACCAACGTACGGTATGTAGCGGGTTAGTCGGAAGACCATGCTCTGCATCTACCTCGGTAACTTCTAGCCTTCTAACAATATACAGACAAAACACCTTATTGCAGCCACAATTAGCACAAAATAAAAGATAGAGCATAAACCACGTTTATAAAATCCAGTAATGAATACCTCGTGTTAAATATCTCTAATATCTCGTATCGCCAAAGTCGAAAGGAGAGAAACACTGCCAAGATACATATATCTTGGTCGGTGCCGGTCGTAGAGATATACAACGAAAATAATTAGTGTCCACATTTTTTTGTCGTTGTGAACCCTGATTTGTTTCGTAGTCCTTCACTACGGCGAACCCCAACCATGCTACATGAATCCTGAACGTAACTATCCCCTCTCGGCTTTGAGGCTACAAGATAACATAATAAGGATATCAGTTAATAGATCATGAATCGTCTAGTAGTGTTAAATATCTCTATTGTATCGCTAAAGTCGAAAGGAGAGAAACACTTTCAAGATCCATATACCTTGGCCATGGCCAGTTGTAGAGATAGACTATGAAATGAATTACGGTCCACATTAGTTTGTTGCTGTGAATCCTGATTCACTTCGTAGTCTTTCACTATGACGAACCCTAACCATTCTACATGATTCGTGAACATATCTATCCCATCTTGGCTTTGAGGCTACCAGATAAGATAATTAGGATATGAATAAATAGATCATGAATCGCCTAGTACTATTAAATATCTCTCTCGTATCGCCAAATTCAAAAGTAGAGAAACACTTCCAAGATCCATTAAGCCATGGCTAGGGAAGTGCTAATGATTAAAAAAATGATACTCGGTCGTAAAGAGAGACTATAAAAAGAATTAGGGTCAATGGGAAATTGTTATAAAACCTTCTCTTTTGGTAGTCTGTCTCCAAGACCTAGTGCACAAATTTTAGAATCAACTAACTAAGCCACATCCATGCTTCATGGATCGTGAACGTATCTATCCCCTCTTGGCTTTGAGGCTACGAGAATAGATGATTATGATATCACTAAATAGATCATGAATCGCCTAGTGTTGAATATCTCTCTCGTAAAGGAGAGAAACACTTCCAAGATTCATGAAGCCATGGCTAGCGCAGTGCTAGTTGATTCAAAAAAATCATACTGGACCTTAAAGAGAGACTACCAAAAGAATTAGGTCAACAAGATTTTGTTTCTACAAACCATGTTCTTTTCGTAGTCTTTCTCCATGACCAAGTACACAAATTTTGGAATCAACTAACTCAGCCCAAGCCATGCTTCATGGAACGTGAACGTACCTATCCCCTCTCTACTTTGAGGAAACGAGATGAGATATTAGAATATCAATAATTAATGAAATATCCTAATTAAAACTCATCAATGGCGTAGAAGGAGAATGCAACATTGGCAGTCATAGAAGTTGTCCGGTCTGGATTGTCCTCACTGGGCAACTTCTGTGACCGGCAATGCAACATACTCCTTATACCCATTGATAAATTTTAATTCGAACATCAGTAATCATATTATATGCAACACCGGCAGTCGATCCATCTATATCCACTAACACTAACTATCTAAATCAACATCATTAATCTAACACTAAAACTAGATTATGTAAATACACTAACATCATGTTGGCATAAATACAATCTAAACCTAAATCTATCATAGATACAATCTAAATTTAAATCATTCATAGATACAATCTAAACATAAACTTAAATGTGGCGTAGATACAATCTAAAAGGATTACAAGCTAAATTGGAGAAGGCATAGGAGGGGATCTAGAGGTGTGTACCTTCTCGAGGTAGGGAAGGACGATGGCGACACGTGGCCGGGAGGGAGACGGCAACGCACTGCAGGGAAGGCACGGGGAGGGCGACCGAGCGGGGAAGCGCTCGGGACGGGGCGATGAAGCGGCGGTGGTTCTTCCGGAGACACTAGTAGGAAAAGGCTTACCAGTGACGAACAAAATAACGCTACCGCTGGCGAACAGGTGTTCGCCAGCAGTAACCCGCCAGTGGTAAGTGGCTACCGCTGGCGAACATGTGTTCGCCAGCGGTAACCCGCTATCTAGTTACCGCTGGCGAACACCAGTCTTGTTCGCCAGCGGTAAGTTTGAAATTTTGAAATTTCCAAAATAAAAAATTTCGCATTATTTTTTTCAAATTTTCAAAACAATTGAATTTGGGGAACCTTTATTCACGGTGTAGAGTTTTTTCTCTTTTTTTACTTTATTTTTCAATTTTATATGTCCACTTCCCGCTCGGTCACCCATCCTCCCACCCGAGCACGCTTAATTTTGCTTTATTTTTCAATTTTATATGTCCACTTCCCGCTCGGTCACCCATCCTCCCATCCGAGCACGCTTAACTTCTTAGTTCCATCTCACTGCTCTACCTAGGAACACCTCGTTCTTTCTTGTCTATATAGTACTATCAATCATCTTAACTATTGCACCATATCTACAAATCCGTAATTCCAAATTCGACAAATGATATGTCTAAATACATCAGAAGAATACGAGGAATCCAAATATGACATCCTTATTATCTTTTCTGAAAAAAACATTTTTTATTTTTTTTGAATTTTGAATTTATTTAATTAAATTGATTATGTAGGAAAATTTAGTCTGTCTCAAATAACTTTTTTCCTTTTCGGATTTGCCGATTCTGAAAAAACCTCACAGGCCGAAGGCGGTGAGGTTGAATCTGAAATTTGCTCACGTTTCTTATTATATATTGAATGCGTTTTTTCGACGTCGTATGCAAAAGTTATGGCCGTTTTACGTTTTATTTTTAAATTTTGCATAAAAGGTCAAATGGAGTATTTCAAATTTTCTATATCAACTAGAAAGTATACTCTACCCACATATCAAAGGAATTTATCTTTTGAACATTTTATCATTTTTGTTTCTGCTTTAGAAAAGTAAAAAAGGCGGTCCGGGGCGGGGGGGGGGGGGGGGTGGAGTGAAAAAAATTCAAATTTCACAGTTTTACCGCTGGCGAACGAAAATAGTGGTTGGCCAGCGGTAGTAGACGAAATACCGTTGGCGAACCACACGACATGTTCGCCAACGGTATCTTGCTTACTGCTGGCGAACCACACCACATGTTCGCCAGCGGTATTTGGTCCTGCGCGGGGGTGGGAAGGCCACCGTTAGCGCCGGCAAACCCTGCTGCTACTTCGCGAGCGGTACTAACTTACCGCTGGCGAACACGTTTTCTTCTTCGCCAGCGGTAATAGCATTGACCAACACGAAAACATGTTCGCCAGCGGTAATAGGGTGGCTATAAGCCTTTTCCTACTAGTGAGAGGAGGGGGTGTGTTTGATCTGACGGTGGTTCCCTAGATAGAGTTCCGAAAATACTAGTAGCGTGCTCCCTTGAGGAAACGCTACTAGAGGTTTACCTATCGGAAGTGTGCCTGCGGCACACGCTGCTAATAGTGGCTGCCTCGCCCGCAAGGCTTGGTGAACTATACTGGTAGCGTGTGCCCGTACATACACGCTTCCAATATGTCTTTCTTTAAACTACACTTCCGTCCGCGTGCTGCCAGTAATTACCAAAAGCGTGTTGCTAAACAAGCTGGGTGCTAGCTAGTAGGTTTGCCCCTATAAGCTCTAGCCTATCCGTGCGTCGAAACGACCCCATCAATGAAGCTCCAGCCACCCTCCCTCGTCACGCACCATCGCGCACCGGGAATCTACGCCCGCGCCGTCGCAGTCGGGAGAGCAACCTGATTGGGGAACTGCGTACTAATTTAATGAAGTTACAAGTTATGCGGGACGGTTTCTGCAAAAATACACGACACATGCGTGTGTCCGCAACGGACAATATTCAGACGTGTTGGCAGTGTTGACACCACATCCACTATCAACCTAAACCAATCCGCTAAGAAAGTTCTCGGACAGAGGGATCTTGTCTTGCAAGTAATGGGACTAAATTGCACGGGTGTGGCAAGTTGTGGTACCGCGGGCGTAATTAGCTCTTTTGTAGAAGTAAAACTTGACATTTGACAAAAATGTTTTACAAAACCTGCATTACACCAAGACCAACGGTTCTAGGTGGTAGTAAGAGCATCATACACTCTACATGTACTTTCTGAGTAACGCTTGTTCCCCATTCCTTCCCATTCGAACCTCATGCTTAGACTTTTACACTAGTAGAAAAAATCATATAGGATTTTACCTCTAGTCCCCATTAGCTTACGAACCAGGAGTAGTGGGGGCAGTACAACAGTTCACCTCGCCTCGATTTAACCCTTTTAGTCTCTGGTCGTAAGACGGCCCAGGACTAAAAGTCGTCTGGCAACCGTTCGCTTGACCTGAGAGCATTTAGTCCCAGGTTGTAATACGGCCCGGGACTAAATTCCCAAACCGTTTACCTCCCGCGCTTCCGAAGTTGTTTCATCGTTGAGAGAGGCTTAAAAACAGAGACTATAGCCTAATTTCTAAATTAAACGTGGCTCTCTTCTTGTTCCTCTTTTCTCTCCTCTCTTCTTCCCCATTCACCACCATGGCTAGGTATGGAATTCAGTTGTTGAATGTGCCCACACATGGTAGGATTCTCGAAGTCGCCTACACAAACAAGAGCTCGCGCGGGTCTTCTTGACCACTTGAAGCAATGGCTTCACGAGGATGGTGGGGATTTTCTTGGCCTTGATCTCGAATACACGGTCAATCAAACATATGTGGCCGTCATCCAAATTTCTCACAAGATGCGTGTCCTTGTCTTCCAATGGACAAGTTAAAAACAAACTATCTCCGATCAATCTTGCTCTCCCTCTCTTTCTTTTATCATTTCTCCTCCTCTCTTATTTTGATCTATAAATAGGATTGGAAATTGCATAGGATAGCAACATGGGTATCCATGTGTATTCATATAGCAATTTATTGTAAATTGCATAGGATAGCAACACATACGTGTATCCATGTGTATTCATATAGCAATGTATTGGAAATTCCATTTTGTTCCCATTTGGACCCTATATGTGTATTGGAAAGGATAAACTTGTTCCAACGGTGTTTAACATTTGCTCCATTTTTTTTTTGCATTGGAACCATATACTTGTTGCAGAGGTATTAACATTTGTTCCATTTTGTTGTTGCATTGAAAAAATATACTTATTGCAGCGGCATTAACGTTTGTTCCATTTGTTTTGTTGCAGTAGTAACAAAGATTGTCCAGAACTCTTGGATTTTCTTGTCAACAACAGCATACGTTTTGCTAGCGTTGAAGATGAGGAACACCTAGGGTATTGAGATACCATCTCAGTGCCATATTGATCTCCAGGACCTGTTCCGTCTTAAGTATGAAAGGACTTTGATGGCTGATATGGCAGCCGCATTGATCGACGAGCCATACCGTGACATGAAGAAAAGTTTCCCCAGTTGGCAGCGCAATTTTTGGGAGAAGAGCCCACTTGCACTGGTAAAAAAAAGGCCTTCCATACGCCCCCATCAGTCCCCAAACGTTGCGCATCGTGACTAATGAGTCTTTAGTCCCGGGTCGGGAGGAGACCCGCGACAGAAGGTCATGCGTCGCGGGTTGGGAAGCGCGTTGAGGCGCGTGGAGGGCATTAATTCCGGTTGGCCTGGCCGCCCGGGACTAATGGTCCTTTAGTCCCGGTTGGCGTGGCCACCCGGGACTAAAGATCAAACTGCTCGCCTCCCGCGCGGCGGTTTTTATTTCGCGAGCGAGGCAGAAGGGCTCCATTGCTACAGTGCCCGTCCGAGTCTCTGTTTCTTCCTCTCTTCTCTTCTCTTCCCTCTCTTCGATCTTCCTCCACCAAGCACACCATGGCTGAAGTTTGGGAGAGATACACGGGTCCCACACCATGCGGCAAGCGTCTCGACGTGTGCTACACCAATATTTGCGAGAGTCTCCCCGGTGCTCTTGAGCATTTGACCAATCTCTATTTCTCCTCTCCCGATGAACACCGGTTCTTCGGGCTTGATCTGGAGTATACGGAGGATCAACGGGATGTTGCCTTCATCCAGATTGCGTTCAAGGAGGCCATTTTGGTCTTCCAATGGTCAAGGTAACGCACACGTACAATCTTGCATCTTCGATTTGTTTGTTGCATTTGAAGAATACATGTGTTGCAACATATCTAACACGTATCAAATTTTTGTTGTTGCAGTAGTTCAAAGAATTCTCCGGCACTTGTTGATTTTCTTGTCAACAAGGGTATGACTTTTGCAGCGTCGACATCACGCAGGACCGTCCGAAGTTGATGCGCTTGGGTATTGTGATACCTGAAGATCTCTACATTGATCTTCAGGATCTTATCCATTTGAACGGGCCAAAGACCGGGATGGCTCGCATGGCAACTGCCTTAATCCACGAGGGCTACGAAACCATGAAGTCTGGTTTCCCCTCGAGGAATCACTTGTATTGGGAGAAGACCCCACTGGACTTGACGAACGTCAAGTATGCAGCCATAGATGCATACGTCTCCTACGAGTTGTTCCGCATCTACTCGACGGAGCCATAGATGTATGCGTTCGATATATATGCATGTAATGGGTATCTTAGTATGTAATGGATAGCTTAGTATTGTGAGACTTATGTTTGTGTTATGTGTGATCGTAAGACTCTATGTTATGAATGTGATATGATTGTGTTCTATTCATGATTGTGATGTCTCTACTCGTATTTTACTTGTGATTTAATTATCACTTGTCTTTTGTTGTTCATAAAACTATTTTTGTTTCCTAGTTTTAAATGACTTGGAAAAATTTGCAAAGTGTTGCAAAGTGTAATGGATATTATTTCTATATTAATTCCTAGCTATACTATTTCATTATGTCAAACACACGTTTCAAAACAAGCAAAAACAAAAACACATCAAGAAAACAAACAAAAACACATCAAGAAAACAAAACAGAAAAACTACAGTTTCTATATATCTGTTCACCAAAAATTAATCTATGCCAGGAAAACATATATCTAGTCAATACCAAACTCATCCAGTATTAAAATGAATTAGTATTATTTTTCTTAATTTTTTGAAATATTATTTGTATTTACAAGATTTTAAAATGAATTAGTATTATTTTTCTTAATTTTTTGATATATTATTTGTATTTTTAAGATTTTAAAATGAATTAGTATTATTTTTTATAATTTTTTGATATATTATTTGTATTTTTAAGATTTTAAAATGAATTAGTATTATTTTTTATAATTTTTTGATATATTATTTGTATTTTTAAGATTTTAAAATGAATTAGTATTATTGTTCTTAATTTTTTGATATATTATTTGTATTTTTTAAAATTTAAAAATGAATTAGTTTTATTTTCTGAATATTTTGATATATTAATAGTATTTTTAGAAATAATCCAAATTAAAAAGTTAATGTTTATTTATTTATTCAAAATTATTAATTACATCATTACTTTTGTTTATTAAAAGATTTATTTGAAATTCAAACAATAAAGAAATGTGGCAGCGACCAACATGTTAATAAGATTGATATGATACTACTATCACATACATGCGTGCAAAACACTTGGATGCGGGACGGTATGGAACTCGGAAGTTAAGCGTGCTACCACTAGAGTAGTGGGAGGATGGGTGACCGAGCGGGAATTTTGACCATGAGTAAGTAATTTGACTAGAGATAATTGTAGTTAGACGCTAAGCAAATAATACAAATTCTGAAAAAAAAGGGAGTGAAAAAAAGGGAGAGAAAAATTGGTGTGAAAAATAATTAGAAACCCAAATGAATTAAGGAAATGACGAAATAAACTCTAGTCCCGGTTCATGTGGCCAACCGGGACTAAAGGTCCTCCGCCACCCGCCCACGTGGCCGGGCCTTTAGTCCCGGTTCGTAATCGGCGCGACTATAGGGGGGTCTTTAGTCGCGCATAGCTAGTCCCGGTTGCTCAGTCGGGACTACTGGCCCTGGCGAACTGGGACTATAGGCCTATTTTCTACCAGTGTTGACCAGATCAACATTGATTATGCAGCCATCGATGGGTACATTGCCCATGAGTTGTACCGTATTATCAGTATCTTCGGCTATGGGAAACGTCACCTAGTGCCGCAGTTTACTACTGTTTAGGATTCGGAGGACGAGCAGCTCGAGTGGATGGGAGTCTCTCATGACGTTGTGTCACCTAGTTCCATTATCACCTAGTACCCGCGCGTGTGTCGTCACTATATATATTATGTACTTCTTGGGCTCGAGCCTCTCGTGATGTGATGTGTAATTATCTATATTTATATTCCCTAAAATACTTTATGTAGTACTATATATTACATCTATTAGTTATATCCTTGTTTAATTATATATGATTTGATCAATTAATAAAGCAATAGATGTATATTTGACGAAATTGCGAAAATTTAATTTGACACCCGAGCTATGTTGAAATGTGGAGTAACAGAAAAAAATATCTATCTGAATATATGTTGAAATGACTAATCATTTAGAGTAAATTTTGTACATATCGATCTCTATATAATGATGGAAAATATGATATGGAAGGTCGATCATATATATCTGAACTTCTCTAATTTTTATAATCTATTTAGACAATATCATTTGCTAATTTTTTATTTTACGGATATTCAATATTAAAAAGCAACAAAATTAATTATTATTTAAATTAATTAATGATTATTTGAATTTAAGATTATTATTACTTTTTTTAACTAAATATTTTTTTGGATTCCCAAAATAAAGACGTGCGACATTATAATTTAAAAGTTAGCATGAATAACAACGTACTATTGTCAGTAAAACAAGATTTATTTCTTGGAACCTGAGAGGGAAGGGACCCAGAAATTAAGCGTGCTGAGAGTGGAGTAGTCCGAGGATGGATGACCTGCTGGGAAGTGTCAGTTCAAAGTGAAATAAGAGTGATTAGATTTAACAATAATTGAGACTAAGGCAGAATGATCAGAGTTATCAATAATATAGACTAAATGAAAAGGAAAATCAGAAAATAAAAAAGAAAACAAATAAAAAATTATTTAGTCCCGGTTATATTACCACCCCGGGAGTAAAAGTCCTCCATCCGGAGTGGCCCCGTGGTTGGCCTCTAGTTCCTATTCGTGGCGCTCCGGGACATAAGGGGGGGTCTCTGGTCCCGATTGAGCAGTCCCAGATAGAAATCTGGAACTATAGCCCGTTACGGCCCGACACTAGAGTCTCATTTTCTACTAGTGTGAAGACCTACCGGAGGATTACAATGGAGTCTACCGGGATGGTGAGATCTACTACGAGGAGTCAGGTGCCGTTGAAGTAGTCGGCTATGGAGATGAAGGCGCGCAGGAGGAGGATTAGACCTAACTACCTATAGGACCGAACCGGGCAACACTAGACTAGTACTACTTAGGTTGCTGAGCTCCAATGGTTCTAAGTTTACTTTTACCATTGTGCAGTAGATTGACACACGTCAACACCCACTAATCTCAGGTCGGGCATAAAACCCGCTACGCAAAGCCCGAACCTGAATTACCCGCACCCGAACCCGAATTGTCCGAACCCGACAAACCCGAACATTAAATCAGGAAACAGTTTTGAGAACCTGAATTTATTTGGGGAACATCGGGTTTTAAGTCACAGTAATCGTATTTCCCGAATAGCCCGAACTAAAATGAATGTGCCCCGGCATACGCGCATAAGGCCCAACCAAAAATTACAACCAACCTAGCTTTTCTAGGCCCCCACGACCCTCCAGGCTCCCACGAGCGCACGACCGAAGTACCGCACGAGGCCACGACCCCTCCCCCTACCCTCACGTGTCCTTCCCCTTCCATTCCCAGCCGCAGGCGCCGTGGCCATTCTGCTCCCCCGACGTGGAGCCTTCCTTACATGCCGGCATGTCACCTCCCTTGTCGTGCCGGCCTACCGCCACACCCCAATCCCACTGTGGTGGCGCCATGGTCGTCCTGCTTCCACGGCTCCACACGATTCAGGTTGCAGGTGACGACGCAGACTCCACGCGACGCAGTCGACAACTCAGACTCCATGCAGACTCGCCGTCGTCCGCCTCACTTCCTCCATGGCTCCAGGCGATACAGACTCGCCGCCAGCCGCCTCACTTCCTCCACGGCTCCAAGTGACGAGGACAGACGACGATTCAAGCCTCCGACTACGAATGAGCCATGAAGTACTACTAAAAATGTCCACGAATGTTGCCGAAATGCTCCGCAAATTTCAGATTATGCACTGTCGTTTCTCTTCAGAATTTTACAGTTCGGGCATTTCGTGATTACCCGAACCGGAACCCGAAAATACGGCTACCCGAATTATCGGGTAGCAGAAATTTTAAGGGAACTTCGGGTGTCTTTCTTTGAAACCCGAATTTCAAATAGCCCGAATAACCCGACCCGAATTTTCAGGTAAACCCGAACGCTCGGCATGACTCTAATTGAATTTCCTCCCTTAGACGAGGATGATGTGAACTCTTTATTCACTTTTGGCTTGTAATATTTAGTAGTGTCAAATATATATGGACCGTTATGTTTATGTTGTACTACTCCGATGGTTGCAATATGTACGGAGAAGTCACTGTTGTGTTGTGCACTACACATTCAGTGGTGTGCGGGGTCACCGCAATATTCATACAAGAACTTAGTAGGCGTGACGAGTAATATGGTGCCATGCCAGCATTCTCACGACAGACGCGACAAAGGATGAACGTACCACGGTTACGCAAGTTCGTGACCAATACACTACTGCTTGGCAAGTACATAGACCCCATGGGGCTTTTACTCATTAATTAATCAAGTAAACAACGGCAGGACTATTTGGGCATGGATGGGCACGCAGGAAGAGGCCTAAAATAAAAGGACACGTAAAAAGGCTATACGCACACCTTGTCGAATCTATTATTCATATATGTTGGTACTCCCATGATTCAGACAGAATATGTCAACACCACTAAACTCAGAATTATCCATTGTTTTTTTTTTTTTTTTTTTTTTTTTTTTTTTAGAAATGGGAGCCTAGGCCCCGGCCTCTGCATCAAAATGATGCACACAGCCGGTTTTTTATTAATCAAAGACGAAAAACATCCAGCACATGTAGCTTATTACAATCATGGGTCCGAGAGTGTGGCCACAAAGACAAGCCACCGAAACAAGGACGAACTACGCATTAATTCGCCTAGCATTAAGCCACCCAGCCTGGCTGTAAATAGCCCGAACGACCGCCATCAGTCGAGCACAGCCGGAATCCATAAGTCCTCGCTGATCCAGAGGGAGAAGAAACGCCCACATCTGGATAGAATAGACCGCCTTGTTTACAACCTGCAAAAAGTGAATGTTCGTTTGTCTATTAAAAACCACATCATTACGGCAATTCCAAATTGCCCATAGGAAAGCAGCTGCACCAACTCGTATTCGTGCTTTTGTTTTCCTATCAATACCATTTAACCAAGTACCAAACATATTCGCAATGCTAGTAGGTGGATAAATGCTATAAGTAAAGTGTATCAAACGCCAAATATCACGGGCAAAAGGACATGTTATAAACAAGTGTTCTACAGACTCATCTGCATCGCAAAAAACACATTTTTTACAACCATGCCAGTTTCTCTTTATCAAATTGTCCTTAGTTAAAATAACTCTTCTATTAAGGAACCATAAGAAGATCTTAATCTTCAGTGGTACCTTCAATTTCCACAAGTATTTTCGTAAAAATATTGTGGATCCATGCATCAAATCAGCATAGTACGATTTAACAGAAAACATTCCATTCAATGTTAGTTTCCAACGAAACACATCCCTATCATCTGTTAGAGAAACTCCGATAAGCTTCTCCACCAAATGTAACCAGCGGTCTCTTCTGTGTCCAACTATATTCCTTCGAAACCGAATGTCTAAAGGATTATGAGCTAACACATTCGCGACGGTAACATTCTTATGGGAAACGATACTGTATAAGGACGGGTAGGCTTGGGATAACGGTTCATCCCTAGCCATGTATCTTCCCAAAATCGCACCTGCTGCCCGTTCCCTAAAAACTTGCCCCGTGAAAAAAATTCACTTTTCACTCGCATTAAACCTTTCCAGAATGGTGAGTCCGATGGTTTGCTCTCTACTTGAGATAACGTTTTATCCCCCAAATACTTGTTAGAGAGTAACTCATGCCACACCCCCTCTTCCGTTAATAACTTGTATAGCCATTTACTCAACAGACACATGTTTTTAATTTGTAGTACTTCAATCCTAATCCTCCTTGATCCTTTGGACGGCAAACAATATTCCATTTAGTTAGTCTATATTTCCTCTTCTTGACATCACTTTGCCAGAAAAACCTCGATCGATAGAAATCCAACCGTTTCCTCACCCCCACGGGAATTTCGAAGAAGGACAACAGAAACATAGGTAAACTAGATAGGACCGAGTTAATCAACACGAGGCGATCCCATAAGATAACAATTTACCTATCCAAGAACTTAGTTTCTTATCAAACCTGTCCTCAATGGGCTTCCACTCTTTGTTAAGAAGTTTTCTATGATGAATTGGTATGCCTAGGTATTTGAAAGGTAGACTGCCTACCTCACAGCCAAAGATATTACGGTAATGATCTTGGGAATCCTTGGCCTTACCAAAACAAAAAATCTCACTCTTGTGGAAATTAATTTTAAGACCCGACATGAGCTCAAACATCGCAAGTATAAGGTTCATATTCAGGGCCTTTTCGACATCATGTTCCATGAAGATGATCGTATCGTCGGCATACTGAAGAATTGATACCCTCCTTCGACAAGGTGTGGTATTAACCCTCCTACTTGGCCATCCTCCTTAGCTCGATCTATGAGAATAGCCAACATATCCGCTACGAGATTGAACAGAATAGGTGATAACGGGTCACCTTGTCTCAGCCCTTTTAATGTTTGAAAATAGTGTCCGATATCGTCATTAACTTTAATACCAACACTCCTCCTTGGACAAAACGAGCTATCCATTCACACCAAACTGGTGAGAACCCCTTCATTCTTAACACTTGTTGCAAGAAAGACCAATTCACTTTGTCATAAGCTTTTTCGAAGTCAATTTTAAACAAAACCCCATCTAGATTCTTCCTTTTTAATTCATGTATAGTTTCATGTAGGACTACCACCCCTTCCAGAATGTTTCTACCGGGTAGAAATGCTGATTGAGTTGGTCGGATCACTCTACTCGCAATAGAGGTAACCCTATTAGTCCCTACTTTTGTGAACACTTTGAAACTAACATTAAGTAAACAAATAGGTCTATATTGCTCAATACGGCTTGCGTCCTCTTTCTTAGGAAGTAGCGTAATGACCCCAAAGTTAAGCTTATATAATGGTAAGTCTCCATTATATAGTTGGGCAAACATGGCCATCAAGTCTGACTTAATTACTTCCCAAAATATCTGATAAAATTCTGCGGGAAACCCATCAGGTCATGGGGCTTTATTGTGTTCCATCTGAGATACAGCTTCAAACACCTCCTTTTCGGTAAAAGGAGATGTAAGAATTTGATTCTCTTCAGGGAGATCTGGGGCATATCCGCTGTCATATCCTCTACTAAAGAAACATAATTCGGCGCCGGTGCCCCAAATAATTTCTTATAATATTCGGAAATAAAAACCCGCAAGTTTAAATCTCCAATAATGGTGCCCTCATCTTGTTCTAGCTGAAATATTTTTTTCTTCCTATGTTTGCCATTCTCAATCAGGTGGAAGTATTTCGTATTGCTTCCCCCTTCTTGTATATGTCTTACTTTAGCTCGTTGTGCCCATTTAGATTCCTCGTCCCGTTTCAACTTTCGTAAATAATCATCGGCCTCCTTTTTTGCCGCCCGTTCGGCTGCGTTTAAAGGAATCGATTCTGCCTTTATATCTAGCATATCAATAAGATCCGTTAATTTGTCTTTCAGCTTCCTATATTCACCACTTTGATTTTTAGCCCATCCACGAAGAAATTGTCTAAGATGCCTAATTTTGTTTTGCCACCTCTCTACCGGATCATTTCCACCATTAATATTCATCCATTCTCTACGCACTAACTCATAGAAACCATCCTGGCGTATCCATGATAATTCAAATGAGAAGTGACTTTTATTTCCGACATGTGCCTGGAGCCCAGAGTCCAACAGTAGCGGTGTATGATCAGACCCCGTGCGGGTCAAAGCATGTACCGAAACCAAAGGGTATTTCTGCTCCCATTCAATGCTATTAAGAAAACGATCTAATTTCTCGTAAGTAGGATTATCTCCCCAGCTCGCCCAAGTGAATTGTCTTCCAGACAATGTAATCTCTTTGAGGTCTAAACTCTCAATAATAGCATTAAAAATAAAAGGCCACCTAGCATTGAAATTGTCATTATTCTTTTCCTCCTGCCTCCGAATGATATTAAAATCCCCCCCGATCAACATCGGAAGAGTTTCATTATCACAAATACGAACTAACTCCGATAAAAATTCAGGTTTCTTAGAGTCTTGTGTAGCTCCGTAAACTACAACAAAAGCCCATAAGAAACCATCTGCTTTGGTGTTTACATGAAATTTTAGACAATAATCCCAGACCAACAGTTTGTGCTGCGAGAGTAGTGTTATTGAATCCAATTAACATCCCTCCAGAACGTCCATGTGGAGGTAGACAGAACCACGTAAAATCTCTCCCCCCCCCCCCCCGCAAGAAAGTCCAAGAAATGAGTAGTAAAAGAAGATCTTCCTGTCTCAATCAACGCAATAAATCCATATTATGATCTTTGATAAACTCATTAACGCTAGGTGTTTCGCATGATCCCCAAACCCATTGCTATTCCAAATTAAACCTCTCATCTTACTTTTTAAATTTTTTAATTCTAGAACTCCTTCTGGGCTTAGACAAATTGCAAACATTCTTCTTCCGGTTACGTTTAACCGTCTTGGAGAATAAAAGATGATCCGTATGATCATCCTCTTGCTCTAACCCACTATCAGAAAGATCCGCACTCAAGTTAGTAGCTTTCGTTAAAGCCAAACTGGAGTGGGAGTCAACTAAATCATCTTGCAGCTTATCATTTAAATTATTTTTCAAGAATATAATGGATCTAGCACGTTCTTGCTCTAGCAAACCCGAAATAGAAGAATCAACTTGTTGCTTATTCTTTCCTAGCGAAACTCCTAACTTATCTGCTCTCGCCTTAATTTCAGAATCGGTAAATGAAAGCAAAGACAAATCAACTGAATGTAAATTACCTTTAGCAAAAATCGAATCCTTCCGTTGCGCAAGGGCCATAGCACGCAGCTCCTGTGGAAGGTCCGCGTCTGGCTTTGCCCGAAGGCGAGCACTAGAGCGGATCTCCACCTCAGTCTCGGACATGCCCCCATAAGCCAACACCGCCGCCCTCGATGGTCGTGAAGGCGTTACCGCCACCGCTTCCAACCCCAACCCGCCTGGTTGAGGTGAGCAGTGCGCGGCCAGAGGTGAGTCCATCAACCCCGTCTCCCCACCCAACCCGCCTGGTTGAGTGGTAAGAACAGCCACTCCATGAAACGCATCGACCAGACGCCGTGGTGCCAACTCCCTGGCACACTCGGTGGGTGTAATCACAGTCGGAGAAGAAATAGGTGGCAGCGGGCATCCGTCTGACACCCGGGCCACCCGTCGAGAAGAAGGCACCGTCGATGAAGAGGGTGACCGCGGGTACCCGTCTGATACCCTGGCCACCCGACCAAGCGAGTCCCCTGCCGATGCAGGGTCCGAAGCAACACCACCGACATCCTCTTCTACCACCGCTACCCCATGTGCAGGAATCACCTCATGCGCAACAGACCCCGCCGCTGTAATAGGAGTGTCAACGTATTGTGCCCCCTTACTCAACGAAATGAGATGTAACCGAGCTATCCATTGTTACCACTACATTTCTTCACTAGTAGGAAACAGCCTGTCAGTAGGGAACTTCTATGTTTGGTTGATGTTTACTTTGAAACATGGGAATGATCGGATCTTCAAACAGCTACCACATCATATTTTTCTTCCACCCACGTCGCCATCTTCATTGACACAAGCTCGCCCTCAAACATCTTGTGTTCACCTGTGTGTGCTCCACGTTCCAAATAAGCCTAGTGATGCTCAATATGGGGTCCAGCCGTGGTATAGCATAGCCTAGTAACACATCGAGTGCACCGCCGCCATCACGTTTATTACCCAATGCATTTATTTGTGTCACTCCAACATCTCATATAATAATATATAGTGTCAATTCGTGGAATATCTAGTGCCGCAATATTACAAGTATTCTCATCTTTACTTCTGTATAGCTTGCAAATTCCTAATATGTGTCAATGAACTGCTTATATATACAGGCCAAACATGTTTAGATCACTCCATAGGCATGCATGGACTCATGAGTATACTATTGCACATATGCATGCATATCAGGCACAAGACGTCTTTTTAAATGAAGGATGGTGTGACCGGTCCAATTTAAAACGGTGTAGATGATATGAAGGCATTTAATTGGTAATAAGGAATACGATGAGATTTCTTTTTATGTAGTCGTGTCTCCATTTTTTGTTCCCTCAACTCGCCTGATTGATCCAACAAAAGTTTGCACAAGATTTTTGTGTATGCCGTCAATATCCCATAGGACTGTATGGTAGTCTGCATGGGCATGTCGATGCGGTGTTATATGGCTTAAGGCGGTGGCGGTTTGTGTTGGGAGGGACATCATGGCAGTGAGGCCGACTATGCTCGATACAGGTGGCGGGAAATTAATTGCCGGTTGGAATTAGTTGTTTTAAACAATATTTAGTTTTTCACGTGCACATTTAGTGATTGAACTACAACGATAAATTAAATTAGATGCTTTAATTTTTCTGGATACATGGAACGGCCAAATCTACTATATCTAAATAGGAGCCCCCCGACTAGCTGATTTTCCTGCAACCTCAGTTAGCCACGTCATCTGAATTGTTATAGCCATTGATGTACCATAGCTCATCAGTCTACAGCCGTCAGATCCGAAGTTGCCGGAATTTACAAACGGTTGCCACCGCGAAGTGGAAAATAACGGTTCGTTCCCGTCGCACCGTCCCCGCTCACTGCCTATCTCCGGTTCCCTGTTCGGCTCCACTATCGCAATTTTTCACAAGAAACTGAACAGGGCATAAATGCAGAAAAAAGGAGTGGAGGAAGCCCAGCAATCACGCCTTAGGGCATATACAACGCAGCCGCTTACCTACATGCGCTAGGAATTTGTTCCCAGTTGACCGACGGTTGCGCGATCTAATCCTGGCCTACGCTTCCTTTAATTTCGCTTGTGGCAGGAAAGTCGGACAGAGTAGTTAGAATAGTAAGCGCCTGAAACAAGAGTCCATGCGTTGGAGGCATCGACTCCTCGCTCGAACGCTAGGATTAGTTTCCCTTTGCTTATTCGCTCAAGCGTCTATTCAAGCGCTCAGCGTTGAAGTCCTAGGCTTGGGTTGTTTACCTCTTCGTCTCCCTCTGGCGAACAGAGGAGCGACTAGGGTTTACTCCTCCCGTCGGATTCACCCCGGCGTGGAGTCCTCGTTCCCAGGGTAATCGTTCTCATACTTGTTATCGGATCGGTTCCCGGTTCCGTCTACTCCCGTCGGATTCACTCCGGCGTGAAGTCCTCGTTCCCAGGGTACTTGTTCTCAAACTCGTTATCGGATCGGTTCCCGGTTCCGTCTCTGACCCTGTTCCGCGGTACCATAAAGACCACGGGATCCCCATCGTTTTGAGGCACGAGTCAATCGCCGGAGTTCTGTCTGAAGTGCTAGGGTTGGCGATGTCGAGTAGCTCAAGCCGCACCGGTGCGGTGGATGGAGGTATAGAAAGAATCAATGATCTACTTCTCCGAATGGGGATTGAGGAAGATGACTACGACGATCTTGTGGTGGATGAATTGGAGCACCCGATTAAAGAGGTCAAGTGGCTTGCTTTGGCCCGGGTTCATACCAGTAATCAGTTCAGCCCGCAATCTTTTGAACAGCATATGAGGGTGGCCTGGAGCCCCGCGAAGGAGATGATATTTACACCACTTGCTGCAAATCTCTTTACGATCCAGTGCTTCTGTTTGGGTGATTGGCTGAAGGTGAAGGAGGGAGGCCCTTGGCACTTTCGCCAAAACGCTGTGATAATTGAAGAATACGATGGCCTAACTGATGCAGAGTCGATTGATCTTAATTATATCGAGGTTTGGGTACAGATACATAAACTTCCGGTGGGCTACCGTGATCCTTCTCTTATCAAAAACCTAGTTGAAAAAAGAGTGGGTACAGTGATCAAGGTGGGATCTTCGGTGGAGGGCGTCGGGAACTTTGTCAGAGCTAGAGTAAAGCTGGATGTCCGTAGAGTTCTCACCAGAATTGTCTCTCTATCTCGTGGAGGTGTACGGGAAGTGTTCCAATTGAAGTACGAGAAAATTCCAAAATTTTGCGCGGCCTGTGGATGTTTCGGCCACACACATCTTGAGTGTGGTACTGGGGAGCACGATGAAGACAAACTCAAGTGGGGGGAGTTCCTGAAAGCGGACTGGGAAACATGGCATGGCCGTAGGACAAATACTTGGAGTGGTTCACGTGGTGGAAGGGGTTTTGCAAACAGTGGGCGAGGTAGGGATGGCCCGACTAGAGGAAGATCAAATGCCATACAGAAGGACCAGGACAACTTGATGGATGAAAATCTGATGGATACGGCGACGAGCCCTCTGAAACCATCGGACAATGAGATGATTGATGCTACGGATAATTCGGTACGGAAGCGCCTTATGTATGCGAAAGAGGGTGATGATGAACAGTTGGCAGAGATTAACCATATGGAGTTAGCTTTGGCAATGGCTGGTGCGGAGGAGGATCGTACTACCTCTGTAAGTAATTCCTCAACGCGATCGAAGAGATCAAAGATGGCTGGAGCTGACTCCCCATCACTCGGATCGGCGGGCTCCCTGGAGGGGTCCGTCCGGGAGCAATGAAAACCAAATTCTATAACTGCCGAGGGATGCGAAAGAACTCGGCAGTTAGGGCTCTCCATGGTGTAGTGGAGAGGGATAATCCTGATATTTTGTTTTTGTCTGAAGCTCATCTTGACAGATCAAGGGCAATCAAATTGATGAGAAGGTTGAAGTTAGATAAGTTGGCTATTTCTGAAAGTGATGGTAGAGCTGGTGGTCTAGTTATGTTTTGGCACGATGACATCATAGTTACTTCACAGGTCGTGCATACAAATTACATTGATATTAGAATTGGAGAAGGAGCTCCTGGTGCGTGGCGGTGTACTGGTTTTTATGGTGAACCTGAAGCTAGTAGGAAATATTTATCCTGGGATTATATTCGGGAATTGAACCAATTTTGCGATAACCCATGGATTTTGGGAGGTGATTTCAATGAAATTATGTACGGGTTCGAAAAGGAGGGCGGGGTGACACGCTCTCAGAGATGTATGCAAAATTTTCGCCAAGTTTTGGAGGAGTGTGGCTTATCTGATCTTGGGCATATGGGAGAGATCTTTACTTGGAAACAAGGAAGGATTAGGGAGAGATTAGATAGACCAGTTGGAAATGACGAGCTGCGGTTATTATTCCCGAACATGGCAGTAATCAATGATGATTTTAATAGGTCTGACCACCGTCCGATCACGGTGGACACAGAATACCATGCAGCTGCCCCTGCCCGCGCCCCGGTGTTGACGCAGCGTTTCGAGGCCCGAGGGTTGGCGGAAACAGATGTGGACGCGATACTCCAGGTGGCCTGGGACAGGGCCAGGGCGCGGGGATCTGCGCTAGCGGATGTGACAGGAGAGATTCATCGGTCCCTTCACGCATGGGATCGCGAGGTTCTGAAGGCGCCTAGGACCAGACTTCGGGATTTACAGAAGGAACTGAATTCGGTTTTGTCTGGGCCAATGACTGACGATTCGTTAATTAAACAGGGTATTCTACAGATACAGATTGAGGAGTTACTTGAAAAAGAGGAGCTATACTAGGTCCAACGCGGAAGAATCAATTAGCTGAGAAAGGGAGATCAAAATATCTCTTACTTTCATAACGCAACCACAACAAGGAGAAGGAAAAACACTTTAAAAAGGCTTTGGAATGATCAAGGCAATTGGATTGAGGAGGAAAACGACATTTTATCACTATCATCTGACTATTTTACTACCCTCTTTTCCTCTGATGTGCAGGCTATTAACCACGAAGTGATACAGAAGGTACACCCACGTGTCACGATGGTGATGAATGATGCTTTGATGGCTGTTTATACAAGAGAAGAGGTGAAAAAGGCCCTCTTTCGCATTGGGGATTTAAAAGCCCCGTGGCCTGATGGATTACACACGGTGTTCTATAAAAAATTATGGTCGGTTATTGGTGAGGACTTGACGGATGAAGTCTTATTGGCTATAAATCAAAAGAAAATTCCTGACAGTTGGAATGATATTATCATTGTCCTTATTCCCAAGGTGAATAGTCCTGAGCAACTATCACAATTTCGGCCTATAAGTTTATGCAACGTGATCTATAAGGTGATTTCGAAATTATTGGCTTCGAGGCTCAAGTTATTTCTCCCCGATATTTTTTCTTCCCTTCAAAGTGCCTTTGTGCCTGGGAGACTTATTTCTGACAATTTTTTGGTGGCTTTTGAGAGTTTTCATGCTATTAAAAACAGAAGGGTTGGAAGTTTTGCTAATTGTGCAGTAAAACTTGATATGCACAAGGCATATGATAGAGTGGAATGGAGTTTTCTCAAGCAGATCATGTTACAGCTTGAGTTTGATCATGGATGGGTGGATCTGATTATGGAGTGTGTCTCTTCTGTGCGTTATCAAATAAGGTTAAATAATTCTTTATCTCCTCGCTTTGCTCCTTCCAGAGGGTTAAGACAGGGTGATCCTCTTTCACCTTATCTTTTTTTGTTATGTTCTGAAGGCCTAAAAAGTTTGCTAGCTTTCCATGAGAGTCAGGGGAATATTTGCGGAGTCAAAGTCTGGAGGGATGCTCCATCTATTTCACATCTTCTTTTTGCTGATGACTCTCTTATTTTAATGAAAGCTGATAGATTAAATGCATTGAGTCTGAAGAGTGCACTGGATGATTATTGTCAGGCCTCGGGCCAGCTGGTGAGTGTTGCAAAATCCAGCATTTTCTTCAGCCCATGTACCAATGTGGATACTAAAGTGGAGGTTTGTTCTATTCTGGATATTATGACTGAGGCCATCACTGATAAATACTTGGGGTTGCCCCCAATTGTTGGGGTTGATAGGACAGATTGTTTCAAACATCTTATTGACAGGGTTCTGAAACTTCTTAACGGATGGAAGGAGAAACATCTCTCCTTTGGTGGTAAGGAGGTTCTTATCAAAGCGGTAATTCAATCTATTCTAGTTTATGCTATGTTAGTTTTCAGACTTCCCAAACAGATTTGCAAAGGGATAATATCTGCAATATCCCGATTCTGGTGGGGAGACGATGACCAACAAAAGCATATGCACTGGTTTTCTTGGTGGAAAATGTGTGTTCCAAAAAATCAGGGTGGTATGGGATTTCGTGATCTTGAGTGTTTTAATATGGCTCTCCTTTCAAAACAATGCTGGAGGTTAATTTCTGAACCAGGGTCTATTTGCGCTCAAGTACTACGCTCCAAATACTTCCCCTCGGGAGATATTCTAAACTGTGAGTTGAAGAAAGGTAGCTCCTTTACTTGGCAGAGTATTTGGCATGGGATTCAATCTTTTAAGAGGGGCCATATATGGAGAGTTGGGGATGGTGAAAACATTGATATTTGGAATGACTGCTGGATTCCAAACAGCCAGAATCGCAAGATTATGACCACGAGAGGTAATATTGTTTTTACTAAGGTTTCGGAGCTTATTGATACTGATAATCGTGTTTGGGATGCGGAGCTAATTAGAACACTATTCTGGGATATTGATGCGGAGAGAATTCTCCGTATTCCACTCGCGATTGGCATGATGGAGGATTTCATATCATGGCACCCGGACGGGAGGGGTTTTTTCTCGGTTAAATCATGTTATCACTTGGAGTGGCATAAACAACACGGCCGCAATCTGCGGAGAATGAATATCTTGGGTTCTTCGGCGGCTAGTCCTATTTGGAAATCTATTTGGTCCTTGCGTACTCCGGCAAAGATTAAAATCCATATGTGGAGGGCTATGCTTGGGGCTATACCATGCAAAGGGGTTCTTGCTAATCGGCACATACAGGTATCGGGGCAATGTCCGATGTGCAACCAGGCCTGTGAGAGCATCGCGCATGCTTTCTTCAAATGCAAAAGAGCAAGAGAAGTATGGGAGTTTCTGGGCTTTCGTGAGTTACTGGTTTCGGCCGAAGGGTTGGAGCATATGGGCTCTACAATGCTCGAGAGTTTGTTGCTGCGATCGGGGGCGTCCCCTTTATCAACCGAGATCCGTATCTGTGATGTGTGGTCGGTTGGCTGCTGGTACTTATGGTGGGAGAGACGCAAGGCTGAGCATGGTGAGGTGTTACAGGCCACGGCACGTTCGGCGCAATCCATCCTCGCCCTTTCACTCAATTACTCAAGGGCTAAGAAAAAGGTAACATGCCCGATTAATAGGCATGGATGGTGCAAACCACAAGAGGATTTCATTAAGCTGAATATTGATGCTGCCTTCATGGAAAACATGGGGTCTGGTGGTTCGGGAGCAATTCTAAGGGACCACTTGGGCTCGTTTATTGCATGTGGTCGTAGGAGGCTACCATATGTTGATGATGCTTCTACGGCGGAAGCAATCGCACTGAGAGATGGCCTCCTTTTAGCTGGACAGGTTGGGTGCAACAGATTGATTGTCGAAGCAGATTGTGTGGAGGTGATAGAGATTATGCAGAATGAAGGGAATTCTCTTGGCTCCGCGGCAGCAATTTATGAGGAGTGCACGTTTCTCTGCAGGAATTTTACGACTGTGAGATTCCAGCACTGTCCTAGGGAGGCTAACGAGGCAGCACACTGCTTAGCTAGGGATAGTGGTGATTCTTATGAGGTTTGGCATGGTGATCCTCCTGATAGTATCTTACATGTAATTGCAAACGATGTAACTCTTATCTGAGCAGCAAGTTTTAGCACTCTTTTTCTTACCAGGGTACCTAAGGGGACTGGAATGTTTTTAACGAGGCGGCTTGTGTGCTATTTTTATATAGTAATCTTATTCTCAAAAAAAAAGCGCTCAGCGTTGAACATGCCCTTAGATACCTTCATTTGTTACGGATCGCTCCGCCTCGCGTGTCTCTGCTTCATAGGAATTTGACACCCTCGCCGTTGACACCCGTTCCCTGCTGTACTGCTGACCTTACCACCAACATGCTGGAAGGGGTGAATTTGGAGGAGTCGAAACCAACCTCCTGGAGCACCGCTGAACGGATTGATGGCGTGGTAGCTCCAGGTCTGTGGACGAGGTTGTGGAGCCGTCTCTGGTGTCTCTCCACCATGAAGAGCGCCATCTGTGTTAAGGACAAGTGCCCCTACTATGCCGACGGCCAGGACTTGCTTATGAACAGGTAACTAATCGCACAAGTTAATCCCCGATTAAATCTTCTATTACAACGCATGTTCTTTTCCTGATGATGCACTGATACATCATACATCTCTCAGGGCTTTAACAACACAGGTTAATCCCCTCACTGTAATAAGGCCGCTCTTGATTTCTCCAGGGTTGACTGGCCCTGCAATTATGGTATAGATTGAATGGTCGTATTATTCCCCACCCCATGATGCATGTTAATTGGTTGGTTTTACGAATTGTTATCAATTTGATCCGACATTCCATATCAGAAGTTCAGAACAGAAAGCCATAGATCGTTATGGTACATGGAGGGATCTAATTCTTAAGTTATTTTGGCCAGAAATACTAAGGAAAACATCGTTGAGCTTGACAAGAGATTTTGCCCAGAAATACTAAGGAAATTCTTAAGTTATTACAAGGTATGAAAAGCAACAAGAAAAAGAAGACGATCACATTAGATTCTCAACACATCGTTGAGCTTGACAAGAGATCTTGCAGCGCGGCGGCTTCACGAGTGATTTTGCAGACTGATGCTCGGTTATGAAGGCGTAACTATGAAGAGTCCAATCTCCATTCTCCAACTGCGCACCAAGTATGTTTCCCAAAGCTTCTTCTCATTTTCAGTTTCTCAAATTTAGTTCTTAGCTTCTTATTTCAGTTCGTCCAAGAAGTAACAAAATTATTTTCTTTCAGTTTCTGAACCCGAAAATTCTAGCTGCATGTTGTCATAAAAATCATATCTCAGCTAGCTACATGTTCATCTGCCCAATGCAAAATACTTATCTAATTACATGTCGCTCAATAATTTTGCTTTCTAACTGTTGGTACTCAATAACTGTGAACAAATATCTCTTTTGAAGTATATAGGACAACCAAGTGTACAGAATTATCTGAATACTCTTTCAAACCAACCTCAATACTGAGGACATGAATGTCCCGATAGTTTCAATTATTTGTAAGTTTATAAAATGAACTTCTCATACATTTCAAATGTAAATATTCATATTATGCTGATCTCTAATGGCCTATTCATACATACACCTTTTCTCGAAGCCGTTCATTATAATTTTGCTCTACAATTGTCATTTTATTTTTGTTTCCATACACTTTTTCGCAAAGATGGCAACACAAGTAAAAGGCAGAAAGTTCCGCAGCAACGCACTGGGTATTATCTAGTATAAGTCAATGAATTCAACCATGCATCTCGCTGGCATGGACAGTGGGGCTCTGGCGTCGACCGTGGAGACGTGGGTCGTGCGTTGATAGGACAGGCGAGGTTTGCTCCGTGCGCGTCTATCAGATTGCTGTTTCGATGACAGTGGCCCCACCTGGTTACCTGGCCTACTGATTAGTGTAACGTGTGTGGATCATCTGATCAGCTTGCTGTTTCGATGCCCGTGTCTTCTCCTTCCCTCTATGCCCGTGTCTTCTCCTTCCCGCGATCTTCTCAGCTCGACCTCCCCGGGAGGCGGCCACGAGCTTCTTCCTCATCCTTGGAGGAAGGTTAGCATGTTACTCCTTCCCAGCTCATGCCTTATCCGACCTAGCAACGATGGCTTGTTCCCAGATCTTGCAGCCACCGGTGCTTAGACAAGCTTTGGCGGTCAGATCCGTGTCCTTCTAGCTTAGCTAGTAGTCGTTTATGGTTCAGGATCGATTTGTTTCCTTCTAGCTTAGCTAGCTGCCGATGCTCAAGAAGACGTGATGCTCCTCTCTTGGTATCTCCAATGGTACAGTATCCCACCTCCCAATGTTGTGGCAACTGCATTTGTAGTTTTGTACAGATAAAGCTAGAGTTCCCAGAGGTGTGTCCATGGTCCCACTGCTGCACCTCCTGCTGCCAACCACACATCTTTTGGGATTAATGGAGATTTAGAACCTTCAGATGCCCATGAGATCCTAGAACTCTGCACTGGTAATGCAAGCGACGTGTGCACGTTGATCCTTGTTCACGCAGTTTTTACATCCAGGCATTCATCGATTGCTACATGCCAATGGATATTTGAACTGAGCCTGGGTTTCGTCCATTCCTTGTGGAGCAGATCAGCAGATGCATCTATTTCTTCCTGGAGGTTACATTAGCTTAGCTAGCTGCCATTAGTTTTTGTATAAATTTGCAAAATAATTTAGAAGAGCATGCCATATGGTTTATGCCCCCAGTTGTGTTCACATGTTAAGGATATGAAAATTATTCTATGTACACCTGGTTTTTTGTTAATGCCGTTTTTTTTGTTCGGATGGCAGTTGACCAAATGCATATGAGTATGTAAACTCATGTGTTTACAACTTGTCATGTCTAACCTCATTCCTCTCTTTTTTTTCATCTGTAATTTATACCATACTACATTTCTAGGAAAATGCTAAATGATATTGCTGCAATAGTGTGTTTTTGTTTGTCAGGGAAGGTCTTTGTACCTCAATAGAATAGTGCTCTTATCACATACTTTTATATCAGTAACAAGTTGTTGATTGTCTCAGGTCTTTCAGCTTATAGCTTACACTCTTATCTTGAGATATTACCCACCCCTTAGCTATTTTTGCTGCCCAACATTATTTATAGCAACACCTGGTTTCTAGTGTTTGAAGAAATGCTGCTGTTGCAGCAACATTTGGCCCGCTCTACCTATTTTTGTGCGATATCCTATTTAGGTCAATTGAGAAGGAAGAGAAATCTCTTGCCTTACTATTTTATCAGCGCAATGTGCTGTTTGCTTCATTCAAAATACAGTGACTTGATTTCTCTATGAAGACTAAAGTTTTTCTCATCATTGCCTTTGGTTGCATACCTTCAGCAAAATTCTGAGAAGAATTTGTCTGAATCCGTCCATTTTTTTAAAAAAAAATGATCTACAATAAAGAAGGGTTGCCCCCTTCAATTGTATAATAGGACGCGTGAATAGAAAGAGCTCCAAATAATCCAGCTATTTGGTTATACTATGCAAATGAATGAAAACTTTGATCACCATGTTATTTTGGTAGTGTGTCTGCAACATTTAGTCCTTTTCATTCTCAAATAATGGTCGAATGAATGTGAAGGCTAATACACACGAGATTGGTTTCAAGATAAGTTGTTAGTCTGTTACTAGCTTTACATGATATTCTCCCTATTTGCTATCCCTTTGAGCTAGTGTATGAGACGAAATAGCTTTGTGTACTTTACGATGGTTTGATCTGAATCTTGCTTTTGTCTGTCATGATGTTTCTATTTTCCTTGGTGTAACTTGCCTCTCCCTTTTTGTTCGTTTACACTTTACAAATTGCCTAATCGAATGCAATCTTCCGCTGCCTCCCTTCCAATGCTTTTTGTTTTGTTTACGTCTTTAGTCTTGACATCTTTGCAACCTGATAGTATACTATATTTTGTCAATAGTAAGTTAACATGGGTGTAACAACTGTCATGGTTTACTTACAACGAATAACCTGTGATACGTGTTACTTAGAACCAAAATTCATATTTTTCGAGTCTTTATTCTTGTGATACATGTTACTCTTCCACTCGGAATATTTGTCGAGTCTTTGTTTGTAAATGATACATATGGGATATGCATGCATGTGTTGTCTTTGTTCTGACAAATATTCTGTAGTGGCTGATGGTTTGTTATTTGTAGAAACATGTCTTATAACCCTTGTCCGATTAATCTAACCGTTTTGTGTTAGAATGAATTGAAAACCTCAGGGCTGCATGAAACATTGGGGTTCCTTTTTGTTTTCAGTCCAGAAGGGACTCCTGGTATAGTTGCGACTTTCTTTATTTCAGTTCACATCATTTGTTTACACATCGGTTGAAAATAAGCACACAGAAAAAATGTATGAGTTTGTGATTTTAATTTACATTGAGATAGGATAGAAGTTCAGAGCTACCTTTGCATGATTATAATGTGTGATCTCTGAAATCGATTACATATATGTTACGGTTTTGCATGTGTTTGACTTGCTTAAACCATAGGTGATCTCAACCCTGAACCTGTGAACATGCAGCCGTATTTTGTCAGCTATAAAACCTTATGAAGAACCATACCTTTTTTTTTCTGGGGTGACTCATTTCAAAAAAAAAAAGGTATGGTTCAGTTAGCAGAAATTGGCAGAATTCAGTCAGGTATTGTTAGCTATCTCCATCCAGGACCTATCATGTGTAATCTCGCCCAAAATAAATCATGCAAGGCACCAACGTTGGCTTAGTATAATCTGAACATGTTTATTATTGGATAATCATGATAATAATTTTTATACTCATGATTGCATGCCCAGATCATTAGCTCACAGTTCCTTGTTACTTGCATGTCATTTAAATTGAAAACTTATGCTTCCTTTTGATTTTAAGGCAGCCCCTGCAATTATATTTTCATCCAGACAGACAAAGCGACAACAGTGAAAATAATATATTTTCAGATGTTTCCAAGAAGGCGTTGGCATAATTCTGCAAGATTATTCCCCCCACCCCCAAAAATTCTCAGTTGCTTCTGATTATGCATACTCGTTATGTATGTTGTTTTTCTCAGCAGAGAAATATTGACCGTCAAACGCTTTTATAAACATATATTGTTTTTTATTTCCTACTTTTGTTCCTGTGATTTCTTGATGCTTCTGTCATTCTGTGTGTGGAATTTTCTCCCCTCCTTGCTCCCCCTTGCAACCAAACAAGACACAGGAACAGAGATTGTTTCCCCTAGATTGGAGGGGAAACCAGGTGCGGTTGAAAATTCCCCATGGGGGATTGATTCCCTAGGATATCTCACCCCCGTTGCCAAATGAGCCCTTACCTGTGCCAAGAGGCGCCCCGTTGGTCAGCCTGAAGGGTGTTTGGGGCAGCGGTCCATCGCGTGTTTTTGCCTGCGTCTCTTTTCTCTTACTCTACGGTGCTGGCTTTTTCTTCCTCCTGCCTCACTTACTTTTAGCTCCCGGTACTATCAATCCCCTTAACTATTGGACCATAGTGTCACACGCCTTCACTTTTTCAGTCGCGAAAATTATTTAAGTAAACAAAAATGAATAAGTAGTGATAATTTTGAATTCAAATAGCAAGAAAAAAAACTTAAATATTTTTTTAATTTTGTCATTAAATATTGAATAGTTCATATCTACAAATCCGGAATTCAAAATTCGACAAATTATATGTCCAAATTGATTATAAAAATAAGAGAAATCAAAATATGACATCCATATCAACTTTTCATAAAAAAATATTTTAGTTTTTGAATATTGATTTTTTTTATTAATTTGACTTTATAGGAAAATTTCGTCTATCTCAAATAACTTATTTTCCTTTTCGAATTTGAAAAATCTGTGAAAACATGACAGGACAAACCCGGGCGAGGCTGGATTAGAAATTTGCTCACGGTTTTTTGATATATTAAACGTGTTTTTTTTACGTTGTATGCAAAAGTTATGGCCGGTTTACGTTTTATTTTTGAATTTTGCATCAAAGGTCAAAATTCATATTTCAAATTTTCTATACCCACTAGACCCTAAACCCTAGCGACAGATCAAATGATTTTATTTTTTGAACATTTTGTCATTTTCGTTTAGGTTATAGAAAACTAAAAAGGCGGTCCACTGGAGTGTGGAGCGAAAAATTTGAAAACATACCACTAGCGAACAAAAAAAATTGCTGGCCAACGGTAAGATTAGCGCTGGCGAAACTCTATGTTGGCCAGCGGTAATATTTCCGCTGGCGAACCAAACCGTTGATCGCCAGCGCTAGGCTAGATAGCGCTGGCGAACCAAGAAGGATGTTCGAAAGCTGTACTGATGATAGTAATAGCGCTGGCGAAGGGCAATTCGTGTTGCCCAGCGGTAATTTTATGTCTATAAGGGGTTTCCTACTAGTGTATGAAAAAAATGCAATTTATTGAACAGAGTGTGTCTAATCTATCCAAAATGAACATAAGACTTATGGAAGTACACGTTTTTCGGACCAAATATCATTTGAATTATTATCATCAGTGAAACAAATACAAGAATGTCATCCAAAACACCAGTTCATAAGTAACCAAGTCAATATTGGGCCTCCAAATAAACATATGGGTTTCCCGGGGCTCGATTGGCCTTGTTTCCTCCACCAAGGCAAGAGATGCGCATCTGCTCGCGATCCATTGTATCCATATAAGCCTAACAGTATTGCGTTTTCCCTCCCTAACGGCGCGTTTATATGTGTCAACATAATTATACCAAATTAAGTTGACACATGTTCATACTATTTTTTTATTTTATAGTAAGTATGTCGAACAAAATGAATTACTACTTTATTTATAAACATAATTTGATACATTTATCAATTATTCAGTTGAAATATACATAATCGAAATATTATTTTTTGGTTACGATGGTTTGAATATAAATTCTTAAAATGCATTTCACAAATCTCGCATACAACAATTGTGTACCATATTGATCAAAAAATTGTATATGTCCATCAGAGTATTACATTAATTTATATACATCCTTGTCCATATAATCAAATTTTATCTTAACTTGGTCGTGCAATTTGGACTGGATGGATCAAGCAAAGAATTAACATTTATGTATAGAGATAATGAAATTTAGGTATAAGTAACAAATATAAATTATAGTAAATTTAAGTGGGAGTGGGTGATTTTTCCTCCAATATATAATTGGGCTACTCCATAGTTTTACTAACTCTATTAATATCTTAATAGAAGAATCAAGAGGGTGCATTTGTAACCTTCATAACGGCCTCTGTTCGGTCCCCGTTCTACCGTGCCACGTGGCCACATATGCGCAGAGGGCGAAGGATACACGGACGGCCACCTTCGGGGAAGCGCCCAATACGCCGACGGCCCACCTATGCTGACGGCCATATCTGTGGGCTGTCGTATTTCGCCTCCTACGCCGACGGCCCCGACATTTAGCCTTCGGCGTATAATCGGGCCGTCGGCGTTTGCGTGTTTACCGTAGTGTCTGTTTCCGTAGTGTCTCCTCTCTACCATACTCCTCCTCAATTGTATCAGAATATTTCGCCAAACCTGGATACGGGAGTGAATTGAATAGAGACTAGATCGTTCGTAACATATACGTGCCTTGTTTTGTAGAGGTAAAGCATGTGCTGCTTCCTGCATTGCTCGTTCTGCCACCGAGACATACGGTAAAAGTACCAATTAAACTGTTGAATGGATGTATTTATTTTACTATACTGTCCCGCCATCGTAAATTTGGTTGTCTACTGGCTACACTACTAGCGCTCGACGCCGATACCTCTTATTTCGCGATCGTAAGTATTTCATCAAACTCAAGACTTTTATTTTTCTACGTTCAACAAAACCTATTAAAATGGTGGCAAAGCTTCTACAGAAAAGATATCACATTTGATTGGAGGCGGTGCCCCCTCGGACGACGAGCGACGATCTTAGAGCATCTGCACCAACGGCACCAATACAACGTCCGTAATGATCATTTGATGATCCTTCTAGTTGCATCTTAGAGTCGGGGAAGCTTAACATCTCTGTCTCGACTCTCATGCTCCGGAACGCGGCATCTTGTCGTAAGAACACCATGGCACGCTCGGGCAGCTTATGGTGGTTCCGAGTCACGGTAGCGGCAATCACCTTCGGTCGGGAGTTATATGCAGGTTTTGTGCTTGATCGAGACACTATAGCTTGCTTCTTTGCACCCCAAGATATCAAGTTAGAGCCAAAATATACAACAATGTCACCAGTAGAGCGTCCAATCAGCATCAGAAAAAGCACTAACAGGTGTTGATACTGACTTACTAATCCTAAGACTAGTGGTTGTAGTGCCTCTAAGATATCTCAAAATTCTTTTCACAGCTGTCCAATGCAAGGTAGTAGGAGCATGTAAGAATTGACACACTTTGTTAACAGAAAAAAGAGATATAAGGTCGAGTCAATGTAAGATACTGTAGAGCTCCAACAATGCTCCTATACCGAGTTGAATCTTCAGGACTTAACACTTCCCTTCATGCAAGGAAAGTTTTTCTGTGGTAGAGATAGGTGTGTTCGAAGGCTTACAACCCTTCATCCCTACACGAGCTAACACATCAGTAGCATATTTCTCCTGTGTTAGCAAAATATCAGTACCAACTATCTTAACTTCAATGCCAGAAAATAGTGAAGGTCACCAAAATCTTTTAATGCAAAGTCATTCCTCATATGGCTCAACAATGCTGAGGTTGCCTCCTGAGATGAGCTTGCAACAATTATATCATTAACATAAACAAGCATAAAAATCGTGACCTTCCCTTTTCTATAAAAGAAGAGTGGTGTATCTTATTTAGATAGTACAAACCCAAGTTAGGTACTCAATCTAGAGTACCATGCTCGAGAAGCCTGTTTCAGACCATACAGAGTTTTATCCAACCTGCAAACATGATGCAGTTTCCTCTTATCCTCGTATCCTGGAGGTTGCCGCATGTATACTTCTTCCTCAAGAACGCCATGAAGAAACATTTCTATACGTCCAATTGGCATAGACTCCATCCCCTACAAACACAAAGACAACACCAATCTGATAGTAGCTGCTTTTACAACTGGACTAAAAGTGTCCTCGTCATCAATCCCAAACCGTTGCTTAAAGCCTTTTGCTATTAGACTAGCTTTATATCTATCTATGCTTCCATGTGATTTTCTCTTTATCTTATATACCCATTTACAGTCAATAATGTTCCTCCCTTGACTTGGTTCTACTAAATGCCAAGTTTTATTTTTTACTAGTGCATCATACTCAATATCCATAGCATTTTTCCAATTTATATTTCCTAATGCTTCACTTAGGTTCCCAGGTTCATTTGTTGAGGTTAAACCCGCATATCGAACAGTACCATATTTAGGAATAAAGGGCCGCAATATACCACTTTGTGAACGAGTATGTGCTCGGGTTGATGCAGTTGTGATCTCACGAGCGCGCGCCACAGAGGATTCGGCCGAATCTGCACGGACTTCCGTGCCTAGGAGAGCCAGAGGAGACACGCGAATCGCCTGCTCTGATCATCCAGTCGGCTAATGCCACCTGGAAAGGAGACCCAGACTCCACGCCAGCGCCAGGGTCCACGACTCACCCGGCTGTCGGCTGCCTCCATGTGCCGCTCCACGTGGCACCTGCGGGTTCGTCGGTGGCGTGTGTTCGCCGCATGCTGCATGGCGACCGCTGCGGGGAAGCGTTTTCTTCCACACCCGCGCCCGCGACGATGTGGCCTGTGTCCCGCTGCGCTGATCCAGGCAATGATTGCCCTGGATTTCCATACCGAGATCTCTCGGGATTGCTTCCAGCAGGAGAATCCGTCCCATTTCCTGCGCTAGTAGTTTCTGGCTGCACACAAACAACAGTATTTTGCACACTTTTTGCACAATGAGTATCAGATAAATTTGGAACATCACCGAAAGTATGATCACCGGTTTTTTCTCCCCCTTGATCAGACAGAAGTAGGATTTCATACCGTAATCTTGCTCCGGCATTGGGATTTAGAGTGGAAAAAGGAAATACATTTTGGTCAAATATGACATCTCGAGAAATATAGACCCTACCATTAGGAATATCAAGGCACTTAAAGCCCTTGTGGAGATTACCATAACCTAGAAAACACATTGCTTAGAACAAAACTCAAGTTTTCTAGAATTCTAGGGTCTAAGGTTTGGCCAACATGCACCCCCAAAAATCCTAAGGGATTGATAATTTGGTTTTTTCATTGTAAAGAAGTTCCAAAGGAGTGGAAAAATTCAGAAGACGACTAGGTGTGCGATTAATGAGATATGTGGCAGTGAGAAAAGCTTCATCCCAAAACTTTAATGACATAGAGGAGTGAGCGAGAATGGAGAACTCTACTTCTACAATGTGTCGATGCTTACGTTCGGCCGAACCATTTTGTTGATGCACATAGGGACATGAGACATAATGAGATATTCCTACTTTGGTAAAGAAAGAATTGAGGCGCTCATATTCGCCACCCCAATCAGTTTGCATGGCAATAATCTTTCGAATAAATTGGCGCTCAAGAAAGTTATGAAAATCATGACACTTCTGGAACACATTAGATTTGTTCTTAAGCAATAGACCCAAGTGAATTTGCTGAAATGATCAATAAAACTCACGTAGTATTTCTTTCGTCCAACAGACTTAATAGCAGGACCCCAAAAGTCCGAAAAACAAGTTTGAAAGGAGCACTCGATTCACTAAACGACTTGGGATAGGTATTTGGTGACTTTTGCCTTTCTGACATGCATCACACACAGAATCACTACTCGTATCACTAGAGTGAGGAAGATTATTTTGGCTAATATTCGGTCAGATTCGAAATCAGTTCACACTTTTTTTTGAATTGAGTATTGTTCAAAATAAAAAAAATCGTACATATTTTTAAAAAGTTCGTATTTAAAAACAATTCACACTTATAATCAGTTCAAAAATGAGATTTGTTCGAATAAAAAAGCGTTCGGATTTAGTTTTTGTTCATATTTGAAATATGTTCACCATTTAAAAAAATCTTAATTAAAAATATTGTTCATTTTGAAAATTGTTCATCATTTGAAAACATATTATTAGAAAATTTATTCAATCTCAACAAATATTCAATTAAAAATCTTATTGATTTAGAAAATTCGTTCACTTAAATTTTTGTTCATTTTCGAAAATTGTTCTAATTATGTTTAAATTTATTTAATAGTTTCAGATTTTCAAATTAAATTATATAGTAAATATTTATTCATATTTTTTTCCAAAATATAGAGTTAAAAAAATCATACCTGTATTGGGCCTTAAACCCGGCCCAGTAGCACACATGTTGTGTGGCTCGTGTGGGCGAGCAGCACCCTACGACTCGCAGCAAGCGATGCATAGGGGAACCCGCTCCGAGCTATGGCTGGACATGAAACTTGACCTTTTGGGCTCGGCCCGTCATAAAAATTCCCCGAGCCGAGCTCCCTTTGTTGGACCTCGGCGAGCACGGGCCGAGCCAGCCTCGGCTTGGTCAATTCATTTGGCCCGTTTATTTCTTCATTTTTGTATTGACGCGAGAGAAATGGGCCTCGGTGGCTGCGTGTTGGCCTGTTTACCATCGTGGAGGCTACACAGAAGCTCTAGTCGTCGCCATCGCTATATATATCTCTCATAGCGATTCGGTGCGCAGGCACTATATGACGCTCGTTGCGAGTCCTATTAGGACTCGCCCACGTAACAGAAGCAGGGAGAAGGGGGATCGAACCAGAGACCTTCAGTCAAGGTTTATGAGCACAACCACCGGGACAACCAAGCGTTTCTGTATGGCCACCTCGTTTAAGCTTTTTATTGTCTCGTTATGTTTATTATTTTGCTGTTTTGTTTATTTTATTTTCCTTTTTTTCTGTTTTATTATTTTTTGTTTAAAATGAAACAAATGTTCAAACTTTAATATGTTCGAATTTGAAATTTGTTCGGATAAAAAACTGTTCAAATTTAAAATCTGTTCAAATTCGAAATTTGTTCAAATTTGAAAATTGTTCATGTTTAAAATAAACGTTTCAAATTTGAAAATTGTTCTTGTTTGAAATCGTTTATTTTTTTTAAAATTGTTCAAACTCAAAATTTGTTCAAAATTGAAAAAACATCATATTTGGAAAAAAAACTAAAGAAATACAAAGAGCGAATATGTCCTCGTCTAATGGGCCGGCCCATCCATCCGCGTGCGCAGGCGAGTGCTCATAGTGAATTTGCTGAAATGATCAATAAAACTCACGTAGTATTTCTTTCGTTCCAACAAACTTAATAGCAGGACCCCAAAAGTCCGAAAAACAAGTTTGAAAGGAGCACTCGATTCACTAAACGACTTGGGATAGGTATTTGGTGACTTTTGCCTTTCTGACATGCATCACACACAGAATCACTACTCGTATCACTAGAGTGAGGAAGATTATTTTGGCTAATATTCGGTCAGATTCGAAATCAGTTCACACTTTTTTTTTAATTGAGTATTGTTCAAAATAAAAAAATCGTACATATTTTTAAAAAGTTCGTATTTAAAAAAAATTCACACTTATAATCAGTTCAAAAATGAGATTTGTTCGAATAAAAAAGCGTTCGGATTTAGTTTTTGTTCATATTTGACATATGTTCACCATTTAAAAAAATCTTAATTAAAAATATTGTTCATTTTGAAAATTGTTCATCATTTGAAAACATATTATTAGAAAAATTATTCAATCTCAACAAATATTCAATTAAAAATCTTATTGATTTACAAAATTCGTTCACTTAAATTTTTGTTCATTTTCGAAAATTGTTCTAATTATGTTTAAATTTATTTAATAGTTTCAGATTTTCAAATTAAATTATATAGTAAATATTTATTCATATTTTTTTTCCAAAAAATAGAGTTAAAAAAATCATACCTGTATTGGGCCTTAAACCCGGCCCAGTAGCACACATGTTGTGTGGCTCGTGTGGGCGAGCAGCACCCTACGACTCGCAGCAAGCGATGCATAGGGGAACCCGCTCCGAGCTCTGGCTGGACATGAAACTTGACCTTTTGGGCTCGGCCCGTCATAAAAATTCCCCGAGCCGAGCTCCCTTTGTTGGACCTCGGCGAGCACGGGCCGAGCCAGCCTCGGCTTGGTCAATTCATTTGGCCCGTTTATTTCTTCATTTTTGTATTGACGCGAGAGAAATGGGCCTCGGTGGCTACGTGTTGGCCTGTTTACCATCGTGGAGGCTACACAGAAGCTCTAGTCGTCGCCATCGCTATATATATCTCTCATAGCGATTCGGTGCGCAGGCACTATATGACGCTCGTTGCGAGTCCTATTAGGACTCGCCCACGTAACAGAAGCAGGGAGAAGGGGGATCGAACCAGAGACCTTCAGTCAAGGTTTATGAGCACAACCACCGGGACAACCAAGCGTTTCTGTATGGCCACCTCACTACTAGGGAAAAGCTTAGCCGTGACGCACCTTTTTGCCTATCCGTGACGCACCGGGGCGCGTCACGGCTAGCACGCCGCGCCTATGGGTTTAGCCGTGACGCACGGGCCTGGTGCGCCGCGCCTATCTATACCCGTGACGCACCGGCAAGGTGCGCCGCGGCTACTTCCTGGCGCGTCACGCCTATTTATGTAGGTGCGCCACGGTTATCAACACAGGTGCGTCACGGGTAAGGTAATGCCTCCACGGCTAAGTGCGCTGATGCGCCACGGGTCCCCACATCGGCGCGTCACGGCTATACTCCCAGGTGCGTCACGGGTACCCTTTGGTGCGTCTATAGTAGTATTTTTAAAAATACGCTACCGTATTTATACAGGTATATACAGCTCAAATACAGAGGAATCTCAGTAGACAAAATGTATCAAACAGTTCTTTGACAAACAAGTTATATATCATAGTTGATCATACTGCTTAGAATTCGTAATAGCATCAAACCGTTGATTATGAATACAAAGTGTTTATCATAGTCAAATAGATACAAGTGACCTACATCACACGGTTAATCATCGGGACCGATTACATCGATTGATGATGCTTCATCATCGGGACAAGTGACCTATCTAGTCGCCGATAACCTAATCATCTAGCTAGGAACCATAGCATGACGAGCGAGGCGACGGCGACAAGAGCGGCTGCGATGGTCTCTTCCACTTGTTGTTGTTCTTCTTGATCTTCTTCTGTTCCTCCTCGAGATGGATGAACCACCTAGCTTCCGCCGCCACTCTTGTGTTGTAGGATTTGTAGGCATTCCCTTTGAACTTGTTCACCTGCTCGAAGCAGTCTTCCCAGTGATCGTAGACTCCTGGAACCCTGCCTCTAAACACCACGTAGCACCTCGGCATCTGTAATGACAAGAAAGAAAAACAAAAACAATAGTTTCAAACATGTCTGCAATAGTAGTAAGTGGAGAAATATGACATAAATAAGATGAAAGTTAAACACAAAGGAACAAGATGATCATCTTTTAAACACAATCACAAACACAAAAGATCAAACGAACATCACAAAGTAAAACTGCAATAATAAAAAGTAAGATAATCAAGCCATGTACGATTTATATCCGTAACGATGTGTGCCTCATATTTAGGGTGGACACATACAAGCGGCCTTGATGGAACTGGTGCGCAAGTGGGATGCACAAGATCCTAACTTTGTGAAAATCACAAGGCGCACCAGACCACCAAGGCCATCTTAGTGTGAACCAACTCTTGTAATCATCGGCATTTATTTATTCCCACCAAGATAATCAAGCGATGTACGATTCATAACCGTAACGATGTGTGCCTCATATTTAGGATGGACACATACAAGCGGCCGACAAGTGGTGCAGCTGCGCCAAGTGGGATGCACAAGATCCTAACTTTGTGAAAATCACAAGGCGCAGCTGACCACCTGGGCCATCTTAGTGTGAACCAACTCTTTTAATCATCGGCATTTACTTATTCAAAAGATCGAACGACCATCACAAGTAAGACCGCAATAATGAAAAGAAGATAATTAAGCATTGACATAATAAAGCATCTGTTACACGATGGACGATTCATAACCCTAACGATTGAGTTCGACTAATTTCCGAAAATGTAGCAAGCCTTACAATAGTTCTCACTCCTTCTGACTCATCCTCCCAGGGATTACAACGGGACATCCCTCCTGAGTGATGAAGGGCCTGTCGTCACAGACAGTTTCTAGGTAGGTATCTATGTCGCGGTTCGGCATGTTGAACCGACAGTAAAATGTCCCACTCTTGTTCACCACTTCATGAACGATTTCGTGGCGAAGCACTTCTGGATATCATATATCTCTTCTCTAACCTTGTCATCGCCGACCATCGACAAGCGGGAGGCCCATTGTTGGACTTGACTAGGCAGGGTAAGGAACTGTTGATCCCGTACGTACGCCCGCATATGATGGAGGACATAGTAGGTGTCTCGATTACTGCCTGCCGGGCTGCTTGACGCACGCGAAATTCGTCGTGTGGGTGAACACCCGAGCGCCCTGAACGACCTTCTCCCTAGTGATTATGCCCCCCCTTGCGTGGTAGCCGGTGAGAGCATTATCCAAGACTTTCTTCACCATGGAGTAGTCTTTCTTCACCGCACTCCCTGAGTCGAGATACGTCGCATGCGAATGACTGATACAAATGCAAATGAGTGTGCATTGTGTATATCTGCGCGGAACAATCCAAACAACAAAGTGTTGGAAAGGAGCGATGAAAATCTAAAGAAAATCCCTTTCGATTCGGCTAAGAATATTGACTTACCCGGCAAAGTAAGGCATGAGGATGTAATCCTTGGTCTGGTTCGCCAGCATGAAGTCCGAAGATATGTCGACGCGACTGCCTGGTTGCCAACGGAGCACAACACGTCGTGGCGCATGTAGAAGGGGTCCGCTATCGCGATGCCCGGTGTACTATCCCTGCAAACTTGCACCGCCAGACTGAGCGAGTATAGGCGGACCATGGAGTAGTGCAGCGGATTGCTATGGAACATATCAAAGATGTCCGAAAACCGCAGTATGATCCTATCCGCGCCGGTTGATTCGACGAAGCCCAAGTCCTTTGGCACCATGGCAACGAAAACCGGGTATGATGGATCCTTGCTTTCAACAAGGCGCGTTTCAAGAAAGAATGCTGTCATGCAAACTCCGCATATCCCCACTTGCGGCCTTGAGCTTGCTCTGGCTAAGCATAGGCTGACCAATCACATGCATCTTCGTATGCTTCGATGTAGGTGGGCCGTCATGAACACGGAGCGGCATCTTAGCAGGCTGGCTCGCGGACTTTGCGGCCTTGGATCTAGGTCCTCTTTTCCGCGCCTTCGTCGCTTTCGGAATGACCTCCTTCTCAATCTCCTCATTAGCCGCCTTACGGATTGTGCTAGGGCTGAAAATAACTCCTCCCTTCGCACTTTTCTGAGTCTCGGTGCAGGGGCCGACATCTGGAGCCGTGTCTTCCTGAGAACCGAAGAGACGCTTGCAATTCGATTTATCCGCAGGAGGAGCCTCACCACGAGCCTCCGTGCTATGGTAGGGTTCTTCTGGAGGAGGAGCAACGTAATCTCCGCCATCAAAGTCATCGGCGATGAAATCCATGGCATCAAGATCAAGGTCATTCTCCTGGTCTTGTGCCATCTCCATGTCGGGTAGGCGACGGCGCGGCGACGGTCTTGCCATGGCTCCGCTCCGGAGCTTCTAGAGGGGTTGTCTTCGAGGTGGTGGCTCGCGCCGGTAGTTCTAGAGGCGATGTCCGCGGGTGGCGCCCCTCTTCCCCAGGCGAATCTGGCTCTTCGGCCATTCCATGTTCCAAGGCATGCACTGGAGCGTCAGGGTATCGGGGTCATCTTCTCTTGGTAGGGTTGAATGGGAGGCAACAAGTCGTCGTAGCCCGCCAGCACCCGAAGCACTCGAACTCTATATACGTCTTCGCGCATCGGCCTGTTGTGGAACCTGCGGGTTGAAGGTTTAACGATCATACCCACAGCAAATCCTTCAACACGCCGTCCACTGTGTGTAAGAGAGTGCATGGAACGTCGTCGTTCTGCGGAAAACATGCAGGGCGTCAGAGAGGCCAGTCTAAGGAAAGGAAGATCGACGCTCCAACGCTTAACTATTTACCTGGCTGGCGAGGGCGTCGAGCCTCTAGTGGCGAGGGGCCAACGACGGCGGCGGGCGTGCTACTGTTGACTGGCGAGGGGTATCGGCGGCGGGCGTGCAACCGATGGCCAGGCGGCGGTTGTTCGTTGGTGCACGCTCTTCATTCGGCGGAGGACCGCCCACTGTGGGCGTGCAACGGATGGTCAGGTGGGTAGAGGCGGGCGGAGTCACTATCGGCGCCGTGGTGTAGGCGGGCGGAGTCACCAGTGGGTCCGCCATCGTGGCGTTGGCCGGCGCGAGACTCTGGACAAGTCTCTTGAGTTGCTTCCCTGCATGCTAGGCACCGGGCACGGCCCCACTCGACCTCCGTCATTCCATCGAGTAACCGTATCGTAGATGGTAGGCAAAACGTTGCCCATTTGTTCTGCCAAAGCTGTTTTGACAATATTAGGAATATCAGCAACTTTGGCCTTGAGGTCTGCAATCTCGCGATCGCGGGCTTCGTCGTTGGATATCTTCGATGGTCCTCTTTCTATTCCTTCTCGCCTCCCTGGGCTCCTTGAAGTACTCTCTGAGCTTCGTCGTCGTGCCCAGGCCACAAACTCGGCCACCTGACGGCCTTTTGTGCTTTTCCTTCCCCTGCGTCACGTTCACCGCCCTATTTAAAGTGTCGTCCCACGGGCCGTGCAGCCTCGGCATGTCCGACGAGGTTCGACCACTATCGATTTCTAAGTTCTGCACAATTAGCGTGAACCGTTTAGAATTCCACCAGTACAATATAATGCAATCGACTAGATCGTCGAGAGCAAAACTAACTAGGGTGGTGTATTTACTTACCAAGTTGTCATACAACGCCTTCACCTTCTATCATCGGTAGTCATCATTAGCTACGGGTCATTTAAACCGGGCCCTGATGAAGTTTTTTGTCCGCGGCGAGTACTTTGCGAGAGGGTCAGGGATGCCCTGTTCTGCACGTTTGGCGTCCTCCTTCTCCCAATTGGGAATCGCCGCTCTGTAACCGCCGCATCCCAGTTTGTGGGTACCAATGTTCAACTTCCGCATCCTCTGCCCCCAGCGTTAGCTTTGGCGACTTCGCTCTCGCAAATTACCTTGAAGTCCCGGAGTTCAGCTTCGGTGATTCTCGGCTCAGTCGCTAAAACATCCTCCAAGCTATTTTTGCTGTCCAAGACCTTAACCTTCACCGGTGTTTCCAGTTGGACAAGGCGGTGTTCATCTTACCAATGGCGCAGTGGTTGACCTTATTCCCCACCAGATTGTCGTTATTGTACTTAAACGGCTCGTCTGGCGGATGCGGGTACAAGTATCGTCCGTGCAGCTTTCTAAAGAGAATAACCCGATAATGTGCATTCTCTTTTTTCCTTAGATCATCAGTTAAGATCCTGACAGTGTCCCGGACAATGCAACCAATTTGGTTGCCGAATCCTTTGACCACCGCCTCGGGCGCGACTGGATACCCAGCTATCAATTTCCGTGATCTCTTCACGGTAGGTGCGGAGAGTGTTACCTTTCCGTTTTCTCGTTGACGTCCTCTTCTTCTTGGCTTTGCTACCACCATCTGTCTGACCGCCGGCATCAGTGGTGTCATTTCCGCCGGCGGCGCCACTAGTGGTATCACCGGCGGCGCCACTAGTCGTGGCGTCATCCTCCTCGCCACCGCTAGTGTCCGCGTCAGCCCAGGCATCCGCCGTCGGGTCGTATTGCTCATCTTCTTCATCGGTGATTTGCCAGAACGGCTTAGAACCGCCGGCCTCGTCGTTGTGTGCCATGTTCTGAAGGGGGAAATTATTGGTTAATCTAAAGGAAACAAAAAAATCGACATACTACTCGATCACGGGAAACGGCTAAGTCCTAAATTCACGGGAAAATTTCGGCATGACCTTTGCTAATTTTCTAACACTAGAGTGTCTGATTCTCGCCGAAACGGAAATTAATCAACATTTCGGCGAAAATAGGCAACTCATTTGAATTCCCTGCAAGTTTTAAACGGCTCGATGGCCGGACAGATTACCAAATGTGGTACCAACACCAAAAGTGGTACCAGCACCAGCACCAACACAACATCAGCACTAGCAAGCAGTACCAGCACGAGCACCAACAAAAGAAAACCAGCAGAACACCAGCACCAGCAAGCAGTACCAGCACAACAGCAGTACCAGCACAACATCACAATTTTTATTATCTGCAGAATTTTATCCAACAGCAGCATCCTATACAGCAATATCCTCCTAGTGGTACAACATCCTAACTAACCAGAAGGAAAAAAACCATGAGAAATCACATTGAGCCTACTTGCCATTAGATTTTCTGGCCACGACCCATGGACTCGCATCATCCAGGCCCTCTCAGAATGAATACAGAAATGCTACTCTTATTGCAATGTTGGATTTCAATGTTGTTCAAGGTACAGTATTCATGTACAATTAAACAACATCTGCACTACATTAACGCGATGAATCCTCGAGAATTATTTAGCGCGGATCTGCTGAACTACATAAGATGATACACTACAGCACATGTTTCCTTGAAAATGAATGAGTACACACCAAATTGCCAACTAACGAAGATGGGATAAGCTAATCAGGATCAAGTCCGATGTTTGCGCACTGAAGCCAAAAGGTGGTGTCTGCTCCCACAAGAATGAAATTGAACAGGTGAGCAAGCAGCGTCAGCGTGAAGTGCAGTTCATAGTGCATCAACAAAACGAGACGTGGACGACCCCATGTAAATTGTTCTGCAATTTTGGTGCAACGGCTATATCTAGTAGCTACTGCTCTAGTATTTGCCTCTGTGAATTTGGTCAACAAATTGTCCCAGTGCAGTGCAGAATGGGGTACTATTTGCCTGTGTGAATCTGGTGGTCAAAACATTTTTGCAGAAAGGTCTGATCAGATGGCACTGTGTTCATGGCCAGACATCACCACAGCCTGACAGTAACAGGGCAACGGTTTCCCTGTCAAGTTGAAGCACAGAGCAAAATTGGAGAGCAAAATTCAGGGAGGGGAGGGGGGGGGGGGCCTTACCTGGGGCACGGTGTAGTTGTTCACGCCGGGGCCTTGGTCCTGGATGGTGTCGATGAAGACGGCGCAGGCGGCTCCCTCCTCCTCTCTCGCTGCAACGGCGCGGGCGATGGTGTCGACGAAGACGGCCCGGGCGGCTCCCCTCCTCCTGTACTCCTCCCCCTCGGGCAGATGTGAGGGGCGGTGGATGAGTAGGGCTAGGGCGTTGGGCGCCGGTGGCTAGGGCAGCGGAGGCGTGCGTGCGGCGGTGGCTAGGGCAGCGGAGGCGTGCGTGCGGCGGTGGCTAGGGCAAGGGGACGGTGCGCGATGGAGAGAAAGAGGGAAGAAGAAGAAGGAACGGCCGGGCCGGCGCCCTAGATCTATATCAGCTATAGCCGTGACGCACCGCGGCCAGGTGCGCCGCGGATACGATAGCGGTGACGCACGGCTATAAAGTGCGCCGCGCATTAGGTAGCCACGACGGACATCACAAGCGTGCGCCACGCATTACTAAACCGTGGCGCACGGCGGCTCGGTGCGCCACGCTTATTCGCATAATATGTTCATAAGGCCGTGTTGCCTGTCAATATCACAACTGCTTCGTTAGCCCAGTGGTTGATACTGTGATGTGCCCCAGCACCCGGGTTCGAATCCCCCACACCCCATTTTTTGAATAGTTTTGGAAAACACAATATAAATCAACATAAATTCATATAAATCAATATAACTTTCAAAATAAAATCTCAATTCATGTGTTGACTAATTTAAACACCACATCTTAGTGCATACATATAAAATACATCATCATACATTGTCATCACTGCCTCGAATGCATGCAAACACACGACACATGTATCGTTGTTCTTAGAGTTAGCGTTTTACAATTTTCTTTCCCTTTTTTGTCGCGGTTGAGTAATTCAGTCCCGGAACACCGTGACTTCTTCGGTGGAATGGGCGAACTGTAGGTAGCGTTGTCCTGCTTCTTCTTGTTGTGTATTTCGTTCCATCGTCATTGTCATCTTCTATTTTCGGGTCGCCGTACTGGTCAAAGTCTTGCTCGTTGGCTACTCCATCCATTCCGATGATGTTTCTTTTGCCTCTCCGCACGACAACACGGCTAGGCCTTGTCGGGTCAGTAATGAAGAAGCATTGGTCCACTTTGTTAGCCAAGACCCATGGCTCATTTTTTGCGGTGACATTCGTGCCGGATTTGGCTTCAGGTATCACCATGGTGGTGAAATATTGTCCTTCTTTCCTGACGCTCTTTGCCCATGTGACACGGAACATTGGCACCTTCTCTCCGCAGTAGTCGAGTTCCCATATCTCGTCGATCCTACCATAGTATCTTTCCTTGACGTCACCTGTTAATGATTCCATCGTTACCCCCGAGTTCTGGTATTCGCAGTTCCGGTCCTTATTTGCCGTGTAGAATGTGTAACCATTGATATCGTATGCCTGATATGTCATGAGGTTATGTGCGGGGCCTTGTGACAATGTGAGTATGAGTTTTTCTTCTTCAGAATAAGGCGTCTCCGGTTGATCGGTCATAATCTTCTCCCTGAACCACTGTGTGAAATGGATGTTGTGCTCTTTGATTATTTCTGCTTCGGTCCTATGTTGACCCCGGTCACTGTAATACTTCGCGATTAGCAATTTGTGCTTTTCCAACCAAGGATCGACCACTGTTAGATGTTGTAGCGCGACTAGGTTTGCTCTGTCAAAGTCGTTGCGTCGGCCCTGAAAGTCGACATTCATTTCGCGCTGGCCCTCGCGGTGTCCCCATCCACCGAGCCTGCCAAAGTGCCTGTTTACGGGCAGACCAGGGTTCTCATCTTTGTCTAGAAAATTCGTGCAGAAAGAGATGCACTCCTCTGTCAGAAAGCCCTTGGCAATGCTTGCGTCTGGACGGGCCCTGTTGCGGACGTATCCTTTGATGGAACCATTCATCCTTTCGAACGCCATCATGGAGTGTAAAAACGGCGGCCCGAGCTGGATGATATCATCCACGACATGGACAAGGAGATGCACCATAATGTCGAAGAATGCTGGCGGGAAGTATATCTCAAGCTCGCATAGTATCACCACGATCTCTTCCTGTAGCCTTGCGAGTTTCTTCACGCCAATCGACTTTCGAGAGATGACGTCAAAAAAGTTGCAGAGTCCAAACAGCGTTTCGCGGACGTGCTCGTCCATTATCCCTCGAATTGCAACTGGAAGTATCTGCGTCATCATCACGTGACAGTCGTGAGACTTCATTCCGCTGAACTTCTGCTTTGGTACGTCTAGGTATCTGCTTATCTTCCCCGCATAACCGTAAGGAAATTTGACTCCAAGGAGGCACTTGAAGAATTGGTCGATCTCCTTCTCGCATAGCGTGAAGCACGAAGGGGGACAGTAATATTCCGTCTTCTTGGCCTTTTTGCCCTTGCGGCGACCTTCCGTCCCATCTAACACATCGTCATCGTCATCGTCATCATCATCCGGTTTTCCTCCGTGGAGCTCGCCCCTGATATTCAAAAATCTCAAGTCGTTCCTTGCTTTCGGCCCATCTTTGGTCCTCTCCGGCATGTTGAGCAGGGTGCCAAGCAGACTCTCGCACACGTTTTTCGTGATATGCATGAGGTCAAGGCAGTGGGGTGTGCGGAGAATCTTCCAGTACCTCAGGTCCCAGAGAACAGACCTTGTTTTCCATACACCCTCCAACGGCGCCGGCGCCTTTCGCTTCTTTCCCGGCGCAGGGCACTCTTTCCAGTTCTTCAACAGCTCGTCGATTTCCTCGCCGCTCCTTTGACGTGGGGCTCTTCGCATCTCAACTTCATTGTTGAACAGATCTTTGCGTTTTCTCCACGGGTCATCCTTGCGAAGCCACCTTCGATGCCCCAAGAACACGGTTTTCGATGACCCGGGGTTTCTCTCTAGCTGGAGATACGTAGTGTCATCCATGCACCTAACGCATGCACAGAATCCGTGCGCCACCTGCCCCGCGACATATCCGTAACCGAGGTAGTCATGCACCGTCGTGAGGAGCGCGGCTCTCAATGGGAAAAACGTTTCTCCATAGGCGTCCCACGTATTGGCTGGCTCGTCCCATAACGTGGCTAGCTCCTCTTCCAACAACTGGACATACAGATTGATGTCGTTACCTGGTTGTTTCGGCCCTTGAATAAGCATACTCATCTGTATGTACTTCCTCTTCAAGCACAACCAGGGGGGTAGGTTGTATACATACAAACACGGGCCAGGTGCTATGGGTGCTGCTCTGGTTGCCAAAAGGATTTAATCCATCCGTACTCATGCACAACCTGATGTTCCTTGGATCGTCGCCGAATTCGGGGTATTCGATGTCTAGGGCCTTCCACTGGCTAGCATCTGAGGGGTGTGTCAGCATCGTGTCATCATTCTCCGGATCGGTTCCATCATGCTCTTCTGGCTTCTTCCTTTCCGTGCCATCGCATGAGCTTCGCCTGTGTGGGGTCTGCGAAATACCGCTGCAGACGGGAAGTTATCGGAAAGTACCACACCACTTTTCGAGGAGAGGCCTTCTTCCCTGTCTTGTATCGAGTTGCGTCGCACACCGGGCATATGGTTCTCTCCGCGTCCGCGCCCCGATAGATGATGCAGTCATTAATGCAAGCATGGTATTTCACGTGAGGTAAATCCAGAGGGCACACGACTTTTTTCGCCTCCTCGATGCTCGTTGGACACTTGTTCCCCGTGGGAAGACGGTCGTGCCAGAATGCCATGTTCTCATCGTAGCTCGCATCGGTCCATCGGTGTTTTGTCTTCATCTCGAGGGTCCTTAACGTTACGTTCAGACGGGTATCCTCGCTCGCGCATCCTTCATACAATGGAGTAACGGCGTCTATCTCCAGTTGCGACAACTTCGATTTCTCTCTAGCAGCAGCTCTGGAGTTGCTAGTCTCCTTGAGAAGCAGAGCTTGGACATGAGGGTCCCGCACCCAGTCCGACGACGATGTCACGACATCTTCATCATGATGTCCTTCGTCTTGATTATGATCATGGCCGACATCTTCATCACGATGTCCTTCGTCTTGATTATGATCATGTCCTTCATCTTGATCATGATGTCCTTCATCATGTCCGGGCGACTCTTCATCTTCATCACTTGACGGGCAAAGAGTGTAGCCATCCATAAAACCACGACGGATAAGGTGCGACTCCAAGTCACCAGAATCGTATCTGATCAAGTGTTTCAGTTTGCATCTTCGACAAGGACATCTTATCTCCGTCATGCTATTTCGAAACATTTCGTCCGTCGCATGTTTCATAAATCTAGCCACGGTGCCTGTGCTTATATGCATGGTTGCCTACATAGTAAAAAAAGATCAAATGAAAAATTAATTAGAATCAAATTACGTAATATATGGATATATGATGCATGCACATGGCCGTCGTCGACGGAAAAATTCGGCATGACCTATGCTAAAAATAGGACATTCTCGGAGTGCGTGGTCGCCGAAATGGAAATGAATCAACATTTTGGCAACACATGTCAACTCATTTTTAAGACATCCACAAATTTCATCAAAAATACGCAACACAATTGCGCATTTATGTATATATGCAACCATATATATGAATCTTTTGTCATCACGACGACGCACGCGGCGCCGGCACACGTACATACATACAACACATATACATATCGTCCCTCCAACAACTCACCAACTATAGATCTTGCCGACACGAGACCGAGAGAGAGTATGTTTGTATGTGGCTATAGAAAGTGAAAAGATGGAAGGGAAAGTGGTAATAAAGTGAGAGATGGGGGTGGAGACAAATTTTTACTAGATTCACCACACATATGTATCAAAAAAATTAGGTTAAATAAGTTTTAAATGGTGGGAAAATGGGGGAAATGAGGTGGTGAGGGGGTGGGGGGCGACCAGATCTAAAATGGGGTGGAGATATGGGTGGATGGGAGGTTGGGGGTGGTCCCAAACCACTTAAATTCGTTCCAGGTATACCCGTGACGCACATGATATTCGGCGCGTCACGGCTATGCTGGATAGCCGCGGCGCACGCAAGAGTGGTGCGTCACGGCAATAGATGCCATCGGTGGAAACGATACCCGTGACGCACGTCTGTCATGTGCGCCGCGGCTACGCAACATAGCCGTGACGCACCTCTCAGGAGGTGCGTCGCGGGTATGCCTCGGAGGCTCGCCACCCCGGCCCCACACATACGCGCGACGCAGCTTCCAATTGGTGCGCCGCGGCTATTGCTTTACGCGCGACGCGCAGAATAGTGGTGCGCCGCGGGTAATAGGCGTGACGCGCCAAACTGTATGTGCGTCACGGGTATCATCACTCCTATAGCCATTTTCCTAGTAGTGCCTCGTTTAAGCTTTTTATTGTCTCGTTATGTTTATTATTTTGCTTTTTTGTTTATTTTATTTTCCTTTTTTTCTGTTTTATTATTTTTTGTTTAAAATGAAACAGATGTTCAAACTTTAATATGTTCGAATTTGAAATTTGTTCGGATAAAAAACTGTTCAAATTTAAAATCTGTTCAAATACGAAATTTGTTCAAATTTGAAAATTGTTCATGTTTAAAATAAACGTTTCAAATTTGAAAATTGTTCTTGTTTGAAATCGTTTATTTTTTTTAAAATTGTTCAAACTCAAAATTTGTTCAAAATTGAAAAAACATCATATTTGGAAAAAAAAACTAAAGAAATACAAAGAGCGAATATGTCCTCGTCTAATGGGCCGGCCCATCCATCCGCGTGCGCAGGCGAGTGCTGATAGCGCTCGCTATGAGCGTTCTATAGGGGAACCCATTCGGTGTACCGACTCGCTCACGTAGGAAATTTTAAGCGGGCCGGCTTGCCGGCCCAAATAGTTGAACGTGAAAAAGGTAAAAGACGAGAAAAGACGTGCGTGCAAGCTGGATTCGACCCCGCGACGGCCGCTTCAACCCGTAGGAACACAGCCACTAGGCTACAACTCATTCTTTGTACATAGTCCTCTTTTAACATTTTTATAGTCTTTATTTTTTTCTGTTTTAATTTTTTTAATTTTTCTTTTTTGTTTCTTTTCTATTTTTATTCTTTCTTTTTTGATTTTTTTGTTCAAACTTTAAAAATTCTCAAATTTATATGTTTTCAAATTGAAATTTGGTCGGATAGAAAACCGTTCAAATTTAACAACTGTTCAAATTTAAAATTTGTTTCAAATTTAAAATCTGTTTCAAATTTAAAATTTGTTCAGATTTGAGAATTGTTCATGTTTGAAATCGTTTATTTTTTTTAAATTGTTCAAACTTAAAATTTGTTCAAAATTAAAAATAATTCATATTTTGGAAAATAAATACCCTAAAGAAAATAGAGGGAGCAAATCCGTCCTTGTCTAATGGGCCGGCCCATCCATCCGCACGCGCAGGCGAGTCCTTGCACCGCTCGCTATGAGCGATGTATAGGGGAACCCCTACTCGCACCATGTTTGCTGGAAAAAAACACATCTAGATTTAGGTCAATACGCCGCCGCCTGACGAAGGAATGGATCTTAGACCCTGCGGGTAAGGACACCCCGTCTCAGGCCCGACGTTAAGACCCAAGAAGGGAAGCCCTTGGAGTGTTCCAGAAGGCCCACGTAAAGCCCACCCGCAGTACCTTGCGGGCTAAGTTAGGACATTTGTAACCGACATAGGGCTAAGTTAGGACATTTGTACCCGCAGCCTCCCCGGGTAGGGTTTGAGACCTGGCCACCTATATAAGGTCAGGAGAACTACGGGAAGAAGGCCAAGCAATACCGCACCACCAAAGCCTTGAGCTCGAGATCGTACCCTCGACTTGAGCAATCATCTTTGTAACCGATCTATTCAATAATACAGATCGACAGGGCAGGAGTAAAGGTTTTACCTATACGAGGGCCCCGAACCTAGGTAAATCGTGCCCCCTGTCTAGCCGACGATCGCCACCAGTGCTCATGGGTTCTCCTATTCGAAACCCTATAGGTTCACCTGAGGGATTTTCCGAGCAACAGATTCGACAATTGGCGCCGTCTGTGGGAAAGACGGGCGCTGGATCTCCGGCATCTTAGGCTTCATCGACAACCAACTCACGTTGGAAACCCTCGACTACGGCTACGACCAATCCGATCCGGATCGGATCTGTCGTGGTCACCCCCCACTCGCCGGAATCACGCCCGGTATTCGGCGATTTGGAAAGGAGCGTCACCTTGACGTTCGGAAGCCTGAAGTTCGTAACCAACAGGGACGTGATCCTCCACTTCCCTGAGGAATCAAGATCTGAGTCAGAAGCCGTCGACTCGCGCCCTTACCTGGAGAAAAGCGGCGAGTCCGTCCGCTTCAACACCAGCGACTACCACACCCTTTTGACAGAGGAACCTTCCCGAGTCCGAAAAGCTTTCCGTACTACGCCTAGGACGCACGAGCCACGACTGGCTCAAGTCTGCATGGCAGGATCGGAACCACCCCCGGAAACAGAACACAGTGCGGCGGAACGCGCTGAGATTGGCGTTTCGCGGGTAGCCTGGAATCGAGCCAAGGAAGCTATGCGAACTAGCAAGCCACCCGCAGCTGAAGCGCCACACGAGGACATGATCTCCTACCACTATCATCTAGTGAGAGCGGCCGCAACCATCAAAGAAGCTCGGATAGATCTAGCCCGTCGAAAAAGAGCGACGGATGAATCAAGTCAACGACGAGCTGAGCTGTCCCTAGCACCCTCGGTCGTAACCCGACCTGCGAGGAGGGGATACGCGTCAACATCCATGGACGTCGAGTCCTTAGGCAGAGCCAGCAGGTCGATCGCACCTTCCCTTATGCGGGTCGATGAAGACGGAAACGTCTACCCGCAAACTCCTGCTGCCGCAGTCCTAGCCGCAGCAACGTACATGCAGATGAACCAACCAACGGAAAGCGACCCTCGGGCAGAACAGTACAAGCAGGTGCGCAAGGGACTAGGTTTGGCAGCCGCGAGGCTCGCCTCCTATGACCGCCGGAAGGCCGCCGAACAGCTAGAAAAGGAGAAAGAAAAGGAAAAAGAAGAATCCCGTAAGCATAGGAGCGCTTCGCCCAGAAGAGACAAATCACCTCGCCGCGGTCGAGGAAAAGAAGCTCGACGCCGCAACGACAGTCGAAGCAGCAGCGAAGGCAGCCCGAGAGATAAAAGTTCGCGGCATCACAGCAGCCGCTCGATAAAACGCAACAAGGAGCCAAGGAAAGAAACCAATCGCGACCAGCCAGGATATAACGCACGGTCATATATAGCACAAAACAAGGTGGATAAAGCGAGGGCTGCGAGGAACCGCGCGCGCTCCCCCTCTAGTTCTTCGGATGACGAGACATGTGGCGCGCTGTGTTTCGCCCGCACCATCCGTGAAGCACCCCTACCTAGGAGATTAAAGCTCAGCACGGAAGTAACAAAATATGACGGCTCACTCGAGCCCTCGTCGTGGCTAAACGACTACCTCACGACAGTAAAATGCCAACGTGGGAACAAGAACACGGCCATGCAGTACCTCAATCTACACTTGGTCGGCGCGGCACGCAGTTGGATGGAAGCAATGCCAAGATCCTGTTACGCATCATGGGACGACCTACACCACGACTTTTGCAAAAACTTCCAGTCCACCTACAAGAGACCAGCAACCATTAAAGAACTGCGAGTCTGCAAACAGAAGAGTGGCGAATCCACCCGCGAGTACATTCAGCGATGGACCACGCTCAGGAACACCGCAGGAAACATCTCGGAAGAAGTAGCGGTTGAAGACTTCGCAAAAGGCGCCCAACGAACTGCTTTCAGAGAAGAATTAGGCCGAGCCGCACCCAAAACTATTGGGGAGTTGATGGTCATAGCCGACAAATGGGCTAATGGAGAAGACGCAGTGCGCAACGAGAGAGCGTCATCACCTGCGCCCGAAGAAGATCGCCATGGTCGAAGGAAAAGGAGGAAATACTACGATCACGAGGATCGAGAAGAGATGGTAGCAGCGGAATTCACGCGAAGTCGCGATACTGGACGCCGTGGAAATCGCGAGTGGAGACCAAAGGCTGAGGACAAAACTCCCGAGGAGGACCTCGATGCGTACTGCTCGCTACATTTATTTACAGATAAGCGCACGGGCAAAACTAAAGCAACACACCTTCTCAAGGACTGCCGAAAGTTTATCGAAATCACTGAGGCCTTCTCGAAGAAAAGAAGATCAGCAGCCAATCAAAATTACCCGGCACTTCCGGGAGCAGGACACCAAGGATTCCAGCCGCCACAACCCCTACCTCCACCAGCAAATCCAAACATGGCGCTAGCCGCACTACCTGCGCCACCTGCACAAAACGCCGGAGCCAACGCGTACCCAAACCCGGCAGGACAATTAGGAATGATCCAGAAGGTCTGCCCATCCCGCAGAGCTCAGAAGACAAACACAAGGCAGCTATGCATGCTGTACAGACCCCGCCAACATGGCCCGTATACCTGAAGATGGTGGACCAACCGATCACATTCTCAATGGAAGACCACCCACCACGAATCTATCGACCAGGACACGCCGCCCTCTTAATCATAGCAAAGATTGGTAACTACGATCTGGCCCGCGCATTCATGGATGATGGCAGTGGCATCAACATTATCTACGCGGATACACTCCGCCGGATGAACAGGAACCTGGACGGCCTTGCGGAATCAGAAACATCCTTCCACGGGATAGTTCTAGGAAAGGCGATTCGTCCACTCGGAACAATTAACCTAGAGGTTGTGTTGGGCAATCGACACAACTACAGAAGAGATTTCCTCGACTTCGAAGTAGTCGACTGGCTCTCACAGTACCACGCCATTCTTGGTCGAACAGCGTTCGCCAGATTCATGGAAGTACCGCACTACGCGTACCTGAAGCTCAAGCTACCCGGGGAATATGGTGTCATCACCATCGACGGAGATTTCCAGAAATCTAACAAGTGTGACATCGAGTTCAACAAGATCGCAAAATCTTTCGGGATGCACGAAGAACTGCAGGAGCTGGCAAAGACCACGGATCACTCCGTGATGCCCCTCACGAGGAAAAACGCGCCAGAATTGGAGTTCAGCGCTAACAGCGACACCCGAAAACATCAGGTACACCCGACAGATTCTGCGAAGACAGCAATGGTATCAACTACTCTCTCGCAAGCATAGGAAAGCGCGCTCGTCGAACTCCTCCGTGAGTACTGGGAAATTTTCTCCTGGCAGCCCTCAGATATGCCAGGAATACCCAGGGAGTTCGCCGAGCACTCACTCGAAGTTTTCAAAGATGCAAAACCGATCAAGCAGACCACTCGATGATTTTCAGAACCCAAGCAGAAAGCGTTGGAGAAGAAGTAAACAGATTGCTAGCAGCAAAATTCATCAGAGAGATCAAGATATCCACCTGGTTAGCAAACTCGGTGGTGGTTCCAAAGAAGAACACTGACATCCTTCGAGCGTGCATTGACTACACGTCATTAAATAAGCACTGCCCCAAGGATAATTTTCCCCTCCCGCGAATCGACCAGATCGTGGATTCTATTACGGGCTGTCAACGCCTCTCTTTCCTAGACGCCTACTCGGGATATAATGAGATCCGGATGAAGCAGGAGGACGAGGAAAGGACAGCATTCATCATGCCACACGGTGTGTACTGCTACACGACAATGCCTTTCGGGCTCAAAAACGCAGGCGCGACGTATCAGCGCTGCATGCAAAAATGCCTCTCCAAGCACATTGGCAAGAACGTACAAGTGTACGTTGACGACATCGTCATCAAGACTCGAGTAGAGGATACACTCCTCGAGGACATTAGAGAAACATTTGACACCCTCAACGCATACAGGATCAAGCTCAATTCGACAAAGTGCGTCTTTGGCGTCCCAGCAGGAAAACTACTCGGGTACCTGGTATCCGCCAGAGGCATCGAAGCCAACCCGGAGAAAATACAAGCAATTTTGACAATGAAGGAGCCAACCAATCTACGCGGAGTCCAACAGCTCGCAGGGCGACTAGCCGCCTTGAGCAGATTTATCGCACGATTGGGCGAGCATGCATTACCCTTCTACAAGATGTTGAAAAAGATGGACAAGTTCGAGTGGACACCAGAGGCTAAGCAGGCATTCGCGGACCTGAAACGATCATTCCAAAGCAAGCGCATCCTTGCAACACCGCAAGAGAGGGAGCCACTATACCTATACCTAGCCGCAACAAACCAGGTCATCAGCACGGCAATTGTAGTCGAACGACCTTAGGAGGGCAAGGCATATGGGGTCCAACGACCAATCTACTACATCAGTGAAGTGCTCTCGCCATGCAAGCAACGATACCCTCACTACCAGAAACTCGCTTATGGAGTTGTTCTCACGGCTCGAAAGCTCAAGCACTACTTCCAGGAACACACCATAACAGTGGTTAATGATGCGTCACTCGGTACAATCATGAACAACCCAATGGCATCTGGACGGATAGCAAAATGGATCATCGAGCTGGGCGCTTGGGACATCATCTATGCAGGGCGCAATTCAGTAAAATCCCAGGTACTCGTGGAGTTCCTGAGTGAGTGGACAGAGCTACAAACGCCCGGCCCGCCAGAATACACGAGTAATTGGATCATGTACTTCGATGGGTCCAAGAGAAACGAAGGAGCAGGAGCTGGAATCGTCCTAATATCACCTAGAGGGGACAAACTGCAGTACGCCCTCCGATTGGATTTTCCACCTGATGATCCAGCATCAAACAACGACGCAGAATATGAAGCTCTGTTGCATGGGATGAAGATGGCAGTTACGTGTGGAGCCACCCGACTGATGATCTACGGCGACTGCAATCTCATCGTGCAACAGACAATGAAGGAATGCGATGCTATCGCTAAAAACATGGTCGCTTATCGTGACATGTACAACCTACTCGTAGGAAGTTTCAAGGGATGCGAGCTGAAGCATATTGCGAGATCCAGCAACGAAGAAGCAGACAGACTGGCAAACATGGGTTCCACAAACACACCCGTACCGCCAGGGATATATTTCGAGCGAATGACTAAACGATCAGTCAAAGTCAAGAAAGCTGCCGGAGCACCCGCAGCACCGGAAACAGAGGTCAGCCCGCAAGTTGCCATTATCGAGCTTATTCATAATATTTCGCGACAAGTTTTTCTGGTCGAGCCAGTCTGGACGCAGAAATACCTCGACTACTTGTCCGCCAAACAGCTCCCAGCAGATCCTCGCGAGGCTCGACAGATAATCAGATGCAGTAAATCCTTTCGGGTGGTCAACGGAGAGTTATACTAGCAGAGCATCTCGGGCATACTCCAGCGATGTATAGCACCCGAAGATGGCAAAGAATTACTACAAGACATCCACCAAGGAGACTGTGGACATCACGCTAGCTGGAAAGCAATCATGGGAAAAGCCTTCCGAGCAGGATTCTACTGGCGTACAGCAGCCAGAGATGCAAAGGAACTGGTCGACCGGTGCAACGCTTGCCACCAATTCGCACCAAAACCACACGCACCTGCTGCGGAATTGCATATGATACCCATCGCCTGGCCCTTTGCACAATGGGGGCTGGACATGGTAGGACCACTACGCAAGTCCACGCCAGGTGGATACACACACTTGCTGGTCGTAGTTGACAAATTTACCAAATGGATTGAAGCCACGCCAGTAACCTCGGCTAGCGCCCAATGTGCCGTCAAATTCCTCGATTCCATCATCTGCAGGTTTGGAGTACCACATGACATCATTACAGACAATGGTACTAATTTCACAGCAAAGGAAACACAGCAGTTCTGTGAGGAAAAGGGCATCAACTTCAAATTTGCCTCAGTTTCCCATCCACAAACCAACGGCCAAGTCGAAAGATCCAACGGATTAGTTTCGGCTGGCATCAAGAAGCGTCTACTCGATCGTCTACACCCAGCAGCAGGACATTGAGCGGAAGAGCTACCCTCCGTGCTATGGAGCCTCCGCACAACTCCAAACCGATCCAAAAAATACACACCATTTTTCATGGTATACGGGGCAGAAGCAGTCCTTCCCGAGGATGTCAGGTTCAGCGCCCCACGAGTTGTTGCCTATAGTGAAGAAACCTCCAACAGGGCACTCGCGGAAGATATGGACGCACTCGATGAAATGCGCGATATTGCACTCGCAAGATCCGCAGTATATCAACAGTCACAGCGAAATTATCACAGTCGCCGCATACGCCACAGAGCCTTCGCAGTAGGAGATCTGGTGCTACGGCTCAAGCAGAAGAAAGGACACAAGCTCGAACCACCATGGGAAGGACCCTTCATAATACACGAAGTTATCCCAGGCGGAGCCTATAGACTGAAGAACCCGGCGACTGGAGGCATCTATTCCAATCCTTGGAATGTTGCACACCTCCGCAAATTTTATCCCTAGATTTATCTTACTCGCAGTAATAAGGCTATACTAGTCATCTTGTAGCTCGACAGAAAAACACATGACTTCTCAGTCATTGCAATAAAATACATGGTTTCTCATCCATAGATACACGAAGATTCTTCATCCTTACATGCTAAAAAGTAATAGGTATACACCCCACAAACACATGGGGGCCACGCCTAACTCAGCATTACAAGAAAATTTATATACGCAAGGTTAAACACCTTACAATAGTTTTTACAAACTATACAGCACAACAGGATACATACATCCTACATTTACACATGGCGATGAGCATTCTCAGGCACCAAAACCCGACCAACCTCATCCGAGGTCAATCGAATGATTTCTTCTGCTGCAGGTCGAACAACCCTATAATGAGGAGACATATCGTCGACTGGACCATCAGGAAGTCTATCTATGGAGTTGAAATTCACCTCAGGATGCCACAACCGGACGAAAGAGAGAGCCACCACCGAGCCGCAAGTCATCTGATTGCGAACACACTCGTGAATCTCTCCTTCTCGACCAAGCACCCTGAGAAGATGGCTCCAATCTTCAGGACCCCTTTGCAGCGGATAGAAAACGGCGTTCATTGCAATCAAAACCTCGTGAAAGGAACTCACGAGTATCTTCGCCTGGATGACTCGGAACTTCAAGGTAGCAAGCACAAAACCTCGACTACGATCGGACCAAAAATTATTCGCATGAGGCCTTGAGCTGCCAGCTTCTTGAAAGATGTGGTTCTCCACCCACTGTTTCTCATTCCTGTCATCCGGCCGAACAACTGAAAAGCAAGATATATGATCAAAAAAGGGAAAAAGACAACAAAGACTTGGGGGTTGAACTACTTACAGAGCAAATCATTCGCAACATACGCCAATTCATCCATCACAAACTGCTCGCGTTCAGTCGCCAGCTTTTGTTTGGACTTAGCCACATCGGCTATCCCACGCAACGCTTTTAGCTTGCGTTCACCATCAGCTACACGATCACGGAGACCTGCAAATGTCCCAACAGCGGCAACAAGAGGATTTGCTAGAGTACCAAGTCCACCTGAAGGCTCTGCAGCCACCCCGGCTACCTGAAAAATTCAAGGAAGTTAAAGGAATAAGATGCCCTATTCGAGATATATTAACCACCTATTCGACAGGTGCTCGGGGGCTACTCCCATCGGGAGGAAACACACAATCGCGGGAAGCATTTCAGAAGAACATCTCGATTAAAACATTGAAAATACGGGAGCACATCCCAAGGTTCATTACAATCGAAACAGGGAAGTACAAAAGAAATATACTAAGGAGCTACAGTTGTGCTACCGCTCGCGACGGTCGTCCCTCCCTTAGCACGGGCAAACAACTCGGATAACTTCCGAGCAAGGACTCCGGCTGGCTCGCCAAAATGACGAAGCCCTACCTTTTTGCCCGTAGCAGGATCGACAGGAAGCTCCGAGTAGGCCTCCTCCAAGCCGGTGACTCCATGCGCCAGCGCGAACTGGATGGCGGTCTTCGCGCAAGATTCTAACTGAGCAACCGCGTAAGCTTCAAGGAGATTGCTCTCCGAGAAAATATTCAGCAGATTGCCCAGCGCAGGTGGAGACACGGCGTTGACAAGAAGGCGGCCGTGCAGCTATGTCAGCACTTGAATGGCATCGCCAATCAAGGTGCAGACCCCTTCGGCGTGCCTCCTGAGCTGGGCGCAAGAATCCGTCAGCGCATCCACCCGAGGGACCCCAGGAAGCTCCAGTGGGATACCCAGAAGACCTACAAAGAAAAATGTTAAGATCCAAAGGACTCACCACGATAGAATACAAATCATAGGACAAAAGCAACTTACCCGCAAAGCGCTAGGCAAGGGGACGAAGGAAGTCGACAAGGTCGGCATCTGCCTTGGTGCCAGCTTCCTCCAGTTTCTTCAAAGCATCATGGGCAACCGCGAGCTTTCCTTCAAGATCAGCCGACAACATGCGGGAGGACTCGAGTTCCCGTCAAGTAGCCGCCAACTCAGCCTCTTGAGCAGTTGCCCGAGTAGAGGCACTCGCCTTCTCGGTCTTCATAAATTCAAGTTGAGCTGCACAGCAATAGTTGTTAGAGTCGAAGCATTGGTGGAAAAATAAAGACTGAAGAAGACGATAAACTTACTTCGAAGAAGCTCGTTCTCCGAGGCGAGTCGATCACGGTCTGATCGAAGGGTCCCGCATTCCGACTCAGCGAGAACAACACGGCGACCAACCGCCGCAAGGGAGTCGATAAGCGACTGCAAAGAACATGATGATAGAAGAATCAGAAAAGTGAAATTTGAGCCTATACTCGATTGTAAACATTCTAGTATAGCCTCGGGGGCTACTCCCATCGGGAGCACTGCCGTGCACCTGATAAAAAGAAGAAGAAGAAAAAGACTATCTCTGAGCATGTAGCCAATCGCATGCGATCGACTATAGCCTCGGGGGCTACTCCCATCGGGAGCACTAACGTGCACCCGATAACAAATCCAAGGACGATAAAGCATTAAAAAGCAGGTAGCGGAGTTTACTTGGCCTTGAGAGAAGGAGAGGGAATCCGCCGAGCTGCCCGACACCTCCTTCGGAGCCGAAGCCCCAGCAGTAAAACTAGGAATTCTGTATTCCGTAGTCGCCGCGTTGGGGGCTACACTCGGTGAATTCTGGACGGTGTCGGCGGTAGGAGTCTCACCCGCAGCTCCCACTTTATTCCTCCTCTCGGGAGGAAGGGAAGAGGCGTACCTGCGAGGGCTGATAGCTTGCAGGCTACAATGAAGACAATGCATCAACAAGTCAACAAGATGCGAAAGGAAATGTTCGACTAAGAGAGAGAAGAGAAACTTACTCGTTATCATGTTCCTCGTCCAGCATATCCGCGTTCCAGGCGGTTTGGATTGTTGGAAATGAAGGAGAAGGGGCGAGTGTGTACAGCGGAGTTACGATGAGGGGCCCCTTCCCGAGCGATTCCTCTAAGGAATTGTCCTTGGAAGTGGCCTCGTCACCTTCTACTCTGACGACGTTTGCGCTGGAGGAGACCATCACCCGAATCCTCCACGCTATCCGAGGAATCACTCTCAGAGCTCGAGGAGGCGTCAGCAACACTGGTGTCGGCTGGGCCGTCCAAGTTACTTGCCAGCAAATCCGAGGCATCCTCCCCGGATATTGGCGGGTAGCAGGTAGTCACGGCTAGGCTCTATTGAAGAAGATAGAAGAAAAACGAGAGAAAATTTCAGTCGACAAAATCTCAGAACAAGGAAAAGAAATGAAGACAAAGAAATTCAAAACTTACTTCAGCTGGCGGTGGCCTCGATGCCTCAAAAGGGGTTACCGGGCAGTCGGGGAAGGTATCGCCTTCCTTTAAACTGGTGATAGCCGCGATCTTCTTCTCGAATTCAGCACTCGAGAGTTCTTCACGGCTCACGCGACTAGGATCCCCGGCGCCCTGGTACTCCCACATCGCGGATGGCCTATCTTGCAGGGGCTGAACCCTGCGCTTGAGGAAGACACTCGCCAAGTGCAGGCCGTTCAGCGCAATCCCTGCGGCTTGATCACGAAGAGTAGCCACCTTGGCGAGTAGGGGAGCGACAACTCGATTTTCTTCAGCCGAAAGTTTGTGCGCCCAAGACTTCTGTTTCTTCAAAACAGCGAACGGATGGAATTCATTGACTCCACCCGCGCTGTTGTCGGTTACATAAAATCATTTCTTTCTCCATCCCTGGGTGGAGTCGATGAAGTGCATGGTGAAGTAGCCGTTCTCTGACTTCGCCTGGATCCCGAAACCGCCGGTGCGCAACGGTTCCCCAAGCTCCGTCTCCACCCGCGATCTCTCGCGGAAGACACGCACCTTGAAGAGGGCCTTCCAGAGACCCCAATGGGGGCGAATGCCCAGAAAGCACTCGCAAAGAACAATGAAGCACGAGATGTGCTGCATTGTGATGGAGGCAAATCATGGAGCTGTATGCCGTAGACATACAACAGAGCCATGAGGAAAGGGTAAAGAGGGAGAGAAAGACCGCGCGACACGTGATCCGCGAAGATCACGCGTTCATTCGCGCGGGGATTAGGTACCTTCTCTTTCTTGCCGAGACGTACCCGTTTCTCCGCCTCCGGAGGCAGCAGTCCGTCTCGCTGCATTCCCTTGATACTCTTGGCCGTGGTGTTGGGCGAACTCCAATCACCTGAGCGCGGCGCGGGTGGCGGAGGAGCATCCCCTGAAGCCCTCGACGACGAGGCAACATCACGTTTCTTGCCGCCCGCCATTGCTGCTAGCACGAGCTTGGAGAGCGAGGGAAGATGGAGCGCGAGGAGGAAGATTAGCAAAGGAGACAAAGGATGGGAAGTTTTCACCGTTCCACCAAGGCATGTATTTATACACAGGACCGCTCGATACTAGCCACTCGATACGCCACGTGGCGTCCATCGCGGCCGCCGCGTGCGAAGGCGAAACGAGAGGGCGGCGGATGCTGTTTTGTGCCACGATCCTAATGGTGGATCGTGCGCATTTACTGCGCAGTTCGCGTAAAAACCGGGAACGACGTCTCGTTTCCGGTCAAAAAGCTGACAAAGTGGGCCAGCCCTTCTGCTCTCACTCCGTCACGTCCCATCGGGAGGATAAAAGTGCGCCATGACATCATAGCGTGCATCATCAAGCCGAAGAATCTTTCGGATGGAAAGCCCAAGAACGAAAATAACTTCGTATGGACAAATTCCTCCGAATAGAAAATCCAGACACGAAATTAACTTCATATGGACAAATTATGACGTGAAATCTCTTTCACAGGAAAAATACCCTACACACGAAATTTTTTTCGTATGGGCACAATACCCCGAAACATGAAAACTCTTTCATATGGGCATGAAAACTCCTAACACGTAAACTCTTTCGTATGAAGAAGGAACTACAAACCCAAAACTACACGAGTAGGAAGATCTTGCCACTCATCCACACGATGTTTGCACATCATAAAACTGGATTGTTCAGCCGACTAGGTACATCTGGATGCCATATTCTTTCGAATATGAAGGTAAGACCCAAAAGATCTCTCTTGAGGGCCTAGAATCGCACTCAAGCTGCGTCCTCCGGTATAATTCCGTGTCAACAACACGAAGAAAAATCCTAGCGGACGCGCCGGGTACCCCTATAGGTCAAGTTCGACTCGGTAAGACCACTACGGCCCAGTCGCAACAATCACCTCATCGGGTTCGAGTCGGAGGTCTCGAATCTGTGTAGGCCAGAACTGTTTTTGCCCTAGTCGCAATTAATTGGCCCCGATCTCTCGGGAGAGCCAAGCTACTGCGCCTCTTCCTTTTGCGATAACAACCATAAAAACAGACACTTTCATTACTCGATACTTGAGTACAAAAGCTCATCACACAGGGTACACACCCTCTAAAACAGGAAACGACCATACTGGTTATCCGAAGGAAAGATGAACAATCTGACCGTCTACTCGACTGGAAAAATCCCAATCGAGCAAACGCTCGGGGGCTACTGACGAAGGAATGGATCTTAGACCCTGCGGGTAAGGACACCCCGTCTCAGGCCCGACGTTAAGGCCCAAGAAGGGAAGCCCTTGGAGTGTTCCAGAAGGCCCACGTGAAGCCCACCCATAGTACCTTGCGGGCTAAGTTAGGACATTTGTAACCGACATAGGGTTAGAGTTCGAGTCCTCCCGGGTAGGGTTTGAGACCTGGCCACCTATATAAGGCCAGGAGAACCACCGGAAGAAGGCCAAGCAATACCGCACCACCAAAGCCTTGAGCTCGAGATCGTACTCTCGACTTGAGCAATCATCTTTGTAACCGATCTATTAAATAATACAGATCGACAGAGGCAGGAGTAAGGGTTTTACCTCTACGAGGGCCCCGGACCTGGGTAAATCGTGCCCCCTGTCTAGCCGACGATCGCCACCAGTGCTCATGGGTTCTCCTATTCGAAACCCTATAGGTTCACCTGAGGGATTTGCCGAGCAACAGATTCGACACCGTCCCTGTAGATTGACGCCCCCGCTCTGGCGCCTAGCCGCTTCGCGGCCCAACAGACCAGCGACCTTGATACCTCGTGCCGCCACCATCGATGCAAGCAGCCTCAATCACATGGTGAGCAGTCATCGATTCCGTGATTTTATGGCCGACCATGGCATCGATCTCCATCAAGAAAAGTATTGGCTTCCTGCCTCCAATCAACCACACAGCGCCGTCGAGGGGCCTTCTTTCTCTGTTGGACAACATCGGACCCACTAGTCGGTGACTACGGTCATTCTTCTAACCGAACTGATAACAAAGAAGGCCGCATCAGATTTCACAAAACACTAGAAAAATAACAGAGCTACTATGCCGGATTTATTTTAACGCATTCGTTATATAAACCAAAATTGAGTACAAGAATAACAAGGACAAAATTACAAGATTATGAACAAGATGGTAACAGAGAAATAGGAATAACGAATCAAGAACCAAACATTTCCGAGATGGAATTTTTCTTCCTTTGTACAAATGCATTTAACTATCATCCATCACGATAATCAGAAACCGGATAGTAGGTTTATACTTCCTGCCTGCTAGACTACAAGAGTGAAAAACTGAAAATAGAGCATCACATCTCTTCATCTATATTACCATTGTAAGAAATCGATTTAATGACGGTTATTTTCTATGCAATATGTTTGCTGTTTGTCACATGATGGAACTAGGGTTTATCCTCATGCTGAGTATAGCACTAGAATCTACCCACTCTATTCGTTATATAATTTTATAGACTTGTCTCAAATATTTAAACTGTTGTATACTATTTGAGAACTTTATATTAGTTACAAATACACTATAACTTTTAAATTTGTTTATATTTTAGTTCAAATTATGCAAAATTTCCAAAAATTGACACCTCATACATTTGAGAACTTTCTATTAGTTACAAATACAAGTCCATATGTATATATAGGTATTAGCACAAGTCCCGTATATGCCTATGATTTTATAATTTTTAAATTTGTTTATATTTAGAAATCATTAAATTTAGTCAATATCTTAAAACTGAATTTAAAAAGAACACATTTGCATGAAAAAATAAAGTACTATTTTAGCATTACCTGACTCGTAATATAGTTGTTTTATTTTTTTATAATTGTAAGAAGTTTTTTTTATACTATGAATGCATTTATATGGTTATCTTGTTATGTATAGTTAGAGCAAAAGGTGGTTGTTATGGTTGTGCAATAAAAATTATAGCGATTCAGAAAGCTCATGAAGATTTAAGGAAATCCAATTACAAATAAGTAAAAACATTTAGTACAAGGGAGCAACTAGGGATTAGTGAATGGAGACCAGAATACCACTCTTTGGTGTCATAGGCATGGCAGCATGCAGATAAGGCCGCGGAAGATAGTTTGAACCTGCATAGCAGGCAGCGCGGATGTACAATCAATCATTTTTGGGAAATTTCGTAGTCATGTGTGGCTTTTTTTTATATCTTTATGGGAATTGTCTTAGGTGGTAGATAAAAAACTGATGTCAAAATCTAACTGAGTGTTTAAGATTTTTTATTTTGGGCCATATATAATATCAGAAAGTATTTCATTTTTAACAAGTCAACAAATCCTTCATTTTGCAGATTATTCCTTTGGTTTGACAACGGAGTAGTCTGTAGTCCTATCTCGCGTCCGCCGAGAAACTCCAGAAAATAGATTTTCGGTGTAGCCGCTTGGAAACACCGACACCAAAATTTATCGAGCCATTGTGAATTTTGGCTTAATTACATGATCATATGTTGATGTTGTGGCACCTCTTTTTATTCTGCACCCTTACATGGTCGATACATGTATCAATCCTTTGTGATCATTGAGTTGTGTTGATAGCCATTCCTTAATAAGGAAATGAAAAAGCTATATGCACCCATCGTTGCAGAGATCACATCCATCGATGTAGAGATCGGAGCGTTTTCTTTATTTTTCAAATAAACTCCTTAAGAGCTTTCATAGTAAGGCGTGACTTTGTTTTCATTGTTGTTTCAAAGGAGGATATCCCCTCGGCCTCTTTGGCAGTCGATGTACACCACCATATGATGGGTTTGTAGAGAAGAACACCAGAAGGGACACCATCTAATCTAGAGTAAGTAAGAAACGGGTAGCATGCGTTTTAGAAGAATTTACTCTCGAAGACACAAAGGTATATTCATAGTATTTTAAGAGTTGATAGCTTTTTCTAAAAAGTTGGTCAAACTTTACATCAGCTGACATTTAGAAAATTTATATGCCTTTTTTGAGAATGGAGGCAGCTGACGTATTACTTCGTTAGCTGCAGTAGAAGATTTACATAAATGTGTGTCACGTCCTAGTCATTAATGAGTTATGAGCCATGCAGGTACGAGTCGTGTAAATCGTGTGCAAGGCAACGAGCGATCAAGATGCACGATGGGATCCGCCTCCAGCTAACGACGTAATACTTGGATGGATATATAGATATACTAGTTGAATGCCCGTGCGTTGCTACGGACATAATATATCAATTGTCGACAAAATAATTGATCTTTCAACCCATTTAAGTTCCGACAGTTCAAAGAAAATCATATGGTGGATTGGATTACATTTATAAGTCAAGCTGCTACTCGCTCCCTTTCTTACAAATAAGACGCACAAAATATTATCAATATTAGTACTTGACAAAGAATTAATAAGCGTACGTGAATGTTTGTATATAAAAATGATACTGATAAAAGGTATTTTTCAATACAAATCCAATTAGTATGAAAACTACTAAAAACACGTACGATTAATGAGTATGAGAACTGCTATAGTCCGAGGTTTTCCATTTGGTGTTGCGGCTAATGGAACTTCAACGTCTTTGGCTCCAAACATCTATTTGAGATGGCACTCCACTCGTGCACCTAGCATGGCCGGGCAGACTATATGTCACCAAACATCTATTTCACAATCAAGGTGTCGGTCAATAATCTAGGGAGGAGTCACAATTTTACTTTACATCGACTCCAGGTAGATTATTGTTTTCAGCTCTGAGTCACCTTTACAAGAGCCGACGTTGCAACCAAGTGGATATTCTTTTCAGCTCCGAGTCACCATGAAGGTAAGGTTGTTATTCCTGTAGATTTATAACACCAGAACATCACAATTTACATTCCAAACAAGAGGCAAACTTTATGGTTAGCCTAAAGATAAAGCAAACATAACCAGTGTAATATCACCTGGTGTAGCATGTCATCGAACAAGCACATATAATAGGAGTAAGCTGTACTATTGATACGGAGTAGAGTGTCAGATGGAAAATAAAGTCCATTGCCCTCTATGCATGGTTCAAAACTCAATCTTGACTCTGGGAGGCTTCACAGACTAAAATGCAGTAGAATTACGGTAAAATAAATTCCAATATCCTCGAATCTCAATATGGTTTCAGAAAAGTTAGGTAAAATATTTTAGTTAAACTCAGCGGCAATGTGTGAGTAGTCACATATTTCCTTCGATCTGATGTAATACTTTCATTATTCCAATCGTTGCACTCTAGGACTTCTCCAACCTTTTTGTATTCTAGGAAATGCCAAGTACTCTAGAACTGAAATCACAACAAGAAAGAATGTCATAATATACACATAGGAGAGTTTCGTATCCAAGATTATAGACAGATCAATGTCATAATATACAAATATGAGATTTCCTTATCCAAAAGTATAGAGAGTGCACATAAGCAGTATAGACAGGGACACACCTCAATATCTTGATTTAAGTTGTGTTGCAGTTTAGAAACCTTAAAATTTATTTTGATGCCTTGGCCTTGTTATTGCAGCAGCAAACCTGAAACAAAGCAACTATTAGGGCAACAGTAGTGCGTGATTAAAATAGTTCAATCTGCACTCCAACTTGTATTCAGTGGATCCTGTCGATCAGTCCAAGCTTTGACATAATATGTTCAGCCAGATACAGAGCGGAATCTTCATGTTGTTTACTTCCTTTGTAGAGAAGAATTGGAAAGGAACTTCATCTTTCTTGAATGGTTCAATTGTTCCCTCCCCCTTTCGCCACCTACGTACCCTGCCCCCGCCTTGCAAAAATACCCCATAATCATGTGGAACCCGGACTTATAACATCATCGCGAAATTGGCTGGGCACACCTCCCGTCACATTTCGCTCCCTCCCCTCCGTCCATTGAAAAAACAACACCTCATGCTATTAGAACCTCGACCACACTTAACAAATGGAAAAACCTTCTTGGCAATGGGATCAAAGGTTGGATTCATTACTAACTCCACCCTTCCCACAAAAGGTTGGATCTCAACAATAATAATTAACACGCTCATAATTCTCTCGAACCAATTTTAAACAACATTTCTCTCGAACCAGTTTTAAATGACAATAATCTCAGGCTTCTAAGATTTCTCATGCCAACAGAGTTACTGTTGTAGATTGTCTCCAGTATTAGAATGTGTATACCTTTGGCCCCGAGCACCTGTGACGCCCCGGGATCGGGCACTATGCAGATTTCAGCATTCCCGCCAAATCCACATAATAACCGATTCCATGTTGCCACGTATGATAGCATTACAACAGTTCACGAATATTCCACAATTACAACAGAAACAGATAGATACAAGATGACTCAAACGAGTCAAGGATACAACTGATACAATACAAAGATCCGAATAACAGCGGAAGAAACAACATAGCGTCCGACTACGGACAAGATACAAATTGGACTAAGAGTCCTGAAGATAACCGAGAGCGTCCAATCCCTGCCCAGGCCAAGCCGGAGGGATTCCCAAGCTAACGTCGTCAGACTTCAAACCTGTTGACTGCAAGTTGGAATTTGCAGCCACGAAAGAGATTCGTGGGTCAGTACGGTTAAGTACTGGCAAGTGGATAAACCATACTCACAAGGTACCGGCGTAGCCGGTCATCACTAGATACAAATACTTTGGGATCAACGGAAAGGAAGGGATTATTGCAAATAAGCGACAGCGGGCTGCCCTAACCAACTACAGAAACACACTACAACTTCCGGCTAACAGAAAGAAGATAAGATAGCGTATCGGAACCAACTACAACTACTCACCAAACAATACCCATCCAATGTCACCCCCTACTAAGGAAGCAACCCAAGGATAACTCACACAGTGGATTAATGATGGGTCAGGTTATTGTGTCAATAAGCCTATTACTAGTCAACTTTAGTATTAGTTAGGTGTAAGTTGTTCTGAGTACTTGTTAGCCAGTGCTTTCACCAAGTAATCCATAACCGCGGAAAACACGGCTTCTCGAGAAGATTCATCCCTGCAGGGTGTGCTCCAGTACCCGTACACACTCAAGCCACCAACTAAAACTCAGGTTGGCTTGACACGACCCAAACCATCTCTACAACCCATCCTCAGAGCCACGGAGCTATAAGGTCCCAGCCACGCAGCCGAATACTCAGCGCAGGTGTGCAAAACTCCCGCAGGACACAACACCCCGGCACTACAGGCCTCGCCCTATATGCATCATCATCATAACCAATAACCATGGGGGGCCCTCCCATTATGCAAAGGAGCAAATGGAACACCCGAACTAAGTGTGGCTCTTCGGACAAGCTGCAAATCAGGTCTAAGTCGAGGGGGGTCCCATACTACCACCCGGATGCGGTGAGCACGCTCATCATGGATCAGTAGACAAGACCCTTTTCCTAGTTTCGACACTAGCAGGCTTCAAAACCCTAACCCGGGCCTCCTGCCGGTGCCTTATCATCAAATTAGTATTACCCAGAACAAAACAAGTTGTTGATTGAATTGAAACCCAACTATCAACTAAACAGGTGATAAGACGGACAATAAGACTTGAGCGCAAACAACACTAAGCATGCAACTACGACACGAGGGCCAACAGGGTAAACAAACAACAGTTAATAGGAAGTGGAAGGAAAGGCTATATCATGGCTGCAAGATAAACATATAATAGGATCGAGACACAAGCATCGTATCAACAGGCTAGAATAAGAACAACGGAAAGAATCAGTAACAAGTGATGAAAGGCAGCCATATGGCAGCAAGTGAGTATATTTGCCTGAGATCCCGCAAGGTAGTAGAACTTGTCGTTGCTCACATCATCTCAACGTCCTATCCGGGAAGAAGCAACGAACCTCGAACAAACACCGGATGCAACAATTACTACTACGGCAAAAGATCCAGCATGATCCTATTTTATATGCATGGCATGGCAAGATGCAACAGGGGAAACAACTTAAGCAATTTAATCGGAACCGGAGTCCGGAGAAATAGGAATTGGTTCAAATTGTTTGGCTAACCATCAATTTATATGTTGTTTAGCATGGAAAACAATAAAGTAGATGAGTTAGGCAATTTAAATGGAATGGGGCAACAGCTGGAATTAATTAGCCCACACATTCCATATGTTGTCATATAGATGAACATGCATAACAAAACCTAAAATGCACAAGATAAGATGCAAACAGAGATATGGATGACATGAACATGTTAATGACATGAAACTGATTGGAAAACATATTTTATTGGTTGAGAAACAAGTTTAAATGAATTAGTTGAGCACATTACCAAAATTAAATGCATTAAATAAGAGGTGAAACAATTATTCAAATTAATTGTTGCAAACCAGAAAACAAAGTTGATATTCAAGTGTGGCATGTAATTTTGGATGAAAAACATGTTTTGGGTATTTAATTTGGAGCAACCATTTGAGAGTTATTAGTTATGCCATTTAATTAACCAATTTAAGGATTATTTAAATAACATTTATTTTAATTGCCCAAATTGCAAAACAAAGTTGATAAACAGAAAGTACATTGAATTTGGACTGAAAAACATATTTGAGTTGTATGATTTGAATTAGGTATAAATTAATTATGGAATTAACCAAATTGGAAAAGAATTGTTTGAATTTGAAATTTGAAACAATTTGAATTGTTCAAAACAGGAAACAAATTGCATATTTAAAAAGTTCAGGAAATTTGGATTGGAAAACATATAAAATTTGTGTTATTTGGATTTGTGGTTTGAAAGTTGTGAGCTTTTGAATTTTTAGGTTTATTTGCAAAAGACCAGGGGCTGATTTGCAAAAGAAAAGTGGAGGCAGGGGCCTCTCTGCAAAGATCCGGATCCAGATCTGGATCTGGGACAGGTTTCACCGCGGGCAGAGCCAGCCACAGCGGCTGACCTGCGGGCCCTAGCGCCACGCGGGCGCTGACGAGGCGTGGGGAGAACACGCTGGCCACCACGGTCGCTGACCGGTGGGGCCAGCTGCGGGCGCGGAAGAGGCAAAAATTGGGAGGTTTATGCCTCCGAGCGGATTCGAGCTCAGGACCTCCCACCGCGCGCATCTGGGCTCGAACCACTGGGGTGACTGCATGTTTGTGTTGGTACAGAGGACTGACGAAATAAGAGGTAGCTCGACGCACATAACTGAACTTGAACAGATCGCTTCGCTCTCTGAACCTGACGAACAAGCGTCGATCGAACGGAGATGCTGCGGCCGGCGGTGCACGACGGGGCGGTGATGGGCTCTCGGTGTGCGTGCGGGTGCGTGTGTGGAGGAACAGAGGGAGAGGGGAAAGGACAGGGGCGCTCACCTCGTTCTGCCGTTGAGGAGGCGCTGCTGTCGAGGCAGCCGCGGCGAGGTGGCGTCAGGGACCGGCGGCGGAGGTAAAGCTAGACGGCGCCGCCGGCTCGGGCCTCCTCCCGCCTCCGCTCCTTCACGAAACTCGACAAGGAACCCACCCCGGTTCCATTCCTGGAGTTGGCTCGGTCTGAGGAGGAGCGTGGCGACCGGGGCTAGCCTCTGACGGCGGGGTTTCGGTGTGGTGCGGCGATCTTCAGAGGAGGGGAACGTTCAGAGATGGGGGCAGGAGGAAGAGACGGCGGCGCGGCAGAGAGGAAGGCTAGGCTCTAGGGTTTGGAGGGGCCTCGAGGGAGAGATATAGGGGAGGGGGAGCAGGGCACATGGGGTGCGTGCTGCTGCTGCTTTTGGCAGAGGAAAACGACAGAGAGAGGGGGGGCCGTACGGAGGTTGGGGGTGAAGGGGAGTGGGCTAGATGGGGTGGTGGGTTGGGTTAGATGGGCTGCTCCCTCTCTCCTTGCTTTGCTTTCTTTTTATTTATTTTTCCTTATTATTTTTTTTTGTAAGAGATAAAGAGAGAGAGAGAGAAATAGGGTGGGGTGTTTTAATTTTTATGAACTGTTTTATTAGTTTGCAAACAGTAGATCAAAGCAATGTTACCAACATTTCCATGAATTTTGAGATGTTAATTTAATTTTAAAATTGTTAGTTGAATTTTCAAATAGGGATTGATTTGGAGTTTTTTGGAAATAACAAAGTTTACTTAATAAAGTCAAGCAACTATGAAAATATTGTTTAATTTATTTGTTGGCAAGAAATTAAGGTTTAAACCACAATTTGAAACATGCCCATTAAGAAGGAAAAATGATTTGAAATTTAATTGCCATTAGGAGGTTTGGTAAAAGGAAAGATTTCATTAACAAGCAATTGGATTAAAACCATTTCAAATTATTGAAAAACAATTCAGTGGTTTAGTTTACAATTTTGAAATTGGAAATTTTGAGCAAGGTGTGAAAGTCTAAATTGTTTTGAATTTTCAGTTGTGATGCCAACATGGTGCAATGCAATATGATGCATGTGATGCAAGCAAAACAAACAGGTAACACCCCAGGTGTTACAGACGACACCACTAACAAGGGATTGCGCCCTCGCAATCCACCTGCTAACCCGGGAGGGGGAAGAAGTTCGACTATCGATTCTTCGTGCTTCCGTTTGATCTCCTCGACACCACTAACAAGGGTTTCTCGACACCACTAACAAGGGATTCTTGCTCGGAGTGACGACGATGTTCTTCCACCAGGAATCTTCCGATGATCGAACCTATTAGGTTAAAGGCTCAGAAAACGTCCACCCACGTAGGATCCTAACTCTTTGAAAGATTGAGTACGAGAGTAGACTCCAAAACAAATAAGATGGGAGGGGAAATAGAATAGAGATAAGGAGAAAACAAGAATCCTATTGAGATGTTTTTCCAAAATAGTTTAGCAGAAATAGTTTTTGACACTCTAGAAACAACGACCGTTAGCGAGGTTATCCTACAGGCTTTGCGGACCCGTTGCTTCGATAACCATTCGTATCGAAACAATATCGGGAATCGGAACCAAGGCTCTGATACCATTTGTGACGCCCCGGGATCGGGCACTATGCAGATTTCAGCATTCCCGCCAAATCCGCATAATAACCGATTCCAGGTTGCCACGTATGATAGCATTACAACAGTTCACAAATATTCCACAATTACAACAGAAACAGATATATACAAGATGACTCAAACGAGTCAAGGATACAAATGATACAATACAAAGATCCGAATAACAGCGGAAGAAACAACATAGCGTCCGACTACGGACAAGATACAAATTGGACTAAGAGTCCTGAAGATAACCGAGAGCGTCCAATCCCTGCCCAGACCAAGGCGGAGGGATTCCCAAGCTAACATCGTCAGACTTCAAACCTGTTGACTGCAAGTTGGAATTTGCAGCCACGAAAGAGATTCGTGGGTCAGTACGGTTAAGTACTGGCAAGTGGATAAACCATACTCACAAGGTACCGGCGTAGCCGGTCATCACTAGATACAAATACTTTGGGATCAACGGAAAGGAAGGGATTATTGCAAATAAGCGGCAGCGGGCTGCCCTAACCAACTACAGAAACACACTACAACTTCCGGCTAACAGAAAGAAGATAAGATAGCGTATCGGAACCAACTACAACTACTCACCAAACAATACCCATCCAATGTCACCCCCTACTAAGGAAGCAACCCAAGGATAACTCACACAGTGGATTAATGATGGGTCAGGTTATTGTGTCAATAAGCCTATTACTAGTCAACTTTAGTATTAGTTAGGTGTAAGTTGTTCTGAGTACTTGTTAGCCAGTGCTTTCACCAAGTAATCCATAACCGCGGAAAACACGGCTTCTCGAGAAGATTCATCCCTGCAGGGTGTGCTCCAGTACCCGTACACACTCAAGCCACCAACTAAAACTCAGGTTGGCTTGACACGACCCAAACCATCTCTACAACCCATCCTCAGAGCCACGGAGCTATAAGGTCCCAGCCACGCAGCCGAATACTCAGCACGGTGTGCAAAACTCCCGCAGGACACAACACCCCGGCACTACAGGCCTCGCCCTATATGCATCATCATCATAACCAATAACCATGGGGGGCCCTCCCATTATGCAAAGGAGCAAATGGAACACCCGAACTAAGTGTGGCTCTTCGGACAAGCTGCAAATCAGGTCTAAGTCGAGGGGGGTCCCATACTACCACCCGGATGCGGTGAGCACGCTCATCATGGATCAGTAGACAAGACCCTTTTCCTAGTTTCGACACTAGCAGGCTTCAAAACCCTAACCCGGGCCTCCTGCCGGTGCCTTATCATCAAATTAGTATTACCCAGAACAAAACAAGTTGTTGATTGAATTGAAACCCAACTATCAACTAAACAGGTGATAAGACGGACAATAAGACTTGAGCGCAAACAACACTAAGCATGCAACTACGACACGAGGGCCAACAGGGTAAACAAACAACAGTTAATAGGGTGGAAGGAAGGCTATATCATGGCTGCAAGATAAACATATAATAGGATCGAGACACAAGCATCGTATCAACAGGCTAGAATAAGAACAACGGAAAGAATCGGTAACAAGTGATGAAAGGCAGCCATATGGCAGCAAGTGAGTATACTTGCCTGAGATCCCGCAAGGTAGTAGAACTTGTCGTTGCTCACATCATCTCAACGTCCTATCCGGGAAGAAGCAACGAACCTCGAACAAACACCGGATGCAACAATTAGTACTACGGCAAAAGATCCAGCATGATCCTATTTTATATGCATGGCATGGCAAGATGCAACAGGGGAAACAACTTAAGCAATTTAATCGGAACCGGAGTCCGGAGAAATAGGAATTGGTTCAAATTGTTTGGCTAACCATCAATTTAAATGTTGTTTAGCATGGAAAACAATAAAGTAGATGAGTTAGGCAATTTAAATGGAATGGGGCAACAGCTGGAATTAATTAGCCCACACATTCCATATGTTGTCATATAGATGAACATGCATAACAAAACCTAAAATGCACAAGATAAGATGCAAACAGAGATATGGATGACATGAACATGTTAATGACATGAAACTGATTGGAAAACATATTTTATTGGTTGAGAAACAAGTTTAAATGAATTAGTTGAGCACATTACCAAAATTAAATGCATTAAATAAGAGGTGAAACAATTATTCAAATTAATTGTTGCAAACCAGAAAACAAAGTTGATATTCAAGTGTGGCATGTAATTTTGGATGAAAAACATGTTTTGGGTATTTAATTTGGAGCAACCATTTGAGAGTTATTAGTTATGCCATTTAATTAACCAATTTAAGGATTATTTAAATAACATTTATTTTAATTGCCCAAATTGCAAAACAAAGTTGATAAACAGAAAGTACATTGAATTTGGACTGAAAAACATATTTGAGTTGTATGATTTGAATTAGGTATAAATTAATTATGGAATTATCCAAATTGGAAAAGAATTGTTTGAATTTGAAATTTGAAACAATTTGAATTGTTCAAAACAGGAAACAAATTGCATATTTAAAAAGTTCAGGAAATTTGGATTGGAAAACATATAAAATTTGTGTTATTTGGATTTGTGGTTTGAAAGTTGTGAGCTTTTGAATTTTTAGGTTTATTTGCAAAAGACCAGGGGCTGATTTGCAAAAGAAAAGTGGAGGCAGGGGCCTCTCTGCAAAGATCCGGATCCAGATCTGGATCTGCGACAGGTTTCACCGCGGGCAGAGCCAGCCACAGCGGTTGACCTGCGGGCCCTAGCGCCACGCGGGCGCTGACGAGGCGTGGGGAGAACACGCTGGCCACCACGGTCGCTGACCGGTGGGGCCAGCTGCGGGCGCGGAAGAGGCAAAAATTGGGAGGTTTATGCCTCCGAGCGGATTCGAGCTCAGGACCTCCCAGCGCGCGCATCTGGGCTCGAACCACTGGGGTGACTGCATGTTTGTGTTGGTACAGAGGACTGACGAAATAAGAGGTAGCTCGACGCACATAACTGAACTTGAACAGATCGCTTCGCTCCCTGAACCTGACGAACAAGCGTCGATCGAACGGAGATGCTGCGGCCGGCGGTGCACGACGGGGCGGTGATGGGCTCTCGGTGTGCGTGCGGGTGCGTGTGTGGAGGAACAGAGGGAGAGGGGAAAGGACAGGGGCGCTCACCTCGTTCTGCCGTTGAGGAGGCGCTGCTGTCGAGGCAGCCGCGGCGAGGTGGCGTCAGGGACCGGCGGCGGAGGTAAAGCTGGACGGCGCCGCCGGCTCGGGCCTCCTCCCGCCTCCGCTCCTTCACGAAACTCGACGAGGAACCCACCCCGGTTCCATTCCCGGAGTTGGCTCGGTCTGAGGAGGAGCGTGGCGACCGGGGCTAGCCTCTGACGGCGGGGTTTCGGTGTGGTGCGGCGATCTTCAGAGGAGGGGAACGTTCAGAGATGGGGGCAGGAGGAAGAGACGGCGCGGGCAGAGAGGAAGGCTAGGCTCTAGGGTTTGGAGGGGCCTCGAGGGAGAGATATAGGGGAGGGGGAGCAGGGCACATGGGTGCGTGCTGCTGCTGCTTTTGGCAGAGGAAAACGACAGAGAGAGGAGGGGGGGCGTACGGAGGTTGGGGGTGAAGGGGTGGGCTAGATGGGGTGGTGGGCTGGGTTAGATGGGCTGCTCCCTCTCTCCTTGCTTTGCTTTCTTTTTATTTATTTTTCCTTATTATTTTTTTTTTGTAAGAGATAAAGAGAGAGAGAGAGAAATAGGGTGGGGTGTTTTAATTTTTATGAACTGTTTTATTAGTTTGCAAACAGTAGATCAAAGCAATGTTACCAACATTTCCATGAATTTTGAGATGTTAAATTAATTTTAAAATTGTTAGTTGAATTTTCAAATAGGGATTGATTTGGAGTTTTTTGGAAATAACAAAGTTTACTTAATAAAGTCAAGCAACTATGAAAATATTGTTAATTTATTTGTTGGCAAGAAATTAAGGTTTAAACCACAATTTGAAAACATGCCCATTAAGAAGGAAAAATGATTTGAAATTTAATTGCCATTAGGAGGTTTGGTAAAAGGAAAGATTTCATTAACAAGCAATTGGATTAAAACAATTTCAAATTATTGAAAAACAATTGAGTGGTTTAGTTTACAATTTTGAAATTGGAAATTTTGAGCAAGGTGTGAAAGTCTAAATTGTTTTGAATTTTCAGTTGTGATGCCAACATGGTGCAATGCAATATGATGCATGTGATGCAAGCAAAACAAACAGGTAACACCCCAGGTGTTACAGACGACACCACTAACAAGGGATTGCGCCCTCGCAATCCACCTGCTAACCCGGGAGGGGGAAGAAGTTCGACTATCGATTCTTCGTGTTTCCGTTTGATCTCCTCGACACCACTAACAAGGGTTTCTCGACACCACTAACAAGGGATTCTTGCTCGGAGTGACGACGATGTTCTTCCACCAGGAATCTTCCGATGATCGAACCTATTAGGTTAAAGGCTCAGAAAACGTCCACCCACGTAGGATCCTAACACTTTGAAAGATTGAGTACGAGAGTAGACTCCAAAACAAATAAGATGGGAGGGGAAATAGAATAGAGATAAGGAGAAAACAAGAATCCTATTGAGATGTTTTTCGAAAATAGTTTAGCAGAAATAGTTTTTGACACTCTAGAAACAACGACCGTTAGCGAGGTTATCCTACAGGCTTTGCGGACCCGTTGCTTCGATGACCATTCGTATCGAAACAATATCGGGAATCGGAACCAAGGCTCTGATACCATTTGTGACGCCCCGGGATCGGGCACTATGCAGATTTCAGCATTCCCGCCAAATCCGCATAATAACCGATTCCAGGTTGCCACGTATGATAGCATTACAACAGTTCACAAATATTCCACAATTACAACAGAAACAGATAGATACAAGATGACTCAAACGAGTCAAGGATACAACTGATACAATACAAAGATCCGAATAACAGCGGAAGAAACAACATAGCGTCCGACTACGGACAAGATACAAATTGGACTAAGAGTCCTGAAGATAACCGAGAGCGTCCAATCCCTGCCCAGGCCAAGCCGGAGGGATTCCCAAGCTAACGTCGTCAGACTTCAAACCTGTTGACTGCAAGTTGGAATTTGCAGCCACGAAAGAGATTCGTGGGTCAGTACGGTTAAGTACTGGCAAGTGGATAAACCATACTCACAAGGTACCGGCGTAGCCGGTCATCACTAGATACAAATACTTTGGGATCAACGGAAAGGAAGGGATTATTGCAAATAAGCGACAGCAGGCTGCCCTAACCAACTACAGAAACACACTACAACTTCCGGCTAACAGAAAGAAGATAAGATAGCGTATCGGAACCAACTACAACTACTCACCAAACAATACCCATCCAATGTCACCCCCTACTAAGGAAGCAACCCAAGGATAACTCACACAGTGGATTAATGATGGGTCAGGTTATTGTGTCAATAAGCCTATTACTAGTCAACTTTAGTATTAGTTAGGTGTAAGTTTTTCTGAGTACTTGTTAGCCAGTGCTTTCACCAAGTAATCCATAACTGCGGAAAACACGGCTTCTCGAGAAGATTCATCCCTGCAGGGTTTGCTCCAGTACCCGTACACACTCAAGCCACCAACTAAAACTCAGGTTGGCTTGACACGACCCAAACCATCTCTACAACCCATCCTCAGAGCCACGGAGCTATAAGGTCCCAGCCACGCAGCCGAATACTCAGCGCAGGTGTGCAAAACTCCCGCAGGACACAACACCCCGGCACTACAGGCCTCGCCCTATATGCATCATCATCATAACCAATAACCATGGGGGGCCCTCCCATTATGCAAAGGAGCAAATGGAACACCCGAACTAAGTGTGGCTCTTCGGACAAGCTGCAAATCAGATCTAAGTCGAGGGGGGTCCCATACTACCACCCGGATGCGGTGAGCACGCTCATCATGGATCACTAGACAAGACCATTTTCCTAGTTTCGACACTAGCAGGCTTCAAAACCCTAACCCGGGCCTCCTGCCGGTGCCTTATCATCAAATTAGTATTACCCAGAACAAAACAAGTTGTTGATTGAATTGAAACCCAACTATCAACTAAACAGGTGATAAGACGGACAATAAGACTTGAGCGCAAACAACATTAAGCATGCAACTACGACACGAGGGCCAACAGGGTAAACAAACAACAGTTAATAGGAAGTGGAAGGAAAGGCTATATCATGGCTGCAAGATAAACATATAATAGGATCGAGACACAAGCATCATATCAACAGGCTAGAATAAGAACAACGGAAAGAATCGGTAACAAGTGATGAAAGGCAGCCATATGGCAGCAAGTGAGTATACTTGCCTGAGATCCCGCAAGGTATTAGAACTTGTCGTTGCTCACATCATCTCAACGTCCTATCCGGGAAGAAGCAACGAACCTCGAACAAACACCGGATGCAACAATTACTACTACGGCAAAAGATCCAGCATGATCCTATTTTATATGCATGGCATGGCAAGATGCAACAGGGGAAACAACTTAAGCAATTTAATCGGAACCGGAGTCCGGAGAAATAGGAATTGGTTCAAATTGTTTGGCTAACCATCAATTTAAATGTTGTTTAGCATGGAAAACAATAAATTAGATGAGTTAGGCAATTTAAATGGAATGGGGCAACAGCTGGAATTAATTAGCCCACACATTCCATATGTTGTCATATAGATGAACATGCATAACAAAAACTAAAATGCACAAGATAAGATGCAAACTAAGATATGGATGACATGAACATGTTAATGACATGAAACTGATTGGAAAACATATTTTATTGGTTGAGAAACAAGTTTAAATGAATTAGTTGAGCACATTACCAAAATTAAATGCATTAAATAAGAGGTGAAACAATTATTCAAATTAATTGTTGCAAACCAGAAAACAAAGTTGATATTCAAGTGTGGCATGTAATTTTGGATGAAAAACATGTTTTGGGTATTTAATTTGGAGCAACCATTTGAGAGTTATTAATTATGCCATTTAATTAACCAATTTAAGGATTATTTAAATAACATTAATTTTAATTGCCCAAATTGCAAAACAAAGTTGATAAACAGAAAGTACATTGAATTTGGACTGAAAAACATATTTGAGTTGTATGATTTGAATTAGGTATAAATTAATTATGGAATTAACCAAATTGGAAAAGAATTGTTTGAATTTGAAATTTGAAACAATTTGAATTGTTCAAAACAGGAAACAAATTGCATATTTAAAAAGTTCAGGAAATTTGGATTGGAAAACATATAAAATTTGTGTTATTTGGATTTGTGGTTTGAAAGTTGTGAGCTTTTGAATTTTTAGGTTTATTTGCAAAAGACCAGGGGCTGATTTGCAAAAGAAAAGTGGAGGCAGGGGCCTCTCTGCAAAGATCCGGATCCAGATCTGGATCTGGGACAGGTTTCACCGCGGGCAGAGCCAGCCACAGCGGCTGACCTGCGGGCCCTAGCGCCACGCGGGCGCTGACGAGGCGTGGGGAGAACACGCTGGCCACCACGGTCGCTGACCGGTGGGGCCAGCTGCGGGCGCGGAAGAGGCAAAAATTGGGAGGTTTATGCCTCCGAGCGGATTCGAGCTCAGGACCTCCCACCGCGCGCATCTGGGCTCGAACCACTGGGGTGACTGCATGTTTGTGTTGGTACAGAGGACTGACGAAATAAGAGGTAGCTCGACGCACATAACTGAACTTGAACAGATCGCTTCGCTCCCTGAACCTGACGAACAAGCGTCGATCGAACGGAGATGCTACGGCCGGCGGTGCACGACGGGGCGGTGATGGGCTCTCGGTGTGCGTGCGGGTGCGTGTGTGGAGGAACAGAGGGAGAGGGGAAAGGACATGGGCGCTCACCTCGTTCTGCCGTTGAGGAGGCGCTGCTGTCGAGGCAGCCGCGGCGAGGTGGCGTCAGGGACCGGCGGTGGAGGTAAAGCTGGACGGCGCCGCCGGCTCGGGCCTCCTCCCGCCTCCGCTCCTTCACGAAACTCGACGAGGAACCCACCCCGGTTCCATTCCCGGAGTTGGCTCGGTCTGAGGAGGAGCGTGGCGACCGGGGCTAGCCTCTGACGGCGGGGTTTCGGTGTGGTGCGGCGATCTTCAGAGGAGGGGAACGTTCAGAGATGGGGGCAGGAGGAAGAGACGGCGGCGCGGCAGAGAGGAAGGCTAGGCTCTAGGGTTTGGAGGGGCCTCGAGGGAGAGATATAGGGGAGGGGGAGCAGGGCACATGGGGTGCGTGCTGCTGCTGCTTTTGGCAGAGGAAAACGACAGAGAGAGGGGGGGGGCGTACGGAGGTTGGGGGTGAAGGGGAGTGGGCTAGATGGGGTGGTGGGCTGGGTTAGATGGGCTGCTCCCTCTCTCCTTGCTTTGCTTTCTTTTTATTTATTTTTCCTTATTATTTTTTTTTTGTAAGAGATAAAGAGAGAGAGAGAGAAATAGGGTGGGGTGTTTTAATTTTTATGAACTGTTTTATTAGTTTGCAAACAGCAGATCAAAGCAATGTTACCAACATTTCCATGAATTTTGAGATGTTAATTTAATTTTAAAATTGTTAGTTGAATTTTCAAATAGGGATTGATTTGGAGTTTTTTGGAAATAACAAAGTTTACTTAATAAAGTCAAGCAACTATGAAAATATTGTTTAATTTATTTGTTGGCAAGAAATTAAGGTTTAAACCACAATTTGAAACATGCCCATTAAGAAGGAAAAATGATTTGAAATTTAATTGCCATTAGGAGGTTTGGTAAAAGGAAAGATTTCATTAACAAGCAATTGGATTAAAACAATTTCAAATTATTGAAAAACAATTGAGTGGTTTAGTTTACAATTTTGAAATTGGAAATTTTGAGCAAGGTGTGAAAGTCTAAATTGTTTTGAATTTTCAGTTGTGATGCCAACATGGTGCAATGCAATATGATGCATGTGATGCAAGCAAAACAAACAGGTAACACCCCAGGTGTTACAGCACCAGGCTGTGTAGTCCGGACCCTCCTATACCTTGGGACAATCTACCCTACAAACATAACAACAGAATTGAATTGTGGTACTGTTGCTGATGGTCAGTTGTTTTCTGAAAATAGCAATCTTGTATAGTTAAGTTTCAAGTCCTAATGTGCAGCAATCTATTTGAAAAACAATTCATGGACTTTCCCTCTCGGATCCTGATCAAACAATGCAAGAACACATTCATATTAAGAGTTATAAAAAAATATAAATAAGCATATACTGCCATTTTCAAATTAAGAGCTGCGGCAAAACACCCCAAAAATAAAAAACAAGGCATGGGATTATTTATAGGCGAGATACACTATCTTGACATGTAATTGAAGGATATTGGTTGTACTTTTATTAATTAGTTGATATCTGTGAGCAGAATACAATCATATGACATAAGCTAATCTTCTTCCTAACACCGAGATAGCATTTTTTTCATGCTAATTCTACGTACCATTGTTTTAGGCGCTAAACAAGTCTTGCGTGAAGCCAAGGCATTACCCTTTCCTCGAAGAAGCTTACTATGGAGTTGATAATCAGAAGGCATCCAACTCTTTGCATTGTCTGTCTAAAATAACCTATAAGCATAACATTTCAACATCAGAGCACGAGGAGTTAAAAACCAATAGGCGGTCAGTCATCTTAGGGGACTTATGTCATATGCTATCTTTCACTAAGGTAAGCTGCCTTTTTTTTAGCTCAAGTAGAGTACCCGTTGCCCTCATTTTTATGAAGCATGATTCTGAAAGGACTTACATATGCTTGATGGTTATATGAACTGAGAAGTTTGTTCTGTTATCTATCATCATATTAAGAAGGAAAATTAGCAGATTGTTGATAAATATGGAATTATTAAAACACATAATGGGATGCAAAGTGGAGTACCGGACTGACCCTATGCGGGTGCAACTGATGATGCAATTCCAGCGTTTTGTCGAACATGTAAAAGTCATAAACACCTGTAGTAAGAAAGTCTCCTCTGCTATACCTCCAAGTGGAGGGTCTGCTCGTGTGTCTGGGAATAAGAAAAAAGGTAGTAAGGCCATGAGGAAATCCAGCACATATACGCATCTGCACGTCCACATAGAAAGATATGTTTACATCCATCCAAATTCTAGATAGGTGTAGCAAAGCTCCTGTAATGTTCGCCAAATTGTTTCCCGACCAACAAATTTTCCAAATAAAAAAAAGCACATGTACTTATATCAGATCAGCGAGGAGTAATTCGAGTAGAGGCTGACTCGGCCAACAGTACCTTCAACTTCAAGCTCCTCGGGCCTCATCCTCTAGGCTCTAAGTTATGGGTCGATTTTTTGGATTAGTCCGCACGTCGGCTGTTGTACCTACATAGGATGAATCGGCGAGAGGAGACACCATGGCATCCACAGATCCCGTGGAGGATGACGCGCCCACGTTTAGGGCGTTGGCGGCGGCGCCTCACGAAGGAGGGAGCTTTGGTGGCGGCGCCTCACAGAGAAGGAAGGAGGCGTTCCTGAGGACGGGGAAGGGTAGGAGGGCTCGGCCCGAGGATCCTTGCCGTGACGGCAGCGAAGTTCGTGTACTGGAGGGTGGCAGCGCTCGCGTTATTGCGCTCGATGGGCGGCCGCTCAAGAGAGAGGGAGGTGACGGGATCGAGGATGGGGAGAGGACGCCGGCAAGGTCAGGCTCAGGCATGGATTGCGTTTTTTCTTGTTGGGTCTGTGGTACATGGGCTGATAGCTAGCAGAATCGAGCGAGCGCTTAGCGAAGGATCGACGGACGATGGAGTTGACCTACCAACGTACAAACTGCCATTTAATAGTAAAGACTAGATCACGTAGGAGCGTGATGCCGCGCCCAACCACTTTTTCAATAAAATGGTAGTAGAAATTTTATAAATATTTCAAGGCATGAAACATGAAAGATAAGATATTATAGGCGGCACAAATATATATTTCAAAGGGATTATCACATTTATCCCATGGCAACAGTAAAGTTTACTACAACTTTTTTTGGTTGAAAACTTTACTACGGATAAAACAAAGTCACTAACAGAACTTCCTAGCTTAGCTAACTCGGGGGCAACAGATCAGTTGTTCGCACGCTCCACTTTCGAGATCACAAAACCTGGTCTTTGGGGCAGATTTGTCGTCAACCTGACTTTTCACAGCATTTATAACTACCGCACAATTATTTTCCACCTGAACCAGTTTGACACAAACAGGTAAAATGACTTTGACACTCTGAATACTGCAATTGCTTCAGCGATATTAGCGGTTTGACAGGGTTCAGTTCGTTCCGAAGTAGTAAGGAGTCTTCAAAGTTTAAAATAGCAGGCTATATGCAATAGCCCCGACGATTTCAGAAGTTATAAAAGGCTATAGCCGGGCTATAACCATATAACCGTTTTGCTAGAATATTAAAAAAATATTAAAATTCTGACAACTTATAATCATTTATATAGTATTATTCGCAAATGCATAACGTAACAACATATTCATATAAAATGAACGAACGATTAGGAGTTTAAATAACAACTATTCATAGCACATGGCACAGTTCAGCAGTTCTGAAACTAGGTCGCTATCGGTCGCACTCGCACCTCAATTCAACAACCAATGGTGATTGATTTGGGCTCCGAAATTGACGGAGGTAACAAATTTTGGATCAAATTTTTTGGTCCTCTAGATATAACCGGGCTATATCCATACAGCCGGACTATTAGTGGCTATTCTCCATATAGCCTCTGAAGGATCTAACCGTATCCCCGAGCCTCTCGAAAGGCTATAACCGGCTATTTAAAAGTTTGGGAGTCTTCCCATTTTCGTCTCTCAAAATGGCTCCCCATGAGCATGTGTTAGTTTCTTTCGGAGAATCCATCGTCGAAGTTCAGTTTCCACTAGCCTGGTACAGGTTTAGTCCAGCTTGCAGCATTCCTGCTCTTTGGGGCAACACACTGATCATACAAAATGTACATGGGACTCTTGCCTTTGTTATCTGTAACCAGATCAGTCCTAGTCTCGTGTGATGCTAATGGATAAGATTGTAGAAAGACAGCAGATTGGTTAATTGTTGCCATCTCCAAAAATTACATTGTTTCTTAGATGCCAGGTTCTCCACCAGAGAAGCAGGAGCTTTGCATGCGTGTCAGCATCCACATGACTGAGAAAGATGATTGCCCAATCATAAGCTGTAAAATATCACTGGTGGAAATAGGGGTATTCGCACCGGTTTGTAAGGGTCTTTGGGCCCGGATACAAATCCGGTGCTACGTATCCGGGACTAAAGACCCCCCCGTTTAGAACCGGTCTGTCACAAACCGGTTCTAAAGGCCTCCACGTGGGCGCCGAGGAGTGCGCGCAGGCGGAGGACCTTTAGAACCGGTTGGTAACATCAACCGGTCCTAATGATTTTTTCTTTTTTTTTCCTTTTTCTTTTCAGGGTTTCCGATTCCGTATTTAGGGTTTAGGGTTTAGGGCGTGTTCCGTATTTTCAGGGTTTCCGTTTACGTGTTTCCGTTTATGTCTTTCCGATTCCGTGTGTCCGTGTCTCGTTTTTTACGAACACGGAATCAGAAACACGTAATCGGAAATACGTATCCGGAAACACCGATTCCGTATTTGCGGTTAAGTGTTTCCGATTCCGTATTTGCGGTTAAATGTTGATGCACCAAATAAAAGTATATATATATATACATGTAACACGAAGTAATCGACCGAGCATTACATAATCTGAAGTTCGTTTCCAATAGTTGTATACTTGCATAGAGAAGGGAGTTGGCTATAATTGGTTCATAGGATGGAAAAATTCTCCGCCTTCATCTATGACTTGTGTGAGGAGAAATCCTGCCAATTCCTCTGCAATTGCCTTGCAACGTTCGATTGGTTTGAGCATCGCCCGCTTTCGTGCCATCTTTAAAAGAAGTAGATGAAAACAATTAAGCTATGAACAAAACTAAACATAATTGATGGCAACATAAATAAAGTTGTGAAGACCCGGTTACGTACCTCTAGATTTCTGGAAGTACGGGATTTCTCATTAATAATCCTGTGAATGAACTCGCAAACGTAATATCCACAATAATCAGTGCCCTGTAGTTGTTGCGGGACGTTCTATATACGAGAAACATAATTCAGTCAAATTAATAATAATCAAGAGAATGGTAATGGTATTGAAACCAGGGTACGTAGTACTACTTACTTTGTTTATCTGAAAGTTGAGCTTGTCTGCCCATGTACCGGGTTCTTCCTTGATGAACATTTGCCAAACTCTGGCCGACAAAAGAAAAATGAATACAAGAGTTAGTTATTACTTACTTGATAGCAGGAAATGAACGAAAAAGAGGCCGATGAACGAAAGAGGCCGATATATATATATATATATATATATATATATATATATATATATATATATATATATATATACTTTTGAAGCATCTGACGCGCGCTCGTCCATGTGTCAGCGCCCCGGGTTAACGAGTCCCAGACTTCAACTTGTCCTTGATCGATTCTAATGATGAACAATATGAAGTGGGACCTGCGCATGTGTACACACGCAGTCATGCATACTCATCAATTACACTTAACATCAGGTAAGCAACATGGAATGTCTACAAGACAGTAACACTCACTTGAATCCGTAGGGCCAAAGTATTTCTTTTTTGGTACTTTGTCGCTTAAAAAATCTTAGCAAATCATCTGATGTATCCTTGTTGAACTTTTCTATTGTGTTTTGATGATACGAATACGGGTCAATGAACCCAAAGTCACAGATTCCTGCCAGCCTGCATTCACGAATCTTCATTCTGCATAGTAGCGTACAAAAAGAATGTCGTGAGTGATAATTATACGGGCAATGAGCGCGAGCTTAACTAAATAATTAAATTACACAAATAAATCACTTACAAACAGTAGCAGCTGAGGATAGACTTGTCGAGGACACGTTGATTGTATATCTGGAAGAAATCATCGAACCCAAGCTCCACACCGTACTCTCTGAAGTAGTGTTGATCCTGAACTTGAGCCATGATACAGTCTCTCTTTTGCCTTGCGGCCTCCAAGTACCAATCATGTAAATTCCGTAGTTGGGTTGTTAGAGCAGTGGGATTTTCGACCAGAGGGTGCTCGGGCTTGTATTTATATACCAGATCAGCAATAGCGTAACCCACATCGCCCATGCGTGGACCGGACACTGAAGCCTGGTCAGATAACACCTTGAGCGGGGGAATTGACCGTGCTTCTTGTTGTCCGAGCTGGGGAACTTGTTTCCCGCATTTCGTCTGCTCCGCCTGCTTCATCTGCTCCGCCTGCTTCATCTGTGCGGTGTGCATCTTCTCAATGTACCGTTCATAGTCTGAAAGGGGCGGCGGTGGCGGCGGTGCAGGATAATATAAGTTGTCGATGGTCCGCTCAATTTTCCACTTTGGGATGTCCTTCAGAGTTTCCTTCCAAACGTCTGGAGGGGGCTTCAGGGGAAACCGTGCGAACCACGCTTTGGTTTTGGCTTTCACGGCATCGGTTAGTTCCTCCGGAGTCATCAGGCCTGGTAACTTCGGGGGAGTCTCGACTTTCTTGGGTTTCCTTTTTATCTTTTTGGGAGGAGTCCTGTTTCTTCTGAACTGCAGCTTCCGCTTTGCCGTACCCGTAATGGGCGCATCCGTCGGCTCACGGGAGTGCACGGGCGATGGACCCTCAGCCTCGGGCTCCCAATCTTTGTTGTGGGGTGGACTTTGAGGTGCGTTGGGGGGTGGACTTGGAGGTCGTGCATTCTCTGTACGAAAGTGAAAAAACTATTAAAAATAGGCTTACATGTGGTGCAACATTCAGTAATTGATGGAGGTGGTGCATTTGTACCTGGAGGAGTCGGTGGCCTTGGCGCCGCATTAGGAAACACGATGTGTTTCTTATTCCACAGGATGATACCAAGCTCCATTTCTCCCAGTGTCTTCTCGCCTTCACCTCCAGGAATATGGAGCTCAATTGAATGGCATCCCGGCGTAATTGTTGATAATCTGACACGAGCATGGGATGCTGGAATCTGACAACCATGGTAGGTTGCTCCAGGTTGATTCGGTAAACCATAGCCTGACGCCACCCTGAAGGATATGTTCCCCATTGGCATATGTATCTCACAGTTTGTTTTCTCCGTGATATCATCCACGGGGTAGTGAGGCGCCGACGGTTCGACTGCACGGCCGTCTTCTAGCTACAGCTGCGTGGAACCCACGCTGCTTCTATGTTGAGCTGGGACGGTATCTGCTACAGGACCGTCTTCTATTTGCAGCTGATCAGGTGCAGGACGATGTTCTACCTCCTCTTCAGTGTTAGGTACAGGGTGTCCCCCTTTCTCCAAGAGAAACGCCACATTCTCTTCTAATGTCGATATCCGTTCCAGCGCCTTCTTCTTGCTTCTACCACGGCTTCTGTAAGTGCCAATGTCCGCTGGAAACCCTTGGCTCCACGGGGTAGTGGCTCCAAAGCCTCGTGTTCGTCCCCACTTTTCCGGGTTCCCGAGTGCCTTCGTCAGCTCGTCGTTCTCTCTATCGGGAACAAAAGTTCCTTTTCGAACAGCTTCTATTGCCTTCTCTAGTTCTGCTACGACTTTTGTTATTTTTTCCGACCATGGTCCCTGAGCAACAATCATCCCAGTCTCAGCGTCCAACGTTGCCCCATGCGCGAACAACCAGAACTTGGACCTATCGGGCCAGTCATGTGTCTGTGGAATGATACCTCTTTTCAGAAGCGCGTCTTCATAGCGTCGCCACCTAGGCAGGGCAGTCATGTAGCCACCTGACCCCAAAATATGGTGATATTTCTTCTTCTTCGCATTCTCCTTATTTGTGGCTGATCGGGATGTAAAGACACCCGATTTCTTGTACGCTTTAAAATCATCCCAAGCGTCTCTTATCTTCACTAGTTGCCCAGTGAAAACTGGATCTTCGTCCTTATATTTCTTTCACAGGTCTTTCTTCCACCTCTGGAATTGTGTGGCCATCTTCTTCAAAGCCCACTCCTCGACTTTCTTCTTCTTATCTTCAGCTACGCTGAAATTTAGCCATATCGTGTCGCAAAGCAGTTTTTTAAATCTGTCATCGACATAAGTAGATCCAACGTTGGCACCGGTTTTCGGCTTATTCCATTCTATTAAGTTGATCGGGACCAGGTCTCTTACAACAACTCCGCACTGATTTACGAATTTTCGATAAGTTTCTGGGGGCTCCAGAGGTTTGCCATCAGCAGCAACTGTATCGATCGAGAACCTTGCGGTATCTTTCAACCTTGCGGCCGGGCCTCGTTTCGACTTTGTCTCAGTACTTGCGCTAGCTGTTCCGGAGGGCGCCTAAACGGGAAAATAATGATTCGTTAGTAAGTGCAATACAAATTAATTGTTGCGTCAACAGTGACTTGAGATATACATTGGCAGAGTTTGTTCTGGAGGGCACTTCTGCATCCTCGACGTTGTCGTCGTCATCATCTACTACATCTTCTATATTCTCAGCTTCGTCACCAGAGTCATTCAAAAATTGACTGCTAAACGCCTGTCCACCGTCGTGATCATGATATATGGCCGTTGCATTCTCAAAAATCATCTGGCACATTATTCTTTCCTTCTCCGCCTCACCCATTCCCGTGAGCTGATCGGCGTGCGAATCATGTGCAGGTTCTTGGGGATCCATAGCTCAACACCTGCTAGTAAAATTTATAAAATGAAGAACACTTAGCGAAATTATTTCATCGGACACTTAGCGAGAAATTATTTCATCGGACACTTAGCGAAATTATTTCATCGGACACTCAGCGAAATTCTACTTCTAGCTAATTCTAATTCTAAATCTAAATCTAATTCTAATTCTAATAATAATTCTAACTACAAATAATAATTCTAATAATAATAGTTCTGGACATATTAATGAAATATTTAAACGTATGATAATAAACACCAAGAGTTACATAGCTCGGGTTAATTTTTTTTAACCCTAATACATCACGATCGAATAATATCACTTATACATAGTCTCGTGACATCTCTCAAAATAATTAACTCCGACCGGGTCCTAAGCCGCGGGGTGCTGAGTCACGGGTGCTACGCATCCATAGATAAGGAACCCTCATAGGGTCATAGCTCACGTGGTAAGGAACACTCCGAATAATCGACCAACTGCTGCTATACTGCCTATCGAGCAAGTACATGTAGCGACGGACGTGCTCGTCCTCCTCCCTGATACGCTGTTGTACCACCTCCTCAGGGGCCGGCTCTCTCCGCACCGAGCGTGGCCCACGCGATGGCCACCAAAGAATATCCGGGTCGACCACGTCACCCGGATTTCTCACCAAGCCGCGTGCCCCGGTACTAAGGAGCTCCCAGTGCCAGCCTGGCGAGGCCCAGTCCCGGACATCGCCCGGCGGGTCCAACATAGACATGAACTAAAAACAAACCCGGACTAAGTAAATATTCCGTAATTAAGTAAAATATCTTAGTGTTTCTAACTTAGTAAAAAATAGTAAATTGAGAAATATGACAGAAATAAGATAAAAGTTAAACAGGAACAAGATGGTAACTTAGTGAAATTTTCTAACTTAGTGAAATTATTCTAACTTTCTGAAATTTTCTAACATTTCTAAGACACTAAGTTAGTGAAATTTTCTAACACACTAACTTAGTGAAAATTTCTAACTTAGTGAAATTTTCTAACTTTCTGAAATTTTTTAACACTAACTTAGTGAAATTTTCTAACACACTAACTTAGTGAAAATTTCTAACTTAGTGAAATTTTCTAACTACGTGAAATTTTTCTAACTTAGTGAAATTTTCTAACTTAGTGAAATTTTCTAACACTAACTTAATTAGTGAAATTTGTCTAACTTAGTGAACTTTTCTAACACTAACTTAATTAGTGAAATTTTCTAAAAATTCTTTAGTGAAATTCCTAAGTTGATATTACTAAGTAAAATTATTAAGTAAAAATTCCTAACTAGAAATTCCTAACACTAAAAATTCCTAAGTAGAAATTCCTAACACTATTTTTTTTCTAAAAATTCCTAACTTCTAACACTAAAAAATTTCTTACACTAAATTATAACTCTAAAAATTTCTAACACTAAATTCTAACACAAAAATTCTAACACTAAATTTCTAGCACTAAACAAAATTGTAAAAACAAATTAAAGCAGTAAAAAAATTCTCTGTTTTCCTTAATTACCTACAGAGGGCGACGGGGCGACAGCGAGGGGCGAGAGGCGACGGCGAGGGTCCACAGGGGGCGACGGCGCGGTGCGCGGCGGCGTCGGGGCCGCGTGTGGGCGGCGACGGGGCGGAGGCGGACGGCGACGGCGACGGAGGCGGGGCCGCGGTGGGGAGGCACGCGCGCGGCCTCGGGTCGGTGGTGGGAGGCAGAGGGAAGCGGCGCGACGTCGGGGCGCGCCCGGGGCGGCGAGGCGGACGGCGACGAGCAGATGACGGCGAGGCGGACGGCGACGCGCGGCCGGAGCAGGGCTTCGCCGTACTGGAAGGAGAGAAGACGCGCCCGAAAGAATGGTAGCAAAATTTTCGCTAAGTGTTTGATAACGCCCTGTACAGACCTTTAGCACCGGTCTATGTTAACAACCGGTGCGAAAGACCCTTTCGCACCGGTTGTTAAGACAGACCGGTGCTAAAGGGTCTGTACTGGGGCCACTTTCAGACTACGCGCCCTGTACAGACCTTTCGCACCGGTTGTTAACACAAACCGGTGCTAAAGGGTCTGTACTGGGCCACTTTTAGACTGCGCGCCTTTTGTACAGACCTTTAGCACCGGTTTGTGTTAACAACCGGTGCGAAAGGTTCTAGGTACAAACTGCTCGCCTCCCGCGCGGCGGTTTTGTTGCTACAGTGCGCACCCGATCGAGAGTCTCTATGTTTCTTCTTCTCTCTTCCTCCTCTTCTTCCTCTCTTTGATCTTCCTCAACCAAGCACTCATGGCTGATGTTTGGGATACTCTCCGTGTGGCCACACCATGCGGCAAGAGTCTCGACATGGTCTACACCAATAATTGCGAGAGGCTCCCCGGTCTTCTTGAGCATTTTATTAGCGATCTCTATGAACAAGCCGATGAACACCATAGGTTCTTCGGGCTTGATCTAGAGTATACGGCGGATCAACGGGATGTTGCCGTCATCCAGATTGCGATCAAGGAGTTCGTTTTGGTCTTCCAATGGTCAAGGTAACGCACACGTACAATCTTGCATTTTCGATTTGTTTGTTGCATCTGAAGAATACATGTGTTGCAACATATCTAACATGTGTTCTATTTTTGTTGTTGCAGTAGTTCAAAGCATTCTCCGGCACTTGTTGATTTTCTTGTCAACAAGGGGTATGACTTCTGCAGCGTTGACATCACTCAAAACCGTCAGAAGTTGATGAGCTTGGGTATTGTGATACCTGAAGATCACTACATTGATCTTCAGGACCTTATCCATTTTGATGAGTTGTCCGGGCCCAAGACCGGGATGGCTACGATGGCAACCGCATTCATCCACGACGACTACAAAACCATAAAGTCTCGTTTCCCCTCCAAGAATCACATGTATTGGGGGAAGAACCCACTGGACCGGACCAACGTCAACTATGCAGCCATAGATGCATACGTTGCCTACGAGTTGTTCCGCATCTACTCGACGGAGCTCGAGTAGATGTTGTTTGTGTACCGCATCGTGCGTTCGATATATGCATGTAATGGATATATTAGTATGTAATGGATATATTATTATGTAATGGATATTATTTCTATATTAATTCCTAGCTATATTATTTCTATATTATGTCAAACACACATTTCAAAAAAACAAACAAAAAACACATCAAGAAAACAAACAAAAACACATCAAGAAAACAAAACAGAAAAACTACCGTTTCTATATATCTGTTCACCATAACTTGGTAGTTGATTTCTAAAATGGTGTTCGATTTGCTAGCTAATGTATTTTGAACATGATTGATACATCACCAGTTTATTACTATCAAACATATCCCATTTCTTGCTTGCTTCGGAATGATTTAAAATGGTGTTCTGTACACTATCTATCTCTCCCCATGGCATAGCTCATTGTGATAAGAGCTCATCTCATACTATGTAAATGTTGAACTTCTTCGTGTAGATTTGGAAGGTAGAACGAAGAACATTTGGAATGTAGAATTTCTCCCCATGGCATAATATTGTATCATAGCAATTTGGAAGGTAGAACAAAGAATATTTTAGTTAACAAACAATATGGGAATACATCCTATAACTTGGTAGTTGATTTCTAAAATCATAAACAAAGATATAAAATGTGGTGGAAAATGGGAAAAATCTGATCACTTATCCCAAGCGCACATTAAAATGTGGTAGTTATTCTAGCCATATGTTGTTTATCTTTTTCATGGATTAAATCATTTAGAAAATTACTCATATATTCAACATAAACTAATAGCCAAATAATTTGGTTTGATTCTTAGCTATATATAGAGCAGTCTGGTCGGCCTAGTCACATCCTTTTGGTGGAGTCACATCCGAGAAATTTATCTGAATCAAAATATTTTACTCTGAAATCATATGCTGATGTCGTGAACCTAGCCGGTCTGCAATATTTCAGATAGATATTTTTGGTAGAGTCATAAAATAAACAAAGAATAACTTGTTTAAACATCACGTGATTCTGTCTTCACATGTATGCTGAATTTATTTTTGAGCCGAACCCTCAAGTGTGCTGATTGTTTTGGCTCCTGACACTCGCCAGATGTGATCCGCGATTCATATATGCTAATAAAACAATCAAACCAGCGCCTTCTGATTAGGCTCATAGATGGCCATCATTGAACTTCTCCCGTGGCTTATAAGAATTTTCTGGCTTCCAATGGTGGCCGGAGGAAAACAGATGGAACGGTGCATGGAAAAAGTGACACCGCTTGCCAGTAATAATACAATGCGCTAGGATAAGGCCAAATTCGATTTTTCATGTGTAGAGGCGCTAGCGCCACCCCTATATAACGCTTATAGCGTGTCGTTGTTCCGACTCGCCCGCTATTTTCTGTCCTCTTGGACCGGCCCAGCAGTTTAAGAGAAAATAGAAGAAAATAAGACCTAGCAGGAGGGATCGAACCTGGGATGTAGTCTTCCTGTTGGCAGAAGCACAACCAACGGGCTAGACCTGGTTCCTGTTAACATTTCGTTTTTTATCCTTTTTATTGACTGCTTTTTCTGTTTCTTTTTTTCCATTTTCTTTTCTGTTTTTCTTTTACGTTTTATTCTTTCTTTTCTGCTTTTTTTCGTTTAAACTAAAAAATATTCAAACCTTAAAATGTTCAAATTTATAAATTGTTCAAATACTAAAATTGTTCTCATAATTTTTTTTCAAATTTAAAAAAATATCGGATAAAAAATTTTCAAATTTAATTTTGGTTTACTATTATTTTCGGTTCACCATTTGTTTTGGTTCACCGTTAGTTTTCTTTCACCGGAATTCTTGGTTCACTATTATCTTTGATTCACCATTATTTTTGGTCTATCCATATTTTCTGTTCACTTTTTTTGTGGTTCACCAATTTTTTTCGAAAAATTGTTCAAAGCTGAAAAATGTTCAAACTTAAAAATGTTCAAGTCTATAAATTATTCAAATTCGAAATTTGTTCTGATAAAAATTGTTCAAATAAAAAACGTTCAACATAAAATTTGTTCAATTTTTATATGTAAATTTTGTTCATGTATTGAAATGATTTAAGATTCTGTTCATTTGCCGAAATTGTTCAGTTTTTTCCATTTTTTTAGCCTTTCAGTCGTTTGAAAATATTTGTTTTTATTTTTCTCCCGCACTCTAGCGATTCCCCTGGCAAGCGCGAGCCACTCAAGCGCTGCGCTCACTGTTCCTTCACTGCGCTGACCAACATGTTGAAGCTGCTTGTTGCGCTCTGTAAATGGGCCGGCCCAGGCAGCGTAGATGGCGAGCGAGCCGACGCTCCCGCACGCTGCAAGCGATGCGTAGGGGCACCCTTCTGATTAGGCTCATGGATGGCCATCATTGAAATTCTCCCGTGGCTTATAAGAATTTTCTAGCTTCCAATGGTGGCCGGAGGAAAACAGATGGAACGATGCATGGAAAAAGTGACACCGCTTGACAAAATTTTATCACGATAAAGCCAGTAATAATACAATGCGCTAGGATAAGGCCAAATTCGATTTTTCATGTGTAGAGGCGCTAGCGCCACCCCTATATAACGCTTATAGCGTGTCGTTGTTCCGACTCGCCCGCTGTTTTCTTTCCTCTTGGACCGGCCCAGCAGTTTAAGAGAAAATAGAAGAAAATAAGACCTAGCAGGAGGGATCGAACATGGGATGTAGTCTTCCTGTTGGCAGAAGCACAACCAACGGGCTAGACCTGGTTCGTGTTAACATTTCGTTTTTTATCCTTTTTATTGACTGCCTTTTCTGTTTCTTTTTTTCCATTTTCTTTTCTATTTTTCTTCTACGTTTTATTCTTTCTTTTCTGCTTTTTTTCGTTTAAACTAAAAAATATTCAAACTTTAAAATGTTCAAATTTATAAATTGTTCAAATACTAAAATTGTTCTGATAATTTTTTTTCAAAATTAAAAAAAATATCGGATAAAAAGTGTTCAAATTTAATTTTGGTTTACTATTATTTTCGGTTCACCATTTGTTTTGGTTCACCGTTAGTTTTCTTTCACCGGAATTTTTGGTTCACTATTATATTTGATTCACCATTATTTTTGGTCTATCCATATTTTCTGTTCACTTTTTTTGTGGTTCACCAATTTTTTTCGAAAAATTGTTCAAAGCTGAAAAATGTTCAAACTTAAAAATGTTCAAGTCTATAAATTATTCAAATTTGAAATTTGTTCCGATAAAAATTGTTCAAATAAAAAACGTTCAACATAAAATTTGTTCAATTTTTATATGTAAATTTTGTTCATGTATTGAAATGATTTAAGATTCTGTTCATTTGCCGAAATTGTTCAGTTTTTTCCATTTTTTTAGCCTTTCAGTCGTTTGAAAATATTTGTTTTTATTTTTCTCCCGCACTCTAGCGATTCCCCTGGCAAGCGCGAGCCACTCCAGCGCTCACTGTTCCTTCACTGCGCTGACCAACATGTTGAAGCTGCTTGTTGCGCTCTGTAAATGGGCCGGCCCAGGCAGCGTAGATGGCGAGCGAGCCGACGCTCCCGCACGCTGCAAGCGATGCATAGGGGCACCCTTCTGATTAGGCTCATGGATGGCCATCATTGAAATTCTCCCGTGGCTTATAAGAATTTTCTAGCTTCCAATGGTGGCCGGAGGAAAACAGATGGAACGGTGCATGGAAAAAGTGACACCGCTTGACAAAATTTTATCACGATAAAGCCAGTATTAATACAATGCGCTAGGATAAGGCCAAATTCGATTTGTCATGTGTAGAGGCGCTAGCGCCACCCATATATAACGCTTATAGCGTGTCGTTGTTCCGACTCGCCCGCTGTTTTCTTTCCTCTTTGACCGGCCCAGCAGTTTATGAGAAAATAGAAGAAAATAAGACATAGCAGGAGGGATCGAACCTGGGATGTAGTCTTCCTGTTGGCAGAATCACAACCAACGGGCTAGACCTGGTTCGTGTTAACATTTCGTTTTTTATCCTTTTTATTGACTGCTTTTTCTGTTTCTTTTTTTCCATTTTCTTTTCTGTTTTTCTTTTACGTTTTATTCTTTCTTTTCTGCTTTTTTTTCGTTTAAACTGAAAAATATTCAAACTTTAAAATGTTCAAATTTATAAATTGTTCAAATACTAAAATTGTTCTGATAATTTTTTTCAAATTTAAATAAAAGTCGGATAAAAAATGTTCAAATTTAATTTTGGTTTACTATTATTTTCGGCTCACCATTTGTTTTGGTTCACCGTTAGTTTTCGTTCACCGGAATTTTTGGTTCACTATTATCTTTGATGCACCATTATTTTTGGTCTATCCATATTTTATGTTCACTTTTTTTGTGGTTCACCAATTTTTTTTTCCAAAAATTGTTCAAAGCTGAAAAATGTTCAAACTTAAAAATGTTCAAGTCTATAAATTATTCGAATTCGAAATTTATTAGGATAAAAATTGTTCAAATAAAAAACTTTCAACATAAAATTTGTTCAATTTTTATATGTAAATTTTGTTCATGTTTTGAAATGATTTAAGATTTTGTTCATTTTCCGAAATTGTTCAGTTTTTTCCATCTTTTTAGCCTTTCAGTCATTTGAAAATATTTGTTTTTACTTTTCTCCCGCACTCTAGAGATTCCCCTGGCAAGCGCGAGCCACTCCAGCGCTGCGCTCACTGTTCCTTCACTGCGCTGACCAACATGTTGAAGCTGCTTGCTGCGCTCTGTAAATGGGCCGGCCCAGGCAGCGTAGATGGCGAGCGAGCCGGCGCTCCCGCACGCTGCAAGCGATGCATAGGGGCCCCTTCTGATTAGGCTCATGGATGGCCATCATTGAACTTCTCCCGTGGCTTATAAGAATTTTCTGGCTCCAATGGTGGCCGGAGGAAAACAGATGGAACGGTGCATGGAAAAAGTGACACCCCTTGACAAAATTTTATCACGATAAAGCCAGTAATAATACAATGCGCTAGGATAAGGCCAAATTCGATTTGTCATGTGTAGAGGCGCTAGAGGGTACTCACGTACAGTAACATGCATGCAACCTTTTGTGCTTTTTTCACCACGTTCGGCTAGGTTGTGGTTTTTTTTCTGTTGGCATCTATCAAGCGCGTTCCACACGGTTTCAGTAACATTTTTAAAAATAAACTTAAGGCCTTGTTTGGCAGCAGCGTTCCGAAGTGTTTTATTGTGTATTTTTCCGGTCCATACCAAATACTCGCACAACCACTAATGGGCTGGTTGGCAGGCCAGTCTTAGCCGGGCTCACCACGTGAAAACACCACCATCCACGTCGGGCCGGGGTGTATCCGAGACGCTTCTGCTGCTCGCGTTTTGATCGCTAGCCTCACAGAACGCTTCGCTGATGAGGAGCGACCTCCTCCCGCGTTACCTCCTTTGCCAACGAGTGGTGTTGGTGGTACGAGGAAATTGGAATGGGGCAAGTCGAATGGGTGAGGCTAGTGTTTTCACCAAAAACTCTGAAAATAATACCTAGCTTTACACCACAAAACGCTGCTGCCAAACAAGGCCTAATGTGGTTCCCGTGAGTTTATAGGCGAAGTTAGCGTACACGAATGTTTTTTAGCGGCACGACTATTTGTACGGTGTACGTGTTGAAAGCTGTTTTTTTTTAGGCCATGCCCGAGACGGGACGTGACATTCTTTTCTAAAGTGTGTCAAAGAGGTTACGTAACTAATAATATTCTGTGAAATCCATGCCGTATATTTTACATCTAACAGTTAAAATAATTTAGATGATGTGGCTCAACATGGTGTGTTTATTAGACATCCGCATGTTGCTTTTAGTATATAATAGATAGATTTCACATTCTTCTCTAAGGACATTGCATCCTTAAATTGAACTCGTTAAGCAAGGCCACCAAACTCTCTTCAATATTGTGGAAAATGCGTTATCTTTGCATTCCAATGGGCTTGGGAGGGCTAGCTAAGGGTGTGTACTATTTTGGGACGAAGATGAATGGAATGGAATGGAACCGTTCCACACCGAGAACCCATTCTTACGTTCGATGGAAGAGTGTAATGGAACGAGGTGGTTCCCAGAAAAGGAATATGCCCTCCAGATACAGAAAGCATCGATACGGCCAAATCGACCAGACGAGGTGGAACAGGCGAGTCAAGTTTAAGAACACACTGCATAAATGTATCCATAATTTCTGATGTTCCATGTTGTTTACATACTATATGCTACATGTTTCCTTTACATTTTATGTCATTTTTATCGATTTCCTGAGACTAACATATTGACAAGATGCCACAGAGCTAGTTCCTGTTTTCTGCTGTTTTTAGTTTCAGAAAAGCTGATCTGGAAATATTCTCGGAATTGGATGATTCGAAGCCCAAAAGTCTTAAAATTCCTAGAGGGTCAAGTAAGTCCAAAGGATACGCGGAGGGGGCCACAGGGTGGCGCGGGTCCCCCTAGCCACGCCACCAGGTGGTGTGGGCCCCCTGGCCACCCACTGACATCGCCCTTTCGCCTATTTATTTCCCCCGAGGCATAAACCCTAAATATACCGGCCTCCTTCGACAAAAAGTTCTGTAGCTCCGCCGTTGCCGCCGACAAGTTTCAAGGGACATAAATCTTTGTTCTGGATCTCTGTGTCGGGACGGGGAAGTGCCCCCGGAGCCATCTCCGTCAACAACACCGGCATCTTCATCGCCGTTGTTTTCTTCTATGATGAGAAGGGAGTAGTTCTCCCCCGGGGCTGAGCGCTCTACCGGTAGCTATGTGTCTCATCTCTCTCTCCCATGGTGTGATCTTTATGTGATCATGAACTTTGTAATCTGGTTGAGAAATTAGATGTTACTCTTCATATTTTATGCTACTCAAGTGGTTCGGAGTAGCATTGTGAACAGATGATATTTATGCATTCAATTATGTTATTATTGTTGAGTGTGTCCACTAGTAAAAGTATGATCCCTAGGACTTGTTTCTAAGCATTGAAACACCATTTACAATCAGTTCTGCTACATGTTTGCTTGCTGCCATTTTATTTCAGATTGCTATTATCACCAATAACCATCCATATTACTTGTATTTTAATCTCTCTTCGCCGAACTAGTGCACCTATACAGCTGAAAATTATATTCGGTATGTTGTGGACACAATAGACTTCTTGTATCATAATTGCAGTGTTGCTTGAGAGGGACATCTTTGACCTTTTCATCCCTGAGTTCGATAAACCTTGGGTGATCCACTTAAGGGAAACTTGTTGCTTTTCTACAAACCTCTGCACTTGGAGGCCCAACACTGTCTACAAAAATAGAAGTGTGCGTACATATCAAGCCCTTTTATGTTGCAATTGCTGGAGAGGGAAGGTAAAAAGTACTCACATCCTCGGGTGTGAGTGCTCGAAGTTATTTTCTTTAGAGTCTGCAATTATATCTTTTTTTTTCACTAGTTAGGCTTAACAGACAACAACAGAATTATGAGAAAACTTTATAATGTTTATCTTTAGTTAGGATATGAAGTGTTTAAACAGAAAATTAAAAAACATATGGAACTTTATTTGCATGCTAGTAGCATTGTTATTAGTATGAATTCTATGAACTCCATTATTAATAATGCTATGGAAAAATCTAAGCTTGGGCAAGCTGGTTTTGATGAATATGATATTTTTAGTTCCCCGAGTTTTGAGGAGAAAATTTTCTTTGATGATACTTTGCCTCCAATATATGATAAATACGTTATTTTCAGTCCACCTACTATTGAGGAGAAAATTATTCATGATTACAATATGCCTCCTATATTTGATGATTATGGTGATGAGAATAATAATGATAAATATTTTGTTGAATTTGCTCCCACTACTATTAATGATAATAACTATGCTTATGTGGAGAGTATTAATTCTTTTATGCATGTGAATAATGATAAGATTATTTCTTGTGATAGTTATATTGTTAATTTCATTCATGATGCTACTGAAAGTTATTGTGAGAGAGGGAACCATAGTTTTAGGCATATCAACAATATCAAGTTTCCTAGCTTTATGTTGAATTTCTTTTTCTTGCACTTATTTTGTCTTCCTATGCTAGCCACTTTGTGTTTTATTCACTTGTTCTTATACAAGATTCTTTTTCATAAGAAGTGGGTTCGACTTAAATTTGTTTTACATTTTCTTCTTGATGCTCTATTTTTCTTCAATTCATATTTGTCATGTGAGCATCTTCTCAAATTATCATGCCAAGCTAAAAGACTTTAAAGAAAAATACTTCTTGGGAGATAACCCATGGTTTTATTTTTGCTTTGTTTTTCTCTGTTTTATTTGAGTCAAGGTGTTGTATACTTCTTTAGCAACTCCTTTGTATATCTATTTTCATGTATTAGTTGTGTCAAGTAAAGTTTCTAGTGAAATTTGGTGTTAGTTTTGGATTTCTGCTCAGGAAATAAATTTCTGTTGTCCGTTGTATAAAATTTTCAAAATCACAGAAAGATCAAAATAACCTGAAACGTTTTGTACAATTTCTTCCGGTAATTATGAAACTTTTTTGTTGTTTACGCTTTTCGATTTGAGCAACGTAAGTGTCCCGAAAAAATTTGTCTTTACAAACTATTCTGGTTTTGACACATTCTGCCTTTTTACTTGCATTCTCTCTTTTACTATATTGAGTGGGTTTCTTTGCTTTAAAAAATAACAGTGGTTGTAGATAATGTTTAAAAGTTTCAATAATGCTTGTTTCCGTGCAGAACATGTGAATTTTTAATTATGCACTAACCCTCTAATGTGAATTACAATGAGTGTGGTGTGAAGTAAATTTTCAATGGTCAAGAGAAGAGCGTGAAACGTGCAAGGTCAAAGCTTGGGGATGCCTCCGTGGTTCATCCCAGCAAATTCTAAGAATAATAAAGCGTCTAAGATTGGGGATGCCCAACGCATCCCCTTCTTCATCAACAATTTATCAGGTCACTTCTAGTGAAACTATATTTTTGTTCGGTCACATCATATGAATTTTACTTTGAGTGTCTATTTGTTTTTATTTATTTTCCATGCTGCAATAAACTTAGTTGGAACTTATCATTCTTTGTGTGGGATAGAGACATGCTCCGCTTTTTCATTTTAATACTCGGTTTGCTCGTATTCGTAGCTTTTCTTCTAGCTGTTGCAAATCCTTTTAGCTCCTGTTTTTCATGCATCTCTTTTTAAGAGCTGTTAGTTTGAGTAGAGTTATGTTAGTGATCTCTTATTTCACTGCTATGTCTCTTGGAGAGTATTTGTTGTTTGGTGTTTTATGGAAATACAAAATGCTACTTGTGTTAGATGGTACAGCGAAAAAAGCTTGCATATTCTTGTAGATCACTAAACTGTTTCACTTGATTATTTTCTATTGTTTTGAGATATTAGTATGCTTAATGGTAAACTTGCAGGTTTAGTAAAGTAAAAACAATTAATGGTTGGTCTAAAAGCTTGAAACTGTGCCATAGTCAAATAACCAAGTGATGGGATAATGGTTTTCTAACACTTCCACCATCCATATTTGCTAGCCTCTTCGGTACTGTGCATTGCTCATTCTCACAATGAGAGTTGGTGCAAACTTCTCCAGTGCATCCAAACCTCGTGGGAGAACTTTATTCTTATACACATAATCCAAAAATCATCTTCCTCAAAACAGCCACCATACCTACCTACCATTGCATTTACATAGCCATTCCGAGATATATTGCCAAACAACATCCATCATCATTATGTTACTTGTCATGCTTCATTGTTATTTTGCATACCGCTACACTGGCAGGAGAATTTAGTTTTATATATATCAGAGATATTTCAGTTTGAGTTAAGAGTACTAGAAATGTGATGATTCATTGTAAAATAGAGTGTTACCCCTACCAGTGAGGTTATATATTAAAAAAAATAAAGAAAAAAGAGAAAAAAACAAAAAATTAAAAAAGGAAAGAAAGGGCAAAAGAGAGATAATAAAGAGAGAGGGGGCAGCAATACTACCATTTATTCCACACTTGTGCTTGGTTGGCATCATTACTTCAGTTTGGAGAGAGATTTCATATTATGACTTTCATAACTAAGTGAGAAACTTACACTATAGAACTTGGCTTGTATATTCCAATGATGAGCCTCCTCAAAAGTGCTCTAGGTCTTCGTGAGCAAGAAAATTGGATGCACCCCCACTAGTTCCATTGGAGAGCTTTCATACACTTATAGCTCTATGTGCATCCGTTGTGGGGCAATCACTACTCCTTGCATAACTTCGATTATAAGAATTCCTCTTGTCTAATGATCACATTCAGTTACGTGAGACTTTCTTCCATTGACCATCCAAATCCCCCATAATGTTCTTTTAGCCATAACTTCCTGGTGCTAGGGGCCAATACAGATAGCTTGTTTGTTTTGAGTGCACAAATATCTTAATGATTTTCCTACGTGCATAGTGTTGTCACTATACTTGATCCTAAGAGTTGTTGTTGTGAGATTTTGATGCCTTGGATGACTATATTGTTCTTCTTGAAGCTTAAATCGTCTTTACTAAACCACTGCACGGTTGATTGTCCTTTAGTATTGATTCATTAAAAGGTTCTACTTTGTTTTTTCTAATGGTTTATACCTTATTCTATTTTATATCAACCATAAACCACAACCTTTATTCATTTGATCCTAGTTTACATGCTTTACATTACTATGATGATCAAGTTTATGTTGGTAGCATGTAACCTTAGAAATTATTTGTTTTTATCGTATACCTACTCAAGGACGAGTAGGAACTAAGTTTGGAAATGTTGATAAGTCATAAACATATCCTTAATTTTGGATGTTCCATATTGTTTTTATACTATATGCTACATGTTTCCTTTACACTTTTCCATTTTTATAGATTTCCTGGGAATAACCTATTAACAAGATGCCAGAGAGCTAGTTCATGTTTTCTCCTGTTTTTAGTTTTAGAGAAGTTTTTCTGAAATATTCTCGGAATTGGACGATTCGAAGCCCAAAAGTCTTAGAATTCCCGGAGGGTCAAGGAAGTCCAAAGGAGAACTGGCGGGGGGGGGGGGGGGTCATAGGGTTGGGCGGCTCCCGTGGCCGCGCCACCAGGTGGTGTGGGCCCCCTGGCCACCCACCGACATCACCCCTTCGCCTATTTATTCCCCCTGAGGAATAAACCCTAAGTATATTGGCCTTCTTCCACAAAAAGTTCCGCCGCTCCGCCGCCGCCAACGACATGTTTCGGGGGACAGAAATCTTTGTTCCGGCACCCTGCCGGGACGGGGAAGTGCCCCCGGAACCATCTCCATCGACTCCACCGCCATCTTCATCGCCGTTGAAGGCTCCTATGATGAGGAGGGAGTAGTTCTCCCCCGGGGCTGAGGGCTCTGCCGGTAGCTATGTGTCTCACACCTCTCTCCCATGGTGTGATCTTTATGTGATCATTATCTTTGTAATCTAGTTATATAAGTAGATGTTACTCTTCATCTATGATGCTACTCAAGTGGTTTTGTTATGAGATGTCCGTAGACACTTTGATCACGGAGTAAAGGTGACAGTGTGTGCACCGTGTGGTTTAGCATGATATTTATATCTTGTGTTGGATGACCCTATGAAATTGTGGCGTTTGTTTAGTACTAATTTCAGGCGCTCATAGTTGCAGCATGGGTTGTCCTAGACAGGGAATACAGACTTCAGGAGTGTTGTTATAGCCCTACGCATGGATTATGTTCGTTACTCGACCGGAGAGTGGTTCGGAGTAGCATAGTGAAGAGATGATATTTATGCATTCAATTATGTTATTATTGTTGAGAGTGTCCAGTAGTGGAAGTATGCTCCCTAGGACTTGTTTCTAAGAATTGAAACACCATTTACAATCAGTTATGCTACATGTTTTCTTGCTGCCATTTTTATTTCAGATTGCTATTATCACCTATAACCATTCATATTATTTGTATTTTACTCTCACTTCACCATACTAGTGCACTCATACAACTGACAATTGTATTAGATGTGGTTAGGACTCAAGAGACTTCTTGTATCATAATTGCAGGTTTGGTTGAGAGGGATATCTTTGACCTCTTTCTCCCTTAGTTCGATAAATCTTGGGTGATCCACTTAAAGGAAACTTGCTACTGTTCTACAAACCTCTGCACTTGGAGGTCCAACACATTTTACAAGAATAGAAGCGTGCGAAGATATCACACACTAATCAAGTTTAGGAACAATTAATCGAGTTTAGAAATAATTAATCGACACTAGAAATAAAGTTTATGTATAATTAATCAACTTTAGAAATAATTAATCGACATTAGGAATAATTAAAGAGGTGATCACGAGTCACTTTTATCCATTCCATTCTCACCCCCATTCCAAAACAACATTTTTTCTGCCAAATCGAACACAAAAATCTAACAGTTCCATTCTCGTGGAATGGTTCCTCATTCCAAAACAGAACTCGCCCTAAATGTAAACATAGTAGTTTACTAAGCGGTTTTTTCTGGTCGCCGACAGGGTATATGTGTGTCGCTAATATTTATATTAAATTAGCTCAACACATATTCATACTGAACTTTTTTATTTTATATTGCACCAAATGAATGTCGCTTTTATTAAAAAAACATGATGAATTATTTTAATAAGTGTGTTTAATTATACATGATAGAACTAATATTTTTTCATTGAGTAATATATGTATTTACATACAATTAAGATATTTATGATTAGAAGTTTATTCTCTCTTTGATAGTTGAGTTACTATTTATTTTATAAAAACTGTTAAAATTATTTCTCCATATCGAGTACCCCAAAATTGTGAAAATTAATTTATCCAAAAAAATCATGTATGCCCATTAAATATTTACATAACATAGTAGTGATTTTTGGAGTGTATGAATCGAGTGTATTTAATGTTGTTTGAATATAGAATTAAAAACAATTACAGATATGAAATTTAGGTATAAGTAACACATTTGAATGTAGTAAATTTAAGTTTCAATAGGTAATTTGATGTTAGATATATTCGTCTACCCTTACTAGTTGTATTGAAGTTATTACGCTTAAATATCTCAATCGAAGATTCAAGAGGGCGAATTTGAGGGATGGGAACCGGTAGTGAATAATATGTATTATCCATCATTCATATTGGAGGAATTGAAAATGCATGTGGTAAATATATGAATACGAACGGTATGGAGGTGGTAGATATTCTTTTCATTTTTACAAATGCAAATAAAAATGTGTGGTATTGAAATTTTAAGGAAAATATGGATATGGAAGAGGAGGATATATCCGTATCCGAGAAAAATTATGTCATCATATTTTGGCAATTCTAGTACAATATGACAGTTAACAAACCTAAAAGAGTAATAAAGTCACTACATGTATTTTTTATTGAACATTAAACTATTGTATATTAAAGTATCTCTAACCGGCCACCTCAGACCTCCCCAAATGTCTAGTGGCCTGCATAGGCATCGCCCGAGCAAAAATCGCTCACCCAATCGACATCACAAAGTCGCCTCAAACATCCGGTCATCTTGGCATTGCCCAAACTGACCCCATATATGGGGAAGGTTTGGGGCGGTCCCGGAGCGACTGTGGACAGCAAGCCACGTCGGATAGGCTGATTCGTGACTCCACATATATTCACTCTCTCCATTGTCTTCCAAATCTTCTCTATTATCCTACAGCAGTAGATCTATGTTCATTGGGACCGAGATGTAATGGTGTGCTTTGGCGAGAGGAGGAGGTTTCTAGCGGGGTTGTGGATGATAAATAAGTCGTGCAGCTGGTAGCACATGCGTCCAAGATTCTGTGTGGTGTCTGCCATTAAGCCATGGTAAGCATGGTCATGGCGATGGGCAGCCAACACTAGTGGAAAACGGGGCGTTTGCTCACTAGCTAGCACCCCTTTAGCCCCGGCTCGGCCACCACCAGGTGCAAAAGACTGCAGAGGTGGGGCCGGGGCGAGCATGGCGCGTGGTGGGGTGGTCATTTGCCCCGGTTTGAGCCACTAACCGGGGCTAAAGGCCCTCAACGAGCAGGACGCGTGTAGGCGCATCGTGGGGGGGGGGGGGGGCTTTTGCCCCTGTTGGTGGCTCAAACCGGGGCAAATGAGCCCCACCTAGATGAAAAGTTTTTTTTATATCTATATATTGCCGCTTAGTTAATATAATTTCAATTTCATTAAGAAAAACTTTCCAAATAGATGGAAAATGAAAATTAATAGAATTCGTTTTTTCTTCAAAACCAATTTTTTTTTCTCTTTGTTGATAAACACTACATGCCAGCGTTCTCCACTCGTCATGCCGCTCACTTTTTGGTGTGGTGTGCTCACTTGTTTATCCCTCATATGCATAAGAGGTGTTCGATAAATGCCCGAGAGCATAATGACATCCGAGCTCGGGCATGGTTCATGTAGTTGGATTAGTCCACCTCTGTTTTCCACATGTCGGGCGTGTGAACTGGAGGATTTGTAGATATATAGAACAAAACAAACGGTGTCGCCATCATACAGCCCGACCGTGGCTCATGAGTGCATACATGCATATCGAAAGCACGGTCGGACGTATGATGGCGAATCCGGATGATTTGTAGTCGGTCGATGAACTAAATGATGTGTCAAACCTTTTGTCAAACCTTGAATGGGGGATGTAGAACAAAACAATCGGTATCGCCAGCATACAGCCCCACCGTGGCTCCTGGAGTGCATATATGCATATCAAATGCACGGTAGGACGTATGCTGGCGAATCCGAATGATTTGTATTCGGTGGATCAACTGAATGATGTATGAAGGGACTCCGAGAGGTGGGCTATATATAGGGTCCTCTGGCCCACAAAGTGTTGTGCTAGGGTTTCGATCCAACGGTTAAAAAGCGCTCGAAACAAACACACCGTACCCCTGATCGAACGGCTGACAAGAGTTCGAAAGGAACACACCTCTGATCCAACGACTCACAAGCGCTTGAAATAAGCACACGATCCTTGTGATTCTTTGTGATTGGTCCCAAGGAAACCGTAACCCTTTAGTCCCGGTTGTTAAACGGGACGGGACTAAAGGGGTCTGTTTCTTCTCACTATATATATTTATACATGCATTGCCACCATTGGCATAAACACATATAAACTCACCACTCTCCCATGTCTTCTACTGTACCCACTCTAACCGTCCTGCAGGCGGAGGCACTTTCCGCCTTAAACTACCCCTGCCCGCCCGGCTACAGCGTCCCCGCCGGCTGGATGCTGAGCGCCGGAGGAGTGCTAGTCCCTCCTGTTCCTCAAGGTGTGGCGCGTCGGACGGTCATCACGAACCACTACTACCATGAGCTCACGCCGGAGCAACGGAGGAATCCCAGTTGGAATCCCGACTACCTCCCTACTTGGGACGTGTTCTTCATTAATCGGCGTGAGAGTGCGCTCGCCAGGTACGAGGAGAACGGCCCAACTCCTTCGAACTTCAACGAGGCCGGTCGTCAGCTGTGGTAGGGCGGCGAACGGACTCTTCAGAGCGTCATGAACTACACCAGGGCCGGCGATAACCCCCGCCTGCGCAACCCTCACGCCCAGTCCTGGGGTCGTGATCCTCCGAGGAAATCCAGAGCGTCGTCCGATGATAATGACGAGGACGCCGGCGACTACGACGACTACGAGTCAGAGTACTATAGGCCTAGGCAGGAGTATGACTAGTAGATCAGATTCACTATTGCCATTATGTACTGCCTTGTTTATCTAGATCTATGCTCTCCGTTTAGATTTAGATCCACTCTTGCCATTATGTACCGTGCCTTGTTTATCTATCGAAATATACCCCCCCTCCCTAATGTGAGTCGTTGGATGAGGGGTGTGTTTCTTTCTGGCATCTAAATCCCACCAATAAGGAAGAATCACACGGAAAACAGAAAAAAGACGCGCTAGCACGCTGCAATTCACCGGAATACAAATTCTTTTATTAAACACAGAAAACAGACGAACACTACTCCTCCTCCTCGTTGTTGGTGACATTCTCCTGGTCATCGTCGAAGGCGAACTCGTCGGTTACCTCCTCGTCATCGTCGGAGGTGCATGATCGTATGTTGGAGGCCCAGACTTCGCCGACGTGGTCGGGACGACGAAGCTCTTGCAGCGCCTTCGTTCTCGCCTCCCGAGCGGCATCTAACGCGAGGTGGCGTCCGAGGCGGCGCTCTGCCCGCTCAGCCGTGCGGGTCTGCCAGAGTTCCTCGTCGGCGCTCTCCTCCCCCAGATTGTTCTGGTAATATTCGCGGACGACGCGGTCGTCCCTGGCGTTGACTAGGCCCTGAAACGCGCGGTGGCGGAGGTGGTGGTGGTCGGCGGCAGTGACGATGTGCGGCATCGGTGCCCTAGCCTCCGCTTCCCAGAGGGTGTGGCAATCGTTGAAGTCTATCAGTGACCGCGGGCGGTTGAGGCGCCAGGCCGCCGCGTCCGAGGCGCGGGCGGGGGCCTCCGCCGCCGTCGCAAAGGAGCCGAGGGGGATGCGGTCGTCCCCGCAGCGGATATGCGCGGTGAACATTTCGTTCTGCCGTGCTCGGACGCCGCGGAAGCCGGTGGTGCTGTTTCTCCTCGAAGGCATGGTGGCGGGGCGACAGTGCGTCGAGAGGAGTGCGCGCGTGGAGAGGAGAAGACGCTCGAGGCGCGGCAGTTTATACCGCGCGCTCGTGGCCACGCGGCACAACTCCCGCGCCACGCGTCACAACTCCCGCACCACGTGTCCACGCGGCAGGACTCCCGCGCCACGTGGAACAACTCCCGCGCCTCACTTTTCATAGTTATAATAATTATTTTTCAAAACAGAAAATGTATTTGAAATGTTTGCGCAATTTTAAACACTTCTCATATTGAAAGTTTCTTCAAATTCAAAACCATTCGTAAACTAGGTTTTTAAAAATGTTTGAAATTTCAAAAATTGTTACTAGTTTAAATAGTTGTAATAATTAATTTTTTAAACAGAAAATGCGTTTGAAATCTTTGTCCAATTTTAAACACATTTCATATTGAAACTTCCTCTTAATACGAAATCATTTGAAAAAACATTTTGAAAATGTATTTAAACGGGGCAGGGGAAAAAATGAGCGGCATGACACGAAAAAATGAAAATTTGGACCTTTTGCCCCGGTTCGTGTTACCAACCGGGGCAAAAGGGGGGAGGTGATTGGCAAGCGAGGGCCCACCTCCCCCCCCTTTTGCCCCGGTTGGTAACACGAACCGGGGCAAAAGACCCCCTTTTGCCCCGGTTGGTGTTACCAACCGGGGCAAAAGGCCTCCACCTATATAACCCCGGGCGGAGTAATTGCCCGGGGCAAACCCTCAGAAGACGCGGAAACCGCTAAGTCCCCGACGAGCAATCCTCTCCCAGCTGCCGTCAGACTGCCGGATTTCCGCGCCGCCGGAGAGAGCTCCACCGCCCCGCGCTGTTCCCCTCGCCCCCGACCCCGCGCCATCGTGCCCTTTCCCTCGCCCCCGAGCCCGCGCCCGCGCCTTAGCTCACCGCCGGGATCCTCGTCGTCGTCCTCGTCGCCGTTCGACTCGCCTCCATGCCCTCGAGGTAGTGCTCGCCGGAGAGAGGTCCACCGCCGTAGTGCTCACCGTCGTACTGCTCACCGCCGTAGTGCTCACGGCCGTACTACTTAGTATATTTAGAACTGATGAATTTTTATTAATTAGGAATATTACTTAGTATAATTAGTGATTTTGTACTTAGGAATATTAGTATTTAGTATAATTAGTACTTAAGAATTTTTATTTAGTATAATTAGTACTTAAGAAACTGAGCGAACTTTTAGTATAGAATTTTTTTAGTATTAGATATAGAAATTTAGAAATAGATATAGGGATTATATAATTTTAGTTTAGAAATTTAGAATTATATATAGTGATTATAACTTGTTTTAGAAATTTATTATAGATATAGAATTTTTATTAATTATAGATATGACTTGTTCAAATAAAGATATGATATAAATTTTTTATTATAGATATGACTTATTGACTAGCAGATCAGATCCACTTTTTCCTAGTAAAGTTGTCGCCTGAAGAAGAAGAGGAAGTGATCTGCAATGTTTTCACACATGATATGGATAATCTGGGATGCTACATCTGTTATGTCCCGTTCGAGTCGCAACTTTACTCGGCAAGACTCGATATGATCTGCTAGTCATACTCCTTACTAAAGTGTACTGTTGTGATGATTGTTTAGTGGAATATTATTTTTTCAGGAGAATTTATAACTTACTAAAGTATTTTATCTTCCATTTGTATTAGTTGAGCTATGGACGACAGAGAGGGTGAAGATCAGGTGTTCGCGATAATAGAAGAAAGTACAGTCCCCGGTGGACCCAATGATGGTGGAGGTGATCAACACAATGGCTCACAATACCTGAATGAATCAGGTCAGGGAATGGAGGAAGATGAGCAACTCCAAGGAACAGATGCGGAACCGGAGAAAACCAGTGATGAACAAGCCTTAGTGAAGGCTGCATCGACATCGTCTAGCAAGAGGTCGAAACGAGGCCCGGCTCAAGAGATGAGCTCGAAAGTGCATCTGGTAATTGAGCAAGTCTATCGATCCGGCGAACCTGCTTGGCCAATCAAGACAGCAACTAAGTTTACAAGCCAATGTGGAGTTATTGTTAGGGACATGATCCCAATAAGTATTGAAAAATGGAATGAGCCAGCCAAGGACGAAGACGATCCTGACCGTCTGGCAGTTTCTTTTGTTGCAGACCGGTCCAAACAACTCATGTTTGACAAGCTGGTGAACCATTTCAGGCTTCCAAAATGTGAAGACGAGACGACACAGCAGGAACTGCGCGACCCAGTGAAGCACTGGGCTCTGAAGAAGATGGCCGAGGCTTTCAATGCTTACAAGAACAGAATATGGAAGGAATATCAGAAGAAAAAAGAAGTCCCAAAATTCGAGTGGCCGCTTGAGAAGCAGAAGGTACACTGGCCAGCATTTCTGGCGTACAAGGAATCACAAAAGGGGAAGCTGAGGTCAGCCAAGAATGCGGCAAATGCCCACAGGAAGGTATATCACCATAAGATGGGTTCAGGTGGCTACAGAGTTGCAGTTCCTAAGTTTGGCAAACTCGAGGCAGAGCTGCGAGAGAAGGGATCATTCTAAGTACTCAGGATTTTCCGCAGAGGTCAAGGAATTGGTTGCTTGGGCATGTGGAGACGTTTGACAAAGAAGGGAACCTTATTATGACTAAAAAAATAAAGGTCCCCTTTTTGGCACTTGGGAAAGTGTTCAAAGAGATTAAAGAGAGAGTGTTCAAGCCAGATCGAGAGAATGACGAGCTTACAAAGGCCCTCGGGAATGCAGAACATGACGATTGGACACGAGGCAAAGGAGGATATCCGTGGTGCTTTGGCCTCAAGCCGGAAGATTGTCTCTTTCCATATAGAAGCCGAGAGAGATGACAGATAAAGAAGGATGCAGCGGTTGTAGAACGGGTTGGTGCCTTGGAAGCCGTAGTGATGAAGCAGCAACTACAGAATAATGAGCTTACTGGCCGGCCCTCCCAGACGCAACACACTACATTCGACGAAACATAACCATCTCAACGCCGGAGCAGCATGGCTTCAACGGAGGTACAGGCTTCCGCTGCAGTTATGCTTGTTGATGCCCCTCCACAGATGGAGGCCGTGGATGCAATCAAGGAGAAGACAAGCTGTGCGCTATACGTGTTGGTCTCAAACATATCTGTTGGGAATATGCCCTAGAGACAATCATGTATGATGTTATTCCCAATGTATTCATAAAGTTATTAAGTTTTCCTTTGGTTTGAACATCTGATATATGTCATTGAATATGTGATTCGATTGTGGAACTATGTATTCATGTTGTTCATACTAATTGTCCTTGATCATTAAGGTTGTGCTGGACACACACCCTAGACTAATGTGAGTGTTGGCTGATGACACGGTTCCACTTGTCATGGGCATGGTGATGCCATTCCAATGATCACTGACTGGGCTAAAGAGTTTAGAAAGTCGGACTGACCCACATTGAGATGCAACGAGCAAGTCGTCATTTGCATGTCTCAATCAATGTAATCCTTAGACCTGAGGTTGTCGCACAATCCGAGTTGTGGATCACCGACTTAGGTTCTGTCAAACGTTGTTCTGTGACAAGGGAGCTATAAAGGCAGAGTTCGGGTCGAATGAGAAGAAAGCTGCGTGATGTGGATAATCAAGATGGGATTTTCCCCTCCGAATGGAGAGATATTCTCTGGGACCTCTCGAGTGATATGATTCAGGAAGCATGGCCATACGCGACCCAGTTAAGTGTTAACTGTGTCTGTTGACTAAGAGTTAGTCAGATGAATCACATATCACGGATCGAGAAGAGAGTTGAACTATTTAAGGGATGACGATAAATCGCCTATAGTTTGACATGGTATATCGTGAGGCAAAAGGGACTAAGATGAATATCACATTGAAAGGTATGTCGTCATGACTGAATGGGACTTGGGAGTCAGCACGTTCTGCTAGGAGCCGCTACCGATTGATCGATTAGGAGTTGGACTCCAATCGTGTCCAAGTCACCATGAGCCTGCAGCGTCGCCCACTTAAGAGCGGGATCAAGTATTGGTCGGGTTGGACCCGAACCGGAAATGGACTGATTTTGTGAGTCGGACTCACAGAGGGAATGGGCCACAAGTGTTGTGAAGCCCACTACCATTCGCTATAAAAAGAGGGGCACAGGTTGCCCAGCGGGCACGTTAGTCCACTCCCATGCGTTGGGAACCCTAGCCCCACTCAGTCCAGCCGTCGCACCGGACCTAGCATTCCACCGTCGGAGCTCCTCCTCGTATGTGTGGATACCGGCAGAGGTGTTGTACGTTCAGCACTTCGACGGTCGCGGGATCGGATCGGCTGGATCGGATCGTGGACTGCAATGCCCCGACACGCTTCATCGATAATCCGCAGCCGCGCGTCTAGTGGTAATCATCGTGGCCTTCTACCTCGGCTAGATCTTGGAAGCACCGCGTAGGAAAAAGTTTTGTTTATCTCTACGCGTTCCAACAATATCCATCAAGGTGGCGGACGGCTACGCTTTACCTTGTGTAGAGGGAGCGACCTCGCATGGCCGTCCGGTTACACCTGGCTATGCTCGTGTCGGCGTTGATGATGTTCAGCCGGATTGGAGGATATATTGGCTTGACATGCCCAAAGGTGACGGGGGTAGAGACACTTGGAGAGGCCGTCAATTCCATCATTCAATGGAAAAAGAGTGCCATAGTGTTTCCCCACGCAGTCCACCACCGCAACCACCGCCACCTTCTCCTAGACGCAGTCCACTGCCAACACAAGCAGCTACTTCTCCGAGACGCAGTCCACCACCGCCATCTTCTCCGAGACGCAGTCCACCGCCGCCACCACCGCCATCTTCTCCGAGACGCAGTCCACCGCCGCCATCACCGCCACCTACTTCTCTGAGACACAGCCTAGCTCGATCATCGCGAGCACACGTCGACGCTATGGACGACGTCAGCAGCCCGAGTCCGGCTCGATCTCCGATGCCTGAGCCGACTCCGCCGCCCACTAAGTCCACTAAGCGGAAGGCTGCTACCTCTAAGTCTTCCCCGAAGAAGAAGCGTCCTACGAAGAAGAAAGCCAAGAAGCTTCCAGAAGTATTGCCTTACCATAAGACTGACCAGGAGTTAGACGAATGGGTGACCGCGGACACGAAACGTCAGATGGCTTCGCGGGGAAAGAGAACCCCGGAGCCGCCAAAGGAACCAATAGATCCGGCTGTAAAGAAGCACTTCAAGAATATGCTGGAGATGCCGTCCCATGTTAAAAATGAATCTGCCATCTGAGTATGATCGCAGAGTAACGATGAGTTATTCCAAAGCCAAGAAGACGGGGAGAATAATTCCCCAGCTCGGGAAGCGGTCAAAACAATCGGTCCCCCCGCTCAAGGTGTCGGACACTGTACAGGCTCAAGTTGATCGGGAAGCAGCTGAGAGGTTTGCCAGAGACTATGGTATAACAGTTGACCAACTCCTAGGTCAATCCGACAACTTCGAAAAGGCTGAATTGGTATGGAAATATGAGTGTGGGAAGTCTCTCGCAAAACCTAATCAGCTCAACTCTATGACAACATTGAAGCGCCAACTGCATACGTGGTATATCCAAACCGCAAAAGATGGGGTAGACAACATCATGCTGAAAGTTGGAGAACAGGATTACTTCCGCGATGACTCGATATTTATTGATTTTGAAGATCTTTTTTTCTTCTATAATCTAGATGCCCTCGACAAATCGATCATCAACACCTATTGTCTGTAAGTATCTACCTCAGCTAGTTCGATCATTGTTACTTATATATATTATATCCTCACTGCACGATAAATATTATGCAGTATGAAGATTCTGGAATATAATGGAAACGGTGACATTGGGTTCATTGAGACATATATCGTCAACGATATCGTTTTAAAGCAACACGCTGAAGAGACGGAGGATAACATAGTTATGTTTCTGAGGAATCAATTTCACTGTAGTGAAATACTATTTCCTTACAGACAAAAGTGAGTGTTACTGTCTTATGCATATTCCTTCACATTTCTATTTTGCTAAATCGGTGTTAAGTGTAATTGATGAGTTATGCATGACTATGTAAATAATCGCGTGTGCAGTTTTCACTGGATTGTTTTCGACATTCACGTTGACAGCGGAATAGTTGATCTCCTGGACTCTATGGATAAAGGCCAAGAGGAGTACGAGCCCATTATGCCAATGCACACAAAGTAAGTTCAATCATGGTCGCACTACACCGTCCCCTTTTGTTCAATCATTATCGTACGATGACCCATATATTCTTTTTTTTCGGATCGGGCTTGGAATCGGTTCAGGAAGCAACAACCCGGTTTAACGGAGTTGAATATAAGATTTGACACACTCATCGTAAGTAGTACTTGCTACATTAATGCATCTCTCTTTAATTCCTCGAGCATTATTTGACTCAATTATATTTCTCGTAAAGTGCCCTCAGCAGCCACAGGGAACAAATTTATGTGGCTTCTATGTCATGGAGAACATAAGTATAATCGTGAATGAGCGGTTAAGAAGAAGAGTAAATATAAGGCTCCACGATCTCCAGAGGGAGCTCCTACCGGCAGACTGCTTACAAGCACTTCAAGAGGAATTTGCGGGTTTTGTGCTGAAGGAGGTCATATCTGAAAATGGAAAATTGCATTGTTAAGTATAAACAATGATTTGCATGTAGTGATCTCAATGTGTTTAACTCTATTCGGATATAATGATCTAATTGAGATCAGTGTAATTATATTTTGATGATATCAATGCATGCAATAATTTTTTTGATGATTACTATCGATGTGCAAAAATATGTTATTTACAGCCTCACCGAAAAAGCAGCACATAAAAACAGCCCCAAAAGAAACATACCAAAGCCCTGCCAGGGCAGAGAAACACCCAAAACTCCGTCGCGGCAGGAAACCTTTTGCCCCGGTTGGTGTTACCAACCAGGGTAAAGGGGGGTTCCTGCACGCTACGCGGAGCACACGTGGGCGCTCCTTTACCCCGGTTGGTATCAACCACAGGGTCATTAGGGGGTTTTAGCCCGGGTTTGCGAAACGCGGTTGGGCAGCCAGTGGGTAAGCCCCCCCCCCCCCCCAGCAGAAGTCGTGGAGGACCATCGGTGAGGATTGGGTTGGGGCTTGAAAGAGGAACGTCTGAAACGCGCACCGCAACTGGTGGAAAGACTCCTAGCCGACCAGCAACAAGTAAGCGTCGTTTTTTTTTTCTTGAATGATAGTCGTGCATGTGTCCTAAGCATTAAACTAGCAACGGTTGATGTCATCATCATATATTGTAGTGATTCGAATCCCACAAATTACTTGAGAATCCTCAAGACAATCAGCATAGAGTCAGAACCTCTGTATCTTCTTGTACGGTGGAGGAAAAGGCTTTTATACTTGCAAAGCATGATCATACTGTTGATAGCAATATACATAATATAACTTCTATCTTGACTTTGAGCATCATTTCTCGAGGAGCTAAAAAACAGTGCGTACTTAAGTAAAGATTCTGATGCTGAAAACTGTTCATGGACAAAGTAATTTTGGAATTTTTAACATGGTAATCCATTGAAGTTGATGCCAACACTGAAATGATCAATTCAGCCATATCACAAGCTCATCTGTGTGGTACTTCTTGTTCTAGCAATGGTGCGGTAGTAGGTGAGAGAGAGAGAGAGGGTATGTCTGCAACCTGATGGCGATCTGTCAAAGTTTCGGGAAAATTTGCTAGATGGGAAGTTCCCTCAATGACAATATATAACTAAGCGAGGACAAAAATTCATGCCAATTCTTGGGATGTAATTTCTTATTGCTCATGATATATTTTTTATGTCCAAGAAAATATGATTTTCTTATATCTTCTTTTCATGGCTTCTATATTGATGTAATTTGCACACCCATATTTTGCTGCAAGCCTGCAATACTAATTTTTAGCCTGTAACTTTGGTTCCATAATGCTCGGGGTGTTTTTCTAGTGCGAAGATGTTGTACAGTAAAACTACGTGATGTAATTTTGGATTTAAGCGCAATCAAAATTAGAAGTAACTTTGTACTTGTTTTCACTATCTTCTGAGCGATTCAGTAGTTTCGCAAGATTTTAATTTTACATTTTGTGGATGCAACTTTTTTTGGCCTACCACAACATCACGAGCTGCCTGATTCTTTTACAAATCCGCCATGGTCACTACCTTTTTTCTGCTCAATCATATAGAGGTAACCGCACTCTCTTTTGGACCGCCTCATGTTAGTTTTCTCAGGAAGCTCTCCTTGATGATTTATTTTGGCCTGTTCTAGGGTACCTTTTACTACTTCCCGGAATAGGACTAGTATAAATTCTTCCAACGGTTGTCACGTATGGGTATCTTAGACATTTCTCTCTCCAGTTTTTTTTCCCACCGTGACGCTGAAGAGGCTAAAGAGCCTGTTAGGCGGTAAATTGACCATTACCGAAACAGCCCAATCGCCGATCGTCTTCTCTCCAATGGTGCCACACTGTCGCCGCCGGCCCCTGCACGCCATGGCGACTGCCTTTGGGCTCTACCGCTGACGGAGCTGACAACACACGAAACCCTGGATGTGGACGCCGCCGACAGCCCCCTGCGCATTGATGTGCCTGCTCTTTGGGCTCAGCCGCGGATGGAGCTTTTGGCACACGGAATGCCGGACGATTGCCTTCCGTCCGCAGGGTTCATGCATGGCCGGCAATACTGTCTCTCCGTCCACATGTTTCCCAGTTTGTTATGTGCTTCGACAAGAACCTTGTCCCATGCTGTACAAATCCGTTTTTACTGAATTTCTTCAGCCAATGAACTCAAGTAAAATTCATGTATGGTTGCTTCAGCCAATGATTTCTTCAGCCAATGAATCGTTGATGTTATGTATTGTACTCAAACCAAACCATATCTGGTCGTGTCTCTGCGAGATTATGCTATGTACAGAGATACAATTTCAGTGCTTTTGTGTACGATTTGATTTCATTTTGACAATACATGAGGTAAATCCACTCTCACGGCGTCCTTGCAAGATGGACCGGGAGATCTAACAGCGGCCGCGGAGGGGCGAGCCTGGAACCGCCGTCGAGGCAGTGAGCCGGTGGCAACGCGGGGGCGAGACCATGGAGCGACGCATCATCGATGCAGTGAGCCGGCGCGCGAAGATCCGGACGCGACATTGAGGCGGCGACACACGATCATCGGAGGAGCTGGGAAAGAACTGAGATTTAGGTTTACATTATTTTTTTTTTCTTTTCGAAATACACCGACCACGTTGCTGGGCTATGTTGGATTGTTGGGCCGTATGTGTTGTTATGCACGTACACATTATTTTCTCTTGTTTGTACCGATTTTGCCCTGGACGAGGCACTAGCAATTCTACTAGTCACGTTTTTAGGAGTAGTATGGGTTGATAAGCACCTTTGGATGCACCGAAATGAATGGCTGTAATCCATTTGACGGTACCACAGAAGAACCCTTTATTTTTCATGTTCTTCACTGCTTCAAACTGGTTGATTCTGAACAGCTTTGTAGATGTCTTTTGATCATCTCCTTTACCGAGTTTCAGTTTGGAGCCATGTGCATGCCAAAAAAAATTGTGCAATGTAGTTTTTACATCAGACATGTATTTTTTTACAATGGAAGTCCCCGTGCAGTTATGGTAGTTTATGAGATGTTTTTGCAACCGATTGTATGTATTGATCTAAGCCCCTCGCTTCTCCTCCGTGAGCCCGGCCGCATCAGCAACTCCCTGTGGTAAGGTGCTTCTCGTCGACAATCCAGTATGCTGCTCCTCGTGAGCTATCCCAAGCGCGCTGCTGCTAGGTAGCATGAGCCTGGCCGCTACTCCTTGCAGGCAACCTTTCTGACCATTCTAATCGGAAGGCCTCCGTGACGATCTTCTCGACAACCACGGCTTGTCTCAAGAGGGCGCAATTTAATTTTCACAAAGTCTAATTCTTGCGTGGGCACGGTCTTGCCTTACACAATGCACGCTGTTTGGCTTTGTCCGATCTAGATCGTGCGGTTTGTGGGGCTGACTTGCCACATGAAACCAGGAGGGACCACGACCTACCTACTGCGTGGACGGGACGCAACTCTGAATCCCCATTCCTCTCTTTCTTCCTCTCACTTTTGCTGCCTCCACCGCCACATACATTGTATCTAATTCGTCTTCTCCGCCGGCGATTCTAAGCCCCTCGCTTCTCCTCCGTGAGCCCGGCCGCATCAGCGACTCCCTATGGTAAGGTGCTTCTCGTCTGCAAGCCCGTATGCTGCTCCTCGTCAGCTATCCCAAGCGCGCTGCTGCTAGGCAGCATGAGCCTGGCCGCTACTCCTTGCAGGCAACCTTTCCGGCCATTCTCATCGGATGGCTTCCGCGATGATCTTCTCGACAACCACGGCTGCGCATCTCTGCCATGGTGGCGGTGGTGCGGGATCCCACGGCGTTTGTGGTTTCCATGGCAGTGTGGATTAGGAGATGCGGCGGTGGCTTTTCATTTTTATAATTTGCCACAGCATGTGTCACTGACATGTGGTGGTCGTGTGGCAAATTATAAAGGATTTGAGAAAAAGTGTGGCAAATTATAAATTATCCTGGCGTGAGGAGTGCACGGATCCCGAATCGTTGATGCTGTTGGCGCCAACGGCGAAGGCGGTGGAGGATCTGGTGGTTGAGCGGCCAGGTCCACCTCATCCTACCATACCGATGACGAGAGGCGTGCTGCGACGGGGCGGGATGGCGGTTTCCTATTTCCAAGCCCATCTTGAAGGAGCTGGAAGTCGTCTTGGAGCATCTTCGTGGGCTGCTGCCGGTTCATGGTGGCGCTGTTGCGCTGTGTCGTTCCAGAAGCTCCTCCGTTTCAACAACCTCACACGAAACAAAGGTGAGAATTGATAGCCATTCTAGATGTAGCAATAGTACTTTGAAACCAGTTCTGGATGTAACTTTTTGCAACTAGGTGTACATGTACAAAATGGGAGAAATGATCATGTTGCTTATTACCCAATTGCAGATGTAACAATAGTAATTTTCACCTAATTCTGGATGTAGTTTTTTTGTAGCTGGGTGTATTTTCTGTCCTTTGTTCACTTCCAGAATGGTTTTGTTCACTTCCAGAATGGTGTGCCGATCATGTTGTTTTTACCTAATTCTAGATGTAAGTTATGCAACTGGATGCAATTTCTATCTTTTTTGTACATCCAGAACATTGGAAGGATTCAGGTGTAAAGCACAGTATGTTTATTTTCTTTCAGATTTAGGATGTAACTTTTGTGTTAATACAACAATAATTACCTAAGCAGTTAGTCTCCATTTTTACATCCTCCGTTGGGATCACTGTCTAGCTCGGCTGTAGTTTTTGCAAGTAATGAAGTCATATGTTTGCTTGTTTTTTTTATCAGGATCATATATGTAGTTTTTGGATTTATGAATGACATATGTAGTTTCTGTTTTTAAACTGAAAATGTGCACAAACATCATGCAAATTTTATTAGCCTGTGAGATGAAGTTTTGTTAGTAATACGGGGATATACTTTTTGCAACTAACAACGAAAATGAGAAGGCGTGGCCTGGGTAGACAGGAGAACGAAGGGGATGTAGAGTTTTCTATTTTCGGTACAGCGGTGGGGACAGTTGTGTTGTATTTGTGTCGAATATTATGTATGAGTAGGGTTACGGTAGGACTTGGAGTTGTAATAGGTGTGGACAGTGTACGGTAGTGTTGTAGTCGAACACGTGTATCCTAGGGTGTCGGATATATACTGAATAGGGGTATAGAAGATGGTAGACAAAGAGCCGGACTACCAGGGTGGCCTACATGGTAATGGGCTTAGGTCCATTGGGCGGCCCAGTAGTCCGACGCGCAGAAGCCGGATTCTAGAAGAACCCGGATCACGGCCCACGTGATCTGGCTTGGAGGAGAAGACGGATTCCTTACTTTCCAAGTTACAAGTTAAACGTAGTCTTCTAGGTTTCTTGTTCTGTAAGCCCTAATCCGGCTATTATATAAAGCCGGACGGGAGATAGATTAGATAGGTTCAAGTTTTCACAAATTCAAGCTCTACGCAACTCGCCGAGAAGTTCATCCTCGTCGAGTAGCTAGATCTACACCCTCACATTGTAACCCTGTTATACGGGCTTTAGTCCCAAATTAGTGAGAAGTGCAGGAGTAGGTACGCCGTACTGTCGCGACGTACCGAACCTGGGTAAAATCCCGTGTTCTGTGTTACTACGCTATTCCGTTACCCCACGTCTCTACCGTAGTCTCAACGCACCCCAGTCTATGAAAACTACTACGATGTCTCGACAGTTGGCGCCCACCGTGGGGCAAACGACGTCAGGCGTGAAATTCCGATCTGGGATACTTGGCAGAATTGGAAGATCGATCACTGTCGGAAGCTTGGAGTTCGATGACGACGTCGGGCGCTTCCTCGACAACGGATCCTACATACCGGCGCAAAACCACCTGGTAAGTGCCTGCGTGTTACCGATCGGATCTGCTAACATCTTTATCGGACTAACTGCAGAGGCAATGGGGTTTTGCGGTGGAAGTAAATTTATCCCACCCGCCCTATACCCAGTCGAAGATGACTATGATGTCGGATTCTGCTCAGATCGCCGACAAAAAAGTGATACACACTTTATCGGCATGGTGCAATCCGAAATCGCTGAAAACACGGATGACGGAAATCCCGTGCAAGAGGCAGATAACAACGTTCCCGTCATAGAGACGGAAGAACAAACACCCGTCACAGAGGCGGAAGATCCGGCATCCGTCAACAAGACGATGAGCTCGGAAGCAGAGTCTGTGCTTGCCGCCATTGAGGCGAGGTTGGAATCGGAAACCAGATCGGATAATTTCGACTCCGAAGACGAAGACGACGATGCCTTCGTAAGAAAGGTTAAGTCCTTTCAAGAGGGATTCCATGAAGTGCTAATGGCAAAACCAGCTGATAAAACGGGCGCCGGAAGCCAGGAAAGCCCTAAAACCCCTCCGCCAGAGGAAGAGAGAGAAGACGGAGAAACTTCTCCGAAATTCCCTAATGTCAAGGAGATGACAGAAGATGAGCCTGTCAAAAACCCTCCCTCTTCCAAGAAAAGGCACAAATCTGCTAAAAAACTCCGGAAGAAAAAGCTAGCTTATGCAGCTGAAGAAAACCCGGAAATAGGAGAAGCAAGCAGAGAAAAGCCAGCGGAGAAGAAAAAGGAAATCCTTGTTGTGCCAATGACAGAGCAAGAAGAACAGGATCTATTACAAACTCCAGTGGGACCCAATGAACCCCCTGAGATGCTGGAAGCCAGGAGACAAGCTTTCCAACGGCAACAGCAACATCTACTCCGATCTCGGCAACATCTTCAACAAACCCAGCATGATATCAAAATCATGAAGGAGGAAATAGAGGAGTACGAGAGAAAGAATAGATCTGCATTAAAACCTACTAGGTTACCCGAAATCGCAAGACCGGAAGAACTGCCGCCGAAAGAAAGGTTCTATAACCCATCTTGGCAAAAGCAGTTAAACGGCAAAGATGCCAAGGGCGAACCAATATACAAAACCGCAGCTGAAAACGCGGAAGCAGCGTTCGCCATCCTAAACAATGATCTGTACTCCAACGGGGAAAAACTCCAAGGGGTGTATGCTTTCTTAGGAAGCATTACAGCAGCAACAGCGAGGCCAAGAGCGATCAGGGAGGCTGCATGATAATTCCGCCCTCTGCAAAACAGCCACTTGTGCTGCTGGAGCACCTGGACCGGAAGAACCCGGAGATTCGAATAAAAAAGAGGATCCGAGAAAAGATAAGAAAAACCCCGACAATCGGGACGCAGCGTCTAGAACCGGACCTCATCTCCCGAAAGATGGATATAAACCACATGATCGGGAAGACAAACACCGGAATGACGGCAAAATAATGCCACCTCCGAGAAACCCAGCTGAAAAAGCTGGAAGATATGATATACCTCACAGACGTGAAAGATCTCGGACACCGCCTAAGGATAAGGAAAGGTACAGGAGCAGAACTCCACCTAATCCCAAGGGGCGTGACAATGGAAGAGCTAGAAACAACCCCGGAAAAGCGCATCCGCGCAACAATGGAAAAGAGAGGAGTAGATCCCCTTCTGTCCATTCAGCCGGAAGATATTCTGCACACATTGATAGAGCAGAAAAGGATGATCTATACTTTGGTCCTAAGTGTTTTACTGACAGGATCCGAAGGATAACCCTGCATTCTGGCTTCGCCAAAGTTGGTCCAACCTATCAAAAATATACCGGCAGCACAAACCCGGATACCTGGCTCTCAGACTATTACACAGCCGTCCAAATCAACAATGGGACAGATCTGGAAGCTGTCAAGTTTCTTCCCCTAATGTTGCTAGACGGAGCCAGAGATTGGATCAATGGTTTACCATCACGAACTGTCGACAGTTGGGATGATATGGCGAGAGTATTCACTCAGCATTTTCGGGGAACATACAAACGCCCAAATAGCATCAACCAGCTGAACCGTTGCACCCAATTTGAGGACGAACCATACGTGGATTTCATCTCCAGATGGACTGCAATGAAGAATAGTTGTTCTGGAGTAACTGACGTACAAGCAATGCATGCTTTCGTCAATGGCCTAAAACCCGGACTCGTACCGTTCATGGTTGGTTCTAAACAGCACAAAGATCTCGGATCTATGCTTACAACCGCCAATGAGCATGCTGCAGCCGAAGATGATATCAGAGCAAGAGGAGGCAATATTGAGTCACTAATACTCGCCAAGAAAACCCCTCGTTCTGAGAAAAAAGGAACTCCGGAGTCAACGACAAAGCCCAAGGAGGTGAACATAGCCTTTGAAGGAGAAAAGGTGAATAAGTGGAAAGGCCGCAGTCCAGATCCAATCAATTACACTCCCGAAGAATGGGAGAGAATTAAGTCGGAACCCTGCGTCCACCACTCGCAATTTGGGAAACCAACCCACACAAATGCGCAATGCCGGCTAAACAAGCATATGAAAGGCAATGCAGGATCCGGAAATAAAGGGAAGGGTTCCAAAAGGAAACCTGCCAAACAAAAGCCACAAGCTGAAAAGGAAGACAGTGAATCGGACACTGATGACAAAATCCAGGAACAGCAGCGAAAGGGCGAACCCAAATTTCCGAGAGTTGATGGAGAAGCAATGCTAACTTTTCTAGCAACCCCGTCAGCAAAGGTGGCCAAAAGAACACTTCGGGAGATAAACGCAGTTATCCCTGCGACCCCGAAATTCTTGAAGTACTCCAACACACCAATAGTCTGGGATCAGTCTGATCATCCCGGAAATATCCCTGAACCCGGCACGCAAGCTCTTGTTGTAAGCCCTATTGTTCAAAACACTAGGCTAAGAAGAGTGCTGATGGATGGAGGATCCAGCATCAATATAATGTACCTGGATACACTGAAGCACTTGAAGATCTCCGAGTCCCAGCTCAATTACAGTAATATACGCTTCCACGGCATTGTTCCTGGCAGGCAAGCACGATCCCTAGGAGAAATTTCCCTAGATGTCACCTTCGGAGATAAAGATCACTTCCGGCAGGAAAAAGTATCCTTCGAAGTAGTGCCGTTCGAAAGCGTGTATCACGCAATACTCGGACGTCCGGCTTTCGCCAAATTTATGGCAAGATCTTGCTATATCTACAACAAGCTGAAGATGCCAGGACCCAAAGGAGGAGTAATCACCATTGCCGGTGATTTCAAGCTGGCAAACGAGTTGGAGAAAGAAAACGCCCTTTGCGCTCAGAGAGTTATAGCAAAGGAGGAACTGAAGCAATTAGCCAAGGAGGTATCGCCGAAAGAAATGCCGGCAGGAAAAGAAACTCGGAAACCAACAGATAGCTTCAAGGCGTCCGAGAATACACGACAGGTAATCCTAGATCCCAAAGATCCGACAAAATATGTCGTCGTAGGGACTGGGATGACCGACAAATAGGAAGGCGAGCTCATCAAGTTCCTCCGTGAGGACTGGGATATTTTTGCCTGGTGTCCAGCTGACATGCCAGGCGTACCCAGGGAACTTGCTGAGCACCAACTCAAGGTTATTCCCGGATCAAAACCCGTCAAACAAGGTCTCCGTCGATTTGACGGAAGAAGACGGAAGGCTATTGGCAAGGAATTATCCGGCTTTTAGCAGCGGATTTCATCAAGGAAGTAATCCATACTGATTGGTCCGCAAATCCGGTATTAGTGCCGAAAGACACCACTGCTCTTAGAATGTGTATAGATTACACAGGATTGAACAAGTTGTGTCCGAAAGATAGGTTCGCGTTACCGCGAATCGATCAAATAATAGATGCCACTGCAGGCTCCGAGCTTTTATGCTTTTTGGATGCATACTCCGGGTACCACCAAATACGCATGAAAAAGGAAGATCAAATCAAGACTTCTTTTATAACCCCGTATGGGACGTACTATTACGTAACCATGCCTTTTGGCCTGAAGAACGCAGGTGCAACCTACCAGCGTTGCATGCAACGATGTTTGCATAGTCAAATTGGCAGAAACGTCCATGTTTACGTGGACGATATCGCCGTCGTAACCAGGGAAAAAGATACACTCCTTGAGGATCTGCGAGAAACCTTCGAGAATTTGCGCACTTACAAGATGAAGTTGAATCCATCTAAGTGCGTATTCGGGGTTCCCTCAGGAAAACTTCTGGGTTTCATTGTTTCTCACAGAGGAATAGAAGTTAACCCGGAAAAGATCAAGGCAATCTTGAATATCTCAAAGCCTACATGTGTAAAAGATGTCCAAAGGTTGACGGGTTCCGCCACAGCCGTCAGCAGATTTATCAGTTGGCTGGGGGCTAAAACCTTACCACTCTTCAAGCTGCTGAAAAATTTCGACAAAGTCAAGTGGATTGCGGAAGCCTGGGAACGTCTAGAAAGTTATGTACCTTTCCGTGCTTAGTTCAAATTCTATGTAAACATCTTTTGAGATCATGAAATAAAGTTGTCGGAATGCTATCATCCATATTCTTTATAAGTGCAAAGTGTTTCCGCCTCATCTATTTCCCAATGATCTTACAAATTTCTCAATGTTAACCCGAATTGTGCTTGCGTACTCGGCGTTACAAAACTGAATGATTTTTCAGCCTGTTAACGGCTAAGGGAAACTTGAATTGCCTGCGTGCCCAAGTTTCACTTAAAACTTTCTTTGGTTTCTCTAAGTCTTATCTGATTGTGTATGTGTTGGGTTACTGGAACTAGTTAGTAAAAATGCCTTTAGCATGGTCCATGTTTCCGAGTTTCAAAACAGCTTGGTTCGTCCCCAGTTACTCGGCATGAAGATTCATATTGCTATTTGAGCCATTTCAAACACTAAGGACAGTTAAAGCATATACACCAGAGAACTTAGAAGATAAAGGAATGATAAAATCCAAAAAACTTGCAAAGAATTTCATAATTTAAACTGCAAAAGACGGAAGTTTCATTCATACAAAAAGAAGCATTACATTTTGGATTACATTGAAAGAATAGTAATGCTCCTATTGTCTACTTTTTCTATCCAGGTTCCAGGTGACCCTTCAAGCGTCTGACTCCTCCTCGCTGCTTTCGTCTTGAGGGATTGGAGGGATCTCCGCTTCCGGATAGTTGACGGAGATATTTACCATGGATGCAATCTGGGTGGCGTGGCCCTTGACTTCACCAAAGATGGTGTTTCGCTGCATATCCGTGTATCCCTGGGGGACACCGGACGCCACGCGCCAGGATTTAGCACTAGGGTAGTGCATGCGCATGAGGCCAAGAGCCATGCGCGCACCACCCCGTGCAGCGGAGCGAAGGAGAGATTCCTTAGACTCCGCCACCTCCATGATGGCACCCGGAAGTTTTTCAACCTCCGAGCACTCCCCAGATTTTTCGGGAAGAAACTTGTCTACCAGCTGCGTTGCAGCAGCCTTGAGCGAAGTCCATGTTTCCCCGAAAGCTCGGATGCCTGTAACCCGAGTGCCATCTGGGGTATCTTCTGGTTTTTCCAATAAAACACCCAAAAGGGTTAGACAGAAAAACAGAGAAAGTAAAACATGGAAAGATGGTAAATAAGTTAGAAATTTACCGATGAGCTTGTCGATCTCGGAAACTTCCTCCAGACGAAGGTTCAGAGCATCGGTCAAATCCCGGATGGTGGATTTGTCCTTCTCCGCCTGTTCGGAAGCCTTGGAATTGGAAACTCCAAGGGCCAGGTTGCTGGCTTTCAAGTCTTGTTGTGCTTTCACAAGGTTCTTGTGAAGCTCAACATTCTCCTTGCGGAGAATTTCGGCATTGCCAGAATCTTCCGCTGCTTGTTTAGCCTGAGCTAATGCAGCTGAAAAGCAAGGAAAAATCCGAGTTAGCCAGCTTCTCGGAAAAAACTTAGGCAAATGATTGAATCGGAAAATTTCAGAAGGAGAATGCTTACCTTGAGTTTCCGACAGTGCGAGCTTAGCTGATTCCAACTCTGTTTCCCTTTCTTCAAGAATAGAGAGAAGACTTCTAACTTCTTTATTCTTGATGGTAAGTTTCTTGAAAACTTCCCTGTTGATGGCCTCGGAGGTTTGCTGAAACATAGCAAGGTGAAGAATGAGTACAAAAACATCAAAGCAAAAAGCACGCATTTTGATTAATGCTTGGGGGCTAGAGTTATATACCTGGCTCATGCGCTGCAAACCTGCCAAGTTTTCTTTGAACTCTTTCGCGTATTCCGCGAAGAGATTCCCGGCTGCATCCAAGCCGTCATTGATAGCTTTAAAATCCTTGTCAAAGGTGGGAATTTCCTCGTCGAAAGTCCGAGGTAATTTTCCCACCTCTGGAGCCGCCCTTTCCCTCGTGTCCGTGTCGGACACAATGGGCTGGCTGGGCTCTGGGGGCTTGGTGGTGGGGGCTGCAGTAGGCTCTTCCGCCATTGTGCTTGGCGTGTCCGGGGCAACGGCGGGGGAAGGTTGGCTGCCTCGATTGGAAGAAACCCTGTGTTTCTTCAGCTTCTTCGGCTTCAGGGTGGAAGGTGGCAGGCTAAAAACATAAAAACCCGGAAAATCTTAAAACACCGAAGATGGATGAAAAAAGTTCCCATGAAAGAAAATTCCAGAAGAAGTAACCTGGAGGTGGCGACGGGGATTCCGTCAAGATCGATAATCTCGTCCGAGGAAGTTATCTTCTTGCGCTTGCGTCCGCCTTTAGCGGCGGTGCGCAGCGCATCCAGCTCGGCCTCGGAGGCTAACTCCGAGTCTAGAAGATCCGCAAGCTGTCGGAAGAATCAATCAGAATTAGAAGGTAGATTATCCGAGAATTGCGATTGTACCCAAATGACTGAAAAATTACCTTGGGAGCCGGGTTGTCGGCCGTGTACATTGGCCGACTAGCTTCGTATTGGTCGCGAGATGCGACCAACTGGTTGATGCGCCGCTTAAGTTCCTTTGCGGGCCAATCCTTGTCGGTTGTCCGCATAGGATCTTTGGCTCCCGTATACTCTCATAGAAGGCGACCTCCGTGGTTTGCTAATGGCTGAATCCGCCTATTCAGCCAGCAAAAGACCGTATCCATACCGGTCAAAGGAGGGGTGGAGGAGGTGAGCTTGGCAATGCGCCTCTTGATCCTGAGCAGATCTGGCGGCAGAACTTGGACGGCTTCTGTTCCCCAGTTGTCTTGGGGAACGGCGGCGGAGTTCACAAAAGGTGGAACCCCGACGGCCTTTTTAGGAAAAGGCACGTCGGGATGGTAGAAGAAAGAACCCGTCCAAAATTTGACGGATTCTGAAGTTTTTATCTTGGGGAACCAATCCTCTCGGAATCTCCGAAGAGTGAAGGATATAGTTCCGCAAGTTGGGAGTGCGCCCTCCGAAGAGTTTCGCTTAACTCCAAAGCAGTACATCCAGAAGTCTAACCTAGGTTCTATCCCTAAGTAGCCTTCAAACAAGGCCTGAAAGCCGGCCATGTAAAGAATGGAATTGGGGGGAAGATTGTGGGGCTGGATGTTATAATGAGAAAGAACTTGGAGGAAGAAAGAAGAAGGTGGAAGCCCCATACCTCGCAAGAGGTGGGAAGTGAGAAGTACCCTTTCGCCGTTTTGCGGTGTTGGCTCGGTCTCTTCTTCCGGAAGCCGCCATTTCTTCTTAAGTATCAGGCCTTCCTTCTCCAAGTTTGGAAGGAGAGCCGGAGGAATACTGCAGGCAATCCAGTTGCCTGCAGATTCGGCTTCCTCATCCGCTCCGGCGGTGGCGGCGGCGGCGGCCTCCGCGGCGGCGAGTTCGTCGCCGAGGAGCTCGATCTTTTCCTCCACCGTTTCGGGTGCAAACGGTGGGGTTGTCGCAGCGCTTGATGACGCTATGTCCGCGGCGGCGGAAGTGTTTTCTCCGCCCGCCGCGGAAGCCGTGGTCTTCTCCGGCTCACCGCCGGTGGGCTTTTGCGCTCCCGATTGCGGATCTAGGTCGTTGACGAGCTCGTCGATGGCGGCGCGGGTCGGAGACGACGGTGAGGAGGCCATTTTTTGGTGGTGCGTTTCGATGCGTTCTGCGTGCTTGGAAGCTAAGTGCGCCTGGGACAAGGAACTTGCTCTCGAGCTCGCGTCAATGGCGTGGGCAGTGAGGGAGTGAGGAAAGTTTCTGGTGGAGACGATGATGGCTATTTATAGCCAGAGAACCGTTTAGATACGTGCCAACGGCTCTTTTGACCGTTGGATGTTCGACGCGTGTCGCTCGCCGGAAAATCCGGGAAACGAAACGACAGGGGAATGATGGCTATCTCCTCGTTTCTCGTGAGAATCTGTCAGAGATACGTTGCAGGGTTTCCCGCGTGAAACCAAGCGGCGCTTGCGTCAGCATGATCAAAGCGCTGATGTCATGAGTTCCTTTCCCGCGAAGGGTCGCGAGAAGAGAAGCCGGATTTTCATAGTTCCGAGTTTTATGTTACCATCTCCTTCAAAAGGAAAGAAGAAAGAATCAAGACTGCTGAATCAAGTTTTCCCGGACAAAATGTATTTGACGAAAGGCGGAGAATCAGAGTTTTGATCCTTCCTGGGGGCTACTGTCGGATATATACTGAATAGGGGTATAGAAGATGGTAGACAAAGAGCCGTACTACCAGGGTGGCCTACATGGTAATGGGCTTAGGTCCATTGGGCGGCCCAGTAGTCCGACGCGCAGAAGCCGGATTCTAGAAGAACCCGGATCACGGCCCACGTGATCTGGCTTGGAGGAGAAGACGGATTCCTTACTTTCCAAGTTACAAGTTAAACGTAGTCTTCTAGGTTTCTTGTTCTGTAAGCCCTAATCCGGCTATTATATAAAGCCGGACGGGAGATAGATTAGATAGGTTCAAGTTTTCACAAGTTCAAGCTCTACGCAACTCGCCGAGAAGTTCATCCTCGTCGAGTAGCTAGATCTACACCCTCACATTGTAACCCTGTTATACGGGCTTTAGTCCCAAATTAGTGAGAAGTGCAGGAGTAGGTACGCCGTACTGTCGCGACGTACCGAACCTGGGTAAAATCCCGTGTTCTGTGTTACTACGCTATTCCGTTACCCCACGTCTCTACCGTAGTCTCATGGCACCCCAGTGTATGAAAACTACTACGATGTCTCGACATAGGGCCTCTCATATAATGACGAGGCACCACATGTTGTGTCGCACCCCGGTTTCTAGAGGATACTCTTCGCACGAACTGGAAGTCAGGTGCTTGGATTATGGGGCATACCTGCTCCCACGTCCCAGCTTCCTGGTAGGCCTGCGCTTATGCGCGACAACACAAGCCCTGCTCCCACCGTCGAAGTAAACTATCCGCTAGGAACCTAAGGCACTACTGTCGACGTACTTCATATTCAAACACGCACTGTACGTCAACAGCTTTGAACGAAATGATAGCACAAACTGTCTCTAAGACACAAAAGAATGAAATAAGTTTGCAAATAGCCTTCACTAAGGCAGAGATAGCAAAACACTCATCCAGAGGACATGTCCCAACATATCATCCATTACATCAGCGGAAGCAATCAAATGGGTCTGAGTACAGACAAATCCAAGGCTTAAGAAGCCGGAGAAAATAACGAAAAAACGAAGCCCATCCACGTAGGTCCTGGATCCTGCCCGGGGTCCAGCCAACTACTCGTCTGCAGTGTCGTCGAACTCCACAAAGTAGCCATCCTGGTGATCATCGTAGCCGTAGTCGTACTCTGCGTAAACCACAGCCCCAACGGGGTCAGTACATCCAAGTACTGGCAAGCAAGACTCACACTTCATCAAGGAGTTACTCGTCAACACAAGCATTGATGCTTGGGATCAACGGAAGAAGATAGGTATAATAAAAGCTGCAGCGGGCTGCTCTAACCAACTACAGAGATAACTACTTGTGTCCGGCTAATAGAAAAGATAAGATCGAGGAATTGTAACCAACTGAAAGATAACTTCAAACAAACCCATCCTGGATCTCGCCCCTTATCCGAAGAAGCAATCCGAGGATAACTCACACCGTTATAATAAGGTGAAACAAGTTATTGTGTGAATAACCTATTACTAGTCAAGTTATTAGTCATTGGGTGAAACATGGTTATCATTATGTTTAAGTTGTCCTGAGTACTTGTTAGCCAGTACTTTCACCAAGTAATCCATAACCGCGGAAAACACGGCTTCTCGAGAAGATTTATCCCTGCAGGGGTGCACCATAGTAACCGTACACGTAAGAATCCCGCCAGATGGGAATCAAACCCACCAAGCGAGACACTCAACACAACCAACTATTCTTCGCATCAAGCCCAAAGCACGCGTGCTGTGCGTGCGCGGCTAATCGAGCCCCCGAAGAAAAGGAGGACCCTCATAGCACTGGAAGACCACGCCGCCCTAAATGCCGACTACAAAAGTTCCACCCTGGCCTCGGGTTCGTACCTGCATATGATGCAGCAAATGGAAAGCCCGAACTAGTACGGCGATTTGGACGAGATGCGAATCGAGTCAAGTTGAGGGGGGCGCCCATACTCGCTTCCACATGCGGGTAGTGCGCTCATCATGGATCAGTAGACAAGACCCTTTTCCTATTAGGGTCGACACTAGCAGGCCTCAAAACCACAAAGGGCCTCCTGCCGGTGCCTTATCATCAAATTATTATTAACAGCAGCATTAACAGGATTGATTGATTAACCTTCGAGCCCTCGGAACGGTAACAGATAATAATAGCACGATAATAAAAGAAGTAACCGACAACAGGCTCGAGCAAAAGCAACCCTAAGCATGCTAGATAAGAACAGGCACAAACAAAGGCTGTGGGTATGGAGGTGAGGCAATATCATTGGTTCAGGGAATCATGTGATGGGTTCGGAGAATAGCAACGATACATAGGGCTAGCAATAGTAGACAAAAGGATAGTATCGACAACAAGTGTGGAAGAGAACTCGATGATTCATGTGAGTGATAACTTGCCTGGCAGCTCAGTCTCGTACTGGGCTAGGTCCTGGGTAGTGGTGTCGTAAGGCTCGTCGGTACCAACGTCGTCGTCTAAGCGAGAGAAGCAAAAACAACAACGAAGGAAGACGGCAATCAATACATGGCATATGTGCACAAACATTGGGATGATGCATGTCATGTTTAATAGATGCACCAAAGTAAACTACTTAATATGAAACACAAGTTTAAATAGGATTCCACATACAAAGGTTGCATATGGAAGCCCATGCCTTAGAGTTGAATTAATTGTTCTATCACTAGGCATCATGTGTAAGTGACTTAGTATGATGCATGCATGATGAGGAACAATAAGATAACAAGTTTAATTGCAATTGGGATGATAATTAACCATTTTAGAAAACATTAACAAGTTTGGAAATTATTGTTACTTAATGGCATTAAACAAGTAGTGATTGTTTTCATCAAGTTGAAGGGTGCAAAACAAATAACAAAGTTGATATTTGAAAAGGTCATCAAATTTTAGTTGGATTACATGTTTCACATTTTGAAATTGGACTTTGGATTATTTAATTATGAATTAAACAATATTAAACAATTTTTAATTGCATTAAACAAGATTTAAATGTTTAGGCAATTTATTATTCAAACCAGAAAACAAATTTATATTTGGAAAGTACATGAAAAGTTGATTGAAAAACATATTTGGTTTGTGAAATTTGGAATTTTTATGAACAAGTTATGAATTTTGCAAATTTAAGGGAATTTGACAAGAATTCAAATTTTGCACCAATTTAAAATATCCAAAACAGTAAACAAATTTTATATTTGGATAGAACATTTAATTTGCTATTGAAAACATATCAAAAATGTTGGATTTGGATTTAGGATGATTTAGTTATGCAATTTACAAAATATAGGGCAAATCTGCCATTTTTATGGATCTAGGGACTTAGAAATAAATTTTCCAGGGGCTAGAAAAGGGCCAGGGGCTTAGGTGTGATTTGCTAAACATTCAAGTACCAAACTATTGCAAAAATAAAACTTGTTTTATTTTGGGAGAGAGGGGACTTGATCCCTCCATCTCCTGGTTGGTGCAAAGGAACCCAACCACTAGGATAGATGTGCTGTGTTTGGTGGGATTGCACCTCTGAACGGGTTAAGGAGTGGGTGCTGCTGTACCGAATTAAACAGAAAAGGTGTGGGGGATGGGAATCGAACCGCAACCTGGGGCTTGAGCGCTGTGGGCTGCGACCAGATGGGCTGCGCTGCGGTTCGTTGAAGGATGAGGGCGCTCGTTGGTTTTATCCCTGCCAACCGAGATGGTCTCTGAACCTGCAAGCGTACGTGCTGCAGCAGGTTACAGACTGACGAACAGAGGCACCGAGTGATCTTCCGGAAGCAATTGATGACCAAATCACAGGGGAAAGGAGAGGGAAGGAGTGGGAATGGAAACAAGAGGTTACCGGCCTCGCGTGGAGGTACTCGGGACGGCGGAGACGGGCGGACGCGGCGGCGAGGTGCGCCGGCGGCCGGCGGCCGTGGCACAGAACAGAGGATGGATCTCTTCCTCGAGGCGGCGGCTGAGGGGAGAAAGGGAGGGGGAGAGGCGTCTAGGTTAGGGTTGGCTCGGGAGGGAGAGAGAGGGAGATATAGAGGAGGGGAGGTGGATCGAGTGGTGGAGGGGGACGCTCCTGTCGCTGTCCATGGCGTCACCCTCGTACGGAGGTAGAAGATGGGGTAACGGGCCAACCAGGTGGGCTGGGCCTTCTCCCCCCACCTGATTAAAACGTTGTGCTCCTTTTTTTTTTTCTTCTTTTTTTTTTGTATAAGAGATGTGCTGTTTTTTTTGTAGCCAATGCTTTTGGATGAAATAATAGGTTTTGGTGTAGATAAAAATTTGGAAAAAATTAGATAAGCTTCTTAAGTGAAAAGAAACCATTTGGTAGTTTTAGTTGTCAAAATTTCAAATGTTTTATTGCTGTTTTGAAATTGAACCAAAATAAATGAATTTGCCATAGTCATTATTATTTAGAAATAGTGTGTTTTCAATAGGGTTTCCCCTAGGGTTTAGATTGAAATGATGAATACCAAAATGTGTTGAACATCATGGATTCAAAAGGATTGATGAATTGAGAATTGTTTTGAGTTTAGAGAATGACTTGGAAATAATTGATTAATTCGGTTAATTGACTTAAGCAACAACTTAAAAGGTGCATTAAAATGGATTGCTTGGGAACCAAAAGAGGTTTTAAGTTTGTACTTCTTTATTTGAAAGGTTGTAACAGACAAGTGTGAAAACAGAAGTTGAAAACAAGTTTGAATTTCACATGAAAACAATGCAAGCATAATTAAATATGAGGATGATGACATGATGCATTGCTTGAAAATAAAACAACAAGTAAAACAACTAAGGGTTTTCATACTTGGATGTTACAAAACGCCCCCCCTTGAAGGAATCGCGCCCCGAGATTCCTACGGAGAAGTGAAAAGGTCCGGATACTTCTTGCGAAGATCCTCTTCGGTCTCCACGTTGCCTCTTATCAGAATGATGCGACCATTGGACTTTCAAGAACTTGGTGCTCTTGTTGCGAGTCTTACGCTCGGTCTCATCGAGAATTCGAACAGGGTGCTCCTCATAAGATAGATCATCTTGCAGTTCAATGGAATCATGATCAACTGCACGATCTGGATCTTTGAAACACTTCTTGAGTTGTGACACGTGGAACACATCGTGCACCTTGGATAGTTTTTCTGGAAGTTCAAGACGATAAGCATTCTCCGCACGTCTTGAGAGGATGTTGAAAGGGCCAATGTATCTTGGTGCAAGCTTTCCTTTCACACCGAAACGATGAGTTCCTCTGAGGGGAGTTACACGGAGATATGCCTTATCACCAGGTGCATAGACCATATCCTGTGCTTGCTATCATAATAGCTCTTCTGACGAGATTGAGCAATCCTGAGATTGTCACGATACGAACTTTCTCCTCGGCTTCCTTAACAATGTCAGGGCCTAAAAGTGAACGTTCACCAGCTCCAGACCAATTGATTGGACTCCTGCATCTGCGACCATACAGTGCCTCAAACGGTGCCATGCCTAGGCTTGCCTGGTAGCTGTTGTTGTAGGAGAATTCAGCATATGGAAGGCAAATCCCATTTCATGCCAAAGGAGAGACCACATGCTCTGAGCATATCCTCGAGAATCTGATTGACTCTTTCGACTTGCCCCTGAGACTGAGGGTGATAAGCTGTGCTGAACAGAAGTTTAGTGCCCAATGCTTCTTGAAAGCTTTTCCAGAAATGAGAAGTGAAGATACTTCCACGGTCTGAGCTTATTTCCAATGGAACACCAGAAGAGGAACAACCTTTGCTGTGTAGAGCTCTGCTAACTGGCTAGCTGAGATAGTTTCCTTTACAGCATAGAAGTGAGCAACCTTAGTGAGACGATCAATAACAACGAAGATTGCATCGTTGCCCTTCTTGGACTTTGGAAACCAGTAACGAAGTCCATTTCAATCATGTCCCACTTCCACTCAGGAATTTTCAGAGGTTGGAGTAGACCTGCTGTCTTCTGATGGACTGCCTTAACACGTTGACAAACGTCGCATTCAGAAACGTATTGAGCAATTTCACGTTTCATGCCAGACCACCAATACAGAGTCTTGAGATCCTGGTACATCTTTGTACTTCCAGGGTGAATGGATAGGGGAGTTTCATGAGCCTCCTTGAGAATGATATCCTTGAGACTTTGAACCTGAGGAACTGCAATGCGTCCTTCAAAGAACACAGTTCCTTTGTCATCAATAGAGAAGGACTTGAACTTATCACTGCCCTCTTTGATTTGCTCTACCATCTTCTTGATTTCATTATCACGAAGTTGTTCAGAACGAATCTTGTCCTCGAGAGTTGGACTGGCTGTCAAGCTAGCAAGATAGCCTTGAGGAACAAGACCAAGGTTCAGCTTCTGGAATTCTTCATGAAGTGGAGGTTGGCTTTCATGATCATGAGATTATGGCAATAGGATTTGCGACTGAGAGCATCGGCCATAACATTAGCCTTGCCTGGAGTGTAAGAAATGGTGAGATCAAAGTCTTTAATCTTCTCAATCCATCTCCTTTGCTGAGGTTCAGATCTGGCTGAGTGAAGATGTATTTCAGACTCTTGTGATCGGAAAAGATTTCAGTTTTGTTACCAACAAGTATTGTCTCCATTTCTTGAGGGCAAACACAACTGCTGCAAGTTCAAGATCATGAGTGGGATAGTTTTGCTCGTGTGGGTTCAACTGACGTGAAGCATAAGCGACAACTTGACGTTCTTGCATAAGAACTGCACCTAGACCTTGAAGAGATGCATCGCAGAATATCTGGAAAGGTTTGGTAGTGTCGGGGCCAACTAGAACAGGTGTGGAAGTGAGTTTAGTCTTCAGGAGGTTGAAACTCTCATCACATTGTGGAGTCCAAACGAACTTTTTGTCCTTCTTTGTGAGATCAGTGAGAGGTTTGGCAATCTTGGAAAAGTTTTGGACGAAACGACGGCAATAGCTAGCCAAGCCAAGAAAGCTTCTAACTTGCTTCACCGTCTTAGGGGGTTTCCAATCAACAATTGCCTTAACCTTTTCAGGATCAATGGCAATGCCTTTGGCAGAGATGATATGACCAAGATATGCAACTTCTGGAATCCAGAACTCACATTTGGAGTACTTGGCATATAGACGATGCTCGCGAAGTTTCATGAGAGTGAGACGAAGATGTTCTCCATGCTCTTCCTCGGATTTTGAGTAGACTAGGATGTCATCAAGATATACCACAACGAACTTGTCGAGGTATTCATGGAAGACAGAATTCATGAGTCTTGAGAAGGTCGCCGGTGCATTGGTGAGACCAAAGGACATGACGGTGTATTCATATAGACCGTAGCGAGTGGTGAAGGCTGTCTTAGGAATATCTTCCTTTCTGATCTTTATCTGATGGTACCCCATCCTCAAGTCCAACTTTGAGAATATTGAGGCTCCAGCAAGTTGATCAAAAAGATCATCGATACGAGGAAGTGGATACTTGTTCTTGATGGTTTCTCGTTGAGAGGACGATAGTCAACCACGAGTCTCTTAGTTTGATCCTTCTTGGCAACAAACAGAGTTGGGCAACCCCAAGCGGAGGAACTAGGCTGAATGAAACCTTTGTCCATGTACATATCGATTTGCTCCTTCAACAATTTCAGTTCAGGAGGAGCTATCTTATATGGATGCTTAGAGATTGGAGCAGTACCTGGCTCAAGCTCGATCACGAACTCAACTGCTCTGTCCGGGGGCATCCCTGGCAACTCTTCTGGGAAAGACGTCAGGGAATTCACAAACCACCGGAACATTCTCAAGCAGAGGTAGAGGTTTAGCATCCAGGGTGTACAGCTGAACAGAACTTGATTCCTTCGGAGAATAGACTATCTGGCCGGAAGGGTGGAAAGAGTTATTGACTTCTTAGCACAATCAATCGTAGCTTTATTGGCCTTCAACCAATCCATGCCAAGGATGACATCAATGTCAGAATTGCCAAGCAGAATGAGAGAAGCAAGGAATATGTGACCTCCAATTAAGATCTGATTCTCATGACTGATCTTGGAAGTTTGCATAGTTGCTCCAGGAGAGTTTACTACTAGCGGGGAACCCAAACCAACAAAAGGTAGTTTAACTGCTGTAGCAAAGATCTTTGACACGAACGAATGCGATGCTCCGGTATCAAACAACACTTTAGCTGGGTTAGAGTTTACGGGTAATGTACCGAGAACAACGTCGGCAGATTCCTCAGCTGTGTCAACCTTGACGTGGTTCACCCTTGCGGTCCTCCCAACAGGCCTGTTGTTGGCGTTGAAGGCCTTATGCGGAGGAGCGCGGACCATCGCCTGGTTGGTGTTGGGGCGAGGTGGTGGAGAAGGCAGCATCCTCTGAGTGCACTTATCTGCGTAGTGCCCAGTCTCCTTGCACTTGAAGCAAGTGACGACACGCGGAGGATCTGGCCTTGGCTGCGCCACTGGAAACCTCTGCCCATGCATCTGAGCTGGGTTGGGTGGGCGGGGACCAAAGCCTGGAGAAGCTTGGGCATTTGGAGCCCTAGTGACAGCACTGTTTGGCACCCAGATGCGGCGCTTCTGCGGAGGGGTGGTCATGTTGGAGGAGGAACCACCCTCACGCGAGTGCTTGCGCGACTCTTCGAACGCCTTGCGCCCATTCTCCTCATTGAGCGCGGTGTTCACGAGCTCGACGAAGTCCTTGCACTTGATGTTTGTGAGAGCGTACTTCAGTTCCGGGTTAAAACCTCGGCGGAACCTTGCCATCTTCTTGGTCTCAGTAGACACCTCGTCTCCAGCATACCGAGCGAGGCGATTGAACTCGTCCTGGTAGCCGATGACGTCGAGCTTGCCCTGCTTCAGCGAGCAAAACTCTTCACGCATCCTCTCCATGAGACCATCGGGGATGTGGTACTTCAGGAAGGCATCCTTGAAGCAACCCCAAGTGATAGGATAGCCAGCTCTCATAGCCTGGTAGTTCTCCCACCACGAGGCTGCCTGACCCTTCAGTAGGTAAGCAGCATAGTTGACCTTGTCCCCTTCCGCAACATGAGCAATCTCCAGGGCTCTTGCTACGTCACGGATCCAGTCATCAGCATCCAGCGGCTCGCGTGTTGCACGAAAGCCTTGGGACCCACACTGAGGAAGTCCTTGATGGTGACCCTTGGAGCAGTCTGGTGGTGGTTGTTCTGGTGGTTCTGAACCTGGACCATCTGAGCCATGACCTGAGTCATCTGAGTCAAGAGCTCAGCGATCGGCGGTGGCTCAGGCGTGTTCCTTGTTGGAGGCATCCTGAACAGAAATGCATTTTAGCACAACAATAGGAAGGAATAAACTCAGCAACCGAAAGAGAGATTATTCCGACGCATGAATAGATAACCAACAGGTACATCATGAGTTCAAATACATCAGAATATCCAACAGACCAATACATGGTTCGAAAACGAAAGGATAAACTAGACACAGCTAGTAACGGATACAACGGTACTCAGTGATGAGCATGGGAGTACACCTTGTGAGTAGACACCGGTAGGAGAGTTGAAGTAGAAAACCACAACAAGATTCAACGGACGAAAGGTTCTTGAGAGAAAGCATGATATTGAAGCAACACCGGGAAAACGAGACCAACAGTCCTGAGGTACTAAGGAGAACCCAAAACACGTGAAATCCTAACTTGAAAGTTTAGGTGAGAACAGAAAAATAACGTTGCACTTCCTTACCAGAAAAGGGTGGGTGGGTGGGGAAAGAAGAAAATGGCAGAATTCCTACTCTCACGCTTCATTTTTCCTATATAGTACAAAATAGTTTCTAGACTCAACTGCGACCAGTAAAAAGGGATCCTACAGGCAGACAGGCTTGATACCATTTGTCGCACCCCGGTTTCTAGAGGATACTCTTCGCACGAACTGGAAGTCAGGTGCTTGGATTATGGGGCATACCTGCTCCACGTCCCAGCTTCCTGGTAGGCCTGCGCTTATGCGCGACAACACAAGCCCTGCTCCACCGTCGAAGTAAACTATCGCTAGGAACCTAAGGCACTACTGTCGACGTACTTCATATTCAACACGCACTGTACGTCAACAGCTTTGAACGAAATGATAGCACAAACTGTCTCTAAGACACAAAAGAATGAAATAAGTTTGCAAATAGCCTTCACTAAGGCAGAGATAGCAAAACACTCATCCAGAGGACACATGTCCCAACATATCATCCATTACATCAGCGGAAGCAATCAAATGGGTCTGAGTACAGACAAATCAAGGCTTAAGAAGCCGGAGAAAATAACGAAAAAACGAAAACGAAGCCATCCGTAGGTCCTGGATCCTGCCCGGGGTCCAGCCAACTACTCGTCTGCAGTGTCGTCGAACTCCACAAAGTAGCCATCCTGGTGATCATCGTAGCCGTAGTCGTACTCTGCGTAAACACAGCCCCAACGGGTCAGTACATCCAAGTACTGGCAAGCAAGACTCACACTTCATCAAGGAGTTACTCGTCAACAAGCAATGATGCTTGGGATCAACGGAAGAAGATAGGTATAATAAAGCTGCAGCGGGCTGCTCTAACCAACTACAGAGATAACTACTTGTGTCGGCTAATAGAAAAGATAAGATCGAGGAATTGTAACCAACTGAAAGATAACTTCAAAACAAACCCATCCTGGATCTCGCCCCTTATCCGAAGAGCAATCCGAGGATAACTCACACGTTATAATAAGGTGAAAACAAGTTATTGTGTGAATAACCTATTACTAGTCAAGTTATTAGTCATTGGGTGAAACATGGTTATCATTATGTTTAAGTTGTCCTGAGTACTTGTTAGCCAGTACTTTCACCAAGTAATCCATAACCGCGGAAAACACGGCTTCTCGAGAAGATTTATCCCTGCAGGGGTGCACCATAGTAACCGTACACGTAAGAATATCCCGCCAGATGGGAATCAAACCCACCAAGCGAGACACTCAACACAACCAACTATTCTTCGCCTCAAGCCCAAAGCACCGCGTGCTGTGCGTGCGCGGCTAATCGAGCCCCCCGAAGAAAAGGAGGACCCTCATAGCACTGGAAGACCACGCCGCCCTAAATGCCGACTACAAAAGTTCCACCCTGGCCTCGGGTTCGTACCTGCATATGATGCAGCAAATGGAAAGCCCGAACTAGTACGGCGATTTGGACGAGATGCGAATCGAGTCAAGTTGAGGGGGGCGCCCATACTCGCTTCCCACATGCGGGTAGTGCGCTCATCATGGATCAGTAGACAAGACCCTTTTCCTATTAGGGTCGACACTAGCAGGCCTCAAAACCACAAAGGGCCTCCTGCCGGTGCCTTATCATCAAATTATTATTAACAGCAGCATTAACAGGATTGATTGATTAACCTTCGAGCCCTCGGAACGGTAACAGATAATAATAGCACGATAATAAAAGAAGTAACCGACAACAGGCTCGAGCAAAAGCAACCTAAGCATGCTAGATAAGAACAGGCACAAACAAAGGCTGTGGGTATGGAGGTGAGGCAATATCATTGGTTCAGGGAATCATGTGATGGGTTCGGAGAATAGCAACGATACATAGGGCTAGCAATAGTAGACAAAAGGATAGTATCGACAACAAGTGTGGAAGAGAACTCGATGATTCATGTGAGTGATAACTTGCCTGGCAGCTCAGTCTCGTACTGGGCTAGGTCCTGGGTAGTGGTGTCGTAAGGCTCGTCGGTACCAACGTCGTCGTCTAAGCGAGAAGAAGCAAAAACAACAACGAAGGAAGACGGCAATCAATACATGGCATATGTGCACAAACATTGGGATGATGCATGTCATGTTTAATAGATGCACCAAAGTAAACTACTTAATATGAAACACAAGTTTAAATAGGATTCCACATACAAAGGTTGCATATGGAAGCCCATGCCTTAGAGTTGAATTAATTGTTCTATCACTAGGCATCATGTGTAAGTGACTTAGTATGATGCATGCATGATGAGGAACAATAAGATAACAAGTTTAATTGCAATTGGGATGATAATTAACCATTTTAGAAAACATTAACAAGTTTGGAAATTATTGTTACTTAATGGCATTAAACAAGTAGTGATTGTTTTCATCAAGTTGAAGGGTGCAAAACAAATAACAAAGTTGATATTTGAAAAGGTCATCAAATTTTAGTTGGATTACATGTTTCACATTTTGAAATTGGACTTTGGATTATTTAATTATGAATTAAACAATATTAAACAATTTTTAATTGCATTAAACAAGATTTAAATTGTTTAGGCAATTTAAATTATTCAAACCAGAAAACAAAATTTATATTTGGAAAGTACATGAAAAGTTGATTGAAAAACATATTTGGTTTGTGAAATTTGGAATTTTTATGAACAAGTTATGAATTTTGCAAATTTAAGGGAATTTGACAAGAATTCAAATTTTGCACCAATTTAAAATATCCAAAACAGTAAACAATTTTATATTTGGATAGAACATTTAATTTGCTATTGAAAACATATCAAAAATGTTGGATTTGGATTTAGGATGATTTAGTTATGCAATTTACAAAATATAGGGCAAATCTGCCATTTTTATGGATCTAGGGACTTAGAAATAAATTTTCCAGGGGCTAGAAAAAGGGCCAGGGGCTTAGGTGTGATTTGCTAAACATTCAAGTACCAAACTATTGCAAAAATAAAACTTGTTTTATTTTGGGAGAGAGGGGACTTGATCCCTCCATCTCCTGGTTGGTGCAAAGGAACCCAACCACTAGGATAGATGTGCTGTGTTTGGGATTGCACCTCTGAACGGGTTAAGGAGTTGGGTGCTGCTGTACCGAATTAAAACAGAAAAGGTGTGGGGGATGGGAATCGAACCCGCAACCTGGGGCTTGAGCGCTGTGGGCTGCGACCAGATGGGCTGCGCTGCGGTTCGTTGAAGGATGAGGGCGCTCGTTGGTTTTATCCCTGCCAACCGAGATGGTCTCTGAACCTGCAAGCGTACGTGCTGCAGCAGGTTACAGACATGACGAACAGAGGCACCCGAGTGATCTTCACGGAAGCAATTGATGACCAAATCACAGGGGAAAGGAGAGGGAAGGAGTGGGAATGGAAACAAGAGGTTACCGGCCTCGCGTGGAGGTACTCGGGACGGCGGAGACGGGCGGACGCGGCGGCGAGGTGCGCCGGCGGCCGGCGGCCGTGGCACAGAACAGAGGATGGATCTCTTCCTCGAGGCGGCGGCTGAGGGGAGAAAGGGAGGGGGAGAGGCGTCTAGGGTTAGGGTTGGCTCGGGAGGGAGAGAGAGGGAGATATAGAGGAGGGGAGGTGGATCGAGTGGTGGAGGGGACGCTCCTGTCGCTGTCCATGGCGTCACCCTCGTACGGAGGTAGAAGATGGGGTAACGGGCCAACCAGGTGGGCTGGGCCTTCTCCCCCCACCTGATTAAACGTTGTGCTCCTTTTTTTTTTTTCTTTTTTTTTTGTATAAGAGATGTGCTGTTTTTTTTGTAGCCAATGCTTTTGGATGAAATAAATAGGTTTTGGTGTAGATAAAAATTTGGAAAAAATTAGATAAGCTTCTTAAGTGAAAAGAAACCATTTGGTAGTTTTAGTTGTCAAAATTTCAAATGTTTTATTGCTGTTTGAAATTGAACCAAATAAATGAATTTTGCCATAGTCATTATTATTTAGAAAATAGTGTGTTTTCAAGGGTTTCCCCTAGGGTTTAGATTGAAATGATGAATACCAAAATGTGTTGAACATCATGGATTCAAAAGGATTGATGAATTGAGAATTGTTTTGAGTTTAGAGAATGACTTGGAAATAATTGATTAATTCGGTTAATTGACTTAAGCAACAACTTAAAAGGTGCATTAAAATGGATTGCTTGGGAACCAAAAGAGGTTTTAAGTTTGTACTTCTTTATTTGAAAGGTTGTAACAGACAAGTGTGAAAACAGAAGTTGAAAACAAGTTTGAATTTCACATGAAAACAATGCAAGCATAATTAAATATGAGGATGATGACATGATGCATTGCTTGAAAATAAAACAACAAGTAAAACAACTAAGGGTTTTCATACTTGGATGTTACATGTTGTAAGACATGGCGACTTGATAGCAGCAGGTGCGCAAGGGGAGCCAGCGGTTTGTGCCGGCGACCAAGGCGGCCGGTGCAGCGGTATCAATGGGGAGGTACGCCCGTAGTCATGCCCCGCGGATGTAGGCGAGTTCGCCGAACTACGTTAACAAATCTCGGTGTCGTCATTATGCCGTGATTGCTTGGTCCTCGGTAGATCGATTGTGCGCCTACGATTTGTAACAAGTGGTATCAGAGCAAGGTTGTCAAGCGCATTATTTTGACCTAGAGGAAGCCGAAGAAATTGGTCCGGGGAGACGGAAGATGCAATCGACGATAGTCGAGGAAGGCGTCAGGCGTCGTACATGGATCGTGATTTTTTGGCGAGATTGGTAGCGGTCAGAAACAGCATGTGCGTGCGGCAGATTTCGATCAGATTGGATCGACTAGGACTTGTGGCGGCTGACCATCGAGACTTCAAAAGGCAGCAGGAGCCCAAGGCGCGGAGTCAGGAGGATCATGCATATACAGGGCGCGGACAGTGCACGAAAATATGGTGGGTGTACTAGGCGCAAGGTGGAGCATGCTTGCAGTCGTTAATTCGGCTGGGTCGGACTGGACAGTCTAACGGGACAGAAGACGGTGAAGATCGGCGATGACGACGTAGGAGCGTGACGGCTGATGGTGTCCGAATTCTGTGGCGTGGCAACAGGCGGCGCATGGTTATGCGTGCTTCGACATGCGATGGCGCAGGGTTGATTCAAGATGATGCACGTGTAATATCTTGAGGTCGACGGGGCGCGGGGTGGACTGATCATCTACCATGGAGGCATGTTAAAGGTGGAGTTGGGGTCTACCGATTCCACTCAGCAGATGGAGGGGCTACGGCGTAAGTATACTGAGAGTCGGAGCTTAGTCAGCGGGAAAGCGAGAAGCACGTTGGTCGGACTGGACGTCAGGGTTCGAGAGATACGTGGAACTCGGCACCGGTCAGGTATGACTGGTGGTATCTGCAGTGGGGGCTGAGATGGTGTGGGTTAGAGACCCTTGAGATCTTTTTCAAGATTGTGGATGCTCGACGCGGTAATAGCGGCGAGGCGTGCGGTAAGCACGGGACACGGCGACGGGCCAGGGCACGGGCGGTCGTTCATGAGCTTTGACATGTGTGCAGGGGTTCTGAAGCAGTATTGACGAGTACCGGATTCAAGTTGGTGACTAGGTCTATGGAGATTGACGTTAGGTGATAGACATGAGTTAGCCACGGGGAATCTGTTAAAGTGTTGGAGATTCTATAATGTCGGAAGCTTGGAGAGTACATGGTCGTATATTCTATGATGCTGTGTGTACATGGCAAAGTGCGGGTTGACAAAATGCAGAAGGAGGCAGAGTGCTAGAGCTGCATGACATGTAAAAGACTATCCAAGAAAAGGATGAGACAACTGCGAATTTGACTCAAGGTGTGTCTAAAGGGCGACGGTGAAATTCTTTCAAGTTGAAACTCTTTCACGTAGACCAGTGGTCAGTATGTGATAGTGTTGAACGGGACGAAAGAACTATGGTTGCAGGTGGAGTCACGTGGAGTCTGAGAGTAGCAGTGTAACTCATGAAAGAAGCTCAAGTCCGGAGTATATGGAGGTTTGACACATTGACGAATTCAAGGTGGCGGAGTATATTCGCCAAGGTGAAGTTTATTTTATTTGTGTCGAATATTATGTACGAGTAGTGTTACGGTAGGAATTAGAGTTGTAATAGGTACGGACAGGGTACGGTAGTGTTGTAGTCGAACACGTGTATCCTAGGGTCTCTCATATAACGAGGAGGCACCACATGTTGTAACCCATGGCGACTTGATAGCAGCAGACGCGCAAGGGTAGCCGACGGTTTGTGCCGGCGACCAATGCGGCCGGTGCAGCGGTATCAATGGGGAAGTGCGCCCGTAGTCATGCCCCGCAGATGTAGGCGAGTTCGCCGAACTGCGTTAACAAATCTCGGTGTCGTCATCATGCTATGATTGATTGATTCTCGGTAGATCGATTGTGCGCTTACGATTTGTAACAAGTTGCACAATATCAGGCTAGTTTTTATTTCTGGTAAGTGTCGCTTTCCAACAGAGGGGCACTCTGTAAGCCTAACCAGTAACCGCGCACCGCCTATCCTCGTCCTTGTGAACAGAGCTCAGCTATTTTCTGACTCCAAAATATTTGGGTTTTAACATCCATGTGTATTTATTTATTCACCATACGTGGTCATGTTCGCGCCAGCTCAGTTTTGAGTCTAGTACCGACCTAATATTTTCCTCAGCCCGTACATATCCAAATAACCCGGAGAAAACAAGAACATGTGTCATGCTCAAGCACCGTAGGTGTTCATCGCCATGATCTTTCAGCAGGGTCTCCTTGCAACGTCCGAGAAGCCCTTTGCCGTGACCTGCTACCTGTGCACTAGCGCTAGCAGGGGAAAGTTGAAGAAATAAGAAAGTTGACTATACCTCTATTTTAATATAAAAAACATGACTTCACGGTAATTATGAATGTGTACATATATAATTGAAACATGAAAAAAAAACCCGATTGAAATTGTGCTGATATTTTATTTATTTTTGTTTAATTTCTTAACAACATAGTCATAAAATAAATTTGAATGGCAAATTGAAATAACTTTCCAAGAATCCACATATTTCAGGTAGGGCAGGACCACATATTCATATCATAGGAAGTAAATGAGATAAAGATAAATGAAAAAAAGTAGAACAATAATTCTCATTTAATCGTTCCGCCTATTAATTAGGATATTTTAATGCCATGTTCATAATTAAGGAAACTCATATTGAATAACGAATTTTGTTTCCTCGCATATATATAACGAATTTTGTTTCCTCGCATAATTTTTTTAACAAAAAAGTAACAACACTTGAATATTTGGGGCCAGAGAGCCCGGCGACACGGACAAAGTTAATCATAGAAATTTTCCATGACAAATATTGTCCATTTACAACCATATTTGACTTAAAGGGTATAGCCAATATAAACAATTGTCTAAATTTGTGTCAACACAAGAGAGACATGCCAAGCATAGTACGTCCATAGACATAGATGTTTATTGATCGGTAATTAGGGAGAACAATGAGGGTATCGTAGAAGCATAAATACAAACATAATATGTTTTACTAAGATAAATACATATATACAGTTATATCTTCATTATTAGGAACATAGATATTCAAATTTGGACTTAAAAGAATTCCAAAATAATTTTGTAGGATATTTTGTTCCCATAAAATTTCTGTATTAAGATAGATGGCTTAAGAATAACTTTCTGACGACCAAACCTAATTTTAGGTTAGTGAAACTATATTTGGCTCACGAATTTATATGTACTTCTCATCATGCAATCAAATAGACATTCGAATCCTATATGTTTTCTAATACTTTAATGTTTAAGTGGGAATGTCATGGCAAACATGTGCTTTACCATTCTTGTATTTTTATTCATGTAAATAAGAAAATTCCACTTAATGGATTAGATAGTTTTACCACAATACTAATAAGGGTACTAATAGCCGATGGGTATAATTTGGTTGTGCAATGGGATTTGAATCTGGGTTTCCAAATCCGAGGGAAAGTGCAGAGGAGGATATCTCTGAAAAACAGAGATTACCAGACGACGGCCTAGAATTTCACGAAAGGGTATGTTTCAAATTGACAATTTGTATCTGTCCCGAATAAAGTCTCTCCTATCTCTCCTATCTAAAAGAAAATTTTGGTTCCTTCAACCGTCACGGACACGTCCTGTCGTCAAGCGTCCCGCTTCGTCCAACCCCCCGCGAAAATCTCCGTAGCAGGTTCGCAGTCGCAGCGTCAACATTTGCATTTTACCCCTCAACAAATAAGAAATCAATCAGCGGTCCTAAATCCCTATGCCGCATCAGCCAGATCTGGCGACTCCGGCAAATCGAACATGGAGGAGAGTCTCGGCGGCTCCAGACGGTGGAAACCGCGGGCGTCTTCGACATGAAGTGGAGCCCCACGGCGCCGCCGCTCGCACAGGCCGACTCCCACGGCCGCCTCGTCCTCCGGCGGTTGGGGCAGGAGGACGCATCGAAGGTATTACTTGCTACTCTGACCCCAACGCATCTCCTCGGGCTCTGCTCCGGCCACCCCTGCTCCGGCCGCCCCTGCTCTCTTAGTCCTACTCCCACCTTTCACCCCGACGCGCCAGTCACCACCGAGGCCGCGTGGGGAAGGACGAACCCGGCGGCCTCCTTGGAGCACGGGGAGCAAGTAGGACGATTGGAGGGAAGGTGTTGCTCCTCCGGGGCGACGACGACCGCCTACGGGATGGGATGCGCAACTCCATGTCCGCCGCCGGTGCCTCGCCGACGTGAGCTGGCGACGGCCCGCCTGGGTGGATGTGGATTAACGACCGGAAGGTGGCCATCCTCCGCAGGAATCACATGCACGTCGAGGCGGTCCCCGTCGAGGCACGTCGAGGCGCTCCCCAAGATTCAGCACGAGTTCTGGGTCGCCCGCGACGGCCTCCTCCTGGTCACCCTCGACGAGGTGATGGCTTGGCTTGGCCGGATTCCCTCCTTCGCTACGAGGGTTTCAGATGCGGACAACGGAGGCCTGCCTTAAGAGGTGTGACGAGGCCAAGCTGGAGCTGCTCGTTGGGGACAAGGACCTGGAGGTGCGGCGCTACCAGATCTATGCCAGTTAAGAAGAGATCCTTCCCAACCTCCTTATTTCTTCTTGCTGCTAATCCTCTCCGTGGGGATTTTCTGTCCATTTTGGTGAAAGAATTCTATACTTACATATATGTATCTTCTTTGTTCAGGCCATAATACAATTAAGTTAAATCTACCATATACATGTCAAGGATGATGTGCTTGAAATTATGACTAATCTGTAGCAACACATTGTATGGGCAGCTTAATCGATATGTCAATCGTTTAACTGAAGTACTAAATACTAAGCACAATTGCATGGGCAGCTTAACAATTGCGTTTATTTTCATGTTTGAATGCTACCTGATTTTGGTTGATTTGGGAGAGGTGTTGGGCATGAGCAATAGTTATAGTAAAGATGAAAACAATAGAAAGGCTTCCAGGTTTACTTTTTTGTTCTCTGTAGGAAAATAATTTTTCCATAACATAGCTATTAAAAATTCTTGAACATTGTGTGCAGGATAAATTGATGATGAATGCGAGCTCCTTTAATGATTGTGACCTTCTCGTTGTACACATGGCATTTGAGCTATTATGTTTCGTCCTTTAACTGAACTTGAGGTATTAACTAATTGTAGGTAATGTACGATTGGCCACTCCACGGTAGGCACGTCCAGTTCGCCGCTGATGGGGCACCATGGAGATTGAGGCGAGAACAGTTTCAGTTACTGCTAAGGCGCAGGTCAATACGAGCCTGTCCCCATCTCGCTGTCATCGCCTTTCTGTTTAGCGAATGTTCCTGCTTTCCTGGTGAACGAATCAGATCAGGAGTTGTACATGTGGTTTTTGTGCATAGGAGGGTAATCTCGGCTAGGATTTTCTTGGTGATTAGGATTTTGATGTGTGATATCAATGGGAGTCGGGAGCACGGTCCAACATTCCAAAACTAGAATTTAAATGATTTTCCATCTAGCTTCTTGCCCTGATGTGTGATGGCCATGTCGAATGTGTAATGCATGAAAGTTCCCCTCTGATGCGTGATCACATATTTACTAAAATATAGCCTAAGGTCTGGAGTTTCCCTGTTTCACGTGTTTTTTTAGTGCCTCGCATGACATGTTCGGAATATTGTTTGCATTGTGATAGCTCTACACGATTCATGTAGTAATGACTCAATTATATGGATATGAAACTCAAATATTTTTTCGGCATGTTTGAAAAATAATTTGGGATAAGGACATGCTTCTGTTTTTTCAACGCTTAAAAGTTGTGCTGGTCCCTTAGAGTATGCTGGAGCTAATGCTTTTTGAAGATGTATATAATTATCATGCTGCCAACAAGAAATATTAATTTAGGCACGAAAAAAATTAGGCTCTTACAATCCAGCAAACTAATTATGTAAAATGGAAACAGCAACCTGAGCGCCATCTTCATATCCTTTTGTTCTCTCTATATGATGCAGGTGTGGACTATGAGTACAAGGCAGTCAATCCTGGGACAGATTCAGGTAATTAATCAAATTACTTGATAATATTTTGTGTACTAACTAATCAAATTACTTGATAAAATTAGGCTCTTACAATCCTGGGACAGTCATCTCATTTCTGGGTTTGCAATTGTGGGGAACTAAAATAAGGGGATGGCTAGAGTTGATGCAATGAATGGAATGTGTTCCTGTTGAGTTTATATATGATACATGTTGCTTCATGATGCCTATTTATGTAGTATTACTTCCCAGACATTAGATTAGTCTGCTAAATAAACTTTATGCACTAACTTTGACGATGAAATTCTTGGCTGGATGGATAATACAATTGCAATGCCTGTTGCACCCCATCTTTTTGCTGTATTCTGTTTTGGGAGTTTATTTTTCAAGCTTTTGCTATGATTTCGTTGGTTTCAGCCAGTAGATACGCTGGTTGTGTAGGTTCTGTGCATGCTTTTGCAACCACGGTTATCTTCTAGCCCCTTCCGTCCAAAATATATTGATTTCCATAAAAGGGGCAGGAAGGAGTACCTTCTATGTTTACATTTATTCATTTTGGTTAGAATTGTACAGTGCAACTCAACATTATGAATTTCTTATTGTAGCTGAAAAAATCAACGCTATCAAGTATATACCAAAAATTGTAGATGAGGACTCTATTGTTTCTGATTGGCTTCTTATCTTTTTGGTGAGTCACTGTAATTGCTTACATTATTATTTTTACCTTGAGAATATTTTGCTTGTTGTGTTGTCGCTGAAGAATCTGTATGTTGGAGGAAAAAATGAATATAATTGCATTTACCTTGGATGGAAGAGACAACATGATGGCTTTTCATGGCCATCATGGTTTTTGAGTCGCCGAGTCGAGTCAAGTCGCCGAGGCTGCGACTCGCTGTATAGTCGATCAAAGTCGCTGTATAGTCACCAAAAGTAGGATGGTTTCTTAATTTGACCAAAGTCGTTGTATAGTCACCAAAAGTCGCTGTATAGTTGCCGAGGCTGCGACTTGCTGTATAGTCGACCAAAGCTGAGGCTGCGATTTGTGTTTCAGCTCAAATAATATGAGGCCATGTCTTCAAGTTTTACATTAAATAGGTTGGTTTCTTCAAAGGAGCCACACACGAGAGCTAAATCCGAGGCTCCATAATATTGTATTGAGGGTTTTCCTTTTGCAATATTTAGATCGATCACATCCTTCAGGATTGATCAGGAGTTTCGTTCTGCTATAAATAAAGCTGCTGAACACCTTGTTCCAGTTTAATATTGATCTGGATCATCAAATGTATTTTCTTGTGCCAATAAGTATCACACATGACAACAGTTTGTAGATGCTAATTTTAGAATTCTTGTAATATCCAGTGTCTTGCACCGATAAGTATCACTCTTCCATCATTTGGTATCTTCGCTGAATTCCAGAGCTTCTTAATTTTCCCAATGTGTTTACTTTCCACTTGGCATGTGTTCTCTTGGTAACAAAATTTTACTAGCTTGCTTAGGCGTTAACACGGAGAGCGGAATCAAGAACAACATTGTTGTTGTGATTTTTTTCCAGCTGTAACTTGAGTTTGCCTATGCTCATCTAAATTTAATTGCTGGAATATTGGTGCTCAAGTAATAATGCCAATATGATATATCTACATTTTAACCTTTTTGAACTTTGGCGACTATACAGTGATCAGTTTTTCCCCAAGCTGACCAGAGAACTTTGCCTTCCTCATCTTTGAGAGCATCCCCTCATTGGTGTTACCAACCTGAAGCCAATTTATTGTATGACCATGTAGATTATTTTTCTTTTCCGTAGTGTTCTCTTTCGGGAAGAACGGAGCCTTCCATGGTTGATTTTATTGATCAACAGGAGCAGGTAGAGCAAGGGAACAGGATGACGATGCACCCCGATATGAGGGTAATACTAGCAGAGGAACGGGAAGAAGAGGAGCGTGTGGAGCAAGGAGTACCATGTTTGGAGATTATCAATATGAAGTACAAACCACCCAGAATGCACCAATGGATACACGGGGATAATTTAACACTTTATGTAATGAAAAGTACTCTTGGTAGTTAATGCGGAACATGGTTCAAGTGGTGTAGTGATCCTGGTACTCTATTTTGATCTATAAGTAGCTAAAGTTCTCTGGACTTGAATAGTTGTATGTCAAGATGTAGCTACGATGATGTTTTGGCTTAGAATTATCATGTTGTCACCATTAATACATATGATTATTTCACTAGGTTTTGCATGGATGTTTCGGCCGGGAATTATCATGCTCTACATCCATACATTGTCAGCATAGCATTACTTGGGCTGTTATGTCGGCCCCCCTTGCAACACACGGTTAAATTGGAATTTTGAATTGATTAAAGTTCGGGCTTGTGCTCCACTCATATTCTCTTTATATTTTGCAGCCTCAATAATAATGGAGGGGAACATGTATCATGGAGTCTACAACTTCTACAGATCACCAAAACCATAAAACTAATTAAGAAATGTGTGAACCATTAACTTGCGTCATCCACCCGTAGCAACGCACGGGCATTTAACTAGTCTAAAAGAAAAATTTCGTTCCTTCAACCGTCAATCACATGCATCCTGTCGTCAACTAACCCCTCCTACAATCCTCCCGTCAAACAGAATCCAGCGAATACACGAAATTAATTACTGTACCAAATTTGGAAATCAATCCATCAGTTAATTACGCAATTAATTAACATTTACGTAATATGCAGGGCCAATTAATGCCCGTGCGTTCCTCTCATATCTCTCAAACGAGGTTCCACGCTCGGGTCCCATGAGTCCACAAGCAACCTCCGCCCTTCGCCGCCAGTAACAGCCCCGTCCTCCCGTACTTCTCCTCCGGCGAGGTCCTCCTGCGGCGACGCACGGGACGCCGCCCTCCACCCTAACCTCATGCGCTCCTCTCATATCTCTCTCTTCTCCGACCGAAGTCGCAACCTGATTGTGGCCAATGGTCTTCAGGATGGGCAACTAGAAGAACCTGATGGCCCAGGTCGTGACGCCGCAGCTTGAGATTTGTACACGACGAGCTGGTGGGGGACAACGGCACTCACGTCGATTGGCTCGCCCCACACATTGGCAAGGTCTGGTGATCCCAACCCCCTTCTCTCATCCGCCGCAATTTGCTGCGCTGGATTGCATCTCAGTCATTTGTATTGGTTTGATTTTGATGTATTCTGGTTGTTGTGCCAGTGTTTTCGTTGGGCAGTACAAGGCTCTAGCGTGGCTGTGCCGAGATATGAGCTTTTCACAGCTCTTGGCCTAGCCACCGTTGTGAACGACAAGGCCTCCAAGATGTCATTTGTGAGTGTCCCGTTGTTTACTCTCTCTTATGGAACAATGTTCGGCTTGGAATTAGCAGTTGATGGATATGGAGGTGAAGCAGCGCATGCTTTTCATGGGTACTTAATACTACCATGGTAATTCTTCTCATCTTTGGATTCTGGAAGTTGAAAATCTGATTAAATGCATAATTGTGGTGGCTAAATCATGTTATAAAGTATCACCACATGGATGGGCTTTTCTGTCTCCTGATTTCTATGCTAATTGTTGTAATATTTGATGATTATTGTGCAGGGGATTCGTTGAATGAGCAAGAGGAGCTGAAGCTCTGTACTATTTATCTCACAGATAGTTAAGCTTTAGATGAAACTTTAATAAGGTAAAGCAGTTTGATGTTGCTGAAGGTTTGATGTTTCTAGCATTTTATAATCAGAGTGGAGATCCTAGACGGCCCATAGCTCGTCTGATCTATGATGGGAGGTGAAGGACGCATGTGTCTTTTTCAGGTTTGATCAAATGCCAAGCATATTATCCACCTACTGACTTAGTAATGTACATGGAAGGTGCCGTTTATCCTGGTCATATGAATACCGACTTAGGTCTATGCGCATGTTGGTCGCATTATAAGGAAGAATATTATCAATTCCACATGTATCTATTTTTTCCTACCACTTCAAAAGCTTTATTTTGTTATCATTGGTACAGACTTGAAAGCCAATACCTGGTCTCAGTCTATTCCTAGAAGATAACTGAATAACTAGATCCTTTCCTCACTCGTGTAATGTTCAAAACCTATTCATATATTTCATGTCAGTAATGTATACATTAACTACAATCAAACTGAAGATATACCAACTGGTTCCTAAAGAACAACATATCAGCACATGCATATGCGAGTTGAGCTGTCATCCAGTTCTGGCAAGCTAACAATCATTTCTATATATAAGCCTGGCTCAAGAGTTCAGAGTTGTATCCGTACATGTAGAAATACTGGTCGTGACACAAGGACCACCTCCAAGAAATTAGCTTTTATGGTTCCGTGCATACTTCAGTTTTCACTTTGCTTAATGCACCACAAACCCCTCTCATCTAGGTGATTAATTTGGCTGATCAGATGATAAGGAATTGACATTAAAATATGATCAGAGAGGTATTTGCTTCCTTCAGTACAATATTTTTACCGTGTTTTTCCATTTTTTTTAGAATATTACCACTTCCCAAGTAAACCATTCTTGCCCACTTATTCATAATCTTTATCCAAAGGAAATTCTGATCTTTGCCCATTCTTGTAATTGTTTTTAGGAGGGCAGCAAATGCTTGCTTGTAATGGTGGAACAATTATTATGCGAAAGATGTCCCCTGTGAGTAACACACATTGGCCTTGGTGATTGATTAAATTGATTGCTGCATAGAAGTTGTTTAGCATTTTACATTATTTTTGCTCCTTAGCATATTCACCGAAGAGTGGAGGACATCAGCCACACTTTTCCAATTGTGCCACAGACCGGCTTATTAAGGATAAGCAAGAGGCGTATCTGGTCAGGTGAGTGAGTGGATTTCTATTCTGAACTCATATAATGACGTGTGATGCTCATATCCTGACCATTTCATGTTCGTTTCCATACCTGGTCACAATGTTCAATAAGGAGTTGAATAGTAATCATGTGTTTTGTCACCGGCTTGCGATTTTCTGATCAAGGTGCACGCTTGAGCGCAATTATCCGTGATTAAGGCGCTTTGCTATCCCCTAGAGTCTAGGCGCGCCTTTTTGAACTATGCCTGGTCATGGTATTCTAAATTTGAAAGATCCAAAGATGAGGTAAACTAGAGCTCGATTTGCTGATGTGCGTAATACTGTACTGTCTACTAAACTTTGCTGAAGTTGCCTATGATGTCTTTATAGACCAATGTGTGCATGTGTAATGTCTACTAATCTTTGCTGAAGTTGCCTATACTGTATTGTCCGACTAAGTTATTGTGGTTTAGGGAAATGTTCAAATCTTTGGACAATGATAAGCATGGGAAGAATAATATTGAATAACTAAGGGCTTGTATGCCAAAGGTTGGTACCAACTTATATGATAAGAAATAAGGTTTGATGGAACTGGTATATATACCTCGTGGTGACATATAGCCTTGACATTAAACACTCTTCTTTTCGTATCTGTATACTTTCTGGACACCGGGATTCTATGCAAATGTTTTATTCCTCAAATTTCTGGCCTCAACTTAATATGGAATAGGAGTTTTGCGTGGGAGGAGCGCTGTGGATTATTTTAAAGATAGAAGCTTGCAGTCGGTTTGGGTTCACCTTGTTTCGGATACGAGGAACAAAACAAATATGTTCTTTACCATGGAATACTATGGAGATATATGAAGGAACAAACCAGCTTGCATATCAATAAAGAAGGTTAGAATTATGCTTATATCATCATTTTGACTAACAGAGAATGTTGGTTTTGTATTTTTTTATGTGAATGTAAATGCAAGGTGGAAATAGTGGGAATGGTTATAATCGGTATGCGATGTGAATTACAAATACTTGATCAATGTATCTTTATCTAACTTTGTTGACCATGGAAATGCATGGTGATATTTACTATACGCTTTAACCTTTATGTGTTAAGCTTACATGTGAGATGATGAAAGAAATTTAAAATACACGTGGAAACACTGGGAAATCCAACAATAATCATCAATGTTCGGTACAATCATCTAGCCTTGCGAGTCTGGTCTATGACTTTCAGGGTAGTAGTCTACTTTCCCTTCACATGCAAATTCAAAGTCAGCCTCTGCAATAACCTCCTTGTGTGTGATTTTAGTATTATACTTTTCAACATTTATGCTTTGCATTCTTGCTGGTGTCAATATCAACTATCTTAAGGATGGAAGTCACTTACAAAATTCAGAGAAAAAGTGCTTGAAAATGCAAGTTCAAAAGGATAACAAAATGAGGCAAAATATGCATTGCGCCACGACGTAGTTTCTCCTCACCCGTTGCAACGCACTGGCATGTTTCCTAGTGATTAAAAATATTAATACACCAACGACCAATGTTATTGTTTTGAGATTATATTTAATAATATAATATAGAAATATGTATATTTATAAGCATAAAATTAATTCTCTAACACATACGATACACTAGGGACGATGCCCTGGCATTTGCAATGGCCACCTGGCTAGTTGTGAACAAATAGAAGTTATATATTATGGAACGGAGTGAGTACCTAGCTACCGTTCGTTACATGCAGACCTCTATTACCTGTCTTGGCTAGCCCAAATTCGAACCGTGCGAAGGTCGAAGAGCAGAGCAGCTGTACAACAACCATGCAAGAAAAATAAACCCGAGTGCATCAGGGCGGAGATTGGCGATCGGTGTCCACTAGTCTTGCAAAAAATTCTAAACTCCAGCCAGCATGTTGGTCATCGTCCGGACCTAATTCTCTGTCTAATAAAAAAAAGTATCTCCAGCCGTTCCCCACATGTCCCGAGCGCACATTTTTGGTTCAGTTTTAGGTTCGGATGGCCAAAAAGGCCGAAAAAAGGCCTAGTGACGCCTCCAGCGCGTCTCACGATGTCGAAATAGCACCAGTAAACCCAGGCGAAACCCGGTGAGTTGGGAGCTGTTGGAGGAGTCGGCGAAAGTTTGGACGAGTCACATTTCATAGTGTCTTTTTTCCTGACCCACTCAACTATTCTTTTGCTTGTGGTGGGCTGTGGCTGGGAAGTTGGACTCCTATTTCCGCAGTATGGAGCATTTGGCCCCCCAGAACAACAACTTATTTGCTTCACACCCAGGTGGCTCTAACGGCTGGGATGCTCCAAACTACAGCCGCACGTTCGTCTCGAACTCAGCCGATTGACCTTGTGTACTCTAGACTGTTATGCGCATGAAGGCCATGAGTGAACACAAGCCAATCTCAAACCGGTCCCCTCGGCCTCATGTTCTCTATGCCACTTGCTTGACTTAATGTATTTCAACGATTCTTTATCCTGGTTATGCCCAAGATTTGCTATGATCAGTGAAAATTCATAAAGAATTATATGTGATGATAAATTTATGGGTTTACGATGTGGCTGTAGGATATTATTAATTGAGTGACTGCACTTTATTTACAAAAACATACACACCTAATACATTCAAGAATTTTCTATTAGATACGTAGAACCAACTATCAAGATATATATAATTAGCACAATCGCCGCACACATGTACACGCACATAAACGTAGCAATACATGTGGCAAAAATTATACCATATGAGTGTAATATTAATATTTCGCTTTGCTTGGATTTAGACATAACTTGATTTACATAATTCCCAAACCAAAATAAAAAGTTATTACAGTTTTCCCAAAAAATAAGAGTGTTATAACAATAAATAAATTTACATCTTAATATTACTAATTTGATTATGGTTTATCTTGTTGTGTGGAGTTAGAAAAAATAATTAGTTACAAAGTGGAAATTTTATTTTTTAATCTCATTAGTAAATTATTGACATCGAGTTGTAAATAAGTAAAAGTGTTCAATATAAATATTGAGAGACATAGATAAAAGCATTGATTTGGAGGTAAACCATCTCATTGGGTCGTGCCTTGTTTGGGCCGACAATACCAATTCCATATATGTCACGTTTATTTATCTATTCCAATAAATACACATAAATTACATTCTGACATATATTGCAACAAATTTATCTTTTGTTATCGTATTTTTTTAATTTAGTGTTGCTAACATAACTAATATGTAGTCACGACATATACATATTTGTGTTACAATTGTGACATTTATCGATTTTTTTCGTTAATTTATATAGGTTGTTTCGAAAAAAATCGTTAGAATGCAATATCTTAATTATAGAAAAACTAAAAGAATATAACATATTATTCTAAAATTATATTTGTGACCATTAATGTGTAATAGTTATTTATTCCATCCTTATCGTTAGATTTCTAAATATCTACATATCATTCTAGCATTTTTAATAATGTATAAATCAACCAAGCATTTTAGACTTGTTCAGCGAAAGAGTATAAACACCAAAAAAATAAAAAAATGTGGTGAATGTGGAGTTCAAGAGGTAATTTTTTCCCAAATGTTTGCATCCGCTCTCACTAGTTTTATTTAGTTTAATATGCCTAAATATCTCAATAGAATATTAAAGACAGTACATTTGTTTCTATTAGTCTATGCAATGTGTGTCGATAGACTGTCTAAACAATAACTTCATATGAACTTCTTAACTAATATTGCCTCCCTATAGCACGATTCAGGAACGTCTAAATCTCCGGAGAGGGGATCCGGAGCGTCTAAATCTCACCTAAACCAAGGGTTTGCCATACCATGTGTGTTAGAGTGTGTAATGGGTCTTGTGTTCCAAAGATACCATCACTCTTTGTGTTAGGGCTTCACCGGCATCAGATTTTCCCTTCCGGGTTCCAGGACTACTCACACTCCGAAACTCCCGGATCTGACGTAACGGGGGGAATCTTGCAAAGAGGTGGGCCATACCATTGTCTTAGGTGTTCCTTAGGCCTAACATAACAGAACCAAGCAAGTAGTTCCACATTGCTACCCCCTTCCGGCTCACGTAGAGGGGACAAAATGGTAGTTCCGTCTTTTTCAACAGCGGGGACAGGGTTTCTCCGGAGAGGGGCTCCAGAGCGTCTGAATCTCACCTAAACCAATGGTTTGCCATACCATGTGTGTTAGAGTGTGTCATGGGTCTTGGGTGCCAAATATACCATCACTCTTTGTGTGAGGTCTTCACCGGCGTCGGATTCTCTCTTCCGGGTTCCAGGACTGCTCACACCCCGAAACTCCCGGATCTGACGCAACGGGGGGAATTTTGCGAAGAGGTGGGCTCTGGAGCCTCAGAATCCCACCTAAACCAAAGGTAGTATATAGGGTAGTATGGCTGAAGAAGTGTCTAGAAAGAAAAATGGTGCCAAATGGAGAGGGGGGAAAGACCGGGGATGGGAACGGGGTCATGTGTTTACCGAGTGTTGTCCCTTAAGGCACTCGGCAGAGAGTTGAACAGTAGGGCGGGAAGCGTTGGCGCCAAGGGGAAAACTTCTCCCCAAACATAGGTAGTATGTTTGCCGATTTTCGCCCCCAAGGCACTCGGCAGAGATTTGAACAGTAAAGGCGGGAAGCATTGACGCGCAGGGGAAAACATTCGCGCGTTTGTTTGTCGAGTGGTGGCTCAAGACACTCCGCAAACGTTCAAACGTAAGTGCGCGAAACATGGTATACCTTTCGCGCATGTTTAATTGCCGAGTGTCCATTACAAAGACACTCGGCAAACACACGACCCCGTTATGGCACGGGCGAATCGCACGGCCCACCACGTGGCTCGTACGTATGCCGAGTGTCCCAGGTGTTCCGAGTGTGTTTTTTGGATTCGCCGTCGTCCGTATGTACGCCGAGTGTCTGGAGCAGGGGAAACTAGGCGTAAACGTGCTATGCCGACGTTTCCAAATATGCCAAGTGTCTGGTGCAGGGCATACTCGGCGTACTGTCTGTATGCTGAGTATGTCTTGTATGCCAAGTGTTTTTCGGAGGTACTTGGCATGCACGGTCATATGCCGAGTGGCCCGTGCTTTAGCACTCGGCAGAGACAGAGAGAGCCGGCGTGAACTTGAACCACTAGGGTGCACGTGAGTTTGGTATTCTGACTAGATCAGTTCGGCAATTACAGACTAAACTGGAAAAGCTTCGTAGACAGTCTGTTTGGTCGAGGTCCATCAGATGAGGAGAAAAATACTATTCGGAAGCTGCGTGAAGCATTACGGCAAGAAGAAGTGTGGATGCGACAATGGTCGCGTGTTCAATGGTTGCGCGAAGGCGACCGAAATACAAAGTACTTCCACTCTCAGGCCAAGCAGAGACAACTTCCCAATAAGATTGTTGGTCTCACAAGGCCGGATGGATCGGTCTGCTTGTCTAGCGATGAAGATAAAACAGAGGTACATGTATTCTATCAGCAATGGTATTCTTCTCAAGGTGTTGTTGATACGGACGAGCTGTTGAGGCATGTCCCGACTCGAGTAACGGCGGACATGAATGAGATGCTAGATAAACTGTTTGAAGCAGAGAAAGTTCGGACTGCCTTATTCCAAATGGCCCCTTCAAAAGCACCTGGCATCGACGGTTTTACAACAGGTTTTTTCAGCGGCATTGGCAATTATTAAAAGATAATATCACGAGTGTCGTGCTGGGTTTCTTGAATGGAGGCGAGCTACCAACTGGCCTAAATGATACCTCGATCACTCTGATTCCAAAGGTCCAGTGTCCTCAGTCCATTTCTAAGTATCGCCCCATTGCCCTTTGTCCAGTCCTATACAAGATAGCGGTCAAGGCCATCACCAACAGGCTCAGGTCGTTCATGGAGGAGATAATCAGTGAAGAACAAAGTGCCTTCTTTCCCGGACGCCTTATAACTGATAATGTTCTAGTTGCTTTCGAGAGTGTACACACTTTGAAAAGTCGGAAGAAAGGGAAGAATTACACTTGCGCAGTTAAGCTGGATATGATGAAAGCCTATGACCGAGTGGAATGGCACTACCTCGAGGTCATTCTTCTGAAATTAGGCTTTAACATCGGTTTGGTGAGATTGATACTGAAATGTGTGTCTTCAGTACGATTCTCAGTGCGGGTCAATGGTGAGCTCCTACCCTTCTTTACTCCTACGAGGGGGCTTCGCCAAGGAGACCCCATGTCACCTTTTCTGTTCCTCTTGTGCTCTGAAGGTTTTTCAGCCCTGCTGAAATTCTATGGTGGGCACATCGACAGAGGAATAAGAGTAAGTTTTCGGGCACCTTGGGTAAACCATTTGCTCTTTGCTGATGACTGTCTCATTTTTCTTGGAGCAAATACCCAGAGTGCTGATAGGCTTAATGAAATACTGCTGATCTATGGTGAAGCTTCTGGACAACGTGTAAATCGTGAGAAAAGTGCTATTTTCTTTAGTCCAAATAAACCGATTCAGACGAGGCAGATGATCAAACAATCGCTGGACGTCCATGTGGAGGCTTTCAGTGATCGTTATTTGGGACTCCCAACAGCCATGGGCAAGATCACTAGTGGAACTTTTGATCACATTGGGGAGAGAGCAAGAAGTAAAATGCAGGGGTGATCGGAAAAACAGTTTGGGTGTGTGGGGAAAGAGACTCTACTTAAAGTTTTCATACAAGCAATACCCACGTACAGCATGAGTTGTTTCTTACTGACCAAAAAGGTTTGCAAGGATCTGACATCTTCCATGGTGAAATTCTTGTGGAGCAGTTCGGTGGACAAGAGATCCCTCCACTGGTTATCTTGGCAAAAACTTGCAACTCCTAAATGCAGAGGCGGAATGGGCTTCCGCGACTTGCATTTGTTTATCTTAGCACTACTCGGGAAACATGGTTGGAGGCTATTGACAAATCCGACTTCCTTGTGTGCTAGAGTTTTTAGAGGAAGATATTTCACGGACTCGGACTTCATGCATGCAACTGTACCTCAATCTGCCTCGAAGACCTGGAGGGCGATTGTGGCTGGGAGACGAGCGATACAAATGGGCTTGATAAATCGAGTGGGGGACGGCACATCGATTGATGTTTGAAATGATTGTTGGATCCCTTCCAATACATCGATGATGCCTCTCTTCAAACCTCAAGGTGCGCAGGTACAGTTGGTCAGTGAACTGATCGATTCCGAGAACTGGACCTGGATGCGCAATTTGGTGTATAACAACTTCTGCGGGCCTGATGCGGACGCAATCCTGAATATCCCATTGCGTCAAGGCGGAGGTAATGATTTTTTAGCATGGGAACATGAAAGGAATGGCAACTACTCTGTGAAATCGGCGTACCGAGCTCTAGTGAATCAGAAAGAGCGGAATGCTCCAGATGAAGGGTAGGCTACCGGATCTTCAGTAGACGAACAACAGTTGTGGAATGACATCTGGAAGCTTAATCTTGTCCCTAAAGTGAGGGTTTTCTGGTGGCGGGTACTCAGGGGTATTATACCGGATGAGTGTACCCTGAAGAATTGCCACATCAAACCAATTGCGAGATGCAACCTGTGTCTTGTGAGAGATGAAGACTTGGAACACGCATTGCTGTACTGTTCCCACGCGAGGGAGTTCTGGGACGAGGCTCAGTCCCTATTCGATATTCGTCTCCCAGGACTTCATCCGGCCACTTGGAAAAAGGATATTCTTTGTGGTGATATGTTCATGGCTAGGGACAGACCGATCATTGTTACGGTAATATGGTCGATCTGGCACTCCCGCAACCGGTGGACGCATGATCAGGAGAAAATTGACCTGGCGGCTTCAGTGAGACTAACCGGAGAGGCTCTCTCTCTTCTGGATATTCCGAGACAACAAGTGATGATTCTGCCGGGGCACGGATGGCGGCCACCAGATATAAAGACCGTCAAAATCAATATCGACGCAACGGTTCGCCGTGACGATGGTAAAAGCGGTGTTGGGGGCGTTGCAAGATCTTCAAATGCCTTCTTAGGCGCTTGGGGTAAACCATTACCAGGAGTGACCAATGCCTTTATAGCTGAAGCTATGGCGATGCGTGAAGGTGTTATCTTTGCACAACTAAGGGGTTTTGGTCATGTGGTTCTGGAAACAGATTGTCTAGAGGTTGTTTCACTCTGGAACACTCGTCGCGATGCTCGATCGGTCATGGCACCAATCTACAACAAGTAGGAGAGTTAGCTCTAAGTTTCCTTTCTTTTGATATTCAACATGTAAATCGTTCAGCCAATCTCCCGGCTCATCTGTGTGCAAAGTTTGCTTGCACGGTGGAAGGGACAGAAGGTTGGATGGATGACCCCCCTAGCTTCCTTGTCAGCAGCTTGATTGCTGATTGCCCAGTGAATGCTTTTGTTGAATAAAGCTCTCTAAGTTCCATGCAAAAAAAAAAACAGTCGGCGTTAGTCGATTTTCCAGTAGTGCAGGCAGGTAGTGTGAGACAAAAAAATATTTATATACATACGAACAATTACAGGCACGCATCATTTACTCGGTGCCCACACATAACTGCATATGCGCATAAGCAACGAGGTGCTCCGGTTGCAACAGAACTGTGAAAGAAAAAACCGAACCAGATTTCACAAAACACCCGAAAAATAATAGAGCTACTGAGCCAGATTGATTTTTTTTTTTGAAATTTAAACTCAATATATATAAAAGCACGCAAGCCGCCTCATTAAAAATCTTCCAGTCCCCGTAGGTACCCTGGTAAGGAAAAGAGTGCGTAAAAAACTTGCTGCCTAGTGTTCGAACACCGATACATCGTCAGCTAGAATGTTTACAAGGAAATCAGGGGGTTCTTCTAACCAAGTAGTAACAAACCCCTCAAAGTGGCTAGCTAGAGTAACAAACCCCTCAAATGTGCTGCACCGTTAGCTTCCCTTGGGCAGTATTGGAATATAACTGAGGTGAAGTTGTGGCATAGCATCACGCATTCTGCATAAATTGCTGCAGCAGGGCCATGTGACGCCCCTCCGTTAGACATAGTCTCAATTACCTCCAGACAGTCAGAATTAATTTCCAATCTATTGCAACCCAGTTGTCCCGCGAGCAGTAGACCGTCTCGTAATTCCAGTGCTTCTGCAGTCGCCGGATCCGAAATATACGGAATCCCCCTCGAGGACCAAGCCAAAAACATACCTCTTTCGTCTCTAAGAATCGCTCCAGTGCTGCCAGTACCCCTTTCAACCGAAAAACCACCATCCACATTCAACTTAACAAAGTCTATTTTAGGTTTAGTCCAGCTTACCCGAGGTGCTGTCGGTTTCTTCTTCCTTGATCGAGTGTAGTTGAGGGTAAGTGATGCAATTGCCTGCGCCGATCTTACCGAAGACTGGACCATCTTCCCGTGCGTTGCCTGTCTACGTTCCCACCAGATGTACCAGACGGCCACGGCTACTAGGTCATTCCGATCGACCTCATTCAGAAGTGTAGCCTTTGCTTGAGTGTCCCGAAGCAGAACCTCTAGCGTCGATGACCCTTCAATCTCCGTATCACATACTTGAAGCACCACCTGTAGCATCCCAGGGTGAGCCCAAATCTCCTGAACGCGAGGACAGAGGAAAAAAGCATGCCTGATGCTCTCACACTCCGTTTGACATAGCGAGCATTGAGAGTTGGGCTGCATATGTCTATTCGCTAGGACTCCGTTGCAAGGAATTGCACCATACAGTGCTCTCCAACTATGTATTTTAATCTTTGCTGGTACATGTAGATCCCAAAGAGTTTTCCAAATAGGTAGCGTGGATGAAGTCCCATAATCACTCGTCCTTCTCAGCTTCGAACCGTGCTGGTGTTCCCATTCAACATGGTAGCATGATTTTACCGAGAAAACCCCGGACTTGTTGTAGTGCCATCCCACAAAATCATCAATTCTGCCTGTAGATAAAGGAATATTAAGGATCCTTTGCGCGTCAGTGGGCCAAAAAATTTCTCTAACTAGTTCTTCATCCCATCTATCATTCTCGAAATCAATCAATTCTGACACATACGACAATAGGATATTGCCTCTCGGTGTGACTATCCTCCTGTTTGTACTGTTAGGTATCCAACCATCATTCCATATATTAATATTGGATCCATCCCCAACTCTCCAAATATAGCCCCTTTTAAATGTTTGGATCCCTGTCCAAATGCTTTGCCACGTAAATGAACTCCCTTTTTTAAGTTGGCAACCAAGAATATCACCCGATAGAAAATACTTAGCTTTCAACACTCTGGCACACAAAGATTCTGGTTGAGATAAAATCCTCCAGCACTGTTTAGCAAGCATAGCATGATTAAAGCATTGGAGGTCCCTAAACCCCATACCTCCTTGTCTTTTAGGTACACACATTTTCCACCACGCAAACCAATGCATGTGTTTCTTCTGATCATCATCTCCCCACCAGAATTGAGACATTGCAGTTATTATCCCTTTTATAATCTGTTTGGGCAGCTTGAATACAGACATCGCATATGCAGGTATAGCTTGAATGATAGCTTTAAGTAGTACCTCTTTACCTCCAAATGATAGGTGTTTCTCCTTCCATCCACTCAATATTTTGCACACCCTCTCAACCAAATGTTTGAAGCAATCAGTACGATCCACTCCAACTAAGGGGGGCAGCCCCAAGTATCTATCAGTTACTGCCTCAGTCATGATGTTCAATATGGAGCACACATCTGATCTTGTATTGACATTGGTATTTGGACTTAAATAGATGCTCGATTTTGCTTCACTCACAAGTTGACCGGAAGCCATACAGTAATCATCAAGAGCTCGCTTCAAACTGGTAGCATTAATAGCATCAGCTCTCATCAGAATAAGAGAGTCATCTGCAAATAGTAGGTGGGAAATTGCAGGGGCCTCCCGACAAACTTTAACTCCCAAAATATTATTATCTCTCTCCTCATGTCTCAACAGACCCATGAGTCCCTCGGCACATAAAAGAAAGAGGTATGGTGAGAGGGGATCTCCTTGTCGGAGACCCCTAGAGGGATAAACAAAATCTGAGAAATCATTATTCAGACGAATTTTATACCTTACTGAAAAGACACATGCCATAATAAGATCGACCCATCCCGGGTCAAAACCCAGCCGAAGTAAGATGCCTTTGAGAAAAGGCCACTCCACACGATCGTATGATTTGTACATATCAAGTTTTACCGCACACGCACCATGCTTCCCCTCTCTTCTATTCTTGATATAATGATAAGATTCATATGCCACAAGGATGTTATCCGTGATTAATCTCCCTGGTATAAATGCACTTTGGGTAGGGGATATTACCTCCGGGAGAATTGATTTCAATCTATTGGCTACCAATTTTGAAATTACCTTGTACACCACATTACATAAACTGAGATAGGCCGAAATTGGGTTATAGATTCCGGGTTCTCCACCTTTGGTATCAGTACAATGGTCGTATCATTCCACCCTTCTGGTATAGTTCTCGAATTAACCACAAGCAGTACCTCATCCGTTAGGTCCTCTCCAATAATATGCCAGAAGCGTTTATAAAAAATTGCGTGAAGACCGTCTGGACCAGGAGCTTTCAAATCCCCAATATTGAACATGGCTTTTTTAACTTCCTCCCTTGAGTATGCTGCTGTAAGCATATGATTCATATCAGCTGAGATACACGGATCAACTTTCTCCAGAACATCCAGATTAGCAGCCTGTACCACGGCCTGAAACAAATTATCAAAATAACTCTCTGTTAATGAGAGCAACTGGCTCGGATCCTCCACCACAGCCCCTGTATCATCTTTGAGAATGAGTGCAACCTTGTTCACATGCCATAATCCATGGGAGGTCCACTGATTCATGTAATGATCTAATATAATCCCAAGTTAAGTGTTTCCTATCTCCACTTGGTTCACCATACAGCCCCGTAAAGCGCCATCCCGCCTCACTTTGCTCATTAATTCGAATGTCAATGAAGTTTGGAGTAACTTCATTAGATGTCACTGTGATATCCCTGTTCCAGAACATCACTAATCCACCGCTTCTCCCATTGCTTACCGAGACTAACATCTCGTCAAAATTGAGTCTTCTCCGAAGATTTTCTGCCTTAGCATTACACAAATGTGCTTCAGACAGGAAAAGCACATCCGGGCGCAATCGCCCCTGGAGAGCCAGGATCGCTCGAACTGCCGAGGATTTGCGCATCCCCCGGCAGTTCCAGCATATAATAATCATTGATCCCGGCGGTACCCCTCGAAGGAGCCCGCCGATTCTGAATTTGAGTTAACTTGAGAATTACCGCTCTCGCCTTTCTGCCTCTTTGATTTCTCTGCATCACTAGCCCCCGTACCTGTATCGATCTTTCCCTTCTCACTATTACCACTCTGACCATCGGTAATACGAAGAATGCTGCTGGTTTGTTTATTAGCCACAGGTGCATCCGACTTGTCCATAAAATCTATGCTCCTGTTTGTCTGTTTATTCACTTCTGACATAATAGTATCATTTACCTTGACAGGACTAGACGCCGTATCTGCCAGGTCATCCTCAGCCATGGTTGTATTTTTGTTTCCTCGTTCTGGATGGAGTCTCCAGTCCTGGTAATCCGCTGGACCTCGTCCTCGACCCCCTTGATCACGACCTCCTCTTCTGCCACCTTGTCCAACTCCTCTACCTCCATTAAAAGATCTCCTACCGAACCAAGTACTCGGATCAGCTTTCAAGAAATCACCCCACTTCAGCATATGTTCATCATGCTCTCCGGTTCCACACTCTAGTGAGATGTGTCCCAATTTTCCGCAAGCCCCACAGAACTTAGAAAAAATTTCAAATTGTATTTTGTAGAACTCACGTTGTCCTGCCCTTGAGATTGAGACGAATCTAGCGAGTGGTTGGCGCGTATCAATCCTCACACGCGCTCTCACAAAATTCCCTAAACCCTCAGGAGCAATCTCCACTTTTGATACTTTGCCAATTTTTTTCTCCACCAGATTCTTGATGAGTGCAGAGGACCGATACCCATCTGGCAATTTGTGAATTTGCACCCACGCTTCAAAGAAGTTCAGATCAACTTTGTCTGGCGCAGTGAGACCATCATAGGGTACAATTACCACAGCGTTCTGTCTAAACAGCCACGGTCCTTGTTCAACAACTTTCATCCAATCTCCAAGACAAAAACACTGTATTGAGAATAGATTCCACTCAATGGTCCTAAATTTAATTTCTCTAGCAGGACTCCATGCATTGATCATGTGTTGCTCGAAGGTTTGAGTACTAAAAGGGTTAGATGTGTGGACTCGGGCCAAAGCCATCCACTTAACCCCTTCCACCGGAGCATCCTCTTGTTCTTCAAAAATCAGGTCATCAACTTCCTCATCATCGAACCCCAATCTGCCAAGGAGTTCGTCTATGTCTTCATGCTTCCGATTTCCCGAACCGCTAGCCCTAGTTGCTTCCGATCCCTCTTGGGTCGCCATGGTTGCACGATCTAGACAAAGCAGACGATAACGTGGGATCCGTCCGCTCGGTAGATCGAAGGTAAAGGGATGTGTAGCACGAATCCCGCTCGAACCCTGAGAAGAATCGCCCATCCCTAGTCGCCTAGGTCGCCAAACCCTAGTCGGCTAGGTCACACTTGCTATAAGGTAATTATAGGATCGGTGCCGGTTTTAGGTTGAGAGTTCGGTTTGTGTGAAGGAGGAGAGACCATCGTCCTTCCTTGATCCAGATTGATTTTAAGGCAGAGAGAAAGTGCAATAGGTCATCATGCATTGCTCTCCTGCTCCTGGGACTCCCACCGCCCAAAACTGACGCCGCACGTTGATACAACATCTCTACACCACCAGCAACGGTGGTGCTCGGCAACCGGGTCAACGCGACGCCCCCCTTATAGCGGTTACATTTGGACAACAATCATGTTCAGACCAAATAGACGGCTTAAAAGAAATTACAAATTTCACAATTGACTTCCCATCTGAATCCTCCAAAATTATTTTTGTTTGCCTAAGTAATACCAGTTGTTTTGAACTTATACAAATTCTACTCGTAGTAAGAAAAATAGAGAAAAATGCTTTACTCACAGAATCACGCTACTGCAGCAGCCTCACTTCCATGTTCATTCCATGAATGAACCCACAAATCCCAGCACCAAATCGACATAAAACAACTGAAGCACCAGACACCAGCCAGATCCACGAAGAAATCGTCTAGATAGCCCGAGGAAACAATCACCCAATCAGCAATGGCAGGAACCAATTATTAGCATTTTAACTCCTGTCATAGGTAGCTTAGATGCATGCATGTTTGTTTTCCTTGCGTGTACCTGCCAGGGGTACGGTGCACTGCTGCATGTGTGCGTGTGTGAGTTCATGTCCGGGTCGTGCGCTAGGCCACCGGGCACACAGCCACTTCTAGCACAGACGTGGGATGGCACATTTGATAGGTGTTAGGCGTGGCGTGTAGTTTAGGATCGTTCGTTGATCCTCCTTGCATGTAGCTCGGCAAAAAGAGGGAATGAGAAAACCAGAAAAGCTGCAGGAATTGTGCGAAGCACAAAAAACACTCTGTCTCCAAATTTCTCTGAAGTTTATGTTCAGGTTAGTCGCGATCGGACGACAACAATCTTGGTCAGGAACAAAGCTATTGGTGTGCGACCAGGAGGCGATATAATGAGAACCCATACTTCCGGCGGCATCTGCGGACGAACACCCTAGCCGCCTGGATCTAGAGAAGATGAGACCCGGTGCCTATGTGCTAGGGATGCCCGTCATCTTCAAGGCGGGGCTGTCTAGGTTGGCCTGCTCATTCTTCTATGATTCCGATATGCCTCCCAGGGCATATCCTTGAAAAGGTTGGCCTGCTCTGCGCCAGCTAGACAGGAGATGGAGAACAGCAGCCCCGTCTTGAATGACGATGGGTTGGTAAGAAGCACATGCCGGCTCTTGAGGAGGAAGTGCGACGACTGCCACTGGTGGACAGCATCTCGGCACGGAGCATCGGCGTGCGCCTGGGCTGAATTGATTGGCCCACTTGTCGGCGCGAAAATATGTTCGGAGGGCGAGCGAGCATGGAAGGACGGGAGATGATGATGGAAGAAAACCGTATGTAATCCCGGCGTTTGACGAAAGGCGACCAATCCCCAAGGGGGCGAAGACGGGAGGCGTTTAAAGCATATTCCGTGATGTCATGTAATGCATCGTATTGCCTTGAATGAACGACTGCGACTTGAATGGAGCCTCATCTTTTGTTGGCGTCGCCATGGGCGAAACATGCGGCCACCGTCATTATGCTTCCGGCCGGTCAATTGTGGTCGTCGCGAGGGTGGCCGAAGCACGGGCACGAGGACGTTGGCCGATGCATCACCGAAGGGACGTGACCTCAAACTGCGGCCCGTGTCTGCGCGCGGCAAAGCCGATGTGGTGTCATGCCTCTTTGCTTGGCGCGTTGCATCGTTGGCCGGCCGGGATGGGTGGACACTCGACAGTCTGGATGGGTGGAGTTCAATCGTGGGATGGGTGGAGTTCAATGGAGCAATCTCATTGGCAAGCAAAGATTGCTTCCTCGGCTCTCTTCCTCCACGACTCCATCTCTCGTTGTCATAAGACCTCCATACACTCGGGCAGCCTGTTGTGATTCTGAGTCGTGGTAGTGGCAGGCTGCTTTGGGAGTGGATCTTTCCTACTCCCTCCGTTCGACAATAAATGACATATAGATGTATCTAGACACTAAAACATGTCTAGATACATCCATATGTAGATAAGTGTAAGTCATCTATTGTTGAACGGAGGGAATATCATGCACGCCGTGTCGTCACCCGCTGCTGCCATAGGTCTGTTTTGGTTAGAAAAAAATGGTCCGCTTTAGCCATTGGATCATCATGATCCGCCCGTATAAACAAAGCCGATTTGTGTATATATAGACTCCGGGTTCTTTTTTCTTTAGAAATGGGGTTAAAGCCCCGGCCTCTGCATCGAGTGATGCACACAACATTTATTACTTATTAAGCTCCAGCGTGACAAAAAGGTTTACACCCGTTCAACGTTACAAAAAAAAGGATTCTCCCCAACAAAACAACAGCCAAGAAATAAAACTACGAAAGCCTATTAGTAGACTGCCACATATGTCGGGAGAAAAAAATCCTGTGCCACCGTAAGGAGACGAGCGCAGCCATCCACCATAAGATTCCTCTGATCGGAGGGAAGTAAGAAAGCCCATAGCTGGATCCGATGCGCTGCCGAGAAAATAATCTGTAAGACATGAAAATAAGGAGACGAGCGCAGCCATACAACATTATTTCTGCATAACCAAATAGCCCAACAAATGGCCGATACCCCAATCCTAATCCTACTTTTTTTTGTCTTACTATCGATCCCATTAAGCCAATTCCCAAACATATTATTCAAATTTGAGGGGGGAGGAATATTATACGTACAAAAGACCACACGCCAAACAAGTTTAGCAAAAGGGCATGAAATAAATAAGTGATCCCCTTTCCACCCTTTTCTAGCTAAATTATCTCTTGTTAGCAGCACCTTCTTATCTAAAAACCACATGAAAATTTTAATCTTTAGAGGAAACTTTAATTTCCACAAATAGGTCTTGAGAAAAATAGTATGCCCATTCACCATGTCCTCGTACATAGTTTTAACCGAAAACATCCCATTCTGAGTCAAGTTCCAATGAAAACTATCAGAATCGGAGTTAAGAGAGATGTTCATCAAACGTAGGCATAAATGAGACCACATATCCCAAGTATTGCCTACTAAATTCCTACGAAAGGAGATATTAATCAGAGAGGCATTATGAAACACATCAGCGACCGACACATTCTTAGAATGGAAAATGCGGTAGAGTAGAGGGTATTGATCTGAGAGTGGGGCTGGTCCTAACCAGGTGTCCTCCCAAAATCTAGTTGTTTCCCCATTCCCAATCTTAAAAGAACCTCTACTAAAGAAATTCTTCTTGACTTTCATTAATCCTTTCCAAAAAAGGAGAATCGGTCGGTTGTGCTTCAACATGAGTTAGAGATTTTCTTTGTAAGTATTTATTATGCAACAATTCCTGCCATACACCCTCCTCAGTAAGTATCTTAAACAACCATTTAGCCAATAAAAACTTATTTTTTGTCTCAAGCACTTCCACACCCAAACCACCCTGATCTTTGGGTCGACAAATAATGTTCCATTTTGTTAATCTGTATGTTCGCTTAGTCTTATCACTCTGCCAGAAAAACCGTGATCTATAAAAATCTAATCTCTTACGAACACCAATAGGAACCTCGAAAAAGGAAAGCATAAACATGGGTAAACTTGTTAACACAGAATTAACAACGACTAAACGATCCCCATACGATAATAGTTTCCCTTTCTAGCACCCAAGTTTGTCCTCAAAACGACTTTCCACCGGGTGCCACTCAGAGTTCTTAAGTTTTCTGTGATGGATAGGAATCCCCAAATATTTGAAAGGTAAACAACCAGATTAACAACCAAAAATTTGTTTATACTGACTCTCTACCTCCTTAGCCTTTCCAAAACAAAATACTTCACTCTTGTGAAAGTCAATCTTGAGTCCCGATAATTGCTCAAAGATACACAAGATTAACTTAAGATTTAGAGCATTTTTCCAAATCATGCTCTAAAAAAAGAATTGTATCATCAGCATATTGAAGGATAGACAAACCTCCTTCAACTAGGTTCGGAATAAAACCCCCTATTTTCCCATTTTCCTTAGCCCTAGAAATCAGAATAGCTAACATATCTGCAACAATGTTGAAAAGAATAGGTGACAAAGGGTCACCTTGTCTGAGACCCTTTCTCGTTTGGAAATAATGACCTATATCATTATTAACCCGAATGCCAACACTACCTCCCTGAACAAATTGTAGCATCATGTCGCACCATTCCTGCGCAAAACCTTTCGTACACAAAGCTTGGATCAAAAAAGGCCATTTTACCTTTTCATATGCCTTCTCAAAATCGATTTTAAATATAACCCCATCTAACTTCTTCCTCTTAAGTTCATGAATGGTTTCATGAAGGATTACTACTCCTTCCAAGATGTTCCTCCCCGACATGAAAGCCGACTGAGAGGGTCTTACCACCTTTTGCACAATTTGGGTAATACGATTAGTACCCACCTTAGTGAAAATTTTGAAACTAACATTAAGAAGGCATATAGGTCTATACTGCTGAATTTGAACCGCGTTCTCTTTCTTAGGAAGCAAAGTTATCACACCAAAGTTCAGTTTAAACAACTGAAGATTACCTTGCTTAAACTCTAAGAACATGGCCATCAAATTAGACTTAATAATTTCCCAAAAATTCTTGTAAAACTCAGCTGGAAAACCATCAGGGCCTGGCGCCTTATTAGGTTCCATTTGCGATATTGCCTCATGAACTTCTTCGACTAGGAAATCAGCAGTGAGAATATCGTTTTCCTCTTGAGTTAATTGCGGTATATCCTGAATATGACTTTCCACCTAGGAAATGTTATTGGGATTCGAAGGCCCAAATAATTTTTTGTAGTATTCAGTAATATAATTTCTCAAGTCTTCATCCCCGACAATGGTTCCCTCCTCCTGTTCTAACTGGAAAATCATCTTCCGACGATGTTTCCCATTTGCAATCAGATGAAAATACCTAGTATTATCTCCCCCCTCCTGAATATGTTTGACTTTTGCCCGTTGTGCCCATTTACTTTCCTCATCTCTACGGAGGCAACAGAGGCGATCATTAGCATCTCGAAGAGTATCCCTCTCCAACGAAGACAAAGGAACACTCGCAGCCTTAAGATCCAACCCCTAAATGATCTTGAGTAACCTATCCCTCTCAATTCTATATTTTCCACTTTGGTTCTTTGCCCACCCCTTGAGAAAACGACGTAAATGCCTAATTTTATTCTGCCAAATAGCCACAGCCGAACCACCTTTGCTAACAGCAGCCCATTCAGAAGCAACCATGTCATAAAAAACCATCTAATCGGAGCCACGAAAGCTCAAACGAGAAACTCCCTTTGTTCCCGACGTGAGCACGGGTACCAAAATCTAACAGAAGTGGTGTGTGGTCCGAACCATTTCTAGCCAAGGGCTGAACAGTTGCAAGAGGAAATTTATGCTCCCATTCCACTGATGAAAGTACTTTGTCTAACTTTTCATAAGTGGTATTAGATCTCCTGCTAGCCCAAGTAAATTGTCTAGCTGATAACTCAATTTCTTTTAAGTCCAAACTATGAATTATGGCATTAAACATAACAGGCCATCTTGGGTTATAGTTATCATTATTCTTCTCTTCAGGTTTTCGTATTATATTAAAATCCCCGCCCACCAACAAAGTTAGTGTTTCATTTTCACATATACGAACAAGTTCTGATAAGAAATGTGGTTTAAATTCATCTTGGGCAGCACCATAAACCGAAACAAGAACCCACTCAAAACCATCACACATAGATTTGACATAAAGTTTAACAGAAAAATCTCCTACATCCATATTCCTAACCTCAATAGATAAAGAATTAATGCCAATAAGCATGCCTCCTGATCTACCTCTCGGTGGCAAACAAAACCACAGAAAATCTGAGCCCGAAGCTAAGTGATTAAGAAAAGAGGATGCAAAATGAGATCTCCCAGTCTCGGATAAATCGACAAAATCAAGTTTTCTATCCCTAATACTTTCCTGAATAAAATGATGTTTATTTGGGTCACGAAAACCTCACTATTCCAAAACATACCACATAAATTATGCATCTTGTTTACTATTAATACAATTAATCCGCACACTTCTGCGTTTGTTTGACAAAGAGTAATCTTTCTTTTTCCTAGTTCTCTTAGTTTTCTCCACATCAACCACGAAATTAATGGGAGAAACATTAACAGGGAAAAAATCTTATTCCACTAAATCTTCAGTAAGACTAGCCACTTTATTTAAGATCAAACTACGCGGTTGTTCAGCATAATTGGAATCCAGATTATTATTAAGCAGATAAATTGTCCTATTTAAATCCCCCTCCTTAATTAACCTAGCAGATTCACACCTCATAGCATTAGAAGACCCCAAAGAAACTCCTAAGCTAGCAGCTCTATCAGCAATATCAATATCGGAGAAAGACAAAATAGAACAACTCTTATTAAAATTCGTACCTGCCCCAGAGTCCCTCCTAGCAGCGAGCATCATAGCCCTCTCCATTTGTGTGTCATCCGCATTGTGCTGAGCATGGATACGGTCACTCGAACGTACACCCGAAGCAGCAACGTCCAGAATGCCCCCAAACTCGTCGATCAACTTCCTGGACTCCGGGTTCTACATGACTTAATTTGAGTACTCGTACGTGTGTCATACATGTTTGCTACTGGACTTATAGGGAACTAGCGCAATGGCCCTCGCAAATGCGAGTGCATCATATGTAATGGGGTGATAATTTTTAAGAAAGAAATATGGTTTCGTTGATATCACATTATTTCCTACAACCAACGCAAAATTTTTGGTACCCGGAATTCGTTAACAAATGATTATCATGCCATATGTTGAGTTATCCATGTAAGTGATATCGGATATGTAAATTGAACCGTAGTTTTTACATGATATTAGATCAGTACGGAATGCGTGCCATGTTTCACAACGTTGAATTAAGATAAAACTGTTTATTTTTTTTAATACAGAGGCCACATTAAATAGTGTGAATTATCTTTTTAAGATATTTCTTCCTCTCATTTACACACTCCATGTCATCAGTACGGATTATTTTTGTATGAATAAAATACTAAAGATAATTTATGTTCTTGTAGGCATATTCTTTAACATGTTTCTACATCAATAGTCATAGTTAGAGGTGTGTCTCTAATTTTTCTAGACACTAAACTTGTCCTGATCTTCGGTCAATGCTTCTACACACCCGGTACATGTATTTTTATGGTATGCAAAATGACTACACGGCTTGAATACTCTAATCAAAACTCTTAATCATTCGCCGGTTTGACCGTGCAGTTGGAATGACATGGGCTCTTATGCTTATTGTGTTACATGATAGAAATACACATACAATAGTGGAAATTTATCTACCATACAAACCAATTAATATCCACCAAAACAATTCATAAGAATTGAGTGTATCCTTTTCTCGTCCACGGACAAAAGACTGTTTTGACACACTATGTGGATACTATAAAATGAATCATACCAAACGGCAATTTGTGGTGACATAGCCAATTTTTTATTATTAAGAAAAATGTTTTTGTAGCTAGAGGGACGTTCAAGTCGATAGTGTGTCGACTAATGTTGTATCTTCGTAAACTTTGAATGTTTGAGAGGGAAATTCTCATGAGGATGAGATATGTATGTTGACTTGGCCACTCTGTGTAATTAAGCCAGTAATTTACTCAATGTGTGGGATGTTTCCGTAATTGCGAATAATGATGTAACATCGTATTATAATTTAGTAACAACTTGCGGATAGACATTTCACCCCGAGAAACAACAATCGAAGCCATCTTCTCATTATTTAGCTTGGGTCGATAATGGTCAGAAAGAGGCTTGCCAAAGAAAGTGAGCTCATCATGAGCATAACCATACATAATGGGGTGTGGTTTAGGTGCTGCTAACAACGGGCAATTACCACTAACATGTTCAGTGGATTGGCAAATAACACAAAATGGTGTCGGGAAATCTACAAGGAAATGACCTGCCACACCACACCGAAAACACTTAAACTTGTCTACCTTCTTCCCCTTCTTCTGCATGACCCCTCCTACCACAGCAGCCAACTGTTCGGCCGTCACCAATTGCGCCGGTGGCTGATTAGACACTGCCACTGTCCCAGACCCGCCTGCTTGTACCGTCCAGAAACAACGCCAAACTGCTGGTTAGTGGTAGCAACCGTGATCTGTTGAGGCAGCAGTCCATCGGAGACAGGACCACCTGCGTGTTGAGCACCCACGGCCGCACCGGCATGTGGCAGAACACCCACAGGCGCCGGGTTTTGTTGAACTGTCGCAACTGCATCTTGGGTTTCCACCGAAAGATGGACTACCGGACCAAACCTTGCGCCGGATTAGTTCCCACGATAGCCATTGTTGCCACCGCGGCCTCGGCCCATCAGTCCCCTTCCTTGGTTCTCATACCGTTGCCTCCTACGGAAAGTTGGACCACCATGATGCCGACCTCTGCTATGTTGGTTCACTCTCGGCAGTGGCGGAGGACGGAAAAAAATTAAGGTAGGGCAGAATTTGTATCATCGAAAACAATTGTAGGATGGACAATTATTGTAACTATTTTTTATCAAGAACAATAGAGTGAGACTCGTCCCCGACCCCTAACTAAGCATGCTTGACAAAACAATACCGCCTTCGATCCATGATAAATGTCGCGGTTTTGAACTACCACATTTGGATGAGAAGGGGGTATTATGTTCGCCAAACATCTTAGCACCTAATATGTTTCTAAATATAAGATGCGTCAATAGTTCAATTTAAACCACTAGAACTTGTACTTTACGAACTATAAAACATATGGAAGCTACTCCAAGATTTAATACTAGAATTCGCTCAAATTTGACTTAAAATTGCGAACTTTTTCAGAAATTTCCCTAACTAAATTACGACCAAATCTGAGCATTCAGACCTAGTTTCCTTCCTCTAATGACTCCTAAGGATGCTTAAATATGCACTTTGAAGTGAGGGGAGAAAGAAACAGCTCTGTTGTGACAAAACAAAAAGAGTACGAAAGTGGAGCCAGCTCCCGAATGAATTGTTTCTCTCCTTGTTTTTATAGAGACAACACGCAGCCCAACTGGTCGGTTATATTTCAAGGGGACCAACTGGTCGAACTGGTCCGTTGGTTTAGCGCTTCGGCCTAAACAATTGAACGTACCATCTCCATTATTTCTCTTGGCCCACACTACGGGCCCATAACGCTTTATCAATCAGGCCTTATTCTTCCTTCATCCCCCACCGACGATCGAGTGATGGAAGAAGTTCCATGGCGGCGCTGCTAATCTGGTCAAATGAACTACGTATACTAGGTGATTGCCCGTGCGTTGCTACGATCCATATAGTTTGTTCTTGCTGCACAATAATATGATGTATGTGAGAATTCATGTGTATGGCAGAGATAGTTACATACTACTCTAAAAGCTCCAAAAACATCAATATCTTGGCCTCATTAATTCGTATCTTCCTTATTTAAAAATACAAATTATCATCCTCGTTCAAATTTGAATTCTCGTTAATTAGGCACCGTGGAAGACCTGCTACACAAACTATTAAATATTCATATTGGTTCATCTTGCTAAAGATATTGTGATACGAGTGGTTGCCGAAAGAAACTGGTATAAATTTCCAAGTGCAACCTTACATTACACAGACAACGCCTTATCCCACATCCACCGACAACAAATCAAACACACAACTAACTGAAAAATACTACCTACTAATTCCTAAGTGAAAATCTGTCCTATGCTAACAAAGTAGAACCTACCAATATCTAACTGCACATTGCAGATAATTTACCTTGTCGAGTGGTGTTACCTTCAGTTAGAATATACAACGCCGTCTAGACGAACCTGTTCTATTGCTTTCGAATGTCTAAACATATAGGTCCTCTATCATTTGGCAGAATTACTTGGCAGTATGTCACCAGCATCCACTGTACAACACTTCGGTATATCCTTTTGTGGGATGTTTGGGCACACCCAGCTGAATCATAAACCGTTCGATAAAAATGTTCAGAAAAGTACATGTGTGAGATCAAACAGTTGTGCATAATAGCGCTTTTAAAAGAATCGTAACTTGTTGCGACTTACCTTCATCGAGTTGCAGCAAATCATCTACATGTGATCAATATTAGCAGACACACACATGTATAATTTTCCCATTCCTCGTTTAATGTAACTTCATACAGAACTCGGCACCACTTCTTATTATTGACTTCTCTAGCGCACTTATACAACCTGGAGCGCTATGTTGTTGAGCAGCGGGAAGCTTTCTCATTCAACACCCTTACAAAAGTAAATTGATACCATTTTAGTATTGTAACCTTAAACTGAAAATTTTCTAAATACATTTTCCATATTAAACTACAGATCACTTTCAATTTTCAGTTGTGCATGGCATTCTGTTACCATGTCGACTTGATACATTAGCCTCCGATAAAAACCACACACAATTTATATGTAAGAATATAGAATTCCGTGGTCTACTGCAAAGTCTAGTCCGTTTTACCTGTACGAATCATGACCCTGAGTGTACCAATTATCATCTATGTTGGCAAAGTAATTCCACATGATGGCAAATACAGAAGCTACAGATCTAACAATGTAGAAAGATTTCAGTTTCTGATCGGTGTCCCTACTATAATTGAGCATGCATTGTATGGCCAAACAAAATACAACAACCTGAAAAAAAAAACAAATTCATTTTCAACAGACAACCTCCCCCCATAAGATTTTGTGATTACCTCTTTGTTCGGATTCTCTATTCCCTCTTCTCGATGTATCTGCATTTAAAGTTGCATCTTAAAATTCTTGATTACCTAGGATATTGTTCTGGCATCGATCTCCGCCTGCGTCCATGTTAATCACCTATGGCACCTCCTCTCTAAGTAGCGGCAGTACACATGGTACAAAGGAAGTTCTAGCCACTATTCAGTTGCCAATAACCGTTAGTATTTCATATTCGTGGAACCTAAACCATCAACAACCTCCCACCAAGCATAGCTAACAATGAAAGATGATACATTAGCCTCCGATAAAAAACACACACAATTTATATGTAAGAATATAGAATTCCGTGGTCTACTCAGGCAAAGTCTAGTCCGTTTTACCTATACGAATCATGACCCTGAGTGTACCAATTATCATCTATGTTGGCCAAAGTAATTCCACATGATGGCAAATCAGAAGCTACAGATCTAACAGTGTAGAAAGATTTCAGTTTCTGATCGGTGTCCGTACTATAATTGAGCACTCATTGTATGGCCAAAAAAAATACAATAACCTGAAAAAAAAATTCATTTTCAACACACAACCTCCTCCCATAAGATTTTGTGATTACCTCTTTGTTCGGATTCTCTATTCCCTCTTCTCGATGTATCTATATTTAAAGTTGCATCTTACAATTCTTGATTACCTAGGATATTGTTCTGGCATCGATCTCCGCCCGCGTCCATATTAATCACCTATGGCACCTCCTCTCTAAGTAGCGACAATACACATGGTACAAAGGAAGTTCTAGCCACTATTCAGTTGCCAATAACCGTTAGTATTTCATATTCGTGGAACCTAAACCATCAACAACCTCCCACCAAGCATAGCTAACAATGAAAGATGATACATTAGCCTCCGATAAAAAACACACACAATTTATATGTAAGAATATAGAATTCCGTGGTCTACTCAGGCAAAGTCTAGTCCGTTTTCTTTACTATACGAATCGTGACCCTGAGTGTACCAATTATCATCTATGTTGGCCAAAGTAATTCCACATGATGGCAAATCAGAAGCTACAGATCTAACAGTGTAGAAAGTTTTCAGTTTCTGATCGGTGTACGTACTATAATTGAGCACTCATTGTATGGCCAAAAAAAATACAATAACCTGAAAAAAAATTCATTTTCAACACACAACCTCCTCCCATAAGATTTTGTGATTACCTCTTTGTTCGGATTCTCTATTCCCTCTTCTCGATGTATCTATATTTAAAGTTGCATCTTAAAATTCTTGATTACCTAGGATATTGTTCTGGCATCGATCTCCGCCCGCGTCCATATTAATCACCTATGGCACCTCCTCTCTAAGTAGCGGCAATACACATGGTACAAAGGAAGTTCTAGCCACTATTCAGTTGCCAATAACCGTTAGTATTTCATATTCGTGGAACCTAAACCATCAACAACCTCCCACCAAACATAGCTAACAATAAAAGATGATACATTAGCCTCCGATAAAAAACACACACAATTTATATGTAAGAATATAGAATTCCGTGGTCTACTCAGGCAAAGTCTAGTCCGTTTTACCTGTACGAATCATGACCCTGAGTGTACCAATTATCATCTATGTTGGCCAAAGTAATTCCACATGATGGCAAATACAGAAGCTACAGATCTAACAGTGTAGAAACCACCAGTCCCTCACACACCTAATATGCAAGAACTAAGAGGGTCCATCACATAACATAAATCAATTCCACGACGTCAATGTGACGCCTGCTCAAACAACAATCTGAAGCAAAAAATCACACTAATCAGTGCTAGGACAGTAATTATTGACTATATATGATGAACCCCTGACTATGGAGAAGATTAATACCTCAAATTAATATTGATAAATTTCCATGTATCTCTCAATTATCATGTCAGCATGTGAATTAGCAGATCTAAACTCCAAGACGTGGCCACTCATAGGAACCCTGGGTCTTCATTTCCTCATAACGTCAATATACATGGTAACATTAGTACACTACAAATATTTTATGCCATTAACGGTAAGCGCTGAATCAATACCTCGTTGTTTTTCCTTTTAAAAGTCAAATCCATAGCCTAGCACCTTCTGCATTAGTTGTTGGAGGGCAGTGTGAGGTGGTAGTTTCTAAATAATATGTGAAACTAAATATGAGCACAGTGCGATGAGATGTAGTTTCTAAATACATTCATTAGGAAGATAACAACTGTTCCTAGCTGAATAATTTCAGAATTACCTCTTTGAATACAAATTCAGTTTTAAATTCCATTAAACCGTAAATGCACTCATTGAGTTGTCTGATGTCCATCTTCCTCTTTGACATAGTGGCCCTGGTTAATATATTAATGCATACATATAATTAATCATCTTACTCATGTGGGTCTCTCTGGCATCAAAAAAGACCGGTAAAGAAAAAGGTGATGCTCGGAGACATACCTCTACCAATTTCAACAACAGCGAATCATCGAATGAGCAAGGTGGAGCCAATGAACTAAGAGGGAACAATATGACATTGGGTAATGAGTCAACGACCTCCTCCTTGCCGAATCCGCACCAGCAAGGTCGTTCACCTGGACAAAATAAAGACGCATGTGTTAAGACCGTAAGGATGAGAAACATCCATCTACTAATAGGACAACCTATGTGTATTAATCTACAAGGAAAAAACAAATAGAACTTGGTCTAAGCTGAATACTTCAGTTCAGTTGGTAATTACCCGTTTCATGTAGCCTATTAGTATTGTCTGCTGATCTAAATAAAATCTGTAGCACACATGTAACTTCTAATACGGTTATGTGATTAGCCAAAACAATTGTTTCCGGCCGGCCGACTATAAACATTGTCAGACTTGACAATTGGGTTTTGAGCTTGCATTCAGCCCGACCAAGGGCACTAACACTACTCCAGGGAGCACACGTACTACTCAAAGACGATCAGCTAGGAAATTCGTATTGAAGTTTCAGGTTTCAGCCTTTGCTTCTTCCAAAAGAAGTGAATATGGAAGAAACGGACAGGAAACAGTCCCAAAAGTTTTTAGATAGGAGAACGTAGAAGAAAGGAAGAGGGGTATGGGGAGAAGAGAGAAGGGTGGAGGGAACTGGCCTTCCGTATTGAGGAAGTGCAGCAGCTGTTCACCATGGTTTCCTAGCCCGATCAGATCGGCGGAATCGACCAGTGGCGAGGAGGGACGGTCTTCTGGTGTGTCGATGGGATCTACGAGGCGTACATGACGGGGAGAACATGGAGCGGCCGCCAGCAGACGGGAAAGATCGCGAGGGAGGGATTGGCTCGAGGTGGCAGACTGCGATTGCTGGGCCTTGGCCCATGTGCGCGATCGGGGGCGCTGGTGCGGAGCGAGCGAGCAGACGACGGCAGACCATGGAATAGGACGTACCAACGTATGTTGAAGTCCCATTTAATAGTAAAGATTGTGTGAAAACGAAAAAATCAAGGTAGGGCGGCTGCCCTACCTCGCCCTACGGGGTCCTCCGCCCCTGACTCTCGGGCATGCGTTGAAAGCAAAGTGCCCCCGCCCATTGCGATGAGGCACAACACCTCCATCTCCATACATCCCTGCTTGACCACCAGCTTGCGGCGCAACAGTGCCGCTTGGCCCTCCGATCTCAAACGTTCTAGGTGCCGCACCTCCTCGGCCGATCCCCGTGCCTCCAGTCATGTTCAGATCCCCGCCGCCTCTTCTACCTCCTCCAGTCGCCATCCGGACGCACGAGAGAGATACAGAGTTGGCGGCCCTCGACCAAGAAAACCCTAAAAATCGTCTCAAATGATTCTCGTATGGAATAAATGACCGGACGCAAATCCTCGCCTTGACTGCATGGCCCATATGGCCAATTTGAGCAGACATTGGGCCATTCAAAGTAACGGGCCCACTCGAGCCAATACTCCAAAATGTCGAAAAGCTTTTATCTGGTGTTCCAGAAAAGGTGGAAGATTTGAATGTTACCCAAGCCGATCCTCGCCGCCGACGAACCTCCGTCTAGAAACTGCAATCTTCGTCTAGAAGGAAAGTTGTAGCGGCATAACAGGGATCTTCAGCTTCCTAAACTCAAACGATATTGACGAACGCGAAGCACCCGTCGGGGACAATGGTGAGGGGATGAGGCTCAACGCCGCTTCCCTCTTAGCACGTCGTCGAAGAATTCGCTTCTCTGCTCTACCCATGCCAGATCGCAAACTCGCCTCCTCTGACCGCTCCGGGGTCCTGCAGTTACCAAAATACTTCCCGGCTCCTACTAACCTGCCTCCATCTTCTTCGCTGTCCGACCTCACCGAGATCTCCTCATCGTCCCCGGAATCCTCCGAATACAACAATGCGAGTGCCCAGCAGCGGCCACCCACACCCGGTTGCGGTCCGAGAAACAGTCGACACTGCCGTCCGCATCCGCGGTCACCACCGCAGTCGCCGCCGCGATCACCTCCGCTCCGTGAAGCAGTGGCGAACCGTCGTCCGCCTCAGTAGTCACCACCGTGGCCGCCGCTGCGATCACCTCCACGCCATGATGCGCTCCGTGAAGAAGTAGAGAACCGCCTTCCGCCTCCGCGGTCCCCGCCGCGCTTGCCGCCGCGCTCACCTCCGCGCCGTGATGCGCTCCGTGAAGCAGTGGCGAACAGCCATTCGCCTCCACGGTTGCCGCCGCGGTCGCCGCCACGATCGCCTCCGCGGTCGCCACAGTCATCTCCCTATCAGATGCTTCTGTACTTTTCTACATTCAAAACCTATCTATAAAACATGTCAAGAAGATCCGTACATGTACTTACTAGTTGCTAAGTTCAGCCGTGCAGGACCCTCATTGTTCGAGACCTTCTTCGGCAGAACATGACTAACGCCCAAGCTGCTTCTAGAGAGGGATCGTCATTTGTGACTAGATAGAATGCTGAAGTTGTGTGGAGGAAAGTATATTATTCCATAATTGAATTTAATTAAGTCCATATATAGTTAACACACAAAAAAAATCATATTGGCTTCAACAGGTCTCGCCCAATTGTTAACTCGTTCACAACTGCACACTACCTCGAGCACCTTAAAAGTCAATCATCGATTCATTTTGCTTTTAATATCACCGGCCTAGCGACTCATGGAATGATTTCTAGTGGAGAGGAAGATAAAGCTCAGTTATTCCTTATTCATGTACAACATGGGCCTCCAAATCATCATATTGGTTTCCTGGGGACCGATTGGCCCGTGTAATTTTAAACCTAGAAAAGGTGAGGAACCTCTCGGGGTCTCTTGTTGCCAAACAAGATCTAAAGTTGCTATACTTCCACTCCTTCACCGAGGCTATATGTGCTAGTAGTATTTACATTCAATTAAGGCCACACTTAGTTATACTGAATTTTTTTATTTTATATCAACATAAATTCCACGAAGTGAATGTTACCTTTATTAAATAAGAATTATTTGATACCTTATTTATATTGTGTTAATTATACCTACTAGAACAAAATATTATTCATAGTGTAAGGTACATATTTTCATTACAGATTTTTTACCTCGTTGCTAGTTTTAATTAGTTATGTTTGAAATCAAAATTGCTAAAATTCATTTCTATTAATTTTGGAATAACCAAAACTGTGTACCACGCTACTCCGAAAATTCATGTATGCCCATTAATGTATTAGTGTTATTTTCTTTGTTTCCTTATTCATAGAATGAAATATCTACAACTTTGTAGTTTCTTTTGGAGTCTATGAATCAAGTTAGTTAGTGGTGTTTGAATAAATAATTAACATTCATGTTTAGAAGCAATGAAATTTAGATATGTATAACAAATTTAAAATTGTATGAAATTTAAGTCTAAATAGGTAATGTGTCCTCAAATATGTTTGTCCGCTCTCACTAGTCTTATTAAAATTAATATGCTTAAATATCTCCATCGAAGATTGAAGAGGTTGGATTTATGCCGAAATAGGCCGAAGCCCCGCTATATAAATATAGCAAACACCCGATACAGCCGACAGTTTTGTAATGCTGGGGCGGCAGCAAACATACACCCAAAAAAAGAAATGAAAAAATGGAGACAAAGGCGGATCGACTAAACGACGGTGACATGGAATTGTTGCGCCCTCTCCGACATCATTCCACCACACTCCGAGTGCCGGATCAACGGGTGCCAAGCAACACCTTCAAGAAGGTAAGCCACACTGCTGCCCGGACCAGTGCACCGGTCCTAGGGTTTGCCCCGGCAGAAAGGGAAGCGAACGAGGGTATCCACGACGCCCTTCAGGAAGGAATGATGCCACCCGGAGGTGGCACAGCGTCGGTGTCAGAGACGCCGGCAAGGATTTCTCCCGAAAGCCCCCATCCACAACCTCGCCAATCCTAGCACTAGGCCCGTGAGGTCAAGCCTCGACCTTCTCTGACAAACCGCCCACCAACATGCGCCAACGATCCCGAGGTCATCATCGTCGTCTCACCGAAGTAGTCGCCACGAGGTCTGCACACCGAAGGTGAAGAGAACAATGGCCTGGGTCAGCAATACCGCGGCCGGCGGGAGGGACCAACCTCCACCGCCGAAGGATCGGCAGTACTCGACCGGACGTAGCCGCTGAGCATACCAATCCCCGTCAGGTCCAGCCGGGCGCAACGGGCCCGTAAAGCCCCGAAGGTGCACACCGATCCTGACAAGGTCCAGGCGGGCCCAGACGGTCCCGTGAAGCTCACTGCCACGATGCAACAGGCTGGCCGCCGTCACCGTGAACCCTTGCATCCGCATCCTCCCCTCCCGGTACAGAGTGTCAGCAGGTCAACCGGCCCGTCCAAGCCTAGATGGAGCCCGCGGGCCCAGGTCTGGGCCGTAGAACTCTGCCGGCCAACACCACTTCACGCCGCCGCCTAGTCCCTGCCACGCCCGCAGAAACGACCGCAGCGCCACCGCTACTCCACCACCCGACCGGAGCCGAGCCTCCGCCGCCCAAGGAGCACCCCCACCAACCTGGGGAGCCCCGCCTCCACAAAACCCGCGCGGGTAGAGAATTTCCGCCGCCACCGGCGCTACCTAGGCTTTTCCCAACAGCCTCTGCCGGCAGCAGCGACGAGGGAGGGGCGTGGAGGGGCGGCCGAGCGAAGAGAAGACCGGTTTGTGCGCCGCCGCCGCGGGGGCGGTGAGCGCGTGGAGGGGCGAGGTAGGGAGAGAGGGGGAGGAAGGGAGGGGGCGGCGTGCCGGCGGGAGGCTAGGGTTAGGGGACACGGACGGGGACGAGGGAGGGAGGGGACGGGGACGGGGACGGGGGAGGTGGGCACCAAAATCGGCCCGACTGTTATGAGAGGGTGGATTTATCTCCATTGGGGAATTAATTGTTCCCACTAATGTGCATACTAACGTATTAATAGTTTGTCCCTAGTAAACAATAGTCATGTCGGGGATATGCTTAATAGGAAATCTACCGACATCCAGTGGATGCTGGCCTAATAGCGTGGCTGGTAGGCTGTGAGTCAGGTGGCGTCATAGGGCGGGTCAATAGGCCGTTGCGCAGGATGGAGGCATCCACATAGTGGCCCATGGCACATATTCGGTTTGGAGTAGATCACCTAGTCCAGCTCTCTATATAAACCCGGATGGGACAAACTTAACGGGGGATTTCTCTAGCCGTACATACATTGTAATTTGGAACTCGACGATAGCCCTCATAATATGCATTGCATGAAGTAGGGAGCCACCATTGGCTAGCCCAAGCCTAGGTAAATGTTGTGTCTTGCGCCACCTTCAACTTCCCCATACGCCATAGCCCGACGCATGTGCCTCCGGGATATGGCACCCCATACCATGAACATGTTCCCGATAACACGACTTTTGACGCTCACACTGGGGCATGTGACGTCCCGGGTTACGTTATGAGGGGGGGCTATTAGACGGCAACGGCGACTAATTTTCCTTTGGCACCGCCATTTCCGAACTGAATGGCTGCTACGTCATCAATAACAGGCTTACACAAGAACTTTCATCTGCTCCCACGTCATCATCCCCGTGGGCTTTGTCGACAACTTCATTTGCCTAACGACAGAGGCATTAGGGTTTCACGGAGGAAGCAATTTGTTTCCGCCAGCCCTCCACCCAATCGACGAGGAGAAAGCCGTCCAAAAGATGGCAAAAAAAAAAAGAGCAAGATCAACGCATATCTCCAAAACAAATCCGCGGTTGCCTCTTTTTTGGAAGTCCCAGCGTCCTAGCCACCATTCATGGAAATGTAGACTTAGAAGCCAGATCTAAGCCTAGCAACTAAAAAATTGACGACGATGAAACTGGTTTTGGCCGTAACATCCTTATTACCTCGGGCTGCCTGCACGACGTCTACATGGTTGCTCATGCCGCCAAAGCAGCGGAGGAAGTGGAAAACCTGAGTGAAGGTGAACACACACCCACTGCAGATGAAAGAGCCCTGAATGGCAAATATATAGGCACATAGCCACAGAGGAAGAGAAGTAAGACGCAGAGTTTCCGCTACTGCAGGGGCTTTGACGGGTATGAAATTAATACCCAATATATTTTGCACAATTCATGTATTCCTTATCCAAAATATTATTATAAACTTTCATGTCTTGTATATTGTACTCAAAAAATATCTCACCGCATACCCAGTTTAAAATTCCTAGCTACGGCATTGCACCTCAAGAGGATCTTCCCTAGAATATCATGCTCGTACCACCGTTGGTGAAGAAGGAAGATCGAAAGAAAAGAAGCCATCCCTGAAATCCAATAAGGCGGACCCACCTTGAAGTATTCTGGAGGAAGGAGGTGGCAGCGGCGTAAATAAGAAGAACGTCGGAAAGAAGAAGGCGAGATTTTGCTATGGCGATCTCACCGTGTTGGATTAATATATGAACTCCTGAGAACGCCAATCGATGAATACGAACCTCCACGGATCCTAGAAGTCCGGCGAAAAGATTTGCTCAATTCAATCTTGGCCGTAGAACCTCCAAAAAATGTTGGCGTCCTGCTGCTCTGGAGCCCGTGGAGACGTGTGGTTCATTGGTCTAGAGGAAGTGGGGGCCGAACTTCTAGTAGTGCAGACAGGGTCTTCACGACCGTAGACTGGGATGAGACCTATCCTGACGCTTTCCTTGCGGCGGGTACATCCGGCCCCTCGGATCATTGCCAATTGTTGCTCCACCTAGCCCCGAACCTCCACACAGGGCGTAGATTCCAGTTCCAGTCGTTCTGGACTAAGGTGGAAGGTTTCCAAGAAGTGGTGGAACAAGCTTGGCTCTCCACGCCACAGGAGAGAAACCCCTTCAAAAGTCTGGATGCCAAATTCCGTTCTACAGCTAGGGCTTTGGCTATTTGGAGTACGAGGTTCGTGGGGAACATCAAGCTACAGATCCTTGTGGCGAATGAGATCATCCTACGCCTCGACAAAGCCATGGACCATCGACAACTATCGGAGGGGGAGCGGGGTCTCCGGCGATTGCTAAAAGGGAAACTTCTGGGGCTTGCCTCATTGGAGAGGACACTGGCCAGGCAGAGGTCCAGGGTCCTGTGGATCAAGGAGGGCGACGCGTGTACCAAGTTTTTCCACCTACACGCTAGCCACAGGCGGAGGAAAAACTTCATCAACCACCTTGTGGTGGATGGGGTTAGACGCTCGGAGCACGAGGATAAGGCCGGAGCGGTGGACGACTTCTTCGACGAGCTCCTAGGCGTGGAGGTCGATAGGCCTTTTTCCTTGGCACTCGACCAGCTGGGCCTTCCGGTAGTGGACTTGGGCCACCTGGATGGTGAATTCACGGAGGCCGAGATTTGGGAGGCCATCCGGAGTATGCCGCTGGATAAATGCCCGGGTCCTGACGGCTTCACCAACAGGTTCTACGTTGCCTGCTGGAGGACCATTAGAGCGGACATCTTGGCCGCGTTTGGCTCTTTGGACCGCCGAGATGCTCGTGGTTTTGGTGCCGTCAACCAGGCTCTCGTCACCCTTCTACCCAAGAAGGACGGGGCGGAGGAGATCAAGGATTTCAGACCAATTAGTCTAATCCATAGTTTGGCCAAGTTGGTGGCAAAGGTGGTCTCAAACAGGGTGACCCCGATCCTGCCTCGGCTAGTGGGGCAGCACCAGAGCGCTTTTGTGCGTGGACGGTGTCTTCACGACAACTTCATGACGGTCCAGGGGACAGCCCGCAAGCTGCATAGTTTGGGCACACCCGCGGTTCTGCTTAAGCTTGACATAACCAAGGCCTTTGATACGGTGAGCTGGGCCTTCCTGCTGGAGGTGTTGAAGAGGTTGGGGTTTGGTGATCGGTTGCTATCCACCATTTGTGGTTTGCTGTCCACGGCCACCACAAGGATCCTCCTCAACGGACAGCCGGGGTCGAAGATCTTTAACAGGCGTGGGCTTCGGCAGGGAGATCCCCTATCGCCCCAACTTTTCATCTTGGTCATGGAGGTTCTCCACCTTCTAATTGAGTGGGCTACGGCTCGTGGATTGTTGGACCGGTTGGCCAGGGCGGGGCTCCATCACCGCACGGCCATCTACGCGGACGACGTTGTAACTTTCCTGCGCCCCACCGCCCGAGATCTGAAAGTCTTCGCATTGCTGTTGGAAGATTTCGGAGCGGCTTCGAGGCTGCACACAAATCTGAGCAAGTGCTCCGCACACTTGATCCGATGTGGTGGCGAGGAAGGGGAGTTGTTCACTAGGGAGCTACACTGTCAAATCCTTCCTTTTCCACTGCGCTACCTGGGCCTTCCCTTGGCTCTTAGGAAACCCTCGGCGGAGCAGCTCCGATATCTGGTAGACTCTATCGCCAGATACCTACCCGGTTGGCAGGCGGGTCTACTTAACCGCGGGGGACGGCTGGAGCTGATCAAGACTACGCTGTCAGCAGTGTCCATCTTCTCCATGATGTCTCTCGATCTGCCGGTGAAAACGTTAACCGAGATAGACAAGATCCTCAGAGGCTTCCTGTGGAAAGGACGCAAAGATGTCCGTGGAGGACACTGTCTCGTTGCTTGGGATAGGGTTTGTATGCCCAAGTCCCTTGGGGGGCTCGGTGTGCCCAACCTGCGGAAGATGAACCTGGCACTAAGGGCCAGATGGCTTTGGCTGGTTCGAACGGACGCCTCCAAGCCGTGGAAGGAGTTTAACATCCAAGTGCCGCGGGAAGCAAAATCCCTGTTTGAAGCCGCAACTTGGTCAGTGCTTGGCGATGGTGCTTCCACCCTCTTCTGGTCAGACAGATGGCAGGAGAGGGGGCGTATCAAGGATCTGGCACCGAATCTCCTGTCGTTGGTGTCCAAAAGGGCCCGTGCATCCAGGATGGTCAGGGAGGGGTTGGCCGGGGGTTGGCTGGAGGATGTGCCCACAGACCTTAACGCCCTCGAGATCCACGAGCTATTTGGCCTGGCCGAGCTTGTGGCGGGGATTACCCTGACGGAAGGGAGGGATGACGAGTTCAGGTGGAACTGGGAAGCCAACCGCTCTTATTCGGCTCGATCGGCCTATAGGGCACTTTTCCAGGGATCAACGAGGCTCGCAGGTGCCCAACAGATCTGGCTTTCCCGTGCACCTAACAAATGCAAGGTCTTCCAATGGCTGGCGCTGAGGAACAGATGTTGGACGGCGGATAGGCTGGGCCGCAGAGGGTTGCCGCACCCCGCGGCATGCCCCTTTTGCGACCAACAGGGGGAAGACATCGACCATCTCCTGGTGGGCTGCGCCTTCGCACGGGAGATCTGGCACACTTTTTTCACCAGATGGGGGGGACCGGACGAGACCCCCTCGGCAGGTGACACTCTGAGAGTCTGGCTGCCAGCTAGACGGGGAGGCGGGCCTGACAGGAAGGACCGGTGGACGGCCATCGTCTTGGTTTGTTGGTGCCTCTGGAGGCACCACAACGGGATCGTGTTCGATGGGCTTCGACCTTCGACGCAGAGGATCTCTTCATCAATCGTAGAGGAAGCCCAACTGTGGTGTGCGGCGGGGTTGTTCCGTGGTAGCCTTTGTCTAGTGGATAGGTGGGAGTGTCGCGAGTAGTCTTTCTCTGTTTGGGGTGGTTGGCGTTCTTGGCCTGCGAGCCAGACGCGTTGTAACTTGGCCTCTTGGCCCTTCTTCTATGAAACCGATACGTCTCCCAGGACGTATCCTTGAAAAAGTAGTGCAGACATCTGTTACTGCGTGCAACGATCGAACCGGACAGTCTTCTATTTTCCGTCGTGGAAAGAAATCAATGCCGTGTGCGCGTGAAAACAAACAACACCTTCTAGCTATGAGAATTAAGAAAGGACGAAAACACACGCAGAGGACACATATACGACGTTTCTTCGTTTCTCATATACACATAACAATAGCATCACGTTTGCTGCCTCATGATTCCATTTTTTCCCCTTAGATTACTATCGATCATCAAAACTGGACTTTTGGATCCATATCTCTTGGCCGCATCATGACTTCTTCTGATCCCATTCTGGTCCGTTAGAAACGACCAACGTCGGACGGCTATGTTAGCCGTGGGACGACATATCTAAAACTGAGGCAAGTTTTGACCGCTGAATACGTCCAGATTTAGGCTGAAAACGCCGGATTACCAGGCAGTTCGTGTTAGAAGAGTTCAGCGGTTTCGCCTATGCGTAGGCCGATTTTCCCCTTTTGTTGGACACGGTTTTTCACCCCGTGCTCTTCTTGATCTTCCACATCATCTAGGTTCTCTTGTCATTCCCGCCTTTATTCATGTTGGCTCCAATGGAGCCGCTCCATCCCTAGTTCTTCTCCTCGGCAAGAAAACCCTCAAGTTTATGTGATGATGTTTGATTCTCCTTTTGCTCTTGTTTCTAAGTTTGTTTCCTATGCATGCAAGGTGCTTGGCAAAATGCCGCCTAGGAAGAAACCTTCTTTTCCCAACTAGTTAATCTATGCATGTTCGTATCTCATTCCTGCAGCCACAATCCGACTCCACTCCTCCTCGTGCAGATGCTGCCTCGACAATGTGTTGGGGCATGAGGCCACGACTTGGGTTTGGGTCCGCCGCCCATGACGCTCTCCTGGTTGCCGCTAGTAGAAACAACACTTTCATTCCGAGCTAGAAATAGCATTAGTCCTGGTTGCACCAAAATCCGGGACCAATGCTATACATTGGAGCCGGTTTTTGCGGCCGGGCAGCAGAAATCGCTTGAGGGGCATTGGTCCCGGTTTTTTAGATGGCATTTATCCCTGTTTGTGGCATGAACCGGGACCAATGCCTCGCCACATGCCACGTGGCACGCGCAAGGGCATTAGTCCCGGTTCATGCCACAAACCGGGACGAATCACCCCCTTGCCCTACATATACTGCCTCCCAGCCCCACCTTCCCTCTGTTTTTTCTGCTTGGAGGAGTGAGAGAGGTGGGTGCTAGTGTGTGTTGTTTTACTATGCACACGAGGTGTTCGCGAAATAACCGAGACACACATAAGCTCACACAAAATGGTATCTTCGACCGAGGTTAACAAACTTATCTTTTTCATCTGTAATTGATAAAAAAAAACTTATATTTGTCGATGTATTGTGGTCATTTCTCTATTGAAGATGTTATTGTAATGTTTTTTTGATAAACTTAATTATACGATGCAGATGTATGCATGGCAACGATGGATGTATGGTGACCGATGCACTTCCGAGTATATGGCAGGCCTGAATGAATTTCTCGTTGTAGCTCAGGCGAACAAAGATAATGGATTTATGTGTTGCCCATGTGTTGATTGTCGGAACGTCAGGGAGCACTCTTCCTCGAGAATCCTTCACGGCCACCTAGTTCGGAGAGGTTTCATGCCCAGATATAATTGCTAGACCAAGCATGGAGAAAGAGGGGTTGTGATGGAAGACAATGAAGAAGAAGATGATCCTTTGTTCCCTAAATACGGTGATACTGCAATGGAAGACAATGCAGAAGAAGGATGTGATCAAGAACGGGCATCAGAAGAGCCCGATGATGATCTTGGACGAGTTATTGCTGATGTAAGGGAAGACTGTGAAGGTGAATTGGAGAGGTTGAAGCTGAACATCTTGTTACATGATCACAAAAAGTTGTTGTACACAAATTGCAAAGATGGCAGCACAAAGCTCGGTACCACACTAGATTTGCTGAAATGGAAGACACAGAACGGTGTGACTGACAAGGCATATGAGAGTTTACTTGAACTAATGAAGCCGAAGCTTCCAAAGGATAACGAATTGTCTAACAGTACGTACGAATCAAAGAAACCTCTCTGCCCTCTAGGATTAGATGTGCAGAAGATACATGCATGCATTAACGACTGCATCTTCTACCGCGGTGAGAAGTATGAGAATTTGGATGAATGTACGGTATGCACTGCACTACGGTATAAGATCAGACCAGATGACCCTGGTGATGTTGACGGCAAGCCCCCCGCCCCCCCCCCCCCCCCCGTAAGAGGGTTCCTGCGAAGGTGATGTGGTATGCTCCTATAATACCACGATTGAAACGTTTGTTTAGAAACAAAGAGCATGCTAGGTTGTTGCGATGGCGCAAATAAGACCGTAAAAAAGACGGAAAGTGAGACACCCCGCTGATGGATCGCAGTGGAGAAAGATCGAGAGAGACTTCCCGGACTTTACAGGAGAGGCAAGAAACTTATGGTTTGGTCTAAGTACAGATGGCTTTAATCCTTTTGGGGAGCAGAGCTCCAGTCATAGCACCTGGCACGTGACTCTATGTATCTACTACCTTCCTCCTTAGTTGTGCATGGAGCGCAAATTCATTATGATGCTTGTGCTCATCCAAGGCCCGAGACAACCTGGAAACGACATTGATGTATATCGAAGGCCATTAGTGGAAGAACTCTTACAATTGTGGGGCAAACCAGGTGTGCGTGTGTGGGATCAGAACAAACAAAAGCCATTTGACCTACGGGTGTTTCTTTTCGTAACCATCAATGATTGGTCTGATCTTAGTAACATTTTCGGACATACAAACAAGGGATATAATGCATGCACATACTGTTTAGATAAGACTGACAGTGTTTATTTGGATAAATGTAAAAAGTTTGTATACCTGGGGCATCGTAGATTTATTCCGATTAAGCACCCCGTAAGAAAGAAAGGAGAGAATCTTAGACGCTTGAGTCTTCTTGCAATTTGCTGGGATGTACCATCGGAATCTTAGACTATAGTTTTATACGTATTTAAGAGTGGACAACAGAAATTTGTTTCCTGCGTAGAAATCCCAAATATAGTCTCAATTTTCCACTAGAGGCTTTACTTGGTTCAACAAAAACACAAAATAAAAGATACAACGGGGTAGCTAAGGAAATAGACAACACCCAGGTGCAAAGCACACCAAAGAAAAAAAAAGGAAAACTGGTTGAAAACTGAGAAATAAAACGGGTTGTCTCCTGGTAGCGCTTTTCTTTAACGCCTTTCAGCTAGGCATAGAAAGCAACTTAAGTATTTTCAAGTGAAGCATGAACATCTATAAGTTCCTCTAAATCATTGTTTGGGGCAATAGGCACTCTAGGTGTTTCTAAAGATTCAACATGAAGGTCACTCTTAGTTCCATTAATTGTTTTAGCAATTTTCAGCACATATTGAGATTTGGTTTTAGTTATCTTGGAAACATACATGAATATTTGATCCTTTCCCACAAATGCTTTCTCCTTTATGAATTTCAGAGATGAAATAATTGAGCTTAAAGTTCCCATTGCTTCCTCTAGGTTACCAATCATAAATTTTGGTTATGATGAGTGTTGCTAGCTTCTAGACCAGTGATTCTCTTATCAATAGCAATTATTGATTCATTAACTTTGCTAGCATTATCAAGAAAAATTGGTAAGTTCATTTCCAAAGAGTTCAGTTTATTAATAACATCCTCCAAAGTGATCACATTTTTAAAAGTTGTAATGGGAGGTGCTCCTACTAAACTTTTAATCAAATTGCAGGCTTCCAAGGCAGGAGTTCCTAGAAAATTTCCACCCGTAAGAGTATCTAACACATGTCTATACCAGCCAGTAATACCACATAAAAATTCCTTAGGAGTATCAAGGTAGAATATTTTTTTTGTACATTTATTATGAGCATCATTTATTCTATACCAAGCATCTTTTAATCTCCCCCCCCTTGTTGCCTAAAACAACGAACCTCAACTTCAGGAATACTCATTCTAGTAAAATAAAAGCAAGCAAATAAATAAGAGCTATAAAGTAAACTATTTTTTGTGTGTTTTTAATATAGATAAGAAAAACAAGACAAAAATAAAAACAAGTCAATAAACGAAATAAAGAGGTTGAGAGTGAGAGACTCCCGTTGCCACAAGACTTCCTTCTCCCCTGCAACGGCGCCAGAATAAGTCCTTGATTGTACAGATCATGCACTCGTTGGGAGACCCAAGAGGAGGGTGTGATAAGCATATCGGTAGGAGTTTTCCCCTTAGTTAAGGAACCAAGGTTATCAATCCTGTAGGAGAAAGAGAACCTTCAGAAGGTTGATGCCACTGATGGTGGTGATAGCTCTTCACCGGTGTCAGCAACAACGTGGAACTTGCACACAACACAACAAAATACTTTGCCCCAACGGTACAGTGGGGTTGTCAATCTCACCGGTCTTGCTGAAAACAAAGATTAGACGTATAGTGTGGAAAATGGTGTATGCTTGCAGTAAGTAAAGAAAGCAGGAAATTGTTGTGGTTTGTTTAACAGTGTGGGAAAATGGACCGGGGTTCATAGGTTCACGAGTGGTGTCTCTCCATAAAAGATAGCATGCTGGGTGAAAAAATTATAGCTGGGCAATTGACAAATAAAGGTTACACCGTAGTGCACATTATAACACGATGACTACTATGATTTTTAGTGCGGGCATTATAACAAAATACATGGGCCGAAATCCATCTGCATCTATGACTAATAATCCACGCTCAGGTTATCATCCGACCCCCCTTAGGTATTAAGTTGGAAGCAACAAATAACTGCATTAAATAATGTGTGTAATGTAAGAAATGATTTTACACGCGGGCACTCACACCGCTGTTTTCTCCCTAGTGGCAACAGCACATCCTCTCCCGTCACGTTTCCGTCACTCGAGCACGGGCGAAAAGGAGACATGAACCCACTATCTAGCATAAATACTCCCTCTTGGAGACACTAGCAACTACTTGGCCAGAGCACCCACTAGCAACGGAAAGCATGCAAGACTATAATCAACTTGGCATAGGTTCAATATTCATCGGATCCCAGCAAACACAGCATAGAGAATTACATAAGATCAATCTCGACCATGATAGGTAGCTCACGAGATCTAAACATGGAGGCATACGAGGAGAAGACAACCATCTAGCTACTGCTATGGACCCGTAGTCCAAGGATGAACTACTCACGCATCACTCCGGAAGCAGGTATGCTGATGTAGAAGCCTCCAGTGATGATTTCCTTTCCGGCAGGGTGCCGGGAGACAGCTCCAGAACCCCCTGATCTAGGGTTGACGACGACAGCGGATGCGGAACTTTTCGAGTATTTTTTATCAGGTGCAAAGGAGAAAGGGTAAAGGCGGTGGAGTCCTGGGGTTCTCACACCACCAGGTGGCGTGGCCAGGGGAGATGGCTCGCCACCCTATGGTGTGGCCCCCCTGGTGCCCGTCTTCTACTCTTCTTCGGTCTTTTGGATGCTTCATCGGTGTTTAACATTTGTTCTATTTTGTTGTTGCATTGGAACAATATACTTGTTGCAGCGGTATTAATATTTGTACCATTTTGTTGTTGCATTGACACAATATACTTATTGCAACGGCATTAACATTTGTTCCATTTTTCGTTGCAGTAGTGACAAAGATTTCCAGAACTCCTGGATTTCCTTGTCAACAATGGCATACGTTTTGCAGCGTTGACATAAGGAATGACAAGTCGAAGATGAGGAACACCTAGGCTATTGAGATACCATCTCAGTGCCATATTCATCTCTAGGTCCTGTTCCATATTAAGTATGAAAGGACTTCGATGGCTGATATGGCAGCCGCATTGATCGACGAGGCATACCGTGGCATGAAGAAAAGTTCCCCAGAAGGCAGCGCAATTTTTGGGAGAAGAGCCCACTTGACCAGATCAATATTGATTATGCAGCCATCGATGGGTACATTGCCTACGATTTGTACCGTATTATCAGTATCTCCTTCTATGGGAAATGTCACCTAGTGCCCCGGTCTCCTACTGTTTAGGATTCGGAGGACGAGCAGCTCGAGTGGATGGGAGCCTCTCGTGACGTTGTGTCACCTAGTTCCATTATCACCTAGTACCCGCGTGTGTGTCGTCACTATATATATTATGTACTTCATGGGGTCGAGCCTCTTGTGATGTGATGTGTAATTATCTATATTTATATTCCCTACAAGACGTTATGTAGTACTATATATTACATCTATTAGTTATGTCCCTGTTTAATTATATATGATATGATCAATCTTAATGACGCAATTGATGTATATGTGATGAAATCTCGAAAATTTAATTTGACACCCGAGCTATGTTGAAATGTGGAGTAAGAGAAAAAAAATATCTATGTGAATATATGTGGAAATGACTAATCATTTGTAGTAAATTTTGTACATATCGATCTCTTTATAATGATAGAAAATATGATATGGAAGGTCGATCATATATAATTGTTTTTCTCTATTTTTTATAATCTATTTAGACAATATCATTTGCAAAAAAAATTATTTTATAGATATTCAATATTAACAAAGCAACAAAATTAATTATTATTTAAATTAATTAATGATTATTTGAATTCAAGATTATTATTACACTAGTGGAAACAGGGGCATTAGTCCCGGTCCGTAAGCCCCATTTGTCCCGGATGTGCAACCGGGATGGGGCATCTGGGACAAATACCCCTCCCCCATTGGTCCCGGTTATGCCAGGACCCGGGACAAATGGGGCTGACCACGTGGCTCGTTAGCTGGAACCTGGCCAGGGCTATTAGTCCCGGTCCTCAATACGGCCCGGGATGCATACCCCTTCTGCCGCGGCAGAATTTTTATGATTTGTGTTTTGCGACCCCCAGACCTCCCGGTGGCCCCTCCCCGGACCTCCCGGATCCCATGAGAAGAGAGGTGCCCCGGTGGCCCTTCCCCGGACCTCCCGGATCCCACGAGAAGAGAGGAGCCTCCGTGGACCCTCCCCGGAGCTCCCGGATCCCACGAACGAATAAGTAATACATATATAAAGCAGAATAAGGAACACTTATATTACGAAAGCAAAGTATATCGAGCATATTACATGACGGATGGAGTGTATTACAAAATCAAATTCAGTTCCAATCGGGGCTATAGTACTCTCCATTTACGTTTAGGACCTCTGCTTCTAAGAAGGCCCACAATTTCCTCCTGAATTGCTCGTATGCGGTCCCTTGGTAGAAGACCGTCCCGAAGCCGTTCGATCTAATATAAAGAAGAGTGGTCAATATATATTAATGAAACTAAGTAACTAAAATAGATGGTAATAAGAAGAATTGACGACTAACGTACATGAAGTTGCTTTAAATTTCTGCCCTTGGGACATGTCGTCTGACGAATGAACTCGCAAACGTAGTATCCACACAAGTGATTCCCGTCTCCTTGTTGCAAGCACTTTACGAGAACATGGTTTCAATCAAAATAATAATCAACCAGACATGATAATGGTATCGACACTAGAATCAAGGAGATGCGCGCGGATGTAGATAGTACTTACTTGCACAACATCAAATGTAAGCTCTGATTTCCATTCACCCCTGGCCTTTTTTATGAACCTCTTCCAAACGCTACCCGAGAAAAAAAAGAATAAAAAGAGTTAGTAATTACTTGATATCCGAAAATGAAACAAAGTAGTCGATATAGTGCCATATATAAATACTGAAATTAATAAAGATTGAAATTACCGCTGGATCATTTCCTGCATGTCAGCCCACATCGCTAGGGGTTTACGTTTTGGGTCCATTACCATTACTTTTCCTTTGTCAATTTCGAAGATTAGCAGAATATAGTGGAAGCTGCGCACGCAGAACTCATCAATTATACAGTGAACATCGAGTAAGGAAAATAGAATGTTTACAACACAATAACACTAACCCGAAGTTGTAAGGAAATAGTATTTCCCGTCGGTGTTGGTGAAACATTATTGCCCTCAGAATATTATTTTCCGTATCCTTGGCAGATATCTGAAGAGTCTTTTCATAAACAAAATTTGGATCAATGGACCCAATATCATAGATTCCACCTCTTTTGCATTCGAGAATCTTCATTCTGCAATTATAATATATGAGTGTACTATATATATATATGAATATGCAATTGAACGAGGTGAGCTAGAGAAATAAGTACTTACAGACAATAGGCACTAAGGACAGCTTTGTCGAGGGCCTGTTGCTGGTATAATTGAAACAATTCGTCAAATTGAATCATAACCAATCCATCTCCATACCCATAGTGCTCGTCCTTAACGCTGAGACATATCCAGTCCTGAGTTTTCTCAGTGGCTTCCATATACCAACTATGCACTCTTCGCTTTTTCGTTGGTACATCCTTTATCTCCTCGGGTTTGATGAGAGGCTTCCCGTACATGTATTTGTACGCACATTCAGCTTCGGGGAGGTAGCTTACTGTTTGCATATACTTAGCAATGGACAAACCCGCATCAGCTGCCTTGTCTGCGTACAGTGTTATAAACTCCGGATCAATTTGCTCGTCCGCAATATTAGTGCTCGGCCCACCTGGGTATTGGAAATCACTTTGAGCGGGGACGTGGATTGTTTTTTCTGCTCTCCGAGCTGGGCAACTGATTTTCCCCTTTTCCCGCTTGCGCTACTACTCTTCGTCGACCGCACAATTTCCTGGTGTGACTTCAGAATAGAGCGGTCATAGTCAGATGACAGACTCGGCTCGGGTTGATGAAGAGTCTTCACCATTTTCCATCCTCGTTCTATCTCTTCTTCGGTCTCGGGGAAATCTGCCTTTTTCTTCTCCTTCCGCTTCGATTTCCATGGCTCGTATTCGTCCTTTGCGATTTTCTGGTTTTCCTCGGGAGTATAGTCGTAAGGTAACTTGGGTACCTCCTTTGGTACCTTCGGGAGGGGTGACTGTTGACGTTTGGGTGATATTTTACGTTTCGGCAGAAACTTAGTTGGTGGAGAAGGCTGACGCAGTGGCGTAGGCGACCGCGGTGGAGACATGCACGGCGTAGGCGACCGCGCTGGAGACTTTTGCGCTGGAGAATGGCGAGGATTCGATGGCTTTGTCGTCTGATTTGGGACCACAATGCATTCCTTTAGCCATAGAACGGTCAAGTTCTTGGCTTCTCCGAGTTCAGTCAACTCTTTGTCTTCATCTTCAGGGAAATCAAGCTTTACCCGTTCGAATCTGTTGACAACTTCATCGACCCCAACAACAGCGTAGCCCCGTGGAACCAGAAGACTATGGTGAGTTGGTTCGTTGCCAATTGGTAAGACATAGCCGGCCGCCGCCTTGATGGTTATATTGACGACCTTCACGTGGAGCTCACAGGTTGTCATCTCCGTGATATCATCCACCGGGTGAATCATCAGCGGTGCATCATCACCCGGTAGCTGCGTGGATGCAACGCTGCTTTTGCGATGAGAATGTGCGGCGTTGGTAGCCTCGGCTTCACCTTCTACCATGTGTGATGCGCCGGTAGACACTATCTGCTGGCTAAGTGTGTTAATTTGGTCCTGCTGCTTCTTTGCTACATCCTGCGTCAGCTTTATCTGTTCTTCAAGTTGACGCCTCCAGTTTTCCTGAGTCTCTGCTTCAGCTGCCTCCGCGTCCTTTCTACGTTGACGGCTTCTATCGGGGTATATCTTTTTGCTGTCGTCGAACCCAGTTTTCCACGGAGGATTGCCTTCTACGGCTCGTGTACGCCCTACGTGTTCCTTATTCCCGAGGGCGCGTGTGAGCTCGTCGTTCTCTCTATCTGGCACGAACTTCCCCTCTTTAACATCCTGTATTGCGGTTCTCAGCCTCTCTATGGGTAGAGGACTCTCTTTATGCCTTAGGTTATAAATTGCATTTCCTTCGGCGTCCAACGTGCCCCCATGCCCGTAGAACCATGACCTTGTCCGCTCAACCCACAAGAACGGCTCGGGAGTGATCCCCAGCTTAAGCAGGTCGTTCTCCCATTTATATATCCCACTTGGGACTGGAACCCTTGTAGCCACCTTGCCCCATAACATGGTGATATACCTTTTTGGCGGCGTTTTTCTCATTTGTTTTTGTCCTTTCCATTTCATACTCTAACAACTTGTACTTCACGACATCTACCCATATGGGTTTTATTTTCTCATACCCTTGAGTGAATCTGGAGTCTTGTTTTTCTTAACATAGTCAAGATTCAATCTTTTCTTCCAGTTTTTGAATTCCTCGGCCATCTTTTTCAGGGTCCAAGCCTTGACCTTTTCCCGTATCTCTTTTTTCATTTTAGTAACAACGGCCTCATTCACAACCGCTTCATTCTCGTCCACCTTCGGCAAGGGTAAGTTGAAATTAGACAAGATCTTCGAGAAAAGATGTTCTTTGGCTATTTTGCTGACATATGAAATTCCTTGTTTCCGCGGATCTTTTGGCTGATTCCACTCATGAACAGTGATCGGGATGTGATCTCTAACTAGCACTCCGCATTGCTTCACAAATTTTTGGGCAACATCAGCGAGAAGCTCGGGTGCGCCGTCTACTGTGATCGTGTCGATCCTATATCTTTCTGTATCTTTTAACTTATTTGTTGTGCCTCGTTTAGTCTTTTTTCCGGTTGATATGCTTGAACCGGATGGCTAAAAATATAAAGAATGTTAAGACATGTATATAGACAACGGATGCTTCATTAATTAACATATCTATATATGCACCTCGGAGCCGGTGTTTGTAATTTGTACGGCTCCACCGAAGCCGTCGGCTGCTCCCATATCGGAGCCGTTGGCTTCTCCCTCACCGGAGTCGTCTCCCTGGGTGAGCTCCGGATCTCCCTCACCGGAGTTGTTCATCCACTGGCTCACATCGGTCTCTACGTCGGGCCCGCGGATGAAACCCTCGAGCAAGTTTTCGGCATCTTCGTCTCTTGGCTCCATACTATACAGAAAGAGTAATTATATGTTTGAGATCCATTTCATCAAAATTGCTTATAGATAATAAATAATGAACAATTATTTTCATCAAAATTGCTTATAGATAATACACAAAAAAAGCAACATATTCATGAAATATTTAGACGTATGATAATACGCATCCATAGATAAAGAACCCTCATAGGGTAGTCATAGCTCACATGGTTAAATTTTCTAACATTCCTAACATGCATTCTTAAATTTCTGACACTAATTTAGTTAAATTTTCTAACATTTTTAAATTTCCTAACATTTCTAACATTTCCTATGTCAATTCTAACAAATCTAAAATTGCTAAGTCTAATCTAAAATTTCTAACATTCATAACTAATGATTCTAACATTTCTAACACTAATAAATAACTAAAAACAAAAACAGTAATTAAGTAAAAAAAAGGAAAAAAGGCCCCTAGTTAGGGCGAGATGGAGGCAGGGCCTTACCTCCTCTAGGGCGGCGGCCGACGCGGGGCAGCGGCGGGGGGGGGGGGGGGGCAGTGGAGGCCCGACGGGATCGAGGGGCGGCGTTCGCGGGCTGGCGGAGGCCCGACGGGATCGAGGGGCGGCGCTCGCGGGCTGGCGGCGGCGCGACGGGATCGAGGGGCGGCTCGAGGGGCGGCGGCGCGACGACGGGATCGAGGGGCGGCTCGCGGGCAGCGGGACGGAGCGCGGCGCAGCGGCGGCGCGGCGGCGGAGGAGTGCGGCGGCAAGGTAGGGGCGGCGCGCGAGGGGGCAGTGGTGGCGCGGCGGCGGATTGCGGCGACGGAAAAATTGGGCAGCCTGACGGCGTCGGTGCGTCCCTGCGCGCGGTTCTGAAATTAGGGAGGGGACGGTGGCGTGTATATATTCATGGCCATCCGTCCCGGGTGGTGGCAGGAACCGGGACGAAAGGCCCCTTTAGTCCCGGTTGGTGGCAGCAACCGGGACGAAAGGCAACCGTCCAGATGCTTTTTTTGCCGGGCGCGCCAAATGTTTTAGCGCCAAAATTTGAATATTGTTTGAATATGCACATGAATAACTTCTATATACTTTCGAATTTGAAAAAATTTCAACATGAAAATTACTTGAATTTGCCTAAATTAAATCTGTTTTCTGTTTACCTAAATAATTATTCAAACTATTAACTATTTTACTATTTACATTCAATTCCGTTTTCTGGCTACTAAGTGCATATATACATACCAAATGCACGGCATTACGTATGCTGGCGAATTCTGTTGTTTTGTATTTGGTCGATGAACTGATCGGTGTATGAAGGTGGGCTATACATATGGTCCTCTGACTCACAAATTGCTAGATCCAACGGCTCACAACCGCTCGAAAGAAACACAGCGTAGCCTTGATCGAACGGCTCACAACAGCTCAAAAGAAACACACCCCTGATCCAACGACTCACAAACGCTTGAAAGAAACACACGATCCGTGTGATTCTATCTGATTGGTCCAAACGAAACCCGAACCATTTCGTCCCGGTTGGTAAAACATGCCGGGACTAAAGAGATATGTTTTCTTCTCACTATATATATGTATGCATTGCCACACCATTGACATAAACACATACAAACTCACCACTCTCTCATGACTTCTATCGTACCCACTCTAACCTTCATCCAGGCGGAGGCTCTTTCTGCCTCGAACTACCCCTGCCCGCCCGGCTACAGCGTTCCCGCCGGTTAGATGCTGAGCGCCGGAGGAGTGCTGGTCCCTCCTCTTCCTCAAGGTGTGGCGCGTCGGGCGGCCATCACGAACCACTACTACCACGAGCTCACGCCAGAGCAGCGGAGGAATCCCAGTTGGAATCCTGACTACCTCCCTACTTGGGACGCCTTCTTCATTAATCGGCGTGAGAGTGCGCTCGCCAGGTACGAGGAGAACGGCCCGCCTCCTTCGAACTTCAACGAGGCCGGTCGTCGGATGTGGTGGGGCGGCGGACAAACTCTTCAGAGCGCCATGAACTACATTAGGGCTGGTGATAACGCCCACCTGCGCTACCCTCACGCCCAGTCCTGGAGTCGTGATCCTCCGAGAGAGTCCAGAGCACCGTCCGACGATAGTGACGACGACGGCGGCGACTACGACGACTACGAGTCGGAGTATTATAGGCCTAGGCAGGAGTATGACTAGCTAGTAGATCGATGCACTCTGGCCATTATGTAATGCCTTGTTTATTTAGATCTATGCTCTCCGTTTAGATTTAGATCCAATCTTGCCATTATGTGGACTGTGCCTTGTTTATCTATCGAAATGCATGTCCCCCTCTTTTTAACGTCTATCGAAATGCCATTAGTCGTCTGAATCCAACCAATCAGGAAGAATCACACGGAAAACAGAAAACAGCGCGCTAGCGCGCCTCTGTTTCCCGGAATACAATAAATTATTTTATTAAACAGCCAACAGAAAACAGACGCGCTAGCGCGCTACTCCTCGTCCTGGTCGTCGTCGTCGGTGACCTCCTCGTCGTCGTTGGAGGTGCATGATGGTATGTCCGACATAGGCCCCCACCTCGGATCGTCGGAGGCCCAGACTTCGCCGGCGTGGTCGGCCCGACGGAGCTCTTGCAGCGCCTTCGTCCTCGCCTCCCGAGCGGCATCTAACTCGAGGTGGCGTTCGAGGCGCCGCTCCGCCCGCTCAGCCGCGCGGGTCTGCCATAGCTCCTCGTCGGCGCTCTCCTCCCCCGGTTGTTTCGGTAATACTCGCGGATAACGCGGTCGTCCCTGGCGTCGACTAGGCCCTGAAACGCCCGGTGCCTGAGGTGGCGGTAGTCGGCGGGAGTGATGATCTGCGGCGTCGGCGCCCTGGCCTCCGCTTCCCAGAGGGTGTGGCAGTCGTTGAAGTTCATCAGCGACCGCGTGCGGTTGAGGCGCCAGGCCGCCGCGTCCCAAGCGCGGGCGGCCTCCGCCACCATCCCAAAGGAGCTGAGGGGGATGCGGTCATCCCCGCAGCGGATATTCGCTGTGAACATTCCGTTCTGCCGTGCTCGGACACAGCGGAAACCGGTGGTGTTGTTCCTCCTCGGAGGCATGGTGGTGGTACGACGGTGCGTGGAGAGGAGAAGACGCTCGAGGCGCGGTAGTTTATACCGCACATTCGTGGTCACGCGTCACAACTCGCGCGCCACGAGGTACAATACACACTAACACCCACCTCTCTCACTCCCCCAAGCAAAAAAAAAAAGGGAAGGGGGCTGTGAGGTCGCATATGTAGGGGAAGAGACATTGGTCCCGGTTTGGGGAATGATCCGGGACCAATGCCCATGTGCGTGCCACGTGGCCTGTGGCTAGGGATTGGTCCCGGGTCGTGCCACGAACCGGGACCATTGTCTCCCCACGAACCGGGACAGAAGCCGCCAGGTGGTTTCTGCTGCCTCGGGCACACGAACCGGGACCAATGCATAGCATTTGTCCCGGATTTTCGTGCAACCGGGACATATGCCCCTGGTCCCCTGGACAAAAGGGGTTGTTTCCACTAGTGTTACTTATTTATTTTTGTTTAACTAAATAATTTTTTGGATTCAAAAAAAAAACATGCGACATCATAATTTAAAGGTTAACATAAATAACATCATACTATTGTCAGTAAAACAAGATTTATTTCTTGGAAGCATGGAGGTAAGGGACCAAGAAGTTAAGCGTGCTAAGAGTGGAGTAGTCCGAGGATGGGTGACCTACTGGGAAGTGCCAGTTCAGAGTAAAATCAGAGTGATTTTATTAAACAATAATTGAGACTAAGAGAGAATGATTAGTATTAGAAATAATTGAGACTAAATGAAAAGAAAAATCAGAAAATAAAAAAAGAAAAAAAAAGAAAAAATTATTTAGTCCCGGGTTATATTACCACCCGGGACTAAAAGTCCTCTAGCCGGAGCGGCACCGTGGTTGGCCTCTAGTTCCGATTCATGGCGCTCTGGTCCCGATTGAGCAGTCCTAGATAGAAATCCGGGACTATAGCCCGTTACGGCCCCGTTTTCTACTAGTGTGAAGACATACCGGAGGATTACAATAGAGTCTACCAGGATGGTGACATCTACTACGAGGAGTCAGGTGTCGTTGAAGTAGTCGGCTATGGAGCTGAAGGCGCGAAGGAGGAGGATTAGACCTAGCTAGATATAGGACCGAACCGAGCCACACTAAACTAGTACTACTTAGGTTGCTGAGCTCTAATGGTTCTAAGTTTACTTTTATCTTTGTGTCGTAGATTGACACACGTCAACACCCACTAATCTCAGTTTGGGCATAAAACCCGCTACCCAAAGCCCGAACCTGAATTGCCCGAACCCGACAAACCCGAACATTAAATCACGAAACACTTTTGAGAACCCAAATTTATTTGGGGAACATCGGGTTTTAAGTCACAGTACCCGTATTTCCCGAATAGCCCGAACTAAAATGAATGTGCCCCGGCATACGCGCATAAGGCCCAGCCCAAAATTACAACCAACCTAGCTTTTCCAGGCCCCCCCCACGACACTCCAGGCTTCCACGGGTGCACGACCGCAGTACCGCAAGAGGCCACGGCCCCTCCCCCCTACCCTCACATGTCCCAGCCGCAGCCGCCACACCCAATCTCACCGCGGAGGCACCGTGGCCGTTATGCTCCCCCGACGTGGAGCCTTCCTTACCTGCCGGCATGCCTCCTCCGTTGCCGTGCCGGCCTGCCGGCACACCCCAATCCCACTACGGCGGCGCCATGGTCGTCCTGCTTCCACGGCTCCACGCGATGCAGGTTGCAACGCCAGGCGACGCAGTCGACAACTCACACTCCACGCAGACTCGCCGCCGTCCGCCTCACTTCCTCCACGACAACACGTGACATAGACTCGCCGCCAGCCGCCTCACTTCCGCCATGGCTCCAGACAATCCGGACTCGCCGCCGGCCGCCTCACTTCCTCCACGGCTCCAAGTGACGAAGACAGCCGACGATTCAAGCCTCCGACTACGAATGAGCCATGAAGTGCTACTAAAAATGTCCATGAATGTTGCCGAGATGCTCCGTAAATTTCAGATTATGCACGGTCATTTCTCTTCAGAATTGCACACTTCGGGCATTTCAGGATTACGCGAACCCGAACCCGAAAATAGGGCTACCCGAATTATCGGGTGGCAGAAATTGTAAGGGAACTTCGGGTGTCTTTCTTTGAAATCCGAACGCCCGGCCTGACACTAATTGAACTTCCTCCCATAGACGAGGATGACGTTGAATTCTTTATTCACTTTTGGCTTGTAATATTTAGCGGTGATAAATATATATGGACCGCTATGTTTCTGTTGTACTACTCTGAGAGTTGTAATATTTACGGATAAGTCCTTCTGTGACTGTTGTGTTGTGCACGACACATTAAGTGGTGTGCGGAGTCACCGCAATATCCATACAAGACCTTAGACTAGTCACAATGGGGAGTATCATATACTAGTATTATGCATATGATACTAGTCTATGTTACCACTTCCACAATACATAGTAACATATTTGTGGTATCATATACTAGTATATTTATTACCTTATAGACTCATCTTGTCTCGGAAAGCGTTATGTTACGGTATCTACCTATGATACCACTAACACCTCTCTCCTCATTAAATGAGTGCCACATCATCATTTTTGCCTATGTGGCACTTATGATACCACCTATGTTACTCTCATTGTGGCTAGTCTTAGTAGGCGTGACCAGTAATGGTGCCACGTCAGTATTCTCACGACAAACGCGACGAAGGGCGAACTCATTAATTAATCAAGCAAACAACGGCATGACTATTTGGGCGTGGATGGGCACGCAGGAAGAGGCCCAAAAAAAGGACACGTAAAAAGGCTATACGCACACTTGGTCGAATCTATTTTTCATATATACCTCGAATGTTGGTACTCCATGATTTAGACAGAATATGTCAACACCCCTAAACTCTGAATTATCCGTTGTTACCACTACATTGCTTCACTAGTAGGAAACAGTCTGTTAGTAGGGAACTTCTTTGGTTGATGTTTACTTTGAAACATGGGAATGGTCGGATCTTCAAACAGCCACCACATCATTTTTTTCTTCCTCCCACGTCGCCATCTCCATTGACACAAGCTCATCCAAACATCTTGTGATCACCTGTCTGTTCTCCACGGTCCAAATAAGCCTAGTGATGCTCAGTATGGGCTCCAGCCTATGGCATAGCCCAGTAACACATCGAGTGCACCGCCGCCATCACGTTTATTACCCAATGCATTTATTTGTGTCACTCCAACATCTCATATAATAATATATAGTGTCAATTCGTGGAATATCTACTGCCGCAATATTACAAGTATTCTCATCTTTACTTCTGTATAGCTCGCAAATTCCTAATGTGTGTCAATGAACTGCTTATATATACAGGCCAAACATGTTTAGATCACTCCATTGGCATGCATGGGCTCATGAGTATACTACTGCACATATGCATGCATATCAGGCACAAGAAATCTTTTTACATGAAGGATGGTGTGACCGTACCGTCCTATTTAAAACGGTGTAGATGATATGAAGGTGCATCATCACGATGCAGAGACTGGGCAATGTTCCCATTTCAAAAACAAAAATGAAGGCATTTTCTTTTTATGTAGGCAGGTGTCCATTTTTTGTTGCCTCAACTTGTCTGATTGATCACACAAAAGTTTGCACAAGATTTTTGTGTATGCGGTCATTTTCCCACTAGACTGTATGGTAGTCTGCATGGGCATTTCGATGTGGTGTCATATGGCTTAAGGCGGTGGCGGTTTGTGTTGGGAGGGACATGATGACAGTGAGGCCGACTATGGGATTGTTTCTAATCTTGATGCTGGATACGGATGGTCGGAAATTGCCGGTTGGAATTAATTGTTTTAAACAATACTAGCAAATATTCCCGTGCGTTGCTACAGGTTGATGTTGCATAACACATCATTTTTAAGTACAAATCTTGGACCACATCAATTCATCAAACATTATGGGAATATGTTGCACGTAGAAGAGGGGTAGCATACATTTGGGTCATTTATCGAATTGCCCACAGAGGGTCACTTGTACTCAGTTTTACCCCTAGTGCCGAATCGACCTCAGTTTTGCCCCTAGTCCGTGCGCAACCACTATGGAGAGGCTGGAACGGTAAGTTTGGAGTCGAATCCGTTAGTCGAAGTGGGCCCGGAGGAGTCAGGCTCCGTTTGGCGAAGTGGGACCGCGTGGGACTGCCAGTTCGCTGAAACCGTCCGGAGCTTACAGGTGGGACCGGGCAGTTAGTTGACTAATCTGAATAGTCCACACCCGAGCTTCCCGCCACAACCGTCGTGCGCTGCCGCCCAATTTAGTTGCCCCGCCGTCGTGCGCTGCCGCTCTCGCCGCCGCCACCTCCGCACCAGCCCCTGCTGCGCCACGAGCACCTGCGGCACCACCACCACCTGCGGCACCACCACCACCTGCTCCGCCGCCACCTTCCTCAGCCAACGCGCCACCGCCACCTGTGTCGCCACCTGTGTCGCAGCCAGCAGCACAAATTTGCCCCGCCAGCACCACCTGCACCACCTGCACCGCCGCGGCCGTTCCGCGTGGCCACCTGCTTCACCGCCGGGGCCGTCATGCGACGCCGCCGGTGGGGCGCTCGTTCCACCACTCTGCCCGCCACCTGCTCGACGAAATGGATAGGAATGAAATGGAGAGCGGCCGCGCCGTGGGGCCGGAGACACGCCGCGTCCACGATTGGGTTCCCATTGGGTAAGTACTGAGCTTTGAATTATCGATTAGACACGGATGCCATTGATTTGCAGCTGATTGCGTCTCTGTTTTCGTGGGTTAGGATGGAGTTGCGGTTTGCTTTCTTGGTGCACGTTAGAAGAGAGCGCTACATCGTCGATGCAGACAGTAAGAAGAAATACCAAGGAGGTTTCAGTTATTCGGTCCCAATGGATTGTAACTGGAGTTTCAGACAATTTGGGGAGATAGTTTGCAGCCCTTGGGGTTTGCATGATGAAGTGGAATTTAGATACTTTGATGGGGGAAAAGATTGGATCCAAATTAGTAATGATGAAGAGCTCGCTACCATGTTTGCTAAGCATACGGAGGCAGAGAATTCTAATGTGAAGCTGCAAAATGATGTGGTTGTGCCGGCAGTTGTGGCGGGTTCATCTTTTGTGGCAGGACCATCACGTCGTACTGCCAACTCCAGCCAGAACAGTTCAAAACCAGCTCGACGTGGTGGCTCGACAAGTGTGGGCACTGGGAAAAGGGTTCAAGTCGCTGTGGAGGAGGATGCCTGCATGTCTGCGGATGATGAAGAGAGGCTATATCCTGATGTTATTAGGAATTTAAGACAGACACCTCGGGTTGAAATCCAATATCAGTCTGACAGTGACGATGACGAAGAGGAAGACCGGACACCTGTTGAATGGAACCCTGCGAACCCTCTTATGGAAGAAGGTTGCATTTTTTCTTCCATGGCTGAGTGTAGAAATGCACTTGTGACGTACTGCATCAAGGTAGAACGTGCCTTTGTAGTTGACAAGAGCGATAAAAGGTGCTACACCGTGCACTGTGTGTCTGAAGATTGTCAATGGAGGATGCACGCATCTAAAATGCGGGGCAGCACCAATGTTCAGGTAAAAGTGAACCCTTTTCCCCACACATGCGAAGAATCAACCCTTAGGAAGCAAACAATCAGCAGAGCCAAGTCAAGATGGGTGGCGGATGAAGTAAAAAGATGGGTGGTAGAAAACCATCAAGTGAGTGCAAAGCAATTGCAGAAAAACATGAAAGACAAGTTCAAGATAGATTTACCATACATGAGGGTGTTCACTGGTAAAAACAAAGCATTGGAATCTATCCATGGTAATTGGAATGAAAGTTTTCAGTTGTTGTATGAATTCAAAGCTGAAGTGGAGAGGGCAAGCCCAGGCAGTGTTGTTGAAATTGATCACCACGCCGTGGATTACACATTGAAGAAAGTGACAAGGACCAAGCAATGCTTTAGGAGGGTTTTTCTGTGCTTTGAAGCTTGCAAAATGGGTTTTTTGGTAGGCTGCAGGCCTTATTTGGCTATTGATGCTACTTTTCTCACATGGAGGTTTAAAGGCCAGCTAGTAGCAGCTTGTGCAGTTGATGCACACAGTTTTGTTTTTCCAGTTGCCTACGGTGTGCTGGAGACAGAGTCCGAGGAGAGCTGGACATGGTTTTTGCAGAATCTGCGCCGGGCTATTGGACATCCCAATGGATTGGTAATCCACACAGATGCATGCAAAGGTTTAGAAGTGGCCGTGGATAATGTGTTCCCAGGAGTAGAGCACAGGGAATGTATGCGTCACCTTGCTGCAAATTTTGTGAAGAAATTCAAAGGAAAGTTTTATACCGATCATTTATGGCCTGCATCTTTGACTTGCAGTGTCAGGAAACACAACTACCACATGAGGCAGTTGTACACAAAAGAGAAAGTGAAGGAATACTTGGAAACACACCACTCGAAGCTATGGTATAGAAGCCAATTCAGTGAATTGAGCAAAGTTGACTATGTGCACAATAATCTTGCAGAATCTTTCAACTCAACGATCCGGAAACATAAGGATCTTTATTTGGCTGATTTGCTTGACAGGATAAGGATAGAATACGCCGAGAAATTTCATTTCCGTCTTGAAATAGCTAATGCAAAATTCATGGGCCACATTATTATCCCGAATGTGATGAAGGCGTTGAAGCAGAAAACTTTGGGCTTGAATATGAACATGAGATTTGTCTCGGATACCAAATCAGAGGTATCATTCTTTGATAAAAGTAACAAAGAATGGAGATATCCAGTGGATTTAGAAGCGAAGACTTGCACTTGTAGGCAATGGCAGATAACTGGTTTGCCATGCATTCATGCCTTGTTTTTCATCACTTCTCTCACAGGTCCAGCAGGGGATATACAGCAGTATGTCCATGATTACTACTGTAGCAATGTTCAGAGCCACATATGCACATGCCTTGCCTGCTTTGGAGGGAAAACAACAGTGGGATAGAGTGGACCCTGGATTCAAACTTTGTGCTCCGGTTCTGAAGTGAGCTGCAGGTAGACCGAGGAAGAGTCGACACCGACGTCGCAGTGGAGGTGGAGGTGGAGCGAGGGTGCGTAAGTGCACAAGGTGTGGTGGGACCGGTCATTTCGGCAAATATTGTGATAACGCAGTCGATCCAGGGTTTGGAGAGAGTATGCCTGATGAAACTGATGGTCAGCAGCCGGATGCAGCATTTCAATATGATGATCAACAGCAAAATGATGATCAACAGCCGGATGAAACATTTGAAAATGATGTTCAGCAGTCAAGTGATTCAGATGATGCTCCAAACAACAAAATGATGATCAAGTACATGATCCAACTGATTATTCATATGATGATCAAGTCCATGATGCTCCATTCGATGATCCAGATGCTCCAGCTGATGATCCTCTGGATGCTCCATCTGATGATCCAGCTGATGATTCATATGATGCTCCAGATGCTCCAGAAGATGCTCCAGATGCTCCAGCTGATCCGCTGGATGCTCCATTGGATGATTCTGCCATGATCTCACAAGTTTCATTGGATGCTCCATTGGATGCTCCATTGGATGATTCTGCCATGGACACACAAGTTTCATTGGATGCTCCATTGGATGATTCTGCCATGATGTCACCAGTTACAAGCTTAGATGGGTATGTAAATCCTGCCATGATCTCACCAGTTTTCATTTTTCATTTTATTTTTTATTTATTTATCATGATCCTTTATGTTTTGTACAGATCTGGTGTAGTTTCAAAGAAGAAAGCCAAGGTACCGACTACCAAGAGGAGAAGACCAGAAGCTGTGAGCAAGATGAGCACAAGGAGAAAAGCGCCACCAAAACAGCCAAGGATCACAAAGAAGCCCCGACGCTATTTGGACTAAGTTGGTGTTGTATTTCTGTTGAATAATGTTGTATTTATGTTGACTGGTGATGTATCTAAGTTAGAACATAGTTGGATGATGTTTGAATAATGTTGGATGATGTTGAACCAAGTCGTTTCAAATTTTTAGGAAATTTCATGAAAAAATCTACCTTGTCAAATTATCCAAATAAATTTGAGGAGCAACTATATCGCAAGTAACAACATGGTGCGTTGGATTCATGTCATTTTGATTTTTTTTGAATTATTTATGCTCATTTGAAACCATCGATGTGGTCTCATGAGAAATGTGCTTCAAATGAGGTGCGAAGCTAGGGTAAACACCCCCGTTTGTAATTTCATGAAAAATTCTATCTTGTCAAAATTATCCAAATAAATTTGAGGAGCAACTATATCGCAAATAACAACATGGTGCGTTGGATTCATGTCATTTTGTTTTTTTTTGAATTATTTATGCTCATTTGAAACCATCGCTATATTCTCATGAGAAATGTGCTTCAAATGAGGTGTGAAGCTAGGGTAAACACCCCCATTTGTGCTTCAACAATTTTTGGCATCTCGTATACATCAGCCAAATTAATTTCCTACACAACTATTGTACATATATAGTGTAAATCTGAAGTTTCGTTATGTTTTCAATAATTCTTCTATTTTTTTAATATTTTATTTAAATAACATGGTTTAATAGAAAATTCATATATAAAACAGATAAAAATCATCGCTCTAGTAAATATGAAGTTTCATTATGTTTTGAATAAGGGTATTCTTCTATTTTTTTATTTAAATAACAAGGTTTAATACTCAACAGCAAAGAAATCATATGTAGAACATATAGAAACCATCGATCCCTGTGGCCAACGGACCAACCAATCAGAGCGCAGAACGAGCGTCTCGCGGATCGCTGTGGCTGCGAGCGCATCCGTACGATGCAGGATTCCTTCTAGAAGGCGTCGATCCAACAGCCCAGGTCGAATCTCTGTGTTTCCTTCTAGAAGCTTTTCGGCTGGTCAAACAGAGGGTTGACCAAGCTTGAAATGAGCATAAATAATTCAAAAAATATCGAAAAAATATATTGGCGACGCACATAGTAGTGTTATGTCATATAGTAACGAGAAAAAAATATAAACCTATCTTATAAAGAATGGAACGAAAAAACCTTGTGTAACATATGATATCTTGAACAGTCTAGTAAGAGAGTTCAAGGTAATGAGATGAGTTTCAAACCTTTTGAACTCAAATAAGGTCAAAATCTCACCAAAGCTTCATTTTGGTGTGACTAAGAAAGATCCAAAGTTATTTTTTCATTTTGATGTTTTATACTTGTTTTATTTACGATTTTCGATTAAAACCATTATTATTCAAAAGAAAATAAATAATACGAATATTCATCAATAAATTTTTGGGCTTCGGAATTGCATTATATAGGTCTAATACAAGTCTAGTAAAAATATAAATAGGATTTATAAACATTAGAATGAAATCCATCACTAAAATGAGATTCCTCGAATACAAGACTAGAGATTTCAAAGAATAAGAGGTGGAAACATTGTGAATCTTCCGAAGAGGTGGGTTCTACCTTTTTGTTTTGTGTTCCTATGGGCTATCCTAGCACAACCAAGCAAATAGTTCCACATTGCTACCCCCTTTCGACGTCGTTACCGCGTGTTTCCGTATAAGTCGGGTATTTCTCCAGCGGGTAGGGTTTCACCGGGAGGGGGCTACGGAGCGTCTGGATCCCAACACAAGCTAGGGGGTGCCATACCATGTTAGTATAGGTGTGTTGTGTGCTTTTTATGTCCAAGATTGCTCTCTGGGGTGTGACCCGGCTTCACCAGCATCCACTTCTCTCTCGTAGGCGATTACAGGGTGAAACTCCCGTATCGGACCAAACACCGTGAATCTTCCGAAGAGGTGGGTTATACCTTTTTGTTTTGTGTTCCTATGGGCTATCCTAGCACAACCAAGCAAATAGTTCCACATTGCTACCCCCTTTCGACGATGTTACCGCGTGTTTCCGTATAAGTCCGGTATTTCTCCAGCGGGGCTAGGGTTTCACGGGAGGGGAGCTACGGAGCGTATGGATCCCAACACAAGCTAGGGGTGCCATACCATGTTAGTATAGGTGTGTGTGCTTTGTATGTCCAAGATTGCTCTCTGGGGTGTGACCCGGCTTCACCGGCATCCACTTCTCTCTCGTAGGCGATTACACGGTGAAACTCCCGTATCGGACCAAACACCGTGAATCTTCCGAAGAGGTGGGTTCTAACTTTTTGTTTTGTGTTCCTATGGGCTATCCTAGCACAACCAAGCAAATAGTTCCACATTGCTACCCCCTTTCGACGCTGTTACCGCGTGTTTCCGTATAAGTCCGGTATTTCTCCAGCGGGGCTAGGGTTTCACCAGGAGGGGAGCTATGGAGCGTATGGATCCCAACACAAGCTAGGGGGTGCCATACCATGTTAGTATAGGTGTGTTGTGTGCTTTGTATGTCCAAGATTTCTCTCTGGGGTGTGACCCGGCTTCACCGGTACCCACTTCTCTCTCGTAGGCGATTACAGGGTGAAACTCCCGTATCGGACCAAACACGGTGAATCTTCCGAAAAGGTGGGTTCTACCTTTTTGTTTTGTGTTCCTATGGGCTATACTAGCACAACCAAGCAAATAGTTCCACATTGCTACCCCCTTTCGACGCTGTTACCGCGTGTTTTCATATAAGTCCGGTATTTCTCCAGCGGGGCTAGGGTTTCACCGGGAGGGGAGCTACGGAGCGTATGGATCCCAACACAAGATAGGGGGTGCCATACCAAGTTAGTATAGGTGTGTTGTGTGCTTTTTATGTCCAAGATTGCTCTCTGGGTTGTGACCCGGCTTCACCGGCATCCACTTCTCTCTCGTAGGCGATTACAGGGTGAAACTCCCGTATCGGACCAAACACCGTGAATCTTCTAAAGAGGTGGGTTCTACCTTTTTGTTGTGTGTTCCTATGGGCTATCCTAGCACAACCAAGCAAATAGTTCCACATTGCTACCCCCTTTCGACGCTGTTACCGCGTGTTTCCGTATAAGTCCGGTATTTCTCTAGCGGGGCTCGGGTTTCACCGGGAGGGGGGCTACGGAGCGTATGGATCCCAACACAAGCTAGGGGGTCAACGCACTGTACCAACTATCTCTAAAAATGTCTAGAAATGACATGGCCGAGTAGTGCAGACAGCACCCGTCTAGACTATTGTACATGCACTAAAAACAGAGGGAACCCGATCCTCTTACTTTGCCCACCTTATGTTCTCTGACTTTCTCTCATGACACGTGGGTCCGGTGTGTGATGGGCTCCATTTGTCAGTGACCTAAAGCCAGAGGATCGCGTCTCAGCGTCTGCAGGCCGTTGCCGTCGTAGTTTGCATGCATGAACTCTATCTGCACCTCCTTACGATCAAACGGTCGAAAATGACGCAGGTGCATGGACGTGGTGTTTTGGCTCAATGTAACTTCATGCAACAACGGACACTGTCTACTGGGGCCCCGTTCACCAGCCCGGTGCATGCACGCCTCGTTTTTTCAGAGTAAACAACACGTGGCAGAAGAAGAAAAGATCGAGTGAACGTCGAGTCGCATTTGCAGCAGCCCTGCACGCCTCCTTTCAGAAACACAAGTCGCGTCGCATTTGCAGCGACGCAGCCCTCCACGCCTAGTTTTTTATAAGATACGCATCAATGCATATGCAGCGAGGCAGGATTTGGCGTGAGACTTTGGATTTCTTCTCTTCACCTCTTCAATACACGCATGCAACGTCAAATCATTTTGACTCCCTAAGCGCTCAGTCCTACACCTAGGCCTGTTCTACCACCGCTTTGACCATGCATCGACTGTACTTTCTACACTGCATCCTACGTTTCACACAGTTTGCTTCATCTACCCCAATAAATTCACGTCTCATCGTGTCTTTAAATAGCCCGTTTCTCCTCCTCCATCTTCTCATCACTCTCCAGCCTCTTTGCCTTCTCATCTCCCTTCAAGCCCCGAACACCATGTCTTCCTACTCTCTCCCCTCAAGCCCCGAGTCCGTCTCCGACGAGGACAACCACCCCAAGGCTCGGCCTTGGTACGAGCCCGACTGGACGCCGGAGGAGACGGGCCTCGTGCCCGTCGAATCTCCCAAACGGGAGCGATCGCCGTCGACCGACGTCCCCGACAGCGACGAGCTTGCCGCCGACGCCGACAACCTCTCCCCCAAGACGAAGAACCGCCTCCTCAAGAAAGAGGAGTGGCTGGAGAAGAAAGAGATCGAGAAGGAGGAGAAGAAGGAGGAGGAGAGGGAGGAGAAGGCTCTCCGGGCCCGCATCAAGAGGGCCCGTGAGAACGACGTGGAGAGGTGGCAGGAGGCGAACCGCCGCGCCCGGATCGACGACGAGATCAAATCAGGGCGGCGGAGTGGAAGAAGTAGGCCAACCGCCGGCGGTTGGCCGGATGGCCGGATGGGCGCCCGCATGCATGCAGCGGGCGGTTAGGGTTTAGGGCTAGCATGGCCCCTTTTTATTTTTTTAGTAGATGTAATGTCCGACGGGCCCCACTGAATATATGTAAAGTGGGGCCAATATCATCCATATATATAATATCCACTGTTTAATTATGTTTGCCAATTAATTTATTTTTAAATTCTATTTGCCCAAATGAAGTCAATGTTTAAATTATATTTGTCCCCCCGTTTAAATTATATTTGTCCGAATGTTTAAATTATATGTGTCGAGTTGTTTAAATTATATTTGTCCAAAATTATAAATTTATTTTTGTCCAAATGTTTAAATTATATTTGTCCAATGTTTAAATTATTTTTGTCCACTTTTTGTCCGTGCTAGTATACGTTGGGCCTCATTTAACATTGGGCCTGTCTTGGTTTTAGATGGGCCTACCATTTTATCATGAACTGAACCTGAACTGGACTGGACACTGAACCTGTACATACGAACACTGAAACTGAACTGAACACTGAAAACTGAACTGAACTGAAACAAACCAAATCAGGGCTGGATTCCTGACGCATTTATTCCAAGTCTTAGCCATACTCAAATTGACCATGTCAAGCTAACTACAACACTAACTACATTATTTTTGACTAACGATCTTCGAATACACAATTCCAAGAACAACTGCACATAAATAAAAAAATGCAGCCATCATATTGCTCTGCTTCTTTAGACCGACAAGCGTCTCCATCTGTTTTGCCATCTTCTTGAACTCGTCAATCTGCACCCCATTGTGCACCGTAGCAGATCCCAATTGCTCCTTTTTTTTGTCCTCCTTTTGAATCCTCTTTATGTAGTCCTCAAGCCACTCGAAATGGTCACATGGAAGAAGATCCTGCAAATGCGAAAACCCAAATCGGATGAAAACCCAAATCGGCTGAAAATTGAGGAAAAAAAACGAAATTGAAAGGGTGGGAACACAGATCTCACCTCCCCAAGCTGTTATTTGCTCCCGCATTTCACATATTCACGCCCGCGGTTGCCGTTCTTGTCGCTCGCGGTGACCCGCCGCTGCAGGGACGCCGTCCGTGGGCAGGCAGGGCATCTTCCCAGCGGAACTGGCCCGAAGCGCGGCCATCTAGAGGGCGATTCGGAAGCAGAGGTCGACGACATGCCGCCGGAGAAGAAGGGGACGCACTGCCTGAGAAGGTCGGCTGATTTCCTGCTCACCGCTGCGAGCTCCGCCGCGAGCTCCGCCGCTTTTAAACCGCCGGCCGCAAGCAACGGTCAACCGCTGGGGCCCACAAACCGCGCCAACGGTCAACAGTTGGGCCCACAAGCTGCGGCAACGCTCAACTGCTGGGGCCCACAGGCCGCGCCAACGGTTCTATGTTGGGTCCCACAGGTCAGGATTCTAACGGGGGGGGGGGGGGTGAAAGTAACGGTGGAAGCAGCCAAAGCAGTCCTTGCGCACTGAATATGGGCAAAACTGAGATCAATTCGGCGCTAGGGGTAAAACTGAGGTCGTGGTGCCAACTGAGGGCACCCTGTTAATTATCCCCATGCATTTTAGCTAGATAAGCAAGTTAGGAAATAATCGAGAACACGTTGTCCAAAATCACAACTTATACATTTTGATGTATAATCACTTACTATTTTACTTCTAGCTAATGATCGTAGAATAAAAAATAAAAAAAATTATGTTGAAAAACGATTGGTGAGAGTAAAGCTTTGGATTTATGGTGAGAGTAAAGCTTTGGTTTAATAATTGTACATCATGTACACGATCTAATTTAATAAAGATAGTGTTGAGAAATAATTTTGATGGCAAAACGTTGTGATTTTCTCATAGGTAATAAAAAGATGACGCGGTGTCAGAATAATGTTCATAAGGGTTCATGATGGGAAAAAAATAGAGTATGACTCATATTTGTATGCTAAAAAATTGAAATCTGGCAGTAGAATAATCTGCAGCCATAAGAGTATAACTGCATGGAAGATACGTTTCTTGCATACAGCCATATATATTGCGTCTAGCCCTGAAATTTCCAACATGCAAATAGCTGGTACTAATCTGATTGCGTCCACTGGTGCACAATACCATACAGCAGGCGCATCACCAGGGCGTTGGCATCAGAACCATACTTAGCTTCTGTCTAACTGAAGATGCTCACCCTGCTGCAATTCCTGCTTGCGTTGTCCATGGGAAGGAGTTCACTTGCCACTTGTGTTGTGGCAGACTGTGGAGACTTGGGTCGTCCGTTGATAGGACGGGACAGGCGAGGCTTGCTTCGTGCGCGTCTAGATGACAGTGGCCCCGCCTGGTTACCTGGCCTACTGATTAGTGTAACGTGTGTGGAACTGTGGATCATCTGATAGAGCGGTTCCTTCTCGTCCAGGATAGACGGGTTTTTCTTGGCTCTGCCTTTATCTGTGCCAAGAGGGGCCCCGTTCCCTCGCGTGCTTTTGTCTGCGTCTCTTTTCTCTTACTCTACGGTGCTGCCTTTCTCTTCCTCCTGCCTCACTTCCTTTTAGCTCCCGGTTCTGCTGCGTCCCTGGCAAGCTTCCTTGCCTGCTGGGTCGCTTTCCGGTATATTTCTTCAGTTTCCTAGGACGATGCAGTCCACTTTCGTTGCCGGCGGCGATTGAGGTGCTCGCTTGCACTCTCCTCTAGAATTATTTTCTCGGTTTTATGTGCTTCGGTTCTCTAATCCCCTCTTCTGTTTAGGGATGAGGTCTTGCTCGCGTTTGTTTGACGTCTCTTCACGCCTCGTCTTCTCCTGCGTTTCAGTGCATCATTTCCCCTCCGTTGCAGATCCTGCTTCATATGCGGTCTGTGTCTCACATGTTCGATAGAATGCCCGTGCCATGAAGTTTGGAGTGTTCTTCATGCTCCCGTGGTCATTCGGGTATGCTTCTCTCTACGTGTCCGATCTATGTGCTCTCTGTGTGCTGGGATTCGGATTGGTGCATTGTTTGTTACATTTAAATGTGCTTCTAGCATTTTCTTCCTTGGATTACTCAGATCGGTGCATTGTGTGTTACGTTTCTATTGCTATGTTGTGAATTTTAGTATTTGGAAAAATCTCTGCTCGATCCTCTGTTTCTGCTGAATGAGTGGAAACAGACTGAATGCACATTCTCTTTACAAAGCTTTTCGTTCCTGAAAAATAATACTCCCTCTGAACCGAAATATTTAAGATATTATATGGACTGAGAATGTACAAATGGTACCGTTGAGCCGTCTTGTGAAATTCTTTTATTTCATTTTTCATACTATTTACGTGGACATATTATAAAGACAAATCATGGTCAAAGTTGGACGTTATTGACCAACGAAATTAAAGGGCTTCTTACATTTTGGAACGGAGAGAGTATGAGAGAAAACAGAGTACATGAGATGTACCGGTATGTTAGAGTTTTCTATTTTTTACATGGACGACTTTATGTCTTATTACAGATTAATCTGATACTGTGAAAAGGGAGGAAGCTAAACAAGATAGTTTCCTTTTTCACGCGGACTGATACTGTGAAATAATATATTCTTTTTGTGGCTGAAAATCATACTGTCTCGGGTCTCCTCTGGCTCTTATGGCTCTACAGCCTTGCCATATCTGGTAAGTAATATTATATTTATATTCGGCAAGCAAACATGAACCGCCAACGGTAAAGGAAAAGGTCTTTGCTATAAATCTAGCGCGCCAACGGGTCAGGTTCAACCTACTCCATCTAGTCTCTTTGAAAGAAAACTTGTCATTTCCTCTACTTTGCGGTGACACGGTGCGGTCTGGGAACCAGGAAGTACATCACGCAAACACATCCAGCTCTGCCGGTGGTGGGAAATAGCTGCCGCCCGAGCAAGCGAGTGGAATAAAAGATTCATCCGTAGTTTGTCTCCATCAATGGCAAATTCATTTGAAGAGGGTCGATAATGCGTTGATTGCGGAACATGAAAGTAGACTGTTGAGGGAGCTCTGAAATACTTTTGCAGCGTGCAACATGGGCAAATCCCCGACGCTGAGCCCCATCTTCTTGTGCAAAACTGGCACCGATTTGTCGACCGCTCGAAGGAGTGGCTCTCAGGGGCGAGCAGAATCGCAGATGCAAAGGCGTGGGCAGCAATGGTACAGCCGAGCCGCAACACCGCAAATCGCAATGCCCGATGAGATATGGAAGGCAGCATCATCATCATCATCGACAAAATCGGCCGCGAGGGGGATCTAAGCGCAGATGCCTCCATGTCTGCATAGAGGACGTGCAAAAATGACCACCTCAATGACAAAAGCAGGAGTGGCTAGAGGCACTTGGCTTGGCCGCCCCTCCACTTTCACCTCTGGTACTCGTGTGACACCAATGCCTCACGGTGCTAGTATGGTCCTTGCACCACCGGGGAGGCAGAGCGTGTCTCCGGTGTAGAGAAGAGGCCTCGCCAAGGAGGACAGATCCGCGATCATTCTAGCTCTGGAGCTCCGCCAGTTCGGTGAGCAGGAGCATGATAGTCGCGATGAGATAGTCGTCTTTAAGCTTCGCACGGAGAGAGCCCGCCAGCTCCGCTAGGACGATGCGAAGCTCAGATGCAGACAGGGTGCCTTCCTCGGAATTGGTTGCCGAAAAGTCGATCTCGCATGTTTCCGAGATCGAAAGGAGAGGGGAGACGACGGTGCATTGGGGCCCTCGAGGCCACCACGGGCTCGAGTGGAGAGGATGACGGGCGATGATGCGGAAGTTGTGGAGGAACCGGCCTTGCGAGCTTGGAGCCGAGGTGGAGCAGGCACGCGGTTGGCAGAAAGGTTAAAGGAGAGGCATCTCACGGGATCTCATCATGCACCGGAGGCGCGGTGATGGAAAAGGCAAGGCAGTGGGCACACCTTCTTCCTTTGGCTAGTGGTCTGTGAGATCTCCCACGGCATCCAGTTCTGCCCAAATAACACTAAAACTCGTGTGACAACGAGTTAATGCCAAACCTGACAACGCCGCTTGGTGAGCCCCTCGCAGCCGGCAGCACAGCCGTGTTGCCCCTTGGCGGGCCGGTAGAAGACGTTGTTGCGCATGCACGGCCTTGCTAGGAGCCGCGCATCGTCAAAGAAACTCTATATTGTACACTGGTCTTCTCTACATAGAAGCAGCGAACACATCCTGATCATATGTTCAGAACGTGTACGCTTAACGCTGCGTGTTCATTACGTACCATGTCCAAACACCTGTCATGCAAATGCAAGAGACTGCTTACTGCGTGGGCAGATTCATTAGGTTGCACCAGCTAAAGAACAAACATTATCACCATTACTGTTCTCTCAACGAATGCAATCTTAGTCTCAATCACAAACAATACGCACCACTTGTATTTGCCGGATAATGCCATGAAACTACTAACTTTTATAGGTGTGCACAAGTTGAAGCTGATATGCACCAAAAACAGTACACGAGCAGGGTAATGCGGAGGTTCTTGGAAAAGAAAAAAGTTCTTGAAGATGTTCTCAAAACAAAACAAAAATTTGTTACTGGCTACATATATAGCTAGGGATTCTCATACGTCCTCGACTTCATCTCCTCCATCACATCATCCACGGCCTCGGGAGCGAGCGTCCATTAGAGTCGCCATCTTGGAATCGTGGGCTCTCACTCAACTTCGGCGTGGAACTGGCCCTAGAGTATATACACCTGGAAAGGATCAATAGTCCAATGTCAATGAACCACCGATGAATTCATGGTAATAATGCAGTTGAATAACAAAACTATCAAGACAGACTCGCCTTGAATTCTGTCGGTCTGACGAGCTTAAAAACCACAGTGTCGCCGACCTTGAGATTATGGTCTAACACAAATTTCATCCACCCGCTAATAAGAACATCCCTGCCACTTTTATACTTGGCGTAACCGCGCCGCCCATTCTCATCTTCCAATGTCATTATTGCATCTTGATTTGGGAGATACCTTCTGCAGAAGCTAGACGGGATAGTCTGGGGAAAAACACATAAAGCAGAAGAGATCTAAAAGTCAATTGTGAAAGGACCGAAACAAGAAGCCAATCTGTTACTTGAACGTGTATTGAAAGGCCTATCGTTGAACAGATGTTTACCAGGCAAAAAACTCTGAGAACGTGTGATGGCTTCAGATGCTTGGTGAAGCTTGGATACTCTCCTTGAAAGTTCTCCTGTACAGGAACAAGACAGAGAAAAGTTCGATCCGTTGTGTTCTTAAGGGTTATTCAAGGAGAAGAAGCTGAACAAGAAGAGTAAATGGTTGGATGAAATTATAGACGTGTAGACAGGAGTAGGAGGAGGGGAACTTGCCTGGAAGATCGCCATGGCTGGGGTCTGCCTCCGATCGCTGGATGTGTTTGAAAACCGGAGGGGTGGGGTATTTATATCCAGGACAAGGGAAACAATGAGAAGACATTAAACGACCGTTTGATCTGTTGAGTGATTTACGGCTACAGTTTACGGCTACAAAATCGAAAACGCTAAAAATCAGTTAGCACTTTCCAAAATAGCTGACAATCAGATGATTCGTTTCCATGCCACACAAGCAGACGATCAGAGGGTTTTATTCTTGCTTCCATAAAAGAAATAGGTGCTACATATTTGTTGCCGCTTCCATCTGATCTATTATATCAGACTGGAGGGCATTGTCGTAACTCACATATATCTGCAGAATCCCATGCATCCACACGCTGGTCATGTGTTGGTTGTGATTCTTCTAACCTTTTTTGTTTTTTTTTGCATGGACTAATAAGCGAATCTTCTAACCTACTCCCACACTTTTGTTCAACTTTAAGACAATTAATTTGGGACGGAGGGAGTACATTTTTAAGACAAGTTACCCGACAGCGAGTGAGGAAGCTGCCAAAGAGCATAGACCCAGAAGCCGAAAAAACTGTACAAGTTTCAGTTTGCCTTTGAGACATTCAACCCCCCAGATTTAACCAAAAAAAAAGTGTATCATACGAGATGCCTAGCAAGTCTGGAAACTTTCAATTTTAACAAAGGACGAGAATTATTCATGCTCGCCTACACCTTCCTCACTCGCTCCAATTGAAGCTCGATTGTGAATATTATGGCTGGCCTTTCAATGAAGGTCATACCTCCCCGTGAGCATTTTCTAGGAGAAAATTGTCTAGGAAGATGACCCAGTTCCTTACATATATCACTTTTTTTTGAACTCTTAAAACCACTTATATTAAAAGGAGCTAGCAAGCCGCCTCGATACCCTGGTAAGGAAAAGAGCGCGTAAACAAACTTGCTGCCCGAGAATGTTACAGTATAGTTACATCCTCCACCAGTTGTGGTACAAGAAACATAGGCGGAGCGTCTAGCCAAACATTATGCTTTAAATCCTCCGTGCTATGAGCTATCGTGTGAGCCGCCTTGTTCCCTTCTCGCGGGCAATGAGAGATACGTGTCGAACTAAATCCCGCCAAGATTTGCCGACACTCATCCAGAAACGCCGATCCCTCAAGTCTGTATTGCATTGGGTCAGTCAGTGCTTGGACCACTTCGAGGCAATCAGATTCTACGTATATATGAGTGCATCCCACACGTTCTGCCAGTCGAAGACCATCTCTGACTGCCTGGGCTTCTGCCGTTGTGACATCGATCACCCTGTCCAGCCCCAAACGACAAGCTCCCGAGAACTGGCCTCACGCATCTCTAATAACGCACCCAGATTTTGCAATGCTAGTTTGCAAATTGACAGTTGCATCAATGTTTAGTTTAACCATATCCGTGGGTGGTTTTACCCATCGATTTTTTGGTCCCCACTCCTTCTTTTTCGTCAATTTGTTCTGATTTTCCACCATAGCTTTAATAGACAGCGCCATACGTACTGCAGTCGGGGCAGTACCCGCATTCTTAAGCTCCCATCGTCTCCACCGGATGAACCCCGACACTGTCACTATTATTTCTTTCAGAGGTAGGTTTCCCAGACTCGACAGTCGCTTTGGCTGCATAGTCAATCGGTACTCTAACACTGCACTCCCCGCTCTGTCAATCTATGTCACCTCTCTGATCTCCCGCCCAAGTCCGAGGGCTTGCCACACTTCCTTTGCTTTATTGCATGTGAATAACATATGCGTTAGGTCCTCTTCACCCATCGGGCATACTGGGCATTGGCCGCCCCTCTCCACATGTCTCGCGGCCAAGACACACATACATGGAAAAATACCCCGCAAAGCTCTCCATGCGACTATTTTTATTTTTACTGGCACATTGAGTTTCCAAGTTTGTTTCCAAACGGGGTTCAGCTGTGAGCTTTCGGGTCTCCTCCTCCCTTGCCGACTTGCTTATTGGTGGTTACACTCCGTGTGGTATGCCGATCTGACAGAGAACATGCTGTTCTTATTAAAACGCCATTCAACTTCATCGTTCGTCTCCCACGGTGGCAGTGGGATTTCCGAAATTCTGTGTACATCAATAGGGAAAAAGGTATCTTCCAACATTTGTTGGTCCCAAGTATCCATAACCGGATTAATCAACTCCTCCACTTTGTTGAGCAACGTACCCCCTCAGGGTGTCAAAATCTTACCATCAAAACTATTCGGTAGCCATGCATCTGTCCATATGTTGATTGCAGCACCATTACCTACCCTCCATATATAACCACGTTTGAAAGTTTCCATACCTGCCATCAAACTTTGCCAAGTGAACGAAGCCCCCTTCTTCAACTTAGTTTGCAAAAGGTCGCTTGATGGAAAATATTTTGCTCTGAGGACCTTTGCACATAAAGAGTCTAGGTCAACTATTAATCTCGAAATTTGTTTTTCAAGCATGGCTAGGTTAAAGCAGTGAAGATCGCGAAAACCCATACCCCCCTTGCTCTTGGGAGTACACATCTTCCACCAGGATAACCAATGCATGCATTTCTTTCCATTCTTCTCACCCCACCAAAATCTTGCAATAGTCGTAGATATCCCTTTGCATATCCCTTTAGGTATTTTAAACTCTGACATTGCATATGTTGGGATTGTCTGTGCTACTACTTTTAGAAGAATCTCTTTGCCTCCGGTTGATAAATTATTCTCGTTCCATCCTTTTATAATTTTGCAAACCCTGTCCGCCAAATATTGGAAGCAGTCCATTCTCTCTACCCCAACCTGACTCGGTAGCCCCAAATATTTCTCCCCGAGAGCCTCCGAATCACTTCATTCCAATTCTAATCACCTTTGATCAAATGTTGAGCTTGGATTCTGTGAGAGATCCAACAACCCCTAATCCACCATCCTCGAACTCAAAGGAGGTGACTTGGTGGTAGCATTGTCTCCTCATTCGCTCCAACTTTTTTCCCTCCGTGGCAGAGCCTACCGGCTGGCCCCACACAGACACTAAGAGAATTAGCGAGATGGCCACACATGTGATTTCGCTTTTCACTTTTCTTGTAGGCCCCATCCATATGATTTCTCTCTCTCACAACCCTTACCTCATACAATTAATAAGAAAATTCAAAATAGTAGAAAATATAAATTTGGAAGTTCAAAATTTTCAGGAATTTTTAGTTTCTTAATTAAAAAAAGTTTAAATTTCCTAAGTTGTAACTTAAAAAAATGAATGTTTGATTTTATCATAATTCATAGTTTAAGAACTTTATTTTTCATGAAAGTTTTCGGCGCCAACTCAGTAAATGGGTGAGAGTCTGTCCATCCCTTGCTGCCATGTGTTCTCGCCAATTCTCAGTCACGGGCCCAAGATGCACATCTAACGGACCGGAGGCCGTTGGGCCGTCAATATATAACAAAGGAATGGGGGGCACCAGGGCACACATCTCATCCCCATATGCGTCTTGCTCCTTGCGCACACCATTGCTACACACATAGCTCTATATTCCTTTGTATGTTGTTGCGGAGAGCCTTCCTCCATAATTATGGGGAAAGATAAGCATGCCGCTGACGCCAACTCGGGCGACGAGTATATGAAGAAAAACAAAGGGGATTGGACGGAATCCTCCGCCACCATGGGAACACTCGCAACAGCTTTTGAGGAAAGTAAGACTCAAATATATTGCTTCGGCACAAGTGGAGCCAATGAATACATATAATACTTAGCAAGTCGTCAAGTCAGTCACACCTGAAAGTATACTTGGTTGATACAATTTATTAGCAGCGATGGTGATATTATATCAACAATAGTGTGTTTGTAACGGCAGTATTAACATGGCAGTAGCAACAATAACAACGAAATTAATTAACGGCAGCAGCATGATTAAAAGCACCGAAGGCTCAGGGACAGATCAGCAGTTGTTGCATGTAAGTGCATGTAATAGTAATAACATAGGGGGGCGTTCGATTGTTGTTTCTATGTTCCTAACTGGGGAACTGTTCTCCTCACCTTGAGTGGGGGCACTGGTTGTCCTTCCTGTGTTTCAAGCTTGGGAACTATTTTCGTCATGTTGAGCCGTGGGGTCGATTGTGCTTCATGTGTTTCCAACTGGGAAACTTTTGTCCCCCTTATACTACTTCTTCTCGACTATTACAGTTGTGGTGGTGTTCACTCAAGAAAATTCACAAATTGTTCAACGACATTCGGAGGGTTAAGCCTTCCTAACTGTGTTGGCATGCTAGTAATAAAAGAAGAGTCAAAAGCAAGAGCTACCAGGTCACGCCACGTGTCCAAACTTGCCGTCGGCATAGCTCCCTCCCACGAGCAATATGGTGCCGCCACGTGCCGAGCGAGGCCGTAGGCATACGCTAAAAGGCCGTCCGCATAGCTCCATCCACGAGCATACGAGGGTGCCACGTGGCACAGTTTAGCCATCGGCATAGCTCCGTTTGGCCGTCGGCATAGATCTATGCCGACGGATTTTTGGAGCTATGCCGAGGAAGAAGTTGACGACGGTGTTTTGCCATTGGCATACAGTTTTGTTGTTGGCATAGCTATATGCCGACGTCATTTGGTCCTAAGCCGACGGTACTGACCGTTGGCATACAACATGTTTCCTGTAGTGGCTTGGCAAGTTCATAGACCGCATAGGCCTTTTACTCATTAATTAATCAAGCAAACAACGACAAGACTATTTGGGCATGGATGGACACGCAGGAGGAGGTGAAAAAAAAAAGGACACGTAGAATGGCTATACGCCCACTTGGTGGAATACTTTGAAACCAGGAAATGATCGATCTTCAAACGGCTACCACATCATATATTTCTTCCACCCATGTCCCCATCTCCAATTTTTTTTGAACTTGGATAGGCCTCGAAAGGCCTGGATGCTATATTAAACAAAAGCCGTTACAGACCAATTTACAAACATGACGCGAAAAGATAAGAAAATTACAATACAGCCCTGGATATGAGAACAAAGGACCCTAAAAAGATGATCCAAAACGCGATCAGGTCCTTGGTCGCCGCCTCTGGGTAGACTGCACCGCCGGCCATCTTCCTCCCGGACGGGGAACATGCCGCTTGGGGAGAGGGAGACGTGGAATGCCGCACTGAAGTCAATGAAGGGCCTAACATCACGGAGGTTGAGTAGTTCATGCCGCATCTTCGGCGCCGGGAGGAGCCGCCCGTCGGCCTGTAGAGTCGATGGCCAAGACAAAGCCACCGAGAAGATTCTCCCGGAAACAGCTACAACATCAGCAAATCCCCACTCACCGGATCCGAAACCGCAGATGGAGAGGTAGTCTTCCCCTTGACCGCCTTGTGGAAGAATGACCAGATCTGCCGCTGCAAGATCCGGAGAGCCGACGAACCTCGAGCTTGTTTGTGTGGATGACCAGGAGGTGCTGCCACTTGCATCTGGCTTCGGCCATTGAGGCACCACAAGTAGTAACAGCAACAACCCCCGTCCCCCGAGCACCGCTCGCAAGTTTCGGCAGGCCATTCTCCACCGGCAAGATGCTATACTCCTCGAAGGAAACACAACACGACAAAGCTACATCTAAACTACTCCTATACAAAGAGGCCTGGCACCCTAAATCATCTCTACACCGAGCAGCCCGCGCGCCGCTGGCAAGAGAGGCCGGAACTGGATACGTGCGGCTGACTCTCAAGGGGCAGGGGGAGAGGAGCTCTCGGGAGGAACAGTCCTCCACACGCCCTGCAACGACACCTGTCGCCATCTCCATTGAGACAAGATCGTCCTCAAACATCTTGTGATCACCCGTGTGTGTTCCACGCTCCAAATAAGCCTAGTGATGCTCAGTATGGGCTCCAGCCATGGTATGGCATAGCCCAGTAACACACCGAGTGCACCGCGGCCATCACGTTTATTACCCAATTCATTTATTTGTCTCACTCCAACATCTCATATATATAATAAAAGCGTGGAATATCTACTGCTGCAATATTACAAGTATTCTCATCTTTACTTCTGCATGGCTGCAAATTCCTAATATGTGTAAATGAACTGCTTATATATACAGGCCAAACATGTTTAGATCACTCCATAGGCATGAATGGGCTCATGAGTATACTACTGCACATATGCATGCATATCAGGCACAAGACGCCTTTTACATGAAGGATGGTGTGACCGGTCCTATTTAAAACGGTGTAGATGATATGAAGGCATTTAATTGGTAATAAGGAATACAACGAGAATTTTTTGTACGTAGGCGTGTCTCCATTTTTTGCATGGGCATGTCGATGTGGTGTCATATGGGTTAAGGAGGGACATCACATGGCAGTGGGGCCGACTATGGGATTGTTATTAACCTTGATGCTGGATATGTGTGGCGGGAAATTGCCGGTTGGAATTAGCTGTTTTAAAAAATATTTAGTTTTTCACGTTCACGGTTAGTGATTGAACTAGAATTATAAATTAAAATTAGATGCTTTGATTTTTCTGGATACATGGAAGGCCAAATATAAGTCAATGAAATCAACCATGCATCTCGCCTGCTCCTAATCACAATTAGCTATACCAAACGTTGATACTAAGTAGATCCATAATAGTGACAGGTCGCATTATTTTTGTGGCCGACGTGACCTTAAGATGCTCCTTGGACCAGTCTGTCACGGAAAACGGGGGGGGGGGGGGGGTTACTTGCTTTGGTCTCACTATAGGAGACTAACTAATGCAGAATGGAAATATGTTGAAGATCGAATGCAGAAAAGGCTCGAAAGTTGGAAAGGAAAACTATTATCCCTAGGGGAAGATTGGTCCTCATAAATTCAATCATGTCGGACATGAAAGTGTATATGATATCATTCTTCCAACTGCCTAAAGGGTCTTGGAGAAATTAGACTGGTTCAGATCGAAATTCTCTTGGCAAGGGGATAGTGAAAAAAAAACAAATATCGACTGGCAAAACGGGATGTGGTGTGCCGACCCAAAGATCAGGGAGGCCTGGGGATTCATGACCTTCAGGTTAAAAATTCAGCTCTTTCAAGTAAATGGCTTTTTAAGCTGCTTACAGAAAATGGCATATGGAAAACTCTTCTCAAGAGAAAATACATCAGTATAAAAGCGTTTTCACAGGTTACTTGGAAACCAGGTGATTCTCATTTTTTGGCTGGCCTAATGGCGTCTAAGAAACATTTCTTTCACTATGGGGTATTTAACATAAAGAATGGATCTTAGATAAGGTTTTGAAAGGATAAGTGGTTAGGAAATGCCACCCTCTGAGAACAGTATCCGGCTCTATACAATATTGTCCGTCATAAAGGGGATACGTTAGCTACCGTAATGCAAACATATCCACCAAATGTGGCGTTTAGACGGAATGTTGTTGGACCAAGATTGCAATGTTGGAATGTTCTGCTAAATAGATTGGCGTTGATCCAGCTATCAAAGGGCACTGACGAGTTTCGTTGGAGTTTAACTAAGAATTGTCAGTTCTCGGTTGACTCCTTGAATAGGGTACTGGTCCATTCTGGGGTGCCGGTGGATAATAATAGTAAAATATGGCGCATGAAGGTTCCTCTGAAGATGAAAATCTTTGCAGAGTATCTTCGTAAAGGCGTCATATTGACTAAGCATAATCTTGTCAAGCGCAACTGGCATGGGAGTACAAAGTGTGTTTCATGTCCTATGGATGAGACTATAAGACACTTATTCTTCAAGTGCGTATTTACATGTTGTATTTGGTCAGCTATCCAAATGGCTTCGAAACTATATCCTCCAACCTCCGTTGCAAATATTTTGGCAATTGGTTGAACGGAATTGATAAAAGGTTTAAAACTATGTTTAGGGTCAGTGCCGGTCGTAGAGATATACAACAAAAATAATTAGTGTACACATTTTTTTTTGTCGTTGTGAACCCTGCTTCGTTTCGTAGTCCTTCACTATGGCGAACCCCAACAATCCTACATGAACCGTGAACGTAACTATCCACTCTCGGCTTTGAGGCTACAAGATAACATAATAAGGATATCAGTAAATTGATCATGAATTGCCTAGAAGTGTTAAATATCTCTATCGTATCGCCAAAGTCGAAAGGAGAGAAACACTTTCAAGATCCATATACCTTGGCCATGGCCAGTTGTAGAGATAGACTAAAAAATAATTACGGTCCACATAAGTTTGTTGTTGTGAATCCTGATTCACTTCGTAGTCTTTCACTATGACGAACCCTAACCATGCTACATGAGTCGTCCACGTATCTATCCCATCTTGGCTTTGAGGCTACCAGGTAAGATAATTAGGATATCAACAAATAGATCATGAATCGCCTAGTAGTGTTAAATATCTCTCTCGTATCGCACAAGTCGAAAGGAGAGAAACGCTTCCAATATCCATCAAGCCATGGCTAGGGAAGTGCTAGTTGATTAAAAAATCATACTCGGTTGTAAAGAGAGACTACAAAATGAAATAGGGTCAAGGGGATTTTGTTGTTATAAAACCTGCTCTTTTCGTAGTCTTTCTCGAAGACCCAGTGCACAAATTTTAGAATCAATTAACTAAGCTACATCCATGCTTCATGGATCGTGAACGTATCTATCCCCACTTGGCTTTGAGGATACGAGAAAAGATGATTATGATATCAGTAAATAGATCATGAATCTCCTAGTGTTAAATATCTCTCTCGTGAAGGAGAGAAACACTTCCAAGATCTATGAAGCCATGGCTAGCGCAGTGCTAGATTATTAAAAAAAATCATACTGGACCCTAAAGAGAGACTAGAAAAAGAATTAGGTCAACAAGATTTTGTTGCTATAAACCATGTTCTTTTCGCAGTCTTTCTGCACGACCCAGTACACAAATTTTGGAATCAACTAACTCATCCCAAGCCATGCTTCATGGAATGTGAACGTACCTATCCCCTCTCGACTTTGAGGCAACGAGATGAGATATTAGAATATCAATAATTAATGAAATATCCTAATTAATATTTATCAATGGGGTAGAAGGAGAATGCAACATTGGCAGTCATAGAAGTTGTCCGGTCTGGAATGTACTCACTGGGCAATTTCTGTGACCGGCAATGCAACATACTCCTTATACCCATTGATAAATTTTAATTCAAACATTAGTAATCATATTATATGCAACACCGGCGGTCGATCCATCTATATCCACTAACACTAACTATCTAGATCAACATCATTAATCTAACACTAAAACTAGATTATGTAAATACACTAACATAATGTTGGCATTAATAGAATCTAAACCTAAATCTAACATAGATACAATCTAAATTTAAATCAGGCATAGATAAAATCTAAACCTAAAAATTTAATGTGGCGTAGATACGATCTAAAAGGATTACAAGCTAAGACAGGGGATCTAGTGGTGTGTACCTTTTAGAGGTAGGGGAGGATGATGGCGACGCGTGGCTGGGATGGAGACAGCGACGCGCGACGGGGAAGGCACGGGGAGGGCGACCGAGCGGGGAAGCGGTCGGGGCGGGGCGATGAAGCGGCGGTGGCGAGGATCTTTCGGAGAGGAGGGGGTGTGTTCGATCTGAGGTGGTTCCCTAGATACAGTTCTGGCAATACTAGTAGCGTGCGCCCTTGAGGAAACGCCACTAGAGGTTTACCTATCGAAAGTGTGTCCGCGGCACACACTGCTAATAGTGGCCGCCTCACCTGCAAGGCTTGGTGAACTATACTGGTAGCGTATGCCCACACATACACACTTCCGATATGTATTTCTTTAAGCGTACACTTCCGGCCGCGCGCTGCCAGTAATTACCAAAAGCGTGTTGCTAAACAATCTCGGTGCTAGTAGGTTTGTCCCTATAAGCTCTAGCCTATCCGCGCGTCGAAACGACCCCATCGATGAAGCTCCAGCCACCCTCCCTCTCTACGCACCACCGCGCACCGGGAATGTACGCCCGCGCCGTCGCAGTCGGGAGAGCAACCTTATTGGGGAACTGCGTACTAATTTAATGAAGTTACAAATTACGGGGGACCGTTTCTGCAAAAATACACGACACACACACGTGTGTCCGCAACTTACATAATTCACACGTGTTGGCTGTGTTGGCACCACATCCACTATCAACCTAAACCAATCCGCTCAGAAAGTTCTAGGACAGAGGGATCTCATCTTGGAAGTAATGGGACTAAACTGCACGGGTGTGGCAAGTTGTGGTATCGTGGGCGTAATTAGCTCTTTTGCAGAAGTAAAACTTGACATTTGACACAAAATGTTTTACAAAACCCGCATTACACCAAGACCAACGGTTCTAGGTGGTAGCTAGAGCATCATACACTATACATGAACTTTATGAGTAACGCTCGTTCCTCATTCCTTCCCATTCGAACCCCATGCTTAGACTTTGACACTAGTAGAAAAACTCATATAGGATTTTACCTCTAGTCCCCATTAGCGTACGAACTAGGACCAGTGTGGGGAAGGACAACGGTTCGCCTCGCCTCAATTTAACCTTTTTAGTCCCGGGTCGTAAGACGACCCAGGACTAAGAGTCGTCTAGCAACTGTTCGCCTGACCCAAAGAGCATTTAGTCCCGGGTCGTAATACGTCCCGGGACTAAATTCCCAAACCGCTTGCCTCCCGCGCTTCCGAAGTTGTTTCATCGTCGGGAGAGGCTTAAAAACAGAGACTAGAGCCTAATTTCTACAGTAATCGTGGCACTCTTCTTCTTCCTCTTTTCTCTTCTCTCTTCTTCCCCATTCTCTACCATGGCTTGGTATGGAATTAAGTTGTTGAATGTGCCCACAAATGGTAGGATTCTCGAAGTCATCTGCACAAACAAGAGCTCGCAGATTCCGGGTCTTCTTGACCTCTTGAAGCAATGTCTTCGCGAGGACCGTGGGGATTTTCTTGGCCCTGATCTCGAGTGCACGACCAATCAAACATATGTGGCCATCATCCAAATTTCTCACAAGAGGCGTTTCCTTGTCTTCCAATGGACAAGGTAAAAACAAACTATCTCCGATCAGTCGTGCTCTCCCTCTATTTCTTTTGCCATTTCTCCTCCTATCTTATTTTGATCTATAAATAGGATCAGAAATTGCATAGGATAGCAACATGGGTATCCATGTGTATTTGTATAGCAATGTATTGGATATTCCATAGGATAGCAACATGTACGTGTATCCATGTGTATTCATATAGCAATGTATTGGAAAGTTTATTTTGTTCCCATTTGAAACCTATATGTGTATTAGAAAGAATAAACTTGTTGAAGTGGTGTTGAACATTTGTTCCATTTTGTTGTTCCATTGGAATAATATACTTGTTGCAGCGGTATTAACATTTGTTTTATTTTGTTGTTGCATTGAAACAATTTACTTATTGCAACGCCATTAACATTTGTTCCATTTTTTTGTTCCAGTAGTGACAAAGATTGTCCATAACTCCTAGATTTGCTTGTCAACAGCGTCATACGTTTTGCTAGCGTTGACATAAGTAATGACAAGTCAAAGATGAGGAACACCTAGGGTATTGAGATACCATCTCAGTGCCATATTGATCTCCAGGACCTGTTCCAGCTTACGTATGAAAAGACTTCGATGGCTGATATGGCAGCCGCATTGATCGACGAGGCTTACCGTGATATGAAGAAAAGTTTCCCCAGTTGGCACCGCAATATTTGGGAGAAGATAACGCTTGACCAGATCAACATTGATTATGCAGCCATCGATGGATACATTTCCTACATGTTGTATCGTATTATTAGTATCTTCTGCTATGGGAAACGTCACCTAGTGCCCCGGTCTCCTACTGTTTAGGATTCAGAGGACGAGCAGCTCGAGTGGATGGGAGCCTCTCGTGACGTTGTGTCACCTAGTTCCATTATCACCTAGTACCCGCGTGTGTGTCGTCACTATATATATTATGTACTTCTTGGGATCGAGCCTCTCGTGATGTGATGTGTAATTATCTATATTTATATTCCATAGAAGACTTTATGTAGTACTATATGTTACATCTATTAGTTATGTCCATGTTTAATTATATATGCTATGAGTAATCTTAATGAAGCAAGTAATGTATATGTGATGAAATTTCAAAAATTTAATTTGACACCCGAGCTATGTTAAAATGTGGAGTAAGAGAAAAAAATATTATCTGAATATATGTTGAAATGAGTAATCATTTAGAATAAATTTTGTACATACGATCTCTATGTAATGATGGAAAATATGATATGGAAGGTCGATCATATATATTTGAACTTCTCTAATTATTATAATCTATTTAGACAATATCATTTGACAATTTTTTATTTTACAGATATTAAATATTAAAAAGCAACAAAATTAGTTATTATTTAAATTACTTAATGATTATTTGAATTCAAGATTATTATTACTTATTTATTTTTGTTTAATTAAATATTTTTTTTGGATTGCCAAAATAGAGACGTGCGACATCATAGTTTAAAGGTTAACATGAATAACATCATACTATTGTCAGTAAAACAAAATTTCTTTCTTGGAAGCTGAGAGGGAAGGGACCGAGAAGTTAAGCGTGCTGAGAGAGAAGGGACGCTGGCATAAAACCCAAAACCCGAAGCCCAAACCCGAAAATCTCGAACTCGAACCCGAATTGCCCCAACCCAAAAACCCGAACAAGTATTAGGGTGTCAATTCCAAAAACCCGAATTTTATATGGGAAATTTGGTTTATACTTCAATAACCCGAACATCCCGAATAACCCGAAGTAGATAAGTATTTTTAACCCAATACAATGAATTGAACTCCCGCATAGCCCAAAAACGTGAACGAAACTCCCGCAGAGCCAAAGAATGCATCATTGACCACAAGCCTCGAAGCCTCAATCGCTCAAATTTACGCACACGAACAGCGGTCGCCTTCCACCCATCCCCTCGCACCCGTCCTAGCCTAAGATGGCAAGGAACTGCAACAGTAAGCCGCCTCCCGCCACCTACCTCGATGATGTGTTGTGGTGATATGCAGCGGCCGCCACCTACCTTGACGGCATGATTAGTGCAACGCACGTCACCTACCTTGACGGCATACTGTGGTACAGTGCAGTTCCCACTGCCACCCTAGAATGAACGGCATGTTGTGATGAAGTGCTGCTCCGGTGCTGCGTGTACGTGTGGAGCACCGCGCCGATGGATCTGCCTAAGTCCTCCTCTATTAGCTACGACTATGATGCATTGAGGAATTTCTTTAAGTGATGCTCCTACTCGGGTAAATCGGGAAAACCCGAACCCAAATTATCGGGTACCCGAATTTTTGGGTTCTTATTATTTTGGCTAAATTTCGGGTGTCAGTTTTCAGAACCAGATTTTTTTTAAACCCGAATAAGCCGACCGAAATTTCGGGTAAACCGAACGCCCGGCCTGAAGTCCGAGGATGGGTGACCTACTGGGAAATCTCAATTCAGAGTGAAATAAGAGTGGTTAGTTTAACAATAATTGATACTAGGAGAGAATGATTAGAGTTAGAAATAATAGAGACTAAATGAAAAGGAAAATACGAAAATAAAAAAGAAAGGGGGGGCTTTGGTCCCGCTTGAGCGGTGCCGGATAGAAATCCGGGACTATTTTGCCCGTTTCGGCCCTACACTAGAGGCCCGTTTCCTACTAGTGTGAAGACCAACCGGAGGATTAAAAAGGAGACTACAAGGATGATGAGATCTGCTACGAGGAGTAAGGTGCCGTTGAAGTAGTCGACTATCGAGCTGAAGGCGCGAAGGAGGAGGATTAGACCTAACTACATATAGGACCGAACCGACCAACACTAGACTAGTACTACTTAGGTTGTTGAGCTCCAATGGTTCTAAGTTTACTTTTATCTTTGCGAAGTAGATTGACACACGTCAACACCCACAAACCTCAGGCCGGGCATAATACCCACTACCAAAAACCCGAACCTGAATTACCAGCACCCGAACTCGAATTTCCCAAACCCGACAAACCCGAACATTAAATCGGGAAACACTTTCGAGAACCTGGATTTATTTGGGTAACATCGGATTTTGAGTCACAATACCCGTATGTCCCGAATAGCCCGAACTAAAATGAATGCGCCCCGGCATACGCGCATAAGGCCCAGCCCAAAAATACAACCAACCTAGCTTTTCTAGGCACCCCACGACGCGGCCACTATTTGTCGCCTGTTGCGAGTCCTTGTAGGACTCGCCCGTGTGTCGCCTACTAAGCGGGCCGGCCCATTTATTGGTCTTTTTAAGATAAAAATAGGACGAAAATAATAGGGTCGGAACTCGAACCCGCGATCGGGCTTTTTAGTTTATTTTCCTTTATTTGAAAATATTCGTTTTTGATATTTTTCCTTCATCGAAATTTTTGTTTTTACTATTATTTTCGGTTCACCAAATTTTTTTGTTCACTATTTGTTCTCGTTCACCGAAAATTTTGGTTCATCATTGTTTTTGGTGCATCCGCATTTTCTGTTCACTATTATTTTTTGGTTCACCGATTATTTTATTAAATTGTTCAAATTCAAAAAAAAATTGGATAATTTTTTTCAAATTTAAAATTGTTCAAATGAAAAAACGTTCATTTGAAAAATTGTTCGTCATTTTCAAAAAAAAATATTAAAAAATTGTTCAATTTCAAAAAATATTCAATTTAAAAATTTGTTCATTTTCGAAATTCGTTCATTTTCAAAATTTGTTGAGATTTTTAAAATATTTTAGATTTTATATGAACATTTATCCGACCTGTACACTTTTCATATTTGAATATTTGAAAATTTATTTCAATAAACACTTCTAGAAAAAAATCATAAAGGATAAGCAGAAATATAAAAAGAAAAAAAAACCGCGTACGGTATGTGAGCTATAGCCTTTCCTAATCGCGCAATGGGCCAGGCCCATGTAAACCGAGCCTGAGCGAGGAGCTGGCTCGAAAGCGAGGCATAGGAGGTCCCCCCCCCACGACCCTCCAGGCTCCCACGAGCGCACGACCGCAGTACCGGACGAGGCCACGACCCCTCCCCCTACCCTCACGTGTCCCTACCCTTCCATTCCTAGCCGGAGCCGCCACACCCAATCCCACCGCGGAGGCGCCATGGCCGTTCTGCTCACCCGACGTGGAGCCTTCCTTACTTGTCGGCATGCCGCGTCCCTTGCCGTGCCGGTCTACCGCCACACCCCAATCCCACTGCGGTGGCGCCATGGTCGTCCTGCTTCCACGGCTCCATGCGATGCGGGTAGCAAGAGACGATGCAGACTCCACGCGACGCAGTTGACAACACAGACTCACCACCGTCCGCCTCACTTCCTCCATGGCAAAACGTGACATAGACTCGCCGCCGGCCGCCTCACCTCCTCCATGGCTCCAGGGGATACAGACTCGCCGCCGGCCACCTCATTTCCTTCACGGCTCCAAGTGACGACGAAAGACGACGATTGAAGCCTCCGACTACGGATGAGCCATGAAGTGCTACTAAAAATGTCCACGAATGTTGCGGAAATACTCCGCAAATTTCATATTATGCACTGTCATTTCTCTTCAGAATTGCACACTTCGGGTATTTTGGGATTACCCGAACCCGAAAATATGGCTACCCGATTTATCGGGTAGCTGAAATTTTAAGGGAACTTCGGGTGTCTTTCTTTGAAACCCGAATTTCAAATAGTCCGAATAACCTGACCTGAATTTTCGGGTAAACCGGAACGCCCGGCCTGGCACTACTTGAACTTCCTCCCTTAGACGAGGATGACGTTGAACTCTTTATTCACTTTTGGCTTGTAATATTTAGCAGTGTTAAATATATATGGACCTCTATGTTTCTGTTGTAATACTCTAAGAGTTGTAATATTTACGGATAAGTCCTTCCGTGACTGTTGTGTTGTGCCCTACAGATTCAGTGGTGTGCGGGGTCAGCGCAATATCCATACAAGACCTTAGTAGGCGTGACGAGTAATGGTGCCACGTCAGCATTCTCACGACAGACGCGACGAAGGACAAACGTACCACAGTTGCGCAAGTTCGTGACCAATACGCTCCTGCTTGGCAAGTTCATAGACCGCATGTGCCTTTTACTCATTAATTAATCAAGCAAACAACGACATTATTAGAGATGTAATACTATTCGTATACAATATGGTGTAGTACACCAATTGTATACGGACCCACACCTTGTACATGCCACGTGAGGGCTCTTCTCACCTATATCAACACGTATCCGGGTACCCGAAAGGGTTACACCATTTCGCCTAAAGTTCAACATGGTATCAGGCCTTCCTCTTCCCCTACACTAGCCGCCGCCGCCGTCGCCGTGATTCTCTGCCACCGCCGCCGCCAGTTACCTTCTCCTTCTCCACGCCAACAATCGCCCACAGAACCCTACTACATCTACAGACCGATCCACCTGTTAGCCTTCCTCCTACTACACACAAACTCCTACACCGAAAAACCTAGATCGTTCTTTCCAGGACCCGTGTTTTCGATCCCTCTGATCGCTAGGACAAGGATTTCGGCGCACATCCTCTCCGCCCAGGACAAGGATTTTGTCGCACTGCTTTCACGGCCATGACAACGTCTACATGACTCATGACTTCTTCATCGACCACACCCGCTCAGGCCTCCATCGGATCGCCTCCATCCATCAAGCTCACTCGCGACAATTTTATGTACTGGAAGACGCAAGCACTTCCTACTCTTCGTGGTGCTCGGGTTATGGGCTTGCTGGATGTATCGGACAGCTGCCCACCTGAACTCATTGAAGCCGAAGATGAGAACCACAAACAGGTTTCGGTCCCCAACCCTGCCTATGATGCGTGGATCACCAAGGACCAATTGGTTGTGAGTTTTCTGGTTAATTCTCTTGCTGAGGATGTTCTCCCTCATGTGTTTGGGCTTTCCACCGCTGCCATGGTTTGGCGTGCTCTCAATGACCTTTACTCAGCTCAGTCTAAGTCCCGGGTGTCTACCATACGTGGTGCCCTTACCAATACAAAGAAAGGGGACATGCCAGCTCAGGAGTACATCACAAAGATGGGTTCGCTTCTCAGCTTGCTGCCGCGGGCAAACCTATTGATGATGATGAACTAAAAGACTACATTATGAATGGTCTTGATGGCTCCTTAAACAACTTAGTTGCAGCTATTAATGCGGTTCCCTCAACGTCCCTCAATGACATGTGCTCTTAGCTTCTGTCGTGCGAGACTCGTGGTCACATGCTGCAAAATACAGGCCAGTATGCTGGTGGTTCTTTTGTCTCTTCTGTCAACGTGGCTGCACGCAATCCAAGTCAGTTTGGAGGAAGTTCTGCTCGGACACCCCCTGCACCGTCGGCCTACCAACATCCACCCATGTTTTAACCTCAAACACCCATGCCATATCACCCACCGCCACCTGGCTATGCACCACCGAACCCGTCACCACCCTATGCACCGCTGCCAGTCCCCTATGCTCAGCCACCATATGTCCCACCGTACGCACGACAACCCTACCCGCCTCCATACAGCCCATATTCACCAATGCCACCACCATATACTCCACATGCCTATCCCACCCCACCTCTACCATACCGTCCTCCCCGTCCTCCACAACAACCACAACAGCCACGTCAGGATCAGCAGCGCCCTCAAGGGCGTCGTCAAAAAGGGGGGAAAAAGACCGTGTGGCATCACCATGGCAGGAAGGGGTTTACTGTCACATATGCAAAAAGGAAGGACACTCTACAGGTGATTGTTGGTGGCGCTATGGCGATGATGATGATGATACACCACCACCACCACCTAGGGAACCCAAAAGTGCTTATGGAGTAGACACCAATTGGTATGTTGATACAGGAGGCACAAATCATGTCACTGGACAGCTCAACAAACTCAATGTTCAGGAAAATTATCAGGGGCGTGGTCAAATCCACACTGCTGGTGGACAAGATATGGATATTGCACATGTTGGTCATTCTGTTTTGCACACCCCTAATAGTTCTCTCAAACTTCGCAATATTTTACATGTTCCCGAAGCTTCCAAAAATTTACTTTATGCTCATCATCTTACACAAGAAAATAATGCCTTCATGGAAGTTCACCCGTTCTTTTTCTTGATAAAGGATCAGGTCACGAAGGAAATCGTGTTTAGATGTCCCTGTCATGGTGGCTTTTACCCCCTTGTTCCTGTCTCAGAGTCATCCATGCATGCTCTCGCCACCATCAAACCTTCATCCTCTATATGGCATCGTCGTCTAGGCCATCCTTCCTCTTTTATAGTTCAGCAGATTCTTAGGAATAATAAACTTTTATATTCCCTAGAAATAAATCCTTACATATGTGATCCATGTCAATAGGCTAAGAGTCATCAGCTCCCATATCCAGTCTCCACTAGTGTTTCCACAATTCCATTGGAACAAATATTTTCTGATGTATGGGGTCCAGCTCTTCTTTATGTTAGCAAACATGCATACTATGTAAGTTTCATTGATGACTCTAGTAAATTTACTTGAATATATCTGCTTAAGAAACGTTCTGAGGTATTTTAAGTGTTCCTTGATTTCCAACAATATGTTGAGCGTCAGTTTGGTAGAAAAATTCTTACTATGCAAACTGACTGGGGTGGTGAATATGAGAAATTAAATAGCTTCTTTCAACGTGTTGGGATTGTTCATCATGTTTCATGTCCTCATGCTCATCAGCAAAATGGTTCAGCTGAGCGCAAACATCGCCACATTATTGAAGTTGGTTTTGCATTACTTGCAAATGCTTACATGCCTCTCAAATTTTGGGATGATGCTTTCATTACAGCCACCTTCCTCATTAATATGCTTCCTTCCAAAGTCTTAAATCTTGAAACACCCACTGAACGACTCCTTCAACTTAAACCCAATTATGAGTCTCTTCGTGTCTTTGGTTGTGCATGTTGGCCCAACCTTCGTCCTTATAACAAAAACAAACTTTCTTTTCGATCAAAGAAGTGTGTTTTTCTGGGTTATAGTCCTCGCCACAAAGGAGTTAAATGTCTAGACACTGACACGGGTCGTGTTTACATATCTCGTGATGTTGTTTTTTATGAGAACATATTTCTGTTTGCCTCCTTGAATCCAAACGCAGGTCATCGTCTGCGTGAAGAAATTCTCCTTCTTCCACTAGATGATCCCTCCTCGGCATCACATGATAGGGGTGTGCATTCTAATGACCACTATTTGCATTTTTTTTCCTCCTTTAAAACTACACAGGTTCATGGTGCCGAGCCTGCTACGGATTCCCCTGAAAATTCTGCGTCAGATTCTGATGAAAACGGTGAAAACCATACATACAATACTAATGTGCAAACGGACAAATGACCAGGTGCTGTCACCACCGATCCCGAGGGCGATTTCATGCGCAGATCCGCCTCGGATCGCGCTCCTGGCAGCGCTGACAGCGACTGCTCCGCCAGACCCCGCCCGCACCAACGCACGGATGACACGTCGCCGCCCCGAGCCGATCTCCCGTCGAGACGCTCGCGCTCGGCTTCACCGCACTCAGCTTCGCCAGTGACTCCCGCGCGCCAGCAGGCGACATCCGGCCCCACGGCGCACGCGTCCCCGTCGCCTGCCTCGGAGCCCCCGACACCCGACAGCTTGCTGTCGGCTGACAGCACCGATCCCGGTGTGGATCACAGCCCGGCTGCCAGTACTGATCCCGGTGTGGATCAGAGCCCAGATTTCCGTGCTGACACAGATCTGGGCACAGGATCTTCTGCACCGTCACCACCTACACCACCTCCTGCTGCTGGCGTCCAAACTCGCTTGAAAATGGTATAAAAAAACCCGAATTTTTTTACTGATGGTACTATTCGCTATGCCTTTCTCACGTCTACCGGAGAACCCAAAAATCTTTCTGAAGCTCTAAAATATGACAATTGGAAACATGATATGCAAACAGAATATGATGCCCTTATTGCTAATCATACATGGCATCCTGTACCCCCAAGCACAAGCAAAAATATTATTCACTGCAAATGGGTTTATCGAATCAAGAAAAATACTGATGGCACAATTGATAGGTATAAAGCACGACTTGTTGCCAAATGATTCAAACAACGGCATGGTATAGACTATAAAGATACTTTCAGTCCTGTTGTTAAGATTGCTACTATCAGACTTGTGATCTCTATTTCTGTTTCTCGAGGATGAAGTTTACGGCAGCTAGATGTAAAGAACGTGTTTCTTCATGGTGTTCTGGAAGAGGATGTATACATGAAACAACTACCTGGTTTTGAGTCTTCCGCATCTCCTAACTACATTTGTAAACTTGATAAGGCTTTGTATGATCAAAATAGGCTCCTTTCGCGTGGTATTCTCGGCTCAACAACAAACTTCAACACTTGGGTTCAAACATTCAAAGGCAGACACTTCTTTATTTCTTTATGATCAGTCAGGTATCACAGTATATATTCTCGTTTATGTTGATGATATCATTGTGACTAACTCTTCCAACCAAGACATCCAAGTACTTCTTCATAATCTGAGCTCTGAGTTTGCTCTTAAAGATTTAGGAGATCTTCATTACTTTCTTGGTATGGAAGTTCATAAGCAGGCTGATAGACTGCTCTTAAATTAGGAAAAATATGCAAATGATTTATTAGCCCGAGTTGGTATGACCTCATGCACAATCCTGTCCAACTCCTCTTTCCACCACAGAGTCGTTGGCCTTGACAACTGGTTCTCCTCTTGGTCTAGATGATATAGCTCATTACAGAAGCATTGTAGGACGTCTTCAATATCTTACTCTCACACGACCTGATCTCTCTTTTTCAGTTAATAAGGTATGCCAATACCTTCATGCTCCTACAACTGTTCATTGGTCAGCTGTAAAAAGGATTCTTCGATACATTCATGGCACACGCACAGTTGGGCTTACCTTTCAAAAATCCTCCTCGACACTTCTTAGTGTTTTTTCTGATGCTGACTGGGCAGATGATTTAGATGACAGACGTTCTACCGGTGGTTTTGCTATATTTTTTGCTCCAAGTCTTATTTTTTAGAGTGCCAGAAAATAACCTACTGTGTCTCGTTCTAGCACAGCGGCTGAATATAAAGCACTTGCCATTGCCACTGCTGAACTTATTTGGGTTGAAGCTCTTGTTCAAGAACTTTGTGGCAGCCTCAAGGAGAAACCCTGTCTATGGTGTGATAATCTTGGTGCTACATATCTATCTGCTAATCTAATGTTTCATGCTCGCACTAAGCACATTGAGATTGATTTCTTTTTTGTTTGAGAACGGGTTGCTAGCAAGCAACTTGACATCTGATTCATCTCTAGCAATGATCAGATAGTAGATGGTTTTACCAAAACATTATGTACTGAGAAATTAGATGAGTTCAAGCGTAATCTAAACCTCTCCCAGGTCTAGATTAAGGGGGGTATTAGAGATGTAATACTATCCGTATACAATATGGTGTAGTACACCAATTGTATACGGACCCACACCTTGTACATGCCACGTGAGGGCTATTCTCACCTATATCAACACGTATCCGGGTACCCGAAAGGGTTACACCGTTCCGCCTAAAGTTCAACAGGCATGACTATTTGGGCATGGATGGGCACCCAGGAAGAGGCCCAAAAAAAAGGACATGTAAAAAGGCTATACGCACACTTGGTCGAATCTATTTTTCATATATACCTCAAATGTTGGTACTCCATGATTCAGACAGAATATGTCAACACCACTGAACTCTGAATTATCCGTTGTTACCACTACATTGCTTCACTAGTAGGAAACAGTCTGTTAGTAGGGAACTTCTTTGCTTGGTTGAAGTTTACTTTGAAACATGGGAATGGTCGGATCTTCAAACAGCCACCACATCATATTTTTCTTCCTCCCACGTCGCCATATCCATTGACACAAGCTCATCCTCAAACATCTTGTGTTCACCTGTGTGTTCTCCACGGTCCAAATAAGCCTAGTGATGCTCAGTATGGACTCCAGCCTATGGCATAGCCCAGTAACACATCGAGTGTACCGCCTCCATCACGTTTATTACCAAATGCATTTATTTGTGTCACTCCAACATCTCATATATCAATTCGTGGAATATCTACTGCCGCAATATTACAAGTATTCTCATCTTTACTTCTGTATAGCTCGCAAATTCCTAATATGTGTCAATGAACTGCTTATATATACAGGCCAAACATGTTTAGATCACTCCATTGGCATGCATGGGCTCATGAGTATACTACTGCACATATGCATGCATATCAGGCTCAAGACATCTTTTTACATGAAGGATGGTGTGACCGTACAGTCCTATTTAAAACGGTGTAGATGATATTGAAAGTGCATGGTGCCCCACGTGTGGTTTTGATAATTAATGACAATCCTTATGGACTAATAGTTTCATTGAGATATCCTTGTAGGTTTGTCCATTGGCACCACTTGAACTCCATGTGTTGGATTCAAGGTTGGATGCCATCAAGATCATTGCTTCTAATGAATATATTTGATAGGATCAAGAAGAAGAATTGCCATGATATTATTAATCATATTGCAAGTATGTCTTGAAGAAGAAGATTGTATGAACATTCATGTTTACCTTCAAGACATCATCATCATGAATAAAGAGAAGATACTTAGTTGATCAAGTTGAAGTGCAAGCTCAAGATGAGCATCAAGAAGAGTTCAAATGTTTGATGTTTGCCACCCATATGTAGATTATTATCAAGTGAAGATGGACATGTGAGAAGCTCTCCCATATTATCTTATGGGGGAGAAATTTACAAGTCTTCACAAAGAGAAGCGCAATCAAGAAAGGTGCTCCAACTTGAGGTGATTAAGATCGTCATCATGTATCTCAATTGGAAATGCGCAAGCCAAAGGTGACATTGATAGGATTTCTATTTTACCGGTCTCATGATGTTAGTAGGGAGACCGGGTTATAGGATAGATAACCATTCTATCAAGAGTGGCTCTCGAATGAGTTGCTTGATCGTATCGTTCGTAGAGAGCTCAAACCTTTGCATCTTTGGCATCATATTTCTTGGTTCTTATTTTGGTTTTCTCCATGTGTGGTTTTAGATCTTGTCTTGTTCTTCATGTCAAGCTCAAGTTTATCAAAACCGGATTTCGTATAGAAAACTTATTGCGTTTGTGTTATTGGAGGTTTTGCCGGTTCCTATCTTATAGAGAGGTCTAGGATTTGCCCATTTGGTTTTATTCTCCCTTGTTGTACTGTGATGTTTCACTGCATATTCTTATAGTGCTCGTCGCTGCGATTTCAACGAGCCCAAGAACATCTAAAACGGAGTCCGGATGCAAAAGATATGACCGTTTTCGTATCAATGTTTTCGCAGTTTTCAGGGGGGCGGAAATTCCGGTCTAAGGCCGGAAATTTCCGGCCAGGCCGGAATATTCCGGGGCAAAAATCCGGCCCGGCATCTGTGAGCGGGCACTCGCGCTCCAGGGGGTCCTGGGTCGTCCGGAAATTTCCTGGGTTGAAATATCCGGTCTGGGGGCCGGAAATTTCCGCCCCGGGAGGCCGGAAATTTCCGGGGTAAGTGAAAAATTTCCATCCCGGACGGCCCTAACGGCCATATTTCGTGGGAAGCTATAAATAGCCTTCTTCTTCCTCAAGATGAGGCTGCCCAACCCATTTCCTCTCTCCTCCATTGTTGACCTTCCAAAGCTTGGGTTTCTCTCAATCCCTCCAATGATTCTTGCCCATTTTTAGGGAAAAGAGAGAGGAGATCTAGATCTACTATTCCACCAATCAATATCTCCTCTTAGTGAGGGGAATCCATTGGATCTAGATCTTGGGATTCATTTGTTGTTTTCCTTGTTCTTTCCACTTCCTCCCTCCATAGCATTAGTTGCTTTTGTGGGATTTGGGAGGGAAGGACTTGATCACTTTGTGTGTTCTTGCCATTGCATTAGGTGCATCGGTTTGAGTTCCCCACGGGATTCGTGAAAGAGAAGTTCTTGAGCTTGTTACTCTTGGGTGCTTGGTCACCGGAGAGATTGTTCCTCTTGGGTGTATTGAGCACCCTAGACGGTTAGTGCTTGGGGCTTCCACCTTGTTGCAAGAAGCTTCGTTGAGAGCCTCCAAATTACTTGTGGAGATAGCCTCAACCTCGTGTAAGGTTTGGTCACCGCCTTCAAGACGACCTCATAGTGGAAACGAGAATCTCCCTCACCGGAGAAGCTCAAGGAGAATAAGGTGTGCACATCCGTGCTATTGAGGAGCGCCTAGGTGGCTCCCCACCTCTCCAACGAAGATGTACTTCCCTTGGGAAGGAACTTCGGTAATCACATCGGTGTCTCCTTGTGCTTCGGTTATTTCTACACTCTAGCTCGTTACTTATGCATTTACCTTTGTGATAGCCATCGTGCTTGAAGTCATCTTTCTTGCTATCACATAGTTGTATATCTTTCTTAGCATAAGTTGTTGGTGCACATAGGTTAACCTAGCTTGTATAGGTTTTGTGCTTGATAAATTAAGCGCTAGTTTTATTCCGCATTTATTCAAGCCTAAACCGTAATATTTTTAAAGCGCCTATTCACCCCCCCTCTAGGCGGCATCCTTGTACTTTCAATTGGTATCAGAGCGAGGGCTCTCATTGTTAGGCTTCACCGCCTTGAGAGTAATGATGTCGCTTAGTGAATTAGTGCACGATCCCACATTTCATTTCGATGGCACAAACTATGATGTTTGGAAATTTCGTATGCTCGTTTATTTCCGGGTCATGGACCCACATATGGAGCAAATTGTAGAGATGGGTTTTTCTCCTCCAAAGGATCCTCAAAATCCAACTTTAGAGGAAGAGAAAAACTTATCTCTCGATACTCTTGCTATTAATGCTTTTTTCCTTCTTGTGAGCCTTGTAGTTATTAAGCCACTATTTCCTATCCGGAATGCTCATGAGGTATGGACAAATCTTCAAGATAAATATGGAGTGTCCAATATTGAAGAGGGTGATTGTTCTCCCTCCGTTTCCGTTCGTGATGAGTTCTCAACTTCTTATACTTCACCAACATGTGGTAAGCCACAAACTAATGAGATGGTGAGTAGTGATAGGCTTTGCAATAATTATAGTGAGCTTATTATTGATGGTCCTCCATCTCTATATTATTGCCATGCCTCATCTTTGGACTTAAACACAACTAGCACCAAAGATATTTTACATGCTTGTGTTGATAGTCCTTGCATATCATGTCAACGTTGTGTGTCTAAATATCATGATGATATGGTTGCTTTATCTTGTTCCCATGATAAAAATAATTGTGTTTCCTCTAGTCTTTGTGTGGCTAACAATGTAAAGGAAACCCAACTCTATATGGAACAAGATGTGGACTTGAGTGGTGCCTCAAGTAATGATCCATCATCATCTACCACCTTTTGCCTCATGGCCAAGGATTCAAAGTTATCTTCTACTTTGAACCCCAATATATCTCATGATGGTAGAGATGAGTGGATAGTTTTGTGGTTAGCTAGCCTTGATGGCGAGACCAAGAAAAATGTGAATGCTCTTCTAGAACAACTCGATGAGGCTAACTGTCTTATAGATGAAAAGGAGGATATCATCATGACTTTGGAAAGTCATAATGGTGGTCATTCTATCAAGGACAAAGAGCTTGAAAAGGCTTTTGAGAAAGAGCGTTCCGTTAGATCTTCTCTTGAAGAGAAACTATATAGTCTAGAAGAAACATATGCTATTAGTGTTTCTAAGCTTAGAAGGGACAATGAATTATCTCTTGCTCTTGCTAATGACCTCAAAACTAAAAATTATGATGCTTGTGCTACTAACTCTATTTCTTGTGAAGCATCCATATTAAAGGAGAATGTTGAGCTACGGGCTCAACTTGAGTTGCTAACTAGTAATTATGGGAAATTGGAAGAAGCTCATGAAAAGCTCTCAAGATCTCATGAGAATCTTCTAGTCTCCCATGAGAGGCTAAAATTATCTCATGAGGCTATTTTAACTAAGGTAACATCTTGTGAGCCTCATGTGGACAAAGGCAAAACCTCTACTCTAAATTCTTTATTGCCTTTTGCTAGTCCTAGTAATTCATCCTCTCATAATGTGTCCACATCTTGTGATGAATTTCTTTCCTTGCCTTGTTGCTCTAATAATGATGCATCTACTTCCTCTAGCTCTTGTGTTGATACTAACCATGTAGAGGGAATCAAAGAGCTCAAGGCCCAAGTCACTTCCTTGAAGAAAGACTTGGAGAAGTGTCATATAGGGAAGTACACACTTGACTATTTGTTGAGTGTCCAAAATTCCCCCAATGACAAGAGAGGACTTGGATTCATTTCCAATTACAAGAACAAGTCCAAGGTAGACAAGAAGAAAGGCCATTAACAAGTCAAGAATTTGGCCAAGATTGTTTGCTTCAAGTGCAATGTCGAAGGACATCATGTTAGATCATGCCATTTGAAGAAGAAGCAACTTAGTGAGAAGCAACAAGGAAAGCGGCCACAAGTTCAACTTCAATCTCAACTTCAAGTTGAAGAAAGGCCTCTTGCCAAGAAGACTCAAGCTAGTGCTTCTCAAGTTGAGAAATCAACTAAGAAGAATGGAAGGAGTCGGTGTTGCTATTTATGCCGTGAAAAGGGCCATCTTGCTTCTTCATGCACTAACGGTACATTATTCAACCCTATAATAATTGATGATGCATATTCCATTCATAAGGATAATGTGGGCAATGTGTTTGCCAAATATGTTGGTAATCAAAGTGGTGTCAAGAAAAGAACCATTTGGGTTGCCAAGCCTATTGTGACTAACCTCTTAGGACCCAACCTTGTTGGGGACCAACAAGCTCAAACTTTATCAATAGGTGTTATTGGAGGGAATTGGAGACTTGGCTATATCATGAAGAATTAAGGGATCTTCATCACTTATATTTTCCTCAAGCCAAGTCATTTGGATTATCATGTCTCTATCTCATATTCCATGCTCCTTCTTGCGGTAACTTGTATCTACATTTTATATATACATTGAAAGTTGCTTGCCCCTTTGCATGTGTTGGTTTTGTACCTTTCTTGTATTTTGTATATGTTGTGCTTACTACTTACTTATCCTTGAGTAATCTAGTATGTGTTTGTCGGTTCTCACAACATGTATGTGTGAGTTTTCATTGAGCCTTATTGTATCCTGCTTGTATCTTATTTGGCTCTTTTGAGTGATTAATGGACTTTCCTATTTTTGGGGAATGATATGCCTTGGCACTTCACAATCCTGAAATGTATGTACATGATCAATACCATTTAGTGTTTATATTTCAATATTTTCTAGCATCTATGTGGTATGTCATGCTCATGAGAAATTCAATTCTATAATGTCTATTAATCATCTCTAGTTGTTCTTTATTTTCCTCTTGTTAAAAAGATAAGGATTATCACATTATGGGGGAGTAATATCCTTTGTGCATATTACAAACCTAAAGAATGTGAACATTTGAGGTTTTGCCACCTAGAATTGATATTGTCAATTATCTTGTTCCTATGTGGCATGTGTTCTCAAACAAGTTTCAATTTTCTTAAATGCTTTTATTTGCTCATATTTTTGGATCTTGTTTGTGAGAGTTTCTTGGTGCGGTTTTCCTCAAATGTGCACTAGTATGCATTATCTCGGAAACCGATTGCTTCATATTATATTAATCATTGCTTTGCATGATCATTCGACCATTGAAGCCACCAAGAATATCTATTTAAGCATGGTGTTTTAATTCCTATCTTTTTCATATGCTTTTATTTTGTGAATATGATCATGAATATCTATGCAACATACCACCGAGAAATAACTCCGTACTCCTTGTCCTTGACAAGTGATAATATTATTTGTGGTAGAATTTATTGATCATATTTTACTTGTGCTATTGCTTTTATTTTTCATATTTATTGCCAAGAAATTTCTTTGTGCTCACTCCCATTGTCTTCTTTGCCTATTGAGAATCTTTTTGTTTTACTCGTATTTGTTTGGTATTCTAATTGCTAAAGCTAAAGCAAGGATCCCATTTGTGTGCATATTGTATTAAAATTCAAAATTATGAATAATGCACAAATCATTGGGGAGCTTTCCTATATTATTTATAACACTAGTTTTCTTCTCTTTTCTTGAGATCTTTCTCAATTGGTATTTAATCCCGATGATGTGTCTTTACGGAAGACAAACCTTTTCATCTTGGTACTTTGTGCCATCATGAAAAGTGTAGAGGGTTTGGTTTAGTTGTTGGAACCTTGCTCTTTTTGGGAGTTGGTTATCTTACTCATTGCTTTATTTTTCAAATCGATCTATTTTAGATATTGGACTTCTTTTTGTTAATGAATCTTTCTTTTGATATCTATTTTGGGAGTTCAATATCTCATTTCTTTTTGTAACTTTTAATTGGTTTCTATGAAGTGTCAATTGGTTCTTTGTGATATCTTTTTCACTTGTCTTTTGGTTCTTGAAAATATTTGCATGCATATTTACTAAAGTATTTGTTATGGCATGCTTACTTTCTTTGATGCAATATATAGGGTAAACTCCACCAAATCCTAAAAAGGCTATGATGTGCATGAAATTCAATTTATATCTATATGCACATATTTATGTGGAGCTTATCCTATGTATTGTAGTTTGTCTAACTACTTTGGACCCAATGTGTTTTGGGACCATTTTGTGCTTAAATGTGTTTTAGGTACATTTGAGATGCATTGGATGCTTTCCTCATTCTCAAGGAAGGTGTTGTCACCATGATCATATCGGAGTCAAGCTAGGATGATGGATTAACTCTTATCCACAAGAACATCTCCAATGCAATCTTGGTAACAAGTATCTCTCATGCATACTATTCTTGTATTCAACCTTGTGTAGGTTGCATCTTGTCATGAAAATTCTTTATTTGTTAAAATATTGTCCATTTGTGATACTTGATTCTTCCAAAACATTGCAACTATCTATTTTTCCTTATTGTTATTTGTGATGTCTTTGGTGTGTTTGTCTTGGAAATTCATTTATCCCCATTTAAGATAAAATTGAGCTATGTTCTATGCTTTCAATAAAAAAAATCGTATTGGTGTATTTATGACTTTCTCTTGGATATCATGTTCTTCACTTTCCTAACTATTTTTTGTGTACATGATTCTTTGTGGATACATATTAGCATGATTTTTGTCCACTTAGAAACTTATACACATGAGAGGAGTTACATCTCTTTTTGGTATCCTATTCCTTTGGAGTCCACCCTTCTTATACCCTTTTCATTTTTGGTGACTCCGGAAAGTATTTTCCTTATGAGTGCTTGTCTTATATTATTTCATCTTGTTCACTCATTTTTTTTGAGTTTTTTTTCTCTCATTCTTACCTTGGTGGGCATGTTGGTTTCCTTATGTATGGTTGAGCCTTGTCTCGTGATGTTCCGTTCATTTGGTATCTTTTTGCTCAATCATTCATTTATTTTCTTCAAGTGCTATGCCTAGTTTGTCTTTCATGCTCTCTTGCACTTTTTTGTGTGTTTTAGAGGATATTGGGGGAGTGATGATCCCATTTTTGTGCACTTTGTATTCAAATGCAAAAACTCTAAGTAGTGCATGAACATTGGGGAGCTTCATAATTTTCTTTAGAACACTATTTTGCTAAAATCATAAAATCTTTGGTTCCATTGGTTGTTCGTATCCTTTGCTTGTGCTCCTCCTCTTGGAAGAAATTTTAAATGAATATAATCTTATTTTCAATCTTTGTACCCTCAATATAGTTTGATCCCCCCATCTATTCGTCATTGAATATGCATTTGTTTTCACTCATATTATGAGAAATGCAAAAATTGTAGAGGAGCTCTTACTATATTGGCCTTCTACATTTTTCCGCCCATTTCGGCAATGGATGCCAATGGGGGAGAAGTTTAGAGGGTTTAAGGGAATTTGGTTTAAATGTTTTTGTTTTGTTCTTAAGCATTTTTTCCTTCCATTCTCATTCATTCATGTTTATTGCTTTGCGTGTTTGCTTAATTCATTATATAAACCCTCGTAAAAGGGATTGTCATCAATTACCAAAATGGGGGAGATTGAAAGTGCATGGTGCCCCACGTGTGGTTTTGGTAATTAATGACAATCCTTATGGACTAATAGTTTCATTGAGATATCCTTGTAGGTTTGTCCATTGGCACCACTTGAACTCCATGTGTTGGATTCAAGGTTGGATGCCATCAAGATCATTGCTTCTAATGAATATATTTGATAGGATCAAGAAGAAGAATTGCCATGATATTATTAATCATATTGCAAGTATGTCTTGAAGAAGAAGATTGTATGAACATTCATGTTTACCTTCAAGACATCATCATCATGAATAAAGAGAAGATACTTAGTTGATCAAGTTGAAGTGAAAGCTCAAGATGAGCATCAAGAAGAGTTCAAATGTTTGATGTTTGCCACCCATATGGAGATTATTATCAAGTGTAAGATGGACATGTGAGAAGCTCTCCCATATTATCTTATGGGGGAGAAATTTACAAGTCTTCACAAAGCGAAGCGCAATCAAGAAAGGTGATCCAACTTGAGGTGATTAAGATCGTCATCATGTATCTCAATTGGAAATGCGCAAGACAAAGGTGACATTGATAGGATTTCTATTTTACCGGTCTCATGATGTTAGTAGGGAGACCGGGTTATAGGATAGATAACCATTCTATCAAGAGGGGCTCTCGAATGAGTTGCTTGATCGTATCGTTCGTAGAGAGCTCAAACCTTTGCATCTTTGGCATCATATTTCTTGGTTCTTATTTTTGTTTTCTCCATGTGTGGTTTTAGATCTTGTCTTGTTCTTCATGTCAAGCTCAAGTTTATCAAAAACGGATTTCGTATAGAAAACTTATTGCGTTTTTGTTATTGGAGGTTTTGCCGGTTCCTATCTTATAGAGAGGTCTAGGATTTGCCCATTTGGTTTTATTCTCCCTTGTTGGACTATGATGTTTCACTGCATATTCTTGTAGTGCTCGTCGCTGCGATTTCAACGAGCCCAAGAACGTCAAAAACGGAGTCCGGATGCAAAAGATATGACCGTTTTCGTATCAATGTTTTCGCAGTTTTCAGGGGGGCGGAAATTCCGGTCTAAGGCCGGAAATTTCCGGCCAAAAAATCCGTCCCGGCATCTGTGAGCGGGCACTCGCGCTCCAGGGGGTCCTGGGTCGTCCGGAAATTTCCTGGGTTGAAATATCCGGTCTGGGGGCTGGAAATTTCCGCCCCGGGAGGCCGGAAATTTCCGGGGTAAGTGAAAAATTTCCATCCCGGACGGCCCTAACGGCCATATTTCGTGGGAAGCTATAAATAGCCTTCTTCTTCCTCAAGATGAGGCTGCCCAACCCATTTCCTCTCTCCTCCATTGTTGACCTTCAAAAGTTTGGGCTTCTCTCAATCCCTCCAATGATTCTTGCCCATTTTTAGGGAAAAGAGAGAGGAGATCTAGATCTACTATTCCACCAATCAATATCTCCTCTTAGTGAGGGGAATCCATTGGATCTAGATCTTGGGATTCATTTGTTGTTTTCCTTGTTCTTCCCACTTCCTCCCTCCATAGCATTAGTTGCTTTTGTGGGATTTGGGAGGGAAGGACTTGATCACTTTGTGTGTTCTTGCCATTGCATTAGGTGCATCGGTTTGAGTTCCCCACGGGATTCGTGAAAGAGAAGTTCGTGGGCTTGTTACTCTTGGGTGCTTGGTCACCGGAGAGATTGTTCCTCTTGGGTGTATTGAGCACCCTAGACGGTTAGTGCTTGGGGCTTCCACCTTGTTGCAAGAAGCTTCGTTGAGAGCCTCCAAATTACTTGTGGAGATAGCCTCAACCTCGTGTAAGGTTTGGTCACCGCCTTCAAGACGACCTCATAGTGGAAACGAGAATCTCGCTCACCGGAGAAGCTCAAGGAGAATAAGGTGTGCACATCCGTGCTATTGAGGAGCGCCTAGGTGGCTCCCCACCTATCCAACGAAGATGTACTTCCCTTGGGAAGGAACTTCGGTAATCACATCGGTGTCTCCTTGTGCTTCGGTTATTTCTATACTCTAGCTCGTTACTTATGCATTTACCTTTGTGATAGCCATCGTGCTTGAAGTCATCTTTCTTGCTATCACATAGTTGTATATCTTGCTTAGCATAACTTGTTGGTGCACATAGGTTAACCTAGCTTGTATAGGTTTTGTACTTGATAAATTAAACGCTAGTTTTATTCCGCATTTATTCAAGCCTAAACCGTAATATTTTTAAAGCGCCTATTCACCCCCCCTCTAGGCGGCATCCTTGTACTTTCAGATATGAAGGTGCATCATCACGGTGCAGAGACTGGGCAATGTTCCCATTTCAAAAACAAAAATAAAGGCATTTAATTCGTAGGAATACGATGAGAATTCTTTTTATGTAGACAAGTGTCCATTTTTTGTTGCCTCAACTTGTCTGATTGATCACACAAAAGTTTGCACAAGATTTTTGTGTATGCGGTCATTTTCGCACTAGACTGTATGGTAGTCTGTATGGGCATGTTGATGTGGTGTCATATGGCTCAAGGCGGTGGCGGTTTTTGTTGGGAGGGACATGATGACAGTGACGCCGACTATGGGATTGTTTGTAATCGTGATGGTGGATACGGATGGTCGGAAATTGCCTGTTGGAATTAATTGTTTTAAACAATACTAGCAAATATGCCCGTGCGTTGCTACGGGTTGATTTTGCATAACACATCATTTTTAAGTACAAATCTTGGACCACATCAATTCATCAAACATTATGGGAATATGTTGCACGTAGAAGAGCGGAAGCATACATTTTAGCTAGATAAGCAAGTTAGGAAACAATCGAAAACACGTTGTCCAAAATCACAACTTATACATTTTGATGTATAATCACTTACTATTTTACTTCTAGCTAATTAATGATTGTAGAAAAAATATGAACTTTTAAAGTCATGGATCCCAAGATTTATGTTGAAATGCCGACACCATTGGTGCGAGTAAAGCTTTGGTTTAATAAAAGTACATCATGTACACTTGGATCTAACTTAATAAAGATAGTGTTGAGAAATAATTTTAATGCCAAAACATTGTAATTTTCTCATAAGTAATAAAAAGATGATGCGGTGCCAGAACAATGTTCATAAGGGTTAATGATGGAAAAAAAATAGAGTATGACTCATATTTGTATGCTAAAATTTGAAATGTGGCAGTAGAATAATCTGTAGCCATAAGAGTATAACTGCATGGAAGATACGTTTCTTGCATATAGCCATATATATTGCGTCTAGCCCTGAAATTTCCACCATACAAATAGCTGGTACTAATCTGATTGCGTTCCGCCCCTCCTCGCGCTGAGCGTCGTGAGGGTTGTATGCGCTCCTGATGGGCGGGAGTTGTAGCCTCGCCTCGCCAGCGCTAGAGGGGCTGCAGAACCGCCATCGGCACCCTCTACTCATACGTCGTGGAGATGGCGGCGGCGGCGGCAGCGAGCGACAACGGCTTCTGGTCGACAGGATCTGCCCGAGGTAGTCCACACCGAGGAAGAGGGAGGCAGCTCACCTCATCCTCTCTCACTCTCCAGGTCGCCCTGCTCACCTCATCCGCTCTCACTCCCATGCCGACCAAAATCCGGGGTCCTCCTCTCCTCTCCTGGCCGTCCTCCTATGCCCTTTCCCCTTTTCTACAGACCTAGGTATGTGCTCTATGTGGTTGCAATTGGTTTATTTTGATGTGTAGAAGATTTTCTGCTTACTTCGTAGTTGATTCCACAAAACAGCGTTAATCTTATTCTTTCACCAACATCGGTTGGTCTTAAATTGTTTTAACAGTTGGGCAGCCGCTCGTGCAATTTTTTAGGACTAGATGTCACTGAAATTAAAAGTTCTATCAAGTCATAATGCTTCTTGGATATGCGCTTTGTCTTCTCTTCATAGATTCGACAAAAGGATTAGGCAGCGGCAATGTTTTTTTTTCTATGTATACCTGATGCATGTTTTCTAACAGGCTCGAAATTCAGGTCGTTGATCCACAACGTGCATGGCAAGTTCTCCAGAACGAATTGTCCTTCTATAGCTGGTTAGTTCATCAATGTGGAATACAAGGAAACCGTGACCTGAATCATCCAACCTCCAATGGCTCGCTGAGGCGAGGGCTCCCTTGCAAGGGAAAATGCGGCTTGGATATTTATAGAGTGGAGTGTCACATAAATTTAGCTTGAAGATTATTCTCTAGATGTTTCCTATTTATTTCTGTTTGCACCATGCAGGCTATGATTTTCAGAACTGTGCGTGTGGAAGATATGGAAAGTAACTTGTATCGGCATCGTATATGGAGTTTATCCTGAGCTAAGTTTGATGTTATCGTGCATATAAGGTTTTCCGTGTTCGAGTTGCTCCAGGAAGGACAACAGGTTTGCTGCTAACTTTCCTCCTCTTTTGTACACTCTCGTTTTGCTGCAAATTAAATCATTATTTTGTGCATTCCAGGTTTGCTACAAACTTTGTCAGCGGTTAAAGAAAAAGCAGAAAAAACATGCCTCTTTATTCGTATGTTTCATGTGTGCGACACAATACAAACTGCAATTTGAAGGTTCTTTACTAGGCATGTGCAATCAGTTTGTTGTTTTATTTTTGCTACGTCAATACATGTTATGTGACCCAACGCTTGCAGATTGATCATTTTCCTGATCATAGTCCTTTTGTTGTGTTCATTCTTTTGTTCCAAAATTTACTATTTGTGAGACTACATTTAGCATCATGTAAGTGCTTCTGATGTCACTCATGCAATTAACTTTTAGCTTGTGCCGGCAATCATGCAGTTTACGACCTTGTAGTGAAGTATTTTTTTTCTGTGATTGATATTCCATATCAAATAGTAGAAGGCGCTTATGGAATCAAGTTTTGAATTCATCTTAGAGATTTTCCCTTAGCTTTGAGCTGGAATATCTTTATTAATAGAGAACACTAATCATTACTCCCAGTCTCCCCTTGGTCCTATTCAGATAGAGGCAAATGGATATGTTCCGGTGCCACTTTTCCTTTTAGGTAAGATGGCCTATAGATAGACATTAGTACACTATAATTAGGCTATATATAGATGCATAGCCCATGGATGTCATCTCTTTTACTTTTAAGAGTTGTTGGGTAATATTGTAACCGGATCTCCTTCTTGGGTCGGCAGCGATGATCTCGTCCACCATCGACAATGGCTCGTCTCCTGATGTCCTTGGTCCGGCTTGAGCAAGCCCAAGACAGTGGCTGCGCTATACGCTTGCATGGCGTCGTCGCTTAGAGCACCGGGAGGCCAGGTGGTCGGTCGTGCTGATGGAGCCCCAGATTTGCAACGGACCTGGGTATCGCCACCTCCAACCAAAATGCTACAACAGCAAGGTGTCCCTCCACCTCTCTCCCACTGCATTTTTTACATATTTGTACCAGCAAGTTGATTCTCCCACTCTTTCCTCTTGCAGGTTTGGTGAGATTTAATCATGATTTATTATTGGTTGTTTCTCTTCTTCTAAATTGTGTCTTGTCTACATGCCACCATATATGCAGTAAGAAAACTGTTGTTTCAGAGATGCTTCCATAATCTTGCAGCAGGGATCTCTTTCAGTTCATGAGGGTGATCTACAAAATATATTGGAGTTATTGCGGGTCTTTAATGTAACAATAGAATTATTTTCATCTAAACGCTCGGCAATGCTCGTTCAAAATTGCTACTTAACATTTCTTATTTTGATCTCTCCAGAACAAATTAGAGGAACAATGTTCAAAAGCTGATGATCAGTGAAATAAGATGCTCCGAGGTACTTCCTTTTTCATTTGTAAACCTTAGAGGCTCGATGAGAAAGCTCCTAGCCTCCTGGTTTACATTTGTTCCAACATGATTTTATTTTCAGTAGGACTGAGAACTATTGCTTATAAGGCTTGTAATCAAGGCATTTTTTGTGAAGGAAAAATGCTATGTGTATGTTTGTGTTTAGGTGATATATTGGGTTTTTCATGGATTGCGATCATTTACTGCGAAAACAAACAAAAAATGTGATCATTTACTTTAGGTTGCTGCAGTCAGTTCTAAGCCAAAACAAAAAAAATGATACAATCATTTACTTCAGCTTGTTCCTTAATTAGCTTGATGAACAATAATAATCTTTGCTAACCGACTTTGCTGAAACATGATTTTATATTTTGAGAGTTCAAGTGTATAAGCTAGCAGCAGAGGGTGTAGACTGGTTGCAGAAGATTTAAACCTTTTCCAAGTGTTTTGTTCTCTGCTTCCACAAGCCGCATGGATGGATTGAGCAGGTTTAACCAACAAATGTGCTTTCATTTCATTTTCCTTTCCATACTCAGTTTTTTCTACTGCGAGACCAATTATTTAGTGGGTAGGAGGCTCAATTATATCTGGTTAAGAGAATAAGAAATACTAATAAATAAATGGGATGTTTTACTTTTACTTAATTAATAGATGGATATGTTTATTTGCCTAAAATAAATGGCGGTTAGTTTGTAGAGGAAATGATGCCATTTGGTAGCAGCCCAGTTTCGGAGCTACTCCAAGGAAATAAAAATATTTCTAATTCGGGGGTTATGTTCTGCGCTAGGTAGTATGAATACGTGGTCGGTAAACTGGTCATAACACTCTGACAAGCGCTTTGAGAGAAAAAACTACGTGTGAAACAATGTCTCTTATGAATCATGTACACCTGATTAGATATTAGTAGGTCCAAAGAAACTCAAAAGGCTAATCTCGCCTTAATAATGAAAAGGTCAGCAACACCTTTCTTTGAGTGAAACCTTCTATGTGCTAGGTACTATAACAAGGAACGGTTGATCAATTATTTAGCAAGCTTCATAATTATCCACACATAATTTACACCTCATAATAATACGCCCCTGGTTTTCACAGATTCAATACCACGACCTGCCACTCATATCGGAATATAATTGTTCCGATTTAAACATAGATAGAGTACGCATCTCAGAATTATTCAGCTCATTCGTGCATACATCAGAGACAACTGACGGAAAGTTGACTTTGGGTGCAGTGATCATATACTTATTCACCTGAGGCTCCCTTACTCCTCTGTCATGCGCCAGCATTGCTGAATCGTCATTTTGCGATTCTTAGAATAGCCAGATTCAGATGAAGCTTTTGGGCCGGCAGTAGTTAGTGTGCTGCCACAAGCGCTTGTAGAGCGATCCTTTGTCAAGAGAGATACCTCGCATACAAAAAGTCCGGTGCTGAACAAATGATATGAAAAACAGGTTCAGCTCAATTATCCGAGCGAGTTCATCATCTCGTGTAAAACAAGCTTCATCTGCACCTTTACCTCACCTAGAAAATCTTCCCCATGCTTATATGCCTATACAAAACAGCTCATGAGTTAGTTAATTTAATATGGTTCGACATCAATTGCATGCAATGATGTACATAATTATTAATTTGTACATCACAAAATAACACTATACTAACCTAAGGTAGATAATCTAAAGCGTGTGGTTCACTTGGGCTAAGTGGTTCTTCATGTTGGCATGTGTAAACAAAACGAGCACTCCAGATCCGAATAACCTAGGATAGCTACTTTTTTATAGTTATTATATACCCTCTCTTCAGCTAAACCAGCAACCAGGCACAAATTAATTGCAGTTAAATTAATATTTATGCAGTGTCATGATTAGATTCATGAAATGTAGGCTTATTTATCACGTGCTTACTCATGGTTTTTTGGTCATTGATTGGTCGCTATATAGCCGCCGACTAATCACCGAGTCGTCTTCTACGAATAGTGCGACTTGCAGCTAAACAGCGACTTCGTCGATTAAGCGCCAAGCCATAGGAGCGACTTGACTTGGCTTGGCAACCCAAAAACCTTGTGCTGAACGACCTATAGCATATGCTATGGTGATACCTCACATATAAAATAAGAAATTTCTGGAATAAAATGACGTTCTGAACTACACGGTGCACTTTCATTATATCTTGCACAAAAAATAGAAAGGGCATGAATCTAGAATTGGCTCGATCATATTCTTATTGTTGATATATAGATAAATTTTGAGCAGCACCTTTGCATCTGCACATAACATGGTCAGCTATTTTGCTTCGCTTCAAAATGAGGATGTGCCTATATAGACGGTTCTTGATGAAGGCCGCTTCACCTCTTTTGGATGGACCAATGGTTCAACTTCTATACCTAGGTATGTCAATATCTGCATTACACCGGCAAAGAACCTTAAGCTGCTTATCACTGACGGAATTGGCTCAGATCATATTGATGTTCCAGCTGATGCTTCTGCAGGCATGACTGTTGCAGAAGTTACTAGAAGTAACACCATCGACGTGGCAGAAGATGAGCTCATGCATGTCCTAATTCTGATCGAGACCTTCTTGTCTAGCTATCAACGTGTCGTTCAAGGTGAATGGAATGTTGTAAGCATTGCCCATATAGAGTTTATGATCTTAGTGAAAAATTGTCGGATCGTATCGGCAAGCTCTTACTTTAGCGTCTTAGTTTTGGAGCTACTAGAAGTATGCATTCTGGAATGACCTGTGGATTGTTTTTTTGTAGTGTATACGTCTGTTTTTCATTGTGGTTAGCTTCTTTTGAAATTAAAATTTGTGGATATATATTGTATGCTGTGACGTGTGTTTTCTACTAACGTTCTTCCTTCCAAGTTTTTAGCATTAGTTTTCTTGTCGACCTCTCTTCAGCAATCTGGTGATAAATGCTTGTGCCATTAACTTGATTCAGTGACCAACACTGGTAGAAAATAGGGCTGTAGTGCCGGTTCGTCAGGGCCTGTAGTCCCGACCCAGCAACCGGGACTAGCAATGCGCGACTAAAGACCCCACTCTATAGTCGCGCCGACTGCGAACCGGGACTAAAGGCCCGTCCACGTGGGCGGGTGGCGGAGCCGGGAGGCGGAGGACATTTAGTCCCGGTTGGCCACATGAACCGGGACTAGATTTATTTCGTAATTTTTTTAATTCATTTGGTTTCTAATTATTTTTCGCACATTTTTTTCACTCTCTTTTTTTCACTCCCTTTTTTTTTTCAAAATTTGTATTATTTGCTTAGGAAAGAAGTCCAAATAACCCCCCCTATGTATTGGGATTGGGACGCTAACCCCCCCTAACTATTAACTGGGTCACTTAACCCCCTTAACTATCCAAAACCGGACACTTAGACCCCTGATGGTGGATTTGCCTTGTATCCCAGGCGGTTTTGCAACGTGGACTGCGGCATTACAATATTTGCATCCAACTCGACCAAGCAAATAAGCCTGGTTTGCGCAGCGCATCGCCCAACCTCTTCTCCGCCGATGATGTGCCTCCACGCCGAGGGTGCCAGCTGACCAGTGAGCATCGGCCTGCCGTGCGCCGGCGACCTATCCCGCTGGCACCTTGTGTCAGACACCAAGCTGCACGTCGCCAACGCATCGCAGTCGTTTGGCGCCGGCATGCTCTGCCTCTAGACGTGCGCCCGAACGGCTGGAGCGTGGTCATCAACAGTTAATGGTGCCTGAGCGTAGATAGCAGCTACTACCCGGAGAGCTGGTGACCAACACCAGGAGCGTCGCCGACAGGGGCACGCTCGCGCAGCTGCCCGTCTAAGCTCCAAAGCACCAAAATTTGCTCGCTTTGCTCATCGGCCCGGGAGAATTTTACAAGCATCCGTTGTAGCTGTCAAGTCATACAATCTGTTGTAGCTGCTCTCAAACTGGAAGAGCGTCCTTCAGATTTTAGATAACTGAATGTGTGCAACTGAAATGTGCTCTAACAATGTTTCCGTGCGTTCTGATGTCTAAATTATCCTGCATTTTACAAGTTTTTAGAAATCATATTGATCATTAACCGTGAGCAAATTGGAGCTAATATGAGCAAGTTCATTCGGTGTTGTCTTGCCCTGTAGATGAGAGGAAAACAACTTCAGTTCAATGCAGTGGCATGTATGCCAATTGATTAGGAAAACTGTACTAAAGTTCACAGCCGGCGAGGGAGCGCAACAGGGAGGTGGACGGGGGCTGCCTCCGTCGCCGACTGCGGCGCGAGGCGAGGATGCAGTCTCCGAACGAATTGGGGCAACTCGGGGCCAAGGAGTTATTTGCACCGAACGAACACGTCCGCAAAACCACCGTCAAGGCGAGGAAGCGGTTTCCATACAGGCAAATCCATCATCAGGGGGCTAAGTGTCCGGTTTTGGATAGTTAGGGGGGTTAATTGATCCAGTTAATAGTTAGGGGGGGTTAGCGTCCCAAACCCAATACATAGGGGGGTTATGTAGACTTCTTTCTTTGCTTAGTGTCTAACTACAATTATCTCTAGTCAAATTACTTACTCATGGTCAAACTTCCCGCTCGGTCACCCATCCTCCCACTACTCTAGCACTAGCACGCTTAACTTCCGAGTTCCATCCCGTCCCGCATCCAAGTGTTTCGCACGCATGTATGTGATACTAGTATCATATCAATCCTATTAACATGAGACTCGATGCCACATTTATTTATTGTCTGAATTTCAAATAAATCTTTTAATAAACAAAAGTAATGATGTAATTACTTATTTTGAATAAATAAATAAACTTTAACTTTTAATTTGTATTATTTCTAAAAATACAAATAATATATCAAAAAATTAAGAAAATAGAACTAATTCATTTTAAAATCTTAATAATACAAATAATATATCAAAAAATGAAGAACAATAATACTAATTCATTTTAAAATCTTAATAATACAAATAATATATCAAAAAATGAAGAAAAATAATACTAATTCATTTTAAAAACTTAATAGTACAAACAATATATCAAAAAATGAAGAAAAATAATACTAATTCATTTAAAATCTTAATAATACAAATAGTATATCAAAAAATGAAGAAAAATAATACTAATTCATTTAAAATCTTAATAATACAAATAATATATCAAAAAATTAAGAAAATAGAACTAATTCATTTTAAAATCTTAATAATACAAATAATATATCAAAAAATGAAGAACAATAATACTAATTCATTTTAAAATCTTAATAATACAAATAAATATATCAAAAATGAAGAACAATAATACTAATTCATTTTAAAACTTAATAGTACAAACAATATATCAAAAATGAAGAAAAATAATACTAATTCATTTAAAATCTTAATAATACAAATAGTATATCAAAAAATGAAGAAAAATAATACTAATTCATTTAAAATCTTAATAATACAAATAATATATCAAAAAATTAAGAACAATAATACTAATTCATTTTAAAATCTTAATAATACAAATAATATATCAAAAAATGAAGAACAATAATACTAATTCATTTTAAAATCTTAATAATACAAATAATATATCAAAAAATTAAGATAAATAATACTAATTCATTTTAAAATCTTAATAATACAAATAATATATCAAAAAATGAAGAACAATAATACTAATTTTTTGTTAACAGATATATAGAATCTGTAGTTCTGTTTTGTTTTCTTGATGTGTTTTTGTTTTTGCTTGTTTTGAAACGTGTGTTTGACATATAGAAATAGTATAGCTAGGAATTAATATAGAAATAATATCCAAGTCATTTAAAACTATAGGAAACAAAATAGTTTTATGAACAACAAAAGACAAGTGATAACTAAATCACAAATAAAATAAGTCTCACACATAGTTTTATGAACAACAAAAGACAAGTGATAACAAAAGACAAGTGATAACAAAAGATATCCATTACATAAGTCTCACAATACGGAACATTACATAACAAAAGATATCCATTACATATATATACTAAGATAACCCATTACATGCATACATCTATGGCTCCGTCGAGTAGATGCGGAACAACTCGTAGGAGACATATGCATCTATGGCTACATACTTGACGTTCGTCAAGTCGAGCGGGGTCTTCTCCCAATAACGGTGATTCTTCGAGGGGAAATCAGACTTCATCCTTTCGTAACCCTCGTGGATCAAGGCAGTTGCCATGACAGCCATCCCGGTCTTTGGCCCCTTCAACTGGATAAGATTCTGAAGATCAATGTAGTGATCTTCAGGTATCATAATACCCAAGCGCATCAACTTCGGACGGTCTTGCGTGATGTCAACGCTGCAAAAGTCAAACCCCATGTTGACAAGAAAATCAACAAGGGTCGGACAATACTTTGAACTACTGCAACAACAAAAATTTGATACGTGTTAGATATGTTGCAACACATGTATTCTTCACATGCAACAAAAAAATCGAAGATGCAAGATTGTACGTGTGCGTTACCTTGACCATTGGAAGATCAACACGGACTCCTTGAACGCAATCTGGATGACGGCAACATCCCTCTGATTCGCCGTATACTCCAGATCAAGCCCGAAGAACCGGTGTTCATCGGGAGACGCATCATAGAGATTGGTCAAATAACCAAGAGCACCGGGCAGCCTCTCACAACTGTTGGTGTAGCACACGTCGAGAAGCTTGCCGCATTGTGTGGGACCATTGTATTCTTCCCAAACTTCAGCCATGGTGTGTGCTTGGTGAAGATCGATCGAAGAGATGAGGAGGAAGACAGTACAGAGAAGAGAGGAAGCAGAGAAACAGAGAGACTCCGACGCGCGTTGTGGAATGGCGCCCTTCTGCCTCGCTCGCGAAATAAAAACCGCCTCGCGGGAGGCGAGAAGTTTGATCTTTAGTCCCGATTGGCCACGCCAACCGGGACTAAAGGACCAATAGTCCCGGGCGGCTAGGTCAACCGGAATTAATGCCCTCCACGCGCCTCAACGCGCTTCGCAACCCGCGACGTATGACCTTCTGTCCCGGGTCTCCTCCCGACCCGGGACTAAAGACTCATTAGTCACGGTGCGCGACGTTTGGGGACTGATGGGGGCGTATGGAAGGCCTTTTTTCTACTAGTGCAAAGAGTAAAGTAAATTAGGATAAATAAAATTATTTAAATTAGGTCGCACAATACCGGCCAGGAGGCGCCCCAAGGGGCGCCCCAGCCTCTAGTCAGAACCATACGCGAGTAATTGTGGAGACTTGGGTCTTGCGTTGATAGGACGGGACAGGCGCGTCTAGATGACAGTGGCCCCGCCTACTGATTAGTGTAACGTGTGTGGAACTGTGGATCATCTGATAGAGCGGTTCCTTTTCGTCCAGGATAGACGGGTTTTTCTTGGCTCTACCTTTATCTGTGCCAAGAGGGGCCCGTTGGTCAGCGTGACGTGTTTGGTGCAGCGTGACGTGTTTTTGTCTTCGTCTCTTTTCTCTTACTCTACGGTGTTGCCTTTCTCTTCCTCCTGCCTCACTTCCTTTTAGCTCCCGGTTCTGCTGCGTCCCTGGAAAGCTTCTGTGTCTGCTGCGTCGCTTTCCCGTAGATTTCTTCAGTTTCCTAGGACGATGATGTCCGCTTTCGTTGCCGGAGGCGGTTTAGATACAAGTTGCACTGTTTCCAGAAAACATCCAAGTAGCACCCATGTTTTAAGGAAAGTTGTATTTTTCTCTTGAAATGTGCAACTCTATCCCATTTTTACATCAGTTCATTTTCTCAAGAAATGTGCAAGTAACAAACGGTTTATGATAACGGTTGCACTTTTTTTTAAAGAAATGTGCAACTCAAACGGGGTTTTATACGAGTTGCACTTATCTCAAGAAACATGTGCAACCATGTCCAATTTGCACCTTTCCACTCAAAAATATGCAAAACTATATCCTAGTCAAACATTTCCACTCGAAAATTTGCAATTTGGTCAAATAGGACCTAGTTACACCTTTTTCACTCGAATATGTGCAACTAAGTCCAAGTTGCACATTTTCACTCGCATATGCACAACTAGCTAGGTCAACTTGCACCTTTCCACTCATAAATGTGCAACTTGGTCCTAGTTTCACCTTTCCCCCCGTTAATGTTCAACTTAGTTCTACTTGCACCTTTTGCACTTAGAAATGTGCAACTATGTCCTAGTTGCACTTTTTCATTGGAAAATATGCAACTTCATCCTAGTTGCACCTTTCCAGTCACCCTAGTTGCAACTTTACACTCATATATGTGGAACTAGGTCCAAGTTGCACCGTACCACCCGGAAATGTGTTATTTTGACCTAGTTGCACCACTTAACCGGGAAAATGTCCAAATTGGTTCTAATTGCACCTTCCTCTCGAAAATGTGCAACTAGGTATTAGCTACACTTTTCCAATCGGATATGTGGAACTAGGTCCTAGTTGCACCTTTCCGAGTAAAATTGTGCAGCTAAGACCTAGTTGCACCTTTCCCGTAAGATATGTTTTGTTTTATTTTTTGCTTTTGAAAAGTACAAAGTGAGAGAATGCAACTGGCACATTATTTTTCATTTTTTAGCCTATTACTTGATTTCAAACCATTCATATTGTCTTTCATTGAATAATACCATTTTCATTTTATATATATTTTTTGTGGTAAATGTAATGAAGCATGTGTATTTGGTAATATGTGACTGCGCATTCTAGTACTCAGCATATTTTTTCAAATGAAAAAGATAAAAACAATATATATCTTATCTAGACCCAAGGTGAAGCCCCAAAAGGAAATAGAAATGAGCTCTTAGTTAGCGATGCAAATTATAACACATAGACTATGGATGACTGAGAGTTAAGGGAATCGGTGGAGAAAAGTGAAACTACTATGCTTTATTCATAGATTGTTCATTTCCCCGCTATAGTTACATTGTTTTCAAAAAACAGTACCATAACGAGTAGAGTGCAAATACTATGCTTTAGTTTTTTAAAATAATATTAACATACTCTTTTGATTAAATTTTTTGTGTTCATATATAATTTTTTTACATGCAAACAAAGTTGGTAGCTACACATAAGTAGAAGTGGTTGCTGCTGCCAATCACTACACATTTTTTAGAACAACTCCCCGATGTGTACTCTCGATGGATTTTTGTAGGGGATCTCTTTATCTGATTAGTATTAGCTTGTCGTACGGGAGAGTAGTCCAGCTTATAGGCCCAATTATAAGGTGGCACGCGAAAAAATGCACCGAATCGATCCATTGAAAAGAACAATATATACGATGGACACATCACCGAGGTAGAAAACTATCGACTGAGACCTATCAAATTCTCGGCCGCCTGATGTATAGACAAACCCCTTTATTAAGATTTTCATTCCAGAAAATAATACCTTACATGACATTAATGCCACCATTATATCACGTTGGAAACACACCGACTCCAGCTTTTCCGTCGCTTACGTGTTTATGTTTCCTTTTATGTGTTTTTGATCTGCAGGTTCAAGGTTGATGTTGACCGTTGCGCGCTTTCTGCTCCGGTGCTCGTTATCAATGTGTTCTCCGTGTGTCGTGATTCTGTTGCTTGTATGTTTTTTTGCTCTTTTCTTTCTCTCATGTATGTGCTTACATGTTTTATGAATTTTCTTTGTCTCATATCTTTTTTGCAGGTCTGAAGGATTCTAGGATCGGGTTGAGCTCTCCACGGCCGCGGTGTGGAGGTTTGCTTTTGTTTCTTTCTCTGATCCATGCATTTTCACCTATAAATGGTATTGTGCTGATTCGAGCTGCAATTTACTGGAGTTTCCCGTGTCTTTGTGGTTGCCTTTTTTTTTCCTTACTGTTGTGCGATGGTGGAAAGGATGCCTGTTGTCATTGCAGGGTTCATATGGGTTAGTCATCCACGATTAGAATCAAGGCGATATGTGTAGGTTGATGTCCTGTGTGTTGTACTTCCATCGCAAATCAAAATAAATTTGCGTCCAGCGTGTTCGGATTTCGGGATGTGCCTTTTGTTTCCATCATACTCCTACCTTGCTTCTGCCTCCTACGCTGCGTGGCATTAATTTACCTCTCGGGCCGTAGCATCTGTGTCGTCTGTTTATTCCTGCACATTAATAACCTGTGGCCCATGTGCACTGAATCTTTGTGTGTTAGATTCTTGTGGGCTATGTACGTTCCGGTCTTCTCTCTTAAATAATTGTGGGCTATTGTATTTTTCATTTTGACTTGGTTTGGATAAGGACTTAGTGCGTAATACCTGTGTCAAAAAAAAGTACAAATAATTTTGTGCCGCTCCAGTCCTGCAAGTCCTTTTTTTGGTCGCAGATCTCGTCTGTATTTGCCCTTTATTATATGCTTTGGAGGCTGCTCGACTCCTGAACTAGGCTTTAGCTCTGTATTTCTTTGGTTTACATTTTATCTGCTTTTACTTTTTTTTGTTCTTAGTCTCTTGCGCTGTATGTTTTGAATAAGGCATTAGTGCTTACTATATGTATATAAAACTATAGTGAAAATGTGTTTGTGTGTGTGTATGTCTTGTTGACTGTAGGCTTTGATAGACATAGAGGTTTCCAACTCATGTACGTGTATGGGTTGGGTACGGAGTAGTACTCCGACCCAATATACCATACCGATCAGGTCTCCATGTAACGTTCCAGAGTAGACATGAACTGAACCACGAGATCGGTGTTGTGAGGGAAGAGAGTCTCCATGAGCTTCACAAGACCAAACCTCTCAATAATACTAGCAGTATCAGCAAATATTTCCTTATCCTTGATGAATTAGAACTTGATGGGATTCATCGGGCAGACTAGAAACTTGTAGTCAGAATAGATGTCACATTTTTAACAACCCTTCGTAGATTAGATCTTAACTATAGTATGAGAAACGGACAACCCATTAGCCACAAGTGGGACAACTCTCGCGTATATAGTACACGTAATCTTAGTCTGGGGCAGCTTCATCCTACTATGCCACTAAGATCATAAAATACTCAAGGAGGCACTAACATAATCATCAAGCGTGTTGATATATAAGCAAACTTCATCTATTAAGTCGGCGTTGGTCGGTTTGATGTATGGTGAAAGGACCGATGATTGCGATAGACCCTCATCTTCCGATGATTCCATCCAGTCTTAGCTTGTTGGATTAATTTCAAATGGTGAAATTGAAGGGGTCGTTGAATACTGACAGGGGGATGCTAACCCGGTATGCCAAGCTCTGAGGAATAACCCGGCCCAAAGGATGGTGTGCAGGATTCGGCTAAGAATAAAGAAGCTTGTGAAGGCCCAAACTTGTGGGCTTAACGGCCCGGGTTATGGGTTATTGTAAAGGAAAGTTATGGTTAGTGCGCCGTGTCCAGGTAGGATCCGAAATATGCCTTGCCGAATAAGCTAGGGGGTACGGGTGCTTTATAAACCGACCCCCAGGTATAGTTTTAGGTAGAGATCTAAGAACCCTAGCAATATCGCGTGATATCGAGCATCCAGTGTAAACCCTAATCGAATTATCATATCGAGAATAGAGATCCGGCGACTTCGATTGCCGGCTATCAGATCAAATTGCACCATGTTTTCCCTTGAGCTAAACCCTCTCCCAAACGCCTGTGTCGACTTGCCCCAAGATCAGTTACCCCTGGTAACATCTGCCGTGATTATCCCACGACAGTTGGCGCCCACCGTGGGGCCTGCGTCCAAAGGTGTTTACATCACGGGAGAAGCTCGGAAGGGCATGGAAAATCTTGTCATTGGCGAAATCTACATCGACCACGAAGGAGAAAAGATGGTGGACGATTCCGGCTGGGGGCCAGAATCGGATCACCTCGAGTCCGGATCTATATTGACGATCGGCCGGATCAACATCTTCATCGGCACGGTACGAACGACTAATTTAAAAGGACAATATCATATGCATACTACAGGAACTTCCAGCAGGAACGAGAAGACATTAAAGCAAGCGGCAAACTCGATTTCGTTGGCCGCGCTGGGACATCTCAGATGGGCGGAACAAGAGGTAACATGGAGTAGAAAAGACCATCCGGAGAAAATAGAGCGTCCAGGAGTCTTGGCATTGGTGGTTGCTCCACAGGTTAATGGTTACGAATTGAAGAAGGTCCTGATGGTGGAAGCAGCATCAACATCCTTTATTGGGAAACCTTCTTACGGATGAGTCTCAAAGAGTCTCAGTTACAAAAAAGTTCGACAATCTTTCATGGGATCGTGCCAGGTCACTCGGCGAGCCCCGAGGGAAGGATCACCTTGGAAGTTGCTTTTGGAGAATCGACGGATAATTATCGAGTTGAGTGGCTCACGTTCGAGGTGGTCAAATTGCGCAGTCCTTACCACGCACTGTTTGGGAGGCCGGCTTACGCCCAATTCATGGCTAGGCCGTGCTACGTGTATTTGCAGCTGAAAATCCCGGGTCCTAAACGGACCATCACTATACATGGGAACCGGGATGTAGCGGCCGAGTGCGACGAAGGAGATTCAGTTATGGCCGAGCAGGCATGCAGGAAGGAAGAGCTCGAATATTACCGGTCTCAAGTAAATCCGGACGATAGAACAGCCTTGAAAAAGCCTAATACCGAGGATGAGAGAGCAAAATTCAAGGCAGCGCAAGACACCAAGAAGATAGATTTTGTCGAAGGGGATTCCACTAAGCAGTTTACCATAGGGTCTAACCTGGGAAAAGAGCAGGAGGGAGCGCTCGTGGAGTTTATTCGCTCGAATGCAGATGTGTTTGCCTGGACACCTAGCGACATGTCGGGTATCCCTACAGAATTGGCTGAGCACAGTTTGCATGTGGATCCCAAGTCCAGGCCCGTGAAACAAGGTTTGAGGAAAATGAATGAGGAAAGAAGGAAGGCTATAGGCGAAGAGATCGCTCGGCTATTGGCAGCCGGCTTTATCATGGAAGTATTTCACCCGGATTGGTTGGCTAACCCGGTTCTGGTGATGAAAAAGACCAACGAGTGGAGGATGTGCATTGACTTCACGAGTCTCAACAAACATTGACCAAAGGATCCGTTCGCGCTGCCAAGGATAGATCAGATTATAGACGCAGTAGCTGGAAGCGATCTGTTATGCTTCCTGGACGCATATTCCGGGTATCATCAGATTAAGCTCAAAAGGGAGGATTGGGAGAAAACATCATTCATAACCCCTTTTGGGGCCTTTTGTTATAAAACTATGACGTTTGGGTTGAAGAACGCTGGCGCAACTTACCAACGGTGTATTCAAAAGTGCTTTGAGGACCAAATCGGACGTAACGTCCATGCCTATGTGGATGACGTGGTCATCAAGACTAGGAAGGCGGAGACATTTATCGATGATCTAAAGGAGACGTTCAAAAACTTGAGGAGGTACCAGATGAAGCTTAACCCGACAAAGTGCGTGTTTGGAGTTCCAGCTGGGAAATTACTCGGCTTCATAGTTTCCGAGAGAGGAATCGAGGCAAATCCGGATAAAATCAAGGCCATCCAGAGTCTGAAAAAACCGGAAAATTTGAAGCATGTTCGAAAGCTCACGGGCTGCGTAGCAGCCTTGAGCCGATTCATATCCAGACTCGGAGAAAAAGCAATACCATTGTACCGGCTCTTGCGGAAATCAGATAAGTTCGTGTGGGATCAAGAGGCAGACGAGGCATTTGAGGCACTAAAGAAGCAGTTATCTGAAGCACCAGTACTAGCGGCGCCGGGTCCTAAAGAACCTATGTTACTATATGTGGCAGCTGGCCCCCGAGCCGTCAGTGCAGTAGTTGTCGTGGAACGCCAAGAGGATGGGAAAGGATACCCGGTTCAGAGGCCGGTTTATTACGTCAGCGAGGTGTTATCAGAAGCAAAGCAGCGCTATCCACATTGGCAAAAGTTGGTGTTCGGGGTCTTTATGGCCAGCCGGAAGCTGAAGCCGTATTTCCAAGAACATCCCATAACAGTGGTTAGTTCAATACCAATGTCGGATATCATCAAAACTCGGACGCGACAGGAAGAATAGCCAAATGGGCGATAGAGATGGGGGTTATCATATCAACTACGAACCCAGGTCAGCAATCAAATCTCAAGCTTTAATTGATTTCGTTAACGACTGGACACATACAGGCATGACTGCAACGGTTCCAAATTCCGAGTCATGGATCATGCACTTCGACGGATCAAAGCAGTACGAGGGGTCAGGAGCTGGGGTGGTGCTAACATCACCCAAAGGGGACAAATTGAGTTACGTGCTACAAATTCACTTCGACTGTTCCAACAACGTGGCCGAGTATGAGGCCCTGTTGCATGGCTTAAAGGTAGCCAAAGAGATGAACATCAAGAGGATACGATGCTTCGGAGATTCGGACCTTGTGGTACAGCAGGTGTCAGGAACGTGGGATAGAAAGGACGCAACTATGGCAGCATACCGCAGGGAAGTTGATAGGGTTGCAGGATGTTTTTCCGGGTATGAGGTGGAGCATATAGACAGAAGAAAGAATGAGGCAGCCGACGCCCTCGCCAGACTCGGCTCGCGCAGAGAGCCGGTTCCACCTAACGTTTTCCTGGACGAATTATGGCGACCATCAGTTAAAATCGAGTCAGAGGAGGAATTGGCAAATCAAGACCCGGATTCAGGACTCGTAGCCACTGTACGTACTATTCCCGAGTGGACAGAACCATTTTTGGCCTACCTATCACGAGGCGAGTTACCACAACAGGAGGTATTAGCAAGGGAAATTTTGAGGCGAGCAAAGGGATATTCTATCATCAATGGGGAATTGTACAAGAGAAGTGCAGCAGGAGTCTTTTTGCGCTGCGTAGCGCCGGAAGAAGGCAGACAGATTCTCAAGGAAATCCATGAAGGCGACTGTGGACATCATGCGTCCACAAGGTCTCTTGTGGCTAAAGCTTATCGACACGGGTTTTTCTGGCTCACGGCCCTAGCGGATGCGGAGCGATTGGTAGCAAGGTGTGACGGATGTCAAAGGTACGCTCGCCAAACCCATGTGCCGGCTATGGAGTTGCGGACTATCCCGTTAACTTGGCCGTTTGCCGTCTGGGGTATGGACATGGTTGGCCCCTTTCATATGTCACCATGCAAGAAGACACATCTTTTGGTGGCTATTGATAAGTTTACCAAGTGGGTTGAGGTTATGCCAGTTACTAATTGCGAAGCAGCTACAGCAGTCAAGTTCCTGAAAAGGATTATCTACCGGTTCGGGTACCCCCACATAATTACCGACAATGGAACCAACATGTCCCTTGGTGAGATGGAGAAGTTTTGTGGCAACAATGGAATCCGGCTCGATGTGGCATCAGTGGCTCATCCCCAGGCCAATGGACAAGTGGAGAGGGCAAACCAAGAATTGCTTCGCGGATTAAAACCACGATTGCGAGTTCCCTGTGTCAGGGCTGCTGGTGCATGGGTCGAAGAACTTCCTTCTGTGGTTTGGGGTATCAGCACTACACCTAACAGATCCACTCAGATGACACCCTTCTTCATGGTCTATGGTGCGGAAGCAGTATTACCGAGTGACATTATTCACGATTCGCCTAGAGTATCAGCTTACGTCGAAGTAGAGAACGAAAAAACCCGGCAGGACGCCGTAGATATGTTAGAAGAGCAAAGAGAACAAGCCCTGGAAAGATCAGCCATATATCAGCAAGATCTACGGAGGTATCATAGCCGGCGTGTGAAGACCCGGGTATTCCAGGAAGGAGACTTGGTTCTGCGCCTGGTACAGTCAAACGAAGGAAAACACAAATTATCACCACCATGGGAAGGACCATTTATCATAAGCCGGAACCTGCATAACGGATCATATTATTTGATAGATGCAAGGGAAGAGTCGGCTACAGTCAACAACACCGCACACACCACTTCATCTATGCAAGAAAGAGATAGACCATGGAACGTGGCTCAGCTACGTCCGTATTATACTTAGTAAAGACTATATTGGCAAGTGGAATTGCACGATGTAATAGGCAGCAGGTTTTCTGACGTACTGTTTTCCTATCCAGGGTACCTTTGGGGACGGGTTTTTAATGAGGCGGCTGACCTACATTTTTCATATCAAGTAAAGAGATGGTTATCAAGAAAAGAGATGGTTATCAAGAAAAGAGATGGTTAAAAAAGAATGGTTGTTATCAGGTTATGTATTCTCAGTATGCGTATATATCTAGGTCTGGTCGCTTGAATAGCACAGTTACAAACTCAAAGACCCGGCCATGATGCCTATGAGTTATAAGGGCCGATTACTTGCAAACGAGTACGGCTACAATCTTATAACCGGACAAAGAAGTCCAAATTTCTTGGCTGTTCTTACTTAAGCTCGATGTGACTCGCATTAAAGTGGCATGATGTGTTCGCTTACGATGGCAGTTAGTCATGAAACCCGACGGGGATTGGCTGGCTACGTCTTCGTATTGATGTAACAACATGGTATCCACGCGGAAGCCGGCTTACAGTACAAGACAGTCAAATGGGTCATCTAAACCACAAGTTATGCAGAGTACAAGGCTGAATAGCTGGAAACTCAACGACTATTAAGCATAACTTCAAAACCTATGTGAAACTCATGGATCTTTGTGAAATTAGCAGTAAGCAGTTTGTTCTCTTTTCAAGATCAAGTGTCCTAGACTCGGCAATCCGGGCCCGGTAGCTTGAAATCTTGAAAAGAGAAAAAGTGGCTTACTGGTATAGTTGCAAAGATCCAAATATCCGAGTCTTGGGGACTTGGGGACTTCGAAGCAAAATCCGCTTGTCAATACCCATGAGACCCGGAAATTGAGTTTTCACAAAAGGAACAATAAATAAAACCGGATATCGAGAACAGATGAGCTTAAACTTAAAAGGCCGGAACAGGCATCGAGTATATCAAGGCCTTAGCGTGCATTACAAAATCCTGACGAAAAAATATCATAGGTGCACAGGTGCACCACACAAAATATAAATGTTTCAAAAAGTATGTTGACCGACTGGCGCTTAAGAAGAGGCATTAGAGACCACATATCACTCGGCGTTCATCTTGGCCTTCCCCTTGCCATCATTGGTAGCAGCAGCACCCGGATCAGCGGTACCAGCCCTCGCAGGGGGCGGAACGACTGGTGTTGAGGTAGCAGAAGCAGAGTCGGCTTCAGCTTGCTTCCTGGCAGCCTCCGCCCTTATCGCGGCAGCTTCCTCCTTCCACCGGGCAAGCATGTCATACGGCTCAGGAAGATCCGACTTAATTACTTTAACGGCAGAATCATATGCTGGAACAAGTATATTAACGTCCAGCTCATCAGCAATTACGCTGGCCGGGTAACGGACCTCCTTCTTGGCCTGAAAATCCTTCACCGAAAACTTGGATCCGTCAAGCTTGAACTCTGGGAAGCCGCTCATAAGCCTCGCTAGCTCGAGCTTGGGGAGATAAGCCTTGGCAAGTGCAAGCCCCCGGGTCATTCCAACCCGGCAAGACGAGCGCTTCCAGTGCCGAATCCACTCGGGAACAGTGGATAAGGCGTCCAGCAGCCTCTTCAGATCAACATGTCCTCTACCCGGACACCGCAACTCGTCAAGGATCCATCTGGTTCCGGCACATAGCTGCCGGATAACACTCTTTATGGTTTTCAGCTTGGCAATGTCATCTTCATCCGGCATGGCTTCGTCCGGGCCTGAAGTAAAATGAAGATATAAGTTGGAAAATTTTTGCTGTTTGTCAAAAGGATAAACCCGGAGAAGGAAGCGTACCAAGCAAAGAACGATAGGTATCAGATATTTCGACCGAAAGGCTTGTCAGGTCATCTTCGGCTTGGTGAGCCCTTCTTCGGTACTTCTTCATTAATTGCCTATTCCTCCTGGCTTCAGCCTCGGCTGCTTCACGTAAAGATATCTCCTTTTCAATGAGCTTGGCGGCGTCCGCAAGTTTCTCCTCGTATTGAGTCACGAAAGACTGCACGGATGTTAAAAAAGCATTAGTCAGGTAGAAGAGCACAGTTATCAGTCATTGGTATAATAAAAGTCCCGAGCAAGTCATGAATGAACTCACTCGGAACTTGGGGACTGGACAAAGGTACAAGCAATATTAATCGAATTTACCTCGTGTTTGGTTATTAAAGACCCCAAGATGTTTTCCTCGTTAGCCCTTAAGGTGCGCAGAGTTTCCAGCATCTGGGCAAAAGTTAACTCCTCGGAGCGAGTCCCGGAAGAGCCGGCAGCTTGATCATCTGGTAGGGGGTTCTCCTCGCATTTGGAGTGGAGACTCAGACAGTCTGAGTGTCCGGGTTGGGAGAACTCATCCTTGTATCTAGAATTTCTGTCTCTTCGTCTACTGGTTCCGATAAGGAAGGAGATCCGACGGTTTGGGAAAGTGGATTGTTCAGAGGGCCTTGTTCCCGGTTAGTTGTCGCATCACCACCAGTTGCGGCGTCTGCGTCGTCAGTCGGCTTCTCCACCTGGAGGTTATCCGTTTCTGTGTTTTCCGGGTCACTGACGGTGACTTGAGCGCTGAAGGAAAGATGAGAAAAGGCAGTTATTAATGATGACGGCGGCTTGAATGAAAGTTCGTCAGATGCAAAAAGAAATAATATAGCAAAAACTTACCCGGCATTTACGGTGTAATCCGGTGGGAGCTCGCCACTGGAAGCAGATGAGGTCTTCGCAGGAACCACTAGTGGAACCCGGAATTGCCCGGCACGTGGGTGGTTAGGAGAAGGGTGGCGCTGAGGAGAGTTGGAAGAACGAGATGGAGGAGCACTGCCACGAGGGACCGAGGGGGCGGAGATGCCCGGGTTAAGGGGATCTTCACCTGGGGAGCTCCGAGTTACTCTGCGCTTGGCTGGGAAAGAATCCTTCAAGCATGACGAATTTGATAATTGATGGTTAAGTCGTCGCATGACGTCAAAGGAGTAAGGTTCAGAGGATAATGAGGAAAAGGAACCTTGGACACTGTCCCCCTGCCTTTCCTCTTGGCCCCGACTGTTGCCTCTGGGTCAGACTCGGTTCTCTCCGGGTCGTCTTCATTGTTTCCACCCTCGTCCTCTAGCCCTGCGAACCAGGTGTGTATTCATTGGAAAAAAGACAGACGAGAGGAAAGTAATGCAAGTAAAAATATGCAGATCCTGAGTGAGTACCTTCACTATCGTCAGCCGCCTCTTCCCCTTCCGGGTCTTTGGAGGGGGGAGTGGTTCAACTCTCCAGAAAGGGTCATCAGCCTGAGGTAAAAAGATAAGATTAAGGCTTAGAAGCAGTATCGAGTTGAAATGTGGAAACAAGTTATGAGCGCCGGGTATTACCACTGGAGCTGGATTTTCCCGGGTAAACGGGGGTAACCCGGCGATGCCCTTTATCACCTCCAGTTTCTCCGCCAAGAAGCCCTTGATGGTCTTTATAGTATCACCGGTCGCAAAGCTCTTGGTGGAGTAGCTGAGTGCGTCTGTGGTGTGCCCCGAATACTCGCACATCAATTTGGTGCGAACGGAATTAGGTTGGATTCGGAAATCGACCCAAGTTTTTATTAAATTGAGCCCTAGGAGGCCTTGGGCTGAGAGAATGGCTATCTTGGCTAGCGAAGGAAGGATTGCCTCCCTGTCTGAGTCTGATGCGAAGGCATTGAAAGACTCGGAGGGCTTGAGGGGGGTCTCTGAGTAACCCGGCAGCTTCTTTTCGCTGTCGGGGAGGTATCGTGGCAGTAAAAGAAAGATAGCTGCCAATGTTTAACGTGGGAATGCAGGTTGAGGGTTGGCATCAAAGAATTCTTACGGCGTTGGATGGATACCCCGCCGCAAGTGAGAAGCGCTCCGTCGCCGCTTTCGCGGCACGGCTTGCACTGGAATAACTCAATGAAAAGAGTCAGACTCGGTGGCATGCACAAGTACGACTCAGATAGAACAATGAAGTGGGTAATGTTCAACATGGAGTTAGGCCCTATGTCAAACACCCGGAGTCCATAATGATCTAAGACCTCCCTAAAGAAAGGATGACCCAGAGGTCGAAATCCTCGGGTCACGTGGTCAACGAAGCAGATTACCTCGTTTTCTTCGGGGGTGGGACGAGTCTCATTACCCGGTACCCTCCAGTGGATGTCTTTTTGAGAAGGGAGGGTTCCTAATTCGGCTAGCTCGTCCAATTTGGCTTTCGTGGTTGTGGAACGCCCCCAGTTGGCGGATATGGTTTGGGTGGTCCTCGCTGGAGCCGGTTGTTTTCCTTGTCGCTTGGGAGCCATGGGGCCAGCCTGCAAAACACAAAGAGAAGAGGCGTGTGAAATAAGACCCGGGAATGCTGAAATATCCGAGTATAAAGGTATCAAGAAGGTACGAAGCTGAGAACTGTCCGGTATTGAGCACACTTGTGGAAATTGTTGGTCACTTACGTAGGGAAAGGTATTTGGGGATGACGGATGGTTGCCCATATACCGCAAATGAAATAGCTGGAAAAGGAGGGTTTTTCCGGGTGTTAATGCAATAAGCGGAAAATCGAGGAGGAACGGATCTAGATGGAAATGCTTGCGGATGATTTTTAAGTAAAATTGGTAATCAATGATGGTTGAAGGATCATTTGTGACTATAGGGCAGATGATTAAAGGAGTTGGCAAGCATCGAATCGATCTAATTTGGTGCAATCGGACAAATGACTTGCGGGTTGACCTAGATCTGATCTTGGATAAATTGAAAGTTGTGAGGTTGAATTAACTGGTTGCGAGAAGCTTACCGGGGAGATTGGAGTCTAATACGATGGCGACGAGCGGCGTGGCTCGAATGAGAGAAATGGAGGAGCAACGGTGACACTTGACGGTGGCGCAAGGCGACTCAAGGGCGGGCGCGGCCGCTGGTGATCTTGCGTTGGTAGCAGGTACGAGCTCCTCACGGTGGTGCTGCGAGGGTGTTAGGAGCAAGGAAGAAGAGGGGAAGTTGTGGCGTGGTGAGGGGCTTAGGGTTACCCATTAAGTGCTATTTATAAGGCAAGGGTGAGCCTATCCTAACGGCCAGAAGCCGGAAACCGCGGGTAATGGTTATCAGCGAAGATTTTGCGAGATATGCGTCAAGTATTGGGCGAGGCATTGGGATAGAAGAAAGGAAGGGATTTGCCCCGTAATGACGGGACTGATTATCGAGCATGAGATCTTGGCATTTTTGTTGTAGTCTGGACCTGGGAATTTGAACCTAAGTGTCTGGAGGCCAAATCCGGGTTATTACATGGCCACCATGGAGTGAGGCCTAGCAGAATATCAAAACATCTTAACTCGGCTTCCATATGCCCGTATGTTCGACATCTTTGCGGGGAATAGCAAGCGCTTCAAGGAGGATCCATGAAGCCCAGGCTGTTCTGGGGACTACTGACAGGGGGATGCTAACCCGGTATGCCAAGCTCTGAGGAATAACCCGGCCCAAAGGATGGTGTGCAGGATTCGGCTAAGAATAAAGAAGCTTGTGAAGGCCCAAACTTGTGGGCTTAACGGCCCGGGTTATGGGTTATTGTAAAGGAAAGTTATGGTTAGTGCGCCGTGTCCAGGTAGGATCCGAAATATGCCTTGCCGAATAAGCTAGGGGGTACGGGTGCTTTATAAACCGACCCCCAGGTATAGTTTTAGGTAGAGATCTAAGAACCCTAGCAATATCGCGTGATATCGAGCATCCAGTGTAAACCCTAATCGAATTATCATATCGAGAATAGAGATCCGGCGACTTCGATTGCCGGCTATCAGATCAAATTGCACCATGTTTTCCCTTGAGCTAAACCCTCTCCCAAACTCCTGTGTCGACTTGCCCCAAGATCAGTTACCCCTGGTAACATCTGCCGTGATTATCCCACGACAAATACAAAACAAAAAAATTCCTACGCGAGAGACACCCGAAAGGCCAAGATCTAATCTAGGAGACAAAGTGCAACGGGAAAAGAGAGGGTTAAGGAGAATACATACAATCGAAGACACAAAGCGTTACGAGATCAAATCTCGTTGTTGGCATAGTCGTACTCATACCGATCCCGAAAGCGAGAAGATATAAACCGCAACCCGGCGGTGCCTCCGTGATCGGTCACACGTACGGTTGATGACGACCTCCGTTCCCTTGATCCAGCGGGGCGCGGAAGTAGAGGATCCCTCGGAACTCCAGCAGCACGACGGCGTGGTGGTGAACAAGAATCCCACGGTCAGGGCTTCGCCAAGCCGGAGACCATGGAATTGAGCAGTAGGTGGGGGAAAAGGAAGTGGGCTAGTGTGTGGAGAAGAGGAGCTCTCACCCTCCTTTTATAGGGGAGGGGGAGACAGCCCGAGAGGGGGTGCGGCCAGCCATGGGGTGCCCCCAGCTCTTCCCTCTTCATGCGAGTGGAAGCCCCACTCACACCCACTCATACTTCCTTAATTTTCCACTTAGAAAATCGAAAGGTTTTCTTTTAATAAATAAATAAAACATTTTTATTTCTTTATTTATATTTGTTAATTCCATCAACAAACATTTGCATATAGCACCTCGATTCATTCGTTAATTCTATTAACAACCATTCGACGAAAAACTCCTTGAACTATTTCAATTTTCCCCAAAACAATTTTGGTGCTGCCCAAAATATTCTTCGATATTCCGTATCCTCTCAAACGCGTCATCGAACCTTAAGTGTGTCACCCTAGGGTTCGCGAATAAGATAGACATGATCGAGACTCCTCTCCGATCAATAATCAACAGCAGGATCTGGAGATCCGTGATGACTCCTATATATTCAACGACGAATCTCGTGATTGTGTGAACCATCAACGTCATGAACTATTCCATTTGTCTCGCGATATATTACTTGTCCGAGATTCGATCATTGGTATCAACCATACCTTGTTCAATCTTGTTACCGACAAGTACTCTTTTCTCGTTCCCATTATATAACATCCTTGTGATCATATCCCGTGCTTGCAAGCGGTTTCGATGTGATATCACCGAGAGGGCCCAGAGTATATCTCTCCGTCATTTGGATGGACAAATCCCACTCTTGATCCATGATCCTCAATTAATACATTCCGAATACCCAACGGCACCTTTATAGTCACCATGTTACGGTGTGACGTTTGATGCCATAAAAGCACCCTTCCGGTATCACTGATTGACATGATCTCATGGTCTAAGAAAGAAGTTACTACGTATGTTTGTTATAACAATGTAAACTTAATGACTTGATCGCATTGCTATATTCACTTTGGGTATATGTTCATCACATCATTCTTCTAATGACATGACCCGTTATTAACAACATCCAATGTTCATGATCAGGAAACCTTGATCATCTATTAATCAACGGGCTAGTTAAAAGAGAGGCTTTACTAGGAACCATTGTTTCTTTATTATACACACATGTATCAACTCCTTGAGCTCAGGGTGAGAGAGGGCTTAGATTGCACAGGTCGAAGACGGTGGCCTATCGACGGCTTGAGATTTCCATGGCCATGACGAACCGTAGCTATTTATGGAAACTGGTGTTCCTGAAGAAAGGATGAGAAACGAGTGTTGGAAATTAATCCGGAAGAGATAAGAGTAACCATAGTGGTGGTATCATGTAGTTTGGTCCCACAAAAAAGTTGACGTGACAGCTAATTAAAGAAGAGAGGATGACAAGAGTAACATATGTAGATACACTATTATGACATGTAAAACTAGAAAGTTTAAGGACAACTAAATGTTGTTCTATACACAATTACATTGGGATTCTACAAAATAATAAATAAAGTGAGACTATGATACTACTAAGAACTCCGATTAAGAAAAAGATGGAACCGCCGGCAGTATACAAAATCAACTTTGTAGCTGAATATAGACGCGTCTCCCCCCCCCCCCCCCCCCATGGATAAAAGTAAGTAAACTGGAATTAATTCTAATTCCCACATGATAAAAAAAAAGTAAAAGGTCTCTCGAAGAAAATAATCCTATTTGACCACTAAACATTGTGAGCATTAGGAAATAGAATAAACGCGAAGCACTATAGAAGTAATATCGTATATAAGTATACTTGTATATGATACTCCCACTATGACCATCCTAGGGGGGCCTCGCTGTCACCGACGCACGTGGACGCGTGACACAAGCTGGATGCGGAGGACACGAACAATAAATGCCGAGGGGAACATGAGTGTTTTCTTTTAATTTTCTAGCTGTTGAGTAACATATTGTACTAGGTATAGGTCCCCGTATTTTGTCAGGGTTGTACCTGTAATTGTACATGTGTCTGTCAATATAATGAGAGCAGCCGGCCCTATTGGGTTCGTGCATTGTCCCATAATTATTCTACATGGTATCAGAGGCCCTCACGGTCCTGACCTAGCCGCCGCCGCCGCCCCCTCCTTGGGCGCCGCCGCCGCCGGCTCCACCACCGCCGCCGCCCCTCTCCTCGGGCGCCGTCGGCCACCTCCCTCCTCCCCAGCCGTCGCCCTCCTCCCAGGCGCCGCCGGCCCCTCCTCCACCCACCACTTCCGCCCCACCCACCAGCCCCACCTCTTCCGCTGCCCCTAGATCGCCATGGCCGGCTTCAACTCCTCCTCCGCCCCCTCCGATCCGTTCAACTCCTCGCACTCCGGTAGCCGCAACCCCTTCGCCGGCCCCTCCATCGGCGTCATCCGCGAGATCGCCATCGCCGATCATGTCCCGGTGACGCTCTCCGGCACTGCTGCCAACTTCTTCCCATGGAAGACGTACTTCGGCCTCCTCTTCCGCGAGTACGACCTCCTCGACCACGTCGACGGCACCATCGACCTCCTCGCCATGCCGCATGACCCCGAGTGGCTCGCCATCGACGCCACCATCATCCGCTGGTTTTACCTGACTGTCTCCAACGAGATCTTCCGCACCGTCGTCCGGGACGGCGACTCGGCGCGCACGGTCTGGGTGAAAATCACCGGCCTCTTCACCGACAACAAGATCCAGCGGGTCACCTTCCTCCAGCAGGAATTCTTCGGCACCCACCAGAACGACCACACCCTCGACGAGTATGACCTCAAGCTCAAGTCTCTCTCCGACGAGCTGCGCGACTTGGAGTTCCCGATCGATGACAAGATCATGCTCTCCACCATGTCGGCGGGTCTCGGCGAGGATCTCAGCAACGCCGCCGCCAACCTCACCCTCCTCACCACACCGTCTTTTGAGACGGCCGTCGCCTACCTGCGCCTCGAGGAGCGCCGGCTCAAGCACCTCCGTGCTCGGGCGGCCCACACCGCCTTCATGGCCGCCGCCTCCCGGGGCGCCCCTGCCCCCGCCTCCGCGCCACGTGCGCCCGCCCCGGCTTCTGCTCCACGCCCCCCGGGGCCGCACCCGGGGTTCTACGCCCAACCGCCTCCACCACCCCCTCCTCCGCCCACGGGTGGTGGTGGTGGGAACGGCCGTCGCGGACGTCGCCGCCGCGGTGGTGGCGGGAACGGTGGCGGGAACGGCGCCCCCACCGCCCCCCGCGCCCCTGCCCTGGCCGCTCCTACGCCGCCGTGGATCAACGGCCACAACCCGTGGACCAGTGTCGTCCACGCGTACACCATGCCGGTGCCGCGCGCCCCCTTCCCGGGCATCTTGGGATCGCGCCCCGCCACTCATCAGGCGCACTTCGCGGCGCCGCAGCCACCCGCGCCCGGCTACGCCGCCGCCCCGGGCTACGCCGCCCCTGCCTACTCCGCGCCCTCGGCTTAGTGGGACCCTGCCCTCCTGACCGCCCTCCAGAGCGCCCCCACCGCTGGGGCGTACGCTGGCGGCGGTGACTGGTTCATGGACACTGGCGCATCCGCGCACATGGCGGCGCACCCCGGTAACCTCTCTTTTTCTACACCCGCCTCCACTTCCTCTCGCATCATCGTTGGCAACGGTCATCTCCCCATTACTCACACCGGTTCCGTCGCTTTCCCTTCCACCTCCACCCCTCTCTCTCTCCATAACGTTCTTGTCTCCCCTAACTTGATCAAAAATCTTGTTTCTGTTCGTTCTCTTACTCGTGATAATTCTGTGACTGTGGAATTTGACGCCTCTGGTTTCTCTGTTAAGGATGGTCGTACTCGGATGCTTCTCCACCGATGTGACAGCCCCGGCGATCTCTACCCCGTTGGTTCGGCCTCCACCTCCGCCAACGGCCCACTCGCCCTCTCCGCCGGTGTCGATCTTTGGCACGCCCGCCTCGGCCATCCTAGCTCCGCCACTATGCGTCAAATAATGCAAGGATTTTCTTTCACTTGGGATGCTCACTCCTGTGAAGCATGTCGTCTAGGCAAACATGTTCGTCTTCCGTTTAGTTCATCCTCCACAGTCGCGTCTTTTCCGTTTGAGCTTATTCATAGTGATGTTTGGACCTCGCCTGTTTCGAGTAATTCTGGTTATACATATTATCTTGTGCTTCTGGATGATTACTCGCATTTTGTATGGACTTTTCCCCTTCGTCGGAAATCCGATGTCGCCGCCACCATCACCGCCTTTTTCGCCTTCGTTTCCACTCAGTTTGGTCGCCCCATCCACGCCTTACAAACCGACAACGGGAAAGAGTTCGACAACATCGCTATCCGCTCGCTTCTCGCCGCACATGGCGCCGTCTTCCGCCTCACGTGCCCCTACACATCTCCACAGAACGGTCGTGCCGAACGGATGCTTCGCACCCTCAACGACTGCGTCCGCACCCTTCTGTTTCATGCGCACATGCCCCCACGGTTCTGGCCGGATGCCCTTGCCATGGCGACCCTCCTCGTCAACATCCGCCCGTGTCGTGTGCGTTGGTCTTATACACCGCATCACCTCCTCTACGGTGTACCACCCTCCTACGATGATCTTCGCATCTTCGGCTGCCGGTGTTACCCCAACACCGCTGCCACCGCCGCGCACAAGCTTGCGCCGCGCTCTCTCCCTTGCGTGTTTCTCGGCTACCCCAACACCAAGGGCTACCGCTGCTACGACCCGGTCTCCCATCGCGTGATCACCTCCCGGCACGTGTACTTTGACGAGTTGATTTTTCCGTTTCAGCAGGGACTCCTGACGACGCCCCCGGCGCCCGCCGGCCCTCTCGCGGTCGGCCCTCCGCGTCGACGCCCGACCGCGGCGGCCCCCTCTGCACCGGCCCCGCCTGGTCCGCCTCCGTCGCCGCCGACGTCCGCGGCGGCTCCGTCGCCGCCGTCTCCCGCGGCGCCCCCGTCGCCGCCGTCGCCCGCGGCGCCCCCGACCGTGACGCCGGTCGCGTTCCCGGCGTCCTCGTCCCCCGCCTCGTCATCGATCGCTCCCTCGGCCGCTTCATCGCCCGCCTCGCCGCCCATCGCTGCAGCTCCCGCACCCATGCTCACCCGAGCACGTGCGGGTGTACGACGCCTGTCTACACGCTACCCCGCCGACCAGTACGTCTGCACGGCTTTGCCCTCCGCCGCGTCTGCCTTCTGGGCCAGCGGCAACAGCGTCCTGCCGCATGACGGCGGGGTTCCTGCGTCCAGTGAGGCGGCGGCGCCCTCTCCGTCGCCGAGTGTTTCGTCCTCCTCCGCCCCCTCTCCGGTGCCCACCTCGGCTCGCGCCGCCTTGCGCGACCCCCACTGGCGCGCCGCTATGCAGGAGGAGTACGACGCGCTGCAGCGCAACCGGACCTGGGAGCTGGTCCCTCGGCCTCCTCGCGCCAACGTCATCACCGGCAAGTGGGTCTTCAAGCACAAACTCGGCCCCGACGGCGTCCTCGAGCGCTACAAGGCGCGCTGGGTGGTTCGCGGTTTCCGGCAACGCGCCGGTGTGGACTTCACGGATACGTTTGCCCCGGTTGTCAAACCGGGCACGATCCGCACGGTGTTGCACCTCGCCGCCACTCGGGCGTGGCCAGTACATCAGATGGACGTCTCCAACGCCTTCCTCCATGGCCATCTGTCCGAGCAGGTCTACTGCCAGCAGCCCATCGGCTTCGTCGACCCCGAGCGCCCCGACGACGTGTGCTTGCTCTCTCGGTCCTTGTATGGACTGAAGCAGGCGCTCCGCGCCTGGTACCAGCGCATCGCCGCCTTCTTGCAGCATCTCGGATTCCGCTCCACGCGCTCCGATGCGTCGCTGTTCGTCTACCAGACGGGCAACGACATGGCTTACCTGCTGCTGTACGTCGACGACATCATCCTGGCGGCCTCCACCGCTGGTCTCCTTCGACAGCTCACTGACAGTCTTCGCGCTGAGTTTGCATTGAAGGACCTCGGCCCGCTCCACTACTTCCTCGGCATCGAGGTTGTTCGGCGCGCAGACGGGTTCTTCCTCCACCAGCGGAAGTATGCCCACGAGCTTCTCGAGCGTGCAGGAATGCTTAATTGCAACCATGCGCCTACTCCTGTCGACACGAAGGCCAAGCTCTCCGCCGCCGATGGGTCGCTCGCCTCTGACGCGCCGTTCTACCGCTCCATCGTCAGCGCCCTTCAGTACTTGACGTTGACACGTCCGGAGCTCCAGTATGCTGTGCAGCAGGTGTGCCTGCATATGCATGCTCCTCGGGACGCCCATTGGGATGCGGTGAAGCGGATCCTTCGCTACGTCCGTGGTACCATGGGCTACGGTCTGTCGCTGCATGCCTCGCCCTCGACGCCGACCGACATCGTCGCCTACTCGGATGCGGACTGGGCGGGCTGCCCGGACACGCGGCGCTCCACCAGCGGCTACTGCGTCTACCTCGGCTCCTCGCTCGTCTCTTGGTCTTCCAAGAGGCAGCCCACCGTGTCTCGCTCCAGTGCTGAGGCCGAGTACCGCGCCGTGGCTAACGCCGTGGCTGAGTGCACTTGGCTTCGTCAGCTCCTCACCGAGCTCTCTTGTCCCGTCGACAAGGCTACGGTGGTCTTCTACGACAACGTCTCGGCTGTCTACCTCTCCGCCAACCCCGTTCATCATCGCCGCACCAAGCACATCGAGTTGGATATCCACTTTGTTCGTGAGCAGGTTGCACTCGGTCACGTTCGAGTTCATCACGTACCGACGTCTCACTAATTTGCCGATATCATGACGAAGGGATTGCCGTCCACGACTTTTCCTGAGTTTCGGTCCAGTCTATGTGTCGGTGCCGACCCTTCGACTGCGGGGGGGTGTTGAGTAACATATTGTACTAGGTATAGGTCCCCGTATTTTGTCAGGGTTGTACCTGTAATTGTACATGTGTCTGTCAATATAATGAGAGCAGCCGGCCCTATTGGGTTCGTGCATTGTCCCATAATTATTCTACACTAGCAACGATATCGAACACCGGCCGCACGCCTGCACCTCCGCGCGCTAGGGTTTGCTAAAACCAAGTGGAAATCCAATATAGCGGAAAGGGACACTAGATTGGGCTCCACCGAAAGACCTGCAACACCTAAAAACGTGAAAACGCAATAAACTTTGCGTTTCGATGCATTGATAGAAAAGAAGAGTTTATGTACAAGCCAACAGATAGGCCAACCCCACTGTACAACTCGACCCAAGGAAACCTAACTAGGGGAGTAACTAGCAAAGGCCTCGGGCACCTGCGTTCGGCCAGTCACGCGCTTCCGCCTTGATTGTGTCGAACAGCGATGCCACCGAGGGTTTAGTGTTGTCAAAGACTGCTACGTTCTCATGCTTCCAGATCCACCAAGCTGTAAGCATAATCAACGTGGATGTACCCTTACGCGGGACGCGAGGGGAGGCGCGCAGCGGCTGAGACCACCACTCTATGAAGGCACCCTCACCCTCATGGGGGCGTGGATCGGATCCAGGACAACACCTCGTGCGAGATCGTCCGAGAGAAGGTGCAGCCCGTAAGGAGGTGTGTCATGGTCTCCTCAGACTGGTCACACAGCGGGCAGAGCATCTATCCTGGCAGGACAGCCAGATAAAGAATATCACCCTCGGAGGTCTCCAGGTCCTCAAGTTTAGCTTCCATGACTTTGAGGGTATCGACCCTTCAAAGAGCGCCTTGTAGAAAGAGAGTGAAGAGTATTGGCCGTCGGCGGTCCAGCGCTAGATAAGCTCGTCTGGCAGCTCCGACAGTTGGAGGTCTCTCATCCTCGTCCACATCTGGACGTACTGCCAAAGGGCTACACTAGTGGAAACAGGGGCATTAGTCCCGGTTCGTAGGCCCCATTTGTCCCGGTTGTGCAACCGGGCCGGGGCATCCGGGACAAATACCCTCCCCCATTGGTCCCGGTTGTGCCAGGACCCGGGACAAATGGGGCTGACCACGTGGCCCGTGCGCTGGAACCTGGCCAGGACTATTAGTCCCGGTTCTCAATACGACCTGGGATGCATGCCCCTTCTGCCGCGGCAGGGCTTTTGCCCCTTTCTCTGCCGCGGCAAAAATTTTACGATTTGCGTTTTTTTGGGACCCTCAGACCTCCTGGCGGCCCCTCCCCGGACCTCCCGGGTCCCACGAGAAGAGAGGAGCCTCGGTGGACCCTCGCCGGAGCTCCCGGATCGCACGAGTGAATAAGTATATAAAGAAGAATAAGGAACACTTATATTACGGAAGCAAAGTATATCGAGCATATTACATGACCGATGGACTGTATTACAAAATCAAATTAAGTTCCAACCAGAGGTATAGTACTCTCCATCTACGTTTATGACCTCTGCATCTAAGAAGCCCGCAATTTCCTCCTGAATTGCTCGTATGCGGTCCCTTGGTAGAAGACCGTCCCGAAGCCGTTCGATCTAATATAAAGAAGAGTGGTCAATATATATATATATATATAGGAAAATGGTTCTGTACTCCTGGGTGTACGTACTCTCATGTGTAAATATACCACATAAATGAACCATTTATACCTCATTATTATTTTTAATATACTTCACTGCTTAATACTAGATACTCCAAAATTAATTTTCTATAAAAAACCATTAGATTCTACATATTTTATATTATGTGTACATATACTGCTTTTATGTACGTACAAATGGTATATTGAATAAACCGAGGACTCTCATGATATTTTTCCATACAAATTGTATTGAGGTATCTTAGAATAATTAATGAGGTATATGTAAAATAATAAAGAGGTATAATACCCTTTGTATATGTGGTATATTGAGTATGAGAGTATGTACACCCAGGAGTATATAATAGGAGTCCTATATATATATATATATGAAACTAAGTAACTAAAATAGATAGTAATAAAAAGAATTAACGACTAACATACTTGAAGTTGCTTTAAATTTCTGCCATTGGGACATGTCGTCTGACGAATAAACTCGCAAACGTAGTATCCACACAAGTTATTCCCGTCTCCTTGTTAAAGCACTTTACGAGAACATTGTTTCAATCAAAATAATAATCAACCAGCCATGATAATGGTATCGACACTAGAATCAAGGAGATGCGCGCGGATCTAGATAGTACTTACTTGCACATCATCAAATGTAAGATTTTTTTTCATTCACCGGGAGACTTCTTTATGAACCTCTTCCAAACGCTACCCGAGAAAGAAAAAGAATAAAAAGAGTTAGTAATTACTTGATATCCGAAAATGAAACAAAGTAGTCGATATACTGAAATTAATAAAGATTGAAATTACCGCTGGATCATTTCCTGCATTTCAGCCCACATCGAGAGGGGTTTACGTTTTGGGTCCATTACCATTACTTTTCCTTTGTCAATTTGGAAGATTAGCAGAATATAGTGGAAGCTGCGCACGCAGAACTCATAAATTGTACAGTGATCATCGAGTAAGGAAAACAGAATGTTTACAACAGAGTAACACACTAACCCGAAGTTGTAAGGAAATAGTATTTCCCGTCGGTGTTGGTTAAATATTATTGCGCTCAAAATATTATTTTCTGTATCCTTGCGAGATAGCTGAAGAGTCTTTTCATAAACAATATTTGGATCAATGAACCCAATATCATAGATTCCACCTCTTTTGCATTCGAGAATCTTCATTCTGCAATTATAATATATGAATGTACTATATATATATATATATATAGGAAAATGGTTCAGTACTCCTGTGTGTACGTACTCTCACGTGCAAATATACCACATAAACGAACGATTTATACCTCATTATTATTTTTAATATACTTCACTATTTAATAATAGATACCCTAAAATGAATTTTCTGAAAAAATTTATTAGATTCTACATATTTTATATTATGTGTACATATACTGCTTTTATGTACGTACAAATAGTATATTGAGAAAAACGAAAACTCGGATGATATTTTTTCCATACAAATTGTATTGGGGTATCTTAGAATAATTAATGAGTTATATGAAAAATAATAAAGGGGTATAATACCCTCGTATGTGTGGTATATTGAGTATGGAAGTACGTACACCCAGGAGTATATAACAGGAGTCCTATATATATATACATATATATATACATATATATATATATACATATATATATATATATATATATATATATATATATATATATATATATATAATATATGAATATGCAATTGAATGAGGTGAGCTAGAGAAATAAGTGCTTACAGACAATAGGCACTAAGTACAGATTTGTCGAGGGCCTGCTGCTGGTATAACTGAAACAATTCGTCAAATTGAATCATAACATATCCATTTCCATTTCCATAGTGCTCGTCCTTAACGTTGAGACATATCCAGTCCATAGATTGATCAACGGCTTCCATATACCAACTATGCACTCTTCGCATTTTCGTTGGTAGATCCTTTATCTCCTCGGGTTTGACAAGAGGCTTCCCGTACTCGTATTTGTACGCACATTCAGCTGCGGGGAAGTAGTTTACTGTTTGCATATACTCAGCAATGGACAAACCCGCATCAGCTGCCTTGTCTGCGTACAGTGTTATAAACTCCGGATCAATTTGCTCGTCAGCAATATTAGTGCTCGGCCCCACCTGGGTATTGGAAATCACTTTGAGCGGGGACGTGGATTGTTTTTTCTGCTCTCCGAGCTGGGCAACTGATTTTCCCTTTTTCCCGCTTGCGCTACTACTCTTCGTCGACCGTACCATTTCCTGGTGTGACTTCAGAATAGAGCGGTCATAGTCAGATGACAGACTCGGCTCGGGTTGATGAAGAGTCTTTACCATTTTTCCAAGCTCGTTCTATATCTTCTTCGGTCTCGGGGAAATCTGCCTTTTGCTTCTCCTTTCGCTTCGATTTCCACGCCTCGTATTTGTCCTTTGCGATTTTCTGGGTTTCCTCGGGAGTATAGTCGTAAGGTAACTTGGGTACCTCTTTTGGTACCTTCGGGAGGGGTGACCGTTGATGTTTCGGTGGTATTTTACGTTTCGGCAGAAACTTAGTGGGCGGAGAAGGCTGACGCGGCGGCGTAGGCGACCGCGCTGGAGACGTGCACGGCGTAGGCGACCGCGCCGGAGACGGCATGCATTGCGAAGACGACCGCGCTGGAGACTTTTGCACTGGAGAAAGGCGAGGATACGATGGCTTTGCCGTCTGATTTGGGAGCACAATGCATTCCTTTAGCCATAGAACGGTCAAGTTCTTGGCTTCTCCAAGTTCAGTCAACTCTTCGTCTTCACCTTCAGGAAAATCAAGCTTTACCCGCTCGAATCCGTTGACAACTTCATCGACCCCAACAACAGCGTAGCCCCGTGGAACCGGAAGACTATGGTGAGTTGGTTCGTTGCCAATTGGTAAGACATAGCCGGCCGCCGCCTTGATGGTTATATTGACGACCTTCACGTGGAGCTCACAGGTTGTCATTTCCGTGATCTCATCCCCCGGGTGAATCATCGGCGGTGCATCATCACCCGGTAGCTGCATGGACGCAACGCTGCTTCTGCGATGAGAATGTGCGGCGTCGGTAGCCTCGACTTCAACTTCTACCATGTGTACTGATGCGCCGGTAGACACTATCTGTTGGCTAAGTGTGTTAATTTGGTCCTGCTGCTTCTTTGCTACATCCTGCGTCAGCTTTATCTGTTCTTCAAGTTGACGCCTCTAGTTTGCCTGATTCTCTGCTTCAGCTGCCTCCGCGTCCTTTCTACGTTGACGACTTCTATCGGGGTATAACTTTTTGGTGGAGTCGAACGCAATACTCCACGGAGGAGTGCCTTTTGTGCCTCGTGTACGCCCTCCGTGTTCCTTATTCCCGAGGGCGCGTGTGAGCTCGTCGTTCTCTCTATCTGGCACGAACTTCCCATCTTTAACGTCTTTTATTGCGGTTCTCAGCTTTTCTATGGGTAGAGGACTCTCTTTATTCCTTAGGTTATATATTTCTTTTCCATCGGCGTCCAACGTGCCCCCATGCCCGTAGAACCATGACCTTGTCCGCTCGACCCACAAGAACGGCTCGGGAGTGAGCCCCAGCTGAAGCAGGTTGTTGTCCCATGTCTCCCACTTGGGACTGGAACCCTTGTAGCCACCTTGCCCCATAACATGGTGATATACCTTTTTGGCGGCGTTTTTCTCATTTGTTTTTGTCCTTTCCAGTTCATTCTCTGCCAGCTTGTACTTCACGAAGTCTGCCCATACGGGTTTTATTTTCTCATACCCTTGAGTGAAATCAGGAGTCTTGTTCTTCTTAACATAATCAAGGTTCAATCTTTTCTTCCAGTTTTTGAATTGCTCGGACATATTTTTCAGGGTCCACGCCTTGACCTTTTCCCGTATCTCATCTTTCATTTTAGTAACATCGGCCTCATTCACAGCCGCTTCATTCTCGTCCACCTCCGGCAAGGGTAAGTTGAAATTAACCAAAATCTTTGAGAAAAGATGATCTTTGGCTATTTTGCCGACATATGACATTCCTTCTACTGCGATCCACTCATTAACAGTGATCGAGATGTGATCTCTAACTAGCACTCCGCATTGCTTCACAAATTTTTGGGCAACGTCAGCGGAAAGCTCGGGTGCGCCGTCTACTGCGATCGTGTCGATCTTGTATCTTTCTGTATCTTTCAACTTCTTTGTTGCGCCTCGTTTAGTCTTTTTCCGGTTGATATGCTTGAACCGGATGGCTAAAAATATAAAGACTGTTAATACATGTATATAGACAACGGATGCTTCATTAAGTAACATATCTATATATGCACCTCGGAGCCGGTGTTTGTAATTTGTATGGTTCCACCGGAGCCGTCGGCTGCTCCCATATCGGAGCCGTCGGCTTCTCCCTCATCGGAGTCGTCTCCCTGGGTGAGCTCCGGATCTCCCTCAACGGAGTTGTTCATCCACTGGCTCACATCGGTCTCTACGTCAGGCCCGCGGATTAAACCCTCGATCATATTTTCGGCATCTTCGTCTCTTGGCTCCATACTATACAAAAAGAGTAACTATATATTTCAGATCCATTTCATTAAAATTGTTTATACATAATAATTAACTAATGATCAATTAGTTTCATCAAGATTGCTTATATATAATACACAAAAAGAGCAACATATTCATGAAATATTTAAACGTACGATAACATTTCTAGCATTCTTAAATTTATAACACTAACTGAATTAAATTTTCTAACATTCATAACATTTATAACATTCTTAAATTTCCTATATCAATTCTAAACAAATATAAAATTTCTAAGTCTAATCTAAAATTTCTAACATTCATAACTAATAATTCTAACATTCTTAAATTTATAACACTAACTTAATTAAATTTTCTAACATTCATAACAGTTGTAACATTCTTAAATTTCCTATATCAATTCTAAACAAATCTAAAATTCCTAAGTCTAATCTAAAATTTCTAACATTCATAACTAATAATTCTAACATTTATAACACTAATAAATAACTAGAAAAAACAGTAATTAAGTAAAAAAAAGGGAGAAAACAAAAAAGGCCCCGGGTTAGGGCGAGATGGAGGCAGGCCTTACCTCCTCTCGGGGCAGCGGCGGCGCGGGGCGGTGGAGGCCGGCGCGAGACGGGATCAAGGGCGGGGCGCCCGGGGACGAAGGCGGCGCGACGGGTTCAAGGGCAGGTGCGCGCGGGCTGGCGGCGGCTCGACGGGGAGCGAGGGCGGCTCTCGCGGGCCGGCGGCTGCGTGCGGGACGGAGGGCAGCGCGACGGGAGCAAAGACGGGCCGACGGCGGCGCGCGAGACAGAGCGCGGCGCGACGGGAGCGAGGGGCGGCGCGGGGGGACGGAAAAATTAGGCAGCCTGGCGGCGTCGATTTCGTCCCTGCGCGCGGTCTGGAACTGAGGAGGGAGGGTGACGTGTATATATCCACTGCCCATCCGTCCCGGTTGGTGGCAACAACCGGGACGAATGCCCCTTTCGTCCCTGTTGGTGGCACCAACCGGGACGAAAAGACGCTTCCGTCCCGGCTGGTCGCACGGGCAGGGACCAGAAGTACTTTTGCGCCGGGCGCGCCAAATGGTTTATCGCCAAAATTTGAATATCTTGAATATGCACATGAATAACTTCTATATACTTTCGAATTTGAAAAAAAAATTCAACATGAAAATTGCTTGAATTTGCATAACTAATTCAAATCCGTTTTCTGTTTACCTAAATAATTATTCAAACTATTCAAACTATTAACTATTTCACTATTTGCACTTAATTTAAATATAAATATCTTATATTGTTTTAAAATTAGTAACAATTACATTAAACAGAAAACAGACGCGCTAGCGCACCGCAGTGTCGCCGGAATACAAATTCTTTTATTAAAAAGAGAAAACAGACGAACACTACTTCTCGTCGTCGTCGTCGGGGAACTCGTCGGTGACCTCCTCCGGGTCATTCCGTTCTGCCGTGCTTGGACGCCGCGGAAGCCGGTTGTGATGTTCCTCCTCGGAGGCATGGTGGAAGCGCGACGGTGCGTGGAGAGGAGAAGACGCGCTCGAGGCGCGACAGTTTATACTGCGCCCTCCTCGCCACGTGTCGGGGGGTTACCCCCGAGTAGGGTAAAGGCAAGTGCCAAAGGCAAGGTCAGAAGAGATGCTTGGTCGAGTAGCTGCCTACCCGGTACTCGCTACCCGGTCGAAGGCTACTCGGTCTTGCACAAAAGATGATCAGAAGGATGTATCAAGGAGGTTATGTTTGTTCGAGTAGAAGAGCTGGTCCGAGTAAAATTGGCGGGAACCTACTCGGGCCAGAAGTCAAAGGAGCCGTTCTGACACCGGATCCCGCGTATCCCGGGTCCGTACTTGGCACTGTTCACGGCACTGTTCATCTGGGGACGGCGTGCCTGACAGCGACATTGTGGCAGCAGGGCGTCGCAGGATAGGGGGCCCTACTCTGTGTTTGGTGCAGTGATACCAGACTGATCACTTGGTTTTGCCCAACGACTTTCCGGACATGACAAGATTAGAAGCCAAAGGTGTCAGCGTGAACTCGGAAGAAGGACGATGTGCACACAATGTCGACATCTGTTTGTGTTTGGATGTATCCGGCTGGGCACCATGTATATAAGGTGCCCTGCCCCCTCCTGCGCGAGGGATCGCACAAGACTGACCTAGATTCTTGACCTAGTTCATCACGTAGAGAGAAGAGCGGCTACTCGGTAGCGAGAACACTTGTACTGTGGCTACTCGGTGAGACATCAAAATACAGAGAAAAAGGCAGGAGTAGGGGTTTTACCTCCTCACGAGGGCCCTGAACCTGGGTAGATCGTGTTGTTTGCAGTGCTTGTTTCACACTTCACGTGTCTACTCGTCGCGTGATCCCTCCCCGAGCGCCTCCAGCGTCCATCGTCCCCACATCTTTAGCCATCCTATGGCATCTGCCGTGACACCACCACGACAGTTGGCGCCCACCGTGGGGCATCCAGCAGCGCTGGCTGGAGTTTCCGTTCGGACGGGATCAATTTCTGCTACGGGAGAGCACGTAGTCTGTGGTCTTGTCCACAGATTCGACTCCTTCGACTTCGTCACCGACAACGCCGGCGACTTCGGCGACAGGGGCATGCCGGAGGGCGGCTCGGTGATCTCCTTCGGCTCCCACCTCGTCTACGTCGCCACCGCCGTCATCCGCGAGTTTCCGAAGGAGGTGCTGGTCGCGGAGGATCCTCCTGCGGTGATCGCGGCTCGCGGAAGGCCCGCGCGCCGTTCTGCGAACTGCGCAGAGGTGATGGTGGCTGGCCTGGCTGCGGACGCCGGCAAGGGCACGGCTGGTGCCGCGGGCGTCATCGAGGATCTCGCAGGCTCGAGTGCTGGCGGGAAGACCCACAAGCCCTACGAGAAAGACTGCAACCTTCCCCTCTCCACTACTCCGACTATCCCTGCGTCCGCTGCGCGAGTTGGCATGCCGCCTCCCACCGACATCGAGCTCATGACCATGAAGGCGCAGCTTGACCGGCAGCGCCAGGAGCTGCTCGCCGAGCAGGCGGAGTTGGACAAGGTTAGGCTTGAGCTCAGTCTAGACCAGAACGAGTACAACAAGGCTCATGGTTTCACGCCAGTGGTTAGGAGGGCTAGCAAGGTAGGCGCTACGCGGCGCAACCTAGGCGCCGAGATGGCAACTGTTGTAGAGGCTCCTAGCCAGTCCGCCACCGCAAACACCTCCACTAGGCCTAGATACAGCACCCCCGCCAAGACACTTAGAGCTACAGAGGCCGTAGCCGCCGAGTTGCCGCATCTCGACAGCGACGCGCGCGCTAGGCAGCAAGAGAGGCTCAACGAGTTGGTGTTAGAGGCTGCTAGGCAGAACGAGGAGTTCCGGAAAGCCAACCCGGGTGCTGGAGCTTCGCACGTGGTGCACTCGCATGCGGCTAGATCTAACGATCAGGCCTCATCCCCGCATCCCAGCCGCGAAAAAAGCCGCAGTGGTCGTTCTGGCAAGGATAGGCAAATGCAGGTGTACGATCCGGCTGCTGCCGTGAAACAGCTCGCTGTGCCGCAACAGCCCGGTCAGAAACACAACGCTGCAGGAGCAGGCTTTCAAGCCCATAAAGCTCAGAGCCTGGCGCGAGATGGAGATCGCCCGCGTCCTTCTCGGCACCATGCTGCTCAGCCTACTCGGCAAAGGCCGCAGGAGCTAGCTGTTGCGCAGCCGCGTGCGGCTGACCGAATTGCCAACCCGGTGGAACAGCCTGGGGCCATGGAGGTGGACAGATTTGATGACGGCTACTCGGCAATGGGCCTAGCTGGCTACGATATCCTGGGTCGCGTGGGTGAGCGCATGTTGGAACCCATGGATGCCAGGCACAAGTTGGACAGGATCAGTCTATCCGCGCGGCTCGAGAACACGGGGCCTCCCGGCCCTGAGTGCTTTGGCCCGCGCATCATGAACGAGCCGTCCGTGAAGAACTTCCAGCTCGCAAGGGGCACCAAGAGCTACAATGGTAGCACCAAGCCTGAAGACTGGCTCAATGACTATGTCACCGCGGTTCATATCGCGGGCGGTAACCGGAGATGGGCGGTGCGATACGTGCCGCAGATGCTCGAGGGTCTAGCTCGCACTTGGCTCAACAACTTTCCCAAGAACAGCATCAATTGCTGGCTGGACTTCTCGGAGGCCTTCATCAGCAACTTCACCAGCACATACAAGAGGCCGAATAGGCCGCAGCAGTTGTCCGCTTGCAGGCAGCGAGAAGATGAGACGGATCGCGAGTATCTTACACGGTGGAGTACGTTGCGGTACACCTGTGAAGGTGTGAATGAGGCGCAGGCCATCACTTGGTTTGCGCAGGGTTGCAGACATGGCAGTATGCTGTGGCAGAGGTTGCAGAGGGAGATGCCAAATACCCTGGCAGAGACCATCAAGATAGCGGATCAGTACGCGCTAGGGGATCCTACAAAGCCACTGATGGACTCCTCTGAGCCGAGAAGAAACTTCAACAGCAAGCGCAACGAGTTCCGCAACAAGCGCAGGGGCGACCGAATAGATACTCGGTATGGCCCTGAGGAGGTGAATGCAGTGGGTGTTGGAGCTGGGAGTAGCCAAGGGCAAAAACCTGCTGGAGCCCAGTACGGGCGGAACCAGAACCAGGGCCAAGGCAACAAGAAGCCGTATCGCGCTCCTCAGCAGGGCAACGGCAACTCGGAACCGGCCAAGAAGTTTGTCTTCGATGACATGAAAGATGGGCCGTGCAGTTTCCACACTCAGCACCTCTCAAGGCCAGCCAACCACACTACTCGGCAGTGCGAATGGTGGGATCTGATCAGGAATGAAGGCTTGCCTCCTCCACCTCCCCTGCCAGCTGCGAATGCCAATGTGCAGCCTGCTCGCGCACCCGCAGCTCGGCCTCCAGTGTTTCCGAGAAGAGAAAATGTGAACCAAGTGGCTTTAGGAGCCAACCGTCACTTCAACAATGAGACTTACCGCAACAACAACAACAACTACAACCGCAACAACAACAGAGGCAACAACAATTACCAGGGCAACAACAACAACAGCAACAATGAGGGCGGAGGCCGCAACCAGTACCAAGAGCACCACGAGAGCTACATGATCTTCACCTCTGAGCCCGTCGACAAGCAATCACAGCACAGGAGGGCCATGGAGGTCAATGCAGTGATCCCGGCTGTTCCTCACTATATGCATTGGTGCAACCAGGAGATCACATGGTCCCGAGTAGACCATCCCAAGGTGATGCCCAACCCGGGTAGCTACGCCTTGGTGCTAGACCCAACCTTCTTGGGCCCCGAGAAGAATGTGAGATTCAGCAAGGTGCTAATCGATAACGGCAGCAGCATCAACATTGTGTACAGAGACACACTTGAGAAGCTTGGCCTGGCCGAGAACATGCTGCTGCCCAGCAAGACCACCTTCCATGGCATCGTGCCCGGGGTCTCTTGCAATCCGGTTGGCCGAGTATGGATAGATGTGCTATTCGGCACTAGGGAGAACTGCCGCACAGAGCGCCTGCAGTTTGAAGTGGTCGATCATCAGAGCCCTTACCATGCTCTACTCGGCAGGCCAGCTCTGAGCAAGTTCATGGCCTCTACCCATGTTGCATATCTGAAGATGAAGATCCCTGGTTCCAATGGCATAATTACCATCTCTGGTGACTTCAAGAAGTCCATGGAGTGTGCCTCTGCTAGTTCTAAGTTGGCGGAGTCCATGGTGATCGCTGCCGAGAAGAAAAAGATGTACGAGGTGGTGTCCATGGCGCAATCCGCGCAAGCTGGTGCGGAGGGCGTGCCGAGTTCCCAGCACGGAACCGCTTTCCAGGCATCCCAAGAAACGAAGAAGGTCCAAGTCGACCCTGAGTTCCCCGACCGTGTTGCCATCATCGGCTCCGGGCTGGCGGAGAAATAGGAAGGCGAGCTCATCCACTTCCTCCGTGAGAATCGGGACGTGTTCGCCTGGTCTAATGAAGATCTACCAGGTGTCCTGAGGGAGTTGGTTGAGCACTCATTACATGTGCGTCCTGACGCCAAGCCAGTGAAGCAGGCTATGCGCCGTTTCGGGGATGAGAGGAGGAAAGCTATCGGTGATCAGATCACCAAGCTACTGATAAGCAATTTCATCGTGGAGGTGCTGCATCCGGATTTGCTAGCCAACCCGGTCATGGTTGAGAAGAAGAAGGAGGATCTTAAGGCCGCTACCGCGTGGCGCATGTGCGTCGACTACACCGACTTGAACAAGGCATGCCCCAAGGATCCCTTCCCGCTACCTCGCATCGATCAGGTGATCGATTCCACTGCTGGTTGTGAACTGCTGTCTTTCATAGATGCCTACTCTGGTTTCCACCAGATAGCTCTCAATCCTGCTGATCAAATAAAGACTGCTTTCATTACCCCGTACGGGGCTTATTGCTATCGTGTCATGTGTTTCGGCTTGAGGAATGTGGGTGCAACCTATCAGAGATGCATGCAGAAATGAGTGCACGATCAGCTCGGCAAGAACGTGCAGGTGTACGTAGATGACATTGTCATCAAAACGAATAAAACACATACTCTGCTTGCCGATCTTGAGGAAACCTTTGCTAACCTACGCAAGTACAAAATGAAACTTAATCCGAGTAAATGCACTTTGGCGTTCCGGCTGGCAAGCTACTCGGTTTCCTGGTCTCTAGTCGGGGCATTGAAGCCAATCCTTCAAAGATAAAAGCTATTGAGAGCATGTCTTTGCCAAGATCCTTGAAGGATGTGCAAAAGTTCACTGGTTGCTTGGCATTTCTAAGCCGTTTCCTGGGCCGAATGGGCGAGAAGGCCCTGCCTTTGTACCAATTGATGAAGAAAAGTGACAAATTCGTCTGGACTCCGCAAGCAGACGTGGCGTTCAATGAGCTGAAGGCAATGCTGGGTAGCGCTCCCATCTTGGCTTGTCCGCTACCCAAGGAGCCGATGTTGCTGTATATTGCTGCCACTAACCGGGTAGTCAGCGTGGTGATAGTGGTGGAACGAGAAGAGGAAGGCAAAAGTGTGCAGCGCCCAGTGTACTACCTCAGTGAAGTGCTGTCTAGCTCCAAGCAGAACTACCCGCATTACCAGAAGATGACCTATGGTGTGTACTTGGGCGCTAAGAAGCTGAAACATTATTTCCAAGAGCATCCTATCACTGTTGTGAGTTTTGCTCCCATCTCGGATATCATGGGCAACAAGGAGGCGAGTGGCAGAGTAGCCAAGTGGGCAATCGAGCTGGCCGCGTACGCTCCCGCGTATGCGAGAAGAGAAGCCATCAAGTCTCAGATTCTGGCGGAGTTTCTGGTGGATTGGGCTGAGGTGCAGTACAAACCTCCTGCTCCAGTTTCCAATTACTGGAAGATGCACTTTGATGGCTCGAAGGTGAAGGAAGGCCTTGGTGCTGGCGTAGTGCTTACGTCGGCCAAGCGAGATCAACTCAAGTATGTGCTGCAGATTCATTTCAAGGCGACCAACAACATAGCAGAGTACGAAGCAGTGGTGCACGGCTTGCGAGTAGCCAAGGAGGTTGGCGTACAGCGCATTATATGCTATGGCGATTCGGATCTGGTGGTGCAGCAAGTCTCTGGCACTTGGGATGCTCTAGATGCCAACATTGCGTCGTACCGATTCCTGGTACAGTCTATGACCGGATTCTTTGAAGGCTGCGAGTTCCAGCACATTCACCGAGCAGAGAATGAAGCAGCAGACGAGCTGTCCAAGTTGGGATCTTCTCGGTAGTCCATACCGGCGGGGATTGCCTTGGAGCATTTGAGAAAGCCATCCATCAAGCCGTCTCCCAACTCGGAATCCATATTTGTTCCTTCTCTGCCAAGTGAAGAGTCTGTTCCTATGGAGATTGACTGGGAGAATGCAACAGAGAACCCGGGGACTGCCACTCCCTACTCGGGGACTGCCACTCCATACTCGGGGACTGCCACTCCATACTCGGGGACTGCTGTCCTTAACCCGGGGACTGTCGCATTCATTGAGGAGGTCCTTGCCAATCGTTCAGGGCTCCAGAGAAGTGCTCCCAACCATAAAGAGCAGACCGAGATGCCTGTCCCAATGGAAGTGGACGAACCAGTGTTTCCCACACGGGAGACACCGAGTTGGGCCATGCCCATATTATCCTTTCTAAAGGACGGTACTCTGCCGGAAGACGAGGTGGCCGCAAGGCAGATTCAGAGAAGATCCAAGGGCTACACTATATTCAGAGATGTGCTGCACAAAAGAAGTGCCACTGGCGTGTTGCAACGCTGTGTGGACCCAGAAGAAGGAGGAGAAATTCTATTGGAGATACACCAAGGAGAATGCGGACACCACGCCTCTTCTCGGGCATTGGTCAAGAAAGCAATTCCTAGTTCCACATGGCTGCTTCCGAGTTGAAAACAATTCCTATCACATGGCCTTTTGCTGTATGGTGCCTGGATATGGTTGGCCCCTTCAAGCCGGCTAAAGGCAACATGACACACATCTTGGTCATGGTGGACAAGTTCACCAAATGGATTGAAGTGAAGCCTATTCGGAAGTGCGACGGAGCCACAGCCGTGAAACTTTTAAAGGATGTGATCCTGAGATACGGCTACCCGCACAGCATCATTACGGATAACGGTACAAATTTTGCTGAGGGAGCAATGGTGCGATTCTGCAGATATAAGCACATCCGACTAGATGTTGCATCTGTTGTGCATCCCGCCTCCAATGGGTAAGTGAAAAGAGCAAACGGCATGGTGCTGGCAGGCATAAAACCAAGGCTGATTGAGCCGTTGCTGAAAACACCTGGGAGTTGGCTAGACGAATTGCCAGCGGTGTTGTGGAGTCTAAGGACTACCCCTAACCGGTCAACCGGCTACACGCCATTCTTCTTGGTATACGGGGCTGAGGCCGTGTTGCCAATAGACTTAGAGCATGACTCCCCCCGAGTAACCCTCTACACTGAGGTGGAGGCGAGAGAAGCTCGAGAAGACGACGTTGACCTGCTCGAAGAAGCAAGAGAGCTCACTCTGTCACGTTCGGCTATCTACCAGCAAAGCCTGCAGTGTTATCATAGCCGAAAGGTGAACCCAAGGGTTTTCCGAGAAGGAGACATGGTCCTCAGGCTTGTGCAACGCACAGCCGGGATGCACAAATTGTCTCCTCCATGGGAAGGGCCCTTCATTGTGAGCAAAGCGCTACACAATGATGCCTATTATCTCGTGGACATGCGTCCATCACAGGAGAACAGGGCAGATAAAGCTGGAGAGGAATCCAAGCGCCCTTGGAATGTAGCCCTACTTCGTCGCTTTCATTCGTGAGCAAAAATGTGTATGTACCCCCTTATCCGAGTTGAAATTCTACTCTGCAATCTGAAATTGAACTCGGGGACTGCCCTCGCCTAAGCTTGCTCTAAGTGTTTTTACTCGGCTTCTCTCTTGTCTATTTGGTTGCTCTGCTTAGAATTTCACGAGTACATCTAGTACTGTGTTTAAACCTACATGCCAACTCTTCGACTCTTCTGCTTTCCGAAACCCGGCTTCATGGCAAGCAAGAGAACAAGCAAAAGGTCACTGAGCACAAGAAAAATTGCTAAGGAAAGAAAGAGTACAGCAACCGAGTAGGGTGCCTTTACTATTGTTCTTTATCTTTTCTTTTCGGCTAAGTGGTGGGCTGCGTTACTATGATTGTTTCTGAGTGGCTAAGTAATTGCAACTCTGCCTTTGAACTCTTGTGACTCGAATACCAAAAAATCAACAAGTTGCGGGTAGAGCTGAGATGAAAAGAAAGAGCGAATAAGAAATGCAACTCGGGGACTTGCATGATAACGCAACCCGGCATCGAGCCCGGGCTGCTCAAATTGATTAAATTTAAAACCTCAAGTGTGAATAAAAATGAGTAGCAAGCAAAAGCATAAGTAGTTTGATACATCTGCACCCGGCATCCCAGGGATCTGATAAGTGTTTGAAGCATAAAGTGCAGAATAGGATCAGGTAGAAGCGGCGGTGTTCTCGGCACTGGCATTGGTGGCTTCAGCGTCAGCGCTGGCCTTGGCGGCTTCAGCTTCAACGTTGGCCTTAGCAGCATCAACTTCCGAGTTGGCGGCGTCGGCTTTCGCGGCATCCGCATCTGGCTCAGTAGCAGCCTGATCTGAAGTGGCTGTGGCCACCGAGATGGGCCCCGTCGCTGAGGTGGAGGCAGTCGCTTGGGCGCGGAGGCGAGCTGTGTCGTCAAGGGCAGATCCTGACGAGGTGCCGAACTCGAGCGCGGCGGTGTCGATTGTCATCCCTTCGCTCTCGGCCTCATCATCGCTGTCCGCGACGGACGTGGCTTTCCCCTTCCCGGCCTTGTAGCGACCACTCTCGAAGCTTCCCAGGTCAGACTCGGTGGCGTCCTCGTCTTCAACATCGCCCTCCTCATCGCCTTCGTCCACCTCGGTGTCGGGCTCGGTGAGACCGTCGATGAAGTGCGTGGTGTCTGCGTACTGGGCGACCTCGTGTGCGACAAGCTGGCGGATAGCCACGCAGTCGGAATCCGTCTCCCACTTGGAGTCCTCGCGCATCTCGCGGACGACCTGCAAGTTAAGATTCTCGTAACAGCAGCATCATATCGGCGCCTGCCCGAGCTCCGGACGCCCGCCACTTCTTCAGCTCGGCCTTCACGCCATGCAGCTTCAAGGCGAGTCCGCGGATTGTCATTGGCGCGGAGTCCTGAGGCCAGAAGAGGTCGTCGAGCTTGAAGGAGATGCGCACCAGCTCGGTGCCCACACCTTCTAGTCGTTGAAGCTGACCTTGCATGACGATGAGGCATTCTTCAATTTCTGCCTTGGTGTCCGTGGGCTCGCCCTTCTCGGCGCGAGTTGCTCGGGCCTTTGCCAAGGCAGGCTTGCACGAAGACTCAAGGTCGGGGAAAATTTCTGAAAGAGCTATCGAAAAGATCAGCAACAGAAGCAGTGTAGAAAGATGAAACAAGTAGCAGAGAAGCAAAAGGAAGCAGTGAAGCAAAGAAAAGAGGGCACTTACTGTTCAGATCATAGAGTAGCCCCTGCAGCTTGTTCTTCCACAGCTCCTCGTCAGCTACGTGCCTCTCTTCAAGTAAGCGGAGCCCGGATAGTTGAGCAAAGAGATCAGCGTTGCTCTTCTTCAGCACCTCGCATTCCTGCTCGAGGGCTCTCTCCTTGGTCTTGGCTGCTGCTTCGGTCTTCTTCTTCTCGGCCACTGCTCTATCTCTCTCGCCAGCTAGATCAATGGCCTTTTGGAGAGCAGCTCGCAGCTGGACCTGCAATGGTTCCATCTCGGAGAGGTGCCTGTTCTTAAATTCCACCTCAAGACTTGCAATCTGCTGCTGCACCTCAGCAGGCTTGAGGCAGTCCAGATGCTCCTCGACAAACTTCTTATGATCTTCTGTGAAAAGCAAAGCAGGGTCAGCAGAGTAGCAAAGATGAAAGCAAGAAATCAAACCAAGAAGAAATCAGCTCACCTTCCAGCCTCTTGATGGTGGTTTGGCCGCTCTCAACGAAGGCGCGACAGTTGGAATGCTCCTCGGCCAGGGTCTTAAATTTGCCTGCAGAAAGGAGTCGGTCTGAGCAGAAAGCAGCAGCGGGCGTAAACATAAAACGCGGGAACCGCGTAGCTACAAGCTTACTTTCGATCTCGGAAAGCTTGAGGGCACTGTCCATGACCTCCTTCTCTGCCGCCTCATCGGACTTGCGCTCCAATTCCAGGGCCTCGAGACGCCTCCTAGCGATGCTGTGATTCCATAGCAGCCGCCGGTACAGGTTGGTTCTTTTCAGAAGGCAATTCTGAGAAGAAGAAAGAAAAAGAATCAGACAAAGTCGTGAAGATTCAACCCGAGAAGGCGGCAACTCGGTTGAGTACCCGCCTACTCGGCCAGAATCTCGGGGACTGGGGGATGGATAAGAAGAAGCAGAAGAATAGAAGAGAAGGAAAATGCAACTCGGGACGGAGGAGCAAAGCTTACCGCGTAAGTCTGTTCAATATCCTCCGCGGCCTTGCGATGAACGAAGAGCTTGGCGGCGAGCGTGCTGGTATTGGACGAGATAGTCATGGGTTTATAACCCATGTCCGCCTTGTTCCAGTCGACACGCATGTGATCCAGATCGCCCAATGTCATGCCGTGCCAGTTCGTGTTGCCAAGGACTCCGCTGTCCCATTCAGCGTCAATGAATCCAACCCGGTCAACTATCTACTCGAGGCCCGTGGATGTCACCTCATCTTCCGCAACCTCGCGCGAGTGGATCGAGACGGATCGGTCCTTGTTCCTGGCTGGAGGCTTGGAGTCCACCGGCGTAGCCTGTTTGCCCCTCCTAATAGCGAGCTTCTTCTCGGCTGGGGTCATGGGGATGTTGTGCTGCTGGCTGACCTTAGCCATATAAGGTGGGAAGCTGGGTGGATCCGGGAAGCTGGATCCCGCGGCAGTATCGGCAGCTGCATCAGGTTCACGGATGGTGAGCTGGCCGGGCTTGGCAGTTGGTCTTGGCGGCGGCATTGTGGCAGCACCACGCGTACCGCTACGCGAGGGATTCCTGCGAACAGCGCCCTCTGACTGGCCAGCTGGCTTCTCGGTGGCCTGGTTCCCAGAGGTCTGCTTCTCGGCAGCCTTCTTCTCGGCGGCCTTCTTGTCAACGGCTTCCTGTTTGATCTTCTTAATAAGATGCTTGGCCGGAGGGCTGGAAGTTGTCTTGGTTTTCTTCGTTGGTGGAGAGTTTGGCGCGGTGGAGGAGGCACCCTCCTGAGTAGGCGGCGCAAAGGGCGCGCTACCCGGCGCGGCATCCGGCCGGGCGCTACCCTGTGCGGTGTCTGGTTGCGCGTCGCTCAAAGGGTATTGCTCCGTCTCATCAATTATCTCAACCCGCTGCTCGGCAGCGGGGTCTTGCTGTGTGGCGTCTTGTCCTTCTACCCGCGGCTGGGCCGCGGGGTCGTCTTGCTCAGCAGCCCTGGTTGCTGGCTGCTCTTGTTCTTCTCCCTGCCGCTCAAGGGCGGCGTCATCGTGCATCTCGGGGTCTTGTGCTAGGTTCTCCTCAGCTGTGTTGGCTGGAGGAGAAGGAGGTCTCTCTTGGCGAGCAGCATCCCGCGCTTCCTGCTCTGCGCGGGCCTGCTGCTCCTGCTCGACGTCGTGGGCGTCAGTGTCCATGTACCGAGCCTCGTCGGAATCTTCTCCTTGCGTAGGAGAGGACGCACGCGCTCTGCCCTGCGCTGCAGCTTCGTTCTCGTCGTCGAGGTCGATGAGATTATCGATGTCGATGGCAGCTTTCTTTTTAGTCTTGGTGGGCGCGAGAGCGGCATCAGCATCTAAGGGGGCTCTGAAGAAAGAAATATGTTCAGAAAAGGTAAAAAGGCAGAGGAAACTGAGAAGAAACAACGAGGTAGAAGAATTGGGGATTTGCGGCAACGGAGGCGTATAGCTGAGGAGAAGGTACTTACCCTTTACGGGTAGGGATCGCCCGTCCTTTTTTCGTCACGGTCTTCTTGGTTGTCTTCCCGACTGCCGTCTTCTTCTTCCTGGCGGGGGGCTCCTGAGCACCGCTACCCGTCCGTTTGCGGGTAAGAGGAGCAGCAACCGAGAGCGGCTTGACGACAAGGGCTTCTTCGTCCTCGTCCTCGCCTTCCCCTTCGGCGTCAGCACCATCTGTGAAGTTTGGAAAAAGAAGATAGCTTAGAAGCAGGAAGAAACTGGGTAGCGCTGCTCGCGACCAGGCAGAATGAACTCAGTTACCTTCGAAATCATCCTCAGACCAGTCACGGACGGACGCGTCTACGTGATGCTTCTCCGTTTGGGCATGAGGGAGGTTGAGCTTGTCCGCGTTCTCGAAGGAGACCTCGTCGTCTTCCTCTCGGTCTTCCGACCAGTTGTCCTCAAAACGCTCCTTGCTCTCAGCGAGCTGACGATCAAGGACCTGAAGAATGGAGATACATCGCAAGTTAGCCGAGTAGCATAAGGGCGCCCTACTCGACTAGGCGTGCAAACACAAAGCACATTAAGCCTAGAGAATTCCGCTAAGAGTGCTACTCGGCAAGGCGTGCAAACACCAAGCACACTAAGCCTAAGCTGATAAGTGTCCTACTCGACTAGGCGTGCAAACACAAAGCACACTAAGCCTAGAGAATTCCGCTAAGTGTGCTACTGGGCAAGGCATGCAAACACCAAGCACATTAAGCCTAAGCTGTTCTGCCAGGAGTCCTACTCGGCGCAGGATGCAAATGCTATTCGCTGCAAGATAAGAAGGCTATCTACTCGGAGCAGGTATACAAGAAATAGGATAAAGAGTACATACCCGCTCGATTGGCTTCGTACGGCTGTATGGGATGAAGCCATACTGCCAATTGTCTCTGAGGCCGGTGGTCAGGATGGACCGCGCGTGAGCGGCGACGTCCGCGTTGCTGAGCTCGAACATGGTCGTCCGAGTACAGTCGCGGGGGCCCCCCATGTAGCACATGGGGTGGATGCGGTGCTGGAGTGGCAGCACCCGCCTTGAGATCTAGCAGGCGACTGGATCGTCGCTCTTGAGCCCTTCTCCGATCAGGTGGGCGAGGCGCTCCTCCATCTGCGTCAGATTGCGGTCCATGGACGGCTTGGTCTTCCAGTTCTGCCCGGTGGGAGCTCGGTTGCTCCAACGGGGCAGGTTGATTCGATCTTCCACCTTGGCTCCCTTCGTGGCGGGAACATTCTTCACGTACAGGAATGTCCTCTGCCACTTGCGGACAGAATCCAGGCCCTTAATGCGCGGATGGTTGGTGCCAGGGCGCTGCACCATCATGGCGCTGCCGGTCTCGGTTATCCGGCTGCTTGTGTCCGCGCCGTCCTTCTTGCCCTTGCTCTGCTGGCGGAAGAAGAAGTACCTGGACCATATCTCCGTCGTGGGGCGAACGCCAAGGAAGGCTTCGCACACCACAGCGTGGTAGGAGAGAAAGACGACAGCGTTGGGAGGAAGGTGGTGCATCTGGAAGCCGTAGTGGTCCAGAAACGAACGGAGGAAGCCTGATGCGGGAAGCCCAAATCCTCGCGCGAAGTGTGCGAGGAAGACGACATGCTCATCCTCCTGCGGGGACGGAACGAGCTCGCCGTCAGGCTGCCGGCAGCGAACACCGGGAGGAACCCTCCGGGTGTTCACGAGCCACTGGCAGTCTTCGGCGGTGACCTCGGAGCCTGCCCAGCCGGCGCGAGCGTTGTCGTCGCGAGCCATGGTGGGGATAATGAAATTGAGGAAATGTTTCGAGGGATTTGGTGGAGTGGAAGAACTCGCGGCGGCGCAGTGAGTTGCGCGGCTGCGGAGAGCTCCGCGGCGGCGGAGAAACGAGAAGGCAGAGGGGAAATTGTGAGCGGAAGAGGGAGAAGGAGTTACCGAGGGGGTATTTATACCGCTCCTCGAGTTACCGTTACGAGTTGAGGAAGTGGGATCGATCGTGGCAGTAATCGTGTGGCGTGGGGTCTGTGGGCCGGCTAGAAACGCACACAGCGCAGAACGCGCGCGTAACGGCCACATTAGATCCCACGACGAGATCGTGGGCGATTACTGCGCGTGATGGGACGTTACGAGCTGGTGGGACCACCCCGTGAAAACTGGGCGCGTGGCCTTTCAGTTACCAGGCACCGAGGCGTAGGGGTCGTGGATGCGCGACACGTGCCCAGTTGCTGCGCAGAAAGCCGGATTGTGCTCTGCGCCGCAGAGATTCTGTTTAGGAAATTCCTAAGTCTTTTTACTCGGCCACAGAGAAGAGAAGTGGCCCTACTCGGAAGAGAGAAAACAAGACCGAGGGCTACTCGGAGGTTTTCACTCGGTATCTCAAAGTTCAAGGGCAAGACTGTCACACTGGTAGAAAAAAGGCCTTCGGTATGCCAGCATCAGTCCCCAAGCGTTGCGCACCGTGACCAATGAGTCTTTAGTCCCGGGTCGGGAGGAGACCCGCGACAGAAGGTCAGACGTCGCGGGTTGGGAAGCGCGTTGCGACGCGTGGAGGGAATTAATTCCGGTTGACCTGGCCGCCCGGGACTATTGGTCCTTTATTCCCCGTTCCCGTGGCCAACCGGGACCAATGGCCCTTTATTCCCCGTGCCCGTGGCCAACCGGGACTAAACATCAAGCGTCTCGCCTCCCCCGGGCGGTTTTTATTTCGCGAGCGAGGCAGAAGGGCGCCATTCCACTGCTCGCTCTCTGTTCTTCCTCTCGCTCTCTGTTCTTCCTCTCTCGCTCTCTGTTCTTTTCGATCCAAGCACACGCACGCAAATGGCTCAAGTTTGGAGGCAATACAATGGTACCACACCGTGCGGCAAGGATTTGGACGTGCTCTTCACCAACAGTACCGCGAGGCTGCATGAAGCTCTAGGTCATTTGGTCGATCTCTATTTTGAAGCTCCCGAAGAACACCGGTTCTTTGGGCTCGATCTGGAGTACACGACGAATCAGAAGGATGTTGCCCTCATCCAGATATCGTTCAAGCATTCGGTGTTGGTCTTCCAATGGTCAAGGTAGAAGCTATATATATATAGCACACGTGTACAATCTTGCATGCCATCTTCGAGTTTTTTTGTTGCATGTGAACAATACGTGTGTTGCAACATATCTAACACATATCCTATTTTTGTTGTTACAGTAGTTCGAGGCATTGCCCGGACCTTGTTGATTTTCTTGTCAACTCGGGGTTTGACTTTTGCAGCGTGGACATCACGCAAGACCGTGTGAAGTTGATGCGCATCGGTATTATGATACCTGAAGATCACTACGTTGATCTTCAGAATCTTATCCAGTTGACCGGGCCAAAGACCGGGATGGCTGTCATGGCAAACACCTTCATCCACCAGGGCTATGAAAGGATGAAGACTGATTTCCCCCGGCAGAATCACTTCTATTGGGAGGAGACCCCATTGCGCATGACGAACCTCAAGTATGCGGCCGTAGATGCATATGTCGCGTACGAGTTGTTCCGCATCTACTCGGCGGGGCCATAGATGATGTATGCATGCGTTCGATATCTATGTGCATGTAATGGGTATCTAATTAGTAGTATATATATGTAATGGATATCTTTTGTGATCGACTCTATATATATGTTAATTATGAAATGTGATCGACTCTATGTTTGTGTTATGTGTGATCGACTCTATGTTTGTGTTATGTGTGATGGACTCTATGCATGTAATGAATATTGTTTGTATTATTGTTCTTTATTTTTGATATATTTTTTCATTTTAAGATTTTAAAACGAATTAGTATTATTTTTCTTCATTTTTTGATATATTATTTGTATTTTTAAGATTTTAAAATGAATTAGTATTATTGTTCTTAATTTTTGATATATATTTTGTATTTTAAGATTTTAAAATGAATTAGTATTATTGTTCTTCATTTTTGATATATTATTTGTATTTTTAAGATTTTAAAATGAATTAGTTCTATTTTCTCAATTTTTGGATATATTATTTGTATTTTTAGAAATAATACAAATTAAAAGTTAATGTTTATTTAATTATTCAAAATTATTAATTACATCATTACTTTTGTTTATTAAAAGATTTATTTGAAATTCAAACAATAAAGAAATATGGCTTCGGCCAACATGTTAATAAGATTGATATGATACTACTATCATATACATGCGTGAGAAACACTTGGATTCGGGACGGGATGGAACTCGGAAGTTAAGCGTGCTAGTGCTAGAGTAGTGGGAGGATGGGTGACCGAGCGGGAAGTTTGACCATGAGTAACTAATTTGACTAGAGATAATCTTAGTTAGACACTAAGCAAATAATACAAATTGTGAGAAAAAAAGGAGTGAAAAAAAGGGAGTGAAAAAAGGAGTGAAAAAAAGGGAGTGAAAAAAGGTGAGAAAAATAATTAGAAACCAAATGAATTAAAAAAATTACGAAATAAATCTAGTCCCGGTTCATGTGGCCAACCGGGACTAAATGTCCTCCGACCCCAGGCTCCGCCACCCGCCCACGTGGACAGGCCTTTAGTCCCGGTCCGTAAGAGATGGGACTATAGGGGGGGCCTTTAGTCGCGCGTAGCTAGTCCCGGTTGCCCGGACGGGATTAATGGGCCTGGCGAACCGGGACTGTAGGCCTGTTTTCTACCAGTGTCAAGGTTGGTTTTTAAGATGGCAGGGCCCAGTGAATGAATTCGCAGGGCTCTACCAGCTTCGGGGACTGCTGTCGGGGGGTTACCCCCGAGTAGGGTAAAGGCAAGTGCCAAAGGCAAGGTCAGAAGAGATGCTTGGTCGAGTAGCTGCCTACCCGGTACTCGCTACCCGGTCGAAGGCTACTCGGTCTTGCACAAAAGATGATCAGAAGGATGTATCAAGGAGGTTATGTTTGTTCGAGTAGAAGAGCTGGTCCGAGTAAAATTGGCGGGAACCTACTCGGGCCAGAAGTCAAAGGAGCCGTTCTGACACCGGATCCCGCGTATCCCGGGTCCGTACTTGGCACTGTTCACGGCACTGTTCATCTGGGGACGGCGTGCCTGACAGCGACAGTGTGGCAGCAGGGCGTCGCAGAATAGGGGGCCCTACTCTGTGTTTGGTGCAGTGATACCAGACTGATCACTTGGTTTTGCCCAACGACTTTCCGGACAGGACAAGATTAGAAGCCAAAGGTGTCAGCGTGAACTCGGAAGAAGGACGATGTGCACACAATGTCGACATCTGTTTGTGTTTGGACGTATCCGGCTGGGCACCATGTATATAAGGTGCCCTGCCCCCTCCTGCGCGAGGGATCGCACAAGACTGACCTAGATTTTTGACCTAGTTCATCACGTAGAGAGAAGAGCGGCTACTCAGTAGCGAGAACACTTGTACTGTGGCTACTCGGTGAGACATCAAAATACAGAGAAAAAGGCAGGAGTAGGGGTTTTACCTCCTCACGAGGGTCCTGAACCTGGGTAGATCGTGTTGTTTGCAGTGCTTGTTTCACACTTCACGCGTCTACTCGTCGCGTGATCCCTCCCCGAGCGCCTCCAGCGTCCATCGTCCCCACATCTTTAGCCATCCTATGCCATCTGCCGTGACACCACCACGACACCACGCGCGCGTCACAACTCCCGCGCCACGCGTCACAAATCCCGTGCCACGCACCACCCTAACACAACCAAGCAAATAGTTGCACATTACTACCCGAGCTCAAAGTGAACACAAACCCAAGCATGCATGGATGAACGTGTTAAAGGGGGTGTAGAACAAAACAATCGGTATCACCATCATACAGCCCTATCGTGGCTAGCCGGTGCAATATGCATACCAAATGCACGGCAGGACGTATGCATGATGGCGAATCCGGATGTTTTGTATTTGCTCTGCGAACTGAATATATGATGTATCAAACCTTAAAGGGGGATGCAGAACAAAACAATCGGTATCGCCATCATACAGCCCCACCGTGGCTACTTGGTGCAATATGCATACCAAATGCATGGCAGGACGTATGATGGCGAATCCGGATGTTTTGTATTTGCTCGATGAACTGACCGATGTATGAAGGTGGGCTATATATAGGGTCCTCTGGCTCACAAAGTGTTGTGTTAGGGTTTTGATCCAACGGTTAAGAAACCACCTCATCCAACGTGTCGTGGGATAATCACGGCAGATGTTACCTGGGGTAACTGATCTTGGGGCAAGACGACACAGGTATTTGGGAGAGGGTTTAGCTCAGAGGAAAGCATGGTGCAATTCGATCTGGTAGCCGGCAATCAAAGTCGCCGAGTCTCCGATCTTGATATAATAACTCAACTCTGGGTTTACACTTGATGCTCGATATCTCACGATGTTGCTAGGGTTCTTCGATCTCTCCAAACTAGTCGTAGGGGTCGGTTTATAAAGCACCGTACCCTCCTGACTTGCCCTCCAAGGCGCACCCGGAATCCTACCCGGACACTACCTACAAACCCTAGCTTTCCTTACCGCAACCCACAATCCGGGTTACGAGGCCTACAAACTTTGGGCCTTCCAGAAGTTTCCTTATCCTTAGCCGGATTCTGCGCACCGTCCTTTGGGCCGGGTTACTCCTTGGAGTTTGGCATACCGGATTATCATCCCCCCATCAGTAGTCCCCAGAATAGCCTGGGCTTCATGGATCCTCCTTGAAGCGCTTGCTATTCCCTGCAAAGATATCAAACATACGGGCATATAGAGGCCGGGTTAAGATGTTTTGATATTCAGCTAGGCCTAACTCCATGGTGGCCATATAGTAACCCGGCTTTTCTCCAGATGCTTTGCTTAACTTTCCGAGTCTAAGTCTTGATAAAAATGCCCAAACTCTATACTTTACTCGATAACTGATGCTGATGCCATGGAAAGGATCCCTTTCTCTTTTTTGTCCGGATACCTCGCTCAGCTTGCGAGGCATATCTCGTAAAATCCGCGCGTATAGCCATTACCCTAAATCTTCCGGATTCCGCCCGTTGGGATTGGTTTATCCACCCACACCTTATAAATAGAGCCCAGAGGGTAACTTGGACTCCCACCTATCACTCCAATCTTTCATCGGCTTCCTCATTCCCTGCGCCCCGCAACATCTCGAGAATCCCGAGCACGCCACCGTAATAAGGCCGCCGCCGGCTGCACTCAACCCCGAATCGCTCCGCGCCGCCGCCAAAACTTCACCACCGCGCCCTTGTTCCGCTCATCAAACGCTGCAAGCGGGGATCTAGATCACGGCACCGGCCGCCGCCAGGCCTTATTCCAGCTTCTTCCAGTAAGTGTTCGCTAATCTAGCCCCGCGATTTTTTCGATTTAATCCAGATGGATCTAGGTCAACCCGCGGACCGTTTTTCCCGTCACATCGATTTAGACGGTTTAGATGCTTGCCAACTCCTTCAACAACTTGTTGGATGATCTCACGCCACCCTCCTACCGCCATTAATCACCAATTTCTTCATAGAATCATTCGCGAGTTTTCCAACCTAGATCCATTTCGTCCAAATTTCCGCGCATATCATTGACACCCGGAAAATCCTCCTTTTCCAGTTATTTTGCTTGCAGTAGAGACATGGGAAACCATCCGTGTTCCCCAAACTCATTTCAATACGTAAGTGACCAATAATTTCCACAGCTATACTCAATACCCGGATACCTTGTGATTTCCGCTTCATAGCATGATACCCGGATAATTCTCAGCTTCATACTTTCTTGATACCTTATACTCGGATAATTCAACACTCCCGGGTCTTATTTCATACGCCTCTTTTTCTGGTGCTTTGCAGGTTGATCCCATGGCTCCCAAACGACAAAGAAAACAACCGACTCAGGCGAGAACTACCCAAACCATATCCGCCAACTGGGGGCGTTTCACAACTACGAAAGCCAAGTTGGAGGAGCTAGCCGAATTAGGAACTCTCCCTTCTCAGAAGGACATTCACTGGAGAGCGCCGGGTAATGAGACCCGGCCCACACCCGCAGAAAGCGAGGTAATCTGCTTCGTGGAGCACGTGACCCGGGGATTCCGTCCTCCGGGTCACCCTTTCTTTAGGGAGGTCTTAGATCACTATGGACTCCGAATGTTCGACATAGGGCCTAACTCTATGTTAAACATCACCCACTTCATTGTTCTCTCTGAATCGTACTTGTGCATGCCGCCGAGTTTAACTCTCTTCATCGAGTTATTCCAATGCAAGCCGTGCCGCGAAAGCGGCGACGGAGCGCTCCTAACCTGTGGCGGGGTATCTATCCAGCGCCGCAGGAATTCTCTGATGCCAACCCTCAGCCTACACTCCCACGTCAAACACTGGCAACTGTCCTTCTTTTATTGCCGCGATACCTCCCCTGACAGTGAAAAGAAGCTGCCGGGTTACTCAGAGACCCCCCTCGAGCCCTCCGAGTCTTTCAGTGCCTTTGCCTCAGATTCGGACAGGGAGGCAATCCTTCCCTTGCTAACCAAGATAGCCATTCTCTCAGCCCAAGGCCTCCTCGGGCTCAATTTAATAAAAACATGGGTTGATTTCCGGATCCAACCTAACTCCATCCGCACCAAGTTGATGTGCGAGTATTCGGGGCACACTACAGATGCACTCCGATACTCCACCAAGAGCTTTGCGACCGGCGATACCAACAAGACCATCAAGGGCTTCTTGACCGAGAAACTGGAGGTGATAAAGGGTATCACCGGGTTACCCCCGTTTACTCGGGAAAACCCAGCTCCAGCGGTAATATTTGATACTCACAACTTATTTCCATACCTTGACTTGATACAGCTTTTGACCCTTAATCTCGTTCTTTTGACTTAGGCTGATGATCCTTTCTGGAGAGTTGAACCCTCCCCCCCTTCCAGAGACCCGGAAGAAGAGGACGAGCCGGCTGACAGTAGTGAAGGTATTTACACAGAATCCATATATACTTACTTGTATTACTTTCCTCCCGTTTACCTCTTTTCCAACGATCACACACCTGATTCACAGGACTGGAGGACGAAGGTGAGGCCAATGAGGATGACCCGGAGGCTACTGAGTCTGACCAAGAGGCAACAGTGGGTGCCAAGAGGAAGACCAGGGGGCAGTGTCCAAGGTTCCTTTTTCCTCATTATCTTCTGAACCTTACTCCTTTGACGCCATGCGACAACTTAACCATCAACTATCAAATTCATCCTGCTTGAAGGATTCCTTCCCAGCCAAACGCAGGGTAACTCGGAGCTCCCCGGGTGAAGATCCCCTTAACCCGGGCATATCTATTCCCTCGGTCCCTCGTGGCGGCGCTCCTCCGCCTCGTCCTTCCGACTCTCCTCACCGCCACCCTTCTCCTAACCATCCACGTGCCGGGCAATTTCGGGTCCCGTTGGTAGTTCCCGTGGCAACCTCATCTGCTTCCAGCGGCGAGCTCCCGCCTGATTATACCGTGAATGCCGGGTAAGTTTATGCTACATGACTTCCTTTTATGCTTAACAAGTTTCCACTCAAGCCACCATCATCACTAATAGCCGCTTTTTCTCATCTTTCTTTTAGCGCTCAAGCCGTCGTTAGCGACCCGGAAAATATAGAAGCAGATGACCATCAGGCGGAGAAACCGACTGACAATGTAGATGCCGCGACTGACGGTGATACAACGAACAACCAGGAACAAGGCCCTCTGAACAATCCACTTCCCCGAGCTGCCGGATCTCCTTCCTCATCGGAACCAGTAGACGAGGAGATCGAAGTTCTAGATACAAGGATGAGTTCTCCCAACCCGGCCACCCAAACTGTCCGGGTATCAACTCCAAGGGCGGGGAGAGACCCCCCACCAAGCGACCAAGCTGCCGGCTCTTCCGGTACTCGATCCGAGGAACTGACATTTGCCCAGATGCTAGAAACCCTTCGCACTTTAAGGGCTAATGAAGAAAACATCTTGGGAGCTTTGATAGCCAAACACGAGGTAAATCCGACTAATGTTGCTTATGCCTTTGTCCAGTCCCCAAGTTCCGAGTGAATTGATTCATAATTTACTTGGGACTTTATTATACAAGCGACTGATAACTTGCTTCTCTGCCCCACTGATCCTTGTTTTCATGCATGCAGGCTTTCGTAACTCAATCTGAGGAGAGACTAGCGGACGCCTCCAAGCTCATCGAAAAGGAGGTAGCTTTACGCGAAGCAGCCGAAGCCGAAACCAGGAGAAATAAGTTGATAATGAGGAAATATAGGAAAAGGGCTCACCGAGCAGGAGATGACCTAACAAGCCTTTCCGTCCAAATATCGGACACATATCGTGCTTTACTTGGTAAGTTTCCTCCTCCGGGTTTATCTTTTTTGATAGATAGCGGCAGTTTCCCGACTTACGTCTCCCTTTCTTCAGGCCCGGACGAAACCATGCCGGAAGAGGATGACATGGCCAAGCTGAAAACCATCAAGAGCGTCACCCGGCAGCTATGCGCCGGAACCAAGTGGATCCTTCAAGAACTACGGTGGCCGGGTAAGGGGCATGTTGATCTGAAGAGAATGCTGGATGCCTTCTCCACTATCCCTGAGTGGATTTGGCACTGGAAACGCTCGTCTTGCCGGGTTGGAGTAACCCAGGGGCTTGCTCTCGCCAAAGCTTATCTCCCCAAGCTCGAGCTAGTGAAGCTTATGGGCGGCTTCCCAGAGTTTAAGCTTGACGGATCCAAGTTCTCGGTGAAGGATTTCCAAGCCGTCCAAAAGGAGGTTCGTTACCCGGCGAGTATGATTGCTGACGAACTGGATGTTAATATTCTTGTTCCAGCCTATGATGCCGCTGGTGAAGTAATTAAGTCGGATCTTCCCGAGCCGTATGATATGCTGGCTCGGTGGAAGAAAGAAGCTGCTGCGATAAGGGCGGAGGCTGCCAAGAAGCAAACTGAAGCCGGCTCTGCCCCTGCTACCTCAACACCAGTCGTTCCACCTCCTGCAGGGGCTGGTACCGCTGATCTGGGTGCTGCTGCTACCACCGATGATGGCAAGGGCAAGGCCAAGATGAACGCCGAGTGATATATGATTTCTAATGCCTCTTCTTACACATCGGTCGGCCAACATACTTTTGAAAACACTTATATTTTGGGTGGTGCGCCTGTGCACCTTTGATATCTTTTCACCAGCATTTTGTACTGCACGCTAAGACCTTGATATACTCGATGCCTGTTCCGGCCTTTTTAAGTTTAAGCTCATCTGTTCTCGATATCTGGTTTTATTTATTGTTCCTTTTGTGAAAACTCAATTTCCGGGTCTCATGGGTATTGACAAGCGGATTTTGCTTCGAAGTCCCCAAGTCCCCAAGACTCGGATATTTGGATTTTTGCAACTATACAAGTAAGCCAGTTTTTCTCTTTTCAAGGTTTCAAGCTACCGGGCCCGGATTGCCGAGTCTGGGACACTTGATCTTGAAAAAATGCTTATTGCTATTCTCACAAAGATCCACGAGTTGTTTCACATAGGTTTTGAAGTTATGCTTAATAGTCGTTGAGTTTCCAGCTATTCAGCCTTGTACTCTGCATAACTTGTGGTTTAGATGACCCTTTTGACTGTCTTGTACTGTAAGCCGGCTTTCGCGTGGATACCATGTTGTTACATCAATACGAAGACGTAGCCAGCCAATCCCCGTCGGGTTTCATGACTAACTGCCATCGTACGCGAACAAATCATGCCACTTCAATGCGAGTCACATCGAGCTTAAGTAAGAATAGCCAAGAAATTTGGACTTCTTTGTCCGGTTATAAGATTGTAGCCGTACTCGTTTGCAAGTAATCGGCCCTTATAACTCATAGGCATCATGGCCGGGTCTTTGAGTTTGTAACTGTGCTATTCAAGCGACCAGCCCCCAAGACCTAGATATACGCATCGTACTGAAAATATATAACCTGATAACAACCATCTCTTTTCTTGATAACCATCTCTTTTCTTGATAACCATCTCTTTACTTGATATGAAAAAATGTAGGTCAGCAAGCCGCCTCATTAAAAACCCGTCCAGTCCCCAAAGGTACCCTGGATAGGAAAAGAGTGCGTCAGAAAACCTGCTGCCTATTACATCGTGCAATTCCGCTTGCCAATATAGTCTTTACTAAGTATAATACGGACGTAGCTGAGCCACGTTCCATGGTCTATCTCTTTCTTGCATAGATGAAGTGGTGTGTGCGGTGTCGTTGACTGTAGCCGACTCTTCCCTTGCATCTATCAAATAATATGATCCGTTATGCAGGTTCCGGCTTATGATAAATGGTCCTTCCCATGGTGGTGATAATTTGTGTTTTCCTTCGTTTGACTGTACCAGGCGTAGAACCAAGTCTCCTTCCTGGAATACCCGGGTCTTCACACGCTGGCTATGATACCTCCGTATATCTTGCTGATATATGGCTGATCTTTCCAGGGCTTGTTCTCTTTGCTCTTCTAACATATCTACGGCGTCCTGCCGGGTTTTTTCGTTCTCTACTTCGACGTAAGCTGATACTCTAGGCGAATCGTGAATAATGTCACTCGGTAATACTGCTTCCGCACCATAGACCATGAAGAAGGGCGTCATCTGAGTGGATCTGTTAGGTGTAGTGTTGATACCCCAAACCACAGAAGGAAGTTCTTCGACCCATGCACCAGCAGCCCTGACACAGGGAACTCGCAATCATGGTTTTAATCCGCGAAGCAATTCTTGGTTTGCCCTCCACTTGTCCATTGGCCTGGGGATGAGCCACTGATGCCACATCGAGCCGGATTCCATTGTTGCCACAAAACTTCTCCATCTCACCAAGGGACATGTTGGTTCCATTGTCGGTAATTATGCTGTGGGGTACCCGAACCGGTAGATAATCCTTTTCAGGAACTTGACTGCTGTAGCTGCTTCGCAATTAGTAACTGGCATAACCTCAACCCACTTGGTAAACTTATCAATAGCCACCAAAAGATGTGTCTTCTTGCATGGTGACATATGAAAGGGGCCAACCATGTCCATACCCCAGACGGCAAACGGCCAAGTTAACGGGATAGTCCGCAACTCCATAGCCGGCACATGGGTTTGGCGAGCGTACCTTTGACATCCGTCACACCTTGCTACCAATCGCTCCGCATCCGCTAGGGCCGTGAGCCAGAAAAACCCGTGTCGATAAGCTTTAGCCACAAGAGACCTTGTGGACGCATGATGTCCACAGTCGCCTTCATGGATTTCCTTGAGAATCTGTCTGCCTTCTTCCGGCGCTACGCAGCGCAAAAAGACTCTTGCTGCACTTCTCTTGTACAATTCCCCATTGATGATAGAATATCCCTTTGCTCGCCTCAAAATTTGCCTTGCTACTACCTCCTGTTGTGGTAACTCGCCTCGTGATAGGTAGGCCAAAAATGGTTCTGTCCACTCGGGAATAGTACGTACAGTGGCTACGAGTCCTGAATCCGGGTCTTGATTTGCCAATTCCTCCTCTGACTCGATTTTAACTGATGGTCGCCATAATTCGTCCAGGAAAACGTTAGGTGGAACCGGCTCTCTGCGCGAGCCGAGTCTGGCGAGGGCGTCGGCTGCCTCATTCTTTCTTCTGTCTATATGCTCCACCTCATACCCGGAAAAACATCCTGCAACCCTATCAACTTCCCTGCGGTATGCTGCCATAGTTGCGTCCTTTCTATCCCACGTTCCTGACACCTGTTGTACCACAAGGTCCGAATCTCCGAAGCATCGTATCCTCTTGATGTTCATTTCTTTGGCTACCTTTAAGCCATGCAACAGGGCCTCATACTCGGCCACGTTGTTGGAGCAGTCGAAGTGAATTTGTAGCATGTAACTCAATTTGTCCCCTTTGGGTGATGTTAGCACCACCCCAGCTCCTGATCCCTCGTACTGCTTTGATCCGTCGAAGTGCATGATCCATGACTCGGAATTTGGAACCGTTGCAGACATGCCTGTATGTGTCCAGTCGTTAACGAAATCAATTAAAGCTTGAGATTTGATTGCTGACCTGGGTTCGTAGTTGATATGATAATCCCCCATCTCTATCGCCCATTTGGCTATTCTTCCCGTCGCGTCCGAGTTTCTGATGATATCCGACATTGGTATTGAACTAACCACTGTTATGGGATGTTCTTGGAAATACGGCTTCAGCTTCCGGCTGGCCATAAAGACCCCGAACACCAACTTTTGCCAATGTGGATAGCGCTGCTTTGCTTCTGATAATACCTCGCTGACGTAATAAACCGGCCTCTGAACCGGGTATCCTTTCCCATCCTCTTTGCGTTCCACGACAACCACTGCGCTAACGGCTCGGGGGCCAGCTGCCACGTATAGCAACATAGGCTCTTTAGGACCCGGCGCCGCTAGTACTGGTGCTTCAGATAATTGCTTCTTTAGTGCTTCAAACGCTTCATTTGCTTCTTCGTCCCATACGAATTTATCTGACTTCCGCAAGAGCCGGTACAAGGGTATTGCTTTTTCTCCGAGTCTAGATATGAATCGGCTCAAGGCTGCTACGCAGCCCGTGAGCTTTTGAACATGCTTCAAATTTTTCGGCTTTTTCAAACTCTGGATTGCCTTGATTTTATCCGGATTTTCCTCGATTCCTCTCTCGGAAACTATGAAGCCGAGTAATTTCCCAGCCGGAACTCCGAACACGCACTTCGTTGGATTAAGCTTCATCTGGTACCTCCTCAGGTTTTTGAACGTCTCCTTTAGATCATCGATAAATGTTTCTGCCTTCCGGGTCTTAATAACCACATCATCCACATAAGCATGCACATTGCGCCCAATCTGGTCTTCGAAGCACTTTTGAATACACCGTTGGTAAGTTGCGCCAGCGTTCTTCAACCCAAACGTCATAATTTTATAACAAAAGGCCCCAAAAGGGGTTATGAATGATGTTTTCTCCCAATCCTCCCTTTTGAGCTTAATTTGATGATACCCGGAATATGCGTCCAGGAAGCATAACAGATCGCTTCCAGCTACTGCGTCTATAATCTGATCTATCCTTGGCAGCGCGAACGGATCCTTTGGGCAATGTTTGTTGAGACTCGTGAAGTCAATGCACATCCTCAACTCGTTGGTCTTTTTCATCACCAGAACCGGGTTAGCCAACCAATCCGGGTGAAATACTTCCATGATAAAGCCGGCTGCCAATAGCCGAGCGATCTCTTTGCCTATAGCCTTCCTTCTTTCCTCATTCATTTTCCTCAAACCTTGTTTCACGGGCCTGGACTTGGGATCCACATGCAAACTGTGCTCAGCCAATTCTGTAGGGATACCCGGCATGTCGCTAGGTGTCCAGGCAAACACATCTGCATTCGAGCGAATAAACTCCACGAGCGCTCCCTCCTGCTCTTTTCCCAGGTTAGACCCTATGGTAAACTGCTTAGTAGAATCCCCTTCGACAAAATCTATCTTCTTGGTGTCTTGCGCTGCCTTGAATTTTGCTCTCTCATCCTCAGTATTGGGCTTTTTCAAGGCTGTTCTATCGTCCGGATTTACTTGAGACCGGTAATATTCGAGCTCTTCCTTCCTGCATGCCTGCTCGGCCATAACTGAATCTCCTTCGTCGCACTCGGCCGCTACATCCCGGTTCCCATGTATAGTGATGGTCCGCTTAGGACCCGGGATTTTCAGCTGCAAATACACGTAGCACGGCCTAGCCATGAACTGGGCGTAAGCCGGCCTCCCAAACAGTGTGTGGTAAGGACTGCGCAATTTGACCACCTCGAACGTGAGCCACTCAACTCGATAATTATCCGTCGATTCTCCAAAAGCAACTTCCAAGGTGATCCTCCCCTCGGGGCTCGCCGAGTGACCTGGCACGATCCCATGAAAGATTGTCGAACTTTTTTGTAACTGAGACTCTTTGAGACTCATCCGTAAGAAGGTTTCCCAATAAAGGATGTTGATGCTGCTTCCACCGTCCATCAGGACCTTCTTCAATTCGTAACCATTAACCTGTGGAGCAACCACCAATGCCAAGACTCCTGGACGCTCTATTTTCTCCGGATGGTCTTTTCTACTCCATGTTACCTCTTGTTCCGCCCATCGTAACCCGGCTCACAACAGCTCAAAAGAAACACATCGTAGCCCTGATCGAACGGCTCACAACAGCTCGAAAAAAACACACCCCGGATCCAACGACTCACAAGCGCTTGAAAGAAACACACGATCCGTGTGATTCTATCTGATTGGTCCAAACGAAACCCTAATTCCCATTTAGTCCCGGTTGGTGTCCCCAACCGGGACTAAAGAGATGATCCGTTTCCCAATGAAACCCTAACCCATTTAGTCCCGGTTGGTGTCCCCAACCGGGACTAAAGGGATGTTTTCTTCTCGCTATATATATGTATGCATTGCCACACCATTGGCATAAACACATACAAACTCACCACTCTCATGGCTTCTACCGTACCCACTCTAACATTCATCCAGGCGGAGGCACTTTCCGCCTCGAACTACCCCTGCCCGTGAGGCTACAACGTCCCCACCGGTTGGATGCTGAGCGCCGGAGGAGTGCCGGTCCCTCCTCTTCCTCAAGGTGTGGCGCGTCGGGCGGCCATCACGAACCACTACTACCACGAGCTCACGCCGGAGCAGCGGAGGAATCCCAGTTGGCATCCCGATAACCAGCATACTTGGGATGCCTTCTTCATCAATCGGCGTGAGAGGGCGCTCACCAGGTATGAGGAGGACGGTCTGCCTCCTGGGAACTTTCACGAGGCCGGTCGTCGGCTATGGTGGAACGGCCGGACTCTACAGTGCGTCATGGACTACATCAGGGCCGGCGATATCCCCCGCCTGCGCTACCCTCGCGCCCAGTCCTAGAGTCGTGATCCTCCGAGGGAGTGCAGAGCACCGTCAGACGAGAGTGACGACGACGGCGGCGACTACGACGACTACGAGTCGGAGTACTATAGGCTTAGGCACGAGTATGACTAGCAGATATCAGATCAACAGTGTCTTGCCATTATGTAGATCGATAATGCATCTATATGCTCTCTGTTTAGGTTTAGATCCACTCTTTCCATTATGTACTGTCTTTTTATCTATATATATATACATCCAAGATGCATGTTTGTGTGCAAATGGGCGCGAGCGCCGGCTCAGTAATATTTGTGAATATTTTTTCAACGCCCAGTGTGCATAGTAAAATAACGCACACTTTTATCTCCAGCCGTGTCGCCCCCCAGGGCCTAAAACGCCGCCCAGGGCCCAAAACCCGCATTTTTTCGACGTGTCACTGCCGGAGCTGGCCCGCCTGGTCTACACCAATTCCACTAATAAAAAAACAAAAATGGGGCATTGGTCCCGGTTCGTGGCCTGAATCGGGACAAATGTTCATGCGCGTGCCACGTGGCCTGTGGCTAGACATTGGTCCCGGTCTGTGGCACGCGCCGGGACCGATATGTCCCCCACGAACTGGGACCAATGCCCCCAGGCGGTTTCTGTTGCCCCGGGCACACAAACCGGGACCAATGCATAGCATTTGTCCCGGACTTGGTTGCAACCGGGACAGGTGCCTCCTGGACCCCTGGACGAAAGGGGTTGTTTCCACTAGTGCTAGTGGGCAAAGGGCACGGGTGATGTCGGTTATCCAACTGCCCTCAACTTGTGCATGTCGTACCGTTCAGAGTTTCCGGCGGCGATTAGGGATGGGCGCAAGAAGATCAGGCGCTATCTCCCTGATCGACCTCCCATCGCCATCTGTCCTCCCAAAAGAGGGACGAGGCCCCATCACCGACGACCATGTATGTAGAGGCATCAAAAACCCTCTTTCTCCTGCCTGGAGAACTGCATCTCGAACCCACGCCATGGTCGTAGGGGGTCTGTACGCATCCTCCACAACCATGTCACCCTGAGGATGATGGAGGTGCGCGACATGTCGGGAATGCCCAGCCCACCAAGTCGCAGGGGTCGACACCCCCTTGACCAGTTGACATGGCAGTGACCGCCATTGGCCTGCAGTCTCCCCGCCTAGAGGAACCCGCGTAGAATCTTATTGAGCTACTTCAGCACCTTCTTATTGAGGCTCAGCACCATGAGTTAGTGCACCGGGATCGCCGCGAGTACCGAGCGAATGAGCGCGAGTCGACCCGCCTTAAGAATCATAGATTCCTTCCACGTCGGCAGCTTGTCAGCCAGCCGATTCACCATAGGCTGTAAGGCCCCACCTGAGAGTCTCTCGATGGAAAGGGGGATGCCTAGGTACTTGACGGGAAAGGTGCCAAAGGGCACTCCATAATCGCCACCGCCCTGTCGGCCTCCGCCTCCGAACATGCGATAGGAGAGACCGAACACTTCGCAAAGTTTGTAAGGAGTCCGGATGCGTGTCCAAAGAGCTAAAGGATCGCGCAGATGGTGCGCAACTCCGTCTCATCTGGGTGGCAGAAGATAATGACATCATCCGCATAGAGGGACATCGATGTCGCGAGGTCCTGACACGTGAGGCATTTAAGGATGCCAAATTCAATCGCTTGTGCAAGCACCATATTCATTGTGTCCATCACTAAGACAAACAGGGTGGGCGAGAGGGGGTCGCCCTGTCTCAAGCCTTGTCTGTGCCAAATAGGTGGACTCGGCTCGCCATTGAGCATCACCCTCGTTCTTTCCGTGGACAGTAGGATCACGGTCATCTCACAAAACCTAGGCCCAAAACCCAGTTTCTGAGGGATCTCGAAGAGGAATCCCCAAGAAACCGAGTCTAACGCCCTCGCTATTCCAGTTTGAGCATCACGCTCGGCTCGTTGAGTCTATGAAGCAGTTTGGCAGTCTGTTGCACCAAAGTTATCGTGTATGCATCTCCTCCGAATGAAGGCCCATTGATTGCTATACACCAAGGCCCCTACTCTGGGCGCCAACCGAACCGCCAGTGTCTTCGCCACCGACTTAGCAAAGATGTGTATTAGGCTAATAGGGCGGTAGTCGCCACGGGTGGCCGCATCCGGGCGTTTGGGCAGCAAGATTAACAAGGCTTTATTCAACCCGTGAAAACCGCGCCCGCACATTGTGAACAACTTGTCGAAGGATGCCATAAAGTCGCCTTTCACCGTCCCCCAGCAGTGTTGGAGGAACTCAGCCGTGAATCCATCGGGTCCACTCGCTTGGCTTCCTCCCAAACCTCGTCTTTCGTGAAGGCGGCCTCCAGCTCGGAAAGGTCCTCGGCATGCGTGCCTACGAACTCTAAATCCAGCGAGAATTCGCGATCCGAGGAGGACCCAAGCAGGTTCTCGAAGTGGGTAAAAGATACTTTAGGCATGGCAGCGTGGTCACAAACCAGCGCGCCGTCAACCTGCAGAGCGTGGATCATGTTCTTCTGCATACGATGACTCGCATGCTGGTGGGAGAACACAGTGTTGGCATCCCCCTCACTGAGCCATGCAATCTTGGCCCGTTGGCAGGCCATCGTGCGCTGAAGTGAGGCCAACCCGGGGTATGCCTGCATAAGGCGGGCTCTGAGCAACCGCTCGTCCAGCGATAGCATGCGGGATTCCATGGCGATATCCAGCCTCAGAACCACCTCTCGAGCGGTCATCAGTTGCATCCTTATGCACCCGATCTTCCTATCACTCCAGCTCATCAGCTTGTGTGCCATACGCTTAAGCTTCGCTGTGAGGCGGCGGAAGGGGTCCGGGTCCCCCCAAGCGGGCTCCATAACCTCGCTGAAGACATCTAGCTTCAGCGAAAAACGTTCAAACTAGAAGCGCTTATGACCCCAAGCATGCGTAGTGCAATCGAGGAGAAGTGGGCAGTGGTCTGCCACATCCGTCGACAAGCATCGCAAGGATCAGAAGTTATGCAGTTCCTCCCGGTCCGATGTGACAAACACCCTATCTAATCTCACGAGAGTCGGGGTCGCCCGCTCGTACGACCAAGTGTAGCGTCGCCATGGAGGTAACACTCCTTGAGCTCGCTGTCAGGGCAGAAGAAAAGAAACATTCTTAGGCAAGGCGCATTCGAAATAGAACTAAAAATGAAGCAATAAATAAAGAAGCAGTACATAAAAGGCACAAATTAGAGAAGTTTGGATTAGGACGGTAAGAATATTATAGGATATAGGCAGATAATTTGCACAAAACTCGTACAATTTGCATAAGCATAAAAACCAGGCAAGCTATAGTTTCACCCAGGGCCGGCCCTAGGGGGTCCACAGGGGCGGCCGCACGGGGCCCAAAAATTTTGGGGGCCCCCAGATATACGTATACTACATAGGTATAGGTATCGTATGTATGTACAAAAGAAAAAAGAAAAACAGGCCCTGCTCAATTTCGCTGGCACATGTCGTAATTTCCCTGCCTGCTGCTTGGGCCAAGTGGGATGTGGTTTCCACGATGGCACGATCGCTGCTAGCACTAGTTGATTCCATCGTAGTCCGATCGAAAGGTAAAAAGCAGGCAGCGCTTTCGGCAGATCGCATTTGTCCTCGTACGCCGCAGAACACACCTACGAGGCTAGGAGCGCTTGCAGTCGACGACGAATCGGAAAAGGCTGAGCGCCGCGCACGACCGCTCGTCTCTGTCTCTGTGCGCCGGCGCCGCAGCGCTGCAATCCAAAATCATTAGATCAAGAACAACTGAACAAGCCTGAAGCGTCTCCGGCCGTGTCAGCACACAGGTTACGACTAATTGACTAGTTTAATAATTCTATCTTTTTTAATTTCTAGTACTTTATTATGGCCTAATATTGGTTTCTATTTTTTTATTTTTAGCGGCGTTATTATGAAGCCTAAAACCGGAGCTGAGAAAAGGAAAAGAAGAAAAGAGGATAAAAAATTGGTTGATTCACAAAGAGGCGCTCTTCACAAGTTTTTGAAAAGTAATCCGACTACTTCAGAAAATCCAGATTAGTTGGCGCTAATTCTTGTGGGGGAACCAAGTGATGTGAATCTAGAAGATGATATCAAGACAATGTTGATATCAATGCAGACGATAATAATGTGAGTGCTCATGACCACATGTTTAATTCATCTCATACATCATAGTGAAATTACGCCTTGTACGTCCGTGGTTTTTCCCGTAAGGGTTTTCCACGTAAAAATTTGTGTCACGTCTTTTTCTTATTTGTTCTTTATTTCGCGAACGCACTAGTTGTTTATACTAAGGGCGCTAAATTTTAGTTTCCCCCTAGGCCCTCGAAATCTCAGGGCCGGCCCTGGTTTCACCTTTTTAATAAAATGCGGTGTAGGGAAAGACAGTTACAGAGACATCAGCCTCCAAAACTTTCTTGTACGTCATCGACTTGAGCTCGACAGCAAAGGCACCGATTCTAGTCCATATAAAAAACAAATCGTCATCCTCAACAAGGCCCAATATCCTGGCCGGACGTCCGCTGGCCAAATGATCATTTACCGGATCCTCAACGAGGCATCCAGCTGAACGGTCCTGTGCAGCACCCATTCTGTAACACCAGCAGCATTTGTCTCCCGCGCCCAAAGGCGCATGTTGAACTCTGTCAAGGTAGCAAGGCCCTGCCTTCACGACGTGGACATTCCTTCTGAATACACTATGCGTTTCTGGCGGGCACTCGATATGGTATGATCTGGACGTACCCAATTCAAAGGCAAGGATATACTTGGATTTGAGGTGCCAGTATAAGGCGTTATCGACAAGGGTGCTAGGCCTTGAATCAACCTCAGATGGTGTTCGGGAAGCCACCACTTGCTCCCAACTGCCCCTCTCTGACGAATAGCTAGAGGCATAGCCTCATAGGTATAGCGTCTGGAGGTGAATACCAACACTACGAGGAAAGGGCAAGAGTGGCAGTCCGCATTGTCCCTGTGTCCAGCTGCACAGAGCACTGCTGCATGCCTCTCAGGATTGATACGACAATAAAAAAGACTGACCGCGTGGTAAGTGGTACATACTCCCGGCTGCCAGTCATGGGATTCCACACTTGGAGCTGACTCCAATTTGAGCACACGGCTGTGGCGGCAGCAAAGGACATGCCAGTAGTAGCAGTCTTCAGGTAGGGAAAAAGCTGCTGTTGCGACTGAGTTAGGAGGGTCCCCCGTGGGGATAAAACGGGGGATGCTAGTGTAGTTGCTAAAAACGCCAAGCACAGGAAGTTTCCGATGGAGTTTGCGAAAGCGGTCGATGAATTGGTGCTCTTTAATGAGGTCGTGCCATCGCTTGCAGACGAGGGATGTGCGGATCAGCTGGCAGGGAGAGAAAGATCTCGATGAGGACATCATCTGGCAGCTCGCTCGGTGAGGTGGGGAATAATAGGCAATGTGGTTTATCCTTTAAAAAGAAGCTAAAACCAAGCATAGGGCCCATCCTCCATGGCAATGATAACACAAAGTTGGCAACAGTGGCTGCAATATGCACGAAGAACCCGTAAGGGTTCAATCAACTTTCGGTGATCTTATATCTCGGAGGCTCGTCTACAAGGAATGTTTCAGACCAGATCGATGGACCTGTGCATCAATACTCTCTGGAATAACACACAGCATTGACATTTGTTAGTAACAAGTTAACAGAATTAAGACATATACTGAAACAAATAAATTGATATTCTAAAATTTGATACATATTTCCATGTCCACGTTTATTCTATTTAGGACAAGCATGCTTGGTATGTTGTGCCAAGACCGAGCACATATTTTGCTAGTCTCAGTACGGAATTACAGATAAATAAGTTCTTAGCAATTTGTCAACAAACATATTCTCTACCACGCATATAGTTAAAATTCATACCACCCAAATCGCAGGAAGGATGCAAACAACATACTTGATGGAGTTTAGAGAATGGAAGGAAATTGAATTGGGAAAAGTGAAAAACCGTAAGGAAAATATCTAGGCTCGTCGCTGATTGGAAAAAACCAATCTAAGTCCCACTAGCAATCGAAGAATCTAGAAGGTGTAATGTTGGCCTCCCCGCGGGCTCCCATCGGCCCCCCCTCCGTCTGCCCACGGGCTCCAGCGCCCCTACCGTCACTGGCAACATCCCAAAGCCCATCGCCCTCTAACCCCTTCTCCAGGGCCGTGCGTTCTAAAAACCGCAAGCTGACATTATGCATATTTATGTCATGATGATGCCAAAATAAAATAGTAGGCAATGTTTTGTATCTCCATAAAAGAAGCTATAACCTAACTTAGTAGGAGAAAATTCCTTTGTCATGAATAGTACACGACCCATGGGGCAACTAATGATGACACAAACAGTTGCTACTACAATATGCACCGAGAACCCATATGGGTTGATCATGTTTCTGTGATCTTAATTAGATCCTGGAGTTTTGCCTAAAAATAATGAACGGGGTAGATAATATTTCAAGGTTTGTTGATATATTCTTCCAAATCATACTTCCTAATGTCTCGACTTAATTTGGAAGCACGTGGACTCTAATCTCTCTCTCGAAACAGGCATGGACTTTAATCTAATCTCCATATCTCCACAGATTTTAAATCAATAAGCTCCAGACTTAAACAGAGTGTTGACATTTGTTAGTAACAAGTTAACTGTTCTCGACATAATACTGATCGAAACACATAAACAGATATTCTAACATATTTTTATGTCCACTTTTATTCAGTTTAGGATAGTCACATCCGGCAAGTTGTGTGCAGAGCATAATATCTTGCTGGTCTCAATACAGAGTTACAGTCTTCTCCACGAAATAGCTCCTCCTGCGAGAGTAAACACGTATCCTGACGTGGATTTTCTATCATCTTTGTCTCCCGCAAAATCAACATCTGAATATCCTCTTATCTCTAGGGAATCAGACCTTCTGTATGTTAGCATGAGGTCCTTGGTGCCTTGCGCATAACACAATGCCTTCTTTACCATTTTCCAGTACTCTGTGCCTAGATTCTCTTGATATCTACCGAGTACCCCGGTGATAAAAGCTAAGTCAGGGCGAGTGCACACTTGTGCATACTGTAAGCTTCCAACAACCGAAGCACTCAAAATATGCCTTCTGCGATAGTCTTAAGACTCCATTCGTTCTATCTCGGTGAATCTCTATGCCCAAAACATATGAGGCTTCCCCAAGATCATTCATATCAAAGTTCGAGGATAAGAACTTCTTTGTTTCTCGTATAAGACTGACATCACTGCTAGCAAGAAAGATATCATCCACGTACAAGATTAGGAAAATGTATTTCCCCCTTTTGAACTTTGCATAAATGCAGTTATCCTCAACATTTTCTTTAAATCCAAAACTCTTTATTGTAGCATTAAATTTTAGATACCACTGTCTAGAAGCCTGCTTTAATCCATAGATGGATTTCTTTAGACGACATCCCATATCTTCCTTGCCTTCCATGATAAAACCCTTGGGTTGTTTCATGTAGACTTTTTCTTTTAGATCTCCATTCAAAAATGCCGTCTTAACATCCATTTGATTTAGCTCTAAATCAAAATGTGCAACTAGTGCCATTATGATTCTGAAGGAATCCTTACATGAGACCGGAGAAAATGTCTCGTTGTAATCTACCCCTTCTCTTTGTGTAAAGCCTTTTCCCACAAGACGTGTTTTATACTTTCCTACATTCCCATTAGAGTCATACTTTATTTTGTAGACCCATTTACAACCTACTGTTTTGGCTCCTTTAGGAATATCCTCTAAGTCCCAAACATCGTTGGAACTCATCGATTTCATTTCTTCTTCCATTTCCTCCACCCATTTAGATGAGTGACGGCTTCTCATGGCTTCTTCATATGAGGTGGGATCACCTTCCTTATGAGCCGTTTCTGTGTTATAAACTTTATAATCACTAGAAATAGCTGACTTTTTACGTCTTGTAGACCTTCTGAGGCCTTCATTCTCTTGTTCATGGCGTGCCTCAACTTCTGGCACATCCTCTTGAGAAGACTGCTGCTCCTCCCTTTCATGCTCAACTTCGGGTTCAGTCGGCTACTGACGGGCAGGTTCCGAATCTTCACCTCTAGTTGTCATGGTTGGAGTCACAACAGGTGCTTGCACCGCAACCTCAGGGGTTGACGATGCAGGTACAACAGGTAGCGAGAAAAACGGCTCTTGAATCATTGGATTAGGTGCACACACCCTCTTCTCATCAAGATCAATTTTCCGAGCTTCCATGCTCCCCCTCATCATTTCGTCCTCTAAGAAGACCGCATGCCTTGTTTCTACAAACTTTGTGTATCTGTCTGGACAGTAGAAACGATAACCTTTTGATCTATCAGGATAGCCAATGAAATGGCAACTCACTGTTTTGGTATCTAACTTTGCAATGTTTGGATTAAACACTTTTGCCTCAGCTGGGCTACCCCACACCCTGAGGTGTTGTAGGGATGGAACTTTTCCTGTCCACAGCTCGTACGGTGTTTTGGGCACCGACTTGCTTGGTACTGTGTTGAGAATGTGAATGGCGGTTTTAAGTGCCTCCATCCATAATCCCAATGGAAAAGTGGAATAACTCATCATACTGCGTACCATATCCATGGACTTGGCCATATGGAGTGTGTCTGCCGTAGTACTCCCCCCACGGTCAGATCTCACTATCTTTATTCTTTTATCATGTTGATTTTCAACTTCAGCCTTGAATATCTTAAATTTATCCAACGCTTCAGATCTTTCTTTAATTGGATATATGTATCCATATCGGGAGTAATCATCTGTGAACGTTATAAACGAGTCATAACCATCCACACTTTTCACAGGAAATGGTCCACAAATATCGGTGTGAATAATTTCAAGTGTGGTTGTACTTCGGTTTGCACCCTTTTTAATTTGTTTTACATACTTTCCTTTAATGCAATCTATGCATTTCTCTGTTTCTGAGAACTCTAGTGGAGGAAGAATATCATTTTTGGTTAGTCTTTCTATTCTCCCCCTCGAAATATGGCCCAAGCAACAGTGCCATAATTTCGATGAGTCATGAGTTCTCTTTCTTTTCTTTTGTTCGTTATTCGACCCAGAAACATGCTCATTCACTTTACACACTGAATAAATTTTTTCACGCAAAGATAATAAATAAAGCTCATTGTGGAGGTAAGCAAGCCCCACATGAATATTATTACACCATAAGGCACATTTGCCATGTCCAAAATATATAACGCTCATAATTGTCTTTGTCTAAGCGTGATACACTGATAAGTTTCCTGTGTAGTGAAGGAACAAACAAAACATCTCTAAGCAGAATAGTGAAACCATCAGCTAGCTCCAAGGAGATGTTGCCAACAGCTTCTACGTCTGCTTGAACTCCATTAGCGACCTGAATGCATCTTTCGCTTCTTAGCGTGGTCCGGGTCGAACTGAATGCCTGTAAAGAATTTGCAACATGAACAGTTGCACCTGAATCAATCCACCATATAGATTTGGAAAACTGTGTATACAGGGATTCATTTACAAAGGAAACAACATTGTTAGCTTTCTTTGCCATTATGTACTTTAGATAGTCTGGGCAATCTTGCTTGTAATGGCCAGTCTTTTTGCAGTGGAGACAAGTGTCTTTGTCCACTGGAAAAGACCTCTGTGGGTACCGATGCTGATGCTGATGGGGACCTTTCCCATGTGGTTTTGAAGGAGAACCAGTATGACTTTGACTATAGTTTCTTTTCTTATTATCCCTCACATAGTTCACAGAACCACCATGCGAGGCTTTAAGTCTGTCCTCCTCTTGAACACACATAGCAATTGTCTTTTCAACATCCCATTTTTCAGGGGCCATGTTGTAATTTATCACAAAATTGTCAAACTGACTTGGCAGTGAAGCCATGATCAGATGGACAAGCAGTGCTGGCTTGAGCTCGAGATCAGCATCCATGGGCTTAAGTTTCGCAACCATGTTGCTCATCCTCAGTATGTGCTCCCGGATGCCACGTGCATCCCCGGTGTACTTTTCTGTTACCAGCTGTTTGATCAACTGGGTGGCATAAACTTTTGAAGAGCCAGTGAACTGGCTCTTTATCTTTTCTAAGTATTCCGTAACAGAAGCACACTCTGCAATTGAGCCCATGATTGTGTTCTCAATTGTATTCTTTATAAATGTCGTGCACTTTTTATTGGCTGTTTGCCACTTTCTGTTTTCAATAGAATATGCCAACTCCAAAGGAGCATGGTCTCTTTTCTTTCTTTCCCATGTATCATCATCATCAGTTGCCTCTTTAACAGGATCTTTTGGCTTGACAGGCTGTGGAGTGTCCACAACCCAGTCAACCTCTGCACAGATGAAGGCAAATTCCACCTTCTTCCTCCACTCACTGTAGTTGTCGCCTCTTAGGGTCGGGATGTCCTTGATGCATGTCATCAAGTAGAACCCTCCTGAAAACCACAATGAAGTGAGAAAAACAACAACAATTGCATGTAATAATCCAACGTTGGTTAATATTATAACACACAATTGTTTATGCAATTATGACTATATCACCATTGGGCAGAAAATAGCAATAAAAGCATATATGATACTATAACAATTAATCATGATAATGCTATTAACAACGTTGGTTATTTAATAACATAAATCATAACTATCACTTTAACATGCTTTTAAATATTTATTATCACTTTAGCCTATTTTTCCTTTAATAGGCCATTTTTCATTAAATTTGCAGCGGAAAACATGAATAATAAATTCATACACTTTTTACTTTATACAAGTATTTCATTTACTTTTGTAAATCCTAAACAATAATTTCGTTGGAAAAAATTGAATAGAAAAAACTAGACTTAATTTGTCCAAAAAAAATGGACCAATTACCATTAATTCTGTCTCTGTAAATAAAAATGAGAGAACAGAAAAAAAACGGGCAGAAAAAAACAGCCCAGCTCTCTTCGGCCCGGCCCACGGCTTGGCTATCGCTGTCGCGGCTGCGCGGCCGTTTTGTATCTGTCGCCCGCGCGCTCAAGGGCAAAATGGCCCAGCCCAGCGGCCACGGCCCGCGTGGGCGGGGCAGTGCTAACCGTCGCTCGCGCGCACCCCCGCCCTCTCCTTTTCTGGCCGAAAAACCGCCCAGGCCCAGCCCACGCGGGGCCTTTCTTTTCTCTCTCGGGCCACAGCCCGCCAGGAGCTAGGGTTTCGATCGTGGCCATCCATCTTGATCGGACGGCCAGGCACTGTTTTCGGCAGAACAAAAAGAAGCAGCGACCGCATCCTGGGGAAACCCTAATCATTCTTTCCCCTAGCGCCCCCTTCTCTATGCCTCTACTCCCGCAGCGCCTAGGGATTGGGCAGTCACTTGCGCCGCCAGCCGCCGGCCGGCGACAAGCGCCGTGGAAGCGCATCCTCCTCTCTTTACTGTCGCCCTTTCAGCTCTCTCTAGCGCCGTGGAAGCGCATCCACGCCGGCCGGCCGCGACGGCGTGCCACCGTGTCGTGCGCCTTTCTTTCGCCTTCACCTCCCACTACTAAAAAACAGCGAGAGAGAGGGCCAAGCCACGGGGAGCTGCTCTGCTCCACCGCGCGTTGCCGTGGATTCGTCGCGGCCTTTCACCACCGTGGCTATCCCGCTTTGTGAGAGAGAGAACCACGGGAGGGAGAGCGCCACGCCGACCATCCAGCGTCGTTCGACGGCGACCTTCCAGCACCGTTGCCATCCCCCTCGCCGGTAGCGCATCCCCCTTACGGTGGGCGCGCCGCCGTCGAGCGGTTTGGCCGTGATGCACACTTTCTTCTTTCCTCCCCGACGGCTCTTCGTCCCGCGCCTCCTAAGATGCGCACAGGATCGAGAGGAGCGACGCGGCCGTGGTGGCGGCGCACTGTTGCCGGGGAGCAACTATGTTCCCCTCCCATCACCTCTGTTTCTTTTGGGTTTCTTTCGGGTAGGGATTTACTTTTTCAATATATCTCTACCGGATGCAATCTAGAACCTAGATGGCTCTGATACCAATGTTAACTTCTATAAATCTTCTAGGCTAGATTAATCATAGTAGAGCATCTACACTTGGCTATTAATCAGATCGAGAGAAGGCCGAGAAGGAGAGAGGGAGACAGAGAGAGGGGGAAGAGACCACCTTCTGAACCTTTGGACGACGATGGCGTGTCGGTGGTGGACATGGTGGCGTCGGTGGTGCTTCCCGTGAGCACTGCGCTATCCCTAAATCGGAAGGGAATATTTGTGGGGTGTCTGGCGGCGCGGTGAACCTCGTACCGTGTGCCCCGGCCCCCACCACCTTTATATAGCGCAGGTCACAGGGCCCCACCAACCATTAGGGTTGGGCGCCCCCGATCAGGGCGCGTGAGAACAAGTCCGAGCAGGCCGTTGGGCCTCCTCGGGAGAGATCAAACTACAAGTTACAGTCTTACAGATCGAAAATTCTTCCTTTGAACCACAGCAGACTCCTCCAAAACAGATTCTCTATACATGGATTTGAGAGAATAGAAGGAAGAATCGGAATGGCGTATCTAGGTGGATTACAACAACCGCGTACCTCGAAACTCGACGGCCACGGACTGCACGAACGCGATGTCCCGACGAGGAATAACTGACGGCGGCAACGCGCGTGAGATGCGGTGGAGCTGTGGCGCCGGCGGTGGATTGAGGCGCCTGCGTAGGCGGCGGCGGTGCATTGTGGCGCCTGCGTAGGCGGCGGCGGCGGCTGTAGCCTGTAGGTTAAGGCCCCGTTCGGAATGGAGGAAAACCACAGGAAAACCAAAGGAAAGCTATTCCTAAGGAAAGTTTGCCTTTGTAGCCGTTCGGAACAAAGGATTCACTCGTTACCGATCCCCGGGAAAGTTTCTCTAGCCCGTGTTTTCAAAGGAAAATAGACATCTAGTCATATCCCTTGTTTTCGCTATGGCCCGAGGAGGCAGAGAAGAAAAGGCTGCTGAATCATGCACGTCGGGACCCACATGTGTTAAGAAATGGTATATTGTGTATATTAAGGCCCACATACACAAAGATTCCAAGCATTTACCGAGTATGTTAGACGATTTCCTGCAGTTTCTTCTCCTACGTTCCGAACACCGCTTGCATTGTTGTATACTGTGTTTTCTATTCCTCTATTTTGGATCCCCGTTCCTTTCCAATTCCTATGTTTTGTTCCAAACCTCTGTTTTCCTTCCCTCTATTCCGAACAGGCCCTAAGAGGCGGCGACGGGGGTACTAAAAGGTCGACATGTTTTTTGCTGCAAAATATTGCCCTCTTACTATATGAACCTAATCTGATTACAAGATTGTGAAAGCCCTGTTTTCTGAATCTGCACCGTCGGACATTTAGTTCAGAAAAAATACATATTTGAATTTTTTTTCAGAAAACAAGCTACCTTTAGCTCGGGCTATATATTGATTTTCCGATCAGAAGGCCGCATATATGGCTGAAGTAGCAGGTGGCCGTCAAATTGGCGCCAAGCAACATCGTATTCGTCTTCTTCTTCAGCCGTCCGTAAAAGTTATGGTTTCCCATTTTCCGTTTGATCGCCGCTTGTGATTGAACAATTTTAAGCTCCTACCATGTAACCCTAAAGACTACCGAATCTTCTGAGCAATATAAACTCTAAAGCCGCACTGCACAGCTCGGTTCTCATCTTGTTTTTTTTTCTGAATCTCGCCTAATTCTCTAAATATTTCCTCAGCCCTTGCTGAATTCATCGACTTATTGGGGAATTGTTTATGCTGGGTTGTGACGGTTTCCACTCAACTCTGTGTGCATCTTCACCCAGACCCACATCATCAACAATGTTAAGCCCACTGATTCCCAGTATTTTCTTTCAAGAGAACACAAAAAGGCTTGCATTTCATTGTGTATTGAACTATTGATTCACGGCATCAACCCATGGTGCCCTTCTGAATCTAATAGATCTCGAAACTTCCATCTTTCACTGTTTTCAGTCATAAATTCAGAGAAAGCGATACTGTAAACTGTGGAGTTGAAGGTGAACCATTCACCCCCAAGAGTCTTCCCAGAAGAATACAGACTTGAAATGATGTGTTCTAAGTAACAGGTGAGCAATCAAAAGACGCAGACAAGCGAAAACTAGAAATGATTTGTATTAATTGGCTCAACCAAATGTCAGTACAGGTTTCTTTACAAGGAACTATACAAACATGCTCGCAAAAAGAACATTTTTTACTAGATCAATTAACGTGTGGCTCCTACAACAACAGGTTGGACCCTCAGTATAGGCAAGCACCCAAAACATTACATTCAGGCGACGAAAAGCTCTGCCTGGCCGTCAATGAAGAGGCTCATGAACTCCTCACCGTCCACGGTCTCCTTCTCGATGAGGAGCTGGGCGAGCCTGTGGAGGATATCGATGTGGGTGTTGATGATCTGGGTGGCCCGCGCGTAGGCTGTCTCCACGAGCTCCCTCACCTCGGCGTCCACGATGTCAGCGGTGGCCATCGAGTAGTCCGACTGGCTCGACATCTGCAGAAAATACAGGTTAGTACTCAAAGTACTCTACTCACAGCCACACAAGATGAGATACTAGCCTACACGGAAAGGGAAGTGTTTGTTTCCCACTGCTTTCGAGTTTGAATAGACCTTCTATAAAACATGACATGGATGATGATTGGCTACAGGAAAGCAGTAAACTGGAAGCAAGAGTGTAGTTCATGATAGTGACCAGGCACCCTAGATAGTGCTGGCAGAGACTTCATGAATCAGGATACTAAACAAATGAGGACAAGAATTGTTGGCAGGATCCATTATGTAGTTAAAGTATACACCTCCCATTTGTTGGTTAAATTTGACAGAAATATCTTTTAGAGTAACAATTTTCCTCTTGGTACTAGCATCACAGTAGCATACCTGCTGGCCCATGAAAGGATTCCCACCAGATGACCCGATCGCGACCTGCCCGATCTTTTTGCTGAACCCAAATCTTTCGACCATTTGTCTTGCGACACGTGAGACCTGCATGAAGTCACTGGAAGCGCCAGTTGTCACATTGTTTTGCCCAAAGATCACCTCCTCAGCAACCCTGCAAAAGAATGTGTAGCCATGTCAGCACACGAAATCATCACTTTGCAAAATAGCAGCAATTAATTCATGGATGCATGAAGAAATAGTAGGATCTTTATGAAATAAAACCGCACCTGCCACCAAGTGCCACAGCCATTTGGTTCTCTAGGTAGCTCCTGCTGTACAGTCCAGACTCGAGCCTCTCTTCGCTGGGAGCAAAGAATGTAAGCCCACCAGCTTGACCACGAGGAATGATGGAAATCTTAGCAACAGCATCATAATCAGGCATTAGGGCACCGACAAGGGCATGACCAGCCTCTGCAAATCCAAAAATTCATTTCTTAAGAATCTGAGAAATCTATGATGATTTCAACCAGTGAAACTGATGGTGAAAAAATTACCATGGTAGGCCACAAGCTTCCTCTTCTGTTCTGAAACAACAGCATTTTTCTTCTCAGGGCCTGCAATGATCCTCTCTAGAGCATCAGAGATCTCATCCTTGCTTATCTCCTTCAGATCACGACGAGCAGCCATGATGGCAGCCTCATTCATCAAGTTCTGAAGATCAGCACCGGTGAAACCAGGTGTCCTTCTAGCAACCTTATCAAAGTCTACATCCTTTGCCAGTGCCTTTCCTCTGGAGTGAACCTATTAGACGAAAGTATGCCCGTTTATACTCAAGGATAGAAGTAGAACTACATATTTCAGCAAAATTCATCAAGCAGGGAAATTCAAAGAAATATTCAGCACAGCTTGTACCAAGGAACTTAGCAGGGGCAGCAATATATTGGAATTCCTAGACTTGTAACCAGGTAGGATAGATTAAATACTAAATACAATGTGCTAGACCCGGATGTATTTAGAAACGTGATAACTAGGTTAGGTAGTCTGGAACAGATACCCCAAACTGATACCATTCTACTGTTCATAAATACATGTTATATCAAAATGTACTTTATACACACTTGTGAATTTCCAAACTTAAGCATGTTTTGTTGCTAACTTACTATGTATCCTACTTGTATCGATGGAAATTGATTTTGTCTGATAAATGTAGTGCAGTGTTTGCCATTAGTTACAAAAATATTAGCTTCAAGGTGAATGATAGATTGCAAGTGAGACCACAAGCAAGTTATAGTACTAGTGACGATCTTGTGATTTTCAGAAGTACGCGAAAAACAAATTGAAATTGACGATCTTGTGATTTTCAGAAGTACGCGAAAAACAAATTGAAATGAATAAAATATATCTTATAAAACAGATATGCATGCGAGGAAGATAAGATTAATATTTGGAAATAAATAATTAGTTGCCATCTACAAACCACATTTCGTTGAAATAAATACGGAAAATTTTGATATCCATGTGCACTTGTAAATGATGTCCTATTGAGTTCAATTTGGGACCAAACTACTGTGAAGTTTCTTAGATCACACTAGTTAGCTCAAGTGAAGCTAAGCCTATAAGCACTGACCAAATAAGTTGTAAAAAACTATGGGGTAACTAAGGAAGTGATGAGTAACTGCCAATCCAGAGTCCATAAAACTGATCAAATAAGTTGTCTAGCTCACTGGAAAACAAGGTCAACGAGATTGAGTTATTTTTCCATGAAAGCGGAAAACAACTGGCAAACTAAGAAACTACATAGCTTCAATGTACAAAATATGTCATGTCCAAGAGTTTCATACAATTTTACCCTATCACAAACATTTCACGGTCAAGAATCAATTGTGAACAATGCCAGAAAGGACAGTAAGTAACTAAGTAAGTTCCCTTTGAGCTTGTAAACTTATAATCGCGGAATATCTACATCGTTCAACCTACAAAGTGTGTTATGTCTCAGGATTTCATACAATTTTACTATATAACAAACATTTCATGTAAATTATAGAAGGTTTGGACTGAAAGCTTAATTCTTCGTGTAGCAAGCAAGTAAACCACCCTTCCTGAGACAAGCCAGTAGAACAATAACTTGATAGAATCATAGCAATGCAATGCCAGTAAGTAAGTTTGCCGAGTGGTTTTTCAGAATTCGTAGCAATCTGCTCTACAAGCAAAGCAATAGCAATTCATAATGAGTACGTCAAAGCATCCGGGGATTGCTCACCTCAAGGATCTTGACGCGACCGGCGACATCCGGGCGATCGACGGTGACCTGCCGATCGAACCTCCCTGGCCTGAGAAGCGCGGAGTCGAGCACGTCTGGCCTGTTGGTGGCAGCGAGCACGATGACACCGCTGTTACCGGAGAAGCCGTCCATCTCCGTGAGCAGCTGGTTGATGGTCTGCTCCCTCTCATCGTTCCCCCCACCCATGCCGGCACCACGCTGCCTCCCGACAGCGTCAATCTCGTCAATGAAGACGATGCAGGGCGCCTTGGCCTTGGCCTTCTCGAAGAGGTCCCTGACCCTGGACGCGCCGACACCGACGAACAGCTCAACGAACTCCGACGCAGCGCAGGAGAAGAACGGCACGCCCGCCTCCCCGGCGACGGCGCGGGCGAGCAGCGTCTTCCCGGTCCCGGGCGGGCCGACGAGGAGACATCCCTTGGGGATCTTGGCCCCGAGCGCGGTGTACTTGTCGGGGTTCTTGAGGAAGTCGACGACCTCCTGCAGCTCGAGCTTGGCCTGGTCGGCGCCGGCGACGTCCTGGAAGGAGACCCCGGTCTCGGGCACCTCCTGGAACTTGCTCTTGGAGCGGCCGAAGTCCATGGGCCCGCCGAGCCCGCCCGGCCCGCCGCCCTGCCCACCCTGCGCGCGGCGGAAGAGGAAGAAGAGCCCCGCGAAGGCGATGAAGGGGAAGAGCAGGTTGCCGACGAAGGCGAGGAAGCCGCCCGGCCCGGAGGCCGCGTCGCCCTCGGCGACCGAGATGTCGACGCCGTTGGTGGCGAGGATGTCGATGAGGTCCGGGTCGTTGGGGACGATGACCTGCGCGCGGCGCCCGTCGACGGCGGTCAGCTGGAGCACCCCGCCGTCCTTGGAGAAGCGCACGCGCTCCACCTTGCCCTTCTTGACCGCGCCGAGGAACTCGCTGTAGCGCCACTGGCCGCCGTCCGGGAGGTCCCCGGCGGCCGCGGGCTTGGGCGCGGTGAGGAGGGTGTCGGCGAAGGGGTTGGCGGCCGGGGTGGGCGCCTCGGCCTGGAGCTGTGGGGTTGGGGCGGGAGGCGGGGCCGGGACGTCGGCGGCGAGCGCGGGGAAGGCGGGTGTTGAGGCGAGCGCGAGGAGGATGGCTGGGAGGGGTTTGGTGGAGAGCGGGAGGCGGGGCGGGCGCAGGGAAGACGGCTTGGGGAGCGATGCGGTGATGAGGAGGTGGGAGGAGGAGAGGGAAGGGGGCGCCATGGCTGCTGCTTGCTTGCTCGAGCTGAGTGGGGGGAGCAGCAGGAGGGGATATAAGGCGAGGAAGGAAAGATTGGATTTTTACGGACGTGGAGGCGACGGCAGCCATAGATGGGTCTGGGGTTGTGCTATCTCGACCAATTCTCTCAACCTCTTCACTCCACACTGCAACAAACTCTGACCGACTGACCGACCGGCTGACTGGTGCTCAAAATTGCTCATAGCAAAATGCAAACGAAAATTGCTCAATGTCTGGAGACGAATTGAAATAAATTTATTTTTTACTTTGGTTGATCATGCCTACAACCAAAGCTCATGCTGTTTTTTTTTTTTTCTGAATTTATGTTTTCTGCGTCCTAGTAGAGACAAAGATTAAGACATTTGTTCAGTTTGTTTTGAAGGAGATAAAGAAAAAGGGAAAGAGTTTTGGTAGTTTGTGTGAGGTGTGGCACTCGGGGCCGTGGAAGAAGAACTGAACAAGAGAGTTCCACCGAGGAATGAAGGGACTCAGCTCGCCTCACCGGCCAGCCATCAAGATCTTTTTTTCTCCTCTCAGGTCTCTTTTCTTTTCCTTTTAGTTGCATATATCCGCCGGCACTTCTTTTAACAGGTAATCAAGCAAGGATCACGGGAGTCTCATTTTTTTGCGGTAGAAAGAAATTATATTAATTTGGGATAGGGTTACAATCGGTTGTTACAATACGAGAGATTTCCTGAGGAAAACTCCTTGGCCAGACATCACTTCTAGCAAAAACCTTTCCCATCCTAGCGAGCTCGTGGCTTGCCCCATTTGCATCACGGCTAATTCTCGCTATGGTAGTATTTCTTTCTTTCAATATATCTCTGATCACCTTAACTCTGAAGGCATAAATGGAGTTGTTTGGTTGTGCCTCGTTAATTAAACGCATGGCCTCTGCACAATCCGTTTCCAACTTGATAGGCATATTTGTCCATATCATGGACAGGTTGAGACCCTCCTCTGTGGCACACTACTCAGCCTCTGTCGCATCATTGCATTGCTCCAGCGATCGACAAGCCGAGAAGATTACCATCATACCCTTGCATGCTCTCCCATCCTGGGAGAAAGCTCCATCAACATTTAGTTTGGTCACCCCTTGATCAGGCATGCGCCACTTCTGTCTCACTTTCTGCCTTCCATCCAAAGCAATATGATCTGGTTTAAAACCTTGTGCATGGTTTATCACCATTTTACCTTTTATAGGGTCTGCCTGTGGTTGCTACTTGAGGCTAAGCAGGGAATTCAGATAACTCACCAAGAAACGCCTCGACCCCTCGATTGGAGGGCAGGTTTTGTCATGGGTCATCTCATTGTGAGCATGCCATATCCTCCATAGGATCATCAAAACCATAGCCCTTTGGTCCGGTGTTATCCTATCAAGGAGCAGGAGTAACCATTCCGTCCCAGTTGGCTTAATAATATCCTCAGGGGTAACAACCATTCTGAACTCATCGCATACCAGAGATCTTTGGCGTGTGGACAGCGGGCAAAAACATGAAAGGTATCTTCAGCTTCAACTCCACATATGTCACAAATCTCGTTTGTTGTAATACCTCTCTTCCACAAATTCGTCTTAGTGGCCAGGGCGTTGCGACAAATTTTCCATGCCAACACACGCATCTTAGGCGGCACCGGACAGGACCAGATCAACTTCTAGCAAGGGCGTTCCCCGTCAGGTCTTGCGCTGGTGGCACCGTGGTCTTGTTCACACATGCTTTTAGATAGAGCAAGGCGGTAGGCGCTCTTTACCGAAAACACACCTCTTTTATCTGGTTGCCACGCCAGAAAATCCATCTCCTGGCGTGTGGAGGGATTGATTTTCAGAATATGCGTAATATCATCCTGGTTGAAGTACTGTTGTAGCCGCTGGATATCCCACGCCCCATTCAGTGCAAGGAAATCCGCCACACATCGGTAGCGGCAACGACCTTGGGGTGAAGTAGGTCTGTAATTGGATTCTCTCGGAATCCAGGGGTCTCTCCAAGCTCTTATTTGCGAGCCATTTCCAACGCGCCAGATTACACCTTGTTTTAGGAGCTCGAGGCCATATTCGATAGCCAGCCATGTAGGCGATTTGTTCCCGGAGAAAACAGTGTCGATAACTGAACCATTTGGGTAATATTTGGATTTGAGCAAACGGGGCACAGGGAGTGTCAGGAAATTGTACTAGCCTCCATGCCTGCCTGGCTAGTAGAGCTTGGTTCAATAATCTCATATCACGGAAGCCAAAACCCCCGTAGTTCTTTGGTCTGAGCATAATATCCCATGCCACCCAATGCGTCTTCCTCTTGCCCTTTTCTGCACCCCACCAGTATCCGCGGATCATTTTTGTTAGTTCATCACACAGGCCCAACGGCAACTTGAAAACACCCATGATATAAACGGGGATCGCTTGGGCAACTGATTTAATCAGGATTTCTTTGGCAGCCTGTGATTTGTGATTATCATCCCACCCCACAAGACACTTCGCAAGTCTGGCTTGGAGGCTTTCAAATTTATCCCGAATCATACATCCCTCTGGAGTGGGTAAGCCAAGATATTTAGCTTCAAAGGACTCATGTGTAACTTGCAGCACACTCTTAACCTCCAGGCGGTGTGCATCCGGACAAGACGCCCCAAACATGATGGAACACTTGTTGGGGTTGATCAGTTGTCCCGTGCCGTTTGCATATTTTTCCAACACCACTCAGATGAAATGAGCCTGTACGCCCTGGGCTTTAAAGAAAAGAAGGCTGTCATCGGCGAAAAGCAGATGTGAGACACCCGGAGCTCTCTGGCATATTTGACAGCCTCAATGTTTCCAGTCATAACCTCCTGTTGTAGAAGAGAGGAAAGTCCGTCAGCAACAAAAAGAAATAGAAAGGGGGATAAAGGATCACCTTGACGGAGGCCCCGAGAAGGCGAAAATGAATCCAGGAGGCTTCCGTTAAATTTAACTCTATATTGTACCGAGGTGATGCATGACATAATCCAGTCCACCCACCGGTACGAGAAGCCCAATCTTTGCAACATTTTCTTTAGAAAATCCCAATCCACCCTATCATATGCTTTTGATAAATCGAGCTTATAAGCACAGTAGTTTAGATCCTAGTTGGTGTTGTTTTCAATGAAGTTCAAACATTCAAAAGCAACCATAGCATTGTGAGTAATTAGCCGGCCAGGGACGAAGGCACTCTGGTTAATAGAAACAATCTCATCCAGTATTGGCCTCAGTATGTTCGCCATGCATTTTGCGATCACTTTATAGATTACGGTGCACAAACTAATAGGTCTAAAATCTTTGAGGTTTTCGGGTGCCTCCACTTTTGGTATAAGTACTATAGCCGTATCATTGACCCCATTAGGCATGATACCAGTGACAAAGAAAAGCTTGACAGCGTTGATTACCTCCTCATTGAGAACGCCCCAATTTCGTTGGTAAAACCTAGCAGGGAAGCCATCCACTCCCGGTGCTTTTAGGGGGCCAATTTGAAACAGAGCATCACCAATTTCTTCATCACTGAAATCCCTCATTAAACCATCATTCATTTCCGGAGTCACCTTTGGCTGTGTGAATGATATTATCTCATCTGGATTCAAGGATGGATCTCTAGTGAATAGTTCTTTGAAATATGATGTAGCCATTCGTTCCATGTCTGTTGGCGCATCATACGATACCCCTGGTCATCCTTAAGCTTCTTGATTCTGCTCCTCATTGCCCTCCATTTAGCTGTCTTATGGAAGAACTTTGTATTATGGTCTCCCTCTTTCCGCCAGTTAACCCGAGACCGTTGTAGCCAAAGCATCTCCTCCTTAAAGAGGAGTTCATTGAGGGAATCATTTGCATGTCTGATTTCGTGTTGGCTTGCATTTGTGATCTGGAGTTCCTCGAGGTTCCTCCTAGCCTTTTTAAGTTCGCGTATGATATAGCCAAACTTCTTTTTGCTCCAACCCTGCAAAGAATCCATAACATGGTTAAGTCCTGCCATAACCTCTTCTAGGTTGTTCTTACCCCCAGTTTCTTTCCAGGCGCGCTCCACATGTTCTGTTAGTTCCGCCTCCCTCTCCCACAATATCTCGTATTGTCGCCGAGGGTGTCTAGTTGGACGTTGTTGTTCCTGTGCAAAGTTTAGTAGAATTGGGCAGTGGTCAGAAACAGAAGTTGTTATGTTTAACATAGGCGTCCGAAAAAATATCACACCAATTTGGACAAGCCACAGCCCTGTCCAGACGCACCCTAACATTAGCAGCCCCACTTCGCCTATTATCATATGTATACAGTACACCAGAGAAGCCGAGGTCAGAGAGATTACCGTCAGACAGAACCTCCCTAAATGCTTCCATTTGTCTAACCGACCTCGGAGTATTAGACATATGTTCTTCTTGCCACAATGTTTCATTAAAATCACCCATCACAAGCAAAGGAAGTGTGGATTGGCTCTTAAGATTTCGGATGGTATCCCACATACGATATCTATTTTCCACACGGGGTTCCCCATAGACACACGTGAGGCGCCATTGGGGTTTGGAAGGTGAGGCCCGGATGTAAACATCGATAAATCTTTCATTGATAGCTTGAACCACTCCGACCATCACTACTAAGATCACGGGAGTCTCATAGGATCACAAAGAGCTCTTATTGATGGACCGAATAATTATTTTTGATTGGACAAGAACGTATTTTTGAGCGGTGGGTACAGAAACTTCTGCTTGTGCATTTTTGTCAAATTTTTATGTGGTGGAGCCGGTTTACTCAAAGAAGCAACATGTCTCCTAAAAAGACTGAATTCCATTTTTACCCCACGGTTGTGCATTCGTGATACTTATTACTGCATTTAGCGAAACAAAATTAAAAATATGCCATATATAATAAAATTATCATGGTTTTACCTCATTTGTGCATTATACATGTTTCATTAGAAGGACCCCTTGGTTCATAGTATAGGAAATTTGTAGAATTAGAAAAACACATAGGATTGAAATATCATGTCTAGTTGAATCTCATGTGAAAAGCAAAGGCCCCTTTGATTCAAAGGAATATCATAGGATATTTGTAGGAATGAATCCTATCGTGCATTTTTCTATAGGTGTTGTTTGATTCATAGGATCATATCATATAGTAAATATTCCCATAGGAACCTTGTAGTACAAATCCTATAGGAAAATAACATGACCTCCAACCTCAATGAAAATTCCTCCACCACAATCAAAGAGAATTGTTCTTCCCATGTGATTGGTTGTTTTTGGTGTGCCGTGGTTGATGCAATTATTGCCTACAAACAGGGAGAATATTAAAGAGGGTTTAGTTGGCGCCGAGATCATAAGTTATTCCCAAGAGAAAACAATGGGGTTCTAAATATTAGGCAACAAAAAAACTGCTAGTAATTCATAGCCGCTAATATTATTCTCTAGACCAGACATACAAAAAGAGTGTGTCAAGTGCAAAAATTCAGGTAACGAGATATGACTACGACATTATACTCAAAACATCCAATTCTTTGAAAAAAAATAAGATTCCTTCTCATAGACCCTAAACCCTAAACCATAAAATCTTTCCATTCGAGTAATTTTACCCTAACAAGACAGGCCGAGAGGAAATCCAATTACCGTGATTTAGTGTTTTATGGAGTCGAGCCGATTCGATGTCGGGAAGATTACCTGTTGCTCGAACAAAACAAGAGGTCAACACCGACGACTGTTGTGAGCCTCCACCGCCAATCCTCCTCACAAGCGGTCTTCCTAGATGCCCACCACTCATTCATCTCGCCTCGCCTCACCAAATCAGAAAGAACCAAACAAAATCCAAACTCCAAAGTCACAACTCACACAAGTGTACCCACACAAGGTTTTTCGGCATGGAATAATATATATACAACTGAGGTCAGTTGGAGACCAGGAGGCATATCCCTTTTCTTTGTTGATGGTGATTTGTGGAAGAGGGTGGATGTACCGCTAAGATAAGATGATGTTGTGACATGATTGGTTGTGTTCGATGTGCCACAATCAACTCAGTTATTTCTTGCAGATCGAGAGAAAATTAAGGAGGACTCGGTTGGCGCTAGAAAAGAGAGGAAAACGGGGTCCTAAATCTTATGCCAAACAAAAACATCTAGAAATTAATTTCTGATATTATTATTCTCTAGACTATAGAGAAAAAAGGGGAGTCGAGAGCCAAAATTCAGGTAACGATATAAGACTTCGGCCTTATAATTAAAACTCCAAATGCCACACAAAAAATAAATTTCCTTCCCATCGGCTTCGAGCCATGCCAGATGGTAAAGATGTTCTCCCGTTTGAAGTGCCTATTTGTGTAGTATATGTATTTTGCACAACCGGAAAATAATTCCATCCACAACTTCATACGGAATGATTTTTTTTTACTTTCGAGTAATTTTACCTTAACAAGACCTGACCCAAATGAAATGAAATTCCATTGATTAAGTGGTTTACAGAGTCAAGCCGATGCGTTGGATGGAAGATTACCTGCTGTTGTAACCAAAAGAAGAGGTCGCCACCGACGACTGTTGCGCGCCTCCACCACCAACCCTCCTCGCGAGCAGTCTTGCCAACTCTCCCACAACTCATTAATCTCACCTCGTCCCACCAAATCTAACCAAGCCAAATCCGAACTCCAAAGTCACAAGTCACGCATGCGCACCAGCACACGGTTTGCCGGCAGTGGAATCGTATATATAGATAGTGAATGTAGGTTGGGGACCAGCGGGCATATCCCTTCTCTTTGGTCATGGTGATTTATGGAAGAGGGTGTATGGGTTGCTAAGATGAGATGATGTTGTGCCATGGATTGGTGTTTTTTGGTGTGCCATCGACGCAATTATTGCTTGTATATAGAGAGAAAATTAAGGAGGACCTAGTTGGCGATGGAATCATCAGTTATTCCGGAGAGGGAAAAACATGGTGCTAAATCTTAGAATACAAAATTAATCAAGAATAAATTTATAATAATATAACAATTCAACACGTCCCAACAAACATAACAACAATTCACTAGTAGAAAAAAGCTTATGGGGGAAAAGTCACTAGCAGTGATCCTCCCTGATCAAAGGCTTCTACAATTTAGTTCCAACGAGTACATTCCTCGTCCGCTTCCAGTAAAGATTACCCGAAGCGTGTGTAAAGTCACCCATGATGCTAGCAAAACTTGCCGAGAAATATGTTGGTGAGGCAAACTATATTAGAAGCGTGTGCTCCTATATACACGCTCCCACTAGTCTGCATACTAGGAGCGTTCACCCGTATCCACATGATGCCCGTAGTCTCTGAGACTATTTAGGGCACAATAAGGACCCGATTCCTTATTTAAGATTGATCGAGCCCTAGACAGAGAAACTTCCCTCTTTGAGCGCCGTCACCGTCTCTGTCCCCGAGATCCTCCCTCCATATCTGGCCCTGAGCGCCGGCGCCACCCCCGCACCTCAAAAAGAGGTACACGCGCGCCCTCACCTCTTCCCACTCTTAAAGTTGTATATTCCCTGCCCCGAAACTAGTTTGATTTCGTCTTCTTGGATATGTAGTGTGATACACGATGTTTTTTTATATCAATCGGCAACCCTACATTGGATGATTCCGATTCAGTATATTACCTTTAAATACTTATCTTTTAGTTTAATGTTTAGTACAAATTATCTTGACACAATACGTCATAGATACTCTTATTAGGATTCCATATGTGAATTGGATGTGAAAATTGATTTACAAATATGCGTCGAGAAGATAGATCTAGTTGAAAAAGAAAACCAGATATTGAAGAACTTGTGAAGAAACTTGAAGAATACAATATGGTGTTGGGTATACTTGTTGCCGATATCAACTATGATCACAAGATCAAGAAGGAAACAAACCGAGTGAAGATGAGAAAATGGTGAAGATGTGCTATTAATAAGCAAGCTTGGTTTCATTATGAAGTTGGTTCAATTGTTATCTTATTCGCGATATTAATCGCAACGGTTGCTATATTTAGATGTACTAGGTAGATTCTTTTGTGTGGCTGTTGTATGTTGAACTACGTATATGTACTGTGATGCTATATTTAGATGCTTCTATGACTGTTTCTATGTATATTAGATGTACTAGGAATATGCTTTTGTGGTTTCATTATACATTTGTATATTGAACTAAAATTACATAAAATTGATCGTTGTGATGTTCGTGGCTGCCTCGACTGCACGGACAAGAAGTTTAAAATTGTATTCTCGCTAGAATATCGAACCGAGACGGTGTGCATCAATTTTAGTTCTTCATGTTATGATTGTTCATCTTGGAACTGTGCTACTAGTTTATATAGTTCTCTAATTGTTCTTATTTTCAGTTGAGGCCATGCGGGGCTAGGCATGGCTTCATTAGTCATGTGAAAGTTCCAATGACTGACTGTGGGTCATTTGAGGTGAACTTGCGCAACCTCGGGAGAGTGGCAGATCTAGGATTTTACTATAGGGTATGCCACACAAAAATATTACATGTAATTTCATAATATATATTCTAACAGTAAAAAGGCGAACTATAAATTTTGATAAATTTAATTTTAGCAAAACGAATTGTTCTAGACACCGTAAGCTAAAAAGAAAAAAAAAAGAAAAAAAACGTGTTTTAGTATCGCAACATGGCCATGTACGAATAATCGGAAATTGCAAGAGAAGTTATACATGTATTTTTTTTTGTAGTATCACTTTGCAAAAAAAGTATTTTCCTGCTCGTTGAAAACAGTTAGAACATTAAAAAAAGCAATGGAAACTATATATATAGGGTCGCGCTATTTGGCACCTAGGGTGCAGAATAGTTGTTCTACACTCACCCTGTATCTTTTGAACCGTACATGATTTTTACGTCACGTAAATTTTGTCGTATTCCTTATGTCGAGTAGAGAGTAGAACATAAAAAAGTATATACATGACATAAACCTTTTATTTACGTGATGCTACAAAAAAAACACGTTTTATGTCGTTTTTATGACTTTTATGTTGCTACGACTCATATTTTTTTATTTTTATGCCGAGTTTTCTCTTATGTATCAAACATGAACGTAAATAATTGCACTTGTAACATAGATTTTTGACTTAGGAACTAAAAAAAATTGTGGGTACCAAATAAGTTTTCTACACACAGGGTGCCAAATAGGGTATATATATATATATATATATATATATATATATATATATATATATATATATATATATATATATATATTGCACCCGCAATTTTATTTATGTTGCTAAGTCAAAATATTACATTGCGTATGTAAATATTTACGTTTATGTTGATCCATAATAGAAAAATCAGCGTAAAAAGTTAAAAAACATATGGTTCATAGCAACATAAAAGTCATAAAAATAGCATAAATATGTCTATTTTTGATATTTTTTGTAGCGTCACGTAAATAATTTTTTTACGATATGGATATATTTTATTACGTTCTACTCGACATAAGGAAAACGACAAAATTTACGTGACGTAAAAATCATACACGGTTGCGGAGATAGAGAGTGGGTGTAGAATAACTATTCTATACCCTGGGTGTCAAATAGCGTGACCCTATATATATGCAATAAAGAACACCAAAAGAAAGAGATTAAGATGCAAATGTAATAAATGGCAGAAATTTGTCAAAATAGAACATCATGGAAAGATCAATTTTTTTTTAAATCTTCTGTTGCTCAAATCAAAAAGTGGTCAACCACGAAAAGTTGCGTATATAACTCAGGATAAAGCACAAAAAAACTCAGGTCATTTTGAATTTTCTGTGATTTTTTTGCGGAATTAACAGTGGACAGCAGAAATCTGTTTACTGTGCAGAAATCCGAAATATAGCATCAACTTTCCACTAAGGGATTTACTTGGCTCAACAAAAACACAAAATAAAAGATACAGCGGGGTTCCTAAGGAAATATAAAACACCAAGGTGCAAAGCACACCAAAGAAAACGAAAGAAAACGGGTTGAAAATAGCGAAATAAAGCGGGTTGTCTCCCGGTAGCGCTTTTCTTTAATACCTTTCAGCTAGGCATAAAAGAGCAACTCAAGTATTTTCAAATGAAGAAGCAACAACACTGTTACGAAGCTTGAGTTTACCTTTCTTCACTAGTAGGAAACAGCTTATAGCCACCCCTATACTACTGGCGAACAAAATTAACGATTCGCCAGCGCTATTACCACTGGCGAACAACATTTTCAGTTCGCCAGTGCTTTTGCTACTACCGCTGGCGAACAAGCCAGTGCGTTCACCAGCGCTAAGGGTCCAGGGCGCATGTTAGCGCTGGCGAACAGGCAGAGCTGTTCGCCAGCGGTAATCCACAGATCTGGCATAAAAGTGACCCCCTCCACCCACTTTCCCCTCCTCTCCCCACTCTCTTCTCAACCTTGTCCTCTAGCTTCTCTCTCTAGCTCGAATTAATGCCAATTTCCTCACCCTCCTACTCTCTTTTGAACCAACTAAAATTATTTTAGTTGGTATATCTAGGTTTATCTCCCTCCCAACATCATTTCTACCCAAAGTTTTTTCTTCCTAGGCATCTAGATCTAGAATTACCCCCTCTCTCTTCAAAGCTCCAAAATTCTCCGGATATTATCTCGTGTAGCCATCTAATCAATCATTTGAGGTGGGATGAATGCTAATATATAATTAAATGAGTTTGTATATGAATTTTGTCCGGATACACGTGATATGCAATATGTGTGAAATTTCACCGGATTCAAATATGGTCGAGTGATGGAGACGTTAAATGTGTGCAATTTGTTGTGAAATGAAATTGAGTAGCCAACTATTGCCGGAATGTTGATTCATTTCCGTCTCGGCATAGTTTGGCACTCCCTAATAACCTCTTATTTGTAGGAAGGTCATGCCGATTTTTTTTGTGAATACGACATGAAATGAAATTTTGGATATGAAAATGAGTTGCCACTTTGCCGAAATGTTGATTCATTTTCGTCTCGGCAAAGTTTGGCACTCCTCTAACATCCAATTTGTAGTAAGGTCATGCCGATTTTTCCGTGAATATCGATATATATATATATATATATATATATATATATATATATATATATATATATATATATATATATAGGGAAAATGGTTTCTACTCCCGGGTGTAGCTACACCCGGGTCTCATATACTGCGGTATGAAGTTTTGTGTCATACTTTTTCGGTCTGAATATGTTCATATACTATATCTAAGATACTCCAAAACAAGTTTCGTAAAAATTATGAAATTGAGCACGTAGTTTGCACTATATATTCAAAATACCGGTATATATGTACATATAAAAGGAGTATGTAGAAAAATTATACATACTACATAAAAAATATTATATATACTGCCAAATAGTAATATATACTGCATACTACATGTACATACTCTCCGGTATGATAGATAATACATACATCATACTAAATACATGTGGGTGTAGCTACACCCGGGAGTAGACTGGATTTGTCCTATATATATATATATATATATATACCCCCAAATGGGGCACCTAGCAGCATGGGCACCGGTATCAAATACCGTACAAATTGAACAGTATTTTGTACAGGAGCATGGGCTCCATGGAGCATCTGTTAATTTACCTATATATATATATATGCCCATGCTCCTGTACGAAATATTGTTCAATTTGTACAGGTGTACACTGTGTATACCTTGAATACCTATACCTTGAGTTTGTATGACATATATATACACTTGGGTATATACATACCTAAGGCATCTACATAACTTAATACCTCGAATGCGTATACACAAGTGTACGCATACCTGTCAGGTATGTATATATACGTATAAGTATATATATACTTTTTACGTATGTATACCCAACTATGTGCATACCTAGGGGAATATCTACGTACTACATATCCAAGGTATACATACCCGAGGTATTCATGATGCCTACATACCTAAAATGTACGGTATTTGATACCGGTGCCCATGCTCCTAGGTGCCCCATTTGGGCTTCCTATATATATATATATATATATATATATATATATATATATATATATATATATATATATATATATATATATGACAAATTTAGGCTACTCCCGGGTGTAGCTACACCCACATGTGTTTAGTATGATGTATGTAGTATATATCATACCGGAGAGTATGTATAGATAGTATGCAGTATATATTACTATTTCGGTAGTATATATACTACTTTTTACGTAGTATGTGTAATTTTTCTACATACTCCTTTTATATGTACATATATACCCGTATTTTTAATATATAGTGCAAACTACAAGCTCAATTTTATAATTTTCACGAAACTTGTTTTGAAGTATCTTAGCTATTCAGCACTCCCTTGTAGAATAACTATTCTGCACAACTTTGTGAACTTCTATTTTAGTACAAACTGAACTTCCGATTAAAAACAATGTGAACTTCCCAAACGGAACTCTCTGATTCTCTGTTTTGCGGACATCGTTTTTAACGTGATTTTCAAACCACTTGTCGGAATGACGCATACGATATACCGTTGGATAGGTATGAAAATGGCACAACTTTTTCACTTTTATGGATTTTCTACATTCTCTATGATTTTAAAACAACTTTAAATATACTGACCACTCTTGTCACGAATTGCTCCATTTTTTATAATATTTTGGCCATCATTTTTGGATCGCTCGTCCGATTGATGCAAATGATATGTCGTTGAAAAGCCTTAGAAATTGCGCAACTTTTTCAGTTTTATGGATTTGTCAAATTCGTTATGATTTTGAAACAATTTTAAATATACGAAATATTGTTTTGACGATTTTCTCCGTTTTTGTACAGTATTTTGGTCGTCATTTTTAAACCGCTCGTCCGAATGATGCAAATGATATGCCGTTGGAAAGTTATGTAAAATGCGCAAATTCGATGACTCTAGTAGGTTTTCAAAATTATTTATCGTTTAGGAGCAGTTTCTAAAATACTAAAATACATTTTACATGAATTTCTACGTTTTTCACAGTATTTTGGACGCTATTTTCAAACTGTTTATCCGATTGATGCAAATGATATTCCGTACAAATGGTATGGAAAATACGCAACTTCGATAACTCTACCGTTTTTTCGAAATTTGTTATCTTTTAGGAGTAGTTTCGAAAAATACTAAAATACAATTTACAAGAATTTCTCCGTTTTCGTACAGTATTTTGGCCGCCCGTTTTAAACCGCTTGTCCGATTTATGCAAATGATATGCCATTGAAAGGGTATGGAAAATACGCAGTTTATTATTTCTGGGCTATGTCAAAATTCTTTACAGTTTAAGAGCAAATTTACAAATAAACAATTCTGTCTTCTGGACTTTTATGCCCCGCGGACAGTGTTTTTGCAAATATTTTCAAACCACTTATCGGAACGTAACAAATGATATGGCGCTGGAAAGATATTGACGAGGTGCAACTTTTTCATAGAGATATGGTTTTCCAAATTCCATACGGTTTTTGATTAATTTTGAAAATACGAGAAACAAATATACAAGATTTACATGAGAACGATTCAAATTTGGTACGGTTGTGTTGCTTGATTGGATGTGGCATAATAAAATAGTTAAATTAGACTTATATAATTGCAAATTGCATACGAGGACAGTCAACTTGGTCAATCGGAGCTCGTATGTTCGATTTCTATGGATAATATTTCCGTCCAGAAAAACAGAGCACATTGAACTTCCTGATATGTAGGTTCTAAACTTCTGTTTTATATGTTAGCGAACTTCTGATTTCTACTATTTTGTTCCGGATCGTGCAATGTTTTTTTCACGAAAATCATAGTATAATGAAGTTCCTGTGTGGAGTTAGCGAACCTCTCTTTTATGTTTTAGTGAACTTCTGTTATATGTGTTACTGAACTTCCTATTACGATGTTTTTTTTCGTGCACTATTTTTTCTCACACCAAAAAAACAGAGTATACTGAACTTCTTTTTTGCGGGTAGAGTATAATAAACTTGCTTACGTAGAGGTAGTGAACTTATGTTTTATGTATTACTGAATCTCGGTCGTGGTTTGTTAATCTGTAATTCACTGTTTTTTCGTCCTGAGAAAACATAATATAATAAACTTCCTTACGTAGAGGTTCTAAACTTCTGTTTTATTTGTTAGTGAACCTCTGGTCGCTAATTTTCGTACCTTATCGTGTGTCGTTCTTTTGTAGGGAACTCCCCATACAGGGAGAACTAAACTTGCCATATTTAATGAAGTGAACTCCCCATAAAGGATAAAGCTCGTTTCGATATGACAAATATTTTCTCATCGATTTATGGATTTCATATTGGAATTCAATGTTTTTTAGCGTGAATTTTCTGAAGTTGACTATAAAAAACATGTCAAAATGAGTGGAATAGTGAATTTCTATTTTTTTTATACACTAAACATCCCCCGTGCCCTCTCCATAAAGGGAGTAAACCTTTACATGATAAATTAAAAATGAATTGAAATTGCTATTTTTTTTTGCCAAAGTCCCTATAAACGGGAAGTGAAATTCCCATATAGCAGGATATGAACTCCCCAATTAGTGTAAAAGAAGCTTCGTAGGTTAGAACATTTTAGTCACAGTTCTATATTTTTATATTGGACTTCCCATATAGGGTTAACATAAATTGCAAATGAACTTCCGATAGTGTATTATTTGTTTAATGAAAATTGTAAAATTTCTATTCCGAAAACAGTGTAAAGTAAACTTCCTATATATATGGTAGTGAACTTTCGATATATGTGTAAGTGAACTTTCGGTCGCGAATTTTTTGTTTCGTGTCATTTACTGATTCTTTAGTTCTACTAAATACGGATTACACGAATTACTGCGTTTTCATAGTATTTTGGACATAATTTTTAAACGGTTTATCCGATTTATGCAAATGATATGTCGTTAAAGAGGTATGGAAAACTCGCACCTTCGCTATCTCTACCGGTTTTTCAAAATTGTTTACAGTTTAGGATCAGTTTCAAAAATAATAAAATACAGTTTACACGAATTTTTTGTGTTTCTCATAGTATTTTGGACGCTAGTTTCAAAATTTTTGTCCGATTAATGCAAATAATATATCGTTGAAAAGGTATATAAAATACGCAACTTTGATATCTCTATCGGTTTTTTGAAATTGCTTATCGTTTAGGAGCAGTTTCGAAAATACTAAAAACAGTTTACACGAATTTCTGCGTTATTCACAGTATTTTGGACTCTATTTTCAAACCGTTTGTCCGATTGATGCAAATGGTATGCCGCTGAAAAGGTATGGAAAATACGCAACTTTAATATCTCTAGTGGATTTTCGAAATTTCTTATAGTTTAGGAGCAGTTTCGGAAATACTAAAATACAGTTTACATGATTTTCTGCGTTTTTCACAGTATTTTGGACGTCATTTTCAAATCGTTTGTCCGATTGATGCAAATGATGTGCCACTGAAAGGTATTGAAAATACGCAACTTCCATATCTCTAGCGGTTTTTCGAAATTTCTTATCGTTTAGGAGCAGTTTCGAAAATAATAAAATACAGTTTACACGAATTTCTAGGTTTTTCACAGTATTTTGGACGCCACTTTCAAACCGTTTGTCCGATTGATGCAAATGATATGTCGTTGAAAAGGTATGGTAAATACGCAACTTCGATATCTCTGACGTTTTTCAAAATTATTTTATGGTTTAGTATTTAAGATATGGTCTGTTCGGGATAAGAAAATCTTTATGATGGGAAAGTTGTGCTGAATAACTATTCTAGAAACACTTAAGGGGTTGTGATGAATAGTCATATATATATAGCTACACCCACATGTGTTTAGTATGATGTATGAAGTATTTATCATATCAGAGAGTATGTATAGATATTATGCAGTATATATTACTATTTCGGCAGTATATATACTACTTTTTATGTAGTATGTGTAATTTTTATACATACTCATTCTATATGTACATATATACAGATATTTTGAATATATAGTGCAAACTATGTGCTCACTTTTATAATTTTCCCGTAACTTGTTTTGGAGTATCTTAGATATAGTATATGAACATACTCAGACCAAAAAAGTATGACATATACCTCCGTGCGGTAGTATATTAGACGTGGGTGTAGCTACACCCGGGAGTAGAAACCATTTTCCCTATATAGGACAAATTTATGCTACTCCCGGGTGTAGCTAGATATATATATATATATATATATATATATATATATATATATATATATATATATATATATATATGACTCATGTTATATACATACTCCCATACTCAATATACCATACATACCAGGGTATTATAACCCTTTATTATTTTTCTTATACCTCATTAATTATTCTAAGATATCTCAATACAATTTGTATGGAAAAAATATCACAAGAGTCCTCGGTTTTTTTCATATACCATTTGTACGTACGTAAAAGCAGTATATGCACAAATAATATAAAATATGTAGAATCTAATGTTTTTTTCACAAAATCCATTTTGAGGTATCTAGTATTAAATAGTGAAGTATATTAAAAATAATAAAGAGGTATAAACGGTGGATTTATGTGGTATATTCTTTTTCCACCGCTGCCAACCGCACTTTCCACAAACAGCCCACGGCCCCACCACCACCCACACGGACGCACCGACACCTCAATCCCCATGCATCCCCGACCCCAAAATTTTCCCCGAGCTCCAGCCCCGGTGACCACAAGCTGCTACAGGTCGCCGCCGCTCCGGGGCTCCTTCTCGCCGTCCAGTTAGCCCACTGCCTATCCCGGCCGCGCGCACCCCCACCTTCGTCCCCTCTGGGCCCTGGACACGAGCGAGGTCGCGGCGACGGCAGCGCGCCCCCGCCCCGTGTTGCTCCGTCGCCACCCTGGCTCCCTACCCCCTCTACCGCACGGAATCCAGGCCATCGACACCCCTCCTCCTCCCTCGGTTGTTGGAACGCCGCTCCCCATTGGGCGCCCATCTCCATCCGCTGTTGCGTTCCGGCCAGCCCATATCTCCATCCGCTCGAGGCAAGGATGCATCTCGTTCGAAAAGAAGACACGGATGCATCTGGTTCGAAAAGAAGACTCCACACAGCCACACCCATCGTCCCCACATCCCATCTCCATCCTCGCATCGTCCTTCTCGCCCAACCGAAACCTGTATCCAGCCCCGGTGACCAGAAGTTGCTAACGGCCGCCCGCCGCCCTGGGTCTTCTTCGCGCCATCCGAGTGGCCCAGCGATAATGCTGCGCCAGGCCGCCGCCACGGGTTACCCGGCTACCACCCGGTCTTGCTCCATCACCGCACTGGCTTCCCGCCCTCGCCACCATGCCGGTTCCAGGCCATCGACGCCCCTGCTCCTTCCCCGTGGCCAGCGCACGGTCCCTCGTCTTCTACGCGACTGACACAAGGCGGGGTCGCCGCATCCTTTTAGCACGCCTCCGTCTGGCGAGTTGGAACTGGGCGGCGCCCGATTCCAGCGCCTTCTGCCTCCATGGACGGCGCGGGGAGCCGGCGGGGCTGGGATCTGAGAGGGGGCCGTGATTTTATGCAGAGGTGGCGCCGGGATGCTGGGCTTGACGGAGGAAGGAGGCGGCGCCGGACGGGGTCGCCGGGATTGAGAGCTGCGGCGCCTCTCCCCACGCGAGGTGATGGGGTAAAGGGGAACCGCCGCCGGCGGGTCGACGGAGGTGGAGGCGCACTGCCGTGCGGTGGCGGGCTCGAACGAGATCGGCGGTGGCGTTGTTCAACGGGCGAAGTTGACTTTTCGCTGGGGTGGTTGCAGGATGTCGTCTTTTATTTTTTGTCGTTCGTTGAAACGAATTGGATCGGGGGATAACGGCCGTGAACGCATTAAACGGCATCGTGAATCTTGCTACCATATCGGATGGCTCTTAGCGCGTGCGTAGCTAGCACCGGGGGTAGCAAATCTGCGTTGATATATATATATATATATATATATATATATATATATATATGGGTTTATGTCGCGCTATTTGACACCCATGGTGCAGAATAGTTATTCTACACCCACCCTGTATCTTTTGAACCGTACATGATTTGTACGTCACATAAATTTTCCGTGTTCCTTATGTCAAATAGAACGTAAGAAAATATATACATGACATAAACCTTTAATTTACGTGACGGTACAAAATAAAATAAAAAATACATATTTTATGTTGTTTTTATGACTTTTATGTTGGTATGACTCATTTTTTTTTCATATTTGTGCCGAGTATTCTTTTATGGATCAAACATGAACATAAATAATTACATATGTAACAAATTTTTTTTACATGTGAACATAAAATAAATTGTGGGTGCAAAATAAGTTTTCTGCACCCAGGGTGCCAAATAGGGTCTCTCTCCCCCCCTCTCTCTCTCTCTCTCTCTCTCTCTTCTCTCTCTCTCTCTATATATATATATATGACTTGTTATATACTCATGGGTGTACATACTCTCATACTCAATATACGACACATACGAGGGTATTATACCCCTTTATTATTTTTCATATATCTCATTAATTATTCTAAAATACCTCAATACAATTTGTATGGAAAAAATATCATCAGAGTCCTCGATTTTTTCAATATACCATTTGTACGTACATAAAAACAATATATGTACACATAATCTAAAATATGTAGAATCTAATAAATTTTTTCCAGAAAATTCATTTTGGGGTATCTAGTATCAAATAGTGAAGTAAATTAAAAATAATAATGAGGTACAAATGGTTCATTTATGTGGTATAATTGCACATGAGAATACGTAGTAATGAGCCATTTTCCTATATATATATATATTTTATGTTCTGATTGTTTTCAACGAGCAGAAAAATACTTTTTTTTTGCAAAGTGTTACTACAAAAAAAATACATGTATAACTTCTCTTGCAATTTCCGATTATTCGGACATGGCCATGTTGCGATACTGAAACACGTTTATTTTATTTTTTTTCTTTTTAGCTTATGGTGTCTGGTACAATTCGTTTTGCTAAAATTAAATTTATCAAAATTTATAGTTCGCCTCTTTACTGTTAGAACATATATTATGAAATTACATGTAATATTTTTGTGTGGCATACCCTATAGTAAAATCCAAGATCCGCCACTCTCCCGAGGTTGCGCAAGTTCGCCTCATATTATTCGCAGTCAGTCATTGGAACTTTCACATGACTAATGAAGCCATGCCTAGCTCCGCATGGCCTCACCTGAAAATAAGAACAATTAGACAACTATATAAACTAGTAGCACAGTTCCAAGATGAAGAATCATAACATGAAGAACTAAAATGTATGTGTACCGTCTCGGTTCAATACTCTAGCGAGAATACAATTTTAAACTTCTTGTCAGTGTTGTCGAGGCAGCCACGAACATCACAACGATCAATTTTCTGTAATTTTAGTTCAGCATACAAATGTATAATGAAACCACAAAAACATATTCCTAGTACATCTAAATATACATAGAAACAGTCATAGAAGCATCTAAATATAGCATCACAGTACATATGCGTATTTCAACATACAATGGTCACCCACAAGAATCTACCTAGTACATCTATAATGAAGCCATAATGAAACCAAGCTTGCTTATTAATAGCATATCTTCACCATTTTCTTATCTTCACTAGGTTTGTTTCCATCTTGATCTTGTTATCATGGTTGATATCGGCAACAAGTATACCCAACACCATGTTGTATTCTTCAAGTTTCTTCACAAGTTCTTCAATATCCGGTTTTCTTTTTCAACTAGGTCTATCTTCTCGACACATATTTGCAAATCAGTTTTCACATCCATTTCACATATGGAATCCTAATAAGAGTATCTATGTCGTATTGTGTCAAGATAATTTGTACTAAACATTAAACTAAAAGATAATTGTTTAAAGGTAATGTACCAAATCGGAATCATCCAATATAGGGTTGCCGATTGATATAAAAAATATCGTGTATCACAATACATATCCAAGAAGACGAAATCAAACTAGTTTCAGGGCAGGGAAATATAAAACTCTAAGAGTGGGCAGAGGTGAGGGCGCGCGTGTACCTCGTTTTGTGGCGAGGGACGGCGCCGGCGCTCAGGGCCAGATATGGAGGGAGGATCTTGGGGACAGAGACGGTGACGACGCTCAAACAGGGCAGTGTCTCTTTCCAGGGCTCGATCAATCTTAAATAAGGAATCGGGTCCTTATTGTGCCCTAAATAGTCTCAGAGACTACGGCCGGGCATCATGTGGAGATGGGTGAACGCTCCTAGTATGCATACTAGTGGAAGCGTGTATATAGGAGCACGCACTTCTAATATAGTTTTCCTTGCCAACATATTGCTCGGCGAGTTGTGCTGGCATCGTGGGTGACTTTACACATGCTTCTGGTAACCTTTACTGGAAGAGGACGAGGAATGTACTCGCTGGAACTAAATTGTAGAAGCGTGTGATCGGGGAGGATCGCTGCTAGTGACTTTTCCCCCATAGGCTGCTAGTGACTTTTCCCCCATAGGCGGCGCGGCCACAGGCGGCCGGCCGTTTCTTGGGGGGTGTAGCTAGGGGCGTTGTCTATATAGAATAGGGGGGCGGCGCGGCCACAGGCGACCGGCGCCGATCTAGTCGTCGTCGTCGTCGGACAGGCAGTGGTAGGCGGGCGGCTGCCACAGGTGGGCAGGCGGCGCCTGGGCCGGGGGTGCAGGCATCGGGGGCATCGGAGGCGGGTACGGCGGTGGCGGGGGCAGCACCTCCTGCGGCGGAGGGGGCAGCTCCTCCTCCTGCTCCGGCGACCCCGGCGCCCAAACGCCGCCGGTCCACGCCCAGGTCATGCCGTACTCCAGGCCTGGTGGGAGCGGCTGCGGCTCCGGCTGGTCCTCGGACGCCTCCAGCTCGGCGTTCATCACCTGCCACCAGGGGGCAGCAGGCTCGTTAGGGGGTGGCGGCGGCGGCGGCATGGCGGCGGCGTCGGCGGCGGCCACGACACGCTTCCACCGCAGGATCTCGTCGTCGATGAGGGAGCGGCGGGAGCGCTCGCATGCCTCCTCCATGGCGGCCCGGAGCTCGGGGTCCTCCTCCCCGGAGAAGTCCTCCGGCTCGTCCACGAGGAGCCATAGCTCCCTCTCCCGGCCGGGCGCTGGCGGGGGGTAGTCGTCCACGTTGGCCTCGTGGGGGGCGGGGATGAAGGAGCGGCGGCGCAGCTCGTGCTCCTGCTCGAGCCAGGCGGCCCAGTATGGGGAGCTGCGCGCGTACGCGCGCTCCCTGCGGACGGGGGCCGGCAGGAGCTCGCGCCGGCGGTCGACCTCCTCAAGCAGCGCCTGGCCGGTCGGGACCGGCGGCATAGGGATCCGCTGGGGGTTCAGGTGCCAGCCGTCCGGGAGGTGGACGTCGGCATAGAACACCGGAGTGGCATTGTTCCAGTGCCACTCGGCCTCGTCCACCCGGACGTACCGGCGGAACCTCTTGCCCTTGGGCGCGGCGCTGGGCGGCGGGCGTGCAGCCGGTGGTGGCGCGGGGACGCGCGGCACCCCGCCGAGGCGGACACCTCCAGGGCCGTAGCCGAAGGCCTCCGCCGGCGGGGGTGGGATGCGGCCGGCGCCGCTCGAGGAGCCTCCGTCGTCGTTCCTTGGGCGCTTGCCGGAGTTCGAGAACCAGCGGGACATGGTGGCGGCTAGGGTTGCTTTGCCAGGGACGCGGCCGGGGTGGGTGGGTTGTACGGGCGGCGGGGGGCCTTTAAAAAGGACCCGGGGTGGGCTGGCATGCCAACCGGCGGCCTGGACGTGGCGGCGGTTGCAGGCGGCCATGAATGCGCGTGGGGAAGTGGGGGCGCGGGAAGCCGAGGCGGGGCGGGAAGACGAGGCGAGCCAGTGGCCCTTTGACCGTCCTGTAGTCTTAAATTAAGGGACCAGGCGAGCCAGCCAACGGCCGCTGGCCAGTGGCCCCTTCGAACCATTGACTGACCACGCTGGCCAGTGGGCCCTTCGAACCGTTGACTGACCATAATAAAAGACGCGGGCCAGTGGGCCCTTTTGACAAAAAAATGTGACCAGTGGGCTTAATAAAAGACGTGGGCCTGGACGCGGTTGGGGAAGGGGAGGCCGGCTCGTGATTGGGAGACAGGAGCCCAAAAAAACGTGGGGCCTGGACGATTATATTTTTTTGTCAAAAAAGTATCCATCCCGGTCCCTTGAACGAACCGGGACGAACTCCCTGGCCCAGGTTCGCCACGTGGCCTGTGCTTACCATCCCGGGTCCTGGCACAACCGGGACCAATGGGACGGGCCATTTGTCCCGGCCATCCCATCCCGGTTGCACAACCGGGACAACTGGCCCTTACGACCCGGGACAAAAGGCCCTCTTTCCACTAGTGCGTGTGAGTTTCCTTGGGTTGCTTCCTTAGTAGGGGGTAACATTGGATGGGTATTGTTTGGTGAGTAGTTGTAGTTGGTTCTGATACGCTATCTTATACCTTTCTTTTAGCCGGATGTTGTAGCGCGTCTCTGTAGTTAGTTAGTGCAGCCCGCTGCCGCCCCTTTGCAATAATCCTTTCCTTTCCGTTGAACCCAAAGTATTTGTATCTTGTGATGATTGGTTACGCTGGTATCTTGTGAGTATGGTTTATCCACTTGCCAGTACTTAATCGTACTGACCCACGAATCCATTTCGTGGCTGCATATTCCACATTGCAGTCAACAGGTTTGAAGTCTGACGACGTTAGCTTGGGAATCCCTCCGGCTTGGCCTGGGCAGGGATTGGACGCCATCGGTTATCTTCAGGACTCTTAGTCCAATTTGTATCTTGTCCGTAGTCGGACACTATGCTGTTTCTTCCGTTGTTATTTGGATCTTTGTATTGTATCAGTTGTATCCCTGACTCGTTTGAGTCTTCTTGTATATACCTCCTCTGATGTTGTTGTGGATTTTTCGTGAACTGTTGTAATGTTATCACAAGTGGCAACCTGGAATCGGTTATTATGTGGATTTTGGCGGGAATGCTGAAATCTGCATAGTGCCCGATCCCGGGGCGTGACAAATGGTATCAGAGCATGGTTTCCGATTCCCGATATTGTTTCGATACGAATGGTTATCGAAGCAACGGGTCCGAAAAGCCTGTAGGATAACCTCGCTAACGGTCGTTGTTTCTAGAGTGTCAAAAGCTATTTCTGCTAAACTATTTTGGAAACATCTCAATAGGATTCTTGTTTCTCCTTATCTCTATTCTGTTTCCCCTCCCATCTTATTTGTTTTGGAGTCTCCCCCCTTGTCTATCTTTCAAAGTGTTAGGATCCTACGTGGGTGGACGTTTTCTGAGCCTTTAACCTAATAGGTTCGATCATCGGAAGATTCCTGGTGGAAGAACATCGTCGTCACTCCGAGCAAGAATCTCTTGTTAGTGGTGTCGAGAAGCCCTTCTTAGTGGTGTCGAGGAGATCAACTGGAAGCATGAAGAATCGATAGTCGAACTTCTTTCCCCTCCCGGGTTAGTGGTGGATTGCGAGGGCGCAATCCCTTGTTAGTGGTGTCGTCTGTAACACCTGGGGTGTTTCCCTAAGCTAGAAAATTGGTTGTTTTCTTTTTTTTTGGCATTGCATCACATGCATCATCTGCACCTTGTTTGCAAACCAAATCAAACACAAAACAAAAATTCCAATCAATTTAAAATTTTCAATCAATGCACTGTGTTTTTCAAACTCAAATTGTTTTTCAATATAAGTTGATTGGAATTAATTTTGCTTGGGTGTTTCAAAAACCATTCTTTATTAAAACCCTATTTGAAATTCCAATGACAAATTCAAAGCAATTGGCAATTTGAATTTTTTTTGAAAATAAATTTCACAAACCATTGACCTCACTGTTTTTTAATTCAATAAAAATTATTGCATAAAATAAAACCCTAAAAACCTATTCCTTTTCTCTCCTTTCCTTTCCTACAAAAAAAAGAGAGAAACAAAAGAAAAGGAAAAGAAAAACCAGCAAGGGAGGACAGGCCAGCCCAATTGGGCCAGCCCACCACACCCCTTCGAGGCCCCCCACCTTTCTTCCTCCTCCGTATAGGAGGACGTCACCCTCCCCCAACCGATCCCCCACCTCCACCTGCTCCCCCCACCTTAAAGCCATCCCTTTCCCTCTCCTCCCTAACCCTAGCCGCCTCCTTCTTCTCCCTCCCAGCCACCGCCACTCTCCTTTCTCTCATTCTTTATTCTTCTTCCACAAGAAGCAGTAGCTGCTGTTGCTTTTCTCCACCTCCATGGCCGAAATTTGAGGCTCGCACCACCGGCGATCGGGTCGTCCTCGAGGACGTCCCGGCACAAAAATGGAACCCCGGGGGCACCCTCTTCCTCTACGCGCAGCGGGAGCAGCCCGAGGTCGACTACAACGCCGCCGCCGTCCTTCTTCCCCTCCTCCATTCGTCAGGTGCGGACAACCTGCAGGTCGACGCCTCGATCCGCACCCCGACTCCCCCGACCACGTCGTCCTCGCCTCCCCTCGGTGAGCCTCTCCCCTCCGTCCTCGGGCCACCCCCCTTCCCCCTTCCTCCCATGCTCTGAGAGCTGGCCATCGAGCCAAGCTGCAGGCCGCCGGCCGTCGCCCTCCACGATCGGTTCGTTAACTGAACCTTGTTACAGTTTCGACAGGCCACAAGTTACCTCAAAACCCCCACGCCCTACACCTATCAACAATCTGAGCGAGCACCCCACTGGTAGCACTCCCTGTCGCACGCCCTAGCAGTCCCGAGTTCGAATCCCCCCCCAGGCAGAAAAGCCACCCCTTTTTCCTCAGCCTTTTTCTTTTTCTCTCGAATTCCAGAAAAGCAGATCTGTTTCTTTAATTCTAAAATGAATATAAAATTGAATATTGCTCCAAATTCAACGATTCAAGTTTCTGTGGATTCAGAATCTTGTTCTCTTTCTATTAGTCACAAAGTTGCAACATGTTTCTGTAATAAATTTTGCACTAAATAATTAAATACAGAAAATGCAATAAAAATTGGAAACTTTGGAATTTCATAACTTTAGTTCTCTTCATACAATTTGAGCAAACTTGGGCTCTAAAAATGTGTCTTAACAAACTCTACACATTGGTATTTTATTTGGTCACAATTGAATTAAACTTGAACATGTTTCCTTCTGTTTACTAAAAGGGGCAGAATAAAAATGCCTATGGAAAAATGCATAATAAATTCAATAATGATCCAAAAATTATGTTTAATAGCTCAAAATGTTCAGTGAAACATTTTATACATGTTTTCAACCTTTTCAATACATTTTGTTTACTGTTTTTCCTAATTAAAATTGGTGCAATAATTCAATACTTTAATTAGACCTTTTAAATTGCAAAATTCATAACTTGGGCAATTCAAATCCAATTCCAACATGTAAAATATGTTTTCCATCCCATTTTTCATGAACTTTGCAAATATAAACTTTGTTTTCTATTTTGAATAAATTAAATTGCTGAAAACAACTATTTCTTAATTAATGCATTTAGAATTGTCAATTTAATAACTTGCTCATCTAAAATCCAAATTCAACAAATGAAATATGTATTCCACCTAAAATTGTGTGTTCTTTCCAAATATAAATTTGGTTATCTGTTTTGAACATTTAAAATTGGTGAAAACAACAAATGTTTGTTTAAATCATTTAAAATGCCAAAGTTCATAACTTAATAAATAAAATTCCAAACTTGGCAAACAACATATCAAACTGAAGCTATTGTTGTTTTCTTATTGTTTTCATCATCCATGCATCATTATAATCAACTTTCACATGATGGTTATTTGTAGATCATTTAATTCAACATTAATTCATGGGCTTTTCCATATGCAATCCAAATTGCATATGGGCCCATTTAAATATGTTTACCATGTCAACTAGTTTATATTTGATGCATCCTTAAGTTTGTCATGCATCCATGTCTTGATCATGCTGGATCTTTTGCCGTAAAAGTAATTGTTGCATCCGATGTTTGTTCTAGTTCGTTGCTTCTTCGCGGATAGGACGTTGAGATGATGTGAGCATCGACAAGTTCTTCGGATGTACCTCTACTTGCTGGATTCCAGGCAAGTATACTCACTTGCTACCTATGGCTGCCTTTCATCACTTGTTACCGATTCTTCTCGTTGCCTTTATTCTAGCCTTATGATTCGATGCTTGTGTCTCGATCCTATCATATGTTTACCTTGCAACCATGATATAGCCTTCCTTCCACTTCCTATTAACTGTTGTTTGTTTACCCTGTTGGCCCTCGTGTCGTAGTTGCATGCTTAGTGTTGTTTGCGCTCAAGTCTTGTGGTCCGTCTTATCACCTGTTTACTTTGATAGTTGGGTTTCAATTCAATCAACAACATGTTAATGTTTTGGGTAATAATAATTTGATGATAAGGCACCGGCAGGAGGCCCGGCGTGGTTTTGAGGCCTGCTAGTGTCGAACTTAATTAGGAAAAGGGTCTTGTCCTCCGATCCATGATGAGCGCACTAACCGCATGTGGGAAGCGAGTATGGGCGCCCCCCGCAACTTTGATTCGATTCGCATCTCGTCCAAATCGCCTCATTTAGTTCGGGTTTTCCATTTGCCGCATACATATGCAGGTGCGAACCCTTGGCGCCAGGGTGGAACTTTTGTAGTCGGCATTTAGGGAGACACGTTCTTAGAGTGCTACGAGGGTCCCCTCTTCTTCGTGGGGCTTGATTAGCCGTGCGCTCAATTGCACGGGGTTCTTTGGGCTTGATGCGAAGAAGAGTTGGGTTGTGTCGAGTGCCTCGCTTGGTGGAAGTGCATTTCCATCTGGCGGGTCATTCTTACGTGTACGGCAAAATTGGTGCATCCCTGCAGGGTTAAATCTTCTCGAGAAGCCGTGTTGTCCGCGGTTATGGATGACTTGGTGAAAGTGCTGGCTAACAAGTACTCAGACAACTTACACCTAACGATGATAACTTGACTAGTAATATAGAGTACCTCCACCATAAGAATGAATGTCACCTTAATCAACCGTGTGAGTTTCCTTGGGTTGCTTCCTTAGTAGGGGGTAACATTGGATGGGTATTGTTTGGTGAGTAGTTGTAGTTGGTTCTGATACGCTATCTTATCCCTTTCTTTTAGCCGGATGTTGTAGCGCGTCTCTGTAGTTAGTTAGTGCAGCCCGCTGCCGCCCCTTTGCAATAATCCTTTCCTTTCCGTTGAACCCAAAGTATTTGTATCTTGTGATGATTGGTTACGCTGGTATCTTGTGAGTATGGTTTATCCACTTGCCAGTACTTAATCGTACTGACCCACGAATCCATTTCGTGGCTGCATATTCCACATTGCAGTCAACAGGTTTGAAGTCTGACGACGTTAGCTTGGGAATCCCTCCGGCTTGGCCTGGGCAGGGATTGGACGCCATCGGTTATCTTCAGGACTCTTAGTCCAATTTGTATCTTGTCCGTAGTCGGACACTATGTTGTTTCTTCCGTTGTTATTTGGATCTTTGTATTGTATCAGTTGTATCCCTGACTCGTTTGAGTCTTCTTGTATATACCTCCTCTGATGTTGTTGTGGATTTTTCGTGAACTGTTGTAATGTTATCACAAGTGGCAACCTGGAATCGGTTATTATGTGGATTTTGGCGGGAATGCTGAAATCTGCATAGTGCCCGATCCCGGGGCGTGACAGAGATGTAGCAGCAGCACAAGTTTCATACATGTTACTTTTTTTTGAATCTTGGAAATCTATTACCATACCTATCAAGTAGTTACATGTGGGATAAAATAAATATGAGATAATGAAAGAAGAGTCAGCCCTTGGGGCACGAGGTGGGTCCCCAGTATGCAGGTCGCTACTTAACTTAACAAGCAGTGTGGGAAGTGTTGTTGTGTCAAATCGAGATTGTGTGGGTGTTCAGTTTCATTTTCCATTCAGAAATGGTCCCCGTAGTATTTTTTTCGTTGTGGAGAGATCCATCCTGCTGCATCAACTAGAAGATCCTAGGAGAATCAGAGATTTGGTTGTTGTTTTCTGCTAGATGTAAGAAACGGCCATACAGGAGATCGTCACCATGAGGTGGGGGGGGGGGGTCGAAGGGGACAGCTTATGTCGGGTTTGAGGATACGAATTGGGGGTTGGTGGTTTTCCTGTCATAAAAAAAAGTGGAGTGCGGCCCTCTCTGTAGTTAAAAGCTCTTGCCAATCGTGTCATATATGGATGACAAGGATGATAAGCTGTAGGCCCTTGCCCACAATCCTCCGCGACGTTCTCTTCTCCCAGGCGGCACCATTGATGTAGGAGGGCCAAAGCGGAGGTGGTGGAAGGCAGCTTGCCAGCTTGCCAGGGAGGGTATGTTTCAGCCACATAGAGGTGTGAACGGCATGAACGATTACAACTAAGTTAGCTTCTTGGTACTCTTATGTATCTTTTGGTAGCAGGTAATAATACTGCTTGTAACTTATGTAATAACAGCTCCAAGTTTGTCAAATTTTCATTGGTCTGTATGCAAGAAATTTCAGTGTGCTGGAGGTCTCTTGAGAAAAATGGTGAAATGTTACTTTGTGAAATCATGTAGTCTCTGATTCCTGATTCATTAGCTCACAAATATTGTCCCAAAACTATGAATGTATTTTTTTTATAATGTGTTAGATATGCAACTTTAAAATAACAATGTACTTTTTCATTAAGTTGGAAATGTAATTTCAAAACCATGGATGCAATTTTTTTCTTGTGTTAGAGATATAGTTTTCAAATGTAACTCTTAGAGCACATATGTAGTTCTAATAAACTTTTATCAGCTATAACTTTCTATTTTCACCGGGCCGAAACTTTGAGACCATGGATGTAGTAACTTTGAGAGCATGGATGTAGTTTTTATCTGCATATGCTTATATGTAGTTTTCAAATAATAGTTTTAGATTCATAATGTGCAAATGTAGTTTTGTCAAAAACATTGGTTGTATCGGAATGTAATTTTCTTAATGCAAAGTATTTTTTTATGCAGCGGATGTAGTTTTTAAGATTCTTACTTTCTCTCGGTTTGTGCGAAACATTGGTGTTTCAACTTTCAATCTTCCAGAAGAGTTTTCTATTTAAACTCGGATCCACATCTTGGGAGTACCTTTTATTCAGCGGTAGGATAAAATAAAGGGGGGGGGGGGTTTATAGGCACGTTTCACTTGGTGATAAAACATTCAGAGGAGCTATGGCCCGACAGGGGGTTTCCTATTTTAGAATCCATGCGCCAGCGCCATCATTCTTTACTACTAATGGGTGGGGTACCGGCTAAGACTATACAGTGCACGTTCACTATGTATCCAAATCCGAGAAATTATAGTAGAGAAGAAGAGATAAAAGAATCTAAACCTAAAATTGGGGGGACAAAATTTCCTTTTTCATCATCAGGACAGGACCCATCCGCAAAGATTTTCAAGAAACTAGTAGAGCTTTCCCATTTTCTTCGGACTACTATATGGCATAAAAAATTCATCATTGGTATGATTTTTGGTCTTTGCGTAATTTTGTGGCGAACGCTCTGCGTAGGTCGTCCTACGCGAGCCCAATCTTAGGTCCCCTCGTGTGCCATTAGATCGGCATCCAACGGCCACAAATCAGCAAAACGTGTTTTTGCATTTAACCCCTTCAGTTTATTGGATATAGAATCCGCAATCCACCGCAGCCCCACTTAAGCGAAGGGGTATATCGCGTTGCTCCTGGTCATCTCGATATTTACAGCAGAACTGCCATTGCAACAAATTCACTTGTGTCGCAACAAAAATTTATCGCTCTATGTACAAAAAAAGAGTATTGCAACAAATTGTTTCGAAACAAAATCGAAAATATAAGTAATGTTACAAAAGAATAGTTAAACCATGTGTTTATTTCATTGCAACAGAAAAGTTCAAGCAATTCAACAAAAATCACAACCTTTTGCAACAAATTTTTTTATTTGCATCAACTAAAAAGTTGGTAAGCAACAAAATAATTTGTCACCGTTCCGGTTGCAACAAAATTATCCCCTATTTCAACAAAAAATCAAAATAATAGCAACAATAAAATCACATGTTTACAACATGTGAATGAGCGTAAAAACATATCATTCTCAATGAATTCTGAACACATATACGTATTTGTTACAAAATCATCCAGGAAAAACATTGCAACATATCGCTTGTGATTTCTCAACAAAATACGTGCAAATTTGTTACAAAATTTAAAGACGTACGCAACATCCATAAAAAATGACGAAGACACTTAGCATATATAACCAGGTGAAGTGGGTTGTTGAAAAATTATTTTGAGACAAAAATTGGGCTAAAAAGTCAAATTGCAGCTAATTGGGCCTAGTGAGGCCGGCCCAAGTGGGCTGTCCACTCACAAAAGAATCCAGGAAGCAAGGGACCTACGTTTGGAAACGTTAGGCCCCCCTAGAATAAGCATTTTACTAATTTTGTACAGTTCTTCCTACCTGAGATTTTTTCGATCCTTGCGCCACTGATTAGTCGTGCCTTGCGAGTAGGGTGTTGGCCAATACTTGTAATGGTAGGTTATCCATCGGATCACCCTGTTTAGCCTACATAGTGGACCCTCATGTAATAAAAGGCTAATCCAGCTCCACTAGGCCGAACTAGCACACCCAGAATCCCAGAATAGTCCACGAACAGCCCAAGCCATCCATCTAAATCTAGCCACGACTAGTAACTAGTAATCCAGCTCCGCTAGACCCATCCCCTCAAAAAAGCTCCGCTAGACCCAATCCCATGTTACTTCAAGAAATATATCCCGTCATCATGCTCTCTGTCTCTCACAACAATGTCCCGCTTCTCCTCCCCCTGCGGGGTGTGTTAGAGCATCTCCGCCAAATTGGCGTGTTCGCATCTCCGCGCGCACTCCAGCGGTGACGGCAAAATAGTGCGTGTGAAACTTTCGAGGCCCGCGCTCGGGGTTAAGTGGCAGCGTGCGCTTGAAATGTCGCGTCCAGTCCACCACGTGCCGCTCATCGCCCGCTCCCTCTTCCCCCCTCTCTCTCTCGTCTGAGTACACAAGATCGGACGACAGCGATTGGGACTAGGCGTCGAAAAAGCGCAGCGCGAGGATGAACTAGTTTTCTTTATTTCTCTGTCCATTTGATCTTTGTAAACGGAGTGTATCGGTAGGAAACTATTTTTATCCAGCGCCTGTTGGAGTGCGGTGTATCCAGCGCTAGAATTGGCCGCCTCTGTTGAACCACACCACCGTTGCGCGTGCGAAAGCAACGGATGCAACGCTCCATAAAAAATTTCCGCGCACGAATAAAGCGCTTCTGTTGGAGATTGCATTTTGGTCGGTGAGGTGGGGAATAATAGGCAATGTGGTTTGTCCTTAAAATAAAGCTAAAATCTAGTATACGGGATAAAATTTTCTTTATCATCAACATGATAGATCCCATCCACAATGTCAAAGCTTGTCGAGGTGCAGGACGTCGAGGCTCAGCAGCCGATCATTCGCATCAACGTGCCATTCGCCTATGAAGAATCACGACCTCCGTCATGGCCATGCTAGCCTACGACTAGGCACTTCTACACACATCAAATCATGATCTATATTGTCGACGTAGTCCACCGTGGCTTGACCATCAGCGACATAGAGACAGCGTATGTCCATGATGTGGCGGGCAAAAACTGTCTACGTTCAATACTTGTGATTGTCGGGCCGGTGGCACGGATTCACCTCACATGAGCGACATCAGCCACAGCTTCACATGAAGAGTGGACGGGGAAAGATCCGGTGTTGTACCATCTAGTTTCATGTAATATTTCATTAAATTTCAACAAATACCTACCGTGAATTAATATTTGAACTCAAATTTGCCTTAAAACAGTGCCTAAACTTTTTGTAACTGGAGATGACATATAAATGGAAAGTTTTCTTGATGGCAAAGCCGGAATGGTGGGTCTAGGCCAAAGTGGTGGCAGAACCATATGTAAGGAGAAACTTTTAACCGTTTGGTTCATGTGAGTTACATCTAAGTACAATTCAAGAACAAATTTAGTCACATGCTGATATTTTACATAATCTAGAATTGTATGTGAGTTACAAATAAGTTATGGAATTGAACTTTACGAGCATCTGTTGGGATATTTGGTAGACTTAAACATCTACCATATATTGAAATATATTTAATCATAGAAGATGATAAAAGAAACCTATATAACACACCGTATTACAAGGAAGTGTAACCGATATTTCTGAAGATGGATACGGTTTTTAGTAACTTGGGGTAATTCAGTTAGACCCTGGACACAATTAAAAGAAAATAACATAACCCTAACCGATAAATATATATTAACTTCGCATTTATATTTGTAAATGATAAGTGTTTGACATGGATATGAAATTGATGTTAAAATATTAAGTGGGGTCAGCATGTTAGACATAGTAGAAAAATCGTAGTTATGAGTCTATCAATGGAAAAATATTATGTTTAATGAAAAATTAATCAACCATAAAATAAGAATGTTTAGTATAATGTATAAACAGTTTAAAGAAAAAAAATAAATACAAGATACACAAAACACAAAGAGACATGCGCTGAGCTATTTCCGAATTCCGATTCGTCGTCATCGTCGTCCCTGGGACTGCGAGTGCGTGTCGGCGATAGCTTACAGATGCGTTCCGTGCCATTTTCTTCTCGTGAGTTGTGATCGACGAAATGCAAACCCTTAATCAGCTAGCGATCGTGGAACCACATGGGAATTTTCAGGGGCCACTTGGCCCAAACTGGAGGGAAGGTACGCCGTGGGCCAAGGAAACTGAGCATGCCCTGTTTTTTTTTCCTTTACTAGTAAGTTTGCATGTGCACGCACGTCTCAAATAAATTTTATAAACACATCATTCTGTCTGCATTCTGAAGCAGTGCGATAAATTGTCCTCAAATTTACAAAATTTGGTTGTCTTCAGCAAATTCACTCATACACGTTAATACCTTATATTTCATATGAAAGAAATATTTTACAAAAGTGTCGCTTAAAGTGGTACTACATTAAGTAGCATTATAATTTCGTAATCATCACTACTAGAAAAACAGCTATAGGAGTGATGATACCCGTGACGCACCAGCATTACGGCGCGTCACGCCTAATAGCCGTGGCGCACCACGGTTTGGTGCGTCGCGCCTATAGCCTTACCGGCGGCGCACCAAACAGATGGCGCGTCGCGCCTATGTGCGGGGCCGGGGTGGGGAGCCTCCGAGGCATACCCGCGACGCACCGAGCCACCGGTGCGTCACGGCTATGTGGGATAGGCGCGGCGCACCTGCCTGTGGTGCGTCACGGCTATCATCTATAGCCGTGACGCACCACAGGCAGGTGCGCCGCGCCTATCCCACATAGCCGTGACGCACCAACAGCATGGTGCGTCACGGGTATACCTGGGAGCAATTTAAGTGGTTGGGACCATCCACCACCTCCCATCCCCCCATATCTCCACCCTATTTTAGATCTGGTCGCCCCCCACCTCCTCACCACCCCATTTCCCCTATTTTCCCACCATTTAAAACTTATTTAACCTATTTTATTTGATATATATATATATGTGAGGGGAATCTAGTAAACACTTCTCTCCACCCCCATCTCACTTTACCACTTTCTCTTCCATCTGTTTCACTCCCTATAGCCACATACACACGTACTCTCTCGGTCTCGAGTCGGCAAGATCTATAGTTGGTGAGTTGTTGGAGGGATATGTATATGTGTTATATGTATGTGTCTTGATCTCGCTCTCTCTCATAGATCTCGCTCGGTATCGGCCGGTGCGTCGTCACAAAAGATTCATATGGTTGCATATATACATATGCGAAATTGTGTTGCGTATTTTTGATGAAAGTTGTGGATGTCTTAAAAATGAGTTGACATGTGTTGCCAAAATGTTGATTCATTTCCATTTCGGCGACCACGCACTCCGAGAATGTCCTATATTTAGCATAGGTCATGCCGAATTTTTCCGTCGACGACCATGCATGCATCATCCATATATTACGTAATTTGATTCTAATTAATTTGTCCTTTGATCTTTCTTTACTATGCAGGCAACCATGCATATAAGCACAGACACCGTGGCTAAATTTATGAAACATGCGACGGCCGAAATGTTTCGAAATAACATGACGGAGATAAAATGTCCTTGTCGAAGATGCAAACTGCAACACTTGATCAGATACGATTGTGGTGACTTGGAGTCGCACCTTATCCGTCGTGGTTTCATGGATGGCTACACTCTTTACCCGACAAGTGATGAAGATGAAGAGTCTCTCGGACATGATGAAGGACATGATCATAATCAAGACGAAGGACATCATGATGAAGATATCGGACATGATCATAATCAAGACGAAGGACATCATGATGAAGATGTCGGGACATCATCGTCGGACTGGGTGCGGGACCCTCATGTCCAAGCTCTGCTTCTCAAGGAGACTAGCAACACCAGAGCTGCTGCTAGAGAGAAATCGAAGCTGTCGCAACTGGAGATAGACGCCGTTACTCCATTGTATGAAGGATGCGTGAGCGAGGATACCCGTCTGAACATAACGTTAAGGACCCCCGAGATGAAGACAAAACACCGATGGACCGATGCGAGCTACGATGAGAACATGGCATTCTGGCACGGCCGACTTCCCACGGGGAACAAGTGTCCAACGAGCATCGAGGAGTCCAAGAAAGTCGTGTGCCCTCTAGATTCACCTCACGTGAAATACCATGCTTTCATTAATGACCGCATCATCTATCGGGGCGCGGACGCGGAGAGAACCATATGCCCGGTGTGCGACGCAACTCGATACAAGCCAGGGAAGAAGGCCTCTCCTCGAAAAGTGGTGTGCTACTTTCCGGTAACTTCCCGTCTGCAGCGGTATTTCGCAGACCCCATACAGGCGAAGCTCATGCGATGGCACGCGGAAAGGAAGAAGCCAGAAGAGGATGATGAAATTGATCCGGAGAAGGATGACACGATGCTGACACACCCCTCAGATGCTAGCCAGTGGAAGGCGCTAGACATCGAATACCCCGAATTTGGGGACGATCCAAGAAACATCGGGTTGTGCATGAGTACGGATGGATTAAATCCTTTTGGCAACCAGAGCAGCACCCATAGCACCTGGACCGTGTTTGTATGTATATACAACCTACCCCTGGTTGTGCTTGAAGAGGAAGTACATACAGATGAGTATGCTTATTCAAGGGCCGAAACAACCAGGTAACGACATCAATCTGTATGTCTAGTTGTTGGAAGAGGAGCTAGCCACGTTGTGGGACGAGCCAGCCAATACGTGGGACGCCTATGGAGAAACTTTTTTCCCAATGAGAGCCGCGCTCATCACGACGGTGCATGACTACCTCGGTTACGGATATGTCGCGGGGCAGGTGACGCACGGATTCTGTGCATGCATTAGGTGCATGGATGACACTACGTATCTCCAGCTAGAGAGAAACCCCGAGTCTTCGAAAACCGTGTTCTTAGGGCATCGAAGGTGGCTTCGCAAGGATGACCCGTGGAGAAAACGCGATCTGCTCAACAATGAAGTTGAGATGCGAAGAGCCCCACGTCAAAGGAGCAGCGAGGAAATCGACGAGCTGTTGAAGAACTGGAAAGAGTGCCCTGCACCGGGAAAGAAGCGAAAGGCGCCGGCGCCGTTGGAGGGTGTATGGAAAACAAGGTCTGTTCTCTGGGGCCTGAGGTACCGGAAGATTCTCCGCACGCCCCACTACCTTGACCTCATGCATATCACGAAAAACGTGTGCGAGAGTCTGCTTGGCACCCTGCTCAACATGCCAGAGAGGTCCAAAGATGGGCCGAAAGCAAGGAACGACTTGAGATTTTTGAATATCAGGGGCGAGCTCCACAGAGGAAAACCGGATGAAGAAGATGATGATGATGTGTTAGATGGGACGGAAGGTCGCCGCAAGGGCAAAAAGGACAAGAAGACGGAATATTACTGTCCCCCTTTGTGCTTCACGCTATGCGAGAAGGAGATCGACCAATTCTTCAAGTGCCTCCTTGGAGTCAAATTTCCTTACAGTTATGCGGGGAAGATAAGCAGATACCTAGACGTACCAAAGCAGAAGTTCAGCGGGATGAAGTCTCACGACTGTCACGTGATGATGACGCAGATACTTCCAGTTGCAATTCGAGGGATAATGGACGAGCACGTCCGCGAAACGCTGTTTGGACTCTGCAACTTTTTTGACGTCATCTCTCGAAAGTCGATTGGCGTGAAGCAACTCGCAAGGCTACAGGAAGAGATCGTGGTGATACTATGCGAGCTTGAGATATACTTCCCGCCCGCATTCTTCGACATTATGGTGCATCTCCTTGTCCATGTCGTGGATGATATCATCCAGCTCGGGCCGCCGTTTTTACACTCCATGATGGCGTTCGAAAGGATGAATGGTTCCATCAAAGGATATGTCCGTAACAGGGCCCGTCTAGACGCAAGCATTGCCAAGGGCTTTCTGACAGAAGAGTGCATCTCTTTCATCAGAATTTTCTAGACAAAGATGAGAACCCTGGTCTGCCCGTAAACAGGCACTTTGGCAGGCTCGCTGGATGGGGACAACGCGAGGGCCAGCGCAAAATGAATGTCGACTTTCAGGGCCGACGCAACGACTTTGACATAGCAAACCTAGTCGCGCTACAACATCTAACAATGGTTGATCCTTGGTTGGAAAACCACAAAATGCTAATCGCGAAGTATTACAGTGACCGGGGACAACATAGGACCGAAGCAGAAATAATCAGAGAGCACAACATCCATTTCACACAGTGGTTCAGGAAGAAGATTATGACCGATCACCCGGAGACGCTTAATTCTGAAGAAGAAAACTCATACTCACAATGTCACAAGGCCCCGCACATAACCTCATGACATACCAGGTATACGATATCAATGGTTACACATTCTACACGGCAAATAAGGACCGGAATTGCGAATACCAGAACTCGGGGGTAACGATGGAATCATTAACATGTGACGTCAAGGAAAGATACTATGGTAGGATCGACAAGATATGGGAACTCGACTACTGCGGAGAGAAGGTGCCAATGTTCCGTGTCACATGGGCAAAGAGCGTCAGGAAAGAAGGACAATATTTCACCACCATGGTGATACCTGAAGCCAAATCCGGCACGAATGTCACCGCAAAAAATGAGCCATGGGTCTTGGCTAACAAAGTGGACCAATGCTTCTTCATTACTGACCCGACAAGGCCTAGCCGTGTTGTCGTGCGGAGAAGCAAAAGAAGCATTATCAGAATGGATGGAGTAGCCAACGAGCAAGACTTTGACCAGTACGGCGACCCGAAAATGGAAGATGACAACGACGATGTAACGAAATACACAACAAGAAGAAGAAGGACAACGCTACCTACAGGTCGCCCATTCCACCGAAGAAGTCACGATGTTCCGGGACTGAATTACTCAACCGCGAGAAAGAAGGGAAAGAAAATTGTAAAACTCTAGCTAGAGCTACAAGAATCATTATGTTGCCGTGTGTGTGCATGAATTCGACAAAATTAAGATGATGTAATAAGAATATTTGAGATTTTATGACTTCTAAATTAATCAACACTTTATTTGAGATTTTTTGAATTTATATCCATTTTGCAAATTTCATTATATTTACATCTATGTTGATATACTATAATTTGTTATATATATATATATTGATTTATTTTGAATCATTTTGTAAGAATTTTTTTTTAAAAAAAATTGGGGGTGGACAGGAGTCGAACCCGGGTGGGAGGCTAGGCAGCAAGGGTGCTAGCCACTGGGGTAAGTATCAGTTGTTGATACCTACCCACGCGCATCTCTTTTATGTAGATACTACGGATAGGCGTGGCGCACCTCCATCTGGTGCGCCACAGTTAGCTTAGGCGCGACGCACCTTTGGTTGGTGCGTCACGGGTAGCTTAGGTGAGACACATCTTTAGCTGGTGCGCCACGGTTACGCTAGGCGCGACGCACCTCTCTGCGGTGCGTCACGGCTATCCTCTGCTATAACATGGGACCGTTCCCCTCTTCTTCCTCTCTTCCAATCTCGATCTGAACCAGCGCGCAGAGAGGAGATAGCCACCGTCGCCTCCCTGCTTCCGTCGCCACCGCACGCACGCCTCCACAGAGCCACGGCACGAACGCACGCACGCCTAGCCACCGCACGCACGCACGCCTAGCCAACCCTAGCTAGCCACCGCCGCCATCCAGGGCCAAGATCGGAGGAGGGGGAGTCGCAGGATCTGAGGAGGCCGAGGAGTCGCGCCGCCGTCCAGTACAAGGAGGAGCAGGAGGAGGATTTTCCACCAACCGCGCGCGAGGAGGGAGCCATACCAGTACAAGGAGGGGATCGTAGTCTTCGCTATCGCGTGAAAGGTGAGTCCGGCCCTGTCGTATCAGTTGCTCGGCAAATCCCTCAGGTGAACCTATAGGGTTTCGAATAGGAGAACCCATGAGCGCTGGTGGCGATCGTCGGCTAGACAGGGGGTGCAATTTACCCAGGTTCGGGGCCCTCGTAGAGGTAAAACCCTTACTCCTGCCTCTGTCGATCTGTATTATCGAATAGATCGGTTACAAAGTTGATCGCTCATGTTGAGAGTACAATCTCGAGCTCAAGGCTTTGGTGGTGCGGTCTTGCTTGGTCCTCTTCCGATGGCTCTCCTGGCCTTATATAGATGGCCAGGTCTCAAACCCTACCCGGAGAGGACTCGAACTCTAACCCTATGTCGGTTACAAGTTTCCTAACTTAGCCCGCAAGACATTGCGGGTGGGCTTCAAGTGGGCCTTCTAGAATACTCCAAGGGCTTCCATTCTTGGGCCTTAGACGGGGTGTCCTTACCCGCAGGGTCTAAGATCCATCCCTTCGTCAGTAGCCCCCGAGCGTTTGCTCGATTGGGATTTTTCCAGTCGAGCAGACGGTCAAACTTTTCGTTCTTCTTTCTTTCGGATAACCAGTATGGTCGTTTGCTTTTTAAAGGGTGTGTACCCTGCATGATAAGATTTTACACCCGAGTATCGAGTAATGAGTGTGCCTATTTTTATGGCTGTTTATCGCAGAAGGATATGACGCAGTAGCTTGGCTCTCCCGAAAGATCAGGGCCAATTAATTGCAACTAGGGCAAAAACAGTTCTGGCCTACACAGATTCGAGACCTCCGACTCGAACCCGATGAGGTGATCGTTGCGACTGGGCCGTAGTGGTCTTACCGAGTCGAACTTAACCTATGGGGGTACCCGGCGCGTCCGCTAGGATTTTTTCTCGTGTTGTTGACACGGAATTATGCCGGAAGACGCAGCTTGAGTGCGATTACAGGCCCTCAAGATAGATCTTTTGGGTCTTACCTTCATATTCGAAAGAATATGGCATCCGGATGTACCTAGTCGGCTGAACAATCCAGGTTTGTGATGTGCAAACATCGTATTAATGAATGGCAGGATCTGCCTATTCGTGCAATTTTGAGTTTGTGGTCCCTTGTCCATACGAAAGAATTTTCGTGTTCGGAGTTTCATGCCCATACGAAAGAATTTTCGTGCTTTGGGGTATTTTTTCCTGTGAAAGAAATTTCACGTCATAATTTGTCCATACGAAGTTATTTCCGTGTTTGGACTTTTATTCGAAGGATTTTTATTTATGCGAAGTTATTTTCGCGTTTGAACTTTCCATTCGAAGGATTCTTCAGCTTGATGATGCATGCTATGACGTCTTAGCGCACTTTTATCCTCCCGATGGGACGTGACGGAGTAAGAGCAGAAGCGCTGGCCCACTTTGTCAGCTTTTTGACCGGAAACGAGGCGTCGTTCCCGGTTTTCACGCGAACAGCGCGCAGTAAATGCGCACGATCCACTGTTAACATCGTGGCACGAAACAGCATCCGCCGCCCCTTCGTTTCGCCTTCACACGCGGTGGCCGCGATGGATGCCACGCGGCTCAGCGAGCGGCCAGGATCGACTGGCTCTGAGTATAAATTTAGGCCTTGGTGAAGCGGTGAAAATTTCCCAGCCTTCGCCGTCCTCGCTCATCGTCTTCCTCGCGCACCATCTCCTCTCTCTCTTTGAGCTGGTGCTAGCAGCATGTAACACCTGGGGTGTTACCTGTTTGTTTGCTTGCATCATATGCATCACCTTGCATTGCACCATGCTTGCATCACAACTGAAATTTTCAAAACAATTTAAACTTTCACCCTTGCTCAAAATTTTGCACTTTCAAACTTGCAAACTAAATCACTCAATTGTTTTTCAATAATTTGAAAATTGTTTAAATCAATTGCTTGTTAATAACTTCCCCCTCCTCTTGTTAAAACCCTACTGGCTAACTCAAAAACTTTAACCCAAATCTTTTCATAACTTGTTGGGTTTAATCAAACAACTATTTTCAATTAATTAAATCACCTTCATTTTCAATTTCAAATCTATTATCAAAATCAGTACCTTTTTGAATCCATAAAGTTCACCACACTTTTGTATTCTTAAAATCACTTTAAAACCTAGGGGAAACCCTATTGGAAATTAATTGTTTTTCCAATACTAATGAATATTCCAATCCCTTCCAAAATTTGGTTTCAAATGCAAACACCTTTTAAATATCAAATTTCTGAATTCCAATCTTGCAATTTGGTTTCCTTTTTACCTAATTAACTTAAACTAATTTTTCTGAAATTCTTGATAACCAAAACCTTAACAAATTCCTTTCAAAACCTTTCAGCAAAAAAAAAATAAAAAATAAAACGGAGAGGAGGGACAGCAGCTAACCTACCTAGGCCCAAGCCCACTTCCTTCTCCTTGGCCCTTACCGGTTCGAGCTGTCGCTGTCGTCCTCCTTCAGCAGCTCTGTACGAACCCCCCAATCACCCTCCGATCGTCTCTCCCACGCTGGATGCGCTGCCGTACCAGGCACCAGCGCCCTTATAGCTCCACCTCCCCCCCTCTCTGCTAACCTAGCAACCTAGACCCCTTCCCTCCAAGCGCCGCCGAGTCCTTTCCTCCCCTCGCTTCCTTTCTGTTTCTCTGAAACTCGCCGCACCCGCCGGAGCAGCCACCGTCGCCGCACCCCACGCAGCTGCCACGAGCCAAGCTAGGGGGTGGGGAAGCACCACCCCACCTCCCCCTTCCTCCTCAGCCTCGAGCTCCAGCCGGAGAAGCACCGTAGCGCCCGCGGCGTCGATGTTTTCAGTACGGGCGTCGCCGGAATTTGTCTTCCCGGCGCCACGGACCCCTCGACCCCGATCAAGCACGTCTACCTCCTCCCGGTACTGCCCCCGCTCCATTCCCTCTGTTTTTCCGGGTGATTATTCGCTGTGGACGTGTTGCTCATCGGCGTTCCTTTCTCTGTTCGCCATGAACCGGTGATCTGCAACCTTGTCCCTCGTCTGATGCCTCTACGGCTTGGCTACGAGGAGTGGCGCGTGGACATCCGCTTCCAACGCCAAGCAGGAGCCGAGCCTTGGCATGACCTGGACACGCGTCGTGCGCGTCTCCTCCCTCGCCTCCGACGTCCTCTGTAACCCGAGCTTTCCCGCCAGTCCCCTCTCGGTGAGCAGCGCTCGCCTCCATCCTTTCCGCTCCTGCACCGATCCCCAACCGCACTGGCTTCCTTCGTTCCGTGTCGACCAAGCGAGGCGCCTGGTCCGTTCCAGTCGCAGTTGGTCGCGACCTCGGCCGCCCTGTCGGTCGTTGTCGTTCTCGTTTCCGGCCGTCGTCAGTTTCCGTCAGATAGATTCAGTTAACGTGCGAATTCGTAGCATATACTCCGTCAGTTGTGGTAACATTCAGAAAGTTCAGTCCAGCGCAGCGGCAGTGGATGCTCGCGCGCAAGCCATCGATCCCGGTTCGATCCCCCGCGGCCACCCCTTTTTGGGGATTTTTCTTCCCCTAAGCAGGAGGCCCACCGGTCATTGTCTTCTCTGCCACGCGCGTGCCACGCTGGCTAGGGGTCCACGGGACAGTGGCTAGGTGTAGATAACATCTCGGTAACAAAAGTTTTGCAAATTTCTGTTTATTCCAAATCAATTTAAATAACAGATTTGAACCTAAAAATTCAAACTTTAATAACTTTCATTCTGTGACTCCAATAAATAAAAACTTTATATGTTTACTGCTCCAAATTTCATAACCTTTCCAAATAATCAATTTGTATTCTGTTTTGAGTTTTCAAAATACTTTTAAAATTCAAATTTGGATAATTCAAATGCAATTTGCAATAATTCATAAATAATTCATACTATTTCCAAATAATGCAAATAAAATATGTTTTTCACACCTTTTTGAATGTCCTATTCAAATATAAAATTTGTTTTCTGGTTTGAACAATTTAAATTGCCTAAACATTTTAATTCTTGTTTAATTCAATTAAAACTTGTTTAATATTGTTTAATTCATAACTAATAAGTCCAATTTCAAAATGTGAAACATGTATTCCAACTAAAATTTGATAACCTTTTCAAATATCAACCTTGTTATTTGTTTTGAACAATTTAAAGGGTTGAAAACAACAAGTACTTGTGTGTTCCCTTTAAGGCACCCAAAATTCCCTAAAATTAATAGTAAAATTCTAAATTGCTACACCCTATTCTAATTTGATTCTAATGTTGTTATTTTGCTGTTTCCCTTTTGCATGCATCATGCTACCCCACCTACACCTGTTGATTAGTTGGAAAACAATTGTTTCAACCATAATGCATGGGCTTTTCATATGCAACTCAAATTGCATATGGGACCATTTAAATTTGTTTATCTTGTCAACTAGTTTACCTTGATGCATCTTTAAACTTGTCATGCATCCATATCTTGATCATGCTGGATCTTCTGCCGTAGTAGTAATTGTTGCATCCGGTGTTTGTTCGAGGTTCGTTGCTTCTTCCCGGATAGGACGTTGAGATGATGTGAGCAACGACAAGTTCTGCTACCTTGCGGGATCTCAGGCAAGTATACTCACTTGCATGCCATATGGCTGCCTTTCATCACTTGTTACCGATTCTTTCCGTTGAATCTTTTCTGCTAGCCTTAGTAGTTGTTGTTTCTGTTACGAACCTATCACATGAATCCTTTAACCACTGATATTGCCTCACCTCCCCTCCTACAACCTTTGCTTGAGCCTGTGTCTTACTAGCTTGCTTAGGGTTGTTTTGCTCGAGTCTGTTACCCGCTACTTTCTGTTATTACTTACTTATGTTCCGGGGGCTCGATGTTTAATCAATCCATCAATCATGCTAATGTTACTACCAATAATAAATTTGATGATAAGGCACCGGCGGGAGGCCCAGGGTGGTTTTGAGGCCCGCTAGTGTCGACCCCCTAATTAGGAAAAGGGTCTTGTCTACTGATCCATGATGAGCGCACTACCCGCATTTGGGGGTATGGGCTCCCCTCAGCTTGACCCGATTCGCATCTCGTCCAAATCGCCGTACTAGTTCGGGCTTTCCATTTGCTGCATGCATGATCTTGCGAGCCCTTGGATCCCGGGTGGAACTTTCGTAGTCGGCATTTAGGGCGGCGTGGTCTTCCAGTGCTATGAAGCTCCCCACTTCTTCGGGGGGGTGGATTAGCCGCGCACGCACAGCACGCGGTGCTTTGGGCTTGATGCGAAGAAGGGTTGGATTGTGTTGAGTGCCCCGCTTGGTGGAGTGGCCGCTCCATCTGGCGGGATATTCATGAGTGTCGGTTACTATGGTGCAACCCTGCAGGGATAATCTTCTCGAGAAGCCGTGTTTTCCGCGGTTATGGATTACTTGGTGAAAGTACTGGCTAACAAGTACTCAGGACAACTTCAACTAATGATTAATCATGTTTCACCCAATGATTAATAACTTGACTAGTAATAGGTTATTCACACAATAATTTGACTCATCTTTAATACCACGGTGTGAGTTATCCTCGGATTGCTTCTTCGGATAAGGGGCGAGATCCAGGATGGGTTTGTTTGACGTTATCTTTCAGTTGGTTACTATCACTCGATCTTATCTCCTTTCTGATAGTTGGAAGTAATAGAATCTCTGTAGTTGGTTAGTGCAGCCTGTTGTCGCTTATTTGCAATAACCCCTTCCTTTCCGTTGATCCTAAAGTATTTATATCTTGTGATGATTGGCTACGCCGGTATCCTTGTGAGTATGGGCTTTGTCCCCCTTGCCAGTACTTAACCGTACTGACCCACGAATCTCTTTCGTGGCTGCAAATTCCAACTTGCAGTCAACAGGTTTGAAGTCTGACGACGTTAGCTTGGGAATCCCTCCGGCTTGGCCTGGGCAGGGATTGGACGCCTTCGGTTATCTTCAGGACTCTTAGTCCAATTTGGATCTTGTCCGTAGACGGACGATTTGTTGTTTTCTTCCGCTGTTATTTGGATCTTTGTATTGTATCAGTTGTAACCCTGGCTCGTTTGAGTCATCTTGTATCTATCGGTTTCTGTTGTAATTGTGGATTATTCGTGAACTGTTGTAATGTTATCATAAATGGCAACCTGGAATCGGTTATTATGCGGATTTGGCGGGAATGCTGAAATCTGCATAGTGCCCGATCTCGGGGCGTCACAAATGGTATCAGAGCCTTGGTTCCGATTCCCGAGATTGTTTCGATACGAATGGTTATCGAAGCAACGGGTCCGCAAAGCCTGTAGGAAAACCTCGCTAACGGTCGTTGTTTCTAGAGTGTCAAAAACTATTTCTGCTAAACTATTTTGGAAAACATCTCAATAGGATTCTTGTTTTCTCCTTACCTCTAATCTATTTCCCCTCCCATCTTATTTGTTTTGGAGTCTCCCTTCCTGTCTATCTTTCAAAGTGTTAGGATCCTACGTGGGTGGACGTTTTCTGAGCCATTAACCTAATAGGTTCGATCATCGGAAGATTCCTGGTGGAAGAACATCGTCGTCACTCCGAGCAAGAATCCCTTGTTAGTGGTGTCGAGGAGATCAACTGGAAGCACGAAGAATCGATAGTCGAACTTCTTTCCCCTCCCGGGTTAGCAGGTGGATTGCGAGGGCGCAATCCCTTGTTAGTGGTGTCGTCTGTAACACCTGGGGTGTTACCTGTTTGTTTGCTTGCATCATATGCATCACCTTGCATTGCACCATGCTTGCATCACAACTGAAATTTTCAAAACAATTTAAACTTTCACCCTTGCTCAAAATTTTGCACTTTCAAACTTGCAAACTAAATCACTCAATTGTTTTTCAATAATTTGAAAATTGTTTAAATCAATTGCTTGTTAATAACTTCCCCCTCCTCTTGTTAAAACCCTACTGGCTAACTCAAAAACTTTAACCCAAATCTTTCATTAACTTGTTGGGTTTAATCAAACAACTATTTTCAATTAATTAAATCACCTTCATTTTCAATTTCAAATCTATTATCAAAATCAGTACCTTTTTGAATCCATAAAGTTCACCACACTTTTGTATTCTTAAAATCACTTTAAAACCTAGGGGAAACCCTATTGGAAATTAATTGTTTTTCCAATACTAATGAATATTCCAATCCCTTCCAAAATTTGGTTTCAAATGCAAACACCTTTTAAATATCAAATTTCTGAATTCCAATCTTGCAATTTGGTTTCCTTTTTACCTAATTAACTTAAACTAATTTTTCTGAAATTCTTGATAACCAAAACCTTAACAAATTCCTTTCAAAACCTTTCAGCAAAAAAAAAATAAAAAATAAAACAGGAGAGGAGGGACAGCAGCTAACCTACCTAGGCCCAAGCCCACTTCCTTCTCCTTGGCCCTTACCGGTTCGAGCTGTCGCTGTCGTCCTCCTTCAGCAGCTCTGTACGAACCCCCCAATCACCCTCCGATCGTCTCTCCCACGCTGGATGCGCTGCCGTACCAGGCACCAGCGCCCCTTATAGCTCCACCTCCCCCCCTCTCTGCTAACCTAGCAACCTAGACCCCTTCCCTCCAAGCGCCGCCGAGTCCTTTCCTCCCCTCGCTTCCTTTCTGTTTCTCTGAAACTCGCCGCACCCGCCGGAGCAGCCACCGTCGCCGCACCCCACGCAGCTGCCACGAGCCAAGCTAGGGGGTGGGGAAGCACCACCCCACCTCCCCCTTCCTCCTCAGCCTCGAGCTCCAGCCGGAGAAGCACCGTAGCGCCCGCGGCGTCGATGTTTTCAGTACGGGCGTCGCCGGAATTTGTCGATTTCCCGGCGCCACGGACCCCCTCGACCCCGATCAAGCACGTCTACCTCCTCCCGGTACTGCCCCCGCTCCATTCCCTCTGTTTTTCCGGGTGATTATTCGCTGTGGACGTGTTGCTCATCGGCGTTCCTTTCTCTGTTCGCCATGAACCGGTGATCTGCAACCTTGTCCCTCGTCTGATGCCTCTACGGCTTGGCTACGAGGAGTGGCGCGTGGACATCCGCTTCCAACGCCAAGCAGGAGCCGAGCCTTGGCATGACCTGGAGCACCGCGTCGTGCGCGTCTCCTCCCTCGCCTCCGACGTCCTCTGTAACCCGAGCTTTCCCGCCAGTCCCCTCTCGGTGAGCAGCGCTCGCCTCCATCCTTTCCGCTCCTGCACCGATCCCCAACCGCACTGGCTTCCTTCGTTCCGTGTCGACCAAGCGAGGCGACGCCTGGTCCGTTCCAGTCGCAGTTGGTCGCGACCTCGGCCGCCCTGTCGGTCGTTGTCGTTCTCGTTTCCGGCCGTCGTCAGTTTCCGTCAGATAGATTCAGTTAACGTGCGAATTCGTAGCATATACTCCGTCAGTTGTGGTAACATTCAGAAAGTTCAGTCCAGCGCAGCGGCAGTGGATGCTCGCGCGCAAGCCATCGATCCCGGTTCGATCCCCCGCGGCCACCCCTTTTTGGGGATTTTTCTTCCCCTAAGCAGGAGGCCCACCGGTCATTGTCTTCTCTGCCACGCGCGTGCCATGCTGGCTAGGGGTCCACGGGACAGTGGCTAGGTGTAGATAACATCTCGGTAACAAAAGTTTTGCAAATTTCTGTTTATTCCAAATCAATTTAAATAACAGATTTGAACCTAAAAATTCAAACTTTAATAACTTTCATTCTGTGACTCCAATAAATAAAAAACTTTATGTTTACTGCTCCAAATTTCATAACCTTTCCAAATAATCAATTTGTATTCTGTTTTGAGTTTTCAAAATACTTTTAAAATTCAAATTTGGATAATTCAAATGCAATTTGCAATAATTCATAAATAATTCATACTATTTCCAAATAATGCAAATAAAATATGTTTTTCACACCTTTTTGAATGTCCTATTCAAATATAAAATTTGTTTTCTGGTTTGAACAATTTAAATTGCCTAAACATTTTAATTCTTGTTTAATTCAATTAAAACTTGTTTAATATTGTTTAATTCATAACTAAATAATCCTAAGTCCAATTTCAAAATGTGAAACATGTATTCCAACTAAAATTTGATAACCTTTTCAAATATCAACCTTGTTATTTGTTTTGAACAATTTAAAGGGTTGAAAACAACAAGTACTTGTGTGTTCCCTTTAAGGCACCCAAAATTCCCTAAAATTAATAGTAAAATTCTAAATTGCTACACCCTATTCTAATTTGATTCTAATGTTGTTATTTTGCTGTTTCCCTTTTGCATGCATCATGCTAACCCACCTACACCTGTTGATTAGTTGGAAAACAATTGTTTCAACCATAATGCATGGGCTTTTCATATGCAACTCAAATTGCATATGGGACCATTTAAATTTGTTTATCTTGTCAACTAGTTTACCTCGATGCATCTTTAAACTTGTCATGCATCCATATCTTGATCATGCTGGATCTTCTGCCGTAGTAGTAATTGTTGCATCCGGTGTTTGTTCGAGGTTCGTTGCTTCTTCCCGGATAGGACGTTGAGATGATGTGAGCAACGACAAGTTCTGCTACCTTGCGGGATCTCAGGCAAGTATACTCACTTGCATGCCATATGGCTGCCTTTCATCACTTGTTACCGATTCTTTCCGTTGAATCTTTTCTGCTAGCCTTAGTAGTTGTTGTTTCTGTTACGAACCTATCACATGAATCCTTTAACCACTGATATTGCCTCACCTCCCCTCCTACAACCTTTGCTTGAGCCTGTGTCTTACTAGCTTGCTTAGGGTTGTTTTGCTCGAGTCTGTTACCCGTTACTTTCTGTTATTACTTACTTATGTTCCGGGGGCTCGATGTTTAATCAATCCATCAATCATGCTAATGTTACTACCAATAATAAATTTGATGATAAGGCACCGGCGGGAGGCCCAGGGTGGTTGAGGCCCGCTAGTGTCGACCCCCTAATTAGGAAAAGGGTCTTGTCTACTGATCCATGATGAGCGCACTACCCGCATTTGGGAGTATGGGCTCCCCTCAGCTTGACCCGATTCGCATCGTCCAAATCGCCGTACTAGTTCGGGCTTTCCATTTGCTGCATGATCTTGCGAGCCCTTGGATCCCGGGTGGAACTTTCGTAGTCGGCATTTAGGGCGGCGTGGTCTTCCAGTGCTATGGCTCCCCTTCTTCGGGGGTGGATTAGCCGCGCACGCACAGCACGCGGTGCTTTGGGCTTGATGCGAAGAAGGGTTGGATTGTGTTGAGTGCCCCGCTTGGTGGAGTGGCCGCTCCATCTGGCGGGATATTCATGAGTGTCGGTTACTATGGTGCAACCCTGCAGGGATAATCTTCTCGAGAAGCCGTGTTTTCCGCGGTTATGGATTACTTGGTGAAAGTACTGGCTAACAAGTACTCAGGACAACTTCAACTAATGATTAATCATGTTTCACCCAATGATTAATAACTTGACTAGTAATAGGTTTTCACACAATAATTTGACTCATCTTTAATACCACGGTGTGAGTTATCCTCGGATTGCTTCTTCGGATAAGGGGCGAGATCCAGGATGGGTTTGTTTGACGTTATCTTTCAGTTGGTTACTATCACTCGATCTTATCTCCTTTCTGATAGTTGGAAGTAATAGAATCTCTGTAGTTGGTTAGTGCAGCCTGTTGTCGCTTATTTGCAATAACCCCTTCCTTTCCGTTGATCCTAAAGTATTTATATCTTGTGATGATTGGCTACGCCGGTATCCTTGTGAGTATGGGCTTTGTCCCCCTTGCCAGTACTTAACCGTACTGACCCACGAATCTCTTTCGTGGCTGCAAATTCCAACTTGCAGTCAACAGGTTTGAAGTCTGACGACGTTAGCTTGGGAATCCCTCCGGCTTGGCCTGGGCAGGGATTGGACGCCTTCGGTTATCTTCAGGACTCTTAGTCCAATTTGGATCTTGTCCGTAGACGGACGATTTGTTGTTTTCTTCCGCTGTTATTTGGATCTTTGTATTGTATCAGTTGTAACCCTGGCTCGTTTGAGTCATCTTGTATCTATCGGTTTCTGTTGTAATTGTGGATTATTCGTGAACTGTTGTAATGTTATCATAAATGGCAACCTGGAATCGGTTATTATGCGGATTTGGCGGGAATGCTGAAATCTGCATAGTGCCCGATCTCGGGGCGTCACACAGCAATGGCGGGAGGCAAGAAACGCGGTGCTGCCGCCTCGGTGTCAGGAGAGGTTCCAGCGCAACCCGCACCGCGCTCGGGCGATTGGCGCTCACCCAACACCATGGCCAAGAGTGTCGAGGAAATGCAGCGGGAGGGGTTGCTGCCCGCGGAGGCCAAGAAGCGGGTGCGCCTCGGCAAGAAGGAGGAGGTACCCAATCCACACGCGAACGAACGCGTGGTCTTCGCGGACCACGTGTCGCGTGGACTTTCTCTTCCCCTTCACCCATTCCTCGTGGCATTGCTGTATGTCTATGGCATACAGCTCCATGATCTTCCTCCGAATGCAGTGCAGCACATATCGTGCTTCATTGTATTCTGCGAGTGCTTTTTGGGCATTCGCCCACATTGGGGCCTCTGGAAGACCCTCTTCAAGGTCCGAATCTTCCGCGAGAAGTCGCGGGTGGAACCTGAGCTTGGCGAACCACTGCTCACGGGCGGCTTCGGGATTCAAGCGAAGTCGGAGAACAACTACTTTGGCATGTACTTCATCGACTCCGCCCAAGGATGGAGGAAAAAGTGGTTTTACGTCACCAAGAACAGCTCGGGTGGGATTCAGGAATTCCACCCGTTCGCTGTCTTGAAGAGACGGAAGTCCTGGGAACACAGACTGTCGGCTGAAGAGACCCAGGTCGTTACGCCACTACTCTCCAAGGTGGCCGCCCTCCGTGATCAAGCCGCTGGAGTCGTGCTAAATGGGCTACATCTGGCGAGCATCTTCCTCAAGCGCAGAATTCAACCCCTACAGCACAGGCCTTCCACGATGTGGGAGTACCAGGGCTCTGAGGATCCCAGTCGCGTGAGTCGTGAATAGCTCTCGAACGTCGAGTTGGAGAAAAAGATCGCGGCCATAACCAGCTTGAAGGTGGGAGAAAAATTCCCCGACTGCAAAGTCGCGGCCTTCGAGGCGTCAAGGTCTCCGCCACCCGAAGTGAGTTCATCCTTCCTTCTCTCTTCATTTCTTTCCTTGTTCTGAATTTTGGTCGACTGAATTTTCCCTCGCCTTTCTTTTGTCTTCTTTGATAGAGCTTAACCGTAGCCACCTGCTACCCGCCCACGTCCGGAGAGGATGCCTCAGATTTATTGGCGAGTAACCTGGACGGTCCAGCCGACACCAGTGTTGCTGATGCCTCCTCGAGCTCCGAGAGTGACTCCTCGGATGACGCGGGGGATTCGGGTAACGATCACCTCCTTCGCAAACGCCGTCGAGTGGGGGATGATGAGGCTACTTCCAAAGATAATTCTTTGGAAGAATCGCCCGGGAAGGAACCCATCACCGTCACTCCGCTGCGCACGTGTGCCCCTCCTCCTTCGTTTCCCACAATCCAAACCGCTTGGAATGCGGATATGTTGTACGAAGAGGATGATGACGAGTAAGTTCTTTCTTCTTGTTCTTAGTCGAACATTTCCTTTCGCATCTTTTTTGACATATTGTCTTCATTGCAGTCTGCAAGCTATCAGCCCTCGCAGGTACGCCTCCTCCCTTCCTCCCGAAAAGAGGAATAAAGTGGGAGCTGCGGGTGAGACTCCTACCGTCGACACCGTCCAAAACTCACCGAGTGTAGCCCCCAACGCGGCGACTACAGAATACAGAATTCGTAGTTTCGCTGCTGGGGCTTCGGCTCCGAAGGAGGTGTCAGGTAGCTCGGCGGATCCCCTCTCCCTTGCTCAAGGCCAGGTAAACTTTTGTTGCCTGCTTCTTCAATACTTTGTCACCTTTGGATTTGTTATCCGGTGCACGTTAGTGCTCCCGATGGGAGTAGCCCCCGAGGCTGTTAGTCGATCGCATGCGATTGGCTACAGGCTCAAAGATAGTCTTTTTATTTCTTCTTCTTCATTTTATCGGGTGCACGACAGTGCTCCCGATGGGAGTAGCCCCCGAGACTATACTCGAATGTTTACAATCAAGTATAGGCTCAAATTTCTCTTTTCTGATTCTTCTATCTTCATGTTCCTTGCAGTCGCTTATCGACTACCTTGCGGCGGTTGGTCTCCGTATTGTTCTCGCTGAGTCGGAATGCGGGATCCTTCGATCAGACCGTGATCGACTCGCCTCAGAGAACGAGCTTCTTCGAAGTAAGTTTACCATCTTCTTTTGTCTTTATTTTTCCACTAATTCTTTGGTTCTAACAACTATTGATGTGCAGCTCAACTTGAGTGTATGAAGACCGAGAAGGCGAATGCCTCCACTCGGGCAACTGCTCAAGAGGCCTCGAGTCCTCCCGCATGTTGGCGGCTACTCCACGGGAACTCGAGTCCTCCCGCATGTTGTCGGCAGATCTTGAAGGAAAGCTTGCGGCTGCCCAGGTTGCTCTGAAGAATTTGGAGGAAGCTGGCACCAAGGCGGATACCGACCTTGTCGACTTCCTTCGTCCCCTTGACGAGCGCTTTGCGGGTAAGTTGCTTTTGTCCTATGATTTGTCTTCTGTCGTGGTGAGTCCTTTGGATCTTAACATTTTTCTTTGTAGGTCTTTTGGATGTCCCACTGGAGCTTCCTGGGGTCCATTGGGTGGATGCGCTTACGGATTCGTGCGCCCAGCTCAGGAGGGACGCCGAAGGGGTCTGCACCTTGATTGGCGATGCCACTCGAGTGCTGACGCAACTGCACGGCCGCCTTCTCGTCAACACCGTGTCTCCATCCGCGTTGAGTGATTTGCTGAAGATTTTCTCGCAGAGCAATCTCCTTGATGCCTACGCGGTCGCTTAGTCAGAATCTGGGGCGAAGACCGCCATCCAGTTCGCGCTGGCACACGGAGTCACCGGTTTGGAGGAGGCCTACTCGGAGCTTCCTGTCGATCCTGCTACGGGCAAAAAGGTAGGGCTTCGTCGTTTTGGCAAGCCAGCCGGAGTCCTTGCTCGGAAGTTATCCGAGTTGTTTGCCCGTGCTAGGGGAGGGACCACCGCCGCGAGTGGCAGCACAACTGTAGCTCTTTAGTATATTTCTTCTGTACTTCGCTGTTTCGATTATAATGAACCTTGGGATGTGCTCCCGTATTTTCAATGTTTTAATCGAGATGTTCTTCTGAAATGCTTCCCGCGATTGCTTGTTTCCTCCCGATGGGAGTAGCCCCCGAGCACCTGTCGAATAGGTGGTTAATATATCTCGAATAGGGCATCTTATTCCTTTTAACTTCTTTGTATTTTTCAGGTAGCTGGGGTCGCTGCTGAGCCTTCAGGTGGACTTGCTACTCCGGCAAATCCTCTTGTTGCCGCTGTTGGGACCTTTGCAGGTTTCCGTGATCGTGTAGCTGATGGTGAGCGCAAGCTAAAAGCGCTGCGTGGGATAGCTGATGTGGCCAAGTCCAAACAAAAACTGGCGATTGAACGCGAGCAGTTTGTAATGGATGAGTTGGCGTCTGTTGCCAAGGATTTGCTCTGTAAGTAATGCAGCCCCCAAGTCTTCTTTATCTTGTATCCTTTTTTGATCATGTAACTTTGCTTTTTAGTTGTTCAGCCGGATGACAGGAATGAGAAGCAATGGGTGGAAAACCACATCTTTCAAGAAGCTGGCAGCTCGAGACCTCACGCGAATAATTTTTGGTCTGATCGTAGTCGAGGTTTTGTGCTTGCTACCTTGAAGTTCCGAGTCATCCAGGCGAAGATACTCGTGAGCTCCTTTCACGAGGTTTTGATTGCGATGAACGCCCCTTTCTATCCGCTGCAAAGGGGTCCTGAAGATTGGAGCCATCTTCTCAGGGTGTTCGGTCGAGAAGGAGAGATTCGCAAGTGTGTTCGCAATCAGATGACTTGCGGCTCGGTGGTGGCTCTCTCTTTCATCCGGTTGTGGCATCCTGAGGTAAACATCAACTCCATAGCTAGACTTCCCGATGGTCCAATCGACGATATTTCTCCTCATTATAGGGCTGTTCGGCCTGCGGCAGAAGAAATCATTCGATTGACCTCGGATGAGGTAGATCGGGTTTTGGCGGCTGAGAATGCTCAGCGCCGGGATTGATCGTAGGATGTCTATATCCTGTTGTTCTGTATAGTTTGTAAAAACGGTTGTAAGGTGTTCACCTTGTACATATAAATTTTACTGTGATGCTGAGTTAGGCGTAGCCCCGTGTGTTTTTTGGGGTGTGTACCTGTTATTTTTAGCATGTAAAGATAAGAAATCTTCGAGTATCTATTGTTGAGAAACCATGTGGGAATGACTGAAAAGTCATGTGATTTTCTGTCGAACTACAAGATGGCTAGTATAGCCTTATTATGGCTAAAAACTAAATCTAAGGGTAAAATTTGCGGAGTTGTGCGACATTCCAAGGATTGGAATAGACACCTCCAGTCGCCGGGTTCTTCAGTCGATAGGCGCCACCTGGGATAACTTCGTGTATTATGAAGGGTCCTTCCCATGGTGGCTCGAGCTTGTGTCCTTCCTTCTGCTTGAGCCGTAGCACCAGATCTCCTACTGCGAAGGCCCTGTGGCGTATGCGGCGACTGTGATAGTTTCACAGCGACTGCTGGTATACTGCCGATCTTGCGAGTGCAATATCGCGTATTTCGTCGAGTGCGTCCATGTCATCCGCGAGTGCTCTGTTGGAGGTTTCTTCGCTGTGAGCAACAACCCTTGGGGCGCTGAACCTGACGTCCTCGGGAAGGACTGCTTCGGCCCCGTAGACCATGAAAACTGGTGTGTAGTTTGTGGATCGGTTTCGAGTTGTGCGGATGCTCCATAGCACAGAGGGTAGCTCTTCTTCCCAATGTCCTGCTGCCGGGTGTAGACTATCGAGTAGACGTTTCTTGATGCCAGCCGAAACTAATCCGTTGGATCTTTCGACTTGGCCGTTGGTTTGCGGATGGGCAACTGAGGCAAATTTGAAGTTGATGCCCTTTTCTTCAGAGAACTGTTGTGTTTTTTTGCCGTGAAGTTAGTACCATTGTCTGTAATGATGTCGTGTGGTACTCCAAACCTGCATACGACGGAGTCAAGGAATTTGATGGCGCATTGGGCGCTAGCCGAGGTTACCGGCATGGCTTCGATCCATTTGGTAAATTTGTCAACAGCGACCAGCAAGTGTGTGTATCCACCTGGCGTGGACTTGCGTAGTGGTCCTACCATGTCTAGCCCCCATTGTGCAAAGGGCCAGGCTATGGGTATCATATGCAACTCCGTAGCGGGTGCGTGTGGTTTTGGTGCGAATCGCTGGCAAGCATTGCACCTGTCGACTAGCTCCTTTGCGTCTCTGGCGGCTGTAAGCCAGTAGAATCCTGCTCGGAAGGCTTTCCCCGTGATTGCTTTCCAGCTAGAATGATGTCCACAATCTCCTTGATGGATATCTTGCAATAATTCTTTGCCGTCCTCGGGTGCTATGCATTGTTGCAATATGCCTGAGATGCTTTGCTTGTGTAGCTCTTTGTTTATCACCCGAAAGGATTTGCTTCGCCTGACTATCTGTCGAGCCTCTCGTGGATCTGCTGGGAGCTGTTTCGCGGACAAGTAGTCGAGATATTTCTGCGTCCAGACTGGCTCGACCAGAAAAACTTGTCGCGAAATATGATGAATGAACTCGATAATAGCAACTTGCAGGCTGACCTCTGTCTCCGATGCTGTGGGTACGTCTGCAGTTTTCTTGATTTTGACTTATCGTCTAGTCATCCGCTCAAAATATATCCCTGGCGGTATGGGTGTATTTGTGGGACCCATGTTTGCTAGCCTGTCTGCTTATTCGTTGCTGGATCTCGCAATATGCTTCAGCTCACATCCCTTGAAACATCCTTCGAGTAGGTTGTACATGTCACGATAAGCGACCATGTTTTCAGTGATAGCGTCGCATTCCTTCATTGTCTGTTGCACGATGAGATTGGAGTCGCCGTAGATCATCAGTCGGGTGGCTCCACACGCAACTGCCATCTTCATCCCATGCAACAGAGCTTCATATTCCGCGTCATTGTTTGATGCTGGATCATCAGGTGGAAAATCCAATTGGAGGACATACTGCAGTTTGTCCCCTCTAGGTGATATTAGGACGATTACAGCTCCTTCTCCTTCGTTTCTCTTGGACCCATCGAAGTATATGATCCAATTACTCGTGTATTCTGGCGGGCCGGGCGTTTGTAGCTCTGTCCACTCGCTCAGGAACTCCACGAGTACCTGGGATTTTACTGAATTGCGCCATGCATAGATGATGTCCCAAGCGCCCAGCTCGATGCTCCATTTTGCTATCCGTCCAGATGCCATTGGGTTGTTCATGATTGTACCGAGTGACGCATCATTAACCACTGTTATGGTGTGTTCCTGGAAGTAGTGCTTGAGCTTTCGAGCCGTGAGAACAACTCCATAAGCGAGTTTCTGGTTGTGAGGGTATCGTTGCTTGCATGGCGAGAGCACTTCACTGATGTAGTAGATTGGTCGTTGGAACCCATATGCCTTGCCCTCCTCAGGTCGTTCGACTACAATTGCCGTGTTGATGACCTGGTTTGTTGCGTCTAGGTATAGGTATAGTGGCTCCCCCTCTTGCGGTGTTGCAAGGATGCGCTTGCTTTGCAATGATCGCTTCAGGTCCGCGAATGCCTGCTTAGCCTCTGGTGTCCACTCGAACTTGTCCGTCTTTTTCAACAGCTTGTAGAAGGGTAATGCCTGCTCGCCCAATCGTGCGATAAATCTGCTCAAGGCGGCTAGTCGCCCCGCGAGCTGTTGGACTCCGCGTAGATTGGTTGGCTCCTTCATTGTCAAGATTGCTTGTATTTTCTTCGGGTTGGCTTCGATGCCTCTAGCGGATACCAGGTACCCGAGTAGTTTTCCTGCTGGGACTCCAAAGACGCACTTTGTCTGATTGAGCTTGATCCTGTATGCGTTGAGGGCGTCAAATGTTTCTCTAATATCCTCGAGGAGTGTATCCTCTACTCGAGTCTTGATGACGATGTCGTCAACGTACACTTGTACGTTCTTGCCAATGAGCTTGGCGAGGCATTTTTGCATGCAGCGCTGATACGTCGCGCCTGCGTTCTTGAGCCCGAAAGGCATTGTCGTGTAGCAGTACACACCGTGTGGCGTGATGAATGCTGTCTTTTCCTCGTCTTCCTGCTTCATCCGGATCTGATTATATCCCGAGTAGGCGTCCAGGAAAGAGAGGCGTTGACAGCCCGCAGTAGAATCCACGATCTGATCGATTCGCGGGAGGGGAAAATTATCCTTGGGGCAGTGCTTATTTAATAACGTGTAGTCAATGCACACTCGAAGGATGTCAGTGTTCTTCTTTGGAACCATCACCGGGTTTGCTAACCAGGTGGATATCTTGATCTCTCTGATGAATTTTGCTGCTAGCAATCTGTTTACTTCTTCTCCAAGCGCTTTCTGCTTGGGTTCTGAAAATCGTCGAGTGGTCTGCTTGATCGGTTTTGCATCCTTGATGACTTCGAGTGAGTGCTCGGCGAACTCCCTGGGTATTCCTGGCATATCTGAGGGCTGCCAAGCGAAAATTTCCCAGTACTCACGGAGGAGTTCGACCAGCGCGCTTTCCTATGCTGGCGAGAGGGTAGTTGAGACCATCGCTGTCTTCGCGGAATCCGTCGGGTGCACCTGATGCTTTTGGGTGTCGTTGTTTGTGCTGAACTCCAATTCTGGCGCGTTTTTCTTTGTGAGAGGCATCACGGAGTGGTCCGTGGTCTTTGCCAGTTCCAGCAGTTCTTCTTGCATCCCGAAATATTTTGCGATCTCGTTGAACTCGATGTCGCATTTGTTAGACTTCTGGAAATCTCCGTCGATGGTGATTACACCATATTCTCCGGGTAACTTCAGCTTTAGGTACGTGTAATGTGGTACTGCGATGAATATGGCGAACGCTGTTCGACCAAGAATGGTGTGGTACTGTGAGGGCCAGTCGACTACTTCAAAGTCGAGGAATTCCCTTATGTAGTTGCGTCGATTGCCCAACACAACCTCTAGGTTAATTGTTCCGAGTGGGCGGATCGCCTTTCCTGGAACTATCCCGTGGAAGGATGTTTCTGACTCTGCAAGTCCGTCCAGATTCCTGTTCATCCGGCGGAGCGTATCCGCGTAGATAATGTTGATGCCGCTGCCTCCGTCCATGAATACGCGAGCCAGTTTGTAATTACCAATTTGTGCTTGGATTACCAAGGCAGCGTGTCCTGGTCGATAGACTCGTGACGGGTGGTCTTCCATCGAAAAAGTGATCGATTGGTCCGCCATCTTCAGCAACTCAGGCTTTGTTGGCGGGGTTTGCACAGCCATGCACAGTTGCCGTGTGTTTGTCTTCTGAGCTCTGTGGGATGGGCAGACTTTTTGTATCATCCCTAACTGTCCAGCCGGGTTCGGGTACGCGTTAGCTCCTGCGTTTGGTGCGGGTGGCGCGTTTAGTGCTGCTAGCGCCATGTTCGGATTTCCTGGTGGAGGTGGGGGTAATGGCGGCTGGAACCCTTGATGTTCTCCTCCTGGGAGTGGCGAGTAGTTTTGATTAGCTGCTGATCTGCTTTTCTTCGAGAAGGCCTCGTGGATTTCGATGAACTTTCGGCAATCCTTGAGGAGGTGCGTTGCCTTAGTTTTGCCGGTGCGCTTATCTGTAAATAGATGTAGCGAGCAGTACGCATTCAGATCCTCCTCGGGGCTTTTGTCTTCAGCTTTTGGTTTACACTCGCGACTCCCACGGCGCCCATTATCGCGGCTTCGTGTGAATTCTACCGCCATCTCTTCCCGGTCGTCGTGATCGTAATATTTTCTCCTTTTCTTTCGACCATGGAGGTCTTCTTCAGGCGCGGGCGATGATGCCCTCTCGTTGCGCACCGCGTCTTCTCCGTTAGCCCATTTGTCGGCTACGATCATCAGTTCCGCAATAGTTTTGGGTGCTGCTCGGCCTAGCTCTTCTGTGAAAGCAGTTCGTCGGGCGCCTTTCGCGAAGGCCTCAACCGCTACTTCTTCTAAGATATTTCCCGCGGTGTTCCTAAGTGTTGTCCACCGCTGAATGTACTCGCGGGTGGATTCGCCGCTCTTCTGCCTGCAGGCCCGTAGTTCTTCAATGGTTGCTGGTCTCTTGTAAGTGGCCTGGAAGTTCTTGCCGAAATCGTAGTGCAGGTCATCCCATGATGCGTAACAGGACTTTGGCCTTGCTTCCAGCCAGCTGCGTGCCGCGCCGACCAAGTGTAGGTTGACGTACTGCATAGTCGTGTTTTTATTCCCACGTTGGCATTTTACTGCCGTGAGGTAGTCGTTTAGCCACGACGAAGGCTCGAGTGAACCATCGTATTTCGTGACTTCTGTGCTGAGCTTGAATCTCTTGGGTAGGGGTGCCTCGCGGATGCTGCGGGCGAAACACAGCGCGCCGCAGGTCTCGTCATCCGAAGAACTGGACGAGGAGCGCGCGCGGTTCCTTGCAGCTCTTGCCCTGTCCACCTTGTTTTGTGCGATATCTGACCGCGCGTTATATCATGGCTGGTCGCGATCAGTTTCTTTCCTTGGCTCTTTGCTGCGATTCCGCGAGCGGCTGCTATGACGTCGTGAGCTTTTATTTCTCGGGCTACCTTCACTGCTGCTTCGACTATCGCCGCGTCGTAGGGCTTCTTTTCCTCGACCGTGGCGAGGTGATTTGTCTCTCCTAGGCGAAGTGCTCCTATGCTTGCGCGATGCCTCTTTTTCTTTTTCCTTCTCCTGCTGTTCGGCGGCTTTCCTGCGGTCGTAGGAGGCGAGCCTTGAGGCTGCCATACCCAATCCCTTCCGAACCTGTTTGTACTGCTCTGCTCGCGGGTCGTTCTCCGCTGGCTGGTTCATCTGCATGTAGGTCGCTACGGCCAGGACGACGGCAGCATGAGTTTGCGGGTAGACGTTTCCTTCCTCGTCGACCCGCATGAGGGAAGGTGCGAGTGACTTACTGATCCCTCCCAGGGACTCGGCGTCCATGGATGTTGTTCTTGATGCGTATCCCTTCCTTGTGGGTCGAGTTCCAACTGAAGGTGTTAGGGATAGCTCAGCCCGACATTGACTTGATTCATCCGCCAATCTCTTCCGATGTGCCAGGTCTCTCCGAGCTTCTTTGATAGCTGTGGCTGCTCTCACTAGATGGTAGTGGTAGGCGACCATATCTTCGTGTGGCGCTCCTGCCACGGGCGGTTTGCTTGTTCGCAAAGCTTCTTTAGCCCGGTCCCAGGCGTCCCGCGAGACGCCAATCTCAGCGCGCTCTGCAGCGCTTTACTCTGTTTCTTTGGTTGTTCCGATCCTGCCATGCAGACTTGGGCCAATCGTGGTCCGTGCGTCCTAGGTGTTGCCCGGAAAGTTTTCTGGATCTGCGAAGGTTCCTCTGTCGAGAGGGTATGGTAGTCGCTGGTGTTGAAGCGGATGGACTCGCCACTTTTTTCCAGATGGGGGCGTGAGTCGACAGCTTCTGACTCAGATCCTGATTCTTCAGGGAAGTGGAGGATCCTGTCCTTGTTGGTGTAGAACTTCAAGCTTTCGAACGTCAAGGTGACGCTCTTCTCTAGATTGCTGAATACCGGACGTGATTCCGGTGAGTGAGGGGTGACCACGATAGATCCGATCTGAATAGGATTGACTGGAGCCAAGGTCGAAGGTTTCCAACGTGAGTTGGATGATGAAGACGATGACGCCGGAGATCCAGCGCCCGCCATTCCCACAGAGGGCGCCAATTGTCAAATCTGTTGCTCGGCAAATCCCTCAGGTGAACCTATAGGGTTTCGAATAGGACAACCCATGAGCGTTGGTGGCGATCGTCGGCTAGACAGGGGGCGCAATTTACCCAGGTTCGGGGCCCTCGTAGAGGTAAAACCCTTACGCCTGCCTCTGTCGTTCTGTATTATCGAATAGATCGGTTACAAAGTTGATCGCTCAAGTCGAGAGTACAATCTCGAGCACAAGGCTTTGGTGGTGTGGTCTTGCTTGGTCCTCTTCCGGTGGCTCTCCTGGCCTTATATAGATGGCCAGGTCTCAAACCCTACCCAGAGAGGTCTCGAACTCTAACCCTATGTCGGTTACAAGTTTCCTAACTTAGCCCGCAAGGCATTGCGGGTGGGCTTCAAGTGGGCCTTCTAGAATACTCCAAGGGCTTCCCTTCTTGGGCCTTAGACGGGGTGTCCTTACCCGCAGGGTCTAAGATCCATCCCTTCGTCAGGCCCCCTTCTTCCCCACCCGGGTTCGATCTACCGAGCAATTTCACGAGATTGACCTACGCACGATTGCAAAGCCTTCGACTCGGTGGATGTTCCTGAACCGCTCATGAGACCAACACCGATATAAAGAACTGTTCATCTTCTCTTTCGAGTTCTGTCCACTTTTTTTATTCTGAATTCCAACAAGTTTGTTTCAACCAGTTCAAAGTACGAAGGCGCGTTATTTTCTAATGTATGAACATGGGCCATGCGTTAACCAGAGGAACATGGGAATGGGGTATCTTTTGGCATTTGTCAGTAGGTAGTATGTTTAGGCACTGGATCTTCACATTGTCAGGATGTGCATCAGTTCAGTTTGCCTGATGGGTGCCAAGTTATAATAATCCCGGGGTGTGTGTTCGATCATGATTGTGTTCGATCTTCTAAGTGAGTGGTGATGGAATGTAAATACATCCAGTTGCGAATCAAATAGAGCAATCACCGTTAAGTTTGAAATATTGCCTTTCAAGTAGGCAAACTTGAAATCTGTTACTCAAGTAAAAATATTGCCGTTTCAAAAAATAAAAGAAAAACTCTTGCCACTAGATGTGAATCACAATATAACAACGGATTTTTTTTGCCGGTGAATTGAGTTCGGTGAACTCTTTGATAATGGATAAAAGTTTCACAGTGGATTCTTTTCTCTCCAGGTGACAGTGCAGCTCTGTGAGTTTCTTTTGCATTACATACTTCGGGAAAAATGCTCTGCACGTCTCTATTGCCTAAGAAAAAAATGCAGATTGGTCTGATTCTATATAGGAGTATACTGTATAGTCTCATGTCTAGTAAAAACATTGGTGTGGATCCTCTAATTCAGTAGGAGGGGGGAAAATCTGGCTGAGGAGAAGATAACCGGATAAATGATTTGTATTGGTCTATTGAGTGACAATCTAATTCATCCACAATTTTAGTTGACTGTTGTGTTCATCTTGTTGCTAGGCTGCTAGCCAAACTCATCATTCATGTACCACTAGGATGCTAGCAAATCTTATTTTGGCAGATGTTGTAGCTCGTTACAACAACCAGTTAACTCTGATTGGCGAGTTGATGACCATCAATGCTGATCATAAAGAACCTGATTAGTGGCAGCAGTGTGTGTTGTGCGTTGTAGCGTGCTACTCACAGTTCTGGTTCATGTCGATCCAGACAGTCAGACACTATAGATTTGTAACATGCTAGTTGCCTTATCTTGAGTACCACAAGTCTGATGTTTTAAACTTGTATGTCCTGACGGTAAGTGTAAAAACTGAAAATTGTTTCAACACCTCGCTAAAACTTGGTTATGTTGAACTGAAGGAGAACGGCATCTTCTAGGTTGCTGCTAGTTCTAGGCTGCTGCTAGGTTGTTGCTGCTACTTCTAGGCTGCTGCTAGGTTGTTGCTGCTACTTCTAGGTTGATGTTGCTGCTAGGTTGTTGCTGCTACTTCTAGGATGCTGTTGTTGTTGCTAGGCTGCTGCTGCTGGTGCTAGGCTGCTGCTGCTGTTGCTCCTATTTCAAGTTGTGTTGTATATGAAATGACAAGGATTGTGAAATAAAATCTTGGTGTTGCAGTACTGTGTTTTATATGGAATGGCAAGTACTCTGTTGTTGGACGTGTCAAAATTAGTCGGGAAGAAATCTTGGTGTTGCAGTTTGGTACTTGAACAAATTTGGATATCTTTCCGGCCATCGAGCCGTTTAAAACTTTACAGGGAATTCAAATGAGTTGCCCATTTTCGCCGAAATGTGGATTAATTTCCGTTTCGGTGAGAATCGGGCACTCTAGTGTTAGAAAATTAGCAAAGGTCATGCCGAAATTTTCCCGTGAATTTAGGACTTAGCCGTTTTCCCGCGATCGAGTAGTATGTCGATTTTTTGTTTCCTTTAGATTAACCAATAATTTCCCCCTTCAGAACATGGCACACAACGACGAGGCCGGCGGTTCTAAGCCGTTCTGGCAAATCTCCGACGAAGAAGATGAGCAATACGACCCGACGGCGGATGCCGGGGCTGACACGGACACTAGCGGTGGCGAGGAGGATGACGCCACGACTAGTGGCGCCGGTGATACCACTAGTGGCGCCGCCGGCGGAAATGACACCACTGATGCCGGCGGTCAGGCAGATGGTGGTAGCCAAGCCAAGAAGAAGACGGCAATGAGAAAAAGGAAAAGGAATAGTCTCCGCACCTACCGTGAAGAGATCACGGAAATTGATAGCGGTGGGTATCCTATCGCGCTCGAGCGGGTGGTCAAAGGATTCGGAAACCAAATCGGTTGCATGGTCCGGGACACTGTGAGGATCAACACCGACGATCTAAGGAAAAAAGAGAATACCCATTATCGGGTTGTTCTCTATAGAAAACTGCACAGACGATACTTGTACCCTCATCCGCCAAAAGAGCCGTTTAAGTACAATAACGACAATATGGAGGGGAATCCGGTCAACAATGCCGCCATTGGCAAGATGAACACCGCCTTGGCCAACTGGAAACACCGGGTGAAGGTTAAGGTCTTGAACCCCAAGAAAAGCTTGGAGGAGGTTTTAGCGAGTGAGCCGAACATCACCGAAGCTGAACTCCGGGACTTCAAGCTACTTTGCGAGAGCGAAGTCGCCAAGGCTAACAGTGATTGGGGGCAGAAGATGCGGCGATTGAACATAGGTTCCCACAAACTGGGATGCGGCGGTTACAGAGCGGCGATTCCCAATTGGGAGAAGGAGGATGCCAAACGTGCAGCACAGGGCATCCCTGACCCTCTCGCAAGGTACTCGCCGCGGACGACAAACTTCATCAGGGCCCGGTTTACATATGACCCGGTAGCTAATGAGTATACTACCGATGATGATAAGGTGATGAAGTTGTATGAAAACTTGGTAAGTAAATACACCACCCTAATTAGTTTGCTCTAGACGATCAAGTCGATTGCATCATAGTGTACTGGTGGCATTCTAAACGGTTCATGCTAATTGTGCAGAACACAAAAATCGAAAGTGGTGGAACCTCGACATCCATGCCGAGGCTACACGGCCCGTGGGACGACAATTTAAACAGGGCGGTGAACGTGACGCAGGGGAAGGAAAAAACACAAAAGGCCCTCAGGTGGCCGAGTTTGTGGCCTGGGCACGACGACGAAGCTCAGAGAGTACTTCAAGGAGCCCAAGGAGGCGAGAAGGAATATAAGGAAGACCGTCGATGATATCCAACGTGACGAAGCCCGCGATCGCGAGATTGCAGACCTCAAGGCCAAAGTTGCCGATATTCCGAATATTGTCAAAAAAGCTTTGGCAAAACAAATGGGCAGCATTTTGCCTGCCATCTACGATGTGGTTACTCGATGGAATGAAGGAGGTCGAGTGGGGCCATGCCTGGTGCCTAGCGTGCAGGGCAGCAACTCAAGAGACTTGTCCAGAGTCTCGCCGGCCAACGCCACGGTGGCGGACCCACTGGTGACTCCGCCCGCCTACAACACGGCGCCGATGGTGACTCCGCCCGCCTCTAGACGCCTGACCATCCGTTGCGCGCCCACAGTGGGCGGTCCTCCGCCGAATGAAGAGCGTGCACCAACGAACGACCGAATGGTCATTAGTTGCACGCCCGCTGCCGGCGGACCCTCGCAAGTCATCACTAGCACGCCCGCCGTCGTTGGCCCCTCGCCACTAGAGGAGCTCGACGCCATCGCCAGCCAGGTAAATAGTTAAGCGTTGGAGCGTCGATCTTCCTTTGCCTTAGACTGGCATCTCTGACGCCCTGCATGTTTTCCGTAGAACTCCGACGTTCCATGCACTCTTCTACACACAGTGGACGGCATGTTGAAGGATGTTGCTGTGGGTATGATCGTTCAACCGTCAACGCGCAGGTTCCACAACAGGCCGATGCACGAAGACGTATATAGAGTTCGATTGCTTCGGGTGTTGGCGGGCTACGACGACTTGTCGCCTCCCATTCAACCCTACCAGGAAGAAGATGACCCCGATACCCTGACGCTGCTCCAGTGCCTACCTCGGAACATGGAATGGCCGAAGAGCCAGCGCCTGGGGAAGAGGGGCGCCACCCCGCAGACATCGCCTCTAGAACTATCGGCGCGAGGCACCACCTCGAAAACAACCCCTCTAGAAGCGCCGGAGCGGAGCCATGGCAAGACAGTCGTAGCGCCGTCGCCTACCCCTGACATGGAGATGGCACAACACCCGGCGGATGACGATCTTGATGCCATGGATTTCATTGCTGATGACTTTGATGGCGGAGATTACATTGCTCCTCCCCCAGAAGAACCCTACCATAGCACGCAGGCTCGGGGTGAGGCTCCTCCCGCGGATAAATCCAATTGCAAGCGTATATTCGGTTCTCAGGAAGACACGCCTCCAGATGTCGCCCCCTGCACCGAGACTCAGAAAAGTGCGAAGGGAGGAGTTATTTTCAGCCCTGGCACAATCCGTAAGGCGGCTAATAAGGAGATTGAGAAGGAGTGCATTCCGAAAGCGCCGAAGCCGCGGAAAAGAGGACCTAGATCCAAGGCCGCAAATTCCGCGAGCCAGCCTGCCAAGATGCCGCTCCGTGTTCAGAACGGACCACCTACATCTAAGCATACCCCGAAGGTGCATGTGATGGGTCAGCCTATGCTTAACCAGAACAAGCTCAAGGTCGCAAGTGGGGATATGCGGAGTTTGCATGACAACATTCTTTTTCTTGAATCGCGCCTTATTGAATCCAAGGATCCATCATACCCGGTTTTCGTTGCCATGGTGCCAAAGGACTTGGGCTTCGTCGAATCAACCGGCGCGGATAGGATAGTACTGCGGTTTTCGGACATCTTCGATATGTTCCATAGCAATCCGCTGCACTACTCCATGGTCCGCCTATACTCGCTCGGTCTGGCGGTGCAAGTCAGCAGGGATATAACACCGGGCATCGCGATAGCGGACCCCTTCTACATGCGCCACGACGTGTTGTGCGGCGTTGGGAACCAGTTAGTCGCGTCGACATATGTCCGGGACTTCATGCTGGCGAACGAGACCAAGGATTACATCCTCGTGCCTTACTTTGCCGGGTAATTCAATATTCTTAGCCGAATCGAAAGTGATTTTCTTTAGATTTTCATCGCTCCTTTACAACACTTTGTTTGGATTGTTCCGCGCAGATATACACAATGCACACTCATTTGCATTTGTATCAGTCATTCGCATGCCACATATCTCGACCCAGGGAGTGCGGTGAAGAAAGACTACTCCAACATGAAGAAAGTTTTGAATAACGCTCTCACCGGCTACCACGCAAAGGGGGGCAGAATCGCTAGGGAGAAGGTCGTTCAGGGCGCTCGGGTGTTCACCCACACGACGAATTTCGCGTGCGTCAAGCAGCCGGCAGGCAGTAACAGGGACACCTACTATGTCCTCCATCATATGCGAGCGTACGTACGGGATCAACAGTACCTTACCCTGCCTAGTCAAGTCCAAGAATGGGCCTCGCGCTTGTCGATGGTCGGCGATGACAAGGTTAGAGAAGATATATATGATATCCAGAAGTGTTTTGCCACGAAAATCATTCATGACGTGGTGAACAAGAGCGGGACATTCCACTGCCGGTTCTCCATGCCGAACCGCGACATAGATACCTACCTAGCAACTGCATGTGACGACAAGCCCTGCATCACTCCGAAGGGCTGTCCCGTTGTAATCCCTGGGCGGATGAGTCAGAAGGAGTGAGAACTATTGTAAGGCTTGCTACATTTTCCGAAATTAGTTGAACTCAACCGTTAGGGTTATGAATCGTCCATCGTGTAACCGATGCTAAATTATGTCAATGCTTGATTATCTTGCTTTTTATTATTGCGGTCCTACTTGTGATGTTCGTTCGATCTCTTCAATAAATGTCGATGATTAAAAGAGTTGGTTCACACTCAGATGGCCTAGGTGGTCCTGTGCGCCTTGTGATTTTCACAAAATTTTGATCTTGTGCGTCCCACTTGGCGCAGTGGCACCACCTAGGCCGCTTGTATGTGTCCACCCTAAATATGAGGCACACATCGTCACGGTTATGAATCGTCCATTCTGTAACTGATGCTCAATTATGTCAATGCTTGATTATCTTGTTTTTATATTATTCTGGTCCTATGTTCGTTCAATCTTTTGTATAAATGCCGATGATTAAAAGAGTTGGTTCACACTCAGATGGCCTAGGTGGTCCGGTGCGCCTTGTGATTTTCACAAAGTTAGGATCTTGTGCATCCCACTTGGCGCAGCGGCAGCACCTATGGCCGCTTGTATGTGTCCACCCTAAATATGAGGCACACAGACCGATGACCATATTGTTCCTGTTAAGAGGTACTACAGGAGGTGGTGATCCGGGGAAAGGAACGAATGCGAGGATTTCTGGATTTCTTTCGAACTAAATAATGTCACATATGTAATATGGTTTGTGAGATCCGAAAGAAATTGAACCCTTTGGTGCACATTCGTAATGGTGACATTGCTCAGAAATCCCGTCTGGGGTTATGAACAATGTCGCCATTATGGATGTGCACAAAAGGGTCCAATTTTTTCCGGATCTCACTCTATTACATATATGATTTTATTTAGTTTCAAAGATTTCCAGAAACCCTTCCTTCCCCCGCATCGCCATCACGTGTACTTACCTCGGAACAGGCACAAAATGTGAAGGTCCAACTTCACATCAAGGCCCGATGACCATCTTGTTCCTGTTAAGAGGTACTACAGGCGGTGGTGATCCGGGAAAAGGATGAATATGAGGGTTTCGGTTGGAACTAAGGAACGTCGCATATCTAATATTATTGTTAGTGAGATCAGAACTGAGTTGCACCGTTTGGTACATATACGTAATGGGGATATTTTTCATAGCCCCGGACGGGGCTATGGAGAATGTCCCCATTATGCATGTGCACGAAATGGTCCAACTTTGTTCGGATCTCACAAACACTTACGTATGTGATTTTGTTTAGTTTCAACGAAGTTCAGAAACCCTTGTCTTTATCCTTCTCCGGATCGCCATCACGTGTACTACCTCGTAACAAGCACAAGATATGAATGGCTAATTTGATCCTTTGTGTTTAACTTTCATCTTATTTATGTAATATATCTCCATTTACTAGTTATTACAGACATGTTTAAAACTATTGTTTTTGGTTTTCTTTCTTGTCATTACAGATGCCGAGGTGCTACGTGGTGTTTAGAGGCAGGGTTCCAGGAGTCTACGATCACTGGGAAGACTGCTTCGAGCAGGTGAACAAGTTCAAAGGTAATGCCTACAAATCCTACAACACAAGAGTGACGGCGGAAGCTAGGTGGTTCATCCATCTCGAGGAGGAACAAAAGAAGAAAAAGAAGAACAACAAGTGGATGAAGACCATCGCCGCCGCTCTTGTCGTCGTCGCCTCGCTCGTCATGCTTTGGTTCCTAGCTAGATGATTAGGTTATCGGCGACTAGATAGGTCACTTGTAACGATGATGAAGCATCATCGATCGATGTAATCGGTCCCGATGATTAACCGTCTGATGTAGGTCACTTGTACCTATTTGACTCTGATAAACACTTTGTATTCATAATCGACTGTTTGATGTAGCTATTCGGAATTCTAAGCAGTATGATCAACTATGATATATAATTTGTTTGTTAGAGAACTGCTTTGATATATTTTGTCTACTGATATTCTTCTGTATTTGAGCTATATATACCTGTATAAATACGGCACTGCGTATTTAAAAAAAATACATCATAGTATAGCCGTGACGCACCTAAAAGGATACCCGTGACGCACCTGAGAGGATAGCCGTGACGCACCAAAATGGATACCCGTGGCGCATCAAGAAACTTAGCCGTGGAGGCATTACATAGCCGTGACGCACCTAAATTTCTAGCCGTGGCGCACCTCCGGAATTAGGCGTGACGCGCCTCCCAGTAGCCGCGGCGCACCTCGCCCGTGCGTCACGGGTATGAATAGGCGCGGCGCACCGGGTAGGTGCGTCACGGCTAAACCCATAGGCGCGACGTGATAGCCGTGACGCGCCCAGGTGCGTCACGGATAAGCAAAATGGTGCGTCACGGGTAAGCTTTTCCCTAGTAGTGCATAGAACATTGTCAAAACATGCATTATACTGTGATAACCATTATAGGTGTGTATTTATTACAGAACAAAGAGCAACATCAATAAAATTCTTGTGTGCAAAATTCTAAGCGAATGTTTTAGCATGAACGATAAATCTAATTCTTGCTACATCCTCGGAATAAATATTCCTCTCCACCTCATATGAGGATACGTCACATGCACGTGCAACACGCGTACTCGACTAAACCTGAAATTTTCACGCAAAGTACACTATACCTAATTTCTGACCGATGCAATTATTTTGAAATATATTTTTCTTTCATGAATGAACGTGCTTCATATACCCAAATACCACACATTAGCAACATATGTTCTATAAGTTATGTTATCTCTCATACAAAAGCACACTTCTCTAGATGCAGGATGCTTCTAGCGGTTATAATCTCCTATGATTATAACTTTAGCGTATGAATATTGTTCAAACATCTTGGGCCCATCTTTAGTTCAGGTCAATATATATAGTCTTGTAAATTTGCAGGTACATTATTCTTATAAGTATAACTGAATGAAAATATAGAATCTCGTTGTTTGAAAGTCTAAATCATTAGAAGAATTATCGGTCAGTCACCATTATAAATTTTCAGGTACGTACATTGCACTTCTATTACGTAGCAGCCATCATTCTGTGGAAGCTATTCACTATTAGGAGGAAACAAAAGGGTTAAGTGTCATAAGAACACGAACACTATACAATCTATCTATACCTCTTATAAAGCAAAACCCCACTATAGATCATTTATGAATTTTCTATCTTCACATGCAGGCTATCCACGTCATCAACTATTTGTGGCCGTCCGATTCTAATCATCCATTTGTTCATTTGTGATTTGTTCATGGTCAATACTACCGTATTTTGCAGCACGTAGAGACTTGAACGTCACCTCATCCATGGGCCCGGTTAAGTGCTTTGTTATTTCTATTAGCTATGCTACATTGCATGCGGTAATAAATGGAGTCGCAGACCATGTTCGGCCGTTTCCGTCCCTATGTGCAAACGTCCGCACACATCCTTTGGGCAATCTTTTTGTTTCTCTATTAATTACCCATTCATTTCATTAAGCACCTTCGTTTGGTTTTCCGATCAATGGTCATTTGTTCTAGAGAGCTCCTCACACCATCCGAGTTGTCCTATAAATTCCGCTCAGAGCACACCACACATATCCAAGAAATATTTCTGTCCGAGAGAAGAGATGTACTAGAAATGGAACAAATCGCATGAAAGGTGAAGGATATAAAGGATCTTTGCTTTCATGAACTATGTTGATGACCCGTGTCATGGCGGCTCGAGTTGCAGTCAAAGAAGGCGAAAAAAGGTATGCCTTTTGGAACACTCACCTCAGCCGGTCAGGAGCTCAACGTCTCCTGCGTTTTCTTTTCTACTTCTATAGTTTTACGTGATATTTTTCTTTCACCATCGACATGCTGCCTCTCCCAGTGCCAAATAAAAGTATGTACTATCATTCTGTTCCTGGAATTCTCAAGTTGGATTGCCATTTTTAGCCACGGCTGAAAAACAAACTACTGACTGGATACTTATAGATCCTTTGTCTTCTTCCATATGTGGCAACATGTTACATATATGGCTCCATCAATAAGGGCACACGTTGGATTGTCGGTGAGAATAAGGAACCTATATATTTTTGTGCGCGTGGATTAACAGGGCCTCCATCGGTTCATACACTTTCCTGATCGTTTCGCCTAACATGCGCTGAACTAAGCGATGCCTAAGAGATTGAACCACGCGTGCCAGCGTTGGTGATAATTTCATACCATATCTAATTATTCACAATGCTATTTATCAACAAGAACTGCTAGATAATTCTATGTTTCAGCTTTTGAATTAACATAGTTACACTTTCAACAGCAGTTAGTGATATTTTTTATATATGTAGTTAAGCCTCACTATTCGAAAAAGGTTGTGAAATCTATGCTATTTTATTTCAATTTTTTTTGTTAAGATGAGATTTTTGGTACAAAGCATTGCATTCCAAAAATAAACTTTAATCTCACTAAGGATTTCCGCAGCAACGCGCGGGGTATTTTTCTAGTTTTAGAAACATGAGATCTGAAATAAGCACCCACAAAAATAGTAATATCACTCTAAAATAGTGCAAGACACAGAGGTAGGTTAACTGTAAAAATAAAATTGGATTGTTTATAAAGATTATACTTTTGTGTAGGTTAAGTGTAAAAATAAAATTGGATTATACCGGTAATCATATGGTTCTAGACTCATCCTCTATTTGACTGTTCCTACTTCTTCAAGAGAGTTTTTTGACATAAAATAGAACTCGATTTGTAAATATTATAATTTTGTGTGAAAATCAGCAAATGAACTTAAGACCGGCAATCACATGGTTCTAGACCCATCCTCTATTTGACCGTTCCTACCTTTTAAAGACAGTTTTGACATCAACAAATAATATTTATTTAGAAAAACTATAGTACAATTAGAAACATTAAAATCTGCTTATAAACAAGAATACAACAATCGGGAAAATGCATCAGCTTAAGAGAATTTCAGATCTAAAAAGTAAGTTTCCTGGTCTCATTCAGACTGGTCTCTAAAAATGATATGGAAAACCATCAATGTGTTAAATGCTGGATTTGGTAGAAGCATATGATACGTCTCCAACATATCTATAATTTCTGATGCTCCATGATCATATTATGCCAATTGCTAGTTGTTTTCTCCCTTATTTATAGCATTTTTATACGTTTTCCGGGACTAACCTATTAACAAGATGCCAAGTGCTAGTTCCCTGTTTTCTGTTGGTTTTGGTTTCACAAAAGTTGTTCTGGAAACATTCTCGGAATTGGACCCCACAAAGCCGGAAGTGCCTATTTTCCCCGGAAGCATCTAGGACACCGAAGAAGAGTCGAAGACGGGTGTAACATCCCAGTGTTTGGGAGGTTATAAGGATCTAAATTTAATATGTGCATTTGCAAAGCATGCATCTAAAAATACGGGAAATTTTGGCGCGAAAGTTTAAACGAATCAAAGTGACCAATGTTTCACTTTACATGATGAAATAGGTCGAGTTCATCTAGTCAAGAGTACATTTGGAGTGATCTTTATAACATAGAATCTTTACAAACCAAATCATCTGGTTACACAAACCATAATTGGTTGTGACCAACAGAAACTATCAACAACCTAACCACAAGTCTTTAAGTGACTTGGGATAATTCACTAGGTATTTAGAACTCAAAGAGGGGAGAGTATCCAAATCCCATATCTGATGATCATACTTCCACAAATAAGTAATACCTAATTGAACCATCTCATCAGCAGAGATGTGATCTTCTATAAAACAATAACTCTTAAGTTATAAACCATCCACACAACATCTTTATAAATTATTTCATAACCACTAAGTGAATCTTCATAAGTAAATAACAAAGGTTCAACAGAATACCAGTGATACAAACAAGTATTAACCCAAGTCTCACAACTCGGAAGTAACTTAATTATTATAATAATATATTTATCGAATATGTACATATCTCCTCAACTATACAAGAAGTACCTAAGAGAATAATCAAATCTTCTTCAACCACTGTTAAAACCTTGATCATCACATATGATCTTTCCAAACCTCTATGTCTGTATCATGAATACAAGTGAATAATATAAAATAACAACATGACAACCTAAGTAACCAACTAACAACCATGATCTAAGTCATTAAACTCAATAACTTTTACATGCTCATTGTTTCAATCAATTCATACAAGTGAGCATATGAAATCTTAACACATCAATGAACCATTTGATCAACTTACCATCTAAAGTCATCATTCCACAAACACTCCACATTTATATTCAACTCATCATTTAACAACTAAAGTATCTCTGGATGTGAGTAATGAATGACAACAAGTTATAACCTCTATTAGAGGAATTGAAATGATAAGTAAGTAAACCAATCATGTATGATATAAGAACATATCTTATGGGAAATAAAATAAGAAGTTTATAGAAGGATAATAAAAGCATGAACTATATCTTAATCTAGATCTTGTTGTGTTGTCAAGACCATTCTATCTTGTTTTCCAATCTTCTCTAAATCATTCTGCAACATAAGCAACCACAAGAGAAGAGGAACTACCACATGAAGATGTCCAAGAAGATTATTTGGAGTGTGCTAGAACTGCTACTCTAACCTACTATAAGAGTACTTGGAAGCTCTTATATATTAATCTGATCTTATTAACACTCTTGAAAGAGTATGATACTCCAATGTTAGTGTTATATAGAAGTAGTTTGGTAACAAGTTTTCTAGACCTTGTTAACAGATCACTTTGTATACTCAAACACTTGAGTGTCTTACACAAACAAACAGAAGATTGAATAACCTGGTACATCTCAGCCTATTGTATATGAGTTGTAATTTGGAGGCAAGTCTGATCCACTTGTTATCAAATTCTTCTTATATGCATATGGTAACTTGATGTCATAAAATAAACCTACATTTTTAATAATCTTCTAAGTAAAATCTTTTCTTGGAACAACTGGGTGTTTTCACCATAAGAGTGAGAAGGTTGAAGTTGGAGACCAAGAGATGAACCTACATGCAATGGACAAAGGTGATAACAGAAGATTAGTAGCAACTAGAGAGAAGAACATCAAGCAACAGAAGACCACAAGAAGCAACACTGCCTCAGTGTGGGAACAAATCCAGTGAATCATTAGGAAATAATAGGGAACCAATAACCTCTGTCAAACTCATAATAGATGAGGAGCTCATGATAATGTCTCCAATGAAAAGAATTATCAAGTATGAAATAATAACAAGCCATTACATCCACATGTCTTGGTATGTGGAGGTAGATGAAAACAAGATTAATAACCTGTTTTCCAAATCCTTTTTGTATGTAAGACTAACAGATGATAACAGATATTCATCTAAATATAAGCATGCAAATGATTACATGCCCTAAAGCAACAAGAGATAATATCCACACTTGGAAACTGGTGGAAAACAAACAAATAGGTTCCAAAGACCCACATGTTTACCACTTGATAAAGAACCCAATTTCTCAAATAAGGCTTGCACCTACCTAAGTAAAATGTCTACCAAAATTGCTAAGAGTTTTAACTCTGAAAATAACATAGTATATAAAAAGGAAATAAGTCCATTCATTAACCAACACCATTTGGTTTGATATGGAATAAAATCCTCTCTTGATGATTTACATTACAGTGTATAAAAAACATTACTAAATTATTTTCTAAAAAGAACTTGTAGCTAAAATTGTCCAATGATGATACACCACCTTGTTAACCACATGGTTATCATGTGTGATCATAACACTGATGCTTAAAATAATTTAATATCCATTTAATCAAATAAATGGTGAGAAATAACAAAATCCACTTAATCTAGCACCCTAAATAAAAAATAGAAATATTCTTCAAATAGACCAAAACAAAACATGGTGATATGTAAATTTTTATAAGGAATTCAAATATATTTTTTAATATTTTTTCTGTTCACAAAAAGGCCCTAAGAACAAGAAATTCCTCTCAGTTTTAAAGACAGGGGGACTTAGTTGTAAAATTCCGAAATTCTAGGGGGTTATCGAAAACTGGCAATTCATTTCCTTTCTTCTTCCTCTACCTTCTGGCAGAGGAGAGCGTCGCCGTGTCCTTGTCGATGACACCTCCTGCTGCCGCTGATTCGAGGGGATAAGGACCCCAAGGAGCCGTCTGCATCGCTCACTCTCTCTTCTCCTCACTCGCTCGCAATCTATCTCTCTCCCTGTACTGAACCCGAAGAACACCCTAACCCTAGTCCGTACGGCCGCCGGCCATTGCCGTCGTCTCTGTCCACGGCAACCCTCCCCGAGACCACCTTTGGATGTGCCATGGCCTACTACTCGTCCTCAACCACGCACGTGAGCTAGGAAGATCGAGATCGACGGAATCGGGACGATTTCTACCCCACGGCCATCGCCGAAAAATGCTCATCGCCGGCGACCACGACCTCCAAGCACTTCCTAGACCTGACCACGACATTACTGGTGAGCTCAGGCATCTTGCGGTGCTTTTAATCTTGAATATGGTCGACGAATTCGCACCGCCACCATGCGCTGCCGTGCGCCGCCGCGCCACTGCTCGTCGCCGGTACTCCGGTGACCATTGGGTCATTCCGCCTCCACCAAATGGCTCTCTGTGACTTCCTCTAACTCACCGACTCAAGGAATTGGCCCAATTTAGACTAAATCGCGGGATTGGGATCTCACAGTGAGGATCTGTGTGCTGCTGACCCCGCCCTGACGTCATGGTGACGTCAGGCAGGATTTCTTTTCGTTTTGATTTATTTTAAACCAAATATGACAGGTGGACCCCACCTGTCAATTTAAAATAAGGCAGTAATTAATTAAAACTATTTATTCAATAACTTTAATTCTCTAAATAAGAAAAATATAAATAATATATCATATTAATCAGAAAAATAAAATCTATTTGATTATGACATTTTCAAATGAATTTGATAAAGTTTAAAATTAAACATTTTCCTTAATTAATTAAATCATTTAAAATAAAGAAAAATAATAAACAATTCATAAAATTAGAAAAATACAAGTTATATACCAAAGTGCTTAAAATGACAAATGCAACTCATCTATGATGTTTGCAAAGCCATTTGACCAAGATTTCATGAGTGCAATATTTGCCTAGTCATTTAATTCATTTAAAATTAATAAATTAATCATTTATTCAAATATTTTCAAAAGGCATTGAATGATATATCAAATCAAAGAGAAAAGCATTACCAATTCAAATATGTCAAACATAAAATGTTTTGTTTAAATTATAAACTTGTTTCCAAATATCTACCGGCCGGAACTCTATTATATTTCATTATGACAAGAAATAGCTGCCACAAATTATTTTCTTTATTAATAAAACCCTCAAATGTTCTCAAACATAATAAACCTATTATCACCAAGCATTAGAAAGTTAGGTGATGATAGATTAATTATAATCGTTCATCGTTTTCAATAAAACTCCTTGGCACTAGCTCTACACTTTTTAAATATAAAATGAAATGTGACTGTTATCTTTTCACTAGTTGTTTTCCATGTGCTATTATCTTGTTACCTCACCAAGTAATAAACACTTCTACTTAAACATGATAACAAGTGTTTGTTCAATAAAAGTGAAACACACTTAAGCCTAAAAGAAATAACAACATCACCACAAGTAATGAAACAACTCTAAATCACCTAACAATTGTGTGAATACGTTATCGTTTCAAACGTGGCTTACACTTGTAAGCTGGGGTATTTTCCAGGGGATTTCACGATGCATCTCATTACTATGCATGTATCATCTTGCCAGTGTTTTCTGTAGTCCTTACCGGGACTACTTTGCTATCTTTCAGATGTTTGGATTTCTCTACGCGACCCTTGCACCCCGAAGACCTGGATTATTATGGTTGTTTCAATCTCAGGCAAGTTCATCACTTGCTCATATCCTTTGCAGTACTTCATAACAAACTATTTGCAAAAACCCTATCGTATTATCACTTATTCTCAAAATAATGCATGATCCTATTTTTATAATAATATGACTACCTGAATGACTACCCGAGTGGTAGTGTTCTATGTGGTGGGCAGATGGGACCATGGTAAGATGAATAGGTCAAAGGAAGGTTCCATCTGCACGGGAACGTATTACCTAGGAACTAATCACAAATGCCGTCAGAACTCGGTGCGCCGTAAATACCGCGTTGACCATGGATCTTCTATGGGGGGAGTAAGGCAGCCGTGATACTTTTCTCGTTCGCATGTCAACGGACTGCCAGAGACGTACGCTGTAGGTCTTGCGGGACTACATGCACATGGGTGGGAGCCCTTACGTCCCACGGGCTCTGGGGTCTATGAGTGTCTGCCAGGGGCGCGTAGATATCCATCGTGAGGGGTGGAATCAGGCATTCAACTGCTGGCAGAAAGTGTCATGCATGCATTGTGCGGAGAAGCACGGTTTGGCTTGGACCAACTACCGGGCCCCACACCTGAGTGGGAGTGGACAGGATCTCGAGCCTGGTTGTGCAACATGGTCTTGGTCGTCCATGGGTAAAGTAACACACCTCTGCAGAGTGTAAAAGGATGTGACATGTTACCCCCTGTTCCGGGAAGGAACTGCGAACGCTACAGGAAAGGCAACTCCATGAAGTTCTAGCTCCTGTGATGGTCTGGCGGGCATAGTTTTCAGAATTAAAAGCAACCTCTTGAAGAAAGATTTTACAAAACTTTGCATTAGCTTATGACTCTTTCAAGTCTAAAGCTTTAGTTAGTACATCAACCACCCACTATATATCATGAACTTGCTGAGTAACGCTCGTTACTCATTCTATCCCGTTTGACCCCCTGCTTAGAGTTGAAGCCCTATGGAAGTCGTCATCGAGAAGCCATCGCTGCCTAAAGGAGCTACGTGTGGAATGATCTACTATTTAGTCGGTAAAGTATCATCATCAACAGCACTGGTGGAGGACAAGATATCAAGGTGTAGGTAGAGTCCATTCTTGGACTTAGCAGTCGCAAGCCATAGATTAGGGCTGACATCCGCCCTAGTGGATTAGTTCTGAGCTAGAGTTCTTCTCCAGCTTGGAGCTTCGAATTGCTTCTTTTAATGTTTCATTTGCAGGAGATCTTCTTTGATTCATCAAAGAGATTCTCAAGATTTTGTAATGAAGTTTGTATCCTATAGCTTTGCTTGGACCCGCTGTGTTTCTGTTGTACCACTCTGAGAGATGTAATATTCACGGATAAGTCCTTCTGTGAGTATTATGTCACCGACTTGCGCACTACACATGCAGTGGTGTGCTGGGTCACAAAAACGGGGACCAGGGGGCCACACCATAGGGTGGTGCCCCCCTTGGCCGCGCCAGCTATGGGTGTGGGGCCCCTGGAGCTCCACCGCCTTTGCCCTTTCGCCTATTTAATCCCCCAGATGGAAAACCCTAAACACCTGATAAAAAATCCTCGAAAAGTTCCGCAGCCGCCATCACCATCAACCCTAGATCAGGGGGGTTCTGAAGCTGTTTCCGGCGCCCTTCCGGAGAGGAGATCATCACAAGAGGCCTCTACATCACCATGCCTTCCTCCGGAGTGATGTGTGAGTAGTTCAACCTTGGACTGCGGGTTCGTAGCTGTAGCTAGATGGTTTTCTTCTCCTCATATGCCTCCATGTTTAGATCTCATGAGCTGCCTATCATGATCGAGATTGATCTTATGTAACTCTGTATGCTGTGTTTGCTGGGATCCGATGAATATTGAACTTATGCCAAGTTGATTATAGTCTTTATTTGCATATGCTATTTGTGATCTTTCATGCTCTCCGGTGCTAGTAGTTGCTCTGGCCAAGTAGTTTCTAGTGACTCCAAAATGGAGTATTTATGCTCGATAGTGGGTTCATGCCTCCTCACCACCTTGCTCGAGTGACAGAAACGTGAAGGGGGAGGATGTGTTGTTGCCATTAGGGAGAAAAACAGCAGTGAGATTGCCCGCGTGCATAATCATTGCTTACATTACACACTTTGTTTAATACAGTTATCTGTTGCTTGCTACTTAACCTAAGGGGGTTCGGATGATAACCCGAGGGTGGATTATTATTCATAGATGCAGATGGATTTCGGTCTATGTATATTGTTGTAATGCCCACACTAAATAATAGTAATCATCATGTCATATATGTGCACTACGGTGCAACCTCTATTTGTCAATTGCCCAGTTATAATTTGTTCACCTAGCATGCTATCTTTTATGGAGAGACACCACTAGTGAACCTATGAACCCGGGCCATTTTTCCACACTACTAAACAAACCACAACAATTTACTGCTTTCTTTACTTACGGCAAGCATATATCATCTTCCACACTATACATCTAATCTTTGTTTTTAGCAACACCGGTGAGATTGACAACCTCACTGTACTGTTAGGACAAAGTATTTTGGTTGTGTTGTGTGCAGGTTCCACGTTGTTGCTGACACCGGTGAAGCGCCAGCACCACCGTCAGTGGCATCAAGCTTCCTAAGATCCTCTTCCTCCTACTGGATTGATAACCTTGGTTCTTGACTAAGGGGAACTTTCTACCGTTGTGCTCATCACACCCTCCCATTGGGGTATCCCAACACACAACATCAAGGAAATTTCTGGCACCGTTGCCGGGGAGGAAGAAGTCTTCCGGCAAGGGGAGTCTCTCTCTCTCTCAACCTCTTTATTTTGTTTATTGTCTTGTTTTTATATTTGTCTTGTTTTTCTTTTCTATATTAAAAACACAAAACAATTAGTTTACTTCATAGCTGTTATTTATTTGCTTGCTTTTATGTCTAGTTTTTTTCCTGTTATTATGTCACCAGAAGAAACAATCTTTACTTTCAAACAAGGGAATGATGAGAATTTCAAAGAAGCTTGGTCTAGAGCTTTAGATTCCTATTGCAAAATTGAACCTAAAATGACTCTAAGTATGTTCCTTTGTAGCTTTTACTTTGGTCTTGTTCTTTGTTATAGATATGTGATACGTCATAAACGTATCCCTAATTTCTGATGCTCCATGATGATATTATGTCAATTGCTACATGTTTTCTCCCTTCTTTATGTAATTTTTATCGATTTTACGGACTAACCTATTAACAAGATGCCACAGAGCCAGTTCCCGGTTTTCTGTTGTTTTTTAGTTTCAGAAAAGTTGTTCTAGAAATATTCTCGGAATTGGAAAATTCGAAGCCCGGAAGTCCTAATTTCCCCGGAAGCATCCAGAAGACCGAAGAGGAGTCGAAGAGGGGCAGCAGAGGGCACACCATAGGGTGGCGCGACACCCTGGCCGCGCCACCTATGGGTGTGGGGCCCCCGGCCTCCATTGCCTTTGCCCTTTCGCCTATTTAAGCCCCCCGGATGGAAAACCATAGACACCTAATCAAAATCCCCCAAAAAGTTCCACAGCCGCCGTCACCGTCAACCCCTGATCAAGGGGGTTATGAAGCTGTTTGCCGGCACCCTGCCGGAGAGGAGATCATCACCGGAGGCTTCTACATCACCATGCCTGCCTCCGGAGTGACGCGTGAGTATTTTATCCTTGGACTACAGGTTCGTAGCTGTAGCTAGATGGTTGTCTTCTCCTCATATGTCTCCATGTTTAGATCTCGTGAGATGCCTATCATGATCGATATTGATCTTACGTAATTCTGTATGCTGTGTTTGCTGGGATCCGATGAATATTGACCTTATGCCAAGTTGATTATAGTCTTTATTTGCATATGTTATTTGTGATCTTGCATGCTCTCCGTTGCTAGTGGTTATTCTGGCCAAGTAGTTGCTAGTGACTCCAAGAGGAGTATTTATGCTCCATAGTGGGTTCATGCCTCCTTGTTGCCTTGCTCGAGCGACAAAAACGTGAAGGGGGAGGATGTGTTGTTGCCATTACGGAGAAAACAGTGGTGAGAGTGCTTGCGTGCATTATCTTTACTTACATTGCACACTTTGTTTAAAGCAATTATCTGTTGCTTGCAACTTAATACCTAAGAGGGTTCGGATATAACCTGAGGGTGGATTATTAGTCATAGATGCAGATGGATGTCGGTCTATGTATCTTGTTGTAATGCCCGCACTAAATATCATAGTAATCTTCATGTTATATTGTGCACTACGGTGCAACCTCTATTTGTTAATTGCCCAGCTGTAATTTGTTCACCCAACATCCTATCTTTTATGGAGAGACACCACTAGTGAAACTATGAACCCCGGTCCATTTTTTCACACTGTTAAACAAACCAAAACAATTTCCTGCTTTCTTTACTTACTGCAAGCATACACTGTTTTGCCACACTATATGTCTATTCTTTGTTTTCGGCCAGACCGGTGAGATTGACAACCTCACTATACCGTTGAGGCAAAATATTTTGGTTGTGTTGTGTGCGGGTTCCACGTTGTTGTTGACACCGGTGAAGCGCCAGCACCACCGTCAGTGACATCAACCTTCCGAAGATTCTCTTTCTCCTACTGGATTGATAAACCTGTATCTTAACTAAGGGGAAAACTTCCTACTGCTCTGCTCATCACACCCTCCTCTTGGGGTATTCCAACGAGTGCAAGGTCTGCACCATCAAGGACTTTTTCTTGCGCCATTGCCGGGGAGAAGGAAGTCTTCTGGCAAGGGGAGTCTCTCCCTCTCAACCTCTTTATTTTGTTTATTGTCTTGTTTTTATTTTTTCTTGTTTTTATTCTCTATATTGAAAACAAAAAAAAATTAGTTTACTTCATAGTTGTTAGTTTTGTCTCTGCGTTGTTATTTCTCATCATGTTGATCCCTAACTTTACTTTGAAAGATTTGCCGGTAGGAAGTGGTTCTATACTTGGAAAAGAGACTATTAAATAATTCTTTGATCATCTTAGTAAGCATGATAACTTTGAGGAAAAATCCATAGTACAACTTGCTCCCAATTACGAGACTGCTGCAACTTCTTTAGTTCAATGCTACAATCTAGGTTTGTTAACCTCTATCCCATAATGCAACATATGTTCCTCAACTTGAATAACATTGAAGATGTCGAGAAAAGAAACTTCATCTTAGAAACTATGCTTAAAGAATTTGGAGATGTTGCTATAGAAGATAGAAAAGTCTTTGGTCGTTTTAATATGCTTGGCTCATGTGTAGACATTGTTGGTGCTCTAGAAAAAGCTGAATCTAATAATGAAAACAAGGATAAAATACCAACCCCCTTTAAATTAGTAGCACTGCACGAAGCCCAAGAAAAGAATTTTGATTGGATTGTTCCTGAGAATTTATTTGATGAAAATAGTAAGAATAAAAGTACTAAGAGAGGAGCCTCTGAAAGCCACTTAGATAAAATACAATACATTATTAAAGAATTTCCAAATCTTGATTTCAATGCTTCACTTGAAAATTCTTGAGTTGATTTTTTTTGGGTCTAGCTGAAAGGCGTTAAAGAAAAGCGCTACCAGGAGACAACCCATTTTATTTCTCTTTTTTTCATTCAGTTTTCCTTTGTTTTATTTGGTGTGCTTGCACCTGGGTGTTGTATATTTCCTTAGCAACCCCTCTGTATCTTTTCTTTTGAGTTTTTGCTGAGCCAAGTAAAGCCTCTAGTGGAAAGTTGAGCCGATATTTCAGATTTCTGCGCAGAAAACAGATTTCTGCTGTCCACTGTTAATTCCGTTAAACATCACAGAAAATTCAACATTACCTGAGCCTTTTTGTGCTGAATCCTGAGTTATATATGAAACTTTTCTTAGAATACCACTTTTTGAATTGAGCAGCATAATATTTTTTTAAAAATCGATCTTTACATGCTGTTCTGTTTTGACAGATTTCTGCCATTTATCGCATTTGCATCTTAATCTCCTTTTTTGATGTTCTTCTGAGAAAAAGAGTTTTGAAAGATGTTGTGACAGTAGCTAATGTGTTTTTGAGTGTTAGGCTTGTGTTGAAACTGAACCATGTGAATTTATTATTTCAATTGCACTAACGTTGCTAATGAAGATTGTGAGAATTTTGATGTGAAGAAAGTTTTCAAGGGCCAAGAGAAGAGAATGATATGATGTGATCAAGAAGAGTGAAAAGCCTAAGATTGGTGATTCCCCGGTGGTACATCCAAGAAAATTCCAAGAAGACTCAAGCGTCTAAGCTTGGGGAGCGTCTTTTATTTTTATTTTCAGTTTGCTTTTGCTTTTTCTTTAAGTTTGTTTTTACTTTCATAATAAGCTTGGTTGGACCCCCAGCATTCTTTTATTGGAGAGTGACACGCTCCGCTTCTTCATGAGAATACGTTGTATTCTTAGTCTCTGTCTAGCTGCTGCATTTTTTCAACTCCTGTTTTGCATGCATCTCTTATCAGAGCTGTTAGTTTTAGTAGTTTTATGTGAGTACTCTCATGTTTGCTTGTTGTATCATAAAGAGTATTTTTGTTAAAGCATGTTTTGTATGGTGCTTGTTGGGAGAAAGAAAACTGCTACTTGAAGTAGAATTTATAACAGTACTAGTAGAAGCTTGTATAGACTCTGGCTAGAACTTTTTCATGCCATGCTAAATGTTATTTTAGTTTTAAATCCTTGTGGTTATTGAGTAGAATTATTAGCCTCAAATAGCCGAGAGAGTTTAATATATAGTGAAAGATTCATGAGTTGTTCTTGTCATAGTAAAGCATCAATATATGATATTCTCTTTCGAATGTTTTATTTGGTTGACTTGGCGCATGCTCACACCATGTTTATGACTATAAACCAGTCACGAATAGCCTCCATGACCACTTAGTTTTTGAACTTGTGATACTTCTTATGTATTAATTAATGATGCTTATGTCGCTATGCATGATTATGGCTCTTATGCTCTCTTGATTTGTCGCTCCCAGTCTTTTGCTAGCCTCGACCTGTACTAAGTATGAGCTCTACTCGTGCATCCAAACTCCCTTAAACCAAAGTTTTTCCCATTGTGTCCACCATACCTACCTACATGTGGTATTTAACTTCCACTCCAAATTAAATTGCTCATGTGTTATCTTTAAAACCTTCAGAATTAATCATGCTTTATGTTCCTGTTTTTGCTCATGAGGAGGTCAATAGAGAATCTTTATCTCACTTGTTGATTGGATTTCACACCCTGGACTAGTGGCTTCATCCTCTTATCCAAATGATAGAAGAGTTGGCAGCGGGTTGCCCATCCCCAAATTAATACAAACAAATTCTCTTCACTATTTTTGCCCCTGATTTATCTGTCAAATCGTAGTTGTGTAAACAAAAGAGAAAGAGGGATGAGCTTCTATACCAGTTGCGTCCTTCACCATGGGAGTTGCTTTTGTGAATCCAGTTGACTTGTGACGTACTATATTTTCTATTTACCATTCGTTGACATTAGCATACATCTCCAAAAATATAGACACTCCTCCACGGTATGTGATTGTTGGCAGGCACCCGAGGATTCGGTTAGCCATGGTTTGTGAAAGATGGATGGGAGGAGTGTCAAACTTTTAATACCTCTGTTTAATAAAATAAAAGCTCTAGCACATGAGTGATCCCTGCTTCCCTCTGCGAAGGGCCTTTCTTTAACTTTTATGTTGAGTCTCCATCTTCTAACTTTATGCACAGTTGAGAGAGCATTTTTGCCATTCTGAGTTCTATGTGTATTTGTCCCATAAGCATCAATAATTACTTCATGATGTGATATCATTTGTTCTTAAATTATTTGTTCTAGTCTTCCTCTTGAACTTTGAAGGTGTCATGGCATTTATGTTTTGTCCCACTCTTAAGGACTATCGAAATATCACTTTGCCATGCTTTCTCTATACCTGAAACAGACGTTTACCTTTCTTTGCATTATTATTCATGATCCTTTATTTGAGTTACTCTTCGTGATGCAAAGTAATTTCTATGCTTTATTATTGAAGTTTTATTTATCATGCATGTGTTTAAAGTTTTATGATTTCAGCGTGCATGTGCTTTTACATTAGATTGATCAAGTTTATGTTAGTAGCATGTCACCTCAGAAATTATTGTTTTATCGTTTACCTACTTGAGGACGAGTAGGAACTAAGCTTGGGGACGCTTCATACGTCATAAACGTATCCCTAATTTCTGATGCTCCATGATGATATTATACCAATTGCTACATGTTTTCTCCCTTCTTTATGTCATTTTTATCGATTTTCCGGACTAACCTATTAACAAGATGCCACATAGCCAGTCCTCTGTTTTCTGCTGTTTTTTAGTTTCAGAAAAGTTGTTCTGGAAATATTCTCGGAGTTGGAAAATTCGAAGCCCGGAAGTCCTATTTCCCCCGGAAGCATACAAAAGACTGAAGAGGAGTCGAAGAGGGGAAGTAGGGGGGCCACACCATAGGGTGGCGCCCCCCGGCCCCGCCAGCTATGGGTGTGGGGCCCCCCGGCTTCCACCGCCTTTGCCCTTTCGCTAATTTAAGCCCCCCCGGATGGAAAACCCTAGACACCTGATCAAAATCCCCGAAAAAGTTCCGCAGCCGCCGTCACCGTCAACCCCAGATCAGGGGGGTTCCGAAGCTGTTTTCCGGCACCCTGTCGGAGAGGAGATCATCACCGGAGGATTCTACATCACCATGCTTGCCTCCGGAATGATGCGTGAGTAGTTCATCCTTGGACTACGGGTTCGTAGCTGTAGCTAGATGGTTGTCTTCTCCTCATATGCCTCCATGTTTAGATCTCGTGAGCTGCTTATCATGATCGAGATTGATCTTATGTAATTATTTATGATGTGTTTGCTGGGATCCGATGAATATTGACCTTATGCCAAGTTAATTATAGTCTTTATTTGCATATTTTATTTGTGATCTTACGTGCTCTCCGTTGCTAGTGGGTATTCTGGCCAAGTAGTTGCCAGTGACTCCAAGAGGGAGTATTTATGCTCGATAGTGGGTTCATGCCTCCTTGTTGCCTTGCTCGAGTGACAGAAACGTGAAGGGGGAGGATGTGTTGTTGCCATTAGGGAGAAAACAGCGGTGAGAGTGACCGCGTGCATAATCATGGCTTACATTACACACTTTGTTTAATGCAATTATCTGTTGCTTGCAACTTAATACCTAAGGGGCTTCGGATGATAACCTGAGATTGGATTATTAGTCATAGATGCAGATGGATTTCGGTCTATGTATCTTGTTGTAATGCCCGCACTAAATATCATAGTAATCTTCATGTTATATTATGCACTACGGTGCAACCTCTATTTGTCAATTGCCCAGCTGTAATTTGTTCACCCAGCATGCTATCTTTTATGGAGAGACACCACTAATGAAACTATGAACCCCGGTCCATTTTTCCACATTATTAAACAAACCACAAAAATTTCCTCCTTTCTTTACTTACTGCAAGCATACACTGTTTTTCCACACTATACGTCTAATCTTTGGTTTCGGCAAGACCGGTGAGATTGACAACCTTATTGTACCGTTGGGGCAAAGTATTTTGGTTGTGTTGTGTGCAGGTTCCACGTTGTTGCTGACACCGGTGATGCGCCAGCACCACCGTCAGTGGCATAAACTTTCCGAAGATTCTCTTTCTCCTACTGGATTGATAACCCTGGTTCTTATCTAAGGGGAATACTTCCTACCGCTGTGCTGATCACACCCTCCTCTTGGGGTATCCCAACGTGTGCAAGATCTGCACGATCAATATGCTTTGGATACTGTGGTAGGAGGTGATTTCCTTAATTGTTATAAAGATCAAGCTTTCAATGCTATAAGAAAATTAATTGCAACCTACAGCTTACCCAGTAGTTCTGATAAAGCCTTTACACATATTTATGCTAGATTAAACACTCTTGAGTCACATATTTCTATCTTAAAAGAGGGATATAGCCAAATTCATGAACATCTTGATCATGTCCCAATAAATTTTGAATCCTCAAATATGATTCCTTTGGTTGAAGTTGTTATAAATGGTGAAACATTTCATGCACGTTGTGATATCATGTATGAATCTTGTCTTATGCCTAAGGGAATTTATGAATCTTTGAACCTTTGGGGGCTAGCTGATGAAGGAGAAGAAATTCCTCTCATTAATAACACCACTATATTTCCCATTGGGATAGCTGAGGGAGTGTTTACAAAACTCCTAGGAAAAACAGTCTCCACTGATTATGTTGTTATTGAATGTGCAAAAGGAGGACAAATTACACTTGGAAGATCTCCGCTGAAGCTCTTAGGAGAAACTACTGATATGGGAAAAGGTACCATAACTTTCATTTCCAGATCATGCTTGGACCATCAGTTCCCTAAAAACAATAAGGGTAAGCACTAGTAGGAGAAACCCTACCAGTGACGAACAAAAATGGCCTACCACTGGCGAACAACGCTTATCCAGTGGTAGTATATGTTACCGCTGGCGAACCAGATCGTGTTCGCCAGCGCTGTGTTCGCCAGCGGTAGGTTCGCCAGCGCTATGGCTCCCAGGTTTTTATTTTTTTTGTTATTTTCGTATAACAGTGTTGTATTTCCTGGTATTATACTATACAGGTGCAAATACATGTATTTTATGTAATTTCTATAATTCAAACATACAAATCACTCTTAGATACATATGCATATATAATTATATGCAATACACAAACCAAGATCCATCGATAACGAAAATAAGTTTCATAAAATATATACATGCATTAATTCATGAATACACATCGATCTCAATAACATGTTTATGTCGAAAGATTTCGAACCAAAAGTATAGCCATCTAATTAGTTTAACGATTACAAGAGAAGGGAAGACCGTCCGGATATCCGCTATGGGTGTGACCATGTAGCTGCCTTTACTCAGGGAGAACGTAAACCAAGTGGCTCATGGAGCCAACCGGAACAACAACAACTACTACTACAACCGTAACTTCAACAACAACAACCGCCACAACAACTACTACACCCGCAACAAAAACCGCAACAACAACAACGCCAACCAGAACAACAACAATGTTGGTGGTGCTAGGGACCGGAACCAGTACCAGGAGCACCACGAGAGCTACATGGTGTTCACCACTGAGCCGGATGACAAGCAGTTTCAGCCCATGCGCGCGATGGAGGTAAATGCCGTGATGCCATCTGTGCCTCACTAAATGGAGTGGTGCGACCAGGAGATAGTCTGGTCCAGAGCAGATCATCCCAAGATAATGCCTAACCCGGGTACATATGCTCTGGTAGTGGACCCCACTTTCTTGGGGACCAAGAAGAACGTGAAGTTCAGCAAGGTGCTGATCGACAGCGGGAGCAACATCAACATCATGTACGGGGATACCATGGAGAAGCTCGGCCTTGTCGAGAACATGCTGCTACCCAGTCGGACTACATTCCATGGAATTGTGTCGGGTATCTTGTGCTCCAATCGGCCTCATCTGGATGGATGTGCTTTTCGGCACCAGGGAGAACTGCCGAACCGAGTGCCTGCAGTTTGAGGTGGTTGATCTTCAGAGCCCTTATCATGCTCTGCTCGGCAAGCCTGCTCTGTCCAAATTCATGGCCTCTACTCATGCGGCCTATCTGAAGATGAAGATTCCTGGTCCCAATGGCATCATCACCATCTCGGGTGATTAGAAGCGCTCTCTGGAGTGTGCATCTGCTGGATCTCGGCTTGCCGAGTCCAAGTCATTGCTGCCGGGAAGAAAAAGATACATGAGGTGGTGGCTATGGCCCAAGCAGCTGAAGTCGGTATGCCTGGCATGCCGAGTTCTCAGTATGGGGCAACCTTCCAGGCCTCCCAGGAGACGAAGAAAGTGCATATTGACCCGGAGTTCTCGGAGCGTGTGGCCATCATTGGTGCCGGGTTGGAGGAGAAATAGGAAAGCGAGCTCATCCACTTCCTCCGTGAGAATCGAGATGTCTTCGCATGGTCCAACCAGGACCTGCCGGGTGTCCCGAGGGAGTTGGTTGATCACTCGCTGCATGTGCGCCCTGACGCCAAGCCGGTTAAGCAGGTAATGCACCGCTTTGCGGCTGAGAGAAGGAAAGCTATTGGTGACGAGATCACAAAGTTGATGACAAGTGGATTTATCATGGAGGTGCTGCATCCAGATTGGTTGGCTAATCCGGTCATGGTGGAGAAGAAGAAGGAGGATCCCAAGGCCGCCATAGCCTGGCGCATGTGCGTGGACTACACCGACTTGAACAAGGCCTGCCCCAAGGATCCGTTCCCGCTACCTCGCATAGATCAGGTGACCGATTCCACTGCCGGGTGTAAACTTTTGTGTCGCACCCGGACTTCTAGAGGATACTCGCAGTTCCGTTGAACAGTAGTTGATTGGATTACGGGGCTTACCGGCACCCGCATCTCTTACGAGTAGGCCAACACACGTATGTGTGACAACCAACCCCTACTGTTCATCGTCTACGTAAACCATCCCATAGAAATCAGAAAACTACCATTGACGTACTTCATACCATACACACATGGTACGTCAACGGCGTTTAACAAAATGATAGCACAACAGATCTCTAAGACACAAATAAATAGAAATAAGTTGCAAATAACTCTCACTAGAGCAGAGATAGCAAAAACAATCATCCAGAGGACACATGTCCCAACATATCATCATTACATCACAGCGGAAGCATTCAAAGGGTCTGAGTACAGACAAATCCAAATAGGCTTAAGAAGCCGGGAATGAAAGGAAAACGGAGCCCATCCACGTAGTCTCGGATCCTGCCCGGGTCCCCTATCTACTCGTCAGCAGCCTCGTCAAACTCCACGTAGTAGCCATCATGGGGATCCTCGTAAGCGTAGTCTGCGGAAACCACAGCCCCAAAGGGGTCAGTACAACAACGTACTGGCAAGCAAGACTCACAGTTCACCAAAGTGTAACCCGTCAACACCAAGCACAGATGCTTTGGGTTCAACGGAAGAAAGGGTGGTACAAAAGATGCGGCAGCTGGCTGCAATAACCAACTACATAACATGCTATAACTTCCGGCTAACAGAAAGGAGATAAGATAGCGTATCGGAACCAACTATAACTAACCACCAAACAAACCCATCCTGGATCTCGCCCCTTATCCAAAGAGGCAACCCGAGGATAACTCACACAGTTGGATTAATGATGGATCAAGTTATTGTGGCAATAAGGCTATTACTAGTCAAGTTATCATTAGTTAGGTGTAAGTTGTTCTGAGTACTTGTTAGCCAGTACTTTCACCAAGTCAACCATAACCGCGGAAAACACGGCTTCTCGAGAAGATTTATCCCTGCAGGGGTGCACCAATTTGGCCGTACACATAAGAATATCCCGCCAGACGGGAATCAAACCCACCAAGCGAGGCACTCAACACAACTCAACTCTTCTTCGCATCAAGCCCAAAGAACCACGTGCTGTGCGTGCGCGGCTAATCGAGCCCCACGAAGAAAAGGGGACCCTCATAGCACTCTAAGACCACGCCGCCCTAAATGCCGACTACAAAAGTTCCACCCTGGCCTCAGGTTCGTACCTGCATATGCGTGCATCAAATGGAAGCCCGAACTAAGCGTGGCGATTTGGACGGGATGCGAATCGAATCAAATTGAGGGGGGCGCCCATACACGCTTCCCACATGCGGTTAGTGCGCTCATCATGGATCAGTAGACAAGACGATTTTCCTAGTTAGGGTCGACACTAGCAGGCCTCAAAACCACGCCGGGCCTCCTGCCGGTGCCTTATCAGCAAATTATTATTACCTCAGAATTAACAGGTTGTTGTTTAACATCGAGCCCCAGAACATAATAGAAATATAGTAACAGAAAGTAACGGGTAACAGACTCGAGCAAAAACAACCCTAAGCATGCTAGTAAGACACGAGCAACAAACAATGGGGTTATAGGTGTGGAGGTGAGGCTATATCAGGGTTAAAGGGTAATATGTGATAGGATCGAACAGAAGCAATGATTCATAGGGCTAGCAGAAATAGACAACGGAAAGTATCGGTAACCAATGTTCAAAGGAACACAGTGGTTCATGTGAGTGAATACTTGCCTGCAAACTCAGCAGCCTGGTACTGAGCTAGATCCTCAGAAGGGGTGTCGTAAGTATCGTCTGTCTCAACGTCGTCGTCTATTCGAGAAGAAGCAAACAAACAACACAGAGAGAAACAATCAATAACATGGCATAGTGCACAATCATGGGATGATGCATGGCCATTTAATTGATGCATAGAAATAAACTAGTTGACATGGTAACATAACATAATTAAATGGACCCACATGCAATTTGGATTGCATATGGAAAGCCCATGAATTAAGGTTGAAATAATTGTTTTACAACTAAGCAACATGTGAAAGTGGATTAGCATGATGCATGGATGAGTAAAACAAAGAGAAAACAAACTTAGAAACAATTTGGAATAAGGTTTACCAAGTTTGGAATTTTATTTATTAAGTTATGGAATTTTGGTTCCTTAAAGGTGTCACACAAGCATTTGTTGTTTTCATCAAGTTTAATTGTTCAAAACAGATAAAGTTCATATTTGAAAAGAACACACAATTTTAGGTGGATTACATGTTTCAATTATTGAAAAAGGAATTACAATGATTTAATTATGAATTAAACAAGGTTAAACAAGTTTTAATTGAATTTAATTCAAGTATGAATTTTATTTGAATTTTATTTGTTCAAAACATAAATTCAAATTCTTATTTGAAAAGTTTATACTTTTCTAGTTTGAAAACATGTTTTATATGTTCAAAAATAATTTAATTTGATCAAGTTATGAATTTAGCAAATTTAAATGATTTAAACAAGGTTTAAATTATTTAAGCAATTTTAATTATTCAAATCATGAAACAAAATTTATATTTGAAAAGGTGGTTCAAAATGGCATGGCAAACATATTTAATATGTGGCATTTGAATTAATATTGAATTAGTTATGGATTTAACCAATGTGAAAATGATTTGTTTGAATTTAAATTTTGAATGCATTTGAAATGCTCAAAACAGAATACAAATGGTTTAACTAGGTATAGAATTAAATTTGGTTCAACAAACATATTTTATTTGCATTATTTGGATTTAGCAATTAAAAGTTATTAGCATTTTAAAATTAAGGACCAAACTATAATGAAAATGGATTGATTTAAAAAGAAAAGGGCAGAAACCCTTTTCTACCTCGCAGTGGCTAGCCCTAGCCACTGACGAGGGGGCCCTGTCCACTGTGGCCCGCGTGTGTGCACGCGGGGCAGCACAGGCCACTGACGAGTGGCCCCTGCCTGGCCAGCGTGGCGCGCAAAAAGGTTGGGTTAAATCCCGCGGGGCAGGGCTCGAACCTGCGCCCTGGGGCGCGCGCAGCAGCGCTGCTACCACTGCGGTGCGTTTCGCTCTTTTACAGTATAGGCTACGCAGCTAGGATTAGGTTCAGTTATCGTCAGTTAACTGAAGATGAAATTCAGTTAACTGAAACTGGCGACGAGACGATGGTCGCCGGCGCGTTCTGCGCGCTGCTCGTGCTCGTTGTGCTGCTGGTGCGTGTGCTGTGCTAGCGTGGGGTGCTGCGTGTGCACGCGCTGCAGAGAGGGGGAAGGAGAGAGGTGAGGAGGAGGTGATCATCGGCGATTGGAGTGGAAGCAGAGGGTCGACGGAGGAGGCGACGGTGGCGACAGCGACGAGGTCAGCGGCGGCGATCCAGGCACCCTCGGGCTCAACAGAGGTGTCGGGGAAGGAGATGGTACCGCGGCGAGCTCGTTCCCGTTGCTAACCAGCACGGGGACTCACCCTACCGGCGGCGAGCATCGAGGATTCAGAAGGGTGTCGCTCCGGTGAGGTTCAGAGAGGGAGGATTCCGGCAGAGAGAGGGAAAACGACGGCGGGATCGAGGGAGAAGGGAGGTAGGGTTAGGGTAGAGCTCGGGGAACCCTAGGGGGTAGGTTTATAGGCTAGAGGGGCGCGCGGTGGCCGTTGCTGCGCGCGGCCGTCGACGTGGCTACGGCGGATGCGCGCCGTACAGCGAGAAGAAAGGGGCGAAGGGGTACGGGCCGTGGGGAAAAGAAAAGGTGGGCTGGGCTTGTGTGGGGCACAGCCCACTGCCCCTCTCTCTCTCGTTTCCGTTTTATTTTTTTGTTTTGTTACTTTTTTTTGCTGAAATAGAAAAAGGAAGAAAGAGATAGGTTTTTGGGTTAGGAAAATTTAGTGATAAATTTTTATAGGATGTTTATTGCGTCAGCAACATTGCAAAGTTTTTGTTTTCAAAATATTTGATTCCTGTTGCTGTTTGGAAAAATAAGTGAATTTAATTGAATATTTGAATTAAGTGATTTATTGAACTTAAACAATTTAAAAGCCTTTTAAAATTCATGTTTATCTGAAACAATAGATTTGGAGTGATTGTAATTTCCATAATTTACAAATGGTTGCTGTTTGGAATTTAATTTTGAATTTGAAAGCAATTTGAATTAAGTGAATTATTAAAAGAACAATTCAATAGTTTGAGCTTTTTCATTTTTAATTGAAACAAATGGATGTTTTAATTGAACTTTTTATTTGGAAAATTGTAACATAACAAGTATGACACAAAGGTTTGAAAATTGTTTGAAATTCAGATAGGAAACAAGGGAAAACAAATGCAAACAAATGGAAAACAAATGCAATGATTAAGATGCCATGATGCAAAACAATAATAAAGCAAGAAACAAACATACTAGGGTGGTTTTCATACTTGGGATGTTACAAAACGCCCCCCCCCCCTTGAAGGAATCGCGCCCCGAGATTCCTACTGAGAAGAGAAAAGGTCCGGATACTTCTTGCGAAGATCCTCTTTGGTCTCCCATGTTGCCTCTTTATCGGAATGATGAGACCACTGCACTTTCAAGAACTTGGTGCTCTTGTTGCGAGTCTTACGCTCGGTCTCATCGAGAATACGAACAGGGTGCTCCTCATAAGAGAGATCTTCTTGCAATTCAATGGAATCATGATCAACTGCATGATCTGGATCTTTGAAACACCTCTTGAGCTGTGACACGTGAAACACATCGTGCACCTTGGATAGTTTTTCTGGAAGTTCAAGACGATAGGCATTTTCCACACGCCTTGAGAGAATGTTGAAAGGACCAATGTATCTTGGTGCAAGCTTTCCTTTCACACCAAAACGATGAGTGCCTCTGACGGGAGTTACACGGAGATATGCCTTGTCACCAGGTGCATAGATCATATCCCTGTGCTTGCTGTCATAGTAGCTTTTCTGACGAGACTGAGCAATCTTGAGATTGTCACGAATGATGCGAACTTTCTCTTCGGCTTCCTTAACAATGTCAGGGCCTAAGAGTGAACGTTCACCAGCTCCAGACCAATTGATTGGACTCCTGCATCTGCGGCCATAGAGATCTTCAAATGGTGCCATGCCTAGGCTTGCCTGGAAGCTGTTGTTGTAAGAGAATTCAGCATATGGAAGGCAATCCTCCCATTTCATGCCAAAGGAGAGACCACATGCTCTGAGCATATCCTCGAGAATCTGATTGACTCTTTCGACTTGCCCTTGAGACTGAGGATGGTAAGCTGTGCTGAACAGAAGTTTGGTGCCCAATGCTTCTTGAAAGCTTTTCCAGAAATGAGAAGTGAATATGCTTCCACGATCTGAGCTTATTTCCAATGGAACACCATGAAGAGGAACAATCTTTGCTGTGTAGAGCTCTGCTAACTGGCTAGCTGAGATTGTTTCTTTGACAGCAAAGAAGTGAGCTACTTTAGTGAGACGATCAATAACAACGAAGATTGCATCGTTGCCCTTCTTGGACTTTGCAAAACCAGTGACGAATTCCATTTCAATCATGTCCCACTTCCACTCAGGAATTTTCAGAGGTTGGAGAAGACCGGCTGTTTTCTGATGGACTGCCTTAACACGTTGACAAACGTCACATTCAGAAACGTATTGAGCAATTTCACGTTTCATGCCAGGCCACCAATACAGTGTCTTAAGATCCTGGTACATCTTTGTACTTCCAGGGTGGATGGAGAGAGGAGTTTCATGAGCCTCCTTGAGAATGACATCTTTGAGACTTTGAACTTTAGGAACTGCAATGCGTCCTTCGAAGAACACAGTTCCCTTGTCATCAATTGAGAAGGACCTAAATTTCTCCTTGCCTTCTTTGATGTGCTCTACCATCTTCTTGATTTCTGCATCACGACGTTGTTCAGAACGAATCTTGTCCTCGAGAGTTGGACTGGCTGTCAAGCTTGCAAGATAGCCTTGAGGAACAAGACCAAGGTTCAGCTTGTGGAATTCTTCGTGAAGTGGAGGTTGGCTTTCCATGATCATGAGATTATTGCAATATGACTTGCGACTGAGAGCATCGGCCATAACATTAGCCTTGCCTGGAGTGTAAGAAATGGTGAGATCAAAGTCTTTAATCTTTTCAATCCATCTCCTTTGCCTGAGGTTTAGATCTGGTTGAGTGAGGATGTATTTCAGACTCTTATGATCGGAAAAGATTTCAGTGCGATTACCCAACAAGTATTGCCTCCATTTCTTGAGGGCAAACACAACTGCTGCAAGTTCAAGATCATGTGTGGGATAATTGAGCTCATGTGCATTCAACTGACGTGAAGCATAAGCCACAACTTGACGTTCTTGCATAAGAACTGCACCTAGACCTTGGAGAGATGCATCGCAGAATATCTGGAAAGGTTTGGTAGTATCTGGGCCAACCAGAACTGGGGTGGAAGTGAGTTTAGTCTTCAGGAGATTGAAACTTTCATCACATTGTGGAGACCAAACGAACTTCTTGTCCTTCTTTGTGAGATCAGTGAGAGGTTTGGCAATCTTGGAGAAGTTTTGGACGAAACGACGGCAATAGCTAGCCAAGCCAAGAAAACTTCTTACTTGCTTTACCGTCTTAGGAGGTTTCCAATCAACAATTGCTTTCACCTTTTCTGGATCAATGGCTATGCCCTTGGCAGAGATGATATGACCAAGGTAAGCAACTTCTGGAATCCAGAACTCACATTTGGAGAACTTGGCATATAGACGATGCTCACGAAGCTTCATGAGAGTGAGACGAAGATGTTCTTCATGCTCTTCCTCGGATTTTGAGTAGACAAGAATGTCATCAAGATATACCACAACGAACTTGTCGAGGTATTCGTGAAAAACATAATTCATGAGTCGAGATAATGTCGCCGGTGCATTGGTGAGACCAAAGGACATGACGGTGTATTCATATAAACCGTAGCGAGTGGTGAAAGCTGTTTTTGGAATATCTTCCTTTCTGATCTTTATTTGATGGTAACCCATTCTCAAGTCCAACTTGGAGAATATTGAGGCTCCAGCAAGTTGATCAAAAAGATCATCGATACGAGGAATTAGATACTTGTTTTTGATGGTTTTCTCGTTAAGAGGACGATAGTCAACAACGAGTCTCTTTGTGTGATCCTTCTTCGCAACGAACAGAGTTGCGCAACCCCAAGCCGAGGAACTAGGTTGAATGTAACCTTTTTCCATGTACATATCGATTTGCTCCTTTAATAGTTTCAGTTCAGGAGGAGCTATCTTGTATGGATGCTTAGAGATTGGAGCAGTACCTGGTTCAAGCTCGATCATGAACTCAACTGCTCTGTCCGGAGGCATCCCTGGCAATTCTTCTGGAAAGACGTCAGGGAATTCACAAACCACCGGAACATTTTCGAGTAGAGGTAGAGGTTTAGCATCGAGGGTGTACAGCTGAACAGAACTTGATTCATTTGGAGAATAGACTATCTGGCCAGAAGGGTGGAACAGAGTTATTGACTTTTGAGCACAGTCAATCGTAGCTTTATTGGCCTTCAACCAATCCATGCCAAGAATGACATCAATGTCAGAATTGCCAAGCAGTATGAGAGAAGCAAGGAATATGTGACCTCCAATTAGAATCTGATTCTCGTGACTGATCTTGGAAGTTTGCATAGTTGCTCCAGGGGAGTTTAATACTAGCGGGAAACCCAAACCAACAAAGGGGAGCTTAACTGCTGTCGCAAAGATCTTTGACACGAAAGAATGCGATGCTCCGGTATCAAACAACACTTTAGCTGGATTAGAGTTTACGGGGAATGTACCGAGAACGACGTCAGGAGATTCCTCAGCTTTGTCGACCTTGATATGATTCACCCTTGCGGTCCTCCCGACAGGCCTGTTGTTGGAGTTGAAGGCTTTAGCCGGGGGAGCACGCACCATTGCCTGGTTGGTGTTGGGACGAGGTGGTGGTGGAGGTAGCTGCCTCTGCGTGCACTTGTCAGCGTAGTGCCCGGTTGCTTGCATTTGAAGCAAGTGACGACACGAGGAGGATCTGGCCTTGGCTGCCCCATTGAGAACCTCTGACCATGCATCTGAGCTGGGTTGGGTGGGTGGGGAGCAAAGCCTGGAGAATCTTGGGCATATGGAGCCCTAGTGACAGCACCATTTGGCACCCAGATGCGGCGCTTCTGCGGAGGGGTGGTCATGTTGGAGGAGGAACCACCCTCACGCGAGTGCTTGAGAGATTCCTCGAACGCCTTGCGCCCATTTTCTTCATTGAGTGCGGTGTTAACGAGCTCCTCAAAGTCTTTGGTCTTGATGTTGGTGAGGGCGTACTTGAGTTCCGGGCTAAAACCTCTGCGGAACCTTGCCATCTTCTTAGCCTCAGTGGACACCTCATCACCAGCGTATCGAGCGAGGCGATTGAACTCACTCTGATAGCCGATGACGTCCAGCTTGCCTTGCTTGAGAGAGCAAAACTCTTCACGCATCCTCTCCATGAGACCATCTGGAATGTGGTGCTTCAGGAAGGCTTCCTTGAAACAACCCCAGGTGATTGGATAGCCAGCTCTCATGGTCTGGTAGTTCTCCCACCAAGTAGCTGCCTGACCCTTCAGCAGATAGGAGGCATACTTGACCTTGTCTTCCTCAGCAACATGAGCAATGTCCAGAGCCTTGGCTATCTCACGGATCCAGTCATCAGCATCCAGAGGCTCACGTGTTGCCACGAAAGCTCTCGGGCCCAGACTCAGAAACTCCTTGATACTGACTCGTGGAGCGGTCTGGTTGTTGTGCTGATTAGTCTGGAACTGGGCCATCTGCGTCATGACCTGAGTCATCTGAGTCAACAGCTCCGTGATCGGCGGTGGCTCAGGCGGGGTGTTCCTTGTTGGCGGCATCCTGAATGGAAATGCATTTTAGCACAACAACAGAAAAGGATAGACTTGGTAACCGAAAGAGAGATTATTCCGACGCATGAATAGATAACCAACAGGTACATCATCACATGTTCAAATACATCAGAATATCCAACACACCACAAATGGTTCGAATGCCAAAGGATAACTAAACATAGCTAAGAATGCATACATCGGTACTCCCATGCTCATCACGCAGGACGACGGTGAGTAGTACGGCGAGAGGTACGGTGAGGAGGACGCCCACGAAAGTATGTAGAACGACGATCCACGTAGATCTGACGTGGTCTGAGCCTGACTCTCGGTGTGGTGAAGTACATAGCATCGGCTCCCTGTGCTCCAAAGCGGGGAATCCCAGTGTAACCAGCACCAAGGTTGAGGAGTGGACCTCTGATCGGCTCGTAACCTCCAGCATCTGGCAGAGGACGACCAACTGACTGCTCGAAACGTGCAAAGCGCTCGTCTCCAACAAAGTATGTGGTGTACGCCGCCAGACGAGTCAAAGCGAGGTAGAGCTGCTCTCTGACTGAAGCCAACTCCTGAGAAAGTGTGCGGGCAACTGCGTCACTGTGCCACACAAACTGAGCGGTGGTGTGCAGCCTGGAGTTATCATGCTCATAAACATCCAAGTTGTCGTAGAGAGTGAAGTGAGCTCCCTCCGAAGTGATGTAACCACGGGGGATGTAGCGATATATGGGATCGTCAAACCCCCAGTAGTCAGCACGAAGGACGGTGAGACTCACATAAGCTGCCTGCTGCACGGCCATATCCACTGTGGAACCTATTGCCTCGTAGCGGTGGACGACGCTCATGCCATCATCTGACAGAATGTAGACGATAGCCTGGTAGTAGGTCTGGTCAAACTCTCGCTGCTGCTCGTAGACCTGGTACTCTGGTGCCCAACGGAACCCCAGGTAAGTGACCATGTCTCTCAGCATCTCCGGGTAACCGGCGGTGCTCTCGCAACGAGTCATCCGAACCACCTGCGGGTAGAACCTGAGATCCATCTGCAGATCATCGGGGAAGTTTTGATTAGACGCCGGTAGAGAACTGAAGTGGAAAGCAACAACAAGGTTTCAACGGACGAAAAGGATGTTGAGAAGAACAGGATATCGAAGCAACAACGGGAAACACGAGACCAAAAACTCCTGAGGTACTACGGAAAACCCATCCGGGCTTCTAAAGGATCAATATCTACTGCTTAAGGAATAGAGGATCTGCTTCCGGGGCTTACACGCCTCCGTTCTCAATCGTGAGTAGGCAACATGATAAATCATGTCACAACCACCTCCATTCCTATGGTCTAGTAGATATAACTATCCTAGAGAAACCAAGATTCGTGAAAACCTAACTTGAAAGTTTAGGTGAGAAGAGAAAAACAACGTTGCACTTCCTTACCAGAAAAAGGGAGGGTGGGTGGGGAAAGAAATAAAATGGCAGAATTCCTACTCTCACGTTTCATTTTTCCTATATAGCTACAAAATAGTTTCTAGACTCAACTGCGACCAGTAAAATAGATCCTACACGAAGACAGGCTCTGATACCATTTGTCGCACCCGGACTTCTAAAGGATACTCGCAGTTCCGTTGAACAGTAGTTGATTGGATTACGGGGCTTACCGGCACCCGCATCTCTTACGGGTAGGCCAACACACGTATGTGTGACAACCAACCCCTACTGTTCATCGTCTATGTAAACCATCCCATAGAAATCAGGATACTACCATTGACGTACTTCATACCATACACACATGGTACGTCAACGGAGTTTAACAAAATGATAGCACAACAGATCTCTAAGACACAAATAAATAGAAATAAGCTGCAAATAACTCTCACTAGAGCAGAGATAGCAAAAACAATCATCCAGAGGACACATGTCCCAACATATCATCATTACATCACAGCGGAAGCATTCAAAGGGTCTGAGTACAGACAAATCCAAATAGGCTTAAGAAGCCGGGAATGAAAGGAAAACGGAGCCCATCCACGTAGTCTCGGATCCTGCCCGGGTCCGCTATCTACTCGTCAGCAGCCTTGTCAAACTCCACGTAGTAGCCATCACGGGGATCCTCGTAAGCGTACTCTGCGGAAACCACAGCCCCAAAGGGGTTAGTACAACAACGTACTGGCAAGCAAGACTCACAGTTCACCAAAGTGTAACCCGTCAACACCAAGCACAGATGCTTTGGGTTCAACGGAAGAAAGGGTGGTACAAAAGATGCGGCAGCTGGTTGCAATAACCAACTACATAACATGCTATAACTTCCGGCTAACAGAAAGGAGATAAGATAGCGTATCGGAACCAACTATAACTAACCACCGAACAAACCCATCCTGGATCTCGCCCCTTATCCAAAGAGGCAACCCGAGGATAACTCACACAGTTGGATTAATGATGGATCAAGTTATTGTGGCAATAAGGCTATTACTAGTCAAGTTATCATTAGTTAGGTGTAAGTTGTTCTGAGTACTTGTTAGCCAGTACTTTCACCAAGTCAACCATAACCGCGGAAAACACGGCTTCTCGAGAAGATTTATCCCTGCAGGGATGCACCAATTTGGCTGTACACGTAAGAATATCCCGCCAGACGGGAATCAAACCCACCAAGCGAGGCACTCAACACAACTCAACTCTTCTTCGCATCAAGCCCAAAGAACCACGTGCTGTGCGTGCGCGGCTAATCGAGCCCCACGAAGAAAAGGGGACCCTCATAGCACTCTAAGACCACGCCGCCCTAAATGCCGACTACAAAAGTTCCACCCTGGCCTCGGGTTCGTACCTGCATATGCGTGCATCAAATGGAAGCCCGAACTAAGTGTGGTGATTTGGACGAGATGCGAATCGAATCAAATTGAGGGGGGCGCCCATACACGCTTCCCACATACGGTTAGTGCGATCATCATGGATCAGTAGACAAGACCCTTTTCCTAGTTAGGGTCGACACTAGCAGGCCTCAAAACCACGCCGGGCCTCCTGCCGGTGCCTTATCAGCAAATTATTATTACCTCAGAATTAACAGGTTGTTGTTTAACATCGAGCCCCAGAACATAATAGAAATATAGTAACAGAAAGTAACGGGTAATAGACTCGAGCAAAAACAACCCTAAGCATGCTAGTAAGACACGGGCAACAAACAATGGGGTTATAGGTGTGGAGGTGAGGCTATATCAGGGTTAAAAGGGTAATATGTGATAGGATCGAACAGAAGCAACGATTCATAGGGCTAGCAGAAATAGACAACGGAAAGTATCGGTAACCAATGTTGAAAGGAACACAGTGGTTCATGTGAGTGAATACTTGCCTGCAAACTCAGCAGCCTGGTACTGAGCTAGATCCTCAGAAGGGGTGTCGTAAGTATCGTCTGTCTCAACGTCGTCGTCTATTCGAGAAGAAGCAAACAAACAACGCAGAGAGAAACAATCAATAACATGGCATAGTGCACAATCATGGGATGATGCATGGCCATTTAATTGATGCATAGAAATAAACTAGTTGACATGGTAACATAACATAATTAAATGGACCCACATGCAATTTGGATTGCATATGGAAAGCCCATGAATTAAGGTTGAAATAATTGTTTTACAACTAAGCAACATGTGAAAGTGGATTAGCATGATGCATGGATGAGGAAAACAAAGAGAAAACAAACTTAGAAACAATTTGGAATAAGGTTTACCAAGTTTGGAATTTTATTTATTAAGTTATGGAATTTTGGTTCCTTAAAGGTGTCACACAAGCATTTGTTGTTTTCATCAAGTTTAATTGTTCAAAACAGATAACAAAGTTCATATTTGAAAAGAACACACAATTTTAGGTGGATTACATGTTTCAATTATTGAAAAAGGAATTACAATGATTTAATTATGAATTAAACAAGGTTAAACAAGTTTTAATTGAATTTAATTCAAGTATGAATTTTATTTGAATTTTATTTGTTCAAAACATAAATTCAAATTCTTATTTGAAAAGTTTATACTTTTCTAGTTTGAAAACATATTTTATATGTTCAAAAATAATTTAATTTGATCAAGTTATGAATTTAGCAAATTTAAATGATTTAAACAAGGTTTAAATTATTTAAGCAATTTTAATTATTCAAATCATGAAACAAAATTTATATTTGAAAAGGTGGTTCAAAATGGCATGGAAAACATATTTAATATGTGGCACTTGAATTAATATTGAATTAGTTATGGATTTAACCAATGTGAAAATGATTTGTTTGAATTTAAAATTTGAACGCATTTGAAATGCTCAAAACAGAATACAAATGGTTTAACTAGGTAGAGAATTAAATTTGGTTCAACAAACATATTTTATTTTCATTATTTGGATTTAGCAATTAAAAGTTATTAGTATTTTAAAATTAAGGACCAAACTGTAATGAAAAAGGATTGATTTAAAAAGAAAAGGGCAGAAACCCTTTTCTACCTCGCAGTGGCTAGCCCTAGCCACTGACGAGGGGGCCCTATCCACTGTGGCCCGCGTGTGTGCACGCGTGGCAGCACAGGCCACTGACGAGTGGCCCCTGCCTGGCCAGCGTGGCGCGCAAAAAGGTTGGGTTAAATCCCGCGGGGCAGGGCTCGAACCTGCGCCCTGGGGCGCGTGCGGCAGCGCTGCTACCACTGCGGTGCGTTTCGCTCTTTGTCAGTATAGGCTACGCATCTAGGATTAGGTTCAGTTATCGTCAGTTAACTGAAGATGAAATTAAATTAACTGAAACTGGCGACGAGACGGTGGTCGCCGGCGCGTTCTACGCGCTGCTCGTCCTCGTTGTGCTCCTGGTGCGTGTGCTGTGCTAGCGTGGGGTGCTGCGTGTGCACGCGCTGCAGAGAGGGGGAAGGAGAGAGGTGAGGAGGAGGTGATCACCGGCGATTGGAGTGGAAGCAGAGGGTCGACGGAGGAGGCGACGGTGGCGACAGCGACGAGGTCAGCGGCGGCGATCCAGGCACCCTCGGGCTCAACGGAGGTGTCGGGGAAGGAGATGGTACTGCGGCGAGCTCGTTCCCATTGCTAACCAGCACGGGGACTCACCCTACCGGCGGCGAGCATCGAGGATTCAGAAGGGTGGCGCTCCGGTGAGGTTCAGAGAGGGAGGATTCCGGCAGAGAGAGGGAAAACGACGGCGGGATCGAGGGAGAAGGGAGGTAGGGTTAGGGTAGAGCTCGGGGAACCCTAGGGGGTAGGTTTATAGGCTAGAGGGGCGCGCGGTGGCCGTTGCTGCGCGCGGCCGTCGACGTGGCTACGGCGGATGCGCGCCGTACAGCGAGAAGAAAGGGGCGAAGGGGTACGGGCCGTGGGGAAAAGAAAAGGTGGGCTGGGCTTGTGTGGGGCACAGCCCACTGCCCCTCTCTCTCTCGTTTCCGTTTTATTTTTTTGTTTTGTTACTTTTTTTTGCTGAAATAGAAAAAGGAAGAAAGAGATAGGTTTTTGGGTTAGGAAAATTTAGTGATAAATTTTTATAGGATGTTTATTGCGTCAGCAACATTGCAAAGTTTTTGTTTTCAAAATATTTGATTCCTGTTGCTGTTTGGAAAAATAAGTGAATTTAATTGAATATTTGAATTAAGTGATTTATTGAACTTAAACAATTTAAAAGCCTTTTAAAATTCATGTTTATTTGAAACAATAGATTTGGAGTGATTGTAATTTCCATAATTTACAAATGGTTGCTGTTTGGAATTTAATTTTGAATTTGAAAGCAATTTGAATTAAGTGAATTATTAAAAGAACAATTCAATAGTTTGAGCTTTTTCATTTTTAATTGAAACAAATGGATGTTTTAATTGAACTTTTTATTTGGAAAATTGTAACATAACAAGTATGACACAAAGGTTTGAAAATTGTTTGAAATTCAGATAGGAAACAAGGGAAAACAAATGCAAACAAATGGAAAACAAATGCAATGATTAAGATGCCATGATGCAAAACAATAATAAAGCAAGAAACAAACATACTAGGGTGGTTTTCATACTTGGGATGTTACATTTTGTCTTTCATTGATGCCTACTCTGGTTTTCACCAGATTCCTCTGAACCCGGCTAATCAAATAAAGACTGCTTTCGTTACCCTGTACGGGGCTTATTGCTATGTTGTCATGTGTTTTGGGTTGAGAAATGCTGGGGCTACTTATTAGAGGTGCATGCAAAAGTGTTTGCATGACCAGATAGGCAAGAATGTGCAGGTGTACGTAGATGACATTGTCATCAAAACGAAAGAAAAACACACTCTGCCGAGAGATCTTGAGGAAAAAATTTGCCAGCTTGCGCAAATACCGGATGAAATTAAATCCAACCAAGTGCACATTTGGCGTCCCGGCTGGCAAGATACTCGGCTTCTTGGTATCTAGTCGGGGCATTGAGGCCAATCCTTCAAAGATAAAATCTATAGAGAGCATGTCTTTGCCGAGATCACTTAAGGATGTGCAGAAATTTACCGGATGCATGGCTTTTCTTAGCCGCTTCCTGGGAAGAATGGGCGAGAAGGCACTGCCTCTTTATCAGCTCATGAAGAAAAGTGACAAGTTTGTCTGGACACCACAAGCTGATGTGGCCTTCAAGGAACTCAAGACCATGCTGGGTAGCACTCCCATCCTAGCAAGCCCCTTGCCCAAGGAACCAATGCTGCTTTATGTTGCAGCCACCAACCGAGTAGTCAGTGTGGTGGTGGTAGTGGAACGAGAAGAGGAAGGGAAGACCGTGCAGAGGCCAGTATATTATCTCAGTGAGGTGATATCCATCTCCAAGCAGAACTACCCCCACTACCAGAAGATGACCTATGGCGTTTACCTGGGTGCCAAGAAGCTCAAGCATTATTTCCAAGAGCATCCCATCACGGTGGTGAGCACCGCTCCTATCTCGGAGATTATGGGCAACAAGGATGCGAGTGGCCGATTTGCCAAGTGGGCGATTGAACTGTCCGCGTACACCCTTTTGTACGCGAGAAGAGAAGCAATCAAGTCACAAAACCTGGCGGAATTCTTGGTGGATTGGGCCGAGATGCAGTATGGGCCTCCCTTGCCGGAAACCAATTTATGGAAGATGCATTTTGATGGCTCTAAAGTAAAAGAGGGGCTCGGTGCTGGCGTGGTGCTCACCTCACCCAAGCGAGACCAACTCAGATATGTGCTGCAGATCCACTTCTCGGCATCGAATAATGTAGCCGAGTATGAAGCACTGGTACACGGCCTGAGAGTATCCAAGGAGATTGGAGTCCGGCATATTGTCTGCTATGTTGACTCAGACGTGGTAGTTCAACAAGTCTCGGGGACTTGGGATTCCTTGGATGCCAACATGGTGTCGTATCGTTTTCTGGTGCAGAGCATGACTGGATTCTTTGATGGGTGTGAGTTCCATCATATCCACCGAGCTGAAAATGATGCAGCGGATACTCTGTCCAAGTTGGGATCTTCTCGGAAGTTCATCCCGCCTGGGATTGCCTTGGAGCATTTGAGGAAGCCATCTAGCAAGCCATCTCCCAACTCGGAGTCAATATACATTCCAGGTCTGCTGGACTCAGAGGCTGTTCCTATAGGGATTGATTGGGAAGGCGCAAAAGAGAACCCGAGGACTGCTCCATCCAACCCGGGGACTGCCTCTGCAAACCCGGGGACTTTTGCATTCATCGAGGGGATTATTTCTCAGTACTCGGGTACTCGTCTCCAACTCGGAGCAAGTCATGACAGCTGATCCAATGGAAGTGGACGAACCAGTGTTTCCCATACGGGAGACAACGAGTTGGGCTTTTCCCATATTATCCTTTCTAGCGGATGGCACATTGCTGAGTGACGAGGTCACAACCAGGCAAATACAGAGAAGATCTAAGGGCTACACCATCATCAACAAAGAGCTGCACAAGAGAAGCCCTACAGGCGTGCTGCAACGCTGTGTTGAACCAGAAGAAGGAGAAGAGATCCAGAGAGAAATACATCAAGGAGAGTGTGGTTATCATGCCTCATCTCGGGCTCTGGTCAAGAAGGCGTTCCGACATGGATTCTTTTGTCTCACTGCCTTGCAGCAAGCAGAAGATCTAGTGAGAAAGTGCAATGGATGCTAGAGATATGCAAGCAAGATTCACATGCCAGCTTCCGATTTGAAGACCATCCCTATCACTTGGCCCTTTGCAGTATGGTGCTTGGATATGGTGGGCCCTTTCAAGCCAACTAGAGGAAACATGACTCACATATTGGTCATGGTGGACAAGTTCACACAGTGGATTGAAGTGAAGCCTATTCGGAAGTGTGATGGAAACACAACTTTGAGGTTTCTGAAAGATATCATCCTGAGATACGGCTACCCACATGGAATCATCACGGACAATGGAACAAATTTTGCTGAGGGAGCCTTTGCCAGGTTCTGCAAAGAGAAGCAGATCCGACTGGATGTTGCGTCAATCGCTCATCCGGCTTCCAATGGACAAGTTGAAAGAGAAAATGGCATGGTCCCATATGGAATAAAGCCAAGGCTAATTGAGCCATTACAGCGAACCCCTGGTTGTTGGCTGGACGAGTTGTCGGCGGTGTTGTGGAGTCTAAGGACTACCCCTAACCGATCAACCGGATACACACAATTCTTCCTGGTATATGGAGCTGAGGTCGTGTTGCCCACTAACCTTTAGCATGACTCACCCAGAGTAACCCTCTATACTGAGGCGGAGGCTAGAGAAGCCCGAGAAGATGATGTGGACCTGCTTGAGGAAGCAAGAGAGTTAACTCTGTCTCGCTCAGCTGTATATCAACAGAATCTGAGGAGGTATCATAGCCGGAAAGTGAGCCCAAGGGTTTTCCGAGAAGGAGACATGGTTCTTAGGCTCGTGCAGCGCACAGACGGGATGCACAAGCTATCCCCTCCGTGGGAAGGGCCTATCATTGTGAGCAAGGCGCTGCACAATGATGCATATTATCTCATCAATGCACGGGCGCCACAGAAGAACAGGGCGGATAAATCCGGAGAGGAATCCAAACGTCCCTGGAAAGTAGCTCTACTCCGCCGTTTTCATTCATGAGCAAACATTGTATGTATCTTCTTAACCGAGTTAATTTCAAGTTGGCACTCCGAATTCGAACTCGGGGACTGCCTGTGCTAAAATTGCTCTATGTTGTTTACTTTATTTCCTTTGCCTACTCGGTTCTTCTACTCAAAATTTCACGCGGACGTTAAGTAGTGTGTTTAAACCCACGGGCCAACTCTTCGACTCTGCTGCTATCCGCAACCCGGCTTCATGGAAAGCAAGAGAACAAGCCAAAGGTCAATGAACACATGAAAAAACTACTAAGGAAAGAAGAGCACAACAACCGAGTAGGGTGTTTTTACTTCTCTGCTCTCTTTTCGGCTAAGTGGTGGGTAGTGTTAACATGCAAATTTCTAAGTGGTTAAGTATCTGAAACTTGGTTTTTTAAATCTTGTGACTCGACTACCAAAAAATCCACAAGTGGCAGGTAAGACCAAAGACAAAAGAACTAAGTGAATGAAAAAAGCAACTCGGGGACTTGCATTTTAACGCAATCTGGCATTGAGACAGTCTTGCAAAAGAAACAGTTAAAACTGAGTAACAAGAGGAACCATAAATGTATTTATTACATCTGCACCCGGCATCCCGGGGATCTGATAAGTGTTTGAGGATAAAAGTTGCAGGAATTTAAACTACACTGGATGCGGTAGTGTCCGACTCGGTGCTGGTAGGCACCACGGGCTCGTTTGTGGAAACAGGCTCGGGAGTAGATGAAGTTGGAGTAGCGGAAGCCGGCTCGGATGCAGAGTTGGTGGCTTGAGCAGCGGTTTCGCTGGGAAGAGGGTAGAGCTCGGAGGTGACGTTCTCGGTGGAGGCCCCGGTCGCGCCCAACTCGGGAGCGGGATCGTCAATCACCATCTCGGTGGTGACAATCTACTCCTCTGCGGCGGGCTGCGACTCAACTTGGGCCTCGTCCGAGCCAGCTGCTGGCTTTATGATTTCCGGGTCGGTCTCCATACCGGACTCCTCCGTGGCGTTGCGCTGCTCGGTCCCTTCATCTTCAGCTTCCTCGTGCTCTTCTTCATCATGCTCGGCCTCTTCGTCGTTCAAGTGGCTGTCTTCGCCAGCATCTCCTTCGCCCTCGGTTTCTTCCTCCTCCTCATCATCTTCTCCAACATCAGTATCCGGCTCAGTGGGGCCATCAATATACTGGTTGGTTTCAGCATAGGAGGCGAGCTCGTTGGCCACTTCTTTTCGGCGCAGGACACATTTATCCCGGCCAGTCCACTTGGAGCCGTTCCTTAGGGAGCCAATCCTGTCAAGGTCAAGATTTTCGTACCAGGATAAGATGAAGTGCAGGGCTTCATCATCTCTAGCCCGGGCTGCGGAGGCATGCCACTTCTTTAGTTCTTCCTTGACGTGGTCCAAGTTGGTTACCATCTCGTTGATCGTATCCGGAACTTGGCGCTCTGGCCAGAACAACTTGTGAAAATTCATCGCAGTGGATACCATCGAGGTGCTCATACATTTGAGGGCTGTCACCCAGGTCTTGATGTTCAGAATATGATCGTCAATGCTGGCGGACTGGTCAGTATCAAGACTGGATGATGCCCTAGCCCTTCTGGCTTTCTCCATAGAAGACTCAACGGCTTCATGGAGTTCCGGGAAGGTATCTGGGTCAGGGCATGCTAGTTTGAGTCAGAGAGAAGAATCGGGAAGAAGCAAAACCGAGTAAAAGAAATCAAAAAGGCAAAAACCGAGTAAAATAAAGGTAGTGAGAACTTACAGATCGATTCCAAGACGAGGGCCCCTAGTCGGGACTTCCAATCGTCATCAAGTCAGATTTGCCAGTCTTGTACACGGCGCGAATCATTGAGCATGCTCTCGAGAGCTTGATTTCTCTCTTTCATAGAGTTGATCTCCCTCTCGAGCTCCCGCTTCTCTTCGGCAGCCCGGTTACTCACTGCTACCTTATCATCCACAACAGGGATCGCAGTCTTAAGCGCATCAGTGAGTTCAAGTTGGAGCTTCTCAAATTCCGCCTTCTCGGCGTCCATCTCTTTCTGCAGTTCAGCTGCTCGGACCTGCACTTGATGGTGCGCTTCAGCCGGAGTGAGGCACTTCTGGTGTTGCTCTCGGAAGGTTTTGTACTCTTCTGCGAGGAGAGCCGCAAGTTAGCAAAGTGAACAAGCAACAGAAAATAAGTGAAGAAAAGAGAAGGATGTGTTCACCTTCCAAGGAGGAAATCTTGCTCTGCGCTGATGCAGCCATGACCTCGTAGTCTTGGTGCCTCTCAACGAGCGCCTTGAGCTCACCTGCAGAGGAGACAATGATTGAGCCAAAAGCAGAAAACGGGCGTAAGAAAATAACGCACAAACCGAAATGCTAGAAGCTTACTTTCAACAGCGGACACCTTCATACTAGTGTCATTGGCATTCTTTTCCAGAGCGTCCCTCTCGTTCTTCTCAAACTCCAGCACCCGGTTCCTATCCCTGTTGGATCGGTGCGACCAGAGGAGCTGACGGAAAACCTTGGTCCGGGCCTGGGTGCTATCCTGCAGGGAAGAAGGAAAATTTGTAAGTTTGGAAGATTTGGCCCGAGTAGATGTCAACTCGGTTGAGCTTTACCTAATCGGCCCGAATCTCGGGGACTAGGTAGAGGATAGAAGAAGAGAATTAAAGAAGAAAGCTGGCAACTCGGAAAGCAACTCGAAAAAATCAAAAGAGGAAAGGCACTTACCACATAGGTCTATTCAATATCTTCAGCAGTTTTGCGCAGGCAAAACAGCTTGCCAGCCAAGGTTCTGCTGGAGGAGGCCACAGCCATGCTAACAGGACCGATATCGGCCTTGTTCCTCGCTTGCCGGTATTTGTCGAGGTTTGTCAACTCAACACCATCCCAGGCGGTGTTGCCGAGTTTGGTGCTGTCTCAGGCCTTCTCGATGAATCCTATCCGGTCAAGGATGGCCTCTACATCTTCTGGGAGCTCCTCTTCGTCCTATGTGCGGGGAGCGTTTTCTCGGATGGTCAGGGAGGTGCTATTTCCCTTGGATCCGGAGCGCGCCACGGCTTTCCGCTCCTTCAAAGCGGCCAACCGCTCGACCTCTTGGGACATCTTAATTTTATGCCGCTCCTGCAACTCAACCCAATAAGCTGGGAAGGTAGGAGGTTCCTTGGTGACACTGGCGCCTGAGCCAGGGGCTTGTTTCTCAGCAGTACCAAATTTGATATTGGTCTGTACCAACTTGGTATTTGGATTGGGGTCCTTGGCCGGCTTGTTAAGTGGCCAGTCGGTCTTCTTGGGTGGCGGCAGCTGCTGTGTGGGTTGCCCACCTTCTTGAGCGCCTTGCTGCTGGGGCACTGAAGATGGAGTGATCTGCCGCTGCTGACCGGCCTGCCACTTCTCGGCTGGTTGCGGACCGGTTTGTGATGCGCTTCGTTTGGGTTGTATTCTAGTCGGCTGTGGAGCCGTCTTGGCAGTGGACGGCGCTGACTTCTTCTTGGATACAGGCTCTGGAGCTGGCCGCGGAGACGGAGGCATCTTCTTAGCTGGCGGTGCCTGAGGCTGGCTAACCGGCGCAGTGTATGGTTGTACTTGCTCTTGAGGTGGTGGCTGCTCCATAACTCGGTCCTCCACAGGCAGGGTCCTTGGCCGCTCCTCAACAAGGGTTTCTTCCCGCTCTTCGGTGGCAGGATCTAGCCGCTCCACGACGGATTCTTCTGGCCGCTCCATGGTGGTGTCATCTTGCTGCTGCTCGGCAATGCTATCGATGGGATCCTCAGCGGAAGCAACTGGTGGCGTCAGTGGCCTCTCAACAGTAGGCTCCTGGGCAGCATGCTGGGTGCTGGGCTGCTGCGGCTCAGGAGCATGTTTGGTTTCCATCTCGGCGCCAAGGTCTTTCTGTTCTTGGGGAGGGGAGGACATCTGCGTCGTGCCCTCTGGTTGCTGGTTTCCCTCATCATCAGAGAGCTCCATGACGTCTTGTGGCGCGCTTCTCTTGGGGGCTGGTGCGGCGGTGGCCTCAGCATCTAGTGCATCGCTGAGAGAAGATGAAAAGAGAAGAATTGCGAAAGGCAAGTACTCGGTTCAACTCAGAAGCTCTTACCCGTCAACCATGGGGCGCTTCTTGCGCGTGGTAGTCTGCTTGTTTCCTGCTTTCTTATCCTCTTGGCAGGGGGGCTCCAGTGCCCCGCTACCCGCCCTCTTCCTGGTCTCGGTGGGGGCGGCCATAGAAACAGGAGCCATGTCCAGTGGTTTCTCCCCCTCTTCCAGTTCCGGTTCTTCTGTGATTGAGAAAAGCAGAGATCAAAATGAGAAAAGAGAAAGGCAAGGTGTATTGCAAGCGAGCAAGCAGGTGAACTCGGTCACCTTCTTCATCATCTGATCAGTCCCGAATAGAGGCATAGTATCGGGACTTACCATCTTGACCAGCACAGGGGATACAGAGTGTATCATGGATGTCCTACGCTGTCGTGTCATCCTCAGTCCAGTCTGGCTTCCAGTTCCTCTCGAAGATGGCATTGTCTTCTTGTTTTTGGTGAGCAATGTGCTGAAAGTGCAAACATAATGCACACTAAGTAGAGATAAACGAGTGAATATTTTACCCGGTCTAGCGTGCAAACATAAAGCGCACAATGCTAAAGGCCTAGAAGAGATAAACGAGTAGGTTTTCTACTCGGACTAGCGTGCAAGCACAAATCCCATAATGCTAAGTCCTAGAAGAGAAACGCGAGCAGAAGCTCTACTCGGCCTTGCAAGCGAACAAAGAGTATTTGCGGCTGAGTCCTAAGCAAGTATACTGGTGAAAGCTCTACTCTGAATAGCGTGCCAACATAAAGCATATTAAGCTAAAATTCTAGCAGAGGAGCCCTACCCGGTGTGGGATGCAAACATAAATCAGGATGGGGATAAAAGACTAAGACATTTTATACTAGGTATAAGGATAAGAAGCAAGGTACTGAGATCATCAAGGGTACAGAGAGGAAAACTAACCTGAGGGATGCGCTTGGTGCGGCAATACGGCACGAAGTCGTAGAAACAGTTGTCGGTGAGGGTCGTCCAGAGAATGGACTTGGCCCAGATCGCCACCTCCGCTTTGGAGAGCTCGAAGGTGGTCGTCCGGGTGCAGTCGCGGGGGGCGCCCATGTAACACATATTGTGTACCCGGTGTTGGAGTGGGAGTACCCGGCGCTCCACCCAGCAGGCCACCGGGTCGTCTTGAAGGAGTCCTTCCTCCACCAGCTGCTGCAGGCGTTCATCGCACTGAACGGCATCCCTCACCGTTTTCTTTGGATTATAACCCCAATTCCGTCCCGTGGGAGCAGCATTCCGGAACTCGGGGAGCTTGATCCTGTCCACCGCTTCTTCTCCTTCAGCGGCAGGGGCGTTCTTCACATACAGAAAACCCCTTTGCCACTTGCGGTAGGTCTCCAGGCCGAGTACCCGCGAGTGGTGCCCAGTAGAGCGCTGGAGGATCATGGCGCTACCTGTCTTGGTCATCACCTTCGAGGCAGTAGGATTGGAAGGATTTGGGACACTCTGTTGGCGGAAGAAAAAGAATTTGGCCCAAGTATGGATAGTGGGATAAACACCTAGGAAGGCCTCGCAGACTGCGGCATGGGTGGAGAGCATAGCAATGGCATTTGCGGATAGGTGGTGAGGTTGAAGGCCAAACAGGCGGAGGAAATCTTGCATGAATTTGGAAATGGGGAGTCCAAATCCACGTTTGAAGTGGGAAAGAAAGACCACGTACTCACCGGGTTCGGGAGCGGGGACGAGCTCTCTTCCGGGAGGACGGCAGATGACGCCGGGAGGGACACGGCGCGTATTGACCAGCCACTGGAAGTCCACCGCCGTGATATCGGACCCCTCCCAGCTGGCGCGCTCTGGCTCCGCCTCTTCCTCGTGCTGATCTCCAGCGACGTTCTGGATCTCCATGGCGGTTCTGTCAATGGAGAGGCGGGCGCTACGAGCATGGAGATGAAGGCCGGAGGCGGAGGCGCATGGCGATGTCCTCTCTCTCACTCTACAAGCGGCGCGGCGGTGCGCGGCGAGCTCGCGGCGGCGCTGTGTTCTGCTACGGAGGCGAAGGCGAAGACGAAGATGGAGGAGAGAAGTGGGGAAAGTGCAAGGAAGAGAGTGTGAAGGGCGGCGCGGGGGTATTTATCTCGCCGCGGCTGCAGTTACCAGCTGGGATTGATCGTGGGCAAAATCGTGCGAAGTGGGGATTAACTGCATGTTAGACACGCACACAGCGCGAAATGTGCGTGCAACGGGCGCAGTTAATCCCACGACGTGCGTCGTGGGCTCTCGAGTACACGCGCGAGGTGACACAATGGGCCGTGGGCCCCAGGCGCAGTGATGGGCGCGTGCCACGCAGTAACACAAGAACCGAGGCGTCGGGGTACGACTGCGTGACACGTGTGCGCCCTGGACACGAGAAGATAGAGCCGCTCTGGTTTGAGCGGCAATCTGCGGGAAATTTCACTAAGTGTTGGGTTTTCGGTGGAACTCATCATCATGTGGTATACTCGGTTCCGAGAAGAAAACTCCAAAGGCCATGATAAGAGAATTATGGGTGTCCGAGTTGAGGAGCAACTCGGGCACACTTCTTCACCGAGGCAATTTGGTTTAAGCTGGCACGGCCCAACGAACAAGTTCGCCGGAATCTACCAGCTTCGGGGACTAATGTCGGGGGGCTACCCCCGAGTAGGGGAAAGATTGGTGGTAAAACAGTGTTCAAGTGTACGGTTTGCCGGGTAGACGGCTACTCGGGTACCCTGTATCCGGTGGACTCTACTCGGTGACCCGTACTGAAGGCCAAGAGAAGATACAAGTGAAGTTCTGGATTGACCGGGTAGAACTCAGGTAGCCTGAGTAGATGTGAAGCTATCCTACTCAGGCACAAAGACAATGGAGCCGTGGTGGGAGATCCCGCATATCCCGCAGCCGTACATGCGTGCGGTTCAACTTACTAGGAGCATGATTATCTGTGCTGAGACGTGGGTATAGTGAGCGTAGGCGCCTGTCAAGTCCTGTCACTGACAAGGGGGACAGGACATGTCAGCGACCTACCCTAAAAGCCTGACAGGGTGGACAAGACATGTCAGGCGGACGGCGCAGTGACTTTCGGCACGACGTTAGAGGGAACACGGAGGCGTGCGACGTTTACATAGTGGTGTTGTCACTTCGAGTACTTTTATCTGTAGTTTACTCGCTGGCCAGCAGTATATAAGGTGGCCAACCCCCTCCTGCGCGAGGGACGTTGGACCAGAGAGCATTTATTGCGAGTCTTAGTGCCACACAGAGAGAGAGAGAGAGAGCTAGCAGCTGGCTACCCGGCTGAGAGTAGAAATTGTACTGTGGCTACCCGGCTGAGCTATATACAGAGAGGTAGGCAGGAGTAGGGGTATTACCTCCACACGAGGGCCCCGAACCTGGGTAGATCTTGGTGTTTGCAGTGTTTCTGAGCGCGTCTACGTGACGTGCGATCCCTCCCCGAATACCTACAGCGTCCATCGGCCCCAAACTTTAGCCACCCTATGACATCTGTCTTCTCATCACCACGACAGGGCCTTACAACAAAATGCATATATCGTCATCCAACTGCATCTATGACTAATAATCCACCCTCCGAATATCATCCAAACAAACGTTGGGTATTAAGTTGCAAGCAATAGATAATCGCAGTAAGCAAAGTGTGTAATGTAAACAATTCAAACTAAGTAAACACTGTTGTTTTCTCCCTAATGGCAACAACACATCCTCCATCCGTCACGTTTTTGACACTCGAGCACATATCCATAGGAGGCATGAACCCACTATCAAGCATAATTACTCCATCTTGGAGTTACTAGCATCTACTTTGCCAGAGCATCTACTAATAACGGAGTGCATGCAAGATCATCAATAACATATGCAGAAACATAACATGATAGATTGATAATTAGAAGACATAACATTCAACATTCATCGGATCCCAGCAAACACAACATGTAGCATTACATAAGATGATCTCGGTCATGTAGGGTAGCTCACAAGATCTAAACATGAGGTACAAAGTGGAGAAGACAACCATCTAACTACTGCTATCGACCCGTAGTCCAGGGATGAACTACTCACGCATCACTTCGCAGGAAGGCATGGTGGTGTAGACCCCTCCGGTGATGAATTCCCTTCCCGGCAGGGTGCCGGGGAGAGCTCCAGAAACCTCCCGATCTCGGGATGACGATGACGGCGGCCTCGGGTGTTTCTCGGGACAAAGTGGTATTTTTTTAGGTTTGACGTATCGGGGGTATAAATAGGCGAAAGGGCGATGGCGGTGGACGCCCGAGGGGCCCACACCACCCTACGCGCGGCCAGGGGGCGCGCTGCCCTATGGTGTGGCTCTCCTCCGGGCCTCTTCGGGACTTCGTGGAACATTCGGGAATTCTAAGACTTCCGGGCTCCGAATTTTCCAATTCCGAGACTATTTTCCAAACAACTTTTCTGAAACTAAAACAACAGAAAATAGGGAAGTGGCTCTATGGCATCTTGTCAATAGGTTAGTCCGGAAAATCGGTAAAAATGACATAAAGTGTATAGCAAACATGTAGGAAATAACATGAAAACAACATGGAACAATAGAAATTAAGGATACGTTTATGACGTATCAACATCCCCAAGCTTAGTTCCTACTCATCCTCGAGTAGGTAAACGATAAAAACACATAATTTAGGAGGTGACATTCTACCAACATAAACTTGATCATCAATAATGTAAAAGCATATGTAAGTTGAGATCATAGAACTGCAACACAAGCATGATAGATAAATTTTAACAAAAAAGCATAGCAATCACCTTGCATCATGAGAAGTAACACAAATCAAAGATCATGAATAATAATGCATTGAAAGATATATGTTTGTTTCAAGCATAGAGATAACATGGCAAAGTGATATTTTGCTTGTCCTTAAGAGTGGGGCAAAACATAAATGTCAGGACACCTTCACTCAGTTCATGAGGAAGAATAGAACAAATAATTAGAGAACAAACCATAACACATCATGAATCAATGAATAATGTTTCTGGGACAAATGCACATTAAACTCAGAATGGAAACCATTCTCTCTCAACTGCGCATAAATTTAGAAGATGGAGACACAACATAAAAGTAAAAGAAAGTCCCTTCGAAGAGGGAAGTAGGGATCAACTCATGTGCTAGAGCTTTTTATTTTATTAAACAGAGGTATCGAAAACATTTTTTAAAGAGGTGTATGCTTATGTCAACGAATAGTAAACATAAAATACAGTACGTCACAAGACAACTATACTTCACAAGAGTGGATCCCATAGAAGGACGCATCTGGGTAGAAGGTCATCCCTCTTTCTCTTTTGTTTACACAATTATGCTTTGGCTGATAAATCGTGGGCAAAATAGTGAAGAGAAATTGTTGTATTACTTTGGGGCTGGGGACCCCGCTGCCAGCTCTTCTATCAATTGTATAAGAGGATGAAGCCACTAGTCCAGGGTGTGAAAGTACAATCAACAAGTGAGATAAAGATTCTCTATTTATGTCCTCATGAGCTAAAACAGGAGCGCAAAAAAGGAGTAATTTTGAAAGTTTGAAAGGTAACACATGAGAAATTTACTTTGGAGTGGCAGTTAAATACCACATGTAGGTAGGTATGGTGGACACATTTGGCAAACTTTGGTTTTTGGGAGTTGGATGCACGATTAGAGCTCATACTCAGTACAGGTGGAGGATAGCAAAAGACTGGGAGCAAGAAATCAAGAGAGCATAAGAGTCATAATCATGCATAGCGACATAAACATTATTAATCAAACCATAAGTGGTACCACAAGTTCAAAAACTAAATGATCATAGAGGGTATAAGTGACTGTTTCATAGCCATAAATATGGTGTGAGTATGCTCCAAGTCAACCAAATAAAACATTCAAAGGAGAACACCATAAATTTATGCTTGAAAATGACAAGAACAACTCATGATTCTTTGTAAGGCACATTAAACACTCTCAGCTATTTTCGACAAATCATTCTACTAAATAACCACTAGGCTTTAGAATGAAAATAACATCTAGCATGATATGAAAAAGTCTAGCCATAGTCTATACAACCTTCTAAATGCACAGTTATAAATTCTACTACAATCAGTAATTTGTTTTCCCATCAAGCACCATACAAAATATGTTTTAACAAAAACTCTCTACATGATACAGCAAGCAAATATGAGAGTGATGTCTACGCACGCTTCTATTCTTGTAGATATTGTTGGGCCTCCAAGTGCAGAGGTTTGTAGAACAACAGCAAGTTTCTCTTAAGTGGATTACCCAAGGTTTATCGAACTCAAGGAGGAAGAGGTCAAAGGTCTGCAATTACGATACAAGAAGTCTCTTGTGTCCCCAACACACCTAATACAATTTTTAGTTGTATAGGTGCACTAGTTCGGCGAAGAGAGAGTAAAATACAAGTAGTATGGAAGTTTACAAGTGATAATAGCAATCTGAAATAAAAATGGCAGCAAGGAAACATGTAACAGCAATTCATTGCGTAGGGCTGTAACAACATGATACGTCATAATCGTATCCTTAATTTCTGATGTTCCATGTTGTTTTCATGTTGTTTCCCACATGTTTTCCTTACACTTTATGTCATTTTTATCGATTTCTCGGGACTAACCTATTGACAAGATGCCTCAGAGCCAGTTCTTGTTTTCTGTTGTTTTTAGTTTCAGAAAAGTTGTTATGGAAATATTCTCGGAATTGGACAATTCGAAAGCCAGATGTCTTAGAAGTCCCAGAAGCATCCAGAAGTCCCGAAGAGCCCCGAAGGGGGGCACAGGTTGGCCACACCATAGGGTGGCGCCACCAGGTGGTGTGGGCCTCCTGGCCACCCCCGGCACCGCCCTTTCGCCTATATATACTCCCCGAGGCATAAATCCTAAAAGAATCACCCTTTCCACAAAATACATCAGTAGCTCCGCCGCCGCCAGCGGCAAGTTTTGGGGGACAGATCTCTATTCTAGCACCCTGCCGGGACGGGGAAGTGCCCTCGGAAGCCATCTCCATCGACTCCACTTCCATCTCCATCGTTGTTGATGTCTCCTATGATGAGGAGGGAGTAATTCTCCCCCGAGGCTGAGGGCTCTACTGGTAGCTAAGTGGTTAATCTCTCTCTCCCATGGTGTGATCTTTATGTGATCATGAACTTTGTATCTAGTTGAATTAGTAGATGTTTCTCCTCACATATTATGCTAATCAAGTGGTTTTGTTATGATATCTCCGTAAACCCTTTGATCACGGTGTAAAGGTGACAGTGTGTGCACCGTGTGGTTTAGCATGATATTTATATCTTGTGTTGGATGACCCTATGAAATTGTGGAGTTTGCTTAGTACCTTATAGGGCGCTCATAGTGATAGCGTGGGGTTAACTAGACATGGGAACACAAACTTGAGGAGTGATTTTACAGCCCTACGCAATGAAGTGGTGTTTGTTATTCGACCGGAGAGTGGTTCGGAGTAGCATAGTGAAGGGAGATATTTATGCGTTCAATTATGTGATCATTGTTGAGAGTGTCCACTAGTGAAAGTAGGATCCCTAGGCCTTGTTTCCAAGCATTGAAACACCGTTTTCCCCCTGTTCTGCTACATGTTTGCTTGCTGCCATTTTTATTTCAGATTGCTATTATAACTTATTATCATCCATATTACGTGCATTTTACTCTCTCTTCCCCAAACTAGTGCACCTATATACGTGAAAAGTATATTGGGTGTGTTGGAGACACAAGAGACTTCTTGTATCTTGATTGCAGGGTTGCTTGAGAGGGATATCTTTGACATCTACCTCTCTGAGTTCGATTAACCTTGGGTGATCCACTTAAGGGAAACTTGCTGCTATTCTACAAAACTCTGCACATGGAGTCCCAACACTGTCTACAAGAACAGAAGCGTGCTTATACATCAAGCTCTTTTTTGGCGCCGTTGCCGGTGAGGTAAGGTAAAAGGTTCTCACATACTCGGGTGTGAGTGATCGAAGTTATTTCCTTTAGATTCTGCAATTATATCTTTTTTTTTCTTGTTTTCACTAGTTAGGCTTATTTTTACTTATTCCTTGTTTTATATTTACTAGTTAGCCTTAATGGAAAACAACAAAAATATGAGAGGGCTTTATAATATTTATCTTGAGTTAGGACATGAAGTGTTTCAAGAGAAAATTAAAAAACCTATGGAGCTTTACTTGCATGGTAATAGCAATGTTGTTAGTATGAATTTTTTGAACACCATTATTGCTAATGCTATGGAAAATTCTAAGCTTGGGGAAGCTAGTTTATATGAAAATGGTTTTTTTAGTTCCCCAAGGACGGAGGAGAAAATTTGCTTTGACGATGAGCCTATGCCTGTAACATATAGTAGTGATCATGATTGGGAGAAGTACACAACTTTTGATATTGAAAATGATGATATAGAAAGCTCTAAACTTGTGGATGATGTGTTTGAAAATCCTTTTGCTACTCATGATTATATGCTTGATACATCTCCTCCTAGTAAAAATGATGATATGTTTACAAATGAACAAATTTTTGAGGATAACTATTCTATTGCTTATGATGATATTATTCTTCCTATATATGATGATTACAATGATGAATATGATATTTTCAGTCCACCTACTATTGAGGAGAAAATTTATTTTGATGATACTATGCCTCCTATATTTGATGATTATGGTGATGAGAATAATAATGATAGTTATTTTGTTGAATTTGCTCCCACTACTATTAATAAGAATGACTATGCTTATGTGGAGAGTATTAATTCTTTTATGCATGTGGCTTGTGATAAGAATGTTTTATGTGATAGATATATTGTTAATTTTGTTCATGATGCTACTGAAAATATATTATGAGACAGGGAAACATGGTTTTATGCATCTCAACAATATGAAGTTTCCCCTCTTTATGTTGAAATTTTCGATGTTGCACTTATTTTCTGTTCCTATGCTAGTCACTTTGTGCTTTGTTGACTTGTTTTTCTACAAGATTATTTTTCATAGGAAGTGGGTTAGACTTAAATGTGTATATATTTATTCTTTATGATCTCTTATTGTTCTTCAACTCTTGTTTCTCATGTGAGCATCTTCTCAAATTATCATGCCTAGCTAAAAGGCTTTAAAGAAAAGCTCTTCTTTGGAGATAACCCATGTTTTTATTTTTGCATAGTTTTTCTCTGTTTTCTTTGAGTAAAGGAGTTGTATACTTATGCAGAAACTCATTTGTATCTTTATTTTCATGTATTAGTTGAGCCAATTAAAGCCTCTAGTGGAAAGTTGAGACTATATTTCGGATTTCTGCGCAGGAAACAGATTTTTGCTGTCCGCTGTTAAAATCGTATAAAATCACAGAAAATTCAAAATGACCTGAGTTTTTTGTGCGTAATCCTGGGATATATACGCAACTTTTATTAGTTGAACACTTTTTTATATGAGAAACAGAAGATTTTTGGAAAAAATCGATCTTTACCTGATGTTCTGTTTTGACAGATTTTTGCCATTTATTGCATTTGTATTTTAATCTCTTTCTTTTGGTGTTCTTTTGAGAAAAAGAGTTCTAAAAGAAGTTGTGACAGTAGCTAATGTTTTTTTGAGTGTTAGACTTGTGTTGAAACTGAACCATGTGAATTTATTATTTCGATTGCACTAACGTTGCTAATGAAGATTGTGAGAATTTTGGTGTGAAGGAAGTTTTCAAGGGTCAAGAGAAGAGGATGATATCATGTGATCAAGAAGAGTGAAAAGACTTATCTTGGAGATGCCCCGGTGGTACATCCTAGAAAATTCCAAGAAGACGCAAACATTTCAGCTTGGGGATGCCTAAGGCATCCCCTTGTTCATCGACAAATTATCAGGTCACTTCTAGTGAAACTATATTTTTATTCGGTCACATCTTATGTGCTTTACTTGGAGTGTATTTTATTTTTGTTTTCAGTTTATTTGGTTTTCTTTGCTGTAATAAATGGTTGATCCTATCATACTTGTGTGGGAGAGAGACATGCTCCGTTTTCATTGCCTAAAACACTCTAGTTTTCATTCTTATTGTTCTCTGAGTGTTCACTTTTTGCTAGTACTGCGATTACCTTTGTTTTCATGCATCTCTTATTTAGAGCTGTTAGTACTATCTAGTTTTCATTGCTATATGCTTAGAGAGAGTTTTTTGTCATATATATGTGCTTGGTTGAGAATAGAAATGCTTATGTGGTAGTTGGTATACTGGAAAAATTCGCATGGTCTTGTAGATCACTAAACTGCTTCACTTGAATCACTGCTGTTGTTTTGAGATATTAATTTGCTTAATGGCTAAATGGGAAGGACTAGTAAGTATAAACTTTTAATGGTTTGTCTAAGAAACTTGTAACTGTGCCACACTTAAATTACCAGTTGATAGAAACAATGGTATATGATTGCTACGAGTGATACATTTCTGATCGGCCTTTTGTTATGCGCTAGGGTCGGGGTAGCCAACAACGACTTGTCACTGCCACGGACCCTCTTGGAGTGATTTGCATTGTGCCTTGTAATATGATTTGCTTGCTGCAACCTTTTAAGTCGTGAGTCTATGTTGTGGTTCCTGGCACTTCCACCATCCATATTTGCTAGCCTCTTCGGTACTGTGCATTGCCCTTTCTCACATTGAGAGTTGGTGCAAACTTCGCCAGTGCATCCAAATCCCGTGGGAGGACTTTGTTCTCCTACACATAATCCCATATATTCTTCCTCAAAACAGCCACCATACCTACCTATCATGGCATTTCCATAGCCATTCCGAGATATATTGCTGCACAACATCCACCTCCGTTATGTTACTTGATGATGTGCTTCATGGTTATTTATGCATAGTGCTACACTAGCAGGAGCATGCAGTTGGATACATCAGAGGTATTTCATTGTGAGTTATGAGTACTAAAAGTGTGATGATTCATTTTAATATAGAATGTTGCCCCTACCGGTGAGGATATATAAAAAAAATATGAAAAAGCCCAAAAAGAAAGAAAAAAGGGCCAAAGAGAGAATAAAGGGAGAGGGAGTGCATCAGTATCCTTTATATACCACACTTGTGCTTCATGTTTAGCACCAATACTTCAGTTTGGAGAAAGTTTTCATATTATCATTCATAACTATGTGGGGAACTTTACATTATAGAACATGGCTTGTATATTCCAATGATGAGCCTCCTCAAATGATCTCTAGGTCTTCGTGAGCAAGCAAGTTGGATGCACCCCCACTAGTTCCATTGGAGAGCTTTCATACACTTATAGCTTTATGTGCATATGTTGTGTGGCGATCCCTACTCCTTTCATAGCTTCGGTTTTAAGACTTTCTCTTGTCTAATGACCACTTTCATCTTTGTGAGCCTTTCCTCCATTGACCTTCCAAACCCCCCATAATGTTCTCTTTGCCATAACATCCCGGTGCCAGGGACCAACGCAGAACACTTGCTTGTTTTTAGTGCGTAAATAATTTAATATTCAAGCATTGCATCGTATGGAAACCTTGACTTGATCCTAACAGGGACTGTGAAGGTCGTTTGACGTGCATGATATTGTTGTTCTTGAAAGCTCAAATCATCTCTAATAAACTTTTCATGGTTGATAGTCTTTTAGTATTGATTCATTAAAAGTTTTGCTTCTTTCTTCTTATTTTTTTTATGCATTACTTGTTGATATCAAATATAGATCACAGCTTTAGTTCATTTGATCCTAGTTTACATGCTCTACGTTACATATTATGATCAAGATTATGTTAGTAGCATGTCACCTCAGAAATTATTGTGTTATCGTTTACCTATTCGAGGACGAGTGGGATTCTTGATACGTCATAAACGTATCCTTAATTTGTGATGATCCATGTTGATTTCATGTTGTTTCCCACATGTTTTCCATACACGTTATGTCATTTTTATCGATTTCCTGGGACTAACCTGTTGACAAGAAGCCTCAGAGCCAGTTCATGTTTTCTGCTGTTTTTAGTTTTAGAAAAGTTGTTCTGGAAATATTCTCGGAATTAGACGATACAAAAGTCAGAAGTCTTAGAAGTCCCGGAAGCATCCAGAAGTCCCAAAGAGCCACAGAGGGGGGGTACAGGGTGGCCACACCATAGGGTGGCGCCACCACCCCTGGTCGCGCCACCAGGTGGTGTGGGCCCCCTGGCCACCCCCCCCCAACATCGCACTTTCGCCTATATATACTACCCGAGGCATAAACCCTAAAAGAATTGACCTTTTCCACAAAATACATCTGTAGCTCTGTCGTCGCCGCCGACAAGTTTTGGGGGACAGATCTCTGTTCTGGCACCCTGCCGGGATGGGGAACTGCCCCCGGAAGCCATCTCCATCGACTCCACCGCCATCTCCATCATCGTTGATGTCTCCTATGATGAGGAGGGAGTAGTTCTCCGCCGAGGCATTGGGCTCTACCGGTAGCTATGTGGTTAATCTCTCTCTCCCATGGTGTGAACTTTATGTGATCATGAGCTTTGTATTGAATTAGTAGATGTTTCTCCTCATGTATTATGCTACTCAAGTGGTTTTGTTATGAGATCTTCGTAAACACTTTGATCACGGTGTAAATGTGACAATGTGTGCACCATGTGGTTTAGCATGATATTTATATCTTGTGTTGGATGACCCTATGACATTGTGGAGTTTTCTTAGTACCTTCTAGGGCGCTCATAGTGACAGCGTGGGGTTAACTAGACATGGGAATACAAACTTGAGGAGTGTTGTTACAGCCCTATGCAATGTAGTGGTGTTTGTTATTCGACCGGAGAGTGGTTCGGAGTAGCATATTGAAGGGAGATATTTATGTGTTCAATTATCTGATCATTGTTGAGAGTGTCCACTAGTGAAAGTAGGATCCCTAGGCCTTGGTTCCAAGCATTAAAGCACCGTTTTTCCCCTGTTCTCCTACATGTTTGCTTGCTGCCATTTTTATTTCAGATAGCTATTATCACTTATTATCATCCATATTACTTGCATTTTACTCTCTCTTCGCCGAACTAGTGCACCTATATACCTGACAAGTATATTGGGTGTGTTGGGGACACAAGTTACTTCTTGTATCTTGATTGCAGGGTTGCTTGAGAGGGATATCTTTGACCTCTACCTCTCTGAGTTCGATAAACCTTGGGTGATCCACTTAAGGGAAACTTGTTGTTGTTCTACAAACCTATGCACTTGGAGGCCCAACACTTTCTACAAGAATAGAAGCGTGCGTAGACATCACAACACTCCTCAAAGTCGCATTCCCATGTCTAGTTAAACCCAGGCTGTCACTATGAGCGCCCTAGAAGGTACTAGACAAACACCACAATCTCATAGGGTCATCCAACACAAGATATAAATATCATGCTAAACCACACGGTGCACACACTGTCACCATTACACCGTGATCAAAGTGTTTACGGAGATCTCATAACAAAACCACTCGAGTAGCATAACAGATCAAGAGTAACATCTAATAATTAAACTAGATTACAAAGCTCACGATCACATAAAGATCACACCATGGGAGAGAGAGATGAAACACATTGCTACCGGTAGAGCCCTCATCCCCGGGGAAGAACTACTCTCTCCTCATCAGAGGAGATACAAAGGTCGATGAAGACGGCGGTGGAGTCGATGGAGATGCATCCAGGGGCATTTCCCCATCCCGGCAGGATGCCGGAACAGAGATTTCTATCCCCCGAAACTTGTCGGCGGCGGCGGCGGAGCTATGGAACTTTTCGTGGAAAAGGTTGATTGATTTTGGGTTTATGCAACGGGGGCATATATAGGCGAAAGGGCGATGGCGGTGGGTGTCCCTGGCCGCGCCACCCTATGGTGTGGCCACCCTGTGGCCCCCCTCCGGGTTTCTTCGGGACTTCCTTGACCCTCCGGGACTTCTAAGACTTATGGCTTTTGAATCGTCCAATTCCGAGAATATTTCCACAACAACTTTTCTGAAACTAAAAACAGCAGAAAACAAAAACTGGCTCTATGGCATCTTGTCAATAGGTTAGTCCCGGGAAATTGATAAAAATGACATAAAGTGTAATGAAAACATGTAGAATATGGCATCAAAACAACATGGAACATCAGAAATTAAGGATACGTTTATGACGTATCAGAGAGTACTCACATAACACTACTAAAACTAACAGCTCTGAATAACAGATGCAATGAAAACAAGAGCTAAACAGGAATTTTGCAGCAGCTAGAAGAAAAACTAAGAATACGAGCATAACGAGTATCCAAACGAAAAAGCGGAGCGTGTCTCTCTCCAACACAAAGAATGATAGGGTCCAAGTATATTACTGCAGCAAGGAAAACAAAATAAAACAAAGGAAAACAAAAGAAATACAAACCGACGCTCCAAGTAAACTTCATATGATGTGACCGAATAAAAATATAGTTTCACTAGAAGTGACCTGATAATTTGTCGATGAAGAAGGGGATGCCTTGGGCATCCCCAATCTTCGATGCTCGATTCTTCTTAAAATATTCTGGGACTAACCATCGGGGCATCCCCAAACTTTGATATTGCACTCTTCTTGATCACATTATATCACCCTCTTCTCTTGACCCTTGAAAACTTCCTTCACACCACACTCAAAGAGTAATTCGCATTAGAGGATGAGTGCAACAATCAAAAATCCATGGGTTTTGTATGGGCACAAGTTCTATTGATACTTTTAAACATTAGCTAAATGCACTGATGTTTCATGAAGTAAAGAAATCCACTTGACATCGTAAAAGAGCGAATGCAAGAAAAATGACAGAATGTGCCAAAATCAGAACAGTCTGTAAAGACAAAAAAAAACAGGTCAATTAAGTTGCTCACATCGGAAAACTTACAGAACAAAAAAATTGCGGCATTAGCTGAGGAATAAGCACAAAAAATTTCAGATCATTCTTATCTTTCTGTGAATTATGCGATTTTTTACGGTGGACAGCAGAAATCGGTTTCTTGCGCAGAAATCCAAAACCAACTCCAACTCTTGTCAGAAACTTTACTTGGAACAACTAAAACATGAAAATAAAGATACAAAAGAGTTTATACAGAAGTATAAAACCCCTTGACTCAAATAAAACAGATAAAAAGAAAGCAAAAAATAAAACCATGGGTTATCTCCCAAGAAGTGCTTTTCTTTAACGCCTTTTAGCTAGGCCCAGAAAAGTGGATTCACGTGTTTTCAAGTGAAGAAGATGCTCACATAAGATATATGAATTAAGAAAAAGAGAGAATCAAGAAGCAAGTATAAAACAATTTTATGTCTAACCCATTTCCTATTCATATGAATCTTGTAAGGAATTAAATCAAAGAAGCTCAAACTAGAAATCATTGAAAGGTAGAACAAGAACAACTTCAAAACTTTCAACAAAAAGAGAGGTGTTTTAGTAACATGTGAATTGTTACAACCATATTTTCCTCTCTCATAATAATTTTCAGTAGCATCATGAACAAACTCAATAACATAATTATCACATAAAACATGGGTTTCATGGCCTAAAAGCACACAATTCATATCAAGCTCAAAAACAGTGGGATCAAAATTTAAAATCAGCTCCTCTTTTTTCCCACTTTTAGCAATAGCAAAGCAAAATGATTGGTCAGTCTTAAAAGTTATAGGACACATTATATCAATCCTATTTTCAGTAGTATTATAATTTATAACATCAAGTAACATAGGACCATCATCAAGAGCGTTATCATAAGATTTATCCAAGTAGCATGGATTATCATAAATAGCAGTAGCAATATCATTCTCACAAGTTTCATTCATAGTAGTATCAAGGTCAAAAGTATAGAAAGTATCAATTTCATCAAATAATGTATGTGTTAAAGAGTTACTATCATTGGGAGGTAGACATGGGTAGCTCCATTCTTCCTCCTCTTGATCATCACTCTCCTCCTCTTTTTCATCCAATGAGCTTCTAGATTCAGCAGTTTCTTCTTCCATAAGTTCCTGCAAGGCATTAGTCTCTCCCTTTGGGGGAGAGAATTGATTAAGATATTGAAGTATGTAGTAATTACAATCCTTGTAATTATAAAATCAATATTCAAGTATATCATAAATCTCATATTTATATGCTGCATCATCAATACTTTCAAGGAAATAGGCAATTTCAAATGCACCCTTCCAAGCAATAAATTCCACAATTTGTTCCACATCATCAAAGTCATAATTTTCCTTAACATAAGAAGATATGGTAACATTATCATTATACTCACATTGAAAAGGGAGGTGTTTATACCTCCTACAGCAGCAGGATTTATCAAAGCAATAAGTAACATTATAAGTAGAGCATAAATTTTTAGAATAGCCATGCAATTTATTAATTTTCTCCCATAAGTGTATCCCTTTTTGTGACAAGCGGTATTCCTTATAATATTTTTGTTGTTCATCCGTGAACCCACCTTGCCAATAAGATCTAGTTTCAAAGGAATCAAACATTGATAGCAAGCATAATAGAGCAAGTAACAATCAAAACAATAACAAAGTAAAAATGATTGGAGGTGAGAGACTCCCCTTGCAGAAATTCTCTTCCTCCCCGGCAACGGCGCCAGAAAATAGCTTGATGGTGCAGGTCTTGCACTCATTGGGAAACCCCAAGAGGAAGGTATGATGAGAATAACAGCAGTTTTCCCTCAGAAAGAAACCAAGGTTGAATCGACCAGTAGGAGGAAGGAATAACTTCAGAAGGTTGATGCAGCTGAGATGGCAGGGCACACTACCGATTCAGCAGCAACGTGGAACCTACACAACACAAAAAATTCACTTTGCCCAAACGAAGCAAGGTTGTCAATCTCACCGGTTTTGCTGATAACAAAGATGTTAAATGTATGGTGTGGAAAACAGTATGAGAAAAGTATGAAAACAGTGGAAGCAGTGTGTGTATTATCAGAATGAGAAAATGGACTGGGGTCCATAGTTCACTAGAGGTGTATCTCCATAAAAGATAAATAGCATGTGTGGTGAACAAATTACAGCTGGGCAATTGACAGAAATGAAGGCTGCACCGTAGTACAGATGCAAGACATAAATATTACTATGCGATTCATGCGGGCATTACAACAAAATACATAGACCGTAAATGTTGGGTATCATCCGGACAAATGTTGGGTATTACTATGGACTAATTCATAGACCGTAAATATTACTATGGACTAATAATCCACCCTCTGAATATCATCCGGACAAATGTTGGGTATTAAGTTGCAAGCAACAGATAATCACAGTAAACAAAGTGTGTAATGTCAACAATGTAAACTAAGCATATAAATATTTTTATTCAAACAAAATGTAGTTTTATGCAGAAATTTTGGGAAAACCATGCTTATGAATGCTTCTATACTTTCAGCAGGGTGGTTATGTGCTTTTAAGCATAGTAGATACATCATATAATCCTCTGCACGCGACAAAGAAATCACTTTTGTGAAGTTACCATAAACCTAAAGGGCCATGTACAGTTTTGTTTTATTCGTTTGATGCGTCCTTCTGAATATATAAAAATCCACATTTCCGTGGATTTTCTATCACAAGTTACACACACACACACACACACACACACACACACACACACACACACACACACACACACACACACACACACATATATATATATATATATATATAATATATATATAATATCGGGGTTTTGTGAGTTTTTCCATGTCTATGCATCAGCAGTTAGGTATGACCTTAGGCTATTTCATTGATTCCATGTGAGTCACACGTTTTTGGAACTTTTTCCCTATATATCTACCAAAAGATACATATGACCTGAGGGTTTCTATCACTGGTTCAGTATAAGTCCTAGATTTTTGCATCTCTTTCCCTAGTATGATCTACCAGACGTTACATGTAACTTGAGGATCAGTAAAAGTTCCATACTATTATCAGTTTTTTATCTCCTTTTCCTTGTGCACCTTCCACAAGATAAATGCAACCTGGATATCTAGCAATAGTTCTTATTTTACTTCCATTTTTTGGATCTCTTATTCATCCTGTATGTACCAGGGTATACATGAAACCTATAGAGTATCACTTGTTGCTTGTTATTTTTGAGGGTTTTGGATCTTTTTTTTGTTTGTGTATCTATCAGGAGATATATGCAACTGGGAGATGTAGCAGTAGCACAAGTTTCAAAATAAATATGCAATAATGAAAGAAGAGTCGGCCCTCTTGGGGAACGAGGTGGGTCCCCGTAGGTTGCTACTTAACTTGACAAGAAGTGTGGGAAGTGTTGCTATGTCAAATCGAGATTGTGTGGGTGTTTAGTTTCATTTTCCATTCACAAATGTTCCCCGTAGTATATTTCCGTTGTGGAGACATCCATCCTGCTGCATCAACTAGCGGATCCTAGGAGAATCAACGATTTGGTTGTTGTTTTCTGCCAGATGTGAGAAACGGCCGTACAAGAGATCGTCACCATGAAGGGGGGTCGAAGGGGACATCGTCTGTCGGGTTTGAGGATACGGATTGGGGGTTGGTGGTTTTCCTATCCAAAAAAAAAGTGGAGTGCGGCCCTCTCTGTAGTTAAAAGCTCTTGTCGATCGTGTCGTATATGGACGACTAGGATGATAAGTTGTAGGCCCTTTCCCACACTCCTCCATGACGTTCTCTTCTCCCAGGCGGCCCCATTCATGTAGGAGGGCCAAAGCAGAGGTGGTGGAAGGCAGGTTGCCAGCTTGCCAGGGAGGGTATGTTTCAGCCACATAGAGGTGTGAACGGCATGAACGATTACATCTAAGTTAGCTTCTTGGTACTCTTATGTATATTTTGGTGGCAGGTAATAATACTGCTTGTAACTTATGTAATAACAACTCCAAGGTTGTCAAATTTGCATTGGTCTGTATGCAAGAAATTTCAGTGTGCTGGAGGTCTCTTGAGAAAAATGGTGAAATGTTACTTTGTGAAATCATGTAGTCTCTGACTCCTGATTCGTTAGCTCACAAATATTGTCCCAAAAATATGAATGTATTTTTTTATAATGTGTTAGATATGCAACTTTAAAATAATGATGTATTTTTTCATTAAGTTGCAATTGTAATTTCAAAACCATGGATGCAATTTTTTTTCTTGTGTTAGAGATATAGTTTTCAAATGTAACTCTTAGAGCACACATGTAGTTTTCAAATGATAGTTTTAGATTCATAATGTGCAAATGTAGTTTTGTCAAAAACATTGGTTGTATCGGAATGTAATTTTCTTATTGCAAAGTATTTTTTTTATGCAGCGGATATAGTTTTTAAGATTCTTACTTTCTCTCGGTTCGTGCGAAACATTGGTGTTTCAACTTTCAATCTTCCAGAAGAGTTTTCTATTTAAAATCGGATCCACATCTTGGGAGTACACTTGGTGATAAAATAAAGGGGGAGAGGGTTCATAGGCGCGTTTCACTTGGTGATAAAACATTCAGAGGAGCTATGGCTCGACAGGGGGTTTCCTATTTTAGAATCCATGCGCCAGCGCCATCACTCTTTACTACAAATGGGTGGGGTACCGGCTAAGACTATACAGTGCGCGTGCACTATGTATCCAAATCCGAGAAATTATAGTAGAGAAGAAGAGATAAAAGAATCTAAACCTAAAATGGGGGGACAAAATTTCCTTTTTCATCATCAGGACGGGACCCATCCGCAAAGATTTTCAAGAAACTAGTAGAGCTTTCCCATTTGCTTCGGACTACTATATGGCATAAAAAAATTCATCATTGGTATGATTTTTGGTCTTTGCGTAATTTTGTACAGTTCTTCCTACCTGAGATTCTTTCGGTCCTTGCGTCACACGGATTAGTCATGGCTTGCGGGTAGGGTGTTGGCCAATAATAATAATAAGTACTATCTGAAAGAGCGTGAGTTTTGAGCTCCCAGGTTTCTCCGATGGTCATGGATTCTCTCGCGTTGTTAACCATGGTGGGGCCAGAGTAATCGGTTTCACTTTTTGTCTCAAGTCTAATTCATGCGTGGTAAATATATGTCCTGCCGAACCAGCTTTGACTCATTCATTACTTTCCACTGTGCCTTCGTGGCCTTTCTGCTCTCCACGTCTGTACGAGACCACCACGCGTCCCCGCCCTATAACAATCTAGCTCCATCACGCTACTTGGATCAGCATAAAACAAAAGAGGCCGACAGGAACAGCACTACGACATCAAGTCCCACCCGTCCTCTTCCCCTGCTTTCCCTTCCCAATCGCCGCTGCTCATGGAGGACGTCCTGAAGCACCATCGATGCTACCGCCTTACGCGGCCATCTCGCGTCAACCACGGTTCCGGCTGCGACCAGCGGCTACGCGCGTCGAGCAGGTCGGCCTCTCTCTCCCCCGACCTATTTTCTCTCTCTCCGCCTCACTTTTTTTCTCCGTCTTTTTCAGCCGCGGACGGCAACGAGCACAACGCTTGCGGTACGAGAGGATATCTATGTCTGTCGGCCTGTCTGCAGGTCCACGGCTATTCGCAACGACGCATCTGCCTGCTGGCGCGTCTCTGCCGCCAGTACCAGACTACCAGCTTCCGGTGAGCGGCAAGGGTCCAGGGCAAGGTTACGACTCGGGAAAGAAGATGGTGGGTGGACGACCGAGCAGGCCGTGTGATGGTGCTGAATGGGAGCAGTTCAGATTCTGTAGGCGCATGGTATTGGGCCGGCTGGCCGCCTCCGATCTCTCCTCTCCTTCTTTTCCCTCTACGGGGCAAATCAAACCATGGGGGCGAGGAGAATCTTGAAATGCATATTGGAACATGGCTCGGATATGCTGCCACCAGATTCAAGACTTTCTAATTCGTTATGAGCAAGGTGTTGTAGGAGGTATACAGATACAATGTTAACCACTAAATTTATTTTCTTGCATCTACCTCACTGCTTGATTCACCTGTTGGAGTAACACCTACACATGGATTAATTCTCTAGAAATGCCTTCTCCTATATCATGTGGTCAGTTTTTAAAAATTTGTATGAAAAATACCCAGATAGTCTCTTTGAATTACAAGAGCGATCCTCCCATATGAAACTTTTGGCACGTCTTTGTTGAAGAGTGTTAATCTAATACTTTCGTATAGGTTGTTTGAAATTTATTTGCTATAAATAACTTAAACTTAGTATATGTTGTACTGAATCACATAACATGAATTATTTTCAAATTCAGAGTTAAGACGCAGTGTAAGACCCTTCTTTTGAATTAAAAGTCAGGATAGAAACATAAAATGGAGCTCTGAATTGAAGAAGCACTTGCCCGCATTCCATATATTATTTCCTTTTTTCCAAACACAAAGGTGTTGTTCCTACTGTATTATTGATTAGAATCAACATTATAGGCTAGGGATATATACATTTTTTGCAAGTAGCTAGACTCATCAGTCCTTATTTAGAACTATCTCTCCTGATTTCGCTGCTCTATCTTAAGGATGGCATTTTTTTTTACTAGGGATCGCTATGGTGAATGCCAACAAGAGTATTGAGGGGATAGAAGTCTTACAACTAAGACATTAGCGGACGCTCGAGCAGAATTTTGTTTTTTGCATACGAGGGAAATGATCATGATAGCCAATGGTATTATTGTCTTCAAAATATGAGAGAGAATAGTTAGTATGTATGTTTGGCCATAAATGATGGAATGAATAAACGATTATGAAAGAGAGAATACTAACCAGTTCTACTTGCAAGTGTCTTATAATTTTCAAATGTAGAGAGGGAGTGGCATTTTAATATCACAAATCTTATTTTGATTACTGTATCGGGTAGTGACGTGTTCTGACGAATGTTTATTACATACACAGTTAAAATTAATATAGCCATCGTACTTCTTATGTCTTTTGTTTCATATGTTATAAATATTATCAATACAAACAAGACAAAGGTTATGATATTCCTTGAATTTTTAGGTTACGACTTAAATTGTTACTGCTCGAAATTGTACTGTTGGGTTGAAACGGTTGCATTTCTGTACAAATTTCTTAAGCATGCATGTGTGAATTCCATAATGCCTTGATCTTGATAAAGCTCAGTTTGTAATTACTTCGGAATTATGTAGTGTTATCTTCGTTTTAAGATAATTTTTGCTTATGTAACATAATTTCCACTGCGGTGATTTTTTATCAAATAGAGATAAGCCATGGTGGAGGGAGGAATGACTCATCTGACATGTAAATTTGGATTTTATAAATTTGAGTGGCTCAATTCTGTATCAAATATAGAGAAGCGATGGTGGATGGAGGAATGACTCATCCGACGTATAAATTTTGTATTTCTATGGAAAATTCTTGCACAAAATATGCTCTTTTATTAACTTTTGGCAAATCCTAGGATGTATAGCCAATCACCTGAAGCTAACTTAAGAATTCGAAACGATGAGAATCATGAAACGGAAGGTGGATAATATTCTAAGCTTGCAGTAATCCTAATGGTTCTTCTCTCCTCTATTATGACTCTTCCTTTGGCCTACAACAGAATGTTCTTCTGTCTTCTGCATTCTATGTATTCTCTTTTTGATCCCTGCTTAAATATATGGATATATGTACTTAATCACAATATCTAGACGCAGGTTGCATATGAATTATAGAAATTTCTTCAGTAAAAGATTTATGCGGCCAGCTTGTTGTTGCAAAGTCCAGGGACCAAGAATGAATTGCATTTCATTGTTCTCGCTGTAAGGTACTTCATCCATATTTCAGAAAGCTAATCTAATTGGTTACACTTACAAATGGACCTACTGTTAGCCCACCTTATGGTATTATTCACTGTACAGAGCAGTCCAAGACATGGGAAAATATATGCCTATTTATTTATATGTGACAAATATATGTCCATCCACATTTGCTACTTCCCAGCTTTGCAGCATGTATTGTGTTGTAAACTTCCATTTTTTTCCAAATGACTGAACAACTTATTTTTTTCTTCATTTTGCTACATATTTTAGAGAGAATTTTTGTTCGGACTTGAAACTATCATGTCAGTGTTGTTCTCACAGGCCTATGGATAGGTGGATGTTCCAATTTATGCAGGTTGGTCTTTCCTGGAAAGGGTTTGGGTGATTCACACACCACGACAGGTGGAACTGAAGTGGCTGCGGTCTTCGTGTTCATCAGTGCCGGAACGTGCAGCAGTAATTAGCATGAACCAATCAACAAAAATGGGCCTAAAGCAGCACAAATAGTGGACATTTTGTGTTAGTGGGCCAAAATAATACTAGATATAGTGGTGAAATTCAGAGGAAAGGGTGGGCCACGGCCCAGTATGGTCAACTCGAAGCGCCGCCATTGGTGTTCATCACAGGTTCTTCTCTCCATTATCCATTTTTCAACTCCTGTAATGTATTTGGTTATTGGTGAGTGCTGATTGTTTGAGCCACATTTATGTTAAGCATGTGTTTCCTGTCAACTAATGTAAAGCGTGAAGTACCTATTTAGGTTCTTAAACCATATGTTGTATAGAACACTTAGGACTGGCTTTGTTGTTGACTTTATAATTTTAAAATTTGTTGCTTTCCATTAACTAGATCGCCAAATTTCCTATATATTTTTTATACTTGAATTCTGAGTTTTCAGCAAGAGATGAATAGTTACATGCGTAGAAAATTTTATCTTTATGAAGACTCAGTTAAAGAGGACAATACTCACTGTATTTTCACCTTATTTCTTTTTTAAAAAACTGGGTATATACGGAAGTCATTATGGCGGACGAGAGATCATTCGGAGTAACACACATGATAATTTTTCTTGGTACACATAACTTAGTTTCAGGTGATTATTAGCCTCAACTTTTTTCTGGTGTAGATACCTTCTCATACAGACACATGTATAGTTACCAGTCAACTATAAGATTGCCAATATCTACTGCCAAGCTGACCTATATGTCATGCCATCCGCTTAGTTGGACAATTATACCACTTCAATGGTGGCAAACAATATGCAACATGGTCCGTAAGTAGAGCTTAGTAGGCGGTTTTTTGATATCTATTATAGCAAAACCTTTCTTATACATATTTTCGTAGTAATGGGGTTATAAAAAGCCTTTGTGTAGAAGGAAAAAACTGAAATGTAAGCAAATCACATGCCTTCTGAAGAACGTCAATAGTGTATTTGTCCATCAGTTTCAGTTCTCTTTATTTTATTTTATTTATCTCGAAACTTCTTATACCAGACTGACCAACTGCAAGAAAACAACCCTACTGTAAAGAGGTTCTTTATTTCTTGTTGACATGTTTATGTAGTGCTGCTGTTCTGTTTCTCCTTTAACATTGGGTACAACCTTATGTCTATTAGGAGATCAATTATTATTTGAAGTTCTGAAGTGGTGTGTATATACATACTACAATGATATGTACATCTAACTGGTTCACGACCCGATGGAGATAGAAAAATTGCTACTGACATCATGACTCTACTGTTCCTCTCCGGCTTCACCTGTAACGAACCGTTGAGCTTAGATGTAGTGATGTCTAAAGTCACTGCGTTGGAGTACTATTATGCATTGGAGTACTATTATGCAGTTACTCAACTTATGTGTAATGAGCTGATGTTCGTCATCGAGTACTATGTAATCTATCCAGTTTAGCTCCCCGTGAAACGCAATCTGTCACTATGTAGTATGAGCATTTTTTTTGCAACTTGAATCAACATGCAAACTCCTCTGCCAACGGATAAGAGAAATATACGCTCCAAAACCCACTACAACGATAGATATATAGGAAACCAAGAACAGCGCGGCGCTGCGCCGCGCCCGGACCTGGCTAGTACTCGTAATGGTAGGTTATCCATCGGATCACCCTGTTTAGCCGACATAGTGGACCCTCATGTAATAAAAGGCTAATCCAGCTCCACTAGGCCACTGGTAGAAAATAGGCCTTCGGTACGCCCCCATTAGTCCCCAAAATAACCGGCCCGCGACCATAGGGGTCTTTAGTCGCCGTTCGGGACGAGACCCGCGACCAATAGTCTGGGCCCAGCGCGCTCGGTCCACAGCTGTCGGAGGGGAGGGGCTTTAGTCCCGGTTGTCCAGACCAACCGGGGCTAATAGGTCATCTGTCTGGCCCCACGGCCTTTAGCCGCGGTTGTCCAGGTGAACCGGGACTAAAGGCCCATCCCTATATATAGAACTCAGCTCGCTGCACTTAGCCACATTTGGTGTCACTTCTGCTCTCACAACATTCACAAGGGGTGGTGGGTATGCTTTTGGTTCCTACTATGCACACTAGGTGTTCGATGAAATGCCCGATAGCATGAAACACACATGATATTAAGTGTCCAAGCCGCACTTGAGCGTTTTCATTTATTTTACCTCCGCGGTCGCGGTTAGCAACTTGAACCCTTTCATGATTTGTATTATTTCCAGCTAGTTAGTTTAACAAATGCATGATGGTTAATTATATACTTTATATAATAATAATGCAGATGAATCGGTAATGGATGTACGGTAACCGACTCTCCGGCGAGTTCACTACGGGTTTGAAAGATTTCCTCGTAGTGGCAAATGCGAACAAGCAGCGAGGTTTTATTATCTGTCCATGTGCTGAATGTAAGAATGAGAAGGGTCACTCCTCCTCAAGAGTCGTTCACATGCACCTGCTTCGGCACGGTTTCATGCCAAGCTATAATTGTTGGACCAAGCATGGAGAAAGAGGGGTTAGAATGGAAGAAGATGAAGAAGAGGATGATATCGATTTCAACTATCATGACGCTTTCGGTGATACCTTCATGGAGGATGATGCTGAAGGTGGGGAAGGGTTTGGTGAAGGTGAAGAAGAGGCACATGATGAGCCCGCTGATGATCTTGGTCGGACCATTGCTGATGCACGGAGACGCTGCGAAACTGACAAGGAGAGGGAGAATTTGGATCGCATGTTAGAGGATCACACGAAGTCGCTGTACCCAGGATGCGACAATAGTCTGAAAAAGCTGGGCTGCACACTGGATTTGCTGAAATGGAAGGCACGGGAAGGTGTAGCTGACTCATCATTTGAAAATTGCTGAAAATGTTGAAGAATATGTTTCCGAAGAATAACGAGTTGCCCGCCAGTACGTACGAAGCAAAGAAGGTTGTGTGCCCTCTAGGTTTAGAGATTCTGAAGATACATGCATGCATTAACGACTGCGTCCTCTACCGCGGTGCATACGAGGATTTGAATGAATGCCCTGTATGCACTGCATTGCGTTATATGATCAGAGGCGATGACCCTGGTGACGATGTTGAGGGCGAGAAACCCAGGAAGCGGGTTCCCGCCAAGGTGATGTGGTATGCTCCTATAATACCTCGGCTGAAACGCCTGTTCATGAACAAAGAGCATGCCAAGTTGTTGCGATGGCACAAAGAGGACCGTAAGTCCGACGGGGAGTTGAGACACCCCGCTGATGGAACGCAATGGAGAAAGATCGACAGAGAGTTCAAAGATTTTGCAGCTGACGCAAGGAACATAAGATTTGGTCTAAGTACTGATGGCATGAATCCTTTTGGCGAGCAGAGCTCCAGCCATAGCACCTGGCCCGTGACTCTATGCATCTACAACCTTCCTCCTTGGTTGTGCATGAAGCGGAAGTTCATTATGATGCCAGTGCTCATCCAAGGTCCGAAGCAACCCGGCAACGACATCGATGTGTACCTAAGGCCATTAGTTGATGAACTTTTACAATTGTGGGCAGACCTGGTGTACCTGTGTGGGATGAGCACAAAGAAGAGGAATTTAACCTACGAGCGTTGCTTTTTGTAACCATCAACGATTGGCCTGCTCTCAGTAACCTTTCAGGACAGTCAAATAAGGGATACAAAGCATGCACGCACTGCTTACATGAGACTGAAAGTGTATTTTTGGATAATTGTAGGAAGAACGTGTACCTGGGTCATCGTCGATTTCTTCCCCGAAATCATAACGTAAGAAAGAAAGGCAAGCATTTCAATGGCAAGGCAGATCACCGGCCGAAGCCTGCGGAACGTACTGGAGCTGAGATATTTGATATGGTCAAGGATTTGAATGTCATCTTTGGAAAGGGTCCTGGCGGACAATCAGTTCCGCAGGGAGTTGACGGGCACGTACCCATGTGGAAAAAGAAATCGATATTTTGGGAGCTACAGTATTGGAAAGTCCTAGATGTCCGCTCTGCAATCGACGTGATGCATGTTACGAAGAATGTTTGCGTGAACCTGCTAAGCTTCTTGGGCGTGTATGGGAAGACAAAGGATACAAAGGAAGCACGGCGGGATCAGCAACTTTTGAAAGACCCAGATGACCGGCATCCGGAATGGTTTCAAGGTCGTGCCAGCTACGCTCTTACGAAAGAAGAGAAGGTCATTTTTTTTGAATGCCTGAGCAGTATGAAGGTCCCGTCTGGCTTCTCGTCGAATATAAAGGGAATAATAAACATGGCGGACAAAAAGTTCCAAAACCTGAAGTCTCACGACTGGCACGTGATTATGACGCAATTGCTTCCGATTGCTTTGAGGGGCCTCCTACAGGAAAATGTTCGAGTAGCCATTGTGAAGCTGTGTGCATTCCTCAATGCAATCTCTCACAAGGTAATTAGTCCAGAAGATCTACCAAGGTTACAGAACGATGTGGTCCAATGTCTTGTCAGTTTCGAGTTGCTGTTTCCACCATCCTTCTTCAATATTATGACGCACCTCCTGGTCCACCTAGTCGAAGAGATTTCCATTCTCGGTCCTGTATTTCTACACAATATGTTCCCCTTCGAGAGGTTTATGGGAGTATTAAAGAAATATGTTCGTAACCGTGCTAGGCCAGAAGGAAGCATCGTAAAGGGCTATGGAAATGAGGAGGTAATTGAGTTCTGTATTGACTATGTTCCTGACCTTAAGCCGATTGGTATTCCTCAATCGCGGCACGAGGGGAGACTAAGTGGAAGAGGCACGATCGGAAGGAAATCAACGATATGTATGGACGGTCATTCTATGACTGAAGCACACTACACAGTTCTGCAAAATTCGAGCTTGGTGGCTCCATACTTCGAGCAACACAAGAATATTTTACGCTCGAACAACCCGGGGAAGCCTGAATCATGGATTAGAAAGGCCCACATGGAGACTTTCGGCAGTTGGTTGCGAAAACATTTAATGAATGACAATGATGTTGGAGATCAGCTGTACATGTTGGCCAAGACACCATCTTCGACTATAACGACTTTCCAAGGGTACGAGATTAATGGGAATACATTTTACACGATCTCCCAAGATAAAAAGAGCACCAACCAAAACAGTGGTGTCCGGTTTGATGCAGCAACCGAGATTGGGCAAAAGGTCACATATTATGGTTACATAGAGGAGATATGGGAACTTGACTATGGACCCTCCTTTAAGGTCCCTTTGTTCTGGTGCAAATGGTTCAAGCTAACAGGAGGTGGGGTAAAGGTGGACGAGCAATACGGAATGACAATGGTGGATTTCGACAATCTTGGTTACCTTGACGAACCATTCGTCCTAGCCAAAGATGTCGCTCAGGTTTTATATTTGAAGGACATGAGTAGCAAACCGAGGAAACGGAAAGATAAGAAAATGATCAGTACATCATGTGATGATCCAAAGCGCCACATTGTTCTTTCAGGGAAAAGAAACATCGTGGGAGTGGAGGACAAGACAGACATGTCAGAAAATTATAACATGTTTGGTGAAATTCCGCCCTTCAAAGTCAACACTGACCCAAGCATTAAGTTAAATGATGAGGATGCTCCATGGATACGGCCAGATCGTAAGAAAGCAGGGACACAAGGGAAGAATTGATGTGTAATAATTTATTGTGTACCAAACTTTTTTGAATGGATCATGTGAATTATATTATCTCTGATGTGTTTAAGACTAACTCCTTTGCAAAATATTTGAGAAAACGAGTGGAAAGCATGGAAAACAGAAAGTTACTTAATTGTCTCAAAACCTTGTGAGATAAAATATCTGATTTCATAACTTTTATTAAAAACAGAAAACAGACGCGCTAGCGCGCCGCAGTGGCCGGAATACAAATTCTTTTATTAAAAAGAGAGAACATACGAACACTACTCGTCGTCGCCGTCGTCGGGGAACTCGTCGGTGACCTCCTCCGGGACATCGACGTTGGCGAACTCGTCGGTGACCTCCTCGTCGTCGTCGGAGGTGCATGATGGTATGTCCGAGATAGGCCCCCACCTCGGATCGTCGGAGGCCCAGACTTCGCCGGCGCGGTCGGCCCGACGAAGCTCTTGCAGCGCCCTCGTCCTCGCCTCCCGAGCGGCATCTAACGCGAGGTGGCGTTCGAGGCGGCGCTCCGTCCGCTCAGCCGCGCGGGTCTGCCAGAGCTCCTCGTCGGCGCTCTCCTCCCCCGGGTTGTTCCGGTAATACCCGCGGACGACGCGTTCTTCCCTGGCGTCGACTAGGCCCTGAAACGTGCGGTGACGGAGGTGGAGGTGGTCGGCGGCAGTGACAATCTGCGGCTTCGGCGCCCTGGCCTCCGCTTCCCAGACGGTGTGGCAGTCGTTGAAGTTCATCAGCGAACGCGGGCGGTTGAGGCGCCAGGCCGCCGCGTCCCAGGCGCGGGCGGCCTCCGCCGCCGTCGCAAAGGAGCCGAGGGGGATGCGGTCGTCCCCCCAGCGGATATCTGCGCTGAACATTCCGTTCTGCCGTGCTCGGACGCCGCGAAAGCCGGTGGTGCTGTTCCTCCTCGGAGGCATGGTGGAAGCGCGACGGTGCGTGGAGAGGAGAAGACGCGCTCGAGGCGCGACAGTTTATACCGCGCCCTCCTGGCCAAGCGTCACAACTCCCGCGCCACGCGTCGCAACTCCCGCGCCACGCGCTACCCTAACAGATCAACCAAGCAAATAGTTGCACATTACTAACCGAGCTCAAAGTGAACACTGACCCATAGCATGGATGGATGTGTTAAAGGGGGGGGGGTGTAGAACAAAACAATCGGTATCACCATCATACAGCCCTACCGTGGCTACTCGGTGCAATATGCATACCAAATGCACGGTAGGACGTATGATGGCGAAACCGGATGTTTTGTACTTGCTCGATAAACTGAATATATGATGTATCAAACCTTAAAGGGGGATGTAGAAAAAAAACAATCGGTATCGCCATCATACAGCCCCACCGTGGCTACTGGGTGCAATATGCATACCAAATGCACGGCAGGACGTATGATGGCGAATCCGGATGTTTTGTATTTGCTCGATGAACTGACCGGTGTATGAAGGTGGGCTATATATAGGGTCCTCTGGCTCACAAAGTGTTGTGCTAGGGTTTTGATCCAACGGTTAAGAAACCACCTCATCCAACGGCTCACAACATCTCGAAAAAAACACACCGTAGCCCTGATCGAACGGCTCACAACAGCTCGAAAGAAACACACCCCGGATCCAACGACTCACAAGCGCTTTAAAGAAACATACGATCCATGTGATTCTATCTGATTGGTCCAAACGAAACCCTAACCCATTTAGTCCCGGTTGGGGACGTCCCCAACTGGGACTAAAGGGATGTTTTCTTCTAGCTATATATATGTATGCATTGCCACACCATTGGCATAAACACATATACAAACTCACCACTCTCTCTCATGGCTTCTACCGTACCCACTCTAACATTCATCCAGGCGGAGGCACTTTCGGCCTCGAACTACCCCTGCCCGTGCGGCTACAACGTTCCCGCCGGTTGGATGCTGAGCGCCGGAGGAGTGCCGGTCCCTCCTCTTCCTCAAGGTGTGGCGCGTCGGGCGGCCATCACGAACCACTACTATCACGAGCTCACGCCGGAGCAGCGGAGGAATACCAGTTGGCATCCCGATAACCAGCATATTTGGGATGCCTTCTTCATCAATCGGCGTGAGAGGGCGCTCGCCAAGTATGAGGAGGACGGCCTGCCTCCTGGGAACTTTCACGAGGCCGGTCGTCGGCTATGGTGGTCCGGTCGGACTCTACAGAGCGTCATGGACTACATCAGGGCCGGCGATATCCCCCGCCTGCGGTACCCTCAGGCCCAGTCCTGGAGTCGTGATCCTCCGAGGGAGTGCAGAGCACCGTCAGACGATAGTGACGACGACGGCGGCGGCGACTACGACGACTACGAGTACATGTACTATAGGCCTAGGCAGGAGTATGACTAGCAGATATCAGATCATGCATCTATGCTCTCCGTTTAGGTTTAGATCCACTCTAGCCATTATGTACTGCCTTTTTTATCTATATATATATTCAAGATGTGTGTGAATCTTTATGATTAGTTTTATTTTTCTGATATATTATTTGTATTTTTAAGATTTTAAAAAGAATTGGTTTTATTTTTCTAAATTTTCTGATATATTATTTGTATTTTTAAGTTTGGGAAAAGGAAAAGTATTTGAATAACCACCTTTAGTCGCGGTTCCTGTCACGAAACGGGACTAAAGGCTCTTTCCGCGCGGGAACGAAAACGCCGCGAAAAAAATACCCCTTTAGTCCCGGTTGGGGACAGGACCCGCGACTAAAGGTCCGCGGGGGGGCCTTTAGTCGCGGTTGGTGTCCCCAACCGGGACTAAAGGCTGCCCCTATATATTCTCTGCCCCCAAAAATTCCCAAACACATCTCGTCTTCTCCGCGCCGCCCTCGCCGATTCCGTCTCCGCCGGTTGCTGCCCGTCGCCCCCACCGATTCCGTCTCCGGTTGCTGCCCGCCGCCCTCGCCGATTCTGTCTCCGGTAGGTGCCCGCCCGTGCGTTCTTGAGGATCTCTGGAGGACCGTGCACGACGATCGGAAACGACGACGACGGCTGTGGCCCCCGCCGGAGGATCTGTTTAGGGTTTGGTCGTGCCCGTGCGTGCGTGCTTGGCCATGCCCGTGCCGTGGCCGTGCCGTGGCCGTGGCCGTGGTCATGGCCGTGGCCGTGGCCGTGCCCGTGGCCGTGGCCGTGGCCATGCCGTGGTGTGTGGCCATGGCCGTGCCCGTGCCCGTGGCCGTGGCCGTGCCCGTGCCGTGGTGCGTGGCCGAGTGGCCGTGGCCGTGCTCGCGGGGGAGAGAGGAGAGTGGCGCCGTGGCCCTCGCCGGAGGAAGACGAAACTGAGACGCTGACGTCACGGCCTGCGGGAGAGAAAAAAACGCTCTTGGGCTGCACTCGGATTCTCAAAAAAAAAAAAGTTGGGCTGCACTCTTTTTTTGCAAAGTTAAAATAGATCCTAAGTCAAAAAATTTCTTAAGTCAAAAAATTTCCTACTAAGTTAAAATAAATCCTAAGTCAAAAAAATTCCTATGTCAAAAGTTGGGCTGCACTCTTTTTTTGCAAAGTGCTAACCCTAAGTCTACTAACCCTAAAAATATATTTGTACTAATATTTGCTAATTCTACTAACCCTAAATATTCCTAAGTCAAAAAAATAATGAAAATAAGTTTTAATTCAATAAATTCGGAATATTAAGTGTAATATACCAAAATGACCAGAAAAGCAAATGCAACGTAGCTATGGGGTTCTCCAAGTCATTTGAGAAACTAATCTTGGACACACCTCTAAAGTATGGTTTTCCCCCTCCGGTGGTCATCGTTCTTCCACCGGAGTGACATATGGCGGACAATTTGAGAAAGAGGGTGTAATATTTCCTAAGTCTCCTATATACTTAATTAATTTTTACTATATGCATGTCTGCAGGAGTGACATATGGCGGACAATGGAGCCTTGCCGTTTACGGATCAGGAGGCTGAAGGTATTATATACGGCATGATAGCCAACCAGATCCCTTATGTGCCAGAAGATGAGCAACAAGAGGATGTAGTCTCTTCTTATCTGAACTTTGATGATCAAGAACGTGGAGGAACGGACATTGTCGATGATGATGAAACAGGTGAAGGAACGGACATTGTCGATGATCAAGGAGGTGAAGGAATGGACATTGATGACGGAGGTCAACCGTCGACAAACGACGATCTCCAATTGCAAAGAACAACCACCTCCGGCGAGGTATATATATATATATACATTGGGACTCTCGTGATACAAACTTATTGAAATGTGAATACATATGCACTAACGCGCGCGATTCTCTTTCTTATTTTAGCCCTCGGCCGGATCTAGTATGACAAAGCGTGGCAAATCCAAGTCGATGAAAGATGGAGAAACATATACCATCGAATCAGTCAGTGTAATCGGCAAGCCCCTACAGCACACCACAAAGTTTATCAACCAATGCGGAGTCATTGTTAGAGACACCGTCCCGATCACCGTCCAGGAATGGAAGGAGCCAAAGAAAGCACGTGTTGGTTTCACTTATGTCGACAAGAGAACGAAAAAGATTATGTTTAGAAAGCTTATTGCACATTTCATTCTACCTCCGGAATACAACAAAAAAAATGAATTCGGTGTGGACGTTCCGGGTGGACGTGAGAGGAGGAGGATAGTCAAAGAGTTCGCTTTTCAGAAGATGGCCGAAGCATTCCGGAACTTCAAGAAAAAATTGTTCCGTGAATATGTCAGGAAGGGCAAGACTCCGATTTTCACTTGACAACATGAGAAACTGAGAGATGATTGGACAGAATTTGTGATGCAACATAAATCGGAGCATTTAAAGGAAATATCGGCAAAAAATAAGGCTAATGCGGAAAAGAAACAGTACCATCATGTTATGGGGCCAGGAGGATACCGCGTTTCGGCGCCTAAGTGGCAGGCAATGGAGGACGGCCTGAGGGCAAGAGGAATCCATCTAGGTACAGAGGGATGGGACGAAAGAGCCAAAATGTGGTGGTACGGGCATGGGGGATCGCTAGACCCGGAGACAGGGGAGTGTGTTCACCGGCAGAAAAAGTTTGCTCCCACAAAACACCTTGTTGACGCAATGACCAAAGCTCAACAGGGCGTGCTCACGTTCAACAGAGAGAGAGACCAACTGACCCATGCCCTCGGGAATCCTGAACACGGAGGACATATATGAGGAAAAGGCAGATTGCCGTGGAAAGTAGGGTTTTCACAGGAGGGTGACCCGTACTGTTACAGAATCCGTAAGAGAGGTACGGACCGGGCTGCAGATCAAATGTCGCATCTTGCAATGGAAGTCAGTGAGCTGAAGAAGATCATGGCGGGAATACTTGAGAAAGAAAAAGCGTCGGCTACAGGGCCGCATGAAGATGCAGCGGATCTCGGAAGCCAGCATCAGCTGAGAAGCAGCGTGGCTTCCACGGAGGCCCCGACTCCAGGTGCTAATGCACCGATGATCGAGAGTCGTGCACCGGAGCCTCACTACCCCGTGGATGATGTAAAGGAGATGAAAGAATGTGATCTGCATTATCCCGTGGGGAACATTTCCATGAAGGTAGCTACCGGCAGTGCTTTACCCTATACACCTGGAGCACTCCATCTCAACAACCCCATTCCATATGGCTATGCTCGTGTCACGGTGGAAGACATAGTCCAAGCGTTCGAGGACCTGGAGATTGACATAGCTACACCCGAAGGGGAGAGAAGACTTGGAGATGTCAAGCGCCAGTTCATTCTATGGAAAAAGAAGTACATAGTGTTTCCACGCGAGACGCCAAGGCTAACAAGTCCACCCCCCTCCGATGGTGCAGGTGCTGGTGGTGGTGGTGCTGGTTCACCTACGCCTCCTTCACGCCATTCGACGCCGTCCCCCGATCCACAATCTCCGGCGGGTAAGATGCCGTCGCCCACGATTCCTCCTCCGGCGGTTAAGCAGCCGTCGCCCACGATTCCTCCTCCGGAGGAAAAGCAGCCGTCTCCCCCCATTCCTCCTCCGTAGGAAAAGCAGCCGTCTCCCCTCATTCCGCCTCCGGAGGATAATCAGTCGTCGCCCCCCATTCCTCCTCCGGAGGATAAGCATATGTCGCCCTCCATTCCTCCTCCAGCGAAGAAACAGAGGCAGGCGGACAGCAAGGGAACCTGCTCTTGGTCTATTAACCCGGAGCCTTATGTAGCTAAGACCACACGGGTACCGGAGCGATCACTGAAGCCTCTCCCCCCAAGGCCTTGGGAACTTAGTGATGCTGAAACCAAATTGGCCGTGAAGGCTGACGTTGACAAATGGAAGGGCCGACTGAAGGCGCTAAAGAAGCCTGAGCCCAAGGAAGTATTCTCTCCGATTGTAGACTATTGGGCTACGGGTTTTTTGTCGACACCGTCCCAAGCCGAGAAGAATTTGCCTAAAGACTATGATATTGAACTTCGTAAGCAAGCAGGAATATTGGAGGAGGAGAAATAGAAAGCAAAAATAGTGGAGGAGGAGAAAGGAAAAGGAAAAATGAAAAAAAGCGGGAAACAAGTTGCCCAGCTCGGGATGCAGAGTAAAAAATCGACCCCCCCCCCCCCCCCCCTCATAGTGAAAGCCGCTCCGGAACAGGACCCCGAGGTCATAAATGCTATGGCAGAAATGGGATTGACTGTACCTACTGCCATGCAAAATGCGTCCGAGGCCGGTATATCTCTTCGTCTCTTTTTAGGCCTAGACGATGCGCCAGTGGCTGAGGTAGGATTACAATATGAGAAGAAAGGGCCTCTCGTCGAGCCTGCGAAGGAAAATGATCTACCACCACTAATGCAAGCTCTGCTACATTGGTACAAATATTTCATAACATGGACCGACAAAGAATTTGTGTATGTGGATTATACAGAGGAGCATCACACTAAAAAGTACTCTGTAACAGTTGAGATGAGTGAATTGTTCCAGCTGTTCAATATGCGTGAGCTCGACAAATCTATCCTGAGTTGCTACGTTCTGTAAGTGATTTATTTCTACCTCATCTCGTTCTTCATTGCCTACACTATATATATATATATATATATTGTCCTAACTATATTTTGCGTACGCTATTATGCAGATTGAAGATTTGGGAATGCAAAATAAGACTCATCCATGATGTTGGGTTCATTGACCCACAAATCATTAATGGAACTATGTTAGAACGTCACCCCAAAGACGTGGAGAAAGACTTGTACAAATTTTTTAAAAATCATGAATCCAAAAGATATATTCTATTTCCTTACCTTTTTGGGTGAGTGTTTCTCTCATGTTCCCATTCTCTTTTGTTTACTCCATGCATGGTATGTCTAATCGATAAGTTATGCATGACTGTGCATCTAACGTGTCCGCAGGTTCCACTGGATTCTGCTAAAAATTGATCTTCAGAACTCCATAGTTTTCATCTTTGACTCTATGAATTCAAATACAGATCTTTGGATCAACATGAGAAAAATGATGCAAAGGTAATTATTTTTCAATCATTTGCGCTCTATATCGATCGGTCTCTTTTGTTCATTTCCTAAGCTAATAACTACCTTGTTCATTTAATTTTATTTGCAATGTAGAGTTTGGAGACAGTTCTCACTTGGACATGTCGGTGGATTCAAAAATGAGCTAAAATTTAAAAATGTGGTCAAAGGTGTGGATAAGCAGCCACCGGGGACCGGTCTATGTGGATACTATGTCTGTGAGAACATACGGAAAGAAATCTCTGAGAGGAAGAAGGACCAGAACACGCGGAGGGGTCTCAATAACTTGCGGAGGGCGCTTGCTCCAGAAGCTCGCTTCCGACCAATTCAAGAGGAAATAGCAGGATTTTTCCTTAGGCATGTCATCGATAAGGAAGGAGAGTACCATGCGTCCACCGACGATGACTATTATACGCATACGCTATCTTAATTGTTCGAATTTGTGTATGCTCATCCATCTTAATTGTGTAATATGGAAACTTGTTCGAGGTTGTATATATGGTCACCCGATATTGAATATATATTATATATTCCTATTGAATTCTCCTTGTTTGATATTTCATATATATATATATATGCATGTATATAGTATCGTAATATATATATGTGTGTACTGAAATTAAAACAAAACAAATTAAAAAGGAACCAGGTTTAGGGGGCCTAAAACCCTAAACCTGCGCAGGTTTTCAGTCCCGGTTAGCCACAAGAACCGGGACTAAAGGTCCTCCGCCGCGACGGACCCCTGGCGCCCATGTGGACGGGCCTTTAGTCCCGGTCCGTAAGTGGCGGGACTATAGGGGGGGGCCTTTAGTCGCGCATAGCTAGTCCCGGTTGCCCGGACGGGATTAATGGGTCTGGCGAACCGGGACTGTAGGCCCAACTAGCACACCCAGAATCCCAGAATAGTCCACGAACAGCCCAAGCCGTGCATCTAAATCTAGCCACGGCTAGTAACTAGTAATCCAGCTCCGCTAGACCCAATCCCATGTTACTTCAAGAAATATATCCCGTCATCGTGCTCTCTGTCTCTCACAACAATGTCCCGTTTCTCCTCCCCCTGTGGGGTGTGTTAGAGTATCTCCGCCAAATTGCCGTGTTCGCAGCTCTGCGCATTCTCCGGCGGTACGGCAAAATAGTGCGCGTGAAACTTTCGAGGCCCGCGCTCGGGGTTAAGTGGCAGTGTGCGCTTGAAATGTCGCGTCCAGTCCACCGCGCGCCGCTCATCGGCCGCTCCCTCTTCCCTCTCTCTCTCTCTCTCTCGTCCGAGTACACAAGATCGGACGACAGCGATTGGGACTATGCGTCGAAGAAGCGCAGCGCGAGGATGAAGTAGTTTTTTTTATTTCTCTGTCCATTTGATCTTTGTAAACGGAGTGTATCGGTAGGAAACTATTTTTATCCGACGCCTGTTGGAGTGCGGTGTATCCAGAGCTAGAATTTTCCGTCTCCGTTGAACCACACCACCGTCGCGCGTGCGAAAGCAACGAATGGAGCGCTCCATAAAAAATTGCCGCGCACGAATAAAGCGCTTCTGTTGGAGATGCTCTTAGGAGGGATAGAAATATCTGGATGAGGACTGCATTTTGGTCGGTGAGGTGGGGAATAATAGGCAATATGGTTTGTCCTTAAAATAAAGCTAAAATCTAGTATACGGGATAAAATTTTCTTGATCATCAACATGATAGAACCCATCTACAATTTCAAAGCTTGTCGAGGTGCAGGACGTCGAGGCCCAGCAGCCGATCATTCGCATCAACGTGCCATTCGCCTATGAAGAATCACGACCTCCGTCATGGCCATGCTAGCCTAAGACTAAGCATTTCTACACATCAAATCATCATCTATATTGTCGACGTAGTCCACCGTGGCTTGACCATCACCGACATAGAGACAGTGTATGTCCATGATGTGGCGGGCGAAAACTGTCTACGTTCAATACTTGTGGTTGTCGGGCCGGTGGCACGGATTCACCTCACATGAGCGACATCAGCCACATCTTCACATGAAGAGTGGACGGGGCAAGATCCGGTGTTGTACCATCTAGTTTCATGTAATATTTCATTAAATTTCAACAAATACCTACCGTGAATTAATATTTGAAGTCAAATTTGCCTTAAAACAGTGTCTAAACTTTTTGTAACTGGAGATGACATATAAATGGAAAGTTTTCTTGATGGCAAAGCCGGAATGGTGGGTCTAGGCCAAAGTGGTGGCAGAACCATATGTAAGGAGAAACTTTTAACTGTTTGGTTCATGTGAGTTACATCTAAGTACAATTCAAGAACAAATTTAATCACATGCTGATATTTTACATAATCTAGAATTGTATGTGAGTTACAAATAAGTTATGGAATTGAACTTTACGAGCATCTGTTGGGATATTTGGTAGACATAAACATCTACCATCTATTGAAATATATTTAATCATAGAAGATGATAAAAGAAACCTATATAACACACCGTATTACAAGGAAGTGTAACTGATATTTCTGAAGATGGATACGGTTTTTAGTAACTTGGGGTAATTCAGTTAGACCATGGACACAATTACAAGAAAATAACATAACCCTAACAGATAAATATATATTAACTTTGCATTAATTATTTGTAAATGATAAGTGTTTGACATGGATATGAAATTGATGTTAAAATATTAAGTGGGGTCAACATGTTAGACATAGTAGAAAATTCGTAGTTATGAGTCTATCAATGGAAAAATATTATGTTTAATGAAAAATTGATCAACCATAAAATAAGAATGTTTAGTATAATGTATAAACAGTTGAAAACAAAAAAATAAACACAAGATACACAAAACACAAAGAGACATGCGCTGAGCTATTTCCGAATTCCGATTCGTCGTCATCGTCGTCCCCGGGACTGCGAGTGCGTATCGGCGACAGATTACAGATGCGTTCCGCGCCATTTGCTTCTCTTGAGTTGTGATCGACGAAACGCAAACCCTTAATCAGCTAGCGAACGTGGAACCACAGGGAAATTTTCAGGGGCCACTTGGCCCAAGCTGGAGGGAAGGTACGCCGTGGGCCAAGGAAACTGAGCATGCCCTGTTTTTTTCCCCTTTTACTAGTAAGCTTGCACGTGCACGCACGTCTCAAATAAATTGTATAAACACATCATTTTGTCTGCATTCTGAAGCAGTGCGATAAATTGTCCTCAAATTTACAAAAATTGGTTCTCTTCAGCAAATTCACTCATACACGTTAATACCTTGAATTTCATATGAAAGAAATATTTTACAAAAGTGTCGCTTAAAGTGGTACTACGTTAAGTAGCATTATAATTTCGTAATCATAGAACATTGTCAAAACATGCATTATACTGTGATAACCATTATAGGTGTGTATTTATTACAGTACAAAGAGCAACATCAATCAAATTCTTGTGTGCAAAATTCTAAGCTAATGTTTTAGCATGAACGATAAATACTCCTCGGAATAAATATTGCTCTCCATCTCATATGAGGATACGTCACGTGCACGTGCAACACGCGTAGTCGACTAAACCTGAAATTTTCACGCAAAGTACACTATACATAATTTCTGACCGATGCAACTATTTTGAAATATATTTTTCTTTCATGAATGAACGTGCTTCATATACCCAAATACCACACATTAGCAACATATGTTCTATAAGTTATGTTATCTCTCATACAAAAGCACACTTCTCTAGATGCAGGATGCTTATAGTGGTTATAATCTCCTATGATTATAACTTTAGCGTATGAATATTGTTCAAACATCTTGGGCCCATTTTTAGTTCAGGTCAATATATATAGTCTTGTAAATTTGCAGGTACATTATTCTTATAAGTATAACTGAATGAAAATATAGAATCTCGTTGTTTGAAAGTCTAAATCATTTGAAGAATTATCGGTCAGTCACCATTATAAATTTTCAGGTACGTACATTGCACTTTTATTACGTAGCAGCCATCATTCTGTGGAAGCTATTCACTATTAGGAGGAAACAAAAGGCTTAAGTTTCATAAGAACACAAACACTATACAATTCTAGAAACATGAGATCCCAAATAAGCACCCACAAAAACAGTAATATCACCCACACACAGAGGTAGGTTAACTGTAAAAATAAAATTGGATTGTTTATAAAGATTATACTTTTGTGTTGGTTAACTGTAAAAATAAAATTGGATTATACCGGTAATCATATGGTTCTAGACCCATCCTCTATTTGACTATTCCTACTTCTTCAAGAGACTTTTAACATAAAATAGAACTGGATTTGTAAATATTATAATTTTGTGTGAAAATCAGCAAATGAACTTAAGACCGGTAATCACAGGGTTCTAGACCCATCCTCTATTTTACTGTTCCTACCTGTTAAAGACAGTTTTGACATCAACAAATAATATTTATTTAGAAAAACTATAGTACAATTAGAAACATCAAAATCTGCCTGTAAACAAAAATACAACAATCGGGAAAATGCATCAACTTAAGAGAATTTCAGATCTAAAAAGTAAGTTGACTGGTCTCATTCAGACTGGTCTCCAAAAATGATATGGAAAAACCATCAATGTGTTAAACGCTGGATTTGGTAGAAGCATATGATACTTCTCCAACGTATCTATAATTTCTGATGCTCCATGATCATATTATGCCAATTGCTAGTTGTTTTCTCCCTTATTTATAGCATTTTTATATGTTTTCCGGGACTAACCTATTAACAAGATGCCAAGTGCCAGTTCCCTGTTTTCTGTTGTTTTTGGTTTCAGAAAAGTTGTTCTGGAAACATTCTCGGAATTGGACCCCACAAAGCCCGAAGTGTCTATTTTCCCCGGAAGCATCCAGGACACCGAAGAAGAGTCGATGACGGGCACCAGGGTGGCCACACCATAGGGTGCCCCCCCCTTGGCCACGCCAGCTATGGGTGTGGGGCCCCTGGAGCTCCACCGCCTTTGCCCTTTCGCCTATTTAATCCCCCGGATGGAAAACCCTAAACACCTGATCAAAAATCCCCGAAAAGTTCTGTAGCCGCCATCACCATCAACCCTTGATCAGGGGGGTTCTGAAGCTGTTTCAGGCACCCTTCCAAAGAGGAGATCATCACCGGAGGCCTCTATATCACCATGCCTTCCTCCGTAGTGATGTGTGAGTAGTTCATCCTTGTACTAGAGGTTCGTAGCTGTAGCTAGATGGTTGTCTTCTCCTCATATGCGTCCATGTTTAGATCTCGTGAGCTGCCTATCATGATCGAGATTGATCTTATGTAACTCTGTATGCTGTGTTTGCTGGGATCCGATGAATATTGAACTTATGCCAAGTTGATTATAGTCTTTATTTGCATATGCTATTTGTGATCTTTCATGCTTTCTGTTGCTAGTGGTTGCTCTGGCCAAGTAGTTGCTAGTGACTCCAAAAGAGAGTATTTATGCTCGATAGTGGGTTCATGCCTCCTCACCACCTTGCTCGGGTGACAGAAACATGAAGGGGGAGGATGCGTTGTTGCCATTAGGGAGAAAACTGCAGTGAGAGTGCCCGCGTGCATAATCATTGCTTACATTGCACACTTTGTTTAATATAGTTATCTGTTACTTGCAACTTAATACCTAAGGGGGTTCAGATGATAACCTGGGGATGGATTATTAGTCATAGATGCAGATGGATTTTGGTCTATGTATATTGTTGTAATGCCCGCACTAAATAATAGTAATCATCATGTCATATATGTGCACTACGGTGCAACCTCTATTTGTGAATTGCCCAGCTGTAATTTGTTCACCGAGCATGCTATCTTTTATGGAGAGACACCACTAGTGAACCTATGAACCCCGGTCCATTTTTCCGCACTACTAAATAAACCACAACAATTTCCTTCTTTCTTTACTTACGGCAAATTTACATCATCTTCCACACTATACGTCTAATCTTTGTTTTTAGCAACACCGGTGAGATTGAAAACCTCACTGTACTGTTGGGGCAAAGTATTTTGGTTGTGTTATGTGCAGGTTCCACGTTGTTGCTAACACCGGTGAAGCGCCAGCACCAACGTAAGTGGCATCAACCTTCCTGAGATCCTCTTCCTCCTACTGGATTGATAACCTTGGTTCTTAACTAAGGGGAACTTCCTACCGTTGTACTCATCACACCCTCCAATTGGGGTATCCCAACACACAACATCAAGAAAATTTCTGGCACCGTTGCCGGGGAGGAAGAAGTTTTCTGGCAAGGGGAGTCTCTCACTCTCAAACTCTTTATTTTGTTTATTGTCTTGTTTTTATATTTGTCTTGTTTTTCTTTTCTATATTAAAAACACAAAAAAAATAGTTTACTTCGTAGCTGTTATTTATTTTCTTGCTTTTATGTCTAGTTGTGTTCCTGTTATTATGTCACCAGAAGAAACAATATTTACTTTCAAACAAGGGAATGATGAGAATTTCAAAGAAGCTTGGTCTAGAGCTTTAGATTCCTATTGGAAAATTGAACCTAAAATGAATCTAAGTATGTTCCTTTGTAGCTTTTACTTTGGTCTTGTTCTTTGTTATAGATATGTGATACGTCATAAACGTATCCCTAATTTTTGATGCTCCATGATGATATTATGCCAATTGCTACATGTTTTCTCCCTTCTTTATGTCATTTTTATCGATTTTCCGACTAACCTATTAACAAGATGCCACAGAGCCAGTTCCCGGTTTTCTGCTGTTTTTTAGTTTCAGAAAAGTTGTTCTAGAAATATTCTCGGAATTGGAAAATTCGAATCCAGGAAGTCCTAATTTCCCCGGAAGCATCCAGAAGACCGAAGAGGAGTCGAAGAGGGGCAGCAGAGGGGCACACCATAGGGTGGCGTGGCCCCCCTGGCCGCGCCAGCTATGGGTGTGGGGCCCCCGGCCTCCACTTCCTTTGCCCTTTCACCTATTTAAGCCCCCCGGATGGAAAACCATAGACACCTGATCAAAATCCCCGAAAAAGTTCCACAGACGCCGTCATCGTCAACCCCTGATCAAGGGGGTTCTGAAGCTGTTTTTCGGCACCCTGCCGGAGAGGAGATCATCACCGGAGGCTTCTACATCACCATGCCTGCCTCCGGAGTGATGCGTGAGTAGTTCATCCTTGGACTATGGGTTCGTAGCTGTAGCTAGATGGTTGTCTTCTCCTCATATGCCTCCATGTTTAGATCTCGTGAGCTGCCTATCATGATCGAGATTGATCTTACGTAATTCTTTATGTTGTGTTTGCTGGGATCCGATGAATATTGACCTTATGCCAAGTTGATTATAGTCTTTATTTGCATATGTTATTTGTGATCTTGCATGCTCTCCGTTGCTAGTGGTTATTCTGGCCAAGTAGTTGCTAGTGACTCCAAGAGGAGTATTTATGCTCGATAGTGGGTTCATGCCTCCTTGTTGCCTTGCTCGAGTGATAGAAACGTGAAGGGGGAGGATGTGTTGTTGCCATTATGGAGAAAACAGCGGTGAGAGTGCCCGCGTGCATAATCATTACTTACATTGCACACTTTGTTTAATGAAATTATCTGTTGCTTGCAACTTAATACCTAAGGGGGTTCGGATATAACCTGACGGTGGATTATTAGTCATAGATGCAGATGGATGTCGGTCTATGTATCTTGTTGTAATGCCCGCACTAAATATCATAGTAATCTTCATGTTATATTGTGCACTACGGTGCAACCTCTATTTGTCAATTGCCCAGTTGTAATTTGTTCACCCAACATCCTATCTTTTATGGAGAGACACCACTAGTGAAACTATGAACCCCGGTCCATTTTTCCACACTGTTAAACAAACCATAACAATTTCCTGCTTTCTTTACTTACTGCAAGCATACACTATTTGTGCACACTATATGTCTATTCTTTGTTTTCAGCAAGACCGGTGAGATTGACAACCTCACTATACCGTTAGGGCAAAGTATTTTGATTGTGTTGTGTGCGGGTTCCATGTTGTTGCTGACACCGGTGAAGCGCCAGCACCACCGTCAGTGGCATCAACCTTCCGAAGATTCTCTTTCACCTACTGGATTGATAAACCTGGTTCTTAACTAAAGGGGAAACTTCCTACCACTCTGCTCATCACACCCTCCTCTTGGGGTATTCCAACGAGTGCAAGATCTGCACCATCAAGGACTTTTTCTGGCGCCATTGCAGGGGAGAAGGAAGTCTTCTGGCAAGGGGAGTCTATCACTCTCAACCTCTTTATTTTGTTTATTGTCTTGTTTTTATTCTCTATATTGAAAACACAAAAAAATAGTTTACTTCATAGTTGTTATTTTTGTCTCTATGTTGTTATTTCTCATCATGTTGATCCCTAAGTTTACTTTGAAAGATTTACCGGTAGGAAGTGGTTCTATACTTGAAAAAGAGACTATTAAAGAATTCTTTGATCATGTTAGTAAGCATGATAACTTTGAGGAAAAATCCATAGTACAACTTTCTCCCAATTACGAGACTGCTGCAACTTCTTTAGTTCAATGCTACAAGCTAGGTTTGTTAACCTCTATCCCATAATGCAACATATGTTCCTCAACTTGAATAACATTTAATATGTCGAGAAAAGAAACTTCATCTTAGAAACTATGCTTAAAGAATTTGGAGATGTTGCTATAGAAGATAGAAAAGTCTTTGATCGTTTTAATATGCTTGGCTCATGTGTAGAAATTGTTGGTGCTCTCGAAAAAGCTGAATCTAATAATGAAAACAAGGATAAAATACCAACCCCCTTTAAATTAGTAGCACTGCACGAAGCCCAAGAAAAGAATTTTGATTGGATTGTTCCTGAGAATTTATTTGATGAAAATAGTAATCCTAAAAGTACTAAGAGAGGAGCCTCTGAAACCCACTTAGATAAAATACAATGCATTATTAAAGAATTGCCAAATCTTGATTTGAATGCTTCACTTGAAAATTCTTGAGTTGAATTTTTTTTTTGGGCCTAGCTGAAAGGCGTTAAAAAAAAGCGCTACCGGGAGACAACCCGTTTTATTTATCTGTTTTCATTCAGTTTTCCTTTGTTTTCTTTGGTGTGGTTGCACCTGGGTGTTGTATATTTCCTTAGCAACCCATCTGTATCTTTTCTTTTGAGTTTTTGTTGAGCCAAGTAAAGCCTCTAGTGGAAAGTGGAGCCTATATTTCGGATTTCTGCGCAGAAAACAGATTTCTGCTGTCCACTTTTAATTCCGTTAAAAATCACAGAAAATTCAAAATTACCTGAGATTTTTTGTGCTTAATTCTGAGTTATATACGAAACGTTTCTTAGAAGACCACTTTTTGATTTGAGCAACATAATATTTTTGAAAAAATCGATCTTTACCTGCTGTTCTGTTTTGACAGATTTCTGCCATTTATCGCATTTGCATCTTAATCTCTTTTTTTGATGTTCTTTTGAGAAAAAGAGTTTTGAAAGATGTTGTAACAGTAGCTAATGTGTTTTTGAGTGTTAGACTTGTGTTGAAACTGAACTATGTGAATTTATTATTTCAATTGCACTAACGTTGCTAATGAAGATTGTGAGAATTTTGATGTGAAGGAAGTTTTCAAGGGTCAAGAGAAGAGAATGATATGATGTGATCAAGGAGAGTGAAAAGCCTAAGATTGGTGATGCCCCGGTGGTACATCCAAGAAAATTCCAATAATACTCAAGCGTCTAAGCTTGGGGATGCTCAAGGCATCCCCTTATCCATCAACAAATTATCAGGTCACTTCTACTGAAACTATATTTTTATTCGGTCGCCTCTTATGTGCTTTACTTGGAGCGTATTTTATTTTTGTTTTCAGTTTTATTTTTCTTTTGCTTTAAGTTTGTTTTTACTTCCATAATAAGCTTGGTTGGACCCCCAGCATTCTTTTATTGGAGAGTGACATGCTCCGCTTTTTCATGAGAATACGTTGTATTCTTAGTCTCTCTCTAGCTGCTGCATTGTTTCAGCTCCTGTTTTGCATGCATCTCTTATCAGAACTGTTAGTTTTAGTAGTTTTATGTGAGTACTCTCATGTTTTATTGTTGTCTCATAAAGATTATTTTTGTTAAAGCATGTTTTGTATGGTGCTTGTTGGGCGAAAGAAAACTGCTACTTGAAGTAGAATTTATAACAATACTAGTAGAATCTTGTATAGACTCTGGCTAGAACTTTTTCATGCCATGCTAAATGTTATTTTAGTTTTAAAGCCTTGTTTTTATTGAGCAGCATGATTAGCCTCAAATATCCGAGAGTGTTTAATATGTAGTGAAAGATTCATGAGTTGTCCTTGTCATAGTAAAGCATCAATATATGGTATTCTCTTTCGAATGTTTTATTTGGTTGACTTGGTGCATGCTCACACCATGTTTATGACTATAAAACAGTCACGAATAGCCTCCATGACCACTTAGTTTTTGAACTTGTGATACTGCTTATGTATTAATTAATGATGCTTATGTCGCTATGCATGATTATGGCTCTTATGCTCTCTTGATTTGTCCCTCCCAGTCTTTTGCTAGCCTCCACATGTACTGAGCATGAGCTCTACTCGTGCATCCAAACTCCCTTAAACCAAAGTTTTTCCCATTGTGTCCACCATACCTACCTACATGTGGTATTTACTGCCACTCCAAAGTAAATTGCTCATGTGTTACCTTTAAAACCTTCAAAATTACTCCTGCTTTATGTTCCTGTTTTTGCTCATGAGGAAGTCAATAGAGAATCTTTATCTCACTTGTTGATTGGATTTCACACCCTGGACTATTGGCTTCATCCGCTTATCCAAATGATAGAAGAGTTGGCAGCGGGTTGCCCATCCCCAAATTAATACAAACAAATTCTCTTCACTATTTTTGCCCCTGATTTATCAGTCAAAGCATAATTGTGTAAAGAAAGAGGGATGACCTTCTATAGCAGTTGCGTCCTTCACCATGGAGCCGCTCTTGTGAATCCAGTTGACTTGTGACATACTATATTTTCTATTTACCATTCGTTGACATTAGCATACATCTCCCAAAATATAGACACTCCTCCACGGTATGTGATTGTTGGCAGGCACCCGAGGATTCGGTTAGCCATGGTTTGTGAAAGATGGATGGGAGGAGTGTCAAACTTTTAATACATCTGTTTAATAAAATAAAAGCTCTAGCACATGAGTGATCTCCCTCTACGAAGGGCCTTTCTTTTACTTTTATGTTGAGTCTCCATCTTCTAACTTTATGCACAGTTGAGAGAGCATTTTTGCCATTCTGAGTTCTATGTGCATTTGCCCCATAAGCATCAATAATTACTTCATGATGGGATATCATTTGTTCTTAAATTATTTGTTCTAGTCTTCCTCTTGAACTTTGAAGGTGTCATGGCATTTATGTTTTGTCCCACTCTTAAGGACTATCGAAATATCACTTTGCCATGATTTCTCTATACCTGAAACAAACATTTACCTTTCTTTGCATTATTATTCATGATCATTTATTTGATTTACTTTTCGTGATGCAAAGTAATTGCTATGCTTTATTATTAAAGTTTTATTTATCATGCTTGTGTTTAAAGTTTTATGATCTCAACTTGGATGTGCTTTTACATTAGATTGATCAAGTTTATGTTAGTAGCATGTCACCTCAGAAATTATTGTTTTCTCGTTTACCTACTCGAGGACGAGTAGGAACTAAGCTTGGGGACGCTTGATACGTCATAAACGTATCCCTAATTTCTTATGCTCCATGATGATATTATACCAATTGCTACATGTTTTCTCCCTTCTTTATGTCATTTTTATCGATTTTCCGGACTAACCTATTAAGAAGATGCCACAGAGCGAGTTCTCTGTTTTCTGCTGTTTTTTAGTTTCAGAAAAGTTGTTCTGGAAATATTCTCGGAATTGGAAAATTCGAAGCCCGGAAGTCCTATTTCCCCCGGAAGCATCCAGAAGACTGAAGAGGAGTCGAAGAGGGCCAACAGGGGGTGCACACCATAGGGTGGCACCCCCTGGCCCCACCAATATGGGTGTGGGGCCCCCCGGCCTCCACCGCCTTTGCCCTTTTGCCTATTTAAGCCCCCGGATGGAAAACCCTAGACGCCTGATCAAAATCCCTGAAAAAGTTCCACAACCGCCTTCACCGTCAACCCCAGATCAGGGGGTTCTGAAGCTGTTTTCCAGCACCCTGCCGGAGAGGAGATCATCACCGGAGGCTTCTACATCACCATGCCGGCCTCCGGAGTGATGCGTGAGTAGTTCATCCTTGGACTACGGGTTCGTAGCTGTAGCGAGATGGTTGTATTCTCCTCATATGCCTCCATGTTTAGATCTCGTGAGCTGCCTATCATGATCGAGATTGATCTTATGTAATTCTTTATGCTGTGTTTGCTGGGATCCGATGAATATTGACCTGATGCCAAGTTGATTATAGTCTTTATTTTCATATGTTATTTGTGATCTTGCTTGCTCTCCGTTGCTAGTGGTTATTCTGGCCAAGTAGTTGCTAGTGACTCCAAGAGGGAGTATTTATGCTCGATAGTGGGTTCATGCCTCCTTGTTGCCTTGATCGAGTGATAGAAACATGAAGGGGGAGGATGTGTTGTTGTCATTAGGGAGAAAACAGCGGTCAGAGTGCCCGCGTACATAATCATTGCTTACATTACACACTTTGTTTAATGCAATTATCTGTTGCTTGTAGCTTCATACCTAAGGGGCTTCGGATGATAACCTGAGGGTGGATTATTAGTCATAGATGAAGATGGATGTCGGTCTATGTATCTTGTTGCAATGCCCGCACTAGTAATCTTCATGTTATATTGTGCACTACGGTGCAACCTCTATTTGTCAATTGCCCAGCTGTAATTTGTTCACCCAGCATGCTATATTTTATGGAGAGACACCACTAATGAAACTATGAACCCCGGTCCATTTTTCCACACTATTAAACAAACCACAAAAATTTCCTGCTTTCTTTACTTACTGCAAGCATACACTATTTTTCCACATTATACGTCTAATCTTTCGTTTCAGCAAGACCGGTGAGATTGAAAACCTTACGGTACCGTTGGGGTAAAGTATTTTGGTTGTGTTGTGTGCAGGTTCCACGTTGTTACTGAAACTGGTGAAGCGTCAGCACCACCGTCAGTGGCATCAACCTTCCGAAGATTCTATTTCTCCTACTGGATTGATAAGCCTAGTTCTTATCTAAGGGGAAAACTTGCTACCGATGTGCTCATCACACCCTCCTCTTGGGGTATCCCAACGTGTGCAAGATCTGCACCATCAATATGCTTTGGATACTGTGGTAGGAGGTGATTTCCTTAATTGTGATAAAGATCAAGCTTTTAATGCTATAAGAAAATTAATTACAACCTACAGCTTACCCAGTAGTTCCGATAAAGCCTTTACACATATTTATGCTAGATTAAACACTCTTGAGTCACATATTTCTATCTTAAAAGAGGGATATAGCCAAATTCATGAACATCTTGATCATGTCCCAATAAATTTTGAATCCTCAAATATGATTCCTTTTGTTAAAGTTCTTATAAATGGTGAAACATTTCATGCACGTTGTGATATCATGTCTGAATCTTGTCTTATGCCTAAGGAAATTTATGAATCTTTGAACCTTTGGGGGCTAGCTAATGAAGGAGAAGAAATTCCTCTCATGAATAACACCACTATATTTCCCATTTGGATAGCTGAGGGAGTGTTTACAAAACTCCTAGGAAAAACAGTCTCCATTGATTATCTTGTTATTGAATGTGCAGAAGGACGACAAATTACACTTAGAAGATCTCTGCTGAAGCTCTTAGGAGCAACTAATAATATGGGAAAAGGTACCATGACTTTCATTTCCAAATCATGCTTGGACCATCCGTTCCCTAAAAATAAATAAGGGTAAGCACTAGTAGGAGAAACCCTACCAGTGACGAACAAAAATGGCCTACCGCTAGCGAAGCGCTGTTCGCCAGCGCTAGCTCGCTAGTGGTAGCGGGTTACCGCTGGTGAACATCGCTTCGCCAGCGGTATTATATGTTACCGCTGGCGAACCAGGTCGTGTTCGTCAGCGCTAGGTTCGCCAGCGCTATGGCTCCCAGGTTTTTATTTATTTTTTGTTATTTTCGTATAACAGTGTTGTATTTCCTGATATTAGACTATACAGGTGCAAATACATGTATTTTATGTAATTTCTACAATTCACTCATAGAAATCACTCTTAAATACATATGCATATATATGTATATGCAATACACAAACCGAGATCCATCGATAACGAAAATAAGTTCCATAAATATTAATATATACATGCATTAATTCATGAATACACATTGATCTCAATAACATGTTTATGTCGGAAGATTTCGAACCAAAAGTATAGCCATATAATTAGTTTAACGATTACAAAAGTATGACACAACGCGCGATATAGATCAATCGCAAACAACACATCGACGATTACAAAAGTATCACACATATGCTTTAGCTTCCGCCTCCGCTTGCGATCTTTCGCTAGGTCAGCACGCCTTCCACTTCTTCATGTCTCTGTAGACCAAGATAAAAGCATTAGGCCGACAAAGAAAATCACAAGTTCTTATTAGGAGCAATTCGTACCGAACCGAATACATACCGTCGATCATTTCTTCCTCGTTGTTGTGATCTTCTATTTCTTCACCGGCGGGAACAGAAGAGCACATTCTAATGAGTTGAATAGTCTCTTGTCAGTCTTCTCTAGTACACATTGTCGTAACTCATCGTTAGATGGTGGGTACCGCCAGTGGAAGACCCCGTCTGCAGTTACTACATCTCTATAGATGATCGTGCAGAGCTTGCGGTGGATGCGACCAAAGTTCTATCTGAATTCAGCATCAGACCATTTGACGATGCTGCGAGACCATTTGTCCACAGCAGACATGAATTTTAGACTCTGTTGCTCCTTCACGATCTCCATCATGTGTTGGATGAGGTACCATGCCTCCATATGGCCGCCTGACGCCTGCTTGGGGCAGGCGAACTCTGTTCTGTGTCTAAACACATATTTGCCTTGACTTTGTTTTATTCTGTCGCGGAATCCTTCCGACCTGATGTAGCCGTCCATAGCATCATTGAGAACAGACTTGATGAGGGAGTAGTTCTTCTCCTTCGGCCTACTCCCGGAGTCGATATATACGGCATGCGCGTCTCTCGGGTAGAGCATGATGTGGGTGCCGTATTTTTTTCTGCGCAAAACAGGAGTCCATATATATAATCCTCAAAAATTGTAACCAGTATTAATTGTATATGCGCAAACTTAAGTAAAGATGGGAAATAACTTACTCGGGAAAGTAAGGCAGGAGGGTGATCCTCTTGTGCATATAATTATTGAGCAACACTTATTCGATGTACTTTGCCGCTTTTGCCCTACCCTTGGGGTTGTTCAAGTACATGCCGTGCATGTAGTAGGGGTCTGCTAGCGCGATGCTTTTGGTATTCTCTATGGATAGTTGATGTGCCAAACTGAGCGTAAACAGACGGAGGATTGATGAGTGGAGGGATTTCATGTGGAACATCCAAAAAAATGTCGTCAAATCTCACGATGATCTTGCATGCGTTGCCTTCAGTGACAAATCCCACCGTAGATGGCACCTTTGCGACCAATACTGGCAGCGTTGGATTTTTCTCTTTGAGAAGCATCGTCTCCATAAATTGAACACCGTCATGGACGCTAAGCATATCCCCTATCAACAAGGAGGACAACCTCGGCGGAAGCAGCGGTTTGCCCAACTCATGGATCTGATGCCAGTCGTGTATGGGTATCCTGTCCAATACCCGTTGTGCCGGTGGCTTAGACTTGGTCCCCTCCACCGGTTGGCTCATGGATGCAACGGCAGAACTCTTCTTAGTTCTTTTCCGTACCGTCTTCTTAGGCTGGTTCTGAAATACATCTGCTACCGCCTCTTTGAGGGCGTCCTGGCTGATGACTTCTTGCTCGAGGGATGCCGGTTCTTGAGAAGAGAAAAGACGCTTCGTGCATCGATATTTATCCACTTCCGCCGCTAGCAAGAGAACTTCATCAAGATCATACAGGTAGGCCCCCTTGTAAGGATCGTCGACGAGGTAGTCATTGGGGTTCTCATCTTCAGCATCGTCGCCGTCGTGTCGCACGGACTTTGCAGGTGAAAAATCCTTGTGTTGGCTTGGGTGCCCCGACCCCTGGACCGGTGTTGGAGTGTTGACAGGAGTAGTTTCCAAACGAATTAGTGATTTTGGCCATGTCAATGGCCAAACCAAGCACTGCTCCAGGTTTACCTCGCTGTCGGCTGCGGGGGGTTGGTTCGGAGGATCGAGAGCACCACAGCCAGGCAGCACCCGACTTAATGTCACCCTGAACACGTCGTCGGGCATACGGACGCCGTGGGACACGCGGTTGAGAGGTGTTATGATCTTTCCTTTATCCACGTCCTTGAACTCGCCGTTCACACGAAGGAGCAATGTGCATCCCGTCTCGTCAGCCTGCGAAACGTCGCGCGATCGTCGTTAGAGACTGAGGCCGTCACGAATCAAGTCATAATATATAATTAAGCTGTGGACGTTGAATTACCCTGAGGGCATTGAGCTCGGACAAGGGCGATGGACCGCTAAGTGTCGACGGCGGCGTTGCATAGATGTGGAGGGGCGGCGACGGATCTTTGCGACCTTGCGACTCAGGGTTGGCGGCCGCCTCGTTCTGCGCAATAGGCGCCATAATGGGGGCCTTGTTCTGCGTAGCAGGCTCCACGATGGGGGCCACGTTCTGCGCAGCAGGCGCCATGATGGGGGCCACCTTCTCCGTAGCAGGCGCCACGATGGGGGCTATATTGATCACGGGGGGGGCCTTGTCCTCCACCTGCCATCCACGGCGCTAAGGACTGAGCGACGGACTCACAGATGCTAGGGAGGAGCGCGTTGACCCTCTCGTTCACTAGCTCGTCGACCGTCTTCTACGGCACCTTGTTCCGCTCCTTTCTCTTCTCTTTAGTGTCCGAGTAGTAGTAAACATGCCGATGACCCTTTCCGAGGCCATGCACAGGGCCCGATGCGGCTTCTTGTCAATGGCCACTCCCTTCGTCGTGCTAAGCGCCCTAATAAAAGGGGTGTCATACGAGTCCTTGTTCATTGCCGCCGAGGACCCCCGTCAGACTGAGATAGACGTTCTTTTTCTTCTTCCTCGAGATATTTCTTCTCGAGCTCTTTGACCTTCTCGTTCAACATAAGATCGCCGGGCTTTTGGGGATCTTCCCTATAATGGGCCCTGACAAAATTTCTCACATGGGGATCGGGGATCTTGTCATACGGGTTCGGCCCTTTTCTCTCCGCTTCCCAAGGTAACCCTGGATTCCGAGATTGTGAGGGCCAGTGTTCTTTGCTCTGAAATCTTTTCCCCATTTACTCAGCGCCACCCTTTCCGGTTTGAGTTCGTCGATTTTGAATTGGGCCAAGTCTTCCTCGGAAATGGAGGGCCACATTTTATGGATCTCATAGAAACCCTTACCCTTCGCAATCATCTCCCGCAAACTGGATCTCCAAGTCGTAAACGCCTTGGTGAACTTCCCGAGTGCTAACGAGTTGACCAGATTGCTCTTCAGGTCCTGGTTGTCGTAAGGATCCTGGAACTTGTACCTCGTGTGCAGCTTCTCAATCAGCAGGGCGGACATAGCCTTGTTTTCTTTTTCTCTGAGCTGGCCCGTATTAACGTTGCCAAAGTCTCGAGCTATGCAGCCTATCTGGTTTCCATATCCCTTAGCGTAAATCTCCAGCTCGATAGGAGCACCGCTTTTGGGGTCCACTTCCGTGAACTCTTGTCGGATGGTGGCGAGCATGGTGTGCCGTCTTTCTTTGCGCTTACGCGACGCCTCGCTACCGGAGGTGGCATCCCCGGTGCCACTACCGGTTTGACCTTCTCCGCCCGATGTATCGGTGTGCGGCGCCTCCTGACGAATGGTTCCCTCCATCTCGGCGTCTGCATCGCCCTGCGTCTCTAGCTCCGGTCGCAGATCTACGGGTCCTCCTCCGGCGCTAAGCATAGAAAGACACGCATCACCGTCCCCGCGTCCGATCCCAGAATCACCGCCTCGTCGTTGTGAGCCATATCTAAATAAGGAGAGAAAAGCCGAAATTAATTAAACCAAACCTGCAATTTAAACGATATATACCCCATATGAGTCCAAATTTCTCGGGCACTCTAATATGTGATATTTTTAGCAAAGATCATGCCAAAATTCACGGAAAATTTCGGCATGACCTTTGCTAAAAATATCACAAATGGAGTACTCAAATTTGCCGGAACGGAAATTAATCAACATTCCGGAAAAATAGGGCCTCACGGGGTACCTGCACATAAAATCCCACCCCAAATTTCGACATCCACACGAAGGTGGGCCCACACATGCATATATACCATCACCAGCATCACCACACCATCACCGGCATCCACGACATCCACACCGCCGCACCATCACTGCCATCACCACACCATCACCGGCATACACACACCACCATCACCACACACCCACGACATCCACACCGCCATCACCACACCATCTCACTTCCATCACACATCCACACACCCACCATCGTCGATCATCGATCATTCCACCACATCCACCATCATCCACCGTACCACCACCATACCCCTTACGGCATCCACACACCGCCACCATCATCCACCACCACCATCCACATACACAGCACATCCACGAAACTATCCACGACCAAAAACAGCACAAAAAACAATAGCAAAAACAGGAAAAAAAACAGTAACCAATTTTTTTTCTTGCACACCTTCTGTCAAACACCTTCAGGGCGTGGTGGTGCTGAGAGAAGCAGCCGAGCAGTAGGAGCAGGGGGTCGCGCGGGAGAGGAGGGGGTCGTGCGAGCGTCGGGAATCATGCGGAGGGGGCCGCCGGTGTCGATGCGGCGACGAGGCGCAGGTGGGTGTGGCGCCCGTGGCAGTGCGGTGCGGGGAGGTGAGCAGAGGGAGGGGCGCGCGAGCAGAGGAGAGGGGACAAGTGCGGAGTAGGGGAGGTGAGCAAAGGGAGGGGCTACGCGGTGGACGGTGGCCGGTACGGCGCCAGTGAAGTCGCCGGAGATGGAGCAGTTCGCGTGTGCGTTCGGAAAACGACTAAGTCCCCTGCTCTGTGCTCTGTAAGGAAGAGGAGGGGCCCCACATGTAAGCGACACACAGGCGACTTGTAGCGCTGGCGAAAAAACCTGCCGTTTCGCCAACGCTACATTACAGCTGGCGAACGCGCGCTTGTTCGCCAGCGGTAATGTAGCGCTGGCGAAGCGGCAGGTTTGTTCACCAACGCTAACTTTTTTTTTCTTTTTTTTCTTGGAATTGATTTATGTTTATAATAATTGAGAAACACATTACTGTTTTATTTTTTTATTTCTTTAAATTGATTCAAACACATTTCTTTGAGAAACATTAATGTTTTATTTTTTTTCTTTGTTACATTGAATTGATTTCTTTTTGTTTATTATTGTTTTCTATTGTTTTCCATGCATTATTTACCTTGTTTTCTCTTGTTTCCTTTTAGTTTTTTATTATTAAATTTTGTTTTCCTTTAGGTTTTCTAATATTTCCTGCATTTTTTCTATTTTTTTATTTTTTTCTATTGTTTTCAGTTGTTTTCCTTCATGTTTTATTTTGTTTCCATTATTTCCTTCATGTTTTCTATTGTTTTTCTTTATGTTTTCTATTGTTTTCTATTATTTCATTCATGATTTCTCTTGTTTTCTTTTTGTTTTCTATTGTTAAATTTTGTTTTCCTTTAATATTTTCTAATATTTCCTTCATGTTTTCTCTTGTTTTATTTTTGTTTTCTACTATTTTCAGTTGTTTTTCTTCATGTTTTATTTTGTTTTCCATTATTTCCTTTATGTTTCAAATAATAAGTCCACACATTTTAAATACAGAACAAGATACATTAAATTTATAATAAGTGCACATCAGACCAGTTGATCCATGCATATATACATAGTTTCGTCGCATACAAGGGAGACAGATATATACATGCATAGTTCCTCAGCGTTTGATCTTTTTGCTTTTTTGGTCGCAGTTGCATAATTTAGACCCACATCATGACTTCTTCTTTTGAATGGAAGACCATGCCTTGGTAGCATTGTTCTGCTTCTTCTTGTGGTGTATGTTGCACGACTATCATCATCATCTTCTTGATCATCGTCAATATTTGGGTCGCTGAACGTGTCGAACTCGTCCTCGTCAACGACTCCATCCGTTCCGATGATATTTATTTTCCCTCTCCTCACGACAACACGGCTAGGCCTTGCGGGGTCTGTTATGAAGAAGCATTGGGACACATGCTTAGCCAATACCCATGGCTCATTTTGCGCTGTGACATTCACGCTTGATGAAGTTTCGGCTTCGGGAATAACCATGGTTGTAAAGTATTGGTCTTCTTTTCTGACAGTCGACATCCTAGCCCATCTGACGCGGAACATAGGCACCTTCTCTCGAGAGTAGTTAAGCTCCCATATCTCCTCGATCCTTCCGTAGTATCTTAACTTTTTGTCACCGGTGTACGATTCCATCGTTTCCCCTGAGTTTTGATAATCGGAAGTGTTGTCTTTCTCCTCTGTGTAGAAAGTGAACCCGTTGATATCATATGCTTGAAACGTCGCTAGGTTGGGAGCGGGGCCATGTGCCAAGGCGTACAATAGTTTATTTTTCGCACAATCCCTTGGCGATAGATTAGCGACGATCTCATCTTTAAACCAACGCAAGAAAGTGGAGTTATGCTCTCTGATTATTTCTCCTTCGGTCCTCCGCTTGCCTTGTTCAGTGTACTTTTCTTAATCGAGCTCTTGTGTTTGTCCACCCAAGTATCGACCATGTCAATGTGTTGGAGAGCTATTAAGTTTGCCCTGTTAAAGTCGGTGCGTCGACAAGCCCGATCCACATGCACTTCTCTACGTCCATTTTTGTGACCTACTCCATCGAGCTTGCCAATGTGCTTGTTTCTGGGCAGACCATCACGGTCCTCCACGTCAATATGATTCGTGCAGAAAGATATGCACTCTTCGGTGAGAAAGCCCTCAACGATGCTTCCATCCGGATGGGCTCTGTCGCGAACAAATCCTTTGATGACCCCATTCAACCTTTCAAACGGCATCATGTTATGCAGGAACAACGACCCGAGATGGATGATATAGTCCATGATATGGACCAATAGATGAACACATATGTCAAAGAATGATGGTGGAAAGTACATCTCAAGCTCGCATAGTATCACGACAATCTCTTCCTGCAGCCGTGAGATATGCTTCCAAGTGATCGAGTTTCGAGATATCACGTCGAAGAAGTTACACTGTCCAAACAGTGTTTCCTGGACATGCTTGTCCATTATCCCGCGGATCGCAACCAGAAGTTTCTGCGTCATCATCACGTAACAGTCATGAGACTTCATCCCGCTAAACTTTCATTTCTGCGCGTCTAGGAATCTGCTTATTAGCCTGAGTAACCGCTAGGGACTTTGACTCTGAGAAGGCACATCATCAATTTTGTGATCTCGTCCCGACTAAGAGTGAAGCAGGAGGGGGGCAGTAATAGTCATTCCTCTTAACTCTTTTGTCCTTGCGACCCTCCGTCTCCTCATCACACGATTGACCGTCATCGTCGTCATCCGGGCGTCCCCCTGAAGATCTACCCTAATACCAAAATATTTCAGGTCGTTTCTTGCTTTCACTCCGTCTTTGGTCCTCTCCGGCATGTTGAGCAGCGTGCCAAACAAACTTTCAAACACATTCTTCATGATATGCATTAGATCAAGGCAGTGAGGCGTATCGAGAATGGGCCAGTATGGAAAGTCCCAAAACACCGACCTCGTCTTCCATAGATCCAGAAGCAGTTTTGGCGCTTTTTGCTTCTTTCTCGGCTCTGGAATTCCTTCCAATCATTCAGCAACTTGTATATTTCTTTGCCGCATCTCTTACGTGGAGGTCCCCGGAGCTCATCTTCACCGATATAAAGGTCTCCTCGCCTTCTCCAAAGGTCTTTGGTGGGTAGCCACCTTCGATGGACAACGAAAACTGTTTTCGAAGACCCAGGATCTTTCGGAAGTTGCATAAACGTGGGGTCATCCATGCACCTCACGCAACCGTTATGTCCGTAGACGAGTAGGTCGTGAACCGTACAGAGTAAGACAGCTCTCATTGGGAAATATTGTTCACCGAAGGAATCCCATGTGTTCACCCCTTCCTCGGCTCATAGCGTGTCCAGCTCATCTTTAAGCAGCTTCAGGTATAGATTGATGTTGTTGCCTGGTTGTTTTGGCCCTTGAATTAGCATACTCATGTGAATATACTTCCTCTTCATGCACAACCAGGGGGATGTTGTACATCCATACAAACACGGCCCAGGTGCTATGGGTGCTGCTCTGGTTGCCAAACGGATTGAGTCCATCGGTGCTCACACCCAACCTGATGTTCCTTGCCTCCGCCCCGAACGTTGCATATTCACAGTCAATTGCTTTCCATTGAATTGCATCCGAAGGATGTGTCGGATTTACTTTTTCACTTCGCTTTGGATCTTTCAAAACTTTATTCCTCCTTTTCGCATGCCAGCGCATGAGCTCTGCTTCCTTGCGGTCTGCGAAATACCGTTGGAGACGGGGAATGAGCGGGAAGTACCACACAACTTTTCGAGGGGCTTTCTTCTTCCCTTTCTTGTATCGAGCGGCGTTGCAAACTGGACAAATGGTCTTTTTCGCGTCCTCTTTCCAATAAATGTAGCAATCGTTGATGCACACATGGTATTTTTCGTGCGGTAAATCAAAGGGGCACACAACTTTCTTGGCCTCGTCGCAACTTTTAGGACAGGTGTTGCCCTCTTGAAGGATATCGTGCTAGTATTGCAGGCTTGCATCGACGCTTATGTCGCTCCATTTGTATCTCGCCTTCATCTGCAGAACATCGAGCGTCACTCTCAGGTGGGACTCTCCAGGACCGCAGCCTGCATACAACGGTGTCTTCGAGTCTATCTCTAGTTGCGCCAGCTTAGATTGCTCTCTATGAGCAGATCTCGAGTTAGTCGTCTTTCTCAAAAGCAGTTCTTTCAGATGAGGGTCACGCACAACTTCCGTTAGGCGTGTCCCTGTGTCCTCGTCTTCTTCCACGTCTTGTTCAGCATCTTCTCCATGATCATGTGCAGGATCATGAGGCTGATCTTGGTCCTGTTGTAGTTCTTGTCGATCGTTGTTATTCTCCTGTTGCACATCATTTCCTACCACCACCGCCCCATGGACTTCATCATCTTCATCATCACTTATCCACTGACTGTTATACCCATCCATGAAACCATACCTGAGGAGGTGACTGAGCAAGTCTCCGGTAAAGGGGTGGAGCAAGCCCCCTAGTTTGCACTTTTGACATGGACATCGTATCTCCTTGCGGCCATTTTGTAACATGTCTTCTGTCGCGTGTCTCAAGTAACTATTCACGACACGTTCACTCTTAATGGCCACCATTTTTTGTCGCCTGCGCGAGAGCGCGCCCATATAATATTAGAACCAAACATAATATATATATATATATATATATATATATATATATATATATATAGGTAAATATATATATATATATAGGTAAATTAGGGAAAATGGTTTCTACTCCTGGGTGTATATACTACTTTTTATGTACTATATGTAATTTTTCTACATACTCCTTTTTATATACTATACTTTTTATGTACTATATATATATATCTGTGTGTGTGCGTATTTCTTGCATACATACCAATGCAAATTTGACAAACTTGGAGCTGTTATTACATAAGTTACAAGCAGGATTATTACCTGCTACCAAAATATACATAAGAGTACCAAGAAGCTAACTTAGTTGTAATCATTCATGCCGTTCACACCTCTATGTGGCTGGAACATACCCTCCCTGGCAAGCTGGTAACCTGCCTTCCACCACCTCCGCTTTGGCCCTCCTACATCAATGGGGCCGCCTGGGAGAAGAGAACGTCACAGAGGAGTGTGGTAAAGGACCTACAACTTATCATCCTGGTCTTCCATATATGACACAATCGCCAAGAGCTTTTAACTACATAGAGGGCTGCACTCCACCTTTTTTTGTTTTGACTGGAAAACCACCAACCCCCAATTCGTATCCTCTAACCCGACAGATGTTGTCCCCTTCGACCCCCCACCCCTCATGGTGACGATCTCATGTACGACCGTTTCTTACATTGGCAGAAAACAACGACCAAATCGCTAATTCTCCTAGGATCCGCTAGTTGATGCAGCATGATGGATCTCTCCACGACAGAAATATACTACGGGGAACATTTCTGAATCGAAAATGAAATTGAACACCCACACAATCTCGATTTGACACAACAACACTTTCCACGCTGCTTGTCAAGTTAAGTAGAAACCTGCATACAGAGGACCCACCTCGTACCCCAAGGGCTGACTCTTCTTTCATGATCTCATATTTAATTTATCCCACATGTAACTACTTGATAGGTATGGTAATAGATTTCCAAGATTCAAAAATAAGCAACATGTATGAAACTTGTGCTACTGCTACATCTCCAAGTTGCATATATCTCCTAATAGATACAGAAACAAAAAAAGATCCAAAACCCTAAAAAATAACAAGCAAAAACGTGATACTCTATAGGTTTCATGTATACTCTGGTACATACATGAGGAATAAGAGATAAAAAAATGGAAGTAAAAAAAGAACTATTGCTAGATATCCAAGTTACATATATCTTGTGGCAGGTGCTCAAGGAAAAGGAGATCAAAGACTGATAATAGTATGGAACTTTTATTGATCCTTATGTTACATGCATCGTCTGGTAGATCATACTATGGAAAGAGATGCAAAAAACTAGGAATTATACTGAACAAGTGATAGAAACCCTCAGGTCATATGTATCAACCTTCTGAAGTTACTCCTTCCTCCCACTAGTCGATTCAACCCTGGTTTCTTTCTGAGGGAAAACTATTGTTGTGCTCATCATACCTTCCTCTTGGGGTTTCCCAGCGAGTGCAAGACCTACACCATCAAGCTATTTTCTGGCGCCGTTGCCAGGGAGGAAGAGAATTTTTGCAAGGGGAGTCTCTCACCTCCAATCATTTTCACTTTGTTATTGTTTTGCTTGTTACTTGCTCTATTATGCTTGCTATCAATGTTTGATGCCTTTGAAACTAGATCTTATTGGCAAGGTGGGTTTAAGGATGAACAACAGAAATATTATAAGGAATACCGCTTGTCACAAAAAGGTATACACTTATGGGAGCAAGTTCATAAATTGCATGGCTATGCTAAAAACATATGCTCTAATTATAATGTTACTTATTTCCTTGATAAATCCTGCTGCTGCATCAACCTTACCAAGTTACTCCTTCCACCTACCATCTCAGTTGCATCAACCTTCTAAAGTTACTTCTTCCTCCTACTGGTCCATTCAACCCTGGTTTCTTTCTGAGGGAAAATTGCTGTTGTGCTCATCATACCATCTCCTGCACCCTGCCATCTCAGTTGCATCAACCTTCTGAAGTTACTCCTTCCTCCTACTAGTCGATTGAACCCTGGTTTCTTTCTGAGGGAAAACTGGTGTTGTGTTCATCATACCTTCCTCTTGGGGTTTCCCAGCGAGTGCAAGACCTGCACCATCAAGCTATTTTATGGCGCGGTTGCCGGGGAGGAAGAAAATTTATGCAAGGGGAGTCTCTCACCTCCAAAAAATTTACCTTTTATTGTTTTGCTTGTTACTTGCTGTATTATGCTTGCTATCAATGTTTGATGCCTTTGAAACTATATTTTATTGGCAAGGTAGGTTCACGGATGAACAACAGAAATATTATAAGGAATGCCACTTGTCCCAAAAAGGTATACACTTATGCGAGCAAATTAATAAATTGCATGTCTATGCTAAAACTTATGCTCTACATATAATGTTACTTATTTCTTTGATAAATCCTATTACTGCAGGAGGTATAAACACCTCCCTTTTCAATGTGAATATAATGATAATGTTACATTACCTTCTTATGTTAAGGGAAATTATGACTTTGATGATGTGGAACAAATTGAGGAATTTATTGCTTGGAAGGGTGCATTTGAAATTCCCTATTTGCTTGAAGGTATTGATGATGCAGCATATAAACATAAGATCTATGATATACTTGAATATTGCTTTTATAATTACAAGGATTGTAATTACTACATAATTTAATATCTTAATCAATTCTCACCCCCAAAGGGAGAGACTAATGCCTTGCAGGAACATATGGAAGAAGAAATAGCTGAATCTGATAGCTCATTGGATGAAAAAGAGGAGGAGAGTGATGATGAACAGGAGGAAGAATGGAGCTACCCATGTCTACCTCCCAATGATAGTAACTATTTAACTCATACATTATTTGATGAAATTGATACTTGCTATACTTCTGACCTTGATACTACTATGAATCAAACTTGTGAGAATGATATTGCTACTGTTATTTATGATAATCCATGCTACATGGATAAATCTTATGATAATGCTCTTGATGATGGTCCTATGTTACTTGATGTTATAAATTATAATGCTACTGAAAATAGGATTGCTATAATGTGTCCTATACCTTATAAGAGCGACCAATCATTTTTCTTTGCTATGGCTTAAAGTGGGAAAAAAGAGGAGATGATTTTAAATTTTGATCCCACTGTTTTTAAGCTTGATATGAATTGTGTGCTTTTAGGCCATGAAAAACATGTTTTATGTGATAATTATGTTGTTGAGTTTGTTCATGATGCTACTGAAAATTATTATGAGAGAGGAACTATGATTGTAACAATTCACATGTTACTAAAACACCTCTCTTTTTGTTGAAAGTTTTGAAGTTGTTCTTGTTCTACCTTCCCATGATTTCTAGTTTGAGCTTCTTTGATTTATTTCCTTACAAGATTCCTATGAATAGGAAGTGGGTTAGACTTAAAATTGTTTTATACTTGCTTCTTTATTCTCACTTTTTCTTAATTCATAAATCTTATGTGAGCATCTTCTTCACTTGAAAACACGTGAATCCACTTTTCTGGGCCTAGCTAAAAGGTGTTAAAGGAAAGCACTTCTTGGGAGATAACACATGATTTTATTTTTTCCTTTGTTTTTCTCTGTTTTCTTTGTGTCAAGGGGCTATATACTTCTGTAGAAACTCTCTTGTATCTTTGTTTTCATGTTTTAGCTATTCCAAGTAAAGTTTCTGACGAGAGTTGGAGTTGGTTTTGTATTTCTACGCAGGAAACAGATTTCTGTTGTACCTTCTAGGATGCTCGTACTGACAGTGTTGGGTTAACTAGACATGGGAATGCGACTTTGAGGAGTGCTGTTACAGCCCTACGCAATGAATTGGTGTTTGTTATTCAACCGGAGAGTGGTTCGGAGTAGTGTAGTGAAGAGAGATATTTATGCATTCAATTATGTTATCATTGTTGAGAGTGTCCACTAGTGAAAGTAGGATCCATAGTCCTTGTTTCTAAGCATTAAAACGCCGTTTACATCCAGTTCTGCTACATGTTTGCTTGCTGCCATTTTTATTTCAGATTGCTATTATCACTTATAAAATTCCATACTACTTGTATTTTAATCTCTCTTCGCCGCACTAGTGCACCTATACAATAGAAAATTGTATTAGGTATGTTGGGGACACAAGCGACTTCTTGTATCGTAATTGCAGGTTTGCTTGATAGGGACACCTTTGACCTCTTCCTCCCTGAGTTCGATAAACCTTGGGTAATCCACTTAAGAGAAACTTGCTGCTGTTCTACAAACATCTGCACTTGGAGGCCCAACATTGTCTACAAGAATAGAAGCGTGCGTAGACATCACTCTCATATTTGCTTGCTGTATCATTTAAAGAGTTTTTGTTAAAACACATTTTGTATGGTGCTTGTTGGGAAAAGAAACTGCTGATTGTAGTGGAATTTATAACTGTGCATTTAGAAGCTTGTATAGACTGTGGCTAGACGTTTTCATACCATGCTAGATGTTATTTTAATTTTAAAGCCTAGTGGTTATTTAGTAGCATGATTTGTCTCTAGCTGAGAGTTTTAATGTGCCTTAGAAAGAATCATGAGTTGTTCTTGTCATTTTGAAGCATAAAGTTGTGGTGTTCTCCTTTGAATGTTTTATTTGGTTGACTTGGCGCATGCTCACACCATGTTTATGACTATGGACCAGTCACTTATAGCCTCTATGATCATTTAGTATTTGAACTTGTGGTAGCACTTATGCTTTGATTAATAATTTTTATGTCGCTATGCATGATTATGGCTCTTATACTCTCTTGATTTGTCGCTCCCAGTCTTTTGCTATCCTCCACCTGTACTGAGTATGAGCTCTACTCGTGCATCCAACTACCAAAAACCAAAGTTTGCCAAATATGTCCACCATACCTACCTACATGTGGTATTTAACTGTCACTCCAAAGTAAATTGCTCATGTGTTACCTTTAAAACTTTCAAAATTACTCCTGTTTTGTGCTCCTGTTTTAGCTCATGAGGACGTAAATAGAGAATCTTTATCTCACTTGTTGATTGGACTTTCACACCCTAGACTAGTGGCTTCATACGCTTATCCAATTGATAGAAGAGCTGGCAGCGGGGTGCCTAGCCCTAAAGTAATACAACAATTTCTCTTCACTATTTTTGTCCCTGATTTATCACCCAAAGCATAATTGTGGAAACAAAAGAGAAAGATGGATGACCTTCTACTCAGATGCGTCCTTCTATAGGAGCCGCTCTTGTGAAGTATAATTGTCCTGTGACGTACTATATTTTATGTTTACTATTCGTTGACATAAGCATACACCTCTCTAAAAAATATTTTCAATACCCCTGTTTAATAATATAAAAAGCTCTAGCACATGAGTTGATCCCTGCTTCCCTCTGCGAAGGGCCTTTCTGTTACTTTTATGTTGAGTCTCCATCTTCTAAATTTATGCGCAGTTGAGAGAAAATGGTTGCCATTCTGAGTTTAATGCGCATTTGTCCCAGAAACATTATTAATTGATTCATGATGTGTTATTGTTTGTTCTCTAATTATTTGTTCTAGTCTTCCTAATGAACTTTGAAGGTTTCCTGGTATTTATGTTTTGCCCCACTCTTAAGGACAAGCGAAATATCACTCTGCTATGTTATCTCTAAACTTGAAACAAACGTATATCTTTCAGTGCATTATTATTCATGATCTTTGATTTGTGTTACTTTTCATGATGCAAGGTGATTTCTATGCTTTATTGTTAAAATTTTACCTATCATGCCTGTGTTGAACTTCTATGATCTCAGCTTACATATGCTTATGGACCCCGGTCCATTTCACATTCTGATAATACACACACTGCTTCCATTATTTTCATACTGTTCTCATACTATTTTCCACACCATACATTTAACGTCTTTGTTATCAGCAAAACCGGTGAGATTGACAACCTCACTGCTTCGTTGGGGTAAAGTGAATTGTTTGTGTTGTGTCGGTTCCACGTTGCTGCTGAACCGGTAGTGCGCACTGCCATCTCAGCCGCATCAAACTTCTGAAGTTACTCCTTCCTCCTACTGGTCGATTCAACCTTGGTTTCTTTCTAAGGGAAAACTGCTGCCGTGCTCATCATACCTTACTCTTGGGGTTTTCCAACAAGTGCAATACTTTTACCATCAGTATTGCACCAAAACTACATGAGTTACTACAGCCCCGTTTCGTAATGAAGTATTTTCAAAGTATTTTAGGAATACTGCAGTATCTGAAACTACCACCGTTTAAAATACTTTGGGGGTGTTTGGCAAAAATATTGTAGTAACCACAAGACTGTGGTTTTTTTCGCAAAAACTGAAGTATTAAATACAGTAGTAAACACAAGACTTTGTTTATTTTTTGCAAAAACCGAGGTATTAAATATTGTAGTAAACACAAGACTGTGGTTTTTTTGCTGCACCTAAAAAAGAACCTCGTACTTCTTCTCTTCGAAACAGAGAAAGACTTCCTTCTTCGTTGCCATCACACCCATTTTCATCAGCGGTTCAACTCATGAGAAATCAGGATGCGTTCCATGCCCGCGACTCTCACTTTTTCTCACAATTTCTAAACAGACTACTACCTTCTTTTGATCTTGTCGTTCGCTGCCAGTAGATGCACCTGAAGCGCCTCTCGACGACTACTACCTCCTCGTTGGCTGCTACGGCGAGTGACCTCCTGGAGCACGTCTCCCCCATCTTTTCTTTGCAGGCCATAATTGTGACCACTCCGGCGTCGATCCGAACATCGTCGCCGCGCTCGTTGTAGTCAAGTACTACCGCCAATCTACGTCGCCAATGGCTGCGTGGTGGTGACGCAGTGAGCTATGTGACTGAGCAAGTTCGTGCCCGGCGAGCAATTCACATGTTTCTCATCTGATTCCACACCTTCCATATCGACCACATGCATACCTGGCTCCACCACAACAACAGTTGTCCGATCTACGCGACTGCTATCACTGCTGGTGGCCACCAACCGTGATGAATTGTGATGAGTTCGCAGTCAGAGACAGCCGCGTCAATGCTGGCCTCGACTTGGAATTCCACATGGCCGGGGGCTCGTGCCGGTCCGCCGACACTAGTAGAAACATCACCTTTCGTCCAGAGCCAAAATGGCATTCATCCCGGTTGTGTAACGAACCCAGACGAATGCTATGCATTCGTCCCGATTCAGACGACCGAGAGTGCGTAGAGGCCTCGTGGGGCATCCGTCCAGGTTGGTAAGGGGGCATTCATCCTGGTTTGTGGCTTGAACCGGGACCATTGCCCTACCAAACGCCAGGTGGCCTGCACATGGGCATTGGTCCCGGTTGAAGCCACGAACCGGGACAAATGCCCCCTTCAGAGAAAACGGATTATTTGTAAAATCCACAACTAATTAAAAAATGCTCCAAATTGGGTGATTCAAATTTCAGAATGTTCAACAATGTTTTCTCTACTTGTTTCTATCATTTTGAAACATGACAAATATTTTATATGGCACTTATTTAATAATTACAGAAATTTCTTAATAAAAATGAAACATGGAAAAATCCTAACTTTTGCTTTGTTAATCCAAATTGAGCAAATAAGGTGTCAAAATGTTTGTCTTAACAAACTCTATAAATTCATATTTTATTTGGACAGAATTGAGTTTTTTTTTCTGCTGTCTACAAATGGCAGAATGGAAATCCCTTTTTGGAAATTAATAATTAATTCCACATAATTCCAAAAATCATGTCTAATGGCTCAAAATGTTCCCATGAACATTTACTATGTATTTTCAAGCATTTCTAACCAATAATGAACTTTGGTATCATTACTAAATTGCATTCCCCAAAAATGGTGGATTCAATTGCTATATGAAAACATTCACAAAATATTCATAAATGCTGAGAAAATTGCAAGCAAAATATCAGAATGCTTAGGAAGAAAATGTCCAGCAGAAAACATCATTTTCATGCATGTGTGATTAATAAATGGGTACTGATCCTATTGAATTTTGTTATACATGCGATTAAGATAATTATAAGTTATGCCAAATAATGTGTGACTAATAAATGGAGACCCTTTAGCCCCGTTTTGTGTCAGGGAACGGGGCTAAAAGTTCGTGTCTGGAATCGGGAAAGCTGCACGTCACACCCCGGAGTGCAATATTTCCCATCCAAAACCCATATCACACTTTTACACACATGGTATGGCACCCACTAGATTATGGTGGGGATCCGACGCTCCGAAACCCCACTCCGGTGAAACCCTAGCCCCGTTGGAGTAAACCCACAGTTATACGAATACATCCGGTACCTGCGTAAAAATGGGGTAGAAAAGTGTACCTAGTTGCTTGGTTGTGTTTATTATTTTTGGTGGATACTAGGACATATATGAGGACACCACGCGAATGTCTTGCGACATTTTGGATTTTATTTTTAAATTTTTTGGAATTTTCTCAATCGGTTTCAGGGAAAAGTCAAGGCGCTGGGCATTGTCATTCGTAGCTAGGGGGTGAATATTGAGAAACTCTCGGTGTATCTGTGTTGAAATAAGTAGCTATGTACTTAAAATTGATTTTTGCCAAAAAAAACATGAGCAAATAACGAGGCACTTGTAGTTCAAATTTGTCCCGTTTCCAGCTGAATCAACAGAAACTTGTTTTTTCAAAAAAGGTGGATGGAAACTTTTTCTTAGGAAATTTTTTTTATTTGTGCATATAACATGGTCTAGTATATTCAAAAATGCAGCTCCCAAGTTTTTCAACATATTTGTGGTAGGTCCTTCACAAAAAAAAACCATTTTTAACACTCGGAAAAGGAAAATGGTTTTTCTATTCAATAAAAAGGAAAACTTCCTCCGTCAACATTGTCCGTGCTTCCAAGTTTCATGTTTGTGTGGAATGTGGGCACATTAAAAGAAACTATGCCATGCATTTGGCCATAACATCCGTCATTTGCACCGAAACCCTAGAATGTTAGGAGGAGATAACTCCTTTTTTTGAACACATTTTCAACACAAATGTTGTATTCCAAGTTTATTATTTTGGTGGATACTAGGACATATATGAGGACACCGCGCGAAGGTCTTGCGATATTTTGGGGGTGTTTTTTGAACTTCCTGGAATTTTCTGAGTCGGTTTTAGGGAGGAGTCAAGACGGTGGGCATTGTCATTCGTAGCTAGGGGTTCAATATTGAGAAACTCTCGGTGTATCTGTGTTGAAATAGGTAGTTGTGTACCCAAAAATAATTTTTGCCAAAAATCATGAATTACAAGGCACTTTTAGTTCAAATATGTCCCGTTTCCAACTGAATCGGCAGAAATTTGTTTTTTTAACAGAGGTGGATGGAAACCTGTTCTTCGGAAATACATTGTTTGTTTGTGCATATAACATGGTCTAGTATATTCAAAAATGCATCTCCCAAGTTTTGCAACATATTTGTGGTAGGTCCTTCACACATAAAACCATTTTTGACACTCGAAAAAAGGATAATGTTTTTTATTCAATAAAAAGGAAAACTTCCTCCGTCAACATAGTCCGTGCTTCCAAGATGCATTTTTATGTGGAATATGGGTACATTAAAAAAAACTATGCCATGCATTTGGCCATAACATTCGTCATTTGCACCGAAACACTAGATTGTTTGGAGGAGATAGCTCCTTTTTGTGGACATATTTTCAACACAACTGTCGTATTCCATGTTATTATTTTTTCTGGATACTAGAATAGAAATGAGGACACCACGTGGAGGTCTTGCGTCATTTTGGTTTTTTTTTTTTGAATTTTCTGAAATTTTCTCAGCTGGTTTCAGGGAAAAGTCAAGATGTCGGGCATTGTCGTTTGTAGCTAGGGATTAAATATTGAGAAACTCTCGGTGTATCTTTGTTGAAATAGGTAGTTGTGTACCTAAAAATTACTTTTGCCAAAAATCATGAGCAAATTACGAGGAACATGTAGTTCAAATTTGTCCCATTTCCAGCTGAATCGGCAGAAACTTGTTTTTTTCAAAAGAGGTGGATGAAATCCTTTTCTTAGGAAACAAATTGTTTATTTGTGCATATAACATGGTCTAGTATATTAAAACAAAATGCAGCTCCCAAGTTTTATAACATATTTGTGGTAGGTCCTTAAAAAAACAATTTTTGACACTTAGAAAAAGGAAAATGGTTTTTATTCGATAAAAATGAAAACTTTCTCCGTCAACATTGTTCGTGCTTCGAAGATGCATGTTTGTGTGGAATATGGGCACATTAAAAGAAACCATGCAATGCATTTGGCCATAACACTCGTCATTTGCACCGAAACCCTAGAAGGTTCGAAGGAGATAGCTCTTTTTGTGAACACATTTTCAACACAACTGTCGTATTCCAAGTTTACTATTATTCGTAGATACTAGGACATATATGAGGACACCACGCGAAGGTCTGGCGTCATTTTGTGTTTTTTTTTGAATTTTCTGGAATTTTTTCAGCCGGTTTCAGGGAAAAGTCGAGACGGCGGGCATTGTCGTTCGTAGCTAGGGGTTGAATATTGAGAAACTCTCGGTGTATCTGTGTTGAATTAGGTAGTTGTGTATCTAAAAATGATTTTTGGCAAAAAATCATGAGAAAAATACGAGTCACTTGTAGTTCAAATTAGACCCGTTTCCAACTGAATTAGCCGAAACTTGTGTTTTTCAAAAGAGGTGGATGAAAACCTTTTCAGAGGAAACAATTTGGTTATTTGTGCACGTAACATGGTCTAGTGTTTTCAAAAAATGTATTTCACAATTTTCCAACATATTTGTGGTTGGTGCTTTGCTAAAAAAAACCATTTCTCTCTAGGGTTTCACCGGCCCGAGTGGGGCTTCGGAGAGTCGGGTTTCCACCACAAGCTAGTGGGTTCCATACCATGTGTGTAAAAGTGTTTTATAGGTTTGAATTACAAACATTGCACTCCGGGGTGTGACCTGCTTCACCGGCATCCACTTCTCTATAGAGAGTTTACATGCACTTATAGCGTGATAGTCCCGATTGGACAAGACGGAGGAAAACTTGTCAAGAGTTGGGTTATAGATGATATGGATATCATATTTGGATTTCTCTCATTTTTCTAATAGATTTAGACATATTATTCGTCAAATTTCGATTTGTGGACTTGCAGATATGAATTATTCAATATTAAATGAAAAAGCAAATAAGTTAATTATTATTGGCATTCAAGAATATTTTAATTCAAGATTATTATTAATGATTCATTTCTTTTTATTTAAATAATTATTTCGATACATAAAATAAAGTTGTGTGACATCATATTCCATGGGTTAATAGGATTGATAGGATATTATTGTCAAGTAAACATCTGTTCTTTCTAGGTAGCTTATAGGTAAGGAGTCTGTAGTGTGATTAACCGGTTAAAAAATTCAAATACAAAAATGAAAAAAAAATTGAATTCTTTTAAAAAATATTTGAATTTTTTTTAAAAAAATGGTGAGGAGGGATTCATCCCGATTCGTGTTACGAACCAGGACGAATGGTCCACCAGCCACGTGGTGGGGAGGGGCATTTGTCCCGGCTGCCCCATCCCGATTGGGCAACCGGGACGGATAGCCCTTATAAACCGGGATTAGGGGGGTGTTCTCTACTAGTGCGCATGAGTTACTACGGCCCCGTTTGGTAATAAAGTATTTTAGGAATACTGCAGTATCTGAAAATACCACCGTTTAAAATACTTTGGGGGTGTTTGGCCATAGCAAAAACTGAATAGTAAACACAAGACTGTGAGTTTTTTGTAGCATCTAAAAAAGAACCCCGTACTTCTTCTTTTCGAAACAGAGAGACACTTTCTTCTTCGTTGCCATCACACCCATCTTCATCAGCGGTTCAACTCATGACAAATAAGGATGCGTTCCATGCCCGCGGCTCTCACTTTTTCTCACAATTTTTAAACGGACTACTACCTTCTTCTAATCTTGTCGTTCGCTGCTAGTAGATGCACCTGAAGCGCCTCTCGACGACTACTACCTCCTCGTCGGCTGCTACAGCCAGTAACCTCTTGGAGCACGTCTCCCCCGTCTTTTCTTTGCCGGCCATAACTCTGACCACCCCGGCGTCCATCCGAACATCGTCGCTGCACTCGTTGTAGTCAAGTACTACCGCCAATCTACGTCGCCAATGGCTGCGTGGCGGCGACGAAGTGAGCTGTGTGACCGAGCAAGTTCATGCCCGGCGAGTAACAAAGATGTTGCTCATCTCATTCCACACCTTCCATATCGACCGCATGCACACCTGGCTCCACCACAACAACAGTTGTCCGATCTACGCGACTGCTGTCACTGCTGGTGGCCACCAACCATGACGAACTGTGACGAGTTCGCAGTCAGCGACAGCCGCGTCAATGATGGCCTCGTCCCGGTCCTCCGCCGTCTAGAAACCCATTATACGGACCTTCTGTGTCGACTTCTTACAATTCGGATCACGGACGTAAATATAACATAGCGACAAAATACACCTGAACACGCACATATTGCCAGCTAAACGACTTGAATCTTTTTGCTAAAACTGCAGAGAAGTGTGGTTTTCTAATACTGCCGTATTCCATGCCCAGGCATCATAATACTAAAGTTTAGGCATACCGTGGTTTTGGAAATATTGCTTTTAGACTAGCCAAGGTTCGGCGCGGCGCACGCCGCGCTGTGTCAGTTCTTTTTTGTTTATTATTGTCATGTGTTTTGGTGATTATATTTTTGGTGACGACACAGGTTGCTGGGACGACGATACAACATAGTAACCATAGTATGTTTACTGGAAAACAAACTGGACAAGTTAGAACGTAATAGAGACTCGAGAGTAGGCAACTCGTTATAATACATAGGCTAGTCAGTTAAGGAACATCACACCAAGGTGGTAGACTTAAGAAACAACTATCTAAGCCACAAAATTTTAATTTACAGGAAAGACAAAAGAGTGACGGTGGAACCGTAGATGTATAGGTAGCAACTTTTATGTTCCTTCTGGGTCGTGCTTCTAAGGATGGTCACCAACTCACAATCGTTCTCGTGTCGGATGAGGTGCCGATGATGTCGGTGTCGTCAAAAGAAGCATCGGGTCGTGGAGACCTTACGGTGGGCGGTGGAGGCACCTGCTGGAGGGACCTGCTTCGCTCTTGCCGGTGCGGTGATTATCTTCTTTGTAAAGGGCTGCGCTTATTCGTATTGTTGCTTCTTTGGCGATGTAAAGGGCTGCCCTTATTCGTCTCGCGCGTCCGTGCTTACCATGTTGAGCTGATTCTGACAGCTTCCCTCTCTTCTGGTCAGTCGCCCTACTATGTGATTCACCTGCAATAAAAAAAAACCTGCATGTGTTCCTTTCCATGCTACGGCACAGAGTCACCTTCCATCAAATGCTATATGACCAGGTATGTAAACATACCAGAAGCAGCCATGAACAGAAATAATTAGACATTTTTGCAGCTGGGCACTCAGGTTCAGATAATAGGTGTCCCATTTTCATCTAGGCCAAGATTTTTTTTTTAATACGCAATGCAAGTGATACAGAGACCTTAGTAAGATGAAATAAAACAGCTAGAGAGAACATAAATGTAGCAACACAATTACGACTACCCATAGACAGGACCTACCATAGATAGTCGAGTTTAGAGAAACAACTATCATTATCACTAAATACTGAGAAACATCTTACATTCACAGGTGGGATGTACCACAACCGAGTACAGAGCAATCAGATGTTCCAAAACTTTTTCAACTAAAAATACTCAACAAAAGAAAGAGCTATGAGAAGCAAAGCATACTTTCCAAGCAAGGAAATATTAAACGATATTTACTATCTGAATACATAGCTTGCACATATATTAGAAAATAAAGTAAGAGTAATGAATATACTATGTTTTTCTACACATTTCTCATGGGAGAATATCTTTTGGCAGACAAATTGGCAAAATATACTAATTTGTTCATGAGAAATTACATGAAAGAAATGTAGATAAGTAAAGCACATTTTTTACAATATCAGAACAATCCCGATGTTAAGCACAAACGACCAAAAATAACAAACTGATAATCTGGAACTAATTGAAGTGACAATATCACATGATTGCACAGAATTCAAAAGTAAGAGAAGCAAACCAGTCTACGTCAACTGATTGTAAATTGTACAGATTTGAAAAGGAGGAGCAAACCAGTATACTGCCAAACTTAAAAACCAAATGAAAAAAGAGTATTCAATATACAAAAAAAGTACAAACTGTCGACCAAATGTTGAAATACTCCCTCCGTCTCAAATTAAATGTCGGAAAGTTTGACAAAATTGGATGCATCTAGACATAATTTAGTGTTAGATACATCTACTTTTGTCAAACTTTGTGACACTTAATTTGAGACGGAGGGAGTATCATTTTTCGGGTATGTAACACTGTATGCATATCTGAATCCATGACTTGAGATTCTTACTGGTGATGAAGAACTTGTTCTATTTCTAGTTTGGCTAGTTGGTTCCCCATCTCATGAACAACAAATATTTTAATATCTCCCTTGATGTGGCGACATAGAATTATCCATGAGAAAATACATGTTTTGGCATATACACATCTACTTTGCCCAAGTTCTAACATTGACTTTTATCGATTGTCATCTCACAACAGAATGAACACGTGAAATTTGTCCTTATTTTTCTTCATGACTATATGTGTACTTTTATGGTCCTATCTTGTATGAAGCTTCACAATATGAAATAATCTTTTCTTGCATATGGCAGCAAACAATTGAATTTTTATCTTCTGAAATCGGGCACTAAAGAAAGAAATGAAAAAATAGCAAGATGTGGTACTTCGATGTTCTGAAGTCATGCACTAACAAAAGAGGTAGACCAAAAAATAATAGATTGTCACAAGTTCATATGGACACCCCTTCATAACTATTAAGTACAATTGCGCTAAGGCACTAACTAAAGTACCGGGGGAACCAAACCTGCAGTGTTGGAACCACATATCACAATGAAGGGGAAAAAAAGGTTCCTTCACATGCATTTTTTGCTTAATAAAGAAAAGCACCACTCTAAGAAGTTATGAATTATTCTCCATGCTAGTAAAGTGAGTACATGTCACCTGCTGAAACAACCGGTCCTAGGTAAATATCATCCAAGATTGCAGTAAAATTTGACATCTGGAACAATTGTACTAAGCATACCAAGCGTACCCAAGACTACAGGTAAGGGAAATCAAGCATACCTAGTAATTATTAATCCTGAATCAGCAAACTCACTTCTAGATGCTCTCTGTAATTGTAATCAGCGATTCTGAAACAATGGTAAGAACAAATATGATGTATTTTTTTGAGGAACCAGCAGAGCTCTGTTGTGTATTTTTATTAAAATTTAAAATTAGTACAGGAAAGAAAAGGAATACAAAGCTAAAAGAAGAAGAGAAGCAAAGCTAAGCTAGTGATAACCGTGTAACCAGGTTTCAAAACCTGCAAGTTGTTTTTTCTTTGCTCGCAGAAGCACCCATTTAAGACCATGCTTGAATTTTTGCTTGCATCTGTAGAGATTGGGACGAATTCCTATAAAATGAAATTGTTTCTCGTCATCGAGATAGACCATAAAGCCAGAATAAATGCTTCCATTAAAAAGGGTTGCTTGAAGCTTGACTTAAAAGGCTGAAGAACCACGTGAATATCTCCAGTAGGTATAATACATCCAGGCAAGAGGTGTGGCCAACAGCAGGATGCAAAAGTGCAAACAAGGAACAGATGGTCCCATGTTAATGCAATTATAGTATGGAAACAAGAATTGTTTCCTCTGTACCCTTGCACTCAATCAGTGGTAAAGAAAGTATCAGCAGAAAATTTTGTGCTTTTTCTGGCAACAAGAATCCCAAAGCCAATCAAAGGAAAGAAATCCGAGGCAACCCATGAAAGACATAGTATTCCTTTGAAGCAGAGTATGAATTACCCCACTGGTAGTGCCATATGTCATTAACATCAACCTCTGTCTCCTGAAGCAATTGTGCAGAACAGTGAGTTCATTGAAGGCTTCCTCAGAAAGAGGTAAATGGAACTGCATGACCTCAGATTGCCCTTCTTAGTTCTAAACATTGATTGCAGAAAAAATATAACGCCGCCAACGCAAGATAGTCCCGAACGAAAATAGTGCAGCTGCAGCAGATGCTATGGTTTTGTAGGCATGGGTAGTAGAAGACCACCAAGCGATTGTAAAGAACATTACTAATCTGTATGTGACTTTTGTGGTATGTTTCCTGGAGAAGAAACACGTATACTACATATCACTTTCAATTGCAAACAATCAATCTTAATAGAAAGCTAATTTTAAAAAAATGATCTGTAATCGACTAATTAATGGACACTATTCTAATAATATTGTTCAATATGGCTAACAAATCTAACACATATCAAGAGCTCATCCTCATATCTACATGCATAGCTTTCAGAGCACTAAATTACTTCCAACCATAGCAAAGACATTTACTTCTAATAAAGGATAGAATATATACTTCCAATCATAACTGAAGTAAAAAAACAGGCATACAAATTAGTTGACTTCATATGAAGCATTTACTTCTAATGAAGGTCAGAATATATAGACTAATTATGCACTTATACTTCCAATCATAACAAAAGTAAAAAGGCAATGAGGATTTTTTACAACCTACAGAGCATCCGTGAAGCTTTTGAGACTGGACTCGGTGTCATTTACATCTGACAGCCTAAGCCCATCAGCGCCACACCCAAGCCACTCCGACGAATGGTGGGTTCCTCCCGTCCATCGTACCGTTGACCATAAACTCTGTCATGTTTCTCTTGGGCGCACCTTGCTACACCGAAAACATCGAGCCCCCGCGCAGAGCATTCAAGGGCCTACTCCCCTGTCCCTGACGACTCCGGAGATTGCCGAGAAAAGCTGTGATGTGCGCTAGGGATCCTTCGACACACCATGGGCACCGGCTTCCTCAGGTTTAAATGCTCATTGCTGTGGTAGTACCGCAGGTACACCGGGTGGGACATGATCTCTTCCTCGGAGATCATGCTGCGCGGGTGCGGGTGCGGGTTTGTGGGAGGCACACCCCTCCACTATGGTACATGTTGAGCTTGTCGGCGGATGTGCCAGCGCTGTGGTGGTTCAAGTCCATGAGCACCTCCTGCTAGTCCCGCTCGAGGTCCTCGAAGGTGGGTCTGCCAGATATGGAGCCATGGCCACCGCTGCGCCTTGCTGACATGCACACTTCGATGCGAAGCCTGGAAGCCAACACCACGATGGTGATTAGTATTCGGATTTTGCGCACGGATTAAGGACTTAAAGAAAACAGATGCATCAGAAAATGGGAAGCAGAACCACGACACATACGCAAGAAAATGAATCAGCGAAAATCCAATCCAAGTTCAGCTATTCTCTCCGTGGACGGTAAATAAAAAGACCCAGAAAATCATTACAGCTTTAGGGGACGGACCTTTCGAGGGTTCAAGCAACTGAACCCCTAACTTGGTGGAAGAAATAAACCCACGAACAAACAAATCGACAACGGCCACGCTTGAGGGCCGCCGCCACCGGGACCTCGTCCGCACGTGCGCCTCTCCGCCTGCTTGCTCCTGCTTCAAAATCCTTCGCGCTACGATTGGCCGACGACGTCATCAGTTGCGGAGGGGCAGCTTCGAGGCGGTCGTGCGCCCATCCGGCGAACCAGATGGCCGGGGTCGCAGGTCATCGCCCAGGTGGGTACCTATGCAAGCGAGGCTGAAGCTGAGAACAGCGGGAGCGCCTCACTGACGGCCCGCTGTTGGAGGATCTGGCCAGACCACCATCCTCGGAGGAGATCGGGCATGAGAGGGCTCGCCCTGTTGCCAGGGAAGAATGTGTGAGGGAGAAAGGCGGCAGGACGCGAGGAAATAGATAGCAATGGGGAGAGACGGAGAACTCAACACGTTTTAGAGGATTCCAGAGAACGGACACGCGGATAGACCTCCAAAGGTGAGAGTTCTGGACGCAACCTACCGCACGACACAACACCACCGTGGTAGAAGCTAGGGTTCTACCGGGTTTAGGGCGGAGGTTATATGGGTGGAAGTGGGGGCGGAGAGGTTGAGAGGCTTGGCGCCGGCGGCGAGGCGCCGTCGCGAAGGAAGGAGAGCGGCGGCTAGGGTTTGGTGCGGCTGGGGGCTGGGGGTCTCCCGTCTCCTTCAGGAGACGAGACAGTATGATACTGATTATTGTCTATTCAATCACGAAGGGATACATTTGTTTATATAGGAGGACGGCCTCCTCTAAACCCTAATTTACTTGGGCTAAGCCCCTAATTTCCTTGGGCTAAGCCCACAACTAGCCACTAGTCGATTTCTTGCGTTTATACTGTAATCCGACCATAACATCTCTCCCCGCCTTCTCAAACAGCTCGTCCTCGAGCTGAACTTCTGGAAACTGATGGCGGAGATCTTCAAGCTTCTCCCAGGTCGCCTCCTCCTCTGGCATGCCTGTCCAATGCACCAAGACGTGCCAGACTCCACGGCGCTGCTGGGCCTTCAGTACGCGAGCGACACTTGCCGGGGCAGCCTCGAGACGACCATCCGAAATCGGTGGAAGAACTGGTGGTGCAGACGGAGGGTCGCCACGGTAGGCCTTCAGGAGACCGACGTTGAAGACGTCGTGGAGGCGCGATCCCTCGGGCAGCTGAAGACGGTACGCGAGCGAGCCGATGCGCTCCAGCACACGGAAGGGACCCGCGTAACGAGGCCCCAACTTGCGCCGGGAGCGCGGGTCCAAGGACTGGGTCGTCCGGTGAGAAGGCGTAGCCAGACCCAGTCGCCCACCGCAAACTCCGCCTCACGATGGTGTGCATCATAGTACCTCTTGGCCAGCTGCTGAGCCTGAAGAAGTCGCTGGCGTGCCTCAGCCAGTATATCATCGCGGGTACGCAGCAGGTCATCCGCCGTCTCAGTGTGTGCCGTGCCAGGCGCATAGGGTAGCATCGCCGGCGGGGGCCGCCCGTAGACCACCTCAAAGGGAGTGGCGTGCAGCGCGGAGTGGTAGGACGTGTTGTAGCAGTACTCGGCCCACGCCAGCCAGTCCACCCAAGCTCGTGGACGATCCCCGGTGATGCAGCGGAGATACATGGCGATGATCTTGTTGACGACCTCGGACTGGCCGTCCGTCTGAGGATGAAAAGTCGTGCTCATGCGGAGCTTCACGCCCGCCAACCCAAAGAGGTCCTTCCAGACGCGACCCGTGAACACAGGATCACGATCACTGACGATGGAGGACGGAAACCCGTGGAGACGAACGATGCCGTCGAAGAAGGCGCGTGCCACGGATGCCGCCGTGTAGGGATGGCCCAGGGCGATGAAGTGCGCGTACTTGGAGAATCGGTCGACCACCGTGAGGATGACGGACTTGCCGCCCACCTTCGGTAGCCCCTCGATGAAGTCCATGGAGATGTCTGCCCACACTTGGGATGGTACGTCCAGCGGCTGTAGTAGGCCCGCTGGGCGGAGCGTCTCCGTCTTGTTCCGCTGACACGTGACACACGCCCGCACCCAGTCGCGCACCAGCGCGCCATCCCCTGGAATGTAAAAATCAGTGCGGAGACGGTGGAGGGTCTTCTAGACGCCCTCGTGACCTGCAGAATGCGCCAAAGACAAGGCCTGGTGGCGCAAGTCGCCATGATCCGGTACGAAGATGCGGCGCCCATGGAGTAGTAGTCCCTCATCCAGACGCCATGGCGCGGTCAGCTCACCGTCAGTCAGGCGCTGACGCAGCTGCTGCGCATCCACGGCCTTGGCAGTAGCGTGGCGAATCTCGTCAATGTAGTCGAACGATGGCCCGGAGTGAATGCACAGGGCCGCACCCACTATGGGGGCGTCGGTGGCGTCGTCGATGTCGCGGCGGGACAGGGCGTCGGCGACCGTGTTGAGGCGGCCGGGACGGTACTCGACGGTGAAGTCGAAGCCGAAGAGCTTGCTGATCCACTGATGCTGCGGCACGGTGGAGAGGCCCTGATCAAGCAAGAACTTCAGGCTGTAGTGGTCCGTGCGTACACGGAACATCCGGCCCCACAAATACGCCCGCCAGTGGCGCACCGCCTGGACCAGCCCGATCAACTCGCGCTCATACGCGGCGAGCTTGTGGTGGCGCGCGGCGAAGGGACGGCTGAAGAACGCGAGTAGCCCTTCGCCCTGATGAAGGACTGCGCCGAAGCCGATGCCGGAGGCGTCGCAGTCCACCACGAACGGCTCGTCGAAGTCCGGCATCTGAAGAACAGGGCCCGTCGTGAGGGCCTGCTGCAGGGCGGCGAAAGCCGTGGCCGCCTCCTCGTCCCAGGAGAACGCGTCGCGGCGGAGCAGGCGCGTGAGTGGCGCGGCGATGAGGCCGAAATCCTGGATGTACCGCCGGTAGTACCCCGCGAGGCCCAAAAATCCGCGAAGAGCGCGCGGGGACTTGGGCGTCGGCCAGGCGGCGACGGCAGCGACCTTGTCCGCGTCCATCGCGACACCTTCCGCGGAGATGACGTGGCCCAAGTAGGCGACGGACGTCGTGCCAAACGAGCACTTCGAGCGCTTGAGATGAAGGCGATGCGCTCGAAGCTCGTTGAAGATGATGGCCACGTGCTGCAGGTGCTCCGCCCAGGATGCGCTGTAGATCAAAATATCATCAAAGAAAACAAGCACAAAGCGGCGTAAGTAGGGGCTGAGCACGTCGTTCATCAAGGCCTGGAAAGTCGCCGGCGCGTTGGAGAGGCCGAACGGCATCACCACAAACTCGTAGTGGCCATGGTGAGTGCGGAACGCCGTCTTCGCGATGTCGTCCGGGTGCATGCGCACCTGATGATAGCCCGAGCGCAGATCCAGCTTGGTGAAGAAGCGCGCGCCGTGCAGCTCGTCCAGGAGCTCATCCACGACGGGGATGGGGAACTTGTCCTTGGACGTCACGGCGTTGAGGGCGCGGAAGTCGATGCAGAAACGCCACGTGCCGTCGGCCTTGCGCACAAGGAGCACGGGCGCGGAAAACGGAGACGTCGAAATCCGAATGATGCCCTGTGCCAGCATGACCGCCACCTGGCGCTCGAGCTCGTCCTTCTGCAGCTGTGGGTACCGGTATGGCCGCACGGCGACGGGCGCCGTATTTGGCAGCAAGTGGATGCGGTGGTCACAAGGCCGCGATGGGGGAGGGCCCTGCGGCTCGTCGAAGATGTCGTCGTGCTGCTGCAGTAAGTCGGCCAAGAGGGGATGCGCCTCGTCCAGCGCGTCGGCCAGCAGATGGAGCCGCGGTGATGCGCCGGTGCTACTCAAGCCCGTCCAGTGAACACGGCGGCCGCCCTCGCGCCAGAAGATAAGGGACAGCACGTCGAAATCCCAGAGGATAGGGCCTAACGTGCGCAGGAAATCGACGCCGAGGATGAAGTCGTAGCAGCCCAAGTCGATGCTGATGCAGTCGATGGAGAAAGACTCGTCGCCTACGAGCATGGGAACCTGTCGCGCCATGCCCTTGCACGTAAGACGGTCCCCGTTGGCAACGGTGACGCTGTACGTCTCGGGTCCCGCCGGCTGTAAGGCGAGGCGGCGCATGACGGTGTTGGACAAGAAGTTGTGCGTCGAGCCCGTGTCCACCAGAGCAGTAAGGCGCTCCCCATTGATCGTCACCGGGAGTAGCATCGTCTTCGCCGTCGTGATGCCCGCCATAGCATGAAGAGAGATGACGCACGAGGATGCATCGACCGGCCCGTAGGTCGTGACGCCGGCCGTAGTGACGGTGGCGGCCTCGAGCTCGGCGGAGAGGGCCGCCACGTCGTCGTCGTCGACAGTCTCCAGGTAAAAGAGACGGGCGCACGTGTGGCCCGGCGCATACTGCTCGTCGCAGTTGAAGCACAATCCCTTGCGGCGCCTATCGAGCTGCTCCGCAGCCGTCAGCCGCTTGAAGGGGCGGGTCGGCGCAGGGGGACCCGTGGGCGCGGCCTCCGGCGCGGGCCGCGGCGGAGCGGCGGGCGCCAAGGCGGGCCGGGGCGCGGGGCGAGTGCTGCTCCGTTGCGCGTACACCTGCTGCATGGCGATGGCGCGCTGCTCGTAGGCCCGTGCGTAGTACATGGCCGTCTGCAGGTCCTCAGGCTGGCGCATCTCGACGTCGACGCGGATGTGGTCGGGGAGGCCGCCGACGAAGAGATCGGCGCGCTGCCGGGCCGAGACGCCCGGGGCATGGCACGCGAGCGCCTGAAAGCGGTCGGCGAAGTCCTGGACCGTGGTGGTGAAGGTGAGGCGTCCCAACTCGGCGAGACGGCTGCCGCGGAGAGGCGGCACAGGTCGCGGAAACGCTCCCATGGCGGCATCCCGCCTTCGTCCTGCTCGAGGGCGTAGTACCAAGTCTGCGCGGCGCCCCGTAGGTGATAGGAGGCGATCCACGTGCGGTCGGAGCTGAGCGTCCGCTGCCCCCGAAAGAACTGCTCACACTGGTTCAGCCAGTTCAGGGGGTCGGTTGTGCCGTCGTAGGTGGCGAACTCCAGCTTGGTGAAGCGGGGCGGCTGCTGTGCTGGCGGCGGGACCCCGTAGGCGCCCTCCGGGCGGCCTGGGGCGAAGGACGTGTTGTCGGCGAAGGGAGCAGCAAACCCGCCCGGACCGCCAAAGGTGTGGGCAGGCTGCTGAACCGTCGTCCGTACCGCAGCCTGCGTGTAGACGGGAGGAGTGTCGGCCCATGAGGGGATCGGCGAGGGCGACGCCGGCCACTGGAACGCGGGGCGGCCCTTGCTGGCGATGGGACCCGGCGGTGGCGGGGTGGCGGACACGGTCGGAGCAGCGGCCGCCGGGGGCGGCGGGTGCTGGCCCGCCTTGAGCTCGGCGAGCTCGAGTCGGATGGCGCGGAGGCCGTCGGCGAGGTCCGCCAGTGCCGCGGGCAGGAGGTCGAGGCCCGTGGCTGGTGGGGGCGCGGCGGCGGTCTGGGCGGCAGCCGCGCTAGCCCCCTGGTCGGCGGTGGTGACGGCGATGGTGGGGATGGGAAGGCTTGTGGAACCCATGAGACCTAGGCAATCTGATACCAAAGTGGTAGAAGCTAGGGTTCTACCGGGTTTAGGGCGGAGGTTATATGGGTGGAAGTGGGGGCGGAGAGGTTGAGAGGCTTGGCGCCGGCGGCGAGGCGCCGTCGCGGAGGAAGGAGAGCGGCGGCTAGGGTTTGGTGCGGCTGGGGGCTGGGGGTCTCCCGTCTCCTTCAGGAGACGAGACAGTATGATACTGATTATTGTCTATTCAATCACGAAGGGATACATTTGTTTATATAGGAGGACGGCCTCCTCTAAACCCTAATTTACTTGGGCTAAGCCCCTAATTTCCTTGGGCTAAGCCCACAACTAGCCACTAGTCGATTTCTTGCGTTTATACTGTAATCCGACCATAACACACCGATCCATCGAACTGTCCCTGGTCAACACCGAAGTAGTAACACCCCGGAAGAAACGGGCGGGGCCACCACAACCAAACACTTCGCACGGAAGCTAAGACACGTGTCAGCAGGAAATAATCGGTCGTGACCATCCGAATTAGGAGAAAAATCAGATCCTACGCGGTTTAGAATATTACTTATTCTGGGATTCAGGCACATATCGGAAACAAGAGTCACTTGTCGTTCGAGCTCTCTTGGATACGTCAGGAGGGTTTTTATGAGTTAGTGCGTAAAGAATGGATGTCGGTTAATTTTGGCCAAAACCCGGTTTGAGAAGTGGCAAAATAAAATAAGGCATTTCAGACAATTTTTACGTGGTTGGGCGAAAAATCAATGCAGTGAATATAGGAAACTGAAAGATAAATTAACGGCCCTCATTGATATGGTAGATATTAAGGCGGAATCGACCCCTTTGACTGTGGCCGAACGGGCTGCAAAAAAGGAGGCTGATGAATACCTTAGAAAATTAAAACGGGATGAGGAATCCAAATGGGCGCTGCGAGCAAAAGTTAAACATATACAAGAATGGGGAAGTAACACGAAATATTTCCACCTGATTACAAATGGCAAGCATAGGAAAAAAAGAATTTTCCAATTAGAGCAGGATAAAGGTACTATTATAGGTGATTTAAACCTGCGGACTTTTATCTCGGAGTACTACAAGAAATTATTCAGGGCACCGGCGCCGAGTAATGTTTCTTTTGTAGAGGAGATGACGGATGGCATGCCTCAGATATCACAAGAGGAAAACCGTATTCTTACATCTCCGTTTACCGAAAAGGAGGTGTTCGAAGCTATTTCTCAGATGGAGCACAACAAGGCTCCAGGTCCGGATGGGTTTCCCGCTGAATTTTATCAGAAATTTTGGGATGTGATTAAGATTGATTTGATGGCTATGTTTGCTCAGTTTTATGATGGAGATTTACCATTATATAAGCTAAACTTTGGGGTTATTACGTTACTTCCAAAGAGGGAGGATGCGAGTCGCATTGAGAAATATAGGCCCATTTGTTTACTCAATGTTAGTTTCAAAATTTTCACCAAAGTGGGTATCAATAGGGTAACCTCCATTGCGAGTGGTGTTATCCGACCAACTCAATCAGCGTTTCTACCCGGTAGAAATATTCTGGAGGGGGTGGTTTAAAATTGGACGGGTTTTTTTTTAAAATTTATTTCGAAAAAGCATATGACAAGGTGAATTGGTCTTTTCTGCATCAAGTCTTGAGAATGAAAGGTTTTTTCACCAATTTGGTGCGAATGGATTGCTCGTTTTGTTGAAGAGGGAAGTGTCGGGATTAAAGTTAATGATGATATCTGCCATTATTTTCAAACGCTAAAAGGACTTAGACAAGGTGACCCGTTGTCGTCTATTCTTTTTAACCTTGTAGCGGATATGTTGGCTATCCTCAGAGAACGAGCTAAGGAGGATGGTCAAGCAGGAGGATTGATACCACACCTTATCGAAAGAGGGGTATCCATCCTTCAATATGCAGACGATACGATTATTTTCATGGAACATGATGTGCAAAAGGCACTCAATATGAAGCTTATACTTGCGATGTTTGAGCTTATGTCGGGTCTTAAAATTAACTTCCATAAGAGTGAGATCTTTTTGTTTTGGTAAAGCTAAGGATGCCCAAGATGATTAATGTAATATCTTTGGCTGCGAGGTAGGTAGTCTACCTTTTAAGTACATAGGAATACCAATTCACCATAGAAAACTTCTCAATAAAGAGTGGAAACCGATTGAGGACAAGTTTGACAGAAAACTTAGCTCTTGGATAGGCAAATTGTTATCGTATGGGGACCGCCTCGTTTTGATTAACTCTGTCCTATCTAGTTTACCTATGTTTCTGCTGTCCTTCTTTGAAGTTCCTGTTGGGGTTAGGAAACGATTAGATTTCTATCGATCTAGGTTCTTTTCGCAAAGTGACGTGAAAAAGAGGAAATACCGCCTAACAAAATGGAATATTGTATGTCGTCCGAAAGATCAAGGAGGTTTAGGTACTGAAGTTTTATAAATTAAAAATATGTGTTTGTTAAGTAAGTGGTTGTACAAAATTTCAACTGAAGAGGGGGTGTGGCAAGAGCTGCTCTCTAATAAATATCTAGGGGATAAAACGTTATCTCAAGTAGAGAGTAAACCTTCTGACTCACCATTCTGGAAAGGATTGATGAGAGTTAAGAATGAAATCTTTTCACGGGGCAAATTCTCTTTAGAGAACGGTCAGCAGGTGCGGTTTTGGGAAGATACATGGTTAGGTGATGAACCGTTATCAAAATCCTACTCATCGTTGTATAGTATCGCCTCTCATAAACATGTTACAGTTGCAGATGTGTTAGCCCATAATCCTCTAGACATTCGGTTTCGTAGGAGTTTGGTTGGACACAGGAGGGATCGTTGGTTGCATTTGATGGAAAAGATGATGGGAGTTTCCCTAAAATGATAGAGATGCGTTTCGTTGAAAACTTACAATGGATGGATCGTTTTCCGATAGATCGTACTATGCTGACTTGATGCATGGATCCACAAGATTTTTGCGAAAATACTTGTGAAAATTAAAGGTGCCATTGAAGATTAAGATCTTTTTATAATTTCTTAACAGGAAAGTTATTCTCACTAAAGACAATTTGATTAAGAGAAATTGGCATGGTTGTAAAAAATGTGTTTTTTGCGATAAGAGGAGTCTATAGAACACCTATTTATAACATGCCCCTTTGCCCGTGATATTTGGCGTCTCATACACTTTACCTATAGCATTTATCCACCTACTAGCATTGCGAATATGTTTGGTAACTGGTTAAATGGCATAGATAGGAAAACAAAAGCACGAATACGAATTGGTGCGGCTGCTTTCCTTTGGGCGATTTGGAATTGTCGTAATGATGTGGTTTTTAACAAACAAACAAAAACTCATTTTTTGCACGTTGTAAACAAGGCGGTCTATTTTATCCAGATATGGGCTTTTCTTCTCTCAGTGGATCAGCGCAGACTTATGGATTCAGGCTGTGCTCGACTGATGGCGGTCGTTCGGGCTATTTACAGCCAGACTGGGTGGCTTAATTTTAGGCGAATTGATGTGTAATTCATCGATGTTTGTGTGGTTTATTTTCGTGGCCACTTTATCCGATCCATGACTGTATTATATTCGAACTCTGAATTTTCTTCATATATTTTAATAAAATCTGGCTGTGTGCATCGCTTTGACGCAGAGGCCGGGGCTCAGGCTCCTATTTCTAAAAAAACGGAGGGTGTTAATACTGTCAATTCTAAATAGAGAAACAGAACTTATGGAAGATAAACTGAACTCTATCGGCAGACAACCGTGACTACTAGATCAGCACCACATTGACCAAATGGTGGTAAATCAAACGTGTGTCGAGCAAAATGCCAGCGCCGAAGCAACAACTGTAGGGGAACGACCGAGATTGAAGGACTCACCAGTTCAAAGTCGACAGAAATGTGTCGCGGTTGGACGCAACACCACGCTGCTGATTCAGCTCTCGCCCATACCAGCCAGCCCGGCCACCAGCCTCGGAGGCGTCGATTCGCTGGGCCGCGCCGCCAACTTGCCGCTTTGACCACGGCTACCCGCCTCAGACGCGTCGATCTGTGCGTCTGTGTCGTCGACGATGCTCCACCATTGCTCGAACTAACCGCGGCAACCTCACCTTGGCTTCCCGGCGGACGACTCGCCGGCGACGAGATTGAAAGAGCGATGCGGTGGAGAGAGAATAGCGATGCGGCGGCGGAGAGGAAGGGGATGGGGACGAGCTCGACTCCGGAAATTTGGAGTGCAGGGAAAGGAGATATGCCGTCTTTTTGTCACTTGCGCCGCTTCGTCCTAACCACTTGATCCTGATCCGACGCCGGCGAGATGTGAGCACCGTGTAAGTCAAAGACGAGCCCACATTACTACTATCCGAAACCACGTAGGTTTCCGGTTTTCACAGAATTTTGATGGTCATCGCCTTATTATTTTTGGTGTCGACGCGTGTCTAGCCTTTAGCATTTTGTTCCACGCGTTTATCTGGTGGTGTGCCCTTCTGTCGTGGTGGGCCAGCAAGACATTGATTCAGCTCTCTGAACTCTGAAGCGGTCAAAGCGGTGCGGACTGCTCGATACACTAAGTCCTGGATTATTACCTTTTCTCCTCCACGGATCTCGCCTGTCCCTATCCACCCGTCCCCGGGCGTGCTTGGCTGACGACGAGAAGCGGGTGGAGGGGGAGGCGGCGGTGTCGCGCTGGTAGGGCAGGTGGCTGGGAGGAGCGGTGCCAGGTTGGAGAGAGCGTCGAGATGGAGGTGTCGCTCGCTGTGGTGGCACCGTGAAGATGCGGCGCAGGATGCTCAGCGGCACCACCCGCTGGACGGCGGCGAGCCATGGGAGGTGCAGTGGAGCATGGTGGTGTACGTCGCCGCCTCTGTAAACTTCAAGCTCCATTATTGCCGCCGCCTACATCCCCCCTAGGGTGTCCTCCTGTCCTTCCCCGTCCACCTTTGCCATCTACGGAGGCAGCAGCAATCGGCGCAACACTTCTTCTTTCTCTCTCTCTCGGCAGTTGGCGGCACAGAGGATGAGCTCCGCACTCTTTTCCTTCCTAAGGTGGTTGCCGTCTCAGTGGTCATCATGTTCAAGGTGGTTGCCTCCGTCACGCGGCCACGCGCTCCATCGCCAGCATATCGACCAGATGGTCAACTCGGCGTTGCGGCTGCCGACGCACCCTGCACATGTGATGTTCTTTGTTGTTGCATCTGTTCTATCTTGCCCCTCACGTTCTAATATGTGTTGTCATTTGACTTGATGGGATCTATTGTACAGGCTATAGCTGCTTGCCTTCGCCTCACGGCCGTTGCAGTGCTCCACCCAGATACTCACCTCCCTGAGGGATCAACTTGGCTGGAGAGGAGTCATATGCGGGGAGAAGACGAGTGATCTTATGCGACTGCATCCTATAGCTACGGTCCACACTTCTAGGACCGCTTGCTGGGCAGTTCATCCTCTGCCAGAGGGGTAAGAGGTTCCAGTGAGTAATCTGCCTACTTCCGAAAGAAAATGCACTTTCATTTGACGACCTCTTTATTTTGCAGGTAAAACATTGGTGTGGTTTTCTGATTTCATTGAGATTTTCCATAAATTTGCAGATAAAAGACTGAAATTGTAGCAGCTGGATTGATTAGTCTTCTCTAATTTGCATACATATTTGCTCCTTTTTAAGGTTTCAATTTGATTCAAAAAAATTGATAGTGAGTTTGATCCTCTGATTGTTTGGGTGCACGCAATAGATTAGTAAATTAACCTTACTTTCCTTGGCAGACTAGCAAGCTCTTCTTATTTTACCAGAAGGATTTCTTAATTAGAACGTATATTCTTAGTTCAGGATTCACTTGAGCCATTTAGGGTCAACGAAGCTTCTCTAATCTGCATACATATTTCCTCCTTTTCAGGTTTTAAATTTGATTCAAATTTGTTGATCTAGGGTGAGTTTGATCATCTGATTATGATTTGAGTGGGCACACAATAGATTAGCAAATTCACCTTACTTTCCTTGGCATACTAGCAAGCTCTTCTTATTTTACCAAAAGGATTTCTTATTAGAACGTATATTCTTAGTCGAGGATTCAATTGAGACATTTAGGGTCAAGGAAGCTACATTTTTTTAAATAACAATGTTCGGGAGAGAGAGTATATGTTCTAATTAGGAAATCACCTGCAGGAAGCTGCAATTTTTCAGCTCGCACATTTAGGGACGTGAAATGCCTATGGGAGAATGTGTGCTTTTCTCCAAGGATTAACATCCTATTTGGTACAATATATGCTTTAATCGGATTTTGGAGCTCTTTATGGACGTAAGAGAACTTGATATATTATTCTCTTTTTTCACGGTCTTTATGGACGTAAGAGAACTTGATATATTATTCTCTTTTTTCACGGTTGTACTATCTGTAGACTTATAACTCACATGCATATCTCAGACCGATGTGTGAGCTGATATGTGAAGTTCAATCACTATACCGTTGCATACAAATGCAAACTTGCACACTTCTGACATGGATGCGCAAAAGTTTACTAATTAGAGGAAATCTACTTTTAACTTGGATGCGACTGGATAGCCATGGATCCCGCAGTCCAAGTTAACTTAGTTATATACACACTCTCCAATAATAAGTGTGTTCACAATAGTTCCGTGGGGTGGAAGAGAATAGTTTATACTAATTCTTAATTACTTCTAGAACACATTCTACTATACATTTTCTTATTTACCAGGCATGCGTTCTATTTTCAAGGGCATTAATGAGATATGCAATTTTTGCACATATAAGAGGGTTCACTAGAGAGTGAGGCTTCTTCTTGATTACATGACCAGTTCTGGTGTCTTTTTTACTTACTATTTATGTAAAAATTAGTGAGCTCCGGGGAGGAGTTAGGAGCAGGAACAGGGAGAAGCGAGAACCACTTAAATCTTCATACTGATCCGATTTGCAGTAAGTAGTCAAAATCTCCTCTCTTTTGTCGATAGATACTACGTAGAAAGCTCTGTCTATTAAATAGCCACTGAGAAGAGCAAAGTACACACTGTAAAGGGTAGAGGATATAAACATCAGAGCTGGATAAACCTCCTTGGAAATGTTGTCTTGATGGTATAGCTCACTGTCATTGCTTGATGAAAGGAACTGAAAATTATATTTGTTGTAATATGTTTCGTATCTTCCATTCGTTTTTTTCTCAAACATTTTAGCTTATCTCTATCTTCATGGGCAGAAAGTGGCGAGAGAACTGGTGGCTTCTCTGCTTACCTTGCAGTGTCCAGGATGCTCAGCACATGGAAAAATTCTTTGCGGCCATATACAAGTACTTCTAAGTATGAGTCCAGCAGGTTTGCCATATTATTTGGATGTACCTATCTATATTGTCTTAGTTGTTGTATTTTTGGATGTTAGACATCGCAACAGTAGAAACTCTTTATAGTCATGTTTGCAAGTTCAGATAGACCATCTAAATCATGAAACAAAATTCTTGATGGTTATGTTTCCATGCAAGCACATAGATTTCAATATGAATCGACATGCCGAGGTTTGTGGATATCTTATACTTTGAATATTCTGGCCCTGCTCCCTTTGACATTCCTGCTACGTCACTAGATTTATTAGAAATATTTTATGCATGGTTTGAATTGCCATTAAGTTGTTCTAAACATCTATTACAACAGAGTAGAGGTTGATGTCAAAGAAGTTTGGCGCTAGGTTTTATTTTGTTTCCTTCCGAATAACTTAGAGGTCAAAATTGAGATGACTGCACCATTTGCTTACCATGATTAAAAATGAATGCCATACGATAAAAAAATTCGTCATGTGTTTCTGGTGTTAATAGTGATAACGGTCCATGATGTCCATGATGTATTCGATTTCTTTATCGACACTCATTTGGGTCACTGGCTGACTTAACTTCTGATAGGTAAATAAAGGGTGTGAGACCCTCCCAAGTTCAATTATTGGAAATCTTGCAATCTTAGTATTAGCAATACCAAGATATGTATAAGCATAATGTGGCATGAATATAATAAGTTACTGCATTCACGGTCAGTAAATAAAATAACCAATTTGTGGCTAATGGAATCTGAAGTAACTCAGTTAGAAAGCACTACTCATCATTGTTTTTTTAAATTGAACTTACCTATGTTTGTGGCACAATGCCATAGTAATGGATAAGATGGAATAGTGCCCATTCATTTTGCGCTAAATTATGGTGCGATCGTGCCTTCAATATATCTGCATAGTCCACCAGTCTAACACAGGGCAACCATCTTGACGACGCCCCATTCTATGTATTAGTTGATTCATGTGTACCAAGTCTATATTGTATTTACATTTTTTATGGATGCTGATCACATGATCGATATACTTTTTCAGTTAGGATTCTATACTAATGCAATCCATATTGATCAGAAGTGTGATAATCATGGATCCTACGACACACCCTACTGTGAACACCAGCATATTTCCTGGTGTGGAAGATGGTTATAATCTTGCAATTTCATATTTCCTTGGTGTTGATATGTCATAGTATTCACCAACAGAGGTTCATGCTGACATGGCCCTTTATGATTCAGAGGTGAGGTTTCCTGGTAGTTGTAGTCATTCGTCGTAGAGGAGTATATATTATGACTGAATTTCGCGGTGTCATTGTTGTATCACATTTCTTTCAAAGTAATAGACACATGTTTTCCCCTTCTTGCAGGTCATCACTGTCAGGAATGGTCCAATAGTGGTCTCTCACTTATATTGATAATTCATACTTCCCTACTTAAGTGTTTGTACATGTGTTATGTTTAATCTGACCACTGTTTTCCAGGTTGTCTATCTAATGTGTTTCAGTTTTCGTCTCACACAAACCAAGATTTGTCTAGAACGCTTTTACGTGTTAATTTACGAAACCAAAACTCATCACATTTTACTTTTCTAGAGGCTATGTTTACAGGATTTAAAGTGGAACCTACCTTTTTTGGCGCAATAAAAAACCTGCTTTTGCCTTTCGTGCCATTTTTCGTGCAGTGTCTAAGATGATCGCTTTTGGAGAAGTGGCATGCCACGGTATATTATCAGATTGATTAGTCTCATTTTTCATAAATAAAAAGTTTGAGAATTTACAGATTGTAGTATGGGTAACATAATTTCCAGTGTTAATCCCCTCATCCCGGCTTAATCCAAATGTTCATGCAGATAACATATTTTAACCTTTTCCTGTAAGAATTTTTGTATGTTCTCACTTAATAATGAACGCACGTGAGATGAATTTGATACCCTTGATTTTATTATTTGATGCCAAATATTTTTAAGAAAGGAATTTCTGTTATCAGACCTTTTATACTGTTACAAATTAGATATTTTCCTTTCTTTCTTAGTCAAATTAGCTTGCAGATCCCTTTATACTATGTTACTATGTGAGCACATCTGTTTGGTTAATTATATGAGACTGAAATGCTTGGATACACTTTTATTGTCAACCTTTCAAGATTATCTTCCCATTGCTCTAATTATCGGTTTTGAGCAAACTTTTATCTTAATCCCAATATAAAATTTTCATTTGAATAAGATAGTAAAAAGAACAGTAGCAACACGAAGGAACGCTCCAAGAGAGATATAAATGAAAATGGTTAATCGGGCTACTCCCGCTTCAAGGAAGCGTCCAATACGACATTCATGCTTAGAGAGTAGAATAGCGTCTTATTTATGTTTTAATTTTGCTTCAATGCTAGCAATTTATCACAATTGCAACTCCAAAATGTTCATCCATGCAATTTAGCACAATTGGAACTCTGAAATGTTCATCCATGCGATTTAGCACTATTGGAACTCGAAATGTTCATCCATGCAATTTAGCACTATTGGAAAATCATAAATACCAAGTCTTAGGAGCTAATCGGCAAAATACATCTTTTTCTTTACCCTAAGGATTTCTTCTGAGGTAACCATTTTGTGCATCATGCTTAGTTTCACCTGCAAAATGTTATTATGTCGGTGTGGCTTTGTAAAGTGAATGCCTAGATTTATATGCAAGGAACAAGCTTAAGAAATCTAAAACAACCCTTCGTAGGGGAAACAACCATGTAATTCATGTGTTCTTTTTTGTACTTTCATTTCTACTTATATGCTATCTTCTGCACAATTTTATGTCGTACATATTTTAGGTAGAACATGTCAAAGCTGAAAGTTGATAATACTTATATTGTAAAGCTTTACTATTATTTTCAAGATGTCGAGCACTACCTCACTATGGAGTACCTTTATTGTGGAGACATGATTAGTTTGCTTATGAACAAGGGCACTGACAGAAGATAAAGCCAAATTCAACATTGCAAAAATTGTACCAACAAAAGAGCCCATTCACAGACACAGTGATATTCACCACTAATTGTTGTCTTGCTCTTCTAATAATATTTTTTTCAGTGATCCAACATGTATCTTTGTGTTCATTTTGTCGGGGGTGCCAAGCCAGATAATCTATCGTTACATATTAGTGGTCACACTAAACTTTGTAACTATGTATATTTTATAGCTACTGTTGCCTTAAGCTCATTTGTGTATTAGTTCTTTTAGACCAAGATTATGGTCTTTCTGCACTCTGTTCTATAGCTTCCTATCATTATCACTGGATGAAATCATAATATTAGGACATTGTGCATATTTGAATATGGGTTGATGCAACAATATGAATTCATATCGTTAGTTTACTCTGAGAGTGTGCCATGGGTGTGGCAGCTCATTTTGTAATTTCCGAATTTGAGACATTGTGCAGCTACCCTTATAGATTTGGCTTGACCTTTAGCGTGTATCTATTAGAATCTGTTTGATATACTAAAGCACCAAAATGTGATCTGAATAGAATATGTGTGGCCGACCACTGTAAATGTTCTCTTGTTGGTTCCTTAACTGTATCTAGGTGTAGTGCTTTTATCCCCTACGATAGTTATGTACATTTATAACTTCTTGTTCTCTATCTTGACTACTTTAGTGCATGCCTCCTAGGTTACGATATGTTTTACCATTTGTAACTTGCATTCATCTTTATGACATTCATGCCATTGATATATAATTGTTGCAGAATACCTGAACCGTCACATGAATTTTTACAGAGATGTAGTTTCCTTCACTATTTACGGTATGTTGTGTGTCGGTCAAATGCAACCACTGAGTTAATGAATTATTTTGTGTCATGTATGTGCTAAAAATTCATAGTGACCAAATTATTGCCAACTAGGACACATTTTTGTTCCTCTACATTCTATCTTATTTGTATAGTTAGCTTAAACTACATTTTTCTTTAAGAAAATTGCTACCTTCCACCCTTGCTGTCATGTTGTGCAGGCGAGATGAATATGGAAAGACAAGAAAAAATACAGGCCTTTTTGTAGGAGAAGGAAAACATCAAGACATGAATGTTCTTTTACTGATTTCCTGCAACTCGGTATTTTTAAGTTCTCTAAAATAGTTTTGAAAACATACTAAGTCTGGGTTGTCTACTTGCCTTGAATAGATGAACTTATGCTAAAGATTAAAGAAGAAAAAGAAAAACACATATCAGGCGTGCTACCGAGGAGCAGTCCGGTCGTAACATAGACATCGAAGCCGCATTAGCCATCTACACTGTGTATCAGGAGTAAGGTGATCGAATCCTCAAGTAGAAAGATGCATGTTGTACGGATAATGGCAAAAACAAGCCTTCCACATCGAGGTCGCAAGGACGACTACGACCAGTGTTGATGGCTCTGCAAGTACAAAGAATCAAGATGGTTGTGCCAGCATTGTGTTCTACTATGCTTTTAGTCTTCAGTTACTATATGTGCTTGAACTCAAGGAAATACGAGAATTGCGATGGTTCGTTTCTTTTCCGGGAGGGTTGCTTCCTTTATGTTCGATGTTTTGTAATGAAATTTGCGACAAGATTTGAACTTACCGTCTTATCAGCACGTTAATATACCAATGCATGTATTACATAGAAAGCGATTCTGAAGAAGGCCATATTTTCTTCTTCAACTCACGGCCATATTGCGGGCGCGGCGTGCGCCGCGCCTATTTTGGCTAGTAATAATTAGATTTTGCGTAATTTCTCTTGGCGCCCTGATAGTACATATGTACGTATGGTTGATAAGTATCGTTGGTCAGTACTCCCTCCGTTCTATAATGGATGACTTTCATTTGTCTAAATATGCAGTATGTAGACTAAAACATGTCTACATACATGCATGTTTGGACAAAAGGAAGTTATCTATTTTTGAACGGAGGGACTTCGCAACCACCCGATGGCTAGAAAATACCGAGCCATGGTTCACGGTCGCTGCACTGAGTGGCCCAAGCATGATCGCTGCGCCCAGTGGCTCAAGCCCACGTGCGAGCTCGGCCCATAGTGTAGAGTTCCCAATCGATCACTGAAAAGAAAAAAAAATCCCGATTACAATCCTATACAAACACTGCTATGATGGGTGGCGTCTGATGACGAACATAGTGAGTTAGATGTGTGTGAAAAATATTGACTATGTCGAGTACTACCTCCGTTCCTAAATATAAGATGTTGTATCTATTGTTCATGTTGTCTAACTTCATACTAATATGAGTAAATATATAATTAAAATTTATCTAGATACATGTAGATATGTGTGAATGTGAAAAATGGCTAAAACATTTTACATTTAGGAACGGAGGGAGGGAGTACATTTATATGGTACCAGATGCACTTCGAAGTTTATTTCAAACTAGCTGTAGCGCACGGAATACTCATGCATTGTAGCTATCAAGAAGATAAATTTCGATGTCCTTCGATATAGCCCGGGCAGGTGTGTGCCAATTGGGTACACAAAACAAATAAAGATCAGGGTTTCCTTAAACCAATTATTTGAAAATTTAATTTGGCACATGGGAGCGTATGCTCCTGCTGCCGGAAAACAATATTTTGAAATATCAAAAATTCGGAAAAAAAAATTGTACGTACATCTCGACATTTCATATGTGCATGACATGTTTTGTGTAAAATCGACCTTTTTATGCTCTTTATCAAAAAGATAAACAAAAATGTCTCGTGAAAAGTTTCTACCGAATTCAAAATCTAGTTTCCAAGTTTCACCTCTTCCACGATGAAGGGTTGCGCTGCAAATTCTATCATCTAGAGATGCAAGATGTGAGAGATCCTTACAAGGACGACCGTGAAAGAGTTACTTTCACGCATCTCATCTAACGTCCCACGACCGATCCAATCTGTGGTATGATATTTAGTACATCTCATATTTTTCTCCCGCTGCAACGCACGGGCACATTTGCTAGTAGTGATAAACACCATTGGTTACATTTTTCGTTTTGCATCATCATGATATCAACATGCATTTTTGGCAACGCGCAGGCCGAGTCGGTTTCAAAGAAAACTAGCCATAATATTATATTTTCCAAGTCATTTAAGAAAAGGAGAATTTCCCATAATTCCAGAGGCGCAGATTAAAGAACACCCATACGAATAATATCTGAGTTGGCTGAAAAATGAGCCAGTTTCAAAAATAATGTAAAAGGGGACCTGAATAAACCTCCGAGGACTCTAAAAATAGTACTTTTTGGGCCGGACCAGAGATTTTTTTTTGAAAGAGCAGCAAAACTACTTTTGGACGTTGGCCTCTCCCGCCCCTTTCGGCCTTTTGTAACATAGTTACTGGAGTTTTGGGTATTGGAGCAAATATGGCAAGTTATTTTGGTTATTGGAGCAAAATATGCCCCTTTTAGCATCGAATTGGAGCAAATATGGCAAGTTATTGGAGTTAGCCCTCATAATGTACATCAATGCCCCGCAGGAATTGGACCTACAGCCACCGTGTCCGGCCATGTTGTATTTTCACGTCGACGCCGCCTCAATCCAAGGGCCCCCAGCACCCCCGCATCTCACGCGCATTGTTGCAATCGCCATTCCTGTTGTTGCGGTACACCGGGTTCGTGACGTCGCACCCCGTCCGCAGTCCTTGGCCATTGAGCTCCGATATGTGCGGTTGTTTCCATCTAGCTATTAGCGAGTATCAATTTTGGACCCGCCTTGCTACCGGGTATTTGATTGATTTTCTTTCCGACAGCGGCGAGCCTATATTTTTTCCTGGCGGGTTGTTGACTTTTCCCAATCGGATTTTGCTTCTATACTCAAAAATCCATTAAGAATGTTGTGTGCATCGTCTCCAATGTATCGTTTCTTTGCCTAAATTTCATATCCTTAGGCAGCGCGATTTGTGGGAAATCCATTTTAACTATATAAGTATGTGGATGTAGTTGAGAATCTGTTTCGATTGCAGACATATATATAACCGTTTTTCTAGAAGTTGCTTTGTTTCTAAGAGAAGAATTGATGTGTGACTCTGTATTGAGACCGGCAGGATATTATGCTCTGCACAAAACTTACCTTATGTGATTAAGCTGAATAAAAGTGGGCATGAAAATATGATAGATATTATGATTTGCACACAATATATGTCTTGGATCCGTTAAATATTAACAAATGTCAATGCTCTGTCGTAATCAAGAGCTCACTAACGCACGGGTCAATCAGAGAAATTGTTGGATTTGTGTAGAGACAAGAGACAGAGATTAAATTAAGGTTCGTGAGTTTCTAAATGTAAGCTGAGACATCAGGGAGTATAATTTTGGAAGCATCGGCAAACAATATTATCACATCCCGTTCTTTGTAGCAGAACCTCCAAGATCTAAGATCACACAAATATGATGAACCCATATGGGTTGTCGGTTAATACTGCAGCCACTATCCCCCGAGTTTGTGTCATCATTCGTCCTGCCATCTTGATGACAAAGGAAATTTGGTCCCACTATGTTAGGCTTTAGCCTCTTTTAAATGTATAAACCACATTTTCAATTATTTTCTTTTTGCATATTTTATAATGCGTGGCCCTAGAGAAGGACCACAGGGTGACTGGACTTTGAGATGGCGCATTGACCGATGGGAGGGTTGCTGACCCCAGCTGAAGTATCACCGTATAGTCGTTGCCTCTGCCATATTGCAATTTTCTGTTTTGCAATCATGGTTATTTTTTTCAAATTTCCCAATTGGAGACATCAGAACTGAGCGAAAAAACAAGGACATAATTACCGTCATATCATAAGCTCAGGTCGTTTTGGCCATCCGGTGTGTGTTTGATGTCGGGTGGGCCGCTTCTGGGCCTAGGTATCTTGAGGGACGCTACTATGGCAAACGAATTGGAGGCCTCTCCTTCGAATTTGAATGGACGAATGCCAATTGGACATCAAATGTAGGAATTTATCCGAAGACATGGGTGTGGATATTTCAGAACAAATATGGAAAGTTATTATAGTTTTACCTGCACCTACCGTGCCCATGGTTTATTTTAGAGTGGATGCCACTGCCTCAGCCTCCGCCCGAATCAACCACCCCAGAACCCCCAATTCCCAGCATCCTACGCGGGTTAACGCGGTCGTCGTTCCTCGTCGAGACATCACGTTCATGTTATCTCACCCCGTCCTTAGTCTTTGACCATTGAGTTTTGAGGTACGTGGGTGATTCCATCCAGCTATTAGCTACGAATTTTGGTTTCATACCCGTCATACCATCTAGATCTGCATTCTCACTTTGACTTTGATTGATTTTTTTTCTATCAGCGTCGAGTCTAGATTTTTTCCCGGCAGGTTTTCACTTTCCCAATCGGATTTTCCATTTATTCTCTCAAATCCATTAAGTATGTTGTTGTCATCCTTCATGCGATTTGGGTGAAATGAATTTTAACTATATGCGTCGTAGAGAATCAGTTTCTTGAGGAGTTCCTGAGAAAGAATCGATCTTTAATTCTGCAAAGAGACCAAAAAGATATATGCTCGATCCGCACACAACTCAACACACGTGATTATCGTAAATTGAATAAAAGTGCACATGGAAATATGGATTAAATGTCAGAATATCTATTTATCTTTCAGTATAGGTTTTAGATCTGCTAACTTGTTAAAAAAAAATGTCGATGCTCTATGTAATTCCAGAGCATATTGATGCACATGTCAATCGATCTGGTCCAAAAAAAAATCCTTGTAGCTGAACCTCCCAGATCTAGGATCACAGAAAGATGATGAACCCTTATGGATCCTTGGTATATATTGCAACCGATATCGCCGACTTCGTATCATCATTAGCATTGCGGATGGGTCCAATCAGGTTTATAATAAAGGAAATTTTATCCCATGTCCAAGGTTTTAGCTTCATTTTTAAGGATAAACGACTATTATTCCCCACCACCTCACCGAGCGAGCTGCCCGATGATGTGCTCATCGAGGTGTTCCTCTCAATCCCACTACACCCCGCCTGCCTGTTCTGCTCATCCCTCGTTTTCAAGCGGTGGCACTACCTCATCAAAGATCGCCAGTTTCCGTCGGAAACATCCCGTGGTTGGTGTCTTCAGCAACTACACTACCATCCCCATTCCAACCCCACCGGGCACCCTCGTAATTCTATTGTAACAACAACTTTTCCCCGCCAGCTGACAAGTTCTAGCGGAATGTCCTTGGCTGCCGGAAAAACCTTGTTCTCCTCGTCAGTTAGACTTGGAGCCAGCTCCAAGTGTGGAATCCCATGACCGGCAACGGGAATCATATACCCGTTAATACACATATGGACAATCATTATAATGATGGTATAGTACCTGAGAGCCATGCTAAATATTATCCAAGAAGGGCTGCGTGAAGCTGAGTAACGCGTGTGACATATTCGACCGGGATTATATTATGAATTTATGATACCGCGGTAGTCATTGTACTGAGGCTCGGTGTATTTTTTGGTTTTAATTCGCTGTACCTGTCCAAATCGTTCTACGTCAACGTACGGATTTTGTACGATTAATTATATGCAAAATTTGTACTAAAAATAAAGCCTGATGGGTTTACACAGGGTCGCGTACGTCTTAATAACACTTAATTATTAACAACCGTCTGTGGTAAGCAAACGAGGTACGGACCGATCTCAGCCACCCTTGTGTCAATGTTTTAATTTAGTGGGGGGGGGGGGGGGGGATGATAGGGGAGTCTTTAGCTTGCCTCCTATTTTTAGGGTGTTAATCCGAACTTATCTAACCCTTGATTTTTAGTTTTATTGCGACTAGGCCTAGCCTAAGCACATATCTTTTCTTCTGCTCTTACAGGTGACATCGATAGCGTCAAGTCAAACTATTCGTGACGTTGATGATATCTATATCTGTTATTCTACCGAATTTCTTTGCAAAAATATGATGGTAGCACAAGCAGGTTGTAATTACGACCTTTTTGTGTGTGAAGAAGACACCCAGTTTTTGTTTTGTTTCATGTATTGAGATGTCTGCTTACTAGTTATGTCAGTAGTGCTATGGTCATTTTGGAGCCCGGCCGGTTAACTAAATAACACATGCCCATTTCTTGTTCGACCACATGTATATTCATGCACGGAGGGAACAAAAATAAAGAAGAGAGAAAAGCCTGCGCCCATGACAAGCAATGAGATATATTGACGCGTGAGACGAAAAACAAAGGCATGGTTTACCTCCTCGCGGCCGGCCGGAAATACGAATGGACGACGTCCAGATCGTTTCCCCCTCTGTTCGTCTGCCTTCCTCTGGACCCCAGCGCGTGACGCATTGCCAACAATAATTAGGCAGCCTCGGGGGTTCAGAGAATAATTAGGCAGCCTCGTTTTTTTTTGTGAGAAACACAGTACAAACGCAAGCGCTTACATATACGCGCACACACTCATCCCTATGAACGCACACACGCAAACCCTACCCCTATGAGCACCTCCGAGAGACTGAGCCGACGGGTCTTGAGATTGACGAAGTCACCACAGGCGCCTCGCTGTCGACGGGAACGTCGCCTCCCACTGAAAGAATATTCCGCCTAAATGCGACACACAGGTGTCAAACCTAGGGTTTGAACTCTGGTGGGCTGTGGGTACAACTACCCTCCTAACCATCCAACCACAGGTTGGTTCGCAGCCTCGGGGGTTTAGAGGAAGGCATACAAACAAAGAAGTGGTTAAAATCCATTCTCCGGGTCAAACACGACAGCGGCTGCTCCTCGACGCCGATCATCAGTGATCTCTACAACATCCACATGAGTGCGTTTTGGTCGCTTCATTATTTGTTCTTACTAAGGAAATAAGATAAAGATTTAGGAGTCGAGTCGATGCGATGGATGGAGTACCTCCTGCTGATGCTACTGCTGGAACCAAATAACAGGTCACCGGCGACGACTTTTGCGCGCCTCCACCGCCAAGCCTCGGTGAGCCTCCTTGCAAGCGGTCTTGCCAAGAAGTCCAAAACTCATTCATCTCGCCTCGCCAAACCAAACCAAATACAAACTCCAAAGTCACAAGTCAGGCACGAGATACCGCACCCGGCTTGGCAAAAATGGACTCGTATATATACATAGTGGAGGTAGGTTTGAGACGAGCGGGCATATCCATTCTCTTTGTTGATGATGATTTGTGGAAGAGGGTGCATGGGCGGCTAAGATGAAACGATGTTGTGCCACTAATTGGTTGTTTTCGTTGGGCCACAGACCGATGCATATACCGAGAGAAAATTAAGGAGGACTGAGTGGACGTTGTAATCATCAGTTATCCCTAAGAGAGAAAAACAGGGTGCTCCATCTTAGGCAAGTCAAAAACTGCTAGAAATTTAGGGCCACTAGTGTTATACCTATACTAGAGAGAAAAAAGAGGGCGTCAAGTGCTAAACTTCATGTAACGAGATACGACTACAACCTTATACTTAAAACTCCTAGTGTCGCGCAAAAAAAAGGTTCATACCCATCTGCTTCGAGCCACACTGGATGGTGACGTAATTCTCCCTTTCGAAGTGTCTATTTGCATTATTTATGTATTTTGCACAACCGGGAAACTGTTCCATCTATTACGGGCATACGTGATATGTATTTTACACAAACTGGCATATCGAATGACAAATCTTTACTTGTGAGTAATTTTACCATAACAAGACCGGACCGAGAGGAAGTTCAATTGTCGTGATTCAGTGGTTTATGGAGTCGTGCTGATGGGATGAATGGAAGATTACCTGCTGTTGCAACCAAAGAGGAGGTCACAGCTGATGGTTGCTGCACGCCTCAACTGCCGATCCTCCTAACGATCGGTCTTGCCAAGACGCCCACCACTCATTCATCTCGCCCCGTCTCACCAAACAAAATCCAAACTCCAAAGTCATACGTCACGCACGGCCACCCGCACGTGATTTTCCGGTAATGGACTCGTATATACAGATAGTGGATGTAGGTTGGAAACCAGTGGGCATATCCCTTATCTTTGGTGATGGTGATTTATGGAAGAGCGTGAATGAATCGTTAAGATGAGATCATATTGTGCCATGGATTGGTTGTTTTCGGTGTGCCACGGTCGACGCAGTTATTGCTTGTGGATACTAGCAAATTAAGTGGGACTCAGTTGGCGCTGGGTTTATCAGTTATTCCCGAGAGAGAAAAACATTATTCTTAATATAAGGCAATTAGAAACTGCTAGAAATTGAGGGCCACCATTATTATTCTCTAAACTAGAGATAAAAAAAGGGGGGGGGGGTCGTGTCGATTGAAAAAATTCAGGCAACGAGATATGACAACAAGGTTATACTTAAAGCAACCAATGCTTCAAAAAATAACTTCCTACCCATCGGCTTCGAGCCACACCGGATGGTGACAAGGTTCTCCCTGTTGAAGTTTCTACTTGTGTTGTATATGTATATTTACACAACTGGCAAATAATTCCATCCACAATGGCAGATGTGACATGTATTTACACAAACTTTCATACGGAATGGAAAATCTTTACTTTCGAGTAATTTTACCCTAACAAGACCCGGCTGAAAGGAAATTCAGTTATCGAGATTTAATGGTTTGCGCAAGAACAAAACAAGATGTCACCGCCGACGACTGTTGTGAGTATCAACCGCCGATCCTCCTCGTAGTGGTGTTGCCAAGATGCCCACCACTCATTCATCTTGCCTCTCCTCACAAAACCAAACTAAATCCAAACTCCAAAGTCACAAGTCACACACGCGCACCCGCACACGGTTTACCGAAAATGGAATCACATATATAGATAGTGGTGGTCAATTGGAGACCAGCGGGCATATCCCTACTCTTTGATGATGGTGACTTGTGGAAGAGGGTGGATGGACCATTATGATGAGATGATGTTGTGCCACCCATTGGTTGTTTTCAGTGTGCCACGATCGACGCATTTATTGCTGGCAGGCAGAGAAAAGAATCAAGCACGACTCGGTTCGACAGCGGAATCATTAGTTATTCCTGAGAGAGAAAAACGGGGTGCTAAATCTTATGCAGGTAAAAAATGCCAGGAATTACGGGCCGCTATTATTATTCTTTAGACTAGAGAGCAAAAGGAGGCATTGAGTGCTAAAATTCAGGTAACGAGATATGACTACTCCCTTATAGTCGGTGGAGAATCTAACTCATCAATATAGCCTGGGCGAAGTCAATAGACATTAAAAAAAGCTAACTGGTTGCCACGTAATAGCATCATTTCCATGTACCAATTAAGGGAAATCCACCAGTTTAGCCCGGGTAAGTACCCGGGCATGTCGGGCCTTGGCTCTGCCACTTCTTATTAACTAAAGCTTTACGCCGGGTGCCGACAGAGGCTTCTCATGCCATCTGCGGATTGGTGTCGCTGCCATGTGGGTCATACACTTAGCGCCTGTACACGCGTCTTCAAGCGTGTTCGCACACGAGCGGACAGAGCGCGACCAACGCCGCCTCCTCCTCTCTCCCCATTGCCGTTGTCTCCGCAGGCCCTGTGTCTCCGTCACCGGCAGATTCCGACCGGCTCCGGTGGATTCTCGAGGTGCTGACCAAAGCCCCAACACTACCTTCTTCTCCTCTCTCGATTCCTTGTCATGGCCCATCCACTCCCACGACGAACCCTAGCCTCCAGGGATTCCGGCCGGTCGGCGCCGCCTCAAGTCTTTCTCTCGAGCTCCGCGGTAGGTTTCCAGGTGCCGAAGGCCATCCCGTGCGCTCGACAGTTCTTCCCCGGCACGTCTTTTTGGTCAGCCGCGCTTCCTCCCTGCTGCCGCCACCGGCATCGGCCTCATCTTGACCACCCTGATTCCAAGCATGAGGCGAAGGGGGTCGGGGAAACTCTGCTCCGGGGCGGCTTCAGGGGGTGGAGGCATGGACAAGCAACTCAGGTGGATGGGCCAACAACCGTTGAGGGGGCGCAGAAGGCGCAAGGTATGGAGGAGGCTTGGAGGTGCCGCTCGAGGTGGGGGTTGGAGGCGGTGGAGTGAGATGTGCATACAAGCTGCAAGGACGGTGGCGCTCAGGTTGGCCTACTCTGCCTAAAATCTTCCGGCACTTCCTGCTCCGGCAATGAGGCGGCCGCCAGGTCAGTCAGCCACCATAGACTTGCTCTTCCTCTTTCTTTTTTGGTTGCTTAATTTCCGCTGCCCAATTGCTGATTTACAGGATAATAATAAACAATGTAGCCAGCAAGAGAACTTACGTGCGTATCTCACCAACTAGGAGCTAATTAGGCAAGGAATTGTATTGCAACATGGTCTCAGGTATAGAACGTGCAACAGTTTGGATCATCCCCTCTGGCCTCGCGTATCTGTTCGTGTGTCTTTCCTTCAGAATCGTGAATCCAAAGCTGAATGTTCCCAGGTCTGACACACTCACCAGACAGTATGTTGGGGCATGACACCATTTAACAGAAAAAATTAAAAGTAATCGAAATTTAAATTGGCATTGTACTTATGTTCTGTCTTTCCCGCACTCTCAGATTCTAGCTTTTGATGGAAGTATATAGAGTTGTTGTGTGCCACTTTTCGCCAACATGAAGACAAGGCTCTGCCCGCAGCCGCACCTCCATGAGTTTTTATCTCCCTCTCTCTCCGGATATGTGCATCTACTTAGTCTATGTTGAGTCTTAACGCGTCCGATTTCAGAGTACTCCGTTGATTCTCTCCATATGATCGGTGATGATTCAGTGTAGTATGTACACTTTTTTTTCATATGATCATTATATGTGTTTGACCAAATGCCTAGGAAAACATAACAACACATATTGGATTGCTTAATTTTTATGTTGCTTTTCGAATTAGGTATGGATTATTGTTGCTCTCACTGATATGCATTCCTTCCATATTATGTGTTAACTTAGTATAGTTCATAATTATCAGACCATGCTCTTATGTGAGACCAATTGCATTGTGAAGGTTTTTCCCATTTAAAAAAATTCAGCTCCTGATGCTAGGTAACATTATGTTATATCTAGCCAAAGGACCACGCATGATACATATTTGTATGCTAGAAGGAATTATCCTCCGTTCTATGTTCCTTGATAATGCTAATATATTCAGTATAGATTTTAACCAGGTAGAAGGTATTATCCTCCCTTCTATGTTTCTCAATAATGCCAACTTATTGCGTATAGAAACATCGTGCTGCATCTTGGAAGTTCTCTTGTTTTTATTTTTCTGGAATGATTGTTTCCTTCAGTTGCTGAGGAGCCCTTGTTTGCTTCGCTTGTTGTTCTAAGAGTTATCCTTTGGTCATTTCTTTCCTGTCAGCAAATTTGATCCAAATATTCTTTTGGGCAGGGTTCAACTGAACCGCCATGTCCATCCAATAAATTTGGGCCTGCTCGTTGATTAGCTCTTGAGTTGAGTCATTGATAACTCAGACTGAAAATGATTGCTCAAACTTGAAGGACCTACACGGATATGAATTATCTGGTGTTTTCCCCCCGAATTAGTGCTTCTATGTGTGTACTTCATGCTGACATCGATATAATTGCAGGGATGCAACATCACTGGAAGAAGTTCACGACTGTATGGTTAAGCTGATTAGCTGTTCGCGGAACTTCAAATTTGCATACCAATTATATTTAGTGAAATGAATGCTTTCAGTTATTCTAATACATTTTTCTCTTTATAGAGGTGCAATCATTAGCGGCACAGGAATAAAGCACATGTTGGCTGCGGGGCTGGATTTGGGCAGTGTATGATCGATGGCTGCTTTGAAGTTACTGGAGAGAGTCGAAGAATTTAATTACATAGTACTTGAGTGTTTAATGGAGCAAACACTTGCAGAATGCTACCAAGTTATGATGTCGGGAGGAAAAAATGTTTGATCCCTGAGGTATAGTTTGTAAGTAATATTTGATACTTATGCTTTTGGTTGTGTTGCTGCTCAAAGCAGGTGATACCTGTTATCCTTTGAACTTCATATGTGTTCGAGAGTTCAGAGAGAATTTATTGCATGTATTAAATTTCTCTGATTTTATCATGTAAATACATATTTCTGGCCTGTTTGCGGTAGGACTATTTAACCGACTCTATTTTAGTGAATTTCTTGTGGTATTGTCGATAATAATTTCAATGCACCTAATATGTCAATCTGCAGTTAAGGAGTGGTTGCTAGTGTTTCTACCCTTTTGGCTTTGGATGGATGGGTTTGCATAATAACTAACATGGGTGCAAGTAAGACAACGCTCACCGTAGTTTTGCACTTTTGCTTTGTCTCACTTGTTCCTTTTTAAATACTGAAAGTTTATTCCCTATTTATTAGTTGATCCACCCGGAGCACAGAAGGAAATACTGGACCTTGCATCTAATTAGGGACTTTAGAGAACACTCACTATAGCTTACGAATCATCTATTTCACATTCAGGTATTTATGAATCGCTCGATAGTAACAATTGTATAATGCTTTGGGTGCTACCAAGGCTGTAAGCAAGGAATGCCAACCATCACAGATTGGTGCGTGGAATCAAAACTGATAATCGACCTTGGAACTGTTTTTAAGTTTGATATTTTTTTCAGGAAACTCTATATTATTGAATGAACCAAATGGAGTTTGACAAGTAATCTATTTAACTTAATTTGTTGCGCCCTTAGAAGTTATTCACTATTGTTCATTTTTTTTCGTTTTATGTGCTCCAAAAAAAAAAGCTATCTGATTTCTTAGCCTCATGAAAACTATCATTTATTAAACTTGCAAGAAAGTAAGTCGCCATAGTTGATTAGCAATTTTCATCCAAACTTCTAAATTTCCTTACTATGTGGTGGATGGCACATGAGATATTTATTGTTGACGTTACACGTCACACGTGAGGTGGCTAGATGATCAAGGACCTACAGAAATCTTTAGAGAGAAATCTTGAGATTCAACAGTGTACTAATTATAGAACTTATGACACATATTGTTGCTATATTCAGGCTATTTTCACCTAGGTGGCCAATAGTTCAAAACTTGCGTATTATTTTTATGCGGGTTCTCCATTTGAAGAAATTTCGTTGTGTGAAGAAGCACATGCCTTAGTGCAGCCCCTATGGTATGGAAAATTACAAACCACATGTCGTCACCACTTCTCCGGTTGCTGATGTTGCACTATTCTTAGCACCCTTCCATGCTTTTTTATGTTGCCAATATTTTCATACCGTAACTTTATTGTTTTAACATATGAGTTCTGGTATAATGAATAAGTCGTGGTAGAAGGATAGGGACCTTGGGCTTTATTTCACCGGGCTTCATTTATGTTTTTCTTCTCTCTGGGACACTCAAAATATGTAAATATGAGAAAGATTTTTCCTGTCATAATTATTTAGATAATTCTTTATCATTTCTCCTCTGCCTTCCAATATGAATTTTACGAATTGGGTTGGAATTGGAATGACTTTGAGGAGTTGACACGAGGGAATTGAGCTAGCCATCTTTTGGAATGTGGTTGTCTGGAGGATATTTCACGCACCCGGGTACATCTCTTGTTGTTTTAAAATCATTAAACGGATGTTTCACTTCGTTAATGAGTCAAGTTTCTTCTATGCTCTGCTCCTGGTATTGGAGCAGCAGATGCATATCGGGATATTTCTTTGGAGCAACTTCTGGATTTGTCTATTCCATATGCTGAAGTTAGTAAAAAAAAGGAGAAGTTTGTGTTGGCAAGGAAAAGGGCAGTCGAGGTCTTCTGAGCTATAGCACTTGTGAAGAACAAAATCTGTATGAAGTTGGGGATCCTGTAAACTACATTAGCCCTGACTCCTGATCTGGTGAGGTCAAATGACATTTCCAATTCTATGTTGTTTCTTTTTTGAACAACGATCATATTTTTGTGGACCATATTGTAGATTTCAGTGATGTCCAATTCCATCAAATATCAATAGACATGGTTCACTGTAACGGAGCGAAACCATCTAATCCTTATCGGCCTGAATAACTCCTCCGATTGGTTCCTAATGTATGCTTTCGTTAGTAAGAATATAAATTATACTAATTGCAAGTTTTTCTAGAAGTCTTCTTCAAGTAAAAGCATCCAGTGCCTAGCATTAAGGTTTCAAATGGTTGGGCATTTACCATGTTCCATGCTATCTTACTAGAACTGTAAATTCTTACTATATAAATGGAGTATTTTAATGTATCACCTGGTTTTCAGTTAGATATATTGTTTTCTAATTGAAAAAAATTCGAGTAATTTTTTTGTACGCTTGTTATTCACCGATAGAATCGAACAGTAGTGTTCGTGAATTAAAGAAAGGTCCTTCAGTTATAGTCCCTACAGATAGTTTGTCCTCAAGAGGCTCATAATTAGTTCACAGCAACATGTGGGCAAACGATACATAAGCTCCATGGCAACACCGTCCTTATAACCGAGCGCCATGTAGAAACCACCCGTGGGCCACCGCTTATGCACCATACCTAACGATCAGGCTGCAACAATTCCCGTATCACGCTTTGACATACCACGCAAAGTACACCTTCCACAACGTTTCAACGAATCTGCCCTACTGACACGACGTTACCACCAACAAAAAACGCCGAAGCACACACCGCGCTGACTGTGGCACGCAGAGATGATAGGAAGACGGCACAGCGGAGCGCGCTACCCGTCTAGTACTTAAAACTCCCGGTGCCGGGCAAAAAAAATAAGGTTCCTTCCGAACGGCTTAGAGCCACACCAGATTGTGACGGGTTCTCCCTTTTGAAGGTTCTATTTCTATTGTATATGTATTTTTTCCAACCGGCAAATAATTTGATCCACAACAGGTAGATAGGTTATGTATTTTACACAAACTTTACGTTAAGCAAAATCTTTACTTTTGAGTAATTTTACCCTAACATGACCCGGCCGAGAGGAAATTCGGTTGTCGTGATTGAGTGCATTATTAATTCGGGCCAAGGCGATGGATGGAAGATTACCTGTTTCTCCAACCAAAGAAGAGTTCACCGCCATTGCCTGGTGTGCGCCTCCACCGCGGGTCCTCCTTGCGAGAGGTTTACAAATACGCACACCACTTATTGATCTCCCTACGCCTCACCGAACCAAACCAAACGAAATCCAAACTCCAAAGTCACATGTCATGCATGCGCACCCGCATGCAGTTTGCCGGCAATGGACTTGTATATATAGATACTGGAGGTATGTTCAAGACAAGCGGGCATATCCCTTCTCTTTGTTGATGGTGATTTGCGGAAGAGGGTGGATGGACCGCTAAGATGAGATTATGTTGTTCCACGGATTGGTTGTTTTCGATGTGCCACGATCAACACAGTTATTTCTTGCGGATAGAGAGAAAATTAAGGAGGACTCAGTTGGCGCTAGAATCATCAATTAGAGCTGAGAGAGAAAAACGAGGTGCTAAATCTTATGAAAGTAAAAAAAAATAAACATCCACAAATTAAGGGCCGATATTATTGTTCTCCGGACTAGAGCGAAAAGAGGGGGAGCAGTGGCTATCTTTGCAGAATGCGTGGATTTGACAACTTCTATTGGAAAGGTGGTTTTTAGTCATTGTCCTCGACAAACAAATGGTGTAGCACATGAGTTAGAAAAATTCAGTTTTTGGAATAGATCTTCGTCTAGCTGGGATTAACAAACCCCCTGGTTGGTTAATCAACTTCTTCATGGATGATGTAACTATTGTGTAATTGTGTGGCATCGGGTTTCTTACGCACTCTTTTTCTTACCAGGGTACCTACGGGGGCTGAAAGGTTTTTAATGAGGCGGCCCGATTGCTAAATATAGTGGTTTTAAAATTTCAAAAAAAAAGGTTCCTTCCCATCGGCTTCAAGCCACGCCGGATGGTAACGAGGTTCTCCCTTTTGAAGTGACTATTTGCGTTGTATATGTATTTTGCACAACCCGCGAATAATTCCATCCACAACGGGGCATATGTGATACTTATTTTACATAAACTTTCATATGAAATGGAAAATATTTACTTTCGAGTCATTTTACCTTAACTTGACCCGACCAAGAGGAAATTCAATTACCGTGATTTAGTGGTTTATGGAGTCGAACCGATGCGATTTATGGAAGATTACCTGCTGCTGGAACCAAAGAAGAGGTCGCCGCCAACGACCGCTATGCGCCTCCACCGCGATCCTCCCCGTGAGCAATCTTGCCAAGACACTCACAACTTATTCATATTGCCTCGTCTCACCAAACAAAACAAACCAAATCCAAACTACAAAGTCATAAGTCACGCATGCGCACCCACACACGGTTTGCCGGCACTGGACTCGTATATACATATAGTGGAGGTAGGTTGCAGACCAGCTTGCATATCCCTTCTCTTTGGTGATGGGGATTTGTGGAAGAGGGTGGATGGGCCGCTAATATGAGATGGTGTTATGCCACTGATAAACAGAAGGCATATTCCTTGGATCTGCGCGGCAGTAGCGATCCGTTCTCTTTTTTCTTGGCATGACAGGATCTGCACAGTGGAGGCGATGAGATCTCCACCGCAGTGACGACGAGATGGTAGCTTGTTTGGCTTGCCAGCTAGCTTATCACTTTGGCTACCTCTCTGTCTTCGCGGCGATCTCCAACGCTCGGACCGTGATGGTTGCTGGGCAAATTGTGGGAGGTCCTGCGCAAACTCGACATGTTGTCCCAACATTTACCTTCTTGCAGCTAAGCGGGTATGTCGTTGATTGGATTGTGTCATACTCCTCACTGCGGTGAAGAAGAAGAAGAAGAACAGGTAGAAGAAGCCTCGATGGGCTGGGTGGGTGGGTGTGCATGTATTTCCCTTGATCTTGAATGTAGAGAAATTGGTGGCGACTGTGCAATATTGCGAATATTTGTTTCCAGCTTGTTAATATTTTTGAACTGATGTAGGGCTCATTCAAATGTTGTCCTTGCCTTCTGTTCTCATTAAAGACGGATATAAAAAAAGTTACACCCCCTGACTACCTACCTCACACGTATGACGTGCGGATGCGCATGCGTCAATTGTGACTTTAAATTTTGGATTTGGTTTGGTTGCGCGATACGAGCGCGTCGCTAGAAGACAGGCCCATGGTGACGAAATAGTCAGTCGACCGCCAGCGGGTGAGCTGGATATTCTCATGCGTATATTCGATCCATCAGTGCAGATAAAAAAACAAAGAACATGAAAACTGCTTTTGAATGTTGGCATTTCGGCATTCGGGAAGATAGTCGCCCATCCAAACAAGGCCGTCCAGAGTGAGACGTGTTCCTCGAGGTTTTTTTTATACCCAAATAGATTTTAATTTTGCGTATTGGATCAAATAGGAAAAGTTATTAGAGTCATTTTGAAAATTGGTTATTAATGATTAGTGCCTGTAAAACAATGAGACAATATGATTAATCTGGTTGTTTATTTCTGCGGGGTGTGACCCTTGGAGCCAGGGAAGAGAAGTGAACAAGAGAGCTCCACTTTTTTATGGAGAGCTCCACCTCGGGATGCTCTCTTTTGTTGATTTTTATGTTGACTCTTCAGACGTTTTTTTCCGACTCTTCACACCGTTAGGCCCTTCTTGCAAGCAACTTAAGAAGCCCAGGCTTCGCCGTTGACGAACTGCACATGCCACACAAACTTATAGAAGGCCTTAGCAACAGAGTTCTCCTATTGTTGGGACATACTCAGCAACAAACGGCACTAGATTTAGCTTTTCCTAATCCGATTTTCCTTCTATTCTCTAAAAATCCCATGAACTATGACATTTGTATTCTCTCCAATGTGTCGTTTATTTGCTAAATTTAATTCTATAGGCAGCCCGATTTGGTGAGGTGAAATTAACTATCTGTGTCAATTGCTTGTGTATAATAAAAAAATTCAGGTGTTGCTATGGTTGTAAGAAAGTTTTGACCCGTAATTTTGCATTGAGACCAGCAAGATATTATGGTATGGAGACGACTTACCAGATGCCTAAACTGAATAAAAGTGGACATGAAAATACAATAGAATATCTGTTTATGTCTTTCAGTATAAGTCTTAGATCTGTTAACTTGTTACTATCAAATGTCAATGATCTCTGTAATCCCAGATCTTATTCAGGTACGGGTCCATCGTTCTCGTCCAAAAAATTGCAGCATGTGTGGAGAGATAGAGATTAAATTAGGTTCATATTGTTTCTAAAGGAAGTCGAGTTATCCAGAAGTATATGATTTGGAAGAAATATCAACAGACCTTGAAATATTATCACTGCCCCGTTCCTTCTTTTTTGCAGAACCACCGAGATCGCAGACCGTTGATGAATTCTCGGTGCATATTGCAGCCACTGTTTCTAGCTTTGTGTCATCATTGGCATTGCGGACATGTCATGTCCTGTTGATAAAAAAGGAAATAATGTCCCTCTATTTTAGGTTGTTGCCTCTACCGCGTTGCAATTTTATATTTTGCAATCTTAGATATGGATTGGAAAATTTGCCTATTAGATACAATAGTACATGTAACACACGTTGAAGAAATAAATTCCTCAGTTAGCATGCATATATGGATGTACAAGATATGTCTAATAAAACAATACATATCATGAAAGCAAGTCATTTCATGATACATTTTAATTGCACTTTTAAAGTATTTATATATCTAGTCACATAAATATCTTCTTTATAAATGTGTAACTATTTATAGTCCTTAAAAATACGAAAAAAGAAGAAAAATCATCATGCAAATACCATAACAGGTCACGCTCTATGAATTCAAGTAAAATATATTTGTTCAACTTTGTGAGAACATAGAAACATCTTGAATGGTCTAAAATGACGCCAAAAATATTGAACGGTATTAAAATCATAATAAATGTATCTAGTTGTGAGAAAATTCATACATGAGTCATATCTCGCAACATTCAGAGATAGTTACTGGCCTTGTTCATAGCAGCATGTCAAGGCCTCCCTGGCTAGGACCTGGCCGTCAGAGCCGAGCTTGCCGTTTTTGGAAGATGACCTGACTGACGGTGTGAAAAGCATGTGAAACTGTCTTCCTCGTACCATGATGTGTTTCATGGACATGCCTTTTCTACCCTGCAAATTCCAGTATGTTATATATTGGCTATTATACTTTAAATGTACCATCGATTGTAGAAATAGTATATGATGCAAGTTCACATCAGTTTGAGCTATGAAGTTGCAACATGCGGTTGCATAAGAAATCGTTGCAACTTAGCTGACAACAGTAGCTCAGGGGATGATCATTGGCTGAATGACGTTCCACTAAAGGATCGTTTCCCCCTACTATTCAAGCATAGCAGAGGCCGTAGGATCACAGTAGCTCAGGGGATTAGGAACAGGAATTGGGTGAGTCTGTTAAAGCCCAATCCCAGTGGACCAGTCCTCAGAGAATACATTGCCCTCTGGCAGCTCACGCAGGAGATTGCAACCACTGATGCCCCTGATGTTTACACTTGGAAGTGGACTGCCAATGGTGACTACACCACCAAATCTGCGTACGAGATACAGCTTATGGGCCGGATAGAGGTACCGTTTGATGATCTCATCTGGAAGATAAAGATCCCAGGCAAAGTGCGCTTCTTCGCCTGGTTGGCTATCCAAGGGAGATGCCTCACGGCAGATAACCTGGCCAAGCGTGGATGGCCACACAACCCTACTTGCCCCTTATGCAACCTGGGAGACGAGACCTCCCTCCATATGCTAGCCTCCTGCCCTTACTCTGCTGGCATTTGGGGATACTGCCTCACCAAATTCAAATTCTCATTCGACTTGAGGCCAGCCCAGCACATCTCTGATCTAAAGGAGTGGTGGATAAATGCTCTAAACAGTTTGGAGGCAGTACGGTGAAGCCACTTCTCATCACTCGTAATGACTGTATGGTGGTTCATCTGGCGAGAGCGCAATGACAGGATTTTCAACGACAAAGCGTCAAGCTTTTTGAGCATCTGTGACAAAATCACTTCTGAGTTTGATTTCTGGGCAGCGGCGGGTCTCAAAGGAGCGACCTGGATCAAGCCGCGTTGATAGCAACATTCTTTTTTTGGCTGTTTGTCTTTTAACCCTAGATGTAGTCTCAGTGTGCAGTTTTCCATCTTTTATTCTTTTCTTCTGTCTTAGTCAGTTTTTGTTTTGTTTCAGAACCTTGTATTCGCCGTTGGGCTTTTTCTCTTAATATATCAGAACGCAGCGCTGCTGCTTTCGTCGTGACTTAGCTGACAACAAAGATATATAAGAATTTCATAGTGGACAACATTAAAGAGGGAAATTAGTTAGTAAAAAAAAACATGCTTAACTCAAGAAAATTTCACACAAGCGTCATGGTTAGCATATCGTGTTGCCGCATGCTTCGCTTAAAAGTAAAATCGGTTTTCTACTATATTAATTCCAGAAGACTGTCTAAGTCAGTTTTGTTGGCAAGTAATATGTTGCATTCAAGTGGAAGTGTTTTCTCATGAATACATTGCCTAGTATACTTTTCTAAATATAACTAAACTGGGGAAATTCTGCCAGACATATATAACATAATATGATAGTTAAGAGGCTAATCCAATGCCCAACTCTTCCTCTCAGAATAAACCAAATTATGAAATCTTTTATGGCTTGCTTGCACCGGCTCTTACTGTATTAGAAGGGAAGGAGATATTCCCTTGAAAAACGGGAAGGAAATAAAGAAAAGGTTGACCTGCAATCCTCCAGCGGTATCGACCACAATCACATATTAAGTATTTTTCCTCTTCCACTCCATTCTTAGTTATTTGTCTCGATTTATCCATGGTTTCCTTGTGAGTAAACTGGGAAGGATATAACAGTAGTCTTCCCTACACCTTAAGATCTGCCTGGGATGATCTTTGGGCCAGTTTCCGCAAACACCAGATATGATACTTCTCCACCCATGATTTGAGCAAACTCATCAAATTCAGAGGCATAATCATGTTAATTTCCTACACCTTGCATACCTGTCAGTGAAATGGTCTAAGCACGTTATAGCATTTTAATTGTCACTGTGTTCCTTTGTCTTTCGGGAGAGAAAGGAACTCTTCAGTTGAGAACTTATCCAATTACTTTGACGTACACAAAAACAAAGTAAAACATCTAAAATCATCAAGATTACAATACTATATTGAAATAACATACGTACATTAAGCTTCATGCCTACATCTAGAAGCTTACACGTTTGCCACCTGACCGCAGATCGTATTGTAACTGTCAGGCGCCTGACCGCTGGTAAAGATCGCGACCAGTTCGGACAACGGCACGACCGCCGTGGCGGCTGCCCAAACAGGTTGGCAGTCTCAATGCAAACTGATCGAATCAGTCAGACCAAATTTCGAACCCGTCCAACCCAACAACATGGAGAGGAGGCTTCAAGCGGAGACGTCGCTGGTCGAGTACCGGTCTGCTGGAAGAGTGGTCAACGGTGCAGAGTACGTGACGGCGGCCGGCGGCGCTACCGTTCAAGCTTTGCGAGCCGGCTCACATAGCGGCAGCGCGGGGTCCTCCGGGATCGGAAGCAAGCGGGTGGAGGCTTCTTGGCAGGTCGGATCTGGCTCCGAGAAGTTCTTGGCATTTACGCGGTCAGCCTCGGCAACGACGAAGGGGAAGCGGAGTTGGCGCTCCCAACATGCGAGAAGATCGAGAGGATATGGGAGAATTGAAGATAATCGTTGGAGCGGGATCTCGGGGATGGAAAGGACGTAATGACTCCCGTTAATTGTGCGTATATTTTCGTATGCGGATGCTAGGCACGAAATTGGTCTGGCAGAGTTTCGTCTGCCCATGCAAACTGCTAAAGGTACCCCCGGATGGTTAGGTTTTATAATTACGGTCAGATCTAATTAGATGGGGTGGATCGTGGGGTTGTAATTGGTGGGAGTTGATCCGGGTATATTTGGTGGTTGTGCTTAGCAATGTTTGCTCTTTTATAGTAGTAGAGATAAAATGTGGGCTAGAGAAAAACAAGAGCTATCACACCATCATAGAGTTTTACCGTCGGATCACAACTTCGAGTCGTTTTCGGCCGTCCATGTGTGTTTGATGCCTGGTGGGCCGCTTCTGGGCCCATATATCTCGGGGGACGCTACTCTCGGAACGAATTGGAGGACTCTCGTTCGATCTTGAATTGATGGCTACCAATAGGACATCAATGTAATGTTTTATCAAAACAAAAAAAAAGTGTGGAGCGTCTCTATATAAATATGGTAAGTTATTGGAGTTTCACCTAGACCCATAGAGCTTGTGCTGTATTTTAGGGCCACCCTGAATGCCTCCTGCTCCGCCTCAGTCAACCTCCCCTAGAACCGCCAATTCGTCCCTGTCGTCGACGTTCCTTGTTGTCCACCACCGTAAAAATTGTAATTTAGTGCTCATGCTCTATTTTAGGGTTGCCGTCACCACCTCCGCCTCCGCCTCCGCCTCAATCTACCTCCCGTAGAACCCCCAATTCCCCAAATCTCACGCGGGTCGCCGCCGTCATCGTTTCTCGTCGAGACATCGCGTGTGTGACGTTTCACCCCATCCGTGGTCTTTGACCACTGAGTTTCGAGGTTCGTGGTTGATTCCATCCATCTATTACCTATGAATTTTATGCATAACCCGCACATCATATAGATCTGACCCTTTCTACCGTGGGTTTGATTGATTATTTTCTAGTCATGCCGAGCCTAGATTTTCTAGCAGGCGGGGGTTATCGCCGGCCCTGATGTAGTTCATGACGCTCTGAAGAGTCCGTCCGCGGCCCCACCAAAGCTGACGATCGGCCTCGTTGAAGTTCGAAGGAGGCGGGACGTTCTCCTCGTACCTGACGAGCGCATTCTCACGACGATTAATGAAGAAGGCGTCCCATGTAGGGCGGTAGTCGGGATTCCAACTGGGATTCCTCCGCTGCTCCGGCGTGAGCTCGTGGTAGTAGTGGTTCGTGATGGCCGCCCGACGCGCCACACCTTGAGGAAGAGGAGGGGCCGGCACTTCTACGGCACTCAGCATCCAACCGGCGGGGACGCTTTAGCCGGGCGGGCAGGGGTAGTTCGAGGCGGAAAGTGCCTCCGCCTGGAGGAAGGTTAGAGTGGGTACGGTAGGAGCCATGAGTAAGTGGTGAGTTTATATGTGTTTTGCCAATCGTGGCAATGCATACATACATATAGTGAGAAGAAACAGACCCTTTAGTCCCGGCCTGTTTTACCATCCGGGACGAAATGGTTCGGGTTTCGTTGGGACCAATCAAAAAGAATCACACGGATCGTGTGTTTCTTTCAAGCACTTGTGAGTCGTTGGATCAGGGGTACGGTGTGTTTCTTTCGAGCGGTTGTGAGCCGTTGGATCAGGGGTGTTTCTTAACCGTTTGGATCGAAACCCTAGCAGAACACTTTGTGAGCCAGAGGACCCTATATATAGCCCACCTTCATACATCAGTCAGTTCATCGACCAAATACAAACCATCCGGATTCGCCAGCATACGTCCTACCGTGCTATTGGTATGCATATATGCACTCAGTAGCCACGGTAGGGCTGTATGCTGGCGATACCGATTGTTTTGTTCTACTTCCCCCCTTTATGGTTTGATAAAAGGTTTGATACATCATTCAGTTCATCAACCGAATACAAATCATCCGGATTCGCCATCATATGTCCGACCGTTCTTTGATATGCATATATGCACTCAAGAGCCACGGTCTGGGAGTATTATGGCGATACCGATTGTTTTGTTCTACATCCCCCCTTGAAGGTTTGACAAAAGGTTTGATACTACGTATATATATGTCTGCCTTGTATGCGACGAAACTATGTATATGCATGGATCAACTGCTCTGATATGCACTTATTATAAATTTAATGTACCTTGTTCTGTATTTGAAATGTGTGGAGTTATTATTTGAAACATAAAGGATATAATGGAAAACAAAATAAAACAATAGGAAACATAAAAGGAAACAATGGAAAACAATAGAAAACATAAAGAAAAACAATAGAAAAATAAAGAAAAACAATAGATTACATAAGGAAATAATAGAAAACAAACTAAAACAAGAGAAAACAAAAAGAAAACAAGAGAAAACAAAATAAAACAAAAGAAAACATAAAGGAAAACAATATAAAACATAAAGGAAACAATAGAAAACAAAATAAAACAAGAGAAAACAAAAAAGGTAACAAGAGAAAACAAAATAAAACAATAGAAAACATAAAAACAATAGAAAACATAAAGGAAAACAATACAAACATAAAGGAAACAATAGAAAACAAAATAAAACAAGAGAAAACAAAAAGAAAACAAGAGAAAACAAAATAAAACAATAGAAAACATAAAGGAAAACAATAGAAACCATAAAGGAAACAAGAGAAAACAAAAAGGAAATAATGGAAAACAAAATATGTAAGTCGCCCAAATGAGTTTTAAAACAAAATATGGAAACCACCTTATCAGTTACCCAATTGAGTTTTAAAACATCATAAGTGAGTTGAATTTACCTTTCCGATAATTTGTATATATAACTTGCAATTTTCGGAATTTATTGAATTATTTGATATCTTCTCCATTTCTTAAATTAATTAATTCAAAAAGCAAATAATTCAAAATTTTAAACTTCACCAAATATGTTGGAAATGAATATATTCAGTTACTTTATAATTTTCTGATTGTTATTTAATATTTGTAAGAGTTTTGGAAAAACAGAATGTAGGAACAAATTTCAAACTTAAAAATAATTAAAAATAGCGCATAAGTTCCGGTTGTTGCAAACAACCGGGACGGATGCCCCCCCCAACGCGCGCGCTCCACGTGCCCCTATCCGCCCGCTTTGAAAAAAAAAGGACGAGGCATCCATCTCGATTGGTAGCAACAACCGGGAAGGATGACCCTTTCATCCCGGTTGTTGCTACCAACCAAGACAGATGCCCCGTCCTATATATTTGCTCGTCTCCCTCCCCAAATCCCCATCTCGCACGTGAGGAAACGGACGACGCCGCTAGGCTGCTGCTCTTCGGCCGCGCCCGCGCCGTCGTCGTGAGGAGCCAGGGAGGAGCGACGTCGCCCCGTGGAGGACAGCCGCGCCCGGGTCGTCGCCTGCGCGCGCCCGAGCTCGTCGCCCCATGGAGGACATTCGCTCCCGAGCACGTCGCTCCGTGGAGGACAGCCGTGTCCGCGCCGTCGCCCCGTGGAGGACTGCCGCGCGTGGTCGCCGTCCTCCGTCCGTGCGCCTCGCCCCTCGCTCCTCGCCCATCGCCCCTCGCCGTCCCTCTCCACTCGCCGTCGATCGCCCTCTGTTCCTCTCTCTGTAAGAAACAGAGAACCTTTTTTTTTGTTTATTGCTTTTGTTTTTACTATTTTTTACTGTTAGAAACATTAGAATTTAGTGTTAGAAAAATTAGAAATTTAGTGTTAGAGAATTTAGGTATTTTTACTTAGAACTTTTTTAGTTAGAATTTAGTGTTAGAAATTTTTTACATTAAGTTAGAAACATTAAGGTATTTTTACACTAAGTTAGAAAAATTTTAATGTAGAATTTTTTACTTAGAATTAGTGTTAGAAATTTTACCTAGAATTTTTTGCACTAAGTTAGAAACACTAAGGTATTTTTACACTAAGTTAGAGAAAATTTAATGTAGAATTTTTTTTACTTAGAGTTAGTAAATTAGGTATATTAGTGTTAGAATTTTTTTACTTAGTGTTAGAATTTTTTTAATTAGTATTAGAAAATTTAGCTATTTTTACTTAGAAAATTTTTTACACTAAGTTAGAAATTTTTTTACTCTTAGTTAGAAACACTAAGGTATTTTTACTTAGAATTTTTTTACACTAAGTTAGAAACACTAAGCTATTTTTACACTAAGTTAGAAATTTTTTAATGTAGAAATGTTTTACTTAGAATTTAGTGTTAGAAATTTTTACTTAGAAATTTAGTGTTAGAAATTTTTACTTAGAAATTTTTTACACTAAGTTAGAAACACTAAGGTATTCTTACACTAACCCCCTGTTTGGATGTTGGAAATTTAGCTCGGAATCGCTGATTGGAATTGCTAGACACGAATTCACTCGTTTGGATGGCTATGGAATCGGGCCTTGGAAACTATGGGCAAATTCCAAGCCCCTCAACTTCACGTACCCTTCCACTCGAAACAATTCCGAGCTGCGAGCCTCGGAAACGCTCAGAAAAACAGCGAGTCCCCGCGCGTACCCGTTCGCTTGAAGGAAATAGACGAGCCTCGCCCCGACCTGGAGCTCCTCCCAAGTCCCAACCTGTAGCAAGATGGAGGCGGCGCTGGTTCCAGTGAGTTCCCCTGGCCATCTCCCATTCCTGACCTTCGCCCCTCTCCCTTCGCATTCCCCGGTCGTTTTCCCCTCCACAGCTCTACCCAACCCTAGATCGATAGCCGGGATGGGGAGCGGCGGCGGTAGTGGGAAGGACGGCGGGAGCGGAACGACGAGCAGTCCTCTGTATCCTTTGTTACCTATCTTCAGAATCCTCGCGAGCTCTAGGTGCTAGAGTTCGGGTGACCGCCACTGTCTCCGGTCACCGAAGTCCTAACGAACAGTACCACGGGATAACCAGAGTACGGCGATGGAAACAAACATGACGAGGTCAGCTAGTTCTTGCAGCGTTCCTCAGATTTCCGGTGTTGCCTATGCCGGAGTGGGTTTTCCCACGGAAGAAGAAGAAGAATAGGGCGGCGTGGATCAATCTGGTCATCCACATGCGTGTGCTGGAGGCCAGGGAGCCGGTGGCGGAGGCGCTGAGATTGGTGGCCATCGCATTTGGCTGCCTTCAGGTGGTCAGCCAAGGGGTTGATGAGTGCTTGGTCTAAGCAGTAGCAGCGGTAACTGGTAAGTGATGCGGCCGGAAGAGGGTCTCCGGCACCAAACGAGAAGGAGGCCAGTGCGGAAGATTGCAAAGATTGTGAGGAGTTGTGGTGGTCACCGAGCGAAAGAGAGCAGTCCAGGTACAGACTTATGTCCACGATCGCGGAGACTTGTGCCCACGATCGCGGAGATATTGTGACCTTATTCGAGTATTTTGATGTTATTATATGTTCAAAATGATATGTAAACATTCAAATATACACATACTATTTTTCATACATGTACATATGTTTAAATTGTCCAAACTAAAAAAACATTAAATTCTATGGTTTGTACATCCAAACAGGAATTGGAATTAGGAGACACCCTTTGATTCCATCAGGAAATTTCATGCACAGCCAAACAACCGAATTGGAATTGGAGCTCATTTCCTTTCCATCTTGGATTTGGAATTCCCAGACTAATTCAATTCCATGCAGTTTTTCCTGTATCCAAACAGAGCATAAGTAGAAATTTTTAATGTAGAATTTTTTTACTTAGTGTTAGAAAATTTAGGTATTTTACTTAGTGTTAGAAATTTTTTACTTGGTATTAGAAAATTTGGGTATTTTACTTAGAATTTTTTACACTAAGTTAGAAACACTAAGGTATTTTACTTAGCATTTTTTTACACTAAGTTAGAAACGCTATGGTATTTTTACACTAAGTTAGAAAATTTGACTTAATAATTTTAGTACGTGTTAGTGTTAGAAATATTAGAATTTTAGTGTTAGAATTTTAGTGTTAGAAACATTAGAAATTTTTGACTTAGTGTTAGAAACATTAGTGTAGATAATTTCACATAGTGTAAAAATATTATTTTCAGTAATTTGTCTAAGTGTAAAAAAATAAGAAATTTTAGTAATTTGACTTAGTGTATTTGACTTAGGGAATTTCACTTAAGAATTATTATTTCTGAAGTATTTTGATTAGTGTAAAACTTTTGGTAATTATTTGACTTAGGGAATTTTGTGTAGAATCAAATTTTGACTTAGGGAATTATACTTAGTGTAGCATCAAATTTTGACTTAGGGAATTTTGGTATTTGCAGAAAAGTATGGATCCAAGAGACGAAGATGTGGAAAACTTGCTCGCGGGTTTAATCCGCGGGGTCCGAGGGAGAGACTGATGTGAGTCAGTGGATGAACAACTCCGTTGAGGAAGATCCGGAGCTCAACCGAAGAGACGTCTCTGCTGAGGGAGGAGTCGACGACTCTGGTGAGGCAGAAGCCGACGGCTCCGATGAGGGAGAAGCCGACGACTCCGGTGGAGCCGTACAGATTACAAACACCGGCTCCGAGGTGCATATAGATATGTTAATTAATGAAACATCCGTTCTATATACATGTATTAACACTCATTATTTTTTTAGCCATCCGGTTCAAGCATATCAACCGGAAAAAAGACTAAACGAGCGCAACAAACAAGTTGAAAGATACAGAAAGATATAGGATCGAAACGATCGCAACAGACGGCGCACCCGAGCTTCCCGCTGATGTTGCCCACAAATTTATAAAGCAATGCGGAGTGCTAATTAGGGATCACATCCCGATCACTATTCAAGAGTGGAATGAGCCAAAAGATCCGCAGAGACAAGGAATTTCATTTGTCAGCAACGTAGCCAAAGATAATCTTTTCAAAAGATCATGTGTAATTTCACTTTACCGACACCGCATGTGGACGAGAATGAGGTGGACGAGAATGAGGAGGAGGCTAATAAAAAAAAACTTGAGTTAGTGAAAAAGGTCAAGGCGTGGACTCTGTAAAAGATGGCCCAGCAATTCAGCAACTTGAAGAAAAGATTGAATCTTGACTTTATTAAGAAGGGCAAGACTCCGGATTTCACTCAAGGGTATGAGATAATAAAACCCTTATGGGTAGATTTGTGAAGTACAAGCTGTCATATAATGCGAAGATAAGGTCAGCAACAAATCAGAAAAATGCCGCCAAAAAGGTATATCACCATATGGGGCAAGCTGGCTACAAGAGTTTCTATCCCAAGTGGGAGAAACGGGAGAACGACCTGCTTGAGAAGGGGATCACTCCCGAGCCATTCCTGTGGGTCAAGCGGACAAGGTATTGGTTCTACGGGCATGGGGGCAAGTTGGACGCCGAAGGAAAAGCAATCTATAATAAAAGGCACAAAGAGAATCCTCTACCCATAGAAGATCCTAGAAATGCAATAAAGGATGCTAAAGAGGGGAGGTTCGTGCTAGACAGAGAGAACGCCGAGCTCACACGCGCCCTCAAGAATCCGGAACACGTAGGGCATACACGAGTCACAAGAGGCAGTGTTCCGTGGAGTATTGGTTTTGACGAGAGCAAAAAGAAATATCCTGATAGAAGTCGTCAAACGGAAAAAGGACGCGTTGGTAGTTGACGCAGCGAGTCAGGCAAACTGAAGGCGTCAATTTGAAGAACCGATAAAGCGGACGCATGAAGTAGCAGGAGCAAATTAACACACTTATCCAGCAGCTAGTGTCTACCGACGTACCACACATGGTAGAAGGTGATGTCGATGCCACCGATGCCGCACATTCTCATCGGAAAAGCAGCGTTGCGTCCACGCAGCTCCAGGGTGATGATGCACCACCGATGATGCACCTGGGGATGATATCACGGAGATGACAACTTGTGAGCTCCACGTGAAGGTCGTCAATATAACCATCAAGGCGATGGTCGGCTATGTCTTACCAATTGGCAACAAACCAACACCATAGTCTTCCAGTTCCACGGGGCTACGCTGTTGTTGGGTCGATGAAGTTGTCAACGGATTCGAGCGGGTGAAGCTTGAATTCCATGAAGGTGAAGACGGAGAGGTGACTAAACTCGGAGAAGCCAAGAAGTTGACTGTTCTATGGCTAAAGGAACACATTGTGCTTCCAAATCAGACGGCAAGGCCATCGACTCCTCAGTCCTCACCATTCTCTAGCGCAATAGTCTCCAGCGCGGTCGTTTCCCCGTGCATGCCGTCTCCACCGCGGTCGCCTACGCCATACATGTCGTCTCCAGCGTGGTCGTCTACGCTGCCGCGTCAGCCTTCTCCGCCCACTAAGTTTCTACGGAGTCGTAAAGATCACCCAAACGTCATCGGTCACCCCTCCCAAAGGTACCAAGGAGTTACCCAAGTTACCTTACGATTATACTCCTAAGGAAACCCAGAAAATCACAAGGGACCAATACGAGGCGTGGAAATCGAGCCGAAGAAGCAGAAAAAGGCATATTTCCCCGACATCGAAGAAGATGTAGAACAAGCGTGGAAAATGGTGAAGACTCTTCATCAACCCGATCCGAGTCTGTCATCTGACTATGACCGCTCTATTCTGAAGTCACACCAGGAAATGGTGCGATCAACGAAGAGTAGTAGCGCAAGCGCGAACTGCAGGAAATCAGTTGCCCAACTCGGAGAGTAGAAAAAACAATCCAAAGTGATTCCAATATCCAGGTGGGGGGCCGAGCACTAATGCTGGCGAGCAAAATGATCCAGAGTTTATAGAACTGTACGGACAAGGGGCAGCTGCTGCGGGTTTGTCCATTGCTGAGTATATGCAAACAGTAGAGTACTTCTCCGCTTCTGAATGTGCGTACAAATACCGGCACGGGTCCCTCTCGTCAAACGCGAGGAGGTAAAAGATCTACCAAGCAAAATGCGAAGAGTGCATAATTTATATGGAAGCCGCTCAGAAATCTCAGAACTGGATAATGGTCGGAATTAGAGACGAGCACTACGGGTATGGAGATGGACTGGTTCTGATTCAATTTGACGAATTGTTTCAGTTATTCCAGCAGAAGGCCCTCGACAAATCTATCGTTAGTGACTATTGTCTAAGTATTTATTTCTCTAATTAATTCTCTAGCTACCTCACCTTGTTCATTGCATTCATATATAGTACACTCATTATATAATTGCAGAATAAAGATTCTCGAATGCAAAGGAGGAAAAATCTATGATATTGGGTTCATTGACCCATATTTTGTAATCATAAGACTCTTGAGCTAGCTCCCAAGGATACAGAAGATAACCTTCTGAGGGAAATAAGGTTTGAAGAACACAAAAGAGAAATACTATTTCCTTTCAACTTCGGGTGAGTGTTACTGTGTTGTACACATTCTGTTTTCCTTACTCGATGTTCAGTGTATAATTGATGAGTTATGTGTGCGCAGCTTCCACTATATTCTGCTAATCTTACAAGTTGACAAAGGAAAGTTACTGGGTAATGGACCCAAAACGTAAACCCCTTGAGCTCTGGGCGGACATGCAGGAAATGATACAACGGTAATTTCAATCTTTATTATTTTCAATCTTTATATATGGAACTATATCTACTACTTTGTTTCATTTTCGGATATCAAGTAATTACTAACTCTTTTTATTCTTTTTCTTTCCCGGGCAGCGTTTGGAAGAGGTTCACAAAAAATGCCAGGGGTGAATGAAAATCAGAGCTTACATTTGAAATTGTGCAAGTAAGTAGTACTATCTAGATCCGCGCATCTCCTTGATTCTAGTTCCGACACCATTATCATGGCTGATTGATTATTACTTTGATTGAAACCATGTTCTCATAAAGTGCTTGCAACAGGGAGACGGGAATCACTTATGTGGATACTACGTCTGCGAGTTCATTCTGTCCCAAGGGCTGAGATTTCAACAAACTTCATGTACGCCAGTCGTCAATTTTTCTTATTACCATCTATTTTAGTTACTTAGTTTCATTAATACATATTGACCACTCTTCTTTATATTAGATCGAACGGCTCCGGGACGGTCTACCAAGGGACCGCATACGAGCAATTCAGGAGGAAATTGCGGGCTTCTTAGATGCAGAGGTCCTAAATGTAAATGGAGACTATACCGCTTGGGAATGAACTTGATTTTGTAATTCATTCCATTGGTCATGTAATATGCTCGATATACTTTGATTTTTGTAATATAAGTTCCTTCTTTTTCTATATATGTATTACTTATTCACTCGTGGGATCCGGGAGGTCCGGGGAGGGGCCACCGAGGCTCCTCTCTTCTCGTGGGATCCGGGAGGTCCGGGGAAGGGCCACCGGGCTCCTCTTTCTCCTGGGATCCGGGAGGTCCGGGGAGGCCCACTAAGGCTCCTTATCAGCGTATGGTGACAGGGGTATCGTACAATCGAATTGATCGCAAAACATAAAATAAAAAGGAAAACAATAAATAGAAAAAAAAACTCCTCCGCGGCAGAGAAAATGGCGAAAGTGCTGCCGCGGCAGAAGAGGCATTCCCGGTTCGTGTTAAGAACCGGGACGAATGGACCTTGGCTGGCTTCCAGCTCGCCCTGCCACATCAACCCATGTATCCCGGGTCCTAGCACAATCGGGACCAATGGGGGTGGGCATTTGTCCCGACTGGCCCATCCCGATTGCACAACCGGGATGAATGGGCCTTACAAACCGGGACCAAAGCCCCTGTTTGTACCAGTGTTCTCTCGGAGATTTTTGTGGATGATTAGTCTAGGATGACACACAGCCGGATACTGACTCCTCGCGCTTTAACATCGTCCCTCTATGCATCCAAGGTCCTTCCACTTTTCTCCCCGGCATGAATCTCCTCCACAAGACATCATTGACGCGTGTTATCTACAAAAAATCGATTCCGATGATTGGAGTTATCCTTAATTTGTAACTCGTACCACAGTGTCCTGAGATTGATGCAAGCGGGTGGAAAGTCTATCCATTGGATCGGGGCAACGAGTACACATCCACCGCTGCTTTTAGTGGAATTTCAGTACTATTTCTTTGATTGACATTACTACTTTCTTGCTTATAAATGTGTGCAAAAAGAATCTGCTTGCGTAGGACCAACTTCACCACCAAGATACGCCCCAATAGGTGGCGGTTAGGTGCTCTCGCGATCCCAGTGGCGATCCCGTGGGAGATGAGTTCCTGATTCCGTCTCCAATCTCTAATCCCGATTCCGTTCCCAATTTGTAATCCCGAGCCCATAGCCTCATCCCAATCCTGTTCCTGGTCTTGGTCGATTCCCCTTGACGCCACCATCTTCCCAAATACCACCACGAAAAGCCTCTCGCGAGTACTAGGGCTCGTGACCGTAAAAAACCAAAATCTAGACTCCCGTCCGCCGGTGATGGACGGAGTTGATGGCCTGTTGAGCAAGATTAGCCTGACCGAGGAGGAGAGGGAGGAAGTCAAGATCGTCTGGCAAGATCGATCAAGATGTGGCATTGTGGAACCGCAAGCTCTGGGCAAGCTTCTGTTGGAGAAACCGGCAATGGCGGAGGCGCTGGCGAAATTGGTTGGGCGGAACTGGTGCCCAATGAAGGGGATCGACTGCAAGGATATGGGGGCGAACATATTCCTGTTCACCTTCAATCAGCCAGCACAGAAGCGTTGGGCTATGGAGGGGGGTCCGTGGATGTTTGGGGATGATGCACTAGTGCTGGAGGAGTTCGACCCGAAGAAGACACTCAATGAATATGCGTTCAACTCATTCCCAATCTGGGTTCGAATTGGAAACATCCCGCTGGGCATGCTGACTGCTGGTGTGGGAGAGGACATTGGGGGTAGGCTTGGAGAATTCATTGATATGGAAAAAGGAGAAGATGGCAGGGCCCTTGGCAAGGTGCTTTGGGTGAAAGTGAGAATCAGGATTGACAAACCGTTGCACAGGGACTCCGGGTGAATGTAGGAGACGAGGGTGGTGATAGATGGTGCCCTCTACAATACGAGTTCCTTCCAAAATTCTGCTACACATGTGGTTTGTTAGGGCATGTTGATCGTCATTGTGAGACGAAGCTGAAGAAAGGTGAAAATCAGCAGTATGGTTCATGGCTGTCGTATAAGATTCCTAGGAGGAGAATGAGTGAACTGCCTAGCCGTCCTCGTGGCTATGGAAGCGTGGGTACTTACCTCCACCCGAACAGCAGTGGCAGCGTCAACAAAACTGGCAGCGACAGCCGGTCGTGGCGGAAGGAGGGCGAGGAAGATGTGACAGTACCTAATAAAAACACAGAGGAGGAAGAGGTATCCATCCCAATTAAAGGCCCGACGTCAAACACCAAGTCCGCGAACACTACAACCTGCCTGCAGCTAGAGTACTGTGCCGAAAAAGGTGAAGCAGATGCGATCGGAAACCAATCCCTTGGGAAGGTGGGCGTGGAGAAGAAAGGAGCGATGCATGCCTCGGGGAGTGTGTCCCCTATGCACGTCGATCATAAGGAGAAGGCAAACACAGCTCAAGAGATACAAAAAACAAAAAACAGTAAGCCAAAGGGGATTATAGGCGCGCAAGGTATGACCCCTTCGGTTGAATTGCCCAAGGAGAAGAAGAGATCTCTTGAGGAGGAAGAAGGAGTAAGTGAAACAATCACCAAAAGATCTAAGGAGTCTGAGGGGAGCGTACAGGGGAAGGGCACCAACACAAACATTGAGGCGGGGCTGCCGAGTCAGCTCCGCAGTGCCCAATGAGAATTTCAGCCTCTAACTGCCGGGGTTTGGGGAATGGCCCTGCAGTTAATAGTCTTCTGGATCTCCAGAAGAGGGAGGACCCCGATGTCCTTTTCCTGTCTGAAACCAAATTGGATAGGAGAAGGATGGAAATTTTTTAGGTACCTACTGGACATGCCCCATATGATTGTCCAAGATTGCAAGGGAAGAAGTGATGGTCTGGCTTTATTATGGAAGAGATATGTGGATATTGCTCTTAGATGGCAGGGTCGTATGCATATTGATGTCACAGTCACTGAGAAGGACGGCTTCAAATGGCGCCTGACTGGAATATATGGCGAGCCATGGATGGAACAGAAGGAAAATACCTGGCGTTTGCTATGAACGTTGCACCACCAAGACAATCTCCCTTGGGTCTGCGTGGGCGACTTCAATGAGATCCTCTACAACCATGAGAAACAGGGTGGAATTCCATGACCTCAACGCTACTTGGATGCTTTCCGAGATGTGCTAAACTTTGGCAATTTGAATGATCTTGGCTTTGAAGGAGATGTGTTCACCTGGAGAAACAATAACTATAGAGTGGACGGGTATATTCGTGAAAGATTGGACCGTGTCGTGGCTAACCCTGCATGGCGGAACAGATTCCCTGGGTACAAGGTTGTCAATGGAGTCCAAGGACACTCGGACCACCGTCCAATTATCCTGCACGTTTTGGGCTCCGAGGGTAGGCAACGACCCTCTCGCCAACGTGAGAACAAGCGTTTTGAAGCTAGGTGGCTCTTGGAGGAGGGATGTGATGCAGTTGTTGAAAACGCATGGAACTTAGCACATGCCAGAAGGGAAATGGCTATCTCAGACCTGCTGAAATCAGTATCCCGGGACCTGTATACTTGGGACAACGAGGTACTGGGGACCTCAGAAAGCGCATTAAAAATCTAAAGGAAGAACTCGAGGAGTGCCGTAGAGGGGCCATCTCCCAGGCGATGCTAAACAAGGAACAAGTTGTACGGTTCAAACTAGAGCGTTTGAGGAACAAAACGATCTTCTATGGAAATAGCGGACCCATGTCAATTGGCTGGAGAAGGGAGACCGGAATGCAACATATTTCCATTCCTTTGCATCGGCCAGAAAAAAGAAGAACACGATAAAAAAATTGAAAGAAGAAGATGGAGTGGAGGTGGAGGGAGAGGAGGGCTTGAAGGCCCTCGTGTCTAATTATTTCTCTTCCTTGTTTACCCCGTGGCAGGTCCAAACATTGAGGAAGTCCTACGTCACGTTCCTCCCAGTGTCACCCCAAACATGAATGAGCATCTCACTGCGGAATTTACAGCTGAGGAGATCAAGGTGGCTTTAGACAGCATCGGTGATCTGAAAGCTCCGGGGATTGACGGTATGCCGGCTGTGTTCTACAAGAAATATTGGGACATGGTTGGTGACAGGGTTATTCACGAGGTGTTAGAAGTTTTGCGAGGCGGCAGTATACCGGAGGGATGGAATGAAACTGTGGTTGTCCTCATCCCAAAGGTGCAGAACCCCAATTGTCTGAAAGACTTACGCCCTATTAGCCTCTGCAATGTGATTTACAAGCTCGTGTCTAAGGCCCTAGCCAACCGGCTCAAGTGTATCTTGGGAGAGATTATTTCACCCAACCAGAGTGCATTTGTACCTGGCAGACTTATCTCGGATAACACAATCTTGGCATATGAGATGTCCCACTTCCTCAGAAGGAAAAGAGTCGGTAAAAAAGGATACATGGCCCTCAAATTGGACATGAGCAAAGCCTACGACCGTGTAGAGTGTCCCTTCCTCCAGGGGGTGATGCGCAAGATGGATTTCAATGAGGCCTTTGTTATGCTCATTATGAAGTGTGTGCAATCAATCAGCTACAGATTTAGAGTAAATGGAACTCTCACGGAGGAGATATTGCCAGGAAGACGAATCCGCCAGGGAGACCCCATTTCTCCATACCTTTTTCTCCTGTGTGCTGAGGGATTTTCGGCTATGCTTCACCAGGCCGAAGAGAGGGGTGTACTGAGAGGCATCAAGCTTGCCAACGGGGCACCCACGGTGACCCACCTTTTGTTTGTCGATGATTCACTGCTCCTGCTTGAAGCATCAGAACAAAATGCAGCCACTGTCAATGGGATCCTACAGCTGTACGAAGCTTGCTCGGGACAGATTATAAACCGTGAAAAATCCTCCATCTTGTTCAGTCGAAACACAAATAGACAAGAGAAGGAGGCAATCCTAAATACCTTGTGTCTCACCTCAGAGGCATATGGTGGTAAATATCTCGGGCTACCAACATATGTTGGGCGCAATAAAAATGCATGCTTTGAGTACCTAAAAGAGAGGATATGGAAGAGGATACATGGCTAGAAGGAAAAATACTTGTCCAAGGCTCGAAAGGAGATCCTGCTAAAAGCAGTTGCCCAGGCAATACCCACCTATGCAATGGCTTGTTTCGATCTCACGAAGGGACTATGTGAGAGTATAAGAAAGATGATATGTCGCTACTGGTGGGCACATAATGACAAGGATAAGTCGATGCACTTGGTTTCCTGGGAGAAATTGATGCAGCACAAGGAAGATGGCGGACTGGGTTTCCGTGATCTACACCTGTTCAGCCTGTCATTACTGGCGAAGCAAGTATGGAGTATCATTCAATCCCCGGAGTCACTCTATGCTAGAGTGCTTCGTGCCATGTATTTCCCGGACGGTGATATCCTTCATGCAACACCGACTCGAGGGTGCAGCTACGTGTGGAGAAGTATCCTCCAGGGCGCTGCGGTGTTCAAAGAGGGATATATCTGGCGTATTGGGGATGGTGCAAGGGTAATGGTGTGGGAACACCCCTGGATACCATGTGGATCGACCAGACGCCCTATCTCTCCAAAAGGCGATTCTACGAACACCTGCTTCGGCAGACCTTCTGCTTAACGGATGTGGAAAACATAATGCAAATTCCGATCCAGGAGGACACAGAGGACTGGATTGCCTAGCATTTCGACACCAAGGGCATCTTCTCGGTGAGGTCTGCATATCGGGTCCAACTTGTTGTTCTTGACAGGCAGAGCCAAAAGGGCGCGGGCTCATCATCCCATGGTGGTTCTTGGATGCAGGACACCTGGAGGAGTCTCTGGCAGCTACACTGCCCGGCTAAAGTGCATCATTTCCTCTGGCGTTTCAGTCATAATAGCCATCCCTTACACATGAACATAGCTCGTAAGGGGGTGGAGCTGGACACAAGGTGTGTGGTCTGCCACTGCCTCTTCAAAGATGGAGGCCACCTGTTCCTGAGGTGCAAACATGTGAAGCCAGTGTGGCGGGCAATGCAACTAGAGGACGTGCGAATTGCTCTCATGGAATGTAATGGGCCAATGAGAACCCTCCAACACTTGTGGACTCTCCCCTATGAAAAGAAGATGAGGACAGTCATACTGCTATGGAGCTGGTGGAACGAACGAAAGAAAGCAAACCACAATGACGCTCGTCATTCAGTGGAGAACAACCCATTCCTGATTAACCGACTTGTGATGGAGTGGGAGCAGTTCTTTAAACCCAAGCCAAAGGTGAGCCAAGGGGCCAGCACCATGCTGACAGCCCCCTCCTGATGATTACATCAAGATAAACACGGACGCTGCCTTCTGTAAGGAGACCAATGCTAGAGGTTGGGGGAGCCATTGCGAGGGACAGTCAGGGTAATGTCCAGTTCACAGCTGCGGCCAGTCTCATTCATGTCAGCGATGCCTTACATGCGGAAGCATTAGCAGTGGAATATGCCCTAAACTATGCGGACCGAGCCGGCATGGGACGCATCATTGTCGAGACCGACTCACTGAATTTGAAGCAGGCACGTACCTCCTCCGCATATGATCAGGCCAAGCTAAGCCATGTTTTCCTCAACATCAAGTACCACCTCATTATGGAGTTTCATGATTATGTAGTTGCGTATTGCCCAAGGGCGTGTAAAAAACCTGCACATTTGTTGGCAGCTATGGGTATGAGGGAGCCGACAACTGATCCCGTGTTGTGGTTGTCGGACTCCCCAAATGATGTAACCCGTCTGGTGGCCGACGATTTCGTCGTGTCTTAATAGAATGTAGTGTTCTAGCTAAAAAAAAAAGAATCTGCTTGCCGGTGTCAGTTGACTTGGACCTTTTGTTGCCGTGTGAACATGGATTAGTCACCGAAATTTGAACTTATCTGTTGACTCTAAATTTTATTGGCTGATTTTTAAATTCGATTGTCCTCTCGTAGATTGATCCCAGAAATTGATGCGTACATAACCTGCACTTCTACTATGATTGTGGTGCCAGACGGCTAGCAATCGCCTACAACTACAGGAAAAACCAACTACGCCGAAGCCCCAAAGGCCGTCAGCGTATGGCTAGCCTGACAACAGCCGTCGGCGTTTTAGCCTATGGGCTTCGCCATCCAGGTCGTCAGCGTACCGCGATGTGGGCCCCACCAGCGGTCTGACATTGCGTTTCGTGGCCACACGATACGTCGACGGATTGCCCTCGGCCTACGAGTCCACGTGCCATAAACCTGTGCGATTTGCCTGGGATGGCTGGCTATACGCCGACGGTAACGGTGTTCCGAGGTAGCCCGTTCCCCCAGTCCACGTGCCACGTTATGCCGACGGCAAAACTTTCCGCCCTCGGCTTATAGCAGGCTACACCGACGGTTTTTGTACGCCGACAACCTTGTTGGCGGGCTGCCAGAGACATGCCTCTATGCTGACGGCCCCGGCATTTGGCTGTCGGCGTACACGGCGGCCGTTGGCGCCTTGACCCATCCTATATAACTAAGTAGATCATCCCCACTAAAATATTTCTCTTGACATGCAGCTATGCCACATCATCATTTCCACTTTTTTATTATCCTCTTAGTGTTTGTACGTGAAACTAATCACCAACTAGAGTAGTAGCATTATTAATTTCTAAAAAAACGGTGCAGAAGTAATTTTCGACTGGGGCTCATTTCTATTAGGCCATCCGTAATGGGTCGTATCTTATCACCGTGTCTTGTTGCATGCTGAGATTTTACATACAACCTCTGCAATGCGTCGTGTATTAGCTGCCGTATCTTGTAGCATATAGATTTGATTAGATCTTGATTAAAAGTGGTGTCTCAATCTTGTGACCCATTTGTGGCCACTAAAATCTGGCAAGTCTAGACGTTCCTAGACGCAGCGGATCAAAATAATTAATGCCATATGTTGGGACAAGAGCTAAGAGCCGTTTCCATTTTAACATACGGCAACCCTCTCTTTCCTCCATAATTACTATGCCACGTAAGCGTTTTGCCTATGATTTCGTGACTACATACTAGCGTTACGGATGGCCTTACTCACCTTCCCGTGGCCCTCCAGTTAACCCCGGCTTGTCGTTTCGCTCCTCGCTGCACACCTACACACGGCCCTTGGTTTCCTCCACTAGGCAGTTAATGTTCTGACCAACCAAATCCCGTTCTCTTCCTCTCCATTGTCTTCTGCACGCAGCATATATATGGTTGGAGTGCTCTACAAATGGAAGACCATGTATTTCACTTCATCATCATCCTCCCGCTCTCGGTTACTCCATGGTCCATGTCCGTCCACCATGTTCGTCTTGACAGAGTTCATCTCCAAGCAGCCAACCAACACCGATATACCAGAAATCTAGCGGCCGCATACCATAGCCGTGTAGTTCCAGGCGACCAAGATGCAGTTCCAGGTGGCGAAGAATTGAAACGGAGTTGTTCATGCTGTTGTCGTGCAGTACCAGGGTGGCAAGCACCAAATTCAAGTGTCATCTTCTGCCGTATCTGAGCAGTTTCAGGACCAAGAATTGAATCCGAGTTCATCTCCAAGCAGCCACCCGTCAATCCAATGGTCCTCTTCAGCCATCAACACGTTTGAGAATTTGTTTTGGTACTGTTGTAGATCCGTCCACTTTTGTTCAATCTTGGCCAGGGGCTTTGCCAAGAATACAAAATTGAACCGAATTAGGTGAAGATAGAGAGTAGCAGGTAATCAAGGTGCTATCAATGCGGTTTTTATGGTCTATACAATATTAGTTCGATGAGAAATAGCATTGCCATTTGTTTGACATATTTAATTATGCATCATATACAAACATGTTATTCTGAATTGTAGTATTGTGCTGACAAATATATTATATATAATTATATATGGCCATCTCAACAGGTTACAATCACGACTACAGACTGAAACGAGGCATGCCTCTTTATCAGTTATACTTATCACCATACCATGTACATCCTTTGCCTCCAAAATTGCAAATGATCTGACCAAGACGTATTTAGTTTCTGGTGATAATTGTCTTACACATGAACTCCGAGATAATAAGTACCACACAGTTCAAGCAAGTTACTGGTATTTAGTACAATTTATAAAAACTGAATTTAATTACGCCATTTGTCGGGTGCTGATCCTTGCAACTCAGTGATTTTTTTGTGTTATACTGACATGGATTTTTTTATTCTAATATTGCAAAATACTCTTCTTTTTAGCCAGATATTGTACATTGTGGAAAAAAGAGTATGTTGTCAGTATTTTATTAGTTCTGCTATCATGGCCAGATGTACAATATTTTTCCTCGCCGTTGTGTCCCTTCAAATTCCCACTTCTGCCAAGATTGTGGACTCTCTGATCTTCCACATTATAATCTCCATGGATTCATCGGTGGAAGCAACTGTCCTCAAAGTCGACGGTCATTTCTCCAACGGACAATAGCCGCCTCACTAATCCCCTACAAAAGTAAGCATGCATGATGTGCTAAAAAAACTAGCAAGCACCATGCAGTCCTCCGCTGCTCCTTGACCAAGCAACCAAGTAGTGTCTCCTGTTGCTGACCGTGGAGGATGGGTTATTTGTCTGCCAACTGATTGATATAGTGCCTTCCAGACATACCTAATTATGCATGAATGTGAGATTGGTCTTTTTATCTATGGCATACCGTTTCATCTCTATTTCTGAAAGCTCTCACGTTAGATCTCGGTCTATGGGGCACTAGAATTTTAGCATGATTTTGTATACATACCTACAGAAAGGACAATTGGCTCTTGATTTACACATCTTTTATCTATGCAGGTCAATGTAATTAGTATACATCAACCCAACAACAATCATGGCATACATACAGATGGTATTCTCATGTTTAGTCAAGTAAGCATTATATGGTTGATCATGTTAGAAACAAATTTTCAGCGTGTGGCCTGTATGTATGGACATACGGTGTCCACGGATGGCCACAAAGCTGGGTGTTCATGTAATCATGTGGTAAGTATAGATTGTGAGAATATAAATATTGGCATATCTTTTTTGTCATGCTCTTGATCCGGCCTGCCAAAGTGAAGTGTGTCAAGTTCTAAATATTTTGTATGTTCAAGTCGTCTATTGCATTTGTAATTGTTTGGGTGGCTTAATTAAATAGATTTGTGAGTTTTTACTTCAGCATCATGTCCTACAAAATTACCGCAGCAACGCGCGGGGCATCATCTAGTATAACTAAATAGAGGCAACCCACTAATCCTAATTCTCTCAACATGCAGCCCTCCCACCTCACTAAACATGCCACCTCATCATTTTTATATTTATAAGAATTTTTTTCGCCACATCATCAGCTAGACAAACCCATCGGAATAATTGATTGTCAAGCCCATTGCATCCAGGCTGATTTGTAACAGCATCTATTCTTCTCAGATACTTTACGGTTTCCACGATACTTTTTTCCTTTTCTCCTATTTTCCATGATGCCTCTTCACTTCATCTCCCCACTACGCATTGTTTCCCATCAGTCGAAACATACCCATCCGATTCCAGGCAGACGAGCAGGCAGCTGCAGCTATATTCTCCTCTGGCCGCCCACCTCCATGCAATCAATCACAAAATCCAGTCCTCCTCCACCCATGTGCCTATTCTGCTCTCTATATAGACCGCGTTTCCAATCCCAAACCCAAGCCTCTCCCGCCGAGGCGATCGACTGCGGGCACCACTGAAGAGTAGAGGAGTTCTTAATTGGAGCAATTTCCTGTCTGGAGGCACCATTCTCCTCGCCGTCCGCTTACATGTCTGGCCGCGGAACAGCAACATCTCACATCCACCGCACCCTCTCTCCCATGTTGCCAACCCCTGCTCCACTCGGCGTCTCCCCTACCAGTACGAGGTGCTACGTTCCTCTAGGCTACCGACATGTATACTTCCTAACTCTGAGCCTGCTGCCTCACGGTCTCCTCCCTTCTTTCCAGCTTCATTGGTATTTTCACATCCCAATATATGATATTCGTGGACATATTTAATGTCCCCATACTTCTTTGCGTTTGTCCATGTATATGTCCATTGTGGCGATCCATCAATGCATAAGAATCGAGATTCATGTGCTCCTCTGCAGCATCTTTGTGATGGACTGATGGCTAGGAATCAAACAATCTTCGGTTTGGATTTTTTCAACTTCAGGTAAACAAAATATAGTTTTTTAGTTTCATGTCACTCCATAATTTTCACATGCTGTTTACTCCTTGCAGTGTCATATGTAAATTTTTATCTGTTGTCGTTTGGGCCATCTAGCTGAAAGTTTCTGTGAATTAGTCGTAATTTTAAATCTTTGTTGCCTCACTGATGACAACAATTTTTCACACATAGAATATTTGAGGTCACAACTGGTGATTAATTCCATGCCACGTGCTGACTTCCTAATGAGAAGGTAAATACAAACACCCTTATTTGCTTTTCCAAAGTTCAGTAGCCATTTTCTTAAGATTGCAGTCTGTTCTTTTCCAGGTGCCTTACCGTTGTACTCCCTCCGTCTCAAAATATTTGACTTAACTTTATCTAGATATGGATGTACGTATACACTAAAACAAGTCCACATACATCCATATTTAGACAAATTCAAGTCAATTATTTTGAGACGGGGTGAGTACTATATCTTCTCATTCCCATATAAAATTAGATCCAGTTTAACTGAACACCATTGTAGTGTTATTCTGGTACCAGATCACTTATGCTGAATAAGAAGAGGGTGACAATGTTTCTGAATGGACTTCACTACTTCCTTATTAACAAAGAATTCATGTGTGTCCCTTTGATGTAATGGTTCTCACTACTTCGATACATTACAGCTTAATTATTTACTTCTGCCCGAAGTCTGTAATCATTTGCTACAGATCTTGCACATGAGGACGAGGTTGACTTTATGGATTCCCATCTAGCTTTCGTTCTCTTTTTTCATTCCATAAAATCCACTTTGAATTGAGGTGGGTGCTCAATATTATTTTCTGCTGATATTTCTAATTAGCATCTCTGCAAAGTGCAATGCGTTGAAGCAAGCAAAACAACGGTGATTTAGTATTTGAGTAGACATTTGTACAAACAACAGTGAGCTGGCAAATGCAAAATTTGTGTTGTACTGAACTTATGATCCTTCTTTATAGTTCACCCAAGATTATATGGAGATGGAGGAGTTAAAAAAGTGAGTCCCAAGAGGGACTAATTCGATGTGACATTTTGCTGCATTTTGAACTTGATTATATGGCCCGGTGGCATCTTACTGTTCTATGTGAGATATTTGTAAACCCTTTACTAAGATGATTGTGGATTGGGTGTCTCATGAACCGTTGACAAACAAGAAATTATTACATATCCAGACCAATTTATAAAGATGCAATAGCTAAGTGAGTAATGCTTAGGAATCTTCTAATATATCATTGCATTTCCCGCAGCAACGCGCGGGGTATCATCTAGTTCTTGTAGTGTATGTGGAGTATTTATTGTTTGACAGAAACCATGCAATCGCATGTTCACAATCATATATCAATATTTCCTTTTTATGTGCACACTCCATGGTATCCTAAATGGACCAACTCGACCAAAGTTTAAACTAAATATTGAATGGCCTTATTTTTTTTTGTTTGCCATTTCTGATCCGCATGGGATGGTAAATTGGCAATTTGTGTGCATGGTTTTCCTTGATCCCGGATCTTATTTATCGTTCCCGGTAGTATGCTACAATATTTACGTGATTATGTGTATGATTCAAATGGAGTGATATCAAAATTTCTAGACCTACCTTTTCTTTTTGTTCTTGAATTTAGAGAAATCGTCACGGAATGCACCTCATATATACTTAAGAGTTTAGATTAGTTGCATGTGTTCTCCTCGCTCAATACGTCTGTGTTTGGTCAAGTGTTGGTCCGAAAATGTGTATACAAACAAAGGTTTGTTCTTCATCACTCTGCGACGTTGGAGTAAAGGAGGAGAGTGGCACCGGAGTAGGGACATGAGGATGGAGACAACACAAATCCAACAACCACGACATGAATCTAATGGCATCGATGCCAATGGGGTTTGCTGGTGATCGATCCCTGCCACTACTTCATCAGAGTAACCCGTAGCAACGCACGGGCAAATTTGCTAGTAAACACACATACCAGAAACGGTATTGGGATTGCCAGAGGCGCATATCGCGCCTTGCTCTTGCCTCTTCTATTTCTTTTTGTGTTTTTCATTGTGATCACAAGGAGAACCTTGCCGGTGCTTTTATACATGGCCAAGTAGAACTAACTAAACCTACTAGGACTAGGACTCCAAGTAATATTAGGATTCTTTGATAATCCTACTCCTACTCCTACTCGGACAAGGCCAACAAGGTTACCATCTACATAATCTACACATAAATTTATATCCTTCTATTGCGAAAAACTGATCAGCGTCGTTATTATTAGGGACATTATAACTGAGGCAAAGAAGAGGCCTCTCACCTCATCGGCGATTTTGGCCGTCCGATTGCACCCTGAGGATGTTTCTGGCCGTTCGATGCATGAGATCTGAACTGGGCCAGTTGTCCCTGTGCACTATACTCTGCCCATCAAATGGTGGTGAATTGGGGCACAAAAATTCATTTAGAGCCCATTAATTTTGTTACTGGACCGACCTGCTATCGAACGGGATAACGCTGGCATGCTCTCATTCAGATCGAGGAGGGGATTGGACCGACGCATTGCAGCAGGGAAGGAGAAGGAAGACGCGACACGACACGTGAGAAGACGAGTCAGGCGATTCGGCGGCGGCGCCTCTTCTCCCAACTCTATCTGGTTCTTCGGCACCTGTCGCATTTTTCCATTTCGTGCGGCGGCGCCTCTCCCTCTTCCCTATCCCGGCCTCGTGCGTCGCTGTGGTGCATCAGGACGAGGGGAGGAAGGAAACAAGAGTCTTTGTCTGGTGCTACCTCGCAGCGCCTGTTTGTAGATCAAAGATCTAGAGGCCAAGGTGACCTTCTGCTATTCTTGTTCCGTGTCCTTCGCAGCTGTGTTCTTGAGACCAGACCACGGAAAGGGAAGTTCTGCTATATCTCCTCTTATTGAGAGCTCTTTTCATGTAGCCTTTGAATTTTATTGTTGACATATTGATTATTCATGTCGGAATTATAAACTGCAGGAGGACGGGGTTGCTGATTCGTTGTCTTGATGTCTCATGGACATATATGTCGAGAAGATGTGGTCAGTTCGTGCACCCTTATTGTGTGGCAGAAGACCTTATTTCGGACCTCAATCGTGGAGGGGTGTCTCTCACGATTTGCTTGTTGGTAATGGCTCAGCTAAGAAGCTTAATTTGGAAGGTTAGAATGAGGCATACTACGTTTGGTGCTGAGGATTACCATGGTAATCGGTTCTGCTGTATTTAGGTCCGAAATGGCTCCTACTAATTCTGGTTCCGAAATGGCTTCTAATAATGGCAGTATGGCACCACAATCGCGAGGTAATATTTATTTAGTTTCCCGACTTCTCTTTTTCCAGTTTAAATGTAGTTTCACTTCCCATGTTTATTTGTATTTCTACTGTAAACATGAGGTTGAGTTTACTTGCCTTTTTTGATGTATGAAAGTGCGACATAGACTTGTTTTGTTTAATTATTGGTATTTTTTTCTCGGTTCTTCTTTGCACATCAATGTGTGCGCAAAAATTATTGATTACATTGAAATGTACGAATTCTATTGACTAAAAACTTCCTAAGATATGGTAGGGTTTCAGTTTTCGAAGGATTTGCTCTGTGATATGCGGTTTACTCGGTATGTTCAAAATTTGTCACCTCCATCAATTTCGTAGCCCAAATCAATCATCGTTGGTTGTTGAATTGCTATTGTGAGGTGCGAGTGTGACCCATAGCGACCTGATTTCAAAACTGTTAAACTGTGTCATGAATAGTTCCTGATTGTTCGTTTCATCTTATATGACTATGTTGTTACGTTATGCATTTGCGAATAATACTACTCCCTTCGTCCCAAATTAATTGTCTCAAAGTTGGACAAAAGTGGATGAATCTAGATGACTCCAAGTTGGACAAAAGTGGGTGTATCTAACACTAAAACATGTCTAGATTCATCCACTTTTGTCCAACTTTGAGACAATTAATTTGGGACGGAGGGAGTATATAAACGATTATATGTTGTCTAAATTTTACTATTTTTTTCAATATTCTTGCAAAACAACTATATGGTTATAGCCCGGCTATAACCTTTAATAGCTTCTGAAATCGCCGGAGCTATTTGCAATAGCCCACTATTTTAAACTTTGGAAAAACTGCCAAATCGGCTGTTTTCAGCGGGCCTGGCTCGGCGCTGCTTTGAGCAGTTTGCGTGGTCGCATGGAGGGGATTCCGGGCGGCGAGGTTCTTCGCAGTGAGAACGCGGGCACGGCGCAGCGATGAGTCCCGGCGGAGAGGGCACGAGCACGGCGGCGCGGCGTGGAGGAGAGTCTCCGGAGGCGGTGAAATCGGGCAGCCTGACAGCGTGGGGGAGGATTTCGGCGCCTGGGACTTGGTCGTTATATAGGTTGAGGCCTTTTGCCCCGGTTGGTGACACCAACAGGGGAAAAAGGGGGTCTTTTACCCCGGTTGGTGGCACCAACCGGGGCAAAAGGGGAGGTGGGCCCTCGCTTGCCCGCGCACCTCCCCACTTTTGCCCCGGTTGGTGCCACCAACCGGGGTAAAAGACCAAAAATTTCATTTTTTTCCCCCTGCCGCCATGCCACGTTTCAAATACTATTTCAAATAGTTTCCTTTTTTTGGAGAAAATTTCAATATGAAAAGTGTTTAAAATTGCGTAAACACTTTAAATACATTTTCTGTTTTAAAAAATAATTATTCTAACTATTTAAACTAGTAACAATTCTTTGAATTTTCAAATATTTTAAAAAACCTAGTTTATGAATGGTTTTGAATTTGGAGAAACTTTCAATATGAAAAAGGAAAACGCTGTGAATCACCCGGGGGAACGTTTCGTTCCGTCCCCCGGGTCCGTGTCCGTTCGATGCGTGCGATGTGGGCGGTTGGATTAGGACGCACGACCCCGCCGGTTTCGCTTAGATTAGGACAGCGCCCCGTTTTGCTCCTTCGGTGGTTTCCATTTCTGCCCTTGCCGTTACGTTTCTCTCGCGCGAGGTGAGCGACGTAGGCGAGGTGAGCGACGCGGGCGGCGACGTTAGGATTCGCGGCGCGCCGCCGCGTCGACTGCCGCCGTGGTTGCCCTCTTCCTCCTCCTCCTCTCCGGCTATCCCCTGAGGTATCTCCTATTCCTTTCGCCTCCGTCCTCCTCTTCGGCTCGGCCTCCCTCTATCATCACCGGCGTCATATCGGAGTTTAGTAGCAGTCACGAGCGCCGGCGGGCGGCGGAGCGGTCGCGTGTCCTTGCGCACTACGGCGCCCCCTTGACCGCCCCCTACCCTGCTCTCAGGCGCCCCCCCGACGTGGCCAATTTCCGCTTATTCTGCATCAACGCCGGTAGCTAGGGTTTCGCCGCCGATTCGAGCGGCGTCGCTGTTGCAGGTTTGCGAGGTCTCCGGCGCTCCCTGCCGCGTGAAATTGATGTCTCAGGCGACCCCCCTGTACTGTTGCTCCATGGTTTTGGTTTGTGAGCAGAAATTGCTCCCAATTTTGCTTCAATAGCTTAGTCTGCAACTTCTTGAGGAGCAATTGTTTGGATAAAATTTGCTCCACTGTTCTGCACTTTCCATATGCTTATCCTGTGTTGTGCACAATTGTTAGTTGTATATTTGAGCAAATTGCAAATTATTTTAGCAGTTTTTAGACCTTTTAGCATTTTTTTAGTTGCTCAACCACATTCGACACCCCCGTGTTCACACATCCGTGTTTTGTAGCAATTTCCTGTTCTTTTTAAGTTCGAACCGTACGTACGCAAGTAGTTGTATTTTTCTGAACTTCATCTATTCTTTTTTGCAGCTTGTTTGGTGATCGTACTTGGCCTCCTAGTGTATTTGCTTTCAGTTTCTAATCAGCAGCTCAAATGGAGGTTTGTTCTATTACTGCATTTGTGTTGCTTCTGTTGTACATATTGTGTGCTACTTTTGTTTCCTTTTTTGTTCACAGATTTGATCTTTTTTTTTTGCTGATCAGGGGCAGTATTGGGTCAGCAAGGACCGGTTCGCTGCCAAGCGTCTGCTCAAGTGCGCAAATGATCTCGCCGCGAAAGCGAGAAATTATTGAGCAGCATAGCGCTTTTTTCTCCCTTCTAAATATCTCTCCTTTCAATGTCCCCAATGAGCTGATTGATTTCGTTGCTGTGAACACCGTTGTTGAGCTTCGTGAGTTTCATCTTGGATCTAAACGGATTGTTTTCACAAGGGATATTATAAAGAAGGTGTTTGGTCTACGCTCAGGATCAAAACCTGTTGAGTTGCTCACAAAGAGTGTTCATTCCGACATCAGAGAGGCTTACAAAGGCTCGTTGGGGAGGCTCCCCATAGAGAATGCAGCGAAGATGCTGAAGGAGCTTGACGATGGTGAAGAGGATTCCATTATCAGGACATGGGACCTCTTATGCTTTGCCACCGTTCTGAACCCATCCACGAACAACATGATGTGCCTAGAGTACATAGGGTCCATGAGTGACCCAAAGAGGACGCACGAGTATGATTGGGAGGAGCACATCCTAGAGCTTCTGATGTATTACATTGAAAAAATTCAGAAGAAGAAGGAGCAACCTCTCGAGCCGATGGCGTTGCCGTTCGTAAGGGCAAGCAGAAGGTTGATACCGAGGAAGCTCCTGGTCCTTCGAAGAAGAAGACGAAGGTGAAGAACATGTTTGAATTCTGGATGTCTGGCCCTTTGCCTGTTCTTGCTGTAAGTTTTTACTTTTACTTTACATATTGCTACTTTACTTAATTTTGTTTGCTCCGTTAGTTTTAATTTATTGTTCCCTTAGTTATTTTCTGTTGCTTCATTTTTGTTTTGTTCTGTTATTTTTGTTATAGGTTTAAGGTTTTTACATTTTTCTGTATAGCTTTGCTACTTTTCTTATTTTTGTTTGCTCCAATAGATTTAACTTTTTGTTGCTTAGTTTTTTTTTTGTCTCCACAGTTTAGTTTTTGTGTGTACTAGTTTATGTTTCTTATGTTCTAGCTGTAAGTTATTTGCTACTTTACATAGTTTTTTTGCTCTTTTAGTTTTATATTTTTGTTTCTTTAGTTATGTTCTGTTGCTCCAAATGTTTTATTTTTTCGCGCGAATTCTTGTTTCTGTTTTTAGTTGCACTTTTTTTACAGCTGAAGGTTGATTATTTTTGTGTGTTTTGTTTTCCATATGCAGCTGGTTTACATGGACCACTTGCTAATCCCGAAGAACGAGCACTTCATAAACAATGGGATTCCTAGGGTTGCTTCGTGACAAGTGAAGATTTCAGTTTCATTGTCAAGATCGACCGCGACAACAAAATATTGCTGAACAAGACCGTCTTTGGGAGGCGCCCTGTAAGTAGACTCACATTTGTTGTTTTCTTTTTTTGCTCCTTCGTTGTTTGCGTTCCGCTGCCACGTAACAATTTTGTTTTGTTTGGATCTCAAAGATGATTTGTTCTTTTGTTGTGCAGTTCCTCCCGTTATCTAGAACAGTGTATGCGCCTCCCTTGGACAGTTCATTGCCCGAAGATATTGATGTTAATCCGTCCGCATCTCTCAATGAATGGCTTGTTTCCCGACCTTCGAGCAAGTTGAGGTTTGTATAGTTTTCCATGTGTTGTTTTTTGCAGGTCATTTTGTTTGTTTCATATAGCATTTTGTTTTTCATGTGTATCAAGGTTTTTTTCCCACAATTGCTATTTTACTTATTTCACTTTGCTCCATTAGTGTTTAAGCAATGCTTTCTTATTTTGTTTTGTTCCATTGTTTTATATTGTGCATACTTTTTCTGTTTTTTAGTTGTTTTACATGACTGCTACTATATTAATTTTACTTTGCTCCATTAGTTATTTTGTTTTGTTCTGTCAATGTAGTTGCTCAGTTTTTGCTGTTTTTTGCTTCTTTTTTGAATGTAATCCATGTTTCTTCTTCATCTCAGGTTCCATCTCGCTTCAAGAGCATATACGACAAGCACAGGGTTAGTTTCGCTTCAAACGTTGATGCAACTCTCAAGAGTCTCGCTGTAGGCTTAAAATCAATGCAGTCCAAGCAATTGGCTTTGCTTCTCAATGATGTTGAAGCTGTCATGAAGGAAGACGATGGCCCTAGTGTTGTCTTCCAGCTGCTGGGGTAGGTCTTGACGGGCAGGGCAATGTGGATGGGCGACAAGGCTGATTCTGAGTCCGATGATCCCGATGTTGATGATGATCTTGTTGCTGTGATCCTACGGACTGTGATTCTAATGTTTGTGGAGAAGGCAATGCAAGGGCGGCAGCCAATGAGCAAACCAATGCTACGGAGCGCAATGATGTGCCGCAACCAGCAGTTTGTTGTAGGGACCTCTCAGACGGACGCTGATGGCGAGGAGCAGGATGCTGTTAGTAGTCCGATTAGAGGTGCTGTTGGTAGCCCGGTTCTAGCTGATGTTGGTTGTCCAGTTGTAGTTGCTGCTGTTGGCAGTCCAGACAAAGTGGCTGCTGCTGGTAGCCCAGCCATCCCTGCTGCTGTGATTCCACCCATGCCCACTGCAATAGCCCACCTAGAGTTGCTGCGGATCCTATGCCGGCTTCTCCCTCACCTCGGCGCAACATACCAGCAGGCTACTGGGATGACTGTCCGAAATTCAATGTGTGGAGCCAAGACAATGAATCCTCCCAAGCCGCTGACCAGACCGATGTTGTGGAAAAGGTCGTTGATGTTGCTGCTCCGATAGGTGGAGACAAGGTTGCTCCATCGTGTATGTTCTCCTTCCCTTTTTTCCCTATTTTGTTACATTTTTGCATTTATCATCTTTGGTTTTTGTGTGCACTGCCCGCCAAAACAAGCCTTTTCAAAGTTTTTCTTTTCTGATTCACCTTTTGTTGTTGTGTAGCTTCCAAAGCTTGCCTTGGCGCCGCCATACCGGAAAATTTGGAGGAGATTCCGGAAGCTGCAACACCGGATCATGGCGACAATACAGGTTTGCCTCGCTGTTCTTTTCTGCTTTTCTTTTAAAAAAAATTGTCTTAGTTATAGTTTTGCTTCATTAGTTAATTTTATTTGCTACTTTAGGTATTTCTGTTTGCTTCTTTAGTTAATTCTGCTTGCTACTTTATCTCAGTCTGTTTGCTCCTTTAGATACTTATGGTTGCTACCTTAACCACTTGCTTTCTTTTTGTTGGTTTTCCTAGACATTGGGGGCAGCTCATGTGCTGAAGAGAAGAAGGATGACAGCACTGGCTTGCTAACTTTTCAAAGGAGGACTAGGCGCAAAAGGGCTATGAAAGATGATGTCAAGGCTCCGGTGGCGAAAAAGATGAAGAAGCCATCTGTAGATACCGTTGCACTGTACGACAAGTTTTGTGCGCCATCCGCGCCATCTCAAGCCTTTAAACAGGGGAAAGATGACCCGTGAGTCTATTTCTTTCTGGCATTTTTAGCACAGTTTTTGTAATTACGTGACATTCTTTGTTTTGCTACTAGCTACTCCTTTTTTTTTGCTTTTTACTTTTGGTCATTTGTAGCAAAATGGGACACGACTGATTAGGTTTTATTGTTTTTCTTTTTACAGTCCTCCTTTCATTGCGATTGGGGGCTCTCACTGTGACTACAGGAGTTTCCACAATTCACTAGGACCGAGGAAGTATCTAGACACTCAGGTTATGTGTGTTTGGTCTGAGAGCTTCAACAAGGATGCCAAAAGAGAAGAGGATGGCTGCTCAACCGCTTTGAAAGATATGTTTTCAATTGCTACTCAACGGTTAGTTCTTTGTCCTTATACCTTTTTAGATGCATGCCAGTTTTGTCCTAAGATGTAATTCAATTTTGCTCCTTTTCTGTTTTGTCATGAGTAGCAAAGCTCATAGTTGACCCAAAGAAGTCAACCCTGCTGCACTTGCGAGAGAGTTCAAAACGCAAAACGAAGTTCAAGATCATGAAGAAAGACCTTGTGAGCTATGCTTTCCCTGTTTCTACATTTTTGCTTTTCGCTACGTTGTAATTTCATTGGTATTTCTTTTCATGAACCAGTTTTTTTGTGGACAATTGTATAACTTTCTGTTTTGGACAGAATTGCTCCCATTCCTAGTTTTTTATGCTCTTTTAGAAGTTTTTGCTTGCTTCAATAGTTTAATTATTGCTACATTCAGATATCCAGTGATTGTATTTTCTAATTTGGTTTTCTTTTTGTTCCGCTTGCATTTCTAGCTTTACTTCCCTGTGGTGAAAAGCAATCACTGGATGGTTTGCACTGTCAATTTGATCCACGACCAGTTCCACGTGTTTGACTCCCTGAGCAACAAGGACAAGAGCTTTCTCGAGGAAGCAGCAAACAACCTGGTTTGTTGTTACAACTGTCTACAAGTATTACATTTGTTGTCTTGTTTGCCTATCACTAATGTAAATTTTTTGCTATTTTCCAGTTCATTAACTTTGCTGCACTTTGCAAAGCTTCTGGAGTGTCGAACCACATAGACATCGACCGCTACACACTTTCCACACCCCACACCCACAACAGAAGACTCTGTAAGATTTGTTTCTCCTTTTTTGATGCAGTTGTACCAGTTTCTGTTTTGGGACAGAATTGCTCCCATACCTAAGTTTATTTGCTCTTTTAGAAGTTTATGGTTGCTACAATAGGTTGAACAAATTGCTACCTTCATGTTACCATTCATTTGCACATTGCTTTCGAGTTTGCTACTAACTATGATCATTTGTTTTCTTTTCTCTTTTCTGTACAGCTTTGATTGTGGCTTCTTCACAATGCTCTTCATTGAGCACTTTGATGCTAAAAAACCATGTTGCCTTCAACAAGGAGGATATTCTGTCATATCGCATGGCTGTCGCAGCAAAGCTCATCGAGGAAAGAGAGAACAAAGACAACATTGTCGACATCATGGAGGCTGCCTTGGAGGCCCCGAGGGGGGTGTTGAGATTTGTAGTTTCTGTAGTCTAGAGTGACAATCCCCACTTGTACATTCGCCTTGCCTCAATTAGTTTCGTCGTAGCCTTGGATGGATGAAAGAACCTTTCTATTTGTGTTACCGTATTGTTTATCCGCGGGTATCTATGATCCACGGTTTGTGTCAGTTTGTGGAACAAATTATGTGGCTATCAATGACAAAGAGTTGACGGTGTACCTTTTTAACCATGTGAATTAATGTATTTTTCTCACCTGCTTGGTTTTTATCCACTAGTTCACATCAATGAAATCTTTTGTAATTTCCTGGCACCCTTTTATGTGTTTTTTGTTTTTCCTGGAGTTGACCAAGTTTTGCTTCAATTGTATAGCTTGCTTCAATAGGTATTTTCCAATGCTACAATAGTGAAATCTGGTTGCTACAGAACACCTTTCTATTTGTACCATACAGAGATTTTCTGAAACCCCTGGACAGGAACAGGTTTTTGCTCTCGCAGAGTAATCCATTTGCTTCAATAACATATTTTCAAGCTTCAATTGCAATAAAGTTGCTACCATCATTTTTTACACAAACAAAAGGTAATAATTTTTTTTTTTTGGCTCCCAATGCTGACCACATTTTTACATTTGCTCCAACGCAAGAATATAAGATATCCACAGAATAATTATTTGCTCCAATGCAAGGTAACTATGTTCTAAATCGTTCCATACCAATAGCACCAATGCCATGTACAAGTAATATCTCCACCCTAACAACTTAATCGTAGCAACATGTTTACAAAAAACATCATGACAAAACAGCTACAGCCTTAGCTCAGCCCCTGCAGCAATTCTTTCATCCTCCACTTGTTTTGCAACACAATCTTTCACCGCATGTCCCTCCTCATGACACCATGCACACTTCATTGCTCTTTTCTTCCTTGGTTGCTTGGGCTTCTTCACCGGTGTCTTGTTTGTCGCTTTGGCATCGTTAGCTTGCTTGCGCCTCTTCAAAGTTTCTTCATCGCGTAGCTCAACCAAAGTCTTCCGCCTCTGTTCTTTCATCGTGGACGTCCTTTAGGTTTTACCGTTTAGGATTTTTCAGAGTTTGCTCGCTGGTAGCAAATTGCCCGCAGTCACAAATTGTTGTTGGTTCATCTTGTGGTGGTCCATTTTGTTGCTCTTCATCCAATCCTGCATCCTCTTCTTGACCTCCTTCAACAACATTCCTTTTTGCTCTCAAGATTGCAGCAACCTTTTTGCTAGCCTCACCCACCATTCCTGAAACAGCCACATAAGCTTCATCCACAAAACAAGCATCAGAGGCAAGCTGATTCATTTTCCTGCATAACGCGTTGTATTTGAGTGTATTGGTTGGTGGGACACCAAATCTGAGCCCGTTGTCCCCAGGATCAGGTGCTGGTGTTGTTGCTACCGAGGACCATCTGTAGAGCAAGTACCTTTCTGGGATTTTCTGGACATTTAGGTGGACCATGACCCTGATGATGTGTGGACATATCAGTCCACACATTTCAAACCCGTTGCAGCCGCATGAGTATAGTCCCTCCTCAAAGTCAACTTCAACCCGGTATGTTCTCACATCTAGCCCAGGGTTTGGAACTAGATCAAAACAAAAGCCATCTACCTCTGCCCGTAGTGGATAGAACTTTGTTGATGCAGCAACATGCTTCTGGTACCTTTCAAAGATTTCTGCTGTGTAGAATTCCTGTCCTTGCTTCTCAATCGCATAACTGCAAAACAAGTTTTTTGCACCATTAGTTTCATTTTAATGCTACAATAGTATGTTTTGGTTGCTACTTTAACTGTTCTGGAATGCTACAAACACAGCAGGCAGAGACATTTTTTTGCACTAGTTGCTACACACTACCTTTACTTTTTTTTGTTTTCTTTTTGCTGTGCTACAATGGGTGCTGTTTCATTTATAGAAATGCTACTTTGCTTTGCTTACCTTCCCCAAAGTGATCTTCTCGTTGTCTCCATTGCAAACCCGGCGTTATCCTCCCTCAAGCATCAATGTTTGGCAAAGCTCATATTGTTGCACAAAATTGTACACCGAGTCCCCTGGCCGTATCAGCGTTTTGAAGTATGAATTCAGTCCTTCAGACCTTCCAGTAGTGCTCGTGAATGGGAAGAATTTTTCCTGAAATAAACAGGGGCCCATGTTGTTCTAGTCTTCCATGTTTTGCAGATGAGTGTTTTCAGACATGCCAAACTCTGCCACCATATGCTCCCAACAGTCCTCAAATTGCTTCACTGTGTCCGTTCCATATATGCACCCATAGAAAGCATCACTGAAAGGATTACCTTCCGCCAAGTTTGGTCCCAACTTCTTCCTCGCAAGATGCAGGACATGGTAGAGACAGCACCTATGTACCGATTGCGGGAAAACCTGACGTATTGCCTCAGCCATTGCTTGATCTTGATTGTCATTATGTTATCGGGGGACACCATCCATTGCAAGCTCCATTGCTCGAACACCCACTTGAAGGTTTCTATCTTCTCATCTGCTAACAGAGCAGCCTAGCACAATCGTGTGTGAGTGGTTATTCCGACTATGGGAGCAAAAGGCATATTGTATCTATTCGTACAGAAAGTTGTGTCAAAAAAGACACAATCCTTGTACTTATGATACAATGACCTTGTTCGACCATCCACCCAGAATAAGGCCCTCACAGCACCATCCTTGTCAACCTGCGTAGCAAGCAGAATTAAGTAAAGTAGCAAGCAGAAATACCTAAAAGTAGCAAACAAAACTAAGTAAAGTAGCAATCAGAAATGAGTAAAGAAGCAAAACCTGCGTAGCATAAAAAAAGTTGCTGTTCTCAGCTTGCCTTTGCTTGAAATAATCCAATGTCAGCTCCATGTCTCTTAATGTTACCTCATTGCGCAGCATTGTGCGGATGTTTGAAACATCCCTCTTAACATATCCCAAGCATCTTGGGTCTCCACCGTGCACACTGCCAGAGCCCCCATCAGTTGCGCTGTGGTTATGTTTTGGTTATGCAAAGTTTGTATGAACTGATAGTCCTCTTCCGGCACCTTCCTGTGAGCGGTAGAACCTGCGCCTCCCCACTTGCTTCACCAAGGCGTGTGTGTGATCTGCTCGGAAAACCGTCACTGTCCAAGCTCCATTGCGCACGCCAACGACCATGTGGGCTTTACAATCATGGCGAATGACCTTCATTCGCTGCCGTGTGTCCGACATTTCAACTTGCTCCGAGGCTTGCTTGCTTCTAGACTTTTGCGCGCTGTGAATGCTCATGTCATTTTCTTCTTCAATTGGCAATTGCTACCAGCATTGCTTCCATGCTTCTTCTTCTCGGACGGAGGTCTACCTGTGTGCACGCACTCAAACACCCTGCTCAGAATAGTATCGGAGGAGCATTTCTCGCTTGGCTGTACTTCGTGTTCCAATGCGGGTGCCAAATCCCAACTTCATTGCGTAGTCATTGTAGACCTTTTGTGCTTCCTCGATATCATCAAAGATCATCCCAACATATGGCTCCACTGGTTGTGATGTTATTTCCTCGCCAGCTTCCTCAACAGCATTTGAAACAGAACCACTATTCGCGCTACGAGGCCCATCAACGAAACCATTCGGAGCACTGTCCCGACAATCATAGTGGTTCTGATCCTCTCCTCCAGGGGTGGCGTTAAGGTCAAATCCTTCCAATATTGAGTCCGCAACAAATCCCTGAATCAAAAAACAACAAAATGAGTTTTCTTGCCGATGCTACAGAACACACATTTTCTTGTTTGAGTTTTGGAGCAAAACACCATGCCAATAAGTAGCAAGTTTAGCAAAAATATGTGCATCAATCTAAGCTTGCTACATATAATGCTACAATGAACCAAACACAAGTTGATCTAAAACAATGGTAGCATACTTTTCTGTACAAACACATATAAAACAGAGCATTTTTTCTTGTACAAGCAAACCATCCCAAAAAAACACCAAGTGGAGCAATTCATAGCAACAGCAATCACACCAAGACTGATACTCATAACAAGTTGTAGTAGCATTTTTTTTTCAGGAGCAATTCAAGTATTAATTGGAGCAAATTTGTGAGCAATTCATAGCAACAACACAGTTTGCTTCCAATGATCAATTTCCAGCAACAATTTTAGAAGGTTTTGCTCCCAATGATCAAACAACTTGCAGGAGGAACTTATTGCAGGAGCATCCATCACAAATTGGGGAGCAATTTTTTTGCAGGAACAAAAATTTTGAGCAAAAAAAACTCACAGATCGTGGTGGTTCCTCATTGTCCGGATCTTCATTGAAGAAGGATGGAGGATTTCGGACCCCTTCACTCGGGCGCGGAGCAAACCATGCTCCCAGGCCGCCGTCGTACAAGCTGGTACTGCGCCTCCTTCGCCGGCTCGCCGGAATCGCTCCCGAGCTCGAAGCTGCCGTCGATGGTGGGGGAACGCTGTGAGGTTGGACAGGAGGTGGGTAGAGCACGTGGTTGCGGACGTGGTGGGCCATCGCGTCTATTTCGCGGCGCGCCGCCGCGTCGACTGCCGCCGGGCGCCCGCGTCGATCTCCTACCGCGCCGCCCCCGGAGTTCACGGGAACCTGCCCCGATCCGCGTCCTGTCGGGTTTTGCTCCAATTGCGCGCCTTTTTGCTCATCGAAGCAAAAGCGGGGGCTCGTTTCCTTGGGAGGGCATCGTGCGGCCCACGTCCGCCCGATCGGACGGCTGGCGACCCGGGGGATCGGGATGTTTTATCCCCCGGGGGACGCTCAGCGCGTTCCATATGAAAAGTGTTTTAAATTGCGTAAACATTTCAAATACATTTTCTGTTTTAAAAGTTAATTATTCTAACTATTTAAACTAGTAGCAAATTTTTTATTTTCAAACATTTTAAAAAACCTAGTTTATGAATGGTTTCGAATTTGAAGAAACTTCCAATATGAAAATTGTTTAAAATTGCGTAAACATTTTAAAAAAAATTCTATTTAAAAAAATAATAATTATTCTAACAATGAAAAGTGTGGCGCGGGAGTTGTGCCGCGTGGCTGCGAGCGCGCAGTATAAAATGCCGCGCCTTGAGCGTCTTCTCCTCTCCACGCGTCCACTCCTCTCCCTCTCTCCTCTCCACGAACCGTCGCGCCGCCGCCATGCCTCCGAGGAGAACAGCACCACCGGCTTCCACGGCGTCCGAGCGCGGCCAAACGGAATGTTCACCTCGGAGATCCGCTACGGGGACGACTGCATCCACCTTGGCTCCTTTGCGACGGCGGCGGAGGCCGCTCGCGCCTGGGACGTGGTAGCCTGGCGCCTCAACCGCCCGCGGTCGCTGATGAATTTCAACGAGTGCCACACCCGCTGGTAAGCGGAGGCTAGGGCACCGACGCCGCAGATCTTCACTACCGCCGACCACCGCCACCTCCGCCACCGCGTGTTTCAGGGCCTAGTTTACGGCAGGGACGAGCGCGCCGTCCGCGAGTATTACCGGAACAATCCAGAGGAGCAACGTGCCGACGAGGAGCTCTGCCAGACCCGCACGGCTGAGCGGGTGGAGCGCCGCCTCGAACGCCACCTCGCGTTAGAGGCCACCCGGGAGGCAAGGACGAAGGCGCTGCAAGAGCTCTGCCCGGGCCGACCACGCCGGCGAAGTCTGGCCTCCAACCATCCGAGGTGGGGGCCTATCTCGGACACAATATCGTGCACCTCCGACGAAGACGAGGAGGTCACCGACGAGTTCGCCGCAGACAACGACCAAGAGGAGGTCGTCGACGAGTTCCCCGACAATGATGACATGTAGTGTTCGTCTGTATTCTGTTTTTAATATAACAATTTGTATTCCGACGAACTGCGGTGCGCTAACGCGTCTGTTTTATGTTTTTCGTGTGATTCTTGCTGATTGGTGAGATTCAAACGCTAGAAAGAAACACACCCCTGATCCAACGACTCACAAGAGCTAACATTAGAGAGGAGGCCGGTACATTTGGATGGATAAACAATGCAATACATAATGGCAAGAGTGGATGTAAACCTAAACGGAGAGCATAGATCTAGATAAATAAGGCAATACATAATGGCAAGAGTGGATCTGGTCTGCTAGTCATACTCCTACGTAGGCCTATAGTACTTCGACTCGTAGTCGTCGTAGTCGCCGCCGTAGTCGTCACTATTGTCGGACGGTGCTCTGACTCCCTCGGAGGATCATGACCCCAGGACTGGGCGTGAGGGTAGCGCAGGCGGGGGTTATCGCCGGCCCTGATGTAATTCATGACGCTCTGAAGAGTCCGTCCGCCGCCCCACCACAGCTGACGACCGGCCTCGTTGAAGTTCGAAGGAGGCGGGCGGTTCTCCTCATACCTGGAGAACGCACTCTCACGCCGATTAATGAAGAAGGCGTCCCAAGTAGGGCGATAGTCGGGATTCTAACTAGGATTCCTCCGCTGCTCCGGTGTGAGCTCGTGGTAGTAGTGGTTCGTGATGGCCGTCCGACGCGCCACACCTTGAGGAACAGGAGGAACTGGCACTCCTCCGGCGCTCAGCATCCAACCGGCGGGGACGCTGTAGCCGGGCGGTCACGGGTAGTTTGAGGCGGAGAGTGCCTCCGCATGCAGGAAGATTAGAGTGGGTACGGTAGAAACAATGGGAGAGTGGTGAGTTTATGTGTTTATGCCAATGGGGAAATGCATACATATATAGTGAAAGAAACAGACCCTTTTAGTCTCGACCCGTTTTACCAACCGGGACTAAAGGTTACGGTTTCGTTGGGACCAATCACAAAGAATCACACGGATCGTGTGTCTTTCAAACGCTTGTGAGTCGTTGGATCAGGGATGTGTTTCTTTCGAGCTCTTGTTAGCCGTTCGATCAAGGGTACGGTGTGTTTGTTTCGAGCGTTTGTTAGCCGTTGGATCAGGGGTGTTTCTTTCGAGCGCTTCTTAACCGTTGGATCGAAACCCTAGCGCAACACTTTGTGACCCAGAGGACCCTATATATAGCCCACCTCTCGGAGTCCCTTCATACATCATTCAGTTCATCCACCGAATACAAATCAATAGAATTTGCCAGCATACGTCCTACCGTGCATTTGATATGCATATATGCACTCCGGAGCCACGGTGGGGTTGTATGCTAGCGATACCGATTGTTTTGTTCTACCATCCCCATTCATGGTTTGGCAAAAGGTTTGATACATCATTCCGTTCCTCGACCGACTACAAATCATCCGATTTCACCAGCATACGTCCGACCGTGCATATGTACTCAGGAGCCACGGTCGGGCTGTATGCTGGCGACACCGTTTGTTTTGTTCTATATATCTAGAAATCCTCCAGTTCACACGCCCGACAGTGATGTTGATACAAAACGTGTGGAAAACAGAGGTCGACTAATCCAAATACAAGAACCATGCAGGTTTGATACATTATTACACAATAGTCTAGCAATATTACATGTTTGTTTTCTACGAGCTGAGATGGCATTATGCTCTCGGGCATTTCATCGAACACCTCTTGTGCATATGAGGGAAAAACAAGTGAGCACACTACACCAAAAAGTGAGTGGCATGAGGAGTAGAGAGGGCTGGCTGGCAGTGTTTATAAAAAAAGAGAAATTTTTTGGATTTGAAGAAAAAAAGAATTCTATTAATTTTCATTTTCCATCTATTTGGTTAGTTTTTCTTAATGAAATTGAAATTATTAACTAAAGGGCAATATAGAAATAAAGAAACAACTTTCCATCTAGGTAGGGGTCTTTTGCCCCGGTTGGTGGCTCCAACCGGGGCCAAAGAACCCCCACGACGCGCCCTTCTCGTTGCGGGCCTTTAGCCCGGTTTGTGCCTCCAACCGGGGGAAAATACCCCCCACCACGTGCCCTACTCGTCCCAGCCCCACCTCTGCAGCATTTTTCACCGGTTGGTGGCCGAGCCGGGGCGAAAGGGGTGCTCTCCACCGAGCAAAAGCCCCGTTTTCCACTAGTCTCACATCGGTTGTGTGCACCCACCCATGTGATTCTTGCTGATTGGTGAGATTCAAACGCTAGAAAGAAACACGCCCCTGATCCAACGACTCACAAGAGCTAACATTAGAGAGGAGGCCGGTACATTTGGATGGATAAACAATGCAATACATAATGGCAAGAGTGGATGTAAACCTAAACGGAGAGCATAGATCTAGATAAATAAGGCAATACATAATGGCAAGAGTGGATCTGGTCTGCTAGTCATACTCCTACGTAGGCCTATAGTACTTCGACTCGTAGTCGTCGTAGTCGCCGCCGTAGTCGTCACTATTGTCGGACGGTGCTCTGACTCCCTCGGAGGATCATGACCCCAGGACTGGGCGTGAGGGTAGCGCAGGCGGGGGTTATCGCCGGCCCTGATGTAATTCATGACGCTCTGAAGAGTCCGTCCGCCGCCCCACCACAGCTGACGACCGGCCTCGTTGAAGTTCGAAGGAGGCGGGCGGTTCTCCTCATACCTGGAGAACGCACTCTCACGCCGATTAATGAAGAAGGCGTCCCAAGTAGGGCGATAGTCGGGATTCTAACTAGGATTCCTCCGCTGCTCCGGTGTGAGCTCGTGGTAGTAGTGGTTCGTGATGGCCGTCCGACGCGCCACACCTTGAGGAACAGGAGGAACTGGCACTCCTCCGGCGCTCAGCATCCAACCGGCGGGGACGCTGTAGCCGGGCGGTCACGGGTAGTTTGAGGCGGAGAGTGCCTCCGCATGCAGGAAGATTAGAGTGGGTACGGTAGAAACAATGGGAGAGTGGTGAGTTTATGTGTTTATGCCAATGGGGGAAATGCATACATATATATAGTGAAAAGAAACAGACCCTTTAGTCTCGACCCGTTTTACCAACCGGGACTAAAGGTTACGGTTTCGTTGGGACCAATCACAAAGAATCACACGGATCGTGTGTCTTTCAAACGCTTGTGAGTCGTTGGATCAGGGATGTGTTTCTTTCGAGCTCTTGTTAGCCGTTCGATCAAGGGTACGGTGTGTTTGTTTCGAGCGTTTGTTAGCCGTTGGATCAGGGGTGTTTCTTTCGAGCGCTTCTTAACCGTTGGATCGAAACCCTAGCGCAACACTTTGTGACCCAGAGGACACTATATATAGCCCACCTCTCGGAGTCCCTTCATACATCATTCAGTTCATCCACCGAATACAAATCATTAGAATTTGCCAGCATACGTCCTACCGTGCATTTGATATGCATATATGCACTCCGGAGCCACGGTGGGGTTGTATGCTAGCGATACCGATTGTTTTGTTCTACCATCCCCATTCATGGTTTGGCAAAAGGTTTGATACATCATTCCGTTCCTCGACCGACTACAAATCATCCGATTTCACCAGCATACGTCCGACCGTGCATATGTACTCAGGAGCCACGGTCGGGCTGTATGCTGGCGACACCGTTTGTTTTGTTCTATATATCTAGAAATCCTCCAGTTCACACGCCCGACAGTGATGTTGATACAAAACATGTGGAAAACAGAGATGGACTAATCCAAATACAAGAACCATGCAGGTTTGATACATTATTACACAATAGTCTAGCAATATTACATGTTTGTTTTCTGCGAGCTGAGATGGCATTATGCTCTCGGGCATTTCATCGAACACCTCTTGTGCATATGAGGGAAAAACAAGTGAGCACACCACACCAAAAAGTGAGTGGCATGAGGAGTAGAGAGGGCTGGCTGGCAGTGTTTATAAAAAAAGAGAAATTTGTTGGATTTGAAGAAAAAAAGAATTCTATTAATTTTCATTTTCCATCTATTTGGTTAGTTTTTCTTAATGAAATTGAAATTATTAACAAAAGGGCAATATAGAAATAAAGAAACAACTTTCCATCTAGGTAGGGGTCTTTTGCCCCGGTTGGTGGCTCCAACCGGGGCCAAAGAACCCCCACGACGCGCCCTGCTCGTTGCGGGCCTTTAGCCCGGTTTGTGCCTCCAACCGGGGAAAATACCCCCCCACCACGCGCCCTACTCGTCCCAGCCCCACCTCTGCAGCATTTTTCACCGGTTGGTGGCTGAGCCGGGGCGAAAGGGGTGCTCTCCACCGAGCAAAAGCCCCGTTTTCCACTAGTCTCACATCGGTTGTGTGCACCCACCCATGTCGGCACAAGCGGGAAGCACCCTTGAGGAAGGCAGTGTGCATCCCGAGTGGGATTATTTCCTACAATCATAGTGTATGGAGACCGCATAATCTTGAGAGTACAAGAACTTTTGGATATATGCCAAATCGGGACAGTTGCATAGAGGACAATTATGAAAAAACATGTATCTGAATTGACAAGATGGATATGCAAAACGATAAGAAGCCTCTTAGATACCTACAGCAACATACCTGAACACAAAACAATTTTTTCCGGTGGCTATGCTTTTCCATTTCTTTTATTTCAATGGGCGAAAATTATTACACCGCATTTGAACATGTGAGAGAGTAACTATTTTCTAGCATGCAAAAAACATAGTAGGCATGCCATTTGTCTATTTAACTTGAGTTGGTCTCTTCTTCCCTTTGGTGAATAAACATCGAAGTAAATCAAAATGAAAAATCATTGTTAACACTTAGCAATAAAGTATTGCATCTTCATTTAAAAATCATAAGAAAAGTTAGCATTTGAGTCGCATTTTTGGGGCAAAATTTACGTAATGGAAATTAATTTTAAGCTTCGAGAAGTTGTGGTCGAGTTGAACACAACTGGCCTCCGTGAGCGCCAACACACAATCCCCCACGTCGGCCAGCTTGAAGTACTCCTTCATGACATTCACGACCTCTTAGCACATCAGATGATGCACCACCAGCCACATCTCTCTTGCTACATATATGTAGCAGCAATTAAGTTAGTTAACAACCCATCCTAAAATCCAATAATCTCTCGACATGAGTTCCTTTTGTAATTACGTTGAAGTGTGACACCACCACCACATCAACATTAATAGTAAAGATGATATGAAATCATAATAAAAGAATGTATCAATTGTATACAAGTAGCATAAAAAATCAAAATTTGTAGATACATTTTTGGACGTATCACCCAACATGCGCTGATGATGGGACATTAATCTAAGTCTTTACGCCCGGAGCTGAGGGAGGATTCTCAGCCCATCCACGTCGACGTACCTTTTTACTTTAGCCCTTCATTTTTTTTACGAATCAACCCGAACTCCATGGTCTGCCCAACCCCACCCAGGAAAAGAAGCTCCGTTGTCGAGCGAGCTCATGTCTCCCCGATCTAGAGTTCCATCAGGCGCCGCCGCTCACTCCGTCCATGGCGCGCCGCCTCCTCCGATCCCCGCCACCAGTCCGCCTTCCTCCATCCTGCAACTGGCTTCGTCACGCGGAGGGTGGCGCGAGCTGGTGTGTCCACTGTCCACGGCTTTTCCCATGTGGCGATTTGTCTGCGCCCTCTCCTTCCTACTAGGCGATGGAGTTCGCGGAGGATACGATGAAGGAGGGAGTTGTGGTGGCCTTCCCTGATGGCGACGACGAGCACGCACGGTGCTGAAGGCGGCGTCGTTCCTGCGGGGGAAGAGAGGAGGACAACGCATAATCTAGGCTTTGCGGTGGAACAGCCGCACCCTGCCCTTCGTGGTTAGGCCGGCCTCCCGCACCACCGCCACCGTCTCTCTGATGCCACACGTTGTTTGTGTTGGGCCTCGCCACCTTCCCCACGCCCTGAAGAAGCACCGGATTTCGCGTTGCTCCTTGGTGTGACGGCGAGACCTCCTTCTGCTCCAGTCACCTTCCTATATGTGAGAGGGCTTCAATTGTTGTCTGCAGTTTTAGGCGTCCAACACATCTAAACTAAAGAACTCTAAAAGCTCCAGGTGACCTCCCATCTTAATATCTCGATTTTGTTCTTTGGCTTCGGATCTGTTAGTTTCTTTAGTTTTGATCGGCTCTAATCTGCAATAATCTAATTTGTGTAAGAACATACTCCTTTTGTTGCGTTTTCAGCACAGTCAGTTCAGCAACTGACATGCCTACCATGTGTTTGCAAAAATTACTGACAGAAAAACTAGAAATACGTATTGTCAGGTACATATATGACTTTTAAAGTTGGATGTCTACAATAATTTGTAGGAAAATGAGAATTGTTGGTATTAATATCCAATGCGTACATGTCAAAGTGAAATATTTCCATTTGCTGTTCTGATCATCCATTAAGGCTTCTACCAATTTGTCATGACGTTGGAGGAAACAGAAAGAGCTTTGGGGCAGATTTATTGGAAACTGTTCTATAGATGACCCTTATCAAGGAAGAAGACATTAAGTTGAGAGATTTCAAAGAGACATCTCCTATTAAACTTGGTCCTGCTGAGAAGTTCCCTAAGGCTGTTCTTGATGTGACTTTTGCTTGTACAAGAGTAGATATAATGATTTACATTGCTAACGAGGTCAATTACTTGAACAGTAACTTTGATACCCTTGAGGTGAGCAATACGGTTTTGAACTTTGGTTTCAATCACTTTATCACCTCTAATTTTACTTACGTTTACCTGCCGCTCTGTTTGATTTGCTAAATGATATTGCGAATCGAACAAGTAGCTTAACGTCATATCTATGACTTGTCTGTAACTTACTCTCTTACTCTCTTTGACAGGCTGCTTGCGTTGATCTTAGAAATAGCAGCTATTTATGAAGCTACTCCAGGCTATTCTCAAGACTGCATAATGAATGTTGGCACGAACCGTGGGGATGCGCATGCCTTGAAGCTTGACACTCTACTCAAATTGGCTCACGTCAAAGGTACCGTCAAAGGTACCGATGGTAAGGCAGCCCTTCTGCACTTCATCGTGCATGTGATCATCTGAATATAAGGTCCCAACTTTCCATCTCCCCTCCAGCAACCAATCAACCCCATAGAATGTTGCAAATCCACTATCAGAGCTTGAGTGCCAAAAGGTTGGATATAAATTTGTTTGGAGTCATGCCATTTTCATTCCATCCAAACGATGTATCTTAATATTAACCGAGACCAAATCAACTGTGCAAAAAGTTGTCTGCAAACTTGATTTAAATTACTGTTCAAGGTTGTTGTTGTTGTTTACGTAGATATGCAATCGCTTGTCTGAGTGGTTCGCAGGGTCCAAAATTTCCTGGGTTAGAGTATATGTGGTTAAATGTTGTCAATAAGATGGTTAGAGTACCTGAGCTATGGTGAGGCCAGTTGCTACTATTTCATGACGATTGTGATCGCACCTTCTGGTATACAAGACTAATTGTTTTGTTTCAATCCATGTGGTACAATAGTTATTAATTATTTTTTGGAGCCCATAGTGTACTGAGCAATTGATAACTCTTTCGGTATCTGAGATATTTGGGTGTGAATAACGGTTCATTCTGTAGGTGCTTTTTATGCTGCAGATAATCAATAAAAAACTTGAGTATCTGAAGACTGGGAATTGGCGGATGCAAGCGCTGCTCCATTGTGCTTTTTAGGCTGCATCTTATTTTATTGTATCATTCAAGAGTTGAGAACTCTACTGGATGTTCTGAGATGAATTTGCCAATTTTATGTCTGGTTTGTGGTAAATTCTGCTCGTATTGATATATGTGGCTTCCTTCCTGTCATTGTCTTTTAAAAATGATGAGGATTGGAGAAATTACGGACAAAATTTATACAAAAAGTTGTCTGCTTGCTGGGTGTTTGCAGCAGGGAGCAGAGCTGGCTTGTAGTTTTTGCTGGCTACATAATCCGACCGAGCATAAAAGTGCAAAAGACCATCTCTCTCCTAGCCCAGACCAGCCCATTGAAACGAGAGCTCTTCTTGGCCAGCCTAGCTGAATATGGAATCCATTAGATCGACCTCAAAATAATTACATGACATATTCACCTTAAACTGCTGATAATTCCGTCGCCACTGACCGTGTCGTGTACGAACGCCAGGCAGGCGGCGCAGCAAAGCGAGCATTTCGTCTAGTATAAATGCAACAACGTAGGCCTTGACTACCCAGCGTAGTAAATCGGAAGGCGGGACATAAGATGAGTTATGGTTAGGAAAAAATATGCACCCATGAAAGGACATCAAGGAGTCGTGGAACTGGAGTTAACAATAACACCATTAGGTCTACTTGTATGTCTCCTATCTCTATGAATTTTTTTAGTTTCTTGCTAAAAGTTTTGTGTAATTAATGAGGATTTCTTGTAATAATGATGTACCACTTTTTTTGGATTTCATACTTTTTTTTTGATATTTTTGATTTCTTCGATTGCATATATTAATATAGAAGTGAGAGAAAAATAAATTATCACTTTTAACGGGAGGATAAACTCTGCATAGTTCTTTCTATTTTGTCTAAAAAAAACAACGAACCAAAAAGATAATAGAGATCATATAAATCATAACTAGATAACTAACTAATTATTTTTTTCATTGTAATTCAAAATGTACTCATGCAAGATACATTATACAATCGGTTTCCTTGTTATATTGGCTCTTCATTTCCATATCACACCAATATTAAACAATGTTTTTTTTTGTAGTACCTCATCCGCCATACTACTCATCCACTCATCCGATTTTCCTATAGGCTCCTCGAGAGGTGGCATACATCTATGGTATCTTATGTCTCATTTTTTTTTTTACTTTTAACTGTTTATACTAAACATTGTTATTTTATTCTTCATTAATTTTTCATGTAACATAATCTTTTTCTAGAATCATAACTACGAGTTCTTCTACTATGTTTAACATGCTAACCCCACCTAATATTTAAAAATAAATACCAAATAGAAATATATTTATAGGTGAGAGGTATGTTATTTTTTTGTAATTCTGTCCAAGGTCTAACTTAATTATTCCAAGTTACTAATAGTCGTATTCATCATCGAAAATATCGGTGTCACTTCCTTGTAATACAATCTAAATATAGGTGCCTTTATTATTTTCTATGATTAAATATATTTCAATAGATGTCTAGATATGCAAGTCTAAAAAATATCCTAATGGATCCTTGTAAAGTTCAATTTCTTAACTTAGTTGTAAGTCTTTTAATGTAAGCATGTGATTTAATTTGTCCTTGAATTTTACTTAGATGTAATTCACATGAAACAAACAGTTCAAAAAATTATCTTACATATTGTCCTCCAAGGACCTTGGCTTAGTCCTACCATTCGGGCTTCGTTATAAAGAAAAAATTGCATTTATTACTAGTAGGAAAGAAAAAATTGGAGGACACCAATATCCACTTCTCGAGGTGATTTCTCAGCATATCTGCGAATTTTAGGGGACATGATGGGAATTCAACACGGAACTAATTCGTGAATCAGGGATGTCAGATGCTAGGAACTTGAATCAGCTGAATCAGGGTGCTAATTCTTCTAGAGGTAGTGCCAGCGTAATTTCAGTAGAAAGCAAAACTGGGATAAACAAGACAGATGATATGTCGAAAATAAGTACTTGGAGACCGTCACATGTGAGAACACAATTCCAGTAGTACTTAATGCAGTGGCAAAAATTTCATACTGTACTAGGATTCTGGTAATGGATAAAGATACTTGTTTTAAACAGAATTTGATACATGTTTAAGGAGCCTCAAAGTATAGTGAAAAAGTAAAGTTCTTATTGAGTTGTTACATAATCCAGTTTCTTAGTTTTCCCTTACTTTTTGCTATAGAAGTCCGAGCCAAGATAGTGTCCTGAATCTGAAAAGGAATTAACATGACGGTACAAGTTACTGTCACTCTAAGTATGAATGAAGAATTTTACATTTCATCTGCAAAATCTCATAAAATTGGACATCCATAATCGAACTAGTTCAATGACCCACCAATTCGACCGTTGTCCTGCTCTTTGGACTTGCTGCAAGAGGAAGCTTCTAAGGCGGTATCACGTAACACAAGTTTGTCAGTTAACGTGGGTCCAGTACATCAGTCGAACACACCGAGTGCGAAGTTAATTGAACCTTTTGGATTTATAATTGTGGAATTATTATTGGGAGGTATTTGAATATCGTAACGGCAAAATTTTAGAAGCAATTGCTAGCTAATGACTTGAGAGGATGGTAACGCACGAGAATGCACTTATTGTCATTGTTTGCCAACACGATTTTTTCCATGTTCTCTGTCACCCAACAAGAATGAGTTACTGCCAAGGAATGTATGAAGCATATTGTGTATTTTTTGTCAGCAATGTATATTCTCTGCAGTTTTTCCTCGTGTTATGAGCCCCAATAGATGAAAACAATCCAAATGTTTGAAAAACAACTAATGCTCACTTCTTCCTTAGTAACAAATGTATAAATTATTCATAAATTTATATCCTACTATTGCCAAAACTGATGGGCATGGCAATGCACGCCATCATGATCTAATTATTATTAGGGACATTATAACCAAAGTTTCTATAGCCTTCCGAGAGCCTCTGGGCTACGGCTATAGCCTTCAGAGGCTATATGGAGAATAGCCGCTAATAGCCCGGCTGTATGAATATAGCCAGGATATAGCCTCTTAGCCCGGCTATATACCGTCTAGAAGACCTAATAATTTGGACCAAAATTTGTCCCCTCCGTCAATTTAAGAGACCAAATCAATCACCGTTGGTTGTTTAATAGCTGTTGTGAAGTGCGAGAGTGCGACCCATAGCGACATGGTTTTAGAAATGCTGAACTGTGTCATGAATAATTGTTATTTAAACTCCTGATTGTTCGTTTATCTTATATGATTATGTTTTTACGTTATGCGTTTGCGAATAATACTATATAAATGATTATATGTTGTCTAAATTTTACTATTTTTTAATATTCCAGCAAAACGGCTATATGGTTATAGCCCGGCTACAGCCTTTCATAGCTTCTGAAATCGCCGGGGCTATGTGCAATAGCCCGCTATTTTAAACTTTGATTATAACTGAACCGGAGAGGAGGCCTCTTACACCATGTGAGTTTTTGGCGGTCTGATTTCACCATGAGGATGTTTCTGCCTGTTGGATGAATTCAGATCTGACCTGGGCCAGCTGTCCTACTCTGCCTATCAAATAGAACTAGAAGCTCTAGGCGCGCTTTGATGCGCCGCTGGTATTCTTCACGTAAAGGTTAGATTTCTAAAATATAAATTTTATAAATATCACCCTGACTCATTTATTTCTTGATTTATAGCACAAAAGTTAAGCGATGATCGTTCTTGACATGCGTCTAATTATCCGCGCTTCGTATTAACAAGCTGCCCATAGGATTTTTTTTGGAAAAGCTAACAACCAGCCGGGGGACCGCCCGCTCTGCAATCTCCTGATCACAAGGACGCCACGCGTCCTTCCTAGCGAACGAAACGAGAGCGAGGCAACGTGGGTAGGGTCAACTTCGAGTCTTATCCTTTTCACATGACCTTCGTCTTCCCTCGTCTCTCCACCTCTCCAGTTTTCTTCCGCAAAATCTCCATTATAGCGGTGCCGTGCACCTATCATGCCGGTACAGCGCCTCCTCCTCCCCGCATCGATGCCCTGGACCTCCTCCTCCCATCTCCTCTCCACCTCACATCTCCTTCGACCGGTGGCATCCTTTTATGTTGAGAACTATGAGTTCTCTCCAATGAAATCGAGCGCTCTCCTATCGGTGGTCGGCCGGTGCTAGCAGAGGCGCGGGGACCAACCAAAGACGGCATGGGGTAGTGCTACCAGCGGCATCGGCCCGTGCTACCAGCGGATGGCGACGGTGCTACCAGCCATGGCCGGAGGTGCTTCAGATGTAGGGAGGTGTGGGTGCGACGGCATGTGCGTGCTGCATACCGACCTGGAGGGGGCTATGAGGTGCTGCTGCAAGCCGGCATGAGAGGGCTAGGAGGCACACCGGCGATGAAGGCCTGAAGCAGAAGCCTCGGTCTACTATAGTAGCGGAGACGGCGTCAAGGAGCATCGGCCTCCGTCTATTGTAGCAGCGACGAAGGACTACTGGAGCAGTGGCGACGGCGGCCGGGCGTATCCGCTTCCGCATATTGTAGCAACGGCGGCGGCGGCGTTGCTGTCACAGTGAATTTTGCTACATACTCGTTTTTTCTTCTTTTTTGTATAATTCTTTTGCTACGAGAACTCCGGCCTTATCTCCAGCGAGGTTGTGCTTTTGCTATAATAGAATTTTTTTTTGCTACAACTGATCTATGTTTTTGCTATACCAGTACATTTTTTTGCTACGAGATTCTCCGACGAGCGAGAGTCTGCCGGCCATTTCACCGGCAAAATCAAACTTTTGCTATTGTAGTTTTTTTTTTGCTTCAGGGTTTCCGGTGAGTTCTCGGACGAGATATGCCTTTTTTATTTTATTTTCTGAGACGAACCGTTTTTTACTACATAGGAGCAAAAGCGGGACTTTTGTTGCTATACAGGAGCAAACGTGAGATTTGAGGCAAAAAAAGTGACACCTGTCAGCAGAAGCATGCGGGCACTGTTTTTTTTTTTGACAATCACAACCAATTACCCGTTGTCAACTGGTCCATGCGCTCATTGCAATGTGCTCATTGCATGGTGCACTTCACCCAAGAAAGGTCCCACAGAAAATGTAATAACGACATGAACACCCACCATAGCCACGTGGCACATCTACACACTCCCACAGGGGCAAAGTAGACACAGTTGACTATAAATTAAAAGTATTTCACAAACTAACGTCCGCAAAATTATTTCACGAACTAACCATTTTGTGTAGCTCCCAGGAGTTAGGCGCTACACGCTACATTGTAGCGCCTCGTTGTTTGCTGAAAGAAATCTAAACCACCAGACTAGCTCTATATTAGTATGTATAAATGCACGTTAGCTCTATATTAGTATGTATAAATGCACGTTCATATATTCGACCAAATACAGTTGACTTTGATCTATGTGCTATGGTTAGTGGTAGGATGGTAACATTAACATGCATTAGTGTCCATTTTATTTCCATAAAATTATTAATATAAAAAAATACTTAGAATCCGCATAAGATTTGAGAAAAAAAACAATTATATTGGTCACAAATGTGTATTTATACACACTAACATATAGTTGGTCCAGTGGTTTTGATTTCTTTCAAGAAACAACAAGACTGGGGTTCAAATCCCCTCGCGCACGAATTTATTTTTAAATAGAAACAATAAAAAAAAGTAGGATATGAAATTTGAACTCATGACCAGCTGAGATGCACAAGACTTGTGTCCATAGTAGAGCACCTCAAACGGTATTGTGTAGCGCATAACCACTAGGCGCTACACATTTGGATATGTAGCGCATTGCATTAGGGCGCTACAATGTATAGTGTAGCGCCTAACTGTTGAGAGCTACACTTTCGAGGGGTTCAATTTGTGAAATACTTTTGATTCGTGGTTAACTGTCCATTTTGCCCCCACAGGCCGGCATATCCCCGAACGATTAGGAGTTGTAGGGATTTCTGTGGTCAATTGGGGCCCAAAATTTCATTAAGAGCCCAATAAATTCGTTACTGGACCGACCTGCTATCGACGGGATTTAGATCGAGGAGGGGATTGGACCGACGCATTGCAGCAGGGAAGGAGAAGGAACCACCAGCCCGACGATTCAGCGGCGGCGCCTGTTCTCCGGTTCTTCGGCACCTCTCGCCTTCCCCTATCCCGGCCTCGTGCGTCGCCGCGGTGTTACCTCGCAGGGAAAGAGTCTTTGTCTGGTGCTACCTCGCAGCGCCTGTTTGCAGATCAAAGATCTAGAGGCCATTGTTGTTCCGTGTCCTTCGCAGCTGTCTGCTGTACAGAGTACAGACCAAACCACGGAAAGGGAAGTTCTGCTATATCTCCTCTTCTTGAGAGCTCTTTTCATATAGCCTCTGACTTTTATTGTTGACATATTGATTATTCATGTCGGAATTATAAACTGCAGGAGGACGGGGTTGCTGATTCGTTGTCTTGATGCCTAATGGACATATATATCGAGAATGAGGCATACTTCGTTTGGTGCTGCTGAATTGAACTCTGAGGATGTATCTGGGTCGAGCCCGAGGATTACAACCGTAATCGGTTCTGCTGTATTTAGGTCCGAAATGGCTCCTACTAATTCTTGTTCTGAAATGGCATCTAACAATTCTGGATCAACTTTTGGGTGTGGTAATTTTCTCTTCACCCTTGTCATGTGACAGAGTTAGCATGTGTGCAAGGATATCTTTTTTCCGTGAAGGATATTTCCATGAAGGCATTCCGTATCAAGTATGGTTTAGACTTTACAGCTAAAGAAAATTTGCGCCAAATGGATATTATGGTTTTGCAAGGTTATCATCGAGGGCCTTCAGATGTTACTTGGCCAAATCCTTGCCATAGGAACATTATTACTGGGAGCTACCTCACATGAAGAGTCCTTAATGGCACCACAATCGCGAGGTAATATTTAGTTTCCTGATTTCTCTTTTTCTAGTTTAAATTTAGTTTCACTTCCCATGTTTACTTGTATTTCTACTGTAAACATGAGGTTGAGTTTACTTGTCTTTTTTAATGTATGAAAGCGCGACATAGGCTTGTTTTGTTTAGTTATTGGTGTTTATTTTTTCCCAATTCTTCTTTGCACATCAATGTGTGCGCAAAAATTATTGAGTACTATGAAGTCTACGAATTCTATTTAATTAAAAACTTCCTAAGATATGGCAGGGGTTCAGTTTTCGAAGGATTAGTTCTCTGATATGCAGTTCACTCGGTATGTTTACTAATTCTCTTTGCAACGATTGATCAAATATACTATATGATAAAATATTAACATAAATATTACAAAAACGTATATAATTTGAAAATAAGTTTTTCATTTTCGATGTTGATATTTATCTATATAATTGGTGAAAATTTGTCAAGAATTCATTTTTACCAAACCAAATATACGGAGTAATATGAAACAGAGTGATATTTGCTTCAATTCCTAACAGTCTATTGTTCTAATGGATTGGCGTGACGACGCGCGCCATCATGATCTAGTTAAAGACATTGTAATTGAGCCAAAATAAACAAAGCCTACCACACCATCACATATTTTTACCATCGGGCCACAAGTTCAGGTAGTTTTCGGCCATCCGGTGTGTGTTTGACACCGCGTGGGCCACTTCTGGGCCCGGATGTCTCGAGGGACGCTACTATGGAAACGAATTGGAGGCCTCTCTTTTTTATCTTCAATGGACGGCTGCCAATTGGAGCTTTCAGTATAAATATGGTAAGTTATTGGAGTTTGACCTACATCCACCATGCCCGTGTTCTATTTTAGCGCCGCCGCTACTGCCTCCGCCTCAATCAACCGCCCGGGAGTCCCCAAATCCTTGCATCTCATGCGGGTTGCAGCAGTCCTCGTTCCTCGTCGAGACATAGCATGCGTGATATCTTACCCGGTCTGCAGTCTTTGACCATTGATTTTCAAGGTACATGGTTGTTTCCATCCAGCTATTATCTATGAGATTTGGTTGCATATCCGGCGCACCATCTAGATCTGCCCTTCCTACCGTGACTTTGATTGGTTTTTTCCTATCAGCGTCGATCATAGATATTTCCCTGACGGATTTTCGCTTTTCCCAATCCGATTTTCTTTTATTCTCTCAAATCCATCAAGTAATTTGGGTGAAATGAATTTTAACTATATACATGGTAGAGAATCTGTTTCTTAGGAGTTTCTAAGAAATTATTGATCTGTAACTCTATAATGAGACCAACAAGATATATGATCGATCTGCGTACAAGTTAAGAGACGTGGTTATCCTAAATTGAATATAAGTGGACATTGAAATATGGATTAAATGTTAGAATATTTATTTAATTTTTCAGTATAGGTCTTGGATCTTTTAACTTGTTACTAACAAATATCGATGATCTTATTGATGCACAGGTCAATCGATCGGAAATTCCTTGTAGCCGAACCTCCGAGATCTAAGATCACAAAAAGATGATGAACCCTTATGGTTTCTGTGTGCATATTGCAGCCACTCTCGCCACCTTCGTATCATCGCTGGCCCTGCGGATGGGTCATATGTTGTTTATGATAAAGGAAATTGTATCCCCTATCCTAGGGTTTAGCTTCTTTTTTAAGACTAAACCACAGTACCTATTATTTCCGTCCACCTCACCGAGAGAGCTACCAGATGATGTCCTCATCGAGATCTTCCTCTCCATCCCACCACATCCCGCCTGCCTGTTCCATGCATCCCTCGTCTGCAAGCGGTGGCACTACCTCATCAAAGACCGCCAATTCGTCTGCCGCTTTCGTGAGCTCCGTCAGAAACTTCCTATGCTTGGAGTCTTCAGCAACTCCACTAGCATCCCCCGTTTCATCCCAACTGGGGACCCTCGTAATTCTGTCGCAACAACAGCTTTCTCCCTACCAGCTGACATATTCTACTGGAATGTCCTTGGCTGCCGGCACAACCTTGTCCTCCTTGTCAATTCAACTTGGAGTAAGTTCCAAGTGTGGAATCCTATGACTCGTACCCGGAAACATGTACCAGTTATTCTCCATGTGGATAGTCCTTATAACGATGGTATCGTTGGTCAGTGCCATGCTGCAGTGCTCTGTGCAGCCGGCCACATGGACAATGGTGACTGTCACTCTTGCCCTTTTCTCGTAGTGTGTGTCTTCACCTGTACAGGCTATGCCAACACCTCAAGATACTCATCAGAGAGTGGCATGTGGCACCAGTCGTCGTGTTCACCAACACCATCTGAGGTTGATTCAAGGCCTAGCACCCTTGTCGACAACATCTTATACTGGCTGCTCAAGTCAAAGTACATCCTTGCCTACGAATTGGGTACCTCTAGATTATACCATATCGAGTGCCCACCAGAAACACATACTGTATTCAGAAGGAATGTCCACGTCATGAAGGCAGAGGACGGTGGGCTAGGAGTTGCTGCCTTGGTGGAGTTCAACCTACGCCTTTGGGCGCGGGAGACAGATGCTGATGGTGTTACAAAATGGGTGCTGTGCAGGATAATTCAGTTGGACGATGCATTGCTTCCACTGAAAGTGTCATCGGCGCCGGTGGTGAATAATCATTTGTCCAGGGGACGTCCGGCCAGGATACTGGGCCTTGTTGAGGATGACAATTTGTTTTTTATATGGACGAAAATCGGTGTCTTTGCAGTCGAGCTCAAGTCGATGACATACAAGAAAGTTTTCGAGGCTGATGTCTCTGCAACTGTCTTCCCCTACATTGGCTTTTATGCCCCAGGTGATAACATCAACATGCCTTCACATTTGTGTTTTATCCTCTGTTTTTCCACGCATGTATCTTCTTATTTATAATTTAGTAGACAAGCTTTCATGTTTTTGGGAGAGGTGAAACTGTGTAGCTATCCTGTATTTTATGATTATGTAAAAACTGTACTAGGTTTGTGCAATTTTTTTTGCCTAATTCCTATTCTTAGTGTGTTATTCGTACTTATGTAATTCCTGACTTTTCTGTAACCTTACTAGGTTTGATTTCGACTGGGTCTAACCTAACCATGTTTCTTTTGGTGTAACCTTACAGGTGATGTGGACAGCGCCCAGTGAAACTATTGGAGGATGCTATTATCCCGAATTTATTTAGATATAAACATGAATGCAGCATAGGCGCAGGTTAACTAATTTATCCTTTTTTTCTTCTATTGTGGAGAACAAAACCCTAGTTTCCGATTCATATAGTGAGCTATCTCTCTGCTTAGTGCCGTTCGTGTCAGTAGTGCTATGGCCATTTTTTATCTGGTTAACTAAACCTAAGAATATGAATGGCGGCAGAGCTTTCCAGGGCATTCTGGAATCTTGGTTGTTTGATTTTATTTGCAAGTCGATCTTGCGGTGAACATCCTAGCGCTATCTATGCGGTGAAATTGAGAGTTTGTGTCAAATTGGGAACCAATCTAGGTTCATAGTATAATGGTTTGGTTGCTTATTAAGATTTGAATGTCCTGACAGAGCTTGCCAACACAGTCAAATCATAATAATCTACGAAGCCATTAGATCGAATTTGGCTGATTATTACCTAGGATAATCACCCGTGTCAAGGTTGGTGCTCTGTAGGAGAGCAGAAGTGTCGTGGACGATTTGGAGAAACGGAACTTTTGTTTCATAGGTAATGCAGGCTGTCTGCTTCGTCCAGGGCCCAATTAATCCCATTTTTTATTAGAAATGGAGGTTCTACCCCCAGTCTCTGCATCAAAATGATGCACACGGCTGGTTTTTATTAAACGATAAAACAGAAATCCTTATGTCTTACAAGTAGATACATCAATCGACTAGACCTGAATCCACCAATCCTAGAGACAGCTCGCTACGAGAAATTAGCATAAACCCACCACTTTTGTGCCTAAATTTCGAAAAACCACCGGTTTTCGTTTTTTTCGTAGAAAACCACCAGATTTGAAGTTAATTTTTGTAATGTGCGCTAGATACCGATTCGAGCTGAATTGACGCCCAAACTGATGTGCGGGGTCCACATCTGGCGCTTACGTGGCGGTGGGCGCAGACGGGCCCGAACGTTAACGGCGACTGCGGGGCCCACTTGTCAGGGAAGCGGCCGTCTAAAGCCGTTGCGCCACCACTCTGTCTCTCTCTCGCATCTCTGTCTCTCCCGCGACTGTGAAGCTGGTGTCGTTGCTGCCCCCCGCCGCCGCCGCCGCAGAGACATCGCCGCCGGCCATTCTTCCGCGCTCGCAGGCCGCCCGCCGTCGCCGCGATGCCTAGCTGGGACGACGAGTTTTTAGACCCCGAGTTGCTCTCTGTAAGTTCTCCAATCTCTCTCTAGGGTTAGGGTTTTCGAATTTGGGAATTTTTTATTTTTCCTATGTTTCGTTTCCGATTTGCGCAATGTTTGAATATCTCGTCATTTTTAGGACCTTGTGGACTCGGACTATGCTCCAGATGTGTGTGAGGACCTGGATTTCAACGGCTTGGCAGTCGATTTCCCCCATCTCTGCCGCGTGCACAAACTGGTGACGAAGAAGTGCGTGGCATTTGGTGGTACCGACACAGGGCGTCGCTTTTTCATGTGCTCAGTGGAAAATGTGAGTTCATAGCTCTAATTGTAGTGCGCTAGTTGTCATGTGCAGACATTTGTATCAATTTTGCAGATAATTATAACAGTAGGTCTAATTCTGTCAGTGTTGAACTTGGTATGAAAATTGTAACAGTAATTATGTTAGTCTAGTAGCACTAAAGTAGCTATTTGGTATGAATATTGGAACAGTTTCTATGAATATTTTATCTCTGCTTACCAATTCATTGGATTCTTGTCTTAAAATTTTATTTGGATTTGTAGGCAGTGAACAATTGTGGGTTTGTCTGCTGGTTAGATGCAGAGTGGCCAATTGCACTAAAGAAATCTTTAGGAAGGTTGTGGTCAATGTATGAAGAGAGCAACAATGGCAGAATTGATGACAAGATCCAGAATGGAAAGATGTTGCAGGAGTTAGCTAATGAGAAGAAGAAGGTTGACAAGGACTACACAACTCTGCTAGCTGATGTGAAGAAATATATTGGGGACCTTGAGAAAAGGACAATGCAGGAAAACTATCATAAGATTATGGGAAAAAGTGAGGAAGGTGTGGAAGAGCTCAAGAAGGAAGTGGCTGTGTTGAAGACTGAAGTGGAAATGCTGAAAAATGTGCAGAAATCCCAAGCAGATGTGCAGAAATCCCAAAATACTAAATCGTACACTAAATCCTACACTAAGTCACTAAACCTAGATTCCAAATCTGTGTCTACGCTAAATCAGTAGACCTACATTTCAAATCAGTGGCTAAACCTAGAGAGAAATCACCGGCTAAACTCTAGATTCAGTCTAGATGGGGGGAGACAGATAGGGGAGAAGACAGAGAGATGGGAGATGAGAGCAGGGGGTGACGGGGAACTTACTCGACGCCTCCGAAGCCAGATGTCCATTGGTGGCTCGTCTGCGCCGGCTAGGCCGGTACAGCCCTCGCAAAAGCGGCCGCCGAGGAACCCTCCGGCGATCTCTCACCCAGTCGAGGAGACTGCGGGCAGGGTCGATATGCGCCAAGGTGGACTCCTTCAACCTCCATGCCGGGGACGCGTTCAGCGGAGCCAGGGTCGCCGCCAACAAGGTCGCCGCCGCCGACGGGAGCCGTCGCCATTGGAGAGAAGCACGGGCGATTTGGGGGGAAACTGAAACCTCCCTACCGGTTCCCCCCCCCCTTTTAGACGGCCGCTTCCCTGACAGGTGGGCCCCGCAGTCGCCGTTAACGTTCGGGCAACGCCGTCTGCGCCCACCGCCACGTAAGCGCCATATGTGGACCGCCACGTCAGTTTGGGTGTCAATTCGGCTCGAATCGGTATTTAGCGCACATTGCAAAAATTAACTTCAAATCTGGTGGTTTTCTGCGAAAAAACGAAAACTGGTGGTTTTTCGAAATTTAGGCACAAAAGTGGTGGGTTTATGCTAATTTCTCGCTCGCTACCAAAAAAACTGATGAAGGGGGTGGTCAAACACAGGACCGATACCCTGAGAACCCACCAACGTGTATCATCTAAAAACCGAAGGCCAAAAACACAGGGCCGATACCCAATTAATCCCATGGTATGTATTTGCTTTCGAAAACCAAGTTATAGGTATTTGTTTTCGACCGGTGACCGTAGCAACGGTGCAAATATGACCCCGCGCAGCTCTTTGCTTTTTATGGGTAGAACGAGGAAGCTCTGTAGTAGAGGTATTTTCTGCCCACATATGCAACCATCATATCATCGATCCATCTCACCTCACATACCAGCAGCAACAAAGTGCAACCGTCTAAATGGCTCCCAGCTCCGGTCGATCCATCTCTTTCCCTCTCACGCCGGGGAGGTCTTCTTCCAAAGTCCCATCACGTCCGCTCCATCAGCCTACCGGCGGCCTGCACGCCTCCTCCCACCCGCTCCTCACAGATCTCAAAGCCCACATAGCCAGAAAATTTCGCTACATGTATATCCAGAAAATTCAGACTTTAAAAGTGTGCCTGCATTTGTCAGGATTAAAGATTAACTTCCATAAGAGTGAACTTTATTGCTTTGGCAATGCACTTCAGAGACAAGAAGAGTATAAATCCTTATTCGGATGTGATGTTGGTTCTCTTCCGTTTAATTATCTTGGTATTCCCATTCATTATAGGAAGCTGCTTAACAAAGAATGGAAAATGGTTGAGAATCGTTTTCAAAAAAAATTAGGATCGTGGGCTGGGAAAATACTATCCTATGGGGACAGGCTTGTTCTTGTTAATTCAGTCCTTACTAGCTTACCGATGTTTTTGCTATCCTTTTTTCCAATACCCGTTGGGGTTCAAAAAAGGTTGGATTTCTGTCGTAGTAGGTTCTTTTGGCAAAGAAGCTTACACAAGAGGAAGTACCGTTTGACTAGATGGGACATGATCTGTAGACCAAAAGATCAAGGGGGCTTAGGTGTGGAGGTTCTTGAAGTTAAGAATAAGTGTTTACTATCAAAATGGATCTTTAAATTGTTAAATGAGAAAGGGGTTTGGCAAGAACTCTTAACAAATAAATATCTATCTAATAAAACTTTGTCTCAAGTTGAAGTTAGGCCGTATGATTCTCCGTTTTGGAAGGGAATCATGACGGTTAAGAACGAGTTTTTCACGCGAGGTTCCTTTAAGATAGGTAATGGCCTTTCTACTCGCTTTTGGGAGGACTCTTGGCTAGGACTGACTCCTCTTGCTGCGCAATATCCTTCTCTGTATAATATTGTGAGGAATAAAAACGTGTTAGTGTCAGAAGTGCTGTCACATAACCCTCTTAATATTCAGTTTAGACGAACTCTTTTTGGAGAGAGATGGGAAGCTTGGCTACGGTTGGTTCGTAGGCTTATGAATATTCATCTAAACTCAGAGGAGGATATATTTGTTTGGGGTTTGACTGATACAGGTGTGTTTACAGTCAAATCCATGTATTCTGATTATATGCATGGACATACTCCTTTTCTCCATAAATATCTTTGGAAATTGAAAGTCCCTTTAAAAATTAAAATATTTATGTGGTTCTTGCAGCGAAAGTGTGTTCTTACTAAAGATAATCTAACGAAACGAGGTTGGGAGGGTTGTAAGAAGTGTGTGTTTTGTGACAACGAGGAGTCAGTCAATCATTTGTTTATTACCTGTAATTTTGCTAGACATATTTGAAGATTGCTTCATTTCACGTTTAGCATAGCTCAACCCTCTAGTATTGACCATATGTTTGGTAATTGGTTGGAAGAGGTGGATAAGAAATCTAAAGCAAAATTTCAAATTGGAACTTGTGCTTTCTTATGGGCGATTTGGAACTGTAGGAATGATGTTGTGTTTAACAAATCAAGAGGTGTTCACTTTTTGCAGGTAGTCCACCAAGCCACATATTGGATCCACATGTGGTCTTTCCTTCTGCCGGTGGAGCAGCGGGCTCTTATGGATTCTGGATGTGCTCGTTTGATGGCGGTCATTCAGGCTATCTACAACCAGGGTGGCTGGTTGCATGCTAAAAGAATTCAATGAGTTGTATTAGAATTTTATTTTTGTTTCTCTAGTTGATCCTAGTATCGAACCTAGATGATGCTTGAAGTGTAATACTCTGGATTTGGATTTTTATTTTTATCAATATAAAAGCCAAAGCTGTGTGCATCTCACGATGCAGAGGCTGGGGCTATAGCTGGACATCCAGCCCGAGCTTTTGGGCTCGGCCCGAGCCACGTGCGGCTCGCCCCGAGTTGAACTCGGCCCGCAGAATTTTTTGACCGAGCCGAGCCTTTATTCCCAGCTCGTGAAGGCCTCGGGCCGAGCCTGGGCTCGCTCGGTCCAGCTCGTTGGCTCGCCTCCTCACAGCCCACCTAGACGTCCTAGCGAGTATTTGTGGCCTCCTCGTACAGGCACTCGGGCAACAACAAGGTCTAGGTCTTCCTCCTCCAGCCGCAACTAGCACAGCACGCCGCCGCCCACACACACACGAGCACAGCACGCGGCCACCGTAGTCTTCGCCGTCGATCTACTCCAGCACAAGCTCTGGTCGCGGTCCGGACTGCCCCACCCCAACCTCTCGTCTTCATCAAGCAGACGCCGCCCGCTCTTCCCCCAATCTGCCGCTGAAGCTTCCATACTTCACAGCTTCGTCGAGATTTCTTCAAAGAGCGACGGGCCCACATGTCATCGACCTGGAGCTGTTGGCTCGCGGGGCTCGTCGAGCTGCACCGAGCTAGCAGAAGCTCAGGCCGAGCTCCCATTCCAGGCTCGCCGGAGGAACGAGCCGAGCTAGGCTCGGCCCGAGAATGGCGAGCTTTCTTCAGGCTCGGTCCGAGCCTGGACCGAGCTGGCTCGCGTCCAGCAAGAGCTGGGGCTATGCTCCCATTTCCAAAAAAAAAAGTGTGCCTTCATTACAGGTATGACAAGATAAGGTGTCTTGACTTCAAAAGTGTGCCTTCGTTACAAATATGACAAGATAAGCGCTCTGTGGCCGAGTTAATGCAGAACCCTCCTTGACGCCTTCCTCCTCCTCGCGAGTCACTCATTGAGCTCAAGCACGCCGCTGCAGTGTCCAGTGCCGCTTCGGAGGGGCAACGCCGGCAGGGCCGCCGCCGCCACAAGATCCCAGCGAAGGGCTGAGAAGGAGCTCGCCTAAACCATGTCGGCAGCGAGGATTCTGAGATCGCCTGCCGTGCTCATCGAGGCCGCTTTAGCGAGCGCTGCAGCCTCTGCTGCTGTGTTCTCGGCACTCTACCGCCGCGTCCATGTCATCGTTGTCGATGGAGGCTTCATCTCGCAAGAAGGGCATCTCCGTATTTGGATCTATTGGAAAGAAGGCCACACCAGAGTCCAGACACGACCGTGTTGTCGCTGGAGAGCCTGCACGTGCTCGCGCAGTGCTCCGATGAGTGCGACGGTGTGTCTCCCATCAGGTGTTCAGGAGATTTTTTTTTTTGACGGAACCTCGTCCGAGGGCGGGGAGCTCCCGCATTGCATATAAGAAGAAATAAGAGTTGGTCCAGTTAATTAAGGAGAATTGTGCAGACGGGTTTCGCTGCATAACATTATGTCCGCCACAATATTGATATTTTTACAAGACGCATAAACTCAGTTTATTAGGCCATGTATATTCTTATGATCTAGCAATATATCCGCACACATACTATGTGATATAAAAGTCAGTCTATCTCTTGTAACACCAGGTTGATCTATAGTATACCTATCTAGGTCACTCTGATCTAACGGGCAGACATAAGAACGAATGATAAACATTATCTAGTGTGCTGTTAAGGAAGCTTAATTGAAACAAATTATGCACTTGTTTAAATGTCGCGGACAGAAAATATGTAATTCATGAGCACATATATTAACTTTGCATACAAATTCAATGAGAGACGAAACACACAGAGAAAAGTTTTGGGTTGTGCATATATCTGCAGTTGGCTTGATTATATACAAAGAAAGCCTCATGCATTTTATTTCTGTTATTCACATAGACATATTTTCGGTGATGTAAGCCCGTGAAACTTGATGCAAACCTTTCATCAATGTTTGAGCGGCTTCAACTGTTGCCATTAGGTATGTGCACTTCTTCCTAATATAGACCATATGTAATATGTGATTAAATTTGCGATGAGTAATTGGGGTCATTATTCATAAGTATCAAATTTAGTTAGGTGGATTAAAATATGGCAATTTAAACTTGTATTATTCTTCCAATGATTTTTAAAAAAATACTTTAATTGTGAAACTTAATTTTAAACCAAGAAAACAAACAAATTACACCAAAACGAGTAAAATACGTCCACTGTTTCTTGACCATGTCGTTGATTTGTTTCACTTAATTGACTAGGGAATTCCATCTAGGTAGTCACCACTATCAAAGCGGACACTAGGAATCTTAACAGCAAAGTGTGTCAGTCTAACTAGCCTAGCCTGGTCTATGAATGTGCTGAAGCAAACACGGTATCTGACACAAATCAAACCTCTATCAACTGTGTTGTTAATAAAAGTTGGATCAAAGGTTGGACAGGTTTAGCTGTCGTAGTCAGAATACACATGATTGTAATAGTTATTTACCCACAAATGATAACTCTAACCATAAAACACAGAACTAATACAGAGAGAAAAATATGTTTCTTCCCATGTTGATAGCACACAAATGTTAACTCTACGTATAAACAGTATAAAACAACTTTTTGAAGCAATGTCAAAGCTAGTTTAACTAAAATTTACAACTAAAGAGTACAGCATAAATCCAAAAGTTATTCAAACTAGGCAGCTAATCGTGGACCTATTGACCGGGCCGCTGTTTCATTAGATAGCTTGGGTCTTACACAGCTAATGAGCACTGTCAAACTCGACACTTGGAATCTAAACAACAAATTAGAGCAGGACGACTAAGCTCCAGACCTGCCGGTTGTTAGTTACCTAGTAAATTTATCCAAGTGATTAAGGGCATCTCCAGCCGTCCCCCAACACCCCCAAGACCACTTTTTGTGTCAAAAAGCGCCGTTTTAGCGCCGAATTCCACCAGTCAGCCCCCCAGGAGCTGAAAAGCGCCATTTTTGCGCCGGCGCACCCAGGCCAAACCCAGCCCCTTGGGTTTGGCCGGGGGGGGGGGGGGGGGGGAGGGGCAAAATGCGCCGCTTTGCATGCAAAAAGGAATCTTTCTCCTATTTTTGCCCCCCACTTTGCATGCAAAGATGCCTCTCTCTCTTACTTTTGCCCCATTTTGCATACAAAAACCTCCCATTTTGTCTGCTTGGGTGGGCTACGGCTGGTAAATGAGCTTGCCCCAAGTTTTGATTTTGCGCCGTTTGTGCTATTTCGGTTGATTTTCTTGTGCTGGGGGTGCACACGACTAGAGATGCCCTAAGTCTTGGCATGCAGTTGCCTTTTCTTTTTCATGTTTTTTTTTTCTTTTTGCGTGGAGCATGCACTGGCCCTGTTGCTCTCCATCTACTATACACGATTCAGTGTGCACAGTACAATACAGTAACTAGGTAGGTCGTATAACTCAACTGAATACAGTTGACTAATCACATTTGGATCACAATGGATCGGTTGAGGCGTCACAGCCATCAGATTTGCACATATTGCACACGTATGGATAGCTACATATACGTGGGTTTATACATAGCACGCAGCTAGCTGTCATGTCCCATCGCCGTAGACATAGTGATCTGATCTACATGAGACAACCTGTACAAGTGTGAATCAGACAAACAAAATACAAGGAGTAGGTCAGCTACCTCGGTGTCCATGGCTTGTAAGCTTCCTCTTTCCAGGGTCAATCCCTACGCGAATGTACCCGTAGGCCGTATAGCTTTGGCAGTGAGATTCGCTCGTGCTGAATTTTATAGTTAAGGGTCGTCGTCCCGTCGTCCGGCGGACCGGTCACCGGCAGCACCGCGACATCCGCAGCTGGCATGCACGCTGCCTGCCAGCACCGCAGAATCTTTCCTTACGTCGTCTCCCTAAAGTCTTCCCTCACATCTCTCTAGACGAGCACTGTTCAGATCTGTATGATTTGGACCATGTCAGTTTCTCATGGAACATCATATACAGGGAGCGTTGGTTTCCAATCGTACGGTGCCAAAAAATGTAGGTGTAACCATCATCCATGGTTATACATAACATGTTTATAAACATTGAGTCCGCAGGATCTATTATTGCACTCTATTAGCCCACAATATTTATGAAGATATCATAAAATTTAAATATTAATTAAAGATTAGCTACACCAAGGGTGGTTGTGAGTAAATTATTATTTTACACTTTCCCCTATTAACTAAATATTAGCAAAACCAAGATTACTGCCCAATCGATGTGGAGAAAGGTTTTTTTTTTTGGATCATGGATATATATGGACATACTCATGTCATTTGGCCTAAAAACTATCAATCGGAGTATATGTAAATTTTTTTCTGTATGATTTTCTTAAACATGGTCAAAATTCATTCTTATCACTTTTTATGACAATTAGTACACACTAAAGAACTTGATGACAAAGGATTACATATTTTTACATTTTTATCCTTTTTAACATTTTTTCCAGCATCGAACTTGTTACATTATATATTGCTAGAGCCAATTTTCATTTAATTTTTTTCTTTACTGGTTTGCTAATTTAAGGCATTAATTGTATTAAAAATCTACATCACTGGACTTTAAGAATGCATCGAGTTTGCGAAACAGGCTTTCGTCCGCTATATTAATATAGCAAACAACTGATACAACCATAAAAAACGCTGGCGCAGCAGCAAAGAAACCACCAAAAGAAAACAAACAAATGGAGATATAGATAGGAATAAGATTAAACGATGAGGACCCTTAGCTGCTGCGCCCTCCGGAGAATTATCACCACACTCCTAGTGTCGAATCATCGAGTGCCGAGCAAAACCTTTCAAGAAGGAAATTCATACTTCCCGGACTAGCACAGTGGTCCTAGGTCGTCCCCCGGCACACGACACCCTCCAGGAAAGAAATGTACCACCCGAAGGTAGCACCGCGTCGGTACTGGACGAGCCGACAAATATTTCTTCCGAAAAACCCTATCCACAACATCCGGGCGATCCAACACACCAGCTTTAATCGCCACCCAGACTCGCCGCTCACCAATTTGCGCCACTACGGTCACGAATCCACCCCCGTCGTCTCACCGATGGTACCGCCACGAAGTCTGCAACACGGAGGCGAGGGAGAGCTCACATGGGGGAAACGGCACCGCGATGGCACGTGTGGGAACTGCCACCACCGTCGAAATGGGAGACAAACAGACACAGCCGCAACCACACCATTCCTAGTAAGGTCAATAGAGTCCAGCTGCTGCGAGTCCCAATATGGTCTGGCCGGGCTCGGATTAGGCCCGTAAAGCCCACAGCCACGCTGGAACAAGGGTAGACGTGGTTGGCACTGCGTCTCGGCAGGAGCACCGCCACCTTCAACTGCAGCACAAGACTCGTACAAGGTGGTCCAGGATGTCCAGCCCACAAGGACTCAGATGGGGCATGAAGGGCCCCGATCTGGGCCAGCAGGCCCCACCGGAACCGCCCCGCACAGTCTGGCTGCCTCGTCGTGCCGAGCATCCCACCGCACCACGGGGATGCGGCCGCGTAGACTCAAAGCAACCAGAGCCAAACCACCGCTGCCGGATTGAAAGGCCCCGATCCGCCCCAACCGCACGGAAAGGCAGTCCGCCGCCGGGGCCAATAGCTCATGTGCGACGTCTTTCAGTGGAATTGGAAAGAATGCGACGTTTTTCGACGAAATAGCCTAGGCGCGACGGATAGAAGGGAGAAAATAGCCCACGGCCAACATGGTTCTTAAGCAGAGCTGATCGGTTAGCTGTTAGGGTTATGTGACGCTTGGACCCACAACTTATCCACCTCAGCAGCGTGGGACCCACCTCACGGATTCTAAAACAGAGATGCGCCCGTGCCCCCACAACTTATCCACCTCAGCAGCGCGGGACCCACCACACGGAATCTAAAACAGAGCTGCTCTCGTGCCCGAGCTGGTGCATGTGCCATTTCTTCCACTTTCCCCATTCTTCCTCTTCTCCGGCGACGGCGCACGGGATGTCCAGCTCCTCCGCCACGCAGTCAAGATGGCCAGAGTACGGTGTAGTTCCGATGACAAGGTGCCCGGACTGCCCACGGCTAGAGGCTCTGAAGCGGAAGGTCAGTAAAACTGACGAGAATTGAAATCTCGGGCGCCATTTTGTGTCCTGCTTGAGCATTCCCATGATGGGACGGGATGGCAAAGTAAGATCTTAAAACTGATACGAGGAGGAGGAGAAAGAGGATAAGACTATTTGGCATTCCAAATTGCGTTTTTTCTCCTCAGTTTTGAGATCTAGATTCATGTCTACTGTTACAGATGCTGAAGAAATATTCGCACTTTGAGTGGATAGATCAGTACGTTGATAGGCTTGAATTTGAGGGCCACATTGATGATCCAAATCTAGGGCATCTAGGTGGGTTGTCGCCGTATGCTGTGGAGAGACCCAATGTCAGCTCGGGCAGAGGAGGGCCGGCGGCGAGGATCACGCGCCCCATTGCTGGACGGGCTGCCTTTGCCGAACTGCCCGTGGAGGCCGAAGTAAACGAGAAATTGAAGAAGATAAAGAAGTTTTTAAAGTAAATGGTGGATTTGCAGAAGCAAGCAAATCTCATGTCAGGAGCATTCTATTCTTGTATCATTGCTCTGTTTTTTGTTTACCTCTTGTTCATCCATCGTTAGAATGGACTAAGAGAAATCTAGATTTTATTTGAGTTAGCTATGCAGAGGTAGCAATCTGTGCGCCATGCTAGTTTCAGTGAAGTGGCTGATTTGAAATTTAAATATGCCTTTCAATGTTCTGTGAAATGACGAAAGTTCAGTTGCCCAAGTTCAGTTTCATTAGTCCAAAGTTCAGTTTCAGTGCAGAAAGGTGGAGAAAGGCCGAAAGAGTGTAGTTGAGCCAACAACTAGGCCCAAAGAGAAAACAAACCTACCTTGCGCGATTTGACTTATTTTAATTCGTAAAAAAATTGTTTTACTTTTTTACATGTCTTGGGTCCTAAATAATTGGATTCGTTTTTATTTTTGTATTATTTACTTCATAAATATTTTGTTTTGTACGAGTTGCATGCATTGTTCACCGAAATATTTGTGTCAAATATTTTGTTTTATGAATTAACACGCCCGAAGTAACACACAAAGATATAGTAGTAAACAATATTACGACACGATCAACACATAAATATAGTAGTAGTTGCACGGGCACACCATCACGCTTACAACTAAACATAAATTAAAAGAAAGATAGAAAAGAAAAACGATAGAACGACACGGGTATGATAAACCCGGGCTTAACTCGAACCACACTATCACCGACATGAGAGCACGATCGAGATGAAGGGAGAGCATCGTCTTCACTCCTCATCGTCGTTGGCGGCCGGCAAGTTGTAGGGGAGGGTGTGCATCGCATTGCCGTTGGGCCAGGTGCTGTCGAGGTCGGTGTAGAAGTTGTACGCCGTGAAGCAGATGAACTCGCACCCCCAAACCAGACATGGCCAAGGAGGTGGTACGCATCGTACGGGTTGCGGAAGCAGACAATGATGCCCGTTCCTCCCGGGCGGGATTCGTAGATGGTGAACATGGGCGGAGTACCCACAGGCATGTGTCGATAGAGGGCAAGGAAGACCGCCGCGAACTCCCGTGCACCGCGCCAGCGAGACATGGCCCAGATCCGGAGCTGGTCGTCGACGACGACCCCATAGGGGTACTGCCTCTCCGGCACGGTCCTGGGCGCGAGAATCGTCGGTCCGTTGAACTGCATGCTTGCGCTTGATGGCTTGCTTGGATGTGATGCGAGTGGGGAGAGAGAATGGCGGGGCTGGGCGTGAGGAAGATGAAGGTTAGAGAAGGGGTTAAATAGTAGCTAAGGCATTAATGGCTGCGTCGCTTCGTTCGCATGCCCGCGTTTCCCTACTGGGTCAAGAGGTGCATCTCTTCGATCACTGGAGCACGCTAGTCAGACTGCGTCGATGTGCTGCTAATGGCTTAGATGCGACGCGTGCATGCATGCATGCAAAGGGCGGGCGGGCGGTAACGTCTGGGCTCGGCCCCGAACAGACACGCAACGTAGAAGCACACTAATTCAAACGTTCGTACGCCAGTTCCATGCACCACATCATGGTCAGTCGTCGGATATCGTTGAACGGTCTAGATCGAATAGACGAGCCGATCCAAACCCCAACTCCCCAGCCACTCAACGCGCACGAATCCCTCCACGCACAGCGAGCCAATCAGCTTGTAGAACAAGCGCGCGTCACGTGCACACGGTGGCGTCAGATCCAACGGCTCTAAAGCTGGGTTTCCGGGGTTATGGGGTTTCCAGGGTTTAGGGTTTCAGTGAGCTAGGGTTTAACATAACTAATTAAAAAAAATCAAAAAAACAATCGGCTTTCGCTCACTGTCTACTTATGCAACTATGTTGCTATAAAAAAATGTATTCTTGTTAGATCCACGATTCAATGAAAAATATTCATACAATTCACGCTATTGATGGAATGAGCTAGGGTTGAGCATAACTAATTCAAAAAAATCAAAACTATGTACAGCGAGCGCACATGATCTACTTATGCAACTAAGTTTCTATAAAAAATGGCGAAATTGTTACATCCAAATGTTAAAACCAAAAATCACACGTTGACGATATCGGCAAAATGAGCTAGGGTTGAACATAAGTAATTCAAAAAAATTCAAAAGGATATAAAACCAGCTCACATTGTCATTTTACATGACATACTTATCAAAAAAAAACATTGATTTTGAGTCGGTCTACGTTTTTGTGAAAACGTTGACTTTTTAAAAAATGAGCACACATAATTCAAAAAAATCAAAAAAAAAATTCTTGTGGCCCATAGTCTTATTATGTTGCATAGAAACCAAAAAAAAATATAACCATGGTTTATATACAATTGCATGAAAATGTCTTCAAGAATATGAGATTCTTGTACAGTGTAGTATGGATTTCGAAGATCAGAGTTGGTGTGTTCTAGATCATAACTAATTCAAAAAAAAATCAAAAAAAGAAATGCTTTCGCCATAGTCGTATTATGTTGCATAGCAACCAACAAAAAAAATATAAACATGGTTTATATACAATTACATGAAAATGCCTTTAAGAATATGAGATTCTTGTACAATGTACTATGGATTTCAAAGAGCAAATGTTGTGTGTTTTAGATCATAAGTAAATATGTACATGTTTTATTATGGATTTCAAGGAAACTTGAGCACATAGTATTATTATGTCGTGTAGAAACCAAAAATAAGATTCAAAAACTTGTTATATATATGTTTTATATTAAATAATGATTTCAAAAAAAATAAAAGAATATAATACAAAATTAATTCAAAAAATAATGAGACTTCATATTTACACTATATAGGTAGGAGAGAGGTGTGGGAATTTTATTTGGATGATTTAGAGAAGATGCAAAAAACAACCCTCTTAGAAAGGGGGATGTTTACCCTACCTTATGAGGTCGTTTGAAACACATTTTTCATGACTATGAGTCTAACTTAACAAAAGAGCTCAGAATGATCAGATAACAACCACATTTGAGTTGAGGTAGCATTGAAACATCATACCCGAGTCAAAAGTTCAACTTGAGTCGAAATTTGAATTTGAACCTAAATTTGAATTTGTCATCAAATGTTATTACATGCCAAATAAGTTCCCGGTACATGCCAAACAATAACCAAATAAGTTCCGATGGAAACATGTGGGTACATAGTGCCCAACAAATGTTATTACATGCCATAAATTTCAAATTATCAACAGTTATATCTCTTCCGAGCACGACGTGTACCCTTATTCGCCTTACCATTTCGAGTTTTTGGTTGTACTACGCACACAAGTTCACTGATCATCTTGGTTTTTTTCACTGGACTCGATGCTACCACCTCATGAAACTCGGGGATAGAAGATTCAGTTTTTTCAGTGTGCGCAGCTTCAATTTCGACACTATGCACAACTTCAGTTTCGACAGTTTCGACAGTGACAACAGCTTCAGCTTCAGTTTCAGTTTCAGAAACAGCCGTTTCAACAGTGTGCGCCTCGACTGCAATTTCTTCAGTTCCAGTGACACCAGCAGTTTCAAATTCAGTTTGAGCACCAAACTGTTCCAGCCACTGACTTGATTTCCTTCTGCTGCCACTGACTCTTGCTCTTTTTGTTGGCCAACACTGTTCAACAACAATAGGCTGACTTAGAAACTTCCTCCTGAAAACAACAAAGCATTCCAAATTTTTATAATTGAAAAAAAAACTAAAATATGAACAAACACAAATAAACAAGCACATACTTTTTGGGTTTAGGAGGAGAGAAAATGCATAGCCTAGATCCCTCTCTGTGCCCCAGTGTTTGGCACCTCTTGCATCTGTTTTTGTTACCCTTTTGAGCCCTTTTTGGCTTTTCAACTTTTTGTCCTTCTTTCCCTTCTTACTACTCCCACCTTTTTCGAACCATGCTTTGAATTTACTTTGTTTAGGTCTGCCTGCCTTTCTTTTTACCAGAGGAGGACACATGGAAAATTCAAGAGGCACTTCTGGCCACTGCTTCTGATCTGTAAGAGGTGGCATTGGAGTTGCATATGCAACTTTGAATTTTGCTACTGAATAATACTCTTGCAGATATGGATGCATATTTATCTTCTGCTGGCCAGCTAAGAATAGAATTGCATGATCACATGGTTTACCAGTGGCCTGCCACTCTAGGCAACTGCAATCATGCAATTCTGTGTTAACAACATGCCTTCTTCCAGTATTGTTATCTCTAACTTCAGCACCCCACAATGATGATTTTTCAACAGACAAATGTGTAAGACCTCTGCTTCTGTTGACCACCTGTTGCACAACTGCTGGAAATTTATCACCTTGCAAACAATCACCAATCTTTTTTCTCAATTCCCACAGACGCATGAGCATGATCCTGATTTGATCAACCATGTCATGTACATGCAAATCTTTTAGCTACTTCACCTTGTTGTTGAAACTTTCTGCCAAATTGTTGTTGATATGATCACACTTGATGGCAGTGTTGAATCTAGACCGGTACCATAATAAAGAATGGTAGGTGTTCAACCATGTACCAAACTCCTCACATGTTGCCATTACCTTACTAAGATGATATGAATGTGTCTGTTTAGTGTAAGATCTTGCTGCTGGCCACATCCTCCCAAATTCATCTCCTCTAATTTTTTAAATCAAATTCATCCACAAATGGCCGAAGCACTCCCTTTGCTCATCATGTGGGAACACATTTTTAACTGCATTTTCCAAACCTTTGCATGCATCTGTGTGTACTGCCAAAGGTGACACTGGCCCTAAGCATCTTTTCAACTGCATCATGAACCATGTCCATGAAGCTTCTGTCTCTGACTGAAACAAGCCAACAACAACTGGAACATCCAGTTATGTCCATCTAGAGCATTACATGCTGCTAACTGTCCATTCCATTTGCCTGTCAAAAAATGACGAGTCTATGCTCAAATATGGACGACATCCTGCTTTGAAGCCATCGATACAAGGCTTTAAAGCCATAAAGAATTTGGAGAAATAAACCTTGCCATCCTCTAATACCTCGGTATCTATCTCGACAACACTGCCAGGTGACCTTTTCTCCACCTCTGCTTTGAAATTGTAAAGCAGCCTAAATGTGTTTGCCCAATCACCATACAAATGCTTCATTGCCCTTTGTTTAGCCTTCCATACTGTGGTATAAGCTAGTTTAATGGGGTACAACTTTTCCAAGTCTACTTGGAGTCTTTTGGCAGTAGTGTTGGGTGTTCTGGCCAAAATTGGAGTTATCTTTTCTGCAACCCAAATCTGTGATGTCATGCTTGATTTTTCTGTGAACTTGTCAGACAAGTATGGTTATAAGGGATTTGGTTAACCCTAACAGTACTTCCATCAGGCTGCAGTCTAGCAGATATGTACCACTTGCAAGCCCTCTTACCACCACCATCAAAACCTCTGCACTTAGCATAAAACTTCTTTCGATCAGTCCAAACTGTCTTGGCATCAAACTGATGTCTGACTGCATAAGTCTTGAAAGACAACCTGAACTCTTCCATGTTTGGCCACAACTTCCCCACTTGAATGACAAGGTTCTCCTTATCATACACATGCACCAGCTCTTCATCATTTGCATCATCTACATCATCTACAGCATATTCCATCAACTGTTCATCTACATCACTCAATTCTCTGTCATCATTATCACTTGTATTAGCTTCATCCCTCTCCTCCTCATCTCTGTCATCGACTGGAATGCCAAATAGTTTGGCCATCTCAGTGTCAGCAATTGGTGCAATGACCAAATCAGTAGGCTCCTCCAACTCAACTGCATTCCAATCAACAACATCAACATTTCCCTCTTCTGCATCTACATTGGCCCCATCGTCTATTACTGTCAGATCAGTAAAAATAGGAACGATATGCCTCTGTGAAGCCCAATCAGCATCTGCATCCTGCATAGCCAACTCTGACGGCACATAACCCACCTTCGAGTCAACATTCAGATCAACGAGCTCAGCAAAAAATTTAGCCCTGAGGCTTGCCCAACCCTCTTGCCTATCGATTTCATCAACAATATCTTCACCATCTTCAATTCTGACATACTCTCCTTTGAAATCATCGTACCGCAATAGTGAAACCTCTTGATCTGGACCCCAAAGCACTGTTTCTCCAATTTTTCCACCAAATTCCTAACTGCCTTCTCTTCCATCGACCGTAGCTCATTGGGACCAATCTCTGCACAATCAACCTCCCATTTCACAATTGTGTCTCTCTGTATGCTCTGAATGCTACCATCAACTAATTTTGCCATCGATGGAAAGAAATTGATTACAAATTCGAAGGTTTCAGCAGCATCCCCTCTGTTATAGGCGGCAGTGTGAGACAGAGCAAAGGATCGCATCAACAAATGGGCGGGAGGGGCCGCATTACCTGTTCGAAGATGAATCTGGCAACTCCTTCTCGACCTGACCACGGGCTCCTCTCACCGCGCCGCCACCTCTCACCTTCTATCGATTTGAACAAGCAAAACAGAGCTCAGACCTACAAACAGGCGCAAGGATTGGGACTAGAGGATTGCCTATACTATTCACTCACCACCATGGCCGCCGCCGCCGAAAGGGAGATCCGCTGCCGCCGAGAAAGGGGGCTCCGCCGCGGCCGCCGCCGTCGCCGCCAGAGCTGAAGAAAGGAGCGCGGGCAGGACAGTTCAGTTCGGTTGGGTCGAGCGCGGGCAGTTTGAGGGGATGCAGTGCTAATTAATTTGGGGGCAAATTAGTTAGGACATGTCTTAACGCAAATTGAACTAGTTGACTAAGGTTTTAATGCCTGTGTGGCCGTGAGCTATTTTCTCCCTCCAATCCGTCGCACCTAGGCTATTTCGTCGAAAAACGTCGCATTCCTTCCAATTTCACTGAAAGACGTCGCACAGGAGCTATTGGTCCCCGCCGCCGCCTCGAGTATCATTTTATCTATTTTCACACCAAAATACGTCGAGTTTTTGGAATAAAAAAAGGCTCTTCGAGTTTCAAACGGTCAGATTGGGAGTTCTACCTTATGTGTCTCACATGCCTGTTAGACGCGCATGTACAGGCTGCGGTGCGTGCGTGCATGTGAGCCGTACGTCCACTTCATCTTCATCGAAGCTTCCCTCTCCAACAGTGGCCAAGAACACGACAACTCACCTACTCCGGACAGCTCTACCGTACCATCTCATGACTGCGCCAATGGCCGTGCCGTGCGTGCGCCTATGTCTATATATACCCCCCCACGCCCACACTCTTTCGTCCTCATCCATCTCTCTCCCGCTCGATCCACACGGCCAGTAGCTGAAGCTGGAGATTACAGAGACACGATCAATGGCGCCGACGACGATGGCGAGGCCGACCGGTGGGCACGTCCGCTCGTCCAGCGTGCCGAGCCAGAGGCACCCGCTGCTCACCCACGTCGACGACCAGCTGCGCGCGCTCAGGTCGTGGACCTCCGACCCGGGCCAGAACCCGCTGGCGCTCGCCCACGTCCGGGCGCTCCTCTGCGTCCTCGACGAGCTCATGCTGCTCATGCCGCTCTCCACGTCCACGCACCTCCTCGACGGCTTCCTCGCCCTCGCCGACGCCTACAGCTCTTTCCTCGCCGCGCTCCTCGCGCTCCGCCAGCAGGCCGCCGAGGTCCGCTCCGCCGTGCGCCGCCGCGACCCCGCCAAGATCGCCTGTGCGGCGCGCGAGCAGCGCCGCGCCTCCAAGGAGCTCGTTGGCCTCTCCGCCGCCGTGTCCCGGGGCGGCCCTATTCCTACGCGCGGGTTCAACGCCGACGTGGCGCGGACGCTGGCCGAGGCCGTGGGCGACACCGCGGCCGCCTCGGCCTCTGTCTTCCTGGAGGTCGCTGCCCTCTCCGATGCCGCAGTGGCCGCGGCACTGGCCATGTCCTCCTCGTCACCGAAGAAGCGGCTGGCAATGGTGGGCAGCAAGGCGGCCGCCGGCGAGGACGTGCATAGGGACGCGGCACTCGCGAAGCTGCTGGAGCTGGAGCAGTGCGTGGGCGAGCTAGAGAGCGAGAGCGAGAAGGTGTTCAGGAGCCTCCTCCAGACCAGCGTTTCCCTGCTCAACATTCACACGCCAACCATTTAGTTACACAAAAATATTATTTATTATACTATTTAGATTATTCGTTTAGATTACAATCAATAATTGGACTGAAAAAAGAGACTAATGCGACAAGAGAGAGTCAATCCACTCCCTTCTCTTGATGCCAAACAGAGATCTCAGGTCTACAATAAGAATTTGGTGTTTTCTTTTTGCCAGAGATATACTAATTGGCCACGTTTTGTGTTTTCTGTTTCATATTATAATCACGAACGCTTGAGTTCTTCCACAAAATTTCAGTGGGGTATTAGCACCCATCATACAAATAGTTGTCCAGGAGGAGCAAAATCATACAGCTAGTTGCAAAAGTGGGTGCACTCGTACGACAACTTGTCATGCAGGAGCAAAATGACACAAAGCCTACCAGGAGAGGACATTTGGCTACAACGCTGGCCACTCAGCTCGCCCAACACTTTGCACCCCCTCTCCCCGCAGTACTCACATTGGTCCACATTTAACGATTTGGCCCCGTTTTTGTACATATTAGTTACGAGGCCGACCAACTTATCACGATTCCCCTTTTCCCGCGATGCGCTCAAAATTCTCAACCCTAGCAGAGTTACAACAACAAGAACAAATAGTTGCAGAAGTGGGTGCAGTGGTACTAGAACTTGTCACGCGGGATCAAAATGACACACAACCTGTCAGGAGAGGACATTTGGCTACAACGCTGGCCACTCAGCTCACCCAATACTTTGTACCCCAACCCCCCCTAAGTACGCCTGACAAGCACATTGGTCCACATTTAACGATTTGGCCCCGGTTTCATGCAAATTAGTTACGAGGCCGACCAATTTATCTCGATTCCCGATTTCCCGCGATTGAAGACTTCAGCGCAGGGTGTGACTAAAAAACAACAAGTTGCAGGAAACATGATAGTGCAGATGCTGCAAGATCAGCTGGAACGCCAAAGTGCAGAAATGAAGGCATTGAATGGAAAATACAAAGATTGTTTTTTTTTTGCTTTGTTGTCTTTTTGCTAGAGAAAATTCTACTGCGTTGGGGTGTTGCGGAGTGATTATTTTCTTGCACTGATGTGGGTAGGCACTGTATAAAGTATGAACTATGTATGAATCTTCTGTGAGGTGTTTGTGAAATAAATACTTGTACTTTATGTTGACATTGTGTTAAAATGTGCAATTTCAGTGAACAATAGCACCTGGCATATTATAGTTGCAAACTGAGATTAAAAATTCAGTTAAGACTAGCAGGAAAACGCTTGGATTGAGCTAAAACTTGGGCGTAAACTTGCGGAATGAAACAGTGTATATGACTTGTAAGCTACTTGCAAAATTGCGTGGTTACCCACATCTCCATCAACATCTTCCAATATGTATTAAACACAACACATTCAATACCAAAGATGAGGTTGCCATATGGAATAAGGAAATTACTTCCTGGTCGTCACTCGTTATGGTGAAATGAGTTGTGTTGCTGATATTTAAATCCTCCTTCAAGATGGTAAGAAACTATTCCCATGCACTTGTGCACACAACCTCAACTAGTCCATATGCAAGAGATAAAATACAGTCATTTGGATCAATGCCTACCCGCAGTAAGCAATTTTTCTTTGTAACTGGATTTTATGTGGCACTCATCTTTTCATATAATTGGCCTGCATCCTTCCAGAAACTCTCTTTTGCTGGCATCATAAGACCAATACAAGATAGCCAAGTGGTGTTTTGAAAAAAAAACATTTCCCTTCTCATTTCACATATTTGTGGACATAAAAAAATGGACACACGATTAGATGTCTTCAACTCTTCACCATAATACCACAACAGATTAAACTGTTGTGTCTCATCACCATGAATAATGGTGAGTTCCTTACTTGATTTCCTCAACTTCCAAGTATTTGGAGTCATGTTAAAATCCCTTTAAATTTTAGCTTAAATGTTCCTAGATCCATTTTCTGGTTATCCACAAAACGGTTGATGAAATAAGTTGTCAAAAAAATAGATGTCAAGGCGTTGTGATCCCAAACTCCCACACATCTGTGGAGACCACAATATTGTCTCAGCACAATTGCATTAGTTCTTATATCCTCTTAAGCCTTTAGAAACTATGTGCAGCCGTATTCAAAATCTCCCTCGCACACTTCTTCTAACCTTGTGGCCTCATTTCTATTTTATTAACTTTAGTCTCTCCCTTATGTCGTATGGTTTTATTGCCCCTCTCGGCTCCTTGAGGCATGAAAAAACGATGCCAACCTTGAAATCAGTCATGTTCTTGTCAACTTGAGTATTAAATTGACTAAATTTGTATTTTAACTCAAGTTCTTGCTCTCTATTCAGATGCAAATTTTCATGATCTAGCCCTACATCATTTTCTTATTCAGTAATGTCCATCCTTTCATTGTGATCATTTACTTTCTTATCAACTGTTGCATAAACAATTTCATTATCTCCATCTTCTGCATCATAATCACCATCACTGTCTGTTTCGTCACCTTCCGCATCTTCAAGAAGTTTACATACATTCCTTTCAACTTGTGTTGTAGGAACTAATGAAGAGAAGATTGCATTTCCTAGTACTCTATCCCTAATTGGAGTGTACTCAAGCACCACTGGCCCTCGAATTTAATCCGTTACCTCTTGACCAAAATTCATAATGTAACCAGGCCTGAGTAGATTCAGAAAGTTGGTGTGATCAACAAGTATTGACATCGTCTTGTGCTTCTTCACATCTTCAACCATTGCTACAATGGTTGAATCTTTTCAATGCACACTAGACCAATACATATACCTTTTCCTGGCAACACCAGTACACATGTAATCTTATGTCAATTACATGTCCTAGCTATCTGATAAAGTCAAGAATCCAAATTATAGACTAGATGTAACAATGGCAATTTTCAAAGAAATCCAAAGTGCCATCGCTGTATTCAATTTCATCTTGCATCCCTATAAAGAACCCATTATGCTAGATTGCATCTGCGATCCTGTCTTGATTGTCACCTGCATTGCACACAAAAGGTAAATTTACCACAAAAAATGTAAAAATTGAATGAAATAGATCATGCTAGAAAATTGTTGGAAAGGACCAATCTTTCTAAATTTTGTGCACAAATTCAAAATAAGGGCAAAAGAGGGCAAGCTCGGATTCATGCAACACTGCTTCAATAACCTGCATTACTGCCTACACATCAACAAAAAGCTAACCGAAACATCTACAAAAATTCAAATAAAAGTTACAACGGCGCACATACGGCCTACTGAGAGTGCAAGAACACGACAAGTTGAGGGGGATAAATCTTTAAAATTGAGGTCAAATCTGCCAAACAACTTACTGACATCCTTCTTGAACCAACCTTGAGGCGAATTGCACAGATTTCACGATCAAAACCTACCCCGATCATGGCGGACTAGAACCCTACATGAACCCCTCCACGACGCTCACGAGGAGGACGACTAGGTATGAGATAGAGGAGGCAAGTACCTTAATCCGGCGACGACATGTTGTATGGGCTGTCCTCAGGCTCATCTATCATGGTCTTTGCCTGCGAGGCCGAAACGGAGCAGCGGAGTGGCATACTCGGCGAGGATCACGATGTAAGTGGAAAGCTACGCCAAGCGCATCGAGAGATAAATTGGTCTTGGGGTGAGCTGAGTGACCAGCGTGGTAGCCAAATGTTATCTCCTGATTCATTATTTATGAGTTAGCTCCCGCGCGACAAGGTCTTGTACCGGTTCACCCACTTTTTCAACTAGTTGTATGATTTTTCTACCACCATGCAAATATTTGTGCATTTGGTGCTAATACCTCAATATTAGTGCTAAGCATGTATATTTTGAAATTGGCTGATTGGATTGGAAAATACAGATTTGCCGCTCTCAAGGCACTATGATATTATATCCAAATCCCGCAACTGAAATTTCTAATTAAGAACATGCACACAAGTAAAATCTCGATTTATATTGATTGAAGCACTCAATTTCAGTACAAACAAACATGTTCACAAAAAATAAAATTTTAGTATACCAAATATTGTTGCTAGGTACAAGTTGGACCCTCATATTACTTATCTACTGCGGACAACCAACTTTCCACTTAAAACCTCATGTTTATTTTATATTTCTTGTTCTCCATGATCAATTTGTTGCTCCTTAAGTTCCTACATTACATTGCTCATGATTGGTGTGGTCGTGTCAACATTGGAAGCATGACACTTATGTTTTTATTTAAAAGGTTGATGCTTATGTTGGGGTATTATGTTGTAGTAAGTACTCTTGCAAGTATATTGTTTTTGTGAAGATGGCTACACAATGCTTGTGAGGAACTAGCTGGCATAAATAATTGTCTTACATTGCACCTCTTACTCTTACATAAGGGATGTCATGGTCTATTTCCTCTTTTGCACAATGTGCACCAACATAACACAAGACACCAACAACATCAAGGTTTTCCGTGCGAAGTTTGTACTTTGAGTCAGTGGTATTCATAAATTTGTTTGCAACTACTTAAGAATGCCACCTTGTCTATGTGATGACCATGTCATGATTCTAAACATACAATCCCTAATTTCCAAAATAATTGAATTTCTAGAGTTTCCCTAAGTCAAACGTTTTTACGTATGACCAAAATCATAAAAAACATGTTTTATTCTCTTCCAAGGCGCACCACGACATTGCCGGCTCCGTGGAGAGCAGCTGAATGGTGGACAACGGCCACAAGCTCAAGCTTTCACTCTAGGTTTTTATCGTTGCAAACGGTGGTGAAGAATGGGAGGAAGTAGAAGATAATGCCAACACGAATAATGTGGAACAAAGTATAAAAACAGATAGGCTAGAAGGTGGCCGGCATGATTTTTGTTCTTTGGGATTGACATGGTTTTGGTTTGGCCAACCCGCCATGGAAACAATTTGTTTTTCAACAGATCTTAGAGTGTGGTTTAATATGTAAGTAATCAGAAGATGCAGATGAGCAAAGATTACAAATTATTTCTATTGATTGGTTAAAAGCAAGGAAAGAATATGCTCGCATACTTTCAAGAAGTACATTTCCAATGCACCAAGAAGTTCGCTATCGTCCAACCTAAAGATATATTTTTAACCACAAATAAGTATATATATATATATATATATATATATATATATATATATATTTAATTACATAGTAACATGCATATACATATGATTTATTACGATATTTATCAGCTTTGGCAGGTAGCTTTATAAATAATATTTGAGCTAGGGAAGGGGAAGGATACAAGCCATGGACACCTAGGTAGCTTACCTACTCGATGTATTTTGTTTGTCTGGTCCACACTTGAACAGGCTGTCTCCTCCGGATCGGATTATGGGCTCAGAATGTCCACGGCGACGAGACATGACAGCTCTGAATGTAGCACGTACAAACCTAATTAAGTATAGGCTAGCTAGCCATATGTGTGCAATATGTGTAAATCTCATCGCTGTGACAACCCAACCTACCGAGCCATCCATCGGTCCATGCCTGCTAGTTGAGATATACAGCATGCTAGTTGTCACTACCAAGTACATTGAATCATGTATAGTAGATGGAACAGAATAACTGGGAAGGTGCATGCCCAGACTTAATAACTTGGATAAAACTAACAGCTAATTAACCGTTAGCACGTCTAGAGCATGTCCATAGTGCTCTAATATGTTGTTTAGATTCCATGTGTGACAGTGTTGATTAGCTGTAGAAGACAGAAGGTTTCTAGCCAAACCGCGACCCTGTCAATAGATCTGCCCATATGGCATGACATCTCCACCCTGTTAGATTAGTCTGTATAAATTGAGAATTTATGCTGCACTATGGAGTTGAACATTTTTGTAAATCCTAGCTTTGACATTACTCGAAAATTTTATTCGATTAGAAACTAATATACATAAAAAATAGTTAAAATGGCCACCATGACTATATATTCATTCAAATATGTCATTTTTTCTAAAACTATCGATGTTTATATGATATAACCACTAGCTATGTACCTTAAAATAGTTTTCTAGAAAAATCATACCAAAGTATGAAACACTTGTAGTTCAAATTTGTACTACTTTTGAAAAATCCGCATAAACTGAAGTAACTATGCGAAATTAGATAGAAATCAAGAGAAGTCCTAATACTTGGGGATTATCTATCAAACATGGACTACTCTTTGTGAGAATTAAATGGGTCACATTTTGCATAATATATGGCATACCTGGTTCAAAAAAATCATATTTCCCACTTAGAAAAAAAATGATATTTATTAAAATAATTTCAAATATACCTTCTGAACAATTTCTTCCTATACCAAGATACACCTATTTGGAGAATGTGAGAACTGTATCACAAACTACGCATTGTGAATTGACAAAACCAGATCATTTAGCTTGAAATATATAAAGTTTATACATGATTAACCTTTTCGTGAAGATATTTTTCAAAAAATTATTACAAATAAATGTTATCATTTTTTCATGGAAACTAATACACATAAAAGTACTCCATGCCAGGGAAATCTTTTTTAAGGTTTTTTTTTCACTTTATTTGATTTTTTTTCAAAAACGGTCAAAATGGCCAAAATTACTATTCATTGAAAGAGGTCAACTTTAGTAAAAGTATCGATGTTTCTATGATATGGATATCATATTTGAATTACTCTCAATTTTCCAATCGACCGACACATTTTATTTGTCAAAATTCGATTTTCGGAGTTAAATATATGAATTAATCCATATTAAATGTAAAACTAAAAAATAAAGCAAAATTAATTCTTATTGTTATTTATTCAAAACTTATTATGACAAGTTCATTGTTATTTTATTCAAATGAATTTTTAAAAGTTAATTAATAAAAAAGTATAACATCATTACCTAGGGGTTAATATGATTGATATGATACTAATACAAGTAAGATCTAACTTTTAATTTGGAAGGAACTCAAAATTTAAGCGTGTTTGTGCCCATCAAATAAATGATGGATGACCGAATAGGAAGTTCGATCAGGTTAATCACTTTGACTTGATTAAGTGAGTAATCAGAGATTAAGTGTGTCGCTAAGTGATAAATTATGAAATTAAATTAAAAAACTATAAAAAGGTTAAAAAAAATTAGGAAAAAAAATATGTTTTTGTGTGTGGAATAACTAGGTGCCTTCGGTGTAGGAAGAGCTATGGCGACGTCTTTCAATATGCCTACACGCAACCTTCGGTGTAACCTATGCCGAAGGCATTAGCGTAGCTGCGCATTCATGCAGTGAGGCAAGTGCATGCCCATACTTAACCACTTGGATAAAAAACTAACGGGCTAATTAATACTTAGCATTTCTAGAGCATGTCTGTAGTTCTCTAATAGGTTGTTTAGATTCCATGTGTCGAGTTTGACAGTGTTGATAAGCTTAAGGCAGAGGATTTCTAGCCAAACTGCGACCCGGTCAAATAGATCTGCCGATATGACATCACTTCTCCACCCTCTTAGATTATTTTGTGTGCTGCACTCTGTAGTCGAATTTTTTTGTAAAAAATATCATTGACATGACTTGGAAACTTAGCATTTTTGTGTTAATAAGATGGGCAAAACTATTTTTCTGCTCTCCCTTTTGGTTCTCTGTTTACATTTAGAGTTAACATTTGTGTGAAAATAACTTGTGCAAGCATGTGTATTCGGGCTGTGACATCTAAACCGGTCCATACTTTGATCTAGATTTTGTTAAAAACCAGATGATACAGGTTTGTTAATGCCAGAAACTTGTGTCTGCACATGCCTAGATCAAGCTAGGCCAAGCAGACTGCCACCCTTTGCTGTTAAGATTCCTATTGTCCCCTTTGATAGTGATGACTACCTAGATGTAATTGCCTAGCCAGTAAAACAAATCGACGACACGTTCAAAAACTCAGACGATGTCTTTTACTCGTCTGGGCCAATTTTTGTTGTAGGTTTTAAATTAATTTTCACAATCAAATTATTATTTTATTGGAAGAATAATACAAGTCCAATTTCCATAATATAAGATAAGCAGTGTCTTGTTTAATCGTTTTGACTAACTCTTGTATGTTTGAGGCTGGGATTAAGCTGTTCGGTATTACAGGAAGAAGTGTTGCACGGTGGACACATCTAAAATTTGGAGTTAGATGGTATAGATTAGGAAGTCGGCTCGATCATATCCCAACCTCTTCTTCCTTGGTGAATGCTTCACCACAGCTTGCAGTTGTTGCTATTTATAGGCTACACCTACGCATTGGTATTGAAAATAATCAGTACATGTCCATCTACGTATGACCGTCTTTGGTTTATTGGCTTTGTAATCCAGATGAAAATATTTTAGTTTCATCAAAACAGTTCGAACCGGAAGCTGGGACCGAATTGTGTTCTAAAGAAATGTAAAGAAAATTTGAGCAGCGTGTTCATCATTATAGTTAGAATATGTTAACATTAACGAACAAGTTTATGCATGAATTTGAGATTAGAACAAACTATATCGAAAAAAAAATCCAGAAGCTACAACCCTGTAAACATATGAAATAAAGACACCATGTCTTGTTATACAATGTAATGAAGGTAAAGTTTGTGAACTCTGAACATTTCTGCATACATGTTGCGAAACTCTCTTCTCTATTTTCTGTATATATGTACATTGTGTGTGCAGATAATCTTCTAGATCCTAATTAATAATATACAGGGCCTAACTACCTGAGGTTTTCTGGTAAGCATCTCTAGATTGTGGCCGAAATAATGTTGAGCAGCGAAACCCTAGTCTGCACAACGCTTCTGAACACCTTGTTGCAGATAGCCTCACACTCATCGAAGCACTCCTCGAGCATGTGCAACCTTTCTAGCGCCATCTCGGTTATCTCCGGTGTGGATTTCTTCCCGGAAGAAACAAATACGGAGACGACTTTCTTGCATGATGACGCCGTTGGCGTTGATGACATGGACGCGGCAGCCGAGAACACAGCAGCAGAGACCGTTGCGCTCGCGGCAGCCGCCTCTATAAGGGCACCAGCCATCTCGGCACCCTCGGTGCCACCAATGGTTACGCGAGCACACCTGGAGGAAACAGCTGAGACGGACGTGGCGAGGCGGGCGAGTTCCTTCTCGGCCCTTCGCTGGGACCTTGTGGTGGAGGCAGCCGTGGCGGCGTCGCCCCTCCGGACCGCGGCGATGGACTCTGTGGCGGCATGTTTGAGCTCGACGAGGGACTCTTGGAAGCCCTGGTGCGCATCGGCGAGGAGGAGGAAGGCCTCGAGGAGGCGTTCTGCAGCGACTCCGCCACCGAGCACGTTTTGCACCTCTGGGAGGAGGAGGAGGTCTGCGATGGAGGAGTGAAGGGCATGGACGTGGGTGAGGCTGGCGGCGAGGGAGGAGTTGGTCAATGAGCGGACGGCGGCGATGTGGGTGTTGAGATCTACGAGGAGCGGGTGTGAGGAGGCGGTGCAGGTGGGTAGGCTGACGGAGCGGACGTGGCGGGGCTTGGAAGAAGACCTCCCCGGCGTGAGAGGGAAAGAGATGGATCGACCGAAGCTGGGAGCCATTTCGATGGTTGCTGCTGGTAGATGCATGTGTGAGAGAGATGAGATGATGTAGGGAGAGGAGGTGCGGGCTTGTATATATGGTAGAACGAATCATGGTGTCCAAGTGGTGGTCGCATGTATGTGCACAAGCAGTGGGGGGACATGATCCGCGAGGACAGGTTGGTGCTCAAGTCAGAACTCAACGCAAGGGCTTTGGCTGGTGCGTGCGTGCATGTGCAGTGATGCTCGACCTTTCATTGAGCTATAGGGTAGAAAACGATCGAGACGAGACCTCCGTAACAAACGGGATCCCTGCGTGTGTGTGCGCGTGATCTTGTCTTCTTTGGGTTTTGCAAGTTGAGAGACATAAGAGATTCGAAATGTCGTTGTTTGGCCTAGCTTAGCGGGAATACCTTCGCCTACCACATGACGATACAACTCACCCTTCGGCTGTTGAATAGCTGAGCCGGTACTCCTACCTAACATTGCTGCTACAAAAAAGAAGAAAAAAAGCGCACTAGCTCCAACACAAATGGTAATAGCTGGTGGCATATTCTATTTGTGAGTATATTCGTCCATCGTGTCCATTCCCTCTTCTATGCTACCGGCAATGCATGTTGCACGAATGGGTTGTCGTCGCCATCCAACTCTTGTGCACCTATGTACCGGCCGGCTGGTGTGGTGGCATCGACATATCTATGCTTGCTACCTTCATTGATTTGTTTGTTGCACGCACACACCGTTTTTTTTATTTTCTCGGAACGCTTGGTCTCAAATCGAGACCACTATTTCCGTTCCCATTTGTAATTTGTAAACTTCCACAAAGTTGGCTTTAAATGAATATTAATTTCAAATTTACCCTTGCAAGTTTTCATAAAGTAACATGATCACTCGTTGAAATCAAGAACTGACCCACTAGCCGAGATTTTGAGAAAAAAACGAGCTCAACCGTTCCAAAAATCCACTCTATATTTTCAATTACTACTTCCCATCCCTTACAACATAGATATACGACAGGTTAGCCGTACCTATGAATGATTTGTAAGAAACGAAATTGTGGGTGCACCACATGCATGCTCTATTAAACGTATTGTAAGACAATCCTTAGTGGTAACAACATAGATGACAACAATCATATCAAGTAGACAAAAAACATGATCCGAGAAGTATCTAAAAAGGAGATAGTATAACGTAACGTGTTACAATTACATAGAGTTTTAAGGGGGAAGTGGCTCTATAAAAAAATAACAGACATTATCTATGTTATTACACCTACCATACAATAAACTACGAAGATATTAACAAAGACTGGCAAAATATGCATGCTGCTAATCTAACACCAGATTATGATCAACCTAAGACACCCATGGTGGGAGTAACATAGATAAATAGATGATTCCCCGCACGTTGCAGCGGGAACTCATAGCACCAAATGTCATGTAGCATTAGAAAAAATGATGCTCGGTGTAAAGTTTCACCTACGAACTGATGGTTTCAAAATATTCAGCAATTACATAGGGAGAGTCCAACCATGAATGAACCAAACAGGAATAAATCAGACTTTACTCACTGCTATGTTTAATATATGTTTATAGACAAAAACAAATTTGAAAACCCCATCCATGATCTTATATGTTGGGACATATTGTGATCCGCCATGCTTATTCAAAACAGAATTGGACGCTGCAGCATACCACATATGTTGATCTTGTGGCATATATCAGTCTTACACTCGTGAAAAGGGGATCCAAATGTTCCAATAGACTCTGAATGCAATAAATTATAAGCATACATAATTAACCTAACGTCTATTTTTTTTCTTTGTATTAGAAGAAAAAAAAAGAGTGAGTGACACCCGACGAAGCGATCAACTTAAGCGAAGCACCTTCAGGCAGAAAAAATTGACATAGCTCTATACTTTCTTGAATAGTTGCATTTTCATTTTGATGCAAATACAATTTACATTTTGAGATGGAAAATGATTTAAGATGATAAAAAATCATTGAGATGTGAACACAAATAGATACATAAAGAAATACCGAGGCCCAATTGCAGGTCATGGTTTCCCTTTATTTCAGGAGATGCAATTACCAATTTGCTAGGTGTCTGCATCAAATTAATAATTTTTATATTAAGAGACATGAAAACTGAGCTAAACTAACACGAAGAATCCCAAATTGATTGATAGAAGGGCGAAGTTATCGGGATATATAGCAGGTGTAAATGAGATTGTACTCATACCTATCAAAATGTGCATGTTGTAGTGTAGACCCGTAGTATTCCAATGGTACACATATTGGGATTAAACATGCATTTGTACAGAAGTCAAGAATGGAGAGCAAAACTACCATAACGTCAAGAGTGGTTGAGATGGGGGACTGAGCGAGGCCAGAGCATAGATGCGGACCGATGCAGTCGATTACGCAGGGCATGAGAGCCATCTATGTGACGCAGAACTCAGGGAATCCGGCCGGTGGTTTCTCTGTCATGAGGATAGACTCTCCTGCAAAAACAAATGCTTTTCTGAATCGACTTACAGAAGGGAGGATAAACCTAGCAACTACTCCCTCCGTTCACAAATAGATGACTTCTATTTGTCCAAAAGTGGACGTATGTAGACATGTTTTACTGTCTAGATATATTCATATTTTGGACAAATGGAAGTCATCTATTTGTGAACGGAGGGAGTATTTCCCAATCCTCTAATTTGTGGAGAACTACTTTGTACGCTTCTTGTCTTCCTGGCGCCAGAAGGCTTCCGGCCATCTAGCTCATCAAGGCGTACTCCAGCCAGACCTCGAGCATCGCCTAAGAAGGTGGGGAAAAGACCGAAGTGAAGGCATAGTGGTACGAATGTCCAACTCTGGTGGAGGATGATGGAACGGCATACATCAACAAAGCTATGTATTTAAAGGTACAAACGTCCGCTCGCCTTCACCATTACTATTTGCACATTTGTTTCGTGGAGGAGGAGAAGAGGCTGTTGCGGGCTAGGCTAGTACTCCAGGATTTCATCAAGGGTGATTCTGTAGTAATTGGAGTAAATGACAGGGAAGGGAAACAAAGAGGAGACAAACATGATTACTAATCTTTCCTTCCCCTTTTTTCTTCTTAGCTGGTGCGTGATCGACTTGATGTGGCAATTGAGATGACGTGGATGAAGGAGGAGCCACGAAAATAAGTTACTGGGGGTCTCCTATTTAGATATAGAAGATAACGTGCATACCACATAGAGAAAAGAGGTGATGTGTCAAGTAATTATGATAACAGAGATGGTCGTGTTAACATAATAAGGTATCGTACCATAACAAATTTCAAGAAAAATAACTCCATAACCAAATAAATGAAGCATTATACGACACCATATATATGTTAGTACCCACAATGGAGGCAGTCACCCTCTAGGTTCATGCCATGTACAACAGGTAATTCTAGACACTCTTACAATCTAGGATATTTTATTGAGATATTTCGGGATGTTGAATCAATAAAAATCACAAAATAACTCATAAAAGAACACTTTAATTGAAATTATGATTACCTGTCATATTAAATTCCAACCATGAAAATATAAAAAATGCAAGATTTTGTGTTAAATTTTGCATATGTTAGAGATTTGTAACCACTAGATTCCATTGATGAAATACTAAGAAAGTATAGTGATGTTTACTATGATGCAAAACTAGTAAAAAATAGTACAGAATTATTTAATTTATTCTTAATTTTTTTTCTTCTATTATTTCACTAAGATAATACATATTTTATAACATATGTTTGCATATAAAAATAATCCCACATGAAGTAAATAATTTTTATAATCAAGTAAATCACTTTGGTAATCAATTGTACTATAAGTGATTTTGGGTCCATTTGAATTTTACGGACATAACATAATTATCTCCAAATTGCTATATATTAAAATTAATTTCATTCAATGTTTGATTTAAATTCAAACTTATTAAGGGTAAACATATGTTCGTCAAAATACCAAGATATGTATAGTGATGGTTGTTAGGATGCAAAGCTGGGGAAAAAACTATTATGTCACTTCTATTTTCTATTATGTCACTAATTTTACATATACTTTATATTTTAGAACTTATGTTAGCATATGAAAATAATCCCACATGGATAAATGACTTTTTGATCAATTTTTGCATAAGTGGTTCTGCGACCATTTGAATTTTAGAGACATAAGATTATTAACTCCAAAGTCATATATTTAACAATTAATTTGTGTTGAAAGTTTTATGTAAAGTCGAATATATTAAGGATACAAACATACACATACATATATCTAAATACAAAGTTATGTATAGTGATGTTTGTTACCATGAGAATATTGGAAAATCCACTACACAATTATATAATTTGTTAATACATAGTTTTTATTTTAGAACTTATGGTAGCAAAGGAAAATAATGCCACATGGCGTAAATTAATTCTATAATCAATTTTTCAGCAAGTGATTTGGCTCCATTCGAACTTTACCGACATGAGACTATTAGCTCCCAAGTCCTATATGTAACCATTAAATTTTGTTCAACATTTGATCTAAAGTTAGAGATATTACTTACTAGAAAGAAAACAATGGTATGGTTAGATACCATTTGTTAATCATATGTATTACATATTTTCATGACCAGAATACTATGAAACTCTGAAACTAGAGAAAGTTGTTCGGTGCTCTCATATAATGATGAACATATTGCAAATTAAACAATGAGCATTTCATTTAAAGTCAAAGATAATATTTCCAACTGATTAAACCATTATAGTACTTAGTAACCATTTGTTCATGATATATATTACATGTTGTCATGACAAAATTAGTAAGAAATACTCAAACTAACGGATGTTGTTCAAGTTACTCGAATATTGAAGAGAAGATTGCAAAAGAAGCCGAGTTCACATATAATATATATGAAAATAACATAACTGAAATTTAAAAATCCTCTATGGACATAATCAAGGAAAAATTCAGAAAAATACATAATGCATCATTTCCTTTCTTTATGTGTTCTCGATTTACATCTGAAGTTATTACATCTGAAGTTATTACTAGTGTGCAATAATTACAAAAGTTTCAGGCTAGGATAATTCATCTATGACATAATAGGATCCAATAAGTACATAAGTCTTTGTTCTTCTAATGAATTGGCCAATAATCAAGATTCCAAAGTCAAAGGAACACATGGTCGCGTTATGTTAAGAATAAACTAGAAGAAGGACCCCATGAATCATTGTCAAATTAAAGAGCGCCGTCATAATATCGAAAAGGGCCCCTTTTTCTTATAGATCATGTAAGAACTCTTAGCGATTCATTTATTTTCGTTGTCATTTTCATTTGTATTTTGTGTGTCCATACGCACAAGACAAACTCAAACTCATACTCTCCCACGGGCTTTTCTATAAAATTGTATCATGGATCTAATTCGACATAAACGGTAAAATCTATGTCCAAATGATGAGTCATATTAAATTCACTTAAATTATGTGTTATGTACAATACATTTCTGACATCGTTATCACCAATTTAATATTTCCATTTTTATTACCCCGGAAGGGAAATTCTTAGAAGTTAAGGTATAGAAACTTTTTAACTACCTTACATCCTTACTTTCACAGTAGATTACACTTTTTATCATGTTTTGTTGGCACATAGAAGTCAAGAATCATATTTCTCATGTAAAGAAATATATTTTAGCAAGCATAGGAGTGATGTAAAGAATGGATCCACCATAGATTTGAACGTTTATTATATATTGAACAAAAAATTAGTTCAACCACAAATTTTTTTGTGCCATTGCATTTTTTGCAGCCTCACTAACATTAATCCATTATAGTTTATCAAAATTTGTGGCAACATTTGTTTAGAAATTATATCAATAAACTTGGTCACACATTACGTAAGTCTAAAAGGAAAATTAGGGGACACACATCGAGACATTCTAGATTGTACAATTGAGATATTTATGATTATTAAAGTTAATATAACTAGCAAGAAAGATCAATGGTAATTTAGGAAACAATATGTGTTTAAATTTACACTTATTACCATTTCAAAATTGACAATAAGATTTATCCAAATTTGATAATCCCTACCGCCAGGATGCCACTACTATTTTTCTTAATTCATAAACCATAAAACACTACATATTATGTACACACATATGTCTTTATGAAATCAGAAGTAAATTGAACAAGTTTAATGCCTTACTAGGCACACACAACAATGTATTTTATAGTTTGATGGTTTCATTTTTTATGCATAAGTGAATCAACACTATTTTATTTATTAAAACATCCCAACTAAACTAACAAACATAAAATATATTTGGTAAATATTTATGGAAAATGTGCAGTCATATATGTTAAGTTCAAGTAAAAAAGTTGGGCTTTTTATCGAATTGCCCACAGCGGACCACTTGTACTCAGTTTTACCCCTAGAGCTGAATCGACCTCAGTTTTGCCCCTAGTCTGTGCGCAACTACTATGGAGAGGCTGGAACGGTAAGTTTGGAGTCGACTCCGTTTCGTGAAGTGGGACCGAGGAGTCAGACTCCGTTTCGCGAAGTGGGTCCGGGTGGGACTGCCAAGTTCGTTGAAACCATCCGGAGCTTACAGGTGGGACCGCGCAGTTAGTTGACTACGCTGAATAGTCCACACCCGAGTTTCCCGCCACCACCGTCGTGCGCTGCCGCCCAATTTAGTTGACCCGCCGTCGTGCGCTGCCGCTCTCGCCGCCGCCACCGCCGCATCATCCCCTGCTGCGCCACGAGCACCTGCGGCACCACCACCACCACCACCACCACCACCGCCGCTGGGTTCGGCTTGGGGGGCGAAAAGGCGTGGCAGCCCACGCTGGCCAGAGCTGTCAGCGACGCGTGGAAAAACCGTCGGCCCCCGGGTCGTTCAAAGTCTGCCGGAGTAACGGCACGCGCGTCGCATTAAATGACCCGCCAGGGCTACAAAAGGCCCCTCACTGCTCGCCGCTCTCCCCATTCTTGCCGTTCATCTCCTCGCCCTCACCGCACAAACTCTCATCGCCCTCGCCGCACTTCACCAGACACCCCGAGACGATGCCTCGCCGACTCCGTGCATGGCGCAACTCGCCGTTGTACTGCCGACCCACGGCCGCGACGCGGGGCCACAATGACGGCGAGGAGAACGAGCAGCCGGCGCCGGAGGAGGCAGCGCCCGAGCAGCAGCAGCCGCAGGAGGAGGCGGGGCCCGAGCAGCAGCAGCCGCAGGAGGAGGCGGCGCCCGAGCAGGAGCCGCCGCAGGAGGAGGCGGCGCCCGAGCAGGAGCCGCCGCAGGAGGCGCAGCGCTGGAGGAGGCTCAGGAGGAGGCAGCCTATCTGGCCCGAGCAGCATGCCACCGTCTTCTCATTCGAAACATGGCGGAACGAGGAGGCGTTCCACACGGTCCGCTCCTGGCTCAAGGAGGCGGCGGCAGCGGCCGAGGCTGCCGCTGTTCGTGCATCCCTGGAGACCCACCAGAGGGAGCAGACGGAGCGCCAGGTCTACCGGCAGCTCGCCGCAACCGCGGCGTCGGATGAGCAGCAGGCGGTCGTCGCGCTGTACGAGAGCGACCGGCGCAAGGCTGCCCTGCAGAGCGAGAGGCGGGACCGCCGCCATCCCTCCGAGCAGGCGCAGCTGCACCGGCTGCGGATCCGAGGCAGAGCGGAGCGGCATGCGATCGCTACGCTGGCAAACCCATCGCCCTTAGCCAAGAACGACCACGAGGCGGGGCCCTCCAGCATGCTGGCCTACGATGACAGCGATGAGGACGACGAGGAAGAGGAGTAGAGGACGACGTCTAGGAGGAGGGCGACGACCAGGCCGGGTGATCGCGGCGAGCCTCGGCCAACCGTAGTTTTTTTTAAGTTTTTTCAATGTTTTTAGTTAAATTATACCGTCTAGCTTTCTGTAAAACTATCGTCGAATCTATGAATTTGAGCCTATTTCAACGAGTTCGCGTTTTTTAATTAATTTTGAGTATTTCTGAACGCAATCACGAGCCAGAATGTAGATTAAAAGCGAAAATAATGTTTGTATAATGTTGTATGATGCATGTTGAACTAAGTCATTCCAAAATTTTGGGCAAATGTGCTTCAAATGAGGTCTGAAGCTAGAGTAGACACATATAACAACATTGTGTGTTGGATTCATGTCATTTTGATTTTTTTTGAATAATTTATGCTGATTTGAAACCATCGCTCTATTCTCATGAGAAATGTGCTTCAAATGAGGTCTGAAGCTTGGGTAAATACCCCCGTTTGGAATTTCATGAAAAATTCGAGCTTGTGAAAATTATCCGATCCAAATCAATTTGAGGAGCAACTATATCACATATAACAACATTGTGCGTTGGATTCATGTCATTTTGATATTTTTTTAAATTATTTAAGCTCATTTGAAACCATCGCTCTATTTTCATGAGAAATGTGCTCCAAATGAGGTCTGAAGCTAGGGTAGACACCCCCGTTTGAAATTTCATGAAAAAATCACCTTGCCAAAATTAACCAAATAAATTTGAGGAGCAACTATATCACATATAACAACATTGTGCGTTGGATTCATGTTAGTTTTATTTTTTTATGAATTATTTATGCTCATTTAAAATCATCGCTCTATTCTCGTGAGAAATATGCTTCAAATGAGGTCCGAAGCAAGGGTAAATACCCCCGTTTATAATTTCATGAAAAATTCGACCTTGCCAAAATTAACCAAATAAATTTGAGGATCAACTATATCACATATAACAACATTGTGCATTGGATTCATGTCATTTTGAATTTTTTTGAACTATTTATGCTCATTTGCAACCATCGCTCTATTCTCGTGAGAAATGTGCTTCAAATGAGGTCCGAAGCTAGGGTAAGTACCCCCGTTTATAATTTCATGAAAAATTCGACCTTGCCAAAATTATCCATAGAAATTTGAGGAGCAACTATATCACATATAACAACGTTGTGCGTTGGATTCATGTCATTTTGATTTGTTTTGAATTTTTATGCTCATTTGCAACCATCGCTCAATTCTCGTTAGAAATGTGCTTCAAATGAGGTCTGAAGCTAGGGTAAACACCCCCATTTATAATTTCATAAAAAATTCGACCTTGCCAAAATTATCCATAGAAATTTGAGGAGCAACTATATCACATATAACAACGTTGTGCGTTGGATTCATGTCATTTTGATTTGTTTTGAATTTTTTATGCTCATTTGCAACCATCGCTCAATTCTCGTGAGAAATGTGCTTCAAATAAGGTCCGAAGCTAGGGTAAATACCCCCATTTGTGCTTCAACATTTTTTGGCATATTTTCTAAATCAACCAAATGAATTTTCTAGACATCTATTCTACATGTATAGTGTAAATCTGAAGTTTCATTATGTTTTGAATAATTCTTCTATTTTTTATTTTTTATTTAAATAACATGGTTTAATAGAAAAATCATATGTAAAACTGATAAAAATCATCGCTGTAGTAAATCTGAATTTTCATTATATTTTTTTATTTAAATAACATGGTTTATAATACTTAACAGCAAAGAAATCATATGTAGAACCATCGATCCCTGTGGCCAACGTACCAACCAATCAGAGCGCAGAACGAACGTCTCGCGGATCGTTGTGGCTGCGAGCGCATCCGTCCGATGCACGATTCCTTCTAGAAGGCGTCGATCCAACAGCCCAGGTCGAATCTCTGTGTTTCCTTCTAGAAGCTTTTCGGGTGGTCAAACAGAGGGTTGACCAAGCTTGAAATGAGCATACATAATTCAAAAAAAATCGAAAAAATATATTGCCGACGCACGTAGTAGTGTTATGTCATATAGTAACGAGGAAAAAAAATATAAACCTGTCTTATAAAGAATTGAACGAAAAAGCCTTGTGTAACATGTGATATCTTGAACAGTCTAGTAGAGAGTTCAAGATAATGAGATGAGTTTCAAACCTTTCGAACTCAAATATGGTCAAAATCTCACCAAAGCTTCATTTTGGTGTGACTAAGAAAGATCCAAAGTTATTTTTTCATTTTGATGTTTTAAACTTGTTTTATTTACAATTTTCGATTAAAACCATTATTATTCAAAAGAAAATAAATAATACAAATATTCATCCAATAAATTTTCAGGCTTCGGAATTGCATTATATAGGTCTAATACAAGTCTAGGAAAAATATAAATAGGATTTATAAACATTAGAACGAAAGCCATCACTAAAATGAGATTCCTCGAATACAGGAGTAGAGATTTCAAAGAATATGAGGTGGAAACATTGTGAATCTTCCGAAGAGGTGGGTTCTACCTTTTTGTTTTGTGTTCCTATGGTCTATCCTAGCACCACCAAGCAAATAGTTCCACATTGCTACCCCCTTTCGACGCCGTTACCGCGTGTTTCCGTATAAGTCCGGTATTTCCCCAGCGGGTAGGGTTTCACCGGGAGGGGAGATACGGAGCGTCTGGATCCCAACACAAGCTAGGGGGTTCCATACCATGGTAGTATAGGTGTGTTGTGTGCTTTGGATGTCAAAGATTGCTCTCCGGGGGTGTGACCCGCTTCACCGGCATCCATTTCTCTCTCGTGAGCGCTTACAGAGTGAAACTCCTGTATCGGACCAAACATCCTGAATCTTCCGAAGAGGTGGGTTCTACCTTTTTGTTTTTTGTTCCTATGGGCTATCCTAGCACAACCAAGCAAATAGTTCCACATTGCTACCCCCTTTCGACGCAGTTACCGCGTGTTTCCGTATAAGTCAGGTATTTCTCCAGCGGGGCTAGGGTTTCACCGGGAGGGGGGCTACGGAGTGTCTAGATCCCAACAAAAGCTAGGGGGTGCCATACCATGTTATTATATGTGTGTTGTGTGCTTTGGATGTCAAAGATTGCTCTCCGGGGTGTGACCCGCTTCACCGGCATCCACTTCTCTCTCGTGAGCGCTAGTGAAACTCCTCTATCGGACCAAAATCGTGAATCTTCCGAAGAGGTGGGTTCTACCTTTTTGTTTTGTGTGCCTATGGGCTATCCTAGAACAACCAAGCAAATAGTCCACATTGCTACCCCATTTCGACGCAGTTACCGCGTGTTTCCGTATAAGTCAGGTATTTCTCCAGCGGGGCTAGGGTTTCACCGGGAGGGGGGCTACGGAGTGTCAGGATCCCAACATAAGCTAGGGGGTGCCATACCATGTTAGTATAGGTGTGTTTGTGTGCTTTGGATGTCAAAGATTGCTCTCCGGGGTGTGACCCGCTTCACCGGCATCCACTTATCTCTCGTGAGCGCTTAGAGGGTGAAACTCCTGTATCGGACCAACATCGTGAATCTTCCGAAGAGGTGGGTTCTACCTTTTTGTTTTGTGTGCCTATGGGCTATCCTAGCACAACCAAGCAAATAGTCCACATTGCTACCCCCTTTCGACGCAGTTACCGCGTTTCCGTATAAGTCAGGTATTTCTCCAGCGGGGCTAGGGTTTCACCGGGAGGGGGGCTACGGAGTGTCAGGATCCCAACATAAGCTAGGGGGCGCCATACCATGTTAGTATAGGTGTGTTTGTGTGCTTTGGATGTCAAAGATTGCTCTCCGGGGTGTGACCCGCTTCACCGGCATCCACTTCTCTCTCGTGAGCGCTTAGAGGGTGAAACTCCTGTATCGGACCAACATCGTGAATCTTCCGAAGAGGTGGGTTCTACCTTTTTGTTTTGTGTGCCTATGGGCTATCCTAGCACAACCAAGCAAATAGTCCACATTGCTACCCCCTTTCGACGCAGTTACCGCGTGTTTCCGTATAAGTCAGGTATTTCTCCAGCGGGGCTAGGGTTGAGCCGGGAGGGGGGATACGGAGTCTCTGAATCACAACAAAATCTAGGGGGTGCCATACCATGTTAGTATAGGTGTGTTGTGTGCTTTGGATGTCAAAGATTGCTCTCCGGGGTGTGACCCGCTTCACCGGCGTCCACTTCTCTCTCGTGAGCGCTTATAGGGTGAAACTCCTGTATCGGACCAAACATCCTGAATCTTCCGAAGAGGTGGGTTCTACCTTTTTGTTTTTTGGTCCTATGGGCTATCCTAGCACAACCAAGCAAATAGTTCCACATTGCTACCCCCTTTCGACGCAGTTACCGCGTGTTTCCGTATAAATTAGGTATTTCTCTAGCGGGGCTAGGGTTTCACCGGGAGGGGGGCTACGGAGTGTCTGGATTACAACATAAGCTAGGGGGTGCCGTACCATGTTAGTATAGGTGTGTTTGTGTGCTTTGGATATCAAAGATTTCTCTCCAGGGTGTAACCCGCTTCACCGACATCCACTTCTCTCTCGTGAGCGCTTAGGGTGAAACTCCTGTATCGGACCAAACATCGTGAATCTTCGGAAGAGATGGGTTCTACCTTTTTGTTCTGTGTTCCTATGGGCTATCCTAGCACAACCAAGCAAATATCTCTAAAAATGTCTAGAAATGACATGGCCGAGTAGTGCAGACAGCACCCGTCTACACTATTGTACATGCCTTAAAAATAGAGGGAACCTGATCCTCTTACTTTGCCCACCTTATGTTCTCTGACTTTCTCCCACGACACGTGGGTCCGGTGTGTGATGGGCTCCATTTGTCAGTGACCTAAAGTCAGAGGATCGCGTTCCCGCACAGAGAATCGCTCGTCTCAGCGTCTGCAGGCCGTTGCCGCCGTAGTTTGCATGCATGGACTCGATCTGCACCGTTTCTTACGATCAAACGATCGAAAATGAAGCGGTGCATGGACTGGGTGTTTTGTCTCAATGTAACGGCATGTAACAACGGACACTGTCTAGTGGGGCCCCGTTCACCAGCCCGGTGCATGCACGCCTCGTTTTTTCAGAGTAAACAACGTGGCAGAAGAAGAAAATAGTTAACGTTGCATCGCATTTGCAGCAGCCCTGCACGCCTTGTTTCAGAAACACGAGTCGCGTCGCATTTGCAGCGACGCAGCCCTCCACGCCTGGTTTCAGAAACACGAGTCGCGTCGCATTTGCAGCGACGCAGCCCTCCACGCCTAGATTTCAGAAGATACGCATCAATGCATATGCAGCGAGGCAGGATTTGGCGTGAGACTTTGGACTTTCTTCTCTTCACCTCTTTAATACACGCATGCAACGTCGAATCACTTGACTGCCTAATGCACACGCGCTCGTACTCCGTATCACTAGCTGTCCTAGGCCTACGCCTACGCCTGTTCTACACCGCTTTGACCATGCATCGACTCTTCTACACTGCACCCAATGTTTTCACACTGTTTGCTTCATCTACCCCAATTAATTCACGTCTAATCGTGCCTTTAATTAGACCGTTTCACTCGTCCTCCATCTTCTCATCCCTCTCCATCCCTTCGCCCTTCTCTCCCTAGCTTCAAGCCCTAACATGTCTTCCTACTCTCTACCATCTAGCCCCGAGTCGGTCTCCGACGAGGACAACCGCCCAAAAGATCGGCCTTGGTACGAGGCCGATTATACGTCGGAGGAAGTCGAATCTCCCAAACGGGAGAGATCGCCATCGCCGCCCTTCGTCCACAACCCCAAGTCCTCCCTCACCGCCCACAACGACCTCTCCCCCAAGACGATCCGCCGCCTCAAGGAACTGGAGCGGCTGGAGAAGAAGGAGTTGAAGGCCGAGGAGAAGAAGTAGGCGAAGGAGGACGTGAAGGCAATGCAGGCCAGCATCAAGCGGGTCCGTGATAGAGAGGAGGAGAGGATGCGGGCGGAGAACCGCCGCGTCCGCGTCAACAAGGAGATGGTGTACAGGGCGGCGGAATGGAAATAGGGCGCCGGAGGGCGGCAAGGGCTCCCGCATGCAGCGCGGGAGCAGTTAGGGCTCCCGCATGCAGAGCGGGAGCAGTTAGTTTTTTTAATTAGATGTAATGTCCCTAGGGCCCCACTGATTATATGTAAAGTGGGGCCAGTTATCGAATTATAAGTATGTTTAATTATATATAAAGTTATGTCCTTATATTTGTCCAAATATGTACCCACTGTTTAGAAGTTTTATCTTGTCTAATTATCGCTTTTTTAAAAAAATATTTCTAATTATCGCTTTAAAATATGCACATTGTAAACAAAATTTATATATAAGAGATGTGATGCATTATGTTTTCTAAGATAATCTACAAATTTCAGTTGATCACAGTATATATTTTATATTATTAATATGAATAATTTGATGGTTTAATAAATGGATAATGTGTAGTCTGCATGTAGGGATTAATAAATATAAATGGATAATGTGTAGTCTGCATGTTGACATTGGGCCTCGTCAACAGCTGGGGCCAACATGCAGCGCCAGCCGTCAACAGTTGGGGCACACAAGCCGCGCCAACGCTCAACAACTGGGGCCCACATGCCTCGCCAACGGTTCTATGATGGGTCACACAGGTCAGCATCCTAACGGGGGCAGAAAATAACGGTGGGAGCAGCGAAAGGAGTCCTTGGCACAAACTAGGGGCAAAACTGAGGTCGATTCGGCGCTAGGGGTAAAACTGAGGTCGTGGTGCCAACTGAGGGCACCCTGTTAATTATCCCAAAAAAGTTCAATGTTAATGTTTCCATGGAAAGAAATTATATGAATATCGATAGATGTAACAAGCAGGATGTTGAAGAAGACCTAGAGGATCTAAAGTAGATGTTTCCTTGTTCCACGGCTTGGGGACAAGCAACTCGTCAAGCACGGGAGAACGTCAAGAACACGACCAGCCATCACAAGCGCATTAAGGAGAAGCACCTGGAAGGCCTACTCGTGCACACAAGATCTCATCCGGGCTTGCAGGCTAGGCTTGTACACACTATGTTGCTTGTACGGTAGCTATTTAAGAAAGGTATAGAACCACAGTCCTAGGGTTCTTCTCACGTCAAGATGAAGAATTGCTCGATGTCGGCACTCATTGATCTACCTGGAGTGTTGAGTTCTGGAAGACTCCGCTGGCAAACTCCATTGGACGAATCACGCATGGAGATTTCTGGATCTGATGGGACTCATTCATGCACACCCATGTTTTTCCTGGCCGTTTAGTTTCAGAAGGAGCGATACGAAGCTCTGCAGTTTTTTGCCATCGTGGGACATTTCTTTAGTTCCATGGTGAAGTCAGTGGCAGAGAAGGACTTGAAAGCCTATATTTCAGGACTAATATTGGTGGTTCGAGTCCTGGTGGCGATGACGAATTGGCTTGGTGATTCATGACTTGGAGCAGTGGCATCGGCAAGTGGGGGGCGACAGCATAGGAGAAGTTTAGTGTCTAATCTTTTAGGGTGAAAATCTAAGCTCTAGACATAATTGATTGTGCCTGACAAGGGATTTGTTGAAGTCATTGTTTTGAGAGTGTGGATGTTCTCCAAGGTGAAAACCTATGGCCTTTGATCAGAGTGATGATGGCGATTCTGTGATATTCCTTTCTTGGAGGCGTCGCTTTTGGAGAAGCTGGACTTCTATTGCTGGTGGTGTTAGTTCTGATGCTACAAGGCATATACCACATTAACGAGACTTTTCTTTTTTTGTTATTCTTCTTCTTTTTCTGGGTTGTGTGCATCCGTAAGCCGCTAGAGCTTTGCATTGTTGCAGAGTCCGGGTGTAATTGTTATCTCCACAAAATATATGCTCCTTATAAAGAAAAAGTTATAATATGTTAATTTTAATGGACAAGTTTATGCGTGCGTTTTAGATTAGCACAAACTATATCGAAAAGCATTCCGGAAGCTACACCTATAAATATATGAAATCAAGACACCTTGTCTTGTCATACAATATAATGAAGGCGAAGCTTCTGAAGTGTGAACATTTTTGTATACATGTAGCGAAATTCATTTCTGTATTCTCTGTATATATATACATTGTGTGTTCAGATAACCCGGTAGACCATAATAATATACACAACCTAATGAACTGATTTTCTTCTTCTTGGAAGCATCTCTAGATTGTGCCTGACATAATGTTTAGCAGCGAAACCCTAGTCTGGACAATGCTCCTGAACACCTTGTTGCAGATGCCATCACACTCATCGAAGCACTGCTCGAGCATGTGCAACTTCTGGAGCGCCATCTCGGCCGTCTCCGGTGTGGCCTTGTTCCCCGAAGAAGCAAATACGGAGATGACTTTCTTGCAAGATGACGTTGTTTCCGATGATGACATGGACGCGGCAGCCGAGAACACAGCAGCAGAGGCCGTGGCAATCGCGGCAACCGCCTCCATAAGCGCACCAGCCATCTCAGCACCCTCAATGCTGACAAGGTTTAGGCGAGAACACTTGGAGGAGACCCCTGAAATGGTCCCGGCGAGGCGGGCGATCTCCTTCTCAGCCCTGCGCTGGGACCTTGAGGCGGAGGCGGCCCTCGTGGCATCGCCCCTGCGGACCGCTGCGATGGACTCTGTGGCGGCATGTTTGAGCTCGACGAGGGACTCTTGGAAGCCCTGGTGCGCATCGGCGAGGAGGAGGAAGGAGTGGAGGAGTCGTTCTGCAGCGACTCCGCCACCGAGCGCGTTTTGTACCTCTGGGAGGAGGAGGAGGTCGGCGATGGAGGAGTGGAGGGCATGAATGTGGGCGAGGCTGTGGGCGAGGGAGCAGTTGATCGATGAGCGGACGGCTGCGACATGGGCGTTGAGATCTGCGAGGAGTGGGTGGGAGGAAGTGGTGATGGTGGGCAGGCTGATGGAGCGGACATGGCGGGGCTTGGAAGAAGACCTCCCCGGCGTGAGAGGGAAAGAGATGGATCGACCAAAGCTTGGAGCCATTTCGATGGTTGAACTTTGTTGCTGCTGGTGGATGTGTGAGATGAAATGAGATGATGTAGAAGACGAGATGGGAGCTGGTATATATGGTACTCCCTCCGTTCAACAATAGATGACTTCCACATATCTAGATATATATGTATCTAGACATATTTTAGTATCTAGATACATCCATATATAGATATATGGAAGTTATCTATTGTTGAATGGAGGGAGTAGAAGACTAGAAGGTAACCACGGCAGCTTGGCAAGATGCCAAGGAAGTGGTTGCACGTGTGGGCAGAAGCAGTGGAGGGACATGATCCGCGAGGACAGGTTGGTGCTCAAGTCAGATCTCAACGCAAAGGCCTTGGATGGTGACCTTTCATTGAGCTACAGTGTTTGTGTATGGGCACGGCAATCGGGCAGGGAAGCCAAATCGAGATGAGACCTCCGTAGCAATCGGGATCCCTGCGTGCGTGCGCGAGATCTTGTCTGCTTTGGGTTTTGCAAGTTGGGAGACATGAGAGATTCGAAATGTTGTTATTTGGCCTAGCTTAGCTGGAATGGTGATACAACTCACCCTTCGGCTGTTGAATGGCTGAGCTGGTACTACTACAAAGTACTCCTATCTAACATTGCTGCTACAAAAAAAAAGGTGTACTAATTGATCTAGCACCAATGGTAATCGTCGATGGCATACTCTAATTGTAAGTATATCCGCCCATCATGTCCATTCTCTCTTGTAGCTAGCTAGCTACCCACGATGAAAGCATGCTTGTATTAATTTGGCATTAGCTAGCTACCCACGATGGAAGCATGCTTGTATTAATTTGGCATTAGCTAGCTACCCACGATGCATATGTTGCACGAATGGGTTTTTGTCGTCGCCATCCAACTCTTGTCCACCTAGCTACCCCGGCCGTTCGGTGTTGTGGCAGCGAAATACCTACTTGCTTGCGCTCACTAGTGGAAACAACCCCTCTCGTCCAGGGGGCCGGGGGGCAGCTGTCCCGGTTGCAACCAAATCCGGGACAAATGCCCTGCATTGGTCCCGGTTCGTGCGCCCGGGGCAACAGGAATCGCCTGGGAGCATTGGTCCCGGTTCGTGGGGGGCATCTCCCGGCTCGTGCCACGGACCGGGACCAATGCCTAGCCACAGGCCACGTGGCACGCGCATGACCTGTTGTCCCGGTTCAGTCCACGAACCGGGACCAATGCCCCCTTCCCCTATATATACTCCCCCAGCCCCCCTCCTTCCATCTTTTTTTTTTGCTTGGAGGTGTGAGAGAGTGTGGTGTTAGTGTGTTTTTTTTTACTATGCACACGAGGTGTTCGACGAAATTCCCGAGACGCACACAAGCTCACTGAAAATGGTATCTTCGACCGAGGTTAACAAATTATCTTTTTCATCTGTAACTGATACATAAAAAAGTATTATTTGTCGATGTACTATGGTCATCTCTGTATTAATATGTATTTTGATAAACTTAATTATATGATGCAGATGGATGCACGGCAGCGATGGATGTATGGTGACCGACGCAGCTCCAAGTATATGGCAGGCCTGAATGCGTTTCTTGCTGTAGCTCAGGCGAACAAAGATAATAGCTTCATGTGTTGCCCATGTGTTGATTGTCGGAACGTCAGAGAACATTCTTCCGAAAGAATCCTTCACGGCCATCTACTTCGGAGAGGTTTCATGCCCAGCTATAATTGCTGGACCAAGCATGGTGAAAGAGGGGTTGTGATGGAAGACGATGAAGAAGAAGAAGAATCCTTTGTTCCCTGAATACGACGATACTGCAATGGAAGAGAATGCAGAAGAAGGAGGTGATCAAGAACAGGCATCAGAAGAGGCCGATGATGATCTTGGCCGAGTTATTGCGGATGCAAGGGAAGACTGTGAAAATAAATTGGAGAGGTTGAAGCTGGACAACATGTTACAGGATCACAAAAAATTGTTATACCCAAATTGCGAAGATGGTAGCACAAAGCTCGGTACCACACTGGAGTTGCTGAAATGGAAGGCACAAAACGGTGTGACTGACAAGGCATTTGAGAGTTTACTTCAACTAATGAAGCCAAAACTTCCAAAGGATAACCAATTGCCTGAGAGTACGTACGAAGCAAAGAAAGCTCTCTGCCCTATAGGATTAGATGTGCAGAAGATACATGCATGCATTAATGACTGCATTCTCTTCCGCGGTGAGAAGTACGAGAATTTGGATGAATGTCCGATATGCACTGCACTGCGGTATAAGATCAGAGCAGATGATCCCGGTGTGACGGCGAGCCCCCCCGTAAGAGGGTTCCTGCTAAGGTGATGTGGTATGCTCCTATAATACCACGGCTGAAACGTCTGTTTAGAAACAAAGAGCATGCTAGGTTGTTGCGATGGCACAAAGAAGACCGTAAGAAAGATGGAAAGTTGAGGCACCCCGCCGATGGATCGCAGTGGAGAAAGATCGAGAGAGACTTTCCAGACTTTGCAGGAGAGGCGAGAAACTTATGGTTTGGTCTAAGTACAGATGGCTTTAATCCTTTTGGGGAGCAGAGCTCCAGTCATAGCACTTGGCCTGTAACTCTATGTATGTACAACCTTCCTCCTTGGTTGTGCATGAAGCGCAAGTTCATTATGATGCCAGTTCTCATCCAAGGCCCGAGGCAACCTGGCAACGACATTGATGTGTATCTAAGGCCATTAGTGGAAGAACTTTTAGAACTGTGGGGCAAACCAGGTGTACGTGTGTGGGATGAGAACGAACAAAAGCCATTTGACCTACGGGCGTTGCTTTTCGTGACCATCAATGATTGGCCAGCTCTTAGTAACATTTCCGGTCATACAAACAAGGGATACAATGCATGCACACACTGTTTAGATAAGACTGACAGTGTTTTTTTGGATAAATGTAAAAAGGTTGTATACCTGGGGCATCGTAGATTTCTTCCGATCAAGCATCCCTTAAGGAAAAAAGGAGGGAAGCATTTCAGAGGTGAGACAGATAACCGAAAGAAGCCTGAGCTCCGTAGTGGTAATGATATCTTCGATATGGTCAAGGACCTAGAAGTAATCTTTGGTAAGGCTGCTGGCAGCCAACCAGTTCCGTACGGCCCTGATAAGCGGGCACCCATGTGGAAGAAGAAATCTATATTTTGGGAGCTATCCTATTGGAAAGTTTTAGATGTCCGGTCTTCGATCGACGTGATGCACGTGACAAAGAATCTATGTGTCAATCTGCTATGCTTCCTGGGCGTGTATGGGAAGTCAAAAGATACGCCTGAAGCACGGGAGGACCAGCAACATATGAAAGACCCAAGCAACAAGCACACAGATACAGGGCGCCATTCCTTAAGCAGCTACGCTCTTACTAAAGCAGAGAAGGAAATATTCTTTGAAGTCCTTTACAGTATCAAGGTTCCGTCTGGCTTCTCGTCGAATATAAAGGGGATAATAAACATGGCAGAGAAAAAATTCCAAAACCTGAAGTCTCATGACTGCCACGTGATTATGACGCAATTGCTTCCGATTGCATTGAGGGGGCTTCTACCGGAAAATGTTCGAGTACCCATTGTGAAGCTATGTGCATTCATGAACGCAATATCTCAGAAGGTAATCGATCCAGAAATTCTGACAAGATTACAGAGGGATGTGGTCCAGTGTCTTGTTAGTTTTGAGTTGGTGTTCCCACCATCCTTCTTCAACATTATGACTCATCTCCTTGTTCACCTATGTGAAGAGATTCATATTCTCGGTCCGGTCTTTCTACACAATATGTTCCCCTTTGAGAGGTTCATGGGAGTCTTGAAGAAATATGTTCATAACCGTGCTAGGCCAGAAGGAAGCATCTCGAAGGGCTATGGAACAGAGGAGGTCATTGGGTTCTGTGTTGACTTTCGGAAGTTGGTTGCAAACACGTCTTATAAATGACACCACTGTTGAAGATCAGCTATACATGTTGGCAGGGTCACCATCTTCGACTATTGGGAGTTTTCAAGGGTACGAGATAAATGGGAATACATTTTACACGAGCTCCCAAGATAAGAAGAGCACCAACCAAAACAGTGGTGTCCGCTTTGATACAACAAACGAGAATGGAAAAACTGACACATACTATGGTTACATAGAGGAGATATGGGAACTTGACTATGGACCTTCTTTTCAGATCCCTTTGTTCAAGTGCAAATGGGTCAACCTGAATGGAGAAGGGGTAAAGGTAGACCCGCTTTATGGAATGACAACGGTGGATCTCAACAATATTGGTTACAATGACGAACCATTCGTTCTAGCCAATGATGTGGCTCAGGTCTTCTATGTGAAGGACATGTCTTCCAGACCGAAGAAAAGAAAAAATAAGGGAACAATTTCATCATACGATGAGCCGAAGCGTCACATAGTTCTCTCAGGGAAAAGAAACATCGTGGGAATCGAGGACACGACAGACATGTCAGAAGATTATAAAAGTTTGTTGAAATTCCACCCTTCACAGTGAAAGCTGACCCCATCCCGTTAAATAATGAAGATGCTCCATGGTTACGGCCGGAGCGATCATAAGCAAGGGACACGAAGAAAATTCAGAAGACTAGATAGGGATGTTGTTGGTGATGTGTAATAATAAACGTGGAATACATGATCATAGTTCTTATAACGTAGTATGAACGAGATTTTGTTAACCAAAATGATATTTATACATATTATGTGATTATGAATGGAGTAGGTGCAAGTTTGACCAATAATTTGTATTGATCGGTCAAAAGCTGGCAAGCATTGAGTGCTTGACAACTATGACCAGTCTGACTTCATTATTATTCCAAATGAAAATGAGGCCCTAGCTCCAAAAAGTGTATGGGTGGAAATTTCCAGAAATTTGTATGACATAGAGCCGGAGTTTGTGGATTCTAAGCACTTCTGTGCAGCTGCTCAAGAAAGAGGCTACATCCATAATTTGCCAATTGAGAATAACAAGGTTGCCCCTCTAGAGCCAGATGAGATGGAATTTTTACTCGGTCTCCCAAGAAACCACACAAGGGGAGTCGCGAAGAGAGAGAGGTACAAATCTCTTGGCAATTCATTCCAAATTGATACTGTGGGTTGCCACTTGTCGGTGTTGAAGAACATGTTTCCCAATGGTGTTAATGTGGTGTCCTTATTCTCCGGTATTGGAGGAGGAGAGATAGCTTTGCACAGGCTTGGCGTCCACATGAAGACAGTGATTTGAGTTGAGATAGGTGAAGTTAATAGGAGGATTTTGAGGGGTTGGTGGGATCAGACACAAACTGGCACTTTAATTGAGATTGCCGACGTGAAGTCTCTCAGTAATGATAGCGTACACGAAATGCAATTCATTCCAAATTGATACTGTGGGTTGCCACTTGTCGGTGTTGAAGAACATGTTTCCCAATGGTGTTAATGTGGTGTCCTTATTCTCCGGTATTGGAGGAGGAGAGATAGCTTTGCACAGGCTTGGCATCCACATGAAGACAGTGATTTGAGTTGAGATAGGTGAAGTTAATAGGAGGATTTTGAGGGGTTGGTGGGATGAGACACAAACTGGCACTTTAATTGAGATTGCCGACGTGAAGTCTCTCACTAATGATAGAATTGCATAATCTTGAAAAAACCTTTCCCTTGATCGTCCAAGATGTCCCAGTAGTGGTGCTCAGCGCCTTGTCTGCATGTTTCGCAGGACATGCCCATTTTACAGTGTAGAAACATCTACAGAAAAGCAAACATCTGTAAACTAGGCAGAGGAGAAGTAGAATCAGGTAGAGAAACATTAGAGCCGATGAGAGTACAAATAGCATATGGAGAGAAAAAGGTTTTAAAAGATATTGCTAGGTGCTTCCGGCCAAAGATTATCAAATCAAAGTTTTGAAATTCTCAAATCAAACCATAAGTTCACAAAGCATACGCAAACATGGACCGTTACCAACCTGAGCCGCAAGGAGCAGTAGAGCAGAGCAGAGCAGACTCTAGAGGATGGACAAGCAGCCAGGACTGACATCGACTCTAGAGGATGAACAAGCCACCCTACTTCTACTATGAAAATGAGGCCCTAGCTCCAAAAAGTGTATGGGTGGAAATTTCCAGAAATTTGTATGACACAGAGCCGGAGTTTGTGATTCTAAGCACTTCTGTGCAGCTGCTCAAGAAAGAGTCTACATCCATAATTTCCATAATTTATATTCAAATTATATACAAATGAAAAAATAATTAATAGTTTCAATAGTTAGAATAATTATTTAGTTAAACGAAAAATGGATTTAAATTAGTTTTTGCAAATTCTAGCATTTTTCATGTAGGAATTTTTGTCAAATTTGGAAGTATATAAAAGTTGTTAATGTGCAAACTTAACACTTTTCAAATTTTGGCGCTAAAAATTTGGGCGCGCAGGGGTGCCACCGAAATTCGAAATTTGTTTTTGGTCCCGGGCCGTGGTACTAACCGGGACCAAAGGGGCTCTAGTCCCGGTTGGTGGCACGGGCCGGGACTAAAGGCCCAAGTGTATAAAAAGCGCGGCCCTCTCTCCAGGCCGAGCGGGACACCCCAGGGCGGGTACGAGTGGATATGGCTGGGCGAAGCCCTGCCGGCGGCGGGAACGAGTGGACAATCCGCCGGCGTTCCGCCGGCGGGATGGACTAGGGACACAGTAGATTAGGGGAACACAACTTATATTAAAATGAGGCCAGGGGCCTTGCTTACATAGGGGCGGCGCGGCCACAGGCGGCCGGCCGTACTTGCATAAGGGTTGGCGGCGCGGCCACAGGCGGCCTGCCGTTTCTTGGGGGGGGGTAGCTAGGGGCGTTGTCTATATAGAATAGGGGGGGCGAGGCGCGGCCACAGGCGGCCGGCGCCGATCTAGTCGTCCTCGTCGTCGGAGAGGCTTACATAGGCGGGTGGCTGCCACAGGTGGGCAGGCGGCTGGGCCGGGCTCGCCGGGGGTGGAGGCATCGGGGGCATCGGGGGCGCGTACGGAGGCGGCGGGGGCAGCACCTCCTGCGGCAGCGGCGGCGGCGGGGGCAGCTCCTCCTCCGGCGACCCCGGCGCCCAAACGCCGCCGGTCCAGGCCCAGGTCATGCCATACTCCAGGCCTGGTGGGAGCGGCTGCGGCTCCGGCTGGTCCTCGGACGCCTCCAGCTCGGCGTTCATCGCCTGCCACCAGGGGACAGCAGGCTCGTTAGGGGGTGGCGGAGGCGGCGGCATGGCGGCGGCGGCGGCCACGACACGCTTCCACCGCAGGATCTCGTCGTCGATGAGGGAGCGGCGGGAGCGCTCGCAGGCCTCCTCCATGGCGGCCCGGAGCTCGGGGTCCTCCTCCCCGGAGAAGTCCTCCGGCTCGTCCACGAGGAGCCATAGCTCCCTCTCCCGGCCGGGCGCTGGCGGGGGGTTGTCGTCCACGTTGGCCTCGTGGGGGGCGGGGATGAAGGAGCGGCGGCGCAGCTCGTGCTCCTGCTCGAGCCAGACGGCCCAGTAGGGGGAGCTGCGCGCGTACGCGCGCTCCCTGCGGACGGGGGCCGGCAGGAGCTCGCGCCGGCGGTCGACCTCCTCAAGCAGCGCCTGGCCGGTCGGGACCGGCGGCACAGGGATCCGCTGGGGATTCAGGTGCCAGCCGTCCGGGAGGTGGACGTCGGCATAGAACACCGGAGTGGCATTGTTCCAGTGCCACTCCGCCTCGTCCACCCGGACGTACCGGCGGAACCTCTTGCCCTTGGGCGCGGCGCTGGGCGGCCGGCGTGCGGCCGGTGGTGGCACGGGGACGCGCGGCACCCCGCCGAGGCGGACACCTCCAGGGCCGTAGCCGAAGGCCTCCGCCGGCGGTGGTGGGACACCTCCAGCGCCGCTCGAGGAGCCGCCTTCATTCCTGGGACGCTTGCCGGAGCCGCTGCCGGAGCCGCTGCCGAACCAGCGGGACATGGTGGCTAGGGTTGGTCTGCCTTGGACGTGGGCGGGGTGAATGGGTTGTACGGGCGGCGAGGGGCCTTTAAAAAGGACCCGGGGTGGGCTTGCATGCCAACCGGCGCCCTGGACGTGGCGGCGGTTGCAGGCGGCCATGAATGCGGGCAGAAGCCGAGGCGTGGGGAAGTGGGGGCGCGGGAAGCCGAGGCGGGGCGGGAAGACGAGGCGAGCCAGCCAACGGGACCAGGCCTTTGACCGTCCTGTAGTCTTAATTTAAGGGACCAGGCGAGCCAGCCAACGGCCGCTGGCCAGTGGCCCCTTCGAACCATTTGACTGACCACGCTGGCCAGTGGGCCCTTCGAACCGTTGACTGACCATAATAAAAGACGCGGGCCAGTGGGCCCTTTTGACAAAAAATGTGACCAACGGGCTTAATAAAAGACGTGGGCCTGGACGCGGTTGGGGAAGTGGAGGCCGGCTCGGGATTGGGAGACAGGAGCCCAAAAGATCGGGCTCGGGATTATATATATTTTTTTGTCAAAAAAGTATCCATCCCGGTCCCTTGAACGAACCGGGACGAACTCCCTGGCCCAGGTTCGCCACGTGCCCTATCCTTACCATCCCGGGTCCTGGCACAACCGGGACCAATGGGACGGGCCATTTGTCCCGGCCAGCCCATCCCGGTTGCACAACCGGGACAAATGGGCCTTACCAACCGGGACTAATGCCCCTGTTTCCACTAGTGGCTACCTCCATTGCTTTGCTACCTTCATTGCTTTAAATGTTTTAACGGAATTGCTAAACCCCAGGTGCCTGTTTTTTGCTTAAGTCTCGGTCGACTGGGAGGGCTGTCCGATTTGTTTACAAGATTGGTGCGTATAGCAGGTTAGCGCGGAGAGTTATTGTTGCAGCCCGTTGACGCCTTAATGGGCTGTCTGGACCTCGTTGTCTGCGTCTCTCCCGTGCGTGTAGTATATGTGTGTCTATTCTGAATTTTTTTTTCTGGCCACCGCTCATTTTCTGCGCGGGCGGAGAGTGGATAACAGAAGAGGAACGAGAGACGAGGGCGAGGAGCTCGCCGTCCCCTCGCCGCCGGTGTGTAGAGCAGATCTCTGCAGGTACTGATCCCCCACCTATGTTTTCCGCGGTTTGGGGTAGGGGGCGGGGTGTTTGTTATGCTCTCCCCCTGTGTGTGTCACCGCCGTTGTTGCAGGCTCCGAGGGGTGTAGCCGCCGGGGGGTTGTGTGGCCACTGTTTGTTCTGCTCGATCCGTCTGTATCGCCGCCGGGGGGGTGTAGCAGGCAGTGGGGAGGCGGGGGGGGGGGGTTGGTGTTTGTTCTGCTCGTCCACTCTGCGTCGCCGCGGGGTGGTGTGGCCACTGCTCTCTGTAGATTTTGTTCTAGAGAACGTTGAGTGAGGAATAGACAAAACAGTGTGGATATAGATTCAGTAGATTTTTGGTAGATTCATTAGATTTGTGGTGTCCACACGAGCGATTGTTGTTCATTCATGTGGGGATTATCTGTTTTCCAACCCTGGCCTTCATGTTATCTGTCATATGTTTTGTTCCAAGACCAGTGAGAATGTGCGCATATGTTGTTGTTTGTGTTAGCTGTCGTGTTAACATTTCTTTTCATGCTCAATTTTTTTGACCAATGTCTTTTTATTTTCTGTCTGCATGTGTTTCTGTATAGAAGTCAAATGGGGGAAGATAAAGGTCAGTTTGAAAGTGTTGACGAGGGCGCTTCCGATTCAGATGACGATATTTGCTTACTGGAGGGCAGTGAGTAAAATTGTGAGTCATGGTTGTTTCTTCATCACTTTTTTAGTCATCTTTTTGTGAGTAAAATTTTGTGAGTCATGGTTGTTGCTTCAGCACTTTTTATCATGTGCCACCAGTGAAGTTATCTTGTCAGTAATATATTTGTCGTTTGTTATTTTCTTTCCCGTCAGTTGGTGTTACTCGGCAAGATAAGTTAAGGCAATTTTTTTTGTTATGTAGTGCTGCAACTTGCTGAAGATTATCATGTGATAGAAAGATCAGTTGGCCTAGAGAATATAACAGGCTCCTTCTGAATTCTTTTGCTCCTCCTTTTTGGAGATGTTTGATGATATTTTCCCTCTGCCTTGCTTAGATTACTTTTTATCAGAGGCTATTTTTGTGCATAGGGGGGTCTGAAGTTGAATGATGTTAGAAGCAGACAGCAGTGGAGCTAACGTCCCTCGCTATCATGGAGATGACCTTGATCGTACAAACTAGCTGGGCGATGTAGGATAGGAAACCGACACTGTTTATCCGTGTGTTATCTTTTTTTTTGTCTCAGCAAGATAAGTTAAGGCAATTTATTTTTTGTTTTTGCTGCAAGCCTAAATTAGTACCGATTTCATGCACGACTACATGATAAACAGTGTCGGTTTAAACTTGTTACCTGAATAAAGCCATAATAGCTTTTCTTTTGTTTTTCTACGCATTTTTTTTGTTTGTAGGCATAATAGCTTTATCATTTTCAGAAACAAATTTTTGGAACCCAAAACACCTGAAGTTTAAACTTGTTACCTGAATAAAGCCATTCAGTCTTGTAACAATCTTTTTATTCTGTTTTTTCATTGTAATCATTTTAAAGTTACATTTCTCTCTCAGGTCACAAGAAGATTGAAACGTTCGCGCGAACATAACAAGTTTGGTAATGCCAAAAGGAAGGTCAATATTGATTATGCATGGATATTACTTGCTTACTTTTCTTTACTTTTTCTTGAGTTTTTTCTCTTTTTTGTGGTCTCCTGCTTGATGTTTTTTTTTCTTTTTTGTAATGTCTGTTTTTGTTTTTGTCTAACATGCAGAAACTAACCCGTGACCGTAGACAAGGACGTCAAGTTGTCGATAAGGATGTTTCAATTGCAAAAATTAGATACAGTGTGACCTATCTAACTCAGATCATTAAGTATTTCGATGAAATTCAAAGAGTTTTTATTAGGGATGTTGGTTTTGGTGCTCTCCTTGAGTTGGATGGTGGGGTTGTACCATGGTCCTTTGTCCAGTGGCTAGCAGATCATGTCGACGTCGACAACGAAGAGATGTGCTTTAATGACAAGTCTATACCGATTGGTGCAGATTCTTTTGGGCATGTCCTTGGTATCAGTACTTCAGGAGATCATGTTCCGAGTGAGACCAAGACTTCAACAGCAGAATTCTTGCAACTTTTTGGTTTATCTGATATGCCATCTATTAAGTTTTTTGGTGACAAGATCATCAAAAAGAACCAGGGGAAGGATGAGTTCCTAAGGTGTATATTGGTTGTATCATTTTCATCATTCTACTGCTCAACATCAAGCACAAAGCCAAGTACATCATATATGCCTGCTCTTATTGAAGTTGACAAGATCAATTCATACAATTGGGGCAATTATGTTCAAAAATGGAATGTGTTCTATATTAAGAAGTACCATAGATATTCATCTACTCTAGCTGTGTGCAACTATTACTTCGCGGTTAGTTTCGTTTGCCTTTTATTTGTATTTCTTTTTCATGTTTCAAGAAATGGAATCTGTTTTATAATAAGAAGTACCTTTTTATGCTTACTAATTTCTTCTCTGAATTCTTTTTGTACTACAGGTTAGGTATTTGGATTTTCTGGATTTTGGAGAAGGGCAAACAGAACAAACCATACCAAGGATTAATGTTTGGAAAAGAAATATGATCAAGGATTTTGTGGCCCTTGACTTGGACGAAGACAATTTCTATGGAAAACGCATTGTAAGTTGTATGTGGATGTACATGTTTTTCTTATGCATGCTATTTTTATCTTTCTTGAATATAACAATTCATGACTATATTGTTATTGGGCTTTAATTTTTTATCTTTGCTGTTTTTTTGTGTCCAAAAGATCAAGCACGTCAGTGAAACTTGTTATGCACCATTCAGTGTTATCACAAATTAAAAGATTGATTCTTCTGTTGACCATTTGAAGAACCATATCAACTCACTTCAGCAACGTGCTTTTACTGACAATGTAAAATAATTTATCAGTTTTGAAGCATGTGTCACACATTCGTTACTCTGCTTTTCCAAAACAAACCATTTACAGCTGAATTTGAAGTATTTTTATCCATTGTAGGTCACAAACAGTATTTGTTCAATTTTTTAGCATTATACTATAAATGAAACTGAAGCAATTTGTGCCAAGATGGAAGGCCTACTCAAGGGTGTTATTGGTTGTTTATTAGAAAACAAGTGTATATCAACTTCGTCACAAAGCACCGATAAAAACAATTGTTCAGAAGGAAATGAAAGCAAGTCAAATGGCAGCACCTTGAAATTACCCTCAAGCGATGCTAGCAGCAACTTTAATGAAAACCAAGGTTTGTGTTAATGCAGTGTGTGGTTTTTTTCTCAATCATGATTTTAGTGTAAGAAATTGAATATAGTATGACGATGATCTTTTGTATGTATTTTGAAATTTGTGCATTTTTGCAACTTTGGTTATGTATTGTTTTTTCTGTTTTTCTGTCTGTATACTATTGAACATTAATTATTTTTTATTGAGTCTGTTAGTTTACATGTACAAAACAAGAAATGTCCGCTGCCACAAATTTTGTTTCACTTTCGACATCGATTATTTTTTAATTTTAATTCTTTTTGTTTATTTCTTTTTATAAAAGGAAAATCATTGAAAGAGAAGGAGCATGTAGATACAGCTTTTGGCAGCCAGCAGTCTGCTAATTCAATGCCAATACCAAGTGAAAGATGTACTACAAATATGAGAACCACTACAACAGATGAGGTTCAGTACTATCTTTTAAATTGAGTTAAGACAAAATCATTGAAAGAGAAGGAGCATGTATATATAGCTTCTTTTGAAATCAAAATATTTTTATTTTTTTATATTCTGTTTGTATTATAGATCATGGCACGCCTAGTTCAGCCTAAAAGAAAAGTACCACCCACCCCCGCCCCCGTTGTGAATGAGAAGATAGCACATGATCGAATAATGCATGTCAACACTACTTTATGTAAGCTCCAGATTCATGATACGACAAAAAAAAGCAAGATACCAAGCTTTGGAAACAATGAGGTACAACATGCTTTTACTTTCTTTGTTTTTGCCCTAAGTTTATGTATTTCATCCCTGTTTTTCAAGATACCTTTTTTATATTTTTTCTAGAGGATATTCATGCTCATATGTTTCTTTTCCAATTTTTTCCTTGTATAGAGTAATGAAAAAATGCAACAAGACCAACAAACACAGTCAGTAAGTAATACTAGTGCAAGCCTTGATCACATGTTGAAAACTGATAATAAAACTCCAACTGAGAAATGCTATGTTTATGAATGCAAAGGTAAATTCCTTCAAAATCTGTTTTGTACATTTTTTTTCCAAGTACAATCATTGCAGGGTTTTTCTCAAGCCATGCAACTTGTGTCCTTTTTTTCTCAGGTCCAGATGAACATGAATCCAAACTAGATTTGGATGAACAAAATGCAAGTTTAAGCTTTAAAACACCAGAGAAGACGCATCCCATGCTCACCGCCAAAATTAACCCAAGTAAGATTCTGAATTATTTGTGTTTTGTTTTTGGGATGATGTATGTACATGAAGCCCTTTTTACCTTTCCTCAATTTAAATTCAAATTTTATATTTTTCTAGGCAAGGAAGACACAGGGCTAGTGTATGATATAAACAACAATTCAATTCAGTGTGGTCAGAAAATTAAGTCCACTGGCAAACAACCCCTGACAGACTCCCATTTAAACTACGCATATCCGTCAACAGATGTTTTGCCTCAATTGAGTTCACAATCAAGGAGACGAAGTTTCGCAAGCGGAGAAAGCGAAGCAAGCGACACACATCTTGATGATATGAACATAACTGATTATGAGGTAAGACGTGTGAATTGTAGTTGCGACATGTTTTTTCTGTAATTATTTTTGCATTTCCATCGACTAATTGTTGAACATCTACACCTACTTTACACATGTGTCTAATTGTGGAAGCATCAGAGGCATTTTCTTTAGAGTTGTCTTTTTGTTTTCCTCATGGCTTTGTGGAACTTGTCAGTAGGAGCACTGTTTCTCGATTGAAAATGTGCAAGTATGAACAAGTTGAACTTTTCTGATTGGAAATGTGCAAGTAGGACCTAGCTGCACTTTTTCTGATTGGGAAATGTGCAAGTAGGACCTAGTTGCATGTTTCCAATCGGAAATGCGCAAGCACGAGCTGGATGAATGTTTCCAATTGGGGAAAATTGCTAGTAGCACCTAGTTGCACTTTTCTGATCGGAAACGTGCCAGTAGCACCTAGTTGCACTTTTCTAATCAGAAACGTGCAACCATGACCTAGTTGCACTTTTGCTGATAGGAATTGTGCAAGTAGGACATGGATGCATCTTTCTAACCAGAAAAGTGGAACTAGCACCAATTTGCATTTTTGTGATTTGAAATGTGCAACTAGCTCCTAGCTACACATTTTTGATTGGGGAAAGTGCAAGTAGCACTAATTGCACTTTTCTGATCGAAAACGTGCAACTCTGAGCTAGTTGCATGTTTCCAACCGGAAAAGCGCAAATGTGTTAGTTTTAGCATGTTTTTCCAACCGGGGGGGGGGGGGAATAAAGGCTAGTTTGCACTTTTCCGGGCACAAAAGTGCAATCAGGGGGCCTAGGTCCATTCCCCTGTTTTTGAACTTGTCGAAGTAACGCCTAGTTCCTTTTTATTTTCTCGAGTGTGCAAGAAAGGCTAGTTGCACTTTTCTGATAAAAAATGTGCAACCAGGGGCCTAGGTCCATTTCCCTGTTTTTTTAACTAGTCGAAGTAAGGACTAGTTCCATGTTTCTATTTCTCCCGAGTGTGCAAGAAAGGCTACTTGCACTTTTCCGATAAAAAATTGTGCAACCAGGGGCCTAGGTACATTCCCCTGTTTTTGAACTTGTCGAAGTAAGACCTATTTCCTTGTTTCTATTTTTCTCGAGTGTGCAAGAAAGGCTACTTGCACTTTTCCGCTCAAAAATGTGCAACCAGGGGTCTAGGTCCATTCCTCTGTTTTGAAATCGTCGAAGTAAGACCTAGTTCCATGTTTCTATTTTTTCTCGAGTGTGCAAGAAAGGCTACTTGCACCTTTTCCGATCAAAAATGTGCAACCAGGGGTCTAGGTCCATTCCCCTGTTTTTTGAACTCGTCGATGTAAGGCCTAGTTCCATGTTTCTATTTTTCTCGAGTGTGCAAGAAAGGCTACTTGCCCTTTTCCGATCACAAAAGTGCAACCAGGGGCCTAGTTGCACTTTCCTGATAGGATTTGTGCAAGTAGGAGCTGGATGCATCTTTTTCTAACCAGAAAAGTGCAACTAGCACCTAGCTGCACCTTTGTGATCAGGAAAGTGCAAGTAACACTAGTTGCACTTTTCTGATCGGAAACGTGCGACTATTACCTACTTGCATGTTTCCAACCGGGGGAAAGTGCAATTGTGTTAGTTTTAGCATGTTTTTCTATTCTGCAATGTGCAAGTAGGTAATAGTTGTAGTTTTTCCAGTTTGGGGCAAACGTGGAAAATGTGTCTTCAATTTTGCGTGTTTCTATTTCTCGATTGTGCAAGCAAGGCTAGTTGCACTTTTCCGATAACAAAAGTGAAACCAGGGTCCTAGGTCCATTTCCCTGTTTTTTGAACTCGTCGAAGTAAGGCCTAGTTCGATGTTTCTATTTTTCTGGAATGTTCAAGCAACTAGGGGGGGGGGGGGCTAGGTCCATGTTCTAATTCTGGAATGTGGCAGTAAGGCCTAGTTGAATGTTTTCAAATGCAAATATGCAATTAGGGGTTTGGTCTATTTTTTTCCTTTGTTTAAAATGATTTTATCTGTTTTAGCAAGTCTTAACAAAATTGCAATTCCTTTGTGTTTTCTACAGATAGATGAAGGTCAGCCATTAGTACCATTTGAAGTTAGTTGGCTTGCAATTCCAAGGAATCAGGTAAGCCATCATACTTCCCAATCTGATTTCCAAATTACATTTTTCTTTTTTTTTTGTATCTAAGTTGACTATATTTTTTATATAGGCATTAAGAAGTTTGAAGATGAGAGAAGACTCTAACTCTGAAAATGTGAAAGAGCCCATTGTTTCAGAACAACCAGTACTAAACTTAGATAATTCAACTGGTTCTCCAATGGCACGAATGGATTCACCAGTCAGACCTAAATTAAAGTAAGCCATTGTAGTATTAAGTTCCATGGATGATTTTTTGTAATATGTATTGTCTTATACTTTTTTGCATTTATTTTTCTCTACTGTTGGAAGAACCAGTACTAAATATTTTTCTTTTTGTGTATTATAACAGAACTCACAAGACTCACCTGAGGTACTCTGTTTGGGTGTGAAGAAAGCAAGCCCAACTATCGAATCTCAAGAAACTGAAGAAGAGGTATATATTGGAGAACATCGACTCAGCCCAATTAGGAAAAACAAGTCAGACATTATTGATTATATCTATGACCAAACAATTGTTTCAAACCACATGCCCATGGGAAATTCATCATCAATGAGTCAATATAAAACACCTCTGCCCCCAAGGAGGATGGTTCAGCCAAGTAGATATGTATCATCACCATTTGATGTAAATGTCTACAGTTATGAACCTATAGACATAGAAAATCAACAATACCGATCGATTGTTCGTCTTGCAAACATGGAAAAATTCAAGTAGTAAGTGCCCTTCATTTTCTCTTCCTTGTCCCTAATTTTTTGTTAGTAGGTTTTCCTTTTTGTCTTTTCTTCTGTTGGACATTTAACTCATTATTAATATGTTTAATCTTTTTCTAACAGTGAACAGGCGATAGGATTTGATAATTGCAAAGTCACTATGGAAACATTTGGTAATTCAATGAAAATAAGAGGAGTAGTAGAATCTTGGGTCATGAACTTGTATTCTCGCATCCTGTTCAGAGAAAAGCACCCAAAAGATTCAAATAGACACACTTTTTTCCACACTTCAAGTGTAAGATTTTCTGTTAACTTTCTCATTTTTAAGATTTTTTGTTGGATGTTTTTTGCTTAAATTTTGTCAAAATGTAAATAGGAGTACTTCCTAGAGAAAGGGGAAAATGAAGGTAGAAGACTGTACTATAAACAGGAAGCTATCAAGGCTTTTGTAGGTGCTAGGAAGGCTAGGAAGCTTCACTTAACAGAATCAATAAATTTTAGTTCAAATTATTATTCCTAATTGTTCTTTTTATTTTATAGGAAACTTCAAGTTCAGATCTATTTAGGAAATTCAGTCTATTTTTCCTTCCCCCGACTGGGTCTTATGTTTTCGCAAATTTTAACGAGCTTTTCTGTTTTACTTTGACAGCTATATTTTCCATCTCTCTTTTGTGATCATTGGTTTCTATTCACTGTGGACATAAGAGACAAGAAATTTATTTTTCTGGATTCCTATTTCAACAAAGAATCCAAGTTACACAAGGAAGCTGATAACATGATGGTACAAATATCGAACATGTTATTTTTCCCAATTTTTTTATATATAAGTTGTGTTATTTGCAACTAGGAATAATAATTTTTTCTGGTCTTCAATATGTCATTTCTGTTCTGTTTAAATTTAACTTTTCTCCTTTGCCAGATAAAAAACTTCATACAAATCTGGAATGAAACCAATCAAAAAGAGGTTGATTTCACTCAATTTGAAGCTTTGTACCCAAAAGTACCTCAACAAGATAACAAGTATAAGTTCCACTCATTTTTGCAAGCTTTTTTTTACTTAGTTTCTCTGTTTTTATTTTTTATGCACGTATAAAACTCTAACGTTTGACAATCCATGTACTAAAAACAGCAAAGACTGCGACATCTTTGTCATGAAGAATATGGAGCTTTTCACACCAAGAAGAAACTTGATGGGCTTGTACTCATCAAGAGACATTCCTAAAATTCGCATACAAATCCAATTACATGATGTTCTGCAAGTACAACGAGTCAAATGACATGAAGGAAGCTGTCATGGGATTCAAACCTACCGTAAGTATAATTTTTCATTTTAAGCAAGTACATTCAATTACCTTTTTCCACAACCATGGGTACTAGTTCTTCTCTTTGTTGTTTTGTTGTTATTCGAAAAACGCATTTCTATGAGTTGCACAATAATGTTTTTCCAATACATTTTGTTTTTGTAATTCAGGTTCATGGTACATACGCCAGGCAGATGTGAGCTAGAAAAGAACCAGACAAGAAGAGAGGGGATAGCATTCAAATGAATTTCTGTAGTTAGTAGCTAGTAGCTGAATTAATCTGTATACCTGTATGTATGTCGCATACTGCTGTATGATATATAATCACTGTGAGTAGTAGTTACATAATTATGTGCTATATGATATATAATCACAGTGTGTAGCAACAATGTGAATCATGATGCAAAAACCTACTATTCTATTATAGTTTTTTTTATAGTGTTGTGGTTTCTGTTTTTGTTCTCTCTTTTTCAAGATAACATGTGGATTTAATTATCTTTTAGTTTTTATGATTCAATAGTTTGTTTTTCATTTCTATAGAAGTCCTCCTCGGTTTCTTTTATTTGTCTTTCTCAAATCCCTAGCTACTAACTATATCAGTGCATTCAGTGTATTTTTGGTCCCTCAGTCTATCAGTCCTATGTTTGAGCCTTCGTAGTTTCCTCTACCAGTCCTATTATTTTTCCTCAATCTTTGTATCAAAATTCGGGCAAGTTCCCCTAGTTTTTTATGGGGTCTTGTTCTTAATCTTGTTACGTCCTATTATTTATTGGAGTTTTGTGTCCATGGATCCAATCACTGAGGTGATGATGCTGCAGAAAGGAGCTGGATGGTACTGATGTTTGCGCTTAAACTTCCCGCCTTAACAAATCGTGCTAAGTGTTTGTGTGTCTTTTCTGTTTCGTCATCTCTGTTAGCTATGTCAACATCCCTTTCCGATTCACGTATTTTGTCCGTCTTTCTATGTGCATGCAGATTTTCATGATGAGTGGTGGGATGCAGTTAGTGGTTTTGAGTCTACAGTGCCGATATTAGAGCATGCTGCTCGAATTTGCAGATGAAACAAAGTACGTTTTCTTTGAACTCCATCCCTTAATGTACTTTCTACCTTTGTTTGAAGAAACACCAAAACTCTATTTTTTTCGGTTTTTTGTAATGAAAACGTGAAAGTCATGCTTCTCCTAAAAATAATCGATCACCAGTATATACACCTTTCAGGTCAACACACATGAAAATATGTCTTCTAGCGGAAAACAAATTGCAATACAAATTGGAAAAGTGGGAAGAACAAAAAAGTGCAGAGATGTTTGGACTCCACTTTAGTGTCTTTTTCCAAAGGTTCCTATAAACATTAAATTTCATGCTTACAATAGTAGACACAATGGTCATAATCTTGTTGCCCATTATAAGAACTAATCCGACATCCGAGATAAAAAAAAAAGACAGTGAAAAATCGTTTTAATTCAACTTGGAATAACTGTCTTTTTCTTCTATTTTGCCCATTTGTCTTGCTTTTCTTCATTTGCTTTCCTGTATTTTTCTTGTGGAATTCCCCTGCTTTTTTCACTTGCATATTTTCACTTGTGACATCCTTTTAGAGAAGTTGACTTCCTTCACCTTCTTGATCCTTCATATCTTTCTGTGTTGTAGATTTGGCAAGAGTAGTAGTAATAAGGTTATAGTTTTAGAATTTTGCAAGTGAGCTAAGCAACACTACTATAAAAAGCTAGAAAATTACACTTTTGAGTCAACTGAAAATTTTACTTTTGTTTACCTTTCTTCTTAGGTTTTTTCTTCTTGACAAACAGAGATGAATCCAAGTGCAAATTTGTGCAAGTTTGTATGTTATGTTCATTTGAACCACAATGACTGCATGTAATTTCATTTCTTGCAAACATTTTCTCAGCAAATGTTTTGTATCTTCCATTACCCTTTCATGCCTTCCTCTTCTCTGCATCTGTCGGCCTACCTTTTGATTTCACAACTTTTGGATTGTTTAGGTGACCATAATCAACTGCACTCTCAGGAATAACTACACCTTCATCGGTGTTTCCATTACTTGCTTGTTTTGCCTCTTCAGCCAAAGTCATTTCATCTATTTTTTCTGCAATTCTCTTAACCTCCTTAGTAAGAAACAAGTATTTCTCATTGTTCTTCGCCCCATCCGATGCTACATTTAGGCAAACTTTCGATAGAACATTGTATCTTAGCTGGCTGCAGTCTGATGTCAGTTGGAGAGGTACATTATAGAACATATCTCTGACTTCCTTCTTGTCTCTTGGCTTCCATCTATCAAGAAAATACTTCTCTGGTATCTCTTGAATGTTTAGATGCACAAGAACTTTAAGTACATGGGAGCACAAAATACAATCCTTGTTGAACTTCGAACAAATGCAGAGAAAGTCTTCTCTGGTCATGTCAACAAGCACTACATATCGCCTTGACCTGAAATCGTTAGCTGCAACCAACTTTGACTTGTAAACCTAATACCGGGCATTGTTCTCAACCCCATCAACCAAAAGTTTAGAAGTAAACTTTAGTTGTTTCTGAAACCGATAAAATATCTTGCGATTATATCTTTTAACCGCTTGCACCTCCATGTCATTGCCACACCAGTATGATGGTGTAGTTGTCCTAGTAACAGAATCTTGCTCCTTCTCATTTTCTTCTATGTTCTCTAAAATTTTTTCACACTCACAAAGGAAACTGCTAACACTGAATGTGGATCCAACATTGTCTTTGAATATCGCATTTGTACCCTCACTCCTCGCTGTCGAGTGAATGAACGGGAAGAAATCATTCTTGAAGTACACGGGGACAAATCGGTGCCTCATGTCCCACATTGTCTTCAAGTACTTCAGACCACCAACCTGATATTTCTCTATCATTGATGCCCAAGAAGATTCAAATTCAGACACAGTCAAGGACATATGAATAACATATTTTAATTCATTGTGAAAGTTTGCTATTTTCCCAAAGCTTCTTGCATGTTTTTCTTCAGCTTTTCGTACAACATGGAATAGACAATTCCTATGGACTGCATTAGGAACGATGGCAGGGATAGCTATTTTCATAGAAACATCTTGATCTGTGATTATTGTCATTGGACTCTTTCCACCCATGCAGTGTAGAAATGTTTCAAACAGCCACTTGAATGTATCCACTGTCTCATTTTGTAGAATAGCACACCCAAAGAGACAGTTGTCTCCATGTCCTGTCACGCCAACAAATGGGGCGAAAGGCATGTTATACCTATTTGTTTTGAAGGTAGTGTCAAAACTTATGCATTGACCAAATATCTCGTACATTCTCCTTGAAGTAGCATCACACCAGAATATATCCTCTACGGTGTTGTTTTTGTCAACCTTGAAAGCATAATAGAATCTAGGATCTTCTGACTGTTTTTCCTTGAAATAATCAAGAGCTTGCATCATGTCATTGAGTTTGCTTTCCCTTCTCATTGCACTTATAAGGTTGCTCACATTTTTTTTTGTATATGGCACAGCCTTTAAGCAACCTCCTCTCAAATAAGAAAGGATTGCCATGATTTTCCGAGTTGGGAGCTTCACTGAATTGAAAGTTCGGATAAATAGCTTCTCCTCATCTGTCATATGTTTATGTCTTCTTAAAAACCTAGTCTCCTCGTGTGGGCTCAACTCTTGGTTATGATCCATATGAAGACTAGTCACAACCCACTTGTCTAATTTGAGAGTAACAACCATTTCAGCTTGGCAATCTGTAATTTCAATCTTGTTCCGTTTCCGTTTTGTCGGTGGTTGCACACTTGCTTGCAAGGGCTCTGCTTCTCCACTATCTAGTGCCTTTTTCCTTCTGCTTTCTTGCCTTTTTGCATCTCTCTATCTTTTCCTCTCTTCAATAGTATCTTCATCCAGAACTTTGCCAGAACGGTTGCATTTGAAAGTGTACCTAGTTGCACCATTTGATTTCCCAGTCAGCCTGCTATGATAGTTCGATGCTCTCTTAGCTGAAAAACCAACTATTTCAGAGTACGTACTGTAGAATTCGAAAGCAGACTCATGGCTATCAAAAACTTGGTGGATATGGGGCACATGGTGACTGCGTACTTCCTGGCTACAAGTTTGAGCAGCTTCAACACTCTCGTTCTGCAAGAAAATTTCAATATCTTCTTGGGATAGCTCTTGATCATCTGTTTTATTTTGCACTGCATCTGCGTCAGCACCTTGTGCTCTTGTTGTTTCTGTGTCTATATGCATGTCTTGTTCATCGTGGGGAACACCGATATCAATGCTTCATTCTTCTGCACCATAACTCTTTTCTGAACTATGTAACGAATGTGGAGAACCTGCATATGGCTTATCAAATCTGAAACCACTGTCTTCAAAATCATCTTCACAATGAACTTCTTCATTTTCATGGACGGAAACACTCCTCCCAGTTATCATAAACAGCTCCTTCTGTTGTAAGTTGTAGACAAAACATACAAGGCAGAGTTTATTAACACAAATGATCATTTGTAGACAATGTTTCTTAAAAACAACTGACTACAAAAGATGGCAACAATTATCTAACCTCATCACCCATCGGCCCATTCAACATGTCCAAGAAACTGACTCGTCCAAACTGTTGTCGGGGATTTGCAATAAAGCATATGTTAATGTCTTGTTTTTTGAAATGTAATAAATAAAATGCTTCTTTCATATATTTTTTCTCCTATTTTATTTTCGCAAGTATAGAACAAGGGAAACAACCCGAGTATCGTGCATTTACTCAATGCCTTCCATCATTTCTGTATATGTCATTTTATTTCCAGTGGATTGAAGATTCATCGAGGAATTCAATGTGCCCTGCAATACAGAAGATCAAACTTTAAGAAAATAAGATAAGATGTGCAAGGTAACAATTTTGACCTCTAACTTGTGTATGCAAGCGTATACATTTCAAAGTAAAACTTACCTGTTGTAAAACACCAGAAAACCCATGAACATGTGCATTTCTTCCCAAATGTTATCTGACTCAATAAGTTCATTTTGTGCTTGTTGTTGTGTGCAATAAATATTCCCAGCATCATTAGGCCAAATAGAATTTGGAAGGAAAGGTCCAACCTGTACACACAAATTACAAGCCAGTGTGAACAGTTATGTGCACAGCCAGCCTGAAAACCAACAACACACCTCAATATAACAGAATAAACAGTTTATGCTTTTTCCTTTCTTATTTTTCCAAAAAACATGAAAATTGTTGAACTGATGTCAAAATGTAACATGCAAATCTAAAAAAATATGTTGTTGCTTTCACTTTCACAAGGAAGAAACACAGATTGAGTTTTTTCTGTCATCAAATATGTTTTGTTAAGTTTGCAATTAGCTGTACCTGACCACTGCTTGCAAGGAATGATCCATATGTGTTTAGGATGCTGCTAACTGGATCACCTGATTGGTTTACTGGATCACCTGTGTTGACACAAACAACTTTGTTTTTCAGATTCAGAGATACTCAAAATCAGGGGATTCAGAGATTCAGAAATTCAGAGATACTAGCATAAACTCAACAACTACAACCCAACGTACATGTGTAAGTAGTAGAGCCACTTTCCATGCCTTTCACTTCTAGATAGCAATGCCAGATCTGCAACTAACAGAGAAGCAACGTGAACATGTTTTCACCCGTGTCTTTTTTTGCCTGTTCAGTGTGGAGGATGATTTTCGAGTACATGGGGCAGGTGCCAGTAGGGAACAGACAGAGAGTTGAAAGGCGTCGGGGGGAAGGGGGAGGGGGGAGGGGGGACAGTGGATCTTGGATGAGTTTTCTCCTTCCTCGGGATGGTTGTAACTCAGAGAGGTTTCTTGGAGAAGAACATCTTGAAGAGACAAGAAAGAACTGGAAGAGAGAGGAAGGAAGACAGGGACCACAAGGGGGGTGCGAGGTTTTCTTGCTGAACGGGTATTCTTTCGAGCCAATCAAAGGGGCACAACAGAAGCCCTACTTCGGGACAGAGGCCCATCTGCGAGTCAGAAGAAAATAAGACACAAGCAAGGCCCATAGAGACAGAGAAGAGAGCTACACACAAACACAAAACACAGACGCACGCGCGCGTGCAGAATCCTTTGCTCTTGTCTGCTGTGACGTGGAGGTGATGTCAGCAGTCGACTGAGACATAACAAAATCTCAGTCGACTGTGACATAGACACTCCCATGTTTTAAGTTCAAATTTACCCTTGTAAATTTTCATAAAGTAACATGATCATTCTCCCAAATCAAGAACTGACCGAGATTATGAAAACAAAACAATCTCGGTTTTGATAAATCAATTGTATGGTCTCAAATACTACTGCCCATCACTTATAACATACTAGCTAAATACCCGTACTTTTGCTACGGATAGTAGATAGACAAAATTGTTCAACATTTTTACCCCCTATTTTATTTTGACAAGAAACCTACGATTGCAAAGCCAAGTTATGCCTCAAGTCCTATTTTATTTTGGAGTAAATTCGACTTTTACCCCCTATTTCGACATTTTTTCAGGAATTACCCCCATTTCGAAAAAACCATCAATTTTAATCCATTTAACGAAACTTGTGCCAAATTTTACCCTCTTAGCTTGTTACCATGTTTTATCTAGCGGTCTCAGCAACACGTGGTGTTCCATCTCGATCGGTTTCCTTGGTATCTTGTTTTCTCCACGAATCCGCCTACTCACCCGAGATGACGTATTACACGGTTCTTCAATCCTTACACATGCTACCCTGTGTCCCTAATGTGCTCGCAAGCTTCCATCCAACATATCTACCCTTCTGCATTGTCAAAGCAACTTCCATCATCATCACCATGTTTGTTTGTGAATATTATTCAAACGCGTTGACCTGAAATGGCAGCAATAATGAGATAGCAAGAACAGTGACACAAACTCTATGTACGTGCCATTGTACCAAATGACCAAAACAGATAGATTCAAGGTATATGTTTGGTAGCCTTCAACTAGCTAACACGTGCTCGATTGATTCATTATAGGATTAATTAATCCTATAGCGCATCGAGATGGCCTTGTAATCGTCTTCCATGGCCACACCTAGCAGTGATGGTGTAATTCCTGTAATTTTTTTAAAATAGGGAGTAAAAATGGAATTTACTCTTTTAATTCGTTATTACAATCTCTCTTAGTTCAGCTACCACCACTGTTCATTCTACCTCTCATTTGTCGGCTTTGTAATATTGCTCGTAGTGTCTCGAAGTTGCCTAAATATTTCATCTAAACACTATGCTCTGTTGAATCTCAAAATCTAACTTGTTCGATGAGTTCTTTATTGGTTTTGCCGGCGAGATCTCGTCCGTCACCTCCAGGGTCACTGCCTTGTTAATTATACCTTCCTCGGTGCCACCTTCATCACCATTCATGTGTCGCTGGTGACACCATATCAAAGTTCATTAATGAAGTTTAATGCATGCATTGTCTCCTTCATGTGTACATGGCCATTTGCCCATTTCTGGTTAGATGAAATTCCTTGCTTCTTCATCTATAGCTTCACATCTATAGGATTAGAGGCCTCATGTAGGGCGGATCACATTCACTTTGATCTGGTGTGTGTGCTTTGCTTCTTGATTGGACTCCAAAGTGCCATGTCGCGGTTTTACCTAGTCGGCCCCATATATATTCATGTTTTCACCGTCGCCCATGTTGGCTGACGAGCAAGGCCCTGCCTGGTCGGATGTCTGACGCTTGCGAAGCACACAGTGTTTTGCTCTTGGGCGCCTGGCCGTACGTGTCATCAAGGACGGCCATGGTCAGCGCCAACTATGGTAGAAGGACGATCAGCTCTGTGCCGACCACAGTTGTAGAGCACATCCCGCGGCCTGCATGCTAGTTTGCGTTGGATTGCCGGCTCCTTTTCTTCGACGTGCGCGCCACAGGCTGGAAGCCTAGTGCTGCAGAAAGTACATTATTGTCAACTTTTTTTTTCTTATTTTCCTTTTAGTTTGGGCTAAACAAGTAAACACGAGATTATATAGATGTGCAACTAGGTGAACAATCTATGTGATACGATACAAAGTACGCAATGGAAGCAATATACAAACCGCAAGATAAACCACAACTGTAAACAAGAAGACGAAGATATGTTTTCCGTAGTTCCTTCCCAAGCGAAGTACACCTAGGTTGGAGAGGTGTGGAGTCACGTAGCTGCTGCAATAGCACGGATATGCATACCTTATTCTCCTTGAACTTCTCCGGTGAGGGGCATTCTCGTTTCCACTATGAGGTCGACTTGAAAGCGTTGACCAAACCTTTACACAAGGTTGAGGAGACTCCACAATATGGATGGAGCCTCTCAACAATCCGAAACTTCTTGAATCAAGGTGGAAGTAACAAGCACTAGGGTTTTCTCTTGAGTTACAAGGTACCCACGAGATCTCAAGATCCGCTAGGATTTGGCGATGGATTTGCAATTCCTTTGGTTGAATCACGGATCTAGGTATCCTCAAGCAGTCTATAATGAATCAGGGCGTTTGGGTGGTTGGAGTGGGAGATCTAGTATGTTGAAGTTTACATTAATTGAGGAGAGAGAGTAGGTGTGGAGCTTAGCTAGTGGGTGAGGAAGAAGAGAAATAAATACTCTCCTTACCCACCCAGCCCTTGGGCTCTTTCCTGCAGCTGCGGTAATACTGGTGGTTTCCCTGGTATCACCGCTGGGATCTGAGCCCAACGCGCACAACGGCTCTTATGCTGGAAACCTGGTTCCACACTACCGGGACTATAGGTGGATGAAGCCGTACTACCTCCCACCGGTACTACCGATGACACCCGCTGGTACCTCCCCAGTTGCTATCCAAAGGAGATTCTAGAGGTACCACCACCGGTACCTCCACCGGTGGTTCAAGCAATACTACCGCCCACCGGTACTACCGGTGACCTTCGCTATAGCCTCCATCAGGTGTATACAGAACAACATTTTGGCGATACCAGCAGCAGTATAGCCACCGGTAGCAGCAAGGTCCACGCAGAGGGGATGAGCCAATGCTGAGAACACGAGGAAGCGTGTCTTTCAGCTTGATAAGTTCCTCCTTAGAAGCCCTGCATGGTTGAAATATCACAACGGTTCCTTATGGGTATGGATAAGAAATACGGGGCATTGTACAAGTGTTGTGCACGATTCCGACATGAACTCCAAAAGAAGGATTAGTCATATAATTGTGTTGTCATTAATCACCAAAACAGAAGATGATCATTCAATCTCTCCCATTTTGATAATTGATGACAACACAAAAATTTGCAGCATAAGGTCTATACGACATTTACGGACCCCCCCTATGATGAATAGACCAAGCAAGAGAAATAAGTGATAAGGAAAAGATAACTTGCTCGCAATAAGAACAATGAATCGAAGGAGTTTGGAATTTAAACATAACGAGGTTCACATGTCTCACACCATGCACGACGAGGTTCATGAGATAAACAACAAAACCAATTCACAATCTAGAAAGAAGCGACTTGAAGAACGAAGCTTGTGAAAAAAACCATGTAAATACCCACTCTTTGGCATCAAGATACTAAAAAGAGAGGAGATCAAGGCTAGCGTCCCATAGCCCAGTCAGGTCGTTCTAGCTTTGAGGACGGTGTCGGCGACGGGTGCTTGTGACTTCTTCTCCTCCTTCCTCATCATACCAAGTGCTAAGCTCGCCCTTCGAGTCCTTTGTCGACCACTTTCCCTAATGGTAATGCTGTTCTGGATGGGAGAACCAAGTTCCTCACAGGCATCACAGCAAAGTTGACGGGACGCCCGATCAGCCTCACGATGCTTGCCCTCCTTATCATAGTGCACTTCCGACTTATGTTGCTCAATCTTTTTGTTCACTTGAAAAAACTTTCTTTAGAGCACGAGCCATCCATTGGGAAGCACCCTGAGAGGGAGGGCGAGAGGGCCCCGCTTCATCTTCTTCATCAATGACAACAAGTGGCTTTTCCTTGCCCTTGCGACTAGAAGGAATAGATTGATCCACGGTCTCGGTGTGATCCTTGATAAGAAAGCGCTTGAGCTTGTGAGAGACCCACAAATTTTCATAACCAATGGGATCCTATGGGTGCTTGGCCCCCCAAGCAAGCAAGATGATCTTCATGATAAGGGGACCGAAATAGGCATTCTTCTTCCACACTGTAGTTCACAACTCATTCCAAATAAATCCATCATATCAAGTTTTTTAGTGAGGCCGTGGCTTAGTTTCTCATGGGTGTGTAGCATCAAATTGTCGAGGTACCCTTGGATCTCATTAATGTTGCCAACCTTGGGATTGAAGGTCTCGTGGTAGATATGAAGGATGATGTCGTAGGTGTAGAGACCCTTTGAGAACCCAATAGCATATTTCTTCCATGAGTAGAGAGGCCCAAGTTGATCATTGTTGATGGACTTGGTAGAAGCATGGACACAGAACCAATATTTTTCATACTCTGTACCATCACAAAAGGGACCATGGTCCGGATAACCAAGGAGGCCCCCCACTTCACTCCATTTGAGCTCAAACATCCCATCCTTGGTCATCCATATGATTGGACAAACCGTCTCATTCCCAAGGTGAATGGTAGCAAGGAGCTTAAATAGAAGGCCCTCATCATAGTTTTGGTGTAGCTCCATAATTCGACGAAGACAGAAGGCATCACAAATAGATAGAGCCTCTCCAAAGTACTGGGGCTTCTGACGAGTAGACAAATTGTCTTTGGCTTTCATCACGAGAATCTTTTTGTAAATCTGATCTTGGAAGACGGTGTGACAACGAGTATCGCTCCAACGAAACTGAGGCATAAACTTGGATCACTCAATGATATGGATTCTCTTGGCGAGTGGCAAGAAACACAACATCAGACACTTGGGAAGCAGTCTTCTCCCTGCGAGCTAGAGTCTTCTCAGGGGTAGGTAATCTTGGCTTGTTCTTAGGATTTGAAGGTCATGAGTTTCTTCAATCTCATCAACCTGAGGCATCTTTCGAGACGTGGTCCACTTAAGACGACCTCCCAGGAGCCCCTAGCATCTGTGAAGAGAATAAAGGGGGAAACGATGAAGAAAAGAGAATCCCGTTGTTTATATATATGAGTACAAATGGAAGGAATCGAGAAAGAGAGTAGAGGGGAGAATCTCCAGTGAGTAGTGGTACATGAACATGAGACCAACCAAGATCGATGAGGATTGTCCGTACTAATCTCAATCTATAGTACTAGGGTTTGTACAAGAATCACAACTACCCTTCTACGCAAGAAAACCAACGAAACTGAAGCTCCTAGTGCATCTCAATCTATCAACTAGACGAGAGAGAGAGGGAGTCTCATACCGGTGTCCATGGCGTGGATCGAGGAAGGGGAGAGCTGCAAGGGGTCCCCACCAGCAAGGAGGAGCCTACTGGAGGAGGAAGAGGTGGCGGTGGTGGTTGTTCGTCCGAGGAGGAACTAGGACTGGTGGGGAAAATGAGATATAAAATATCCCGTCCCTACACGGCCTAGTAAAAATTCACAGGAATTGCTGCGAGCGGTACTACCGCTGGATCCACTCATAGTACCGCTCCCTGTACAACCAGGGCAACATGGTAGTGTCCTGCTGGGGGGTGTGATTCCGCACCAGCGGTAGTACAAGTGTGTGATCAGGACGTGATCACATGTTCTTTGGGAGACCCCAAGTGGAAGGTATGATGCAGTCTAGAGTAAGTTCTCCCCTAGTATAGAATCAGGGTTTACCAAACCAGTAGGACTCCGTTGTCTTGAAGAAGATTGATTTATCAATGACGCCAGAAAAGTACTGATGTGTAGTTGACAGGAGCGTGGAACCTGCACACAAGCACAAACTCTGTCTTTTCGCAACTTTCTGGAAGGTTGTCAATCTTCCGGTCTTGCTGAAAACAAGAGAATTAAAGGTATATAGTCTTGGAAAACAACATAAGAAAAAATGGACCACTGAGGAGAAATTTATGGAAGTTCTTAAAAGAAGCTTTGCAGTATGATGAAAATAGGATCAGTGAACCCATGTTATTTTGTTATTTTCTAGCTTTGTTATCTCTTGTTATTGTTGTGTTTTTGAGTGTGTATTATGACTTGTTACACTTGGTTGAGCCACTGGTTTGTTTGGTTATATTCATGATTGAGTGATTCCTTAGACTGTGTGTAGATATGAGCATAGTCAGTAACTATCTTATTTATCTGTGTTTTGCTTTGTTGATTGGAATTGTTTGAGTGACTATTTTAGCATGAGTATTGTACTAGTGTTATGGTTGTGTTTAGTATCATCTTGTTATCTATGCATTTGGTTAGTGGTAAACTTGTTTGGTGATGCTTGGTTGTGTTATTGTTAATACCCACTGCCATGAGTATTACTTTGAATGATTGTTGTTACTTTAGTAGTCCCACCTTTGTGACCACAAGCTATTTTTAGCTTCTTAAATGTCTTGGTATGAGAGTGGTACACCCACTCAACCTATGATATTTAGGATGTGGAATATGGTTTCCCAACCATAAGTTTTCTAGCGATAATTTTTGTACCGTGAGTGTTTGTGAGGTAGTTCTCTCGATAACTTTTTGAGTGATTGCGATAGTATAAGTTTGCTTGCCGTATGTGTTCCTTTGTTTTATTTATTTCCTTATTTGGTTCTGAGTGTGAGTCTTTTATTCTTTTACGACGTTAGAAAACGAAGAAGAACAAGAAGAAGTTGTAGAGCTGTGCGTCAAGTTCAAGCTAGTTCAAGGCCGGGGACACAAAGAGTTTTAAGGCAAGCCATCCTGATGCTTGCTACTACACTTATCATTATCTATCATGCATGTTTTACTTCTGAAAATTTTGCAAAACTTTGTCTATCAAAAACTATTTTTATGTGACTATTACTACTTTTAATATTATATAAGTTTTATTATGCCAGTAGTTGAAACTTGGTGTTACCAAGCCCATAGCCACCATATGTTATTTATTACGACAAAAAGTATAAGTCCCTAAGTGGACACCATGAAAAATATGACTTTTGAAAAAGAAAGGCTTTTATGGAAAACCCGGTGGAAAGGCAAAGACTTATCCACCGGAGATTTGTGAAGTGGTCATTTTTGGGAAAATGATGTTTAAAAAAATGACACATAACCTAGTCTTCGTTGGACAACATCGTACTGCCACTCTACCCCAACATGGGCACGAGGCTTAATTTGAAACTTGTTTTTGTTAGTGTGTGATCTATCTCAATTTGCTATAAGGGACGTCGTGCCTTGGAACCGAATGTCGCCAAGTTATGAAACACGAGGCATACAAAGTGAGGGATTAAGTTACCCATCGGCCGCAACAGTTGGGTCTTCTGCCATGGCGCTGGCGGACAGGGTGCCGGGGAGATTACACCCAACTAAAGAGGTAGTCATATTCTAGCTTGAACATAGTGGATGGTTAGAATAAGTTATCGGATGTTTACATACTGTTGATACTGTTCATGGTTGTTCACGGTGGATGTTCTGGATCTTGTGGAGTGTGTACACCTCTGCATAGTTAAACTATTCTCATTAGCCGCATCCTCGTATATGGACAGTTGAATGGCCATGTAGCTATCATTGTGTCAATGTTTTCAAAAAGGAGTTTTGAAAAGGGATGTGGACTTGGGAAGTGCTGAAAAGATAAACTTTGTACCGTGGAGGTACTGTTGAAGAAACGCTGGAGTTGTTTAAAAGAATGCAAGGAAAAACTTTCTTTTCTGAAATAAAGTTTTACAAAAACTCTTCGACATGCAATATCTACAAGAGAAAGAAGACTTTATTATTTTCTTTTGAAATGTCTTCTTCAACAAGGATACAGAGATTTTCAAAATCAACTATGGTGTATCTTTCATACAACATGGATAGTGAACCATATGTATAGCCTACCTACTAAACTATATAAGCATACTTGCATTCTATAAGGTTCATGACGGCTGTCTTGCAGAGTACATTCAAATATACTCATATTGGTTTCGTCCCTGGTATTTACTTGCCAGACATCGAGAAGGAGCCTCAGAAGGAGTTCAACGAGGAGGAGTACTGCACTGATGGCCTTGCGAACTAGGATCGTCTCCCGGTCAGCAGCCCGTAGGTTAAGGCGTGACTTGGGCTTTACTATGTTGTGTGTGTCTTTTGTCTTCCGCTTGTGTGTTGTGTGTTTGTCCTGCGTGGCAGTTGTGTTAGACTTGGTCATGTGGCCATGTCTCTTTTGTAAGTCTTTCTGTAACCGTGTAATGGATAATGTATCTGTATGCCAACTTGATATGTTGTTCACGACTGGTGTGATCTGGGATCGTGAATGTGTGCATATCGGAGGTCCTTGAACAGTGGTTCAGGGGGGCCTTACATTAGATCTTGGCCCTTCGGGTTTATCTCGCGTAGCATTTTTTTTGTTTTCTACGCAACGTACCCTTAAAAAAGTACTCCATGCCGGAGAAATCTTTTGTTATTGAGGTTTTTTCATTTTATTTGATTTTTTTTCAAAAAATATCAAAATGGCCACACCAACTATTCATTAAAAGAGGCCAACTTTAGTAAAAATATCGATATTTCTATGATATGGATGTCATATTTGAATTCCTCCCAATTTTCTAATCGGCTTACACATTTCATATATCAAATTTCGATTTTAGGATTTAAATATATGAATTAATATCCATATAAAATGTAAAAACAAAAAATTAAAGCAAAAATCATTTTTATTGTTATTTATTCAAAACTTATTATTACAAGATCATTGTTATTTATTCAAATAAAATTTTGAAATTTAATCGATCAAAATGTGTATCATCATGACCTACGGGTTAATACGATTGATATGATACTAATATAATTAAGTTCTAACTCTTTAGTCGGATGGAACTCAAAATTTAAGCGTGCTGGTGCCCCACCAATTAAATGATGGATGTCCAAATGGGAATATCGATCAGGTTAAGTACTTTGACTAGATTAAGTGTCTAATCATAGATTAAGTGTGTGGCTAAGTGGGAAATTTTGAAAAAGAGTAAAAAAGCTAGAAAAATGTTAAATTTTTTTCTTTTGAAAAAATTAGGTGCCGTCGGCATAGGAAGAGTTATGGCGACGACTTTTAATACGCCGACGGCAACCGTCGGCATAGCCTATGCCGAGGACATTAGTGTAGATGCGCATTCATGTAGTGGGGCAAGTACATGCCCAGACTTAACCACTTGGATAACTAACGAGCTAATTAATAGTTAGCACGTCTAGAGCATGGCTATGGTGCTCTAATATGCTGTTTAGATTCCAAGTGTCGAGTGACAGTGTTGATTAGCTGTATAAGACATAAGATTTCTAGCCAAACTGCGACCCGGTCAAATAGATCTGCCGAGATGACATGACTTCTCCACCTTCTTAGACTATTTTGTATAAATTGAGAATCTATGCTGCACTCATTATTTTGTATAAATTGAGAATTTATGCTGCACTCTGTAGTTGAACATTTTTGTAAAAACCAGGTTTGACATTATTCAGAAACTTAGCATTTTTGTGCTAATAGGATGGGCAAAACTATATTTTTAGGATGGGAAAAACTCATTATTTTTTATCTCCCCTTTTTTTAGGATGGGCAAAACTATACTTAGAGTTAACATTTGTGTGCATATAACTTGTGCAAGCATGTGTATTCGGGTTTCTTACAGCCGAACCGGTCCATATTTTCGATCCAACTTTTGTTAACAACACAGTTCATATAGGTTTGTCTGTGCCAGAGGCCGTGTTTATGTCTGCACATGCCTAGATCAGGCCAGGCTAGGTTAGGCAGACTGTCACACTTTGCTGTTAAGATTCCTATTGTCCCCTTTGATAGTGATGACAACCTAGATGTAATATTGCATAGTCAATTAAGTGAAACAAATCGACGACATGTTCAAAAAGTCGACGATGTCTTTTACTGGTTTGGGCCAAAAAACTATTGTGGGTGTTAAATAATTTGCACAATTAAAGTATACAATTTTTTTGATTGCAAGAATAATATATGTTCAATTTCCATAATACAAGATAGACGTACATTGTCTTGTTTACTCGTCTTGGACTAACATTTGTATATGTGAGGCTGGGAATAAGCTGTTTCGTATTACAGGAAGAAGTGTTGCATGGTGGATGCATCTAAATTTGGAGTTGGTTGGTATAGATTTGGAAGTCAGCTAGATAATGTCCCAACCTCTTCTGCCATGGTGAATGTTTCACCATAGCTTGCAGATTTTGCTAATATTAGGCTGCTACTACGCATTGGTATCGAAAATAATCAGTACATGTTCATCTAAGTATGAATGTCTTTGGTTTATTGGCTTTGTAATCGAGATGAAAAGATATCGAAGTTCAAAATGGAAGCTGGTACCGAATTGTGTTCTATAGAAATAAGGAAATTTGAGCAGTGTGTTCATCATTATAGTTAGAATATGTTATTATGTTAACATTAATGAACAAGTTTATGCACGAGTTTCAGATTAGAACAAATTATATTGAAAAAAAAAATCCAGAAGCTACACCCATGTAAATATATGAAATCAAGACACCATGTCTTGTCATGCAATGTAATGAAGGCAAAGTTTCTGAAGTGTGAAGATTTCTGTATACATGTAGCAACATTCATTCATGTATTCTCTGTATATATTTACATTGTGTGTTCAGATAACCCGGTAGACCATAATAATATACACAACCTAATTAACTGATTTTCTTCCTCTTGGAAGCATCTCTAGATTGTGCCTGACATAATGTTTAACAGCGAAACCCTAGTCTGGACAATGCTCCTGAACACCTTGTTGCAGATGCCATCACAGTCATGGAAGCACTGCTCAAGCATGTGCAACCTCTCGAGCGCCATCTCGGCCGTCTCCGGTGTGGGCTTCTTCCCCGAAGAAGCAAATACGGAGATGACTTTCTTGCAAGATGACGATGTTTCCGATGATGACATGGATGCGGCAGCCGAGAATACAGCAGCAGAGGCCATGGCACTCGCGGCAACCGCCTCCATAAGCGCACCAGCCATCTCAGCACCCTCAATGCTGACAAGGTTTAGGCGAGAACACTTGGAGGAGACACCTGAGATGGTCCCGGCGAGGCGGGCGATCTCCTTCTCAGCCCTGCGCTGGGACCTTGCAGCGGAGGCGGCTCTCGTGGCATCGCCCCTGCGGACCGCTGCGATGGACTCTGTGGCGGCATGTTTGAGCTCGACGAGGGACTCTTGGAATCCCTGGTGCGCATCGGCGAGGAGGAGGAAGGAGTCGAGGAGTCGTTCTGCAGCGACTCCGCCACCGAGCACGATTTGTACCTCTGGGAGGAGGAGGAGGTCGGCGATGGAGGAGTGAAGGGCATGGATGTGGGTGAGGCTGGCCGGGAGAGAGGAGTTGGTCAATGAATCGACGGCGGCGATGTGAGAGTTGAGATGTGCGAGGAGCGGGTGGGAGGAAGTGGTGATGGTGGGCAGGCTGATGGAGCGGACATGGCGGGGCTTGGAAGAAGACCTCCCCGGCGTGAGAGGGAAAGAGATGGATCGACCAAAGCTAGGAGCCATTTCGATGGTTGATCTTTGTTGCTGCTGGTTGATGTGTGCGGTGAGGCGATGAAGAAGACGAGATGGGAGCTGGTATATATGGTAGAAGACTAGAAGGTAAGCACGGCAGCTGGCTAGATGCCCAACAAGTGGTTGCACGTGTGGGCAGAAGGAGTGGGGGGACATGATCCGCGAGGACAGGTTGGTGCTCAAGTCAGATCTCAACGCAAAGGCCTCGGCTGGTGCGTGCGTGCATGTGCGGTGATGCCCAGACACGGCAAGCAGCGGGCAATCGTTTTGTTCTTATTGGTGACCTTTCATTGAGCTACAGGGTTTAAGTCGGGCAGGGAAGCTAGATCGAGATGAGACCTCCGTAGCAATCGGGATCCCTGCGTGCGTGTGCGAGATCTTGTCTGCTTAGCTGGGAGACATGAGAGATTCGAAATGTTGTCATTTGGCCTAGCTTAGCTGGAATGGCGATACAACTCACCCTTGTGCTGTTGAATGGCTGAGCTGGTGTACTACTACAAGGTACTCCTACCTAACATTGCTGCTACAAAAAAAAAGTGTACTAATTGATCCAGCACAAATGGTAATCGTTGATGGCATACTCTAATTGTGAGTATATCCGTCCATCGGGTCCATTCCCTCTTCTAGCCACGATGGAAGCATGCTTGTATTAATTTGGCATTAGCTAACTACCGCGGATGCATATGTTGCACGAATGGGTTGTCATCGCCATCCAACTCTTGTCCACCTATGTACCGGCCGTTTGGTGTTGTGGCAGCGACATACCTACTTGCTTGCGCTACCTTCATCGGTTTGTGTTCATTGGTTTGCTACCTTCATTGTAGTGATGGCACTGGGTCACCATTAGGGTACCCTTTACCCTCTCTAGTTCAAAAAATTGAACTAAATTTTCTCAGATGAAGATGTCATCATAAAATTAGTTTATTTTTTTGAACTAGAGATTGTAGAGGCTACCCTAATGGTAACCAAACTGCCATCATTACTTCAAATGTATTAAGTTCAAATTTACCCTTGTAAGTTTTCATAAAGTAACATGATCATTGGTACAAATAAGAACTGACCGAGATCATGAGAACAAAACAATCTGGGTTTTGAAAAATTAACTTTATGTTTCCAAATACTACTGCCTATCACTTATAAGATAAATATAGCACAGGTCAGTCGTTGAGCAGTATGATTTAATCAAAGAAAATGTGGGTCCGTCGGCCAATATACATGATTTGCATTCTCTGTTAAACCAATTCTATGAATATCCATACCGACAAGTGTCTCATCTAGACAAAACAATGATGTGATAAGTAATTAAAGATGAGCTAGGATAATATATTTTGTTACCATGACATAGTATTTCCGATAAAAAATGGATCTATGAAATAATAGGTGAAATTATCTACATGTTGTTTACTCCTACGATACTATAAACTGCTGTGATACTAACATAGACAGGTAACATATGAATGTTACTAATTTAATATACTCCAGATTAAGATCAGCCTAAGACACCCATGGTGGGAGTAAAATAGATAATAAACTACATACCACATAGGTAGAAGATGTGATGTGACAAGTAATTTATATCTCCTATAAATAAAAACCTTATTAAGGTGCATTAATTATTTCTATCTCAACATGCAAGATATTTACATCACCCACTATAAAGCCAACCAATTGTTTATTTTACCTCCACTAGCAAAAATTAATAATATTATATCTTCCATGCAACCTATCCATGTCATCTTTTTCAGCCATATAATTGTCCACAACACTAATATTTAGTCCTCAAATATATAAATTTTTCATGTGAATCAAATTAGCATCATGACTATTATGATCAATTGAATATTTCATATGTATTGTACCCATTTTATGTACAGAATCCCGCTACAACGCACGAGGTGTTCTTCTAGTTGCTGATAAGAGAGATGGTTGAGGTAACATAATAAGCGATCGTAACATAACACAATTCAATAAAAATGACTCTACAATCTACAACACATAACATATCCTACTAACCATTATGATACTGTCACCCTCTTGGATCATACAATGCACAATAGAGAACTATAGTCTCAGATATTCTATTGAGATAATTAGGGACATAGAATAAATAAAATCAAAAAATAACTCATAAAATAACACATCAAAATTGAATAAAAAAAACTTGTCATATTCAATTCGAATTACGATAATAAAATATTTAATAGTTTGCTTTGAATTGTACATACTTTAGGGATTTATAACCCATATATTCCATGGATGATATTTAAGGGCACCCATAGAAACATATGTATGTCGAATCACCGAGCTATGTATAGTGATGTTTGTTAGGACGCAAAGCTAGGAGCATTAGAAAATGAATTATTTAATTTATTCAAATTGTAATTTTATTTTATATTATGTCAATAATATAATGCATATTTTATATTTAAAACTTAGTTTAGCATATTAAAATAATATTACATGAACTTAATGACTTACATAATTAATATTTCTATAAGTGATGTTGGGTCCATTTAAATGTTACTCATAAGAGCATTAGCTTCAAAGTCCTATATTTAACTATTAAATTTTGTTCATATTTTTATTTTAAGTCGAAGATGAATTCATATTTTTTATTTTAAGTCGAAGATGAAAAGGGTAAGAACAGGAACATACGTACGTCAAAATATAAAGGTATGTATAGTGATGTTTGTTAGGATCCAAAATTAGGAAAAAATATTACACAATTATTTAATTTCTTCAAATTATAATTTTATTTGTATTATGTCACTAAGTTAATACATTTTTTTATTTTACAACTTATTTCAATATATGAAAATAATGCCACGTGTGAATTTTTAAATCAAATTTCCTATAAGTGATTATGGTTGTGGTTGAATTTTAGCGTCATCAGAGTATTACTAAGTCTCAATGTAGTTATTTTTTGTTTAGAGTTTTATTTAGAATTGAATATAGCGCGCTATAGTGCCTCTAATAGCACGCTATAGCATTTCAAGAATTTTCCCGCTAAATCATCCAGTGTATAATGTCTCATATATAGCACGCTATAATGCGATCTATCATGCTAATAGCATATCTTAAGACCGGCACTATTTTCCTGTAGCACACGCTATTTTTTCCCTTTTTAAGACCATAAATATACCTTTGTCAGAATACCAAGCTATGTATAGTGATGTTTGTTATAATGAAAATTTGAGAAAAAGTAGTACACAATTAATTTCATCAAATTGTAATTTACTTTCTATTATGTCACTAAGTTAATGCATATTTATAAGTTAGAAATTATGTTTAAATATGAAAATAATATCATTTAGAGTCAATTAATTTTGTTATTAATTTTTCTATAAGATATTTTGGGCCCATTGGAACTTTTCCGACATAAGAGTATTACACTAGTATGAAAAAGTCTAATCATGCCGCACGCTTTTCGGCCTCTGATGACCCACAAGTATAGGGGGTGTATCGTAGTACTTCTGATAAATAGGAGTGTCGAACCCAACGAGGAGCAAAAGGTGTTGACAAGAAGTTTCGATGAAGGAATAATTGTAAACACTCGAAGATAAATTTGTAGGGGTTTTTGATATTGAAGATAAATAAGGTGCGAGTAAATAAAATGTTGTAATAGTAATTGAAGCAAGTTTCCCAATCCTTTCTTCAGCAAAGGACAAGCCGGTGGGTTTACTTATGATTAACGAACGTTCTCGAGGACACACGGGAGGTTTCCGTCAAGTGCTTTTGTTCCATGCCGCTGAATAATCTTAGGTGGTTTGATAAGTGTTGTGTGGGTGAAACTATGCTAATGTACCGTTCCATCCAAGACTAATACATACTTGTGATTATACCCCTTGCAAGCATCCGCAACTACAAGAAATTAATTAAGAAATAAATCTAACCACAGCTTTAAACCCCGGGATCCTACGCTCCCTCGTGTAATGGTTTCCTAACGGGGGTTTAGATTTCTGTCACTCCGGCAACCCCACAATTAGTAGCCAAATACACTATGCATTCCCCTAGGCCCATAAATGGTGAAGTATCATGTAGTCGACGTTCACATGACACCACTAGAAGAATAACACCACAACTTAAATATCCAACATTAAATATTACTCAACATTACTTCACTACTAACAACTTAACTTCTCCCATGTCTTCAAGAACAACACGAAGTACTCCCAAGACATCATATTGATAATGATCAGAGGTGATATAATGGATGATAACAACTTGGTCATAAAGTGCAAACACCGATAAATCTCACAAGCATTGTCGAATCCCTGACTCAACAAATCCCTTCGATGAACCTATAGGGTTTCGATTAGGATAACCCATGAGCACTGGTGGAATCGTCGGCTAGACAGGGGGCGAGATTTACCCAGGTTCGGGGCCCTCGTAGAGGTAAAACCCTTACTCCTGCCTCTTGTCGATCTGTATTGATGATTAGATCAGTTACAAAGGTGGTGCTCGAATCGAGAGTAGGTCTCGAGTTCAAGGCTTTAGGTCGTGCGGTATTGCTTGGTCCTCTCCGGGGGGGGGGGGTTCTCCTGGCCTTATATAGGCGGCCAGGTCTCGAATCATACCCGTAGGGGACTCGAAATCTAACTAGGTCGGTTACAAGTTTCCTAGCTTAACCCGCAAGTTAGAGCGGGTGGGCTTCACGTGGGCCTTCTGGAGCGTTCCAAGGGCTCCTCTTCTTGGGCCTTAACCTTGGGTCTGAGAGGGGGTGTCCTTATCCGCAGGGTCCAGGATCCATATCTTCGTCAGTAGCCCCCGAGCGTTTGCTCGAGTAGGATTTTTCTAGTCGAGTAGACGGTCAAACTTTTCTTGGCCTTGCTTTTTTGGATAAGCAGCTTGGCTGCTTGCTGTTTAAAAGGGTGTGTTCCCTGTGCAATGAGTCCTTATGCTCGAGTGTCGAGCGACTTAAGTGCCTGTTTTTGCGGCTTTATTTGCAGAAGGATGTGGCACAGTAGCTTGGCTCTCCCGAAAGATCCGGGCCAATTAATTGCGACTAGGGCAAAAACATTCCTGGCCTACACAGATTCGAGACCTCCGACTCGAACCCGATAAGGTGATTGTTGCGACTGGGCCGTTGTCGACTTATCGAGTCAAACTTAACCTATGGGGGTACCCGGCGCGTCCGCTAGGATTTTTCTTCGTGTTGTTGACACGGAAACATATCGGAGGACGCAGCTTTTGAGTGCGATTCCAGGCCCTTAAGAGAGATCTTTTTGGGTCTTACCTTCATATTCGAAGAATATGGCATCCGGATGTGCCTAGTCGGCTGAACAACCCAGGTTCTTATGATGTAGGATATCATGTGTAAAAAAGAGGTAGGTTATATCTACCCGAGCGACCTTTTGAGTTTCAATCGAAAGAATTTCCGTGCTGAGGAAAGTTATGCCCGTATGAAAGAGTTTTCATGCTTGGAATGTTGTGCCCATACGAAAGAGTTTTCGTGTATAGGGCGTTTCTCTCTTGTCTTAAAGAGGTCTTGCGTTATGATTTATTTCTCAAAAGAATTGCTTTTAGTCGAAGAAAACTTCGTACGAAGTTGTTTTCGTGTTTGAATTTTCCATTCGACAATTCTTGAGCTTGATGTCGCGTGCCATGACGTCATGGCGCACTTTCTTCCTCCCGATGGGACGTGACAGAGTGGTAGCAGATGGGCTGGCCCACTTAGTCAGCTTTTTTAACGGGAAACGAGACGCCGCTTCCGGTTTTTACGCGAACTGCGCAGTAAATGCGCACGATCTTCTGTTAAGATAGTGGCACGGAACAACGTTCACCGTCCCTTCGTTTCATCTTCACACGTGGTGGCTGTGATGCGTGCCACGTAGCGTATCGAGTGGCTGAGATTGACTCGCTCCATGTATAAATACGGGTCTTAGCGCTGCGGTAAAATATTCCCAGCCTTTGCCTTCAACCATCTTCTTCCTCGCGCTCATCTTCTTCCTCTCGCTCGAGCTCGCACCGTTGGCCATGGCCGGAGGCAAAAGACGTGGTGCCGCTGCTTCCGCATCCGGAGAAGCCTCCGCGCAACCTGCGCCTCGCGCCGGCGACTGGCGCTCACTCAATACCACCGCGAAGAGCATCAAAGAGATGCAGCGGGAGGGACTGCTGCCTGCGGAAGCTGAAAAGCGGGTGCGCCTCGGGAAGAAAGAGGAGGTACCTAACCCGCAAGCGAACGAGCGCGTGGTCTTCGCAGACCACGTGTCTCGGGGTCTCTCCTTCCCCCTCCATCATTTTCTTGTCGGGTTGCTGTATGTCTATGGCATACAGCTTCACGATCTTCCTCCGAATGCGGTGCAACACATATCGTGCTTCATCGTGTTCTGCGAATGCTTCCTTGGCATTCGCCCGCATTGGGCGCTCTGGAAGGCCCTCTTCAAGGTTCGGATTTTCCGCGAGAGATCGCTGGTAGAGTCCGAACTGGGCGAGCCGCTGCGCACGGGTGGCTTCAGGATCCAAGCTCGACTGGAATCCGGCTACTTCAACATGCACTTCGTCGACTCCGCCCAGGGTTGGCGAAAAAAGTGGTTCTACGTCATCGACAACAGCTCGGGTGGGATTCTGGAATTCCACCCGTTCGATGTTCTAAAGAGGCGGAATTCCTGGGCGCACAAGCTGTCAGCCGAAGAAACCCAGGTTGTTACGCCCCTACTCGCAAGGGTGACAGCTTTCCGGGATCAGGCTGCTGGAGTTGTACTCAACAGACTGCACCTGGCCAGCATCTTTCTGAAGCGCCGGATCCAACCTCTGCAACAGAGGCCCTCTACCATGTGGGAATACCAAGGCGTTGAAGATCCCAGCCGAGTGAGTCGCGAGGAGCTTTTGAACGTCGAGTTCGAAAAGAAAATCGCGACTATCACTAGCCTGAAGGTAGGGGAAAAGTTTTCCGACTGCACGGTCAAAGCCTTCGACGCTTCGAGACCTCCACCAGCCGCGGTTAGTTTACCCTTCTGGTCTTCTATTATTTCTTTCTTCTTGTTGTTCTGAACTTTTTAGTCGGCTGAATCTTTTCTTTTCTTCTTCTGCGTTCTCTGCAGAGTCTAGCAATGGCAAACTGTTACCCGCCAGTTGCGGGAGAGGACACCTCGGAGTTATTGGCGAGTCACGCGGACGGCCTAGCCGATACCAGCGTCGCCGATGCTTCTTCAGGCTCCGAGCGTGATTCTTCGGATGGCGCGGAGGGTTCGGATGGCGGCCTTCGTCATTGCAAGCGTCGTCGGGTAGAGGACGATAACGAGGCTACTTCCAAGGATAATTCCTTAGAGGAATCGCCCGGGAAGGCCCCTATCTCCGCGACTCCACTTCGTTCCCTCGCCCCTTCACCTTCATTCCCAGTAATTGCAACCGCTTGGAACGCGGATTTGCTGGATGAAGATGAAGACGACGAGTAAGTTTTTATCCTCGTTCTTAGTCGAACGTTTTTTCTTCTGCGCTTATGTTTGATTCCTTGTTCTTCTTTGCTGCAGTGTGCAGGCCATCAGCCCTCGCAGGTACGCTTCCTCTGTTCCTCCCGAAAAGAGGAACAAAGCAGGAACTGCGGGTGGGACTCCCAATGCAGGCACCGTCCAGAATTCTTCCAGCGCAGCCCCCAATGCAGCGACTGCGGAACCCCCAATGCTCCTAGCTTTGCCGCCAGGACTTCAGCTTCTAAAGAAGTGACGGACAGCTCCGCATATCCTCTCTCCCGCGCCACGGGCCAGGTAAAGTTTGTAATTTGTCTTCGAATTTTTAGCGGGTGCACGACAGTGCTCCCGATGGGAGTAGCCCCCGAGGCTGTAGTCGATTGCTTGCGATCGGCTACAGGCTCAAAGTCTTGTTTTATTTTCTTCGTCTTGATTTTTATCGGGTGCACGACAGTGCTCCCGATGGGAGTAGCCCCCGAGGCTGTAGTCGATTGAATTCAATCGGGTACAGGCTCTAGTTTATATCTTCTAATTCTTCTACTTTTCTACTTTTGTAGTCACTTGTTGACTCGCTTGCGGCGATTGGTCGCCGCGTTGTTCTTGCCGAATCGGAGTGCGAGAGGCTTCAGTCAGACTGCAGTCGGTTCCACACCGAGAATGAGCTCCTTAAGAGTAAGTCTCATTGTCTTCTCTTGTTTCTGTTCTTGTATCCATTCTTGATGTCTAACAAATGTTATTGTGCAGCTCGACTCGAATATTCGGAGTCCGAGAAAGTTAGGCTCTCCGAGCGGGCAACCACTCAGGAAACTGATTTGGCGGCTATTCGACAAGAGCTGGAGGCCTCCCGCATGCGGTCGGAGGATCTTGATAGGCAACTTGCGGATGCGAGAAAAGCTTTGAAGGATCAAGAGGAAGCTCGCAATAAGGCCAATTCTGACCTTGTCACGTTCCTCCGTCCCCTTGCTGAGCGTTTCGCGGGTAAGTGGCCTAGGCTCTCGCAATTGTATCTTTTATCTTGGTGAACTTGCGAAATTTTGACATTCTTTTCCTTTGCAGGTCTTCTGGATGTTCCTTTGGGGATCCCTGGGATCCAGCGGGTAGATGTGCTAACCGACACACTTGCTCAACTCAAGAGTCACGCCGAAGGAGTGTGCTCCTTGGTTGGCAATGCCACCCAAGTGTTGTCGCAACTGCACAATCGCTTCCTCGCCAACGCTGTACCTCCATCCGCGCTAGACGGCCTGCTGAAGATCTTCTCGGAGGGCAATCTCCTGGATGCTTACGCAGTCGCCCAGTCGGAGTCTGGCGCGAAGACCGCGATCCAGTTCGCGCTGGCACACGGAGTCAACGGTTTGGAGGAAGCCTACTCGGCTCTTCCAGTCGATCCCTCGACAGGCAAAAAGGTACGGCTCTCTCGTTTTGGCGAGCAGGCCACCATTCTTGCTCGAAAGCTGTCTAAGCTATTTGCTCGACTGAAAGGAGGGGCGACTGCCGCTAGTGGGAGCACCACTGTAGCTTCGTAGTTGTTTTCTTTTTCCTTTCCTTCGTGAATGTAATGAACCTTGGGATGTATTCCCGTATTTTCATTGTCTTTAATCGAAGTGTTCGTTCTGAAAATTGCTTCCCGTAGTTTGTGTATTTTCTCCCGATGGGAGTAGCCCCCGAGCACTTTTGTCGGATGTGCGACTAGATATACTTCGAATAGGGCTTCTTACTTCTTTCCTTGTATTCTTCCAGGCTACTGGGTAGTTGCAGAATCTTCAAGTGGACATGCTACTCCAGTAAATCCCCTCGTTGCCGCCGTTGGCACCTATGCTGGTCTTCGTGATAAGGTTCGAGAGGGTGAGCGTCAGCTTAAAGCTCTGCGCGGTATAGCCGAGGTAGCGAAGTCCAAGTAGAAACTGGTGGCTGAACGCGAGCAGTTTCTGATGGATGAATTATCTTTGGTTGCGAGGGATTTGCTGTGTAAGTAATACAGCCCCCGTGTCTTCTCTTTGCTTTGTTTCCTTAGCTGATCAAGCATGTTTGCTCTTCAGTTGTCAGACCGGATGACAGGGAAAAAAGCAGTGGGTGGAAAACCACATTGTTCAGGAGGCTGGTAGCTCAAAACCTCATGCGAGTAACTTCTGGTCTGATCAGTCGAGGTTTGTGATGGCCACCTTGAAGTTCCGTGTTCTGCAAGCGAGAATTCTCGTGAGTTCTTTTCACGAGGTCCTGATCGCGATACGCTGCTTTCTACCCACTAAGGGGTCCCGAAGACTGGATCTTGTCAGGTTGTTTGGACGTGAGGGAGAGGTTCGCGCGTGTGTGCGCAATCAAAATGACATGCGGCGCGGTTGTAGCTCTATCCTTTGTCCGAATATGGTATCCTGAAATAGATTTTAACTCCGTAGCCAGCTCCCAGATGATCCAATCGATGATATTTCCCCTTCTATGATGTTGTTCGTCCCGCAGCGGAGAAAATCATCCGATTGTCCTCTGAGGAGGTAGATAGAGTTTTAGCGACTGAGAATGCTCAGCGCTTTGATTGATTGTCGGATGTGCATATCCTGTAACCTTGTATAGTTTGTAAAACCGTTGTAAGGTGTATAACCTTGTATGTATGCTTTTTTTCCTGTAATGCTTAGTTGTAGGTGTAGCCCCCGTGTGTTTATGGGGTGTGTTCCTGTAACTTTTGAGCGTGTAAAAATAGGAAGTTGCGAGTGAATACGATGGAGAAACCATGTTTTTATTGCGATGACTGAGAAGCCATGTATTCGAGCTACAAGAGTGGATAGCATAGCCTTATTTGTTGTGAGAAGAAGTAAACCTAGGGATAAAATTTACGGAGGTGTGCAATATTCCAAGGATTGGAATAGATTCCTCCAGTCGATGGATTCTTCAATCTGTAGGCTCCACCTGGGATGACTTCGTGTATGATGAAGGGTCCTTCCCAGGGTGGTTCGAGTTTGTGTCCTTCCTTCTGCTTGAGTCGCAGCACTAGATCTCCAACCGCGAATGCTCTGTGGCGTATGCGGCGACTATGTTTCGCAGGGATTGCTGATATACTGCGGATCTTGCGAGTGCGATGTCCCGCATCTCGTCGAGTGCATCCATATCTTCCGCGAGTGCCCTGTTAGAGGTTTCTTCGCTGTAGGCCACAAACTCGTGGGGCGCTGAATCGAACGTCCTCGGGGAGGACTGCTTCTGCCCGTATACCATGAAAAATGGCGTGTATTTTGTAGATCGGTTAGGAGTTGTGCGGAGGCTCCATAGTACGGAGGGTAATTCGTCTGCCCAATGTCCTGCGGGGGTGTAGACGATCGAGTAGGCGTTTCTTGATTCCAGCCGAAACAAAGCCGTTGGATCTCTCGACTTGTCCGTTCGTTTTTGGGGTGGGCAACTGAAGCAAACTTGAAGTTGATGCCCTTTTCCTCGCAGAACTGTTGTATTTCCTTTGCTGTGAAGTTTGTACCATTGTCAGTAATGATGTCGTGTGGCACACCAAATCTGCATACAATGGAGTCGAGGAACTTGACGGCGCATTGGGCTAGCCGAAGTTACTGGCGTGGCCTCGATCCATTTGGTGAATTTGTCGACTGCGCCAGCAAGTGTGTATATCCTCCAGGGGTGGACTTGCGTAGTGGTCCAACCATGTCTAGCCCCCATTGTGCGAAGGGCCAGGCAATGGGTATCATGTGCAATTCCGTAGCAGGTGCATGTGGTCTTGGTGCGAATCGCTGACAGGCATCGCATCGTTCGACCAGGTTCTTTGCATCGGTAGCTGCTGTCAGCCAGTAGAATCCTGCTCGGAAGGCCTTTCCCATTATTGTTTTCCAGCTAGCATGATGTCCGCAGTCTCCTTGGTGGATGTCATGGAGCAATTCTTTGCCATCTTCGGGTGCGATGCAGCGCTGAAGTATTCCCGAGATGCTTTGCTTGTATAATTCCCCATTGACTACCCGAAAGGATTTGCTGCGTCTGATTATTTGTCGAGCCTCGCGTGGGTCAGCCGGGAGCTGTCTGTTGGTCAGGTAGTCGAGATATTTCTGCGTCCAGACTGGCTCGACCAGAAAAACCTGTCGTGATATGTTATGAATGAGCTCGATGAGGGCGATTTGCGGGCTGACCTCTGTTTCTGGCACTGCGAGTGCTTCTTTATCTTTCTTGATTTTGACCGATCGCTTGATCATCCGTTCGAAATATATTCCTGGTGGTATGGGTGTATTCGTGGAACCCATGTTTGCCAGTCGATCTGCTTCTTCATTGCTGGATCTTGCGATGTGCTTTAGCTCGCATCCTTTGAAACTTCCTTCGAGTAGATTGTACATGTCGCGATACGCGATCATGTTTTCGGTGATTGCGTCACACTCTTTCATCGTCTGTTGCACAATGAGGTTGGAGTCGCCGTAGATCATTAAGCGAGTAGCTCCATAGGCGATTGCCATCTTCATCCCGTGCAACAAGGCTTCGTATTCTGCGTCGTTGTTTAATGCCGGATCATCTGGTGGAAAGTCCAATCGTAGGACGTATTGCAGCTTGTCTCCCCGAGGGGATATAAGAACGATTCCAGCTCCTGCTCCTTCGTTTCTTTTGGACCCGTCAAAGTACATTATCCAATTGCTCGTGTACTCGGGTGGTCCTGGCGTTTGCAGTTCTGTCCATTCGCTTAGAAATTCAACAAGTACCTGGGATTTGATTGCGCTACGTCCTGCATAGGTGATGTCCCAAGCGCCCAACTCGATGTTCCACTTTGCTATTCTTCCGGATGCCATAGGGTTGTTCATGATCGTCCCGAGTGACGCATCATTAACCACTGTAATGGCGTGTTCCTGGAAATAATGTTTGAGTTTGCGGTCTGTAAGAACGACTCCATACGCGAGCTTCTGGTAATGGGGGTATCGTTGCTTGCATGGTGAGAGCACTTCGCTGATGTAATAGACTGGACGTTGAACTCCGTACGCTTTGCCTTCCTCAGGTCGTTCGACCACGATTGCTGGGCTGATGACCTGGTTTGTGGCGGCTAGGTACAAGAAAAGTGGCTCCCCTTCTCGCGGTGTTGCGAGGATGCGCCTACTTTGTAATGACCGCTTCAAATCTGCGAATGCTTGCTTAGCTTCTGGTGTCCACTCGAATTTGTCCGTCTTCTTTAACAACTTGTAGAAGGGTAGTGCTTGCTCCCCCAATCGTGCGATGAATCTGCTTAGGGGCTAATCGCCCTGCGAGCTGTTGGACTCCGCGCAGATTGGTTGGCTCCTTCATGGTTAAGATGGCTTGTATTTTCCGGGTTGGCTTCAATGCCTCTGGCGGATACCAGGTACCCGAGAAGTTTTCCTGCCGGAACGCCAAAGACACATTTGGTCGGATTGAGCTTGATCCTGTATGCATTGAGGGCGTCGAATGTTTCTTTAATATCCTCGAGGAGTGTGTCCTCAACTCGAGTCTTGATGACGATGTCGTCAACATACACTTGCACGTTCTTGCCGATGAGGTTGGCGAGGCATCTTTGCATGCAGCGCTGATATGTTGCGCCTGCGTTCTTCAGCCCGAAGGGCATTGTTGTGCAGTAGACACCATGAGGTGTGATGCTGTCTTTTCTTCATCCTCCCTTTTCATTCGGATCTGATTGTATCCCGAATAAGCGTCCAGGAAGGAGAGGCGTTGGCAGCCTGCTGTAGAATCCACGATCTGGTCGATTCGCGGGAGAGGAAAATTGTCCTTGGGGCAATGCTTATTTAATGACGTGTAGTCGATGCACACCCGAAGAATATCCGTGTTCTTTTTGGGGACCAACACCGGGTTTGCTAACCAAGTGGATATCTTGATCTCCCTGATGAATTTCGCAGCTAGCAATCTGTTTACTTCTTCTCCAAGCGCCTTCTGCTTGGGTTCTGAAAATCTTCGCGTGGTTTGTTTGATGGGTTTAGCGTCTGGAAAGACTTCGAGTGAGTGCTCGGCAAACTCCCTGGGTATTCCTGGCATATCTGAGGGCTGCCAGGCGAAAATTTCCTAGTACTCACGGAGGAGTTTGACGAGGGCACTTTCCTATGCTTGCGAGAGGGTTGTTGAAACCATCGTTGTCTTCGCAGAGTCTGTCGGGTGCACTTGATGCTTTCGGGTGTCGCTATTGGCGCTAAACTCTAGTTCAGGCGCGTTTTTCTTTGTGAGGGGCATCACGGAGTGATCCGTGGTTTTTGCCAGCTCTTGAAGTTCTTCTTGCATCCCGAAAGATTTTGCGATCTCGTTGAACTCAATGTCGCATTTGTTTGATTTCTGAAAGTCTCCGTCAATGGTGATCACGCCATGTTCGCCAGGTAATTTGAGCTTCAGGTAGGCGTAGTGAGGTACTGCCATGAATCTGGCGAACGCTGTTCGACCCAAGATGGCGTGGTACTGTGAAGGCCAGTCGACAACTTCGAAGTCAAGGAACTCTCTCCTGTAGTTGCTCTGCGTGCCTAGCACAACTTCTAGGTTGATTGTTCCGAGTGGACGGACTGCCTGGAACTATCCCGTGGAAGGATGTTTCTGATTCCGGGAGGCCGTCCAAGTTCTTGTTCATCCGACGGAGTGTATCCGCGTAGATAATGTTGAGGCCGCTTCCCCCATCCATGAATACGCGGGCTAAGTCGTAGTTGCCAATTTGCGCCTGGATGACGAGGGCGGCGTGTCCTGGTCGATAGACTCGTGGTGGTGATCTTTCATCGAGAAGTGATTGGCTGGTCTGCCATTTTCAGGTACTCGGTCTTTGTTGGCGGTGTCTGCACTGCCATGCATAGTTGCCTTGTGTTAGTCTTTTGAGCTCTGCGAGAGGGGCATACCTTCTGGATCATTGCGAGTTGTCCTGCCGGGTTCGGATACGTTGGCTCCGGCGTTCTGCGGTGGTGCGGGTACTGCAGCTAGCGCCATGTTTGGATTTGCGGGTGGAGGTGGTGGTGGTGGCGGCTGGAATCCTTGGTGCCCTCCTCCTGGGCGTAATTTTGAGTGGAGGCAGATCTTTTCCTCGCGAGTGCGTCCGATGTCATGGAACTTTCGGCAATCCTTAAGCAGGTGTGTTGCCTTAGTTTTGCCCGTGCGCTTATGTGAATAGATGTAGCGAGCAGTATGCATCGAGGTCTTCCTCGGGGGATTTTTCTTAAGCCTTTGGTCTCCACTCGCGATTTCCACGGCGACCGGAATCGCGGTTTCGCGTGAATTCCGCGGCGACCAACTCCTCTCTATCCTCATGATCGTAATATTTTCTCCTTTTTCTTTGACCATGACGGTCGTCATCGTGTGCGGGTGACGATGCTCTTTCGTTGCGCACCGCATCTTCTCCGTTAGCCCATTTTTCGGCTATGATCATTAGCTCTCCAATAGTCTTGGGTGCAGCTCTGCCTAGCTCCTCTCGAAAACCGGTTCTTCTGGCGCCTTTTGCGAAGGCTTCGATCGCTACTTCTTCTGAGATAGTTCCCGCAGTATTCCTGAGCGTGGTCCATCGCTGGATGTACTCGCGTGTGGACTCTCCACTCTTCTGCTTGCATGCTCGTAGTTCTTCGATGGTAGCTGGCCTCTTGTAAGTCGACTGGAAATTTTTGCAAAAATCGCGGTGCAAATCATCCCACGATGCGTAGCAAGATTTTGGTCTTCTTTCCAGCCAACCGGGCGCGCGGTAAGATGCAAATTGAGGTATTGCATAGCCGTCTTCTTGTTCCACGTTGACATTTTACTGCCGTGAGGTAGTCGCTTAACCACTGAGGGCTCGAGTGAGTACTTCGTCACCTCAGTGCTGAGTTTGAACCTTTTGGGTAGAGGTGCTTCGCGGATGCTGCGAGCGAAACAGAGTGCTCCGCAGGTTTCGTCATCCGAGGAGCCGGACAAAGAGCGCTCGCGATATCGTGAAGCCCTTGCCTTATCCACCCTTTTTTGAGCGAGATCTGATCGCGCGTCGTATTCTGGCCGATCGCGGTCGTCATCTTTCCTTGGTTCCTTGCTTCGTTTTCTCGAGCGGCTGCTATGGTGCCGCGAGCTTCTGTCTCTCGGGCTATCTTCACTGCTGCTTCGACTGTCGCCGCGGCGTCTAGCTTCTTTTCCTCGACCGCGGCGTGGTGACTTATCCCTTCTTGGTGAAGAGCTTCTGTGCCTGCGGGGCGTTTCTTTATCTTTCTCTTTCTCCCGTCGCTCCTTCTCCTGCTGCTCCTCGGCCTTCTTGCGATCGTGAGAGGCGAGCCTTGCGGCCGCCAATCCGAGTCCTTTTCGTATTTGTTTGTATTGTTCTGCCCGTGGGTCGCTTTCCGTCGGTTGGTTCATCTGCATGTAGGTTGCCGCGGCTAGAACCGCAGCAGCGGGGGTTTGCGGGTACACGTTGCCGTCGTCGTCGACTCGCATGAGAGAAGGAGTGATTGATCTGTTTGTTTCGGGTATGGATTCATCGTTCCTGGATATGGATGCGTGTCCCTTCCTCGCGGGTCGGGTTCCGACCAAGGGTGTTACGGACAACCCAGCTCGTCTTTGGCTTGATTCGTCTGCCGCTCTTCTTCGGCGGGCGAGATCCACCCGAGCGTCTTTGATAATCGTGGCTGCTCTCACTAGGTGATAGTGGTAGGCAACCATGTCTTCATGTGAGGATCCGGCTGCGGGTGGCTTGCTTGTTCGCATAGCCTCCTTTGCTCGTTTCCAGGATTCCCGCGAGACGCCGGTTATGTTGCGCTCTGTCGCGCTGTGTTCTGTTTCCGAGCCTTGTTCCGATCCTGCCATGCAGACTTGAGCTAGTGAAAGCTCATGCGTCCTAGGCGTAGGTCGAAGGTTTTCTTGAATTCTTGATGGTTCCTCTGTCGAGAGGGTGTGATAGTTGTTGGCGTTGAAGCGGATGGACTCGCCACTTTTCTCCAGGTGACGGCGTGAGTTGACAGCTCCAGTTTCAGTTTCCGATTCATCCGAGAAGTGGAGGATCCCGTCCCTTTTCGTCACGAATTTGAGGCTCCCGAACGTCAGGGTGATGCTCTCCTCCAGATCTTTGAATACCGGGCGCGATTCCGGCGAGTGCGGTGTGACCACGACAGATCCGATCCGTACAGGATTGTTCGGAGCCGTAGTTGTCGGTTTCCAACGGGAGTTGGTTGTTGATGAAGCCGAAGATGCCGGTGATCCAACGCCCGCCGTTCCCATAGACGGCGCCAATTGTCGAGTCCCTGACTCAACAAATCCCTTCGATGAACCTATCGGGTTTCGATTAGGAGAACCCATGAGCGCTGGTGGAATCGTCGGCTAGACAAGGGAGAGATTTGCCCAGGTTCGGGGCCCTCGTAGAGGTAAAACCGTACCCTTACTCCTGCCTCTTGTCGATCTGTATTGATGATTAGATCGGTTACAAAGGTGGTGCTCGAATCGAGAGTAGGTCTCGAGTTCAAGGCTTTAGGTCGTGCGGTATTGCTTGGTCCTCTCCGGGGGGGTTCTCCTGGCCTTATATAGGCGGCCAGGTCTCGAATCCTACCCGGAGGGGACTCGAAATCTAACTAGGTCGGTTACAAGTTTCCTAGCTTAACCCGCAAGTTAGAGCGGGTGGGCTTCACGTGGGCCTTCTGGAGCGTTCCAAGGGCTCCTCTTCTTGGGCCTTAACCTTGGGCCTGAGAGGGGGTGTCCTTATCCGCAGGGTCCAGGATCCATATCTTCGTCAAGCATCAACTACTAACAAGTAATCCACACCGGGAGAGAGATCTAATGTAAAACAACGATAGAGGCCTTTAATTGTTATAACGGGATGACGGTGGATGATGAGGGTGATGGTGCTGGTGGTGGTGATGATGATGATGATGATCTTGATGATGCCCGGAGTGGTGACGGTGATGATGGCGGTGATTTCCCCTCTCCGGAGAGGAATTTCCCCAGCAGATTTCTCTCTTCCAGAGAGCTTTTATCTCTCGGGTGTTTTCTGCCCCGAGGCGGCGGCGGAATAATTCTTCGGCGATGGTATGAGGCTTAGGGTTTCCTGGGGGCCGAGTATGCGAAAGATATCCCCCAGAGGTGGGCGAGGGTGGCCATACCCCCTAGTGGCGCGGCCAAGGGGGGGCGCGCCACCTCATGGTGTGGGCCCCTGGTGGCCCCCCTCTGGCTCCTCTTTTGGCTGGACTCCTCCTCTGAACTTCTAAGACACCTCAGGTGTCCCACTTCTTCTCCTGATCTTCTGAAATATGGTATCTCAGCGGTGCTTTTTCCATCAGATTCTTGGTCCCGGTGTTTATTCTCCAAAAATTATGAAACATGCAAAATAAGAGAAAATAACATAAGGGATGCATCATAACATGAAATATATCGATGAATAACAGAAAATTATGATATAAAATAGTGATGCAAAATGGACGTATCAACTCCCCCCAAGCTTAGAGCTCGCTTGTCCCCAAGCGAAACTGAACTCAGTAAACATGACCACATGTTTATGGAGTGAAGAGTCGATAAATAAAATACGTACAAGAAGCATCACATTCATTTATGCACCAATCATTATAGACAACAACTTCCTCTCGTATAACCTAACTTGAAACGAGTAATGGGAGTCACAAACAAATATGCAAAAGAGGGAATCAAAATTGGTAATGGCAAACTTCATTCTTGGTCAGAGAACATTTAATGATATCATGTTTATCTTTGGTGAAGTCTTTATAACAAGGCTTATCTTGTAGAGCTTAACATGTTTAATTATAACAATTCTTTTACAGTGATTCATAGCTTTCAAAGTAATACTCGTTCAGATAATAAAGCATGTGCTAAACAAAGAAGGATAGAAAACATGATTGAATAAATCAACATATAGATGGTGAGATCACAACAACTCAAATGCTTGCTGGAGACAGAAAGGAATGGGTTTACTGACTCAACATAAAAGTAAAAGATAGACCCTTCTCAGAGGGAAGCATGGATCACTCATGTGCTACAGCTTTTATTTAATAAAACAGAGTTATAAAAGTTTGACACTCCTCCCATCCATCTTACACAAACCATGGGTAACCGAATCCTCGGGTGCCTGCCAACAATCACAAACCATGGAGGAGTGTCTAATTTTGATATGTGTATGCTAGTGTATACGAATGGTAAACAGAAAATGCAGTATGTCACAAGCCAACTAGACTTCATAAGAGTGGCTCCCATATGAGGGATACAACTGGTGTAGAAGGTCATCCCTCATTCTCTTTTGTTTACACGATTATGCTCTAACTGATAGATCAGAGGCAAAAATAGTGAAGAGAATTTATGTATTAGTTTGGGGCTGGGCACCCCGCTGCCAGCTCTTCTAGCATTTGGATAAGCCAATGAATCCACTAGTATAGGTGTTTGAAGTCCAATCAACAAGTGAGATAAAGATTCGCTATTGATGTCCTCATGAGCAAAAACAGGAACACAAAACATGAGTAATTTTGAAAGTTTTAAAGGTAGCACATGAGCAATTTACATGGAGTGGCGGTGAAATACCACATGTAGGAAGGTATGGTGGACACAAATGGCAAGGTTTTGGGGATCAAGGTTTGGATGCACGAGAAGCATTCCCTCTCAATACAGGGTTTTGGCTAGCAAGGCTGGGTAGCAAGCATAAGAGTTGAGGGTAAAAAAAAATATACATATGATGAAACCGATCATGCAATCTTCACTGAAATCCCAAGCGATCTTAACTTGTGAATACTAAGTTTACGAGATAATAGGAAAATTCTTCTTTCTTATGCTAGCATCTCAAATTATTATTTCTGCTGACCCAAGCTAAGTTTGCCAAAACAAACTAGATTAAATTGATGATCTCCAGAGTGATACCAAATACTAACAACAAGCTCAACCATATGATAGAAATTGAAAACTAAAATAATGTTTGCAGAAAGTAAATGATGAAACTTCTCATTAATATTTCCAACCGGCAACTCACACCAACGGATACAACGATAACCAACTAAGGAGAGATAATTCCATACTGCAAATCATCCTATATGATAACTTCTCTAATCATGATATGACTCTACTGAAAAATTAAAAAGATGAAATTTAGTGATGTGATACCGCGACACTCCCCCAAGCTTGGAACAAGCCGAGGGGATGCCAAAACCAATGACGAATTATTTCTTCGGTGGTGGTGACGGTGGAATCATTTGGAGAGGAGTCAGAAAGCCTTTGATGATACGACGAAGCTCAATGTTTCCTGCCTCCAGAATTGCTACCTCGGCCTTGAGAATACGATATTGTTCGCAGAATTGATTGGCGACCCGGTGTGCTTTAGATAACACAAGAAAAATGTTGGGGTCTTGATCTTGAGGCATGATCCCCTGCACATTAAGAGAATAACGACGCTGAAGGTTAATGGATCCCACAAAGGTGGGATTACTTGTGGGTGCTAGTGCAGCCCTCCAGATCTCTTCCCTCATGTTGTTAATCATGTCTTCCCTCCTTGCATCTATATCCTCTTCCGTCGCCCATCCCGCGAAAGCACCCTTGTTGATGTCTTGTTGGATTTGTCGAAGACGACGTGTAGCGTATTCCTCGATGCTAAAGCCGAAGGACGACATCCTTAGCCTAGAGATTCCAGACTCCTGACAGGAAAACAGCTCGAAACAAAAACACGACGAGAAAATGATATACGGACCCCAGGGGATCCGGGGGATTATATAGCAAAAAGTTTCATAACGAAAGGAAAGTCCAGGTCAAAAACGAGTCAGAGAGGGGCTCCCGGGCGCCCACACCATAGGCTAGCGCGGCCAGGGGTGGGGCCACGCCACTCATGGTGTGGAGCCTCCGGGCTCCGTCTCCGCCTCGTTTCCGGCTCATAACTTTTAATATTTTCCAAAAACAGTAAAAATAAAAGTTGGAAGATGTTTCGCGAACGTTTTCTTACCAAAATTGATACCTATTCGAAAACTTACTCTGCAGTTTCTGAAATATGCCTCTTAATAAATTCCACCGGGATCATGGCATGAATACAATCAACATTTTCATTATAAGGATCTCCATAAATATAATGCTTGAGTCTTTGGCCATTCACCAATTGTTAAGTGTTATCTTCAAGGGAAACAATTTTAATTTCCCCCGAACGATATACCTCTTCGATAACAAAAGGTCTTTCCCATCTCGAGAGTAATTTTCCTGCAAAAAATCTGAGATGAGACCTATGCAATAGCACTTTCTCACCAACATGAAATTCTCTTTTAATAATTCTCTTATCGTGCCACCTTTTAAGTTTCTTTTTAAAGAGCTTAGCATTTTCATATGCTTCACTCCTCCATTCATCTAATGAACTTAAGTCAAGCAACTTTTTCTCACCAGCAATTTTAAAATATCTATTTAGGTATTCCACTGCCCAACAAGTTTTGTGTTCTAATTCTAGGGGCAAGTGAAAAGGTTTTACATAAACCATTTTATAAGGAGACATGCCCATGGGATTTTTATAAGCAGTTTTATAAGCCCACATAACATCATTTAATTTCTTAGCCCAATATTTTCTAGATTTGTTAACAGCAAGAGATTTGATTTTCTATTTGATAATTCTACTTGCCCACTAGTTGAGGATGATAGGGTGAGGCAATTCTATGATTAACATCATATTTAGCAAGAGTCTTTCTAAAACCAAAACAACCATCAGTCATAAGATATAGGAAACCTTTTAAGTCTTTAAATCTTTAAACCATCAGCACTTTTAGTAGGTAGAGCTTCTACCCGTTTAGTAACATAATAAATAGCACAAGAATATTAGTGTAGCCTTGTGAAGGAGGGAAAGGACCAATAAAGTCAAAACCCAAACAATCAAACGGTTCAATAACAAGAGAATAATCCATAGGCATTTCATTACGTCTAGAAATATTTCCAACCCATTGACATTGATCACAAGATAAAATAAACTTCCTAACATCTTTAAAGAGAGTAGGCCAATAAAACCTTATTGTAGAACCTTATGTGTAGTTCTATCTCCAACGTGATGTCCTCCATAAGCACTACTATGAAATTTTCTCAATATCTCTCGTTGTTCATTTTCAGGAACACATCTTCGCATAATACCATCAACACCTTCTTTATACAAGTGTGTGTCATCCCAAAAATAATGCCTCAAATCATAGAAGAATTTGCTTCTTTGCTGAGATGTAAAGGTAGGAGGCAAATACTTGGAAACAATAAAGTTAGCATAATCAGCATACCATGGACTCTCTTGAGAGCTCACTTTTATTGCAGCTAACTGTTCATTAAGAAAACCACCATTAACAAGAATATGGTGATTAGGAATATTTTCTATTCTAGATAAATTATCAGCAACATGATTTTCAGCACCCTTCCTATCCACAATATGTAAATCAAACTCTTGTAAAACAAGTACCCATCTAATAAGCCTAGGCTTAGCATCTTTCTTTTTCATAAGGTAATTAATAGCAGCATGATCAGTATGAATAGTAACTTTAGAATCAACAATATACTGCCTAAATTTATCACAAGAAAAAACTACAGCTAGGAACTCTTTTTAAGTGGTAGCATAATTCTTTTGAGCAGCATCAAGAGTTTTACTAGCATAATGAATAACATTTAACTTCTTATCTATCAACTGTGCAAGAATAGCACCTACAGCATAATCACTAGCATCACACATAATTTCAAACGGTAAATTCCAATCAAGTGGTTGAATAATAGGAGCAAATATTAAAGCCTTCTTTAAAATTTCAAAAGCTTCTTTACAATCTTCATCAAAATCAAAAGGTACATCCTTTTGAAGAAGATTAGTAAGAAGCTTTGATATTTTAGAGAAATCTTTAATAAACCTTCTATAGAAACTAGCATGACCAAGAATACTACGAATACCTTTGACATCCCTAGGACAGGGCATTTTCTCAATAGCTTCAACTTTAGCTCTATCAACTTCAATACCTCTTTCAGAAATTTTATGTCCGAGAACAATTCCTTCATTAACCATAAAATTGCATTTCTCCCAACTAAGAACAAGATTAGTCTCCTCACATCTCTGCAAAACTTTATCAAGATTCCGCAAACAATTATCAAAAGAAGTTCCATAGACGGAGAAATCATCTACGAAGACTTTCACAATTTCTTCACAAAAACCATGAAAGATAGCAGACATGCATCTTTGGAAAGTAGCAGGATGCATTACATAAAAAAAAGGCATACGTCTATAAGCATAGGTTCCGTAAGGACAAGTGAAAGTTGTTTTCTCTTGATCAAGCTTTCTAACAACAATTTGGGAGAACTCATAATAACCATCAAGAAAGCATAAATGTGTTTTCTTAGACAACCATTCTAACATTTGATCAATAAAAGGCAAAAGATAATGATCTTTCTTAGTAACTTTGTTAACCTTCCTAAAATCAATGCACATCCTATAACCAACCACTACTCTTTGAAGAATAAGTTCACTATTTTCATTTGGCACAACAGTTATCTCTCCTTTCTTAGGGACACAATGCACATGACTAACCCATCTACTATCAGCAATAGGATAAATAATACCACCATCAAGGAGTTTCAATACCTCATTTCTTACCACATCCTTCATCTTAGGATTTAAACGACGTTGATGTTCAACAACTGGCTTTGCATCAGGTTCAATATTAATAGCAAGCTGAAGTAGAGCAGGACAAATCCAATTCAAATCATCAAGAGTATAACCAATAGCACCTCCTTGGTTCCTCAATATTCCCAATAATCTCTCCTCTTCTTCACGATAAAGTTAAGAACTAATAATAACATGATATAATTTCTCATCATCAATATGAGCATATTTAAGATTGTCAGGCAAAGGCTTTAAGTCAAAAACAGGATCCTCCTTGGGTGGTAATATGGTACCCAAGTCTTCCACTGGTAAATTATGTTTCAGCATCGCTGGCTGATGTAGGAAAATCTCGTCAATTTCATTTCTTTCTTCCATAAATACATAACTTTCGTGGTCTTCCATGTATTGCTGCAAAGGATTGTTAGGAGCAAGAGCAATAGCAGCCAATTGTTCAACTCTATAATTCTCATTAGGTAATTCAGCTTCATAAGGTGCTTTAGCAAATTTGGAGAAAATTAAATTCGTAAGACTTTGTAAGTATTTTCTCCTTTTTACAATCTATAACTGCACCACAAGTGTTTAAGAAAGGTCTACCAAATATAATAGGACAAGTATCACTAGCAGAAGTTCCTAGTACTAGAAAATCAGCAGGATATTTAGTTCTACCACATAAGACCTCAACATCTCTAACAATACCAATCGAAGAAATAGTTTCCCTATTAGCAAGTTGAATAATCACATCAATGTCTTCAAGTTCACAAGAACCAATTTCATGCATGATTTCTTTATAAAGCTCATAAGTAATAGCACTAGAACTAGCACCTTATCATACAAACCATGATAGCAATGATCACCTATCCTAACAGATAGCACATGAATAGTAGGTTTCCTAGATTTACTAGGATGAGAGACAATATTAGAAGCATCTTCACAAAATATAATGTGCCCCTCTTCTATATTTTCAGAAACAAGGTCCTTTACTATTGCTACTGTACGTTCTACAGTTATTTGTTCATCGGGTTCTACAAGTTTTCTTGCACTTTTATTAACCACACTAGCTAACATAGAATGTTCTTTTACCTTAGCAGGGAAAGGCATTTTCTCAATATAAGGTTCAGGCATAATAGAATCAACGGTAGGAACTTCTATATCTCTAGCAGGAACACAATTAACATTATCTTTATAAGGTGCATGGTACTTATCCCAATCATTTTTAGGAATATCAATATAAGAAAAATCCTTATATAAGTTTGCACCAACTTGAGAATCAAGACCATAAACAATACTAACATTATGAAAATCATCGGACGACATCAACGTTTTAATGCATTCATAATCATAATTTATACCTGACTTTCTACCTTTGTCATTCTCCCATCCTTCAGTGTTTTCTTGAATACGGTCAAGAAGATCCCATTTAGCTTCATCCTTCATACGTGTAAATGATCCAGAACAATAAGCATCCAATAAATCCTTATCATGAAGAGAAAGCCTTGCATAGAAATTATTAATAACAATACTACTGGGGAGCTCATGAATGGGGCATTTGAGAATTAGTAACTTCAATCTCCCCCATGCTTGGGCAATCCTCTCTCCGTCATGAGGCCAAAAATTATATATATAATTCCGCTGTCTATGAATTTCACTGGGAGGATAGAATTTAGAGTAAAAGAGAGGCACAATTTCCTCTCATCCAATAATCTGGTTATTTTTTAGCAGTTTGAACCATTCAGCGGCTCGGCCTATCAATGATATAGAGAATAATTTCATCTTCACTTGGTCCATTGTAATACCTACAAACTTGAACAACTCGCATAATTCATGTAAAAGAGCAAATGATCACCAGGATGGACGGTTCCCTCACCTGAATAGCAGTTATTCCTGACATGTTTAATAATCTTTATAGGTATTTTATAAGGATCCAAATCATCAAGCGATGGGTCACTTACTACCCTAGCAGTGGCAGCAGTGCCCGCAAATAAGGACTCAAAAGGAGATCCAAACATAGTGCAATAAAGCAGTACAGAGTATTAAAAATATCACTTACAACAGAAGCTTCATTTATCAATTCCACTTCCCAATAGCGCTTCACTCCCCGGCAACGGCGCCAGAAAATATTCTTGATGAACCTCAAGTATAGGGGGTGTATCGTAGTACTTCCGATAAATAAGACTGTCGAACCCAACGAGGAGCATAAGGTGTTGACAAGCAGTTTCAATGAAGGAGTAACTGTAAATACTGGAAGATAAATTTGTATGGGTTTTTGATATTGCAGATAAATAAAGTGCGAGCAAATAAAATGCAGTAATATTAATTGCAGTAAGTGTTCCAATCCTTTCTTCAGCAAAGAACAAGCCGGTGGTTTTACTTATGATTAACAAACGTTCTTGAGGACACACGGGAGGTTTGTGTCAAGTGCTTTTGTTCCATGCCGATGAATAATCTTAGGTGTTTTGATAAGTGTTGTGTGGGTGAACCTATGCTAATGTACCGTCCCATCCAAGACTAATACATACTTGTGATTATACCCTTGCAAGCATCCGCAACAACAAGAAAGTAATTAAGAAATAAATCTAACCACAACTTTAAACCCCGGGATCCTACACTCCCTCGTGTAATGGTTTCCTAACGGGGGTTTAGGTTTCTATCACTCCGACAGCCCCAAAATTAGTAGCCGATGCGTTCCCCTAGGCCCATAAATGGTGAAGTATCATGTAGTCGATGTTCACATGACACCACTAGAAGAATAACGACACAACTTAAATATCAAACGTTAAATATTACTCAAAATTACTTCACTACTAACAACTTGACTTCTCCCATGTCCTCAAGAACAACACGAAATACTCACAAGACATCATATTGATCATGATCAGAGGTGATATAATGGATGATAACAATCTGGTCATAAAGTGCAAACACCAATAAATCTCACAAGCATCAACCACTAACAAGTAATCCACGTTGGGAGAGAGATCTAATGTAAAACAACGACAGAGGCCTCTAATTGTTACAGCGGGATGACGGTGGATGATGAGGGTGATGGTGCTGGTGGTGACGATCTTGAGGATGACCGGGGTGGTGACGGTGACGATAGCGGTGATTTCCTCTCTCCAGAGAGGAATTTCCCCGGCAGATTTCTCCCTACCAGAGAGCTTTTCTCTCTCGGGTGTTTTCAGCCCCGAGGCCGCAACGGAATAATTCTTCGATGATGTTATGAGGCTTAGGGTTTTCTGGGGGCCAAGTACACGAAAGATATCCCCCAAAGTTGGGACATGGTGACCACACCCCTTGGTGGCGCGGCCAAGGGGGGGGCGCCACCTCATGGTGTGGGCCCCTAGTGGCCCCCCTCTGGATCCTCTTCTAGCTAGACTCCTCCTCTGAACTTTTAAGACACCTCCGGTGTCCCACTTGTTCTTCTAATCTTCTGAAATATGGTATCTCGGCGGTGCTTTTTCCGTCAGATTCCTGGTCCCGGTGTTTATTCTCCAAAAATTATGAAACATGCAAAATAAGAGAAAAATAACATAGGGGATGCATCAGAACATGAAATATATCGATGAATAACAGAAAATTACGATACAAAATAGTGATGCAAAATGGACGTATCAGCCTCCAGTGGAAAACATGTGTGTGCCCCCACTGCCACACCACTATGCTACTTGTGGAAAACTATCTTGTGCGCCACAGGTATGTGAGATTCTCGTGGCGCATGCCGAGCTCACAGTTCGCCACAGGTACTAGAATTAGCTATGGCGCACTACTGGAAGTGTTCGCCACAGCTAAACTATACCTATGGCACTACTTTAGTAAGCTACAACACTAGCTAGTAGCTAGGAATTAAAAAGAAAATTCTAGTAGTGCACGAAACAGATATTTGCGTTGCATACAAAAGCTGTAAGATTTCCACATAGATAACAGAATAGTATTGTACTTGAACTACAAGAATCACACATATTTGGATACAAGAATAGTAATGTACCTAAACTGCCAGAGAGCATCGAAATAGATAGCTATAAGACATCTTCTCTCAATATCTAGCTAGCTAGCTAGCTCTGATTTTCTTGATAGCTCTCAGCCTGCATCGCGAAGAAATGTGGGTTGATGTCAGGATTTTGATTCTCATGGGTGTAGTAGATGAAGTCCTCCTCTTCCTACAGATAGAACTTGAACTTCATGTTTGCTCTCATCTACATGTCGTATGTAAATGTTCTCCAAACTACGCCACAGAAATATGTTCGGCCTATAACATTGGTGACAAGCACTTTGTAACTCATGTCTGGTCTTGACAGTTTTACCAAGGTCACCTCCAATATCTGGTGGCTATTAATTGGAATCTTGATGTGCTTCTAGCACTTCATGGGTTGGTCGGAGAAAGAACATCAATTATATAGAACAATGGAACATATTTAAACAATAATAATTGACACCCAAAATATCTCATACAAAACTGCATATCATGAACTTTCAGGCGTTGGAACTAAAGGAACAAGATACATAAAAAACCAATGGTATTTTACATACAAGTAGGTCCTTTAGACCCATGCTCGAATTGATAATGCTCAATAGCTTAATACTTGGCATCATAACTAGACGTTGAACAATTATGATCAACAAATGGATGATTTAAAATGAATGTACCGTTCTAGTTTGATAGTCCATTCGAAGTACAATACCAATATTTTTGGTCAGGCACTCTATGTAGCCACAATCAGCACAACATCCATTTTCTACAATAGGTCATTAAACAAATAAAAATTAGAAGAAACAAACATAAAATAGATGAAAAAATTGAGCAGCGGAAACAATGGAAATAAAAGCCTCGTACCGATGGAAATACATAGATCACATGTTCAACTATTGAAACTATCCCTCTACGTTAAACTGAGCAAAATACTCGATCAAACAAGTGCTAATTTTAGGGTTACAAACTATAAAAGAGAGGGTTAGTTTCTATTTTAGTCATGTCGAAGCACTAGCTCGGACCATCCCATCCCCTAAAAGAAAAACATTCTGTCCGGAACTCCGTTTCAAAATAATTTTGAAGAACTATACAACGTCTTGTTCATGTTACGAGTTAGTACACCTCATAGTGATCAGATCAAGCATGAATACCAGTATTTCTGGACTTCATAGAAACCAAACAACGTCATATATGTAAGGGTTAGTGAGATTAGAATAAAGTTGGACCAACGTTGAGTAGGATTCTATCTCAAGTCGGTTCTATCGTACCCTAACTTTCTGAGCAACCATTTCCTTGCTTTGGTCATGTCCTGGACCCGTAGTGGGCTTTGGTTCCGCGGCCCGAAGATCCTTCTCGAATTTTAGTTGATGGGCTACACCCAATAGGCCCACCATGGGGGGTCTCTTGGGTACCACTCACATCAATCACCTTCTTGCATATGTTTCATTTTTGCATGGTCAATCCATTTTATTTCTTCTTCGAGTTGATGCTTAACAGGTTGATCTGAGGCCACTCTTAAAGCATCCCATTCGGAAGCAACAAGATGATTAGATTTAGATTTAATAACTAAAATCGGCAATAATTTGATATAATCTGTGGTTCTCCTTTCTATATACACCCATTCGGAAGCATGAAGACAAGTATTTCTGGACTTCTTTAAAACTAAACAACGTCATGTATGTAATGGTTAGTGGAATGAGAACAAAGTTGGACCAAAGTTGAACAAAGTTAGCGAGATTCTTCCATTATATGGGGGAGACGGGTCTCAAGACTCGTACACGAGTAGGATTCGATCTCGAGTTGGTTCTATCCTACCCTAACTTTCTGAGCAAGCCTTTCCTTGAGTTGGCCCTATCCTGGACCCGTAGAGGGCGCGGGCTCAAGATTCTTCTGGAATGCTAGTTGATGGGATGCACCCATAGGCCCACTGTGGGGGGGTGTCTCTCGGGCACCCCTCACGTCAATCACCTTCTTGCATATGTTCCGTTTTAGCGTGCTCAACCCATTTGATTTCTTCTTCGAGACTATGCTTAACAAGTTGACCCGAGGCCACTCTTAAAGCCTCTCATTCGGAAGCATCAAGAGGGTTGGATTTAGAGGTAATATCTAACTCATCAATATTTTTTTTCCTTTCTATATACACCACTATGATTCTTATCCCACCACAAGTAGGTAGCATGGAATGTGTCTTAATTTATTCTATCAAATCACAATTTTGGCACTTCCGGTCTTTATTGAAATCCAGTGGTTCTTAATCCTGTCATACTTTGTAATGAAGGAACATTTCTTTAAGTCTGAAGTCTCCCTCAATACATGTATAAATTGAGTGAAGTACTTTTACCCAAACTAATGTATTATTTCGATATATGTACATGTTATGGACAACTATACTACTAAATCAAAAACTATATATACGGCTGAATTAATAGAGTTTCTTCTTGTAAGTATCTCTATATTGTGGGTGTCATAATGTTGAGAAGTGAAACCCTTGTCTGCACAATGCTTCTGAACACCTTTCGGCAGACGCCGTCACACTCGTCGAAGCACCGCTCTAGCGCATGTAGCCTCTCGATGGCTACCTCTGTCGTCCTCGGCAAGGAAGGCTTCCTTGCAAACGAACCAAACATTGACGTCTTCTTGCGAGATGACGCCATTGATGACATGAGTCCAGCGGTGGTGAACACGGACGTCGAGGCAGCTGCGCTTGCGGCTAGAGCCTCCATGAGAGTGCTAGCCATATCAGCATCGTCACGACAGGTAGAAAAAAGGTACATGCGCATGCATTTGGAAGATAGGGAGGCGGCGAGGCGGGCAACGTTCTTCTCAGCCCTATTCTGGGACCTGGTATCAGAGGCGAACCTAGCGGCGCCGCCTCTTCATAGTGCGGTGCGGCACTCGGCCGCGGTGTGTTTGAGCTCGATGAGAGACTATTGGAAGCTCTGGTGTGCATCAGCAAGGAGGAGCAAGGTGTCAAGGAGGCGTTCTCCGACAACTCCGCCGCAATGCACGTTTTGCAGCTCTAGGAGGAGGAAGTCGGCGATTGAGGAGTGGAGTGCATGGATTTGGGTGAGACCAGCGGCAAGGGAGGAACTGGTCAAAGGGCATACAGGCGCGGTGTGGGCTTTGAGCTGGCCGAGGAGCGGGTGTGAGGAAGCAGTGGAGGAGGGAAGGCTGATGGAGCCGACATGGCGGGGCTTGGAAGAAGACCTTCCAGGCGTCAGAGGGAAAGAAATGGATCGAGCGAAGCGGAGAGCCATTTCGATGGCTTCTTCTTTCTTCTTCGTCTTATTGTGCTTGTAGATGTGTGATGTGAGATAAGGTTATGTAGGAAATGAGGTGCGAGCTGGTATATATGGAAGAAGGGAAGCATGGCAACTTGGCATGCAAGGTGCTCAAGTGGTGGTTGGGTTGCACGTGTGGGCAGAAGCATCTACAACTCGATCAAGGCCATGACACACATGTTGGCATTATTATCTTTGTGTGTGTAGGGATGCAAACCGGACAGGGAAATGGTGAGTGAGATCATACATGCGGCTCCATGCGGGAAAGATATCCTATACGACCCAGGCAGCTACGACTCGTTGCTGGACCACACCAATCTTAGTAGGCATGGCAAATCACGCTTCAGCCTTTGCTTTGAGATCTGTTTGTGGACACATGTACGGTTATTTTACAGGGTCCACCAACGAGGTCGTACATGCGTGCTATCACTAGTGCAGAATGGGGCATTAGACCCGGTTGGTAAGGGCCTAATGCCCCGGCTTTGATATTTGTGGCTCTAGGTGGAAGAAGACTGGCACGAGCACATACAGGTGACACAAGAACACACAGAGACTTTCGGCAACGCCACTTGCCTTTTCTCTTGCTCTTTTTCCTTAACTAATGAAACAGATTACATCGGTTTAAATAGCTGGATAAACGCAGCCAGCACGCACACCCGCTAAGCACTCCCTTACCATGCAACACACGGTCAATCCTCCACTAACAGCTCTGATACCAAATGATATTTGTGGCTCTAGGTGGAAGAAGACTGGCACGAGCACATACAGGTGACACAAGAACACACAGAGACTTTCGGCAACGCCACTTGCCTTTTCTCTTGCTCTTTTTCCTTAACTAATGAAACAGATTACATCGGTTTAAATAGCTGGATAAACGCAGCCAGCACGCACACCCGCTAAGCACTCCCTTACCATGCAACACACGGTCAATCCTCCACTAACAGCTTGATCCACTAATTTCTCCACTAACTGCACAACACACACTTGAGTCACATGCAAGTTACTGGAGATCAGCTCACATGCACGCGGCCGCAACTAACTTTGCATTTCCGTCTCCAGTTCCGACTCGCCCGCCTAGACTCCACGCAGCTTTGTACATGCAGCTAAACTAAACACAACGTAATTAACTTTGCATTGTGCACGTGGACGCGACTGTACGCACACACTGCCGCAGCTTCGACTACACGCACGAACTGAAATAAACATGATGAAATAACTAATCAACAAGGTTAAAATCCAACAGGCTTCTCAACCGGGTTCCTCAAACCCGGGCTAAAGGCCCCCCTTATGCCCCTGTTGGGTTACCAACCGGGTAAAAGGCTTGCCCCACGTGAGCTCTGCGTAGCGTGTGGGCACCCACCTTTTACCGCGGTAGAGTTTTGGGTGTTTCTCTGCCGCGGCAGAGTTTTGGCATGTTTCTTTTTGGGCTATTTTTCTGTGATGTTTTTTTCGGTGAGGCTGTTAATAGCATATTTTTTGCACATCGATAGTAATCATCATAAAAATCATTACATGCATTGATATCATAAATATATAATTACACTGATCTCAATTAGATCATTACATCCAAATAGAGTTATACCATTGAGATCATTACATGCAGATCATTGTTTATACTTAACAATGCAATCTTCCATTTTCAGATACGACCTCCTTCAGCTCAAAACCCGCCCATTCCACTTGAAGTGCTTGTAAGGAGTCTGCCGGTAGGAGCTGCCTCTGGAGATCGTAGAGCCTTATATTTACTCTTCTTCCTAACACATTTTATCCTTGTTCTCCATGACATAGAAGCCACATTTGTTCCTGTGAGGACTTTACGAGAAATATAATTGAGTCAAATAATGATCAAGGAATTAAAGAGAGATGCGTGAATGTAGCAAGTACTACTTACGATGAGTTTGTCAAATCTCATATTCAACTCCATTAAACCGGTTTGTTGCCTCCTAAACCGGTTCCAAGCCCTGTCCGGGAAAAATAAATTATGGGTCATCGTACGATAATGATTGAAAAAAAGGGGACGGTGTAGTGCGACAACGATTGAACTTACTTTGTGAGCATTGACATAATGGGCTAGTACTCCTCTTTCTCTTTATCCATAGAGTCCATGATATCAACTATTCCGCTGTCAACGTGAATGTCGAAAAGAATCCAGTGAAATCTGCACAGGCGATTAACTCATCAATTACACTTAATTAACACCAACTTAGCGAAATAGAAATGTGAAGGAATATGCATATAAGAGAGTAACACTTACTTATGTCTGTAAGGAAATAGTATTCACTACAGTGAAATTGATTCCTCAAAAACATAACTAGGTTATCCTCCGTATCTTGAGCGTGTAGCTTTAAAACGATATCATTGACGACATATGGGTCAATGAACCCAATGCTACCGTTTCCATTACATTCCAGCATCGTCATCGTGCATAATCTATATCGTGCAGTGACGATATAATATATATATATAAGAAGCAATGATCGAACTAGCTGAGGTAGATACTTACAGACAATAGGTGCTGATGACCGATTTGTCGAGGGCGTCTAGATTATATAAGAAAAAAAGATCTTCAAAATCAATAAACATCGAGTCATTGCGGTAGTAATCCTGTTGTCTAATTTTCACGATGAGTTGGTCTAGCCCATCTTGTGCGCTTTGGATATACCACGTATGCAGTTGGCGCTTCAATGTTGTCATAGAGCCCAGCTGATCAGGTTTGACGAGAGACTTCCCACACACATATTTCCATGCCAATTCAGCCTTTTCGAAGTTGTCGGATTGGCCTAGGAGTTGCTCAAGTGTTATACCACAGTCTCTGGCAAAGTTCTCAGCTTCTTCCCGATCAACTTGAGCCTGTACAGTGTCCGACACCTTGAGCGGGGGGGGGGGGCGATTGTTTTGACTGCTTCCTGAGCTGGGCAATTGTTCTCCCCGCCTTCTTGGCTTTGGAATAACTCATCGTTACTACGCGATCATAGTCAGATGGCAGATTCATCTTAACTTGGGACGGCATCTTCAACATATTCTGGAAGTGCTTCTTTATAGCCGGATCTATTGGTTCCTTTGGCGGCTCCGAGGTCCTCTTTCCCCACGAAGCCATCTCACATTTCGTGTCCGCAGTCACCTAGTCGTGGGTCTCCTCGTCATTCATTTCGTAAGGCAAATTTTCTGGCAGCTTCTTGGCTTTCTTGTTCGGCGGAGGTATCTTCTTCGGGGAAGACTTAGAGGAAGCAACCTTCCGCTTAGAGGACTTAGTGGGCGGCGGAGTCGGCTCAGGCATCGGAGATCGATCCAGACTCGGGTTGCTGACGTCCATGGCATCGACGTGTGTTGGCGATGGTCGAGCCGGGCTGTGTCTCGGAGAAGTAGGTGGCGGTAATGGCGGTGGTGGACTGCGTCTCAGAGAAGGTGGCGGTGGTGGCGGCGGTGGACTGTGTCTCGGAGAAGTAGCTGCTTGTGTTGGCGGTGGACCGCGTCTAGGAGAAGGTGGTGGTGGTGGCGGAGGTGGACTGCGTGTGGGAAACACTATGCCACTCTTTTTCCATTGAATGATTTAATTGACGGCCTCTCCAAGTGTCTCTACCCCGTCACCTCCGGGGATGTCTAGCCGCAATATCCTCCAATCAGGCTGAACATCATCAACGCCGACACGAGCATAGCCAGGTGTAACCAGACGGCCATGCAAGGTCGCTCCCTCTACACAAGGTAAAGCGTAGCCGTCCGCCACCTTGATGGATATGTTTGAGACCGACACGTATAGCGCACAACTTGTCTTCTCCTTGATTGCATCCACGGCCTCCGTCTGTGGAGAGGCATTAACAAGCAGAACTGCTGCGGAATCCGGTACCTCCGTTGAAGCCACGCTGCTCCGGCGTTGAGATGGTTCTGTTTCCTCGAATGTACTAGTGTCTTGCGTCTGGGAGGGCCGGCTAGTAAGTTCATTAATCCGTAGTTGCTGCTGCATCACTGCGGCTTCCAAGGCACCAACCCGTTCTACGACCGCTGCATCCTTCTTTATCTGTCCTCTAGCTCGGCTTCTATATGGAAAGAGACAATCTTCCGGCTTGAAGCCAAAGCACCACGGATATCGTCCTTTGCCTCGTGTCCAGCCGCCATATTCTGCATTCCCGAGGGCCTTTGTAAGCTCGTCATTGTAGAGGCCCCAAACCGGGAGGTTCAGAACCCCTCATATGCATACATTCACGATCCCAGGAAGATCAGTCGTGAACAACATACGAAAGTGGTACACAGATACAATATCCATTACACGAATAAAAGCAGTCTTACAAGCCAATGGTCACATGACCAAGGATTTATTCACTGCCACGCAGGGCAGGCAAAGTCATACAACATCTAAACAGCGGAAGATAAACGCAGATAGCCCATGTCAAGCTTTCACCAACAGGCTGCTGACCGGGAGCCGGGCCTAGTTCGCGCAGTCGTCAGAATAGTACTCCTCCTCGTATTCCTCCTCAGGTGGTACCTCCTCAAAGTCTGGCAAGTATATACCAGGGGCGAAACCAAATGAGTACGTTTGAATGTACTCAACAAGACATCCTTTATACACTTACAAATGCATCATGCTTATATGGTAGATAGGTAGGCCATACATAGGGCTTGCTACCAATGATGTTCATGTAAGATGACATCAAAGTGCAGTCATATTAATCTGTATCTTTGTTGAAGAAGATACTTCAGAAGAAAATAAGATAGTTTGCTTTCTCTTGTCGATATCGCATGTACAAGAGGTTTTGTGAAACTTGTTTTACAAAAGAAAGTTTTTTTTTTCTTTGCAAAACTTCTTGGAACAACATGTCCATACTTCATCGGTACCTTCCGGGTACAACACTTCTGTTTTGAAAACATCTTTTGGAAACTCAGCACAATGCTAGCTACATGGCCTTTCAACTGCCCATATCCGAGGGCTCGGCTATTCTGAATAGTTCTACTCTGCAGAGGTGGTACACATTCCACTAGATCCAAAACTCTGCCATGGACCACCCATGGATCGACACAGCGATATGCAAGCACCAGAGAGTTGATCCTAACTGTCCATTCTGACACAAGCTAGTATACGCTCATTCCTTCAGGTGGGTTGTCTCCCCGGCATCAGGTCCCGCCTTGCCTAGTCAGGAGGCCCAGCTGTCGCTTCCGGGGGGTAACTTAATCCCTCACTTTGTTTGTCCCGTTACACCCTTCTGGCGACACTTCGTTTCAGAGAATCAGCTTCTCTATAGCACTTCGGAATGAAACATACACTAACAAGCTCAAGCATCTAGATAGGCCCCATACCCATATAGGGGTAGAGTGGCAGTACATCTTGGTTGTCCAGCGAAGACTAGGTTATGTGCCTTTTGAAAACATTTGAAAACACCTTCACAGTTTTTCCTTTGGTGAACAAGGTCCCGCCATTCCACCATAATATCCTCGTAGAACCATCTTTGTTTTGCAAAAGCACATTTTAAAGTGGTCCACTTAGGGACTCAAGATTATTGTTTAAGACGGTATTTATATACCTTATGGTGGCTAAGGGCTTGGTAACACCAAGTTGACTAATGGCAAGTGATATATAACACATATATAATAGTAGTAATAGTATTCACTCAATAAAATAGTTTTAGCAAACAAGTTTTGAAAACTTCAGAAGTATTTGAACGCATAAAGATAATGGGAATATAACAGCAAGCTTTAAGGATGGCTTGCCTTGGAGGTACTGAGGATCCGGGTCTTGCTCGCAACAAGAATGGTAGTAGTACCCTCCTGTCCCGACTATGTCCTCGTCGTTTTCTATCGTCGTAAAAGAAAAGTAAAGCATCCTATCATAACCTTACCAACCAACACCTTGACTCCAACACAACATACAGCAAGCAAAAACACTAAAAAAAAATACAAGCTCCTAAAAATATCCCACACAAACATGCATCAATAGCAGTAATATTATGCACTACTACTACCACAACTACTATAGTTGAGCTAGTTTGTTTTTCAACCAAATGGTATGGAACCAGTGGGTGTTCCACTAGGTTTTCCATGCCATTTGAGAGGTGTCATGCCTCTGGTCCATCTTGTGTAAACAAAATAATTCATAGTGCAAAAATGCAACTAGCCATTCTAGTGCAAACCATTAACACTAGCAATAATAATCAAACCTATGCATGCATTTCTAAAGGACTCAAAGTAGCTTACAGAGAAGGAAACAAGTAAATAACAGTACCAAAATGGTACTGGATCTAAGTAAAAACATTCCTATAACTAGGGTAAAAATCTAGCAAAACATTTCAACACAAGTATTTCATGAAATAAAACTAGAGATTTCTACTATGCTCATTTTAATGCTCAAACAAATACTAAACATGTATGGATTTTTATCATGGACTCTCTGTGAGTAAAACGATCTAAGAACACTCAACATATCACTTTTACATGCTAGAAAACAGATTGTCATAATCAAGCAATGATTTACAAAATCAAACTATTCACTTTATTTTTAACAGAAACATGCATTTTCTTAGATCTGTCACCAAATTAATTCTAAGCTCAAAAATTTACACAAATCTAGGGATACATAGATCTATCTAATATCTAACAGATCCAATTGGATTTGCATCAAAAGGTGCTATAAAATAAATCCTAAAATTCATAGAACATGCTTCTGGTGTTTTACCAAAATGGATACCATTTCAAAATGGTAGCTCACCTTGGGGTGAGGTCAAGCCCTACTGGTAGATCTAGTCAAGATCTACTCTAGGAATTTTAGTTTGCTCATTTTTAGACATTCCATCAAAAAGTTATGCCCTACACATGCTCACTGACAGTCCTCAGTTCATGATTTTTCATTTGTTCATCGTTCATCCAAAACCAGATCTGCTTGTTGCCATCGTTCAAGATTTCGTTCAGCTCTGTGAATTTTTGCACATTTTATGGTTGAGCTTAACATTTCCATTTTCGAATAAAGTAAACAACCATATTCTGGTTAGTTTGAAAAAGAAATAAAAACAGCGCAGTGGGCTGGTCAACGCCCCGGACGCGGCCCAACTGCGCCGGGCGGCCCGCCTCGCTTCCGCGACACGCGGGAACGGGCGTACCACTTCACCGTTTAAGCGTGTCCGTAGATCTGGAGATCTACGGCGCACGGCCAGCCTTCCTCTCTCTTCCTCGTTCTAAAATTTCTTCGGCGAGGTTCACCGAGAAACGGCGGCGAGAGATGGACGGAGCTCACCTAGGGGGGTTGCAGGGCCAAGGGGAGAGGTCGGGGGAGTCTCGCGTGGTCGATGCAGTGTAGATGTACAGCAGCAACGGCGCGAGTTCACTCCAATCGACGGCGACGTGCTCGGGTGCCGCGGCAGCTCCGACGAGGTTTTCGGCTTCTCTGCAAACGAGGGGAGGTGGCGTGGCTCAGGGTGGGTTTACGGAGGTAGGGGAGTTCGTCTATGGTAGTGGTGGAGGCTGTAGTGGTTCGTGGAGGGTGTATTTTTCCTCATGCTGCCGCGGTGGCCGCGGAAGAAATCCGGCGATTCACGCTATCGCGAGCAGCTCGGGGACATTGGCTGGGTTTGGGGAGTGACAGTGAGTCGAGGGGGAGCTGGTGCACTTGGTTTGAGGCTCGGGGGTGGTTTATATAGAGCTGGCGATGGTGGCGCACGCTCGGGCGTGTCCGTGCGCCCGCGGCGAGCTCGTGCACGCTCTGGCACGGCCAGGGTTGCTTTCTCTGGGCCCGTGGGAGGTTCCAACGTGACGAGGTGTGCTCGACGACCACTTGCATCGTGCCAGGGCGCGGATTGCACGGGAGAACGCCACTGTGGCTCGGGATAGGGAGCAGCCTGTCAGGCGCCCATCCCTCCCTCCCGTTTCTCTCCTCCCTGAAGTCACCTCCCTCTCTCTCCCATTAGTCAAACTCATTGCAAGTTGAGGTGCAGAGCAGGGAGTGGTTGGGGGCGGCTTCTAGAAGCCCCAATCCGTGCTCAAAAAGAATTACTGAGTTAAAAGATATAAGCAATTGAAAAAGGCTCGAGTTCACTGTTTCTGAAACAAAAATTCAGTTACTGAAATTTTGCTAAGTGTTAAAAAAAACAGAGGGGTTAGCTGAAAGTTGGGTTGTTTTTCAGGCTTTTAAAATTATTTAAATTTTGTTTTCCAAGCATGGTTCTGTTAAGCATCTTTAGTACTTTTCAAAACAGCAAAAAGATTTAAATTTGAGTAACATTTGTTTGGTGAAAAATAAGTGGAAAAAGTGTTGGTTGGTTGGTTTGCACTGTTTTCCAAAATGGCACTTTTCTGCCTTATTTCTTAGCATAAAACCATCAAGCAAAACATTGTTTTTGTGATTCCAATTTCTCAACTAGGTCATCCAAAATGTAGTATATATATTCAAGATCACATTGATGACTTAAAATCTCACAATGTGGAATTTTATATTATGAAAAACAAGGGTGCAAATCCCTTACTAGGCTTGTTTTTCAAGCTTGTTTTTATTTGAGAATTTTGTGATTTCACTTTGATTAATTTGTTTTATTAGTTCCACTTGACTCAATATTCAAATGTAAGTTGTTTTAAACATTGCCACATGGGTTTTGAGTTAGGGTAACAAGGATTACAAAAATAGGAAAGAATTCAAAGTGATCAGAACCTCAGAAACAAGTGGTTTGTTTTTAAATAAAAAGGCTTGCTTGCATAGATAGTCACAGCTCAAATACAACATGAGGGATTACACAAGGGACATAAAAGTTTTTGTTGGCTCCAAAAATTGGATTCCTTGTGTGAAAACAAGTGTGCTAAAATTGGGGTGTGACAGTCATTCTCTCGATCTAGCTTGAACTCTCCCTCTTTAACCTCCTTGAACACTTCCTCAAGTGCCGCAAAGGGGACCTTTATTTTTTCACTCATAATAAGGTGCCCTTGTTCGTAAAACGTCGCCCCATGCCCAAGCAACCAATTCCTTGACCTCCGCGGAAAATCCTGATTACCTGGAATGATCCCCTTCTCTCGCTGCTCTGCCTCGAGTGCGTCAGACTTAGGCACTGCAACTCTGTAGCCACCTGAACCCATCTTATGGTGATATCTCTTCCTCTTGGCATTTGCCACATTCTTGGCTGACCTCAGTTCCCCTTTTCTGATTCCTTGTACGCCAGAAATGCTGGCCAGTGTACCTTCTGCTTCTCAAGCGGCCCCTCGAATTTTGGCACTTCTTTTTTATTCTGATATTCCTTCCATAATATTTTCTTGTAAGCATTGAAAGGCTCGGCCATCTTCTTCAGAGCCCAGTGCTTCACTGCGTCTCGCAGTTCCTGTTGTGCCGTCTCGTCATCCTCTTCATCATCCTCCTCACATTTTGGAATACTGAAATGGCTCATCAGCTTCTCGAACAAGAGTTGTTTGGACCGGTCTGTGACAAAAGAAACTGCCATTCGTCCAGGATCGTCTTTGTTCTTTGCTGGCTCATTCCATTTTTCAATAATTATAGGGATCATGTCCCTAACAATAACTCCACATTGGCTTGGAACTTTGTTGCTTTCTTGATGGGCCAAGCAGGTTCGCCGGTTCGATAGACTTGCTCGATTGACAGTTTCGCTTTCGAGCTCATCTCTTGGGCCGGGCCTCGTTTCGACCTCTTGCTAGACGATGTCGATGTAGCCTTCACTAAGGCTTGTTCATCATTTGTTTTCTCCGGTTCCGCATATGTTCCTTGCAATTGCTGCTCTTCCTCCATTCCCTGACCTGATTCATTCAGGTACTGTGAGCCGTCGTCTTGATCACCTCCCCTGTCATTGGGTCCACTGGGGAGTGTACCTTCTTCTATTATCACGAACACATGTTCTTCACCCTTCCTGCCGTCCATAGCTCAACTAATACAAATGGAAGATAAAATACTTTAGTAAGTTATAAATTCTCTTGAAAAATTAATATTCCACTAAACAATCATCACAACAGTACACTTTAGTAAGGAGTATGACTAGCAGACCTCTCCATCTTCTTCTTGATTGTGGATTCAGACGCCATCCAATGAACAAGAAGAGGAAGAGATATGCAACATTTTCACACATGACATGGATAATCTGGAATTAATGTTGTTATGCACCGTTCGAGTCGCAATTTTACTAGGAAAGAGTGGATCTGATCTGCGAGCTAGTCATACTCTTGCCTACACGTAGTGTTCGTCTCGGTTCCTCTCGGTTCCCTCTCGATTCCTAAACTTCTAGACGGCAATTCCGGGGACTAACACTAAAACTAATACTAAAACTAACACTAAAACTAAAACTAAAATACTAACACTAAAACTAACACTAGAATACTAACACTAACACTAATACTAAAACAAAAAATGCAAACACGAAAACTAATACTAAAAAATACTAACACTAAAACTAATACTAAAACTAAAAATGCTAAAACTAAATACTATAACGAAACACTATAACTAAAAACTAAAAGAGTATTAAGAGTAAAACTAATACTAAAATTAACTAAAAAAAATTAGAGTAACAACGACACCGGTGGGGGCCAGTGGCCGGGCCGGCCGCTCACCTCGAGGGCGCGAGCACGAGTCGAGCAGGACGACGACGAGCAGCACGGCGGCGCAGCACAGCGGCGAGTACTAGGCGAGGGCGTGGGCGTGAGCTCGGGGGAGGGCACGGTGGCGCGCACGGCGATGAATTCGAACGGTGCGGCGCGGTGGAGCTCTCTCCGGCGGCGGTGAATTTTGGCAGCCTGATGGCGTCAGAGAGGATTTCGGCGTCGGGGACTTAGCAGATTCTGAGGGTTTCCCCGGGCGGTTGCTCCGTCCGGGGTTATATACTGGGAGGCCTTTTGCCCCTGTTGGTAACACCAACCGGGGCAAAAGGGCGTCTTTTGCCCCGGTTCGTGTTACCAACTGGGGCAAAAGGGTGGGAGGTGGGGCCCTTGCTTGCCGCTCACCTCCCCCCTTTTTCCCCGGTTGGTAACACGAACCGGGGCAAAAGACCCAAAATTTAGTTTTTTGGCTTCCTGCCGCCATTTTTTTCCCCTGCCCCGTTTAAATACATTTTCAAAATGTATTTTCTATTACATTTCAAATGATTGTGAATTAGGATAAAGTTTCAATTGAAATGTGTTTAAAATTGGACAAAGATTTCATACATATTTTCTATTTAAAAAATTAATTATTCCAACTATTTAAACTAGTAACAATTTTTTAAATTTCAAACATTTTTAAAAACCTAGTTTACGAATGGTTTTGAATTTGAAGATACTTTCAATACAAAAAGTGTTTAAAATTACGTAAATATTTCAGATACATTTTCAATATGAAAGCCCTGCCGCGTGGACGCTTGGCGCGCAAGTTGTGATGCGTGGCGCCGGAGTTGTGACGCGTGGCGCCGGAGTTGTGCCTCGTGGCCACGAGCGCGCGGTATAAACTGCCGCGCCTCGAGCGTCTTCTCCACTCCACGCGCGCACTCCTCTCCACGCACCGTCGTGCCGCCACCATGCCTCCGAGGAGGAACATCACCACCGGCTTCTGCGGCGTCCGAGCACACCAGAACGGAATGTTCATCGCGCATATTCGCTACGTGGACGACCGCATCCCCCTCGGCTCCTTTGCGACGGCGGCAAAGGCCGCCCGCGCCTGGGACACGGCGGCCTGGCGCCTCAAGAGCCCGCGGTCACTAATCAACTTCAAAGACTGCCACACCCTCTGGGAAGCGGAGGCCAGTGCGCCGAGGCCGCAGATCGTCACTGCCGCCGACCACCGCCACCTCCGCCACCGTGCGATTCAGGGCCTAGTCGACGCCAGGGACGACCGCGTTGTCCGCGAGTATTACCGGAACAATCCGGGGGAGGAGAGTGCCGACGAGGAGCTCTGGGAGACCCGCGCGGCTGAGCGGGCGGAGCGCCGCCTCGAACGCCATGTCGCGTTAGATGCTGCTCGGGAGGCGAGGACGAAGGCGCTGCAAGAGCTCCGCCGGGCCGACCACACAGGCCAAGTCTGGGCCTCTGATGATCCGAGGTGGGGGCCTATCTCGGATATACCATCATGCACCTCCGACGACGAGGAGGTCACCGTCGAGTTCGCCGCCGACGACGACCAGGAGAAGGTCACCGACGAGTTCCCCGGCGACGACGACGAGGTGTAGTGTTCGTCTGTTTTCTGTTTTTAATAAAAGAATTTGTATTCCGGCGAACTGCAGCGTGCTAGCGCGTCTGTTTTCTGTTTTTAATAAAAGAATTTGTATTCCGTGTGATTCTTCCTGATTGGTGGGATTCATACGCTAGAAAGAAACACACTCCTTATCCAACGACTCACAAGAGCTAACATTAATTAGGGAGTACATTTGGATAGATAATACAAGGCAGTACATAATAGCAAGAGTTGATCTAAATCTAAACTGAGAGCATAGAGATCTAGATAAACAAGGCAGTACATAATGCCAAGAGTGGATCTGATCTACTAGTCATACTCCTGCCTAGGCCTATAGTACTCCGACTCATAGTCGTCGTGGTCGCCGCCGTCGTCGTCACTATCGTCGGACGGTGCTCTGGACTCCCTCGGAGGATCACGACCCCAGGACTGGGCGTGAGGGTAGCGCAGGCGGGGGTTATCCCCGGCCCTGATGTAGTTCATGACGCTCTGAAGAGTCCGTCCGCCGCCCCACCATAGCTGACGACCGCCCTCGCTGAAGTTCGAAGGAGGCAGGCCGTTCTCCTCGTACCTGGCGAGCGCACTCTCACGCCGATTAATGAAGAAGGTGTCCCAAATAAGTCGGTAGTGTGGATTTCAACTGGGATTCCTCTGCTGCTCCGGCATGAGCTCGTGGTAGTAGTGGTTCGTGATGGCCGTCCGACGCGCCACACCTTGAGGAACAGGAGGGGCCGGCATTCCGCTCAGCATCCAGCCGGCGGGGACGCTGTAGCCGGGCGGGCAGGGGTAGTTCGAGGCAGAAAGTGCCTCCGCCTACAGGAAGGTTAGAGTGGGTACGGTAGAAGCCATGGGAGAGTGGGGAGTTTATATGTGTTTATGCCAATGGTGGCAATGCATGCATACATATATATAGTGAGAAGAAACAACCCCCTTTAGTCCCGGCCCGTTTTACCAACCGGGGCTAAAGGGTTACGGTTTCGTTGGGACCAATCACAAAGAATCACATGGATCGTGTGCTTCTTTCAAGCGCTTGTGAGTCGTTGGATCAGAGGCGTGTTTATTTCGAGCTCTTGTCAGCCGTTCGATCAGGGGTACGGTGTGTTTTTTCGAGCGCTTGTTAGCCGTTGGATCAGGGGTGTTTCTTTCGAGCGCTTCTTAACCGTTGGATCGAAACCCTAGCACAACACATCGTGAGCCAGAGGACCCTATTTATAGCCCACCTCTCGAAGTCCTTTCATACATCATTCAGTTCATCCACCGAATACAAATCATTCGGATTCGCCAGCATACGTCCTACCGTGCATTTGGTATGCATATATGCACTCCAAGAGCCACGGTGGGGCTGTATGCTGGCGATACCGATTGTTTTGTTCTACATCCCCCAGTCAAGGTTTGACAAAAGGTTTGATACATCATTCAATTCATCGACCGACTACAAATCATCTGGATTCGCCATCATACGTCAGATCGTGCTTTCGATATGAATATATGCACTCATGAGCCACGGTCGGGCTGTACGATGGAGACAATGTTTATTTTCTTCTATATATCTACAAATCCTCCAGTTCACACACCCGACATATGGAAAACAGAGGTGGACTAATCCAAATACATGAACCATGCAGGTTTGATACATTATTACACAATAGTATAGCAATATTACATGTTTGTTTTCTACGAGCACAGATGGCATTATGCTCTCGGCCATTTCATCGAACACCTCTTATGCATGTGATGGAAAAATAAGTATGAGCACACCACACCAAAAAGTAAGTGGCATGAGGAGTGGAGAACGCTGGCATGTAGTGTTTATAAAAAAAGAAAAAAATTGGATTTAAAGAAAAAAGAATTCTATGAATTTTCATTTTCTATCTATTTGGTTAGTTTTTCTTAATGAAATTGAAATTATTAACTAAACAGCAATATAGAAATAAAGAAACAACTTTTCATCTAGGTGGGGCTCATTTGACCCGGTTGGAGTCACAAACCGGGGCAAAAGACCCTCCCTCGACGCGCCCGCACGCGCCCTGCTCGTCGTGGGCCTTTAGCCCCGGTTGAAGCCACCGACCGGGGCAAATAACCCCCACACCATGCGCCCTGCTCGCCACGGCTCCACCTCTGCAGTCTTTTGCACCGGGTGGTGGCCGAGCCGGGGCGAAAGGGATGCTCGCCAGTGGGTAAAAGCCCCGTTTTCCACTAGTGTATGTATAAGATTTATTTCCGTCCATGCAATCTTCTCTCTTTTGCGGTGCCAGTTGGCATAGACATGGCTTTTTTACCCCCCCCCCCACTCCCCGCCGTCGCCGCCTAATGAAACTGTCGAAACTAACCCCCTTAAAAAAATCGCAAAGTAGCCTGGCGGGAGGTTTATCCGTCAATTGAAATGGCGAAAAGTTACTTCCAGCCGGCCAGTGTGGCGGAAAGCCACTTTGTGCTGAAAAATGACCATCTTCCGCCAACTTTTAAGGCGGGAACAAACTTTCCGCCACTCTGGAGGACGAAAAGTGATTTTCCGCCGTTTGGGACGGTGTGAAGTCCACATGTCACTTTCTCTCCCTCCCGCCAGGTCACTTTCGACAATAAAATTCGAAGGGCATTAGTTTTGACGTTAGGATTCAGCAAGGCGTCATATTGGTTAAAAAGTCGCGGACATGAGAGATTCCAAATGTGGTTTCACCGCCTCGGCTATTGAATGGCTAATTAAAAAAGAGCTACCAGCCCAACAATGTGACATGAGAGATTCCAGCTCTCCATCAGCCTATCCATTGGGTGCAATTATATGCATGACCATGCAAGCACACGAATGCGGTTGGTCGTCGTCTTCCAATTATTTCTGCGTACCCCCACAGCATATCCATCGGTTGCAATTATACTATGTACTGTTTATGATCATGCAAGCACACGAATGGGTTCGTCGTCGTCTTCCAATTATTATTTCTGAACAATCGAGCCGGGCAGCTTGGCCATGGTTGGGATACCAAGCAGACAAGAGATCGATACAATCGGATCCGTGCGTACGTGCGTGTGATTTTGTCTGTTTTGCATTGCATGTTGGGAGAATCCATATGTGGTTTCACCACCACGGCTGTTGAATGGCTAATTAAGCTAACTAGCTGGTACACCACTATTTAAAAAAAAAGTGCCAGCTTACGCTCCAATGGTGTGGCAGCCAACGTGCACTACACAAGTCCAGCACTCAACCAGCACACCAATGGGTCTGTCTTGTCTTCCAACTAATTCTTAACATTTTCCAGACAAAAATCAATTCTTAACTACGTACTCTCGTTCAGTAGCAGCTCAACGAATTCATCATTTCGTTTCTGCACGCATGGATCAAAATTATTAAGTTCTGGCCCATGGCATCCGCAGATGCTGGTCGGCTTCAATGAATTCCGTCATGAGTTCGACTAAGGGCCATATCTTGAAATTAATTCTTAATTAACTACCTACTGTGCGTTCGTAATATCGAAATTATTAATTTCTGGATGTCGCACAGTCCTCGCCTTCATTATTCCTCCCTTGTCGCACGAGGATGTGTGTGTATTGCGGGTGAATGTGGTAGTGGGGATCATCTGCTCTCCTTCACACATTCTAGTCCCTATTTCATGGGTAGGCCACAATTATAGGGATTTTTCTCCATTTCTATATAGTTTCTGCAATTTAAATGACTTTATTGAGATTTGCTTAAAGTAATTCAAATTTGAACTACAAGTGTGGGGTAGCTTGCTCTAGATTTTTTTGAGAAGTTATTTTACGTTACATAGTTAGTGGTTTTATCAAATAAAAATCGATAATTCTGAAAAATTCGGCCCTTTTCAAAGAATAGCCATACCGGCCGCTTTGAGCATTTTTTTTCGTAATACCGAAAAGAAAGACAAAGATTCTCAAAAAAATCGCTTCGTATGGAGCCTGATTATGCCTACTAGTTGTTAGGATAATGGTACACGTGAGTTTTGAATTTTTTTGCAAAATGACCTTCACAAAAATGCATTTCATGTATGAGCATCAATACTAGGTTTCAAGCCAAATGACCAGTTTATGGCCATTCTACTTCATAGTTTGAGATAAAGTGACCATATTTTGCAAATAGGAGTTCCTTGGCATGGAAAACAATGGTGCCAAATTGGGTTTTCGACTGCTTTTAAAAAAACCCATTTTCATTTTCCTAGCGTCCAAAATGACAGTTCTTGTGAAGGAAGTATAAGAAATATGGTGCAAATTTGCACCCATTAAATTTTCACACATTGTAGTCCCTATTTCATTGATAGGCCATAATTATAGGGAATTTTCTCCGTTTCTACCTAGTGTTTGGATTTTAAGTGACTTCATTGAGATTTGCTGAATGTAATTCAAATTTAATGTAAAGGTGTGTGGTAGGTTTCTCTGGATTATTTTGACAAAATAATAATTTTAAGGTACAGAATTAGTGGTTTTAGCACAAAAACGTTGATAATTCGGAAAAATCCAACCCCATTCAATGAATAGACATGCCGGTAGTTTTGAATACTTTTTTCAAAAAAAGAAAGAAAAAAGATGAAAATATGCTCAACATAAATAAATCCTTTGTTATGGAGACCTATTATGCCTACTAGTTGCTAGAATTAAACTTGATTTTTGATAAACTTTGCAAAAAAAAACTTAACAAAAATGCATTTTATGTATGAGCGTCAATAGGTTTCAAGCCAAATGACCAGGTTATTGCCATTCCCGCTATATAGTTTGCGATGAAGTGCCCGTATTTGAGAAATAGGAATACCTTGGTATGGGAAACAATGTTGTTGAATTGGGATTTAAAAAAAACAGTTTTCATTTTCATATTGTCCAAAATAACATTTCTTATGAAGCAAGTACAAGAAATATGGTGGAAAATTTGCACCCATTCAATTTTCACATATTCTAGTCCCTATTTGAAGGATAAGCCACAAATATAGGGAATTTTCTCCATTTCTACCTTGTTTCTGCAATTTAAATGACTTTATTGATATTTGCTAAAAGTAATTCAAATTAGAACCATAGGTGTGTGGTACCTAGTTTCTGCATGATCAAGCAAGCACACGAATGGGTCGATCGCCGTCTTCGAATTATTTTTGAAGTGCATGCCCAGACAACAATGGAGCCGGGCAGCTTGGCCATGGCACATGTTGGCACGATTATCTTTGTGTTGGGATACCAAGTAGACAGGATATCGATACAATCGGATCCGTGCGTGTGTGCGTGTGATTTTGTCCTTTTTGCGTTGCAAGTTGGGATATTTCGTAGGTGGTTTCACCGCCGCGGTTGTTGTATGCCTAATTAAGCTAACTAGCCGGTACTCCTCTATTTTTAAAAGAAGTACCAGCTCAAGCTCCAATGGTGTGGCAGCTAACGTCCAGTACAACTCCAACACTCAACCAGCACATGTACTCTCCGCTTGGTAGCAGCTCCAACGAATTCACCAACTCGTTTGTGCACGCATGCATCTTTTATGTTATGGCCCTCGCGTAGTCCCCGCCTCAAAACTTTCCTCCCTTGTCACGCAAGGAAGGCATCGGGCAAGCCCATGTGTCTTGCGGGTGAATGTGCTAGTGGGGATCTGCTGCTCTCCTTTCTCGCACGTAGGGTTTGTGATGACAACCGTTCAGCCAACTGCGTCCGCAGATACTGGTAGGCGTGAATGAATTTCGTCATGAATGCAACTAAGGGCCTTATCCCGAGTAAAATCAAACTCTCGATATCTAGATTCTTTATGGCTTAACACATGATATAGAGCATGCCTTACTTCGACTTACACATAAGAAACCCGGCTTGATTTATTCTTATTGATCATCCCATCCAATCAATGATCTTGTTGTATATACTTTTATTGATGGCATGCTACCTTGAATTCAACTCATGATTTTCAAGAATTCCCTATGGGAAATCCTTTCAAATATTACTCAATGAAATCATTAGTCTATAGGATATTCGATAGTTAAAATAAGCACACATGGGGCTCCATGCAGTTTCAAAAGGTATCACCCTTCTAAAATTGAAATGTTGTTCGACATGTGTGGAGCATGGATACGTACGGTGGTCTATTCAGTTTGTAAGTGGAAGAGTGTTTGTTTTTCCTCTCCGCTTCATCCTTATTTTGTTCATATTCCCTACAATGTCAATATAGAGGTCACGTCTCCTAGATAGAAACACACATGAGACTTCCATGTTCAAGAACCATGTGGCGCCGTCCATCTTCCACGTGCTATGTTTTTGTGTGAACCCCGAGACGTGAAAGTAAGCCTATGGAAACCCGCATCTCGTGCTCTTGTACGGGAGATAGGCAATCAAGTTTTGGGGATTGATGTCACATGATTATGGCCTCTTCACTGATATTGATCACTACTTCCCTAGCGAAAACTAATTTCCTGACGTCGACAACATCTTTTTTATCATGTATGATTCTAAAAAAACGACACCAACGCCAACAGTTCTTCTTAATCTACAATTTTACAAGTATTTATTAGCAACCTATTTAGTCCTACTTTTTCATGTTTCGTACTATATCACATGAATACTGTAATCTCTATTTCTGTGATGTTGTTTTATCTATGATTATATTATATGGATTTCCACGGGTCCGCATGGCCGTCGACCTTAAATGTCCACTGCCACCGGATTTTCCTCGCCATCCTCCTAGGATGGTTTTAGGCCATATAGACGAATGCCAAGATAGTCGGGTACCCTCTAGAAAGGTCCATCCAAGCCTACAAATTCCCGAACGGCCAATATAGGATATGTGAGTTGGGGTATAAAAGGTGGTCTTCATCCCCAATTGAAGCATCTTTTGCGAAAGTTTTTCTTCTCCATTGCTAAAGCTTTCTTCCTCTCCGTCCAACTTATAATTATTTCACCTTTTTGAGGTCAAATATAGATGGTATATATATCTACATTTCAATCAAACCAAATCTATTTTCTATGTGAAGGGCGTTGGATTGAGATCTTGGTGTGATTTGATGACCTCCTCCTTTTATATTCCTCCAAATTCCAGAATAGAATTCTTTGCTTTGGTGGGATATGTGACAGAAGGATTTAGTTACTTTTTAGTGTTATTGTTTTGTCTTTTTTGCATTGGTATGATCTCTCTAAGTTACTCTGTTCTAAGCGAGAGAATGTGAGAATGGTATTATTGGAGGGTGTCCCTCCTAGGAAATTTTCATCCTCGTGTGTTAGTTATCTCTATACCTAGGATTCTTCAATTGTATTAATATTGTGATAACCTTCGTGTTTAATTTTATTCATATGTAAGGTCATCTAGTTTTTTTAATATTATCATATATATTATGCTTTCTAGTTTCCTTTCGCTTTCTTCTTTTGCTTATGTTTTTGGTTAACTTAAGGGAACCTAGCATATTTATGTTTTCAACTTGACAGATAAAGAAGTAGGTTATTACATTGTTTCAAGACAAAGCTTCAATAGCTTTCACATGTCGTTGTCGCAAGCGTGATCACCCAACGTTATATGAAATACCAACATGCTTGCTTACGAAATTATACTAATGGCATCAATTGGTTGTTACAAATAATTTTTTGATTGAAGAATTGGTGTCGAAAGATGTTCGCAAATTATTTCTTACATGTTAGTGTGATAATCATTTAATTATATGTGAATTCATAACATTTTGAAACATAACAAAATTTAAGGTAAGATCTTAAATGTAATTCGCTCATATAGTCCGTTGGAAGTACACAATCAAACTTTTTGGTCATGCACTCTTCGTAACTACAATCAGCACACACATCCATTTTCGACAATAGGTCATTAAACAAATACAAAAATTAGAAGAAACATACATAAAATAAATGAAACAATTGAGCAACGGAAGCAATGGAAATACAAGCCTCGTATATATGGAAATACAAGGAGCACATGTTCAACTATTGAAACTAGGATTCTCCGCTGAATTGAGCCACATACTAACGATATTTCAGACAAGTTCTAATTTTAGCGTTACAAACTATAAAAGAGGGGGATAGTTTCTATTTTAGTCTTATCCTACCACTAGCTTGGACCATCCCATCCCCTAAGGCGCAACATTCTATCTGGAACTCCATTTCAAAACAATTTTGCAAAGCTACACGACGTCTTGTCCCCTTACGAGTCAGTATACCTCATGGTGATCAGAGAAAGCATGAAGACAAGTATTTCTGGACTGCTTTCGAACTAAACAACGTCACATATGTAATGGTTAGTGGGATCAGAACAAAGTTGGACCAAAGTTGAACAAAGTTAGCGAGATTCTTCCGTTATATGGGGGAGTCGGGTCTCAGTACTCGTACACGAGTAGGACTCGATCTCGAGTTGGTTCTATCCTACCCTAACTTTCTGAGCAAGCCTTTCCTTGGGCTGGCCCTATCCTGGACCCGTAGATGGCTTTGGCTCCACGGGCTGAACAGGGGCGGGCCCACGTTGGCCCAGCAGGGTGCACAGGACACCGGGTACAATCTGCTAATACCTTATATGTATATAGCCCATATACAGTGTGACACCCCCAAAATTTATAGTGGGACACCGGAAGAGAGGGCCTGCTAGCGGCCCAGAGCAGCAAGTTCGCGTGGAAGCCCAAAATCATAGGAGATTCCGAGTGGCCGGCCATCCGACGACAAAGAACTATCGATCAGATCAATCTCTCAAACATACACGATCCTGCATCCTCTTCTGCTGGCCGAGAACGTGCGTCGTGCTTCCGCCGTCCTGTGCTTCGTCAGTTTGCCGCTGGCCGAGAACGTGCGTCGTGCTTCCGCCGTCCTGTGCTTCGTCAGTTTGCCGCTGGCCGGTCGCTAGATTGTGTGAGACAAACGGAAAAAGGTACGCTGCCTCCTTCCTCTGTACGTGATCCCCAAATGCAATGGATCTATGTTGCAGTTGTTTCTAAACAGCAGGGAACTAACGTCTAGGGTTTTAATTTCGGCTGGGAATTGGGCTAGTTTGATTAATTATTCATGGAAAGTGATAGTATTTTAACATCTGTAGGGATTCAGATTGGTTTTGGAATTTAGTACTTCTTCTTTGAGAAGAGGAATTCAGCATTCCTGTTATCCTGAACAGGTATCACTAATAAGCATCATTATCAAGTGGATTGTTTCAACGATGTTATTGATTGGTTGCGTCAAGAACTTGACACTCGCTTCAATTTTAAAAAAATTCCAAACTCCTTATCTGCCCGGCCGCTTTGAGCCCAAAAGAATCATTTAGAGATTTTAATATAGAGAATTTAATGAGTCTAGCTAGTCTTTATCCAAAAGACTTTGATGATGGAGAACTGAGGGATCTTAGACATCACCTTCGTCTTTATATAAATGATGTACGAGCAGATGACAGATTCTCTGGTATAAACAATATATTTGAGCTCTCTCAGAAAATGGTGGATACAAGAAAACATATTTGCTATCCTTTGGTATATCGACTATTGAAGCTAGCACTAGTCTTGCCTGTTGCCACTGCTACAGTTGAGAGATGTTTTTCAGCTATGAGAATTGTGAAAACATATTTACGAAATCGTCTTAGTGACGATGCCTTGAAATACAACCTCATATGTTACGTGGAGAAGGGATAAATGAGGAAGGTTACTAATGATTTGGTAATTGATCGATTTGAAGCCATGAAAAGACGCAGAAACCCCTTTTAAAGGTAATGGTATTAATTTACTAATTTAGCCCATAGTTCTACTTAATATATTTCTAAGTGGTTTTTCTTTGTTTGTAGGCAATTTAGATCTGTTGCTACATTCGTGGGCGCCATTTTTTTACTTATTGGTAATATAAAATCTTTGGTACTTTATTATTCATTTCTATGCAGTCAACATTTATTTCAAGTGAACATTTTAAATTCAGATTTTTTTTGTAAGCATTTCTACTGTTACATCTTATTATATTTATTCATTGAACCGTTAAATGTGTTAATATCTTGGTATATTAGTTGACATGGGACACCGTGAAATTTTTGTCCTGGGTCCGCCCCTGGGGCTGAAGATCCTTCTGGAATGCTAGTTGATGCGATGCACCCATAGGCCCACTGTGTGTGTGTGGGGGGGGGGGGTGTCTCTCGGGCACCCCTCACGTCAATCACCTTCTTGCATATGTTTCGTTTTAGCTTGCTCAACCCATTTGATTTATTCTTCGATACTATGCTTAACAAATTGATCTGAGGCCACTCTTAAAGCCTCCCATTCGGAACGGTGGTGGCGCTGGGGGTCTTCTGGTGGATTGTAGAAATACCAAAGTCTAGGTCTAAAAAATAATATATATGTATTATTGTGGACCATGCACATGCAGCCCACGATCTCAGCCATGGAACCGTTACTTCCCAGCCAGGCTAGCTAGCAGTTTACCACGATCTCTGATTCTAATATATCCAGGTTACGTACGCAGCTCTTCTGAGTCTTGACTCGCCCTAGCTGGCTGTTAATCGAACGATCGTTAATGCACAGCGGTAGGAAACAGGGCGACGGCCCGGACTACCAGGTACGCGACGCCGTAGCGGCCGGCGGCACACACATATTCCCTTAATTAATTGTATCGCATCAGGTTTGGCCATGTATGCAGTTAGGAAGTTTTTATCTCTAAATTTTTCCCTGTTTTGTTGTAATTAATTTAGATGAAGAAGAAGAATGATACTAGTAGCAGTAGTATATTTGCCTTGTGGGAAAAAGCTTCAAAAGCAAAAAAGATGGATGGGACGTCCACACCCAATCAGACTGGTACACCAAGTCCCTCCGATGCTCAGCCTGAGAGAAATCTGCAATTGGCACTAGTGCAAACAGAGAATTCAGAACATGAACTGGAGAACATCAAATCAACCTCAGCCCCAAATTTAGAAGAGGATGAACCAATTGACGAAGAGGATGAACCAATAGAAACATATTTGGAGGTACTTGAACATGATCCTGCAAAGAGAACTCCTATCTCAGGGTACGCCGTCAATGATCAAGATATAGTAAGAAGATACATCGAGATGGGGCCATGCCAACCAAGGAATCATACTTTTCCGTTTACAAGTAAAAGTGGAGTTGAGCGTCGTTTTTGCCGTGTTTGGTTTAAGGAATTTCTATGGATCGAGTATTGCGTGGATAAGGATGCTGCTTTCTGCTTTGTTTGCTATTTGTTCAAGGATAAAACAAAAAGTCCAGGTGGAGATTCATTTGTAAAGGATGGGTTTAGGAACTGGAACATGAAATCAAGATTGAAGAGACATGAAGGTAAATCGGCCACTAGTGCTCATGTTGAAGCTCAAAAGAAATATGACATGTTCACTACCCCTAAAGCATCAATTCGGGAGTCTCTTGCCAAAAACACCTCAGAGTATAAGGCATTGTATAAGCTCCGTTTGACCACTAGTGGAAACAGGGGCATTAGTCCCGGTTTGTAAGGCCCATTTGTCCCGGTTTTGCAATCGGGATGGGGCATCCGGGACAAATGCCCCTCCCAAATTGGTCCCGGTTGTGCCAGGACCTGGGACAAATGGGGCTGACCACGTGGCAGTTGGGCTGGAACCTGGCCAGCGCTATTAGTCCCGGTTCGTAACACGAACCGAGATGCATGCCCCTTCTGCCGCGGCAGAGTTTTTATGTTTTGTGTTTATTATTTTCCTTTTTATGTTTTGCGATCACCAGACCTCCCGGTGGCCTCTCCCCGGACCTCCCGGATCCCATGAGAAGAGAGGAGCCCCGGTGGCCCCTCCCCGGATCCCAGGAGAAGAGAGGAGCCCGCACTACGGGACAACGACTAAACGCCGACGGCCGGCCACCGTCGGCGTATACGGCATTGCCGTCGGCGTATCCATACGCCGACGGTGACCGTCGGCGTCTTCCCGTCGGCGTTTAGCCCTGTCGGCGTATCCCCTTTGCCGTCGGCGTATACGTCACCGCCGGCGTATCTTGAATACGTCACCGTCGGCGTATACGTTGCCGTCGGCGTATAGTATTATTTTTTTTGATTTTTTTTTTTGAAATTTTTTTTTTCGAAATTTTTTTTCCGAATTTTTTTTTCGAATTTTTTTCTGCATATTTTTTTTTGACTTGTTTAACCACTTAATCACACTATGGTCATATCTACTTATCTAAATTACTCGTATCTACACTTAATCACACTTCCCGGTCGGTCACCCATCATGAGATTGCTCCAGGTCCAGCACGCTTAACTTCGTAGTTCCTTCACTGTGATCTACCTAGAAACAACTGATGTGTTGTTGATAATATTATGCAATCAATCATGTTAACCTTAACCCTTGGACCATCATGTCACGCTCTTTTATTTTGTGAATTCAAACAACTATTTAAATAAACTATAATAACTAATAATAAATTTGAATTCAAATAATCTTGAATTTAAATAATAATTAACATGTTTGCTTTTTCTATTTAATATTCAAAAATTCATATATATAAATCCGTAAATCAAAATTTTACAAATAATATGTCTATATCGATTAGAAAAATGAGAGAAATTCAAATATGACATCCACATAATATTTCCATCATATATAAGACTTTTTTTTTCATTTCATTGAAGCAAAAAAGCATTTTCTATGTTCCGAGTGTAAAAAAAAAGGTTTTTTGTGGAGGACCTACCATAAATATGTTGCAAAACTTGAGAGCTATAATTTTTTAAAATACTAGACCATGTTATATGCACAAATAACCAATTTGTTTCATATGAAAAGGTTTCCATCCACCTCTTTTGAAGAACAGAAGTTTCTGCCGATTCCGCTGGAAACTGGTCAAATTTGAACTACAGGTACCTCATAGTTTGCTCATGATTTTTGGCAAAAATCATTTTTAGGTACAAAAATACCTATTTCAACATAGATACACCAAGAGTTTCTCAATATTCAACCCCTATCTACGAACAGTCATGCCGCCGCCTTGACTTTTTCCTCAAACAGGGTTCAAAAATTCCAAAAAATTCAAAAAAAACCAAAATGATGCGAGACCTTCGCGTGGTGTCATTATATAGGTCCTAGTATACACCAAAAATAATAAATTTGGAATACGACAGTTGTGTTGAAAATGTGTTCACAAAAATTAGCTATATCCTACGAACATTCTAGGGTTTCGGGCCAAATGACGAGTGTTATGGTCATATCCATGGCATAGTTTGCTCAAATGTTCCCATATTACACACAAACATGCACCTTGGAAGCACGGACAGTGTTGACGGAGAAAGTTTTCCTTTTCATTGAAGCAAAAAACCATTTTCTATGTTCCGAGTGTAAAAAAAGGGTTTTTTTGTGAAGGACCTACCATAAATATGTTGCAAAACTTGAGAGCTATAATTTTTGAAAATACTAGACCATGTTATATGCACAAATAACCAATTTGTTTAATATGAAAAGGTTTCCATCCACCTCTTTTGAAGAACAGAAGTTTCTGCCGATTCCACTGGAAACTGGTCAAATTTGAACTACAGGTACCTCATAGTTTGCTCATGATTTTTGGCAAAAATCATTTTTAGGTACACAAATACCTATTTCAACATAGATACACCAAGAGTTTCTCAATATTCAACCCCTAGCTACGAACAATCATGCCCGCCGCCTTGACTTTTTCCTCAAACGGGGTTAGAAAATTCCAAAAAATTCAAAAATACACCAAAATGATGCGAAACCTTCGCGTGGTGTCATTATATAGGTCCTAGTATACACCAAAAATAATAAACTTGGAATACGACAATTGTGTTGAAAATGTGTTCACAAAAATTAGCTATCTCCTACGAACATTCTAGGGTTTCGGGCCAATTGACGAGTGTTATGGTCATATCCATGGCATAGTTTGCTCAAATGTTCCCATATTACACACAAACATGCATCTTGGAAGCACGGACAATATTGACGGAGGAAGTTTTCCTTTTCAATGAAGCAAAAAACCATTTTCTATGTTCCGAGTGTAAAAAAAGGGGTTTTTTGTGAAGGACCTACCATAAATATGTTGCAAAACTTGAGAGCTATAATTTTTGAAAATACTAGACCATGTTATATGCAAAAATAACCAATTTGTTTCGTATGAAAAGGTTTCCATCCACCTCTTTTGAAGAACAGAAGTTTCTGCCGATTCCGATGGAAACTGGTCAAATTTGAACTACAGGTACCTCACAGTTTGCTCATGATTTTTGGCAAAAATCATTTTTAGGTACACAAATACCTATTTCAACATAGATACACAAAGAGTCTCTCAATATTCAACCCCTAGCTACGAACAGTCATGCCCGCCGCCTTGACTTTTTCCTCAAACGGGGTTAGAAAATTCCAAAAAATTCAAAAAAAACCAAAATGATGCGAGACCTTCGCGTGGTGTCATTATATAGGTCCCAGTATACACCAAAAATAATAAACTTGGAATACGACAGTTGTGTTGAAAATGTGTTCACAAAAATTAGCTATCTCCTACGAACATTCTAGGGTTTCGGGCCAAATGACGAGTGTTATGGTCATATCCAGGGCATAGTTTGCTCAAATGTTCCCATATTACACACAAACATGCGTCTTGGAAGCACGGACAATGTTGACGGAGGAAGTTTTCCTTTTCATTGAAGCAAAAAACAGTTTTCTATGTTCCCATTATAAACTCGCTAGAGATAAGCGGACGCCAGTGAAGCGGGTCACACACTGGAGTGCAATCTTTGCCATCCAAAGACCACAACACACCTATACTAACATGGTATGGCACCCCTAGCTTGTGTGGGGACCCGGACGCTCCGTAGCCCCCCTCCGGTGAAAACCTAGACCCGCTGGAGAAATACCGGATTTATACGGATACACGCGGTAACAACGTCGAAAGGGGGTAGCAATATGGAAAAAGTTGCTTGGTTGTGTTAGGCTAGTCCATAGGAACACAAAACACATAGGTAGAACCCAACTCTTCGGAAGATTCCCGATGTATCGTCCGATATGGGAGTTTCACCCTATAAGCGGGGACCGAAAACCGCGGATCACTCGCAGAGGGCATACCCGAGGGAATCTTATCGAATCATTGGTAAAAATTTGTCTTCACATATGTTATGACCTAATTATGCATAAAACAAATTGAGATTCTACTGTTCACCCCGCTTCGATGCCCTTCTAGGGGGGTACACGACGTAGGCACATGTTAATAGTGTTTTTCGAAAAGAGGGGATCCGGAACCCCGTGTCTATAAAAAATGGAGCTATATACTTTTATATGTATGTTTTTTTTAATGTTATAGGGCAGTTCAACAGGGGAAAAAAAAGGAAACGCCGACGGCCTTCTATACGCCGACGGCCACCGTCGGTGTACGAAGCCAAACGCCGACGGCAATGTATACGCCGACGGTCCCCGTCGGCGTATAGACGCCTACGCCGACGGGAATTCTACGCCGACGGGCACAGCGAGGGCTCCCGTACTTCGGACGATACGCCGACGGCAACGATAAAACCCCGTCGGCGTATAAGTCGGCCGTCGGCGTATAAGTTCTCTCCTGTAGTGCCGGTGGCCCTTCCCCGGACCTCCCGGATCCCAGGAGAAGAGAGAGTAGCCCGGTGGCCCTTCCCCGGACCTCCCGGATCCCACGAGAAGAGAGGATCCTCGATGGCCCCTCCCCGAAGCTCCCGGATCCCACGAGTGAATAAATAATACATATATATAGCAAAAAAAGGAACACTTATATTACAGAAGCAAAGTATATCGAGCATATTACATGACCGATGGAGTGAATTACAAAAGCAAATTTAGTCCCAACCGGCGATATAGTACTCTCCATTTACATTTAGGACCTCTGCATCTAAGAAGCCCGCAATTTCCTCCTGAATTGCTCGTATGCGGTCTCTTGGTAGCAGACCGTCCCGGAGCCGTTCGATCTAATATAAAGAAGAGTCGTCCATATATATTAATGAAACTAAGTAACTAAAATAGATGGTACTAAGAAAAATTGACGAAAGACGTACATGAAGTTTGTTTAAATCTCTGCCCTTGGCACAGGTTGTTTGACGAATGAACTCGCATACGTAGTATCCACACAAGTGATTTCCGTCTCCTTGTTGCAAGCACTTTACGAGAGATGGTTTCAATCAAAATAATAATCAACCAGCCATGATAATGGTATCGACACTAGAATCAAGGAGATGCGCGCGGATCTAGATAGTACTTACTTGCACAACATCAAATGTAAGTTCTGATTTCCATTCACCGGGAGACTTTTTTTTGAACCTCTTCCAAACGCTCCCCGAGAAAGAAAAAGAATAAAAAGAGTTAGTAATTACTTGATATCCGAAAATGAAACAAAGTAGTCGATATAGTGCCATATATAAAGACTGAAATTAATAAAGATTGAAATTACCGCTGGATCATTTCCAGCATGTCCGCCCACAACGCTAGGGGTTTACATTTTGGGTCGATTACCATTACTTTTCCTTTGTCAACTTGGAAGATTAGCAGAATATAGTGGAAGATGCGCACGCAGAACTCATCAATTATACAGTGAACATCGAGTAAGGAAGATAGAATGTGTACAACACAGTAACACTAAACCAAAGTTGTAAGGAAATAATATTTCCCGTCGGTGTTGGTGAAACATTATTGCCCTCAGAATATTATGTTATGTATCCTCGGCAGATACCTCAAGAGTCTTATGATTAACAAAATGTGGGTCAATGAACTCAATTTTATAGATTTGTCCTCTTTTGCATTCAAGAATCTTCATTCTGCAATTATAATATAATGAGTGTACTATATATATATATATATATATATATATATATATATATATATATATATATATGAATATGCAATGAACGAGGTGAGCTAGAGAAATAAGTACTTACAGACAATAGGCACTAACGATAGATTTTTGTCGAGGGCCTGCTGCTGGAATAACTGAAACAATTCGTCAAATTGAATCATAACCATTCCATCTCCATACCCGTAGTGCTCGTCCTTAACGCGGAGACATATCCAGTACTGAGATTTCTCAGCGGCTTCCATATACCAACTATGCACTATTCGCATTTTTGTTGGTAGATCATTTATCTCCTCGGGTTTAACGAGAGGCTTCCCGTACTGGTATTTGTACGCACATTCAGCTTCGGGGAAGTAGTCAATTGTTTGCATATACTCAACAATGGACAAACCCGCAGCAGCTGCTCTGTCTGCGTATAGTGTTATAAACTCCGGATCAATTTGCTCGTCAGCAATATTAGTGCTCGGCCCCACCTGAGTATTGGAAATCACTTTGAGCGGGGAGATGGATTGTTTTTTCTGCTCTCCGAGCTGGGCAACTGATTTCCCCCTTTTCTCGCTTGCGCTACTACTCTTCGTCTACCGCACCATTTCCTAGTGTGACTTCAGAATAGAGCGGTCATAGTCAGATGACAGACTCGGCTCGGGTTGATGAAGAGTCTTCACCATTTTCCAAGCTCGTTCTACATCTTCTTCGGTCTCGGGGAAATCTGCCTTTTTCTTCTCCTTCCGCTTCGATTTCCACGCCTCGTATTCGTCCCTTGCGATTTTCTGGTTTTCCTCAGGAGTATAGTCGTAAGGTAACTTGGGTACCTCCTTTGGTACCTTCGGAAGGGGTGACCATTGACGTTTGGGTGATCTTTTACTTTTCCGCAGAAACTTAGTGGGCGGAGAAGGCTGACGCGGCGGCGTAGGCGACCGAGGTGGAGAAGACTGACGCGACGGCGTAGGAGACCGCGGTGGAGAAGGCTGACGCGGCGGCGTAGGCGAACGCGGTGGCGACGTGCACGGCGTAGGCGACCGCGCTGGAGACGGCATGCATGGCGAAGACGACCGCGCTGGAGAATGGCGAGGATTCGATGGCCTTGCCGTCTGATTTGGGAGCACAATGCATTCCTTTAGCCATAGAACGGTCAAGTTCTTGGCTTCTCCGAGTTCAGTGAACTCTTCGTCTTCACCTTCAGGGAAAGCAAGCTTTACCCGCTCGAATCCGTTGACATCTTCATCGACCCCAACAACAGCGTAGCCCCGTGGAACCGGAAGACTATGGTGAGTTGGTTCGTTGCCAATTTGTAAGACATAGCCGGCCGCCGCCTTGATGGTTATATTGAGGACCTTCACGTGGAGCTCACAGGTTGTCATCTCTGTGATATCATCCACCGGGTGAATCATCGGCGGTGCATCATCACCCGGTAGCTGTATGGACGCAATGCTGCTTTTCCGATGAGAATGTGCGGCATCGGTAGCCTCGACTTCACCTTCTACCGTGTGCGGTACGCCGGTAGACACTATTTGCTGGCTAAGTGTGTTAATTTGGTCCTGCTGCTTCTTTGCTACATATTGCGTCAGCTTTATCTGATCTTCAAGTTGACGCCTCCAGTTTGCCTGACTCTCTGCTTCAGCTGCCTCCGCGTCCTTTTTCCGTTGACGGCTTCTATCGGGGTATTTCTTTTTGGTGTCATCGAACCCAATACTCCACGGAGGATTGCCTTTTTTGCCTCGTGTACGCCCTACGTGTTCCTTATTCCCGAGGGCGCGCGTGAGCTCGTCGTTCTCTCTATCTGGCACGAACATCCCCTCTTTAACGTGCTCTATCAGACTTTCTACGGGTAGAGGATTCTCTTTACGCCTTTGGTTATAGATTGCTTTTCCTTCGGCGTCCAACATGCCCCCATGCCCGTAGAACCATGACCTTGTCCGCTCGACCCACAAGAATGGCTCGGGAGTGATCCCTAGCTGAAGCAGGTCGTTCTCCCATTTCTCCCACTTGGGACTGGAACCCTTGTAGCCAGCTTGCCCCATAACATGGTGATATACCTTTTTGGCGGCGTTTTTCTCATTTGTTTTTGTCCTTTCCTGTTCATTCTCTGACAGCTTGTACTTCACAAACTCTGCCCATAAGGGTTTTATTTCTCATACCCTTGAGTGAAATCTGGAGTCTTGCCCTTCTAAACATAGTCAAGGTTCAATCTTTTCTTCCAGTTTTTGAATTGCTCGGCCATCTTTTTTAGGGTCCACGCCTTGAACTTTTCCCGTATCTCAATTTTCATTTTAGTAACAAGATCTTCGAGAAAAGATGATCTTTGGCTATTTTGCTGACATATGAAATTCCTTGTCTCCGCGGATCTTTTGGCTGATTCCACTCATGAACAGTGACCGGGATGTGATCCCTAACTAGCACTCTGCATTGCTTCACAAATTTTTGGGCAACATCAGCGGGAAGCTCGGGTGCGCAGTCTGTTGCGATCGTGTCGATCCTATATCTTTCTGTATCTTTCAGCTTCTTTGTTGCGCCTCGTTTAGTCTTTTTTCCGGTTGATATGCTTGAACCGGATGTCTAAAAATATAAAGACTGTTAATACATGTATATAGACAACGGATGCTTCATTAATTAACATATCTATATATGCACCTCGGAGCCGGTGTTTGTAATTTGTACGGCTCCACCGGAGCCGTCGGCTGCTCCCTTATCGGAGTCATCGGCTTCTCCCTCACCGCAGCCGTCGGCTTCTCCCTCACCGGAGTCATCGGCTTCTCCCTCACCGGAGCCGTCAGCTTCTCCCTCAGCAGAGATGTCTCCCCGGGTGAGCTCCGGATCTCCCTCACCGGAGTTGTTCATCCACTGGCTCAAATCGGTCTCTCCGTCGGCCCCGCGGATGAAACCCTCGAGCAAGTTTTCCGCATCTTCGTCTCTTGGCTCCATACTATATATTCTGAAAATAAACAAAAAGATAACTATATGTTCCAGATCCATTTCATCAAAATTGCTTATAGGTAATAACTAATGATCCATTAATTTCATCAAAATTTCTTATAGATAATACACAAAAAGTGCAACATATTCATGAAATATTTAAACGTATGATAATACACACCAAGAGTTACATACAGCTCGGGTTCATTTTATTTAACCCTAATACATCACGATCGAATAATATCACTTATACATAGTCTCATGACATCTCTCAAACTAACTAACTCCGACCGGGTCCTAAGCCGCGGGGTGCTGAGTCGCGGGTGCTATGCATCCATAGATAAGGAACCCTCACAGGGTCATAGCTCACGTGGTAAGGAACCCTACGAATAATCGACCAACTGCTGCTATACTGCCTATCGAGCAAGTACATGTAGCGACAGACGTGCTCGTCCTCCTCCGTGCTCGTCCTCCTCCCTGATACGCTGTTGTACCACCTCCTCAGGGGTCGGCTCTCCCCGCACCGAGCGTGGCCCACGCGATTGCCACCAAAGAATATCCGGGTCGACCACGTCACCCGGATTTCTCACCAAGCCGCGTGCCCCGGTACCAAGGAGCTCCCAGTGCCAGCCCGGCGGGGCCCAGTCCCGGACATCGCCCGGCGGGTCCAACGGAGACATGAACTAAAAACAAGCCCGGCCTAAGTAAATATTCCGTAATTAAGTAAAAAATTCTAAGTAAATTTTTCTAATCAAATTTTTCTTTGTAAATTTTTCTAACACTAAATTTTTTCTAACTCTAATTTTCAAACACTAAAATTCCTAGGTCAATTCTAACAAATTTAAAATTCCTAAGTCTAATCTAAAATTCCTAACATTTGTAATAATTCATAACTAATGATTCTAACATTTCTAACACTAATAAAAAAGTAAAAATAAAAACAGTAAGTAAAAAAGAAAATAAACAAAAAACAGCCCTCTGTTTAGGGCGCGATGGAGACAGGCCGTACCTCCTCACGGGCGCGCGGTGGAGGGCGGCGGCCGGCGCGGGTAGTGACGCCGCGCGGGCAGTGGAGGCGTCGCGCGCGCGGGCTAGTGGCGGCGCGACGGAGGCGGACGAACGGCACGCGCGACGAGATCGAGGGTGGCGCGCGCGGGCGGCGCGACGGAGAAGTGCGGCGACGGGCAGTGGATGGGCCGCGCGCGCGGGCTAGTGGCGGCGCGACGGAGGCGGACGTACGGCGCGCGTGACGGGATCGAGGGCGGCGCGGGCGGGCGCCACGTGCGGCGCGACGGAGAAGTGCGGCGATGGGCGGCGTCCGGCGCGACGGAGAATTTGAGCAGCCTGGCGGCGTAGGTCTGTCCTTCCCTGCGCGCGGTAATGTATTTGGGGAGGGAAGGAGACGCGTATATAGGCTTTCGTCCTGATTGTTCCTACGAACCGGGACGGATGCCTAATTTTTTTTCTGGCTGGGGTACGTCTAACGCGCTTAGTGGGGGGGGGGCATCCGTCCCGGTTGGTTGAAAAAATCGGGACGAATGCCCTATTTTTAATTATTTTTGTTTTATATTGTTTTCCTTTATGTTTTATTTCGTTTTCCTTCATGTTTTCTATTGTTTTATTTTGTTTTCTCTTGTTTTATTTTTTTTCTATTGTTTCCTCTATGTTTTATTTCGTTTTCCTTTATGTTTTCTATTGTTTTATTTTGTTTTCTCTTGTTTTATTTTGTTTTCTATTGTTTTCCTTTATGTTTTCTATTGTTTTCTCTTGTTTTATTTTGTTTTCTATTGTTTTCCTTTATGTGTTCTATGGTTTTATTTTGTTTTCTCTTGTTTCCTTTTTGTTTTCTCTTGTTTTATTTTGTTTTTTACCGTTTCCTTTATGTTTTCTATTGTTTTTCTTTATGTTTTTTATTGTTTTCCTTTATGTTTTATATTGTTTTCTGTTGTTACCTTTTTTTTCTATTGTTTCCTTTATGTTTTTCATTATTTTCTTTATGTTTTCTATTGATTTATTTTTTTCCATTATATCCTTTATGTTTCAAATAATAACTCCACACGTTTCAAATACAGAATAAGGTAAGTTAAATTTATAATAAGTGCACTTCAGACCAATTTATAATAACTCCATGCATTTCCATAGTTTCGTCGCATACAAGGCATCCGGGTGATTTGTAGGGGGGATGTAGAACAAAACAATCGGTATCGCCATCATACAGCCCGACCGTGGCTATTTAGTGCATATATGCATATCAAAAGAACGGTCGGACGTATGATGTCGAATCCGGGTGATTTGTATTCGGTCGATGAACAGAATGATATATCAAACCTTTTGTCAAACCTTCAAGGGGGATGTAGAACAAAACAATCGGTATCGCCATCATACTCCCCGACCGTGGCTATTCAGTGCATATATATATATGCATATCAAAAGCACAGTCGGACGTATGATGGCGAATCCGGATGATTTGTATTCGGTCGATGAACTGAATGATGTATCAAACCTTAAAGGGGGATGTAGAAGAAAACAATCGGTATCGCCATCATATAGCCCTACCGTGGCTACTGAGGGCATATATGCATACTAAATGCACGGCAGGACGTATGATGGGAAATCCGGATGATTTGTATTTGGTCGATGAACTGAATGATGTATCAAACCATAAAGGGGGGATGTAGAACACAACAATCGGTATCGCCAGCATACAGCCCTGTCGTGACTACTGAGTGCATATATGCATACCAAATGCACGGCAGGACGTATGCTGGCGAATCCGGATGTTTTGTATTTGGTCGATGAACTGACCGGTGTATGAAGGTGGGCTTTATATAGGGTCCTCTGGCTCACAAAGTGTTGTGCTAGGGTTTTGATCCAACGGTAAAGAAACACCCTGATCCAATGGCTCACAACCGCTCGAAAGAAACACACCGTAGCCCTGATCGAACGGCTCACAACAGCTCGAAAGAAACACACCCCTGATCCAACGACTCACAAGCGCTTGAAAGAAACACACGATCCGTGTGATTCTTTCTGATTGGTCCAAACGAAACCCTAACCATTTCGTCCCGGTTGGTAAAACAGGCCGGGACTAAATGGATTTGTTTTCTTCTCTATATATATATGTATTCATTGTCACACCATTGGCATAAACACATATAAACTCACCACTCTCTCATGTCTTCTACCGTACCCACTCTAACGTTCATCCAAGCGGAGGCCCTTTCCGCCTCGAACTACCCCTGCCTGCCCGGCTACAGCATTCCCACCGGTTGGATGCTGAGCGCCGGAGGAGTGCTGGTCCCTCCTCTTCCTCAAGGTGTGGCGCGTCGGGCAGCCATCATGAACCACTACTACCACGAGCTCACGCCGGAGCAGCGGAGGAATCCCAGTTGGAATCCTGACTACCGCCCTACTTGGGACGCCTTCTTCATTAATTGGCGTGAGAGTGCGCTCGCTAGGTACGAGGAGAACGGCCCGCCTCTTTCGTACTTCAACGAGGCCGGTCGTCGGCTGTGGTGAGGCGACGGACGGACTCTTCAGAGCGTCATGAACTACATCAGGTCTGGCGATAAGCCCCGCCTGCGCTGCCCTCACGCCCAGTCCTTGAGTCGCGATCCTCCGAGGGAGTCCAGAGCACCGTCCGACGATAGTGACGACGACGGCGGCGACTACGACGACTCCGAGTCGGAGTACTATAGGCCTAGGCAGGAGTATGACTAGCAGATATCAGATCCAGTCTTGCCATTATGTAGATATCTATGCTCTCCGTTTAGGATTAGATCCACTCTTGCCATTATGTACTTCCTTTTTTATCTATATATCCAAGATGCGTGTTTGTGCGCAATATGGGCGCGAGCGCCGGTGCAACAATATTTGTGAACACTTTTTCAACAGAACTATGATCATGTATTCCACGTTTATTATTACACTTCGACCATTAAGGTTGACCCATTGCACTTGAACATAGGGACCTTAAAAGAAGGTCCATAGTCAAGTTCCCATATCTCCTCTATCTAACCATAGTATGTGTCATTTTTTCCATAGTACATCGACAAATATTACTTTTTTATGTATCAATTACAGATGAAAAAGATAAGTTTGTTAACCTCGTTCGAAGATACCATTTTCAGTGAGCTTATGTGTGGCTCGGAAATTTCGTCAAACACCTCGTGTGCATAGTAAAATAACACACACTAACACCCACCTCTCTCACTCCTCCAAGCAAAAAAAAAAGAGGGAATGGGGGCTGTGAGGCAGTATATGTAGGGAAAGGGGGGCATTGGTCCCGGTGCGTGGAATGAACCGGGACCAATGCCCATGCGCGTGCCACGTGGCCTGTGGCTAGGCATTGGTCCCGGTTCATGCCACAAACCGGGACCAATGCCTCCCCACGAACCGGGACCAATGCCCCCAGGCGATTTCTGTTGCCTCGGGCGCATAAACCGGGACCAATGCATAGAATTTGTCCCGGATTTTGTTGCAACCGGGACAGATGCCTTTTCTGGTCCTGGACGAAAGGGGTTGTTTCCACTAGTGGACATGGACACTTAAAGGTTTTGAGGTTTCTATTGCGCCAAGGCTTAGCATTTAGAGGACATGATGAAAGTGAATACTCGCTAAACAAAGGAAATTTTCTTGAGCTTTTAAATTGTCTAGCCGGAAATTTTGAAGAGGTTGATAGGGTTGTTCTCAACAATGCTCCACAGAACTGTAGGATGACTCACCATGATAGACAACATGAGCTGATAAAATGTTGCGCACATCAGACCACTAAAATAGTGATTGAAGAGCTTGATGGTGGTCATTTTTGCAATACTTGCAGATGAGTCTAGTGATGTGTATCAGAATGAACAGTTGGATGTTTGTGTTGATAAGAAATGAAGGGCGGTTGTAAGGTTTCTTGGTCTTGCTCATGTTGAAGATACTACCTCTTTGACACTTAAAGTTGCAATTGAGCAAATGCTTATAAAGTACAATTTAACCTTTGCAATGGTTCATGGGCAAGGATACGACGGAGAAAGTAATATGAGAGGTAATTCTAATGGCCTAAAAAAACTAATCATGGATGAGCCTCCTTCTGCCTATTATGTTCATTATTTTGCCCATCAACTACAGTTAACTATTGTTGCCGTTGCTAAGGAGAGTGGTGATTGTACTTGGTTCTTTCAGCAGCTTGCATACTTGTTAAATGCTCTTGGCATGTCTTGTAAGAAGATGAGAATGCTTCGGATAGCTCAAGTTGAGGAACTCATAGATGCACTGGAATTGGAAGATGTAGAAACTGGAAGTGGGCTGAATCAGGAAATGGGCTTGGGAAGGCCATGTGATACACGTTGGGGCTCTCACTTCAAAACCGTGAACCGTGTCATCTCTATGTATGGTCCAATACGACGAGTCCTGGTCAAGATTGGAAAAGAGTACCATGGTGCAGAGGCTCAAGCAGATCTAACTGTATTAACATCGTTTCGATCATTTGCGTTTGTTTTCATGGCCCACTTGATGCAAGAAATATTTGGATATACAAATGACTTGAGAAGAGCTTTGCAAAAGCAAGATGAAGATATTGTTCATGCTATTGAGGTTCTTGATAACACAAAGTATCACTTGGTGGCATTAAAGACTGATCCAGGATGGGATGATTTTCTTCAAAAGGTAACAAGTTTTTGTACAAAGCACTAGATCAAAGTTGTTGATATGGAGCGACCTTACTATCCCGTTGGCCTACCTAGAAGGGGTTTCTATATTGGTGCAATGAATTTCCATCGTTTCAAAGTTGATATGTATGTGAGTATCATTGACAGGCAACTTAGTGAACTGAATGGGAGATTTGATGAGGTAAACACAGAACTACTTTCTTGCATGGCAGCATTCAACCCACTTCATCTATTTGGTTCTTATGATAAAGAGAAGTTGGTTAGTCTTTCTACAAAGTTTTATGCTAATCATTTCACGAGCGATGAACTGGTAAAACTTCCATGGCAACTAGACATGTATGTTACTCACATGCGTAGAGATGAAAGACTCACAAATTTGAAGAATATGTGTGAGCTTTCAGTTAACCTTGTTGAGACAAACAAACATGAACAATATTATGTTGTTTACAAGCTTTTTAAGTTGGTATTGATTATGCCAGTTGCTAGTGTTGAAAGGGTGTTCTCTTCCATGAACTAGGTGAAGAATAAGCTGAGGAACAAAATGGGTGATGAATACTTGAACAATTGTTTAGTTACATTTGTTAAGAGGGAATTCTTCAATCAAGTAAAGGATGAGGATGTCATCAATCTCTTCCAACAAGGTGACCGTAGAGTTATTTTGTAATTGGGACGATAGTCCCCTCGCTTTCTTTTGGGCAAACTTTTAAACGATGTAACTATTGTGTGACTTCAGAGCAGCAAGTTTCAGACACACTCTTTTCCTTACCAGGGTACCTAAGGGGTCTGGAAGGTTTCTAACGAGGCGGCTTGCTAGCTTAGTATAGTGATTTTTATTGAAAAAAGATTACTAGTGCCATACTATTTTGTTTATGTATTGCATTTAGGGCACAGATATTTTTTATATACAGTTCACTGAATACCAAGCCGCTAAATCCTGGAGCCGCCACTGATTCAGAAGCATCAAGAGGGTTAGATTTAGAGGTAATATCTAACTCATCAATAATTTTTCTCCTTTCTATATACACCACTATGATTCTTATCCCACCACAAGTAGGTAGCATAGAATGTGTCTTAATTTATTCCGCCAAATCGCAATTTTGGTACTTCCAGTCTTTACTGAAATCCAGTGGTTCTTAATCCTATCATACTTTGTAATGAAGGAGAAGTTCTTTAAGTATGAAGTTTCTCTCAATAAATGTATAAAGTGAGCGAAATACTTTTATCCAAACTAATGTATTATTTGTATATATGTACATGTTATGTCCAGCTATACTACTAAATAAAAAGTATATATACAGCTTAATTAATAGAGTTTCTTCTGCTTGTAAGTATCTCTATATTGTGGGTGTCATAATGTTGAGCAGCGAAACCCTTGTCTGCACAATGCTTCTGAACACCTTTCCACACATTCCGTGACACTCGTCTAAGCACTGCTCCAGCACATGGAGCCTCTCGATGGCCACCTCCGATGTCTCCGGCATGGAAGCCTTCCTTGCAAATGAGCCAAACACCGTTGTCTTCTTGCAAGATGATGCCATTGATGACATGAGCCTAGCGTCCGCGAACACGGCCGCAGAGGCTGCCATGCTTGCCGCTACCGCCTCCATGAGAGTGCTGGCCATATCAGCGTCGTCAGCACGGGTGGTAACACGGTACATGCGCATGCATTTGGAAGAGAGGGAGGCGACGAGGCGGGTGACGTCCTTCTTAGTCCTATGCTGGGACCTGGTGGCAGAGGCGACCCTGGTGGCGTCCTCTCTTCGTAGCGCGGCGCAGCACTCGACGGCGGCATGTTTGAGCTCGGCAAGGGACTCTTGGAAGCTCTGGTGCGCGTCAGCAAGGAGGAGGAAAGCGTCGAGGAGGCGTTCCGTGGCAACTTCGCCGCAAAGCACGTTTTGCAGCTCTGGGAGGAGGAGGAGGTCGGCGATGGAGGAGTGGAGGGCATGGATTTGGGTGAGGCTGGCTGCGAGGGAGGAGCTCGCAAATGAGCGTAGGGTGGCGATGTGGGCTCTGAGCTGCGTGAGGAGCGGGTGTGAGGAGGCGGTGGAGGAGGGTAGGCTGATGGAGCGGACATGGCTGGGCTTGGAAGAATACCTTCCAGGCGTCAAAGGGAAAGAGATTGATCGAGCGAAGCGGAGAGCCATTTGGATGACTTGTTCTTTTCCTTCTGGGTTTTCTCGTGTTTGTTGATGTGTGAGATGAGATGATGTGGAAGACCAGGTGCGACCTGGTATATATAGATATGGAAGATGGGAAGCAGGGCAGCTTGGCATGCAAGGTGCCCAATTGGTGGTTGCACGTGTGGGCAGCTCATGGCCATGGCACATGCGGGCACGATTATCTTGTTGTAGGGACGCCAACCGGACACAAAGATGGTGAGTGAGATCGATGATTACATGTTGCGACAATCGGATCCGTGCGTGCGTGTGTGTGATTTTGTCTCTTTTGCGTTCCAAGTTGGGAGACATGAAAGATTCTAGATGTGGTGTTACTGGGTAATTAAGCTATCTAGCTAGCTGGTACCAGCTCAAGCTCCCACGGTGCACTACCACTCCAGCTCCCCATCAGCCTACCCTATCGGGTGCAATTATATGCATGATCATGCAAGCGCATGAATGGGTTTGTCGTCAGTCTTCCAGCTAATTCTAAACGTTTTTGGACAAGATTTATTTCTTAACTACGTACCGTCCGTTCGGTAGCAGCACCAATGAATTTATCCGTTCGTTTGTGCACAAATGGAAAAACGTATATTAAGTTTTGCCCGACACACGGGGAAACGAGATTTCTAACGTGGAAAAACTTTACAATGAGGAGTAAAAAACCGGAGACACCAGAATTTTTCTAAATCGGGTGTTGTTAAAAATGCCGGAAGTTTACATCTCGAGGCTTATTCAAACCGGCGGGGTTTTTTTTTGAACAAAGGTGCCCCCATAGGGGCTGCAATCACTTCCATTGATAAGCACACATTACAACTTTGTGATTACAAAAGTCATCCTGATAGAAAAAACCAAAGAAGATACATCGAAGATGAACTACGTGAGCAATGTAACAACTATGCCTGAGAGCACAAAAGGAGCCTATCAGGGGGGTCCGGCGAGAATTCGGACTCACAGAACCTGCAAATGTACTCTCCAAGGGCCTCGAACACCCTGTCCAACCGTAGTGCTGGCGGCTCAACCAACAATCGCGTTGGTAGGGAATCATGAGGTAGAAAACTGAGCTGTAGATTTGTAGGGTGCATCACTGAGCCCAGTTGAGGAGGATCTTTGCCATTAAATCTGAGAAGCCGCAGCAGAGACGATCTCACCCGCCTCCGGCATGTCCCGAATAGCAAAGAGGCATAATTGACACTCCCAATAGTTGACAGTAAAGTAGATGCATGGCATGTAAACTTATTGAGTTGTAGCTCACAAGATGAATTTGGATGCCCACAACAAAAATCTTGAGGGAGGATCTGCATCCAGGAAGAACCGACAGAGATGATCATAGTGCAACCAATATTACCTCTTGCAAAGGAGATCGCCTCCTTCAACAGGCATAAATCAACCAGAGCACCGACCCCTAAGTTAAACATCTCCATCTGAAAATCATCTTCCATCAATCCCATGACAAAATAATCATCAGCACCGATGGGAATCAGAAGATCAAAGGATTTGTGAAGGCCCACGAAGCCAGCAGCAAGACGAAGCCGCCGCAGATCAAGCAGGATGCGATAGCAAAGCGTCTTCGCACCCACGACCAGCAGCGACACCATCGGCGCAGTCAGCAGCACAGACCCCCACACCCTCGCACGAACCGCACCCAGCCCCCTTCCTTGAGACACCAAACCAGTTCTTCCGCACAACCCGGCGTTATCCCCTCGATGACCCAGCCAGGATTGCATCGAACGCTTCAGTACTGAAGGAAGAGAACCACCAAGGGGATCGAGGAAACGAACCCCCACCGCGAGCTTATTCAGAGGAGGAGGAGTGGACTCGTCGCCCCCCGTCTTCGGCTCCGACCACCAGAGCGCTACAGAGAGCGAGGACTTCACCGCCGCCGAGCCAGCGCCGCTCGAAGCAGCCGGCCACCATGCCCTCCATGGCATAGCGCCAAACCAAGAAACAACAGCACAACTTAAGAATCTTAACTGAAGACTAGATCCTACACCTACAATGCACAGCGGGATACCAAGCACCTCTCCCATCCCATCCCCTTCCGGCGACGCCGGCGGCGGAGGTCCGGGATCGGGCCGGCCCCGAGAGCGAGCACTCCCCTTTCGCCTCCTTATCCGCTAGAGCTTACTGTAGCAACCGGCGGGGGTAAACACTGCACAAAATAGAATGCAAGATGCAAGTCGACAACTCTCATTCCAGGCCTGCCTGCCAATTGAACTCCATCCATCGCAATGGCTAGGCTAGATATAGCAAGCACTTGCATGTGCACAACCAAGTACTCCCTCCATATCAAAATATAAGATGCTTTAGCATTTTGTAGATATAATGTATCTAGACATGTTTTAGTGCGTAGATTCATATGCATCTTACACTAAAACATGTCTAGGTACATATTGTGTAGGAAATGTTAAAACATCTTATATTTCGATACGGAGGGAGTAATAAATAATGTGGGTACAAATACTGACAAATCCACGATTTTTCGGTATAATTATGTTAATGGGTGCAATTATATAGTCACACGATTGTATTACTGATCATAATGCACATTGCACACGAATGGGTTGTCGTCGTCGTCCTGTTTATTCTAAACTATGTACACAACTTCCGGCTGGTAGCAGCGAATATTCATCTGTTCCCTTGCGCACGCATGCATCAGTTCTTATATAAGTGTTCAACAAAATAACCAAAACGACTAAGGGATATCTTTGCAAAAAAATCCAAACAGATCACATACCATAGGTTACTCGTGTAGTTTTGAACTAAAGAAAACAAGGCCGTGTGACCAATACAGCCTTATGAGGTGTCCTCTCCCATCGTACAGATTAAAATCAAACCAAGTTTATGTTCTACTCCCTCCGTTCCTAAATGTAAGATGTTTTAGCCCTTTTTCATGTACACATTTCTTTTTTGAAACGGAAAATCCAGCCTATGCATCCAGTGGATGCACACAGCTAATTTTATTAAAGGAGTTGTTCCAAGTCACCAATCAAGTCAAAATATTACAACACATCAACGGAACTGCAACGTGGCTACATAAACTAGCCATCGAGAGAGAAGGTAACTATGGAGTCTACACATATTGTATCCTCCTAGCGTGCAGCCACCCGCCCTGGCTGAAGATAGCCCGCACGACCGCCATCAGTCTTGCACATCCGGTATCCAAACGTCCACGTAGGGCTTCGGGGGAGAGGAGTGACCATGTATGTATCCAGTGAGTAGCCCTGTGCACCACCTGCAAAAAATGTCCAGTATCCGTCCTGTTAAAAATAACATCATTCCTACAGTTCCAAATTGCCCAAAGAAAAGCACATACACCAATGCGTATACTCGCTTTAGTCTTTGTATCAACTCCATTTAACCATCCCCCAAACAAATTATTAATCGATATCGGTGGTGTGATACTGAAAGTAAAATGAATCAATCTCCAAATCTTTTTCGCAAACATACATGTAATGAACAAGTGTTCGATAGTCTCGTTTTCCCCACAGAAAACACATTTGGAACACCCTGTCCATTTTCTCTTAGCCAGATTATCTTTCGTCAACAATTCCTTACGGTAAAGGAACCACATGAAGATTCTTATTTTAAGTGGGACTTCTAATTTTCATATGTATTTGCGTAGAAATTGTGTGCTTCCATTCATTAAATCTTCATAATAAGATTTCACCGTGAAAGCACCTTATGTCGTCAGGGTCCACTTAAAATAATCCGGCCCATCTGATCTAGTTAAATTCATCAAGTGTTCAACTAAATGCAACCATGCGTTCCATTTATCTCCCGTTAACGCTCTCCTAAAAGCTAAATTAAGATTATTCTCTCTAATCACCTGTGAGACAACAACATTCTTATTTCTCACAATATTATAAAGAGATGAATATTGATTATCTAGAGGAGTATTACCCAACCAAATATCTTCCCAGAAGCGCACTGAATGTCCATCGCCCAACGTGAACTGAATGCGTTTAAAGAAATCTACTTTGACTCGCATAAGCCCCTTCCAAAAGGGTGAGTCAGTGGGTTTTGCCACCACCTGTGGTAAAGGTACCCCTTTAATGTACTTGTTATGTAAAAGCTCCTGCCACACGCCCTCTTCAGTAATTAGTTTGTATAACCATTTACTAAGAAGACATTTGTTCTTGATATCCAGTACCTCAATCCCAAGACCACCCTGGTCTTTAGGTCGAAAAATAATATTCCACCTAGTTAGACGATACTTACGCTTCTTCTGATCACTTTGCCAAAAGAAACGAGATCGAAAAAAGTCCAATTTTTTCCGTACCCCAATAGGTATCTCAAAAAAAAAGAGAAAAAACATTGGTAGACTCGTCAAAACCGAGTTAATGAGGACCAGTCTATCTCCATATGATAGTAATTTACCAATCCATGCGCTAAGTTTCTGTTCAAAATGATCCTCGATACATTTCATATTAACCGCTTTATCAAGATCATGTTCAAGAAAAAGAATCGTGTCATCTGCATACTGCAGAATAGAAACCCCTCCATCCACTAGATGGGGGACCAGACTTCCAACTGCTTCTTCCTCCTTAGCTCTAGAAATAAGAACGGCTAACATATCAGCCACAAGGTTAAACAAAATAGGGGATAACGGATCCCCCTGTCTCAAGCCTTTTAATGTTTGGAAAAAGTGACCAATGTCATCATTCACCCTGATACCCACACTCCCCTCCTGAACAAAACTCGCTACCCAGTCACACCATCGTGGTGAGAACCCTTTCATTCTTAATGTCTGCTGTAAGAAAGTCCAGCTGACTTTATCATAAGCCTTCTCGAAGTCAATTTTTAACAGAACCCCATCCATTTTCTTAGTTTTGAGCTCGTGTATAGTTTCATGGAGCACCACAACCCCTTCTAAAATATTTCTCCCCGGAAGAAATGCAGATTGCGTAGGTTTAATAATACGCTGCGCAATAGCAGTTACTCTATTAGTTCCCACTTTAGTAAAAAAATTGAAACTAACATTTAAGAGACAGATGAGCCTATATTGTTCAATCCTAGCTGCATCCTCTTTCTTAGGGAGTAAAGTAATGACACCAAAATTCAACTTAAACAGCTGCAATTCGGCATGATAAAGCTGGATGAACATAGCCAACAGATCATCTTTAATAACATCCCAAAATTTCTTATAGAACTCAGCCGGAAACCCATCTGGACCCGGGGCCTTGTTGAGTTCCATTTGGTTAATGGCCTCAAGAATCTCCTCTTCAGTAAAAGGAGCAGTTAAGAGGTCATTTTCCTCACTAGATACCTGTGGTAGATCATGGTATCTACCTTCATTCAGGTGAATAGTTGTTGGATGAGAAGGTCCAAAGAGTTTTTTATAAAATTCAGTAATGAAAACTTTAAGATTTTGTTGGCCCAAAATAGTCCCTTCATCTTGTTCTAGCTGAAATATTTTTTTTCCTATGTTTCCCATTTGCCATCAGATGGAAATATTTAGTATTGTCTCCCCCTTCTTGAATAAGTCTCATTTTAGCCCTTTGAGCCCACTTGGACTCCTCATCACGCCTAAGTTTGGCAAGATACCTATCTGCCTCCCTTTTCGTGTTTCTTTCATCATCCGAAAGAGGTATAATTTCAGCTCTCTTATCTAACTCATCAATCAAAAGGATTAGTCTTTCTCGCTGTTTTTTATATTCACCACTCATATTCTTAGCCCAGCCACGTAGGAAGCTACGCAAGTTTCTTATTTTGTTTTGCCATCTCTCAACTGGAGAGTTACCTATCTGAATACCCAACCATTGGGTTTTAACCAATTCATAGAACCCAGCTTGACGCAGCCACGATAGCTCAAAGGAAAATGCAGATTTATTTCCACTATGTGTAGAACTACCTGAGTCAATGAACAAGGGGACATGATCCGACCCAGTTCTAGGTAAAGTTTGCACCGTAACTAGAGGAAATTTCTGTTCCCACTCTACACTTGCTAGTATTCTATCCAACTTCTCAAAAGTAGTTTCTTCACGTCTACTAACCCAAGTGTATTGCCTCCCCGACATGTCCAGCTCCTTGAGATCCAAACTCTCAATAATAGCATTAAATATCGAAGGCCATCGTGTGTTAAAATTATCATTACTTTTATCGCTGGGTCTCCTCATAATATTAAAATCCCCGCCTACCAGAATAGGCCTGGTTTAATTTTCACAAATCCTCACAAGCTCAGACAAAAATTCAGGTTTTTTGTCATCCTGAGCTGCCCCATATACCACCACCAACGCCCACAAGAATCCATCGTCTTTTGAGCGTAGATGTAGTTTTATCGAAAATTCTCCCGCAATAACCGATTGCACCGTCAAAAAAGCATTATTAAACCCAACAAGGATACCGCCAGACCTCCCATGCGGAGGCAAATAGTACCATCCAAAATCCCGACCGCCCGACAAATGTGAAAGAAGACGTTGCTCAAAACTAGACCTACCAGTTTCTAAAATAGCAACGAAATGCAAATCTAATTCTCTCACCATCTCATTAATAGCCAGATCCTTCGCTGGATCTCCGAACCCATCAGTGTTCCAAACAACTCCTTTCATTTTTTAAATAGCTAATGATTAATTAAAGATTTAATTCTAGCGCTTCTTCTCTTAGGCTTACAAGATCCACCTTTCCTCTTCTTACGAGTTCGCGTTATCAGAACGCTATTTGAAGGGTCAACCGAACCCTCCAACTCCTCGTCCTCTAAATTCGAACAGCTTTCATCCAACGATGACGCCATCCTTTGAACCAAACAATCAGAACCTTCCGAATGAACATTCTTGCTATCCTTCTCTAGAAAAATAAGTTGTCTCGATGTTTCTAATTTCTTTAGTGACTCTACCGCCGCATCTATCTCGGTCGCATTATTACCAAAAGATAAACCTAAACGTGTAGCAAAATCATTGATATGACTGCTAGATAGAGAAGTAAAAGACCGCAATTTAGTACCTGAAAAGTTGATGTCGCGTTGCTCGGCGAGTCGCGAAGCCCTCTCGGAGATCGGCGTGTCCGCATCCGGCAGCGCACGCAGCCGTGCACTCGATCGCATCCCCACGCTCTTCGGCTCCGGTATGCCACCGAAGCTGATAATCTCCGCTCGCGAAGGTCGTTCCTGCCTCGCTGCCACCTTCGTCTCCACCTCAGGTCCTCCATCGCTCTTCCCCAAACGAGAAGTGTCTTGCCCCTGGTACCTCTCCTCGCTAGCAGCCACTGTAGTAGAGTGCGGTGTAGAGACAGCAATATCATCTGCAATCAGTACCTAAAGCACCTGCTGCTTAGCTTGTGTCGACAGAGAATTGGCAATTTCAGAACCACCGAGAGTAGTAGCATTTCCTTTGAGGTTAGGAGAAAGAACAGAGAGTGAGGGCGTGGTCATTAGTACCGATCGCACCCTAGGCTCCACGATACCTCCATCAGAACTGCTCAGACCATCCGCACCTGGCAGCATGACTGTCGTTCCCGACTCAGTAGCAGTAAACGGCATGGGAGATACAGCAGAACAAATTCATGCCTTGTCCCGCGGCAGCAAAGAGTGCACATGTTCCAACAAGTCAAGGTCATGTTTGATTCTGGCTATCGATGAAATAGGATCCAGAGGCTCCCCATCATGGACCTTCCTATTGCGCGAGTACCTAATAGCCCACATAACTGTAATGATCTTAGCTCTAAGATCCATCGAAAACCTGGGATCACACACAATATCTCTATCCCAAGTGCTAGGATGCAGATTTGGTAGACGAAAATCAAAGCAAATCTGAGCTTCATCCCAAAACCTCTTTGCATGCGAGCAGTGTAACAATGCATGCATCAGATTTTCTTGTTCCGCTAGACACACCCTGCATAAACTGACAGGCTTAATGTGTTTAGTTTTCAGGGTCAGCTCATCTGGAAGAATTCCTCTTAGAACCCGCCACCAGAAAACTCGCACCTTAGGTAACACATTGAGTTTCCTTAGTGACGAAGGGATGAGCCCTGGACCTATCGGGTAAGGATACCCGGTCCAAGGCCCAAGATCTAAGCCCAAGAGGAGATGCCGTATACTATTCTAGAAGGCCCAGTTGAAGCCCACCCGCAAGACCTTGTGGGTCAAGTTAGGAAACTTGTAACCGACTTTAGGTTAGGGTTCGAGTCCCCCCGGGTACGATTTGAGACCTGGCCACCTATATATGGCCAGGAGAACCACCAGGAGGGGGACAAGCAATACCGCACCACCAAGCCTTGAGATCGAGATCATACTCTCGACTTGAGCAACCCCCTATTGTAACCGATCTACTTGTGAATACAGATCGAAAGAAGCAGGAGTAAGGGTTTTACCTCTACGAGGGCCCCGAACCTAGGTAAATCGTGCCCCCTGTTTAGCCGAGGATTGTCACCAGCGCCCACAGGTTATCCTAATCGAAACCCTATGTTTTCACCCGAGGGACTTGTTGAGATGCAGATTCGACAATTGGCGCCGTCTGTGGGAACGGCGGGCGCTGGATCTCCGGCATCTTCGGCCTCATCGACGACCAACTCACGTTGGAACCCCGCGACTTCGACTCCGACCAATACGATCCGAATGGGATCAGACATCGTCACCCCGCACTCGCCGGAATCACGCCCGGTATTTAGCGACCTGGAGAAATGTATCACCCTGACGTTCGGCAACTGCCAATTCTACACCAACAAAGAAGGGATCCACCACTTCCCCGAGCATACCGACCTCGAAGGATCGAGATCTAGGTCGATCTCTAGCCCAGGAGATGTCGATTCGCGACCCCGTCACGCAGATCGCGACTGGGCGAAAAGTGGCGAATCTATCCGCCTCAGCACCATCAACTTCCATACCCTCTCTACAGAGGAACCTTCTCGGATCAGGAAAGCCTCCCAAGCTACGCCTAGGACCCGCAAGCCATATTTGGCTCAGGTCTACATGGCAGGGTCAGGAGATCCACCTGAAGAAACCGAACATAGCGCAACGGAACACGCTAACATCGGCATCTCGCGAGATGCCTGGCTCCGAGCAAAGGAGGCCCTCCGCATGAGTAAACCACCCGAAGTCGGAGCCCCTCACGAGGACATGACCGCCTACCACTACCATCTAGTGAGAGCGGCTACTGCAATAAAAGAAGCTCGGATAGATCTGGCCGAACGAAAGAGATTAGCAGATGAGTCAAGCCAGCGCCAAGCCGCGCTATCCTTGACACCTTCTGTCGGAAATCGTCCTGCGAGAAAAGGATACACCTCAAAAACTGCAACCATGGATGGAGAGTCCCTGAGCGGAATCAGCAAATCACTCGGACCTTCCCTTATGCGTGTCGACGAGGACGGAAACGTCCATCCGCAAACTCCCGTTGCCGAGGTACTAGCCGCAGCCACCTACATGCAGATAAATCAACCAGTGGAAAATGATCCCCGTGCAGAACAATACAAGCAAGTTCAGAAAGGATTGGGCATGGCAGCCGCAAGACTCGCTTCCTACAATCGCAAAAAAGCAGCAGAACAAAAAGACAAGGAAACATCCCGCAGGCATAGGAGCACATCGCCCAGGAAGGAAAAACCACCTCGTCGCGCCCGAGGAAAAGAAGCCAGACGACGCGGTGATAGTCCGAGTAGCAGCGATGGCAGTCGAAGGGATCGAGATCGCAGCTCGCGACAACGCGGCAGCCGTTCACGACATCGCTGCAAGGAGCCAAGGAAGGAAACCGACCGTGATCAACCAGTATACAACGCGCGATCAGACATCGTGCAAAACAGGGTGGATAAAGCGCGAGCAGCAAGGAACCGTGCACGTTCCCCATCCACCTCTTCTGACGGCGAGACCTGCGGTGCACTATGCTTCGCTCCCACCATTTGCGAGGCGCCTCTACCCAAAAGGTTCAAGCTCAGTACGAAAGTGACGAAATACGATGGTTCACTCGAACCTTCATCCTGGCTGTCAGACTACCTCACGGCTGTAAAATGCCAACGTGGAAACAAAAATACAGCTATGCAGTACCTCAACTTGCACCTGGTAGGAGCAGCATGCAGCTGGCTCGAGGCAAGACCAAAGGCTTGCTACGGGTCATGGGACGATCTGCACTTGGAATTTTGCAAAAACTTCCAGGCAACATACAAAAGACCAGCGACCATCGAGGAACTGCGAGCTTGCAAGCAGAAGAGTGGCGAGTCCACTCGCGAATATATCCAGCAATGGACCACACTTAAAAACACAGCAGGAAACATATCAGAGGAAGTAGCAGTTGAAGCTTTCGCAAAAGGCGCTCGACGAACTGCTTTCAGAGAAGAACTGGGACGAGCCGCGCCCAAAACTATCGGAGAGATAACGATCATAGCCGACAGATGGGCTAATAGAGAGGACTCAATACACAACGAGAGGGCATCCTCACCCGCACCCGAAGACGATTGCCACGGTCGAAAGAAAAGAAGGAAGTATTACGACCACGACGACCGAGAAGAACTAGTGGCGGCAGAATTCACGCGAAATCGCGATAATGGATGCCGTGGAAATCGCGAATGGAAACCGAAGACAGAGGATAAAACTCCCGAGGAGGACCTCGATGGATACTGCACGCTACATCTTTTTACAGATAAGCGCACGGGCAAAACTAAGGCAACACACCTTCTCAAGGATTGCCGAAAGTCCATCGACATACACGAGGCCTTCTCGAAGAAAAATAGAACATCACTTAATCAAGGCTACCCGCAGCTTCCGGGAGGAGGGAGCCAGGGATTCCAACCGCCACAACCCCTGCCTCCACCAGGAAACTAGAACGTGGTGCTAGACGCACTACCTGCACCGCCCGTCGCAAACCAGGGAGGCAACGCATACCCGAACCCAGCGGGACTCTTAGGCATGATACAAAAGGTATGTCCATCACGCAGGGTTCAGAAGACGAACACACGACAAATATGCATGGATGTGCAAGCCCCACCTACAAAGCCCGAGTACCTGAAGATGGCGGATCAACCAATAACTTTCTCCAAGGAAGACCACCCCCCACGAGTCTATCGACCAGGACACGCCGCGCTAGTCATGCAAGCGCAAATTGGCAACTACGAGCTGGCTCGCGTGTTGATGGATGGGGGCAGCGGCATCAACATCATCTACGCAGACACACTCCGTCGGATGAACAAGAACTTGGACGGACTCGCGGAATCAGAGATATACTTTCACGGGATAGTTCCAGGAAAATCGATCCGCCCACTCGGAACAATCAATCTGGAGGTGGTGCTAGGAAACCGAAGCAATTACAGGCGAGAATTTCTTGACTTCGAAGTAGTCGACTGGCCTTCACAGTATCACACCATTCTTGGTCGAACAGCGTTCGCAAGATTCATGGCAGTACCACACTACGCCTATTTGAAGCTCAAGCTACCCGGGGAGTATGGCACAATCACCATTGACGGTGACTTCCAGAAATCCAACAAGTGCGACATCGAGTTCAACGAAATCACTAAATCTTTCGGGATGCAAGAAGAATTGGTGGAGATAGCAAAAGCCACGGATCACTCCGTGATGCCTCTCACAAAGAAGAACGCCCCAGAGCTCGAGTTCAGCGCGAACAGCGATACCCGCAAGCATCAAGTGCACCCGACACAATCTGCGAAGACGGCGATGGTGTCCACCACCCTCTCGCCAGCATAGGAAGGTGCGCTCGTCGAAATCCTCCGTGAGTACTGGGAAATTTTTGCCTGGCAGCCTTCAGATATGCCAAGGATACCCAAGGAGTTCGCCGAGCACTCACTCTAAGTGTTCAAAGACGCCAAGCCCATCAAACAGACCACTCGACGATTCTCAGAGCCCAAGCAAAAAGATAGAGGATAAAACTCCCGAGGAGGACCTCGATGGATACTGCACGCTACATCTATTTACAGATAAGTGCACGGGCAAAACTAAGGCAACACACCTTCTCAAGGATTGTCGAAAGTTCATCGACATACACGAGGCATTCTTGAAGAAAAATAGAACATAAGTTAGTCAAGGCTACCCGCAGCTTCTGGGAGGAGGGAGCCAGGGATTGCAACCTCAACAACCCTGCCTCCACCAGGAAACCAGAACGTGGTGCTAGACGCACTACCTGCGCCGCCCGTCGCAAACCAGGGAGGCAACGCATACCCGAACCCAGCGGGACTTTTAGGCATGATACAAAAGGTATGTCCATCACGCAGGGTCCAGAAGACGAACACACGACAAATATGCATGGATGTGCAAGCCCCACCTACAAAGACCGAGTACCTGAAGATGGCGGATCAACCAATAACTTTCTCCAAGGAAGACCACCCCCCACGAGTCTATCGACCAGTACACGCCGCGCTAGTCATCCAAGCGCAAATTGGCAACTACGAGCTGGCTCGCGTGTTCATGGACGGGGGAAGCGGTATCAACATCATCTACGCAGACACACTCCGTCGGATGAACAAGAACTTGGACGGACTCACGGAATCAGAGACATCCTTTCACGGGATAGTTCCAGGAAAAGCGATACGCCCACTCGGAACAATCAATCTGGAGGTGGTGCTAGGAAACCGAAGCAATTACAGGCGAGAATTTATTGACTTCGAAGTAGTCGACTGGCCTTCACAGTATCACGCCATTCTTGGTCGAACAGCGTTCGCAAGATTCATGGCAGTACCACACTACGCCTATTTGAAGCTCAAGCTACCCCGGGAGTATGGAACAATCACCATTGATGGTGACTTCCAGAAATCCAACAAGTGCGACATCGAGTTCAACGAAATCGCTAAATCTTTCGGGATGCAAGAAGAATTGGTGGAGATAGCAAAAATCACGGATCACTCCGTGATGCATCTCACAAAGAAGAACGCCCCAGAGCTCGAGTTCAGCGCGAACAGCGATACCCGCAAGCATCAAGTGCACCCGACACAATCTGCGAAGACGACGATGGTGTCCACCACCCTCTCGCCAGCATAGGAAGGCGCGCTCGTCGAACTCCTTCGTGAGTACTGCCAGGAGAAATTTTCGCCTGGCAGCCTTCAGATATGCCAGGGATACCCAGGGAGTTCGCCGAGCACTCACTCTAAGTGTTCAAAGACGCCAAGCCCATCAAACAGACCACTCGACGATTCTCAGAGCCCAAGCAAAAATCACTCGGAGAAGAAGTAAACAGACTACTCGCAGCAAAATTCATCAGAGAGATAATAATATCCACTTGGCTAGCAAACCCAGTGCAGTCCCGAAGAAGAATACTGACATCCTTCGCGTGTGCATCGACTACACGTCGCTGAATAAGCACTGCCCCAAGGATAACTTTCCCCTCCCACGGATCGACCAGATTGTGGACTCCACTGCAGGTTGCCAACGCCTATCCTTCCTAGACGCCTATTTGGGATATAACCAGATCAGGATGAAGAAGGAAAACGAGGAAAAGACAACATTCATCATACCTGACGGTGTATACTACTACACGACGATGCCCTTCGGGCTCAAAAACGCAGGCGCTACATATCAGCGTTGCATGCAAAAATGCCTCGCCAAGCTCATTGGCAAGAACATACAAGTGTACGTTGACGATATCGTCATCAAAACTCGAGTGGAGGACACGCTCCTCGAGGATATCAGAGAAACGTTTGATGCTCTGAACGCGTATAGGATCAAGCTCAACCCGACAAAATGCGTCTTCGGCGTCCCTGCAGGACAACTTCTCGGGTACTTGGTGTCCGCCAGAGGAATTGAGGCCAACCCAGAGAAAATACAGGCAATCTTAACAATGAAGGAGCCAACCAATCTTCGCGGCGTACAACAGCTCGCAGGGCGATTAGCCGTCTTGAGCAGATTCATTGCACGATTGGGCGAGCAAGCATTACCCTTCTACAAGATGTTGAAGAAGACAGACAAATTTGAGAGGACACCCGAAGCAAAACAGGCATACGCAGACCTACTGCAAACATTACAGAGCCGGCGCGTTCTGGCAACGCTACAAGAGAGGGAGTCACTATACCTATACCTAGCCGCAACAAATCAAGTCATCAGCACGGCCATCGTGGTCGAACGACCGGAGGACGGCAAGGCATATGGAGTTCAAAGGCCAATCTACTACATTAGCGAGGTGCTTTCGCCGTGCAAACAGCGATACCCCCACTACCAGAAGTTGGCATACGGAGTCGTCCTCACAGCTTGAAAGCTGAAGCATTACTTCCAGGAGCATACCGTAACGGTGCTAAACGACGCATCACTCGGTACCATCATGAATAATCCAACAGCATCCGAAAGAATAGCAAAATGGAGCATCGAGCTAGGCGTCTGGGATATCATATACGCAGGACGCAACTCCGTGAAGTCGCAGGTACTCGTAGAATTCCTAAGCGAGTGGACAGAATTACAAACACCAGGTCCACCCGAATACACGAGCAACTGGATCATGTATTTCGAAGGGTCCAAAAGAAACGAAGGAGCTGGCGCTGGGATCGTCCTCATATCTCCCAGAGGAGACAAGTTGCAGTACGTCCTAAGACTGGATTTCCCACCCGACGATCCAGCATCCAACAATGACGCAGAATACGAGGCCCTTCTAAATGGCATGAAGATGGCGATGCGGAGCCACTCGGCTGAGGATTTATGGAGATTCAAATCTCATCGTACAACAGACTATGAAAGAATGCGACGCTGTCGCAGAAAACATGATCGCCTATCGGGACATGTATAACCTACTCGAAGGAAGCTTCAAAGGGTGTGAGCTGAAACATATTGCAAGATCCAGCAACGAAGAAGCAGATAGGCTGGCTAACGTGGGGTCCACAAACGCACCCATATATACCGCCGGGAATATATTTCGAGAGGATGATCAAATGTTCAGTGAAAGTCAAAAAGATCGCGGGAGCACCAGCAGCATCAGAGACAGAGGTGAGCCCGCAAATTGCTATGATCGAGCTCAGTCACTATATTTCAAGAAAAGTTTTTCTGGTCGAGCCAGTCTGGACGCAGAAATACCTCAACTATTTGTCCAACAAATAGCTCCCAGCAGACATTTGCGAGGCTCGATAGATAGTACGTCGCAGCAAAACTTTCCTGGTGATCAACAGGGAATTATACAAACGGAGCATGTCGGGAATATTGCAGAGATGCATAGCACCCGAAGACGGCAAGGAATTGCTGCGAGATATACATCAAGGAGATTGCGTACATCACGCCAGCTGGAAGGCAATTGTGGGTGAAGTTTTTCGAGCAGGATTCTACTGGCTCAAAGCGGCCAGAGACGCAAAGGACCTAGTCGACAAGTGCAACGCTTGTCAACGATTTGCACTTAAGCCGCACGCCCCAGCTATGGAACTACACATGATACCAATCGCCTGGCCCTTTGCACAATGGGGGCTAGACATGGTAGGACCATTACGCAAGTCAACACCCGGAGGATATACGCACCTGCTCGTAGCAGTCGAAAAATTCACGAAGTTGATCGAAGCCATGCCAGTCACCTCGGCCAGCGCCCAATGCGCCGTAAAATTCCTCGACTCCATCGTGTGCAGATTTGGGATACCACACAACATCATCACCGACAATGGAAGCAACTTCACAGCAAAGAAAACACAGCAGTTCTGCGAGGAAAAGGGAATCACCCTCAGCTTCGCCTCAGTGGCTCACCGGCAAACCGATGGTCAAGTCGAGCGATCCAACGGATTGGTCTCAGCTGGAATAAAGAAACGACTACTCGATCGTCTGCACCCAGCGGCAAGGCATTGGGTAGAGGAGTTACCCTCCGTACTATGGAGCCTCCGCACAACCCCGAATCGATCCACAAACTACACGCCATTTTTCATGGTATACGGAGCTGAAGCAGTCCTTCCCGAAGATGTCAAGTTCAGCGCCCCACGAGTTGTCGCTTACAGCGAAGAAACCTGTAACAAGGCACTCGCGGAAGATGTGGATGCACTCGACGAAATACGCGACATTGCACTCGCAAGATCCGCGGTATATCAACAGTCGTTGTGCAACTACCACAGCCGCCGTATACGCCATAGAGCTTTCGTGGTAGGAGATTTGGTGCTGCAGCTCATGCAGAAGGAAGGACACAAGCTCGATGCACCGTGGGAAGGACCCTTCATAATACACGAAGTTATCCCGGGTGGCGCTTATCGACTGAAGAACCCGAAGACTGGTGGCATCTACTCCAATCCGTGGAACGTTGCGCACCTCCGCAAAATTTATCCGTAGGATTATATTGCTCGCAAAAATAAGGCTATACTAGCCATCTTGTAGCTCGAAGGAAAATACATGGCTTCTCAGTCATATTAATAAAATACATGGTTTCTCAACCATAGCTACTCATGTTCTTGATCTTTACACGCTAAATAACAGGTATACACCCCAAACACACGGGGGCTACGCCTAACTTAGCATCATAAGAAAATTTACAAATACAAAGGTACAAACAAGATTGGCACCTTACAAAGTTTCAAGACAACTATACAAAAATAACAGGATACATACATCCTACAATTACATATGGCGACGAGCAGTTTCCTCGGCCAACACTCGATTAACCTCTTCAGAAGTCAGTCGAATAATCTCCTCTGCTGCAGGACGAACGAATGTATAATGGGAGGTCATATCGACTGGAGCATTTGGGAGCCTAGCTACAGAGTTAAAATTAACCTCAGGATGCCACAATCGGACAAAAGCGAGTGCTACTAAGGACCCGCATATCAGCTGCTGGCGGACGCACTCGTGAATTTCACCCACTCGACCGAAAGTTCTGAGCAGCTGGCTCAAGTCTTCTGGACCTCTCTCCTGCGGATAGAAAGCGCGATTCAAAGCTATCAGGGCCTCGTGACAACAATCAACGAGTATCTTCGCCTGGCCCACACGATACTTCAAAGTAGCTAGAACGAAGCCTCGACTGCGGCCGGACCAGAAGTTGTTTGCATGTGGTTTTGAGCTACCGGCTTCATGAGAAATATGGTTATCCACCCAATGTTTTTCGCATTGACCGTCAGGCTCAGCAACTACAGATAAAGCTACAAAGAGTCAAGAAATGAAAAAAGATGCATTCAAACAAAATGCTACGGGGCTCAAGTGCTTACAAAGCATATCCTTGGCAACAGCTGCCAACTCTTCCATCACAAACTGCTCACATTCAGCTGCAAGTTTCTGTTTAGACTTGGCTACATCAGCCACTCCACACAAAGCTTTCAACTTGTGTTCGCCATCCATGACGCAATCACGAAGAGAAGCAAAGGTACTAGCAGCGGCAACAAGGGGATCAAATCTTACAGCAGATCCACTCGAAGACTCCACGTCAGCACCTATTACCTGGAAGGAGATAAGAAAACTTAAGGAAAATTCAAGACACCCCACTCGAGAAATAAACCGCCTATTCGACAGGGGCTCGGGGGCTACTCCCATCGGGAGGAACTCATAACAATCAATCGCAAGAAATCACATCTCAGATATAAAAAGAACATTTCGATTAAAGGCAGCATACGGGAATACATCCCAAGGTTCATTACATCAGAAGAGCAAACTAAATAAAGTCTATCCTATGGAACTGCAGAAGTGCTGCCACTCGCGACAGGTTGCCCCTTGCGACAAGCACGAGCTATCAAGTCAGATAGCTTCTGAGCAAGGACTCCAGCCGGATTGCCGAAAGGACGAAGTGCTACCTTTCTGCCTGTGGTAGCATTGACGGGAAGGTTTGAGTACGCCTCGTCCAAGCCTGCGACTCCATGCGCCAACGCGAACTGGATGGCAGTCTTCGCCCCGCACTCAGACTGGGCGACCGAGTAGGCCTGAAGGAGATTATCCTCCAGGGAAACCTTCAGGAGACCATCCAGCATGGGCGGAACCGCGACATCAACCAGAAGACGCTCGTGGAATTGCGTCAACACTCGAATGGCATCGCCAGTGAGGGAGCAGATCCTACTCTCGCGTGCCTCTGAACACTACAAGAAATATGTTGATACATGACCCTTTTATAATGACCGTGGATGAATTGGTCATATTTCTATGACTATTTCAAACCAATTGGTCGTTAGCTATTTGGAAGGGTAGAAAGATGAAAACATAACGACTATTTTGGTGAGAAAAGTCATGATTTCAGTAGACGATTTGGTCATAAAACGACATCATTGTGATGCATTCCGCCACCTCGTCATTTTTTGCTTATGTGTCATCTTAGTTGTCTTATTTTTGCTTATGTGTCATCCTAGTTGTCTTCTTTTTTGCTTATGTGTCATCCTACCGAAGTGAAAAATAGGCAGAAAATGTGGACGGGTGGAGGACTCGAACCCACAACCTCACGCGCACTAGGCAAGGCGCCTACCAGTAGACTAATAATCGGTTTCTGTTAGAGTAGGAAATTTTATTCTTTTATATATTTGTTCTCTCTGCCCTGCAAAACAAAGTGAAAAATACGCAGAAAATATGTGGCTGGTGGAGAGCTCGAACACACAACCTCGTGCGGACTAGGCAAGGCGCCTACCAGTAGACCATTGATCGGTTTCTGTTAGAATAGGACATTTTACTTTTTTATACATTTTTTTCTCTCTGCCCTGTGAAACGAAATGAAAAAAGAACAGAAACAACAATTGGGCGAGGGTATTGGCGGGTGGAGAGCTCGAACACACAACCCCGTGCGGACTAGGCAAGGCGCCTACCAGTAGACCATTGATCGGTCTCTGTTAGAATAGGACATTTTACTCTTTTATACATTTTTTTCTCTCTGCCCTGTGAAACGAAATGAAAAAAGAACTGAAGCAATAATTGGGCGAGGGTATGATTCGAACCCAGGACCTCCTGGACAGGTTTGCTAAAGCTCACCACCAGACCCAAACAGTGGTTGTTGATAAGTTGACACAATTAGACTTTTTTAATACCCGTAACGCGTCCTGGGCTGCTGAGTTGGGCTGGCGCGCTGCTGGGCCTGGCCGGCCGATGCTGGGAGCGATGGGCCTCACTGCTGGGATGGGCCAGCCTCGCTGCTAGGCTTGGCTGGCCATTTTGGCAGTTATTTTTTTTCTCTTTTCACATTTTTTTTTCATTTTTTCTTCTTTTATAACGTTTGCTTTTCAACTTCAATTTCAACCAAAGCAGTTTCGATTTTTTAAAATATGTATTCTTTAAATAATTTTATTTTGTACAACTTTTTAAATAATTTTATTTTGTACAATTTTGTGTCATATATTTGGTCGTTGCTTCAGAAAAAAAACATTTTTGACACTCCGGAAATGGAAAATGATATTTTTATTCAAAGAAAAACAAAACTTTCTTCGTCAACAATGTTAGTTGTTCTAAAATACATCTTTGTGTCGAATATGGGCACATTTAAACAAACTATGCCATGGATGTGGGCATACCATCCGTCATTTGGCCCGAAAGCCATGAATCTTCGTACGAGATAGCTCCTTTATGTGAAGACATTTTCCACCAAATCGTCGTATTCCAAGTTAATTATTTTTGGTGGATACTAGGAAATATATAATAACAGCACGCGAAGATCTTGCATCGTTTCGAGTTTTTTTGAATTTTCTGAAAATTTCAGAGCCGATTTCGGAAAACGGTCAAAACGGGGGACATGACCGTTCGTACCTAGGTGCTGAATCTTGATGAACTCTTGGTGTATCTATGTTGAAATAGATACTTGTGCACCTAAAAATGATTTTTCCAAAAAATAAAGAGAAAACTACGAGTCACCTGTAGTTCAAATTTGGCCCGGTTTCAGCGGAATCGGCAGAAATTTGTCTTTTTCAAAGGAGGTGTATTTTGAGCTATTGAGAGGTAGTAAGTTTGTTATTTGTAGATAAAATATGATATAATATATTTAGAATTTTACTTTGTATATATTTGCACCATACTTTGTGTATGTGCTTCACAAAAATAGCCAGTTTTGACACTCCGGGGATGGAAACTGGTATTTTTATTCAACGAAAAATAAAATTTTCTTCGTGAACATTGTTATTTGTTCCAATATACACCTTTATGTGGAATATGGGCACATTTAAACAAACTATGCCATGGATGTGGGCATAACATCCGTCATTTGGGCCGAAAGCCATGAATCTTCGTACGAGATAGCTCATTTATGTGAAGACACCAAATCGTCGTATTCCAAGTTTATTATTTTTGGTGGATACTAGGAAATATATAATAACACCACGCGAAGATCTTGCATCATTTCGAGTTTATTTGAATTTTCTGAAATTTTCAAAGCTGGTTTCGGAAAACGGTCAAAACGGGGGACATGAGTTCGTACCTAGGTGCTGAATCTTGATGAACTCTTGGTCTATATATGTTGAAATAGATACTTGTACACCTAAATTTTTTTTTTCAAAAAATAAAGAGAAAACTACGAGCCACCTGTAGTTCAAATTTGGCCCGGTTTCAGCTGAATCGGCAGAAATTTTGCTTTTTAAAAGGAGGTGTATTTTGAGCTATTGAGAGGTAGTAAGTTTGTTATTTATAGATAAAATATGACATAATATATTTAGAATTTTACTTTGTACATTTTTGCAACATATTTTGTGTATGTGCTTCACAAAAAAGCCAGTTTTGACACTCCGGAAAGGGAAAATGGTATTTTTATTCAACGAAAAATAAAACTTTCTTCGTGAACATTGTTAGTTGTACCAACATGCATCTTTGTGTGGAATATGGTCACATTTAAAAAAACTATGCCATGGATGTTGCCAAAACATCCGTCATTTGGCCCGAAAGCCATGAATCTTCATACGAGATAGCTCATTTATGTGAAGACATTTTCCACCAAATCGTCGTATTCCAAGTTTATTATTTTTGGTGGATACTAGGACATATATAACAACACCACGCGAAGATCTTGCATCGTTTCGAGTTTTTTTGAATTTTCTGAAATTTTCAAAGCCGGTTTCGGAAAACGGTCAAAACGGGGGACATGACCATTCGTACCTTGGTGCTGAATCTCGATGAAATCTTGGTGTATCTATGTTGAAATAGATACTTGTGCACCTAAAAATGATTTTTTCAAAAAATGAAGAGAGAGCTACGAGTCACCTGTAGTTCAAATTTGGCCCGGTTTCAGCGGAATCGGCAGAAATTTGTCTTTTTCAAAGGAGGTGTATTTTGAGCTATTTAGAGGTATTAAGTTTGTTATTTTTAGATAAAATATGACATAATATATTTATAATTTTATTTTGTACATTTTTGCAACATATTTTGTGTATGTGCTTCACAAAAAAAGCCAGTTTTGACACTCCGGAAAGGAAAAATGGTATTTTTATTCAACGAAAAAAAAACTTTCATCGTGAACATTGTTAGTTGTACCAACATGCATATTTGTGTTGAATATGGTCACATTTAAACAAACTATGACATGGATGTGGCAAAAACATCCGTCATTTGGCCCGAAAGCCATGAATCTTCGTACGAGATAGCTTTTCTGTGAACACTTTTTCCACCAAATTGTCGTATTCCAAGTTTATTATTTTTGTTGGATACTAGGACATATATAACAACACCACACGAAGGTCTTGCATCGTTTCGAGTTTTTCTGAATTTTCTGGAATTTTCTAAGCCGGTTTCGGGAAACGGTCAAAACGGGGGGCATGACCGTTCGTACCTAGGTGCTGAATCTTGATGAACTCTTGGTGTATCTATGTTGAAATATGTACTTTGGTACCTAAAAATGATTTTTGCAAAAAATCACGAGAAAACTACGAGGCACCTGTAGTTCAAATTTGGCCCGGTTTCAGCGGAATCGGCTGAAATTTGTCTTTTTCAAAGGAGGTGTATTTTGAGCTATTGAGATGTAGTAAGATTGTTATTTGTATATAAAATATGACATAATATATTTACAATTTTACTTTGTACATTTTTGCAACATATTTTGTGTATGTGCTTCACAAAAAAACCCGATTTTGACACTCCTGAAAGGGGAAATGGTATTTTTATTCAACGAAAAATAAAACTTTCTTCGTGAACATTGTTAGTTGTACCAACATGCATCTTTGTGTGGAATATGGTCACATTTAAACAAACTATGCCATGGATGTGGCCAAAACATCCGTCATTTGGCCCGAAAGCCATGAATCTTCGTACGAGATAGCTCATTTCTGTGAACACATTTTCCATTAAATTGTCGTATTCAAAGTTTATTATTTTTGGTGGATACTAGGACATATATAACAACACCACGCGAAAGTCTTGCATCGTTTCGAGTTTTTTTGAATTTTCTGGAATTTTCTAAGCCGGTTTCGGGAAACGGTCAAAACGGGGGGCATGACCGTTCGTACTTAGGTGTTGAATCTTGATGAACTATTGGTGTATCTCTGTTGAAATAGGTACTTGGGTACCTAAAAATGATTTTTACAAAAAATCATGAGCAAACTATGAGGCACCTTAGTTCAAGTTTGGCCCGGTTTTAGCTGAATCGGCAGAAATTTGTATTTTTCAAAGGAGGTGTATTTTGAGCTATTGAGAGGTATTAGTTTGTTATTTGTAGATCAAATATGACATAATATATTTAGAATTTTTCTTTGTATATTTTTGCAACATATTTTGTGTATGTGCTTCACAAAAAAACCCGGTTTTGACACTCCGGAAGTGGAAAATTGTATTTTTATTCAACAAAAAATAAAACTTTCTTCGTGAACATTGTTAGTTGTACCAATATGCATTTTATTGTGTAATATGGTCACATTTAAACAAACTATTCCATGGATGTGGCCAAAACATTCGTCATTTGGCCCGAAAGCCATGAATCTTCGTACGAGATAGCTCATTTCTGTGAACACATTTTCCACCAAATTGTCGTGTTCCAAGTTTTTTATTTTTTGTGGATACTAGGACATATATAACAACACCACGCGAAGGTCTTGCATCGTTTCGAGTTTTTTTGAATTTTCTGGAATTTTCTAAGTCGGTTTCGGGAAACGGTCAAAATGGGGGGCATGACCGTTCGTACTTAGGTGTTGAATATTGATGAACTCTTGGTGTATCTCTGTTGAACTAGGTACTTGGGTACCTAAAAATTATTTTTACAAAAAATCATGAGCAAACTATGAGGCACCTGTAGTTCAAATTTGGCCCGGTTTCAGCTGAATCGGCAGAAATTTGTCTTTTTCAAAGGAGGTGTAGGGAGGTGTATTTTGAGCTATTGAGAGTTATTATTTTGTTATTTGTAGATAAAATATGACATAACATATTTAGAATTTTACTTTGTACATTTTTGCAACATATTTTGTGTATGTGCTTCACAAAAAAAACCCGGTTTTGACACTCCAGAAAGGGAAAATGGTATTTTTATTCAACGAAAAATGAAACTTTCTTCGTGAACATTGTTAGATGTACCAATATGCATATTTGTGTGGAATATGGTCACATTTAAACTAACTATGCGAAAGTGGCCATAACATTCGTCTCTCATGCTGGCGGGCAGTTGTGTCTCTCTCTTCCCCTCTGCAGCTAGTGGGTGTGCGACTATGTGCTAGGGTTCGAGTCGGCGAGGGCGAAGAGTAAAGCCGAGGTATGGGTGCACGCCGATCCCGCGTTCTAGGGCTTACTTGCGGATCCGTGATTGTTTAGGATGATAGATGGCCCCGAGGGAGGAACGGTGCCGATCATGGTGACACCGCTCGGTGTGCAAGAGGAGGGGAGGAAGAGGCACACACAGCCAAAATAACACACAAGAAGAAAATGTATCCATTTTAGGGCCAAAATCACACACAAGCCAGCTGGCTTTTTCATTTTGGTGGCTGCAACCTTTTTCCCTCTAGTTTTTAGGTGAGATTTTGGGTGGCCCGCCCAAACCACCTAAAATAATCGAGTGAGGCCGCCGAAATTATTCCAAACCCTAGTCCCTCCTCACATCCCCCGACCCCGAGCAGCCGCCCACCGGATCTCGACCCCCTCTTCCCCCAGCCGCTCCTCTCTCCCTGATCCAGATTCCCCATCGACGGGCTTTCCTCCACCTCCCCGCCCCACGTCAACCGCCGCCGGCCGCCCTCCCAACCCCGAGCTGCATCCCCCGCACCGAGTCTCAACCGTCGCCGGTCGCCCCTCCAACCCCGAGCTGCACCCCCCCCACCCCCCCACCCCGCCTCCCAGCCAGAGATCGACCGCCACCCAGCCCCACGTTCCCACCCTTGCCGGCCGCCTCCCAACCCGAGCTCCACCCCACGCCGGCCGCTCCTATCCAGAGCTCCACCGGACGGCACCCCTACCAGCACGAATCTGTCGTAAATCAAGCGGCGGCCTCCTCCTACCTCACCGGCAAGATCCGCTCTGCGCGGCTCGCGCTCACCGACGTCACCCCGACGCAGCTGTACGTGAGCCCTCCCTCTCCCATGAAATCATTCCTCTTCGATCTGGTATTTCTATCTACTCCATCGCTGCTCTGCTGAGGAAGTGGTGGTGCTCCTGGTCGCGCACTCTCTTCGAGATCAGATCCCCTCCGACCAGCGCGTTCTCCCCGGCTCACGCTCCTCCTAGCGTTGTATATCATAGACCCTAGCCGCTCCTCCCCCATTCCCCACACCGCACGCTATCTCCTTCCCATCCGCCACTGCAGCCTGCACCACAACGCTGCGACGAAACCAGCTCCTCTCCGACCAACGCTTTCTCCCCGGCCATGGCAGGTCACCGACGCGTCTTCTCGACCACGGGATCCGCTCCTCCCAAACAAGGCCGCTGCCAGATCTTCTACCCTCCGTCAAGGTCATCGCTGGATTGGCTCCTCTCCGATAAGGTCGCCGCTGGATCGGCTCCTCTCCAACAAGGACGCTGCCGGATTCGCTCCTCCCCCACAACTCTGGCACCGTTAGCGCCAGGTTCGGTAGCTTCCCCCTTCCCCCCTCTCTCTCTCTCTCTCTCTCTCTCTCTCTCTCTCTCTCTCTCTCGTTTACCGGAGCATTGTCGTTCTGCGTAGCAAAGGTACACCATGCCAGCCACACGGTCGATCTGTGTTGATCCACGCGGTCCCAGTGGAGTGCTTGGAGTTGTTCTCGCCCATTCTCTCAAGACCAGTACAGTAGTAGAATCGTTTTTTTCTTCAGCAGGATGTGGAGCCCCTGCTTAGACGAGCCCCTCCGGTCCAGGGAAATCTACAATATTTATTCCTGTGGACTAATTCGCATGCGGTTTCAAAATAATTTTTCCATGGAATTGTTTTTGTGACAGCTATGTACATTACATCGTCTTTCCGGACGGTTCATGTGTATTTTTCTTCTTCCATTACAACCAGTTATTTTACTATATTGCATCAACATAACATATGTTCTAGCATATCAGGCTAGTTTTATATCTGGTTAGGCTGACTAGGCTTCCGGAAAATGGATGGATTGATAGCTAGTCTACATGTTCTAGAGTATTAACATATTGGTTATCTTTTTTACTAGCAGTACAAAGACAAACAATATGGAAATTTTGGTTCTGCCTCTCTGGTAGTATAGCTGCTTAGGATTGTTGCTTCGAATAGTTCAGAGAAAGAGATTGACATGCGGATGCAACTGGTTGTAGATGTTCGTTCCAGGGTGAAACGAATAATCTCCTACTTTGTACACAACACTATCGTATTTCTAAATATAGTAATTTTAGCACTATGGTATGTCGCTTGTTTTTCCCGTTTGTTTGGAAAACACATGTAAGTTAGATGCTTGCTAATGCTAGATTTGGTGTACAGATAAAATTCCAGTCAATGAAGCTGGCCAGGAGATACCTGGAACGGGTTCCCTCCGAGCTTGAAGCACGTCCGGGCTTTGGTGACCACCGCTGCAGCGCCATTTTCCCTCATGCTCTAGTCTTCCCCGCCCCATGAGACCCCTGCTGTGGAAAGGTTGCTAATAGAGCTGCTTGCTGAATTCATGTTTCCATGCATTCAAAAGTGTTTTTTTGGCAACCCAAAATGATCATATCCTTGATAGAGCATCCACGAACCTTGGTAAAATAGTTAATGACTGCTGGTTTTTGCAGGCCCATTGTTAATGACTGCTGGTTTTTGCCAGCTCGGTAAAATAGTACCGACGCTTTTGATACAACATGAACTGTGATGGTGGCATGGTGGTGATGTTCGGGCTCGGCTACAGCACCCTCCGGTGAGCTCCTTGAGTTCCTTTCTTCCTATTTTATGTTCTCTGTGGTACCATTGCCATCTCGTTGTGGATGTTCTGTGCTCCTCCGTAATGTGGTGTAGCTTCTATCTAGCCTTTTAACTAGTAAGGAGTTGATCTCTGGTTTGGTGGTTGTAGTCTTGGAGATCCAGCGCTCGGTAGTCGATGTAACTCATGAATTTTGTGTGCCTGCGATACTAAATAGATCAATCAGTTATGTGTGTATTGTCATCCTAGGATCTGCCTGTGTGCTTACTATCCCAAATGCAGGCTTCTTTAGTTGGAGAGGGTAGAGCTGTTTGCCGATGCTTTTTATATTTACATTTGCTTGTTGTGTGCAGGTTGTTTAGATGAGTGAGAGCGAGAGGCTGTTGTTGTTGAGCTGGTGAACAGTGAAGAGCAAGCAGCCGTGTACGCCGCTGTCAAGATGGCGATCCAGCTAGCGCAGACCGTCGCTAGTGGAACACAACCAGGTAGTGTTTTTTAGATGAACCAGATAGTGGTTTATATCCTTTTAGTTGTCTTGAATCATGCTACTGGAACACAAAATAGTACTCTATTTTAGTGGGAGTTTAAACTGAATGATGCTGAAGCGAAACAGTAGGTAGCATATGATGCTATACATTCTTAAAATACTGTTCTCTATGCTCTTAGTTTCCTCATCAAGTAATTTTTTTCTGGTCAGATCATTCATACAAATTGAAGTGCAACCGATGATTGAGCTACATCGCACCTGCTTCTCGTGTTGTGCTCGCCCATCGCAAGCATCCCGCAACTCCGACGCATTGCCAACAATCACTACATGAAGGTAATTTACTCTCTTGCCCTGCTGGTTTGGTCAATTTACATGCTCAATTTCTTCCTATGTATTCTCCCGGGACACGATAAATTGGTTTTTTGTCCAATTTATTTATTAAGTTTCTTTGGTATGTTTTATTCCATGTGATTCTAGTTCTGTCTTTCTTTCCTGCAGATCTTGCCAAATGTACATCAATGGATATTCTACTCTTATGGCTCCATCAAACGAAGTGCTGATTCCACATGAAGTCGGTCTATCTGATACTATTGAACACCAGACCAAGAGTTTGATGTATTTCAAGTATTATGGTGAGGCTGGAAGCTCATTTTCGTTGCTAGAATTCTGGCAAGTTTTGGTACCATCCTGATGCATGGACATCCATTTTGCACACTTCTGTATATGTGTATAGTGTTGTAAGAATGTATTGTTTGTAATGTACTATTTATCAAATTGCTAGTTCAAAATAAGTGACATGAAATTCTTCTGTGTAGATGATTGTTGGATATTCAGTTTGCTTGACTGGAAGTTTGTATTTGGTAAACAGCGAAAGGCCACGGCCCAAACTGTAATGGACGTAAATCTCATGAGTCTTAAAAAGTAATGCCCCGTGAAACGCCATAATCTACTGTAGAATGCAACTACTGAAAATTACTGGATCGCAAAGAGGCCAAGGACGAAAATGATTACTGGATCGTAAAGAGGCCAAGGCCCAAAATGTATCGGTCATGATTTTGAAAAAAAGAACAATCAAGCAAAAAAAAAATCAGGCTATAAAATATACGAAATGGTCCAAATAGTTGGGCTTGGCCTGTTTAGAGTAGTTGTGTGGATTGGGATGATTTCGATATATGACTTTCTCATTTGGTCATGATTTTGCCACGTAGGAGTCGCCACGTAGGATCTGACGTGGCTATGGCAGGACATGCCATGACCAAAAAAATTGGTTGGTCATGCAGAGCTATATGACCATCCCATTAAAAGGGTCGTTAACGATCGAATAAGACGCTCGGTATGTGACTTTCAATTTTTGGTCAAAAAGGGGTCATGAATGAAAGCACGTGACCTGTCGGTGACCAAAATTGGGGTAATGTATCAACATATTTCTTGTAGTGGAAGCTGAGCACAAGAATCCGTCAGGGCGTCCACCCGTTGAACCCCGGGCAGCTCCAGTGCAACGCCAAGGAGATCTGCAAAGAGACGTCATTAAACTCAAAAAGGCGACCGATCTAATCGCAGCGCAACGGGAATTGTAGTGAGACTTACCAGCAAATTTCTGAGCCAGAGGACGAAGGAAGCCAACAAGATCATTGTCCTGTTTGGTGCCAGCCTCATCCAGTCGCTTCAGAGCGTCCTGGGCCTCAGCGAGCTTTCCCTCGAAGTCAGTCGACTGCTTGCGAGAGGATTCAAGTTCCTTTCGAGCAGCCTCCAACTCAGCCTCAAGGGTGTTCACCCGAGTGGTAGCATCAGTCTTCTCGGCCTTCAGAAGATCGACTTGGGCTACACAGTAACAAATTTCATCCTAAAGGAATTCACACGATCGGAAAGAATAAGTAGAAGGAACGGGTCAATTTACCTTGGAGAACTTGGCCATCCGTGACGAGTCAATCACGATCCGCCCGAAGGGTTATGCAATCTGCCGCAGCCAAAATTACGCGGCGACCAATGGCTGCGAGAGAGTCAAGTAGAGACTGCAAAACAAGAAGATGAAGAAGTCAGAGAAAGTGGAAGGAAATTGAGCCTATTCACGACTGTAAATAGTTGAGTATAGCCTCGGGGGCTACTCCCATCGGGAGTACTGCCATGCACCCGATAAAATCAAGAAAGGAAAGAAGCTTAAGTTCTTGAGCCTGTAGCCAATCGCAAGCGATTGACCACAGCCTCGGGAGCTACTCCCATCGGGAGCACTGTCGTGCACCCGATAAAAACCATAAATGAACGAAGTACGGAATGCAAGGAAACTGGTAAAGTTTACCTGGCCCTGGGCAATGCACAGAGGGTCAGCCGAGCTACCCGACACTTCTTTCGAAGCCGAGGCTCCACCCGCAAAGCTAGGCAGCTTATAATCCGTAGCCGTAGCTGTTGGAGCTGGGCTTGGCGAGTTCTGGACGGCCTTAGCAATTGGGGTTTCACCCGCAGCAGCATCATTCCTCTTCGCGGGAGGAATAGAAGAAGCGAATCGGCCGGGGCTGATGGACTGAAGCCTGTCATGAAAGAAACAACATCATAAGGAAGAGCGAGAAGAAAATTTTCGACTAGAGAAAAGAAGGAAAGAAAAACTTACTCATCGTCGTCGTCGTCATCCAGCATATCCGCATTCCAGGCGGTGTGGATCTTCGACTTGGGAGCGAGAGGAGCACGCACACTCAGTGGGGTCACGATGAGAGGCTCTTTATCGAATCCTCCACCCAAGGAATTATCCTTGGAAGTGGCTGCATTATCTCCCGCCCTGCGGCGCTTGCAGTGGTGGAGATCGCTACCCGATTCTTCCACGTCATCCGAAGAGTCGTGCTCGGAACTCGAATCAGCGTCGGCAACGCTGGTGTCAACATGAACCTCCAGGTTGCTTGCCAACAAGTCCGAGGCTTCTTCACCAGAAACTGGCGGGTAGCAGGTTGCTACCGCTAGACTCTACAGAAGAAAAACAAGAAGACAAGAAGAAGAAACTCAGTCGACAAACTCAGTCGACAAACTCTCGAACAAGGACAGAAAAACAATTGAACTTACTTCGGATGGAGGAGGTCTCGAAGCTTCAGCTGCTGCGACAGGGCAGTCAGGGAAGGTCTCGCCCACTTTCAGCTTGGTGATGGCCGCGATTTTCTTCTCGAATTCAGCATTCAAAAGTTCTTCTCGGCTCACACGGCTGGGGTCTTCGACGCCCTGGTACTCCCACATGGTGGAGGGCCTCTCCTGCATAGGTTGAATCCCGCGCCGAGGAACACACTCGCCAGATGCAAGCCGTTCAACGCAACCCCTGCGGTTTGGTCACGGAGGGCTGCCACCTTGGCGAGTAGCGGGGCGACGATTCGGTTCTCTTCGGCTGAGAGCATGTGCGCCCAGGACTTCCACCGCTTCAAGACAGCGAACGGGTGGAATTCATGAGCTCCACCCGCGCTGTTGTCGATGACGTAGAACCACTTATTTCTCCACCCTTGCGCGGAGTCGATGAAGTGCATCTCGAAGTAGCAGCTATCCGACTTCGCCTGGATTTCGGAGCAGCCAGTACGCAGCGTCTCCCCAAGCTCAGTCTGTACCCTCGATTTCTCGCGGAAAGCCCGCACTTTGAATAGGGCCTTCCAAAGGCCCCAGTGCGGGCGAATGCCCAGGAAGCACTCGCAAAGTACGATGAAGCACGAGATGTGCTGCACCGCATTAGGAGGCAAAATGTGGAGCTGTATGCCGTAGACATACAACAATCCAACGAGGAAAGAATGGAGGGGGAGCGAGAGCCCGCGCGAGACGTGATCCGCAAAGATCACGCGCTCGTTCTCTTGGGGGTTTGGTACCTCTTCTTTCTTGCCGAGACGAACTCGCTTCTCGGCCTCGGGAGGCAGTAGTCCCTCCCTCTACATCTCCTTAATGCTCTTGTTCGTCGTATTGGCCGAGCGCGAATCGCCTGAGCGCGGGGCGGGTGGCGCAGGAGCATCTTCAGGAGCTTTCGAGGATGAAGCGGCAGCGATGCGTTTCTTTCCTCCCGCCATGGAAAATGGTGCGTGCTTGCAGAGGAGAAGATGGGCGCGAGGAAGAAGAAGGCTGGAAAGAAAATGGCCGGGAGTTTTCAATTTTCACCTAAGGGCAGTATATATACACGGGGCCACTCGATCTCAGCCGTTCATCGAGCAACGTGGCACCCGTCGCAGCTGCCACACGTGAAGCGGAAACGAGGAGGCGGTGAAAGTTGTTTCGTGCTACGATCTTAACAGTAGATCGTGCGCAATTACTGCGCGCGGCTCACGGAAAAACCGGAAACAACGTCTCGATTCCGGTCAAAAGCTGACAAGGTGGGCCAACGTATCCTGTCTTCACTTCGTCACGTCCCATCGGGAGGAGTCAGAGCGAACAAAGTGCGCTATGACGTCATTGTGAACATCATCAGGCTCGAAATTCTTTCGGATAAAAACCCCAGACACGAAAAAACTTCGTATGGGCAAATCGAGACGCGAAAACTCTTTCGCATAAAAGCCCCAGACACGAAAAAACTTCGTATGGCAAAATCGAGACGCGAAAAGTCTTTCACATAAAAGCCCCAGACACGAAATTTTCTTTCGTATGGATAGAAGACTACAAAGCACAAAAAACTTTGTGCACAAAAATCAAGGGAGACATTTTCAGTCGAAATATCTCTAGACAAAACTTGCGAGTGCGTAGCTCCTGCCACTCGGTTATACGATGTACACACATCAATTCCCTGGATCGTTCAGCCGACTAGGCTCATCTGGATGCCGTATTTTTTCGAATACGAACGTAAGACCCAAAAGATCTCTCTTGAGGGCCTAGAATCGCACTCAAGCTACGTCCTCCGGTAAATTTCCGTGTCAACAACACGAAGAAAAATCCTAGCGCACGCGCCGGGTACCCCTATAGGTTAAATTCGACTCGATAAGACCTCCACGGCCCAGTCGCAATGATCACCATATCGGATTCGAGTCGGACGTCTCGAATGTGTGTAGGCTAGAACTGTTTTTGCCCTAGATACAATTAATTGGCCCTGAGCTTTCGGGAGAGCCAAGCAACTGAGCCATATCCTTCTGCGAAAACAGCCAAAAATACAGGCACTTTCATCACTCGATACTCGGGTATAAAAACTCATCACACAGGGTACACGCCCTCTGAACGGACAACGTTTGAAGCAATCAGTCGAAGAAATTCAGGGCAAGACTTTGAGCGTCTACCCGACAAGAAAATCTCAGTCGAGTAAACGCTCGGGGGCTACTAACGAAGGGATGAGCCCTGGACCTATCGGGTAAGGATACCCGGTCCAAGGCCCAAGATCTAAGCCCAAGAGGAGATGCTGTATACTATTCTAGAAGGCCCAGTTGAAGCCCACCCGCAAGGCCTTGCGAGTCAAGTTAGGAAACTTGTAACCGACTTTAGGTTAGGGTTTGAGTCCCCCCGGGTACGGTTTGAGACCTGGCCACCTATATAAGGCCAGGAGAACCACCAAAAGGGGGACAAGAAATACCGCACCACCAAGCCTTGAGATCAAGATCATACTCTCGACTTGAGCAACCCCCCACTGTAACCGATCTACTCATGAATACAGATCGAAAGAAGAAGAAGTAAGGGTTTTACCTCTACGAGGGCCCCGAACCTAGGTAAATCGTGACCCCTGTTTAGCCGACGATTGTCACCAGCGCCCACAGGTTCTCCTAATCGAAACCCTATGGGTTCACCCGAGGGACTAGTTGAGATGCAGATTCGACACATAGTGAGTTCCACATCTGTTGTTTAGTATGTGATGTACCTATAGTCGTCCCTTCATCGGGAGAAGAAGCCTCCTTATGAATCACGAGAGAGCGATACGCCGATTTAACAGAATAGGAACCTCATGCTCCCAAGCGAATGAATCATCTCCTCCCCCATGACGGATGGGTATATTTAGGATAGCATCTGCATCTGGTCTAGAGAACGTGTCCCTCACCAATGCCACCTTCTACGACCAATTCTCCTCGTCAATCAATTCTTTTACTCTGACTACTGGGGAATTAGCTAAAAATTCCATTTATCATGCCTGGAATAAACATGGGAGACATGGAACTAGTTGAGGAGATCCATTTATCATGCCACACTGAGATACTTCGGCCGTCCCCAACATTCTTGTATAAACCAGTCTCCAATGCTAACCGCCATGCAATCATCGCACGCCAAGTAGCCGAAGTTGTTGCTAGTGCGGTTGCCTGCATAAAATCACAGCTTGGAAAATACTGAGTTTTTATAATTCTGGAACAAAGAGAGTTCGGTTTAACCATGAACCTCCATCCGTGTTTGCCCAGCAGTGCGGTATTGAACAATTCCAACTCACGGAAGCCCATTCCTCCCTTAATTTTGGGTGCTGAGAGTTTTTTCCAAGAGATCAAATGAAGAGACCTATTTTCAATCGAACTGCTGCACGCCAAATCTAGCCATAATGGAAGAAATACTGTTTCGGTCCTTTTTAGTCAATTTAAAACAACTTGTATTGTACGTGGGGATAGCCTGAATAACCGATTTCAACAAGGTTTCCCTCTCGGCACACGCCAAATTCTTTTCAGACCACCCTTGCATCTTACTTTTTGCTTTGTCCGTAATATGTGCAAAGGTGCCACTAGTGATACGGCCTACTGCAGTAGGTAAACCGAGATACCGATCACTAAAAGTCTCCACCTCAATCCCCAATCTCTGTTTAATAGCACTACGTCTCTGTGAAGGAGTAATAGGTGAGAAAAACACTTCACTTTTGTCTCTATTTACTTTCTGCCCAAAGCACTGACCGTAGATATCCAATATTTGATTTAGTCTCATCGCACTCCGGTACCAAGCACTCATAAAAATCAGACTGTCATCAATAACAAGTGATTCACCCATGGTGAACTAAATGACACCCTGATACCTCTTTCCGTACATAATTCCCTCCGAAAAAATTAAGCAAGGATGTGAAACCCTCTCCACAAAGAAAGAAGAGAAATGGTGAGATCAGATCACCTTGCGTGAGCCCTCGAGAGGGGGTAAAGAAGGGCAATAGCTCGCCATTGACGTTGACAGAAAAACGTACCGACGAGACACACTTGATGCATGTAAAATGCATACATGAACTTTGCATGTTATTACTTGTTTTTCCTACATATTAGCAACTTATATTCATGTTTTATAATGATTTGGGGGATTTTCTAAACAATCCCCCTTCTTTTGGTTCTAACCCTGTTTTTCCAGAAAACGTACTTTTTAGTGTTTCAGACTTTCCGGGAGCTTCGGGACTCCAAAAAGGGCAAGGCCAAAGAGCACGGTTCAGAATTTTCGAGACGAAGACCATGGGCCAAAGTAGAGGGCCAAAAGGCCAACCAGGTGGCAAAGAGGACCCTCCACGCGGCCGGATTCCTTGGCCGCGTGAGAGGCCCCCTTTTTGCCCCCGTGGCTCCGATGTCGTCGATCTTTCTTCTCCCGAGTGTCTCGTGACCTAAAAACGACTATATAAAGGGTCCCCTGGCCTTTTCGAGGAAGAGGCGGCGCCGAGAGACGAAACCACGAAATAGAGAGACAGGAGGCGGCGCCGAGAGATGAAACCACGAAATAGAGAGACAGAAGACTGCCTTCGGAGAAGATCGGAGGGGGGAAACACCGCCGGGATCACCCCGGAGGGCTCCACTCCCCTCCGGCGTGTTCATCATCAACATCTACAGCCAGATCAGCTCCATCTCTTCACTGTAATCTCTTGGGAAACACGATGTATGATGCAAACTATATTCCCTTGATGTATTGTGTCTCCCCGTCTATGTTTGAGTAGTGAATTGTTCTTGGCAATGGTGAAATAGTTCGTTGATTGGTTGCATACAAGTTTGTTATCTTCTATGATTGTCTTTATGTACAATATATGAGTGCACGCATATGTTGGGGAATGCATGTAAGGTGATCACCGGTAGCATAATGGAGTGGTGGTGACTTGGGAGTGACAGTAACCTGAGACCGAGCCACAAAGTTAAGTTATTGGGGGATATATATAGGGGACCTTAGAACGTAAAGCTATGGTGGGACTTTATGTCTTAATCAATCTTGTGCAGTCATTTACTTGGCCACTTGATCCATCATAAGGGGTTGTAGATCATTTACTTGACTATACCTATTCATGGCTCCTTCCTAGAAGAAACAACTAAGACTAAAACATGTGTTTCACTAATTGTGACAACCACACGAACGAAACACCTATTGTTAGAACACTTGCTCCCTTGAGATACTTGAGATATTTGCTGCTTGCTACTTGTGAAACTTGCTTAGAAACTTGCATTTTAAACTTGCTTCACTAGTTACTAGACAAACCACACTCCACGTCACTTGCTTTTAATTAGTTAGTTCCTTTTAGTCAAACTTATTGCTTTGCATAAACAGCCATATAAGAGGGTTATAGGGCTTTAGAGAATAGATAGGTTACCTTCAGCTCCTCGTGGGTTCGACACTCAAATACTTATCGAAAGTTACTACAATTGATCTCCTGCACTTGGGAGTCATCAAGCACTTTTCTGGCGTCGTTGCCGGGGAGCGTTGTGCTAAGCTTTTATTCTTGTTTGCATTGCATACTAACATATAAACCTAAAACACAAAAAAAAATATAAAATGGAAAACAACCAAACAATTTTGGAACTATATAATATCTACCTTGAATTAGGACATGAAGTGTTTGAGGAGAAATTGAACAATTATTTGCACAACAATCATATTTGTGTTAGTACTAACTCTTTGAACACCTTTATTGCTAAGGAAAACCTTGAGCTTGGGGAAGTTTGTCTTGATGAATATGATATTTTTAGTCCCCCTACTATTGAGGATAAAAATTATATACTTGCTGATTCTATGGAAAGTTTTAAGCTTGGGGAAGTTGGTTTTGATGAGCATGATATTTCTAGTTCCCCAAGCTTGGAGGAGAAAATTCACTTTGATGATACTATGCCTCCTATATATGATGATTGCAATGAAAATTATGAATGTTTAACTCCCACTATCACTAATGAGGATTTTACTTATGTGGAGAGTAGTGATTCTTTTATGCATGTGGCTCATGATAAGAATGTTTTATGTGATATTCATTGTGTTGAATCTATTCATGATGCCACTGAAAATTATTATGAGAGAGGGAAACATGGTTACACATATTTCAACAATATTAAGTTTCCCCTCTTTATGCTGAAAGTATTGAAGTTGCACTTGATCTACCTTTCTATGCTTGCTATGATGTGCTTCTTTTATTTGTTTCATTACAAAATGCCAATGCATAGGAAATGGGTTAGACTTAAAAATAAATTGTTTAATATTTTTTTGGTGTCCTTATGCTTTAATTTCCTATTCGGTTTGAGCACACATTTATGTCTTTACAACATGTAAAATGCCTTTACCTACTGTTATGTATCATTTAGTTTAAGATTTCTATTTTATAAAAAATTTGGGAAAGTAAATGAGAAGGATGAGTAATGGAGAAGTCGGGGTCGACCTTGAACATGTGATGTTCATGCCAATGAAACCATTGCAAAATCTCTATCATTAAAACTTTTTCCAAAGCTAAAAACAATAAAAATATTAGTTCACTACTGTAACATCACATTTCTGTCTTATTTCTCATCTTAAATGGCAAGAATAATCTTATATGAGAGATAGGATTAAACAATAGTAATTAGCTGTCAAGAAAACAGATTCCTGAACTTCACTGCGAAAAATGTTTAAAATCACAGAAGTGGAATTTTGACCTGGTAATTTACGACAGAAATATTTAGTTATCACTAAATATTTCATTAGTTTTAAGTTTTCTGATTTGAGCAACTTAAGTGCATCTAAAAATTCACTCTTTACGGTCTGTTCAGTTTTTGGCAGATTATGTCTTTATTTTGCATTGCTCTCATTACTTGTGTTTTGTGTGGTTCTTTTGATCAAGGAGCAATGCACAACTGTAGTAACAGTAGTTAATATTTAGAATCAACTCATGATGTGTCTTTGCTGTACCTATGTGGATTTTATTTATGGAGGCACTAACCCCTCTAATCAAGTTTTATGTTGAGATTTGTGTAAGAAGAATTTTTCAGGAGGAAGAGTTGAGTGAGATGAACAAAGATCAAGAGGGACAACCAATCAAGCTTGGGGATGTACCCCTGGGCTCACCCTACATGTATCAAATAAGTAAAAGAATCCAAGCTTGGGGATGCCGAGCCACCTCACTCCAACCATCATGATGTTAAGTAAGTAAAGCCTAGCTATATGGCTATAAAGAAAGCGCTTTACGGGAGGCAACCCGGTTGTTTTTGTTTGGATTTTCCTAGTGTCCTCTTTCTGTCTCAAGAGATTAGTTTTTTTGTTTTAATTCTGGAGTTTTCAATAAAGAGTCAAGTCAAACCCATTTGGACTTATAAGTTGCTATCCTAGTGCATGAAATTTCTGTTTCAGCACGAGTCTGCTCACCGTATGATTTTACGTTTTTTATTGGTATGTCGGATTGAGCTAATTTTTTAGTATGTTCTGCAACTTTTTGTCCTCTGTAAGCTCAAAAATTGGCTTAATTTTGTGACGAGTCTAGCTTAGGGAAAAACGTTCGTTTTGCTGCTGTTGCTTTTCTGGACACACTAGTAGGAAATAGCCTACTAGTGACGAACATAATTGGGTTACCGCTGGCGAACAAGTGTTCGCCAGCGCTACTACGCCAGTGCTAACAAGTTACCGCTGGCGAACCCATGTTGCCCAGCGGTAAGATAGGTTACCGCTGGCGAACGAAACGGTTTGTTCGCCAGTGCTGTTATTTGCAAATTTTAAAAAAAAATTGACATGCTCGACCCTACCCCTGCTCCCTCCCACCCCAGGCCGTACCTATGCTACCTCCCACCCCGAGCCGAATCAATCCCCTCCGCCGCTGAGACACTGGAAGGGGAGCGATAGGCTAGGATGCCAGAGGTTGAGGAACGAGGGGGAGCCCGATGCTGGTGGAAGCTAGAGGGCGGCCGCCGGTCTGAACATGGTGGCGACCATGAATGGGGTGACGAGCTCGGGCTCAGGGCGGAGGCGAGGTCGACGACGACGGGAGCCCGCAGTAGAGCGGTGGCTCGAGGCTGAAACGGCGAGGGAGGAGGCGCAGAACTCGGGCGCGGGACGTTGGGGAGAGTTTTCGGACTTTGGCCGCCGCACACGCATGACGAGGTTGAGGACGACCGCGGCGACGGGAACTAGCACGACCGGAACTAGCAGGGGATGGAGGGAGAGCAGGGCGCAGGGCGGCGGCAGCCTTGGGGAATAGAGGAGAGCAGCAGGGCCTTGGGGAATCAGGGGAAACGACGGTTACTCTGCTGCTGCCCGGCTAGCCATCCATCCAGGGCGCGGCCGGCGAGATGGGGTGCTGCCAGTCCAGGCTGGAGCGCCAGGAGGCGGTGTCGCGCTGCAAGGCGCGCCGCCGCTACACCAAGCACCTCGTCCAGGCGCGCCGGGACATGGCCGCCGCGCACGCGCTCTACCTCCGCTCGCTCCGCGCCACGGGAGCCTCTGCAGAGGACAGAGGAGATGGCGGCGGAGGGCCATGGCGAGTGAATCAGGAGGCGCTGCGGGTGTGTGCAGGTAGGGAAAAGGGATAAGGAAAGAGAGGCGCTGCGTTCCGTGTGTGCGGTTTCGATCCAGATCGATCGATGTGTTGCGTGGTTCCGTGTGTGTGTTGCGTGCGTTTGTGTGCTGGATGGGCCAAAGGAGAGAGAGAGAGTAGCTAGCTAGGGGCCAGCCCGCGCGTGTACATGCATGTGTGATGCTACTGCTGGCGAACAAAACCAACAATTACTCAGTGGTAGGATATGTACTGCTGGCCAACATACGGTCTTGTTAGCCAGCGGTAGTTAGCGCCGCTGGATTGCTGCTACTGCTGGCGAACATCTTTACCGCTGCGCCAACGATATACGGCTTACCGCTGGCGAACATGGTTTTGGTTCCCCAGCGGTAAGTAGCGCTGGCGCACCAAAAATATGTTGCCCAGCGGTAATAGGGTGGCTATAAGCCTTTTCCTACTAGTGACAGATTCTGCCTTCTTTTGTTTTATGCACTCTTTGGGCTTGGGAATCGAATTTCCATGATTCTTTCAAGCAAGAGAGTGAACATACAACATAATGAACCTTATTTTCTATCTACTGGAGCATTTGATTTGGAATTTTGCACATCAAGCATGTGATTTGTTTGTCCTTGCTAATCTCACCCCACAGAAAAAGAATGGGAGAAACATGTTTTGTGAAGTTTTTCACAGGGAATAGAGGAGCTGCGCCTCAAGACATCCAAGAATGGTGAAAGCCGTAAGCTTGGGGATGTGATGAACATCCCACTGGAGCTACACTCTTTTAGTTAGCACACGTCTACTTTCTATTTTTCTAAGCAAATCATTTATCGTAGAGACTTGAATCGTTTAGTTTTTGTTTTTATTTTTGTTTTGATAAGACCACACCCATCATTTTATATGAGATTGAGCTACTGGAGTTTGGGGTTGGAATGTATTGGATGCTAGTATTATGACTTGGAATATGGATGCCATGGTTGATTTGAAGAGCTACATATGTTTGCATGATTTATAGGCTTTTTATGTGTAGAAATTTGCAATAATGTTGTCTTGAGCTATCTCTTATTCATGTCCTTGATGTTAATTGCTGGTTTATTTAGTTTGTCATGAAATGAGTAGTTCTGTGGACATATGCATGCATAGTAGCTGGTCAACTATCTCCCTCTTGCTAGCCAAAAATTTAAAAATTCCAACAAGTAAAAACTTGTTTCCAACACTCCTTAGCCAAGTATTTCCAGTGAGTCCACCATATCTTCCCATTAGCTTCATTGCTATTCCGAGTATGTTCACCATGTTATTGTGTTATTTATGTTCTAAATTAAGATATTAACTTTATTAATTTTCATGGGTTGAACTTGGGATAGGACTCTCACGAATTTTGAAGGCACACTTTACTTTTTATGCATCTAATAAACATGACCCAATAATGGGAGCCACAAGTTTTGCGTTTGACAAGTGTGTGGTTGGGAGCTAGCTATAAACCTGTATCACCGGAAAGCATTCAACATTGCACAAAAATTTACATTTGGTTGATATCATGTTTGTTTTTGGACTCCTGCCATGCCGAAATGAAATAGAGGAATAGTAAGTTTTGATGAGTAAGTATCTATATGACTAGAGAAACGCATTGGGCCGCTAACCCAAGCCATGCTTTATCATGGTGGAAATTTGCTTACAGCTTGAGTGACTCTACAACACATCCTACAATAAAATAAGAAGCTATGCATAATAGTGAATGAAAATAAAAAAAGGATGATGAGTCTACTCCGTTTGTTTGTCTTGTCATTGTGACATGGGCTTGTTTCCATGTTATGGGGCAAGAGGTACCTCTTTGCGGTTCCCTATGATGTCATTAATACTTATTATGATTGTACAAAGCTTATTAGGAATCTTAAGTTGAGTAATCATGGAGTAGGTTTTCACACTCACGGGGCATGAGGCTTTCAACCACCTTGTCATTCACATTACTTCAACATTCACCATTTAAGCTGCTAGTGATAAAGGGGCAATGAGAGTCCTAGATCAATTAGTAATTTTAGTTGAATAATTTAGAGGCTAAATAAGACTTGATCATGTTTTACCTCTACTGAATTTTCTCCAAAGTGTCCACCATATTTTCTATTTTCCATTATGCTATTCTTTGACCAATATAGGATTTTATTTTTCATTTTGTGTATGCATTTGGTCCATAGTGCTTTTATTTCATTATACACTTTGTGAACTTTCATGAAGCATCTTTGCTTGCATATTTGATATTTCTTACAACATTAATTGTATATTGCTACTCATTTCTATTATTAATCGTTTGATTATATATAGCATGAATAATCCTCCTTGATATCCCACGATTGTTTCAATATGCAAAGTCCATGTTAGTTTTATCACCTTCATACTCGAGGACGAGCATGGGTTAATCTTGGGGATGTTGATGCATGTAAAATGCATACATGAACTTTGCATTTATTACTTGTTTTTCCTACATATTAGCAACTTATATTCATGTTTTATAATGATTTGGGGGATTTTATAAACAATCCCCCTTCTTTTGGTTCTAACCCTGTTTTTCCAGAAAACGTACTTTTTAGTGTTTCAGACTTTCCGGGAGCTTCGGGACTCCAAAAAGGGCAAGGCCAAAGAGCACGGTTCAGAATTTTCGAGATGAAGACCATGGGCCAAAGTAGAGGGCCAAAAGGCCAACTAGGTGGAAAAGACGACCCTCCACGCGGCCAGATTCCTGGGCCGCGTGAGAGGGCCCCTTTTTGCACCCGTGGCTCCGATGCCGTCGATCTTTCTTCTCCCGAGTGTCTCGTGACCTAAAAACGACTATGTAAAGGGTCCCCTGGCCTTTTCGAGGAAGAGGCGGCGCCGAGAGACGAAACCACGAAACAGAGAGACAGGAGGCGGCGCCGAGAGACGAAACCACGAAACAGAGAGACAGAAGGCTGCCGCCGGAGAAGATCGGAGGGGGGAAACGCCGCCGGGATCACCCCCGGAGGGCTCCACCCCCCTCCGGCGTGTTCATCATCAACATCTACAGCAAGATCAGCTCCATCTCTCCACTGTAATCTCTTGGCAAACACGACGTATGATGCAATACTATATTCCCTTGATGTATTGTGTCTCCCCGTCTATGTTTGAGTAGTGAATTGTTCTTGGCAATGGTGAAATAGTTCGTTGATTGGTTGCATACACGTTTGTTATCTTATATGATTGTCTTTATGTACAATATATGAGTGCACGCATATGTTGGGGAATGCATGTAAGGTGATCACCGGTAGCATAATGGAGTGGTGGTGACTTGGGAGTGACAGTAACCTGAGACCGAGCCACAAAGTTAAGTTATTGGGGGATATATATAGGGGACCTTAGAACGTAAGGCTATGGTGGGACTTTATGTCTTAATCAATATTGTGCAGTCATTTACTTGGCAACATGATCCATCATAAGGGGTTGTAGATCATTTACTTGACTATACCTATTCATGGCTCCTTCCTAGAAGAAACAACTAAGACTAAAACATATGCTTCACTAATTGTGACAACCACACGAACGAAACACCTATTGCTAGAACACTTGCTCCCTTGAGATATTTGAGATATTTGCTGCTTGCTACTTGTGAAACTTGCTTAGAAACTTGCATTTTAAACTTGCTTCACTAGTTACTAGACAAACCACACTCCACGTCACTTGCTTTTAATTAGTTAGTTCCTTTTAGTCAAACTTATTGCTTTGCATAAACAGCCATATAAGAGGGTTATAGGGCTTTAGAGAATAGATAGCTTACCTTCAGCTCCGCGTGGGTTCGACACTCAAATACTTATCGAAAGGTACTACAATTGATCTCCTGCACTTGGGAGTCATCAGCACTTCATGATCAACCGAACAAAGCCACAACCAAAACCCAATTTAACAAGCATAGCCTCGAGATAGTGCCACTCCATGCGATCGTATGCTTCATCATGTCTAACTTGACAGCACACGAATAGTTCTTGCCTTTTTTCCTTCTACGCATCGTGTGTACACTCTCAGAAGCTACCAACACATTATCAGTGATTAGCCGTCCTGGGTCAAAGGCGCTTTGCTCTTCACTAACAATCTCATCCATCCAACCCTTAACCGATTTGTAATTGCTTTGGCAGCAATGTTATAGGCCACCTGACATAGGTAAATTGGACGGTATTGTAGTATTTACTGGGGATTAAACACCTTCGGTATAATTGTAATCGCAGTATCATTCAGACCAACGGGTAGATCCCCTCCATTAAGAAAATCCAATATGGCTGGTACTAAGTCCCTATGAACCAGATCCCAGTGCTTTTGGAGAAAACCTGCCGTGAACCCGTCCACTCCCGGAGCTTTGGACGGTGCCATCTGGAACAAAGCTGATCGGACCTCAGAAGTGTCATAGGGTTTTGCTAAGAACTCGTTCATCTCCATAGTCACCCTCTCTGGGACTAGCTGTAAAAGCTCATCCATGCTATGAAAACCCTGCGAAGAATACAAATTTTGATAGAATGCTTGTACCTCTGACTTATATATCCTCCTCCTCGTTGGCACACAAGGATCCTCTTGCCGATGAAGGCTGGAAATACGATTAATTCGTTTCCGATGTTTAGCTTGTGCATGAAAATATGTTGTATCGCGGTCTCCTACCCGCAGCCAGTGTACTCTTGATCGCTAGCGCATCCACACCTCCTCTTGGCGTAGCGCCTCTCGGAGTTGCTTCTCAATACTCCATTCCTCTATAGTAGGGCCACACCGCACCGATCGGCATCGCTACCTCTCGAGGATTGCATGCAGTTTACGTACCTTACGTGCAAGAAATCCAAACTCACGTGCCCCCCATGCCGTCAGGAAAATGTTTCAGAGATCCTATCTAGGCCATTTGCATGGTGACAATGCTTCCAAGTCTCAGCCACCAGCTGATCATATTCAACGTGAGATTGCCAGACATTCTCGTATCTAAATTGACGCAGATTTCTGTTATTCATTTGTCTATGATTGTCACTAATTTGAACCACAAGGAAGCAATGATCTGACTCCACCAGGCTCACATGCTTCACCCTGGTGTCCTCGAAATGCTGACAGAATTCAGGATTTGCCAAGGCTCTATCCAGTCGAGCCTTGACATTATCCACTCGATGCCTTCTATTATCCCATGTGTAGTCCACACCTCTCCACCCCAAATCTTGGAGCGAGCAGACATCTATTGCATCACGAAACGCCCGCATTTTCCACTCCGGTCTCGCTGCACGACTAAAATGCTCTGAGCCATCTGTCGTCTCATTAAAATCACCAAAATAGAGCCATGCAGGATGACTGATGGCGTGCAGAGTTCTCAGGAACCTCCACGAGTGATGTATGTTTTCTGCCTGAGGTGCACCGTAGAAGCCAGTGAACCTCCAAGTGGGAGATGCATCACCCACCTTCTTTACCATAACATCAATGTGGCTTATCCCACAATTCTGGATAGCCACTGTCATCTCATGTGACAAAAACAGCCCTACACCACCACTCAAGTCGTCACTGTCTACCGCCAAGCACCCCGGAAAACAAAGGATATTTCTTAGGGCCTCCACACGTTTCTCATTGATCTTTGTCTCCATTACAAAGAGCAAGACAGGAGCTTCTTGCCTCGCAATACATCGAAGCTCTCGAACAGCCTCGGGGTTCCCAAGCCCCTTGTTGTTCCATCCTACACAATTCATTGTCCCCGGCGGGGCTTCGATGCAGACTCCCCGGATGATTCCGAATTTGTTGGAGTAACATGTTTCTTCCTCGGGTGCGGGTTATCTGACTCTCCCACACCCTCGCCATTTTCTACCACCGCCTTATTCTTATACAACACTATAGCACCCGAAGTGCCATGTTCTGGGTCTACACGCTCTGTCTGATTATAATCAACCTGCATGTATACAGGTTTCTTTGGTCCTCCCTTCCTCTTATTATTCTGATTAGTACCCATCTTTTTTATTGGGGAGGTAACCTCTGCATTGGGATCAGAAACCCCCGCAGATCCTTATCCTTGTTTCTTGCTAGACTGAGATGGCGCCTGATCACGCGACAAGGTATCGCTAACCGGTGGTCTTTTCTTATCTTCAGGCGCCCTCAATCATGTCGAGTAGGGTAGAGCCCCCTTCTCATCTCGTACCCCCGGACTTGAACATAATAGATCAGAGTGACCTAAACGTCCACATGAAAAATAGAAGTTGGGAATATGCTCATACTGAACATCATACCAGTCCTAACTCTTTTTCCATGAAGAACTACTGATCAAAACCCCTCTCCGAAGCGGGTTCTGGACATTAATGGTTACCCTAGCTCTTATGAAACCACCAGTTGGGTCAATCTGCACTGATTTTTCCTCCTTGTCAATCATGTGTGAAACCATTGTACCCCACGTAACATTCATCAGATTGAACGGAAGGTTGAGGACCATCGCCCAGACCTGCAACTTATCGAATTTTAGCTCCGATGGTCTCATGCACCCTGCAAATTCCTCAAGAATAACAGCATGCCTGCTCACATGCCGTGGGCTCCTTCCCAGACACGATCAAGGTCCCTTTGTGACTCAAATTCTGCAACAAACATATTTTCACCCACCGATCTAAAGGATAAACCCCTAGGGTTTCCCAGGCCGGGCGCAGCGCACTCACAATCGTCTGGATGCAGAACGCATTGCGCTACAAAACTTGCCTGCCAAAGCACAGTTCTTCTTCGCCCCCTCCTCTAGATCGTTGATGACTAGAGGCGTTGCTTCTTCCTCCGAAAGACCTAGCTTTCCCATGGCTTCCTCCATCCGTACTCTCATCGAGCGTGAAAAGAGCGTAGCCTCCTTCTCCCTGGCCGGATCGGTAGTATCCATGCATGATCCCCGCCGCAGATGCACCACGTCGAGGAAACCTCTACGCGCGCCGCCAATCGCCACAAAACCCTAGTCGCCTTAGAGAGACATCTAGTCTTTCGGGAACGTACTTCGCGCTATAGCTGACCCACACGAAGCTGAGTAGTCAAATGTCTTGTTACCCAGACCAAACACAACTTTTCTTTCCCATCGTACAAAAAAAAGACCTAGCCACCCTGTATTCGCCCATGATTAAATACACAGAAAAACTCTTTGTACGCCATTGCACAAAATACTTAGTTTTCGTCACATAATTGAATGGGTATTTTGGTTTGTGCATTTTGCTTAAGGTTTGTAAGGATTTTTCTTTTACAAACAAGTCTGTGGAATCAATTTTCTTTTGCATGCAGCATCAATCAGCTTTAGTTTGTAAGGGTTCTTTCCCTTTACTAGACATGATCGAATCCCTCGGGTTACTATAGATGACTTTCATTGGTCTAAATATGGATGTATCTAGACATCTTTTAGTATCCACATACATTCATATCTAGACAAGCGGAAGTCATCTATTGTTGAACGGAGTGAGTACGTATTATGCATCAATTTTCTTATCAGCTTCCGTATTTAAGGTTTTTTTCCCTTTACAAGAGAGGAACAGATCCTCAAGTTTACATTTTGTGGCATTTTTAAAGGTCCGCTATAGATCATCATCCATTATCGAGCGAACCTCAATGGAGTGATTTTTTATTGGAGTGAACCTCAATGATCTCTCTAAGTTTAGACAAAATTGTGTATGTAAAATATAAATTTTCCATTTTTGTTATTTTGCATTAATCGATTACAAGCAAAAGAGTTTAGAAAAATACAGTAAGAGCGAGGTGAAAATTGAAAAAACAAATTATATAAAAATATTACACGTGCGTGCACGTGCACTTTTACTAATTTTGGCAATGTAATACAAAATATTGGTAATTAGCATCTGTTTTGGCAATGTAGGAAAAATTGCTACTCACCATGTTGGGAGTAATTACGATATTTTCGGCCATGGCGGGTACAGGGTCCAGGATGATTCGATTCACCATTATCTTTGCCGGAGCGTGCGCCTCAGATGGTGAGCAGTTTAAATTTATGCCATCTCCCGCCCGGCCGTCGCTCCCTCATCATCTGGACCAAGAAAGCCCTTTTTTAGGTATGTTATTAATAGTTGGATCTGGACGATTATTTCTTCAACGTTAATTAAGGTTGGTCTCAGAAATAGGTACAAACCCCCCCCCCCTCCCTCTAGTAACGGTTGGTCTCAGAAACAGGTACAAAAGACACCCCCTCCCTCTAGTACTGGTTTGAGACACCAACCCGGACTAGAAGGCCTGCGTCAGGTTTGAGCCTGCCCCCCCCCCCCCCCCCCCTTAGTCCCGGTTGGTGGCTCAAAATGGTTCTAGAGGTTTGGAACCAACCGGGACTGGAACTCGACGGGCCGAGTTCGGCCCCCTCCCAGTTGGAACCTGGACTAGAGCCCAGTTAGTCTCGGCCCAAAACGCAACCGGGACTATAGGAGGCAGACGAGAGACTAATTTTCCACTAGTGACCACTGTTCCCAGCCGCATTTTTATTCTTGTTGAGGGGGCCACCCGCATTTTTAATTCATAAACTTTCGTTAGGATGCGAAATCACGCACATACATATTGAGTAGGAACATCCCATGTAAGTTTTCGTAGTACTCCCTCTGTCTTGTATTAATTGTGCTCAAGTTGGACTAAAGTGAATGTATCTAGTCATATTTTAGTGTTAGATAAATCCATTTTTGTCTAAGTTTGAGACAATTAATATGAGACCTGGGGAGTAACATTTTATCCGAATAAAAAACTGACCCAGCGGCCGAGATGCAAGATGTTTTACAGTATACGTCCCCAGGTTACTACCCATGTCGATCAGCCAAAATTTCAGCTGCATGCACTTTTTTCCATCTTTACGACAATTAATACGAAACGGAGGGAGTAAACTAAAGTTATCAATGCACTTTATATGTATAGAGAGCTTTTTCATCCCGAGGTACAGGTTGATGATAATAAGAAATATGAAAAAGGAAGGTGCCCCTGAAGTTTAAGCTATCTCCGTGGCATATTCGTAAAGGTGTTATTTTAACAAAAGGTAACCATGTTAAACTCAACTAGCATGCAAGTATGAAGGTTGTTTTATGTTGACACGATGATTCGTTCAAACAATGACTCTTCCCTTGCAATTTTTCCGGTTTTATTTGGTGACCCATCCAAGTAGCTTCTAATTTGTATCCACAACACTTCATTGCATATATTGTTCGCAATTGGTTAATTCTATTGATCACAAGTTTAGAGGTCCTCTCAGCGTTGGAGCGGGAGAGTGAAGAGTCGACTATGACGAAACCCGTTGTCTTCTTGATCGCTCCCAAGAGCGACGAGGCGGTGTCCATGCCCCGGCGACGCCAACATGCACTGCCAGGAAAAGCCCTCGCGATGTTAGCGGCAGAGGGCCCTCCCGTTTTCCCACACATGCAGTGATGGCAACGCAGTTCTCGGTGGTTGTGGAGGCAGGCGTGATTTTCCTGGGGCGTGTCGACGCGGTCAGATTTCTACGGGGTGGTGGCTTCGTGTGTGTGTGGTCTTTTGTATCCTAATGGTGGCAACGGTCACTGATTGGCTGCGGTTTTTGCGCACTATGAAATGACTTCTTCTAGGTGGTCGGCCAACAAGTGCCATGGCGGTGTCGACTACGGCAGCAGTGGCGGTGCTGGCTCAACAGCGATGACAGTGAGAACAACACGTGCAACGGTCGTGGGTGGCGCTCCTAGTTTCTTGGCGTTGCAATGGCTAGGGTTTATCAGACCAAATCTCGGCCCGTTAGATCATGGTCTAGGTTCTACGGGTCTCTTACCAGTGCACACATATGGGAGTCCATCTACAGGTTCCCAACTGTGACCATCATCCTTCCGCTTGACGGATGGGCTAGTCAGGCCTCACCAGGGCCTTCTACGCTGATCTAGGCATGACTGGCCCTACTGCTGCGTCCGGCTGATGACCGTCTTGGGCGGTGGAGGACAGTGGATCTCCTCCTATTATTTGCATATGTTTTCCTCGCGATCCTCGATCTATGGCTAGCCTCACTGTACAACCAGTTAACCCCGCGACTTGTTGGTTCGCCTGGAAGGGGTGCTGCAGGGGCGTTCCGACGTCAAGATACAAGCCGGTGGTTATTCTCTCTCCCTTGGCTGTGTGGATAGGCTGGATCAGATAGCTGGCGTCCCCGATTTTGTGGAGATTTTGCAATGGAAAATCCAATATCGTGATCCAGAGGCCTAGCTCAGGAGTAGTGACGGTCCATTCTACCAACCGTGGACGAAAGTTTTTAGGACGATAGATGATCACTTGGTGCCAAGGCGGTCTTTCCCGCAGGTATGGTAACCCTGATGTGGGCTCTGTTGTGGGTACTTTCAATTATATAGATTTGTGGGTGAAAACCCTTAACCATTAGACTCGACGACAACGGCGGAGCACGTCATTAGCCTCTTGGGGGCCTCGTCGTGGACCTCGGATATCCCTTGTGCACGGCTCAGTGCTCTCAGTCGCAAGTTTGATATTCCATATTATGTCTTTCTTATTTTTGATATCCTTTGTAAGAGGTTCTCTTTGTCACAGTGTATTGGTTCGGCCGTTTGGACTTTATTTATAAAGCGGGGCAAACACCTATTATCTATATCACGATGGGAGCCCTAGTGGTAATATGGTGGCTTTACCTTTGTAGAAATTACAAGATTTTTAATGATGAAAATTATTTTCTCATCTAGGAAATCTACCGATGCACTAGTTTATGTTGTTCATGTTCCACCTTACAACGTATGAAAAATCGAGGAATTTTTAGGTAAGTGTTTGCACAACTAGAAGACATGGAGTAGGATATTTTCATATGACATGGACTATAATGTGATCTTCAAATTGGCCCCCAACTACATAGGTATTTTACATTTGTGTACTTGTATCTCACATGTATTTTATTATTTTATTTTTTATATTTTTTATTTGTGTTTTTGTGTATATTACTTGTGAAGAGGCATCGTATAATGATTAATACTTTTAAATAATAAAATTTCCTTTCCAAAACAAAACTACTAGATCACAAAGAAGAGGAGGGCCGAATTTAAATATGTTTGTGGGAGCGGATTTTAGAGATTCTACTAGATGATCTTTGCTCCAAAATTACATTGCGGCACAAAATGAAACTATTATAACAGAACCATATTGAAACAATGTCTCTCTATTATTCCATATTACTTTAACGGGTGCAATTTTAGGAAAGCTAGGCAGTGACACACGCTACGATCATAGAATGAATAACATATAACACCTCGTTAGTCACTAATACACTACGTGATCTTCTATTGAGATATTGCATTAATAAATTTTGAGATATCAAATTATATAAATTTTGATACAAAGTAACTCATAAAAAAAAATTATGGTTACTTCTAATTTTCAGATAGAATTGAGAAATTCAAATGATGATAGTGATTGTGCAATTGTACGTATGTTAGATATTTGTAACAATTCGAAACAATGAACTGGGATATTTATGATTGGCGAAAAGAAATATTATTTTTGTTACCAAACAATGTATAGTCATGTTTATTTGCAAACATATCAGGGGAAAACTACTACATAGTTATCAAATTTGTAGTTCTTTTTTTTGTCACCTATGTCTTAAGTTAATACTTATTTTATATTTTAGAGCATTTATTAGTATAAGCAAAACATTTAACACTAAGGAACGAGTTTTGTACCCAATTATTGTGTATGAGTGATATTTGCTCCATTTGAAATTACAGACATGAGAGTATTATCTCTAAAGTATTGTATGTCAGTAAAAATATTGTTCAAAGTTTGATTTAAAACAGACGATCTTTTCCAACAGCCAAATAAAGATTTGTCTTAAATACTATGTGTTCATCATAAATTTCATATTACTATGACCATGTTAGCAAGAAATTCACAACCAAGTGGCAATTGTTCAAGATACTCAAAAAACTGTCAACATACTGAAACACATGCCCAGTGTTACAAAAATGAATGCCTATGAAAATGACATAAATTAAATTAAAAAACATGTCTATATGATAATCAAGCAAAACTATAGATGTATGCACGAACCAGAATAGTTCTCTAAATGTTTTCATCTCTTTAAGTGTCTAATTACAATGAAAATTAAGTGAAACAAATCGATGATGCGATGCGATGTCTTGTTTTCTCCTCTAGGACTCATTTTTTTAAGGTGGGATTAGTTTGTTTAATATCAACAGACAAAGTATGGTGTGCTGAAAACTGATGGCTAAGATTAACCGATGGAGAGCAGACCCATAAGGCCCGCTAGCCGACGGAGATTAGTCCCAGCAGGTTCCCATATAATGATGAACTGATTTGAAAATAAAAAAAATGAGAATTTGAGTTAAAGTCAAAGATAATTTTTCCATCAAATAAATAATTATAGGGCTTATTAAGCGTTTGTTCATCATATCTATTACATGTTGTCATGACCATATTAGAGTTGCTCAAATAAAGATGATCCGAGCGCAGAAGAACCCTAGTTTACAAGTAATGTATATGAAAATAACATAATTGAGATATATAAATCATGTCTATACATAGTCAACAAAAATCCACATAAAAACAGTATCCATAATTTTCCTATTTGTATGTGTTCTCTCTTAATATGTAAATTTATTAGTATTGTGCAACAAGTTCATTTAAGGCTGAAATATTTCAAATATGACATAATATGATCCAATAAGTACATAAGTTTCTGCTCTTCTAATAATCAATACTTTGAAGGCAAAGAAACATATGGTCCTTATATTATTATAATAAACTAGGAGAAGAGCCCATGACTCATTGTCAATTTGTCGTATTTTAAAGGAAAAATAAATTTCTGTCTCTATATGCAAAATTCAAAATCATACCCATAATCTCGCATGGGCATGTCTATGAAATTTTATCATCGATCAAACTCGTTTTAACCGGTAAAATCCATGTCCAAATGATGAATAATTTTAAATACAACATAAATTATGTGTTCTTCGTAGTAGATTCCTTGCATCATGACCATTAATTTAAAATTTTACATTTGGATTAATCCTGAAGGAAAATTCTGAGACATTGAGGTATCGAAACTTTTTTACTAGCTTATCCTCAGTTTTAAAGTATACTACAATTTTTCTCATGTTGTGTTGGAATATAGAATTCAAGACCTGTATTGATCATCTATTGAAATAGTAAGCATAAGAGAGGTATAAAGAATGGGTCCACAATTTTTTTGTAACGGTTATTCCATACTAAAAATATTTATAATTCATGAGATTTTGAGGCAACCACTGTTTAAGAAGTATTTAAATATATGTGTTCACAAATTACATTTAACAAGAAAATTAGGGGCCACACATAGTACCACTCTAGATTGCACCGTAGAAATATTTAAGCTTATTAAGTTAATATAGGTGGCAAGAGAGAATAATGGAAATTGAAAATATAATAAGTGTTGAAATTTACACTTATTACCATTCAAAAAAGATCACAAGATATATCTAAATTTTATAAACTCTATCCTGGATGCCACTTCAAATTTTTCTTTATTCATACTGCATGAAACACTATTGGTTATGTACAAACATATGTATTCTGTGAACACTTGATTAAGTTAAACATTTCTAATGCCTTACTAGGCAAAAATCCATATATCGTGTTATTGGAAGGTTATGTTTTGTTATGCATAGGTGAAACAACTGTATTTTCTTTGTTAAAACATCCTACTAAACTAAGAAATATTAAATATATTTGCTAAATATTCATGGCAAAGCTGTAGTGTTTAGGTAAATTAAAAAAGTTTAGTATTCATATTTCCACGAAAATGATTGATTTGAATATGGAAAACTCAGGAATGAGAATGGCCCGCCATACTCATTATTGAAGAGGTAGACGCCCCACAAAATTAATATGTAAGCAATAAAATTGATTGCACGAGGCTTTTCCTTCACTGGAATGTCTGTGAGAGATACGTATGAAAAGGAACTCGCGAGGTTAAGATGGACGATAAACTAGAGGTTGATATAAGGGAGATCGAGTTTCTTGAGTAGCTTCTCTGCTCGCAATATTTCAGATTAGATTAAGTAAGAAAATATGTGTGTAATCAAATTACGCATTAAAATTTGCATAAATTAAAATTTAATTATATGTATATGTTTTATTTACATGTAAAATTAATATTGATGTGAAATAATAATATATCCTTTCGATATGTTAGTTCAAATAGTACATGCTTTTATACAATTGTAATCTCTAAACAAGAATATCGAAAGATTTTTTACGTTATGTTTATGTGCTTGGTGCCACTAGGTCTGGGCCGGCTCGGTAGACTATAGCTCAATCAAGCAACATGTAGGAAATAACATGGAAACAACATGGAATATCAGAAATTAAGGATATTTTTTGACGTATCAATACCACATAGGTAGAAAAGGTGATAGGACAAGTAATCTATATCTGTTACTAATAAAAAAAAAACTAAGATGCATGAATTCCTTTTCTATCTCAACATGTAAGATATTGATGGCATGTGAACACACGTTTGTTGGGAGACACCAAGGGGAAGGTATAATGAGTACAACATCAAGATTTTCCCTCAGTAAGAAACCAAGGTTTAATCGGACCAGTGGGAGAAACAAATCAATTTTGAAGGTGTTGGCAGCTGATGTTGGCAGGGCGCACTACCAGGCGCAACAGCAACGTGGAATCAGCACACAACACAACCAAGATATTTTGCCCCAACGAAATAGTGAGGTTTTCAATCTCAGTGGTCTTGATGAAAAGAAATGATTAGACGTATAGGGTGGAATATGATGTTTGCTTGCAGTGAATAAAATGAGAGTAGTGTTTGCAGTAGGTGGTATTATCAATGTAGAAGAATGGACAGGGATTCACAGTTCACTAGTGGTGCCTCTCCATAACAGATAAATAGCATGCACGTGAACAAATATAATTAGGCAATTGACAAATAGAGAATGCACCGTAATGAATATACATGACATATTGACTACTATGATATTCATTTGGACATTACAACATGATACATATACCGCTATCTAACTGCATCTATGACTAATAATCCACACTCAAGATGCCATCCGTGCAAACTTTGGGTCTTATGTTGCAAGCAACAGATTATTGCATTAAGTAAAGTGCGTAATTTAAACAACAGAATTATCCTTAGTCAAAGCATTGTTGTTTTACCCCTAGTGGCAACAACACATCCACAATCTTAGAGGTTACTGTCACTCTCCCAGATTACGGGAGGCATGAACCCACTATCTAGCGTAAATACACCCTCTTGGAGTCACAAGCATCTACTTGGCGAGAGCATGTACTAGCAAGATCTATAATCAACTTGACATAGTATTCAATATTCGTCGGATCCGAGCAAACACATAATTTAGGATAGGATGAACACAAGTTCTTTGGCCTTGATCTCGAGTAGACGGCCGATCAACGAGATGTTCCCATCATCCAACTTGGTCACAAGACGCATGTCATGGTGTTCCAATGGGCAAGGTAACACGAAACTTCTTTAGGATGGGAAAATTGCATAGGATAGGAACATATGGCCATTTGAATCCTATTGAAAGAGGTATTATTTTTATTTATATATATATGATAGACAAATTACATAGGATAACAACATGTGTGAATTTGAATTCTATTGGAAAGAGCGCTTCTTTTGATTTATATAGGATAGGAAAATTTCATAGGATAGCAACATGTGTCCATTTGAATCCTACATGCTAAAGAGTTTCGTTTCGTTCATATATATGGGAAAATCAATTCCTCGACTTTGATTCACAGGAGAGATCCATTTTTGGGTAGGATAGGAAAATTACTCATTTTGTTCCATTTGTTTTTGCATTGAAAAAATAAAATTGTTGCAGCGGTATTTAACATTTGTTTTGTTTGTTCCATTTATTGTTGCATTGAAAAAATATACTTGTTGCAGTGGTATTTAACTTTTGTTCCACTTCTGTTGTTGCAGTAGTGACAATCATTATCCAGAACTCATGGATTTCCTTGTCAACAACGGCGTACATTTTGCTAGCGCTGATATAACAAATGACAAGTTGAAGATGGTGCGCACCTAGGGTATTGAGATACCAGCTCACTGCCATATTGATCTCCAGGACCTGTTCCAACTTCAGTATCCCAAGACTTTGATAGCTTATATGGCAGCCTCCTTGATCGACGAGACGTACGTTGGTATGAAGAAATAATTTCCAAGTAGGCAGCACAACTTCTGGGAGAAGACCCCACTTGACAGGATCAACATTGATCATACAACCATAGATGCATATGTTTCATTCGATTTGTACCGCAAGATTAGTATCTTCATCTATGGGCAGCGTCACCTAGTTCCTAGGTCTCCTACTGTTTGGAACTCTTCGGAGGACGAGTAGATGGGTACTCCTGTGTCTCTATTATTATGTACTGCCTGGGGGTCTCTCCTGAGACGATGTTTGTGTTATATATTGTCTAGGAGACTTTATATAGTACTATGTATTGGATATCCGAACTATTATTTCTATTAATTATGTCCCTGTTTAAGTATGATGTGAGAAAGCTTTGAAGCAATTGTGATGTATGTGCTGAAAATTTAACATCTATATATAGTAAAATGAGAATACCATTTGGAGTAATTTAACATCTATATAGTAAATTCTATAAATAATTGCTTTTACAATTATAATACCGATTGGACAGCAACCTTTGACCATTTGCCAATTTTAGATTCGGACATATTATTTGCCAATTTTTAACACATTAAATAGGAAATGCAAAAAAACTAATTATTATTTAAATTCATGAGTATTTGAATTCAAGATTATTATTACTTATTTATTTTTCGACATATCAAACAATCAATTTAGACATATTAAATGGAAAAGGCATACTAAATAATCAATTTTTGATATATTAAATAATAAATTTAGACATATCTATTGGAGAAAGCAAAAACTAATTATTGTTAAAATAATGATTATTTGAATTCGAGATTATTATTGCTATTTTTTAGCTAAATTTTTTTTTGGATTCACAAAAAACGACGTGCGACATCATAGTTCAAGGGTTAACATGGTTAAAAATATACTACTTTGAGTAAAACATGATTTTTTCTTGGAAGCCGACAGGGAAGGAACTAAGAAGTTAAGCGTGCGGAGAGTGGAGTAGTGTGAGGATGGGTGGCCGACTAGGGAGTGTCGCTAGAGAATGAAAGGAGAATGACTCTACATAGAGATAATTGAGACTAAAGGAGATTGATTAGTGTTAGAAACAATAGAGACTAAAGGAGAATGATTAGAAACTAAAGGAGAATGATTAGAGAGTAAATGAAAAGTAAAATCCAAAATATATATATATATATAAAATCTTTAGTCCCGGTTCTTCTTACCACCCGGGACTAAAGGTCCTACAGCCGGCGCGGCTGCGTGGAGGGCCTTTAGTTCCAGTTCGTGGCCCACCGGGACAAAAGGGGGGTCTCTAGTCCCATGTCGCGAGGCATGTTTTCTACTGGTGCGTGTTTTTTATTCTATCACCATATTGATGGGGGAAGAACTATTCACCATCTTGATGAAACAAGTGGTGGCTATTTTATGTTATTTCTACAAATATGCATTTTAAATGTTCAATTATTTCGGAAATTTTCAGGAGACTATTATTTTACTGGTCCATAGACACGCATTATAGAGACTAGTAGTATATTAGTGGGAACACATAGTACATTAATGAAAACAAATTCACTATCTTGAATCTTCTATTCTTATCTTAAAGCATATGAGAGTTAGTAAATCTGGTGAGAGCGGACGAAAGCATTTGAGGACAAATTACCTATTAATCCTTACATTTGCTACAGTTCAAAATTTGTTGTTTATCCACCTAAGTTTTATAGTCTTTCTCTAAACAGGTGTAAATTGTGTGGTTGGTTTATACACTCTGTCTAGGCTACGATGTTTTGTTGATATTTAATGTTCTATGTATAAGGAACAAATAAAAGAACAATAATACATTAATGGACACAAATTAATATTTTGAGTAATGCGGTACATTATTTTTGTTTTCCTAGATTTAAGATAATGCATTGTAAGCATTTTTCATTAAAAAATATATAAACTAAAAAAATGTGTGTAATGATAAATATCAAAACTGTATGACTACATATTAGTTCTCCTAAGTATAAACACAACAAAATAAATATTATATAGTAGTAAACGGGACACTCAATTGTTTTAATATGTTAATATAAAGTAAATAGTTAAATATAAATATGTCTATAGAATAATATGAATGTATAAATATGTGTAACATTCTTGAACGTGCTAAACAAGAAAGGAGACTATTTAGAGCTTAAAAAGTGTTGGAGCCGAATCTCTTAGCTCCTCTCATGTGTTGAATTCTCACACAAGAACACAAGAACACCGACGATGAGGTAGCTCCCTAGTGTCATAGCATGCTCGCACCACGAGAAGAACCGAACGAGCATGGCCGGTAGAGAGATCCTTAGTTTCGGCAACGGTGTGCTCTATCCAACATTCGCCCGCCAGCAGCTATGGCTAAGAAGCAATGGGAGAGACGAAGAACGGATGCTCGGTCCAGTCTGAGCCTGTGGCGAAGCCAACAGGGACAATGATTGCATCGGTCCCTAGGCACCCTACACATAGATTCTTGAACCTCACTACTGGACAAACCCCTTCTTGCAAAACCACAGAGAAGGTGAGCGAAGAACAACTTTGTCCAAGAAGTCGTCCAGAAACTCTACATGACTTCTTCTTGTGCCACACTACCTATAAAGACCACCGGAAACCCAGTGTGAATGGCTGTCTCGGTGACACGCTATATTATGTGCACCTCCAACGGTGCCACATGGCCGAACTCGACCCTGTCCACCCCACGAATGGTGAACTTTGATCGGCTGGTGTCTGTCTAGGACGAGATATTGGTCAAAACAGTGGCCGGCGATGCGCATTCCGTTCATAGGATAAGTCTCCGCCGGACTATCACCATCGATACCACTCGGTTTTATATGCATTCATCCAATTGTGATTTCTTTACAACACAGTTGATAAAGTTTATTAATATGTGTTCCTGCCTACTTCTAGATCAACATAGCGAGAGTATTGATATAATAACTTCCTCTCGCTGATTAACAACGACTCCAACGTCAATTAAGAGGATGACACGGTAAAAATGATACGTAAATGTTTTTTGCTGGTGTTTGACAAAAAAATTAGTAGGACAGTGTGATTAAAGTGTGCATATTAACAATTGATTTTACGGACGAATAAAAATATCATGGACATTTGTAAATTACGATTTATATTGAATAGATTTCGTCTTAGGTTGTTTCTATTCCCCACCTATTTCAAATTGATGCTTTCTTTATGATAGGTTATGGTTTTTTTTCTTAATACATTTACATTGGAAATGGAAAAAATAACTTCACATTCTTAGAAAATTTTGCATCTTTCACTATTTTCTCTATGTATTTGAGATAATTGGATTCTAGTTTTCTCGAAATCGTTCGAACTGGAAACTGGTTCTATATTACGTTTTGAGATTGTAGTATAGAAATATGGAATATTTGTGCAAAGTGTCGACCATTATGGCCGGAATAGGTTAAGATATACAAAAAGTAGAATGTATTGATGATCTAAAAACCGTGGAATATATTGTTAAGATCACAGTATTGGATAGTCTTGTGCAAGTCTTTCTGATTAGGCTAAATTAATTCACACTTATCAGGATTAGCTACATCTCTCAAATAATAAAATATCATTTTGAAACCAGGGTGCATTGCACCGAGTATTTGGAAACCAAATTTCGAAACACAAAAAAATTCCGTTTTTTTCTGTAGATACATCTTTACATTCTACATGTTCACAAAGTAGTTTTATTAAGAAAAGACATTTTTGGTGGCTTGTGTAAAAAAAGAAGAAAAAATGTCTTATGAAAATGCTTGTTTTAGCACCAAAATTCGTTTGTTTACTTAGGCCACACAAAATGTCAGTTTCCTGTGAAAGAACTTCGTGAACATATAAAATGTCAGCATCTATGTGTAAACATTTTTCTGTAATTTTGTTAACATCTAGAATTTTGTTTAAAATGCATTTTAAATATCGGGTGCATTTGTACCGCGGCCAAAAGTGCAAATAAAGTAAAGTGAGACAACTTATACTCTAATAATACTCCCTCCGTTCCATATTAGATGACTTTCAAATGGATGTATCTAGCACTAAAATATATCCAGATACACCCATTTAAAAGTCATCTAATATGGAAGGGAGGGAGTATTTTCTAATAAAGGCGAATTTTGTGACGTCTAGACACATGCAGGTGTGGCAAAATCCTCTTTTATCTATTATGTATTCGTCGTATATATGTACATCATGAAATTCTACTAATAGATCACCAAAATATACACCGGCTACTTAGTAGAGATACTTCTGCTTTATTAACCATATCTAAATGGTAGGCGTCAAAATGTTAAGCAGTTCAAACCTGTTCTGCACCATGCATCCTAACACATTGTCATAGACTCTGTCACGCTCCTCGAATCTCCGCTCCTTCCGATGCAACCTCGAAATGGCCGTATCCATCGTATCGGGTGCTACCCTTTTGCCAAAAAAGAAAACGCCGAGGTGAGGTTGTCTTGCAACATGACGGCATCGATGGTGATTATATGGAAGCAACAGATGAGAACACCGGCACAGAAGCCGCCACACTTTTTTTGAAACAGCTGCAGTAGCCCTAGGCTCTCCATCAAAACGATGCACACGACCCTTTGTTGCATAGTTTTAAAATATTAAAGTCAGTAAAAAATTACACTTTATCGATCACAAGTGGTCGAAACAAGAATCAACGGAAGTAAAACAGAAGAAGTAACATCTAGTGTTCTAGTCTGCAACCATGAATGGAGATAGCCCGAACAAGCATCATCAGCCGAATACATCCAGATTCCATATGTTCTCTTTGGTCCATAGGGAGAATATAGGACCACACGTGGATCCAATATACCTCCTTGTTGACAACATGCAAATATGCAAATAAGGATGCGGATACATATTTTGTTACTATTATCAATTCTATTCAACCAGTTTTTAAACATATTAGTAAATCTAGAAAGGGGGGGGGGGGTACGTATATTGAGTTCAAAGTGAACAAGCTTCCAAATATCACAACATACACATTTTTTTCCATATGACCAATGCCTCTTTGCCAGATTACCTTTTATTAAAACCTACTTTCGACTGAGGAACCATAAAAATATTTTGATTTTTAGAGTAACTTTGAGCTTCCACACGTATTTCCTTCAAAGTTTTAAATAGCGAGGTAAGACATTTAGCGGCAACCAGCGGAAAAAGCCATAGCGATGTACCTTTTAGCGCGCTAATGCACTTAGCGGCATAGTGTTGAAAACACTTTAGCGTCGCTATAGCGAAGCTATATCACGCTATTTTAAACTTTGATTTCCTTAGAAACCTTGTGTTTCTCCTTTCTCAAAGCATCCCATTTGGAAGCAGGAAGAGGGTTAGATTCCGCTTTAATACCTAGCTAACACATAAAAAGTTCACATAATATGTGTTTCTCGTTTCTATAGATACGATACAATTCTTAGCCCACCCCAAGTAGGTACTTGAGTCTTGGCTGAAATCCAGGGGTTCTTAATCCTGTCATATTTTGTAATCAAGGCAAAGTTCTCTAAGTCGGAAGTCTCTTTTTACATATGTATATATCAACATGTTACGTGCAGCTCTGCTACTAAATCAAAATACATATACACGACTTAATTAATTGAGTTTCTTCTCCTTGTAACCTTCTCTATATTGTGGGCGTCATAATTTTGATCAGCGAAACCATTGTTGCCCATTGCTCCCTATCACCTTTTCACAGACGCTGTCACTCTCGTTGAAGCACCGCTACAGTGGATGAAGCCTCTAGACGGCCACCTCTACCGTCTCTGGCATGGAAGCCTTCCCTGCAATATAACCAAACACCGTTGTCTTCTTACAAGATGACACCCTTGATGATATGATCCAAGCGGCGAACATGGAGGCCGCTCTTAAAGCCTCCCATTGGGAACCATCAAGAGGGTTAGATTCAGATTTAATATCTCACTATATGTTTCTCCTTTCCATAGACAGCACTAGGATTTTTAGCCCACCCCAATTACATAGCATCGAGTGTGTCCTAATTTATTCTGCCAAATCATAATTTGGTATTTCCGGTCTTAGCTCAAATCCACTGTTTCTTACATGTCATACTTTGTAATGAAGGAAAAGTTCTGTAAGTCTGAAGTCTCCCTCAATACATGTATAAATTGAGTGAAGTACGTTTACCCAAACTAATGTATTATTTGTATATATGTACATGTTATGGCCAACTGTGCTACTAAATCAAAAGCAATATATACGGCTTAATTAATAGAGTTTCTTCTTGTAAGTATCTCTATATTGCTGGTGTCATAATGTTGAGCAGCGAAAGCCTTGTCTGCACAATGCTTCTGAACACCTTTCGGCAGACGCCGTCACACTCGTCGAAGGACAGATCCAGCACATGTAGCCTCTCGATGGCTACCTCTACCGTCCCCGGAAAGGCAGCCTTCCTTGCAGACAGACCAAACACCGTTGTCTTCTTGCAAGATGACGCTATTGATGACATGATCCCAACTGCGGCGAACACGGACGTCGAGGCCGCGTCACTTGCGGCTACAGCCTCCATGAGAGTGCTGGCCATATCAGCATCGTCACCACGGGTGGGAACAAGGTACAGGCGCATGCATTTGGAAGAGAGGAAGGAGACGAGGCGGGCGACGTTTTTCTCATCCCTATTCTAGGACCTGGTGGCAGAGGCGACCCTGGCAGCGTCACCTCTTTGTAGCGCGGTGCGGCACTCAACCGCAGTGTGTTTGAGCTCGACAAGAGACTCTTGGAATCTCTGGTGCGCGTCAGCGAGGAGGCGTTCTGCAACAACTCCGCCGCAAAGCGCGTTTTGCAGGTCTGGGAGGAGGAGGAAGTCGGCGATGTAGGAGTGGAGCCCATGGATTTCGGTGAGACCGCCGGCGAGGGAGGAGCTGGCTAATGAGCCTACGGCGGAGATGTTGGCTTTGAGCTGGGCGAGGACGGGGTATATGAGTTATGACAAGGCTGTGCAGGAGGGTAGGCTGATGGAGCGGACATGTCGGGGCTTGGAATGTTGGGATTTCCCACAGGATCGATCACATCAAATTAGACGAACAAACAAGCACGAAAAAAAAACTTTGCCAAGGGCACGTATCGCGCCCTTTGATTTTCTGTTTATTTTCTCTCAAAGTCTCACGGTACGAAGACTCTAGTACTGCCGTGTATATATACACGGATAGCCGACCCTCCCAATGTCCTAATCCTATTCTACCACGAGGACACATACCAACTAGAACTCAGCTAGCTAAGCTAGCATACCCGATACAAATCCTAACTAGGCTTTAACGCATACTACTAACACCACACGGACACAGTCCAAACCGGACTTGCTCCTAATTGACTACAACCCATGCATACTTCCGGCTTGCAAGCCACGTCTGACACTACTTAACTTTCCTAACTTTGACTAGGAAAGATTATTGCTAACAATCTCCTTCTAATCTTGACTAGTCATCTCCTCATGCTCCTTCTGATCTGAACTCCTGGCAGGTTCACGACGATTACCCTCTCGCCGAGACTCCTTCGTCTGCGCGCACGTATCTCGCTCTCGGTGACAACTCACTGGAGTTCCTCGACTATGATGTCTCACGTCTTCGCTCCTTGGAGATACACGTTTCACCGTCATGTCCGTACATTAAGTATGACCACGCAGGAAACATGCAGTGCACCTCGCCCTGCTATGCTTTGCCACCGCCATTGCTTGGCCCCTGCCATGCACTCGGTTCGCACCTCTTGTGCCACCGCCATTGCTAGGCATCCTCGCACTCGGTTCGCACCATACTTCTCTGTACTTGCTTCCCGTAGCCTTCTACAGGTCGCACACCTCCTCGCTTTACGGTAGCTCTTCTTACCACCGTCCGCCTTCGGCATCGCACCGAATCACATTGGCCGCATCTAGGACGCTCCACGAGGACATGGACACAACTCACGGAATACACCGTGCACACCTCAACCGTGACGCGCTTCAACTGCAACGGATCCTCACAGAGACGAGCACTTAGAAACAACGACGACTCACTGACACGACGCCGACCACACGTGCAAACATGCACACACTTCGACTCATCTAATACACCGGTTGACGATATTGACGAGACTCTCGGCACCACACCTCGGCACCACCGCTCCATCAACGACCAGTCACCTCCAAACGCCTTGCCAACGACAACTCCTTGTAGTCTCCTCTGTGTCGCTTCTCCGAACGACGATCGCCCGCCCCGAGGCGCTAGTACGGGTCGCCTCCCCGGGGCAAGCGTGACTTCAAATCCTCGACCTCGCTCTGATACCAATTGTTGGGATTTCCCACAGGATCGATCACATCAAATTAGACGAACAAACAAGCACGAAAAAAAAACTTTGCCAAGGGCACGTATCGCGCCCTTTGATTTTCTGTTTATTTTCTCTCAAAGTCTCACGGTACGAAGACTCTAGTACTGCCGTGTATATATACACGGATAGCCGACCCTCCCAATGTCCTAATCCTATTCTACCACGAGGACACATACCAACTAGAACTCAGCTAGCTAAGCTAGCATACCCGATACAAATCCTAACTAGGCTTTAACGCATACTACTAACACCACACGGACACAGTCCAAACCGGACTTGCTCCTAATTGACTACAACCCATGCATACTTCCGGCTTGCAAGCCACGTCTGACACTACTTAACTTTCCTAACTTTGACTAGGAAAGATTATTGCTAACATGGAAGACCTTCCCGACATCAAAGGGAAAGAAATGGATCGAGCGAAGCGGAGAGCCATTTCGATGACTTCTTCTTCCTTCTTCCTCTTATTGTGTTTGTAGATGTGTGATGTGAGATAAGGTTATGTAGAAGACGAGGTGCGAGCTGGTATATATGGAAGAAGGGAAGCAGGGCAACTTGGCATGCAAGTTGCTCAAGTGGTGGTTGGGTTGCACGTGTTGGTAGAAGCATCTACAGCTCGATCAAGGCCATGACACACATGCTGGGACAGCTGCGCCCACAAAGGGAGCTGCAACCTCCCACGGCCTGATCCCATCAAAGACAAATTTATCGACGTGGTCATCACCACATATGATGCAGAGATTATCCGTATCAATGGGGCTGGACAGATTTTCTTGGAAATTGACAGCGCGTGGAGGAGCATCATTCTCCCTATCCGTTTCCTCTTCAGATTGATCCCCAAAAGTAACAAAACCAGAGTCTCTCCCAACCGTAATCGTGCCCACAACTGCAGAGGAGTTGTCGATGGGTTGCTGCTCTGCATGAGGAGTAGATGAGTCCCTCCTAGCACCATTAGAGTTGTCTGAGTCCTCCTCAACCATCTCCGCGCGATGGTTCCATCGGTCCCTGTTAGCTTGATTTGCAGGGGAGGGCCTCGATGGGTATCGGGAGATAGCTCCTAGACGATTGTTGTTGTTATACGTACCTCTTCCTGAATCACGACCAGGAACACGGCCATAGTCACGGCTGCGAGACCTCGAATCGCGACGATCTTGACGGCCATCACGACGGGTATCCCTCCCCCTAGGTACCGCCGGTCCATAGGCCCCAGCTTGGTCGAAAGCGGCCGCGCCGTACCCACCAGGAGGGCGGCGAGGAGGAAAGTTGGCCCTAGGCGGGGGCGGAGGCCCACCACCGCGCCCTCCTCGTCTGTTGTTGTTGAAGGCCATCGGTGTAGGGGACGAAGATACCACCGTCGAAAAACTCCGGCGATCTCCAAGAACTGTGCCTTTCCACTCAGAGTTTATGGGACCTGGATTTGATTTACGCAAGATGGATTTGAGAGGCTGGATCTGGACGAAGACAACCCGCGGCTCTCCTGCTCCCCTCCCCCTCTCCCAAATGTGCGCAAATCTGGAGCTCGGATCTAGATTAGGTGGGGGATGGGAAGATAAAGGAGCAGCGCGGACGCGCGACGGCGCAGGCCCACTCTCAGCGAGGGGAGTAGACGGCGCGTCACGGAGACCCACCGGCGAGTCACGGAAAAGAGCACGAGGGCCCAGAGTCTGGCACGGTCGCTGAGGGACACGCACGCCATGGATCTGGACACGCGGCGACACAAGCTGCTCACCAACTACCGCAACGTGACACGGGAAGAAGAGACGTGCACCAACCACAACATCCTCACCGTCGTCGATTAGCCGCACGTCCACGGCGATCCCGCCAGCATCGACGAGCACCAAACGCCGCTCGGTACACCGAAGAATAACCGCGCCAACCCTAGAAAGCGGTTCGCCTGTCACGTGGAACAGCGCGGTCCACCACAACGAGACAGGGGACGCGGGCCCAACGCGCACCGGAGTAACGAGATGCGCCGCCACGTCGCCGGCAGCCCGGTGATGGTCGTCGGTGGGTGGGGTCGCCCCCCCCCTCTCTCCCACGCGTGTTTTCCATCATAAATTCTAAGAAACGTCATCCCAGATATCAGAAACGTTGCTCCACCCAAAGAAATGCACCAGGCTGTTATTGAGGTGCTTGAAGGCAACCCGTCTGCAAGAGAGATCGAAGAAGAATTTTTACAGTGGGCTGGAAGGAACTGTTCTTGGAGGTGGTATGCCAAACCTTTGGTAGCAAAGAAATTCCTGATGAGATTTCCAAGCTCTCGTGATGTTGACGCCTGGATCCACTTCAGCGAGGCTCGCCTGAGGACCATTCCTGGAGTGGTCATTAGGGTTGAGCACTGGACCCCTGAATATGGCTCCACGGGGGATCTTGATGTTGCTTGGTTCCAGGTTAAAGGCATTCCTCTGGGAAACAGAAACTGCCCTACTGCTGTGTATGTTGGAAGCCTAGTGGGGAAGACTGTTTTGGTTGACAGGCACAGTATGAATAATGTTGATTATGTGCGAATAAAGATTGGGAATGCTGATGTGTCTTTGGTTCCACCAGTTGTATCCAATGTGAACATTGGAAGTAAGTTTTATGATATTGAGTTCACTAGGGAGATCCACATCAGCAAGCAATCCAAGAAACCTACTTCTGAGAGCGTTGCAAGAGATAAAGATACTGAGAAACCTGCGGGTGCTGAATCTCAACACACCCCTAAACGTGCAAGACAGGATCCTCCTAACAACAGTAGATCTGCTGCTAACTCAGGTGCTGGTGGCTTTATGAGAGATGCGAGGAATGCTTATGGTAGGCAGGTTGGTGTTTCAAATCCCTCTGCACAAGGAATCCCAGTTCAACCAATGGACAAAGGGAAGAGGAAGGCCCCTGAACCTTCTGAAAGTTTTGAGGATGACAGTGATGATGAATCCTTTCCTGCGAATGTGCACAAACTGGGTTATGCAAATAATGACCAAAGGCAGATGATTCCTCTTCCTGAAGGGTCCAGTTCCAGGGTGAATGCAGTTCCAGCAGTTGATCACTATGACAGGTACCTGGAGTACCTAGCTAAACCCAAACTTATCACTGCTGGGGTTGTGGAGAACCCAGAGGAGCCCCTGCAAAATGAATTAACGTATGAAGAGTTTTTAAAGCAATTGCTCAAGTCAAAAAGTGACAAAAGCTGCATGTGGAAGGATATGTTGCGACAAATCCCAGGTGCTGATGATGGCCCTGTTGTGGAGACTCCTGAAACATCCTTGGAGTCTGAAAGCCTATCAAAATCTATGTCTGCTGTTTCTGCAAATACTGATGAAACTCATCAAGTGAACCCCTCTGAGGTGCACATCACTGAAGTGGCTAAATCTCCTGTTAAAGCTGATATGACCTAGCCTCCCCTCAACGCTCCATCCTCTGTTACTCCAGCACAACCTGTTCCCATAAGGGTGAGTGCTAGGATTAATGAAGCAGGGAGAGCAAATGTGCAAGTTCTGCAGAGTGCCACCCAGGCTGTTGCCAGAAGGGATGAAGGTAAAATTCCATGCTCCAACTCATTCTCTGTGCTTGCAGATAATAATGTTTTAGACAAGGCTCTTGAGCTGGGAATTAATCCCTCTTCTATTTCACTTCAAACTGTTAATTTGCTTCTTGATTGGGAAGTTGCTAGAGCAAACTTGTTATCCAAAAAAGATAAGCTTTCATCCAATAATCCTGTGCCTCCAGTTTCTCCATCACAACCTGTTCTTTCTAACAATGTGGACTTGCAACCAATAGCTGAGAGTGATGGTGAATCATCTTCAGAAAAGGATGAGTCTCCCTTTACCCCTGTGGTGTCTAAAAAAACTTCTAAAATCATGAAGAGGAAAGCAAAAAATCTGTCTACTTCTTCTCAGGGTGGGCCCCTTGGTGGCTCTAGATCTCTTAGTAGGGTCCAGGCAAACCACCCTCCGAGTGGTATTGTCATTGGACCCAGGAATAGAAATAAATCCAATAAGTTATTATGATAGGTGTATTCTTGAACTGTAGGGGTGTGGGCAAGAAAGGTTTTTCTACACATATGCTGGACTTAATCAGGGATTTTGATTTTGATTTCATTGGCTTACAAGAGACTATGAGATCTGTTGTGGGTCCTGAAATTTGGAGGAAGTTTGATCCTGCTAATCTGTACTCTTGGTTCTGGTCCCCCTCTGTGGGCAGGTCTGGTGGCATCCTTTGTGGCATCAAATCCTCTAGATTTGATGTTATTGATGCATCTGTAGATAGATTTTTTTTCAAGGCCAATGTGTTAGATAAGAAAATCAATAAGAAAATTACTCTGATGGTTGTTTATGGAGTAGCACAGGATAAGGATAAAACAGATTTTCTTTCTGCCTTTGCTAATGTTTGTTCTAAGCTGGATCTTCCTTCTCTTATTGGTGGGGATTTTAATATCTTAAGATACTCATTTGAAAAAAATAAACCTGGGGGGGGTGTCTAAGTTTTCTGATGTTTTCAATTCTATCATTAAATCACATTCCCTAAGAGAAGTTGATATGTCTGGAGGGTTGTATACTTGGTCTAATAATCAAAAAAATCCTACTTTGGAAAAGCTTGATAGAATCCTGATGTCTTCTGATTGGGAAACTCTTTTTCCTTTAACCAAAGCTAGGAAAATTCCTCGAATAATTTCTGATCACAATCCTTTGATTGTTGAGACTGGAGAAACTGTTATTCCTAAGAATAAGGAATTTAGGTTTGAGAAATCTTGGATTGTTCATCCAGACTTCCAGGATAGGATTAAGAAAGCTTGGAATGTTGCTATCCCCTCTGTGGATAGTGTTTCAATTATTCAACAAAATCTCAAGAGGGTAAAAAACAGTTTCAAAGGTTGGGGAGCTAATGTGAGAGGGGATTCAATCAGGTTAAGAAAAGATCTGTCAGCAGAATTAAGTGTTTTGGAGGATTTGGAAGAGATTGACATCCTGTCTGTTGACCAGTTTCAAAGGAAAAGTTTCTTGCAGAGTGAATTATTCAGACTGTGTGATGAGGAGGAGAAATTCTGGCAGGAAAGATCAAGTGAGAGGTGGCTTTTGCAAGGAGATTCAAATTCAGCCTTTTTTCATAGGGTGGCTAATGGTAAGAGGAAAAATACAATGTACTCTTTGGTTAATGGAGACCAGTGTATCCAAGGGACGGATGAGTTACTTAAACATGCTACTGAGTATTACAAGGCTCTGTTTGGCCCTGGGGAAGGAAATTTAATGTGTTTTTCTGATGATATCTGGAATATTGAGGAGAGACTTTCTGTTTCTGATAATACTACTCTTGATGCTGCTTTTACTGTTGAGGAGGTCAAACTTGCCATTGACTCCATGGTTAAGAATAAAGCCCCTGGCCCGGATGGAATCCCTATTGAATTCTTTCAGGCTACTTGGGATGTAGTGAAAGATGATATTATGAGTCTATTCAACGACTGGTACTGTGGGAAACTTGGTCTTTATAGACTTAACTTTGGCATGATCATTCTACTTCAGAAATCTCCTGATGCTGACTGTTTACAAAAATACAGGCCTATTTGTCTGTTACAAGTGTTGTACAAAATCATTACTAAAGTTGCCACAATGAGGGTGGAACCCTTCATGGACAAGTTAATCTCTAAGTGCCAGACAGCTTTTATTAAAGGGAGAAATATATGGATGGTGTCATGTCACTACATGAGATTCTTCATGAGGCAAAAAGGAAAAAACATCAGGGAGTAGTTTTTAAGATTGACTTTGAGAAAGCCTATGATAAGGTTGACTGGTCCTATTTGCTTCATTGTGTCACTCTTAAAGGTTTTAGCCCACTTTGGAGGAGATTGATTGAAGATATTGTTAAGGATGGTACCCTTTGTGTGAAAATTAATAACACAAGGGGAAAAGATTTTGGTAGTCACAGGGGAGTTAGGCAGGGAGATCCCTTTTCTCCTTTCCTGTTTAACCTTGCTGCTGAAGGGCTTGCTAAACTCATCCAGCAGGCCCAAGAGATTGGTCTCATTGTTGGTTTAGTTCCTAATCTTGTTGACAAAGGTGTGGCTATTTTCCAGTATACAGATGATACCCTTTTAATGATCCAGGATGATTTGAATCAGGTCAGGCAGCTTAAGATGATTTTGTATTTGTTTGAGGCTATGTCAGGTTTGAAGATTAACTTCATGAAGAGTGAGCTTTTCATCATTTTGGAAGATTCGGATAAGAGTATCCTGTATTCTGATATGTTAAATTGCCAGATTGGTCATTGGCCCATGAAATATTTGGGGGTGCCTGTTTGTGGTTCTAGAATACTAGTTGCTGACTTGAAACCTTTGGTGGAAAAACTGAGTAAAAGATTAGATGGTTGGGCTGGCAACAATTCATCTATTGGTGGGAGATTAATATTGATTCAATCCTCCCTGAGTAGCATTCCCATCTATCATATGTCTATGTATCTACTTCCTTCCTCCTGTTTGGAAGCTATGACCAAAATAATTAGGAGATTTTTCTGGCAAGGGACAAATTCCAAGAAAAAGTATCACCTGGTGAGATGGAATTTGATTAACAAACCTAAGAATAAAGGGGGTCTGGGCATCAAAGATCTTAAGCTTTTCAATTACAGTCTGCTGTGCAAGTGGTGGTGGAGGTTAGAGATGGAAGAAGGGATTTGGCAATCTTTGGTTAAAGAGAAGTATGGAATAAAGCATGGGATCTCCAGAATCAAAGTGAGGCAACAGGATTCCCCTGTGTGGAAGGATCTCCTGAAAGTTAAGCAGTGGTATCTTCAGTGTAGGTTTATGGTGGTGTGTGGTGGAAGAGAAACTGATTTTTGGCATGACCAATGGTGTGGTCCACTGCCTTTCTGTGAAAGATTTCCAGATTTGTTTGATGTTTGCAATATCCAGGTGTGCACAATTAGAGAAATGGCAGATAGGAACTGGCAGTTGGATGTTAGGAGATGGTTGAGTGTCCCCATGCAACAACAAGCATCAATAATGCGCAGCCTACTTATGACTGTTGCTTTGGGAGAGGGCCCTGATAGGCCAAGGTGGAAACTAACCAAATCAGGAAAATTTACTGTTAAATCCATGTATACTAGATTGTTTTCCTCTAATGTGGACAGATCTTTTTTGCATCTTTGGAAGGCTAAAATCCCTTTGAAAATCAAAGTGTGGCTTTGGTTTATCTGGCATAATTCGATTGCCACCAAGGATAACATGAAAAAAAGGAAATGGAAAGGAGATTTCTCTTGCAGTTTTTGTGACGTTTTTGAGACTATTAATCACCTGTTCTTTTCTTGCCCTGCCGCTACTTACATGTGGACTGTTATTTCTTCAGTGATTGGGGCTTTTAACAGACCAACCAATTTCACTCAATACTTCTGGTGGATTTCTGCTTTCTTTCCAAACCAGTTGAATCTTCATGTTGTTGGAATTGCTGCCTTCTGATGGGCAATTTGGAAAACTAGAAATAGGGCTTGTTTTGACAAGAAGTTTATTTCATCTCCTGTGGAGTTGATTTGCTATTTTTGTGCGTTTATTCGCTATTGGGCAGGTCTTCAAGCTCCCGGGGATAGGACTACTATGGAGGAGGGTGCAAGAGTGATTCAAGATGCTGCTCTACAACAACATGCCATGAACCAGGCCAGGCTTCGCAGGACGATTGCTTCGGAAGCTTCTACTGATGAGGATGTGGATGTTGTTGGTTGATTCTCTTCGTTCGAACTAGCTTAAGTTTTCTGCCTGCGTGCAGTATGGTTGTAAGCTACAGTACTTTTCCGCCGCGCTTAGCTAGCGCTCTAAAACTTCTGCCTGTTTGGTTTAGCTTCTATCCGTTTGGCTTGCGTGGGAGATAGTTTCCTGTTCCTTCCTCAGAGGGGACTGGTCTCTCTTCTATTCTTTGCCTCGGCTTTTGCTTTTTTTCTTTTCAGTTTCGTTGTAAATAAGACCTATGTTCTGTTGTCTTTTCGATAATGGAACCCGGCTCTACTCGTTTGGAAAAAAAAATGACACACATGCTGGCATGATTATCTTGGTGTGTGTGTAGGGATGCCAACCGGACATGGAAATGCTGAGAGAGATCGATGCAGTCGGATCCGTGCGGGAAAGAAATCTTATACGACCCAGGCAGCTCTCGAAATAGGCTTTCTCCCCGCTTTATAAATACAGCAATCGACCACAAGAGTCATACAGCTTAGCACGCTATGTAAATAAATCCTATACGACCCAGGCAGCTATGGTCGTCGTTGGACCACACCAAGCTTAGCACGCGTGGCAAATCACGCTTCAGCCTTTTCTTTGAGATCTGTTTGTGGGCGCGTGTACGGTTATTTACAGGGTTCTGTTAGAATTAGGTTCCTAATCCTAGTTTAGCTAGCTATGATGGACGGCTGTGATTGTATATTGTTGTAACCCTAAGTGCTTTGCACATTATATAAACCGGAGCCCCGCGTGCTATGCGCCGTGTGTGGTATTCCCCAAAACCCTACCTCTCTCAAATTATCACATGGTATCAGATTTCTCCCGATCCTAAAACCCTAAGCCGCCGCCGTCGCCCTAGCTCCTAGCGCCGCCGCCGCCGCTTCTTCCGCTGCATCCCTGCCATGTCCTCCTCTACCCTCACCCTATCCACGATGCCCGCCATCTCCTCTGCCGTCGCTCCTGCCGCACCTGCGGGTCGCTCTCCTATCCCCGTCATGCTTGACGCGTCCAACTACTCCAGGTGGAAGATGTTCTTCCTCACCCATGTCGGCAAGAACGGCCTCCTCGTCCATGTCGACGCCACCAAGACCGCCAAGCCCACTGATCCGCAATGGGCGCTGGACGACTACACCGTGCTCTCGGCCCTCCACTCCTCCGTCTTCGAGGACGTCCTCGAGCTCGTCATGGAACCTGACCAGACCGCCTGCGTTCTCTAGACCGCCCTCGCCACGCTCTTCAACGACAACAAGGAGAGCCGCGCGATCTACCTCCTCGGCGAGTTCCATGGCCTGCTGCAGGGAAATCTTTCCGTCACCGACTACTGCCTACAGAACAAGCGCCTCGCCGACGCGCTTCGTGACGTGGACTGCAAGGTCGAGGATCGCGCACTCGTCCTCAAAATCATCCGCGGGCTTGACGAGCGCTTCTCCGGCGCTGCAACCGCCATCAACCTCGCCAAACCCTTCCCCTCGTTCCTCGTCGCGCGCTCTATGCTCCAGCTCGAGGAGAGGCGCATCGCCAACACCGCCAAGAACGTGCAGGCCTCCGCCCTTGCTGTCACCACCACCCCCGCTCCCTGCTCCGGCGCTGGGTGTCGCGGTGAGTCCTCCAACTCCGGCAACAAAGGCCGGAACAACTCCGGCAAGGGCAAGGGCAACCGCCGCGGCAACTTCTCCAACGCCCCGCGCTTCGCCCCAACACCGCAGGGGCCCTGGTTCTGCTTCAGCCCCAGCCAGGCGCCCACGGCTGCTGCTCCTCGCGCCCCTGCACCTCACGGTGGTCATGGTGTCCTCGCCCCTCGTCCTCAACAGGCCTACGTCACCACGACCCCCGCCCCGGTCCAGCAGTCCCCCTCCACACCAACTTGGGACACGGCCGGTTTCCTCGCGGCCATGAACAACCTCGCGCTCCAGAACGGTGGTTGGGTGATGAACTCCGGTGCCTCCTCGCACATGACATCGGATGATGGTAATATATTTGCATCTACTCCTCTTTCCACACCTCACTATGTCACTGTCGGTAATGGCACCTCCTTGCCGATATCCCGTTCCGGGAACTCTAAAATTTCCACTAATGGCACGTCTTTTCTTCTTAAGGATGTCCTCTTAGTTCCATCTCTCATTCGAAATCTTCTTTCTGTTCGCAAATTTACACGCGATAATTCTTGTTCCATTGAATTTGACGCTTTGGTTTTTCTGTGAAGGATCTTCGCACCAAGAGAGTGATTATTAGATGACAGTGATGGTGATCTCTACACTGTCACCCCTCGGCATCCGCTCCTTCAGCGTTAGTGTCGACAGTCGCCTCCTCGGAGCTTTGGCATCGTCGGTTAGGTCACCCTGGACGTGACGCCATGGCTTCTCTTAGCAAACATTCAGTCATTTCGTGTAATAAACTCAGCGCGGTCTTTGTCATGCCTGTCAACTTGGCAAACATGTTCGATTGCCGTTTGCTCGTTCTGTGTCAGTTTCTAGTGCTCCCTTTGAGCTCGTGCATTGTGATTTGTGGACATCTCCCGTGTTAAGTAACTCCGGTTATAAATATTATCTTGTGATTGTTGATGATTTTCTCACACTATTATTGGGCTTTCCTATTCGCCAAAAGTCTTGTGTTAATGAAACGATTACACACTTTTTCTCTTATGTCCACACACAATTTAGCACCTCCATTCGATCCATTCAAACTGATAATGGCACTGAGTTTGTTAACACACAACTGAACAATTTCTATCTAACCAATGGTGTTTGTGTTCGCTTGTCTTGCCCGTACACTTCTCCAAAATGGCAAGGCTGAACGTGCTATCCGCACCATAAACGACACCATTCGTACTCTCATGTTTCAGGCACATGTGGTTCCCTCTTTTTGGGCCGAGGCGCTCTCCACGGCAGTTTACTTGCTGAACCGCCGTCCCTGCAAAGCCATCGGCTCTGCCACCCCGTACGAGCGGCTCCACGGCAAACGTGTCTGCTACGACAATCTCCGGGTCTTCGGCTGCTTGTGCTACCCCAACTTGACAGCCGTGGCGCCAAACAAGCTGCACCCCCGCTCCACCGCGTGCATCTTCCTCGGCTACCCCTCCTCTCATAAGGGGTTTCGGTGCTATGATCCCGTGACACGTCGGCTCATCATCTCTCGTCATGTTGTTTTCGACGAGCGCGTCTTCCCGTTTGCCTACATCAACGGATCAGCGTCACCACCTGACCTCGGCTTCCTCAACTGCGGTGCTGCGCCGCCCACCACTGCCCGTGTGTCCACATCGGCCTCGACACCTGCTCCGACTCCTGCCACGACAGAGTTTTTCTCTACTGACGCTCCCAGGCGTGTTGCTGCGGCTGCATCTTCACCAGCGTCTCCTTCGACACCCGCGTCTACGCCGGCGTCTTCTCCACGCTCGCCACCGTCCTGGGTACCACCGTTTGCTGACGTCCCCGAGGTTCCACCACCAGCTGCCGACGCGCCTGTTCCACGCCCAACCCCTGGTCCGCATCTCATGCGCACTCGTGCCAAGCATGGCATCGTCAAAGGTCCCCAGGAACGTCTCAACCTGACGGCCACTACCGAGTCTGTATCTCCTCTGCCTAAGACCTACAAGACGGCTCTTGAAGACCCTCTTTGGCTCGCTGCTATGACTGACGAGTTTCGTGCTCTTCTTGACAACGACACCTGGTCGCTTGTGCCTCGCCCCCCGGGAGCAAACATCGTCTCAGGCAAGTGGATCTTTCGTCACAAGTTTCACTCAGATGGTACTCTCGCTCGCTACAAGGCCCGTTGGGTAGTTCGTGGTTTCTCTCAACAGCCTGGCATCGACTACGATGAGACTTTCAGTCCGGTGGTAAAACCAGCTACGATCCGTCTCGTTCTCAGCATTGCCGTGTCCTCTGGCTGGCCCATCCGGCAACTCGATGTGAAGAATGCTTTCCTGCATGGCAAGATTGAAGAAGTCGTGTACTGTCAGCAGCCCTCTGGGTTTGTTGATCCTGCTCAGCCCGATCATGTTTGTCGTCTTCATCGCTCTCTCTACGGCTTAAAGCAGGCTCCCCGTGCTTTGTATCAACGCTTTGCGTCATACCTTCGGCAGTTGCACTTCTCAGCTTCATTTTCGGACACTTCTCTCTTCGTGCTACGAGATGGTCCAGATCTTGCTTATGTTCTACTCTACGTGGACGACATCATCATCACCGCTTCCTCATCGGCCTTACTGCATCGTCTGACCCAGCTGTTACATGCTGAGTTCGCCATGACAGACCTTGGGGATCTGTCCTTCTTCTTGGGGATCTCGGTTCAGCGTACCTCTGCTGGTATTTTCTTGTCTCAGCGCCAGTACGCCGTCGACCTCCTTCAACGTGCTGGCATGTCCGAGTGCAACGCCTCCACCACTCCAGTTGATACTAGCGCCAAACTCTCTGCGTCTGATGGTTCTCCTGTTGCAAACCCGTCTGAATACAGAAGTATCGCTGGTGCCCTGCAGTACTTGACCTTGACACGACCTGATCTCGCGTATGCTGTCCAGCAGGTCTGCTTACATATGCATGATCCCCGTGTGTCTCATCTCAACTTCATCACCCGCATCCTCAGATATGTGAAAGGCACACTGGACTTCGGCCTTCACCTTGGCTCTTCTTCATCGACGGCTCTCACTGCCTATTCCGACGCGGATTGGGCTGGCTGTCCTGATTCTCGACGCTCTACGTCCGGGTATTGTGTCTACTACGCGATAACTTGATCTCCTGGTCCTCAAAACGACAGACTACCGTCTCTCGTTCTAGTGCCGAAGCGGAGTACCGAGCTGTTGCTCATGCTGTTGCTGAGTGTTGCTGGCTGCGGCAACTACTTGGTGAGCTTCATCGACCACTCTCCTCCGCCACGATCGTCTACTGTGACAATGTCTCTGCTGTCTATATGTCTTCCAATCCAGTCCAGCACCGCCGAACCAAGCATATAGAGATTGACATTCACTTCGTTCGAGAGAAGGTCTCACTTGGTGAAGTTCGTGTTCTTCATGTTCCATCTAGCCATCAGTTTGCTGATATTATGACTAAGGGTCTAGCTTCTCCTTTGTTTTTAGAGTTTCGATCCAGTCTTTGCGTCTGTAAACCTCCGCTGTGACTGCGGGGGTGTTAGAATTAGGTTCCTAATCCTAGTTTAGCTAGCTATGATGGACGGCTGTGATTGTATATTGTTGTAACCCTAAGTGCTTTGCACATTATATAAACCGGATCCCCGCGTGCTATGCGCTGTGTGTGGTATTCCCCAAAACCCTACCTCTCTCACATTATCACAGGTTCACCACTGGTGGTACCTGCATGGGTCATATAGTATTTATTTCCGTCCGTGCGTGCATACAATCTTGTCTCTTTTGCGTTGCAAATTGGCAGACATGAGAGAGTCCAAACGTGGTTTGACCGCCTCGGCTGTTGAATGGCTAATTAAAAAGAGGTACCAGCTCAACAATGTGACATGAAATATTCCAGCTCTCCATCAGCATATCCATCGGGTGCAATTATATGCATGCCATGCAAGCACACGAATGGGTTGGTCGCCGTCTTCCAATTATTTCTTAACTGCATAACCCCATAGCATATCCATCGGCTGCAATTATATGTACTGTGTATGATCATCAAAGCACACGAATGGGTTGGTCGTCGTCTTCCAATTATTTCTTAACAATCGAGCCGGGCAGCTTGGCCATGGCACATGCTGGCACGATTATCTTGATGTTGGGATACCAAGCCGACAGGAGATCTTCGATACAATCGGATCCGTGCGTACGTGCGTGTGATTTTGTCTGTGTTGCATTGCAAGTTGGGAGATTCCATATGTGGTTTCACTACCACGGCTGTTGAATGGCTAATTAAGCTAACTAGAAGGTACACCACTATTTAAAAAAAGAAGTGCCAGCTTAGGCTGCAATGGTGTGGCAGCCAACGTGCACTACAACTCCGGCACTCAACCAGCACACGAATAGGTTTGTCTTGTCGTCCAACTGACTCTTACCCTTTTTGGGACAAAAATCAATTCTTAACTACGTACTCTCTGTTCAGTAGCAGCTCCAACGAATTCATCATTTCGTTTCTGCACACATGGATCAAAATTGTTAAGTTCTGGCCAATGGCGTCCGCAGATGCTGGTCGGCTTCAATGAATTCCGTCATGAATTCAACTAAGGGTCATATCTTAAAATTGATTCTTACCTACCTACTCTCCGTTCGTAATATCGAAATTATTAATTTCTGGATGTCGCATAGTCCTCGCCTTCATCATTCCTCCCTTGTCGGACGAGGATGCCGTGTGCATTGCGGGTGAATGTGGTAGTGGGGATCATCTGCTCTCCTTCACACATTCTAGTCCCTATTTCATGGGTAGGCCACAATTATATGGATTTTTCTCCATTTCTATATAGTTTCTGCAATTTAAGTGACTTTATTTAGATTTGTTTAAAGTAATTCAAATTTGAACTACAAGTGTGGGGTAGCTTTCTCTAGATTTTTTGAAAAGTCATTTTAAGTTACATAGTTAGTGGTTTTATCAGATAAATATTGATAGTTCTGAAAAATTCGGTCCCTTTCAAAGAATAGCCATACTGGCCGCTTTGAGCATTTTTTTTCAAAAAACCGAAAAGAAATTAAAAGATTCTCAAAAAAATCCTTTTGTATGGAGCCCGATTATGCCTACTAGTTGTTAGGATTATGGTACACTTGAGTTTTGAAAAACTTTGCAAAATGACCTTCACAAAAATGCATTTCATGTATGAGCATCAATAGGTTTCAAGCCAAGTGACTAGTTTATGGCCATTCTGCTTCATAGTTTGAGATAAAGTTCCCATATTTTGCAAATAGGAGTTCCTTGTTATGGAAAACAATGGTGACAAATTGGGTTTTCGATTGCTTTTTTTAAAACCCATTTTTCATTTTCCTAGTGTCGAAAATGACATTTCTTGTGAAGCAAGTATAAGAAATATGGTGCAAATTTCCACCCATTAAATTTTCACACATTGTAGTCCCTATTTCATCGATAGGCCACAATTATAGGGAATTTTCTCCATTTCTACCTAGTTTTTGGATTTTAAATGACTTCATTGAGATTTGCTGAATGTGATTCAAATTTAAAGTAAAGGTGTGTGGTAGCTTTCTCTGGATTATTTTGAATATAATAATAATTTTAAGGTATATAATTAGTGGTTTTATCACAAAAACGTTGATAGTTCGGAAAAATTCAACCCCACTCAATGAGTAGATATGCCGGTAGTTTTGAATATTCTTTTCAAAAAAATGAAAATATGCTAAACATAAACAAATCCTTTTTTATGGAGACCTATTATGCCTACTAGTTTCTATAATTAATGATAAACTTGATTTTTGATAAACTTTGCAAAAAAAACTTAACAAAAATGCATTTTATGCGTCAATAGGTTTCAAGCCAAATGACCAGGTTATTGCCATTCCCGCTATATAGTTTGTGATGAAGTGCCCGTATTTGAGAAATAGGAATACCTTGGTATGGGAAACAATGTTGTTGAATTGGGATTTTATAAAAAAAAACATTTTTCATTTTCATATTGTCCAAAATAACATTTGTTATGAAGCAAGTACAAGAAATATGGTGGAAAATTTGCACCCATTCAATTTTCACATATTCTAGTCCCTATTTGAAGGATAAGCCACAAATATAGGGAATTTTCTCCATTTCTACCTTGTTTCTGCAATTTAAATGACTTTATTGATATTTGCTAACAGTAATTCAAATTAGAACTTGATCTTTTGATCAACAGATTATGTAATACTTGGATTGTGTTTATCTTTTATTAATAAGAAGCCGTATGCATCATTCCGATGCAGAGGCTGGGACTTTCCCCCTTTTCGAAAAAAAAAGGTGTGTGGTACCTAGTTTCTGCATGATCAAGCAAGCACACGAATGGGTCGATCGCCGTCTTCGAATTATTTTTGAAGTGCATGCCCAGACAACAATGGAGCCGGGCAGCTTGGCCATGGCACATGTTGGCACGATTATCTTTGTGTTGGGATACCAAGTAGACAGGATATCGATACAATCGGATCCGTGCGTGTGTGCGTGTGATCTTGTCTTTTTTGCGTTGCAAGTTGGGATATTTCGTAGGTGGTTTCACCGGCGCGGTTGTTGTATGCCTAATTAAGCTAACTAGCGGGTACTCCTCTATTTTTAAATGAAGTACCAGCTCAAGCTCCAATGGTGTGGCAGCTAACGTCCAGTACAACTCCAACACTCAACCAGCACATGTACTCTCCGCTTGGTAGCAGCTCCAACGAATTCACCAACTCGTTTGTGCACGCATGCATCTATTAATCTATTATGTAGTCCCCGCCTGTGGCCCTCCTGTAGTCCCCGCCTCCAACTTTCCTCCCTTGTTGCGTGAGGAAGGCATCGGGCAAGCGATGTGTCAAGCCATGTGTCTCTGATGACAACCGTTCAGCCAACTGCGTCCGCAGATACTGGTCGGCGTGAATGAATTTCGTCGTGAATGCAACTAAGGTTCTTATCCCGAGTAAAATCAAACTCTCGATATCTAGATTCTTTATGGCTTAACACATAATATAGAGCATGCCTTACTTCGACTTACACATAAGAAACCCGGCTTGCTTTCATCTTATTGATCATCTCATCCAATCAATGATCTTGTTGTGTATACTTTTCTTGATGGAATGCTACCTTGAATTCAACTCATGATTTTCAAGAATTCTCTATGGGAAATCCCTTCAAATATTACTCAATGAAATCATTAGTCTATTAGGATATTCGAGAGTTATCATAAGCACACATGGGGCTCCATGCAGTTTCAAAAGGTATCACTCTTCTAAAATTGAAATGTTGTTCGACATGTGTGGAGCATGGATCCGTACGGTCGTCTATTCCGTTTGCGAGTGGAAGAGTGTTTGTTTTTCCTCTCCGCTTCATCCTTATATTGTTCAGATTCCCTACAATGTCTATACAGAGGTCACTTCTCATAGATAGAAAAACACACGAGACTTCCATGTTCAAGAACAATGTACCGCCGTCCATCTTCCCCCTGCTATGTTTTTGTGTGAACCCCGAAACGTGAAAGTAAGCCTATGGAAACCCCCATCTTGTGCTCATGTACGGGAGATAGGCGATCAAGTTTTGGGGATTGATGTCACATGAGTATGGCCTCTTCGTTGATGCTGATCACTACTTCCCCGACGAAAACTAATTTTCTGGCGTCAACAACATCTTTCGCAACATCTATGATTCTAAAAAAATGACACCAACGCCAACAGTTCTTCTTAATCTAAAATTTTACAAGTATTTATTAGGAATCTATTTAGTCCTACTTTTTCATGTTTTGTACTATATCACATGAATAGTGTAATCTCTATTTCTACGATGATGTTTTATCTATGATTATATGGATTCCATGGGGTCTGCATGGTCGTCAAACTTAAGTGCCCACTTCCACCGGATTTTCCTCGCCATCCTCCTAGGATGGTTTTAGGCCATACAGACGGATGCCAAGACAGTCGGGTACCCTCTAGAAAGGTCCATCCAATCCTACAAATTCCCGAACGACAAATATAGGATAGGTGAGTTGGGGTATAAAAGGTGGTCTTCATCCCTAGTTGAAGCATCTTTTGCGAAAGTTTTTCTTCTCCATTGCTAAAGCTTTCTTCCTCCCCATCCAACTTATAATTCTCTCACCTTTTTGAGGGAAAATATAGATGGGATATTTATCTACATTTCAATCAAACCAAATATATCTTCTATGTGAAGGGCGTTGGATTGAGATCTTGGTTTCATTGGATGACCTCCTCCTTTTTTATCCCTCCAAATTCCACAATAGAATTCTTTGCTTCAGTGTTATTGTTTTTTCTTTGTTGCATTGGTATGATCTCTCTAAGTTACTTCGTTCTGAGCGAGAGAATGTTAGAATGGTATTATTGGAGGGTGTCCCTCCTAGGAAATTTTCATCTGATCGTGTCTTAGTTATCTCTATACCTAGGATCCTTAAATTGTATTAATATTGTGATAACCTTCGTGTTTAATTTTATTCATATGATAAGGTCATCTAGTTTTGTTAATCTTATAATATATATTATAATTTCTAGTTTCCTTGCACTTTATTCTTTTGCTTATGTTTTTGGTTAACTTAAGGGAACCTAGCATATTTATGTTTTCAGCTTGACCGAGAAAGAAGTAGTTTATTACATTGTTTCAAGACTAATCTTCAATAGATTTCACATGCCCTTGCCGCAAGCGTGAACACGCAACATTATATGAAAGACCAACATGCTTGCTTACGAAATTCTACTAATGGCATCAATTGGTTTTTACAAATAATTTTTCGATTGAAGAATTGGTGTTGAAAGATGTTCGCAAATTATTTCTTACATGTTAGTGCGATAATCAATTAATTATATGTGAATTCCTAACATTTTGAAACATAACAAATTTTAAGTTAAGATCTTAAATGTAATGCGCTCATATAGTCCATTGGAAGTACACAATCAAACTTTTTGGTCATGCACTCTTCGTAACCACAATCAGCACACACATCCATTTTCTACAATAGGTCAGTAAACAAAAAAAATTAGAAGAAACATACATAAAATAGATGAAACAATTGCGATGCGGAAACAATGGAAATACAACCCTCGTATATATGGAAATACAAGGAGCACATGTTCAACTATTGAAACTAGGACTCTTCGTTAAATTGAGCCAAATACTAACGATAGATCAAACAAGTTCTAATTTTAGGGTTACAAACTATAAAAGAGGTGGATAGTTTCTATTTTAGTCTTATCCTAGCACTAGCTTGGACCATCCCATCCCCTAAGGCGAAACATTCTATCTGGAACTCCATTTCAAAACAAATTTGAAAAGCTACACAACGTCTTGTTCCCGTTACGAGTCAGTACACCTCATGGTGATCAGAGAAAGCATGAGGACAAGTATTTCTGGACTTGTTTGAAACTACACAACGCCACATATGTAATGGTTAGTGGGATCAGAACAAAGTTGGACCAAAGTTGAACAAAATTAGTGATATTCTTCCGTTATATCGGGGAGCCGGGTCTCTGGACTCGTACACAATTAGGACTCGATCTCGAGTAGGTTCTATCCTACCCTAACTTTCTGAGCAAGCCTTTCCTTGAGCTGGCCCTATCCTGGACCCGTAGAGGGCTTTGGCTCTGCGGGCTGAAGATCCTTCTGGAATGCTAGTTCATGGGCTATATCTATAGGCCCACTGTGGGGGAGGGGGGTGTGTCTCGGGCACCCCTCACGTGAATCACCTTCTTGCATATGTTTCATTTTATCGTGCTCAACCCATTTTATTTCTTCTTCAAGAGTATGCTTAACAAGTTTGAACTGAGGCCACTCTTAAAGCCTCCCAGTCGGAAGCATCAAGAGGGTTAGATTTAGATGTAATATCTAACTCACCAATAATTTGATATAATCTATGTTTCTCCTTTCTATATACACCGCTATGATTCTTATCCCACCACAAGTAGGTAGAATCGAATGTGTCTTAATTTATTCCGCCAAATCGAAATTTTGGTACTTCCGGTCTTTACTGAAATCCAGTGGTTCTTAATCCTATCATACTTTGTAATGAAGGAAAAGTTCTTTAAGTATGAAGTCTCTCTCAATAAATGTATAAAGTGAGCGAAATACTTTTATCCAAACTAATGTATTATTTGTATATATGTACATGTTATGTCCAGCTGTACTACTAAATAAAAAACAATATATACGGCTTAATTAATAGAGTTTCTTATTCTTGTAAGTATCTCTATATTGTGGGTGTCATAATGTTGAGCAGCGAAACCCTTGTCTGAACAATGCTTCTGAACACCTCTCCGCAGATCTTGTCACACTCGTCGAAGCACCGCTCTAGCACATGGAGCCTCTCGATGGCCACCTCCGCGGTCTCCGGCATGGCAGCCTTCCTTGCAAACGAACCAAACACCGTTGTCTTCTTGTAAGATGACATCATTGATGACATGAGCCCAGCGTCCGCGAACACGGCCACGGAGGCCGCCGCGCTTGCCGCTACGGCCTCCATGAGAGTGCTGGCCATATCAGCATCGTCAGCACGGGTGGGAACAAGGTACATGCGCATGCATTTGGAAGAGAGGGAGGCGACGATGCGGGTGACTTCCTTCTTAGTCCTATGTTGGGACCTGGTGGCAGAGGCGACCCTGGCGGCGTCCCCTCTTCGTAGCGCGGCGCAGCACTCGATGGCGGCATTTTTGAGCTCGGCGAGGGACTCTTGGAAGCTCTGATGCGCGTCAGCATGGAGGAGGAAGGCGTCGAGGAGGCGTTCCGTGGCAACTTCGCCACAAAGCGCGTTTTGTAGCTCTGGGAGGAGGAGGAGGTCGGCGATGGAGGAGTGGAGGACATGGATTTGGGTGAGGCTGGCTGCGAGGGAGGAGCTCGTAAATGAGCGTAGGGTGGCGATGTGGGCTCTGAGCTGCGTGAGGAGCGGGTGTGAGGAGGCGGTGGAGGAGGGTAGGCTGATGGAGCGGACATGGCTGGGCTTGGAAGAATACCTTCCAGGCGTCAAAGGGAAAGAGATTGATCGAGCGAAGCGGAGAGCCATTTGGATGACTTGTTCTTTTCCTTCTGGGTTTTCTCTTGTTTGTTGATGTGTGAGATGGGATGATGTGAAAGACGAGGTGCGACCTGGTATATATATATATATGGAAGATGGGAAGCAGGGGCAGCTTGGCATGCAAGGTGCCCAATTGGTGGTTGCACGCGTGGGCAGCTCATGGCCATGGCACATGCGGGCACGATTATCTTGGCGTAGGGACGCCAACCGGACACAAAGATGGTGAGTGAGATCGATGATTACATGTTGCAACAATCGGATCCGTGCGTGCGTGCGTGCGTGTGATTTTGTCTCTTTTGCGTTCCAAGTTGGGAGACATGAAAGATTCTAGATGTGGTTTTACTTGGTAAAATTAAGCTAGTATCTAGCTAGCTGGTACTAGCTCAAGCTCCCCATCAGCCTACCTATCGGGTGCAATTATATGCATGATCATGCAAGCGCACGAATGGGTTTCTCGTCAGCCTTCCAGCTAATTCTAAAAGTTTTCAGGACAAGAATTAATTCTTAACAACGTACCGTCTGTTCGGTGGCAGCTCCAATAAATTTATTTTGTGCACGAATGGAAAAACGTATATTAAGTTTTGTCCGACACACGGGGAAACGAGATTTCTAACGTGGAAAAACTTTACAATGAGGAGTAAAAAACCGGAGATACCAGTCTACAGAATTTTACTGATTCGTGTTTTGTTAAAAATACCGGAAGTTTACATCTTGTGGCTTATTCAAACCGACGGTTTACGTAAGATATATAAAGCGCTAAACACTACACAAAATAGAATTCGAGATGCAAGTCAAAGTCGACAGGTCGCATTCCCGGCCTGCCGGCCGATTGAAGCCCTCCTTTTGCGTTGCATGCTGGGAAAGGTTTTGGTTCCCGATAGAAAAAATTTCCCGATGGGGGTTGGGATTCCCGGTTACCGCAGTTACCGGAAAATCACGACCGGTTACCGAACGAATTTGAAAACATAAATTTAAAAATTAAAAAAATTCTAATATAACCATTTACCAAGGTGTTTTGTCAAAATTCCATTTTTTTAAAAAAATTAGGAATATTTTACCGGTGCGAGCATTTCCCGGGGGTGGTCGGGATCTTCGGTTACCTGGCGGTTACCGGATTTCCCGACCGGTAACGAAAACCACGATGCTGGGAGACTCTTCTTGTTCTCCATCCATCGCAATGGCTAGGCTAGATATAGAAAGTACCGCCATTAAAAATGCTGAACCAGCAGCATCGCTCCAAAAAGCAGTGCATGACACTTGCATGTGCATAACGAACCAATAATGTGGGGTACAAATACCGACAAATCCAGCCTGCACGTACGTGCGCACATATTATGTTAATGGGTGCAATTATAGGCACGATTGTATTACTGATCATAATGCACATTGCACACGAATGGGTTGTCGTCGTCGTCCTGTTTATTCTAAACTATGTACAGTACACAACTTTCGGCTGGTAGCAGCGAATATTCATCTGTTCGCTTGCGCACGCATGCATCAGTTCTTTTATAAGTGTTCAACAATATAACCAAAACGAATAAGGGATATCTTTGCAAAAAAAATCCAAACCGATCACACACGAGCGTGTAGTTTTGAACTAAAGAAAACAAGGCCGTGTCGACCAATACAGCCTTATTTTTTACACAAACAACACCCTCAAAAAAGGGCCTGCATTCCATTACTTTCGCAAATAACGGAACACCACCGGCAGTTCACGAGTTTTTGTTCGCCCCTTACAGCCTGAACAACACAAGGAAAGTAGAACGAAAAAACTACTAGGAAGAACTTCAACCAAACCAGCGGCAGCTAGAGCCCAAAAGGGGTCTAGCTTAAGTCACGCGAAACTACGCAAACCACTACAAAGTAAATGAACCCGCACCAACAGCAACCAAATCAGTGCTCCTCCTCAACATCATTTATGGCCAAGATTCTTGCAGGTGACGAATTTCTTCTGTTCTCCAGCGAAGTTGCAACTTGCAGCAGCAGATCAGCCCCAGCCCGGATATCAGCCTGCTCCTGAACTGGGTGTAGACCTGCCCGATAGTTAAGAAAATCACATATGTAGCTTATTAGTTCAAAGGGAGACTTGATCATTTTCTTCTCAAAACAAGCACGGTTTCGGATTTTCCACCTGGCCCAACAAACCGCAGCCACACCAGTAATCTGCACATTACAACTTGCTTGTAAATATTGGGGAATCCACCAAAAGAATTGAAGAAAGAATCCAGACCTATTGTTTGCCCCAACCACTGAGCCAACCACTGCATCACAGGTAAAGAACAAGTGCAATAGTTTCATCTTCATTACAGAATTGGCATTTGTAATTGCCAACCCATTTTCTTTTCCTCATATTGTCTTTAGTTGCAATAGCATCATGCCAAATCAACCAAAGCCAGACCTTAATTTTGAAAGGGATTTTGGCTTTCCACAGGTGCTTAAAGGACCTGTCCAAGCCATTACCAGAAATGAAATTATACATTGATTTGAAAGAAAAAAAACCCATTCCTCGTCCACTTCCATCTGGGTGAATCCTTACTGTTGTTCAAGCCAATCCCAGCCATTTTATTATGTATGTTTCTCATATCCCCTTGTAGATCATTGTTCAACCATATTCTAAAACTAGGAACCCATCTCCTCCTAGCCATCTCAGCTACATAGATACTCTGCTCATTACAGATAGCAAATTACCTGGGGAAAATATCTTTAAGGGGTCTGCTTCCATACCATGCATCACCCCACAAATCAGTCCTCTTCCCATCCCCAATCACCATCACTCTCCCCTGAACATACACCTGCATGATGTGAAGAAGATCTGACCAAAAAATAGAATCTTTTGCCATGTGTTTGATTTGCAAGATACCACCTTCTCCCAGATATTTAGCTCTCATGAAATCTTGCCATGGGCCCTCTCCAGCTTCCAACTTCCACCACCATTTGCACATTAGGCTTATGTTGAATCTTGCTAAATTTTTAAGCCCCAGACCACCTTTAGTCCTTTGTTTGCAAATTAATTTCCAATTAACCAAGTGATATTTATTCCTAGTTGAGTTACCTTGCCACAAGAAAGCCCTCCTATGCTTCTCAAGTTCTTCCAAAGTTGTTTTGTGAAGTAGGAACATAGACATGTGGTATACAACAACTGAAGATAAACAAACATCAGTTCTGCGTCTTGCCGAACTCAAGACCCACGGAGCTTCGGGTACCCGATCAAGGGACTAATGAAACAAAAGGGGCTATTCGAAATCAAGACAAATCCTTTCTCGAGCACGGCATTGAGCACCAGTTCTCTAACCCTGCCCCCAATAGACAGAGCACCACCCATCCAACCATCCATCATATCCTTTATTTTATCCCCTAGGAATTTCATATCTTGTACCGAATTTCTCAGGCATACACAGGGGCCCCCAGATATCTGATGGGCCAATTACCTACCTGACAGTTAAACATATCAGCATATTCCAGTTGTCTCTCTTCATCTTCAATAATCATCATAATCTCACTTTTTTCAAAATTGATTTTCAACCCTGACATGCTCTCAAAAATATATAATAGCAGTTTCATATTTCTATCCCCTTCCAAATCGTCTTGGAACAGCAGAATAGTGTCATCAGCATACTGAAGAACAACAATCCCATTGTCAATTAAATGATCAGCCAAGCCAACAACCAAGCCTGCATCTTGAGCATTGTGAATCACTTTAGACAAGTTCTTTGAGACTGCATGGAACAGAAAGGAAGATAAGGGATCTCCTTGCCTAAGCCCTTTGTGACTGGTAAAATAAGGACCCATTTCATCATTGATCTTGACAGTCAAAGTCCCTTGAGTTACCACACTTCTCAACCAAAGTAGCCATTTGTCACTGAACCCTTTTTGTTTGCAAGTTTTAAACAGAAACTCTCAATCCACCTTGTCATATGCTTTTTCAAAGTCAATTTTGAGCACAACCCCATGGGTTTTTTCTGAATTTTTCTTCCTTGATAACTTCCTGTAACAATTCTACCCCATCCATGATGTTTCTCCCCTTAATGAAAGTTGTCTGGCATTTGTGAATGAGTTTGCTCATAAAAGGTTCCAACCTAGCAGTCAAAGCCTTTGTGAAAATTTTGAATATCACCTGTAACAGACAAATAGGTTTATATTTTTGAATTCTATCAGCATCTTCTCCTTTTGGGCAACAGAGTTATAATGCCATAGTTAATCCTGGACAAATCCAACCCGTGTAGGAAGAAATCATTGAACAGCTCGAGCATGTCATTTTTAATTACAGGCCAACAAGCCTGATAGAATTCAATAGGAATCCCATCAGGACCTGCTGCTTTATTCTTCTCCATTGAATCCACCACCTCCTTTATTTCATTCTCCTCAAAAGTCTATCTAGATTCAAAATGTCATTATCTCTCAACATTTCCTGTTCCTCCCAAACTTCACCCCTCAGATAAATCCCACCACCAGAAGAGTGACCAAACAACTCCTTATAAAAGGCAGTAGCATGTTGCAACAAATTGTTACACGCGATAGCAAAACAACGATGAAATTAAGCAAGATCAAACCAACGGGGACACGAGATTTTAACGTGGAAAACCCTTCCAACAAGGAAGAGAAAAAACCACGGGCGCCAGCCAGCAATACTTCACTATTTCGGGTGAGATTACAATCGCGCCGGGATTTACAATTTGTGGCTTATCCCGTGCGGCGGCTTACAAGAGGTATATAAAGGCGGTCCTGACCTAACTAGGTCGGTAACGGTGAATCCAACTCCAACTCAGTATCAACTCGTCAGAAGTTCGGCCTTTATCAGTATATACGAATACGAATTTGGATCACACCAAAATAACACTCCACCTTGAGACAAATTTCCTCTTGTAGCATGAATGAGAACCTTCACCTGAAACACACAAAGAAAACACCTTCGGCGCCAAATAGCCTCTTGGGCTAAGCAGTGATACCAACTAAGCTTGAGCAAAGCTCAAACTTAGCAATATGAACTGGCTTTGTCATCATATCAGCAGGATTATCATGAGTACTAATCTTGCATATCTTCAACTTACCTTGTGCAACAACATCACGCACATAATGGTACTTGACATCAATGTGCTTTGTTCTCTCATGGAACATCTGATCCTTCGTAAGGTAAATAGCACTCTGACTGTCCCAAAATAGATTAATGCAAGTATCATCTCCACAAATCTCAGCAAACAGACCTTTCAACCAAACTGACTCTTTGCATGCTTCAGCAATACCCTTATACCCAGCCTCAGTAGTAGATTGTGCAACAACACCCGGCAAGGTATCCTTCCAGCTAACGGCACATCCACTAATTGTAAACACATAACCTGTGAGGGATCTCCTCTTATCCAAGTCGGCAGCTTAATCTGAATCCACATAGCCTGCGAGTCCCTCACCAGTCTTGCCAAACTTCAAGCAAGCTTTGGATGTGCCGCGAAGGTACCTGAAAATCCACTGAACAGCTTTCCAATGTTCTTTACCAGGATTAGTCATGTATCGACTGACCAAACTCATAGCATAAGATAAATCAGGCCGAGAACACACCATGGCATACATTAAGGAACCAACAGCACTAGCATACGGAACTCGTGACATGTACTCAATATCTTTGTCAGTAGTAGGACATTGCAATGCTGACAACTTGAAGTGTGAAGCAATTGGAGTACTAACAGACTTTGCATCATGCATATTAAAACGATGAAGAACTTTCTTAATGTAATTCTCCTGACTAAGAAAATAGCAATCTAGATTTTATGTCTCTTGAAATTTCCATACCTAGAATTTTCTTAGCAGGACCAAGATCCTTCATCTCAAACTCACTACTCAACTGTTTCTTCAATGTAGTGATTTCTTTCATGCTCTTGGCATCAATCAACATATCATCAACATATAGCAGCAAGTATATAGGCGATTCATCAACAAATTTAATATACACACAGCTATCATATTCAGACCTCTTAAAGCCATGTGACATCATAAAAGAATCAAACCTTTTATACCATTGTCGAGGAGACTGTTTCAAACCGTAAAGGGACTTCTTTAGCTTGCACACGAAATCCTCTTTACCAGGCACTATGAACCCATCAGGTTGGTCCATGTATATTTCCTCCTAAAGTTCTCCATGCAAAAACGCAGTCTTCACATCTAATTGCTCAAGCTCAAGATCATGCGTAGCAACAATACTAAAGAAAGTACGAATAGAACTATGCTTGACAACAGGTGAGAACACATCATTATAATCCACTCCTGGAATCTGGCTGAAACCTTTTGCTACTAACCTTGCCTTAAACCTTGGAGGCTCACTTGGAGATAAACCCTCCTTTCTCTTGAAGATCCAATTACAGCGTACGGTCTTTTTTTGTTTAGGCAAGCGCACGACATCCCACGTGCCATTTTTCTCAAGTGATTGCATCTCCTCGTGCATTGCACCAATCCACTTGTCACGATCAACCGAAGCAATAGCTTCATTATATGTAGCAGGTTCAGCATCATTCTCCACCTGTTCTGCACAACTTAGAGTAAAATAAACAACATCACATTCCTCAATTAAACGAGTACGAGGTCCTTTATTCCTCTTCTCTCTGCGCTCTGCAATAGACAAATTTTCTTGCTGCACAATAGGAGGTGGGGGTGGCACAATATCCTCCCTATAAATTTCAGTTTCCTCCTCATCCAGGTGTTCTAGCTCCACCTGCAAACGAACTCGTGGTTCGTCCTCATCAGAAGAATCTGGCACAACATCAGTAGACAAACTGTCCTCATACATAACAGATTCATTAAACACAACACTCCTGCTAAAGAAAGTCTTTTTGGTTTCCGAGTTCCACAACTTATATCCTTTTACTCCAGAACCATAACCAAGAAATAAGCACTTAACAGCTCTAGGCTCTAACTTTCCATTATCAACATGAGCATAGGCAGTGCAACCAAAAACTTTCAGTTGTGAATAATCAGCTGACTCGCCAGACCATACCTCAATAGGAGTTTTCTTGTCAAGAGGGATGGATGGTGACCTGTTAATCAAGTAGTAGGCAGTGTTGGCAGCCTCAGCCCAAAAACGCTTATTCATACGAGCGTTAGACAACATGCAGCGAGCTTTGGAGATGATCGTCTTGTTCATCCGCTCAGCTACACCATTCTGCTGAGGTGTGTATGGGATGGTGTGATGCCTGACAATGCCTTCCTGCACACAATAATCATCGAAAGCATGTGAATAAAATTCGCCACCATTGTCAGTTCGAAGCAACTTCACCTTTCTCTCAGTTTGCTTTTCAATCATAATTTTCCACTCTTTAAAAGCAGCAAAAGTATCATCCTTAGTTTTCAGGAAATAAGGCCAAACTCTTCTAGAGTAATCATCAATGATCGTAAGCATATAACGAGCACCACCATAAGAGGGCTTACGTGAAGGCCCCCACAAATCAGCATGTACATAATCCAATGTACCTTTAATGGTATGAACGGAAGCATTGAACTTAAATCTCTTATGCTTACCAAACACGCAGTGTTCACAGAACGGCAACTTACTCATATTGCAGTTCTTCAGAAGTTCTTTCTTCACCAATTCTGCCATACCATGTTCACTCATGTGTCCAAGTCGCTTATGCCAGAGGTTAGTTGTACTTGGATCATCATTAGTAATAACAGCAGCAGTACCAGACAATGTGCTATCTCTAAGGATATATAACTTGGCAGAATTCATATCACCAATCAGAACAATGAGAGAACCTTTTGATACCTTCAGGCGTTTATCCCCTCCGGTATACTTGTACCCGTCACAGTCAAGGGTACTCAACGAGATCAAATTTCTCGCCATGGATGGTATGTGTTTCACTCCCGTCAATGTACGTGTCATCCCACCATGGGTCTTGATGTGAACAGATCCAACGCCAACAATGTGACATTTGTTGTCGTTCCCCACACGCACAAAATCCCCGGTCTGCACAGCCTCATAAGAACGGAACCAATCCTTGTTACAGCAAATATGAAACGAACAAGCAGTATCAAGAATCCACTCATCATCACGGGTAACACATGCAGCAAAAACAGCTAAGCATTCACCATCCGAACTATTATCACCAGCAACAACAGCAGTCTTACCAGTACCATTTCCATTACCGTCAGATTTATTTTTCGGTTGGTATGTGTCGTTCCTTTTCTCCTTGTTCTGCACCTTCCAGCAATCCTCAATGGTGTGATTGGTTTTCTTACAGTACCTGCAAAACTTGTCACGTCCTTTGGACTTGGAACGGTCCGTACTCTTATCTCTGTTGTTGTTGTTGTTGTAGTTGTTATCTCGCTGCTCAGGTCTGCCTCGTACCTGCAAAGCATCGCCTTTGGAGGACGATGTGTTAGACTGCACCATAATTTTCATCTTTTCCCTGGTCTGCAGGGCCTCACAAACTTCCGCGAGGGTTAGTTCATCGCGGCTTAACAATATGGTATCACGCAGGTTTGTAAAAGAACTAGGCAGCAAGCATAATAGCAGAAGAGCTAAATCTTCATCCTCATATTTTACCTCCATCGACACTAGGTCGGACACGATCTCCTTAAAGACCGACAAGTGATTCATCACAGAACCACCATCTTGCATCTTGAGCGAGAACAACTTCATCTTAACATGCATCTTGCTGGTTAGATCCTTTGACATGCAGATCGATTCCAGCTTGAGCCACAACGCTGCCGCGGATTTCTCCAGCAGCACTTCTTGCAAGATATCATTATATAGATGAAGTTGAATCAACGACAAAGCCTTGCGATATTTGCGCTTCTCCTCGGGAGTCCACTCCCTCGCTTCCTCGGGAGCCTTGCGATATTTGCTTAGTTGGAGGAGAGAAAATTAAGAGAAAGAAGGTTGCCTTCTCTTAGTTAAGAGATGATCTCTTAGAAAATAAGAGAAGTCAGTTCTCTCCATTGTACAATATCTCTTCTCTTAGACACACAATTACCTACCAAAAATAATTAATTCTCATTAATTGTTAGAGATGATAATAAGAGATGATGCATTGTATAAATTATATATTTTATCTTATCTAGATGACATGGATAGCTAAGAGAAGGCTTGCCTTCTCTACTATTGTACATGCCCTTACAAACAAGTCTGTGGAGTCAATTTTATTTTGCGTGCATCATCAATCAGCTTCAGTTTGTAAGGGTTCTTTCCCTTTACTAGACAGGATCGAACCCCTCAGGTTTATGTTTGTGACGATTTTTTAGGCGCCCTATAAATCAGCATTCCTGATTGATTATTTGTTTGATTTTACTAGAGATGGGGATCACAAGAAAGTATTATGCAATCAATTTTCTTATCAGCTTTCGTATTTAAGGATTTTTTTTCCCTTTACGAAAGAGGAACGTATCCTCAAGTTTACATTTCTTGGCATTTTTAAAGGTCCGCGCTACAGATCAGCATCCATTATCGAGCGAACCTCAATTGAGTGATTTTTTATTGGAGTGAACCTCAATGATCTCTCTAACTTTAGACAAAATTGTGTATGTAAAATATAAATTTTCAATGTTTGAGATTTTTCATTAATCGATTACAAACACCAGGGTTAAAAAAAAAACAGTAAGAGCGAGGTGAAAACTGAAAAAAAAAATTGTATCAAAATATTACACGTGCGTGTGCACGTGCACTTTTAATAGTTTTGGCAATGTAATACAAAATATTGGTAATCAGCATCTGTTTTGGCAATGTAGAAAAAGTTGCTGCTCACCATGTTGGGAGTAATTACGATCTTTTCGGCCATGGCGGGTACGGGGTGCAGGAGGATTCGATCCACCATGATCTTTGCCCGAGCGTGCGCCACTACGGGAGAACTGATCTTTGCCGTGTGCCCAAAACACACGGGAAACACCCAAAAACACACGGTAAAGACTTTACCGTGTGCCGCACACGATAAAGACTACACGGCGAAAAACTGCACGGTAAACAGCTCTTTACCGTGTGTTTTTTTGCGGGCACACGGCAATAAGTATCAAGTGGGACCCACAGCTAGATGACGATCTCTGGAAAAAACATAAAATCGTTGCCGTGTATCCACAGCCGGCACACGGTAAGAGCCTCTTTGATTTATAGGATTGGCATAGGAATTTTGTAGGATTCAATCCTATAGGAAATTTTCCTATATTGATTGTTTGATTCGTAGGATCGTATCCTATAGGAAATATTCCCATAGGAATCTTATAGTACAAATCCTATAGGAAAAGAACATGAGGTCCAACCTCATGGAAAAATTCCTTCACACAATCAAAGGAAATTGATCTTCTCATAGGATTCATTTAGCCATACCATACCAATCCTATAAGTTTCCTATTCCTGTGATTTTCCTATCCTATGAATCAAAGGAGCCCTAAAGGGGTGAAATTATTTAAAAAAAAGGATTGCCGGCCGTATGCGTGTATAAAGCTCGGCCGTATGCGCCGTCGGCGTGGGCGTTGTCAGGGCGAGGCAGCCTCACGCTCGGCGATCTGAGATGCGCCGGCGCCCTAGGTCGAGCTCCTGGCGGCGGGATATAGCTCCAATGGGCGGAGCATGGTTTGGCGGCCGGTTGCGGTCCGGCGGCGAGGTCGACACCCTTGAGGCGGGCGCTTATGGCGGTGAGATGGGCGTGGAGGATGGCGAGGCTCGGCGGGGATGGGGGCGGAGGATGGCGAGGCTCGGCGTAGTCGCTGTTGATGAGTCCGACGAGCTCAGCGGCGAGGCTCTCGACGGGCACGTAGGAGCGGAGCTTGGAATCCTAAGCGTGCGCCCGGGGTAAGCAGCGGCAAGTCCATTGAGCCGTCGGCCAGGTGAGGAGGCGGCGTGGGAGTCGCCGCGTGCAGTGAGCTGAGGGCAGCTCGCTGCAAGGGGAAGAAGAAGATGCGTCCAGAGCTCCACGACAGAGATGACGCGGCCAGGAAGAAGACGAGTCGTGCGTGACCTGGAGGCATCGTGATTTTTCTTTTCATTTTATGTCTGACTAGCGAATGTAGGTAACGTGATTGAGGTGGATGGTTCGACCAATCAAAAGGGAGTCCATGGATTATGTGCTTCTTTAGAGATGATGGTAACCGTTGGATCGCATCCAACGGATCAGAGGCGTGATCCGCGTGAAGCATATTCCAGCCAATCAGCACGCATAGTTTCTTTACCGTGTGTCGACACACGGCAACGTTTTTTTTTAGGGTTTTTTGTTTCTATTCTTGTTTTCTTTGATTACGTAGCTATGACTATAGCATAAAATAATTGTTTCGTACTTAAATGTGACAACTATGGAAATTTTATTTTTGGTGCGTTCTTTAATATTTCTTTATTTTCTTTGAGATTTTCTTTATTTCTTTATTCTTGTTTTCTTTGATTACTTAGCTGTGTCTCTCTCGTCTGCGCACCTCATCACGTGGGCTGGCGGCCAGGGCGGCAGCGGCTCTCGGCGTCGCGTGTCGACAGTGCGAGGACGCCGTGTGGGTGCGGCGTTGAGGCTCGTCGCGGTAGTGCGGCTGCCCAAGGTGGATGGTGCCGGTGATATTTCTAATAATAATTTGAAAATCCAATTTGGCACCATTGTTTCCCATACCAATACACACCTATGTATCTAATATTGGCACCTTATCAAAAAATATACCACGAGAATGATTATTGGTCTTAGAAAATAGAAAAAGAAAACTTTACCGTGTGCAAACACACGGTAAAGAATAAATCTTTGCCGTGTGTAAACGTTACCGTGTGCATTTAATTTTTTTGACCGTGTGTCAAACTTTACCGTGTGTTTTCCGTGCGCCCGATATGCAGCACACGGTAAAGACCGGAGGCACACGGGAAAGACGAGGTCTCCCGTAGTTTAAATTTATCCCATCTCCCGCCCGGCCGTCGCCCCCTCACCATCTGGACCAAGAAAGACCTCAGATGGTGAGTAGTTTAAATTTATCCCGTCTCCCGCCCGGCCGTCGCCCCCTCACCATCTGGACCAAGAAAGACCTTTTTTAGGTATGTTATTAATAATTGGATCTGGACGATTATTTTTTGTACTACGTTAATTAAGGATCTGTTTTGGCAACTATACAAAATATTGCTAATTAGCATCTGCTTTGGCAACTCTACAAAAAATTTGCAAATTAGGATCTTTTCGGCCATGGCGGTACGAGGACGAGGTTCACCCATCCCCCTTTTTTTCCCCCTAAGGCCTTGTTTGGTACAAGTGTAAATTTAGGGATCGAAGGGGATTATCCCCGTCTAACCCCAATTCCCCAAATATCCCGAAAAACTCGTTTGGTTCAAGTGGATTAGTAGGGATTATCCCCACTCTTCCCCAAAAATCCCCTCCACTTTAGTGTATTTTTCTGTATATCAAATCCACTCCCTCTAGCAAGTGGATTGGAGGGAAACGGATTTGAGGGGATTGGGTGGAGGTGGGGGTTTCACCCAAACCCTCTAGAGATTATCCCCACTAACCCTCTAAAATACTCTAGTACCAAACAAGGCCTAAGGCCTTGTTTGTTTCAGGAGTATTATTGGGGATTGTTGGGGTTAATCCCCTAGGGGATTGGGTGAAACCCCTCCCCCCACCCAATCCCCACTAATCCCAAACCCCTAGGGGGAAGGCAATGTAACAGCCCCCTCCCATACGTGACAGCCCCTGGTTGTTTACTATGCTACAACTGAACGTGCTGATTCCTGGTTATTCCAATGTGACGATGTATGTTGTCTGTAGCAACTGAACCAAAGAAACATGACAACAAATTAACTCAGGCATGCGCTGTTGGCAGGTATATACTCCCTCTGTTCCGCAAACTAAGACGCGAAAGGGAATCCGGAATAACGGTTTATTTCCATTTACCCCTTATCCGAAACACAACGATTGATTTTTTTTTTAATGGAAAACAGATCCGAAAATCATCATTGCCATCACTTATCTCTGGGCACCTCCTCCCTGCCCATCTTCTCGCCGCCCATCTCCTCCTCCCCGGCCCGTCTTCTCCTCGCCTGTAGGTGCTCGCGCAGTCCTCGCCCAGCACCTGGAGGTGCTCGCCACGCCATCAGGGTCCATCAGGAGGAGCGCAGGTACAAACTTGCCCCAAGAGGGCCATGCGCGGAACATTTTACCCCTGCCAGTGAGTTCTGACTTTTCTTTTGCCTTATGTTCTAGTTCCATTTCACATTGGCTCGTTTCATTTACTTGTGTTGTTAAATTGCAAAGGGTGACGTTGATGTCATATGCGGTGGCCCGCCTTGCCAGGGGATTAGTGGGTTCAACAGGCACCGAAATTTTAAGAAGCCATTGAAGGATGAACGTAACAAGCAAATAATTACGTTCATGGATATTGTCTCTTATCTACAACCAAAGTTTGTCCTTATGGAGAATGTGGTTGACCTTCTCAAGTTCGCTGATGGTTATCTTGGGAGATATGCGCTGAGTCGGTTAATTGCTCTAAACTATCAAGCCCGGCTTGGAATGATGGTAGCTGGCTGCTATGGATTGCCTCAGTTTCGAATGCGTGTATTCCTGTGGGGAGCTTTACCTTCCATGGTATGTTTTCAGTTCTTTTCAATACAAATAAGTGCTACAAATATTGCCTAAATGAATGATCTGGTGCACTTTTGACCGACAGGTTCTCCCAAAGTACCCCCTCCCTACCCATGATGTAGTTGTTCGTGGAGGGGCTCCAAATGCTTTCTCTGTGAGTCCAATCACCAACTAAAATAAAATTCACCGAGAGAAGTGTAAACTGCTGACCAGCTTGGTTTTATTTGCAGGAAAGCATAGTTGCTTATGATGAGACACACAAACCAACCTTGAAGAAGGCTTTGCTCCTTCGCGACGCAATTTCAGATTTGCCCGAGGCAAGTGCTTGCTATACTTTCATTTCTTATTTATACATCGAATCTTATATCTTCTATGCAGGTAGAGAACCATCAAAAGCTTGAGATAATTGAATACGAAGATAAGCCCGAGACCACATTTCAGTCCTATATACGACTTAGTCGCAAAGGTAATACATATATCTCTATTAAGAATACGAATTCAGTTTTAATTTATCAAATGGCGTTTCAATGTGCATTTGTGCTTTTAGTGTCATTTCTATGCCTGTGTGGTGAGTTTAGTTTTGCTGTTACAGATATGCTGGACTATTCTTTTGGCAATAACACTTGTCCTGAAGAAGGAAAACTCTTGGATCACCAACCTTTGAGGCTCAACAAAGATGACCTTGAACGTGTCCGGCAGATTCCGTCAAAGAAAGTAGGTGACTAATAGTTCTGCTGTTTGTTCTCTTTAAACCTTTGGCGACATTGCTCAATTTTGTGTTTCAGGGAGCCAACTTCCGTAACCTGGCAGGTGTCAGGGCAGGAGCTAAAAATACTGTGGAGTGGGATCCTAAAGTTAAGCGGAAGTACCTCCGATCTGGAAAACCATTGGTAAGTGTTCAATTTCCCAATAAACTGTAAGTTTCCATGGCGGGGCATATTTTCTCTTATAACATCTCAAAAGATATTACAACAGGACCAATGAGAGTAGCCTAATAAAAGCAAAACAGATGATGTTGCATTCCCATTTTATTACTGAATCAAGATCTGGGTTATATAACAACTTTAAGTGGCTGAAGTACTGACTTTATGTTGCCAGGTCCCTGACTATGCTATGAGGTTCATGAGAGGCAGATCGTCAAAGTAAGTGCCTACGGTTCCTTGCTTTGTCTACTCAAAATGTACTTGGTTGTTGTTTTACACAAGATGGTATATAATATGATGCTTTTGTAGGCCATTTGGTCGGCTATGGTGGGATGAGACAGTCCCAACCGTGGTGACCAGAGCAGAGCCACACAACCAGGTCAGATTTGGTACATGTTCTTATATTGTTCTAAACATTCATGTTTCGGGTCCAGCTGTTGGTTTCTGAATGTGCTGCCTGCAGATTATACTGCACCCAAGTCAGCCACGGGTTCTGAGTGTTCGTGAGAATGCGAGGCTGCAGGGATTTCCTGATTACTACAGGATGAACGGTCCAATCAAGGAGAAGTATGTTTAGTGCAATCAGCATACATCTGTTTCCAAATTGTAAACTGAAACTGAATATGTGCTTTGTTTATCCTGATCAATGGTTGCAGGTACATCCAAGTTGGCAATGCAGTGGCGGTACCTGTTGTGCGAGCATTGGGCTACGCTTTGGGTCGGGCATACCTGGGTGAGTCGGAAGGCCGTGATCATCTCTTTGTGCTGCCGGAGAGATTCACTTATGTCAGGCCGACCGATGGGCCTTCCTCTGTTGTAGGCGAGCTAGTCGAGCACTAGGAACAGAGAGCTTCTCTCTCTTTAGGGTCTGTTTGGAGTTCATGCTTGAAGTGGTAAACTGCAACTTTTTTAGATTGGTCAAGTGATTGTATGTACTGTCATTGTGATGTTGCAAACAATGGTTGCTGGTTTAACACACTTCTTGGTTCTATATAATGCTAGTAGTGGAATTGTCCAGTGGTGGTCCTCTCTGTGGGTTTATCGTTGCAGTTGAACTATGCAATACCCTGTTCACGCAATTGGAGAGTTCCATTGTTCTCATTAGGTTTTACTTTGCAGATTTCTTATTTACCTAATCGTAATAAGTATAGCATAGAGGATGTTAGTCTTAATTCAGAGTTTTCAGTTGATGCAAAACTTGATTCTAACAATTGGAGAGTAGATGGAATCACAAACGTGGAACCCCTGGTTGGAATCACAGGTGATTTTCCTGAATTGTTAATTTATCATCACTGATCTTCCGTTCTATCCTGAATTGTTAGTTTGTCATCACTGATCTTCTGTTCTATCCTGAATTGTTAACTAAAGGGTCGTGTGCTTACAGCTTTCCTGGTTGTTCAAAATGGATATAATTTCAGAAATAAGCTAGATGATTTTTTTGGGGGGGATCTTGTTCATTGTATTCTAAATGTGTTTGCTTCATTTGTTCTCTGTCAATAACAAGTATCTTCATTGCACTGGTAGGAAAGTAATCTGCTGTGTATGATTGCAGAATGTATTGTACTAGATGTATTAATTTTAGGAAAACTTAGAAGTTCGATATAAATTTCTACAAAAAATATAGTAAATAATTCTGCATAAACAGAGTGCATGCCATTCTGCATATACCAATAAGTCTAGTTTCTGCATATAAATGTAAACGGATCCAGTGATTTGAACATGGAGAGTGTATCAGCTAAATTTGCATATGCTAAACATGGATGTACATGCCATCCTGCATAGTTGATCAGTCAACTAGCGGATGAGCTAATTAATCAATGACCAAAGGTTAATATTCGGCATCACCTTTGCCAACTTATGGACATTTTTACATCACACATTAAACTTGCAGAATTCAATTCCATCCCTACTTTTGACAGATGAAAAGATTTAATAATAACAAAGACTACAAATGCTGTGTAACACATGAGAAGATACAGCTTCTGATTTGGACAGAACAGTTCCAACTCTATATTACAAACATAGACCGGATCATGCAGAGTGAAGCGCCAGAACTTACCCAAACATTGCAAGCCACACCGAGCAGAACCTGCCTCAAATTATATCTTCAGAAAGCCCACAGACAGCGTCAGCCAGCAATTTCTCTTCGCCCACCCCTGCCCCACAGCCTGCGTATAACAACAGCAAACGGACATTATCAACATGTTCCACTGTCTTATCGACTGCAGCTCGCTATAAAAGACCTCGTGAATACCAATGCATAATGCAGACATATCCTAACCAAAAAGGCACTCCATAACACTGAATCGGACAGCATGATATCCAGCAGTCCACGCGTTTTTTAAAATTGGTATCAACAGAAAATAACATGATCTCAGCCAAGTTAGCCGATTCGCTGTTACAAAATTCGATCATCTATCATCAGGTTTGGGTAGCATAATCATAAGACAAGTACAGCACATTTATTGTGTCAACCGGATGGAAAAAATCATAATTGCATCTTCACTGTATTGCTGCAAAACGGCGGTATACATATAACATGATAAAAGCGGACCTGTGCTACCCATGCAGCAAACATGGGCTTCAGAGGCTCCACACGGTTATTAATTTTTTTCAACTCAAAATGGATTGCAGCTTTTCACTGATTCATTCATAAGCCTAGCACATAGGAGCCAAAAATCAAAGGGCTGAACCAGGAGCTCATCCAAGAGGTTGTATCCGACGAGGTAGTCCAAGCTGGGGGCGTACCACCACGCACGACCCCAGCAGCAGCGCCCTTGTCCCCGGATCTTCCAACTTCCAAGTAATGCAGGCTGCAGCGGCGCCCTTGTCCCTGGGTCTTCCAACTTCCATGTAATGCAGGCTCCTACTCCACCTTGAACAAGAAAAAGACATATTCAGCTCTAAAACTGATTCATTTGGGTTATTTCCTTAATTCATTTGGGTTTCTAATTATTTTTCACACCAATTTTTCTCTCCCTTTTTTTCACTCCTTTTTTTCAGAATTTGTATTATTTGCTTAGTGTCTAACTACAATTATCTCTAGTCAAATTACTTACTCATGGTCAAACTTCCCGCTCGGTCACCCATCCTCTCACTACTCTAGCACTAGCACGCTTAACTTCCGAGTTCCATACCGTCCCGCATCCAAGTGTTTTGCACGCATGTATGTGATAGTAGTATCATATCAATCTTATTAACATGTTGGTCGATGCCACATTTCTTTATTGTTTGAATTTCAAATAAATCTTTTAATAAACAAAAGTAATGATGTAATTAATAATTTTGAATAAATAAATAAACATTAACTTTTTAATTTGTATTATTTCAAAAAATACAAATAATATATCAAAAAATTAAGAAAAATAGAACTAATTCATTTTAAAATCTTAAAAATACAAATAATATATCAAAAAATTAAGAAAAATAGAACTAATTCATTTTAAAATCTTAAAAATACAAATAATATATCAAAAAATTAAGAACAATAATACTAATTCATTTTAAAATCTTAAAAATACAAATAATATATCAAAAAATTAAGAACAATAATACTAATTCATTTTAAAATCTTAAAAATACAAATAATATATCAAAAAATTAAGAACAATAATACTATTTCATTTTAAAATCTTAAAAATACAAATAATATATCAAAAAATTAAGAACAATAATACTAATTCATTTTAGAAACTGTAGTTTTTCTGTTTTGTTTTCTTGATGTGTTTTTGTCTTTTCTTGATGTGTTTTTGTTTTTGCTTGTTTTGAAACGTGTGTTTTACATAATATAGAAATAGTATAGCTAGGAATTAATATAGAAATAATATCCATTACACTTTGCAACACTTTGCAAATTTTTCCAAGTCATTTAAAACTAGGAAACAAAAATAGTTTTATGAACAACAAAAGACAAGTGATAATTAAATCACAAGTAAAATACGAGTAGAGACATCACAATCATGAATAGAACACAATCATATCACATTCATAACATAGAGTCTTACGATCACACATAACACAAACATAAGTCTCACAATACTAAGATATCCATTACATACTAATTCTGAACAACAAAAGACAAGTGATAATTAAATCACAAGTAAAATACGAGGGGAAACATCACAATCATGAATAGAACACAATCATATCACATTCATAACATAGAGTCTTACGATCACACATAACACAAACATAAGTCTCACAATACTATGATATCCATTACATACTAATTAAGATATCCATTACATGCATATATATCGAACGCATACATCTATGGCTCCGTCGAGTAGATGCGGAACAACTCGTAGGAGACGTAGGCATCTATGGCTGCATACTTGATGTTCGTCAAGTCAAGTGGGGTCTTCTCCCAATACCAGTGATTCCTCGAGGGGAAACCAGACTTCATGGTTTCGTAGCCCTCGTGTATGAAGGCACTTGCCATGCGAGCCATCCCGGTCTTTGGCCCGTTCAACTGGATAAGATCCTGAAGATCAATGTAGTGATCTTCAGGTATCACAATACCCAAGCGCATCAACTTCGGACGGTCTTGCGTGATGTCAACGCTGCAAAAGTCATATCCCTTGTTGACAAGAAAATCAACAAGTGCCGGAATGCTTTGAACTACTGCAACAACAAAAATTTGATACGTGTTAGATATGTTGCAACACATGTATTCTTCACATGCAACAAACAAATCGAAGATGCAAGATTGTACGTGTGCGTTACCTTGACCATTGGAAGACCAAAACGGCCTCCTTGAACGCAATCTGGATGACGGCAACATCCCGATGATCCGCCGTATACTCCAAATCAAGCCCGAAGAACTGGTGTTCATCGGGAGAGGAGAAATAGAGATTGGTCAAATGCGCAAGAGCACCGGGAAGCCTCTCGCAACTGTTGGTGTAGCACACGTCGAGACGCTTGCCGTATGGTGTGGGACCACGGTATGTCTCCCAAACTTCAGCCATGGTGTGCTTGGTGGAGGAAGATCGAAGAGAGGGAAGAGAAGAGAAGAGTGGAAGAAACAGAGACTCGGACGTGCACTGTAGCAATGGCGCCCTTCTGCCTCGCTCGCGAAATAAAAACCGCCGCGCGGGAGGCGAGCAGTTTGATCTTTAGTCCCGGGTGGGCACGCCAACCGGGACTAAAGGACCATTATTCCCGGGCGGCCAGGCCAACCGGAATTAATGCCCTCCACGCGCCTCAACGCGCTTCCCAACCCGCGACGCATGACCTTCTGTCGCGGGTCTCCTCCCGACCCGGGACTAAAGACTCATTAGTCACGGTGCGCAATGTTTGGGAACTGATGAGGGCGTATGGAAGGCCTTTTTTCTACCAGTGTGGACACATCAAATCCAGAGTAACCTCCTATTTTATCCCCACCCCGTTTGGGCTACCACACAGAAGCTTCCTCATTCATAGATCTCTCTCATTGTACAACCACACCGGCAAGTCCCCCCACCACCAACACACACACCCACCGTCATCTCTCCTACCCATCCACATCGTAAATCGATACCCACTACCAACACCGAAGCCGAGAAGATGCGGAATACAAGGCACGACGCAGGCTCGTGCCATCGCACAATCCGGTGAAGTGTGAACTCAGACATGGCATATGAATGGGTTGCTTCCGGTGTCCCCGCGCCCCCAAACTGCCACCTGCCGAGGCGCTGGCACCTCGACTTGGATGGTGTCCCCGTGCCGCCGCCGCCGACGGGTGTCGCCCGTGCACTTGACATCGCTGAACGCAGGGCGCGTTTGCCCTTGGCTCTACAAGAGGACCCAAAGTACGGGCCCAATGCGCCATACTGGCGCCATCTGTTCTACCGTGAACACGAGGACATGCGCCGCTCCTCCCAAAATGCCCGAACGCCTCGGCGATGGAACTTGTCGGTGCGACATCGTCTTTGGGACCAAGCCCCCGCCGCCGCACCTTCAGGAGCGAGACCCGTACCTAAACAAGTTGTAGAGCCTGAGCCCGAGCCCGAGGAAGAATGGGAGGGCTTCGATCAGATGATGCGCGCAACACTTGAACCCTCCGTCAATCAGGAGCCCGATGCAGAGTGGGAGGGCCTAGAAGAGCTCACGCGCGTGTCGATTGAGCTCGCCATCAAGCCGGAGCCCCAAGGCCCCGACACCTCGAGCTACGTCAATTGGTCCGCTATCGAGGAGGAAACATATGAGAGAGAGAAGATGTAGCAGCCAGCGCCTCCTCAGGCCGAGCCGGGCGACGATCTGTTGTGGCCGGGCACCCAGGCTGCCTTGCGTAGGTCCGTGGAGGATGTTCTGATTGTCGTCGACTAGACGAACAAAGATTACCCATAGTTTGATCTAAGTTATGTTCGAAAGTTTGTAATTTTCTACGCATAATCCAGCTAAGTGCTCGACTAATCAATCAAAGACCTGCCTTTACTTTGGTATATGTTCAAGTTTAGTTAAATTTATGATATAGTATATGTTAATCACTACTCATATTCTAGTTTAACGTGGTCTCTGTTATTTTACATGTTTCCAATCTGCACCAAAATTGGTTTAATCCACATGTTTGTGTACGCGTGGTCCCTACGAGTTTCTGGTCAGATGGTCCAACCAATTTCGTTTTGGCGGGGGAATTTCATTCCCGGACATTTTTGAACCACAATTCGTATTCCCACTCGAATTAATTCGACAGTCACATATTTCTAATTTTCACCCCGACCTCATCCACCTCCACCGACAACCTCCCCCACCCCTCCCCATAGCCGCATCGCAGCCCCCACACCTGAGCATCGGAGCTCTGGTGTGCTCTGCCCCCATGATGCTCTTTGATAGTGTGTTGGAAACCCCAAGAGGAGGGTGTTTTGAGCAAGAGGCAAGAATTTCCCTCAATTAAGAACCAAGGTTATCAATCCAGTAGGAGGAAGAGGATCTCAGGAAGTTTGATGCCACTGACGGTGGTGCTGGCGCTTCACCGGTGTTAGCAACAACCACTAGTAGAGAAGTGCCTTTCTATGGAATCGATTCTGTGGCGCACCCCTATTCGGTGTGCCACAGAAATGTAATTCTGTGGCGCACGGGTGGGCATGCGCCACAGAAAACAGGAATTCTGTGGCGCACGGGACCGAGGTGCGCCACAGAAAACAGGAATTCTGTGGCGCACCGGATGGGGGTGCGCCACAGAAATGAGCTGGGGCCCACACCAATAATTGCCACACTCCCATTCTGTGGCGCATGGTGGTCAGTGCGCCACAGAAATATGACATTTCTGTGGCGCACCACTGCCACGTGCGCCACAGAATTCCCATCCGAAAAAATTCTGCCCTCACGCACCAACTCCACCCCCCTTCCCCGGGAACGCCTTTTCTAGTTTTTGACGGAAGAGTTGGCGGTCTAAAAAGCATCAAAAAATAAATCCCTTATAGATGCACGGAGAGTTTAATGTCTACTTTTTTATCAAATTTTGAAATATGAATTTCGACTTTCTGAGAAAAAGTTTTATAAAAAAAGTAAAATGGGCATAACTTTTGCATACGATGTCGAAAAAAAATGATCAAGATATTAAAAAAAACTAGAGAAAAAAAGAAACCCAACCTCACTGGCCTTCGGCCTGTGAGCTTTTTTTAGAATCGCCAAATTCCAAAAGGAACAAAAGTTATGGCCGTTTTAAGATTTTGACTAGAAAATAAAAAAAAAAGAAAAAAAATTTCTGTGGCGCACCAAGGGGGGGTGCGCCACAGAATTGGGAGGCAGATTCGAAATCTGCCTCCTCCCCTCCTTTTCTTCACTTCTCCCCTCCACTTCTCCTCCACTTCTCATCTTCTACCTCTCCTCTCCTCCACCTCTCCTCCTCCACCACCACCACCACCACCACCACCACCATCACCACCACCACCTCTCCTCCTTCTCCTCCACCACCACCACCACTCCTCCTCCACCACCACCACCACCACTCCTCCTCCACCACCACCACCATCCTCCTCCTCCTCCACCACCACCACCACCACCTCCGGTGAGCTCCTCCTCCTCCTCCTCCTCCACCACCACCTCTCCTCCTCCTCTTTCTCCTCCTCTATCACCACCACCTCTCCTCCTCCTCCTCCTCCTCCTCCTCTATCACCACCACCTCTCCTCCTCCTCCTCCTCCTCCTCCACCACCACCACCTCCGGCGAGCTTCTCCTTCTCCTCCCCACCAACTCCGGTGACCCCCATCCTCCACCCACCAACTCCGGCGAGCATCCGACGAAATCCGGCGAAATTTCGAAATTTCGAAAATTTCCCGCGGCCAGATCTGGCCGCCTTTTTTTTTGAAATTCAAAAAAAAATTCTGTGGCGCACCCCCCCTTGGTGCGCCACAGAATTGCAAATTTCTGTGGCGCACGGCTGAGGTGCGCCACAGAATTGACATTTCTGTGGCGCACGACTGAGGTGCGCCACAGAAAAAAATTCTGTGGCGTGAATTCTGTGGCGCACCCCTCTGGCCCCTAGGTGCGCCACAGAATCCTAATTTGGTGCGCCACAGAAAGGCCTTTTTCTACTAGTGAACGTGGAACCTGCACACAACACAACCAAAATACTTTGTCCCAACGGTACTTCGAGGTTGTGAATCTCACCGGTCTTGTCGAAAACAAAGATTATACGTATAGTGTGGAAAATGATGTATGCTTGCAGTAAGTAAAGAAAGCAGGAAATAGTTGTGGTTTGTTTAACAGTGTGGAAAATTGACCGGGGTTCATAGGTTCACTAGTGGTGTCTCTCCATAAAAGAAAGCATGCTGGGTGAACAAATTACAGCTGGGCAATTGACAAATAGAGGTTGCACCGTAGTGCACATATATGACATGAAGACTACTATGATATTTAGTGCGGGCATTACAACTATATACATAGACCGAAATCCATCTGCATCTATGACTAATAATCCACCCTCAGGTTATCATCCGAACCCCTTTAGGTATTAAGTTGCAAGCAACAAATAACTGGATTAAACAAAGTGTGTAATGTAAGCAATGATTATGCACGCGGGCACTCTCACCGATGTTTTCTCCCTAATAGCAACAACACATCCTCCCCCTTCACGTTTCTGTCACTCGAGCAAGGTGGTGAGGAGGCATGAACCCACTATCAAGCATAAATACTCCCTGTTGGAGTCACTAGCAACTACTTGGCTAGAGCAACCACTAGCAACGGAAAGCATGCAAGATCACAAATAGCATATGCAAATAAAGACTATAATCAACTTGGCATAAGTTCAATATTCATCGGATCCCAGCAAACACAACATAAAGAGTTACATAACATCAATCTCGATCATGATTGGCAGCTCACGAGATCTAAACATGGAGGCATATGAGGAGAAGACAACCATCTAGCTATAGCTACGAACCCGTAGTCCAAGGATGAACTACTCACGCATCACTCTAGAGGCAGGCATGGTGATGTAGAAGCCTCCGGTGATGATCTCCTCTCCGGCAGGGTGCCGGAAACAGCTTCAGAACTCCCCCTGATCTAAAGTTGACGGTGACGGTGGCTGTGAAACTTTTCGGGGATTTTTGATCAGATCTTTAGGGTTTTCCATCCGGGGGGATTAAATAGGCGAAAGGGCAAAGGCGGTGGAGCTCCAGGGGCCCCACACCCATAGCTGGCGCGGTCAGGGGGCCGCGCCACCCTATGGTGTGGCCCCCCTGGTGCCCGTCTTCGACTCTTCAATGTTCTGGATGGTTCGGGGAAAATAGGCACTTCGAGCTTTGTGGGGTCCAATTTCGAGAATGTTTCAAGAACAACATTTCTGAAACAAAAAACAGCAGAAAACAGAGAACTGACACTTGGCATCTTGTTAATAGGTTAGTCCCGGAAAACGTATAAAAATTCTATAAATAAGGGAGAAAGCAAGTAGCAATTGACATAATATGATCATGGAGCATCAGAAATTATAGATACGTTGTAGACATATCAAGAATCCCCAAGCTTAGTTCCTACTCGTCCTCGAGTAGGTAAACGATAAAACAAAATAGTTTCTGAGGTGACATGCTACTAACGTAAACTTGATCAATCTAATGTAAAAGCATATGCACGCTGAGATCATAGAACTTCAAACACAAACATGATAATAGAACTTTAATAATAAAGCATAGCAGTTACTTTGCATCACGAAGAGTATCTCAAATCAAGGATCATGAATAATAATGCAAAGAAAGGTAAATGTTTGTTTTAGGTATAGATAAAGCATGACAAAGTGATATTTAGCTAGTCCTTAAGAGTGGGGCAAAACATAAATGCGAGGACACCTTCAAAGTTCATGAGGAAGACTAGAACAAATAATATCACATTATGAAGTAATTATTCATGTTTATGGGACAAATGCACATAGAACTCAGAATGGCAAAAATGCTCTCTCAACTGTGCATAAAGTTAGAAGATGGAGACTCAACATAAAAGTAAAAGAAAGGCCCTTCGCAGAGGGAAGCAGGGATCAGTCATGTGCTAGAGCTTTTATTTTATTAAATAGAGGTATTAAAAGTTTGACACTGATTGTCTATTTTGGGAGATGTATGCTAATGTCAACAAATTGTAAACAGAAAATATAGTACGTCACAAGCCAACTGGATTCACAAGAGCGGCTCCCATGTTGAAGGACGCAACTGGTGTAGAAGGCCATCCCTCTTTCTCTTTTGTTTACACAATTATGCTTTGACTGATAAATCAGGGGCAAAAATAGTGAAGAGAATTTGTTTGTATTAATTTGGGGCTAGGAACCCCGCTGCCAGCTCTTCTATCATTTGGATAAGAGGATGAAGCCACTAGTCCAGGGTGTGAAATCCAATCAACAAGTGAGATAAATATTCTCTATTGACGTCCTCATGAGCAAAAGCAGGAACATAAAGCAGTAGTAATTTTGAAGGTTTTAAAGGTAACACATGAGCAATTTACATGGAGTGGCAGTTAAATACCACATGTAGGTAGGTATGGTGTACTCAATGGGAAAAACTTTTGTTTAAGGTAGTTTGGATGCACGAGTAGAGCTCGTACTTAGTACAGGTGGATGCTAGCAAAAGACTGGGAGGGACAAATCAAGAGAGCATGAGAGCCATAATCATGCATAGAGACAAAAGCATCATTAATTAAAACATAAGCAGTATCACAAGTTCAAAAACTAAGTGGTCATGGAGGCTATTCGTGACTGGTTTGTAGTCATAAACATGGTGTAAGCATGCGCCAAGTCAACCAAATAAAACATTCGAAAGAGAATACCATATGTTGATGCTTTACTATGACAAGAACAACTCATGAATCTTTCAAGACATATTAAACACTCTGAGCTATTTAAGGCTATTCATGCTACTCAATAACCAAAAGGCTTTAAAACTAAAATAACATTGAGCATGGCATGAAAAAGTTCTAGCCACAGTCTATACAAGCTTCTACTAGTACTGTTATAAATTCTACTTGAAGCAACAATTTTCTTCTCCCAACAAGCACCATACAAGACATGCTTTAACAAAAATACTCTTTATGATACAACAACAAAACATGAGATTAATAACATAACACTACTAAAACTAATAGCTCTAATAAGACATGCATGCAAAACAGGAGCTAAATAAATGCAGCAGCCAGCCAGAGATTAAGAATACAACGTGTTCTCATGAAAAAGCGGAGTGTGTCACTCTCCAATAAAAGAATGCTGGGGTCCAACCAAGCTTATTGAAAAAGTAAAAAAAAACTGAAAGCAAAACCAAACTGAAAGAAAAAATAAAAGATGCTCCAAGTAAAGCACATAAGATGCGACCGAATACAAATATAGTTTCACTAGAAGTGACCTGATAATTTGTTGATGAAGAAGGGGATGCCTAGGGCATCCCCAAGCTTAGACGCTTGAGTCTTCTTGGAATTTGCTCGGATGTACCACCAGGGCATCCCCAAGCTTAGGCTCTTCACTCTTCTTGATCACGTATTATCATCCTCTTCTCTTGACCCTTGAAAACTTCCTTCACACCAAACTTCCCACAATCTTCATTAGCAACGCTAGTGCAATCGAAATAATAAATTCACATGGTTCAGTTTCAACACATGCCTAGCACTTCAAAACACATTAGCTACTTTCACAACTTCTTTAAAAACTCTTTTTCTCAAAAGAACACCAAAACAAAGTGATTAAGATGCAAATGCAATTATTGGCAGAAAACTGTCAAAACATGACAGCAGGTAAAGATGATTTTTTTTTTTGAAAATCTTCTGTTGCCCAAATCAATAAGTGGTCAACTAAGAAAAGTTGTGTATACTGCCTAGGATTACGCATTAAAAAAACTCAGGTCAATTTGTTTTTTCTGTGATTTTATACGGAATAAACAGTGGACATCAGAATTTTGTTTTCTGCGTGGAAATCCGAAATATAGTCTCAACTTTCCACTAGAGGCTTTACTTGGCTCAACAAAGACACAAAAGAAAAGATACAGCGGGGTAGATAAGGAAATATACAACACCCAGGTGCAAAGCACACCAAAGAAAACAAAAGAAAACGGGTTGAAAACAGCAAAATAAAACGGGTTATCTCCCGGTAGCGCTTTTCTTCAACGCCTTTCAGCTAGGCATAGAAAAGTGGAATCACGTGGATGCTCACATAAGAAATATGAATTGAAGAAAAAGAGAGCATCATGAAGAAAATGTAAAACAAATTTAAGTCTAACCCACTTCCTATGCATAGGAATCTTGTAAAGAAATAAATTAAAGAAGCTCAAACTAGAAATAATGGAAAGGTAGAACAAGAGCAACTTCAAAACTTTCAACAAAAAGAGAGGTGTTTTAGTAACATGAAAATTCCTACAAACATATTTTCCTCTCTCATAATAATTTTCAGTAGCATCATGAACAAACTCAACAATATAATTATCACATAAAGCATGTTTGTCATGGTCTAAAAGCACACATTTCATATCACGCTCCAAAACAGTGGGATCATAATTCAAAATCAGGTCCTCTTTTTTCCCACTTTTAGCAATAGAAAAACAAGAGAATTGGTCACTCTTAAAAGGTATAGGACACATTATAGCAATCCTATTTTCAGTAGCATTATAATTTGTAACATCAAGTAACGTAGGACCATCATCAAGAGCATTATCATATAAATTTTCTAAACAAACTTCCTCATTATCATGCATATCAATAGTTGGAATAAATAGAGGATTATGATAACATTTATCCAAGTTGCATGGATTATAATAAATAACAGTAGCAATATCATTCTCACAAGTTTCATTCATAGTAGTATCAAGGTCACAAATATAGCAAGTATCAATTTCATCAAATAATGTATGAGTTAAAGAGTTACTATCATTGGGAGGTTGACATGGGTAGCTCCATTCTTCCTCCTCTTGATCATCACTCTCCTCCTCTTTTTCATCCAATGAGCTTCCTGATTCTGCAATTTCTTCTTCCATAGGCTCCTGCAAGGCATTAGTATCTTCCTTAGGTTGAGAGAATTTATTAAGATATTCCCTTATGTGTAATTATGATCCTTGTAATTATCAAAGCAATAATAAAGCATAGCATAAATCTCGTATTTATAAGGTGCACCATCAATACTTTCAAGCAAATAGGCAATTTCGAATGCACCCTTCCAATTAATAAATTCTTCAATTTGTCCCACATCATATAATTCATAATTTCCCTTAACATAAGAAGATATGGTAACATAATCATTATACTCACATTGAAAAGGGAGGTGTTTATACCTCGTACAGCAGAAAGATTTATGAAAGCAATAAGTAACATTATAAGTAGAGCACACGTTTTTAGCATAGTCATGCAATTTATTAATTTTCTCCCATAAGTATATCCTTTTTGTGACAAGCGGTGTTCCTTATAATATTTTTGTTGTTCATCCGTGAACCCACCTTGCCTAAAAGATCTAGTTTCAAAGACATCAAACATTGATAGCAAGCATGATAAAGTAAAAAATAACAACTAGAATAAGAACTTTTTTTTTTGTGTTTTTGATAAAGAAAAGCAAAAAAAGACAAAAATAAAAACAAGACAATAAACAAAATAAAGAGATTGAGAGTGAGAGACTCCCCTTGCCAGAAGACTTCTTCCTCCCCGACAACGGCGCCCGCAATTCTTGGTGCTCTTTGATAGTGTGTTGGAAACCCCAAGAGGAGGGTGTGATGAGAAAACGGCAAGAATTTCCCTCAGTTAAGAACCAATGTTATCAATCCAGTAGGAGGCGAAGGATCTCAGGAAGGTTGATGCCACTGACGGTGGTGCTGGCGCTTCACCGGTGCCAGTAACAACGTGGAACCTGCACACAACACAACCAAAATACTTTGTCCCAACGGTACAGTGAGCTTGTCAATCTCACCGGTCTTGCTGAAAACAAAGATTAGACGTATAGTGTGGAAAATGATGTATGCTTGCAGTAAGTAAAGAAATTAGGAAATAGTTGTGGTTTTTTTAACAGTGTGGAAAAATGGACCGGGGTTCATAGGTTCACTAGTGGTGTCTCTCCATAAAAGATAGCATGCCGGGTGAACAAATTACAGCTGGTCAATTGACAAATAGAGGTTGCACCGTAGTGCACATATATGACATGAAGACTACTATGATATTTAGTGCGGGCATTACAACTATATACATAGACCGAAATCCATCTGCATCTATGACTAATAATCCGCCCTCAGGTTATCATCCGAACCCCTTTAGGTATTAAGTTGCAAGCAACAGATAACTGCACTAAACAAAGTGTGTAATGTAAGCAATTATTATGTACGCGGGCACTCTCACCGATGTTTTCTCCCTAATGGCAACAACACATCCTCCCCCTTCAGGTTTCTGTCACTCGAGCAAGGTGGTGAGGAGGCATGAACCCACTATCAAGCATAAATACTCCCTCTTGGAGTCACTAGCAACTACTTGGCCAGAGCAACCACTAGCAACAAAAACCATGCAAGATCACAAATAGCATATGCAAATAAAGACTATAATCAACTTGGCATAAGTTCAATATTCATCGGATCCCAGCCAACACAGCATATAGAGTTACATAAGATCAATCTCGATCATGATAGGCAGCTCACGAGATCTAAGCATGGAGGCATATTAGGAGAAGACAACCATCTAGCTACAGCTACGAACCCGTAGTCCAAGGATGAACTACTCATGCATCACTCCGGAGGCAGGCATGGTGATGTAGAAGCCTCCGGTGATGATCTCCTCTCCAGCAGGGTGCCGGAAACAGCTTCAGAACCGCCTGATCTAGGGTTGACGGTGACGGCGGCTGCGGAACTTTTCGGGGATTTTTGATCAGGTCTTTAGGGTTTTCCATCTGGGGTGATTAAATAGGTGAAAGGAAAAAGGCAGTGGAGCTCCAGGGGCCCCACCCCCATAGCTGGCGCGGCCAGGGGGCCGCGCCACCCTATGGTGTGGGCCCCCGGTGCCCGTCTTCGACTCTTCTTCGTTATTCTGGATGCTTCCGTGGAAAATAGGCACTTCGGGCTTTGTGGGGTCCAATTCCGAGAATGTTTACATAACAACTTTTCTGAAACCAAAAACAACAGAAAACAGGGAACTGGCACTTGGCATCTTGTTAATAGGTTAGTCCCGGTAAACATATAAAAATGCTATAAACAAGGAAGAAAACAAGTAGCAATTGACATAATATGATTATGGAGCATCAGAAATTATATATACGTTGGAGACGTATCACCCCACCCCTAGCCTGCTCATCTTCCTCCAATCTCTCTCTTCATCTAACCCTTGCGCCCACCATCCCCTTCCACCCCAACACTCTAACCCCCCAAGCCATATTTCCCCCCCTCCATTAACGGACGCACTTCCCATCTGCCCCTAGTCAGCGTCTCTTCTCCTCACGGAGAAATGGTACGTGGATTTTTCGCACTACATCTGTGTGGCTTGATTAGTAATGTATTTCAATGTGTTCTTATTTTAGCCTCGTTGCCGACTGTGCCTCAGCACTGAAGGCCGGTGCAAAATGAAGAACAGACGAACCCCGTTTTTGTTGCTAAACATGCAAATGGGGTTCCGAGATTACATGTTATGTGTGTGTATTATATCAATCATATTGTAGCTAATTGCAATAAAATGGCTTTAAATGAATGCTTAATTACAAGTAATTTTGTGGATGTACCTATTGTCTTAATTTGTTCTTGTCCCTACATTATAAAACAATCACTATTGTTTTTTTACACAACTTCGCCTCTGTGGATCACATGGCGTATGTACAAAGAATTTTTTATACAATTTTTATAAAAGCGTATGTCCCTTCATATTGCAACATTGTTCAAGAATAGTTCAACACAAGTGATATGTACTTGCTTTTGGTTTAAGTTTATACGATAAAGTATGCTAACATGAAAATTTATTATAGTATGTTCCTTGCTATGTCAGGGAACCGTTTAATGAAATGACTCCTGGTGGTAAGTTCAAAGTTGTGACTCAAGATGGCTTTCTGTATGAACTTGATTTTAACAAAGAAGAGGAAAGAACACTGATAACAGGTGGAGAGTGTTACGATATGACGCCCCTGGATCGGGTACTATGGGGATTTCAGCGTTCCCGCCATAATCCGCATAATACCGATCACGGGTTGTCAACTTTCGGTAATCATTACAGGAGTTCACGAATAATCCACAACAACAACAGAAAATATATATACAAGACGACTCAAACGAGTTAAGAATACAACAGATACAATACAAAGATCCAAATAACAGCTGAGAAACGAAATAGTATCCGACTACGGATAAGATACAAATTGGACTAAGAGTCCTGAAGATAACCGATGGCGTCCAATCCCTGCCCAGTCCAAGCCGGAGGGATTCCCAAGCTAACATCGCCAGACTTCAAACCTGTTGACTGCATTGTGAATACAACCCCGAATAACGGGGTTAGTACTTTGAATGTACCAACAAGCGGCAAGCAATACTCACAAGATACCAGTGCAACCAGACATCACAAGATACAAATACTTTGGGTACAAAGGAGGAAGTTGTTATAATGAAGCGGCATCGGGCATCACTAAACAATCTACAAAGACACGTTAAAACTCTCGTCTATTAGAAAGGGATGAGAGAGTGCGACGAAAGCAACTACAACTACTCACTAGAAACAATACCCATCCAGGGTTAACCCCCCTCACAAAGTGCCAGGAAGTAACCCGAGGAAAGACTCACACATGTTGATTAAGATTACATTTATAATATGGTGAAGGTATATCTATCTTACCATTCAATTTATCATCATTAGGTGTAAGTTGTCTGAGTACTTGTTAGCCAGCACTTTCACCAAGTCGTCACATAACCACGGACAACACGGCTCCTCGAGAAGATTTATCCCTGTAGGGTGCGCTACAGTACCAAGACACACTCGACCAACCAACTGAAACTCAGGTTACCTCGACACGACCTTTTCCGTCACCACTACCAATCCAGAAACCACGGGAGCTGTCGCATGCACGGTTAATCCACCCCAAAACAGGACCTTCATAACACTATAAGAACGTGATGCACCTAACTGCAACGACTACATCAGGTCATCGTAGCACCATGGGCTCGTACGTGCAAGTTATCATGCCAAATGGAAAACCCGAACTAGGTGTGGTCCCTGGACGAACAACAAATTCAGTCAAAGCCGAGGGGGTCCCATACTACCTCCCGGATGCGGTTAGCGCACTCATCATGGATCAGTGGACAAGACTCTTTTCCTAAGTTCGACACTAGCAGGCCTCAAAACCACGCCGGGCCTCCTGCCGGTGCCTTATCATCAAATTATTATTACCTCAAACATTAACATGATGTTTATTGATATGAAACCCAACTATGATATACTAAACATGTGATATGACAAAGGACAACAACGCTTGAGCGCAAACAACACTAATCATGCAACTACGACACAAGGGCCAACAAGGTAAACAAACAACAATTAATAGGAAGTGGAGGGAAGGCTATATCATGGCTGCAAGGTAAACATATGATAGGATCAAGACACAAGCATCGAATCATAAGGCTAGAATAAAGATAACGGAAAGAATCGGTAACAAGTGAGGAACGACAGCCATAGGTAGCAAGTGAGTAAAGCTTGCATGGAATCCAGCTTGTAGAGGAAGCATAACTTGTCGTTTCTCACACCATCTCAACGTCCTATCGGCGAAGAAGCAAGGCACTAAAAGAAACAATGGATGCAACACTTACTACTACGACAAAAGATCCATCATGATCAAGATATGGATCCATGACATGCGAGATGAAACTTAACCAATTTAAGTGGAATCGGAATCCCAACAATTAATCATAGGTTTAAGTTATTTAGCTAGCCATCAAACTAAATGTTGGTTAACATGGATAACGAATAATAGGTGAGCTAAACCGAATTAAATGGAATATGGGACAATTTAATTGAGCACCCCAACACATTCCATATTTAGTATTTATATGCACATGCATAACACTATTAACAATGTAAGGTGGAAGATGCAAACATGATCATAGATGACATATTAAGATTCATTGCATTTTTATGATCGAAATAGACATAAAGTTTGTGTTGTTTTGATTTATAAAACAAGAGTTATAAGAATTTGAATTTAGGGGTGTTTTCTGTAAAAACTAGGACTGGTTCGTGAGGAAAATAGAGATCACGATGGTTCCGGTACAAAACAGAGGACACCAGGGGCCTAGGTGCAAGTTTCCAAATCCAGATCAGGATCTGGGAGAGTTTCACCGCCGGCCGGGCTAGCCAGAGAGGCTGACCAGCGGGCCCCTATGCCACGCGAGCGCTGACGAGGTGCGGTTGAGGACACGGTGGCAGAAACGTTCACTAACCGGCGGGGCCTGCTCGCGCGCGATAAATCCAAAAAATGTGGAGGCAATTGCCTCGCGAGGGATTCGAACCCGGGTTAGCAGGGGTGCGGACGGGGTGTGCAGCCACTAGGCTGTGAACATGATCGTGATTGTACATGGTGCTAATGGAAGATCAAGTGTGTCACAGCGATGGTTAACTAACGAAACTGAAGAAGGATTCGTGTGCGTTCTCCTGCAGATCGACGGCGGACAGAAAACGACGGTGACGATCGTGCCGCTCGACGGCGGAAATGCAAAGCATGGGGAGAAGGGCAGAAAGGTGTCCTGAAGGACGGAGGCTCACCATGGGGCGCTAGAAGATCTTGGAGTCACTACTAGGGAAGTGCTTATAGACACCAGTATAGCGCCGGCGAACAGATATATGCGTTCGCCAGCGCTATTACCCACTAGTGGAAACAACGCCATTTGTCCCGGTTCGTAAGGGCCATTTGTCCCAGTTGTGCAACCAGGATGGGCCAGCCGGGACAAATGGCCCTCCCACATTGGTCCCGGTTGTGCCAGGACCCGGGACAAATGGGACTGACCACGTGGCGAACCTGGCCAGGGGCATTCGTCCCGGTTCTTAACACGAACCGGGATGAATGCCTTCTCTGCCGCGGCAGAGTTTTTTTCTATTTATTGTTTTTCTTTTTATTTTATGTTTTGCGATCAATTCGATTTTATGATACCCCTGTCACCATACACTGATAAGGAGCCTTGGTGGCCCCTCCCCGGACCTCCCGGATCCCAGGAGAAGAGAGGAGCCCGGTGGCCCTTTCCCGGACCTCCCGAATCCCACGAGAAGAGAGGAGCCTCGGTGGCCCCTCCCCGGACCTCCCGGATCCCACGAGTGAATAAGTAATACATATATATAGAAAAAGAAGGAACACTTATATTACAGAAGCTAAGTATATCCAGCATATTACATGACCGATGGAATAAATTACAAGATAAAATTCATGACCAACCAGCGCTATAGTACTCTCCATCTACATTTAGGACTTCTGCATCTAAGAATCCCGCATTTTCCTCCTGAATTGCTCGGATGCGGTCCCTTGGTAGAAGACCGTCCCGGAGCCGTTCGATCTAATATAAAGAAAAGTGATCAATATATATTAATGAAACTAAGTAACTAAAATAGATGGTAATAAGAAAAATTGACGACTGACGTACATGAAGGTGGTTTAAATCTCTGCCCTTGGGACAGGTCGTCTGATGAATGAACTCGCAGATGTAGTATCCACACAAGTGATTCCCGTCTCCCTGTTTCGAGCACTTTACGAGAACATGGTTTCAATAAAAATAATAATCAACAAGCCATGATAATGGTATCGACACTAGAATCAAGGAGATGCGCGGATCTAGATAGTAGTACTTACTTCCACAATATCAAATGTAAGCTCTGATTTCCATTCACCAGGAGACTTTTTTGTGAACCTCTTCCAAACGCTCCCCGGGAAAGAAAAAGAATAAAAAGAGTTAGTGATTACTTGATATCCGGAAATGAAACAAAGTAGTCGATATAGTGCCATATATAAAGACTGAAATTAATAAAGATTGAAATTACCGCTGGATCATTTCCTGCATGGAAGCCCACATCGCTAGGGGTTTACGTTTTGGGTCCATTACTAGTACTTTTCCTTTGTCAACTTGGAAAATTAGCAGAATATAGTGGAAGATGCGCACGCAGAACTCATCAATTATACACTAAACATCGAGTAAGGAAAACATAATGTGTACAACACAGTAACACTCACCCGAAGTTGTAAGGAAATAGTATTTCCCGTCGGTGTTGTTGAATCCTAATTGCCCTAAGAATGTTATCTTCTGTATCCTTGCATATAGCTCAAGAGTCTTATGATTAACAAAATGTGGGTCAATGAACCCAATATCATAGATTTCTGCTCTTTTTCATTCGAGTATCTTCATTCTGCAATTATAATATAATGAGTGTACTATATATATATATATGAATATGCAATGAACGAGGTGAGCTAGCTAGAGACTTAATTAGAGAAATAAGTACTTACAGACAATAGGCACTAACGATAGATTTGTCGAGAGCCTGCTGCTGGAATAACTAAAACAATTCATCAAATTGAATCAGAACCATTCCATCTCCATACCCGTAGTGCTCGTCTCTAACTGCGAGACATATCCAGTCCTGAGATTTCGTAGTGGCTTCCATATACCAACTATGCACTCTTCGCATTTTGGTTGGTAGATTCTTTAACTCCTCGGGTTTGACGAGAGGTTTCCCGTATTGGTATTTGTACGCACATTCAGCTTCGGGGAAGTAGTCTACTGTTTGCATATACTCAGCAATGGACAAACCCGCAGCAGCTGCCCTTTCTCCGTACAGTTCTATAAACTCCGGATCAATTTGCTCGTCAGCATTAGTGCTCGGCCCCACGTGGGTATTGGAAATAACTTTGAGCGGGGAGATGTATTGTTTTTTCTGCTCTCCGAGCTGGGCAACTGATTTCCCCTTTTCCCGCTTGCGCCACTACTATTCGTCGACTGCACCATTTCCTGGTGTGACTTCAGAATAGAGCGGTCATAGTCAGATGACAGACTCGGCTCGAGTTGATGAAGAGTCTTCACCATTTTCCACGCTCGTTCTGTATCTTCTTCGGTCTCGGGGAAACCTGCCTTTTTCTTCTCCTTCCGCTTCGCCTTCCACGCCTTGTATTCGTCCCTTGCGATTTCCTGGGTTTGCTCAGGAGTATAGTCGTAACGTAACTTCGGTAACTTCTTTGGTACCTTCGGGAGGGGTGACCGTTGACGTTAGGGTGATCTTTTATGTTTCGGCAGAAACTTAGTGGGCGGAGAAGGCTGACGCGGCGGCGTAGGCGACCGCGCTAGAGACGTGCACGGCGTAGGAGACCGCGCTGGAGACGGCATGCATGGCGGAGACGACCGCGCTGGAGACTGTTGCGCTAGAGAATGGTGAGGAGTCGATGGCATTGCCGTCTGATTTGGAAGCACAATGTATTCCTTTAGCCATAGAACGGTCAACTTCTTGGCTTCTCCGAGTTCAGTCACCTCTCCGTCTTCACCTTCAGGGAATTCAAACTTCACCCGCTCGAATCCGTTGGCAACTTTATCGACCCCAACAAGAGCGTAACCCTGTGGAATCGGAAGACTATGGTGAGTTGGTTCATTGCCAATTGGTAATACATAGCCGACCACCGCCTTGATGGTTATATTGACGACCTTCACGTGGAGCTCACAGGTTGTCATCTCCGTGATATCATCCACCGGGTGCATCATCGGCGGTGCATCATCACCCGGGAGCTGCGTGGACGCAACGCTGCTATTCCGATGAGAATGTGCGGCGCCGGTAGAATCGACTTCACCTTCTACCATGTGTGGTACGCCGGTAGACACTAGCTGCTGGCTAAGTGTGTTAATTTGCTCCTGCTGCTGCATTGCTACATCTTGCGTCCGTTTTATCTGTTCTTCAAGTTGACGCCTCCAATTTGCATGACTCTCTGCTTCAGCTGCCTCCGCGTCCTTTTTCCGTTGACGGCTTCTATCGGGGTATTTCTTTTTGGTGTCGTCCAACCCAATACTCCACGGAGGATTTCCTACTCTGCCTCATGTACGCCCTACATGTTCCTTATTCCCGATGGCGCGTGTGAGCTCGTCGTTCTCTCTATCTGGCACAAACTTCCCATCTTTAACGTCCTTTATTGCGCTTCTCAGATCTTCTATGGGTAGAGGATTATCTTTATGCCTTAGGTTATAGATTGCTTTTCCTTCGGCGTCCAACGTGCCCCCATGCCCGTAGAACCATGACCTTGTTCGCTCGACCCACAAGAACGGCTCGGGAGTGATCCCCTTCTCAAGCAGGTCATTCTCCCATTTGTCCCACTTGGGCATGGAACCCTTGTAGCCAGATTGCCCCATAACATGGTGATATATCTTTTTGGCGGCGTTTTTCTCATTTGTTTTTGTCCTTTCCTGTGCATTCTCTGACAGCTTGTACTTCACAAACTCTGGCCAAAAGGGTTTTATTTTCTCATACCCTTGAGTGAAATCTGGAGTCTTGACCTTCTTAACAAAGTCAAGGTTCAATCTTTTCTTCCAGTTTTTGAATTGCTCGGCCATATTTTTCAGAGTCCACGCCTTGACCTTTTCCAGTATCTCAATTTTCTTTTTAGTAACATCGGCATCATTCTCATCCTCCTCATTCTCGTCCACCTCCGGCAAGGGTAAGTTGAAATTACACATGATCTTTTTGAAAAGATGCTCTTTGGCTTTTTTGCTGACATATGAAATTCCTTGTCTCCGCGGATCTTTTGGCTCATTCCACTCATGAACAGTGATCGGGATGTGATCCCTAACTAGCACTCTGCATTGCTTCACAAATTTTTGGGCAACATCAGCGGGAAGCTCGGGTGTGCAGTCTGCTCTGATCGTTTCGATCCTATATGTTTCTGTATCTTTAAACTTCTTTGTTGCGCCTCGTTTCGTCTTTTTTCCGGTTGATATGCTTGAACCAGATGGCTAAAAATACAAAGACTGTTAATACATGTATATAGACAACGGATGATTCATTAAGTAACATATCTATATGCACCTCGGAGCCGGTGTTTGTAATTTGTATGGCTCCACCGAAGCCGTCGGCTGCTCCCTTATCGGAGCCGTCGTCTTCTCCCTCACCGGAGTCGTCGGCTTCTCCCTCACCGGAGCTGTCGGCTTCTCCCTCAGCAGAGACGTCTCCTCGGGTTAGTTCCGGATCTCCCTCACCGGAGTCGTTCATCCACTGGCTCACATCGGTCTCTCTCTCGGGCCCACGGATTAAACCCTCGAGCAAGTTTTCCTCATCTTCGTCTCTTGGCTCCATACTTTTCTGAAAATACACAAAATTCCCTAAGTCAAAATTCCCTAAGTTAGAAAAAAAGAGTAATTATATGTTCCAGATCCATTTCATCAAAATTGCTTAAATATAATAGCTAATGGTTCTTATACCTAAACAAGTTAGAAAAAAGAGTATCAATATGTTCCAGATCCTCATTTCAATTCTAAAAGAAACATTGATGAAATATTTAAACGTATCAATACACACCAAGAGTTACATAGCTCGGGTTCATTTTATTTAACCCTATTACATCATGATCGAATAATATCACTTATATATATTCATGACATCTCTCAAACACATTAACTCCGACCGGGTCCTAAGCCGCGGGGTGCTGAGTCGCGGGTGCTACGCATCCATAGGTAAGGAACCCTCACAGGGTCATAGCTCAGGTGGTAGCGACGGACGTGCTCGTCCTCCTCCCTGATGCGTTGATGTACCACCTCCTCAGGGGCCGACTCTCTCCGCACCGACCGTGGCCAACACGATGGCCACCAAAGAATATCCGGGTCGACCATGTCACCCCGATTTCTCACCAAGCCGCGTGTCCCGGTAGTAAGGACCTCTCAGTGCCAGCCCGGCGGGGCCCAGTCCCGGACATCGCCCGGTGGGTCCAACAGAGACATAAGCTAAAAACAGACCCGGACTAAGTAAATATTCCTAATTAAGTAAAAGACCTTAGTGTTTTAACTTAGTAAAAAATAGTAAATGGAGAAATATGACATAAATAAGATGAAAGTTAAACACAAACGATCAAATTGGCCCTTCTCATATCTTATGCTTGTTACGAGGTAGTATACGTGATGGCGATGCGGGGAAGGATGAAGACAAGGGTTTCTGAACTTCGTTGAAACTAAAAAAAAATCACATACGTAAGTGTTTGTGAGATCCGAACAGAGTTGGACTCGTGCACATACATAACGGGGATATTCTTCATAGCCCCGTCCGGGCCTATGAAAAATATCACCATTACGTATATGCACCAAACGGTGTAACCCAGTTCTTCTGATCTGACTAACACTAATATTTCAAATGCGATGTTCCTTAGTTCGAACCGAAACCCTCATCTTCATCCTTTCCCCGCATCACTGCCGCCTATACCTCTTAACAGGAACTAGGGTTTCTGAACTTTAGTAAGGAGTATGACTAGCAGATCAGATTGAGTCTTGCCGAATAAAGTTCTGACTCAAACGGGACATAACAGATGTAGCATCCCAGATTATCCGTATCAGAAGAAGTGGAAGTGATCTGCACCGTTTTCACACACGACAGGATAATCTGGAATGATGTTATGCGCCCCGTTTGAGTCGCAAGTTTATTAGGAAAGAGTGGATCTGATCTGCTAGTCATACTCCTGCCTAGACGTTCACATTTTGTGCTTGTTACGAGGTAAGTACAAGTGATGGCGATGCGGGGGGAAGGAAGGGTTTCTGGAAATCTTTAAAACTAAACAAAATCATATATGTAATAGTGAAATCCGGAAAAAACTAGATCCTTTTGTACACATACATAATGGGGATATTCTTCATAACCCCGGAAGGGATTTCTGAGGAATATCACCATTACGAATGTGCACTAAAGGATTCAGCTTCATCCGTATCTCACGAACCATATTACATATGTGACATTATTTAGTTCGAAAGAAATCCAGAAACCCTCGCATTCGTTCCTTTCCCCGGATCACCACCGCCTGTAGTACCTCTTAACAGGAACAAGATGGTCATCGGGCCTTCACATTTTGTGCTTGTTACGAGGTAACTACACGTGATGGCGATCCGAAAAAGGATGAAGACAAGGGTTTTTGGAAATCTTTGAAACTAAACAAAATCATATATGTAATATCGTGAGATTCGAACAAGGTTAGACCCTTTTGTACACGTAAATAATGGGGACATTTTTCATAACCCCGGAAGGGATTTCTGAGGAATGTAACCATTACGTATGTGCACAAAAGGGTTCAACTTCGTTCGGATCTCACGATATTACATATGTGACGTTATTTAGATCCAAAGAAATCCAGAAACCCTCATCTTCCTCCTTTCCCCGGATCACCACCGCCTGTAGTACCTCTTAACAGGAACAAGATGGTCATCGGGCCTTGATGTGAAGTTGGACCTTCACATTTTGTGCTTGTTATGAGGTAAGTACACGTGATGGCGATGCGGGGGAAGGAAGGGTTTCTGGACATGTTTAAAACTAAACAAAATCATATATGTAATAGTGAAATCTGGAAAAAAATAGACCCCTTTGTACACATACATAATGGGGACATTCTTCATAACCCCGGAAGGGATGTCTGAGGAATGTCACCATTACGCATGTGCACTAAAGGGTTCAGCTTCATCCGGATCTCACGAACCATATTACATATGTGACATTATTTAGTTTGAAAGAAATCCAGAAACCCTCGCATTCGTTCTTTCTCCGGATCACCACCGCATGTAGTACCTCCTAACAAGAACAAGATGGTCATCGGTCTGTGTGCCTCATATTTAGGGTGGACACATACAAGCAGCCTTGGTGGACCCGGCGCGCCAAGTGGGATGCACAAGATCCTAACTTTGTGAAAATCACAAGACGCACCAAACCACCAACGCAATCTGAGTGTGAACCAACTCTTTCAATCATCGGCATTCATTCAAAACATCGACCGAACATCACAAGTAAAACTGCAAAAACAGCTCCAAATTTCGAGCACAAAGTAAAAATTTCTAACTTAGTGAAATTTTCTAACACTAACTTAGTGAAAATTTTCTAACTTAGTGAAATTATTCTAATTAAATTAGTAAAATTTTCTAACTTAGTGAAATTTTCTAACTTAATTAGTGAAAATTTTCTAACTTAGTGAAATTTTCTAACACTAACTTAATGAAATTTTCTTAAAATTCTTAAGCGAAATTCCTAACACTTAAATTCCTAACACTAAAAATTCCTAAGTAAAAATTTCTAACTTAGTGAAATTATTCTAACTTAGTAAAATTTTCTAACTTAGTGCAATTTTCTAACTTAATTAGTGAAAATTTTCTAAGTTAGCTAACACTAAAAATTCCTAAATAAAAATTTCTAACACTAAAATTTCTAACTAAATTCTAACACTAAACTCTAACTAAAATATTTCTAACACTAAATTCTAACTAAATTCTAACACTAAATTCTAACTAAAATTTTAACACTAAACAACATTGTAGAAACAAAAGCACTAAATAAAAAAAGTTCTCTGTTGATCTTACCTACGGGCCGACGGGGCGACGGTGATCGAAGGGCGACGGGCACGGGCTACGGCGACAGTCGCAGGCGCGGGGGCGGTGCGGCGTACAGCGGGCGCGGGCGGCGTGCGGGCGCGGGCGGTGTGCGAGCGCTACGCGGGCGTGGGCGCAGCCGGGTCGACGACGGCGAGCTCCACTGACGAATATATGGATCCTGGACCCTGCGAATGAGGACACCCCCTCTCAGGCCCAAGGCTAAAGGCCCAAGAAGAGGAGCCCTTGGAATACTCCAGAACGCCCACGTGAAGCCCACCCGAACTAACTTGCGGGTTAAGATAGGAAACATGTAATCGACCTAGTTAGAGTTCGAGTCCTCTCCGGGTAGGGTTCGAGACCTGGCCATCTATATAAGGCCAGGAGAGCCCCCCGAGGGCGGACCAAGCAACACAGCACCATCGAAACCTTGAATTCGAGATCTTACTCTCGATTCGAGCACCACCATTGTAACCGATCTTTCTGTCAATACAGATCGACAAGAGGCAGGAGTAAGGGTTTTACCTCTGAGAGGGCCCCGAACCTGGGTAAATCTCGCCCCCTGTCTAACCGACGATTCCACCAGCGTTCATGACTTCTTCTAGTCGAAACCCGATAGGGTCACCTAAGGGATTTGTAGAGTCAGAGATTCGACAATTGGCGCCGACCGTGGGGACGACGGGCGCTGGATCACCGGCATCTTCGGCTTCATCGACAACGCACTCTCGTTGGAAACCATCGACTACGGCTCCGAACAATCCTATACTGATCGGATCTGTCGTGGTCACACCTCACTCGCCGTAATCGCGCCCGGTATTCGAGGATCTGGAGAAAAGCGTCACCTTGACGTTCGGGAGTCTAAAATTCGTGACTAACCGGGACGGAATCCTCCACTTCTCGGATGAATCGGAAACTGAATCTGGAGCTGTCGACTCGCGCCGTCATCTGGAGAAAAGCGGCGAGTCCATCCGCTTCAACGCCAACGACTACCATACCCTCTCGACAGAGGAACCATCAAGAATTCGAAGAAACTTTTTACCTACGCCTAGGACGCACGAGCCTCGACTGGCTCAAGTCTGCATGGCAGGATCGGAACAAGCCTCGGAAACAGAACACAGCGCGGCAGAGCGCAACATAATCGGAGTCTCACGGGAATCCTGGAACCGAGCAAAGGAGGCTATGCGAACGAGCAAGCCACCCGCATCCGGGGCCTCACACGAAGACATGGTTGCCTACCATTATCACCTAGTGAGAGCAGCCACGACTATCAAGGACGCTCGGATAGATCTGGCCCGCCGAAGAAGAGCGGCGGACGAGTCGAGCCAAAGGCGAGCCGGGCTGTCCATAACACCCTCGGTTGGAACCCGACCCGCGAGGAAGGGACACACGTCTACATCCAGGAACAATGAGTCCCTAGCCGGAACCAGCAGATCAGTCACTCCTTCTCTCATGCGAGTCGACGACGATGGCAATGTCTACCTGCAAACTCCTGCTGCCGCGGTTCTAGCCGCAGCAACTTACATGCAGATGAACCAACCGACGGAAAGTGATCCTCGGGCGGAACAGTATAAACAAGTACGCAAGGGATTAGGGCTGGCGGCCGCAAGGCTCGCCTCTTATGATCGAAAGAAGGCCGCAGAGCAGCTGGAGAAGGAACAGGAGAAGGAGAAGGACAAGGATAGGGAAGCATCCCGCAAACGCAGGAGTTCTTCGCCAAGAAGGGACAGGTCACCATGTCGTGGTCGAGGAAAAGAAGCACGGCGCCGTGATGACAGTCAAAGTAGCAGCGAAGGCAGTCCGAGAGACAAGAGCTCGCGGCATCATAGCAGCCGCTCGCGAAAGCGAAGCAAGGAGCCAAGGAAGGATACTGACCGCGACCGGCCAGAGTACGACGCGCGATCAGATCTCGCGCAAAAAAGGGTGGATAAGGCGAGGGCTTCGCGATATCGCGAGCGCTCCTCGTCTGGCTCCTCGGATGACGAAACCTGCAGCGCTCTCTGCTTTGCCCGCAGTATCCGCGAGGCGCCCCTACCCAAAAGATTCAAGCTTAGCACGGAAGTAAAAAAGTACGACGGCTCACTCGAGCCCTCTCAATGGCTAAGAGATTACCTCACGACAGTAAAATGCCAACGTGGGAATAAAAACACGGCTATGCAATACCTCAATTTGCATCTCGCCGGCGCGGCTCGCAGTTGGCTGGAGAGACGACCAAAATCTTGCTACGCATCGTGGGATGATTTGCACCGCGATTTCTGCAAAAAATTTCAGTCGACTTACAAGAGGCCAGCCACCATTGAAGAACTGCGAGCATGCAAGCAGAAAAGTGGCGAATCCACCCGCGAGTACATCCAGCGATGGACTACGCTCAGGAATACCGCAGGAACCATTTCAGAAGAAGTAGCGATTGAAGCCTTCGCAAAAGGCGCCCGAAGAACGGCTTTCAGAGAAGAACTGGGCAGAGCCGCACCCAAGACTATTGGGGAGCTGATGAACATAGCCGAAAAATGGGCTAACGGAGAAGATGCAGTGCGCAATGAGAGGGCATCATCACCTGCACATGATGAAGATCGTCATAGTCGAAGGAAGAGGAGAAACTATTACGATCACGAAGACAGAGAGGAGTTGGTCGCAGCGGAATTCACGCGAGGCCGCGACTCCGGTCGCCGTGGGAATCGCGAGTGGAGACCAAAAGCTGAAGAAAAATCACCTGACGAAGACCTCGATGGATACTGCTCACTACATCTATTTACAGATAAACGCGCGTGCAAAACTAAGGCAACGCACCTTCTTAAGGATTGCCGAAAGTTTATTGATATCTCAGAAGCACTCGCAAGGAAAAAAGCTGCACACGCGCAAAATTAGCCACCGCTTCCAGGAGGAGGCCACCAAGGATTCCAGCCGCCACAACCCCCACCTCCACCAGCAAATCCAAACATGGCATTAGCCGCGCTACCTGCACCGCCAGCTCAAAACTCCGGGGCCAATGCGTACCCGAATCCAGCAGGGCAACTCGCGATGATCCAGAAGGTATGTCCATCCCGCAGAGCTCAAAAGACTAACACAAGGCAATTGTGCATGGCCGTGCAGACACCGCCAACAAAAACAGAATACTTGAAGATGGCGGACCAGCCAATAACATTCTCGATGAAAGACCACCCGCCACGAGTCTATCGACCAGGACACGCCGCCCTTGTCATCCAAGCACAAATTGGCAACTATGACTTGGCCCGCGTATTCATGGATGGTGGCAGTGGCATCAACATTATCTACGCGGATACACTCCGTCGGATGAACAGGAACTTGGACGGCCTCCAGGAATCAGAAACATCCTTCCACGGGATAGTTCCAGGAAAGGCAATCCGTCCACTCGGAACAATCAACCTAGAAGTTGTGCTGGGCACCAAGAGCAACTACAGAAGAGAATTCCTCGACTTCGAAGTTGTCGATTGGCCTTCGCAGTACCACGCCATTCTTGGTCGAACAACGTTCGCCAGATTCATGGCAGTACCGCATTACGCCTACCTGAAGCTCAAATTACCTGGGGAACATGGCGTAATCACCATCGACGGAGACTTTCAGAAATCCAACAAATGCGACATTGAATATAATGAGATCGCAAAATCTTTTGGAATGCAAGAAGAACTTCAAGAGCTGGCAAAAACCACGGATCACTCCGTGATGCCCCTCACGAAGAAAAACGCGCCCGAACTAGAGTTCAGCGCTAACAGCGACACTCGAAAGCATCAAGTGCACCCGACAGATTCTGCGAAGACAGCGCTGGTTTCCACCACCCTTCCGCAAGCATAGGAAAGCGCGCTCGTCGAACTCCTCCGTGAGTACTGGGAAATTTTCGCCTGGCAGCCATCAGATATGCCAGGAATACCCAGGGAGTTTGCTGAGCACTCACTCGAAGTCTTTCCAGATGCCAAACCAATCAAACAAACTACTCGACGATTTTCAGAACCCAAGCAGAAGACGCTTGGAGAAGAAGTAAACAGATTGCTAGCAGCAAAATTCATCAGGGAGATCAAGATATCCACTTGGTTAGCAAACCCGGTGCTGGTCCCCAAAAAGAACACGGACATCCTTCGGGTATGCATCGACTACACGTCGTTAAACAAGCACTGCCCCAAGGACAACTTTCCCCTCCCGCGAATCGACCAGATCGTGGACTCTACGGCAGGCTGCCAACGCCTCTCTTTCCTGGATGCCTATTCGGGATATAATCAGATCCGGATGAAAAGAGAAGATGAAGAAAAGACAGCATTCATCACACCTCACGGTGTCTACTGCTACACGACAATGCCCTTCAGGCTCAAGAACGCAGGCGCAACATACCAGCGCTGCATGCAAAAATGCCTCGCCAAGCTCATTGGCAAGAACATACAAGTGTACGTTGACGACATAGTCATCAAGACTCGAGTTGAGAGCACACTCCTCGAGGATATTAGAGAAACATTCGATGCCCTCAACGCATACATGATCAAGCTCAATCCGACAAAATGCGTTTTCGGCGTTCCAACAGGGAAACTTCTCGGGTACCTGGTATCCGCCAGAGGCATCGAAGCCAACCCAGAGAAAATACAAGCAATCTTGATAATGAAGGAGCCAACTAATCTACGCGGAGTCCAACAGCTTGCAGGGCGAATGGCCACCCTGAGCAGGTTCATCGCACGATTGGGAGAGCAAGCGTTACCCTTCTACAAGCTGCTGAAGAAGACAGACAAATTCGAGTGGACACCGGAAGCTAAGCAAGCATTCGCGGACTTAAAGCGATCGTTGCAAAGTAGGCGAGTCCTTGCAACACCGCAAGAAAGGGAGCCACTCTACTTATACCTAGCCGCCACAAACCAGGTCATCAGCACAGCAATCGTAGTCGAACGACCTGAGGAGGGCAAAGCGTACGGAGTTCAGCGTCCAATCTATTACATCAGCGAAGTGCTCTCGCCATGCAAACAACGATATCCTCATTACCAGAAACTCGCATACGGGGTGGTCCTTACAGCCCGAAAGCTCAAGCACTACTTCCAGGAACACGCCATCACAGTGGTTAATGATGCGTCACTCGGGACAATCATGAACAACCCCATGGCATCCGGAAGAATAGCCAAATGGAGCATCGAGTTGGGCGCCTGGGACATCACTTACGCAGGGCGCAACGCAGTCAAATCTCAGGTGCTCGTGGAATTCCTAAGCGAATGGACAGAACTACAAACGCCCGGGCCACCTGAGTACACGAGCAATTGGATAATGTATTTTGACGGGTCCAAAAGAAACGAATGAGCAGGAGCTGGAATTGTCCTCATATCGCCACAGGGAGACAAACTGCAATACGTCCTGCGATTGGACTTTCCACCAGATGATCCAGCATCGAACAACGACGCAGAATATAAAGCCCTGTTGCATGGGATGAAGATGACAGTCGCCTGTGGAGCTACTCGATTAATGATTTACGGCGACTCCAATCTCATTGTGCAGCAGACAATGAAGGAATGTGATGCAATTGCTGAAAACTCGCGACATGTACAATCTACTCGAAGGAAGTTTCAAAGGGTGCGAGTTGAAGCACATTGCAAGATCAAGCAATAAAGAAGCAGATAGGCTGGCAAACATGGGTTCCACAAATACACCCATACCACCAGGAATATATTTCGAACGGATGATCAAGCGATCGGTCAAAGTCAAGAAAGCTACAGGAACACCCGCAGCGTCAGAAACAGAGGTCAGCCCGCAAGTCGCCATTATCGAGGTTACCCATAATATATCACGACAGGTTTTTCTGGTCGAGCCAGTCTGGACGCAGAAATATCTCGACTACCTGATCAACAGACAGCTCCCGGCAGATCCACGCGAGGCTCGACAAATAGTGAGACGCAACAAATCCTTTCGGGTAATCAACGGAGAATTATACAAGCAAAGCATCTCGGGTATACTTCAGCCCTCCTTCGCACCCGAAGACGGCAAAGAATTACTCCAGGATATCCACCAAGGAGACTGCGGACATCATGCTAGCTGGAAAACAATCATGGGAAAGGCTTTCCGAGCGGGATTCTACTGGCTAACAACAGCTACCGATGCAAAGAACCTGGTCGAGCGATGCGATGCTTGCCAGCGATTCGCACCAAGACCACATACACCTGCTACGGAATTGCACATGATACCCATTGCCTGGCCCTTCGCACAATGGGGGCTGGACATGGTTGGACCACTACGCAAGTCCACGCCTGGCGGATATACGCACTTGCTGGTCGCAGTCGACAAGTTCACCAAATGGATCGAGGCAATGCCAGTAACTTCGGCTAGCGCCCAATGCGCCGTCAAATTCCTTGACTCCATTCTATGCAGATTTGGCGTGCCACACGACATCATTACAGACAATGGTACAAACTTCACAGCAAAGGAAACGCAACAGTTTTGCGAGGAAAAGGGCATCAACTTCAAGTTTGCTTCAGTTGCCCACCCGCAAACGACGGTCAAGTCGAAAGATCCAACGGCTTAGTTTCGGCTGGCGTCAAGAAACGCCTACTCGACCGTCTACACCCCGCTGCAGGACATTGGGCAGAAGAACTACCCTCCGTACTATGGAGCCTCCACACAACTCCAAACCGATCCACAAAATACACACCATTTTTCATGGTATACGGGGCAGAAGCAGTCCTACCCGAGGATGTTAGATTCAGCGCCCCACGAGTTGTGGCCTACAGCGAAGAAACCTCCAATAAGGCACTCGCGGAAGATATGGACGCACTCGACGAGATGCGAGACATCGCGCTCGCAAGATCCGCAGTATATCAGCAATCACTGCGAAACTATCACAGTCGCCGCATACGCCACAGAGCATTCGCGGTTGGAGATCTAGTGCTACGGCTCAAGCAGAAGGAAGGACACAAGCTCGAGCCACCCTGGGAAGGACCCTTCCTCATACACGAAGTCATCCCAGGCGGAGCCTACAGGCTGAAGAATCCGTCGACTGGAGGAATCTATTCCAATCCTTGGAATATCGCACACCTCCGCAAATTTTATCCCTAGGATTACTTATTATCACAACAAATAAGGCTATACTAGCCACTCTTGTAGCCCGAATACATGACTTCTCAGTCATAGCAATAAAATACATGGTTTCTCAACCATATTTACTCGAAGATTATCTATTCTTACATGCTAAATAGTTACAGGTACACACCCCATAAACACACGGGGGCTAAGCCTACAACTAAGCATCACAAGAAAATTCATACACACAAGGTTACACACCTTATAAACAGTTTTTACAAGCTATGCAACATGACAGAATATACACATTCAACAATCAGTCAGGGCGATAAGAATTCTCAGTCGCCAACACTCTCTCTACTTCCTCAGAGGTCAATCGAATGATTTTCTCCGTTGCAGGACGAACAACATCGTAATGCGGAGAAATATCATCGATTGGTCCATCTAGGAGGCTAGCTACGGAGTTAAAATTTATTTCAGGATGCCGTATTCGGACAAAGGAGAGAGCCACCACTGCGCCGCAAATCATCTGGTTGCGCACGAACTCGCGAATTTCTCCCTCCTGCCCGAAGAGCCCAAGGAGATACCTCCAATCTTCAGGACCCCTCTCAAGCGGGTAGAATGCAGCGTTTATCGCGATCAAGACCTCGTGAAAAGAAATCACGAGAACTTTCACCTGGGAGACACGGAACTTCAAAGTAGCTAACACAAAACCTCGGCTGCGATCAGACCAAAAATTATTCGCATGAGGCCTTGAGCTGCCAGCTTCTTGAAGAATGTGGTTTTCCACCCACTGTTTTTCCTCCCTATCATCCGGCTTAACAACTGAAGAAAAGAATGCGTGATCAGATAAGGAAGCAAGACAAAGAAGACTTGGGGCTGTATTACTTACACAACAGTTCCCTAGCAAGAGAAGCCAGCTCGTCCATCACAAACTGTTCGCGTTCAGTCGCTAGTTTTTGCTTGGACTTCGCCACATCGGCTACCCCACGCAACACTTTCAGTTTGCGCTCGCCATCGGCTACACGATCATGAAGACCCGCCAAAGTCCCAACAACTGCAACAAGTGGATCAGCTCGGGCAGCAAGTCCACCTGAGGATTCTGCGACAAATCCAGTAGCCTGGAAGAGTACAAGGAAAGAAGTAAGACACCCTATTCGAAGTATCTCTAGTCACACATTTGACGAATGCTCGGGGGCTACTCCCATCGGGAGAGAGTATACAAACTACCAGAAGTAATTTCCAGGCAAACATTTCGATTAAAGATAATACGGGAATACATCCCAAGGTTCATTACATTCAAGACGGAAAAGGAATACAAAACTACGAAGCTACAGTGGTACTCCCGCTAGCGGCAGTCGCCCCTCCTGTGAGTCGAGCAAATAGCTCAGACAGCTTCCGAGCAAGGATGGCGGCTTGCTCGCCAAAACGAGAGAGCCGTACCTTTTTGCCCGTGGAGGGGTCGACTGGAAGAGCCGAGTAGGCTTCCTCCAAACTAGTGACTCTATGCGCCAGCGCAAACTGGATCGCAGTCTTTGCGCTAGACTCCGACTGGGCGACCGCGTAGGCATCCAAGAGACTGCTCTTCGAAAAGATCTTCAGCAAGTCGTCTAGCGCAGATGGAGGTGCAGCGTTGGAGAGGAAGTGACCGTGCAGTTGCGTCAACACATGAGTGGCATCGCCAATCAAGGAGCAAACTCCTTCGGCGTGCCTCTTGAGTTGAGCAAGAGTGTCGGTTAGCACGTCTACCCGTTGGATCCCAGGGATCTCTAGAGGAACATCTAGAAGACCTGCAAAAGAAAAGAATATCAAGACCTGGCAAGTTCAGCAGGATAAAAGATGAAATCGCGAGAGCTTAAATTTCTTACCCGCGAGACGCTCAGCAAGGGGACGGAGGAACGTGACAAGGTCAGAATCGGCCTTATTGCCAGCATCCTCTTGATCCTTTAGAGCCTTCCGCGCATCCGCGAGTTGCCTTTCAAGATCCTCCGATCGCATGCGGGAGGTCTCCAGTTCTTGTCGGATGGCCGCCAGATCAGCCCCCTGAGTGGTTACCCGCTCAGAGAGACTGCCCTTCTCGGATTCCGAAAATTCGAGTCGAGTTGCATAGTGACACTTGTCAGAAATCAAGAATTGAAGAAAGGATAGGATAAAGAAAAGATGATAAGACTTACTCTTAAGAAGCTCGTTCTCGGACGAGAGTCGACCGCGGTCTGATCGAAGCGACTCACATTCTGACTCGGCAAGAATAACTCGGCGACCAATCGCCGCAAGAGAGTCAACAAGCGACTACAAAAAATACAGAGGTAGAAGAATTAGAAGATATAAACTGGAGCCTGTACCCGATTAAATTCAATCGACTACAGCCTCGGGGGCTACTCCCATCGGGAGCACTGCCGTGCACCCGATAAAATCAAGAAGAAGAAAAAGACTTTGAGCCTGTAGCCGATCGCACGCGATCGACTACAGCCTCGGGGGCTCCTCCCATCGGGAGCACTGTCGTGCACCCGATAAAAATATCATGACGGATGGCAAAGTTTACCTGGCCCGTGGCGCGGGAGAGGGGATCTATGGAGCTGTCCGTCACTTCTTTCGAAGCTGAAGTCCTGGCGGCAAAGCTAGGAGCCTCACGTTCCACAGTCGCCGCATGGGGGGCTGCGCTGGGAGAATTCTGGACAGTGCCAGCAGTGGGAGTCTCACCCGCAGCTCCTGCTCTATTCCTCTTTTCGGGAGGAACGGAAGAAGCATACCTGCGAGGACTGATGGTTTGCAAACTGCAACAAATAAACATCAACATAGGTGCAAAGAAGAAAAGTTCGACTAAAGGACAAGAAGAAGAACTTACTCATCATCTTCATCTTCATCCAGCAAATCCGCGTTCCAAGCGGGCGCGATTACTGTGAATGAAAGGGAAGAGGCGAGTGAGCGAAGTGGAGTCGCGGAGATAGGAGCCTTCCCAGGCGATTCTTCCAAGGAGTTATCCTTGGAAGTAGCCTCGTTATCATCCACTCGACGACGCTTGTGGTGATGAAGGCCGCCATTCGAGCCCTCCGCACCATCCGAAGAATCGTCCTCGGAGCTCGAGGAAGCATCGGCTACACTGGTATCGGCTAAGCCGTCCAGGTGACTCGCCAATAACTCTGAGGCGTCCTCTCCCGCAACTGGCGGGTAGCAGTTCGCCACTGCTAGGCTCTACAAAGAAGGCAAGAAAAAATTCAGTCGACTAAAGCTCAAAGCAAAGAAGAAAATAATAGAAGACAGGAAGGATAAACTAACCCTGGCTGGTGGAGGTTTCGAAGCGTCGAAGGCTTCGACTGTGCAGTCGGGGAACTTCTCCCCCACCTTCAAGCTAGTATAGCCGCGATTTTCTTCTCGAACTCAACGTTCGAAAGCTCCTCGCGGCTCACTCGGCTAGGATCCTCAGCACCTTGGTATTCCCACATGGTGGAAGGCCTTTGCTGCAGAGGTTGGATCCTGCGCTTCAGAAAAATACTCGCCAGGTGCAGCCCGTTGAGCACCACTCCAGCAGTTTGATCCCGTAGAGCGGACACCCTTGCGAGTAGGGGCGTGACGACCTGAGTTTCTTCGGCTGACAGCTTGTGCGCCCAGGACTTCCGCCTCTTCAAAACAGCGAACGGGTGGAATTCTACGATCCCACCCGAGCTGTTGTCGATGACGTAAAACCACTTTTTCCGCCAGCCCTGGGCGGAGTCGATGAAGTGCATACTGAAGTAGCTGCTCTCCAGTCGCGCTTGGATCCCGAAGCCACCCGTGCGCAGCGGCTCGCCAGACTCGGAGTCTACCCGCAATTTCTCGCGGAAGAACCGAACTTTGAAGAGGGCTTTCCAGAGCGCCCAATGCGGGCGAATGCCAAGAAAGCATTCACAGAACACGATGAAGCACGATATGTGCTGCACCGCGTTCGGAGGAAGATCATGAAGCTGTATGCCATAGACATACAGCAACCCGAGAAGGAAAGGATGGAGAGGGAAGGAGAGACCCCGAGACATGTGGTCCGCGAAGACCACGCGCTCGTTCGACTGCGGGTTTGGTACCTCTTCTTTCTTCCCGAGGCGCACCCGCTTCTCAGATTCAGCCGGCAGCAGCCCCTCCCGCTGCATCTCTTTGATGCTCTTCGCGGTGGTGTTGGGCGAACGCCAGTCGCCAGCTCGAGGCGCAGGTTGCGCGGAAACTTCTCCGGTTGCAGAGGTGGCAGCGCCACGTCTTTTGCCTCCAGCCATGGTTGACAGCACGAGCTTGAGCGCGAGGAAGAAGATGGGCGCGAGGAAGGAGATGGATTGAAGACGAAGGCTGGGAAGTTTTTACCGCAGCGCTAAGTCCCGTATTTATACACGGAGCGAATCAGCCCCAGCCATTCGATGCGCTACGTGGCGCCTATCGCAGCCACCACGTGTGAAGATGAAACGAGGAGACGGTGAAACGCTGTTCCGTGCCACGATCTTAACAGAAGATCGTGCGCATTTACTGCACCGTTCGCGTAAAAACCGGGAGCGGCGTCTCGTTTCCCGGTCAAAAAGCTGACTAGGTGGGCCAGCCCATCTGCTACCACTCCGTCACGTCCCATCGGGAGGAGAAAAGTGCGCCATGACGTCATGGCACGCATCATCAAACTCAAGAACCTTCGAATGGAAAATTCAAACACGAAAACAGCTTCTTATGAAATTCCTTCGATTAAAGGCAATTCTTTTGCGAACAAATCATGGAGCAAGACCTCTTTAAAACAAGAGAGAACTACCCTATACACGAAAACTCTTTCGTACGGGCACAACAATCCAAACATGAAAACTCTTTCATATGGGCATGACTCTCCTCAGTACGAAAATTCTTTCGATTGAATCTCAAACAATCACTCGGGTAGGAAGAACCTACCTCCATTCACACATGATATTTTTACATCATAAAAACCTGGATTGTTCAGCCGACTAGGCACATCCGGATGCCATATTCTTCGAATATGAAGGTAAGACCCAAAAAGATCTTTCTTAAGGGCCTGGAATCGCACTCGAAAGCTGCGTCCTCCGGTATGATTCCGTGTCAACAACACGAAGAAAAATCCTAGCGGACGCGCCGGGTACCCCCATAGGTTAAGTTCGACTCGATAAGTCCACAACGGCTCAGTCGCAACAATCACCTTATCGGGTTCGAGTCGGAGGTCTCGAATCTGTGTAGGCCAGGAATGTTTTTGCCCTAGTCGCAATTAATTGGCCCTGATCTCTCGGGAGAGCCAAGCTACTGTGCCGCATCCTTCTGCGATAAAAGCCGCAAAAACAGGCACCTATGCTGCTTGACACTCGAGCATGAAGACTCGTTGCACAGGGAACACACCCTTTAAAACAGGAAACAACCAAGCTGGTTATCCATAAGAAAGGCAGACCAAGAAAGGCTTGACCGTCTACTCGACTGGAAAAATCCCACTCGAGCAAACGCTCGGGGGCTACTGACGAAAATATGGATCCTGGACCCTGCGAATGAGGACACCCCCTCTCAGGCCCAAGCTAAAGGCCCAAGAAGAGGAGCCCTTGGAATACTCCAGAAGGCCCACGTGAAGCCCACCCGAACTAACTTGCGGGTTAAGATAGGAAACATGTAACCGACCTAGTTAGAGTTCGAGTCCTCTCCGGGTAGGGTTCGAGACCTGGCCATCTATATAAGGCCAGAAGAGCCCCCCGAGGGAGGACCAAGCAACACAGCACCATCGAAACCTTGAATTCGAGATCTTACTCTCGATTCGAGCACCACCATTGTAACCGATCTTTCCGTCAATACAGATCGACAAGAGGCAGGAGTAAGGGTTTTACCTCTGAGAGGGCCCCGAACCTAGGTAAATCTCGCCCCCTGTCTAGCCGACGATTCCACCAGCGTTCATGACTTCTCCTAGTCGAAACCTGATAGGGTCACCTAAGGGATTTGTAGAGTCAGAGATTCGACATCCACGGACAGCCTGGCGGCTTCGTCGTCCAAATCCTGCGCGGGGAGTTATGATTTTGGGGAGAGGGGGACGATCAAATATATAGGTAGGGGCATCCGTCCCGGTTCGTAGGAACAACCGGGACAAAAGGGTCTTCCGTCCCGGTTGTTCCTACGAACCGGGACGAATGCCTCGCCTTTTTTTTCGCAGGGGCACGTGTAGCGTGCGCGTTGGGGGGGGGGGGCATCCGTCCCGGTTGTTTGCAAAAAGCTGGACAAATGCCCTATTTTTAATTATTTTTTGTTTTCTATTGTTTCCTTTATGTTTTTTTATTGTTTTTCTTTATGTTTTATTTTGTTTTTTGGTTTCTCTTGTTTTATTTTCTTTTCTATTGTTTCCTTTATGTTTTCTATTATTTTATTTTGTTTTCTCTTGTATTCTTTTTGTTTTGTCTTGTTTTATTTTGTTTTCTATTGTTTCCTTTATGTTTTCTATTGTTTTCCTTTATGTTTTCTATTGTTTTATTTTGTTTTCTCTTGTTTCCTTGGCTATTGAGTATCGCGATCATACAATCCGACCATGGCTATTGTGTGCATATATGCATATCAAAATAACGGTCGGACGTATGATGGCGAATCCGGGTGATTTGTATTCGGTCGATGCTGAATGATGTATCAAACCTTTTGTCAAACCTTCAAGGGGGTATGTAGAACAAAACAATCGGTGTCGCCATCATACAGCCCGACCGTGGCTATTGAGTGCATATATGCATATTAAAAGAGCGGTCAGACGTATGATGGCGAATCTGGATGATTTGTATTTGGTCGATGAACTGAATCATGTATCAAACCTTAAAGGGGGATGTAGAATAAAACAATCGGTATCGCCATCATACAGCCCTGCCGTGGCTACTGAGTGCATATATGCATACCAAATGCACGGCAGGACGTATGATGGCGAATCCGGATGATTTGTATTTGGTCGATGAACTGAATGATGTATCAAACCTTAAAGGGGGATGTAGAACAAAACAATCGGTATCGCCAGCATACATCCCTGCCGTGGCTACTGAGTGCATATATGCATACCAAATGCACGGCATGACGTATGCTGGCGAATCTGAATGATTTGTATTTGGTCGATGAACTGACTGGTGTATGAAGGTGGGTTATATATTGGGTCCTCTGGCTCACAAAGTGTTGTGCTAGGGTTTTGATCCAACGGTTAAGAAACACCCCTGATCCAATGGCTCACAACCGCTCGAAAGAAACACACCGTAGCCCTGATCGAACGGCTCACAACAGCTCGAAAGAAACACACCCCTGATCCAACGACTCACAAGCGCTTGAAAGAAACACATGATCCGTGTGATTCTTTCTGATTGGTCCGAACGAAACCCTAACCATTTCGTCCCGGTTGGTAAAACAGGTCGGGACTAAAGGGACGATCCATTTCCCAACGAAAGCCGAACCATTTCGTCCTGGTTGGTAAAACAGGTCGGGACTAAAGGGATATGTTTTCTTCTCACTATATATATATATGTATGCATTGCCACACCATTGGCATAAACACATATAAACTCACCACTCTCTCATGGCTTCTACCGTACCCACTCTAACCTTCTTCCAGGAGGAGGCACTTTCCGCCTGGAACTACCCCTGCCCGCCCGGCTACACCATTCCCGCCGGTTGGATGCTGAGCGCCGGAGGAGTGCCGGTCCCTCCTCTTCCTCAAGGTGTGGCGCGTCGGGCGGCCATCACGAACCACTACTACCACGAGCTCACGCCGGAGCAGCGGAGCAATCCCAGTTGGAATTCTGACAACCGTCCTACTTGGGACGCCTTCTTCATTAATCGGCGTGAGAGTGCGCTCGCCAGGTACGAGCAGAACGGCCCGCCTCCTTCGAACTTCAACGAGGCCGGTCGTCAGCTGTGGTGGGGCGGCGGACGGACTCTTCAGAGCGTCATGAACTACATCAGGGCCGGCGATAACCCCCGCCTGCGCTATCCTCTCGCCCAGTCCAGGCTTCGTGATCCTCCGAGGGAGTCCAGAGCACCGTCCGACGATAGCAACGACGACTACGACGACTACGAGTCAGAGTACTATAGGCCTAGGCAGGAGTATGACTAGCAGATCAGATCCAGTCTTGCCATTATGTAGATCTATTCTCTCAGTTTAGGTTTAGATCCACTCTTGCCATTATGTACTGCCTTTTTTATCTATCCAAGATGCATATTTGTGTGCAATATGGGCGCGAGCACCGGTGCGATAATTTTTGTGAACACTTTTTCAACAGAACTATGATCATGTATTCCACGTTTATTATTACACATCACCAACAACATCCCTATCTAGTCTTCTGAATTTTCTTCGTGTAGAGATGGTCCATGAACCCTTGTCCCTTGCATATGATCGCTTCGGCCGTAACCATGGAGCATCTTCATTATTTAACGGGATGGTTGGGTCAGCTTTCAGTATGAAGGGTGGAATTTCAACAAACTTATTATAATCTTCTGACATGTCTGTCTTGTCCTCGATTCCCACGATGTTTCTTTTCCCTAAAAGAACTATGTGACGCTTCGGCTCATCGTATGATGTATTTGTTTGCTTATTTTTTCTTTTTTCCGGTCTGGAGGACATGTCCTTCACATAGAAGACCTGAGCCACATCATTTTCTAGGACGAATGGTTCGTCATTGTAACCAATATTGTTGAGATCCACTGTTGTCATTTCGTAAAGCGGGTCTACCTTTACCCTTTCTCCATTCAGGTTGACCCATTTGCACTTAAAAAAAGGGACCTTAAAAGAAGGACCATAGTCAAGTTCCCATATCTCCTCTATGTAACCATAGTATGTGTCAATTTTTCCATTCTCGTTTGTTGTATCAAAGCGGACACCACTGTTTTGGTTGGTGCTCTTCTTATCTTGGGCGATCGTGTAAAATGTATTCTCATTTATCTCGTACCCTTGAAAACTCCCAATAGTCGAAGATGGTGACCCGACCAACATGTACAGCTGATCTTCAACAGTGGTGTCATTTATAAGATGTGTTTGCAACCAACTTCCGAAAGTCTCCATGTGTTTGCGTTTATCCATGAGTCATCCTTCCCCGGGTTTGTGGAGCGTACAGTATTCTTGTGTTCCTCGAGATACGGAGCCACGAAGATGGAATTTTGTAGAACTGTGTAGTGTGCTTTAGTGAAAGAATGCCCGTCCCTGGGTATCATTGTTTTCTTTCCCAGCGTTCCTTTTCCCCTCAGTCTCCCCTCATGTCACGATTCAGGAACACCAATTGTCTTAAGGTCAAGAATAAATTCAACACAGAACCCAATGACCTCCTCTGTTCCATAGCCCTTCGAGATGCTTCCTTCTGGCCTAGCACGGTTCTGAACATATTTCTTCAAGACTCCCATGAAACTCTCAATGGGGAGCATATTGTGTAGAAATACCGGACCGAGAATATGAATCTCTTCACATAGGTGAACCAGGAGATGAGTCATAATGTTGAAGAAGGATGGTGGGAACACCAACTCAAAACTAACAAGACACTGGACCACATCCCTCTGTAATTTTGCCAGAATATCTTGATCGATTACCTTCTGAGATATTGCGTTGAGGAATGCACATAGCTTCACAATGGGTAATCGAACATTTTCCGGTAGAAGCCCCCTCAATGCAATCGGAAGCAGCTACGTCATAATCACGTGGCAGTCATGAGACTTCAGGTTTTGGAATTTTTTTCTGACATGTTTATTATCCCCTTTATATTCGACGAGAAGCCAGATGGAACCTTGATACTGTAAAGGACTTCAAAAAATATTTCCTTCTCTGCTTTAGTAAGAGCGTAGCTGCTTAAGTAATGGCGCCCTGTATCCGTGTGCTTGTTGCTTGGGTCTTTCATACGTTGTTGGTCCTCCCGTGCTTCTGGCGTATCTTTTGACTTCCCATACACGCCCAGGAAGCATAGCAGGTTGACGCAAAGATTCTTTGTCACGTGCATCACGTCGATTGAAGAGCGAACCTCTAGAACTTTCCAATAGGGTAGCTCCCAAACTATAGATTTCTTCTTCCACATGGGTGCGCGCTTCCCAAACTATAGAACTTTCCAATAGGGACGTTCGGAACAGGTTGGCTACCATCACCCTTCACAAAGATTACTTTTAGTTCCTTGACCATATCGAATAAATCATTACCACTATGGAGGTCAGGCTTCTTACGGTTATCTGCCTCACCTCTGAAATGCTTCCCTCCTTTCTTTCTGACGGGATGCTTGATCGAAAAAATCTACGATGCCCCAGGTATACAATCTTTTTGCATTTATCCAAATAAACACTGTCAGTCTTATCTAAACAGTGTGTGCATGCATTGTATCCCTTGTTTGTATGTCCGGAAATGTTACTAAGAGCAGGCCAATCATTGATGGTTACGACAAGCAACGCCCGAGGTCAAATGGCTTTTGTTCGTTTTCATCCCACACACGTACACCTGGTTTGCCCCACAATTGTAAGAGTTCTTACACTAATGGCCTTAGATACACATCAATGTCGTTGCCAGGTTGCCTAGGGCCTTGGATGAGAACTGGCATCATAATGAACTTGCTCTTCATGCACAACCAAGGAAGAAGGTTGTACATACATAGAGTCACGGGCCAGGTGCTATGACTCGAGCTATGCTCCCCAAAATATTAAAGCCATCTGTACTTAGACCAAACCATAAGTTTCTCGCCTCTCCTATAAAGTCCGGGAAGTCTGTCTCGATCTTTCTCCACTACGATCCATCGGCGGGGTGTCTCAACTTTCCGTGTTTCTTATGGTCTTCTTTGTGCCATCACAACAACCTAGCATGCTCTTTGTTTCTAAACAGTCGTATCAACCGTGGTATTATAGGAGCATACCATATCACCTTTGCAGGAACCCTCTTACGGGGGGGGGGGGGGGGGCTCGCCGTCAACATCACCAGGGTCATCTGCTCTGATTTTATACCGCAGTGCTGTGCATACCGGACATTCATCCAAATTCTCGTACTTCTCACCGCGGTAGAGGATGCAGTCATTAATGCATGCATGTATCTTCCGCACAGCTAATCCTAGAGGGCAGAGAGCTTTCTTTGCTTCGTACGTACTCTCAGGCAATTCGTTATCCTTTGGAAGCTTCGGCTTTATTAGTTGAAGTAAACTCTCAAATGCCTTGTCAGTCACACCGTTCTGTGCCTTCCATTTCAGAAACTCCAGTGTGGTACCGAGCTTTGTGCTGCCATCTTCGCAATTTGGGTACAACAACTTTGTGTGATCCTGTAACATGTTGTCCAGTTTCAACCTCTCCAATTCAGTTTCACAGTCTTCCCTTGCATCAGCAATAACTCGGCCAAGATCATCATCGGGCTCTTCTGATGCCTGTTCTTGATCACCTCCTTCTTCTGCATTGTCTTCCATTGCAGTATCACCGTATTCAGCGAACAAAGGATCTTCTTCATTGTCTCCCATCACAACCCCTCTTTCTCCATGCTTGGTCCAGCAATTATAGCTGGGCATGAAACCTCTCCGAAGTAGGTGGCCGTGAAGGATTCTCGAGGAAGAGTGCTCCCTGACGTTCTGACAATCAACAAATGGGAAACACATGAAGCCATTATCTTTGTTCGCCTGAGCTACAACGAGAAATGCATTCAGGCCTGCCATATACTCGGAAGTGCGTCGGTCACCGTACATCCATCGCTGTCGTGCATCCAGCTGCATCGTATAATTAAGTTTATCAAAAAATATTACAATAACAACTTCAATAGAGAAATGACCACCGTACATCGACAAATATTACTTTTTTATGTATCAATTACAGATGAAAAAGATAAGTTTGTTAACCTCGGTCGAAGATACCATTTTCAGTGAGCTTATCTGTGGCTCGGGTATTTCGTCGAACACCTCGTCTGCATAGTAAAATAACACACACTAGCACCCACCTCTCTCACTCCTCCAAGCAAAAAAAAAGAGGGAAGGGGGCTGTGAGGCAGTATATGTAGGGGAAGGGGGGCATTGGTCCCGGTTTGTGGCATGAACCGGGACCAATGCCCAGCATTGGTCCCGGTTCATGCTACAAACCGGGACCAATGCCCTCAGGCGATTTCTGCTGCCTCGGGCGCACAAACCGGGACCAATGCATAGCATTTGTCCCGAATTTTGATGCAACCTGGACAGATGCCTTTTCTGGCCCTGGACGAAAGGGGTTGTTTCCACTAGTGACCGCTGGAGAACGCATATATCTGTTCGCCAGCGCTATGCCCCTTAATGCTGGCGAACGTGCCAGTTTGTTCGCCAGCGGTAAGTGTGGGCCAGCCTGCGCGCGCAGCTCTAACTACCACTGGCGAACATAGTCCCGTGTGCGCCAGCGCTACGGCTACTACCGCTGGCGAACAAGCTGGGTGGTTCGCCGACGCTAACATGTGGGCCCAACGCGCACGTTAGTACTGGCGAACAACCCAGCTTGTTCGCCAGTGGTAAGACGCAGATCTGCAATAAGTGAACACACACCCCCATCCACTTTCCCCTCCTCCACTCTCCTCCCAACCTTGTCCCCTCTTTCTCTCTCTAGCTCAAACTCATGCCAATTTCCCCACCCTCCTCCTCTCTTTTCAACCAACCAAAATTATTCTTGTCCGAGCTCTTAACGGTCCATCGCCCTTGTTCGAGCTCATTGCCCTCACGGTAATTCAGTGTCCACAGATTAATTATATATTATGACTTGATTCGTGAGGCCGACGAGACGGGATGCACATTGCTCCTTCGTGTGGCGAGTTCAAGGACGTTGCTAAAGGAAAGATCATCACACCTCTCAACCGCGTGTCCCACGGCATCCATATGTCGGACGACGTGTTCAGGGTGACATTAAGTCGGGTGCTCCCTGGTTGCGGTGCTCTCGATCCTCCGAACCAACCCCCCCGCAATCGACATCGAGTTAAACCTGGAGCAGTGCTTGGTTTGGCCATTGACATGGCCAAAATCACTAATTCATTTGGAAACTTCTCCTGTCAACACTCCAACACCGGTCCAGGGGTCGGAGCACCCAAGCCAACACAAGGATATCTCACCTGCAAAGTCCGTGCGACACGACGACGACGATGCTGAAGATGAGAACCCTAATGACTACCTCGTCGACAATCCTTACGATGGGGCCGCCCAGGATGATCTTGATGAACTTCTCTTGCCAGCGACGGAAGCGGATAAATATCGATGCACGAAGCGTCTTTTCTCTTCTCAAGAACCGGCAGCCCACGAGCAAGTTGGCCTCAGCCAGGACGCCGTAAAAGAGGCGGTACCAAATGTATTTGAGAGTCAGCCTAAGAAGACGACACGGAAAAGAACTAAGAAGAGTTCTGCCGTTGCATCCATGAGCCAACCGGTGTAGGGGACCAAGTCTAAGCCGCCGGCACAACGGGTATTGGACAGGATACCCATACACAACTGGCATTAGATCCATGAGCTGGGCAAACCGATGCTTCCGCCGAGGTTGGCCTCCTTGTTGACAGGTGATAAGCTTAGCGTCCATGACAGTGTTCAATTTATGGAGACGATGCTTCTCAAAGAGAAAAATCCAACGCTGCCGGTATTGGTCGCAAAGGTGCCATCTACGGTGGGATTTGTCACTGAAGGCAATGCAAACAAGATCATTGTGAGATTTGACGACATTTTTCGGATGTTCCACGTGAAATCCCTCGACTCATCAATCGTCCGCCTGTTTACGCGCAGTTTGGCGCATCAACTATCCATAAAGAATACCAAAAGCATCGCGCTAGTACACCCCTACTACATGCACGACATGTACTTGAACAACCCCAAGGGTAGGGCAAAAGCGGCAAAGTACATCCAAGAGGTGTTGCACAATAATTATATGCACAAGAGGATCACCCTCGTGGCTTACTTTCCCGAGTAAGTTATTTTTCATCTTTAGTTAAGTTTGCGCATATACAATTAATAGTGGTTACAATTTTTGAGGATTATATATATGAACTCTTGAACTTTTTTGCGCAGAAACAAATACGTCACACTCATCATGCTCTACCCGAGAAGCGCGCACGCCGTATATCTCGACTCCGAGAGTAAACTGAAGGAGAAGAACTACTCCCTCATCAAGTGTGTTCTCAATGAAGCTATGGACGGCTACATCAGGGCGGAAGGATTCTGCGACAGAATAAAACAGATTCAAGGCAAATATGTGTTCAGACACAGAACCGAATTCCCCTGCCCCAAGCAGGCGCCAGACGGCCATATGGAGGCATGGTACCTCATCCAACACATGATGTAGATCGTGAAGGAGCAACAGAGTCTATAATTCATGTCTGCTATCGACAAATGGTCTCGCAGCATCGTCGAATGGTCTGATGCTGAATTCAGACAGTACTTTGGTCGCATGCAGCGCAAGCTCTGCACAATCATCTATAGGGATGTACTAACTGCAGACGGGGCCTTCTACTGGCGGTGCCCACCATCTAACGATGAGCTGCGACAATGTGTACTAGAGCAGGCTGACGAGAGACCATTCAACTCGTTAGAAGGTGCTCTTCCGTTCCCGCCGATGAAGAAAAAGAAGATCACAACGACCAATAAATGATCGACGGTGTGTATTCGGTTCGGTACGAATTGTGCTCCTAATTAATAAGAACTTGTGATTTTCTTTGCCGGCCTAATGCTTTTATCTTGGTCTACAGAGAGATGAAGAAGTGGACGGCGCGCTGGCCTAGTGAAAGATCGCAAGCGGAGGCGGAAGCTAAAAGCATATGTGATACTTTTGTAATCATCGATGTGTTGTTTGCGATTGATCTATATCGCGCGTTGTATGCATGTGATACTTTTGTAATCGTTAAACTAATTAGATGGTGTAACACCCGGGGGATTTTTTTTTCCCAATTAGATTTGGTTGTTTTTCTTTTTTGCATTGCATCAGGCATCATATGCATTGCACTCTTGTTTTCAAACCAATTTCAAATTCAAACCTTTTCAAATATTTGAAATTTTCAAAACGAACACTTGCACACTTGGGCATTTTGGATGCCAAGTGCAAAGAAACCAAAGTTATAATTTTTGGAGTAGTGAAACCTCCCCAAATTCATCTAAATTCAAACTTCCACAAAAGTTTGAATTTTTCGAAATCAAAAATTGGTGCACTTGGGCAATTGTCATGCTAATTTTCCACAAAAATGTTGCATAAACAAAACCCCTAAAAATTTCTTGGTTTTCTTATCTTTTCTCTTCTACAAAAAAAAAGAAAAAGGAAAAAAAGAATAAAAATGAGCGGGGGGAGGCAGGCTAGCCCAAAAAGGGCCAGCCCACCTACAACCCCACTCGAACCAGCCCAGCCCACTGTACCTTCCCCTACCTCTGTCCGTACGGGAGCAGGTGGAAAGCAACTACAACCACCACCACACCTGCTCCCCTCCTCCCTTAAAGCCCCCTCTCCCTCTCCTTTATCTAGCCCCTCTCCTCCTCCCAAACCCTAGCAAACCACTCCTCCCCTCTTCCTCCACCGCCGCCGATCTCTTTTCCCTCTCCACTCCCTGTTCTTTTCTGAAGAATTTCTGAACCGAGACAAGCATCACCGTGGCCGGAAATTGGAGGCAGTGGCGCCGCCGCGGTGATAGTCTCCGAGGGCCTCTCTTGGCGGGAATGGAAACCGGGCACTGCCCTCTTCGTCTTTGTTGAGGGCACCGAGGCCGGAGGGCGGCTGCATCGACCGCGCCGTCGAGGTTTTGCCGCCGGCCGGAACCCAGCCGGCGTCGATCTCTGCGTCCCTTCCCCGACTCCTTCCGCGAGCCGTGCACCCCGCCGAGCGCGCCAAGGTGAGCCTCTGTCCCTAGGGACCTCTCCCGTGCCTCTCCTCCCTGCTCTGTGCACCGCCATCGAGCGGTAGCGCCGCCGTCGGCCGCTCGATCTTCCCCTGTCGTTCCGCCCGTGCTCTGTATCTGTCCGACAGGTTCAGTACCGCGCGGATTTACTCCATAAGCAGCCAGATCCCCTTTTCCATCACCAGCCGAGCCAGCGGCCCAGTGGCTGAGCACCCGCACCGCACAGCGCAGAGGCGCGGGTTCGATCCCCCCCTCCGCGCAATTGTTTTGCGATTTAACGCTGGGAGCTGGTCCCACCTGTCATCCACCCCCACAGCCACATCACCCCGCACCCAAGCCACTGTGGCTCCACGCTGGCCGTGGCCCACTGTCAGCCAGCGTGGGTAGCCCTACCCTCTGTAGAAAAATGCACTGCCCTGTTTCTTTTAATTCCTTTTTTTTTATAAATGGTAATTTGAACCTAAACATTTTAAAATTAATATCTCCTTCAATTTAACTTCAAATTGCACAAACAAAATATGTATCCCAATCAGAAAATCATGAACTTTCCAAATATGCAGTTTGTTCACTGATTTGAGCAAGTAAAATTCATGCCATTTTATCTACTTTATATAAATCACTTAAACTTGCATAATTCATATCTTGCTCATAAACATTCCAAATCAACCAATTTTAACATGTTTTCCACACCAAATTAAATTCTCTACATGTTTAAACCATTTGTATTCTGTTTTGAACATTTCAAATGGTTTCAAAAATTCAAATTCAAACAACTCTTTCAAATTTGATTAGATTCATAAATATTTCAAAGTTAATTCAAATGGCCAATATAAAATATGTTTTCCATCCCATTTTTCATGAACTTTGCAAATATCAACTTTGTTTTCTGTTTTAAATAATTTAAATTGCTGAAAACAACTATTTCTTAATTAATGCATTTAAAATTGCCAAATTCATAACTTGCTCATCTAAAATCCAAATTCAACAAATGAAATATGTATTCCATCTAAAATTTTATGTTCTTTCCAAATATAAATTTTGTTATCTGTTTTGAACATTTAAAATTGGTGAAAACAACAAATGTTTGTTTAAAATCATTTAAAATGCCAAAGTTCATAACTTAATAAATAAAATTCCAAACTTGGTAAACAACATATCAAACTGAAGCTATTGTTGTTTTCTTATTGTTTTCATCATCCATGCATCATTATAATCAACTTTCACATGATGGTTATTTGTAGATCATTTAATTTAACATTAATTCATGGGCTTTTCCATATGCAATCCAAATTGCATATGGGCCCATTTAAATATGTTTACCATGTCAACTGGTTTACTTTGATGCACCAATTACTTGTCATGCGTATAAAATAGGATCATGCTGGATCTTTTGCCGTAGTAGTAATTGTTGCATCCGGTGTTTGTTCTAGTTCGTTGCTTCTTCGCGGATAGGACGTTGAGATGATGTGAGCAACGCAAGTTCTGCGGATGTACCTCTACTTGCTGGATTCCAGGCAAGTATACTCACTTGCTACCTATGGCTGCCTTTCATCACTTGTTACCGATTCTTCCCGTTGCCTTTATTCTAGCCTTATGATTCGATGCTTGTGTCTCGATCCTATAATATGTTTACCTTGCAGCCATGATATAGCCTTCCTTCCACTTCCTATCAACTGTTGTTTGTTTACCTTGTTGGCCCTCGTGTCGTAGTTGCATGCTTAGTGTTGTTTGCGCTCAAGTCTTGTTGTCCGTCTTATCACCTGTTTAGTTTGATAGTTGGGTTTCAATTCAATCAACAACATGTTAATGTTTTGGGTAATATTAATTGGATGATAAGGCACCGGCAGGAGGCCCGGCGTGGTTTTGAGGCCTGCTGGTGTTGAACTTAATTAGGAAAAGGGTCTTGTCCTCCGATCCATGATGAGCGCACTAACCGCATGTGGGAAGCGAGTATGGGCGCCCCCCGCAATTCTGATTCGATTCGCATCTCGTCCAAATCGCCACACTTAGTTCAGGCTTTCCATTTGATGCATGCATATGCAGGTGCGAACCCTTGGCGCCAGGGTGGAACTTTTGTAGTCGGCATTTAGGGCGGCGTGGTCTTCCAGTGCTATGAGGGTCCCCCTTTTCTTAGTGGGGGCTCGATTAGCCGCGCACGCACAGCACGTGGTTCTTTGGGCTTGATGCGAAGAAGAGTTGGGTTGTGTTGAGTGGCCAGCTTGGTGGGTTTGCTCCCCGCCTGGCGGGTTATTCTTACATGTACGACCAAATTGGTGCATCCCTGCAGGGTTAAATCTTCTCGAGAAGCCGTGTTGTCCGCGGTTATGGATGACTTGGTGAAAGTGCTGGCTAACAAGTACTCAGACAAGTTACACTTAACGATGATAACTTGACTAGTAATATAGATTACCCCCACCATAAAAATGAATGTCACCTTAATCAACAGTGTGAGTTTCCTTGGGTTGCTTCCTTAGTAGGGGGTAACACTGGATGGTTATTTTTTGGTGAGTAGTTGTAGTTGGTTCTGATATGCTCTCTTATCCCTTTCTTTTAGCCGGAAGTTGTAGCGCGTCTCTTTAGTTGTTAGTGCTGCCCGCGCTTCTTTGCAATAATCCCTTCCTTTCCGTCCTAACCAAAGTATTTGTATCTTGTGATGATTGGTTACGCTGGTATCTTGTGAGTATGGTTTATCCACTTGCCAGTACTTAACCGTACTGACCCACGAATCCTTTTCGTGGCTGCATATTCCACATTGCAGTCAACAGGTTTGAAGTCTGACGACGTTAGCTTGGGAATCCCTCCGGCTTGGCCTGGGCAGGGATTGGACGCCATCGGTTTATCTTCAGGATTCTTAGTCCAATTTGTATCTTGTCCGTAGTCGGGCACTATGTTGTTTCTTCCGCTGTTATTTGGATCTTTGTATTGTATCAGTTGTATCCTTGACTTGTTTGAGTCGTCTTGTATATACCTCCTCTGGTGTTGTTGTGGATTATTCGTGAACTGTTGTAATGTTATCACAAGTGGCAACCGGAAATCGGTTATTATGTGGATTTTGGCGGAAATGCTGAAATCTGCATAGTGCCCGATCTTGGGGCGTCACAGATGGCTATATTCTTTTGGTTCGAAATCTTCCGACATAAACATGTTATCGAGATCGATGTGTATTCATGAATGCATGTATATATATTAATATTTATGAAACTTATTTTCGTACGATATCGATATGGATCTCGGTTTGTGTATTGCATATACAGATATATGCATATGTGAACATATATATCTATGAATCAAAGAGTTGGAGTGATTTGTATCTGTGATTATAGAAATTACAGAAAATACATGTATTTGCACCTGTATAGTCTAATACCAAGAAATACAGCACGGTGTACGAAAATAACAAAAAAATAAAAAATTGGGCGCTCTAGCGCTGGCGAACCTACCGCTGGCGAACAGAGTTAGCGCTGGCGAAGAAGACCTTGTTCGCCAGCGGTAACATCTGCTACCGCTGGCGAAGCGCTGTTCGCCAACGGTAACCGGCGAACAGCGCTTCGCCAGCGGTAGCCCATATTTGTTCGTCACTGGTAGGGGTTTTCCTACTAGTGAGTGGACGACGGTGACGGAGAGTCAAAAAAGATGGCGGCTTGGCAGCAACATGCTCGTGGCAGGCGGGGAGGACCCGGGCAGCCTCGGCTACTGGTCTGCGAGGTAGACGACGGAGGCTATGCGGCAGTTCGGTTCCCGTGATCAACTCGGGCTAAGGACATCCATGGTTGCGGGGCGGCGGCGACAAGCTCCGGGTTTTCTCCATGTCTGCAGGAAATTCAGAGAAGTACAGAAAGAGAGAGAGAGGGAGAAGGAGAAAGAAAAAGAAGGCGGTGGCGGCAGGAGGGGAGAGGGGAGAATGGTAGGTGTTTAGGGTTTGTCAAGGAGGGGAGGAAGGTGGCTTTAAGGAGGGGAAAACGAGTGGAGGGGCGCTATGGTGCAGTGGTCCATGAGGGACGCACGCCTCCAGCGTGCCTCTCTGCCAGGAAGACGACAAAGAGGTGACGGAAGTGGTTGGTTCGGGATGGTTCCTGGCCTGCATAACTGGGCCGGTTGCAGTCCTGGTTGCCACCAAACCTTTTGTTTCTTTGTTTGTTTTATTATTCTCAGAAAAACAAAAGAAGAATTTTGAGAAATTTAGAAGGCTCAAAACAATCTATAACTTTTGCAATCTTGAGTGGTACACTAGTCAAGAAGTTTTTGGTGAACTTAAAATTTATGGTGATGAATGAAGATGCAAGATGACATGAGATGCAACAAGAAAAACAAACAACCAATTATAATTTGGGGGGGAAACCCCGGGCATTACATACGACCTTATCGAGCACTACTATTTTAACTACGACAATCAGATAGTGCTGAATTTGGATGGTGAACATGAAATTTTCAGGGCTAGTATATTTGGCGCCAACAATAAAATGAATATTATGGTCGATGAGTCAGGTCATACTAATATTAAAATGTAGCGCCTCTATCTACGGAGTTAATTATATCTGTTGACATATATATTGTGCTAACCGTAAATGTACATTGGAGAGGACCAAGTCAACGTGCTTCGTTATCATCTAGCCATACAAGTTAACATAACAAACAATCTTTATACCTGATTAGTAATCTCTAGAACCTCATATATATTAGTACACTGCTATTAACAGAAGATAGTGTCTTGACGCTAAATTTGTAGGACGTGCCAACATCCTTAATTTTTTGAAAAAACATCCTGCATTGCCCCTATCTCCTGCACAAATTGGTATACTTGTTGATTTTGCCAGAGAACACATGAACGAATTGGCTCTCTTGTTGTCCATAAGATCACGGGTAAGAACATTGGGCGTAGTACACTTGTAAGTAATAAACTAACAACAAATTCAACTAAAAATTTCATAGATTAGAATCCTATGTGCAATAAACATCAGTACTAATTATCTTGCCTCATTTTGCATAAAATGAGAAGTGGTTTTCACCAACACTACAAGATTCCATCATCAGGTCGACTCTGTTTATTGATGAAACCGATGAACCCTGTCTTTGGAAAATGGTATGAAAATGCAAGAGGAAGATTTTTCATGGAGAAGGAAATATGGAATGAATTTGCTAGCAAAGCTGGCATTCAGATCGGAGCAATCATCATTCTCTGCGTCACGAGGTTCAATGGTGACATCCATATGTATTTTCCACTATTCTGAAGAAGTGATCAAATCAGTCCTCCGAGATATCTCGACTAGTAGTATGTATTAGGTTATCTATCATGTTAACAAATCCTTTTTTTAATATAGTCATGACGTACTTAAATATATTTCTGCTATATTATAATTATATATATACATATTTTCCATTTATTTTCCTCGCCCGGAGCATCGGAGGAATTTTCGAACAAATCTGGCCTTGTCGAATAAAAGCAAAGACGACTATAAAAAACCCCGACTCGAGCATAATCGTAATATTAAAATTTATCCCCTCCGAGATTCTGCGGAGGCTCCAATTATTGCCCAGCCGGCTAGATATCAAAACCACTTCTACGTATGCCGAGTCTGTTTTTTATTTAAACCGGCTATCTGTTTCTTACGCTGGAGCATCTGAAATACAATGGAGGTCCTACATCTCTTACAGTCGTTTGTTAAATTAACCCGCCTCTAAGCTAAGTGACGGGCTTTTGTTTTGACCGCTTCCGAAGAACAACCCATTAGAGGCGGGCTTTTGAAAACCGTCTGAGGGCTACTGCATCCAGACGTGCCGAGAAATCGGCTCTAATAATGCATGATTATTAGAACCTTATGCATCGAGCCGGTCGGGGGAGTCACCTCAGGCCTATGTACGAGAACCGGCTGAGATTGTGGGTACCGTAGTAGTGTAGTGACATCACATCAATTGTGCCTTCCATGGTTTGAAAGCCTTGGGCACCTCCTAATTCCTAAATCTTTGCATGGGTGATCCTATAAGATCAAGTTTGACTTCCACCGGAGAGGGTAGCAAAATTGTGGACATTTCTAACTATGAAATCAAGTGCAAGAATCAGCCGGCCACCTCATGTTTCAATTTCGGATCACAACGGGAATTTGGTCCTGTGTGAAGACTTGGCTTCGACTTCATGACCTCAATCCGACCGACAAAATGGGATTTCTAGCACAAAAGAATGGTGGCAGAGGTGATTCATAAAAAACGATATTCGATGAAGGATTTGTCTTCTCTAGCGATGCTTGTTACATTCAAGATTCGGCTAGGGAGCAATGCACATGTCTTCTGGAACAAATCTTCTACCACCACCATGCTCATCGACAAAATTAAAGAGGACGCAGTTTTGTGGTGTCGTGCTGGGGCTAAAGCACTTTGTAATATTATTCCACAAGAGGGGGCTTTCGTTTATTGGTGTTGACAACTCCCTATAAAATCTTCTATTTTAATTAATGAAAAATTCAAGTCTTTTGACTTGTTTATGAAACCCATACATAAACAGATAAACATAACTTACATGTGTTTTTTTCGCAGCACTCTGTGTACTTAGCATATGACAAGGTCAAAAGTAAAAAAAAATGTTTGTCCTTCTCACACCATCCCAAAATATACTATTTCTACCGGATTTAACGAAACTGTACATGAACGAATATAGTGGCACCTTTATTATCCCTGGTGCATCTATATATCATGATGCAAGTCGCCCAAACAAGATTCCACAGAAAATCAGAGCTCCAAACCACTTGTTTGACACAAATCTGCAATACAGAGATTAGACATATATAGCGAGATTAAACACTTCAAAAAACAAGTAAATGCACTATTCTTTCTAAGTCTCATGAAATTCAGGGTAAAGGAACATACTTCCTGTTACAATCTGTGGGATCAGTCAATTTGACGGTTGAAATCTGCCATGCCAATTGTATGGCTGCTGCAGTCAGAAGAGGATAGTAGGGCCATGCTGTGGATCATAGTTAAAACCAGTATTATATTAAGAGCAATATTCTCTTCATAGAACATGACAATCTAATAGTGAGCACTGACCAAGTTTCGCATTGTAGCCAGTGAGTGCAAAGCTGCAAATTGATGCAGCACCAAAGGCACTGATCCATTGCTTGGTAAAATCTCCAAACCTTATTGCTGTGGACTTAACACCTACCTTGAGGTCATCTTCTATATCCTGGCATGCATTCGGATACGATCATCAGAAACCGTGACAATTCGATAACATTCTTTTTGCTCAACTCTGATATGAAAGAATACCACTACTAAAATACCTGGTGTGCATATATGGTATCATACACTAATGTCCAACATATACCGGCAATATATAGTGGAAGAACAATCGCAGGATCTAGGCTCCCTTTGATAGCAGCCCATCCAAACAAAGCTCCCCAGTTGAAGGTCAAGCCAAGATATGCCTGAGGCTGTTAATAATTGCATCAAATGTAAATTACGTGATCACTCTGCAAGCAAGATTATGGTAGTACAATATATGCAGTGTATTTTACATACCCACTCTGTAAACCTCTTCATTAGGGGATAAGAAAATATCAAAAGAAGAGAAGATGCCCCAAGAACACGGCTACATTGACAACGAGGCAAATTTAGAGGCGAGTATTACTGTACTGAATTAATGATGTCAGAAAAATGCATCTCACAATATTTGTTTGGATTTTATAGGAATTAAGTCTTCAAAATGGATCACTACATCTGCTCTAGGCTCAAAAATACTTCTATAAAAATTCCACCAAATTACCTTTTGTGTTCATACGAATAATACACAACTTACCTTAAGTTGTTTAGTTGGAGAAGAAATCCAAACCACAACAGAAGCTGACATCCAAGGAACCACACTCCTTGAGCAGGGGTTACAGCACCTGATGGTAAAGGTCTATTTTTAGTGCGCTCAACCTACACGAAGAACATACCCATCATCACTTCACCGCATGATCTGCTTGAGAAATTAATGAAGTAGTTGTAGAACTCACAAATATACAAGAATGTCATACATTCAAAGTTTGAAATTTGTTGTCATTATTGTATCTCCATAGTTGCAACCATTTTTTTTTGTTTAAGATACTACCGACACAATGGTCATGACATTCAACACTTACTTCTGCAACATTTGAGGTTCAAAATGTACCCAATTTTTTTATAACGGGAATATATTTAGGAATCCTATTATATACCTCTGGGTGTATGTACTCCTATATGCAATATATCTCACAAGCGAGTGTATTATACCACCTTTATTTTATATAGATAATTAATTATTCTAAAATAGCTATGTACTAGTTTGTTCAATAAAGGGAATCCATGAATGTCCATGGTGTTTGTATATCATTTCTACATATATAAAATCAATATATACAATTAATATAAAATACATAGATTTAGATGAAAATTTTCAATAATGAAAGATAACTCTACTACTAAATGAGAGTTCGTCATTCGTAACTTTCCATGGTATTTCAACTCATCGACCCCTTCCGCTTGCAAAATACATGCGCCGACATGTGGGCCAGCGCGTCGTCACCAAATACCAGTCAGTCGCCTCTAACCCATCTCCCTTCCACTAGTTTCCCTTCGTATCCCCTCAGACCTTCTTGTTCCCAACCAAAAGGTCAGCCGCTCCGTCTCCCCCACTCCATCCAGGTCTCGAGCCCCCACCCCACCTTCATCTAGAGTTTGAGCCCCGCTTTACTAGATCTGGTTGTGCGGACGAGTGGTCTCCAGCCAAGACCGTTGTGCTCAGTTTCTGGATACCCTGGACTCCTATAATGTGGGAGGTCGCTTCTCGAGTTGTAGCGAAGAATGCCAGGAGAGTGCAAGAGATATTATTCTAGGAGGTGGAAACCAGGGGCTGCCGGGGTTTGCTCCCTTATGACGAAGCTAGGCTCCTAGCAGATTCCAATGCAAGATGTATGACGCGCTGATCTAGGTCGAGGAGTCTATCCTTGTGGGTGAGTTGCAAGAAGAAGAGGGTTTCGATGCTGCAGTAAAAAAAACAGGAAAACCCATCGAAGTGTCGATGGTGATGGAGTGAGGCGGAGACGTTGGAACACATGTCAACAATTAGCTTCTATCTTTGGTACATTGAGATCACATATATTCCACGTCCTTTGACACATATCTAGAAAAACTTATTCATGAGGCTATGATTGCAGACATGGAGGCCAAGGGGATGGCTGTGGTGGCAGCTCGTAGTGGTAACAAGTGTATCAGCCTAGAGCCCTTGAAAAAGTTGGCATTGGCTTTGGTGCCTTAGATATTTCCACATGATAATTATGTACATCATCGTTTTTTTCTTTCATTGATGTATCCTATAGTATTATAGTATTTATTTGCAAACATTTATTTTTCGTTGTTCAGATGCATCATGCAGAGATTTTAGACTAGAGAACACTGAGACGAAAGTAGAGGAGGGAAACATTTTTATGTTAAAATTGCAAATATTTCAGTATTTAAACGTCGATACTTCTATCCAACAACATCATTTTAAGAACATGAATATGCATGCTCCAATAGTAGCCCATATTCATTTAGTCTATATTTTTTAGCTGCTAGAAACCTACAACTTTCCTAATAAAACCGTTGATATTTTGCCTGTCACAGTGACTCTTTGGATGTTCATCACTTGTTTTAACCATATCTCATGAAGAAATCACTGATTTGGCTATGCTTAGCAGCTATATATATATATATATATATATATATATATATATATATATATATATATATATATACACACACTGGTAGAAAAAAGGCCTTCCATACGCCCCCATCAGTCCCCAAATTATGCGCACCGTGACTAAAGGGGTTTTAGTCCCGATTCGGGAGGCGACCCGCGACTGAAGGTCATGCGTCGCGGTTTGGGAAGCGCGTGGAGGGCTTTAATTCCGGTTGGCCTGGCCACCCGCGACTAATGATCCAAACTGCTGGCCTCCCTGTCTTTAGTCCCGGTTGGCCTGGCCACCCGCGACTAAAGATACAAACTGCTCGCCTCCCGCGCGGCGGTTTTATTTCGCGAGCGAGAGGCAGAAGCCTATTGCTATCGTGCGCACCCGAGAGTCTCTGTTTCTTCTTCCTCTCTTCTCTTCTTCCTCTCTTCTTCTTCCACCAAGCACTCATGGGTTCTCCCGTTTGGAACCTTCTCCGTGTGGCCACACCATGCCGCAAGAGTCTCGACGTGGCCTACACCAATATGTGCGAGAGGCTCCCCGATGCTCTTAAGCATTTGAGCAATCTCTATGAAGAAGCCGATGAACACCATAAGTTCTTTGGGCTTGATCTAGAGTATACGGCAAATCAACGGGATGTTGCCATCATCCAGATTTGTTGGGAATATGCCCTAGAGGCAATCATAGATGATGTAATTCCCAATGTATTCATAAAGTTATTAAGTTGTCCTTTGGTTTGAACATCTGATATATGTCATTGAATATGTGATTCGATTGTGGAACTATGTATTCATGTTGTTCATACTAATTGTCCTTGGTCGTTAAGGTTGTGCTGGACACACACCCTAGACTAATGTGAGTGTTGGCTGATGACACGGTTCCACTTGTCATGGGCATGGTGATGCCATTCCAACGTTCACGGACTTGGCTAAAGAGTTTAGCAAGTCGGACTGACCCACATTGAGATGCAACGATCAAGTCGTCATTTGCATGTCTCAATCAATGTAATCCTTAGACCTGAGGTTGTCGCACAATCCGAGTTGTGGATCACCGGCTTAGGTTCTGTCAAACGTTGTTCTGTGACAAGGCAACTATAAAGGCAGAGTTCGGGTCGAATGAGAAGCAAGCTGCGTGATGTGGATAATCAAGATGGGATTTTGCCCCTCCTAATGGAGAGATATTCTCTGGGCCCTCTCGAGTGATATGATTCAGGAAGCATGGCCATGCGCGACTCAGTTAAGTGTTAATTGTGTCGGTTGACTAAGAGTTAGTCAGATGAATCGCATATCACGGATCGAGAAGAGAGTTGAACTATTTAAGGGATGACGATAAATCGCCTATAGTTCGACAAGGTATATCGTGAGGCAAAAGGGACTAAGATGAATATCACATTGAAAGGTATGTCGTCATGACTCAATGGTACTTGGGAGTCGACATGTTCTGCTAGGAGCCGCTACCGATTGATCGATTGAGAGTAGGACTCCAATCGTGTCCAAGTCGCCATGATCCTGCAGGGTCGCACACTTAAGAGCGGGAGCAAGTATTGGTCGGGTTGGACCCGAACCGGAAATGGACTGGTTTTGTGAGTCGGACTCACAGAGGGAATGGGCCACAAGTGTTGTGAAGCCCATTACCATACGCTATATAAAGAGGGGCGCAGGTTGCCCAGCGGGCACGTTAGTCCACTCTCCCATGCGTTGGGAACCCTAGCCCCACTCAGTCCAGCCGCCGCACCGGACCTAGCAGTCCGCCGTCGGAGCTCCTCCTCGTACGTGTGGATACCGGCAGAGGTGCTGTACGTTCAGACTTCGACGTTCGTGGGATCGGATCGGCTGGATCGGATCGTGGGACTGCACTGCCCCGACGCGCTGCATCGATAATCCGCACCTGCGCGTCTAGTGGTAATACTCGTGGCCTTCTACCTCGGCTAGATCTTGGGAGTAACGCGTAGGAAAAGTTTTCGTTTATCTCTACGCGTCCCAACAAGATTGTCTTCAAGGAGATCGTTTTGGTCTTCCAATGGGCAAGTTAACGCACACGTACAATCTCTCTTGTAGGATAGTGTTGCATTTTCGATTTGTTTGTTGCATTGGAAGAATACATGTGTTGCAACATATCTAACACGTGTTCTATTTTTGTTGTTGCAATAGTTCAAAGCATTCTCCGGAACTTGTTGATTTTCTTGTCAACAAGGGTACGACTTCTGTAGCGTTGACATCACTCAAGACCGGCAGAAGTTGATGCGCTTGGGTATTGAGATACCTGAAGATCACTACATTGATCTTCAGGAACTTATCCATTTTGATGAGTTGTACGGGCACAAGACCGGGATGGCTCCGATGGCAACTGCCTTCATCCACGCCGACTACAAAACCATGAAGTCTCGTTTCTCCTCCAAGAATCACATGTATTGGGGGAAGAACCCACTGTACCGGATCAATCTCGACTATGCAGCAATAGATGCATACGTTGCCTACGAGTTGTTCCGCATCTACTCTTCGGAGCTCGAGTAGATGTTGTTTGTGTACCGCATCTTGCGTTCGATATATGCATGTAATGGATATATTATTATGTAATGGATATTATTTCTATATTAATTCCTAGCTATATTATTTCTATATTATGTCAAACACACATTTCAAAACAAACAAACAAAAACACATCAAGAAAACAAACAAAAACACATCAAGAAAACAAAACAGAAAAACTACCGTTTCTATATATCTGTTCACCAAAAACTTCTGTTTCTATATCTGTTCACCAAAATAAATCTAGAGGTCCAAAAATTAATCTAAGCCAGGAAAACATAGATCTAGTCAATACCAAACTCATCCAGTTGGATTTACTTCAAAATACATTTTTGAACTCGTTCTAAAAATAATAGAAGAGCCTACTGGTCTTTTATTAAAAAGGGTGGTATTTTCATTTGGTTGTTGACCTTGATGTGAGGCTAAGTGCTATGGATATATATTTTCAATATCTATCCAGAACATTTTAGTTTGTCCATTTTGGTTATGTATTTTGAAAGTTAGGTTCAAATCATTCTCACAGATAGTCATTGCCAAAACAGTTCTTGTATCCAAAATAATAGTCGAAACTTGGATCTGCAAATTTTATATGGTTTAGATTTCATATGGTTTGGTTCATGAATTTTATCAGATTTTATTTTAAATTTAGGAAAGGGGAAAATGAATTAGTTTTATTTTTCTGAATTTTTTGATATATTATTTGTATTTTTAAGATTTTAAAATATATTAGTTTTATTTTTCTAAATATTTTGATATATTATTTGTATTTTTAAGATTTTAAAATATATTAGTTTTATTTTTCTGAATATTTTAATATATTAATAGTATTTTTAAGATTTTAAAATGAATTAGTTTTATTTTTCTGAATATTTTTTAGAAATAATACAAATTAAAAAGTTAATGTTTATTTATTTATTCAAAATTATTAATTACATTATTACTTTTGTTTATTAAAAGATTTATTTGAAATTAAGACAATAAAGAAATGTGGCATCGACCAACATGTTAATAGGATTGATATGATACTAGTATCACATACATGCGTGCGAAACACTTGGATGCGGGACGGGATGGAACTCGGAAGTTAAGCGTGCTAGTGCTAGAGTAGCGGAAGGATGGGTGACCGAGCGGGAAGTTTGACCACGAGTAAGAAATTTGACTAGAGATAATTGTAGTTAGACACTAAGCAAATAATAAAAATTCTGAAAAAAAAGGTGAGTGAAAAATTGGAGTGAAAAAAAGGGAGTGAAAAATAATTAGAAACCCAAATGAATTAAATAAATAACGAAATAGCATGTTGTCCCGGTTCGTGTGGGACTTTAGCCGCGGTTCGTAAGAGGGGCGACTAAAGGGGGGGGGGGCTTTAGTTGCGCCTATTTAGTCCCGGTTGCACGGCCGGGATTAATGGCCTTTGCGAACCGGGACTATAAGCCTATTTTCTACCCGTGATAGGAAAATGGTTCCATACACCTGGGTGTACGTACTCTCAACAACATTCAATATACCACATATATGAATAAAATATACCTCTTTATCATTTTTAATATACTTCATATTCAATATTAGATACCCCAAATTGAGTTATGTTAAAAATTTCATTTCAATCTCCATATTTTATATTATTTAGTTATTTACAAATATACTGCTTTTATGTACGTAAAATGAGTATATTGAAAAAACTGAGTATGTGATGATATGTTTTTTCTCAAAACTTGTATTAAGCTATCTTAGAATAATTAACTAGGTATATAAAAAATAATATAGTGGTATAATATGCTCGTATCTGAGGTATATTCAATATGAGAGTATGTACACCCATGAGTATATAATTAGAGTTCACATATATATATATATATATATATATATATATATATATATATATAGGACTCACGTTTTGTACTCCCAGGGGTACATACTCCCACACCTTAGCGGGTATGGATATACCCAATAAAAAAAAAGAACGTGAGGAAAATAAATTAGATATTATTTAATTCTGTTGCATGCATGTAATGAGCTAACTAACCCCAAAAAATAAAGGATCGCATCATAATTTCTGTTTCCAATGGAAATCACACGTGCATGTGATTTTGTTGGTCCTGTTTGACAAACTCTATATTTTTTCATGCTAGAATTGAGGTGGTGTACTGGTATGTAGCATGTATTATAGTGGTATATACATTCTGAAATAGGATATACTGCTTTGAAATCAAAGAAATATGACCATTTTTTTAAAGGAGTATATACCTTTTTTTCAAAGAAGTATGTACCTATTTTTCCCGGTGAGGTATGTTCATCTAAGATAGAAGTATATGGCCATCGCACACACTGTTTTCCAAGGAGTATATACCCTTTTTTTCAAAGAAGTATGTACCCTTTTTTGAAGAAGTATATACCCTTTTTCTATGAAGTATGTTCATCTAAAATAAGAGTATATCTCCATCACAACATAGGGTATATGCCCGCAAAATATACAGTATATTCGTCAGAAAAATATGAGGAGTATACCCATCCAACCATAAGGGTGCACTGATAAAAAAGTAGAGGTATACCCATCTCAAGTTGGAGTATACAGGAGTAAACATATATCACCGATCATCCAGACATGCCTTGATCGATTATAAGGATGAAAACGTAGTTGCTAACTATTTTGCATAAACTACTAGCTGGCTTTGCAATGTATACAGTACACATGTTTCTACTCAGTATTTGAATCGATCTCGGTGGCTATGTTTTCTTCACGCGATACGGCGTCGGGCTTGCAGGAGTTTAGAGCATAAAAGTCCATGTGGAATTAATATTAGTCGCCAGGCATGAAGGTGCTCCGGTGGCCTGATGGCCGTAAGCTTTTCCCCATCAACACTGCATGTATGTAGAAATTAATTAGCAAGAGAAAAGAGCAATGATGGAGTTCATACATCTGGCCTGAATGCGCATTTCACTAACACATCCAAAGAGTTGTAGGAGGTGAATGCAGTTGCAAGATGAGATGACACAGGCGAACACCTCGTCTCTGATTGTGATGGATTCATGGATTTCATCCGGAGATGACTTGCACGCTGCCGTATCTTGCCGTCGTAGCCGTGTACTGGTTGGACGATCTGGCAATATCGACAAAGTCGCTGCTGTTGCCACCGCTTAAAGATCATATTTTCTCCTGATCTGACCATGCATATGTAGGAATATCACAATATTCATAACACGTGAGCTTCATACTTGTACAAAAAATTGCTAGCTTCATACCTTTGCCATCGACGCCTACACACACAAAAAATCAATAGATTCGTACCACGTGAGTGCAGTATATATATATAGGTGGTTGTGATATCATCAATCGTAACATGATTAGCTGGAGTTGCGCTGCTGGACAAGATGGATTGATACATAGGCAAGAAAATACCACTCCGTTCGTGCCCATCTCCTTCTCGCCAACCGGCCGCCACGAGTCGACGGATTGTTGTCGGCGTCCTGCTGGATAGGAACGTGTGCAGATACCTCTTGTCATTCCCATGCAGACGGAGGGAGAGAGAGTCTTGTAGCAGTGGCGTAGTCACCGGCGGTCATCGTGGTCGATGAGATCCAACTTGCGGCGGCGCGAGGCAGGCAACGAGATGCTAGGCGAGCGTATCTATTGATATTTCCTCCGCGTATTTGTCATGAAGAAGGCACGGCCGCATGCTAAAAAATAGGATCAGTTAAACTGAATTTCAAATGGCACGACGTTATCCATCCACAGCGACCTATCCGGTTTAGTTGCATTAACCCGTTAGCGTGGGTATACTTTGATAGAGAAGAGTATGTACTCCTAGGGGTACCAAACCATTTTCCTATATATATATATATATATATATATAGGTAAATTAACAGATGCTCCATGGTGCCCATGCTCCTGTATGAACAACTGTATATTTTGGGTATATAGACACCATGGATATCGCAGGTATGTATACCTTCGGTATGTAGGAGGTATATATATCATGTGTATACGTATCTAAGTTAACTATATACCTTCTATACCTAGAATACACATACCCAAATGTACAGGTATAGAACAGGTATGTATATATACATACATGTATGTGTATATTTTTAGGTACATATACCCGATAATATGCATACCTAAGGTTACATATACCTCTTACATACCCAAGATATGCATACTCGATGTATTCATGGTGTCTACATACCTAAAATGTACGGTATTTGATACCGGTGCCCATGCTCCTAGGTGCCCCATTTGGGTGCAGAGAACTTATTTTGCACCCACAATTTTATTTTATGTTGCTAAGTTAATATATTATACTGCGTGTGTAAATATTTACGTTAATATTGGTTCATAATAGGAAAATCGGTGTGATTTCTTTAAAATATATAGTTCATAGCAGCATAAAAATCATAAAAATAGCATAAATATGTCTATTTTTATCATATTTTTATAGCGTCACGTAAATAAAAAGTTTACGACATGGATATATTTTATTACGCTCTACTCAACATAAGGAATACGACAAAATTTACGTGACGTAAAAATCATGTACCGTTGTGAAGATAGAGGGTGGGTATAGAATAACTATTCTATACCCTGGGTGTCAAATAGCGCGACCCTATATATATATATATATATATATATATATATATATATATATATATATATATATGGACGCGGATTTGCTACCTAGGGTGGTAGCTACGCATGGCCTCCCGATCGTTGGATTTCGCGTACACATGTTATCTAGATGAGATCTCTACACAGATGCCGTTTGCAGGCATAAACGGACTACCCTCACCGTGAGCTAGATAACATGTGTGGACTTCCTCCCGTCCGTCCGGTGAATGATTTCTATCGAGGACCCGTGAGCTAGATAACATGTGTGGACTTCCTCTCGTCCGTCCGGTGGATGATTTTAGCTTTAGGCAGGCATTTTTTAGGCGACGCCATGACGCGCGGGAGAAATATGTATGTTTACGGGCGCAAAAAGGTTAGTACTCCTGCCAAAACCGAGTACACTTGGGAAAAAACGGCTACGTCCCAGAAAAAACGGCGGGTAACCATAAAAAAGAAACGGCTAGTTGAGACAAAAACGACAACTGTTCTGCTTCAATCCAGCGATGATGTGCCACGATATTTATTTCCTCTAGACCGGCTTTGTGTGGATAGGAAAATAATATCGGCTGGTTAGTCCTGCAGAAATGATGTGTTCCACGGATGGGACATTGTGTAGCTCGCGTCCCAGAAAAAATGACGGCTAGTTAGTCCTGCAACCGGGATGGCAACTTGCCACTTTTTTTCCTAAGTGTGTAGCTAGCATCCCAGGAAAAAATGCTCACATTGCAGAAAAAAGGCTTCATTGGCTCGTATGTCTATATGCTAGGTTGTTATTATGTAGCGTGGGTTTAGAAAATAATGCCCTGATCCTGGGAAATAATCTAAGTAGTGTAGTAGCTCGGCTCCCAGAGAAAATGCTCAGATTGCAGGAAAAAAGGCTTCATTGGCCCGTAGGTCTATATGATTGGTTGTTATTATGTAGCGTGGGTTTGCATAATAATGCCCTGGTCGTGAAAAAAAAAAACTAAGTACTGTAGTAGCCAGCCCTATTGTGATCCACCTATTGTAAATGGCAACGCGAGGAAATCTTGCACCCGTCCGTATGAGAAATCATATCTTAGACGAACACCCGAAAAAAAAATGCATTGTAGGAGCCGCTTTGTTATTTTTTCCTGAAAGCACGCCCGATTTTCTTTCTGTTCCTATTTTGTGCGGGGCCTATGGCGTGGAAACTACGTGTGGCTAGGTTCAAAACTTACTGATTAGGTGACAAGAAACCTATTACTTGGAAAGGAAAAGGGCTTAAGAAAATAAAACGACAACAATTGAAAAAACGAAACTGATGTGAGGAAAAACAACAAGTTGTTATATTTGTTTGGCGCGAAAAACCATGCCGCGCATGTTGAAGCTAGAATAAATTTGGAAAACATGATCATTAGTGTCTAAGCGACTATTTGGGAAGACACGAGCAGAAACTTGCGCTTTTTTCCGGGAAAAAAAGGTCGTAAAAAAACATGCATCTTAGGAGGCCCCGAACTTGGACCTCCTCCGGCCAGTTTCGTATGAGACATCAAATATTAGACGAGCACGCGAAAATGATGCATCTTAGGAGGCCCTTGTTTTTTGGCCTCAACGCAGGCACTTTTTTTTCTTATTTTCGTAATTATTGTACCTGGTGCGAGCTGCCGCGGAGTGCACCGACGAGCCGGAAAATTGTAGCCAAAATGATGAGCGCGGGAGATGGAAGATGGGGGCTGTGGTGTGCTGCCAGTGATTGGCGTTGAAAATAACAAAAGCATACGAGGAGGGAGGGGTGTAGATGAGGGAAAAAAGGTTGGTTTCGAAATAGCTTCTCATGAAATCCTACCGAGCCTGCCGACCTATGATGTCCAAAGCCAAAGCTAAGGGTATGCAGATAGGGAAGTGGGATAACAAAAACGATCACAGTGGGGGTTCGCATGCACCTAGCTTTCAGAAATAACGTGGAGTGGTGCTCTCGTTGTGACGGCGTGAACTAGTGTTGTTAGGGATAGCTGAAGTCGTTGGAACATCATATGATCACAGTATGCTCTCTACACAAGATCCAATGGACAGATGAGCATGCGTAGCTACCCACCAGGGTAGCCAGCTATTTTCCATATATATATATATATATATATATATATATATATCGAAAATTACTGGCTACAAAGGAGGGTAGCTACACACCCTCCTAGAGCCGTTGGATTGTACCTTTGAGATTCACGTTTGGTCATACCACCTTGGAGGTTATGTGTCAGATAGATAGATAAAGTTGATGTATCAATACTGAAAGCAATCGTGCACCAGTTAAAATCTAACGGACGTTATGTGCATGCAAATAACGATTCCTTTTTCTATTCTGCAGCGATAAAAAGTTAGAAACAGACTGACCTGAATTCTGACAGCAGACCATCTAAACCTTTTATATGTTTTGAACGTCAACAAAGCTTATTCTTTTATACATTTTATCATTGATTTTGACAGCATGCTACCTCCAGCTATCCCATGCACAAGACATGTGGTCACTGTTGTGTAGGCCCCTCCATCATCACTTCGACTGAACCATCTTTTTAAAAAGGCCAAGACCAGCTAGCTAGCTCACTCTTTATAGCTAGCGCTTTAGTTTTTATTTCAAAAATAGTAACGATGGGCTATCTCTCTCGATCCCAAATCCAGCTAGCTAACTCACCCTCTATTTCGTAGCTCTCTAGCTAAGCTCGTTGCATTTCAAAGAAGAACCGGTAGCGATCACCAAACTGAGTGCAGAGCGTACGTGCTAATAACAGTATAGATCAACGAGTACGGGCACAAACAATCACCAGCGTCCCGTGGTCCATGTCTAGCCTGGTCCGCAGGAAGAACATCAACGGCACCGCGGCCACCGTTGTTGCCGTCGTGGCATGCATGTTTCCTGGGCAGATAGTCCGCGCCACAGCTTCGGACTGCGCCGAGAATGGCAACGGCATCGTCGCCGCTGCGTGGCATGTGTATCTTCCACCTCACCGAACGCCACAACTCCAAGGCCCAGGCAACATGTCTCTCCAGCCAGCACTCACGACGAAGTAGACAAGGTGGTCGGTGACTCACTGGTCTTGGGTCACCACAATCCACATACATGGACAAACTCTACTAACAAATACAAGAGCCGAAGCCAACCGGGATCCAAAGGAAAAAAGCAAACTGGCCAAACTCAAACGCACGACAGACTACCCATGCCTACCTCTACGGGCATCGTCACTGTTGAAGCACATGCATGGCCGGCGAATGAGTAGCACCCATGCCGTGTGGATCGTCTCTATTGCCAAGAAGCGTCGGCTTGTCCAGCACGCGCCTTGAGCCACTGCTGGAGTTCCTCCGGACGCCAGTGTGGTAGCGTCGAGTAATCTGGACCAAAGCATGCCGTTGTACTACAATATTCAGAGATGAAGGAAGAGGATAGGCGTGAGATAGGGATGGGATGACGGCTCATAGCCTCGGAGCCCGACAGGCGATTGCCAGACACGACCCACATCTCCTGGCCACGGTGTACGGTAACAGAAAAGTTGAAAACAGAGTGTTGACGAAAGTCTATTTTTATTAGCGATATGCGCCAGATGTCCACATAAAGCTATAAAGTGACTGTGGCCAGGGTGTACGGTAACAGAAAAGTTGAAAACAGAATGCAGATAAAGTTGACGAAAGTCTAATTTTATTAGCGATATGCGCTACATCTCCACATAAAGCTATAAAGTTACTGTAACTAGCACGTATAAAGCTAATATATAAAGTCGATGTGGTCGATCTGACGTCCGTTCATGGTACGGGTTATTTCATAACGGTAAGCGTACGCCTCCCCATAAACATGGTCAAAGCTACTCACAAACTCATTTTGATAGCACACATCTCAGAGGTAGGATCGACGACCTAGGATGGTGAGGTAGCTACCCTCCTTTTCATTAAATCCACTATATATATATATATATGTTAAATCAGATTCAAGATTCTATGGTAATTCATGGAACACATGGAGATTGGGTTTTATGAATTTCCTCTTATTATGGTTCTCCATATAATGAAAGTTTATTCTCCACACTCCATATTGTGCAAATTAGGGCTCTTCATGCAAAGCAAGACGTTGATGCTTTCATTGTAGCATCTAATGATATGTATGGTAAGAGAAAATACTGCACCAAATATCAATTATTTAATGTTTGTTACCATCTCTATGATTTCCCTGACATACTATGATTTTCCATTGTAATATTGAATAATAATGTTTCATAAGTTGTCCTCATATGCATTCATAATGGTTTGTTCGTTCTTTGGTTGTCGGCCTCTACAAGCATGCTATCTTTGCCAATCGGGTTCCTTCCCTTTTTTTGATAAAGGAATATATTGATATGAAGATACCGATTACATCCAGCCTCTGCACCAACAAGTTGTCGAAAGACAACACGGATGCACACAGTGAAGAAAATAAAAATAAAAATAGAGAAATATAAAATTAAAATCGGGTTCCTTCTATAGGTCTCACATCCTCATCCTCGTGTGATATATAGACATTTGATCTTGGTTTCTCCATGCAGTGTTTGACAATGTGGAACATTCTAAAGTCTATTGTGTTTACTTTGTAATCAGCTGTTTCTATACATACAAAAGTATTTTAACTAGTTGTTTCTTGTTGTTTCTAAATTTGACCGGTGATTTCCTCAATACGAATAAACATTGCTGGTGTCAAATTTTAGTTTTACAATTTTTACATGATCCTTTTTAGTTTATTTTTTCACAAGTCACCATGAGTCTCAGATGACATAAAATTGTGCTGATTTAATAAATTTCTTTGTGCCTACGGAAATACATGTGCTGGGAGCCACGAATGGTTCAGGCAAGCGCCTGGTGGACGCTAAGATGGATTTGGACGGAGATGCTATATGTGGACAATGTTAAGATCGTATACTCAACCATGCCAGGTCATCGGTTCCCAATCTTGGCATTCTTAACTGTGTACATTACCGAGAGATGAAATTGAGATGAACACAATAAGGGCGATGGGTTTGTCTAAGACTAAAAAGTTAGCATATAAGGATTCTTGAGTTGAAGAAGATCACAGTAGTTGAGACGGTGCACTTATTGACCAGTGATGCTTCTATTTTTATGCATGTTCTTCCGTATATGTGTTTATGTTCTTCTATAGTTCGTCCCGGCCATTTTTATCTTCCAAGACTAAAATCTCCTAGTGCAGCATGGTGTGGACTGTGGTGTACATGTTTTTAATGTAAAACATACTCCCTCCATCCTAATTTAGATGTCATATTTTTTTTCAAAATATGAATGTATCTAGACATATTTTAGTGTATAGATACATCCATATTTTGACAAATGCTTGACATCTAATTTGGTACGAAGGGAGTACATTTGTATGTAGCTCTAGATTTTCTGTCCTTTCCATTTGTTTTAGTCTACATGTGAGTAAGATAAATTTGCATGCTGGGCATCTCTTGGACCATGGGGTTCGCACACAATCGAGTAAACTACAGTGCCCTCAACACTAAAAAGTGTGTATCCGTCCGGATTTTTCAAAATGCAAATGCACAAAATAACATACGTCAAAATCCTCAAATCCGTCAATGACCACAGCACGTAGAGTTTAATCCGACGGAGGAGTACTAATGACAGACAGCTCCCAGACGTAGCTTAAATCCCAATTCAAACCAACGGGCGAGATAACTCGCTAGATACTTATAGGTGTACTCAAACATTTCTCACCGGAGCCGAGCTAAGAAATAACTGGCTATTTTAAGCTTAGAACAATTTACTTGGCCAGGTGATCGATTTTGCCAAAAATTTAAACGCATATGTACCCTCGATTAATCAGCTAGACCATACATCCAGTTCTAGCCTAACATGACGCCTACACGCTTACCCTGGTGGCACATATGCACAATACTTGAACTTTGATGGCCTCTTGCCCAGACGAGGACGATCAGATAGAAAGGCTTGTGGCCTGCCAAATCGGGAGGCTTGGGATGCATGACCAGCTGCGGCCAGATCGCGAGGCCGGAGATGACGGCTAGACCAGGAAACAAACTGGTAGGGGGAAGAAGACCACCAGGCCGGAGAAGAAAAAAAAGAAGACGGAAGACGTCCCGTTGCTGCCGTCCGCCTTAGGATGGCCTTTTCTGTCGGCATCAAGTTGAACGATACGGGAAGAGCCTCTCAAGTCGTGGCACAAAGCGATCAGGGCGGGTAGACCTGTTTCTATTCTATGTATACACATACGGAACTGCTCGGCGTCCTCCGGAGGATTCTGGGGGAAAATCCTCCGGGCCCTCCTGTCGACACGTGTCCCAAGAATCGCTCAAACCCGCTTTTGCTACACTAACAGCAAAAAAGGGTTCATTGAAATAAAAATTTTCACTAATGTAGCAATTTTCTAGATTTTCCCCAAATCCCGCTTTTGCTACACTAGAGCAAAAAACGGTTCATTGAAATAAGAATTTTTCACTAATATAGCAAAAAAAAAATCGTCCACATAAAAAACCAAAAGAAATCGTCGGAGACCTCATAGCAGATTGCTTATACTATTATAGCAAAAATTTAGGACGACTGCAGCAAAAACAAAATGCTATTATAGCAAAATAAATAACTTCCTGGAGACATCACAGGAGATCTCGTCGGAGACATTATAGCAATCACTTTGTACTATTTTAGCAAAAACAGAAAAAAAATGTAGCAAAAAATAATTTACGCTATTGCAGTAAAAAATGGGTTCCTCGGAGACATCGTCGGAGATTCTCGCCGGATACGTCGTAGCAAAAACACTATGGTATTTTAGCAAAATTGGGACCAATTGTAACGAACAAATTATTCTATTATAGCGCCGTAACAAAATACAGCTCGGTTGGCCCGCGTCCTTACTGCAGCACGAGATGGACCTTACGAGACCGAAAAAGCCCAACAATAAAAATCGTGAGGTGAAATGCCCTGCTGCTGCTTAACTGGGCCGAAAAAGGACCACCAAAACATGTCAGCGATCCGGAGGATCGCGCGAGTCGCGATCCTCCGGAGGAAAACCATCGTTTCCCATACACATATAATCCACCGAAACTGCAGTTTTTCACGATTACAAGAATCGGAAAGACAGTTATCACTGAAACGCAAAGTCCGAGAAATTGTCGGCAACCAGAACAAACAGAGAAAAGAGAAAAACACCTTCTTATCAATGTCGCGATCGAGAATATCGTTCACCGTGCAAGCACCCCCTGAGGAGCACGGATCCATATCCGAAGAGTGCCAGCATTTTCATGTCAGGAAGCTCCCCTTGCATGGTTGCTATGCTGATTGACCTACGAAGCAACATGAGTTGGCCCTGGTGAAACACTTGACCCTTTGTCTCTCTAATGCCGTGGTGTTCAGAGATGGTAATGTAATGTGAGCAGTAATAAGCATACCACATGCAGGGCCAAGCGAGGAGCCATGAGCCAATGGGCTTGTCGACGCGGGCGAGCATCGCATACGGGCGCGCCGCCTCCGGGAGCCACCTCTCCACCCACGACACCGGCGGCGGGAGCGGGACCCCTTCCTCCTTGTCCGTGGACCAGGAGGACGTCGAGAACTTGAGGGGAGCAGGGTCGAGCCGACGTGTGGGTGCGGGCATGGACGGCGGATTAGGGTGATGCGGTGAGATGGGAGATAGCCTGGAGTTGGGTGGCCATACGGGCGTGCCGGCGGGGGGCAGCAGAGGGCGTTGAGCAGAGCGGAGGGCGCCATGGACGGAAGCTGAACCTAATGAGTTGTGTTTTGAGAATAGGATGAAGGAAAGACACGACACCCTCATATGCATGCTTAACTACTAGAGTATGAAGTCAGTGGAATTCTCAAAAAGAAAGAGTATGAAGTCAGCGGCTGGAACAGCTAATCTGCTTTGAACACAATGCACAGGCATCGATATCAGCATTTTAATGACAATATAAGTCAGACAAGTACGAGGTAGCATGTGTCTCCATGACAATGTTAGCCTGCTGGAAAAAACGATTAGGAGCTTCTATCCTTGTCTGGCAGACAATATTAGCCAGCTTCAGATCGGATTTGTAGCATGCATAGTGATTAGTATACACCGGTGTACACTAGTAGACAGCCGATAGTTGCAGATACACATGGTAATCACTTCCTAATAGATAATGAACTAGCAATTATACAGGCGGCATGGGTCCTAATTAAGGAACACTGTCTATGCGGGCTCATCATAAATGTTTATTAATTACATTCTCCTAATCAGAAGTCGTTTTGCATATGCTCTCTGAATCAGATGGTAGATGGATAGATCCATGATGTAGACGATGGAGATCTTTATAGTTTTTTTTAGAAATGGGAGCCCGGCCCCGGCCTCTGCATCAAAGCGATGCACACAGCCGGATTTTATTAAATGATAGAAAGAAACATCCAGAGTTCAAATATATACAGTCATGGGTCGGATAAAGTGGCCACGAAAATAAGCCACACAAACATCGACAAATTACATCAATTCACCTATAGTTAAGCCACCCAGCCTGGCTGTAGATAGCCCGAACGACCGCCATCAGTCGAGCACAGCCTGAATCCATAAGTCCGCGCTGATCCACGGGGAGAAGGAAAGACCACATCTGGATAAAATAGACCGCCTTGTTTACAACCTGCAAAAAATGAGTGTTTGTTTGTTTGTTAAAAACCACGTCATATAGTTGATGTTACATATAATATGTCCAGTACAAGACAAATCGACGACTAGCAGCCGGCTGAAAAGGAGGAGGTTTGCTTGTCTTTTTCCCTAGCAGCCGGCTGAAAAGGACCCTTTTTCTTATCAGCGAAACTGCCAGCAAATGAAGCGGTTTCCTTGCCACTGTTCCCATTCAAATTCAAGTCATAGTCGCCATAAGTCATAACATTTAAAACCAGCGTATCTGCAAGAAATTTTCCTGTATAGCAACAAGCCAAACATCAAGTCAAAAACTCAACATCATCCAACTCAGGGATGGTGAGGGAAAAGAGAGCTGACATCGTTGGCATTTCGTCATCCATCTTAGGGATGGTCAGCAAGGAGCGAGGTGGGCCGATATGAAGTGTTATTTGTCTCAAGGCGGAGTGTTATTTTTCCCTAGCTAGCGACAGGTTCATTCCCATGTCGTTCTCAAACTATTCATTGATAAGTGTTATCTAGGACCAGCGAGCCCACTAGCAAACTTGCATTCTCCAGATCTCCAGCCGCCTGCATAGTGCACAAGGCCACGTTCCAACATTCATTGATAAGCATTATTAAGGACGAACGGGCCGACTAGCCAACTTGCATTCTCCAGATCTGTAGCCGCCCGCACAAGAGCAGCCTTCCAACATCAATCAGTTTAGCTCTCCATTCAATCAAAGGTACGACCAGCTAGAGTTAACTCTATCACCCACCTAGAGTCGGGCAATATAGCGGTCAAACTTGGGGTATTTCTACATGATTTTCTATTGCCGACGGATAGGGTATAGAACCTACGTACTCCCATTTTATGTTTTAAATAGCTACGTATTGTAGTAGAATTATCAGCATATGAAGTCGATACACGATACCAGGCATCTGCATCGCTTGTTGTAATTTAGTCATAAGCAAAATAGAGTACACTATCATATGGGAGAATTTAATAAATCTAATAATGTAAATATATGATACAGGAAGCGGACTGTTACATACGACTGGTCAATTATATCAGCCCCATAGTATATAGAACCAATGCGAGTCTTGCATTTTGTCTCTTTCCAAAACATTAAACTTTGTCTCAATTATTGCAGGCCCTAGGTGTGCACATCTTAGTCAAGTCAAGTAAATTTAAAAAATAAATAAATGAACAATAATGCATATCAATGATTCAATTCCCCCAGCTTGATTAGCTGTCAACACTAAATATCATATCACCCCGCTTATATGATATACATCTCACATCCCCTGCTGCCCCCTCCTTTGTATAGGCATCCTCCAAAGGGTAGACATCCTCCAAAACACATTACTTGTACTACGCTGCAGCATGGCTTCTTGAGGTAACTGACATGCACATTTTCCTTCGAACTTGCTGTGTTTTTTGCCTAACAGGGTTGTTGAAGCTCTAGGCTTTGTCAGTTGGACTAGTTTGTTGCAATCAATTTGATGCCTACTTGTCATAGTTTGTTACGATCAATACTACAAAACTTATTAAGAAAACTACCAATATATACTGCTACCTATCTATGGGAAGACTTTCATTGTTCCTAGTCGATATGAGAGATCGATATCTAAGAGCTCGATTAGCCGCGCACGCACAGCACGTGGTTCTTTGGGCTTGATGCGAAGAAGAGTTGGGTTGTGTTGAGTGGCCAGCTTGGTGGGTTTGCTCCCCGCCTGGCGGGTTATTCTTACATGTACGACCAAATTGGTGCATCCCTGCAGGGTTAAATCTTCTCGAGAAGCCGTGTTGTCCGCGGTTATGGATGACTTGGTGAAAGTGCTGGCTAACAAGTACTCAGACAAGTTACACTTAACGATGATAACTTGACTAGTAATATAGATTACCCCCACCATAAAAATGAATGTCACCTTAATCAACAGTGTGAGTTTCCTTGGGTTGCTTCCTTAGTAGGGGGTAACACTGGATGGTTATTTTTTGGTGAGTAGTTGTAGTTGGTTCTGATATGCTCTCTTATCCCTTTCTTTTAGCCGGAAGTTGTAGCGCGTCTCTTTAGTTGTTAGTGCTGCCCGCTGCCGCTTCTTTGCAATAATCCCTTCCTTTCCGTCCTAACCAAAGTATTTGTATCTTGTGATGATTGGTTACGCTGGTATCTTGTGAGTATGGTTTATCCACTTGCCAGTACTTAACCGTACTGACCCACGAATCCTTTTCGTGGCTGCATATTCCACATTGCAGTCAACAGGTTTGAAGTCTGACGACGTTAGCTTGGGAATCCCTCCGGCTTGGCCTGGGCAGGGATTGGACGCCATCGGTTATCTTCAGGATTCTTAGTCCAATTTGTATCTTGTCCGTAGTCGGGCACTATGTTGTTTCTTCCGCTGTTATTTGGATCTTTGTATTGTATCAGTTGTATCCTTGACTTGTTTGAGTCGTCTTGTATATACCTCCTCTGGTGTTGTTGTGGATTATTCGTGAACTGTTGTAATGTTATCACAAGTGGCAACCGGAAATCGGTTATTATGTGGATTTTGGCGGAAATGCTGAAATCTGCATAGTGCCCGATCTTGGGGCGTCACAGATGGCTATATTCTTTTGGTTCGAAATCTTCCGACATAAACATGTTATCGAGATCGATGTGTATTCATGAATGCATGTATATATATTAATATTTATGAAACTTATTTTCGTACGATATCGATATGGATCTCGGTTTGTGTATTGCATATACAGATATATGCATATGTGAACATATATATCTATGAATCAAAGAGTTGGAGTGATTTGTATCTGTGATTATAGAAATTACAGAAAATACATGTATTTGCACCTGTATAGTCTAATACCAAGAAATACAGCACGGTGTACGAAAATAACAAAAAAATAAAAAATTGGGCGCTCTAGCGCTGGCGAACCTACCGCTGGCGAACAGAGTTAGCGCTGGCGAAGAAGACCTTGTTCGCCAGCGGTAACATCTGCTACCGCTGGCGAAGCGCTGTTCGCCAACGGTAACCGGCGAACAGCGCTTCGCCAGCGGTAGCCCATATTTGTTCGTCACTGGTAGGGGTTTTCCTACTAGTGAGTGGACGACGGTGACGGAGAGTCACAAAAAAGATGGCGGCTTGGCAGCAACATGCTCGTGGCAGGCGGGGGGGAGGACCCGGGCAGCCTCGGCTACTGGTCTGCGAGGTAGACGACGGAGGCTATGCGGCAGTTCGGTTCCCGTGATCAACTCGGGCTAAGGACATCCATGGTTGCGGGGCGGCGGCGACAAGCTCCGGGTTTTCTCCATGTCTGCAGGAAATTCAGAGAAGTACAGAAAGAGAGAGAGAGGGAGAAGGAGAAAGAAAAAGAAGGCGGTGGCGGCAGGAGGGGAGAGGGGAGAATGGTAGGTGTTTAGGGTTTGTCAAGGAGGGGAGGAAGGTGGCTTTAAGGAGGGGAAAACGAGTGGAGGGGCGCTATGGTGCAGTGGTCCATGAGGGACGCACGCCTCCAGCGTGCCTCTCTGCCAGGAAGACGACAAAGAGGTGACGGAAGTGGTTGGTTCGGGATGGTTCCTGGCCTGCATAACTGGGCCGGTTGCAGTCCTGGTTGCCACCAAACCTTTTGTTTCTTTGTTTGTTTTATTATTCTCAGAAAAACAAAAGAAGAATTTTGAGAAATTTAGAAGGCTCAAAACAATCTATAACTTTTGCAATCTTGAGTGGTACACTAGTCAAGAAGTTTTTGGTGAACTTAAAATTTATGGTGATGAATGAAGATGCAAGATGACATGAGATGCAACAAGAAAAACAAACAACCAATTATAATTTGGGGGGGAAACCCCGGGCATTACATACGACCTTATCGAGCACTACTATTTTAACTACGACAATCAGATAGTGCTGAATTTGGATGGTGAACATGAAATTTTCAGGGCTAGTATATTTGGCGCCAACAATAAAATGAATATTATGGTCGATGAGTCAGGTCATACTAATATTAAAATGTAGCGCCTCTATCTACGGAGTTAATTATATCTGTTGACATATATATTGTGCTAACCGTAAATGTACATTGGAGAGGACCAAGTCAACGTGCTTCGTTATCATCTAGCCATACAAGTTAACATAACAAACAATCTTTATACCTGATTAGTAATCTCTAGAACCTCATATATATTAGTACACTGCTATTAACAGAAGATAGTGTCTTGACGCTAAATTTGTAGGACGTGCCAACATCCTTAATTTTTTGAAAAAACATCCTGCATTGCCCCTATCTCCTGCACAAATTGGTATACTTGTTGATTTTGCCAGAGAACACCATGAACGAATTGGCTCTCTTGTTGTCCATAAGATCACGGGTAAGAACATTGGGCGTAGTACACTTGTAAGTAATAAACTAACAACAAATTCAACTAAAATTTCATAGATTAGAATCCTATGTGCAATAAACATCAGTACTAATTATCTTGCCTCATTTTGCATAAAATGAGAAGTGGTTTTCACCAACACTACAAGATTCCATCATCAGGTCGACTCTGTTTATTGATGAAACCGATGAACCCTGTCTTTGGAAAATGGTATGAAAATGCAAGAGGAAGATTTTTCATGGAGAAGGAAATATGGAATGAATTTGCTAGCAAAGCTGGCATTCAGATCGGAGCAATCATCATTCTCTGCGTCACGAGGTTCAATGGTGACATCCATATGTATTTTCCACTATTCTGAAGAAGTGATCAAATCAGTCCTCCGAGATATCTCGACTAGTAGTATGTATTAGGTTATCTATCATGTTAACAAATCCTTTTTTTAATATAGTCATGACGTACTTAAATATATTTCTGCTATATTATAATTATATATATACATATTTTCCATTTATTTTCCTCGCCCGGAGCATCGGAGGAATTTTCGAACAAATCTGGCCTTGTCGAATAAAAGCAAAGACGACTATAAAAAACCCCGACTCGAGCATAATCGTAATATTAAAATTTATCCCCTCCGAGATTCTGCGGAGGCTCCAATTATTGCCCAGCCGGCTAGATATCAAAACCACTTCTACGTATGCCGAGTCTGTTTTTTATTTAAACCGGCTATCTGTTTCTTACGCTGGAGCATCTGAAATACAATGGAGGTCCTACATCTCTTACAGTCGTTTGTTAAATTAACCCGCCTCTAAGCTAAGTGACGGGCTTTTGTTTTGACCGCTTCCGAAGAACAACCCATTAGAGGCGGGCTTTTGAAAACCGTCTGAGGGCTACTGCATCCAGACGTGCCGAGAAATCGGCTCTAATAATGCATGATTATTAGAACCTTATGCATCGAGCCGGTCGGGGGAGTCACCTCAGGCCTATGTACGAGAACCGGCTGAGATTGTGGGTACCGTAGTAGTGTAGTGACATCACATCAATTGTGCCTTCCATGGTTTGAAAGCCTTGGGCACCTCCTAATTCCTAAATCTTTGCATGGGTGATCCTATAAGATCAAGTTTGACTTCCACCGGAGAGGGTAGCAAAATTGTGGACATTTCTAACTATGAAATCAAGTGCAAGAATCAGCCGGCCACCTCATGTTTCAATTTCGGATCACAACGGGAATTTGGTCCTGTGTGAAGACTTGGCTTCGACTTCATGACCTCAATCCGACCGACAAAATGGGATTTCTAGCACAAAAGAATGGTGGCAGAGGTGATTCATAAAAAACGATATTCGATGAAGGATTTGTCTTCTCTAGCGATGCTTGTTACATTCAAGATTCGGCTAGGGAGCAATGCACATGTCTTCTGGAACAAATCTTCTACCACCATGCTCATCGACAAAATTAAAGAGGACGCAGTTTTGTGGTGTCGTGCTGGGGCTAAAGCACTTTGTAATATTATTCCACAAGAGGGGGCCTTTTTATTGGTGTTGACAACTCCCTATAAAATCTTCTATTTTAATTAATGAAAAATTCAAGTCTTTTGACTTGTTTATGAAACCCATACATAAACAGATAAACATAACTTACATGTGTTTTTTTCGCAGCACTCTGTGTACTTAGCATATGACAAGGTCAAAAGTAAAAAAAAATGTTTGTCCTTCTCACACCATCCCAAAATATACTATTTCTACCGGATTTAACGAAACTGTACATGAACGAATATAGTGGCACCTTTATTATCCCTGGTGCATCTATATATCATGATGCAAGTCGCCCAAACAAGATTCCACAGAAAATCAGAGCTCCAAACCACTTGTTTGACACAAATCTGCAATACAGAGATTAGACATATATAGCGAGATTAAACACTTCAAAAAACAAGTAAATGCACTATTCTTTCTAAGTCTCATGAAATTCAGGGTAAAGGAACATACTTCCTGTTACAATCTGTGGGATCAGTCAATTTGACGGTTGAAATCTGCCATGCCAATTGTATGGCTGCTGCAGTCAGAAGAGGATAGTAGGGCCATGCTGTGGATCATAGTTAAAACCAGTATTATATTAAGAGCAATATTCTCTTCATAGAACATGACAATCTAATAGTGAGCACTGACCAAGTTTCGCATTGTAGCCAGTGAGTGCAAAGCTGCAAATTGATGCAGCACCAAAGGCACTGATCCATTGCTTGGTAAAATCTCCAAACCTTATTGCTGTGGACTTAACACCTACCTTGAGGTCATCTTCTATATCCTGGCATGCATTCGGATACGATCATCAGAAACCGTGACAATTCGATAACATTCTTTTTGCTCAACTCTGATATGAAAGAATACCACTACTAAAATACCTGGTGTGCATATATGGTATCATACACTAATGTCCAACATATACCGGCAATATATAGTGGAAGAACAATCGCAGGATCTAGGCTCCCTTTGATAGCAGCCCATCCAAACAAAGCTCCCCAGTTGAAGGTCAAGCCAAGATATGCCTGAGGCTGTTAATAATTGCATCAAATGTAAATTACGTGATCACTCTGCAAGCAAGATTATGGTAGTACAATATATGCAGTGTATTTTACATACCACTCTGTAAACCTCTTCATTAGGGGATAAGAAAATATCAAAAGAAGAGAAGATGCCCCAAGAACACGGCTACATTGACAACGAGGCAAATTTTGAGGCGAGTATTACTGTACTGAATTAATGATGTCAGAAAATGCATCTCACAATATTTGTTTGGATTTTATAGGAATTAAGTCTTCAAAATGGATCACTACATCTGCTCTAGGCTCAAAAATACTTCTATAAAAATTCCACCAAATTACCTTTTGTGTTCATACGAATAATACACAACTTACCTTAAGTTGTTTAGTTGGAGAAGAAATCCAAACCACAACAGAAGCTGACATCCAAGGAACACACTCCTTGAGCAGGGGTTACAGCACCTGATGGTAAAGGTCTATTTTAGTGCGCTCAACCTACACGAAGAACATACCCATCATCACTTCACCGCATGATCTGCTTGAGAAATTAATGAAGTAGTTGTAGAACTCACAAATATACAAGAATGTCATACATTCAAAGTTTGAAATTTGTTGTCATTATTGTATCTCCATAGTTGCAACCATTTTTTTTTTGTTTAAGATACTACCGACACAATGGTCATGACATTCAACACTTACTTCTGCAACATTTGAGGTTCAAAATGTACCCAATTTTTTTATAACGGGAATATATTTAGGAATCCTATTATATACCTCTGGGTGTATGTACTCCTATATGCAATATATCTCACAAGCGAGTGTATTATACCACCTTTATTTTATATAGATAATTAATTATTCTAAAATAGCTATGTACTAGTTTGTTCAATAAAGGGAATCCATGAATGTCCATGGTGTTTGTATATCATTTCTACATATATAAAATCAATATAACAATTAATATAAAATACATAGATTTAGATGAAAATTTTCAATAATGAAAGATAACTACTACTAAATGAGAGTTCGTCATTCGTAACTTTCCATGGTATTTCAACTCATCGACCCCTTCCGCTTGCAAAATACATGCGCCGACATGTGGGCCAGCGCGTCGTCACCAAATACAGTCAGTCGCCTCTAACCCATCTCCCTTCCACTAGTTTCCCTTCGTATCCCTCAGACCTTCTTGTTCCCAACCAAAAGGTCAGCCGCTCCGTCTCCCCCACTCCATCCAGGTCTCGAGCCCCCACCCCACCTCATCTAGAGTTTGAGCCCGCTTTACTAGATCTGGTTGTGCGGACGAGTGGTCTCCAGCCAAGACCGTTGTGCTCAGTTTCTGGATACCTGGACTCCTATAATGTGGGAGGTCGCTTCTCGAGTTGTAGCGAAGAATGCCAGGAGAGTGCAAGAGATATATTTCTAGGAGGGGAAACCAGGGGCCGGGGTTTGCTCCCTTTGACGAAGCTAGGCTCCTAGCAGATTCAATGCAAGATGTATGACGCGCTGATCTAGGTCGAGGAGTCTATCCTTGTGGGTGAGTTGCAAGAAGAAGAGGGTTTCGATGCTGCAGTAAAAAAAACAGGAAAACCATCGAAGTGTCGATGGTGATGGAGTGAGGCGGAGACGTTGGAACACATGTCAACATTAGCTTCTATCTTTGGTACATTGAGATCACATATATTCCACGTCCTTTGACACATATCTAGAAAACTTATTCATGAGGCTATGATTGCAGACATGGAGGCCAAGGGATGGCTGTGGTGGCAGCTCGTAGTGGTAACAAGTGTTCAGCCTAGAGCCCTTGAAAAAGTTGGCATTGGCTTTGGTGCCTTAGATATTTCCACATAATTATGTACATCATCGTTTTTTTCTTTCATTGTATCCTATAGTATTATAGTATTTATTTGCAAACATTTATTTTTCGTTGTTCAGATGCATCATGCAGAGATTTAGACTAGAACACTGAGACGAAAGTAGAGGAGGGAAACATTTTTATGTTAAAATTGCAAATATTTCAGTATTTAAACGTCGATACTTCTATCCAACAACATCATTTTAAGAACATGAATATGCATGCCCAATAGTAGCCCATATTCATTTAGTTATATTTTTTAGCTGCTAGAAACCTACAACTTTCCTAATTAAAACCGTTGATATTTTGCCTGTCACAGTGACTCTTTGGATGTTCATCACTTGTTTTAACCATATCTCATGAAGAAATCACTGATTTGGCTATGCTTAGCAGCTATATATATATATATACATATATATATATATATATATTATATATATATATATATATACACACACTGGTAGAAAAAAGGCCTTCCATACGCCCCCATCAGTCCCCAAATTATGCGCACCGTGACTAAAGGGGTTTTAGTCCCGATTCGGGAGGCGACCCGCGACTGAAGGTCATGCGTCGCGGTTTGGGAAGCGCGTGGAGGGCTTTAATTCCGGTTGGCCTGGCCACCCGCGACTAATGATCCAAACTGCTGGCCTCCCTGTCTTTAGTCCCGGTTGGCCTGGCCACCCGCGACTAAAGATACAAACTGCTCGCCTCCCGCGCGGCGGTTTTATTTCGCGAGCGAGAGGCAGAAGCCTATTGCTATCGTGCGCACCGAGAGTCTCTGTTTCTTCTTCCTCTCTTCTCTTCTTCCTCTCTTCTTCTTCCACCAAGCACTCATGGGTTCTCCCGTTTGGAACCTTCTCGTGTGGCCACACCATGCCGCAAGAGTCTCGACGTGGCCTACACCAATATGTGCGAGAGGCTCCCCGATGCTCTTAAGCATTTGAGCAATCTCTATGAAGAAGCCGATGAACACCATAAGTTCTTTGGGCTTGATCTAGAGTATACGGCAAATCAACGGGATGTTGCCATCATCCAGATTTGTTGGGAATATGCCCTAGAGGCAATCATAGATGATGTAATTCCCAATGTATTCATAAAGTTATTAAGTTGTCCTTTGGTTTGAACATCTGATATATGTCATTGAATATGTGATTCGATTGTGGAACTATGTATTCATGTTGTTCATACTAATTGTCCTTGGTCGTTAAGGTTGTGCTGGACACACACCCTAGACTAATGTGAGTGTTGGCTGATGACACGGTTCCACTTGTCATGGGCATGGTGATGCCATTCCAACGTTCACGGACTTGGCTAAAGAGTTTAGCAAGTCGGACTGACCCACATTGAGATGCAACGATCAAGTCGTCATTTGCATGTCTCAATCAATGTAATCCTTAGACCTGAGGTTGTCGCACAATCCGAGTTGTGGATCACCGGCTTAGGTTCTGTCAAACGTTGTTCTGTGACAAGGCAACTATAAAGGCAGAGTTCGGGTCGAATGAGAAGCAAGCTGCGTGATGTGGATAATCAAGATGGGATTTTGCCCCTCTAATGGAGAGATATTCTCTGGGCCCTCTCGAGTGATATGATTCAGGAAGCATGGCCATGCGCGACTCAGTTAAGTGTTAATTGTGTCGGTTGACTAAGAGTTAGTCAGATGAATCGCATATCACGGATCGAGAAGAGAGTTGAACTATTTAAGGGATGACGATAAATCGCCTATAGTTCGACAAGGTATATCGTGAGGCAAAAGGGACTAAGATGAATATCACATTGAAAGGTATGTCGTCATGACTCAATGGTACTTGGGAGTCGACATGTTCTGCTAGGAGCCGCTACCGATTGATCGATTGAGAGTAGGACTCCAATCGTGTCCAAGTCGCCATGATCCTGCAGGGTCGCACACTTAAGAGCGGGAGCAAGTATTGGTCGGGTTGGACCCGAACCGGAAATGGACTGGTTTTGTGAGTCGGACTCACAGAGGGAATGGGCCACAAGTGTTGTGAAGCCATTACCATACGCTATATAAAGAGGGGCGCAGGTTGCCCAGCGGGCACGTTAGTCCACTCTCCCATGCGTTGGGAACCCTAGCCCCACTCAGTCCAGCGCCGCACCGGACCTAGCAGTCCGCCGTCGGAGCTCCTCCTCGTACGTGTGGATACCGGCAGAGGTGCTGTACGTTCAGACTTCGACGTTCGTGGGATCGGATCGGCTGGATCGGATCGTGGGACTGCACTGCCCCGACGCGCTGCATCGATAATCCGCACCTGCGCGTCTAGTGGTAATACTCGTGGCCTTCTACCTCGGCTAGATCTTGGGAGTAACGCGTAGGAAAAGTTTTCGTTTATCTCTACGCGTCCCAACAAGATTGTCTTCAAGGAGATCGTTTTGGTCTTCCAATGGGCAAGTTAACGCACACGTACAATCTCTCTTGTAGGATAGTGTTGCATTTTCGATTTGTTTGTTGCATTGGAAGAATACATGTGTTGCAACATATCTAACACGTGTTCTATTTTTTGTTGTTGCAATAGTTCAAAGCATTCTCCGGAACTTGTTGATTTTCTTGTCAACAAGGGTACGACTTCTGTAGCGTTGACATCACTCAAGACCGGCAGAAGTTGATGCGCTTGGGTATTGAGATACCTGAAGATCACTACATTGATCTTCAGGAACTTATCCATTTTGATGAGTTGTACGGGCACAAGACCGGGATGGCTCCGATGGCAACTGCCTTCATCCACGCCGACTACAAAACCATGAAGTCTCGTTTCTCCTCCAAGAATCACATGTATTGGGGGAAGAACCCACTGTACCGGATCAATCTCGACTATGCAGCAATAGATGCATACGTTGCCTACGAGTTGTTCCGCATCTACTCTTCGGAGCTCGAGTAGATGTTGTTTGTGTACCGCATCTTGCGTTCGATATATGCATGTAATGGATATATTATTATGTAATGGATATTATTTCTATATTAATTCCTAGCTATATTATTTCTATATTATGTCAAACACACATTTCAAAACAAACAAACAAAAACACATCAAAAAACAAACAAAAACACATCAGAAAACAAAACAGAAAAACTACCGTTTCTATATATCTGTTCACCAAAAACTTCTGTTTCTATATCTGTTCACCAAAATAAATCTAGAGGTCCAAAAATTAATCTAAGCCAGGAAACATAGATCTAGTCAATACCAAACTCATCCAGTTGGATTTACTTCAAAATACATTTTTGAACTCGTTCTAAAAATAATAGAAGAGCCTACTGGTCTTTTATTAAAAAGGGTGGTATTTTCATTTGGTTGTTGACCTTGATGTGAGGCTAAGTGCTATGGATATATATTTTCAATATCTATCCAGAACATTTTAGTTTGTCCATTTTGGTTATGTATTTTGAAAGTTAGGTTCAAATCATTCTCACAGATAGTCATTGCCAAAACAGTTCTTGTATCCAAAATAATAGTCGAAACTTGGATCTGCAAATTTTATATGGTTTAGATTTCATATGGTTTGGTTCATGAATTTTATCAGATTTTATTTTAAATTTAGGAAAGGGGAAAATGAATTAGTTTTATTTTTCTGAATTTTTTGATATATTATTTGTATTTTTAAGATTTTAAAATATATTAGTTTTATTTTTCTAAATATTTTGATATATTATTTGTATTTTTAAGATTTTAAAAATATATTAGTTTTATTTTTCTGAATATTTTAATATATTAATAGTATTTTTAAGATTTTAAAATGAATTAGTTTTATTTTTCTGAATATTTTTTAGAAATAATACAAATTAAAAAGTTAATGTTTATTTATTTATTCAAAATTATTAATTACATTATTACTTTTGTTTATTAAAAGATTTATTTGAAATTAAGACAATAAAGAAATGTGGCATCGACCAACATGTTAATAGGATTGATATGATACTAGTATCACATACATGCATGGTGCGAAACACTTGGATGCGGGACGGGATGGAACTCGGAAGTTAAGCGTGCTAGTGCTAGAGTAGCGGAAGGATGGGTGACGAGCGGGAAGTTTGACCACGAGTAAGAAATTTGACTAGAGATAATTGTAGTTAGACACTAAGCAAATAATAAAAATTCTGAAAAAAAAGGTGAGTGAAAAATTGGAGTGAAAAAAAGGGAGTGAAAATAATTAGAAACCCAAATGAATTAAATAAATAACGAAATAGCATGTTGTCCGGTTCGTGTGGGACTTTAGCCGCGGTTCGTAAGAGGGGCGACTAAAGGGGGGGGGGGCTTTAGTTGCGCCTATTTAGTCCCGGTTGCACGGCCGGGATTAATGGCCTTTGCGAACGGGACTATAAGCCTATTTTCTACCCGTGATAGGAAAATGGTTCCATACACCTGGGTGTACGTACTCTCAACAACATTCAATATACCACATATATGAATAAAATATACCTCTTTATCATTTTTAATATACTTCATATTCAATATTAGATACCCAAATTGAGTTATGTTAAAAATTTCATTTCAATCTCCATATTTTATATTATTTAGTTATTTACAAATATACTGCTTTTATGTACGTAAAATGAGTATATTGAAAAAACTGAGTATGTGATGATATGTTTTTTCTCAAAACTTGTATTAAGCTATCTTAGAATAATTAACTAGGTATATAAAAAATAATATAGTGGTATAATATGCTCGTATCTGAGGTATATTCAATATGAGAGTATGTACACCCATGAGTATATAATTAGAGTTCACATATATATATATATATATATATATATATATATATATATATATATATAGGACTCACGTTTTGTACTCCCAGGGGTACATACTCCCACACCTTAGCGGGTATGGATATACCCAATAAAAAAAAAACGTGAGGAAAATAAATTAGATATTATTTAATTCTGTTGCATGCATGTAATGAGCTAACTAACCCCAAAAAATAAAGGATCGCATCATAATTTCTGTTTCCAATGGAAATCACACGTGCATGTGATTTTGTTGGTCCTGTTTGACAAACTCTATATTTTTTCATGCTAGAATTGAGGTGGTGTACTGGTATGTAGCATGTATTATAGTGGTATATACATTCTGAAATAGGATATACTGCTTTGAAATCAAAGAAATATGACCATTTTTTTAAAGGAGTATATACCTTTTTTTCAAAGAAGTATGTACCTATTTTTCCCCGGTGAGGTATGTTCATCTAAGATAGAAGTATATGGCCATCGCACACACTGTTTTCCAAGGAGTATATACCCTTTTTTTCAAAGAAGTATGTACCCTTTTTGAAGAAGTATATACCCTTTTTCTATGAAGTATGTTCATCTAAATAAGAGTATATCTCCATCACAACATAGGGTATATGCCCGCAAAATATACAGTATATTCGTCAGAAAAATATGAGGATACCCATCCAACCATAAGGGTGCACTGATAAAAAAGTAGAGGTATACCCATCTCAAGTTGGAGTATACAGGAGTAAACATATATCACCGATCATCCAGACATGCCTTGATCGATTATAAGGATGAAAACGTAGTTGCTAACTATTTTGCATAAACTACTAGCTGGCTTTGCAATGTATACAGTACACATGTTTCTACTCAGTATTTGAATCGATCTCGGTGGCTATGTTTTCTTCACGCGATACGGCGTCGGGCTTGCAGGAGTTTAGAGCATAAAAGTCCATGTGGAATTAATATTAGTCGCCAGGCATGAAGGTGCTCCGGTGGCCTGATGGCCGTAAGCTTTTCCCCATCAACACTGCATGTATGTAGAAATTAATTAGCAAGAGAAAAGAGCAATGATGGAGTTCATACATCTGGCCTGAATGCGCATTTCACTAACACATCCAAAGAGTTGTAGGAGGTGAATGCAGTTGCAAGATGAGATGACACAGGCGAACACCTCGTCTCTGATTGTGATGGATTCATGGATTTCATCCGGAGATGACTTGCACGCTGCCGTATCTTGCCGTCGTAGCCGTGTATGTTGGACGATCTGGCAATATCGACAAAGTCGCTGCTGTTGCCACCGCTTAAGATCATATTTTCTCCTGATCTGACCATGCATATGTAGGAATATCACAATATTCATAACACGTGAGCTTCATACTTGTACAAAAAATTGCTAGCTTCATACCTTTGCCATCGACGCCTACACACACAAAAAATCAATAGATTCGTACCACGTGAGTGCAGTATATATATAGGTGGTTGTGATATCATCAATCGTAACATGATTAGCTGGAGTTGCGCTGCTGGACAAGATGGATTGATACATAGGCAAGAAAATACCACTCCGTTCGTGCCCATCTCCTTCTCGCCAACCGGCCGCCACGAGTCGACGGATTGTTGTCGGCGTCCTGCTGGATAGGAACGTGTGCAGATACCTCTTGTCATTCCCATGCAGACGGAGGGAGAGAGAGTCTTGTAGCAGTGGCGTAGTCACCGGCGGTCATCGTGGTCGATGAGATCCAACTTGCGGCGGCGCGAGGCAGGCAACGAGATGCTAGGCGAGCGTATCTATTGATATTTCCTCCGCGTATTTGTCATGAAGAAGGCACGGCCGCATGCTAAAAATAGGATCAGTTAAACTGAATTTCAAATGGCACGACGCAGCGAATTTATCCGGTTTAGTTGCATTAACCCGTTAGCGTGGGTATACTTTGATAGAGAAGAGTATGTACTCCTAGGGGTACCATTTTCCTATATATATATATATATATAGGTAAATTAACAGATGCTCCATGGTGCCCATGCTCCTGTATGAACAACTGTATATTTTGGGTATATAGACACCATGGATATCGCAGGTATGTATACCTTCGGTATGTAGGAGGTATATATCATGTGTATACGTATCTAAGTTAACTATATACCTTCTATACCTAGAATACACATACCCAAATGTACAGGTATAGAACAGGTATGTATATATACATACATGTATGTGTATATTTTTAGGTACATATACCGATAATATGCATACCTAAGGTTACATATACCTCTTACATACCCAAGATATGCATACTCGATGTATTCATGGTGTCTACATACCTAAAATGTACGGTATTTGATACCGGTGCCCATGCTCCTAGGTGCCCCATTTGGGTGCAGAGAACTTATTTTGCACCCACAATTTTATTTTATGTTGCTAAGTTAATATATTATACTGCGTGTGTAAAATTTACGTTAATATTGGTTCATAATAGGAAAATCGGTGTGATTTCTTTAAAATATATAGTTCATAGCAGCATAAAAATCATAAAAATAGCATAAATATGTCTATTTTTATCATATTTTTATAGCGTCACGTAAATAAAAAGTTTACGACATGGATATATTTTATTACGCTCTACTCAACATAAGGAATACGACAAAATTTACGTGACGTAAAAATCATGTACCGTTGTGAAGATAGAGGGTGGGTATAGAATAACTATTCTATACCCTGGGTGTCAAATAGCGCGACCCTATATATATATATATATATATATATATATATATATATATATATATATATATATATGGACGCGGATTTGCTACCTAGGGTGGTAGCTACGCATGGCCTCCCGATCGTTGGATTTCGCGTACACATGTTATCTAGATGAGATCTCTACACAGATGCCGTTTGCAGGCATAAACGGACTACCCTCACCGTGAGCTAGATAACATGTGTGGACTTCCTCCCGTCCGTCCGGTGAATGATTTCTATCGAGGACCCGTGAGCTAGATAACATGTGTGGACTTCCTCTCGTCCGTCCGGTGGATGATTTTAGCTTTAGGCAGGCATTTTTTAGGCGACGCCATGACGCGCGGGAGAAATATGTATGTTTACGGGCGCAAAAAGGTTAGTACTCCTGCCAAAACCGAGTACACTTGGGAAAAAACGGCTACGTCCCAGAAAAAACGGCGGGTAACCATAAAAAAGAAACGGCTAGTTGAGACAAAAACGACAACTGTTCTGCTTCAATCCAGCGATGATGTGCCACGATATTTATTTCCTCTAGACCGGCTTTGTGTGGATAGGAAAATAATATCGGCTGGTTAGTCCTGCAGAAATGATGTGTTCCACGGATGGGACATTGTGTAGCTCGCGTCCCAGAAAAAATGACGGCTAGTTAGTCCTGCAACCGGGATGGCAACTTGCCACTTTTTTTCCTAAGTGTGTAGCTAGCATCCCAGGAAAAATGCTCACATTGCAGAAAAAAGGCTTCATTGGCTCGTATGTCTATATGCTAGGTTGTTTTTGTGCGTGGGTTTAGAAAATAATGCCCTGATCCTGGGAAATAATCTAAGTAGTGTAGCTCGGCTCCCAGAGAAAATGCTCAGATTGCAGGAAAAAAGGCTTCATTGGCCCGTAGGTCTATATGATTGGTTGTTATTATGTAGCGTGGGTTTGCATAATAATGCCCTGGTCGTGAAAAAAAAAAACTAAGTACTGTAGTAGCCAGCCCTATTGTGATCCACCTATTGTAAATGGCAACGCGAGGAAATCTTGCACCCGTCCGTATGAGAAATCATATCTTAGACGAACACCCGAAAAAAAAATGCATTGTAGGAGCCGCTTTGTTATTTTTTCCTGAAAGCACGCCCGATTTTCTTTCTGTTCCTATTTTGTGCGGGGCCTATGGCGTGGAAACTACGTGTGGCTAGGTTCAAAACTTACTGATTAGGTGACAAGAAACCTATTACTTGGAAAGGAAAAGGGCTTAAGAAAATAAAAACGACAACAATTGAAAAAACGAAACTGATGTGAGGAAAACAACAAGTTGTTATATTTGTTTGGCGCGAAAAACCATGCCGCGCATGTTGAAGCTAGAATAAATTTGGAAAACATGATCATTAGTGTCTAAGCGACTATTTGGGAAGACACGAGCAGAAACTTGCGCTTTTTTCCGGGAAAAAAAGGTCGTAAAAAAACATGCATCTTAGGAGGCCCCGAACTTGGACCTCCTCCGGCCAGTTTCGTATGAGACATCAAATATTAGACGAGCACGCGAAAATGATGCATCTTAGGAGGCCCTTGTTTTTTGGCCTCAACGCAGGCACTTTTTTTTCTTATTTTCGTAATTATTGTACCTGGTGCGAGCTGCCGCGGAGTGCACCGACGAGCCGGAAAATTGTAGCCAAAATGATGAGCGCGGGAGATGGAAGATGGGGGCTGTGGTGTGCTGCCAGTGATTGGCGTTGAAAATAACAAAAGCATACGAGGAGGGAGGGGTGTAGATGAGGGAAAAAAGGTTGGTTTCGAAATAGCTTCTCATGAAATCCTACCGAGCCTGCCGACCTATGATGTCCAAAGCCAAAGCTAAGGGTATGCAGATAGGGAAGTGGGATAACAAAAACGATCACAGTGGGGGTTCGCATGCACCTAGCTTTCAGAAATAACGTGGAGTGGTGCTCTCGTTGTGACGGCGTGAACTAGTGTTGTTAGGGATAGCTGAAGTCGTTGGAACATCATATGATCACAGTATGCTCTCTACACAAGATCCAATGGACAGATGAGCATGCGTAGCTACCCACCAGGGTAGCCAGCTATTTTCCATATATATATATATATATATATATATATATATCGAAAATTACTGGCTACAAAGGAGGGTAGCTACACACCCTCCTAGAGCCGTTGGATTGTACCTTTGAGATTCACGTTTGGTCATACCACCTTGGAGGTTATGTGTCAGATAGATAGATAAAGTTGATGTATCAATACTGAAAGCAATCGTGCACCAGTTAAAATCTAACGGACGTTATGTGCATGCAAATAACGATTCCTTTTCTATTCTGCAGCGATAAAAAGTTAGAACAGACTGACCTGAATTCTGACAGCAGACCATCTAAACCTTTTATATGTTTTGAACGTCAACAAAGCTTATTCTTTTATACATTTTATCATTGATTTTGACAGCATGCTACCTCCAGCTATCCCATGCACAAGACATGTGGTCACTGTTGTGTAGGCCCCTCCATCATCACTTCGACTGAACCATCTTTTTAAAAAGGCCAAGACCAGCTAGCTAGCTCACTCTTTATAGCTAGCGCTTTAGTTTTTATTTCAAAAATAGTAACGATGGGCTATCTCTCTCGATCCCAAATCCAGCTAGCTAACTCACCCTCTATTTCGTAGCTCTCTAGCTAAGCTCGTTGCATTTCAAAGAAGAACCGGTAGCGATCACCAACTGAGTGCAGAGCGTACGTGCTAATAACAGTATAGATCAACGAGTACGGGCACAAACAATCACCAGCGTCCCGTGGTCCATGTCTAGCCTGGTCCGCAGGAAGAACATCAACGGCACCGCGGCCACCGTTGTTGCCGTCGTGGCATGCATGTTTCCTGGGCAGATAGTCCGCGCCACAGCTTCGGACTGCGCCGAGAATGGCAACGGCATCGTCGCCGCTGCGTGGCATGTGTATCTTCCACCTCACCGAACGCCACAACTCCAAGGCCCAGGCAACATGTCTCTCCAGCCAGCACTCACGACGAAGTAGACAAGGTGGTCGGTGACTCACTGGTCTTGGGTCACCACAATCCACATACATGGACAAACTCTACTAACAAATACAAGAGCCGAAGCCAACCGGGATCCAAAGGAAAAAAGCAAACTGGCCAAACTCAAACGCACGACAGACTACCCATGCCTACCTCTACGGGCATCGTCACTGTTGAAGCACATGCATGGCCGGCGAATGAGTAGCACCCATGCCGTGTGGATCGTCTCTATTGCCAAGAAGCGTCGGCTTGTCCAGCACGCGCCTTGAGCCACTGCTGGAGTTCCTCCGGACGCCAGTGTGGTAGCGTCGAGTAATCTGGACCAAAGCATGCCGTTGTACTACAATATTCAGAGATGAAGGAAGAGGATAGGCGTGAGATAGGGATGGGATGACGGCTCATAGCCTCGGAGCCCGACAGGCGATTGCCAGACACGACCCACATCTCCTGGCCACGGTGTACGGTAACAGAAAAGTTGAAAACAGAGTGTTGACGAAAGTCTATTTTTATTAGCGATATGCGCCAGATGTCCACATAAAGCTATAAAGTGACTGTGGCCAGGGTGTACGGTAACAGAAAAGTTGAAAACAGAATGCAGATAAAGTTGACGAAAGTCTAATTTTATTAGCGATATGCGCTACATCTCCACATAAAGCTATAAAGTTACTGTAACTAGCACGTATAAAGCTAATATATAAAGTCGATGTGGTCGATCTGACGTCCGTTCATGGTACGGGTTATTTCATAACGGTAAGCGTACGCCTCCCCATAAACATGGTCAAAGCTACTCACAAACTCATTTTGATAGCACACATCTCAGAGGTAGGATCGACGACCTAGGATGGGTGAGGTAGCTACCCTCCTTTTCATTAAATCCACTATATTATATATATGTTAAATCAGATTCAAGATTCTATGGTAATTCATGGAACACATGGAGATTGGGTTTTATGAATTTCCTCTTATTATGGTTCTCCATAAATGAAAGTTTATTCTCCACACTCCATATTGTGCAAATTAGGGCTCTTCATGCAAAGCAAGACGTTGATGCTTTCATTGTAGCATCTAATGATATGTATGGTAAGAGAAAATACTGCACCAAATATCAATTATTTAATGTTTGTTACCATCTCTATGATTTCCTGACATACTATGATTTTCCATTGTAATATTGAATAATAATGTTTCATAAGTTGTCCTCATATGCATTCATAATGGTTTGTTCGTTCTTTGGTTGTCGGCCTCTACAAGCATGCTATCTTTGCCAATCGGGTTCCTTCCCTTTTTTTGATAAAGGAATATTGATATGAAGATACCGATTACATCCAGCCTCTGCACCAACAAGTTGTCGAAAGACAACACGGATGCACACAGTGAAGAAAATAAAAATAAAAATAGAGAAATATAAAATTAAAATCGGGTTCCTTCTATAGGTCTCACATCCTCATCCTCGTGTGATATATAGACATTTGATCTTGGTTTCTCCATGCAGTGTTTGACAATGTGGAACATTCTAAAGTCTATTGTGTTTACTTTGTAATCAGCTGTTTCTATACATACAAAAGTATTTTAACTAGTTGTTTCTTGTTGTTTCTAAATTTGACCGGTGATTTCCTCAATACGAATAAACATTGCTGGTGTCAAATTTTAGTTTTACAATTTTTACATGATCCTTTTTAGTTTATTTTTTCACAAGTCACCATGAGTCTCAGATGACATAAAATTGTGCTGATTTAATAAATTTCTTTGTGCCTACGGAAATACATGTGCTGGGAGCCACGAATGGTTCAGGCAAGCGCCTGGTGGACGCTAAGATGGATTTGGACGGAGATGCTATATGTGGACAATGTTAAGATCGTATACTCAACCATGCCAGGTCATCGGTTCCCAATCTTGGCATTCTTAACTGTGTACATTACCGAGAGATGAAATTGAGATGAACACAATAAGGGCGATGGGTTTGTCTAAGACTAAAAAGTTAGCATATAAGGATTCTTGAGTTGAAGAAGATCACAGTAGTTGAGACGGTGCACTTATTGACCAGTGATGCTTCTATTTTTATGCATGTTCTTCCGTATATGTGTTTATGTTCTTCTATAGTTCGTCCCGGCCATTTTTATCTTCCAAGACTAAAATCTCCTAGTGCAGCATGGTGTGGACTGTGGTGTACATGTTTTTAATGTAAAACATACTCCCTCCATCCTAATTTAGATGTCATATTTTTTTTCAAAATATGAATGTATCTAGACATATTTTAGTGTATAGATACATCCATATTTTGACAAATGCTTGACATCTAATTTGGTACGAAGGGAGTACATTTGTATGTAGCTCTAGATTTTCTGTCCTTTCCATTTGTTTTAGTCTACATGTGAGTAAGATAAATTTGCATGCTGGGCATCTCTTGGACCATGGGGTTCGCACACAATCGAGTAAACTACAGTGCCCTCAACACTAAAAAGTGTGTATCCGTCCGGGATTTTTCAAAATATGCATGTATCAATGCACTAAAATACGTCTACATACATCCATATTTTGACAAATCCGTCAAGTTTAATCCGACGGAGGGAGTACTAATGACAGACAGCTCCCAGACGTAGCTTAAATCCCAATTCAAACCAACGGGCGAGATAACTCGCTAGATACTTATAGGTGTACTCAAACATTTCTCACCGGAGCCGAGCTAAGAAATAACTGGCTATTTTAAGCTTAGAACAATTTACACTTGGCCAGGTGATCGATTTTGCCAAAAATTTAACGCATATGTACCCTCGATTAATCAGCTAGACCATACATCCAGTTCTAGCCTAACATGACGCCTACACGCTTACCCTGGTGGCACATATGCACAATACTTGAACTTTGATGGCCTCTTGCCCAGACGAGGACGATCAGATAGAAAGGCTTGTGGCCTGCCAAATCGGGAGGCTTGGGATGCATGACCAGCTGCGGCCAGATCGCGAGGCCGGAGATGACGGCTAGACCAGGAAACAAACTGGTAGGGAGGAGAAGAAGACCACCAGGCCGGAGAAAGAAAAAAGAAGACGGAAGACGTCCCGTTGCTGCCGTCCGCCTTAGGATGGCCTTTTCTGTCGGCATCAAGTTGAACAGCGATACGGGAAGAGCCTCTCAAGTCGTGGCACAAAGCGATCAGGGCGGGTAGACCTGTTTCTATTCTATGTATACACATACGGAACTGCTCGGCGTCCTCCGGAGGATTCTGGGGGAAAATCCTCCGGGCCCTCCTGTCGACACGTGTCCCAAGAATCGCTCAAACCCGCTTTTGCTACACTAACAGCAAAAAAGGGTTCATTGAAATAAAAATTTTCACTAATGTAGCAATTTTCTAGATTTTCCCCAAATCCCGCTTTTGCTACACTAGAGCAAAAAACGGTTCATTGAAATAAGAATTTTTCACTAATATAGCAAAAAAAAAATCGTCCACATAAAAAACCAAAAGAAATCGTCGGAGACCTCATAGCAGATTGCTTATACTATTATAGCAAAAATTTAGGACGACTGCAGCAAAAACAAAATGCTATTATAGCAAAATAAATAACTTCCTGGAGACATCACAGGAGATCTCGTCGGAGACATTATAGCAATCACTTTGTACTATTTTAGCAAAAACAGAAAAAAAATGTAGCAAAAAATAATTTACGCTATTGCAGTAAAAAATGGGTTCCTCGGAGACATCGTCGGAGATTCTCGCCGGATACGTCGTAGCAAAAACACTATGGTATTTTAGCAAAATTGGGACCAATTGTAACGAACAAATTATTCTATTATAGCGCCGTAACAAAATACACAGCTCGGTTGGCCCGCGTCCTTACTGCAGCACGAGATGGACCTTACGAGACCGAAAAAAGCCCAACAATAAAAATCGTGAGGTGAAATGCCCTGCTGCTGCTTAACTGGGCCGAAAAAGGACCACCAAAACATGTCAGCGATCCGGAGGATCGCGCGAGTCGCGATCCTCCGGAGGAAAACCATCGTTTCCCATACACATATAATCCACCGAAACTGCAGTTTTTCACGATTACAAGAATCGGAAAGACAGTTATCACTGAAACGCAAAGTCCGAGAAATTGTCGGCAACCAGAACAAACAGAGAAAAGAGAAAAACACCTTCTTATCAATGTCGCGATCGAGAATATCGTTCACCGTGCAAGCAGCCCCCCTGAGGAGCACGGATCCATATCCGAAGAGTGCCAGCATTTTCATGTCAGGAAGCTCCCCTTGCATGGTTGCTATGCTGATTGACCTACGAAGCAACATGAGTTGGCCCTGGTGAAACACTTGACCCTTTGTCTCTCTAATGCCGTGGTGTTCAGAGATGGTAATGTAATGTGAGCAGTAATAAGCATACCACATGCAGGGCCAAGCGAGGAGCCATGAGCCAATGGGCTTGTCGACGCGGGCGAGCATCGCATACGGGCGCGCCGCCTCCGGGAGCCACCTCTCCACCCACGACACCGGCGGCGGGAGCGGGACCCCTTCCTCCTTGTCCGTGGACCAGGAGGACGTCGAGAATCTTGAGGGGAGCAGGGTCGAGCCGACGTGTGGGTGCGGGCATGGACGGCGGATTAGGGTGATGCGGTGAGATGGGAGATAGCCTGGAGTTGGGTGGCCATACGGGCGTGCCGGCGGGGGGCAGCAGAGGGCGTTGAGCAGAGCGGAGGGCGCCATGGACGGAAGCTGAACCTAATGAGTTGTGTTTTGAGAAATAGGATGAAGGAAAGACACGACACCCTCATATGCATGCTTAACTACTAGAGTATGAAGTCAGTGGAATTCTCAAAAAGAAAAGAGTATGAAGTCAGCGGCTGGAACAGCTAATCTGCTTTGAACACAATGCACAGGCATCGATATCAGCATTTTAATGACAATATAAGTCAGACAAGTACGAGGTAGCATGTGTCTCCATGACAATGTTAGCCTGCTGGAAAAAACGATTAGGAGCTTCTATCCTTGTCTGGCAGACAATATTAGCCAGCTTCAGATCGGATTTGTAGCATGCATAGTGATTAGTATACTCACAACCGGTGTACACTAGTAGACAGCCGATAGTTGCAGATACACATGGTAATCACTTCCTAATAGATAATGAACTAGCAATTATACAGGCGGCATGGGTCCTAATTAAGGAACACTGTCTATGCGGCGGCTCATCATAAATGTTTATTAATTACATTCTCCTAATCAGAAGTCGTTTTGCATATGCTCTCTGAATCAGATGGTAGATGGATAGATCCATGATGTAGACGATGGAGATCTTTATAGTTTTTTTTAGAAATGGGAGCCCGGCCCCGGCCTCTGCATCAAAGCGATGCACACAGCCGGATTTTATTAAATGATAGAAAGAAACATCCAGAGTTCAAATATATACAGTCATGGGTCGGATAAAGTGGCCACGAAAATAAGCCACACAAACATCGACAAATTACACATCAATTCACCTATAGTTAAGCCACCCAGCCTGGCTGTAGATAGCCCGAACGACCGCCATCAGTCGAGCACAGCCTGAATCCATAAGTCCGCGCTGATCCACGGGGAGAAGGAAAGACCACATCTGGATAAAATAGACCGCCTTGTTTACAACCTGCAAAAAATGAGTGTTTGTTTGTTTGTTAAAAACCACGTCATATAGTTGATGTTACATATAATATGTCCAGTACAAGACAAATCGACGACTAGCAGCCGGCTGAAAAGGAGGAGGTTTGCTTGTCTTTTTCCCTAGCAGCCGGCTGAAAAGGACCCTTTTTCTTATCAGCGAAACTGCCAGCAAATGAAGCGGTTTCCTTGCCACTGTTCCCATTCAAATTCAAGTCATAGTCGCCATAAGTCATAACATTTAAAACCAGCGTATCTGCAAGAAATTTTCCTGTATAGCAACAAGCCAAACATCAAGTCAAAAACTCAACATCATCCAACTCAGGGATGGTGAGGGAAAAGAGAGCTGACATCGTTGGCATTTCGTCATCCATCTTAGGGATGGTCAGCAAGGAGCGAGGTGGGCCGATATGAAGTGTTATTTGTCTCAAGGCGGAGTGTTATTTTTCCCTAGCTAGCGACAGGTTCATTCCCATGTCGTTCTCAAACTATTCATTGATAAGTGTTATCTAGGACCAGCGAGCCCACTAGCAAACTTGCATTCTCCAGATCTCCAGCCGCCTGCATAGTGCACAAGGCCACGTTCCAACATTCATTGATAAGCATTATTAAGGACGAACGGGCCGACTAGCCAACTTGCATTCTCCAGATCTGTAGCCGCCCGCACAAGAGCAGCCTTCCAACATCAATCAGTTTAGCTCTCCATTCAATCAAAGGTACGACCAGCTAGAGTTAACTCTATCACCCACCTAGAGTCGGGCAATATAGCGGTCAAACTTGGGGTATTTCTACATGATTTTCTATTGCCGACGGATAGGGTATAGAACCTACGTACTCCCATTTTAGTTTTAAATAGCTACGTATTGTAGTAGAATTATCAGCATATGAAGTCGATACACGATACCAGGCATCTGCATCGCTTGTTGTAATTTAGTCATAAGCAAAATAGAGTACACTATCATATGGGAGAATTTAATAAATCTAATATGTAAATATATGATACAGGAAGCGGACTGTTACATACGACTGGTCAATTATATCAGCCCCATAGTATATAGAACCAATGCGAGTCTTGCATTTTGTCTCTTTCCAAAACATTAAACTTTGTCTCAATTATTGCAGGCCCTAGGTGTGCACATCTTAGTCAAGTCAAGTAAATTTAAAAAATAAATAAATGAACAATAATGCATATCAATGATTCAATTCCCCCAGCTTGATTAGCTGTCAACACTAAATATCATATCACCCCGCTTATATGATATACATCTCACATCCCCTGCTGCCCCCTCCTTTGTATAGGCATCCTCCAAAGGGTAGACATCCTCCAAAACACATTACTTGTACTACGCTGCAGCATGGCTTCTTGAGGTAACTGACATGCACATTTTCCTTCGAACTTGCTGTGTTTTTTGCCTAACAGGGTTGTTGAAGCTCTAGGCTTTGTCAGTTGGACTAGTTTGTTGCAATCAATTTGATGCCTACTTGTCATAGTTTGTTACGATCAATACTACAAAACTTATTAAGAAAACTACCAATATATACTGCTACCTATCTATGGGAAGACTTTCATTGTTCCTAGTCGATATGAGAGATCGATATCTAAGAGCATAGACTAGGAAATTATGTGATGTCGTGTGTGCTTCTCTTTTGTCTTCATGTCAAGAATGGTGAGTATAGTATGACAACCTGTATGGAATTTAGGAGAACACATATTTAGATCTAGCAGCACAGTGTTGGTCCTACCACAAGACAACTTGAACTCAATACGAGATGTCGGCCAGGAGGAATTGACATGGGTATAATCCGTCGGGTGACCACTGTTGGTATACCTTCTACGATTCCAATCACAGGCCCACATGCAGGGCCGGTCCTGATATTTCGGAGGCCCGGGGCGAGACTAAATTTTCGGGCCCCTAAGTACAAGTGGGCATATATATGTTGGCGAAGTAGAAATTAAATGATGAAATGAGACACAATTTTTGACCGAAAACACTTCAAAAAGGAAATCATAGACTCATGAATGTGTAGTTTCATTACGATGGAGATGTTCTGGCCCCTCACCAAAACTAGCAGGTTATGTAGGAGATGAATTAAATGCGTCTTCATGATCACTCACATTATTATTATCTGTGTTCGTGTTACTCTTCCATGATTTGTAAATAAATCCTCTTTATGAGTCTACCAATTTCTTTTTGTGTTCTCTTATTCTTATTTTACAATTCCATATAGAGGTTTTTTCATAGCGAAACGACAAAAAAATTGCGAAAGTTGGGACATAAACCTATAGTAGAGAATCAGGATGATTTTTTTTAGTAAATACCTGCCGCAACACATGGCTCAATTGCGGGATGAAAAATTAAGCAGGCTAAAAAAAATTAAGTACCAAACCAGATAGTTCCATCACGTCCAGATCACGTATACCCATGATCCACGGTAAACAAGCGGAAGCCTTTAGATCCATTTGCTGCAACTGCCTACTTAACCTAATTGATTTTTCTTTTGTGCGTACACAAAACTAGGCCTAAGCGTAACTAAACATATCTGGGATGGGCCCCCAAATTTTTTGGGCCCGGGGCGGCCGCCCCTCCCGCCCCCCCTCAGGACCGGCCCTGCCCACATGTTGGCCAACTCGAAGTCCCATCAGATTCCTAGAAGCCTATGAAGCTGCAGGTACATCTAGCCCAAGAACCTTGGAGTACGATGCAAGATAGAAGCGATCTATGGTTTAGCTTCAACTTGTTACCGACTCGGTAGGGCACCCGGAACCTTGCTTCCGATTAAATTTAGGAGGGTCCACCGATAGGGGATACATACATACTCTTACACCACGCTAGATCCAATCTGCACACCATGGCCTCACGACGACCATGTAAACTTCCTCTTCAATAGTAGACCAGGAAAGTGGGGTTAGGGATTTACATGAACGAGAGCCCTCAACCTGGTTAAATTGTTTCCCTCCTTAATAGCCAACGAATCCACCAACGCGCGCCTCTCGGAAATCTCAAATCAAAGTCCATTAACCATGGGAATTTCCATGGATACTCCATATCAATTGGCGTCGTCTATGGGAAGATCGCATAATGGAGGCACGGCTTGGGCGGCTCCAACCACGGCATTCGACGACTCACCGATTTCGGGGGGGGGGGGGGGTTGATGAGCTTCGGCACTTTGTACTTCACCATGCACTCGATGTCTCTGCACCTAGCCTTCAACACTCTTAACGAGGGCATAGATTTGACCTTCAGCGGTCTGCACTTCCAGGTCAACCAGATGGGCATCCTTTGCCTTCCCGATTCGGCATGTCCGTCACCGACAGAGCAGATGGCGTCATCAGCGGCTCCTTTGTCACATCACATCGACTTGGGGAATGAGCCTGAGTCGGCCCTCGCGTCGATTTTATGTGTCAACTGCAGTGGGCACCACACTGGTGGCATGATCAACCTCGTCGAGCACGGCGCCGGCGACTGCGCTGACTATGAAAGCTGCAACATAGGCGCGAACCCGCCACTTTGAGGAAGTCCTCCCAAGTATACATGGGAGACGAGGAACTAGAGCATGCGGAGTTGGAGAACACAGATCAGACCACCGTTGTATCCCCGCTGAGGTGATGGCCAAAACTCGCCGATACATGCATGACAGAATCGCCATGCCGGCATACTCGACGCAAGCAACACATATAGCTAAAGGAATTACGAGCCGAGCTCAGCGGCGAATTTTTGCCTCATCATACGAACGACGGCAACAACTGTTCACCAACCGCTTGTCTTCATCGAGGTGCACCCCCGTGGACAAGGAATCGAGATACTACTCTCGGCTACAGCGTGCGACTGAAGGCGCAAGGTGACTAGGAGCCTCGAGTACTCCCTTCATGACAGTCCACCGAACAGGCAGTGTGATGCCCAAGCAAGGTTTTGGTTCCCGGTAGAAAAATTTTATCTAGGGGGGTCGGGATTTCCGGTTACCGCGGTTACCAGAAAATCCCGACCGGTTACCGGACGAATTTGAAAACCAAAATTCAAAAATTCAAAAAATTGATTCCCAAAATTACCATTTTCCGAGGGTTTTTGTTAAATTTCAAAAAGAATTAGTATTTTTTGATAGGTACGAGCATTTCCCGGGGGTGGTCGGGATCTCCGGTTACCGGGCGGTTACCGGATTTCCCGACCGGTAACCAAAACCATGTGCCCAAGACACCATAAGGTGCCGTGCTTGCAGCCACCAAATACCCAACCTAGGCGACCTGCAAATAGCATTCCACCGACAAACCATACTCGGATTGGGTATGATAAGAGTTGTGCTCACCTTGCAAGGATAACAAGTCTTCTAGTTTTCAATAACCTTGCAAGTGACGGGTTTTTAGCTTGATAACCTGATATGAATTTGACCAAACTTGCCGCCTTTCAATGGGCTGGTCCACCCTAATATTGTTGCAGATAAGTACCCAGAAGGCTAGAAAATGCATTTAAGTTGATTATAGAAAAGTACTGGACTTCTTGTAAATTTTCAGTACTGCCATTCTAATCTAGTTCTTGCAGATTCAAGATCTGGATTCTAGCTCTACTCCAAGCAAATCAAATGGATTCCAATCAGATGGTACGTATGAATCAGGGACAAGGAGAAACAAGCTATGCTCGCAACTCCAGTATTCAGGTATCTTCTAATTTCTTTATTAATCTACTAATAACGTTTGGAACTTTATATTGTCGGCTGATATATTCTTTGACTCTTGGATTCTCTAGACCGGTTCATCAAGAACTTTTTATAAAAAGGCTTACAATACTAAGATTTAAAAGAACAAGTAGGGAATTTAACAAGGACACCAGTTAAGTAAACAATTTTACTTGATTTTCTGAAAAATTAGAGCTTGATTGGCAGAACGCTCAACAAAGCAGTATGAGGCATTTGATAGAAGAAGCTATCGTTGACTTATGCAGCACCATCAACACAACCAACACCTTGTCCCCCGGAAAGATGGTGATTGCAGACTTGGGCTGCTCCTCTGGCCCAAACTCTCTAGCACTTGTATCGATCGCCCTGAAGGCCATCCACAACCACTTCCTTCAGTCCCAGCAGTCACCACCAGAAGTGTCCGTGCTCCTCAACGACCTTCCTGAAAATGACTTCAACATGGTTGTGAAGAGCTTGGTCACGCTCCGACAAAGCAACGAGCCTGTTCTCTTGACCGGTGTCATTCCGGGGTCGTTTTACGAGAGGATCTTTACTAGTAGTTTATTGCATCTTGTCTGCTCGTCGAACAGCCTGCAATGGTTGTCACAGGTATGAGTTTGACACTGCTCGTTGGATGAAACCCGTTTATAAATGCTCAGTCGTGTGAGCAAATCCCCTGAATTTACAGGTTCCTGAAGTTCTCGTGAGGAACCAGATCCCAGCATACGATATTGATGTGCATGCTAGGCTGGAAAGGCTTTCGATGGTCCACGAGGCTTATGCACAACAATTTAGAAGAGATCTCACACATTTCCTGGAGCTGAGGGCCAAAGAATTGGCACCAGGAGGCCGGATGGTTATTTCCATTATAGGGAGGCATTGCGACAAAATCGACTCCAAATTCCTTTTTACATCTGAAATCATACCTGAGATCTTAAGTGTCATGGTCTTAGAGGTACATTTCTTCTTAATTATTTTCAGAGAGAGAGAGAGAGAGAGAGAGAGAGAGAGAGAGGCATATTTCCTTAGTTTTTCTAGCATAGCATTTTACCAATTGCTGACGGATATGTCGCTATTTGATATTGTGGTACGAGTGACAGGGCATAATTGACAAACCAAAGTATGATTCTTTCTACGTGCCGGTGTACGCACCATCCAATGAAGAGCTGGAGGGGGTCATAAGAGATGAGGGCTCCTTTTCAATAAACAGGATGCTGGTGGACGACCTCACAAGCGACGAGTATAAGGCACTCCTAACTCCAAGCAGGTTTGCTGGTCACCTGAGAGCCGCGTTTGAACGGATAGTCGTACAACATTTTGGCGAGGTGATGGATGAGTTCGTGCGGATCGCCGAGGGACGCTGGAGCCTGGAGGGAAGCTTGCATGACGAGATGGCCAGATCTTCGGTAGCTATGCTAGCCGTATCGCTCACCAAGGCATGATGATCAATGGTGAGGTAACTGGTCATATATATCTCTCACCTTGGAAGTCCACAGTTGACGAGCTTTGGCACCCCCTGTGATGTGCAGATGATCTTGTTATTATTTTTTTTATTTTTTTTGATAAAAGGAAGTATATTAATATCGCGGAGAAAGAAATTACACCCAGGCTCTGCAACAACGCAATAACCATAGTCATTACGGATGCACACAGCCGAAAGATAATATAAAGAAGAAGAAAAAAGAAAAGTCCCGCTACAGAGTTACAGTCCTCGCGGTATCCGCACAACCACCACCTAAACAACAGCTGATGACCATCTCTTCGAAAACAACGTCTCCAAGAAGAACGGTGTCAGGCACAACTAATTAAGGCCAGACCTTGGGTTTTCACCGTGAAGATAATCCTCGCTCTCAAAACAACGGTTTCAAGAAGACCAGTGTCAGGCACAACCAATTAAGGACAGACCTTGGGCTTTCACCCTGAAAGGTAGGACTTTGTACTTCACGCATGCTGTCGCCCCCTCTTACATACGGTTGCCACGAATCTTGTAACTCCAAACCAGTTACCCATCGATGCAAAGACTCCGAACACCGTTGCTAGTCCTACAATCTCACCTTCGATGACTCAGCATTGTGACAGAATTCCACTGATCTAGCAATCTTTAGGCGTCGCCCATGTGAGTTCGTCGGCGAAGCTTTTCGGGTCGACATACCGGCTTGATTAAAGAGAACCTACATCAGGATCTTCATCTTCGCGCGATAGGAAACCCAAGGAACACCTCCTTTATTCTGATGTCTCGCAGCCCCGAGGCTGCGAAACGACTCCCAACAGGGACGTTTGCGGGAGGGGAAAGATCTCCTGGATTCCGCATCCGCCGCCACCGGGAGCCCTGCCGCCGATGGTCCCTAGCACGACCGCCTCCCGCCGCCAAAGACAGAGGAGGCCGTGCCGCCTGGGAGCCAAGCCGATGGCGCCGCCGCCGCCAAAACGTCGAGCCGCCTGTGCGGTCCGCCGCCGAGCTCAAGTGACGAACCCCGCCGCCTAGCAGCAGGTCGTGCCGCCACCGGAGCCTAGCACGCGGACACCCCGCCGCCAACCACCACCAGACCCACGCCCACCATCCTCTATGACCGCCCCGCTCAAGGCCGTCGACGGAGCCGCTCGAGGGACGCTGCAGACTTGCGTGACGAAGAGGCGAGAGGGACACTGGCCATCGAGGTCTCCGCGGTCGCCGCACCATAGCCGAGCCTCCCCAGATCCCATCGGCAGCGCCACCCAGAGCCACCCCGGCCAGCGCCAGCTGCCCACGCAGACCCAGCCACTAGCCACCGCCAGAAGAACCAGGGCCACCGCCCCGGCGTTCGTGCTCCGCCGTGCAGGGCCGACCCACGCATCTGGCCGGAGGTCTCCCGCCGCGTTTGTGCTGAGCAGGCGAGGACCCGCCGGCCGCCGTCCACCCTTCGGAGGGTTGTGCCCCCGGTGGCTTCCTCCGGCGGCGGCGGGTGGAAGGGAAGGAGGGTGTCTGGGGGCGGCGGCGGCTAGGGTTTCGCCCGTGCTGCCCCCTGGGAGCGACGTGTGCGTCTCTCAACTGTTTAATTATCAGCCCCTTCCCCTTCTCAGATGATCCGTGTCAATTGAGTACACAAAGAGAGATACTCCCTCCGTTCCAAAATATAAGGCGACCTTTAATTTCGCTGGTCAACACCATCCAACTTTGATCATGATTTTTCCTTATAAATAGTCCACATAAATAGTATAAAGATATATGAAATTAAAAAATTCTACAAGACGAGTTCAACGGTACCATTTATACATTCTGAGTCCATATAATTTGTTATATATTTGAGGTCAAACTTGACCATTAAAAACCACCATAAAAGTAACGCGCCTTATATTTTGGGATGGAGGGAGTACATGTGTGTTGTAAATGATGTATACTGTGCATGAGAGCATGCGTAGACCTCATATTAATCGTGGTAGGACAGATGCGTAACGGGAGGTGGACGGCAAGCAGCGGTTACACTGTGTCTGCTTGTGTGGCGTGTCTGAGTGCGTCGTGGTGACAATAGTCACGACATAGTGTCAGGTTTCATTCATTATATAGCCTGCAACTTTGTGGAATCAATTTTTGCCAACGACTAATCCAGCAATCAACAGCGAAGCTCCAGCCACCACAGCCCCGTCAGTCGAGAAACAGTGACTGATTTTTTTTTAACGGAAAAACCCATTTTCTCCGTCTGATCGACGCACACGGCTTATATATTAATTGAAATAGCTAAAGTATCCGAAACTCATACTCCCTCCATTTCAAAATGTAAGATGTTGTCGCCTTTTCTCATATTCGCACATATCTAAATGTATCTAGACAACGTTTAGTTATATGTTCACTCATATTGTATCTAGACAATATGAATAATAGCTACAACATCTTATTTTTAGGAATGTAAGGAGTAGTATGGATCTTTAATACAAGTTATGGATCACTGAGTGTGGCTACATGAACCAGCCACCTAAATACAGAAGAAAAGACAACAACTACGTATTTTTCAGACGTCTAGTGTGTAACCAGCCACCCTTGTTGAAGATAGCCCACACGACCGCCGTGAACCGAGTGCATCCAGACGCCAAATGTCACCCCTGGTCTTCTGGAAGAAGAAAGACCATGTGTTTATCCACAAAGTGACATGATGAACAAACTGCAAAAAATTCCCATCTCTTATATTGTTAAATATAACATGATTTCGCCAACGCCAAATTGGCCAAAGAAAAGAATAAACGCCAATACGAATGAAATATTTAGTAGTTTTATCAATCTTATCTAGCCAATGACCAAACATATTAGCAATACTAATTTGAGGATTATACTAAAAGTAAGTGAACAAGTCTCCATGTCTTTTTTTGCAAACTCACAGTTGAAAAAAAATATTGGACAGTTTCATCTGTGTCACAAAAGATGCATCTCTTACAACCCGTCCACCACCGCTTGGCGAAGTTATTTTTAGTCAATAATTCTATTCTATGAAGGAACCACATGAAAATCTTAATATTAAGCGGAACAAACTTCCACAGATATTTGCGAAGGAATCAAAAAAATCATCCATCAACCGTCCATACGAAGATTTAACTGGAAACACACCCGATGATGTTAGTTTTCAATTAAAAGAATCAGAAGAATTGGATAAAGACACCACCATTAGTCCCTCTATCAAATTTAACCATTCGTCCCATTTATCACATACTGAAGAAAGACACAGTGACTGATAAGGCGTCTTGATCACAAGGCTGTTAGATTGATCTCACCGTGATCGAGCCCAACGGCTCGATCACACCTCTTGACTGCGCCCTGATCGGGGGCGCCCGATACTTTATGGATGGTGGGCCCCTGTTGCCGCGCTATATAGAAAGGGTGGGGGGACCGGCCTGCACGCCTCACGAGGTTGACCGTGTGCCTACGACCCCACCAACATACCCATCCGATCTAGGGTTAGCGCGAGCGACGGGAAGCTCCACCGCCGCCGCCACTCCTCACCGTCGTCACCATGTCCTCCTCCACGCCGTCATCCTCGAAGTGTAGCAAAGGTGGTGTTCTCCCCTCTTTCTCTTGGTTCTCTCTCTCTCTTAGATTCTCTCCCGGTTTTACATCCACAGAGGCACTACCGCGAGCACCTAGACCTAGTATTCGATCTAGCTAGAATAACAAAGGTTGCACCACGCCGCGATCGAGCTACCTACACTTTGTGGGGATGCGGGCGGCCAACCACGGCCGCCTCACGGGCGGCAAGGAGCTGAGGGAGGAGGTTGAGGGACGATGCTGGAGCCTTGAGGAGTTCATCCGCGTCCCGCTAGCTAGCAACGGGTGGCTCCGCAGTTGTGGTTTTGTCGTGATGCTGCGCGTCCATCAGGGCTCGTGGGCCGCGCGTGGAGTTAAACTTAGGCGCGACAGTGCTAGCTCAACACCCTAGGGAAACCTTCGTGTATGGAAGAAGGCCAAGTAGTGCACGACACACTATCATGGGATCTAATGGCAATGTTTCATCAATTAAAACATGGTTCGCTGCCATTGTTTAAGCTGCACTTTGGGGTCATTACTTTGTTGCCTAAAAAAGATAATGCGGTGCAAATTCAACAATATCGTCCTATCTGTCTTCTTAATGTTAGTTTCAAGATTTTCACAAAAGTGAGTACTAATCGTATTACTCAGGTTGTGCAAAAAGTGGTTAGACCAACTCAGTCTGCTTTCATGCCAGGAAGAAACATATTAAAAGGGGTTGTTATCCTACGTGAAACCATTCATGAGCTTAAAACGAAGAAGATGGATGGTATTATTCTTAAAATTGATTTCGAGAAGGCGTATGATAAAGTTAAATGGCCCTTTCTCTTGCAAGCTTTGCACATGAAAGGATTTTCTCCTGAATGGTGCAAATGGATTATGCAATTTGTGCAAGTGGGTAGCGTTGGTATTCGGGTAAATGATGAAATTGGTCATTATTTCCAAACCAGAAAAGGGATGAGACAAGGGGATCCGCTGTCTCCAATTTTATTTAATATTGTGGCAGATATGCTGGCAATCCTTATTGCTCGTGCAAAGGAGGATGGTCAGATTAATGGACTTATTCCTCATTTAGTTTCGATAGCAACAATTTCACGAATTCTAGAAAATCATTGGTTCTAAAATATGAAAAAGAACATCAAATATTCTCTAAAAAAATAGGAACATAAAATAACATATATATCTAGGCACAAGCTCCCTCTAGAATCCTCTATTGGTATCATTCATGAATGGTAAAACCAGTGATATGAGAGCATCTGCAGACCAAAATCTGTTGTCACTTCATACTATTCCAAAGTATACATATTACATCTAATATTTATTATATTAACCCTACAATCACTTATTAGTGATTTATTCACTCTATATAATTCAACCAACTTATGTAGATATTTAATGATGGTATGGATACGATCACAAATAAAATGCCTAGAATACAATCATTTTGGAAAATCAAGTACTTCTTTTGTGTTTGCTTGTATCAAGGGTCAAATACATTTCTAGACGTATTTAATTAAATACACGAAACTAAAATAATGGAAATTTAACGAAACATAATTTCACTTAATTAACTGACAGAACCTTATATTTTCTATAACAAAGTCTTCAAACTATATGAAAATTACACATCATTAATTCTGCTAGGTATACGTGAGAAAAATTATCATTGTGATCATTTTTAAATAATGTGAAATAATAAAAGGAACATAATTTAGTGCCAAATGCGTGACAATTAAGTAAAAATATTTAATATAAATCTCTACTATATAATGCGGCCAAACGACTGGTACCTCGTACGTGTCGCGGCATCGATCGACTAGAAAACCACACTACACATAAACGATACGTAAAAAGACAACCACATGCCCGACCGTGGAAACAGAAACATGGGTAGTCAAGAAGAACCAATCAGGCACTCAACTCGCCTCATCGCGTGGCCCAGCTCGTCGTGTTATTCCGGTGGATGCAAATAAATCACAAGTTTCATGCATAAGGACCATGGCCCATAAATTTAGAAATGTACATGATATTAAATTTAGAAATCTTTTGATTTATGTCATTTCGCTTTTTAACCCTTCAAACAGTAACATCATCTTTTGGCCTCTTTATTTTGCCTCCTCACCCGGGCTACCGCGCCCAGCTTGAGAAATACCTCACACACACCGATATGTGTGGCGTCGTTGACCTAGTCTTTATCCTTTCTCTCCTTGCCATGCGAGAGGCGGATCGATGAGGTATGGCATTGCTATGTAGTAGCTTGCGTTAACCGATGCTTTCCCTCGTGCTCCTCGTCATGCACGGTGGGTGGACCAACAAAACTCTACGACTCTATTTGTATGTTAACTATAACAATCCATTCAACCTCAATCCATTCCCACGCAATTGCACACCTATATGCACGTTCCGTAGCGTTCCATAACAACCATAATGGAAGATGAAATAATGTGTAAGAACTATACCCCGACATAGAGTAAAGAACCTAATAATGCTAAAATTAAACATGAAAGTATAGAAAAAACTATTTTGTTTTTTTAAATAAGGACCATGATATCACATCATCACTAACCGATACAACAAATGACATGTAATACATATCTGCTATTTTCTCTTCATGATTCTTAGGATACAAAGTATCACCAAATATTATTGAGTGATCTTTGGAGATCACGACCATGATTTCACCAAGATAGGACCTACCTTTATCTGTTGATTCTGATATATTTATTATAAATAAAAAATTTGTATCACATAGCATGAAGCACAACACTTTAATATAGACGATTATTATATGGTATGGCGTAGATTTTACCGATCATTCCCTATTTTGTTGTGCTTATGTTTTGGTTGTGGACGATTTGTTAGACGATTAAGAATTATGAATTTAAACATTAGAATGATATTTCAAGTAAATACAGTATCATAAAAAATTATAGCTCAACGCATTATGATTAACATGATTCAATTAGAGAATTGTTATCGCATGTGGTGTAAAATTGATACTGCCTCTTATTTCATGCAAAATGAGGTCGAGCTACTCCTTGAAGCGGAACTCTCATGAGGGAAATAGTGGATCTTGAGGACATGCGTCACATTTGAGTCCTGCTGGTGCCAGAAGACCACTTGACGATGAAGATTGGGCGAATGACCAGAGACTCATCGGTAGTGGATTTTCCATGTGGCTATATTTTTAGTTTCTGTTATAATCCATGGAAAAAATAGCGCGCTATAGAGCCGCTAATAGCACGCTATAGCGTTTTGAAGATTGTCTCGCTAAATAAAGCTAGGTAATGCTATGGACGCGTAGTCCAAGGAGGAACTACTCACGCATCACTATAGGGACAGGCATGGTGGTGTAGAACCCTTTGGTGATGAATTCCCCTCCTGGCAAGGTGCCAGGGAGAGCTCTAGAACCCTCTGAAACTGGGGTTGACAATGACGTCCGCTGCGGATCTTTTTGGTGGAAAAGGCTCGAGTATTTAGGGTTAACCCGTGGAGGAGGTTAAATAGGCGAGAGGGCAACATCGGTGGGTGGCCAAGGGGCCCACACCCCTAGCCGGCGTGGCCAGGGGGCGCACTGCGCTATGATGTGGGGTGTCGGGGGGTTACCCCCGAGTATGGGTAAGGCAAGTCATAAAGGCAAGATCAAAGGAGAGGTTTGGCTGAGTAGCTGGCTACCCGGTACTCGCTACCCGGTTGACTGCTATCCGGCCGTACCCGCTGATGGTCAGGAGAAAGAATCAAGGAAGTTATTCTCCTCCGAGTAAAGGAAGTGGTCCGAGTAGAGGGAGTGGTTTCCTACTCGGGCCAGAAGTCAAAGGAGCCGTTCTGACACAGGATCCCGCGTATCCTGGGTCCGTACTGGTGCACTGTTCATCTGCAGAGCGCGTGCTTATCCGCGCCAGGGTGTCAGCAGGGCGGTGCAGGTTAGGGGGCCTACCCTGTGGCCATGTCAGTGATAACATATCGTCATCTTGGTTTTGCACAACGACTTTCCACACAAGACAAACTAGGAAGCCAAAACTGTCAGCGAGAAGCTGGAAGTGTGCAGTGTGCACACTATGTCGACATCTGTTTGTACTTTTCCCCCTTGGATGTATCCGGCTGGGCACCAGTATATAAGGTGCCCTGCCTCCTCCTGTGTGAGGGTCGTGGCTTTGGAGAGAACACCTAGCTTACACGTTACGTAGAGAGAAGGGTGGCTACTCGGCTGTAGGCCAAACTTGTACTGTGGCTACTCGGTGACACACAAATACAAAGAGAGAAAGGCAGGAGTAGGTGTTTTACCTCCACACGAGGGCCCTGAACCTGGGTAGATCTTGTTGTTTGCAGTGCTTGATTCATCCCACACGCGGCTACTCGCTGCGTGATCCCTCCCCGAGCACCTCCAGCGTCCATCGACCCCAAACAATTAGCCATCCTATGGCATCTGCCGTGATACAACCACGACAGTTGGCGCCCACCGTGGGGCAACCAGCGGCGCTGGCTGGAGTTCACGTTCGGACGGGATCCATTTCTGCTACTGGGGAGCGGGTGGTCTGTGGCCTTGTCCACAGATTCGGCTCCTTCGACTTCGTCATCGACAACGCCGGCGATTTCGGCGGCAGGGCCATGCCAGAGGGCGGCACGGTGCTCTCCTTCGGCTCGCACCTCGTCTACGTCGCCACCACCATCGTCTGCGAGTATCCCGAGAGGGTGCAGGTCGCGGAAGATCCCCCTGCTGTCATCGCTGCACGCGGAAAGCCAACTGGCTGTTCTGCGGACAGCGTGGAAGTGCTGATGACCGGCCCGGCTATCGCTGCCGGGAAGGGCGCAGCCGCATCCGCGGCAGTCGTTGAGGAGCTTGCTGGCCCGAGCGAGCTCCCGAGAACGCACAAGACCTACGAGCTGCCCCAGAACCTCCCGGGCTACATCCCTCCTTCCACGACATCGACGATACCGGCATCCGCCGTGCGAGTAGGCATGCCGCCTCCCACCGAGCTCGATCTTATGGCTATGAGGACGCAGCTCGACCAGCAGCGCCAGGCGCTGCTCGCCGAGCAGCTGGAGCTGGAAAAGGTTAGGCTCGAGCTTAACCTGGACCAGAACAAGTACAACAGAGCTCACGGCTTTACGCCTGTAGTTAGGTGGCCTGCCCAGGCAGGCGCTACGCGCCGCAACCTAGGCACCGAGATGGTAGCAGTTGGTGAAGCTGCTGGCCATGCTGATAGCCAAAACACCGCCACCACCAGACCCAAATACAGCACCCCCGCCAAAACCCTTAGAGCTGCTGAGTCTGTAGCTGCTGAGTTGCCGCATCTCGCTGGCGACGCGCGCGTTAGGCAGCAGGAGAGGCTCAATGAGCTAGTGCTAGAGGCTGCTAGGCAGAACGAGGAGTTCCAGAAAGCCAACCCGGGTGCTGGAGCTTCTCAGGTGGTGCATTCGCATGCGGCTAGATCTAACGATCAGGCCTCATCACCGCATCCCAGCCGTGAGAGGGACCGGAGTTGGCATTCTGGCAGAGACAGGCAGATGCAGGTGTACGACCCAGCTGTCGCCGCGAAACAGCACGCTGTGCCGCGACAGTCCGGTCAAAAACACAACACTGCAGGAGCAGGCTATCAAGCCCATAAAGCTCATAGCCAGGCGCGAAATGGAGATCGCCCAGGCCCTTCTCAGCATCAGGTTGCTCAGCCTACTCGGCAGAGACCGCAGCCGCGTGCGATCGCGCCAGCCGCCAACCCGGTGGAGCAACCTGCGGTCGTGCAGGTGGACAGATATGATGATGGCTACTCAGCTATGGGGTTGGCTGGCTATGATATCATGGATCGCGTGGGTGAGCGTGTGATGGAGCCTAGTGATGCCAGGCACAAGCTGGACCGGATTAACCTATCCGCGCAATTCGAGAGCAAGGGGCCGCCTGGCCCACAATGCTTTGGCCCACGCATCATGACAGAGCCATCTGTGAAGCAGTTCCAGCTCGCTAGGGGGACCAAGTGCTATAACGGCAGCACCAAGCCGGAAGACTGGCTTAATGACTATGTCACAGCCGTGCACATTGCAGGCGGCAACCGGAGATGGGCCGTGCGGTACATCCCGCTGATGCTAGAAGGACCAGCAAGAACTTGGCTCAACAACCTGCCCAAGCACAGCATCAACTGCTGGCTTGACTTCGCGGAGGCATTTGTCAGCAACATCACCAGCACCTACCAGAGGCCGAATAGGCCGCAGCAGCTATCCGCTTGCAGGCAGCGGGAAGAGGAGACGGACCGAGAGTATCTTACTCGGTGGAGTACTCTGAGGAACACCTGTGAAGGTGTGAACGAGGCCCAGGCCATCACTTGGTTTGCGCAGGGCTGCAGGCATGGCAGCATGTTGTGGCAAAGACTGCAGAGAGATGCCGAGTACTCTCGCTGAGACCATCCGGATTGCGGATCAGTACGCACTCGATGACCCAACTCAGCCTCTTCTTGATGCTGCTGAGCCGAGAAGGAACTATAACAACAACAAGCGCAATGAGTTCCGCAACAAGCGCAGAGGTGACCGGATTGATACCTGGTACGATCCTGAGGAGGTGAATGTTGTGACTACCGGAGCTGGGAGTAGCCAGAGGCCAAAAACTGCTGGAGCCCAGTACGGGCAGAACCAGAATCAGGGCCAAGGCATCAAGAAGCCGTACAACGCTCCCCAGCAGGGTAGCGGCAACTCGGGTCCTGTTCAGAACTTTGTCTTCAAGGACATGAAGGATGGCCCATGCAGCTTCCATACTCGGCATCCCGCTAGACCCGCCAACCACACTACTCGGCAGTGCAGTTGGTGGGAAGAGATCAAGAATGAGGGCCTGCCTCCTCCTCCTCCTCTGCCAGCTGCGAATGCCATTGTGCAGCCTGCTCGTGCACCCACCGCACGGCCTCCATCTTTCCCGAGAAGAGAGAATGTGAACTAGGTGGCTTTAGGAGCCAACCGCTACTTCAACAACGATGGCTACCGCAACAACAACAACAACGACCGCAACCGCAACAACAACAGAGGCAACAACAACAGAGGTAACAACAACAATGGTAACAATGGCGATGGAGGCCACAACCAGTACCAGGAGCATCATGAGAGCTACATGATCTTCACCTCTGAGCCCGTCGACAAGCAGTCTCAGCACAGGCGTGCCATGGAGGTCAATGCTGTGATACCTGCTGTTCCTCACTACCTGCACTGGTGCAACCAAGAGATCACGTGGTCCAGAGCGGATCATCCTAAGGTGATGCCCAACCCGGGTAGCTACGCCTTGGTGGTGGATCCCACCTTCTTGGGTACTCAGAAGAACGTGAGGTTCAGCAAGGTACTGATCGACAACGGCAGCAGCATCAACATTGCGTACAGAGACACGCTTGCGAAGCTCGGTATGGCCGAAAACATGCTGCTACCCAGCAAGACCACCTTCCACGGCATTGTGCCAGGAGTTTCTTGTTCTCCAATTGGCCGAGTGTGGATAGACGTTCTATTCGGCACCAGGGAGAACTGCCGCACAGAGAGCCTGCAGTTCGAGGTAGTTGATCACCAGAGCCCCTATCACGCCCTACTCAGCAGGCCTGCTCTGAGCAAGTTCATGGCCTCTACTCATGCTAAATATTTGAAGATGAAGATCCCTGGTCCCAATGGCGTGATCACCATCTCTGGTGATTACAAGAAGTCTATGGAGTGTGCCTCTGCTGGTTCTCAGTTGGTGGAGTCTATGGTGATTGCTGCCGAGAAGAAGAAGATGTACGAGGTGGTGGCTATGGCGCAGTCCGCGCAAGGTGGTGCGCCTGGCATGCTGAGTTCCCAGCACGGGACGGTGTTCCAGGCATCCCAGGAGATGAAGAAGATCCAGGTCGACACTGAGTTCCCCGACCGTGTTGCCATTATTGGCTCAGGGTTGGGGGAGAAATAGGAAAGCGAGCTCATCCACTTCCTCCGTGAGAATCGGGACGTGTTCGCGTGGTCCAATGAGGATCTACCAGGTGTCCCGAGGGAGTTGGTTGAGCACTCGCTACATGTGCGTCCTGACGCCAAACCAGTGAAGCAGGCTATGCGCCGCTTCGGACATGAGAGAAGGAAGGCCATCGGTGATCAGATCACCAAGCGGCTGATAAGAAATTTCATCATGGAGGTGTTGCATCTGGATTGGCTAGCCAACCCGGTCATGGTTGAGAAGAAGAAGGAGGACCCCAAGGCCGCTACCGCATGGCACATGTGCGTCAACTACACCGACTTAAACAAGGCCTGCCCCAAGGATCCCTTTCCGCTACCCCGCATCGATCAGGTGATCGATTCCACTGCCGGTTGTAAGCTTTTGTCTTTCATAGATGCCTACTCTGGTTTTCATCAGATAGCTCTCAACCCTGCTGATCAAATAAAGACTGCTTTCATTACCCCGTACGGGGCTTATTGCTATCGTGTCATGTGCTTTGGGTTGCGGAATGCGGGTGCTACTTATCAGAGATGCATGCAGAAATGCTTGCATGATCAACTTGGCAAGAATGTGCAGGTGTACGTAGATGACATTGTCATCAAAACGAATAAAACACATACTCTGCTTAGTGACCTTGAGGAAACTTTTGCTAACTTGCGCAAGTATAAGATAAAGCTGAACCCGAGTAAATGCACCTTTGGCGTCCTGGCTGGCAAGCTACTCGGCTTCTTGGTATCTAGTCGGGGCATTGAGGCCAATCCTTCAAAGATAAAAGCTATTGAGAGCATGTCTTTGCCGAGATCCCTGAAGGATCTGCAAAAATTCACTGGTTGCTGGGCATCTCTGAGTCGTTTCTTGGGCAGAATGGGCGAGAAGGCCCTGCCTCTGTATCAGTTGATGAAGAAAAGCGACAAGTTCGTCTGGACACCGCAAGCTGATGTGGCATTCAATGAGCTGAAGGCGATGCTGGGTAGCGCTCCTATCTTGGCTAGTCCGCTACCCAAGGAGCCAATGCTGCTATATATTGCCGCTACCAACCGGGTAGTCAGCGTGGCGATTGTGGTGGAGCGAGAAGAAGAAGGCAAAAGTGTGCAGCGGCCAGTGTATTATCTCAGTGAGGTGCTTTCCAGCTCCAAACAGAACTACCCTCACTACCAGAAGATGACTTACGGCGTGTACCTGGGCGCCAAGAAGCTAAAGCACTATTTCCAAGAACATCCCATCACCGTGGTGAGTTCAGATCCCATCTCGGATATCATGGGCAACAAGGAAGCAAGTGGCAGAGTAGCCAAGTGGGCAATCGAGCTGGCCGCGTACGCTCCCGCGTATGCGAGAAGAGAAGCCATCAAGTCTCAGATTCTGGCGGAATTTCTTGTGGATTGGGCTGAGGTGCAGTATGAGCCTCCTACTCCGGTGTCCAACTACTAGAAGATGCATTTCGATGGCTCCAAGGTGAAGGAAGGACTTGGCGCTGGCGTAATGCTCACGTCACCCAAGCGAGATCAACTCAAATATGTGCTGCAAATCCACTTCAAGGCATCCAACAACGTAGCAGAGTACGAGGCTGTGGTACATGGCTTGAAGGTAGCAAAGGAAGTTGGTGTGCAGCGCATCATATGCTATGGCGACTCGGATCTGGTTGTGCAGCAAGTTTCTGGTACTTGGGATGCTCTGGATGCCAACATGGCGTCATACCGCTTCCTTGTCCAAACCATGACGGGATTCTTTGAAGGCTGCGAGTTCCAACACATCCACCGAGCAGAGAATGTAGCAGCGGATGAACTGTCCAAGTTGGGGTCTTCTCGGTAGTACATCCCGGCTAGGATTGCCTTGGAGCATTTGAGAAAGCCATCCATCAAGCCATCCCCCAACTCGGAGTCCATTTTCGTTCCTTCTCTGCCTAGTGAAGAAGCAGTTGCAATGGAGATTGACTGGGAGGGTGCAAAAGAGGACCCGGGGACTGCAGTCTCCATCCCGGGGACTGGCGCCTGCAACCCGGGGACTGCCCCTCCTTACTCGGGGACTGACCCTCTCGACTCGGGGACTGTCGCATTCATTGAAGAAGTCCTTGCAAACCGTTCGGGGCTGCAGAGAGTCAACCCCAACTCAGAAAAAGACGAAGTGGTGGCTGTTCCGATGGAAGTGGACGAACCAGTGTTTCCCGCACGGGAAACACCAAGTTGGGCTATGCCCATATTATCCTTTCTAAAGGACGGCACCCTGCCAGATGATGAGGTTACCGCAAGGCAAATTCAGAGAAGATCCAAGGTCTACACCATATTCAGAGAAGTGCTGCATAAAAGAAGTCCCACTGGCGTGTTGCAACACTGTGTGGAACCGGAAGAAGGAGAAGAAATTCTGGTGGAGATACATCAAGGAGAATGCGGGCATCACGCCTCTTCTCGGGCTCTAGTCAAGAAGGATTTTCGGCATGGGTTCTTTTGGCTCACTGCTTTGAAGCAAGCTGAAGATATTGTGAGGAAGTGCAACGGCTGCCAGAGATTCGCAAGTAAGATCCACATGCCTTCTTCCGAGTTGAAAACCATTCTCATTACTTGGCCATTTGCTGTTTGGTGTCTGGATATGGTTGGTCCCTTCAAGCCGGCTAGAGGCAAGATGACTCACATCTTGGTCATGGTTGATAAGTTCACCAAGTGGATTGAAGTGAAGCCTATTCGGAAATGTGATGTAGCCACTGCTGTGAGTTTCCTGAAGGATGTGATCCTGAGATACGGCTACCCGCACAGCATCATCACGGATAACGGCACGAATTTTGCTGAGGGTGCCATGGTGAGATTCTGCAGAGATAAGCACATCCGACTAGATGTCGCGTCTGTCGCGTATCCCGCCTCCAATGGGCAGGTGGAAAGAGCAAATGGCATGGTGCTTTCAGGCATAAAGCCAAGGCTGATTGAGCCGCTGCTGAAAACACTGGGGTGTTGGTTAGACGAGTTGCCAGCGGTGTTGTGGAGTGTAAGGACTACCCCTAACCGGTCAACCGGCTACACACCATTCTTCTTGGTTTATGGGGCTGAGGCCGTGTTGCCAATTGACCTAGAGCATGACTCCCCTCGAGTAACCCTCTACACTGAGGCGGAGGCGAGAGAAGCTCGAGAAGATGACGTTGACCTGCTAGAAGAAGCAAGAGAGCTTACTCTGTCACGATCAACTGTTTACCAGCAAAACTTGAGGCGTTATCATAGCCGAAAAGTGAACCCAAGGGTTTTCCGAGAAGGAGACATGGTGCTTAGGCTCGTGCAGCGCACAGCCGGGATGCACAAGCTATCTCCTCCGTGGGAAGGGCCTTTCATTGTGAGCAAGGCTCTACACAATGATGCCTATTACCTTATTGACGCACAGCCATCCCAGAAGAACAGGCCGGATAGAGCAGGAGAAGAATCCAAGCGCCCTTGGAATGTAGCTCTACTCCGTCGCTTTCATTCGTGAGCAAAAATGTGTATGTACTCTCTTATCCGAGTTAAACTCCTATTCGGCAATCTGAAATTGAACTCGGGGACTGCCCTCGTCCAAACTGCTCCTTGCGTTTACTCTGCTTTACTTTGTCTATTCGGTTGAAACACTTAGAATTTCAAAAGCATACAAAGTAGTGTGTTTAAACTCACCGGACACTCTGCGACTATGCTGTTGTCCGCAACCCGGCTTCATGGCAAGCCAGAGAACAAGCCAACGAGTCAATGAACACATGAAAAATTGCAAAGGAAAGGAAGCTTGTGGCAACCGAGTAGAGTGCTTTTTGCTGTTTTTTCTTTCCGGCTAAGTGGTGGGCAGCGTTACTATGAATTTTTCTAAGTGGCTAAGTATTTGAAACTCCTACTTTGAACTCTTGTGACTCGACTACCAACAAAGCAACAAGTTGCAGGTAAGAGCTGACACAAAAAGGAAAGAGCGGATAAAAAATGCAACTCGGGGACTTGCATAATAACGCAACCCGGCATCGAGCCAGAATTGCTCAAATACTAAGTATAAAACATCAAACTGGAATAAAAACTGAGTAGCAACAGAAAAGATAATTGTTTGATACATATGCACCCGGCATCCCGGGGATTTGATAAAAAGTTTTGGAGCATAAGTGTTTTCATGAGGTAACTAATTGGAAGTAGCAGTGTTCTCCAAGTTGGCGTTAGCAGCATCAGCTTCAGTGTTGGCAGCAGCTTGCTCAGAGGTGGCAGTGGCCACCGAGATGGGATCGGTAGCTGAAGTAGAGGCAGTGGACTACGTGTGGAGTAGTGCCGCGTCGTCAAGGGCCGCACCAGAAGACGAGCCCAGCTCGGGAGCCGCATCCTGGCTCACCATCTCGGCAGTGATGGTGGCGTCTTGGTTTTCAGCATCCGGCTCCTCGTCGCTATCCGCAGCAGCCTTGCCCTTCCCCTTCCCGGATCCATCCTTGGCACCAGTGTTTTCGAAGCAACTCAAGTCATCCGACTCGGTGTCCTCGTCCTCGTCTTCATCTTCATCTTCATCCTCGCCTTCCACCTCGGTGTCAGGCTCGGTGGGACCGTCGATGAAGATAGCAGTGTCCGCGTAGGAGGCGATCTCGTGCACAACGGCCTTGCGGCGAGCCACGCAGTCGGGATCCTCCTGCCACTTCGAGTTCTGGCGCACCTCAAGGATGGTGTCGAGATTCAAGTTCTCATACCAGCTGCATATGAAGAGGAGTAGCATATCGGCGCCTGCCCGAGCTCCGGACGCACGCCATTTCTTCAACTCGTCCTTGACACCATTGAGCTTCTCGGAAAGCGCGCGGATGGTCTCTGGCGCAGGGTCTTGAGGCCAGAATAGAGCGTGAAGCTTGAAGGCTGTGGACACCAAGTCGGTGCCCAAGCCCCTAAGATGGTGGAGCTGTGACTGCATGCTCATGAGATTGTCCTCAATTATAAACTTGGTGTCCGTGGGCAGTCCTTTCTCAGCTCGAATCTTTTGCGCCTTAGCCAGGGCAGGTGTGCAAGCCGAGCAGAGGTCAGGGAAGATTTCTGAGAATGCTATCAGAAAGGATTAGAAACGGAGGCAGAGAAGAGATAGAAATCAAGCCAAACAGAAGAAGAAGGAAACAGGCAGGTGCAGAGAAGCGCGAACTTACTGTTAAGTTCGCAGAGTAGCGCTTCCAGCTTTTTCCTCCAAGCCTCCTCATCGGCAATATGCCTCTCCTAGACTTTGCGAGCAGTGCCAAGCTGAAGCATGAGATCCGCATTGCTTTTCTTCAGCACCTCGTTTTCCAACTCGAGGGCCCTCTCCTTGGCCTTGGCTGCTGCCTTGATTTTGTCCTTCTCGGCGGCTTGATCTATGGCGTCTGGAGGGCAGCCCTCAATTGGACTTGCAGCTGTTCCAACTCGGCGTCGCGTTTGTCCTTGAGCTCGGCTTCTTGGCTCTCCAGTTGCTGCTTCACCTCGGCGGGCTTCAGGCAATCAAGATGCTCCTCACGGAACTTCTTGTACTCTTCTGCGGAAAGAAATAGCACGGTGAGCAGAGTAACCAAGAGAAAGGAGAGAAACAAGCACAGAAGGATCAACAACTCACCTTCCAGCTCCTTGATCTTGCTCTCGGCGGAGGCAACGAAGACATGGCAATGTTTGTGTTCCTCTGCCATCGCCTGAAACTTGCCTGCAGAGTAGAAGGAGTTAGAGCAAAGAGCAAACGCGGGCGTAAACACAAAACGCATTAACCGAATAGCTAGATGCTTACTCTCAAGTTCGGAAATTTGGAGGGCACGATCAACCGCAGCCTGCTCCGTCTCAGCATCAGTCTTGCGCTCCTTCTCCAGGGCCTCCATGCGCCTCCTTGCGATGCTATGATTCCAGAGCAGCCGCCGGAACAGATTTGTCCTCTTCATGAGGCTATTCTGTGAAAAAGAAAGAAAATGAGTTAGATAGTTTTTTGAAGATTTGGCCCGAGAAGACGGCAACTCGGTTGAGTACTTGTCTACTCGGCCCGAATCTCGGGGACTGGGTAATGGATAAGGAGAAAAAGAAGAATAGAAGAGAAGAAAAGTTGCAACTCGGAACAAGCGACAACTCGGAACAAGCAAATGAAACTTACAGCGTATGTCTGTTCGAGGTCTTCGGCGGCCTTGCGGTGAACGAATAGCTTCGAGGCCAGTGTGCTTGTAGTGGAGGAGATGGTCATGGGATTGTAGCCCATGTCAGCTTTGTTCCAGTCAATGCGTCAGTGGTCCAGTGGGCCCACGGTCATGCCATCCCAAGTTTTGTTGCCATGAACGGCGCTTTCCCACACCTGGTCGATGAAGCCTACTCGGTCAATGATCTGCTCGAGCCCCTCGGATTGCATCTCAGTCTCCTGGACCTCGCGTGAATAGATCAAAAGGGCTTTCTTCTTATCCGGCAACTTGGAATCTACCGCTTGGGCCTGGGCGCCCTTCGTAAGGGCGACCCGCTGCTCGGTCTTGCTCAACTTGATACCATGCTGCTTGGCCATCTGCAACATGTAGGGAAGGAAGCTGGGCTGCGACTGAGGAGCGCTCGCGCTTGATCCTTCGCCCACGCCAGCAGAACTGCCAGGAGCACCAAGTGTAAGCTGCGCGCTCTTGGCAGCAGCCTTCCCGGTTGATTTCGGCGGCGGCATCATAGCAGCATCCTGCGCAGCGTTGCGCGGTGGATTCCTGCGAACTGGGGCGTCAGACTGGATGACCTTCTTGCCGTCAGCATCCGTCTGAGAAGCAGTCTTCTTGGGACCTTGCTTGGGAGGAGGGCTCGACGCGGTCTTCTGCGTGCCTTGCTTTGCTGGAGGGCTCGGTACAGTCTTGGTTTTCTTCTGTGGTCGTGGAGGGCTCGATGCAGTAGGTGGAGTAACCTGCTGAGTACGCGGCACAGGAGGCCGGCTACCCGGCGCAGCGTCCGGCTGCGCTTGGCCCTGCAGGTCTTGCTCCACCACAGTATCCTCAGCACGCTGCTCGGCAGCGGGATTCGGGCGCACATCTTCTGCTTCTTCTACCCGCGGTTGGGCCGCGGGGTCGTCTTGAACCGCAGCTTCGTCTTGCGGCTGCTCCAGGTTCTCGTCCTGCCGCTCAAGGGCGGCATGATATTGGTATTTAGTTTCTTGATTGGTATTCTCCCCAGCTGAGGCAGCTGGGTGAGAAGAGGGCGTCTCATCGTGAGCAGCATCCTGCGCGCTCTGATCCGCGCGGGCCTGCTGCTCCAAGTCCATGTCTTGGGCACCAGCGCCCATGTCCTCGACGTTGGTGCCTTCTTCTTCTTCCTTCACGGGAGAGGACGCACGTGTCCTATCCCGTGCTGCTGGCTCATCCTCGTCCTCAGAAAATTCGATGAGCGACTCGAGGTCGATGGGTGATTTTCTCTTGGAGGTGGCGGGAGCCGCAGCAGCATCGGCATCCAAAGGATCACTTAAGGAGAAAGGGAGTTCAGAAAAAGAGGAGGGGAAGAGAACACCGAGAAGCAGCAACAGAATATAACGTAGAAGGAAATTACTCACCCTTTGCGGGTAGGGAGTGGCCTTCTGCTTGAAACCTTCTTCTTCTTCTTCTCAGGTTTCTTGGCCTTCTTGGCAGCGGGCTCTTGGGCACCGCTACCTGCCCTCTTCCGAGTGGTAGGAGCAGCCACAGCGACGGGATCGACGTTGAGGACATCCTCGTCTTCCTCGTCCGCATCGGGGTCATCTGCAGAGTAGAGGAGAAGAAGGAGTTGAGAAGCGGAAAGGAAATGGGATTGCGCTACTCGCAACTAGAGAGGCGAACTCAGCCACCTTCTTCGTCGTCCTCGGACCAATCCCGAATGGACGCATCAACTTGGTGCTTACCCTGCTGTTCGGTGTGAGGAACACAGAGGGTGGCCTGGGTGTCGTAGGCGGTCTCGTCATCCTCTTCCCGGTCTTTGCTCCAGTTGCCCTCTAAGCGCTCCTCATTCTCAGGGAGCTGGTGGTCAATGTGCTGGAAAGAAAGGCAGGCAATACAAGTCAGTTGAGCAAAAGGCTAAGGGATCCTACCCGGTATGGCGTGCAAACACAAAGCACATAAAGCCAATGAGATGATAGTGGTGTCCTATTCGGAGTAGCATGCAAACACAAAGCATATTTGGCATATTTGGCTAAGGTTCTCTACTCAGCATGGCGTGCAAACACAAAGCACATGAAGCCAATGGGATGCTAGTGGTGTCCTACTCGGCGCAGCATGCAAAGACTAAGCATACTAAGCTGGAAAGCCACCTACTCGGTATCAGAATGCAGAAATAAAGCATAGAGCGCTAACCTGTTCGATTGGCTTGTCACGGCTATACGGCACGAAGCCGTATTGCCAGTTGTCGGTGAGGCCGGTCTTCATGATGGAGCGCGCCCAGACAGCTACGTCCGCTGTACTCAGCTCGAATGTGGTGGTCCTCGTGCAGTCCCTGCTGCCTCCCCTGTAGCACATGAGGTGGGAGCGGCGCTGAAGCGGGAGCACCCGCCTCGAGATCCAACACGTGATGGGATCATCGCGTTTGAATCCCAACTCCCACAGCTCGGCGAGGCGCTTCTCGACCTGAAGGATATCGCCTTCCAGCTTCGGCTTGTATCCCCAATTTTGCTGGGTGGGCGGCGTGTTCGTCCACTTGGGGAGCCCTATCCGGTCCGTGACCGGCGCTCCTTCTTCGACAGGAACATTCTTGACGTATAAGAAGGTGCGCTGCCACTTGAGCACCGTGTCGAGCCCCTTGATGCGCGGGTGGTTGACGGAGCTGCGCTGCAGCATCATTGCGCTTCCCGTCTTCGTCATGCTGCGGGAAATCCGTGCTTCGGGCTTGCTTTGGAAGAAGAGTAGTAGCGAGGTATGCACCGTTGGGCGCACAAAATGCCTCGCAGACCACGGCATGGTACGCGAGCATCACCATGGCGTTAGGAGGCAGGTGGTGCGGCTGCAGCCCGAAGTGGTTCAGGAATTCGTTGAAGAAATCCGAAACGGGCAGGCCGAATCCTCGCTTGAAGTGGGCGAGGAACACGACGAACTCGCCCTCCTGCGGTGCGGGGACGATTTCGCCGTCCGCGGGCCTACACCGCACGCCGGGAGGAACACGGCGGGTGTTTACCAACCATTGGCAATCCTCTGTCGTGACCTCAGATCCTGCTCATCCGGCGGGGGCATCGTCATCGCGAGCCATGGAGAAGAGATGATTTGGTGGAAGGTTCGTGGAGATTTGGTGGAGGAATTGCTAGCTTTCCGGCGTCGCACGGAGCAGCGGCACAGCAAAAGTGCGCGGCGGCGGAGTGCTCTGCGGCGGCGGAAAGGCGAGAGGCAGGAGATGAATGCGAGGAGGAAAGAGAAGGAGGAGTTACCGAGGGGGTATTTATCTCTCTCCCCTCGGGTTGCCGTTACCAGCGGAGTTAGTGGGATCAGTTGTGCGTGGAGATCGTGCGACGTGGTGTGCGAGCCGGTTGGAAACGCACACAGTGCAGGTTGCACGCGTAACGGGCGCAATTGATCCCACGTCGATATCGTGGGCTAATAACTGCAGTTGAAGTGACCTAACGGGCCGGTGGGCCCAGGTCGCAGTGATGGGCGCGTGGCCTGTCATATCCCAGGCACCGAGGCGTCGGGGGTACGAGGGCGTGACACGTGCCCAGTTGTGATGCGGAGAGATGGATTTGCTCTACCACGCCGAGATTCTGTTCAGGATTTCACAAAGTCATTTTACTCGGCGAGAGAGAAGAGAAATGCTGCTACTCGGAAAAGAAGAGACTCAAGCAAGAAGTGGAGGCTACTCAGAGGTGCTACTCGGCATCCTACGGTTCAAAGGCGAAGATTTTTTTTAAGCCGGGAGAGCCCAGTGAACGAGTTCGCAGGACTCTACCAGCTTCGGGGACTAATGTCGGGGGGTTACCCCCGAGTAGGGGTAAGGCAAGTGATAAAGGCAAGAACAAAGGAGAGGTTTGGCTGAGTAGCTGGCTACCCGGTACTCGCTACCCGGTTGACTGCTATCCGGCCGTACCCGCTGATGGCCAGGAGAAAGAATCAAGGAAGTTATTCTCCTCCGAGTAAAGGAAGTGGTCCGAGTAGAGGGAGTGGTTTCCTACTCGGGGCAGAAGTCAAAGGAGCCGTTCTGACACAGTATCCCGCGTATCCTGGGTCCGTACTGGTGCACTGTTCATCTGCAGAGCGCGTGCTTATCCGCGCCAGGGTGTCAGCAGGGCGGTGCAGGTTAGGGGGCCTACCTTGTGGCCATGTCAGTGATAACAGATCGTTATCTTGGTTTTGCACAACGACTTTCCACACAAGACAAACTAGGAAGCCAAAGCTGTCAGCGAGAAGCTGGAAGTGTGCAGTGTGCACACTATGTCGACATCTGTTTGTACTTTTCCCCCTTGGATGTATCCGGCTGGGCACCAGTATATAAGGTGCCCTGCCTCCTCCTGTGTGAGGGTCGCGGCTTTGGAGAGAACACCTAGCTTACACGTTACGTAGAGAGAAGGGTGGCTACTCGGCTGTAGGCCAAACTTGTACTGTGGCTACTCGGTGACACACAAATACAAAGAGAGAAAGGCAGGAGTAGGGGTTTTACCTCCACACGAGGGCCCTGAACCTGGGTAGATCTTGTTGTTTGCAGTGCTTGATTCATCCCACACGCGGCTACTCGCTGCGTGATCCCTCCCCGAGCACCTCCAGCGTCCATCGACCCCCAAAAATTAGCCATCCTATGGCATCTGCCGTGATACCACCACGACATGGGGCCTCTAGGGTCCCCCTCCGGGTCCCTTCGGAATCCGTGTACGTGATAGATTTCTAACACTTCTGGGTTTTGTTTCGTCCAATTCCGAGCATATTTCCAGAAAAACATTTTTGAAACCAAAAACAGCAGAAACAGGAACTGCCTCTATGGCATCTGGTCAATAGGTTAGTCCCAGAAAATCCATAAAAATGACATAAGGTGTATAAGAAACATGTAGCATATAGTATGAAAACAACATGGAACATCAAAAATTGTGGATACGTTTAAGACGTATCAAGCATCACCAATCTTAGTTCCAACTCGTCCTCGAGTAGGTAAAACGATAAAAACAAATAATTTCTAATGTGGCATGCTTGCTACCAACATAAACTTGATCATCATAGTAATGTAAATCATGTAAACTAGGATCAAATGAGTAAAAGATGTGGTTTATAGTTGATATCAAATTGAGTAATGTATAAACCATTAGGAAAGAACAAAGTAAAACTTTTCAATGGATCAATGCTAAAAGATAATCAACCGTGCAAAGTATATTAAAGATCATTTAAGTTTCAATAACAACAATATTATAATCCTAGGCATCAAACTCTCACAACAACTATTGTTAGGATCAAGTCAAGCGACAACAATATGCATGTAGGAAAATAATTAAACTATTTCTGCACTCAAAATAAGCAAGCGTTCTGTATTGGTCCCTGGCACCAGGATGTTATGGCTAAAAGAACATTATGGGGGATTTGCAGGGTCATTACTGAAAGTGATCATTAGACAAGAGGAAGTCTTATAATCAAAGTTATGCAGGGAGTAGTGATTTCCACACAACGGATGCACATAGAGCTATAAGTTTATGAAAGCTCTCCAATGGAACTATTGAGGTTGCATCCAACTTGCTTGCTCACGAATACTTAGAGCACATTTGATGAGGCTCATCATTGGAATATACAAGCCAAGTTCTATAATGTAAAGTTCCCCACATAGTTATGCAAGTCATAATATGAAAACTCTGTCCAAACTGAAGTATTAGTGCTAAATAAGCACAAGTGTGGAATAAATTATAGTAATGCTTCCCCTCTCTCTTTATTATCTCTCTTTGGAATTTTGTTTTCTTTTTTGGGATTTTCCCTTTTTATTTTTTATATATATATATAACCTCACTGGTAGGGGCAACACTCTATTTTCAAATGAATCATCACACTTTTAGTACTCATAACTCAAACTATAATATCCGTGATGTATACAACTAAATGCTCCCGCTAGTGTAGCAGTATGCAAAATAACAATGCAGCATGTTATAAAGTAGCATAATGTATATGTATGTTGCATGGCAATATATCTTGTAATAGCTTTGGAAATGCCATGATAGGTAGCTATGGTGACTGTTTTAAGGAAGATAATTTTGTATTATGTGTAGAAGCACAAAGTCCTCCCACGGGGTTTGGATGCACTAGCGAAGTTTGCACCACCTTTTAGTGTGAGAATGGGAAATGCACGGTACTGAAGAGTCTAACAAATATGGATGGTGGAAGTGTCAGAAAACCGCAACTTAGAACTTACAAGTTAAAATATTACAACTAGAAATGTGATCTTACAAGGCATAATGAAAATCACTCCAAGAGGGTCTGTGGCAGTGACAAGTCACTGTTGGGTATCCCGGCCGTAGCGCGTAACAAAAATCCATTACGATTGCTCCTATCAAAGGAAGTCATATACCATTATACTATCAACTGGTATTCGAATGTGGCACAGTTTCAAGCTTTTATACCAACCATTAATTGTTTTTACTTTACTAAACCAGCTGGTTTACCATTAAGCATATTAATATCTTAAAGCAATATCAAATGTTCAAGTGTTGCAGTTTAGTGATCTACAAGAATATGCAAATCTTTTCGATATACCATCTACCACATTTAGCATCTTCTATTTTCATCAAACACCATTCAATATATATTTTAACACAAACTCTCCAACTAATATATCATTGAAAGAAGATAGTACTAATGCTACCCTAATAGAACTAACAGATCTAAATAAGAGATGCATGAAAAACCAGAGCTTAAAGGATTTGCAACAGCTAGAAGAAAAACTAAGAATACGAGCATGACGAGTATTCATATGAAAAAACGGAGCGTGTATCTGTTCCACACAAGAATTAGGGGTTCCAACTATGTTTATTGTAGTAAATAAAACAAAATAAAAACAAACATACGGTCCAAGTAAAGTGCATATGATGTGACCGAACAAAAATAAAGTTTCACTAGAAGTGACCTGATAAGTTGCTGATGAAGAAGGGATGCCTTGGGAATCTCAAGCTTAGATGCTTGAGTCTTCTTAGAATTTGCTGGGATAAACCACGGGGGCATCCCCAAGATTTTTTATTTTCACAACACTTAACGGACCAATAAATATTAATCAAATATATGAAGCGAAAGCACTTGACAAAATTCCCATGTGTCCTCGAGAACGTTTGGTAATATAAGTAGAACAACCGGTTTCTCGTTTGCTCTCGAAAGGATTGGGCCACTCGCTGCAATATTATTTACTGTCTTTTATTTACTCGCACTTTAATTACCTGTTATATCAAAAACCACCAAAAAACATGTTTGCTAGTGTTTACAGTGAATCCTCTATCCAACCTGCTTGTCAAAACCTTCTGCTCCTCGTTGGGTTCGACACTCTTATTTATCGAAAGTATTACGATACACCCCTTATACTTGTGGGTCATCACCCCCTACGGCACCAAAAGCGTCAGGGAGACCGGCGGTTTCACCTCCACTCCATCTACTCCTCGAGCAGCATGACGTATGTGCAACCTCGGTTCCGAGTGTTTAACATAATTTCATGTTTTTTGTGTTGTATCACCGTCTTGATGGGGGGAGAACTATTCCCCGTCTTGATGAAGCACGTCGTGGCTATTTCATGTTATTTCAGCCAATACACATTTTAAGTGTTCAATTATTTCGAAAATTTTCAGGAGACTGTTTTTTTACATGGTCCATAGACAGGCATTACAGAGACTATGGAAGCGGCAGTTGTTTGTAAGTGCAACACTAACTATTCAAATGCAAAAAAAAAGTAATGCCACGTCAAAGGAAGGATAAACACTAAATATCTATGTTTGGAGACTCCAGCAAAGAAAAACAAGTGAGAATTTGGTACACCTATGATACGTTCCTTAATTTGGGCACCAAGTTTCTTCGATGATGGCATAAACTGCTTAAGAATGAACTCACCGATTGAAAGGGAAGTGTGATTCCTAGATTCTGGATGCGGCGCCAGCGTCGTAAGTTCTCCGTACAATTGCTATTATGTAGTTTACTCTTATTCCCAACTCTCCCATATACAACAAATCTGTTTGTGGCCAACCATCTGAGATTTTCCATCTTGCCAAACTGTGTGAATCTTGGATCAATAGCATCCCTCCAAAGGAGAGACACCAGCAGAGGAGCAGACATGTTTGCAACTGGTTGATTATAACTCGAACCTCGTTCAGCAAAGCCGTAAGTCACATTGAAGTGTTTGAGTGTGGGCGCCATGATAGTGAGCTGCTGCAAGCTATCCAGATGCCTTAGCTCGATTTCTAGCTAGGAGGGAATCTGAGTGGATTGCAAAGTTTCCTAGATCCCACGCATGATGGACGGTGAGTTTCCGTAAGGCCGGGCACCGTGGCGAGGAAACAACATCGCCGAGCATGCAGTGGCCATGTAGCTTGATGTAAGCCAGGAATAGACTCGTGAGCCTCGCCAATACGCCCAATCACTACACCACGGTATATATATAGGGGCACTTTGATAGGGGCACTTTCAAAGTGCCACTATAGGCATGATCTATTGTGGCACTTTGACAAAGTGCCACTAAATAACATACCTATAGTGGCACTTTGTCAAAGCGCCACTAAATGACATGCCTATAGTGGCACTTTGACAAAGCGCCACTAAATATCCTAACATATAGTGGCACTTTGACAAAGTGCCACTAAATGACATGCCTATAGTGGCACTTTGACAAAGTACCACTAAATGCCATGAGCTATAGTGGCACTTTGTCAAAGTGCCACTATAGGTTAGGATATTTTTATTGTCTAATGAGATCACTAGATATCCTAACCGCGTCGGTCTCGGATCTTGCAGCATAAGAGGTCGCACAAGGAAGACAACCACGTGGATGTGCGCTCCCTGGACGGCGTAGAGCAGCGCCATGTGTTGTGCATGTGTTCATTGCTGTGCCCGTCGACGGGGCCGATGTAGTAGAGCCCGAGCTCCTCGAAGAGCGACGAACCTGACGCGCTGATCATCCCGCACGCGTACTCGTCCACCTTGGCCGCCACCTCGTGCGTGGACCCGCCGATCTGCTTCGTGATGGTCTTGGCGGCCTCCCAGAGGCGGCGGAACTTGGTGCTGGACTGGAGCCTGGTGAGGGCCTTGCTGAGCGCGCCGACGGGCTTGGAAGGCCCGTCGAGGCTGGCCGTCGGGAGGGACACCTGCTTGTTGTCGTTGGGGACGACGATCATGTTGGATTCCAGGTAGCCGGAGTTGTTCATTGCCTCGTAGGCCTGGCCCGCGGTCATGGTGCCGTCGCCGATCACGGAAATGACGTGGTTCTTCTTGCCGAGAAGGTCGCGCGCCACGGCCATCCCGAGCGCCACGGAGATGCTTGTGGAGCTGTGGACGGCGCCGAACGCGTCGTGCGCGCTCTCGTCGCGCTTCGGGAACCCGGCCAGGCCGGAGGTCTTGCGGATGGTGTGCATCCGCGACCGACGCCCCGTCAGGATCTTGTGCGGGTAAGACTGATGCCCCACGTCCCAGATGATCTTGTCCTCCGGCGTGTCGAACACGTGGTGCAGCGCCACCGACAGCTCCACCATCCCGAGGCTTGAGCTCAGGTGGCCGCCAGTCTTGGACACCGTGTGCATGATCTCCGCACGGAGCTCCGCCGACAGCTGCTCCAAGTCCTGCCACGCCAAACATCATTCAGCTGTTGCTTTCAGTTTCATATCTGTGCGGGCAGCCGGAGCTGGAGGAGAGATGAAGTATATACCTTGGTGGAGAGGTTCTTCATGTGGGCCGGGTAGTTGATGGTGTCGAGCAGCGGCGTCTCGGTCTTCTCGCCGGAGTAATCGATCTTCCATGTGAAGAAAATATGGAGCGAACGATATCCCCGTTAGGGGTATCGGGTACATGTTAAATAGGGTGGAAAAGCCCCACCGTGGCATTGTACATGAGTATACCAATACGTGTCGGAGTACTACTCCGTATACGTATGAGTATAGGATTACATTTAACACTCCCCCTTAATCTGAACCTTCGCAGAGGTTAAGATTACGTTTAAACTCATCTAGCAATCTAACTGGTAGAGCCTTGGTGAAACCATCTGCAACTTGATCTTTGGTGGATATGAACTTGATCTCAAGTTGATTATTAGCAACTCTTTCACGAACAAAGTGAAAGTCAATCTCAATATGCTTAGTACGAGCATGAAATACTGGATTAGCAGAAAGATAGGTAGCACCCAAGTTGTCACACCATAAACATGGTTTTTGCAACAAAGAGACACCAAGCTCACGAAGAAGTGCTTCAACCCATATCAACTCTGCGGTGGCATTTGCCAGAGATTTATATTCTGCTTCAGTACTAGAACGGGACACTGTATTTTGCTTTCTGGAACTCCATGACACTAAATTTGGACCAAGAAAGATAGCAAAGCCACCAGTGGAACGTCTATCATCAAGACTGCCAGCCCAGTCAGCATCAGAAAAAGCACTCAGAAGTGTAGATGAAGATTGCATAAAAGTGATACCAATATCCAAAGTCCCTCTAATATATCGAAGAATACGTTTAACAACTGACCAATGTGTTGTAGTGGGTGCATGCAAGAACTGACAAACCTTATTAACTGAGTATGACAAATCTGGTCGTGTCAAAGTCAAATATTGGAGAGCCCCAACAATACTCCTGTAATTTTTACTATCTTCAACACCAAGAGGTGAACCATCATTAAGAACCAATGAAATAGAGGATGATAGTGGTGTTGGAGCAGATTTACAAAGTCTCATATTAACCTTATCAAGTAACTCAGTAGCATATTTTTCCTGTATCAACAATAATCCTTGTTGTACCTTTTTTACTTCAATACCCAAAAAGAAGTGTAGTTCTCCCAAGTCTTTAATAGCAAAGTCAGTATTGAGATCACGAACAAGAGCAGAAATAGCATCATCTGAAGAACTTGTGACTATGATATCATCAACATATATGAGAACAAATATAGTGATACCTGACTTGTTGTAAAGGAATAGAGAGGTATCAGCTTGAGAAGGCCGAAAACCAAGATGACACAATTTTGCACTCAATCTAGAAAACCATGCTCTTGGTGCTTGTTTTAGCCCATAAATAGCTTTCTGAAGTTTGCATATGTGCTGCGGAGCGTGAGAATTCTCAAAACCTGGGGGTTGTTGCATATAAACTTCCTCTTCCAGAACACCATGAAGGAACGCGTTCTTGACATCTAGCTGCCTTAGACTCCAATTACGGGAAACAGAAAGAGCCAAAACAATTCTGATAGTTGCTATTTTCACAACAGGACTAAAGGCATCTTCATAATCGATGCCATACCTTTGTTTGAACCCCTTTGCAACTAAACGAGCCTTGTATCTGTCAATTGTACCATCAGCTTTCCTTTTAATGCGATAAATCCATTTACATCCAATAACATTTTTGGTGGTGCTAGAAGGAACCAAAGTCCATGTGCTATTTTCCATTAGTGCATTGTACTCCTCCTCCATTGCTTTCTTCCATTGCAAATGATTAAGAGCTTCTGAAAGATTGCTTGGTTCCCCTGTAGAAGTGAACAAACCATGCCTAGCATTGACATTAGGATTAGTATATATTTTAGGTTGACGACCATATTTTATTGTCCCATCGGTGTATGCACGAGGTTTTTGTATCCCTTTTGTAACCTGGTACGGGCTGCTGGAGGGTGTACCGGAGAAGAATGTGCAGAGGATCCCTGATCATCAGTATCTTCATCGGAATTTTCAGCAGTCGCATTTGATCCAGCAGGTGTGTGTGCCCCGGTGTGTGCTGTCGAGGAGGCAGCAGCAGTAGATGGACCAGCCGCAGAAGATCCCACGGCAGAGGGGCTGTCGGGACTGTCATCATTGCGCGCAGAAGGGGACAGCGGGATGTCATCATGGCGCGCAGGGGAGGGCGACGCGTGATTGCTGTCCGCAGGAGTATCCACCTCGGGATCCGAGAGATCGGCATCTTCCTCGGGATCAGAAGGAGCAGAAGAATGTTCCTCCGAATCTGCATTGTATTCAGTGCTGGTTTCGGCATTTTGTGAATCCTTTTCAACAACAATTTGTGAATCATTTTCTGCACCGATTTCTTCAGAATTTGGATCAGCAGTAGTACCCTGTTGCACATTAGTAATAGGTACAATAGAAATCATATGGTCATTAGTATTTTGGGCACCCGTGTGAGTTGATATTATGGAAGGTGGAAGAAGCAAAATTTCCTTTTGTAAACGATATCCAGCATTTGAAGGGAGGGATGCAAAAGGGAAAATATTCTCGTCAAATACAACATCACGAGAGATGTAAACACGTCCAGTTGAAGTGTCAAGACACTTGACACCTTTGTGAAAGGGGCTATATCCAAGAAAAACACATCGTTTTGAACGAAAAGAGAGTTTACGTGTATTGTAAGGACGAAGATTTGGCCAACATGCACAACCAAAAGTGCGCAAAGCATCATAATTTGGGGTGACATGTAGAAGACGTTCTATGGGTGTTTCAAAGTTAATAACTTTGCTAGGAAGTAAATTTATAAGAAAAGTGGCGGTGAGGAAAGCTTCATCCCAGAATTTGAGAGGCATGGATGCATTAGCTAACAAAGCAAAGCCCACTTCAATTATATGACGATGTTTTCTTTCAGCTGAACCGTTTTGTTGGTGAGCATTAGGGCATGAAACATGGTGAGTGATCCCAACCTTCTGAAAGAAACCATGGAGTTTTTCATATTCACCTCCCCAATCAGTTTGCATAGTGATAATTTTCCTATCAAACTTTCTCTCAACAAATTGTTGGAAATTAAGAAACACTTGATAAACATCAGAACGCTTCTTAAGAAGATAAATCCAAGTGAATTTACTAAAATCATCGATAAAGCTTACATAATATGCATGTTTGCCAACAGAAAGAGGGGCAGGTCCCCAAACATCAGAAAACACTTGTTCCAAAGGAACAGTGGAGACACTAGTGGATACAGGATAAGGTAATTGATGGCTCTTGGCTAGTTGGCATGAGTCACATACATAAGGATTTATTTCAGGAGTGTAAGCTAATTTATTTTTCCTAAGAATTTGCTGAACCACAAACGAAGATGGATGTCCTAGACGTCGATGCCATGTAGAGGAGGATGGCTTTATTGAAATAAAAGCATGCTTGGAAGACTTGTTGGAGACAGGAACCAAAGGATAAAGACCATCATGGCAGGGACCCTTAAACAGAATTCTTCGTGTGGCTTGGTCCTTTATCAAAAAGAAGAAAGGGTGAAACTCGAGGAAAACATCATTATCTAGGGCAAGTTTATGAACAGATATGTGGTTTTTAGATGCACTAGAAACATGGAGAATATCATTAAGATGAAAAGAGCTATGTGGGGTGCGCAAAATAGAATGACCAATATGATTAATTGACATACCCTTGCCATCTGCAGTGTGCACATGATCACGCCCATTATACTTGTCTGCAGTAGTGAGTTTATTCAGTGCACCAGTGATATGATCAGTAGCCCCAGTATCCGAATACCAGTTGGTATCCACTCCATAAGATGCAATATTTGCCCTCTTTTCACCACGATCACGATCACGTCTATCATCACGGTCATCATCACCATCAGAATCCTCACGGTGCCACCAACAGTCTCCAGCTGGGTGTCCATGAATTTTACAGATTTGACAGGTAACATCCACATATGGTGTAGGGGCACGACTGCGGTATGTACGGGACCGAGGCCTCCCACCATCATCACGGCGTCTGTCTCTGTCACCTCTATCATCACGTGTGTACTCCCGGCGGCTGTTCTCATCACGACGAGTGTCACGGCGTCCATCATCACGACGAGGTTCAGGTCTATCATCACGGCGTTGGTATCCACGACCATCACGTGTGTCACCTCTGTCACGATCACGTCGATCATCACGAGTATCTCCTCTGCCACTGTCATATCTGTATGACCGAGTGTCTCGACCTCCATCATAGCCACGGCGAGCCACATTAGCAGAGGATGTAAAAGCACCAGGAGGGTCATTGTTATTGTCATTGCGCAAATCATAGGAGGATAACAAGCTGAAGAAGTCATCAGGAGTTGTATTGGGATTGCTATCAACCGCAGTAATGAGAGCATTATAGGATCCATCTAAACCATGCAACAAGTATCCAACTAGTTCATCTTCTTCAAGGGGTCACTACTAGGAAAATGGCTATAGGAGTGATGATACCCGTGACGCACGTAACATTTGGCGCGTCACGCCTATTACCCGCGGCGCACCACGTTTCTGCGTGTCGCGCCTAAAGGCATAGCCGCGGCGCACCGAATAAAAGGCCCGTCGCGCGTATGTGTGGGGCCGGGGTGGCGAGCCTCCGAGGCATACCCGCGACGCACCCATCTAGCGGTGCGTCACGGCTATGTTGGGTAGCCGCGGCGCACATGCCAGTGGTGCGTCACGGCTATCCTTTCCACGGGTGGCATCTACAGCCGTGACGCACCGCCGTAACGTGCGCCGCGGGTACCAAACATAGCCGTGACGTGCCAAATCTGATGTGCGTCACGGGTATACCTGGAACGAATTTAAGTGGTTGGGACCACCCCCACCTCCCATCCCCCCATATCTCCACCCCATTTTAGATCTGGTCGCCCCCCACCTCCTCACCATCCAATTTCCCCCATTTTCCCACCATTTAAAACTTATTTAACCTATTTTATTTGATATATATGTGTGGGGAATCTAGTAAACATTTGCCTCCACCCTCATCTCTCACTTTATTACCACTTTCCCTTCCATCTTTTCACTTTCTATAGCCACATACAAACGTACTCTCGATCGGTCTCGTGTCGGCAAGATCTATAGTTGGTGAGTTGTTGGAGGGACGATATGTATATGTGTTGTATGTATGTGTGTCGGCGCCGTGCGTCGACGTCACAAAAGAAATTGTGTTGCGTATTTTTGATGAAATTTGTGGATGTCTTAAAAATGAGTTGACATGTGTTGCCAAAATGTTGATTCATTTCCATTTCGGCGACCACGCACTCCGAGAATGTCCTATTTTTAGCATAGGTCATGCCGAATTTTTCCGTCGACGACCATGTGCATGCATCATATATCCATATATTACGTAATTTGATTCTAATTAATTTTCATTTGATCTTTTTTTACTATGTAGGCAACCATGCATATAAGCACAGGCACCGTGGCTAGATTTATGAAACATGCGACGGACGAAATGTTTCGAAATAGCATGACGGAGATAAGATGTCCTTGTCGAAGATGCAAACTGAAACACTTGATCAGATACGATTCTGGTGACTTGGAGTCGCACCTTATCCGTCGTGGTTTTATGGATGGCTACACTCTTTACCCGACAAGTGATGAAGATGAAGAGTCGCCCGACATGATGAAGGACATAATGATCAAGATGAAGGACATGATCATAATCAAGACGAAGGACATCGTGATGAAGATGTCGGACATGATGATCATAATCAAGACGAAGGACATCATGATGAAGATGTCGTGCCATCGTCGTCGGACTGGGTGCGGGACCCTCATGTCCAAGATCTGCTTCTCAAGGAGACTAGCAACACCAGAGCTGCTGCTAGAGAGAAATCGAAGTTGTCGCAACTGGAGATAGACGCCGTTACTTCATTGTATGAAGGATGCGTGAGCGAGGATACCCGTCTGAACGTAACGTTAAGGACCCTCGAGATGAAGACAAAACACCGATGGACCGATGCGAGCTACGATGAGAACATGGCATTCTGGCACGACCGTCTTCCCACGGGGAACAAGTGTCCAACGAGCATCGAGGAGGCGAAAAAAGTCGTGTGCCCTCTGGATTTACCTCACGTGAAATACCATGCTTGCATTAATGACTGCATCATCTATCGGGGCGCGGACGCGGAGAGAACCATATGCCCGGTGTGCGACGCAACTCGATACAAGACAGGGAAGAAGGCCTCTCCTCGAAAAGTGGTGTGGTACTTTCCGATAACTTCCCGTCTGCAGCGGTATTTCGCAGACCCCACACAGGCGAAGCTCATGCGATGGCACGCGGAAAGGAAGAAGCCAGAAGAGCATGATGGAACCGATCCGGAGAATGATGACACGATGCTGACACACCCCTCAGATGCTAGCCAGTGGAAGGCGCTAGACATCGAATACCCCGAATTCGGCGACGATCCAAGGAACATCAGGTTGTGCATGAGTACGGATGGATTAAATCCTTTTGGCAACCAGAGCAGCACCCATAGCACCTGGCCCGTGTTTGTATGTATATACAACCTACCCCCCTGGTTGTGCTTGAAGAGGAAGTACATACAGATGAGTATGCTTATTCAAGGGCCGAAACAACCAGGTAACGACATCAATCTGTATGTCCAGTTGTTGGAAGAGGAGCTAGCCACGTTATGGGACGAGCCAGCCAATACGTGGGACGCCTATGGAGAAATGTTTTTCCCATTGAGAGCCGCGCTCCTCACGACGGTGCATGACTACCTCGGTTACGGATATGTCGCGGGGCAGGTGACGCACGGATTCTGTGCATGCGTTAGGTGCATGGATGACACTACGTATCTCCAGCTAGAGAGAAACCCCGGGTCATCGAAAACCGTGTTCTTGGGGCATCGAAGGTGGCTTCGCAAGGATGACCCGTGGAGAAAACGCAAAGATCTGTTCAACAATGAAGTTGAGATGCGAAGAGCCCACGTCAAAGGAGCGGCGAGGAAATCGACGAGCTGTTGAAGAACTGGAAAGAGTGCCCTGCGCCGGGAAAGAAGCGAAAGGCGCCGGCGCCGTTGGAGGGTGATGGAAAACAAGGTCTGTTCTCTGGGACCTGAGGTACTGGAAGATTCTCCGCACACCCCATTGCCTTGACCTCATGCATATCACGAAAAACGTGTGCGAGAGTCTGCTTGGCACCCTGCTAAACATGCCGGAGAGGACCAAAGATGGGCCGAAAGCAAGGAACGACTTGAGATTTTTGAATATCAGGGGCGAGCTCCACGGAGGAAAACCGGATGATGATGACGATGACGATGACGATGTGTTAGATGGGACGGAAGGTCGCCGCAAGGGCAAACAGGCCAAGAAGACGGAATATTACTGTCCCCCTTCGTGCTTCACGCTATGCGAGAAGGAGATCGACCAATTCTTCAAGTGCCTCCTTGGAGTCAAATTTCCTTACGGTTATGCGGGGAAGATAAGCAGATACCTAGACGTACCAAAGCAGAAGTTCAGCGGAATGAAGTCTCACGACTGTCACGTGATGATGACGCAGATATTTCCAGTTGCAATTCGAGGGATAATGGACGAGCACGTCCGCGAAACGCTGTTTGGACTCTGCAACTTTTTGACGTCATCTCTCGAAAGTCGATTGGCGTGAAGAAACTCGCAAGGCTACAGGAAGAGATCGTGGTGATACTATGCGAGCTTGAGATATACTTCCCGCCAGCATTCTTCGACATTATGGTGCATCTCCTTGTCCATGTCGTGGATGATATCATCCAGCTCGGGCCGCCGTTTTTACACTCTATGATGGCGTTCGAAAGGATGAATGGTTCCATCAAAGGATACGTCCGCAACAGGGCCCGTCCAGACGCAAGCATTGCCAAGGGCTTTCTGACAGAGGAGTGCATCTCTTTCTGCACGAATTTTCTAGACAAAGATGAGAACCCTGGTCTGCCCGTAAACAGGCACTTTGGCAGGCTCTGTGGATGGGGACACCGCGAGGGCCAGCGCGAAATGAATGTCGACTTTCAGGGCCGACGCAACGACTTTGACAGAGCAAACCTAGTCGCGCTACAACATCTAACAGTGGTCGATCCTTGGTTGGAAAAGCACAAATTGCTAATCGCGAAGTATTACAGTGACCGGGGACAAAACAGGACCGAAGCAGAAATAATCAGAGAGCACAACATCCATTTCACACAGTGGTTCAGGGAGAAGATTATGACCGATCAACCGGAGACGCCTTATTCTGAAGAAGAAAAACTCGTACTCACATTGTCACAAGGCCCCGCACATAACCTCATGACATATCAGGCATACGATATCAATGGTTACACATTCTACACGGCAAATAAGGACCGGAACTGCGAATACCAGAACTCGGGGGTAACGATGGAATCATTAACAGGTGACGTCAAAGAAAGATACTATGGTAGGATCGACGAGATATGGGAACTCGACTACTGCAGAGAGAAGGTGCCAATATTCCGTGTCACATGGGCAAAGAGCGTCAGGAAAGAAGGACAATATTTCACCACCATGGTGATACCTGAAGCCAAATCCGGCACGAATGTCACCGCAAAAAATGAGCCATGGGTCTTGGCTAACAAAGTGGACCAATGCTTCTTCATTACTGACCCGACAAGGCCTAGCCGTGTTGTCGTGCGGAGAGGCAAAAGAAACATCATCGGAATGGATGGAGTAGCCAACGAGCAAGACTTTGACCAGTACGGCGACCCGAAAATGGAAGATGACAATGACGATGGAACGAAATACACAACAAGAAGAAGCAGGACAACGCTACCTACAGGTCGCCCATTCCACCGAAGAAGTCACGGTGTTCCAGGACTGAATTACTCAACCGCGACAAAGAAGGGAAAGAAAATTGTAAAACGCTAACTCTAAGAACAACGATATATGTGTCGTGTGTTTGCATGCATTCGAGGCAGTGATGACAATGTATGATGATGTATTTTATATGTATGCACTAAGATGTGGTGTTTAAATTAGTCAACACATGAATTGAGATTTTATTTTGAAAGTTATATTGATTTATATGAATTTATGTTGATTTATATTGTGTTTATATTGATTTATATTGTGTTTTCCAAAACTTCCAAAAAAATTGGGTGTGGGGGATTTGAACCCGGGTGCTGGGGCACATCACAGTATCAACCACTGGGCTAACAAAACAGTTGTGATATTAACAGGCAACATAACGTTTTGAACATATTATGCGAATAGGCGTGGCGCACGGCAGTGATGCCCGTCGCGGCTATCTGATGCGCGGCGCACCATCCAGACGTGCGTCACGGCTATATAATGCGCGGCGCACTATCCAGACGTGCGTCACGGATATCTAATCCGCGGCGCGCCTAGCTGCGGTGCGTCACGGGTATAGCTGATATAGATCGAGGAGGGCGCCCGGCCGTTCCCTTCTTCTCCCCGTTCCCCTTCCTTCTCCGGCCCATTCCCTCGCTTCCTCCAGTCTCCACCGCCGCCGTCGCTCTCCACCGTAGACTCCACCATCGTCCACAGCACACCAGCCTCACACACCACCGTAGACTCCACCTAGCCCGTCTACATCGAGGGAGGAGGAGGAGCACCGCGCCGTCTGCATCGAGGAGGAGGAGCGCCGCCCGTCTGCATCGAGGGAGGAGGAGCGCCGCGCCGCCGGCCATCTGCATCGACCCGCTCGACGCCTTCCACCTACAGGGTAAGTCTCTTCTTCTCCCTCGATGCAGCCGGCTCCCTGTGTCCTCGCCGTGTTCCCTGTGGCCAGCGGCTCCCCCCTCTTCCCACAGCCAGCTATGTGCTCGAGCAAATGCCCGCAAGAGAAACACTCTGCTTCCAACACTTGAGCCTAGCTTTCACTATCACCATCGCTCTGGATCATCACCTATAAAAGCCAACAGTTTTGATCAGCCATGAGTAGTCAGTTTTGATCAGTAGTCCACAACAACCTTCAGATAACTGAACGTGTGACAACGAGATTGATGAATGCACTTGCATGCAATTGATGTCTAATCTGGGTGCTTCGATTTGATAAGCGGCTTGGTCTTGGTCATCTTGCTCTCAATTGGAGAGATTTTGTTGAACCTGCAGGTGCCGCTGTGTTTTTTTTTTGTTTTGGCATGTTTTGCTTTATTGTCTGGTTCCCTGTGTTCAGGAGTGTAGAGGCCTTGTGTTCAGGAGTGCAGAGGCCATGTGATTGTAAAATCTTATGTTAGCAAACAGTAAATGAATATGGAGGATTGGTTACAGAAGAGCTGTGCCCTCTATCTATGGTTACCAACAGGTGCTTTGCACATATGTTTTCATTAACTGTGTCAGGTAGGTAAGACAAAGATTTTATCAGGTGGCTCTGTAGTAGCTGGGTAAATTAGGGTGTGCGTATGGTGGTCTGTAGTAATGCTGGCACTATATTTGAGTGGCTATAGACTCTCTCCTTTGCCATCTTGATTTTTGAGTAGCACTGCTACTAGATATTTTGCCATCTTGATTTGGAAGAGCACCATCTGCATTCTTCAGCTTTTGTTGCTGTTTTCTGTACAGCAACATGGTTATGATTTTTTTTGCTGCTGATTTTGTTTGCTTTTGTTTGCTGCTTGTTCCTGAGAATTTGCTACTGATGTTACTTATCATATCCAATCTATATAGAAGTGTCTACTTAGAGATCATATTGGTTGTTGTTGCTGCTAAGTTGTTTCCATGTTGTTCATGAGAAATTGCTGCTGCTAGGCTATGTTTGTTTGGCAGGTACTGGTGTTGGTACTGGTAATAGTTTTTGATGGATAAAAAATGATCTTCTAGGACTGGTGCTGGTGTTGTAGGACTGGTGCTGGTACTGGTGTTGGATAAAATTTTGCAGATAATAAAAATTGTGCTGGTGTTGGCCTAAAGAATCTGTCCGGCCATCGAGCCGTTTAAAACTTTGCAGGGAATTCAAATGAGTTGCCCATTTTCGCCGAAATGTTGATTAATTTCCGTTTCGGCGAGAATCGGGCACTCTAGTGTTAGAAAATTAGCAAAGGTCATGCCGAAATTTTCCCGTGAATTTAGGACTTAGCCGTTTTCCCGTGATCGAGTAGTATGTCGATTTTTTGTTTCCTTAAGATTAACCAATAATTTCCCCCTTCAGAACATGGCACACGACGACGAGGCCGGCGGTTAAGCCGTTCTGGCAAATCACCGACGAAGAAGATGAGCAATACGACCCGACGGCGGATGCCTGGGCTGACGCGGACACTAGCGGTGGCGAGGAGGATGACGCCACGACTAGTGGCGCCGCCGGATACCACTAGTGGCGCCGCCGGCGGAAATGACACCACTGATGCCGGCGGTCAGACAGATGGTGGTAGCAAAGCCAACAAGAAGAGGAAACGGAAATGTAACACTCTCCGCACCTACCGTGAAGAGATCACGGAAATTGATAGCTCTGGGTATCCAATCGCGCCCGAGAAGGTGGTCAAAGGATTCGGCAACCAGATTGGTTGCATTGTCCGGGACACTGTCAGGATCTTAACCAATGATCTAAGGAAAAAAGAGAATGCCCATTATCGGGTTATTCTCTTTAGAAAGCTGCACGGACGATACTTGTACCCGCATCCGCCAGACGAGCCGTTTAAGTACAATAACGACAATCTGGAGGGGAATAAGGTCAACCATTCCGCCATTGGTAAGATGAACACCGCCTTGGCCAACTGGAAACACCGGGTGAAGGTTAAGGTCTTGGACCCCAAAAATAGCTTGCAGGATGTTTTAGCGAGTGAGCCGAGAATCACCGAAGCTGAACTCCGGGACTTCAAGCTAATTTGCGAGAGCGAAGTCGCCAAGGCTAACTCTGGTTGGGGGCAGAGGATGCGGAAGTTGAACATTGGTACCCACAAACTGGGATGCGGCGGTTACAGAGCGGCGATTCCCAATTGGGAGAAGGAGGACGCCAAACGTGCAGAACAGGGCATCCCTGACCCTCTCGCAAAGTACTCGCCGCGGACGAAAAACTTCATCAGGGCCCGGTTTACATATGACCCGGTAGCTAATGAGTATACTACCGATGATGAGAAGGTGAAGACGTTGTATGACAACTTGGTAAGTAAATACACCACACTAGTTAGTTTGCTCTCGACGATCAAGTCGATTGCATCATAGTGTACTGGTGGAATTCTAAACGGTTCACGCTAATTGTGCAGAACTTAGAAATCGAAAGTGGTGGAACCCCGTCATCCATGCCGAGGATGCACGGCCCGTGGGACGACACTTTAAATAGGGCGGTGAACGTGACGCAGGGGAAGGAAAAGCACAAAAGGCCGTCAGGTGGCCGAGTTTGTGGCTGGGCACGACGACGAAGCTCAGAGAGTACTTCAAGGAGCCCAGGGAGGCGAGAAGGAATAGAAAGAGGAGCATCGAAGATATCCAACGTGACGAAGCCCGCGATCGCGAGATTGCAGACCTCAAGGCCAAAGTTGCCGATATTCCTAATATTGTCAAAACAGCTTTGGCAGAACAAATGGGCAGCGTTTTGCCTACCATCTACGATGTGGTTACTCGATGGAATGAAGGAGGTCGAGTGGGGCCGTGTCCGGTGCCTAGCATGCAGGGCAGCAACTCAAGAGACTTGTCCAGAGTCTCGCCGGCCAACGCCACGATGGCGGACCCACTTGTGACTCCGCCCGCCTACACCACGGCGCCGATAGTGACTCCGCCCGCCTCTACCCGCCTGACCATCCATTGCACGCCCACAGTGGGCGGTCCTCCGCCGAATGAAGAGCGTGCACCAACGAACAACCGCCGCCTGGCCATCGGTTCCACGCCCGCCGCCGGTTCTCCCTCGCCATTGAGCAGTAGCACGCCCGCCGTCGTCGTTGGCCCCTCGCCACTAGAGGAGCTCGACGCCCTCGCCAGCCAGGTAAATAGTTAAGCGTTGGAGCGTCGATCTTCCTTTGCCTTAGACTGGCCTCTCTGACGCCCTGCATGTTTTCCGCAGAACGACGACGTTCCATGCACTCTCTTACACACAGTGGACGGCGTGTTGAAGGATGTTGCTGTGGGTATGATCGTTCAACCGTCAACCCGCAGGTTCCACAACAGGCCGATGCGCGAAGACGTATAGAGTTCGAGTGCTTCGGGTGCTGGCGGGCTACGACGACTTGTTGCCTCCCATTCAACCCTACCAAGAAGAAGATGACCCCGATACCCTGACGCTGCTCCAGTGCATGCCTTGGAACATGGAATGGCCGAAGAGCCAAATTCGCCTGGGGAAGAGGGGCGCCACCCCGCGGACATCGCCTCTAGAACTACCGGCGCGAGGCACCACCTCGAAGACAACCCCTCTAGAAGCTCCGGAGCGGAGCCATGGCAAGACCGTCGCCGCGCCGTCGCCTACCCGTGACATGGAGATGGCACAAGACCAGGAGAATGACGTTGATCTTGATGCCATGGATTTCATCGCTGATGACTTTGATGGCGGAGATTACGTTGCTCCTCCTCCAGAAGAACCCTACCATAGCACGGAGGCTCGTGGTGAGGCTCCTCCTGCGGATAAATCCAATTGCAAGCGTCTCTTCGGTTCTCAGGAAGACACGCCTCCAGATGTCGGCCCCTGCACCGAGACTCAGAAAAGTGCGAAGGGTGGAGTTATTTTCAGCCCTAGCACAATCCGTAAGGCGGCTAATGAGGAGATTGAGAAGGAGATCATTCCGAAAGCGCCGAAGCCGCGGAAAAGAGGACCTAGATCCAAGGCCGCAAAGTCCGCGAGCCAGCCTGCTAAGATGCCGCTCCGTGTTCAGGACGGCCCACCTACATCTAAGCATACGAAGATGCATGTGATTGGTCAGCCTATGCTTCGCCAGAGCAAGCTCAAGGCCGCAAGTGGGGATATGCGGAGTTTGCATGACAGCATTCTTTTTCTTGAATCGCGTCTTCTTGAATCCAAGGATCCATCATACCCGGTTTTCATTGCCATGGTGCCAAAGGACTTGGGCTTCGTCGAGTCAACCGGCGCGGATAGAATAGTACTGCGGTATTCGGACATCTTCGATATGTTCCATAGCAATCCGCTGCACTACTCCATGATCCGCCTATACTCGCTCAGTCTGGCGGTGCAAGTCATCAGGGATAATACACCGGGCATCGCGATAGCGGACCCCTTCTACATGCGCCACGATGTGTTGTGCGGCGTTGGGAACCAGGTAGTCGCGTCGACATATCTCCGGGACTTCATGCTGGCGAACCAGACCAAGGATTACATCCTCGTGCCTTACTTTGCCGGGTAAGTCAATATTATTAGCCGAATCGAAAGTGATTTTCTTTAGATTTTCATCGCTCCTTTCCAACACTTTGTTTGGATTGTTCCGCGCAGATATACACAATGCACACTCATCTGCATTTGTATCAGTCATTCGCATGCCACGTATCTCGACTCAGGGAGTGCGGTGAAGAAAGACTACTCCAACGTGAAGAAAGTTTTGGATAATGCTCTCACGGCTACCATGCAAGGGGGGGCAAAATCACTAGGGAGAAGGTCGTTCAGGGCGCTCGGGTGTTCACCCACACGACGACTTTCGCGTGCGTCAAGCAGCCGGCGGGCAGTAACCGAGACACCTACTATGTCCTCCATCATATGCGGGCGTATGTACGGGATCAACAGTTCCTTACCCTGCCTAGTCAAGTCCAACAATGGGCCTCCCGCTTGTCGATGGTCGGCGATGACAAGGTTAGAGAAGAGATATATGATATCCAGAAGTGCTTTGCCACGAAAATCGTTCATGAAGTGGTGAACAAGAGTGGGACATTCTACTGCCGGTTCAACTTGCCGAACCGCGACATAGATACCTACCTAGCAACTGCCTGTGACGACAGGCCCTTCATCACTCCGGAGGGCTGTCCCGTTGTAATCCCTGGGAGGATGAGTCAGAAGGAGTGAGAACTATTGTAAGGCTTGCTACATTTTCCGAAAATAGTCGAACTCAATCGTTAGGGTTATGAATCGTCCATCGTGTGACAGATGCTTTATTATGTTAATGCTTAATTATCTTTCTTTTCATTATTGCGGTCTTACTTGTGATGGTCGTTCGAGCTTTTGAATAAGTAAATGCCGATGATTAAAAGAGTTGGTTCACACTCAGATGGCCTAGGCGGTCCGTTGCGCCTTGTGATTTTCACAAAGTTAGGATCTTGTGCATCCCACTTGGCGCAGCGGCACCGCCTACGGCCGCTTGTATGTGTCCACCCTAAATATGAGGCACACATCGTTACGGTTATGAATCGTCCATTCTGTAACTGATGCTCAATTATGTCAATGCTTGATTATCTTGCATTTTATTATTGCGGTCCTACTTGTGATGGTCGTTCGATCTTTTGAATAATTAAATGCCGATGATTAAAAGAGTTGGTTCACACTCAGATGGCCGAGGTGGTCAGCTGCTCCTTGTGATTTTCACAAAGTTAGGATCTTGTGCATCCCACTTGGCGCAGCTGCACCACTTCGGTGCTTGTATGTGTCCACTCTAAATATGAGGCACACATCGTTACGGTTATGAATCGTCCATTCTGTAACTGATGCTCAATTATGTCAATGCTTGATTATCTTGCTTTTATATTATTCAGGTCCTATGTTCGTTCGATCTTTTGAATAAGTAAATGCCGATGATTAAAAGAGTTGGTTCACACTCATATGGCCTAGAAGGTCCGTTGCGCCTTGTGATTTTCACAAAGTTACGATCTTGTGCATCCCACTTGGCGCAGCGGCACCACCTACGGCCGCTTGTATGTGTCCACCCTAAATATGAGGCACACATCGTTACGGTTATGAATCGTCCATTCGTAACTGATGCTCAATGTAAATGCTTGATTATATTGCTTTTATATTATTCCGGTCCTATGTTCGTTCGATCTTTTGTATAAATGCCGATGATTACAAGAGTTGGTTCACACTCAGATGGCCTTTTATATTTCTCCACTTACTACTTATTGTAGACATGTTTAAAACTATTGTTTTTGCTTTTCTTTCTTGTCATTACAGATGCCGAGGTGCTACGTGGTGTTTAGAGGCAGGGTTCCAGGAGTCTACGATCACTGGGAAGACTGCTTCGAGCAGGTGAACAAGTTCAAAGGGAATGCCTACAAATCCTACAACACAAGAGTGGCGGCGGAAGCTAGGTGGTTCATCCATCTCGAGGAGGAACAAAATAATAAGAAGAAGAAGAACAACACGTGGATGAAGACCATCGCAGCCGCTCTTGTCGCCGTCGCCTCGCTCGTCATGCTATGGTTCCTAGCTAGATGATTAGGTTATCGGCGACTAGATAGGTCACTTGTCCCGATGATGAAGCATCATCAATCGATGTAATCGGTCCCGATGATTAACCGTGTGATGTAGGTCACTTGTATCTATTTGACTCTGATAAACACTTTGTATTCATAATCAACTGTTTGATGTAGCTATTAGGAATTCTAAGCAGTATGATCAACTATGATATATAACTTGTTTGTCAAAGAACTGTTTTGATACATTTTGTCTACTGATATTCCTCTGTATTTGAGCTGTATATACCTGTATAAATACGGTACTGCGTATTTTAAAAATATACAGCATAGTATAGCCGTGACGCACCAAAAAGAGTACCCGTGACGCACCTGGGAGGATATGCGTGACGCGCCAAAGTGGATACCCGTGGCGCACCGGCGAACTTAGCCGTGGAGGCATTAGCTTACCCGTGACGCACCTGTACTCATAGCCGTGGCGCACTTCTGGAGTTAGGCGTGACGCGCCCAGAACTAGCCGCGGCGCACCTTGCCCGTGCGTCACGGGTATTAATAGGCGCGGCGCACCAGCTCGGTGCGTCACGGCTAAACCAATAGGCGCGGCGTGATAGCCGTGACGCGCCCAGGTGCGTCACGGATAAGCAAAATGGTGCGTCACGGGTAAGCTTTTCCCTAGTAGTGGGTTTACCAGCAGCTGCAAGTTCCGAGGCTAAACCCTTGACCTTTGTGAAATATTGAGCAGCAGTCATTGTACCTTTGCGTATGTCGTTGAGTGAAGCTCGAAGGTGTTGCACCTTTGATCGGGAGGCAGTGGAGAACATGGCAGAGATTGCAGACCAAACAGCAGCGGTGGTGTCCATCCCGAGAACATGAGACAAGATGTCTGGTGAAAGTGAGTTGAGGAGGAACCGCAGTACCTGTTGATCCCGTGCAATCCAACCAAGATACTCTGGATTATCAACCGTGATCTTGTTCTTCGCCGAATCTTCAGACTCGATACGCTTGGGCGGGGCTGGATCGGATCCATCCAGCAAGCCCATGACGTTGGCCCCGCGAAACGCTGGAAGAACCAGCGCCTTCCAGAGAAGATAGTTGCTGCGGGTAAGCTGTTAGGCAGGAGGTGCTCCGAGGGCAGCGGCCAGCGACGCAATTGATGACGAACTCATGACGACGCTGGGAACAGCTAGGGTTTTTCAGGGTATTGGTTTATTTCGGGATTTTGGCTATTGTCGTTGGCGGCAAGTAGCAGAGGCGACGATGGTATTCGGATATTGGGTTTGTGAGCCAAGGTGCAACACAGCAGCAAGGCAGGATATTGGGGTATTGGTGTATTGGAGCGGCGATGGCAGAAAATCTGCGACGGCGGCGGCAGCTAGGTCTAGGAAGAGATGCTCTGATACCATGAAGAAAATATGGAGCGAAGATATCCCCGTTAGGGGTATCGGGTACATGTTAAATAGGGTGGAAAAGCCCCACCGTGGCATTGTACATGTGTATACCAATACGTGTCAGAGTACTACTCCGTATAAGTATGAGTATAGGATTACATTTAACACCATGCGCCCGTCGTCGGCTCCTTGCTCATGACCACCTTCCCATCGCCGCCACCGGCGCTGCTAGCCGCGGCTGCTGCGCTCGCGCGCAATTGAAACTGCAAACCAAAACAGAATCAGTAAGAAACAGAGTACGTGGTGAGCAGCTAATAACGACTGCATGCCCAGCACGGGCCGACGCAGACTTCGAATTCCTGGTGTGGATCTAAGCCATTTTTCGTACGTACGTACGTACCTGCCGGCGGCAAGAAGCGTGAGAGGTGATCGGGACCGCGCGGAACACCGAGGGTGATGATACATGGAGAGCCATTGGCGAGACACCGTGCTGTGTGCACACGGCGCAGCTGCTTTTGTAGAGCTTGTGAGTAGTTCCTTCAAGTAGAAGTGAAGCTCAATCGACAATGGCGATGAGGTTGTGGTAACTGAGAGGAGGCTTAAACTCAGAGGTGGAGGAGTGGTGAGGGAAGAAGAGGAGGAAGTGCTTAAATAGGCGCGCGGGAGGAGGGGGTGACGACGTCATAAAGAATCTTTTTCTTTGATATACTGTCGGTTTTAGTTGATGTTTTAGCTTAGTTTTCCTGGGTAGTTAGTGTTTGAAGATTTAGTTTGGGTTTGGGGAACGTGGAGCAGGGGCACCTGAAGAGATAATTACTTGATATAAGCATACGTATAAAGTAAACCGGTAGTAGTACGATTCTAGAAATATTTATCAATACCATCTGTAATGGATCTTTAAACTTTTATTATAAATACTACTTAAAACAACATTGGCAGTGGTAGTTTCTGTATAATCCAATAGACAGATAGTCAAATACCTGTACATATTACTTGCACCTCTAGCACGCCTGCCTCAGTTCACCGCACGAGGTCGCTCGCTTAGTAAAAAAACTAATTTAGTACAAAATGTTTTTTTTTTTAGAAATGGGGAGATTTAGTACAAAATGTGAGACACTTTTTATGGATCGGAGAGAATATGTCACTTGGGACGCAGCATACTTATATGATTGATTCAGGGAGTATGCCACAAGGAAGTCATGAACGCTTTAAAGCTTGACGAAATAGATTGACGGTCCCAGAAAGGTAAAATTCATGCACGTAAAATAACAGCCCAGTAATTATGGTTAAATTTAAGTTTCAAATATTTAGTTTGTGTCAAATCTGTTGCAACGGACGACACTTAGCTAGTATGTATATAATTAATGTTCAGGACTAAGAGCATCTCCACCGGCACCCATCAAAAACGTGTCCGGCACCCCCCAATTGTCCCCCTTTGGAGAGTGACCGGACCTGTGTCCGCCGATTTGGTGGGCGTGCTCCACAGCGGCGCCCCGAACCGGCGACCAGCTCACGGACGTCATAAATTCAAACATCTTGTGCATGCCGACAATGGCAATAAAAATTTGCATTTTCATTCAAATTTAGAAATATTTAACAAAATTTGAACGAAATTGCATATGGCGCCGCCGCCGCCCTAACGCTAACCCTAGCCTACTCGTCGTCGGTCCAGTCGAAAGATTCGTCGTCGTTGTCGTTGATCACGACGACTTTGCCACTGGAGGAGGGGGCGGTTCGAGAGCTCGAGGTGGCCGTGGCCACGCTGCTGCTACCGCGGCTTCCGGATGCCTCCACCGCGGTGGACTGCATCGTCGTAAGCCAACCCGGCGCCTCCTGCTCTAACGTGGCCACCGATCGGGCCATGGCAGCGACGAGGCCGGGGCAGTCGCCGTCCATCGGGTCGTGCTGCGGCGATGGGAGGCTGTACAGGTCATCGACCTGCGGCTCCTCCTTGACGGTGGCGCGCGGCTGCGGCTCCGGCTGCTGGCGCCGTTGGCGGAGGAAGAGGCGGCCCCGAGGTGGGGAGTGCCGCTGGCGGGGAGAAGTCCGGCGGCGTGGTTCGTCGCGGATGACGATGCCAGGGGCTCCCCGGCGCCTCGGTGGCGCGATGGGGTGCGGTGGTGGAAGCGGCAACAGCCGGAGCGGGAGGACGTTTCCCGTCCCGGCGTGCCGTCTCGCGGCATCAATCGCACTGGCCACAGTGTGGCCAGTCCGATCCCACCAGCGGCGGCGCCCGATGGCGTTCCACCGCGAGAGGAGCACGTCGGGGCTATCGACGAGGTGGATGACGGCCTCCCGCTCCTGCCCGAAGCGGTCGAGCCACCTCCCCCAGTTGTGCTGGCCGCCGTCGTTCTCGGGGAGACGGCGCTCTGCGGGCCATTAGAAAAACCATGGATATAACATCTGCATCTTAATTTTATTCTGTCAAATATAGAAAACCGAAGCTTAAACCCCTATTATTTGATTCTCAATGTGATTGACAAAGTGGAGTGAGAAGTGGCTGGATTTAGCGACCATGAATGGACATGCCAGAGTTCGTTCACTAATCCACCATGAAGCATTAACCATGTACATAAACATTGGTAGGATGTTCTCTCAAAAAGTTTGATCCGAACTTTTGTTCCAAGCTTTATGTTCCAATGTCAATGGAGCTTCGTTCCTCTCTCTCTATAGAGTTCTTATTCCTATCTCCAGGGCCGGCTTTGGCCCAGTGCGAGAGGTGCGACGGCCCGGGGCCCAGTCTTGAAAGGGGCCCATAATATGTATATTTTATAGCGTAGAGTTTGTGTTCCTATCTCTATAGATTTTTTGTTCCTAACTCTGCTTCCAGCTTTAGTTCCTATCTTTGTGTACCCTTTTGTTCCTAGCTTTCTTCTACCATTGTTCTGAGCCTTTTTTTCCTATGTCCATGGAAATTGGTTCCGAGCTTTTGTTCCTATCTCTGTAGCTTATTGTTTCTACCTTTGTTCCGACCTTTTATTCCTATGTCCATGAAACTTGGTTCCTACATTTTGTTCCGAGTTTTCGTTCCTATCTCTCTGTACCTTTTTGTTCCTACCTTTGTTCCGATCTTTTATTCCTATATCCATGAAACTTTGTTCTGAGCTTTTGTTCCTACGTGCATGGAACTTTGTTCCTATGTTTGTTTTTAGCTTTTGTTCCTATCTTTGTACCTTTTTGTTCCTAACTTTGTTTCGAGTTTTTGTTCATATGTCCTTGGAACTTTGTTCCTAAGTTTGTTTCGAGCTTTTGTTCCCATCTCTCTGTAACTTTTGGTCACTAGCTTTGTTCGTACCTTTGTTCCGAACTTTTGTTCCTATGTACATGGAACTTTGTTCCTTGTTCCCAGCTTTTGTTCCCATCTCTGTAGCTTTTTTTCTAGCTTTGTTCCTACCTTTGTTCCGAGCGTTTGTTGCTATGTTCATGGAACTTTGTTCCCAATGTTTGTTCCTATCTCTGTAGCTTTTTGTTCCTACCTTTGTTCCGAACTTTTGTTCCTATCTATGGAACTCTGCTCCTCTCTCTGTATGCCAATCAAAACAAAAGGCTTAATACATGTTCTGAGATTTCTTCTGAGGTTTGTTCCTAGCTTCTTTTTGTTCCATGTTGATTTTAGTTCCTAGGTTTGTTCCACAGGTACTAAAATTTTGTTCGATGGTGGAAAATTGTGTTCCTTTAGTTGTTGCCATTTTTTGTTCCTAACGTGTTAAAAGTTTGTTTCACTCAGTCCAAAATATTGTTCCTCTATGTATTTGATTTTGTTTCACGTGTACTAAAATTTTGTTCCACATTAGAAATTTTTGTTCATTTATTTATCGCATTTTTTGTTCCTCATGTATTAAGCCTTTTGTTTTGATTGGTATAAAATTGTGTTTCCCTTTTTTTTACTCGTGATTTCTGTTGTTCTATGTGGTAAAATTTAATTTTTGTTCTATATTGCAGGCTCCAAGGACTTCATGTGAGAAAAACTCATTTGGTTAATAAATTTTTGTTGCACGTGTACTTATTTTTTTTCTCCGCGATCGGTATTATTTTCCTATCTGTCTAATTTTACGCTTACCGGGAGCAAATTCTTTCCATGGACTTTGGGCTCTAAATGATGCCCCACTTGGTCTAAATTTTGGTAATATGTGACCCAATTTTTTTGTTTCTTTTTAGTTGCCGCAACACACAAAAAAATGGTGTATATTTTTTTTTGTCTTTGATCTTTTTCTAGTCTTTTTTTTTTACTTTGGTTGGATCCTCTCGTGTATGTTCACGAGCTAGTTCTTTTTTCTTGTGTCTACAAATGACCACAATTCCTAGTTTTATTCATATACGTGCACAGCTAGGTAGAAGAACAAAGGACAGCTTGTGTCTACAATGCATGTACGTGACGTATGACAGTAAAATGACCACGGTGTGGACCCGACCTACATGCATGTACGTGTACTAAGTAAAATGACCACGTTGTGGACTTTGACCTGCATGCATGCACCTGCTGTACTGGACAAACGCAGTGGATAACGGCCGCGCGCGAATCTCTTTATTTTAGTCCCACCTCGAAAGTCTAATAAAAAAACACCAGCTTAAATAGGTGCTTCCGTCCGGATTTGATGTGCTAGTTGTGAGATTCTGCCGAGCGCGTGTCTGCCAGCTAAGAATTCAAGAATTAATCTGGGCCGGCCCAACAAGCTTTGCATAAGCGTACACAGGAACTATTGAACTAGGGAATAGGGATGTAAACGGATCGGATCGGATAACCATATTTTTTTTGTCGGATGCGGATAATATCGGACTACGGATTCGGATCGGAAACAAAGCGGATTCAGACCGAAAACGGGTAAAACTTATCTGATAAATACGTACAAAGAGACATAATGTCACCATGCAAAAAGTAACACTAGAGAGTAGCTAGTTGTGAGATTCTGCCGAGCGCGTGTCTGCCAGCTAAGAATTCAAGAATTAATCTGGGCCGGCCCAACAAGCTTTGCATAAGCGTACACAGGAACTATTGAACTAGGGATGTAAACGGATCGGATCGGATAATGCCCTCTCCATATCCTTTACCATATTTTTTTGTCGGATGCGAAGCGGATCGGATAGTGGTCGGATGCGGATGCGAATAATATCGGACTACGGATTCGGATCGGAAACAAAGCGGATTCGGACCGAAAACGGGTAAAACTTATCGGATAAATACGTACAAAGAGACATAATGTCACCATGCAAAAAGTAACACTAGAGAGTAGCCAAACATTTAAAATTACACCAAAACAAAGATAGTAATTAAATAGTACTTAAAAACGTCACAAAATGATTGATGATTTGCAATATGAATTTGCATCTAGAAACTAGAAACTTTTGTAGAGATAAATAATAGCTCACCTTTTGAGGAATTTTCGCCGGAAGCAATTTGTAAATTGCGTCAAAATATTGAATATAAGTCATACTAAGTTACGAATGAGTGATTTGGTCTATGGGTCATTGGATTAAATGTATATTTAGAACGATAGTGCTATGTTAATCGGATTATCCTAATTGATAAGGACGGATAATCCGCGAATAAGTGCGGATAAACCCTATCCGTCGGATAATAGCAATACCATATCCGCTACCATATCCGTCGGATATCCGCTTGACCAAAATCCATATCCGCGTCCGTATCCGGCGGATTCCTGTTATTGCACACCATATCCTTAAAAACGGATTCGGATACGGATTCGGGGCGGAAATTATCCGTATCATTTACATCCCTATATTGAACTAACATAATCGATGCATACGATGCTTTAGGTGGGCTTCTGCCATACACGGCCCAACCGGGCGATTCCAGAGCAGGAAATCGCCCGGGCGGCAGGGAGGAGGTCCCGACCTGGTGCGTGCGCCAGCGAAGTTAATGGGCCCGCACACCTACGGGCCCAAGCGAGTTTGACCCATTACCAGAATAAGGTGAAAAAAAAGAATATAGCTAAAAAACATTATCTCGAAAAAGGAATATCCCTAATAAAAATTATCTCAAAAACTTTTAGTGGCACTTTGCCAAAATGCCACTAATTGAATTAGGAGCAAATTCGCAAAGTGCCACAATAGACTTTTAGTGGCACTTTCGCAAAGTGGTGAATTAGGAGCAAATTCGCAAAGTGCCACTAAAAGTCTATAGTGGCACTTTGCCAAAGTGTCACTAATACCTTTTAGAGACACAATCAACCGGGGCACTTTGTCAATGAATGGTGGCACCGCAAGGCCGAGACACAGTTAGAGGCGGATCGAAGTGGCATTCTCGAAGCAGGGCAGCTGGAGGGCGTTACCTTTCGGGGCCTCCTCGTCCCCCGTCTCGTTCTGCTGCTCCGAGTCGATGAGGAGTAGATTGCCGGAGAGGCGGCGAGCGGCGATTGGAAGCCACACTGCCACGGACTCCGGAGAGGGGTCCCATAAAGCGACTGCGAGGCAGTGTAGGGCCACCGCTTCATGGGATTCGAGGGCGGCGCGGATGCCATGGGGATGAGTGGAAGAAAACCAGAGCTGCGGGAGCAGCGTCCAGAGGCGGCCCCAGCGACTGGAGAGGATGCTAGTCCGCGCAGCGACGGCGGCGTTGCGGAGCTTGAGGAGGATGTCGATGAGAATCTCTTCGGGAAGCGCGCTGAGGCGGTCCTCGCTGCAACCTTCGCCGCCATCGTAGAGATTTGGTCGCTTGGCAGGGATGTCCCCGTCGCAGTGCTCCATCGTGGAACCGAGGATGGACTTGGTGCGCTTCATATCCCGTCCACGCTTGGGAGATACAACGGGCGTGGGGGACGCGGTCGCCGCCGATTCAACGGGCTAGGAGGGCTTTATTTGTTTCTGGGCTGTTGAAATGTGAGGCGCAACAGCCCAGGGACAGCATACAACCCGTCAAAATGTATCACACCGTGTGACGCGGTGATGCTACGATTATGTTTTTAAAAAGTAATATTTTTTATGCATATTTTCGACTAATAGCACGCATTTGAGGTCAATCCCAGAAATACCGACCTGTGCCGAAAGCTTGCCCATGCCGCCTTGCACAAAAAAAAAACTTGCCCATGACGAAATAGCTCCATCGCGCGGGGGGCGCGACATGCGCCTCTGCGCACATGGCGTGGCCCACCCGTTTCGTCGCGGCCCGAGCCAAAACAATCTTTTGGAGTCGCCCGTGCCAAAATTGGTGGATAAATGGCTGACTCGCCCCACTCGCCCGCTCTCTCCTTTATTCCACATTTTCTTCCCTTACTTCTTGCTCCCTTCTTCCGTTTGGGGAAAAAATACAACCGATTTTTGCATTTAAAAAATCCATATAACCTCATAGATTTAAGGAATGAAAGAGAGAAGATTTGGGGCATCCCTAATCTGTTGATGGGATAGCTCATTGCGGTCGTGTTTGGGAGTGTGTAGGTGGAGCGATGGTGGCTAACAATGGAGGATAGTGGTGGTGTGCGCTTGTGTTGGGGAAGTTGTAGGCATGGTGCAGGGGTGGTGGTAGTAGATTGAAGCCGGAACAACGTGCTTCACACACATCAACACTGGTGGAGAACAGGGCAGTAGCACCGGTTTGTAAGGGCCTTTGGACTCGGATACAAATCCGGTGCTACGTATCCGGGACTAAAGGCCCCCACCTTTAGAACCGGTCTGTCACCAACCGGTTCTAAAGACCTCCACGTGGGCGCCGAAGAGCGCGCGCAGGCGGAGGACCTTTAGAACCGGTTGGTAACACCAACCGGTCCTAAAGCTTCTTTTTTCTCTTTTTTTTTTCCTTTTCTTTTCAGGGTTTCCGATTCCGGATTTAGGGTTTAGGGCGTGTTCCGTATTTTCAGGGTTTCCGTTTAGTCTTTCCGTTTCCGTGTGTCCGTGTTTCGTTTTTTACGAACACGGAATCGGAAAACACGTAATCGGAAATACGTATCCGGAAACACCGATTCCGTGTTTGCGGTTAAGTGTTTCCGATTCCGTGTTTACGGTTAAATGTTGATGCACCAAATAAAAGTACATATATATATACATGTAACACGAAGTAATCGACCGAGAATTACATAATCTGAAGTTCGTTTTCAATAACTGTATACTTGCATAGAGAAGGGAGCTGGCTATTGGTTAATAGGATGTAAAAATTCTCCGTCTTCTGCTATGACTTGCGTGAGAAGAAATCCTGCCAATTCCTCTGCAATAGCCTTGCAACGGTCGATTGGTTTGAGCTGCGCCCGCTTTCGTGCCATCTTTAAAAGAAGTAGATGAAAACAATTAAGTTATGAACCAAACTAAACAAAATTAATGGCAACATAAATAAAGTTGTGAAGATACGGTTACGTACGTCTAGATTTCTGGAAGTACGGGATTTCTCATTGATCGTCCTATGAATGAACTCGCAAATGTAGTATCCACAATAATCAGTTCCCTGTGGTTGTTGCGGGACTTTCTATATACGAGAAACATAATTCAGTCAAATTAATAATAATCAAGAGAATGGTAATGGTATTGAAATCAGGGTACGTAGTACTACTTACTTTGTTAACCTGAAAGTGGAGCTTGTCTGCCCATGTACCGGGTTCTTCCTTGATGAACATTTGCCAAAACCCTGGGCGACAAAAGAAAAATGAATGGAAGAGTTAATTATTACTTACTTGATATGAGGAAATGAACGAAAAAGAGGCCGATGAACGAAAGAGGCCGATATATATACACTTTTGAAGCATCTGACGCGCGGTCTTCCATGTGTCAGCGCCCCAGTTTAACGAGTCCCAGACTTCAACTTGTCCTTTATCGATTCTAATGATGAACAATATGCATGCATACTCATCATTTACACTTAACATCAGGTAAGCAAAATGGAATGTCTACAAGATAGTAACACACTCACTTGAATCCGTAGGGCCAAATTATTTCTTTTTTGGTACTTTGTCGCTTCAAAAACCTTAGCAAATCATCCGGTGTATCCTTGTTGAACCTTTCTATTGTGTTTTGATGATACGAATACGGGTCAATGAACCCAAAGTCCCAGATTCCTGCCAGCCTGCATTCACAAATCTTCATTCTGCATAGTAGCGTACAAAAAGAATGTCGTGAGTGATAATTATACGGGCAACGAACGCGAGCTTAACTAAATAATTAAATTACACAAATAAATCACTTACAAACAGTAGCAGCTGAGGATAGACTTGTCGAGGGCACGTTGATTGTACATCTGGAAGAAATCATCGAACCCAAGCTCGACACCGTAATCTCCGAAGTAGTGTTGATCCTGAACTTGAGCCATGATACAGTCTCTCTTCTGCCTTGCGGCCTCCAAGTACCAATCATGTAAACTCCGTAGTTGGGTTGTTAGAGCAGTAGGATTTTCGACCAGAGGGTGCCCGGGCTTGTATGTATATACCACATCAGCAATAGCGTAACCCACGTCGCCCATGCGTGGACCGGACACTGAAGCCTGGTCAGATAAGACCTTGAGCGGGGCAATTGACCGTGCTTCTTGTTGTCCGAGCTGGGGAACTTGTTTCCCGCATTTCGTCTGCTCCGCCTGCTTCATCTCCTCCGTCTGCTTCATCTGTGCGGTGTGCGTCTTCTCAATGTACCGTTCATAGTCTGAAAGGGGCTGCGGTGGCGGCGGTGCAGGATAATATAAGTTGTCGATGGTCCGCTCAATTTTCCACTTTGGGATGTCCTTCAGAGTTTCCTTCCAGGTGTCTGGAGGGGGCTTCAGGGGAAACTGTGCGAACCATGCGCTGGTTTTGGCTTTCACGGCATCGGTTAGTTCCTCCGGAGTCATCAGGCCTGGTAACTTCGGGGGAGTCTCGACTTTCTTGGATTTCCTTGGTCTCTTCTTGGGAGGAGTCCCGTTTCTTCTGAACTTCAGCTTCCGCTTTGCCGTACCCATAGACGGACGATGGACCCTCGGCCTCGGGCTCCCAATCTTCGTTGTGGGGTGGACTTGGAGGTTCGTTGGGGGGCGGACTTGGAGGTCGTGCATTCTCTGTACGAAAGTGAAAAAACTATTAAAAATAAGCTTACATGTGGTGCAACATTCAGTAATTGATGGAGGTATATATGGTGCACCAAAGAATATCCGGGTCGACCACGTCACCCGGATTTCTCACCAAGCCGCGTGCCCCGGTACTAAGGAGCTCCCAGTGCCAGCCTGGCGGGGCCCAGTCCCAGACATCGCCCGGCGGGTCCAACAGAGACATGAACTAAAAACATGCCCGGACTAAGTAAATATTCCATAATTAAGTAAAATACCTTAGTGTTTCTAACTTAGTAAAAAATAGTAAATTGAGAAATATGACAGAAATAAGATGAAAGTTAAACAGGAACAAAATGGTAACTTAGTAAAATTTCTTAACTTAGTGCAATTATTCTAACTTGCTGAAATTTTCTAACACTAACTTAGTGAAATTTTCTAACACACTAACTTCTAACACAAAATTCTAACACAAAAATTCTAACACTAAACAAAATTGTAAAAACAAATTAAAGCACTAAAAAAAATCTAACACTAACTCTAAAAATTTCTAACACTAACACTAACTCTAAAAAAATCTAACACTAACTCTAAAAATTTCTAACACTAAATTCTAACACTAACACTAACTCTAAAAAAAATCTAACACTAACTCTAAAAATTTCTAACACTAACACTAACACTAACACTAACTCTAAAAATTCTAGCACTAATTACTCTAAAAATTCTAAAACTAAACAAAATTGTAAAAACAAAAAAAAATCTTACCTACGCGTGTACAGAGGGCGACGGGGTGACGGCGAGGGGCGAGAGGCGATCGACGGGGCGGAGGCGGGGCGGCGGAGGCGGAGGCGGGACGGAGGCGGGGCGGCGAAGGCGATGGAGGCAGAGGGCGGCGGAGGCGGAGGCGGGACGGAGGCGGGGCCGCGGGGGATCGACGGCGACGGAGGCAGAGGGCGGCGACGGCGACGGCGACGGAGGCAGAGGGCAGCGCGCGACGTCGGGGCGGACGGAGGCGAGGCGGACGGAGGCGCGGCCGGAGCAGGGCTTCACCGTACGTGCAAGGAGAGAAGACGCGCGAAAGAACTGACGGAAATTTTTCACAAGTCCTGGATATATCGCCCCACTACAGACCTTTAGCACCGGTTAGTGTTAACAACCGGTGCTAAAGACCTTTCGCACCGGTTGTTAACACAAACCGGTGCTAAAGGTCTGTACTTGGGGCCACATTCAGACTGCGCGCACTGTACAGACCTTTAGCACCGGTTTGTGTTAACAACCGGTGCTAAAGGGTCTCTGTACAAACTGGTCGCCTCCCGCGCGCGGCGGTTTTATTGCTACAGTTCGCACCGGCCCGATCGCGAGTCTCTCTGTTTATTCTCTGTATTCTCTTCTTCCTCTATCTTCTCTTCTTCCTCTCTTGATCTTCCTCCACCAAGCACCATGGCTCAAGTTTGGAATAGATATGAAGTGCCCACACCATGCGGCAAAAGTCTGGACGTGTGCTACACCAACAATTGCGAGAGGATCCCCGATTGTCTTGCGTATTTTACCGAACTCTATTTCTCCTCTCCCGATGAACACCGGTTCTTCGGGCTTGATCTCGAGTATACGGCGGATCAACGGGATGTTGCCGTCATCCAGATTGCGTTCAAGGAGGCCGTATTGGTCTTCCAATGGTCAAGGTAACGCACACGCGTACAATCTTGCATATTCGATTTGTTTGTTGCATCAGAAGAATGCATGTGTTGCAACATATCTAACACGTATCAAATTTTTGTTGTTGCAGTAGTTCAAAGCATTCTTCGGCACTTGTTGATTTTCTTGTCAACAAGGGGTATGACTTCTGCAGCGTTGACATCACCCAAGACCGTGAGAAGTTGATGCGCTTGGGTATTGTGATACCTGAAGATCACTACATTGATCTTCAGGACCTTATCCATTTCGATGAGTTGCCCGGGCCCAAGACCGGGATGGCTCCGATGGCAACTGACTTCATCCATGAGGGCTACGAAACCATGAAGTCTGGTTTCCCCTCCAAGAATCATAGGTATTGGGCGAAGACCCCACTGGACCGGACCAACATCAACTATGCAGCCATAGATGCATACGTCTCCTACGAGTTGTTCCGCATCTACTCGACGGAGCCATAGATGTATGCGTTCGATATATGCATGTATAATGGATATCTTAGTATGTAATGGATATCTTAGTATGTAGCTCTCTTGAAGCATAGCTTGTATTGTGAGACTTATGTTGTGTTATATGTGATCGTAAGACTCTATGTTATAAATGTGATATGATTGTGTTCTATTCATGATTGTGATATCTAAAATGGGAATACATCCTATAACTTGGTAGTTGATTTCTAAAATGTGGTGGAGAATGCGAAAAATCTGATCACTTACCGCAGGCGCATTTGCCCACTGTGCGCCTGCGGTACTGCTCTTATCCCAGGCGCATTTGCCCGCTGTGCGCTGTCGCACCCGGACTTCTAGGGGATACTCACAGTCCGTTAAACAGTAGATAAATGGCTTACGGGGCATACCGGCACCTGCATCTCAATATGAGCAGGCCAACACGTAGACGTGTGACAACCATTCTCTTACTATTCATCGTCTGCGCAAACCATCCCGTAGAAATCCAGATACTTCCGTTGACGTACTTCAAAACATACACACATGGTACATCAACGGCGTTTGAACAAGTGATATCACAACAGATCTCTACGACACAAAAGATGGAAATAAGTTGCAAATAGCTCCCATTAGAACAGAGATAGCAAATACAATCATCCAGAGGACACATGTCCCAACATAACATCATTACAACACAGCGGAAGCATCCAAAATGTCTGAGTACAGACAAGAACCAAATAGGCCTAAGAGGCCAGAAACGAAAAGACGGAGCCCATCCACGAAGTCTCGTATCCTGCCCGGGTCCGCTATCTACTCGTCAGCAGTCTCGTCATACTCCACGTAGTAGCCACCATGGAGATCCTTGGAAACGTAGTCTGCGGAAACCACAGCCCCAAAGGGGTCAGTACATAAACGTACTGGCAAGCAAGACTCACAGTTCACCAAAGTGTAACCCGTCAACACCAAGCACAGATGCTTTGGGTTCAACGGAAGAAAGGGGTGATACAAAAGATGCGGCAGCTGGCTGCTCTAACCCACTACAGAGTTGCTATAACTTCCGGCTACCAGAAAAGGGATAAGATAGCGTATCGTAACCAACTAACAACTAACTCCAAACAAACCCATCCTGGATCTCGCCCCTTATCCAAAGAAGCAATCCGAGGATAACTCACACAGTTGGATTAATGATGGTTCAAGTTATTGTGTCAATAAGACTATTACTAGTCAAGTTATCATTAGTTAGGTGTAAGTTGTTCTGAGTACTTGTTAGCCAGTAATTTCACCAAGTAATCCATAACCGCGGAAAACACGGCTTCTCGAGAAGATTTAACCCTGCAGGGATGCACCAATTTGGCCGTACACGTAAGAATACCCCGCCAGGATGGAAATGCACTTCCACCAAGCGGAGCACTCAACACAACTCAACTCTTCTTCGCATCAAGCCCAAAGAACCCCGTGCAGTGAGCGCACGGCTAATCGAGCCCCACGAAGAAAAGGGGACCCTCATAGCACTCTAAGAACGTGTCTCCCTAAATGCCGACTACAAAAGTTCCACCCTGGCGCCAAGGGTTCGCACCTGCAATATGCATGCGGCAAATGGAAAAACCGAACTAAATGAGGCGATTTGGACGAGATGCGAATCGAATCAAATTGAGGGGGGCGCCCATACTCGCTTCCCACATGCGGTTAGTGCGCTCATCATGGATCAGTAGACAAGACCCTTTTCCTAATTAGGGTCGACACTAGCAGGCCTCAAAACCACGCCGGGCCTCCTGCCGGTGCCTTATCAGCAAATTATTATTACCTCAAAATTAACAGGTTGTTGTTTAACATCGAGCCCCAGAACATAATGATATAGTAACAGAAAGTAACGGGTAACAGACTCGAGCAAAACAACCCTAAGCATGCTAGTAAGACACGGGCTCAAACAACGGGGTTATGGGATTGGAGGTGAGGCAATATCAGGGTTAAAGGATAACATGTGATAGGATCGAACAGAAGCAACGATTCATAGGGCTAGCAGAAATAGACAACGGAAAGTATCGGTAACCAATGTTGAAAGGAACACAGTGGTTCATGTGAGTGAATACTTGCCTGCAAACTCAGCAGCCTGGTACTGAGCTAGATCCTTAGAAGGAGGTGTCGTAAGTATCGTCGGTCTCAACGTCGTCGTATGTCCGAGAAGAAGCAAACAAACAACGCAGAGAGACAAACAATCAATATCATGGCATAGTGCAAAAACATGGGATGATGCATGACCATTTAATTGATGCAACAAAATAAACTAGTTGACAAGATAACATAACACGATTAAATGGACCCACATGCAATTGGGATTGCATATGGAAAGCCCATGGATTATGGTTGAATTAATTGTTCTACAACTAATCATCATGTGTAAGTGAGTTAGCATGATGCATGGATGAGGAAAACAGCAAAATAACAACAATAGAATCAATTGGAAATAAGGTTTACCAAGTTTGAAAATTTGTTTATTAAGTTATGGAATTTTGGTTCCTTAAAGGTGTCACACAAGCATTTGTTGTTTTCACCAAGTTAAATTGTTCAAAACAGATAACAAAGTTCATATTTGATAAGAACACATAATTTTAGATGGAATACATGTTTCACTTGTTGAAATAGGATTTAGAACAATTTACTTATGAATTAAACAAGTTTAAACAAGATTTAAATGAATTTAATTCAATTAGGAATTTATTTGAATTTTTATTTGTTCAAAACATTAAACCAAATTCATATTTGAAAAGTTTATACTTTGATGGTTTGAAAACATATTTTTATAAGTTCAAAAATAATTTAATTTGATCAAGTTATGAATTTAGCAATATTAAATGATTTAAACAAGGTTTAAATTATTTAACCAATTTTAACTATCCAAAACATGAAACAAATTTTTATATTTGGAAAGGTGGTTTAATTTTGCATTGAAAACATATTTCATTTGTTGAAAATGGATTTAAAATGAGAAAGTTATTTATTTGGCAATTTTAAATGCAATAATCAAGAAACAGTTGTTTTCAGCAATTTAAATTATTCAAAACAGAAAACAAAATTGATATTTGGAAAGTACATGAAAAGTTGATTGGAAAACATATTTAGTTTGTGGAATTTGGAATTTTTATGCCCAAGTTATGATTTTTGCAAGTTTAAGTGAATTAAACAAGTTTTCAAATATTTCACCAAATTAAAATATTCAAAACAGTAAACAAATTGCATTGAAAAGGTTTAAAACATGTAGCAAATGTTTCCCTGAACATTTTGAGTTATTAAACATAATTTTTGGGTTATTATTGAATTTATTATGCAATTTTCCATAATCATTCTTATTCTGCCATTTTTAGTAAACAGAGGGAAACATGCTCAAATTTAATTCAATTGTGTCCAAATAAAATACCAATGTGTAGAGTTTGTTAAGATAAATTTTGAGAGCCCAAGTTTGATTAAATTGGATGAGTAGAACTAAAGTTATGAAATTCCAAAGTTTCCAATTTTTATTGCATTTTTAGTAATTAATTATTTAGGGCAAAAAGTATTACAGAAACATGTTGCAAACTTGACATTAATAGAAGGAGCACAAAATTATGAATCCACAGGATTTTGAATCATTCAAATTGGAGTGATATTCAATTTTATATTGATTTTAGAGTTAAGTGCTCAGATCTGAGTTTCTGAAATTCGGGCAGAAAAAGAAAAACAGAAATAAAAGGGTGTGGCTTTGGGGGTTCGAACCCTGGACCTGAGGCTTGCTCGCAAGGGAGTTAACCAGTGCGGTAGATGTACGGTTTGTGGACAGATAAGGGAGGCGCGGGGGTTAAGGTTCAGCAACTGCACCGAAATAAATCGGAAAATAAGCAGAAAAGGTGGGGGTGCGGGGACTTGAACTCGCGAGCTGCTGCTGCGCGCGTAGCGTGCGCTACCAGCAGGCTGCTGCGTCTGATTGATGGCATAAGGGGTCGGTTGGTTTTTGAACACCATAAATCGGTGTTAACTGAATACAAACGAACACACGTACAGGTGTTCTCTCTGTCAGCGAACAGAGCACGAACGCAACCTAATTCATGGAAGAAATTGATGCATATACTGCAAGGAATCGAGAGGGTGAGTGGCAGAATGGAAAGAGGATGCTACCCTCGTCGCAGGGGTGGCCGCGGCACGGCCGGGGGGTGACGGAGACGTCGGCGGCGAGCTCCGGCGGCCGGCGGCCGGAGGCAGCAGAGAAGGGGCGGCGGCCTTCCCCTCGATGGCGGCGGTGGTGGGGAGAGAGGGAAGGAGGCGGATGCGGCTAGGGTTAGGGTTTCCTCCACGGGTTGGGGGAGTAGATATAGGAGGGAGGGGTGGGGTGGAGCAGCACGTGCTGTCCATGGCTGTCGACGTCAGCGTACGGACGGAGGTTGGGGGAGATGGAATCGGGCTGCAGCCTGGTGGGCTGGGCCTGCCTCTCCCCCTCTCCTGGGCGTTTTTCTTTTTATTAATTGTTTTGCTACTTTTTTTTTGCTAATTTAGAAATAGGAAGAATTAGATAGGTTTTTGGGGTAGAAAAATTTAGGGAAAAATTTATGTTACTTATTTATGTAATAGCAACTAATTGCAACTTTTTGTTTTACAAAAAGTTCAAAATAAAAAGATGTTTGTGATTTGATTCAAATTTGGATGGATTTGATGATTAAGTGACTTAGTGAAAACAAGAATTAAATGTGGTGATCATATAGTTTTAATTGGAATCAAATGATCATAATTATTTTGGTAATTTTCATTATTTGAAATTGGGTGCTGTTTGAAATTGAAATTGAATTTGAATGACCTTTGAATTAAGTGAATTATTAAGAACAAATTAATAGTGAGCCTTTTATTTTTCATGGGAACAAATTGGATGTTTTAATTGAACTTTTATTTTGAAAATAAATTGTAACATAACAAGTATGAACCAAAGCATTTGATTAATGTTTGAAATTCAATTGTGAAAACAAATAAAACAGATGCAAACAAGAAGGAAACAAATGCAATGATTAAGATGCCATGATGCAAAACAATAATTAAACAAAAACAAACATGCTAGGGGTGTTTTCATACTTGGGATGTTACATGCGCCTGCGGTACTGCTCCTATGCATTTGCCCACTGTGCGCCTGCGGTAAAGTTACCCCAGGCGAATTTTGGTGTTTATGCGCCTGTGGTAAGTTAGGGTGGGAAATGAGTAAGGCAACGAGAAGTGAGAGCGCAGGTGATACATCGAGCATATATATCGTGGATACATATATATAGATTGATTTAGCGAGATACCATACATGTAGATTTTTCTTCTTTTATTTTTCTTTTTTGTTTCACTTTTCTGTTTTATTTTACATTGATTTATAAAACATGGAAAACATGAAAAACAGAAGGCTACTTTTATTAAAAACAGAAAACAGACGCGCTAGCGCGCCGCAGTGTCGCCGGAGTACAAATTCTTTTATTAAAAAAGAGAAAACAGAAGAACACTACTCCTCGTCGTCGTCGTCGGGGAACTCGTCGCTGACCTCCTCCGGGTCATCGTCGTTGTCGAACTCGTCGGTGACCTCCTCGTCGTCGTCGGAGGTGCATGATGGTATGTCCGAGATAGGCCCCCACCTCGGATCGTCGGAGGCCCAGACTTCGCCGGCGTGGTCGGCCCGACGAAGCTCTTGCAGCGCATTCGTCCTCGCCTCCCGAGCGGCATCTAACGCGAGGTGGCGTTCGAGGCGGCGCTCCACCCGCTCAGCCGCGCGGGTCTGCCAGAGCTCCTCGTCGGCGCTCTCCTCCCCCGGATTGTTCCGGTAATACTCGCGGACGACGCGGTCTTCCATGGCGTCGACTAGGCCCTGAAACGCGCGGTGGCGGAGGTGGAGGTGGTCGGCGGCAGTGACGATCTGCGGCTTTGGCGCCCTGGCCTCCGCTTCCCAGACGGTGTGGCAGTCGTTGAAGTTCATCAGCGACCGCGGGCGGTTGAGGCGCCAGGCCGCCGCGTCCCAGGCGCGGGCGGCCTCCGCCGCCGTCGCAAAGGAGCCGAGGGGGATGCGGTCGTCCCCCCAGCGGATATCTGCGCTGAACATTCCGTTCTGCCGTGCTCGGACGCCGCGGAAGCCGGTGGTGATGTTTCTCCTCGGAGGCATTGTGGAAGCGCGACGGTGCGTGGAGAGGAGTGGGCGCGTGGAGAGGAGAAGATGCGCTCGAGGCGCGACAGTTTATACCGCGCCCTCCTGGCCACGCGTCACAACTCCCGCGCCACGCGTGAACTCCCGCGCCGGTTGTTAACGTCAACCGGTACTAAAGGCCTGTACAGGGGGGCGCACATTTCTTTTCTTCTTATTTCTGTTTCCAAGGGGGGTGTAGAACAAAACAAACGGTATCGCCGTCATACAGCCCAACCGTGGCTAGCTACTGGGTGCATATATGCATACCAAATGCACGGCTGGACGTATGACGGCGAATCCGGATGTTTTGTATTTGCTCGATGAATGAACTGAATATATGATGTATCAAACCTTAAAGGGGGTGTAGAACAAAACAGACGGTATCGCCGTCATATAGCCCAGCCGTGGCTACTGGGTGCATATATGCATACCAAATGCACGGCTGGACGTATGACGGCGAATCCGGATGTTTTGTATTTGCTCGATGAACTGAATATATGATGTATCAAACCTTAAAGGGGGGTGTAGAACAAAACAATCGGTATCGCCAGTATACAACCCTGCAGTGGCTACTGAGTGCATATATGCATACCAAATGCACAGCAGGGCGTATGCTGGCGAATCCGGATGTTTTGTATTTGGGAGATGAACTGAACGGTGTATGAAGCTGGGCTATATATAGGGTCCTCTGGCTCACAAAGTGTTGAGCTAGGGTTTTGATCCAACGGTTAAGAAACATCTCATCCAACGGCTCACAACAGCTCGAAAGAAACACACCATTGCCCTGATCGTACGGCTCACAAGCGGTTGAAAGAAACACACGATCCGTGTGATTCTATCTGATTGGTCCAAACGAAACCCTAACCCATTAAGTCCGGTTGGTGTCCCCAACCGGGACTAAAGGGATGATCCGTTTCTATTTTTCTTCTTGCCTTTCTTCTGATTGCGCCGTAATAACCACGGACCATCTTCATCATTTAACTGAATGCTTGGATCATTTAACTGAATGCTTGGATCTCAAAGGGGAACATATTGTGTAAGAATACAGGACCGAGAACGGAAATCTCTTGGACTAGGTGAACTATGAGGTGCGTCATAATATTGAAGAAGGTTGGTGGGAACACCAACTCGAAGCTGACAAGACATTGGACCACGTCTTTCTGTAAACTTGGTAGAGTTGCTGGATCGATTGCCTTCTGAGAAATTGCGTTGAGGAATGCACATAGCTTCACAATGGGTACTCGCACGTTTACTTGCAGAAGCCCCCTCAATGCAATCGGAAGTAACTGGGTCATGATCACGTGGCAATCATCAGACTTTAGGTTTTGGAACTTTTTCTCTTCCAGGTTTAGTATTCCTTTTATGTTCGACGAGTAGCCAGACGGGACCTTGATACTGCTCAGGACTTGGAAAAAGATCTCCTTCTCTTCCTTGGTAAGAGCGTAGCTGGCAGGACCTTTGAAATTCTCTGGATTCATCAGGTCGTCTCGTTCGTGCATACGTTGGTGGTGCAGCCGTGCTTTTGGTGTATCTCTCGACTTCTTCCCATGCACGCCCAATAAGTTTAGCAGGTTCACGCAAATATTTTTCGTCACGTGCATCACGTCGATCGCAGAGCGAACCTCTAGGAATTTCCAATAGGGTAGTTCCCAGAATATAGATTTCTTCTTCCACATGGCTACGTTGTTGTCGGCGTCATTCGGAACAGATTGTGTGCCAGGACGCTTACCAAAGATTACTTTTATATCTTTGACCATGTCATATATATAAGTACCTTTAGGGAGGGTTGGCTTCCTCCGTGTATCTGCCTCGCCTTTGAAATGCTTTCCTTTCTTTCTTACGGGATGCCTATCTGGAATAACTCGACGAGGCCCCGGGTACACATTCTTGCCTATATGTATACTTTCAGTCTCGCCTAAACAGTGTGTGCATGCGCTGTATCCCTTGTTTGACTGTCCTGAGATGTTACTAAGAGCGGGCCAATCATTGATGGTTACAAACAGCAACCCTCGTAGGTCAAATTCCTCTTGCTTGTACTCGTCCCACACACGTACACCTTCGTCAGCCCACAACTCTAAAAGTTCATCAACCAGTGGCCTCAGGTACACATCAATGTTGTTGCCAGGTTGCGACGGGCCTGGGATAAGCACTGGCATCATAATGAACTTACGCTTCATGCATAACCAAGGAGGAAGGTTATAGATACATAGAGTCACGGGCCAGGTGCTATGACTGCTACTCTGCTCCCCAAACGGATTCAGGCCATCTGTACTCAGACCAAACCTTAAGTTTCTTGCGTCACGTGCAAAGTCCTCGTACTTATCGTCGATGTTTCTCCACTGCGACCCATCAGCGGGGTGTCTCAGCATATCGTCTTCCTTACGGTCTTCTTTGTGCCATCGCAGCAACTTGGCATGCTCTTTGTTTCGGAACAAACGTTTCAACCGTGATATTATAGGAGCATGCCACATCACCTTGGCAGGAACCCTCTTCCTGGGGCGATCGTCGCCCTCAACATCACCAGGGTCATCTCGCCTGATCTTATACCGAAATGCACCGCATACCGGGCAGGCAGTTAAATTCTCGTGCTGACCGCGGTAGAGGATGCAGTCATTGATGCATGCATGTATCTTATGCACTTCCAATCCTAGAGGGTAGACAACCTTCTTTGCTTCGTATGTACTGCAGGGCAGCACGTTATCTCTTGGAAGCATCTTCTTCATTATTTTCAGCAGATTTTCAAACTTGTCAGATAATCCATTCTCTGCCTTCCATTGCAGCAATTCCAGGGTGGTGCCCAGCTTTTTCTGGCCATCTTCGCAATTTGGGTACAACAATTTTTTGTCGTCTTCTAACATGCGCTCCAACTTCAACCTCTCGTTTTCACTTGCGCAGTTTATTTGTTCTTCACGAATGACCTGACGAAGATCATCATCCCCCCACTGGGCCCCCCTCCCTGCAGCAAATGGCCCGCAAGGCCTTTAGGACCGGTTTGTGTTACAAACCGGTCCTAAAGGCCTTGCGGCCATTTGCTGCAGGGGTGGGGCCCAGGGGACAGACCCTTTAGAACCGGTTTGTATCACATCCGGTTCCATTGTGCTTGGCTCAATGCCCTGTTTTCTACTAGTGCAATGGCAAACCCTAATCACTAGATTTTGTAGGTTAAGTCCTTATATGTTTTGTCCGTGGATGCATGCTATTTGTTTGGATTAATGTAGATATATTTTTTCGTTAGATGTGTTGTATAATTTAATTTTTCGTCATATTATTCGGTGGTCGTCGTGGTTTAGGTGGTAGTTATATTTTAGGTAGTCGACATAATAAGATATATCATGTGTGTAATATTTAATTGTGAAATAAATTTACTTAGGTAATAGAAATGTTCAGTGTTGTTATATATTATGGCGTCGGTACTATCCGTGCAACTCAGTTAGAGGTTGATCATGGTGAATTTGAAAATTTGGAGATTCTGTTGACAGAGCCGGATAAAGTGAAAATAAGAGATGTGTAGTACTATTTGACTCTGAATTTTGGATTTGCCACTAATTTCTGAACTGTTGTTATTCAGTTGTTATGGACCAAATCCCCGTACAAATATTTTTGATCCAACCCCGTCTGTCTATCCACACGACCGGGTGATTTGTGTAGAGTGCCCGCCACATTTTTGGATCCAAAATTTCGTATCAGGCTGGCGGGGATTTTTGGGCCCAACAAAATCTCACCAAAGGAAAATTTGGGGGAGCGAAACCAGAATGGGAAACGATGGGCATCACCCGGGGGATGAAATCTCGCCATCGTCCGGATCGCTCGCGCGTGTGGACACGACACGCCTCACCGTCCGTGGCGGAACGAAACATCGCACGTGGGTGGGCCCAAACTGAGAGACTTTATCCTACCGTGAAAGACTCATGTCCACTCGTTTTTCCGGCCGCATCTTTGCCTCCCGCGTCGTCATCACCGTCCGGCTCGCTGCCATGGATTCCCCTCCTTGCGTTTTTGCTTCCCAAGCCACAGGCCGCCGCCGCCGTCCAAGCCATGGGCCGCCGTGACCCAGCCTCGCACCGCTGCCGTGCCGCCTCCGTCGACGCCAATCCGAGCTCCCCCATTCACGTCGTCATCGTCGTCCGCCTCGCAGCCAATCCGAGCTCCCCCTTCACGGTGTCGTCGTTGTCCGGCTCGCCGCCACACTCGCCGACGGTGTCGACGCACTCCTTCTCGCGGCCGGTGCCGGAGAGGAGGCCGAGCTGCATCTGGTCCTTGCTGGCATCCCCATCGTCCCCGTCCGCGTCCCCTTCGCCGGCGTGGCCCGACGTCGAGGACGTCCCCGTCCGCGGCCACGGCCGCCACCATCCGCTGGAGCTTCCCTTTCCCTGCGCCCGCCATGGCGTTCCCGCCACCGTCTGACTCGCACGAGGACCCGCCGTCCCCATCGTCCCCGTCCCCGTCGCCGTCGCCGGCGTGGCCCGACGTCGAGGTGCTCCGAGGTCGGACTTCTCGACCCCTACCTCCCGCACGGCGGCCGCTCCTCAGGAGAGGGAGAGCTCGCCCTCGTTCCCACTGCCGGCGAGGTTCTCCATCGAGCACAACCACGGGCGCACCTTCACCGCCCCGACCGCCACCTCCTCCTCCGTCCCGACCGCCGCCTTCCTTCGCCTCGATGCCCAGAGCATCCATGGCCGCCGCCCGGGACCTCGGCGAGCATTTTGTGTGGTGCCAGAAACCGTGCTACAATAGTGTAAATTTTTTGCTTTTTTTGTGTTTTTCTTTTGCTACAAGAACTCCGATAATATCTCCGGCGAGGTCATTTGTTGCTACAATATCAAAAAAAATTTGCTATAATAATTATAATTTTTTGCTATCTTAGCACGAATTTTTTGCTCAGCGCGCGAACTCGTTTTTTTTGCTATTTTTTGTCAAATTTTTTGCTACGAGAACTCCGGCGATGTCTCCGGCGATGTCAATTTTTGCTATAATAGAGTAATTATTTTGCTACATTTATTCAATTTTTTTGCTATTTTAGTACAATTTTTTTGCACAGGGAGAGTTCTCCGGCGATCGCCGGTGAAAGTCCCGGCGATGTCTCCGACGAATTTTTATTTTTGCTACAGTAACTCCGGCGAGATCTCCGGCGAGGTCTGACGTTTTATTTTAATTTTGTGCACGAACCGTTTTTTGCTACATGGAGCAAAAGCGGGGGTTTTTTTTGCTACACAGAGCAAGTAGGCGATCTTGGGCAAAACTGCCACGTGTCAGCTGGGGGATGCGGGGATGGAAATTTTCCATCCCCCGGGGGACGCCCAGCACGCCCCAACCAGAATTCAGCTCTCCTTTCTGCCTCCTTCCCCACTCACCCACTGACCCACCTTCCACGATTCAGATCTGCCGCCTCTCTCCCTCGCTGGCCGGTCTTCTCCGTCATCACCCATCTTCCTGTACTTGCGTTGTACGCACCCGGCCCGTAAAACCGACTAGCTGACTTCTTTTCTCCATGCGAAGGGTAATGGACGGTGCGAACCATATATGGATTTTTTTCCCGTGTGCTGTATGCATACCGAGTCCAACATATATACCGAGTCCGAAAAGGATTGAGTTATTATTATATTATAGTAGAATTCCTGATTTGGTAAGTTTGCAAAGTATGCACGTCCAAGTAGTACACTAGTAGGACTCCTGATTTGCTTGGTTTAAAATTCTATTCATCTTTCCATGTTGGGTTGCCTTCCTGTTCGACTAGGACTCTAGTCCTCCCCTGGGTGCGTCTATATATATAAAGTACAAATCCCTGATCATGAGATCGTGAACTTATAGCCACAAAATTGCAGATTAATACATCATGGCCTTCGCTGGTGTATCCGTATTAAACGGCAGCAAGCTCCTTGGCTCTCTCACCTCGCCGGCCACCGTCGACTGCGGGGCACCCAGCGGATACCATTTACTTCTCGTTGAAGGCCACGACGAGTTTCTCGAAAGCAAACTCACATTCTCTCGCAGTTTCACCATCGGGGGTCATTGTTGGCGCATCATCTGCTACCCCAGCGGCTTTTCAGATGATGATGATGATGCCGACTTCATCGCCCTCCGTCTTGTCCTCGATGAGCAGTGCTCAAAGCCCGTGTTGGCGCGGTTTGAATTCAGTTTCGTCGACCAGACCGAGAAGCAGGAGCCGGCATGTATCTGTGCAAGTAGAAGCATATGCGAGTTCAACAGCTTTTCGTCACAGGGCTATGACAGGTTCATGCGAAGGGACAACTTAGAGAAGTCAAGACACCTTAAGGAGAAAAGTTTCACCATTCGGTGCGATGTTTTGGTCATCAAGGATGTTCCCACCATCGACGATGTTCCGCCATCGGACATGCAACAGAATTTCACTGACCTTCTCCTGGGCGGGGAAGGAGCCGACATTGTCTTTCGAGTTGGCGGAAAAACTTTCCCCGCCCACCGCTGCATCCTTGCTGCCCGATCTGTGGTCTTCAAGGCGCAGCTCTACGGCCCCATGAAGGAAGGCACGTCAAAAGTTGTACAGATCGATGACATGGAACCGTCGGTCTTCAAGGCGTTGCTCATGTTCATCTACAGTGATTCCCTTCCGGCGAACGTGGAGGAGCGAAGTGACGACAAGGGTGTGGCACTACTGGAGAATCTGCTAGTTGCGGCTGACAGGTACGGCTTGCAGCGACTAAGGACGATATGCGAGAACAAGTTGGCCAAGAACATCCGTGTGAGCACGGCGACGACCATCCTCGCACTCGCGGAGCAGCACGACCGCAACGGCCTGAAGGAGGCATGCTACGAGTTCCTCCGATGTCCGGCCAACCTACAGGCGGTTGTGGCCAGCGATGGCTTTGACCACCTCTGCAAAACTTGCCCCTCTGTCATCAAAGAAGTGATCCTTAACATGCTGCAGGGTTTGCATTAGGGGTTCTGGGCAGTTCCTCCAGTAGTACTTCCTCCATTTCAAAAAACATGATTTTTATTTATTGAAAATATTAATGTGTCTACATACATCCATGTTTGGACAACTAGAATTCAAGTAATATGGTCCACGCAATTGTACCGTCGTGTAATGATGAAGCATAGTTCGGTACACCTCCCATACTCAAATTTTTTTCCCTAATTAGTAGCCCGCAAAAAAGGTCCCATCGACGTTGTAAGAATCACGGTCACGTGTTGCCCATACGAGATCGAGGTGAGTAGGCTCCTGCGCATGTGCGAATTAACATCGCGCATCACAAGATACAAGGACGGAGTTCCATGGAGTCGCCATCCCTGAACACCAAATAGGGTCCCCGAGGACGGGCTGCGAGGTGGCGACGTACAAAACGATGGGTCCCACACTAGGATGTGGCGACTAAAATAACAACGCGAGCGACATGAAATCATAGGAAATGCATGAAATGAGGCAACTAGACAACTACGGCTGGACATGTAGTCACTTACTCGTGATCTCCTACGAGGTCTCAAAAATTTTCGAAGGAAAAGTTCAGGCCACTTTTCCGTCGGTTCGATCTGGTGGGTCAATTTTGAGGGACCAGACGGCCTCCGTTGGGTCCGAAAATTTGTCGCATGAATCCGAGGGTCTAACATGTATGTAGTGCAAATAAGTTCTCTCGGCGTCGTAAAACGGGGAGACAAAAGGTTAGATATCAGATTTATTTTTAGAACCGATCAAGTTGTAGATGGTTTTAATAAAACACTTCCACTTAGAATTTTTCTGACTTTAGACGTAATATCTTTCCCGAAGTTTAGATTAAGGCGGATGTTAGATGTATTTGTATATCCCTATGTATGGGTACTGTATAGTATACCGACTCATGCGTATGCCTAATGTACTGCCACGGAAAGGGCTATTCCTTCTCTACATAACATGTACCCCGAGCCTCCAACGAGGTATTGGTTCCGCTATGTACTTTGACACATAGATCTGGATGGGACGGTGCTTGTTCCGACCTTGGATTACTTTCACTTTTTCGGCTAGGTCCTCCCTAGCTTGTGCTAAAGATTTTACTACCCCTTATTAATTAATTTGGCGGAACAATCATCGTCATTTCTCCAAAGATAGATTAAAAATAGTCATTGGTTTTTATTGCATGAGCGTGGAGACCACCAGTTTAACTAAAACTCGTGAGCTTAGATAGCTTCTCTTGCACAAATTTGAATAACTTCGGAATCGTGATGGGCCTCGTAATCTTGTGGATGTGCTTAAAGACTTGCCGCTGATTCTAACGAATTTCCCCACGAAACATTTTGGTCTTCCCCTTGTGATTAAAAGGATCCAAAAAGTTCACTTCCACTATATTGAAGATAAAGCGTCGGCTTGCCTTGCTCCTTGGAAGGGGAATTTTTTTAATGATATACTTTTTATAATATATTACTTTGATCAAATTGACAAACCTAGGGAAACACGGAGGAAACGAAATAGCGAGAGTATTGTATTTTTTTTTCCAGTTGAGCATGTTTGCCATAGTGCTACGAAAAATACTATACCTCGTAGAAGTGCTCGTTTAAAATCTTTTACAAAATAAGCACAATGATAGGTATGATTTGGAATAGTGATGGTTTCATGGATACCGCAAAACATAGAACTGTTACAGAGATGGTGATAGAAAAGAGACTCGATTTTGTCGCTGGTAGATTGAACTTTGCCACAACATTCCTTGATAAATTAGCTAAGGGCATAGACTATGTGTGGTACTGTCTCCCACGGCAAAGAAGATTTGGAGGAATTTTAGTTGGATTAAATAATAATACGCTGGCTGTATAAAAAATGGTTTCAGGTGATTTCTGCGTGAAATTTCACCTCAAATCAAAGAGAGATGGCTTATTATGGATTCTTGTTGTAGTTTGCGGAGCTGCACAAGATGCCCAAAAACTATACTTCTTGACCGAATTAGTACGGATTTGCGAGTCTGAGGCACTTCCTATTTTAATAGGAGGGGATATTAATATCATTAGGAGGCAAGAAGAAAAGAACAAACACAATTTCAATGCACGATGACCTTCTATTGTTAATTCGATAATTCAAAGCCTCAATCTGAAAGAACTAGACTGTTTGGTAGACAATATACGTGGGTTGGTCATCGTGATGACCCTACATATGACAAACTTGGTAGACAATATACGGGGTATGATCATATTCCACTTATCATTGACTCGGGTGAACAAGCGTACCTTGGAAATAAGAGTCACTTCTCATTTGAACTATCTTGGATGCGCCATGATGGTTTCTATGAGATGGTCTTAAGCCCAGATAGTTGCTCGAACATAGCTAACAAAACCTTCATATTAACTGCTTTGTCAATATCATGTTCGAGAAAAATAATCGTGTCATCGGCATATACTATAGGATTGACAGCCCTCCTTCCACCAAATGTGGAATGAGACCACCAACCTGATCATCCTCCTTAGCCCTCTCAATTAAAATCGCTAACATATCAGCGACCAAATTGAAAAGAATAGGGGATACTGGATCACCCTTACGTAACCCTTTTAACATTTGAAAGTAATGACCTATATCATCATTACATTCAATCCCTACACTCCCACCTTGGACACACCTAGAATTCTATTGACACCACTTAGGCGTGAAACCTTTCATCCGTAATGTTTGTTGTAGGAATGGCCAATTTACTTTATCATAGGCCTTTTCGAAATCAATTTTGAGCAACACCCCATCCAACTTTTTACCCTTAAGCTCGAGAATCATCTCATGAAGGACAACAACTCCTTCCAGAATATTTCTTCCTGGAAGGAATGCCGATGGAGTTGGTCTAATAACCCGCTAGGCAATAGAGGTCACTCTATTCGGACCCACCTTGGTAAAAATGTTGAAGCTCACATTGACCAAACAAATGGGTCTAAACTACTCAATACGACAAGCATCATCCTTTTTAGGAAGCAAAGTGATCCCACCAAAGTTCAATTTGAACAACTGTAAATCTGTGGAAACAAAGCCATTAAGTCCTCCTTAATGACGTCCCAGAACCTCTGATAAAATTCCGCTGGAAACCCATCGGGTCCCGGAGCCTTATTCACTTCCATTTGAGCTATAACATCAAACACTTCATCTTCCGAAAAAGGATTTGCTAAAATACCATTCTAAATATCAGACACCTGGAATAAATCATGAGTCATTGATTCATCCAAGGTAACTGAGGTGGGAGCCGGCGCCCCAAACATTGTTTTATAATACTCTGAAATGAAAGAGTTGAGGTTTTATTGACCAACTATCGTTCCTTCATCTTGTTCAAGTTGAAAAATAGCCTTCTGCCACCGTTTACCTTTACCGATAAGGTGAAAGTATCTAGTGTTGTTCCCCCCTCCTGAATATGCCTGACCTTCGCACGCTGAGCCCGCTTGGAGTTCTCATCACGTCTAAGGTTAGCATACGCATCCGCCTCTTTTTTAGCCTCTCTCTCCTACTCCGAAAGAGGAGTCCATTCTGCTTTTAGATCCAACTCATTAGTAGGAAGAAGAACTTCTCCTTCATCTTTTTATATTCGCCACTAAGGTTCCTTGCCCAACCACGCAAGAAACTACGTATGTGTCGGCTTTAGTTCTGCCACCTTTCAATAGGTGTTGCCCCCTCGGACACAGCAGCCCATTCCGCCTACACCATCTCTTAGAAACCCTGTTGATGTAACCATGATAATCCAAAGGAGAAGACCTATCTACTACCCACATGAGCAGCATCACCGGAGTCAACAAGTAGCGGAACATGATCTGAGCCTGTGCGAACCAGACCTTGAATTGTGACTAGAGGGGATTTTTGTTCCCACTCAATACTTGCCAGCACCCTATCGAGCTTTTCATGAGTCGGCACATCGCGCCTGATAGTGGTAGATGGAGATGATGGAGTCATATCATTTACGGTTACAAGATTTATAGCATCGCTGGTTGTTCTAATATGTATTTCTGCACCAAGGTGATCAGCCCCGCCTCAATATGGAGCAATCAGGTCTCGCTCTTTAACCATCGGAGGCCACTTCTGGCAACAACAGGTCCATAAAAAGGGATGACCTACTGAACTCCAAGCATTTGAAGGACGACAGTTTCACAATCGGTTGCGATGTGGTGGTCGGCGAGGAGGACGTTGTGCATTGAGGTTCTCCCTTCCCAGATGATGAAACTGATGTTGTCTTTACCAACCTTCTCAGGACATGTTTGGTTCGGAGATTTTATCCCGTAACCTGATACCACCGATAAGGGAAACCATTACTGCCATTTGTTTTGGAAGGCCTCTCATCAAATACCACGTAATCGAATAAAACCCATGTTCTCCGCCAATTACGCCCACCCCCTCTGTATTCTTATTATGTTACTGTACAGCAAGTTGCTTCCTCAAACTCTATCTCCCACCACCAGCCGCCCTGAACTGCACCGCCTCCCACGATTACTTCCCCTAGCTGCTTGGAAAGTTGGGAGCAAGATAGAGTTTGTGTTTGTGTGCAGGTCCACGCTTGTTGAAGTGCGAGACAACAATCGACGTAATTGTGGTTCCATAATTGGGTGAAAAATGCTCCTACACTGCATCATACCTTCCACTTGGTGTTTCCCAATGAATGTATGGTCCATGTCAACAAGCAGTCTTCTAGTAGCACGCGCTATCGCTCGCACGCTGCCAACGTTGGTCGATCTATGTATTTAGGGCACCAAGGCTTCGATCCCTAATTTCAAATAATAACCCCCCTTCTAGAAAAATCCCCGGCCGGCCTCGTTCCCGCCTACCCAAGCGTCGAAGACGCTTCCGGCCTCCCCGAGCTTTATCACTGTCGCCGGCCCGGAGCTCCGTCTTCACGACCTTCTCTGCGCGTTGCCTCCACCCCTGCCTCGAGAGCAGGTACGCGCTCTCTCCTCTTACCCCTCTTCCCGAGATTTCGTATTCTGTTGGATACTACAATAATGTTAGGTCTATATTGTTATATGGTAGCACATTTGAGTTGCTATTGCTTTTGGAGATGTATAGGTTGGAGCGAGAATTTTTTATAAACAACAAAACATGAAAAATCCTACATCTGCTCCATCCTATCATATTACCTTCTTTCCTATTCACTAACATGGTTATAAACACAAAAACATACAAAATCCTGCATCATCTCTCAGTAACAGGTATAGGATCATCCGGAATATTTTCTATTCTAGACAAATTATCAGCAACAGGATTATAATCTCCTCCTATCAACAATATGAAAACTAAAATATTTTAACAAGATCATCCATCTAATAAGCCTAGGCTTAGCATCATTATGTTTCATAAGATATTTAATATTCACATGATTGGTGTGAATATGAACTTTAGAATCAACAATATATTGTCCAAATTTATAACAAGCAAAAACGACATCTAGGAACTTTGTTCAGTATTACCATAATTTATTTGTGCACTATCCAGAGTTTTACTAGCATATTGAATACCACTCAACTTCCTACTAATTATGTGTGCTAAAACAACTCCTACATTAAAATGACTAGCATCACACATAATTCCAAAGGGTAAATTCCAACCAGGTGGTTGTATAATAGGTGGAGTTATTGAAACTTCTTACGAGTTTCAAAACTTCTTTACAATCGTCATCCAAAACCAAAAGGAACTTATTTTTGAAGATGATTGGTGAAAGGTCTTGAAATCTCAGAAAAGTCACTAGTATCGTCCTATAGAAAATAACATGATCAAGAAAATCATGAATACCTTTGACGTACCTAGGATAGGGAATTTTTTTCAATAGCATCAACTTTAGGTTTGTCAACTTCAATGCCTCTTTTAGAAATTTATGACCAATAAAAAATTCTTCATTAACTATAAAGTGGCATTTCTACCAATTCAACACAATTTTAGTTTTCTCACACCTCTGCAAAATTTTGTTAAGTTTTGAGGCAGTTGTCAAATGAAGTTCCATAGACGGAGAAATCGTCCATGAAGACTTCCACAATGTCCGCACAAAAGACATGAAAATAGCAGACACGCCTCTTTAAAAAAGTAGTTGGAGCATTAGATAAAACAAAATCCATCTGTCTATAAGCATATGTATCATAAGGACAAGTGAAATTGGTTTTCTCTAGGTCTTGTTTTCTATCATGAATTTGAGCGAAACAAGAATAACCGTCTCGGTAACAAAAGTGAGTATTTTTTAGAGAACTTTTCTAGTATCTGATCAATAAAAGGAAAAGGATATTTATCTTTCTTAGTAGCTTTATTCAATTTTCTAAAATCAATACACATTCTTTAGATAACTATATTTCTTCGATGAATAAGCACATTCTTATCAATAGGGACAACGGTCATACCTCCTTTGTTGGGAACACAATGGACATGACTAACTCACCTACTATAAACAATAGGATAAATAATACCTGCTTCAAGAATTTTGAATATTTTATTTCTCACCACTTCTTTCATCCTAGGATTTAATCGGCGTTGATGGTCAATCACAAGTTTGGAGTGTAATAGAGAGAAACCGGAAGAGGTACGGAAAAGAGGAAGAAACACCAGAATAGTTCCGAGGAGGACCGAAGGAGTTCAAAGTGATCCGGAAGGAGTTCCGAAGTCACATTAATTAAATATTATGCAAATATATTAAATATGAATTAAATATATATTATATGATAATTTAATATTAAAAGTAATTAAATATATATATATATATATTAATTTAGATATATTTATTAATATATTAAATTAATTTAGTAATATATAGTAATTAAAAAAGGAGGCACCCCATGGGTGGCATTTGCACCGCCTTGATGGTGCGGATTCCCGTCCTACCTCCTCCTCTCCTTTAGTCCCACATGGGGAGCTAAAGGGAGGTGCACCCCTCCTCCTCCTTTATATGGAGGTGCATATTGGCCGTTTCAATCACGAAAAAGTCAGTTCATTCTCAATAACTAGTCGGTGATTTTTCTCCCTCCACCCACTACCTCTCTCTCTCATGTATCCCTTGGCCCCAAGTTAGGGCTACGCACGCCTGATGCCACTTCACTCCTGCACACCGTCGTCTTGCGGGAATTCCATCCAGGAGATCTATTTCCGCAACCTCTACTTGATCGGAGCACCGAGGATCGACGTCAAGCATCATATGTGTGAGATTACTTGGAGGTGTGCGATTACTTGGAGGCGTTGTACTTTATGCGCTACCAACACCATCATTGCACCCGGGTTGTTATCAACGGGCCAAGTTGTTCACGGCCATGAGGTTGGCTTCGTCGTCTTCCTCATCAAAGTTTGTGCGGGAGCGTAATCCCCGTGTTTCGGTCTACAAGAGGTATGTCACGGAAACACCATAACCGTTACCGCATTACTAGTAGATAGATTCTGGATAGTTTCTGAAGTTCGCCGGTAGGAAATTTTATGTTATTCTGTCACAAACCCATCATTTTAGGCATATTTCCAACACATAAGAGGGGCCGAACCTAGGTAAACTCACGTCTCTTGTTCCCGATATAACTCTTTCAAGACCTTGCATAGAAGCAATGGTCCCACAATAAAGTTATCATACGAGGACACTTACCGTGACAACCCCATGACATGGTCACTACCAAATATCTCGCGATCAGCAACGTTTTCGTAACGTTGCGCATAAGCTCCAAAACATCGTCGAGGGTCATCCGCAATGTTTTATTCAACATAATGAAAATGCTAGTGATCATGCGCCCTGAACGATTCTATGACGATTAAGTTACTACTAAAATGTCATGGGGAATCCACGACGTTTAGACAATCTCCATGAGCGACCGGCCCAGCCCCATAAAGGCCCAACACACTCGACGTTTTTATTTTCTGTCACAACCTATGCCACGTGAGAGTTAGCGTTCACGACGGCTGTTACCGCCGCAGTTTAAGTCAGGGGAACCACGACCTAGATGTCGGTGCTGCACAACAACGAAGCACGCTCCCGGCGCCGACGATCCAAGTAGCCTCGGGACCCACCGTTCCCTCCGTATGGAGGCTGCAAAAAGGGGTTAGAATCTATTTTTGAAAATCGGGTTTATGTTTTACTAAAGTTTGTTCACGTGGTTAAAATTGTGATGTTTTACTCCTCATATTCTGATGTTTTACTCCTCATATTGTGTTGTTTTACTCCTCATATTAGGTTTGTTCACGTGGTTAAAATCGGATTGATTCGCTAACTAGGTAGTACCCAATCCGTTTATTTTTACTCCTCATATTAGGTTTGTCCAAAGTCAAACTTGTTAAAGTTTGACCAATTTTTAGGAAACAATATTAGCATTAGCAATATCAAGTCAATATCATGCGATTCATCGTGGAATATATTTTCATATTATACCCATTTGATATTTCAAATATTGATATTTTGTTCGATAAACTTGGTCAAACTGTTAGAACGTTTTATTTAAGACAATCCTGCTAGGCGCACTACAGGAAACGCACTAGATGCCTACGGCCTATCCCCTCGCCGTATCCCGGAATGCCGTCAGGGAAGCCATAAGCCGACGGCCCTCCTCGGCGTACACGTACGTCGATGAAACCTTTCTCGCGTCGGCGTAATGTATCCCCTCGGCGTTCCATTTGGTGGGACCCACCAGCTGTTAGAACGGGTCGTCCCCACGTAAACTAGACGCCGACGGCCCCCTCTCGGCGTACTTCCTAGCTACGCCGAAGGCATGCCGTCGGCCTAGACCATTTTTTTTCAAAAGAAAATTCATTTTTTTTAAAATCTTATTTTTTTATATTTTTGTATTTTATTTTTTCACTAGTTAATCGCACTATAGACACATTTATCTCTAAGCATTCTTAATTACAATCTAAATTACTCTCTTCTAATGACAGTTCCCGACAGGTCTCCCATACCGAGACTGCTCCACCCCAAGCACGTTTAACTTCTTCGTTCCTTACCTATGAGCTACCTAGAAACAACACATGCTTTATTGACAATACTATCCTATCAATCCTATTAACCTATGGACTATGATGTCACATAACTTTATTTTATGAATCCAAATAATTATTTACATAAATAGAAATGAATCATCAATAATAATATTGATTAAACATATTCATGAATTCAAACAATAATTAATTATTTTCCTTAATATTGGTTAAAAAAATCCATTTAATATTAAATAATTCATATCTATAAATCGGTAAATCGAAATTTGACAAATAATATGTCTAAATCGATTAGAAAAATGAGATAAATCCAAATATGGCATCCATATTATTCATAAACCAACTCTTGACAAAGGTATAAACTAAATCTTGACAAAATTCCCTCCGGTTTGTCCGATCTGGGACTTTTAAGCTATAAGTCATGAAAACTCCCTAGAGAGAAGTGGATGCCGGTGAAGAAGGACACACCCCGGAGTGCAATATTGGCCACCCAAAACCCATAACACACTTATAAACACATGTTATGGAACCCCCTAGCTTGTGGTTGGATCCCGACACTCCAAAGCCCCTCTCCGGTCAAAACCCCAGTCCCGCTGGAGAAAACTAGGCTTATAAGACCAAAGTCGGTACCAACGTCAGAAGGGGGTAGGAAAGTGTAACTACTTGCTTGGTTGTGTTAGGCTAGGCCCTAGTAAGTCACAATACAAAGGTATAACCCAACTCTTAACAGGATCCCCTCCAATTTCTCTGATCCGGGACATTCAGGCTATAAGTCATGAAACTCTCTAGAGAGAGGTAGATGTCGGTGAAGCAGGTCACACCCTGGAGTCCAATCTTTGCCATCCAAAACCCATAACACACCTATACACACATGGTATGGAACCCGCAAGCTTGTGGTTGAATCCCGACGCTCTAGAGCCCCTCTCCGGTGAAAAACCTAGTCCCGCTGGAGAAAAACTAGGCTTATATATACGACAAAAGTCGGTATCAACGTAAAAAGGGGATAGAAAACTATAACTAGTTGCTCGGTTGTGTTATTATAGGCCCTAGGAAGTCACAATACAATCGTATAACCGAACTCTTAACAGGATTTCCTCCGGTTTGTCCGATCTGGGACTTTCAGGCTATAAGTCATGAAACTCTCTAGAGAGAGGTAGATGTCATTAAGCAGCTCACGCCCCGGAGTGAAATATTTTCCATCCAAAACCCATAACAAACTTGTAAACACATGGTATGGAACCCCCTAGCTTGTGGTTGGATCCCGACGCTCTAGAGCCCCTCTCCGGTGAAAAACCTAGTCCCGCTGGAGAAAAACTATGCTTATACGACTTAAGTCGGTACCAACATAAAAAGAGGGTAGAAAAGTGTACCTAGTTTATTGGTTGTGTTCGTCTAAGCCCCAGGAAGTCACAATACAAAGGTATAACCCAACTCTTAACAAGATTCCTTCCGGTTTGTCCGATCCGGAAATTGCAGGCTATAAGTCATGAAACTCTCTAGAGAGAGGTAGATGCCGGTGAAGCAGGTCACACCCGGACTGCAATATTGGCCATCCAAAACCCATAACATACTTTTACATACAGTGTATGGAACCCCCTAGCTTGTGGCTGGATCGCGACGCTCCGGTGCCCCTGTCTGGTGAAAAACCTAACCTCGCTGGAGAAAAGGCCTTCATGATGTTTTGTTTGTTCTGTCTTTGCTCATGATTTTTTTTTTGAAAAAATATCTTGAATAATATGTATGATGATGTATATTTTCTTCTACTCTTCGAAACAAGGTAAAAAACATCAAAATCCGAATTCGAATGCAAAAATTATGATCAAAATGGTAATTAAGTTTAAAACAAATATAGCTAGGCCGAGGGTGGCTGTCAGCGTAGATTAAATCGAGCTACGCTGAGGGTGGCCGTTGGCGTAGCTAGAATTTTTTTTCGCTGTTGGTGGCCTGGTCGGGGTCCACGCCGACGGCCCCGACGTTTGGCCGTCGGTGTATGTTAGGCCCGTCGGCGTCTGTAGCGTTTACCCTAGTGGCGGAATAAAAACAAATGGATGGGAGTACTACCAACACCGACTCGAGTAGAAGAGACTCTGTTTGTAAGTACTCCTAATCGAATTAGGAATGGATTATAGTGCGATAATTTCCATCTCCTCGACGTGTGTTTGCTACCACTACTAGGAAAAAGCTTACCCGTGATGCACCAATAGTCTTATCCGTGACGCACCAGGGCGCGTCACGGCTATCACGCCGCGCCTATTGGTTTAGCCGTGACGCACCGAGCTGGTGCGTCGCGCCTATTAATACCCGTGACGCACTGTGGCGGTGCGCCGCGGCTATCTCTAGGCACGTCACGCCTAACTGAGGAGGTGCGCCACGGCTAGGAATATTGGTGCGTCACGGCTAAGTTACTGGGTGCGCCACGGGTATGAACTTTCGCGCGTCACGCCTATCCTCCATGGTGCGTCACAGGTATCCTTTTTGGTGCGTCACGGCTATACTGTGCTGTATTTTTTTGAAATACGCAGTACCGTATTTATACAGGTATATACACAGCTCAAATACAGAAGAATATCAGTAAACAGAATGTATCAAAACAGTTCTCTGACGAACAAATGATATATCATATACTGCTTAGAATTCCGAATAGCTACATCAAACAGGTTATTATGAATACAACAAAGTGTTTATCAGAGTCAAATTGATACAAGTGACCTACATCATACGGTTAATCATCGGGACCGATTACATCGATCGATGATGCTTCATCATCCGGACAAGTGACCTATCTAGTCGCCAATAACCTAATCATCTAACTAGGAACCATAGCATGACGAGCGAGGCGACAGCGACAAGAGCGGCTGCGATGGTCTTCATCCACTTGTTGTTGTTCTTCTTCTTCTTTTGTTCCTCCTCGAGATGGATGAACCACCTAGCTTCCGCCGCCACTCTTGTGTTGTAGGATTTGTAGGCATTCCCTTTGAACTTGTTCACCTGCTCGAAGCAGTCTTCCCAGTGATCGTAGACTCCTGGAACCCTGCCTCTAAACACCACGTAGCACCTCGGCATCTGTAATGACAAGAAAGAAAAACAAAAACAATAGTTTTAAACATGTCTGCAATAGTAGTAAGTGGAGAAATATGACATAAATAAGATGAAAGTTAAACACAAAGGAACAAGATGATCATCTTTTAATCATCGGCATATTTATTCAAAAGATGAAACGAACATCACAAAGTAAAACTGCAAGAATAAAAAGCAAGATAATCAAGCCATGTACGATTCATAACCGTAACGATGTGTGCCTCATATTTAGGGTGGACACATACAAGCGGCCATAGGTGGTGCCGCTGCGCCAAGTGGGATGCACAAGATCCTAACTTTGTGAAAATCACAAGGCGCAACGGACCACCTAGGCCATCTGAGTGTGAGCCAACTCTTTTAATCATCGGCATTTATTGAAGAGATCGAACGAACATCACAAGTAGGACCGCAATAATAAAATGCAAGATAATCAAGCACTGACATAATTGAGCATCAGTTACAGAATGGACGATTCATAACCGTAACGATGTGTGCCTCATATTTAGGGTAGACACATACAAGCGGCCGAAGTGGTGCAGCAGCGCCAAGTGGGATGCACAAGATCCTAACTTTGTGAAAATCAAAAGGCGCAGCTGACCACCTGGGCCATCTGAGTGTGAACCAACTCTTTTAATCATCGGCATTTACTTATTCAAAAGATCGAACGACCATCACAAGTAGGACCGCAATAATAAAATGCAAGATAATCAAGCATTGACATAATTGAGCATCAGTTACAGAATGGACGATTCATAACCGTAACGATGTGTGCCTCATATTTAGTGTGGACACATACAAGCGGCCGTAGGCGGTACCGCTGCGCCAAGTGGGATGCACAAGATCCTAACTTTGTGAAAATCACAAGGCGCAACGGACCGCCTAGGCCATCTGAGTGTGAACCAACTCTTTTAATCATCGGCATTTACTTATTCAAAAGATCGGACCATCACAAGTAAGACCGCAATAATGAAAAGAAAGATAATTAAGCATTGACATAAAGCATCTGTTACACGATGGACGATTCATAACCCTAACGATTGAGTTCTAATTTCGGAAAATGTAGCAAGCCTTACAATAGTCACTTCTCCTCTCCTCCCAGGGATTACAACGGGACAGCCCTCCTGAGTGATGAAGGGACTGTCGTCACAGGCAGTTGCTAGGTAGGTATCTATGTCGCGGTTCGGCATGTTGAACCGGCAGTAAAATGTCTCACTCTTGTTCACCACTTCATGAACGAGTTTTGTGGCAAAGCACTTCTGGATATCATATATCTCTTCTCTAACCTTGTCATCGCCGACCATCGACAAGCGGGAGGCCCATTGTTGGACTTGACTAGGCAGGGTAAGGAACTGTTGATCCCGTACATACGCCCGCATATGATGGAGGACATAGTAGGTGTCTCGGTTACTGCCCGCCGGCTGCTTGACGCACGCGAAAGTCGTCGTGTGGGTGAACACCCGAGCGCCCTGAACGACCTTCTCCCTAGTGATTTTGCCCCCCCTTGCGTGGTAGCCGGTGAGAGCATTATCCAAAACTTTCTTCACGTTGGAGTAGTCTTTCTTCACCGCACTCCCTGAGTCGAGATACGTGGCATGCGAATGACATATACAAATGCAGATGAGTGTGCATTGTGTATATCTGCGCGGAACAATCCAAACAAAGTGTTGGAAAGGAGCGATGAAAATCTAAAGAAAATCACTTTCGATTCGGCTAATAATATTGACTTACCCGGCAAAGTAAGGCACGAGGATGTAATCCTTGGTCTAGTTCGCCAGCATGAAGTCCCGGAGATATGTCGACGCGACTACCTGGTTCCCAACGCCGCACAACACGTCGTGGCGCATGTAGAAGGGGTCCGCTATCGCGATGCCCGGTGTATTATCCCTGATGGCTTGCACCGCCAGACTGAGCGAGTATAGGCGGATCATGGAGTAGTGCAGCGGATTGCTATGGAACATATCGAAGATGTCCGAAAACCGCAGTACTATCCTATCCACGCCGGTTGACTCGACGAAGCCCAAGTCCTTTGGCACCATGGCAATGAAAACCGGGTATGATGGATCCTTGGATTCAAGAAGGCGCGATTCAAGAAAAAGAATGCTGTCATGCAAACTCCGCATATCCCCACTTGCGGCCTTGAGCTTGCTCTGGCTAAGCATAGGCTGACCAATCACATGCATCTTCGTATGCTTAGATGTAGGTGGGCCGTCCTGAACACGGAGCGGCATCTTAGCAGGCTGGCTCGCGGACTTTGCGGCCTTGGATCTAGGTCCTCTTTTCCGCGGCTTCGGCGCTTTCGGAATGATCTCCTTCTCAATCTCCTCATTAGCCGCCTTACGGGTTGTGCTAGGGCTGAAAATAACTCCACCCTTCGCACTTTTCTGAGTCTCGGTGTAGGGGCCGACATCTGGAGCCGTGTCTTCCTGAGAACCGAAGAGACGCTTGCAATTGGATTTATCCACAGGAGGAGCCTCACCACGAGCCTCCGTGCTATGGTAGGGTTCTTCTGGAGGAGGAGCAACGTAATCTCCGCCATCAAAGTCATCAGCGATGAAATCCATGGCATCAAGATCAACGTCATTCTCCTGGTCTTGTGCCATCTCCATGTCACGGGTAGGCGACGGCGCGGCGACGGTCTTGCCATGGCTCCGCTCCGGAGCTTCTAGAGGGGTTGTCTTCGAGGTGGTGCCTCGCGCCGGTAGTTCTAGAGGCGATGTCCGCGGGGTGGCGCCCCTCTTCCCCAGGCGAATCTGGCTCTTCGGCCATTCCATGTTCCAAGGCATGCACTGGAGCAGCGTCAGGGTATCGGGGTCATCTTCTTCTTGGTAGGGTTGAATGGGAGGCAACAAGTCGTCGTAGCCCGCCAGCACCCGAAGCACTCGAACTCTATATACGTCTTCGCACATCAGCCTGTTGTGGAACCTGCGGGTTGACGGTTGAACGATCATACCCACAGCAACATCCTTCAACACGCCGTCCACTGTGTGTAAGAGAGTGCATGGAACGTCGTCGTTCTGCGGAAAACATGCAGGGCGTCAGAGAGGCCAGTCTAAGGCAAAGGAAGATCGACGCTCCAACGCTTAACTATTTACCTGGCTGGCGAGGGCGTCGAGCTCCTCTAGTGGCGAGGGGCCAACGACGGCGGCGGGCGTGCTACTGTTCAATGGCGAGGGAGAACCGGCGGCGGGCGTGCAACCGATGGCCAGGCGGCGGTTGTTCGTTGGTGCACGCTCTTCATTCGGCGGAGGACCGCCCACTGTGGGCGTGCAACGGATGGTCAGGCGGGTAGAGGCGGGCGGAGTCACTATCGGCACCGTGGTGTAGGCGGGCGGAGTCACAAGTGGGTCCGTCATCGTGGCGTTGGCCGGCGAGACTCTGGACAAGTCTCTTGAGTTGCTGCCCTGCACGCTAGGCACCGGGCACGGCCCCACTCGACCTCCTTCATTCCATCGAGTAACCACATCGTAGATGGTAGGCAAAACGCTGCCCATTTGTTCTGCCAAAGCTGTTTTGACAATATTAGGAATATCGGCAACTTTGGCCTTGAGATCTGCAATCTCGCGATCGCGGGCTTCGTCACATTGGATATCTTCGATGGTCCTCTTTCTATTCTTTCTCGCCTCCCTGGGCTCCTTGAAGTACTCTCTGAGCTTCGTCGTCGTGCCCAGGCCACAAACTCGGCCACCTGACGGCCTTTTGTGCTTTTCCTTCCCCTGCGTCACGTTCACCGCCCTATTTAAACTGTCGTCCCACGGGCCGTGAAGCCTCGGCATGGATGACAAGGTTCCACCACTTTCGATTTCTAAGTTCTGCACAATTAGCGTGAACCGTTTACAATTCCACCAGTACACTATAATGCAATCGACTAGATCGTCGAGAGCAAACTAACTAGGGTGGTGTATTTACTTACCAAGTTGTCATACAACGTCTTCACCTTCTCATCATCGGTAGTATACTCATTAGCTACCGGGTCATATGTAAACCGGGCCCTGATGAAGTTTTTTGTCCGCGGGAGAGTACTTTGCGAGAGGGTCAGGGATGCCCTTTGCACGTTTGGCGTCCTCCTTCTACCAATTGGGAATCGCCGCTCTGTAACCGCCGCATCCCAGTTTGTGGGTACCAATGTTCAACTTCCGCATCCTCTGCCCCCAACCAGAGTTAGCCTTGCCGACTTCGCTCTCGCAAATTAGCTTGAAGTCCCGGAGTTCAGCTTCGGTGATTCTCGGCTCACTCGCTAAAACATCCTGCAAGCTATTTTCGGGGTCCAAGACCTTAACCTTCACCCGGTGTTTCCAGTTGGCCAAGGCGGTGTTCATCTTACCAATGGCGGAATGGTTGACCTTATTCCCCTCCAGATTGTCGTTATTGTACTTAAACGGCTCGTCTGGCGGATGCGGGTACAAGTATCGTCCGTGCAGCTTTCTAAAGAGAATAACCCGATAATGGGCATTCTCTTTTTTCCTTAGATTATCGGTTAAGATCCTGACAGTGTCCCGGACAATGCAACCAATCTGGTTGCCGAATCCTCTGACCACCGCCTCGGGCGCGATTGGATACCCAGAGCTATCAATTTCCGTGATCTCTTCACGGTAGGTGCGGAGAGTGTTACATTTCCGTTTTCTCGTTGCCGTCCTCTTCTTGGCTTTGCTACCACCAGCTGTCTGACCGCCGGCATCAGTGGTGTCATTTCCGCCGGCGGCGCCACTAGTGGTATCATCGGCGCCACTAGTGGTGGCGTCATCCTCCTCGCCACCGCTAGTGTCTGCGTCAGCCCCGGCATCCCCTGTGGGGTCGTATTGCTCATCTTCTTCGTCGGTGATTTGCCAGAACGGCTTAGAACCGCCGGCCTCGTCGTTGTGTGCCATGTTCTGAAGGGGGAAATTATTGGTTAATCTAAAGGAAACAAAAAATCGACATACTACTCAATCACGGTAAAACGGCTAAGTCCTAAGTTCACGGGAAAATTTCGGCATGACCTTTGCTATTTTTCTAACACTAGAGTGCCCGATTCTCGCTAAAACGGAAATTAATCAACATTTCGGCGAAAATGGGCAACTCATTTGAATTCCCTGCAAAGTTTTAAACGGCTCGATGGCCGGACAGATTCTTTAGGCCAACACCAGCACAATTTTTATTATCTGCAAAATTTTATCCAACACCAGTACCAGCACCAGGCCTACAACACCAGCACCAGTCCTAGAAGATCATTTTTTATCCATCAAAACTATATTACCAGTACCAACACCAGTACCTGCCAAACAAACATAGCCTAGCAGCAGCAATTTCTCATGAACAACATGGAATCAGAAATTTTCACAGGAACAAGCAGCAAACAAAAGCAGCAACATTTTTGAACAAGCAACATCATTTTTGAACAAGTGGAGGAGCAGCAGTTATTCCATCTTAACATTTTATTTCCTTGGTATAACTGTCAAGTCACTAGATAGGTAACAAGTTTTGCCTACAGCAATTTTTCAATTTCCTACTTATACAGTTGTTTCTTTTATACATGAGCATGTCCTAGGCCAAACCAATGAAAGGACCTGTTGCTTTAGTGCCAACAAGATAAGCCGCAACCCAAACAAATAGATCGGGCTGGTCTAATTGCTCTCAAGCTGAAACTCCTCAGCTTAAAATCAAGAACTCTGGCTATGCAAAGTCTGCTCAAGTTGACGTTGTTTCTACCATATATAATCTACAGTTGCCATTTGCAAACAAGTGGCTAGACCAAATATGTGAAGTGCACGACAACCATAAATTTTAACACGACTGTGAAAGGATGTTGTCTCATGTTCCAGGACAACTCAAGAAAAGTATGCCACATTATAACAAACACATGCCACATTATAACAAACACATGTTCTACATAACCAATAGTGACTACTGGGAGCTATCTTGGAAGAATAAAATGTTATATTTCAGTTAGCATCCAAGGGCTGCAAAGTACCTAAAATTTCTGTTACAAACATCAATAAGAAACATGACTTGCAAAGTACCTCGGCCTAGCTATATAGATTGCTGGAGAGTTGATAAAATATCCCAGCTGTGCAAAATGTATCCCTTCTCATTAATGTTGGATGAATAATTATAAGTTATGTATTTTCCACAGGAAGTTTCATCTCGAACAATTTGTAGAGAATGAAGCTGGTTGCTCGCTTGCAGACCAGCGACAAACTTCGTGTGGAACAAAAATCAGCCAGTAAAACAGTGAACCATCGAGGCATGATTAATAACCTGTAGCATAATAAACATAAGTTCGTCCTGCACATTTGCGAGTTCAGATTGGCCCGACGGCTCATACACATTGCGCAGTGGATGGATCCTGCAACATATCGATGGGTCTTGTCGCCAACGAATGCAATGACACAATCGAGGAGAAGGGGAGGGAGAGGACTAGGGGGCGGCGCACCTTTGTTCGTCGGGCTTCGAGGTCGATGGAGACGGGACGTCGACGATGACGGCGCAGTCGATGCTACAGAGGTCGATGGAGATGACGACGGCGCAGTCGTCGACGGCTCCTGGACCTGGTCCTGCGCCTGCTCCTCCTCCTCCTAGGTCGATGCAGAGGCGAGGTCTCGGTGGTTGTGGGCGGCGGAGGGAGAGCAGAGGCTAGGTCTAGGGCTTGGGGTGGTGGTGGGCGGCGGCGAGAGGGAGGTGTTGGTCGAGATCGCGATGAGAGGCTAAGGAAGCAGGCCGGAGGCGACGGTGGTTTCAGATCGATCGAGATCGCGATGTGTGGAAGAGGAAGAAGAGAGGGGAACGGGCCAGTCCTAATAGGTGGAGGGATAGCCGTGACGCACATCAGGAAGATGCGCCACACATTGCATACCTGTGACGCACCAAACAGACGCCCGTCGCGCATCGTGTACGCGTGACGCGCGTAGCGGAGGCGCGTCGCGCATTACTAAGCCGTGACACACGGATGAGAGGTGCGTCGCGCCTATTTCTGTTTTCTATTCAAAAAGCATGTGCGCTGGTCTATAGCAGAACCAGCTGCTTAGTCCAATGGCTTACACCTTTGCCCCTGCTCCATTGCCCCAAGTTCGAGTCCCACCCCCCATTTTTTTTAAATGATTTTTTCCTTAGGAAATAAATCAATATAAGCTCGAAATAAATTCAAATAAATCAATCTAAAATCCAGAAAGATCAATTTAAACATAAGTGTATATATATTACATCGCCATCACTTCCTCGAATGCATGCAAACACACGACACAGATCAATTTAAACATAAGTGTATATATATTACATCGCCATCACTTTCTCGAATGCATGCAAACACACGATACATATATCGTTGTTCTTCGAGCTAGCGTTTTACAATTTTCTTTCCCTTCTTTGTCGCGGTTGACTAATTCAGTCCTGGAACACCGTGACTTCTTCGGTGGAATGGGCGACCTGTAGGTAGCGTTGTCCTGCTTCTTCTTGTTGTGTATTTCGTTCCATCGTCATTGTCATCTTCCATTTTCGGGTCGCCGTACTGGTCAAAGTCTTGCTCGTTGGCTACTCCATCCATTCCGATGATGTTTCTTTTGCTCTCCGCACGACACGGCTAGGCCTTGTCGGGTCAGTAATGAAGAAGCATTGGTCCACTTTGTTAGCCAAGACCCATGGCTCATTTTTTGCGGTGACATTCGTGCCGGATTTGGCTTCAGATATCACCATGGTGGTGAAATATTGTCCTTCTTTCCTGACGCTCTTTGCCCATGTGACACGGAACATTGGCACCTTCTCTCCGCAGTAGTCGAGTTCCCATATCTCGTCGATCCTACCATAGTATCTTTCCTTGACGTCACCTGTTAATGATTCCATCGTTACCCCCGAGTTCTGGTATTCGCAGTTCCGGTCCTTATTTGCCGTGTAGAATGTGTAACCATTGATATCGTATGCCTGATATGTCATGAGGTTATGTGCGGGGCCTTGTGACAATGTGAGTACGAGTTTTTCTTCTTCAGAATAAGGCGTCTCCGGTTGATCGATCATAATCTTCTCCCTGAACCACTGTGTGAAATGGATGTTGTGCTCTCTGATTATTTCTGCTTCGGTCCTATGTTGTCCCCGGTCACTGTAATACTTCGCGATTAGCAATTTGTGCTTTTCCAACCAAGGATCGACCACTGTTAGATGTTATAGCGCGACTAGGTTTGCTCTGTCAAAGTCGTTGCGTCGGCCCTGAAAGTCGACATTCATTTCGCGCTGGCCCTCGCGGTGTCCCCATCCACCGAGCCTGCCAAAGTGCCTGTTTACGGGCAGACCAGGGTTCTCATATTTGTCTACAAAATTTGTGCAGAAAGAGATGCACTCCTCTGTCAGAAAGCCCTTGGCAATGCTTGCGTCTGGACGGGCCCTGTTGCGGACGTATCCTTTGATGGAACCATTCATACTTTCGAACGCCATCATGGAGTGTAAAAACGGCGGCCCGAGCTGGATGATATCATCCACGACATGGACAAGGAGATGCACCATAATGTCGAAGAATGCTGGCGGGAAGTATATCTCAAGCTCGCATAGTATCACCACGATCTCTTCCTGTAGCCTTGCGAGTTTCTTCACGCCAATCGACTTTCGAGAGATGACGTCAAAAAAGTTGCAGAGTCCAAACAGCGTTTTGCGGACGTGCTCGTCAATTATCCCTCGAATTGCAACTGGAAATATCTGCGTCATCATCACGTGACAGTCGTGAGACTTCATTCCACTGAACTTCTGCTTTGGTACGTCTAGGTATCTGCTTATCTTCCCCGCATAACCGTAAGGAAATTTGACTCCAAGGAGGCACTTGAAGAATTGGTCGATCTCCTTCTCGCATAGCGTGAAGCACGAAGGGGGACAGTAATATTCCGTCTTCTTGGCCTTTTTGCCCTTGCGGCGACCTTCCGTCCCATCTAACACATCGTCATCGTCATCGTCATCATCATCCAGTTTTCCTCCGTGGAGCTCGCCCCTGATATTCAAAAATCTCAAGTCGTTCCTTGCTTTCGGCCCATCTTTGGTCCTCTCCGGCATGTTGAGCAGGGTGCCAAGCAGACTCTCGCACACGTTTTTCGTGATATGCATGAGGTCAAGGCAGTGGGGTGTGCGGAGAATCTTCCAGTACCTCAGGTCCCAGAGAACAGACCTTGTTTTCCATACACCCTCCAACGGCGCCGGCGCCTTTCGCTTCTTTCCCGGTGCAGGGCACTGTTTCCAGTTCTTCAACAGCTCGTCGATTTCCTCGCCGCTCCTTTGACGTGGGGCTCTTCGCATCTCAACTTCATTGTTGAACAGATCTTTGCGTTTTCTCCACGGGTCATCCTTGCGAAGCCACCTTCGATGCCCCAAGAACACGGTTTTCGAAGACCCGGGGTTTCTCTCTAGCTGGAGATACGTAGTGTCATCCATGCACCTAACGCATGCACAGAATCCGTGCGTCACCTGCCCCGCGACATATCGGTAACCGAGGTAGTCATGCACCATCGTGATGAGCGTGGCTCTCATTGGGAAAAACGTTTCTCCATAGGCGTCCCACGTATTGGCTGGCTCGTCCCATAACGTGGCTAGCTCCTCTTCCAACAACTGGCCATACAGATTGATGTCGTTACCTGGTTGTTTCGGCCCTTGAATAAGCATACTCATCTGTATGTACTTCCTCTTCAAGCACAACCAGGGGGTAGGTTGTATATACATACAAACACGGGCCAGGTGCTATGGGTGCTGCTCTGGTTGCCAAAAGGATTTAATCCATCCGTACTCATGCACAACCTGATGTTCCTTGGATCGTCGCCGAATTCGGGGTATTCGATGTCTAGCGCCTTCCACTGGCTAGCATCTGAGGGGTGTGTCAGCATCGTGTCATCATTCTCCGGATCGGTTCCATCATGCTCTTCTGGCTTCTTCCTTTCCGCGTGCCATCGCATGAGCTTCGCCTGTGTGGGGTCTGCGAAATACCGCTGCAGACGGGAAGTTATCAGAAAGTACCACACCACTTTTCTAGGAGAGGCCTTCTTCCCTGTCTTGTATCGAGTTGCGTCGCACACCGGGCATATGGTTCTCTCCGCGTCCGCGCCCCGATAGATGATGCAGTCATTAATGCAAGCATGGTATTTCACGTGAGGTAAATCCAGAGGGCACACGACTTTTTTCGCCTCCTCGATGCTCGTTGGACACTTGTTCCCCGTGGGAAGACGGCCGTGCCAGAATGCCATGTTCTCATCGTAGCTCGCATCGGTCCATCGGTGTTTTGTCTTCATCTCGAGGGTCCTTAACGTTACGTTCAGACGGGTATCCTCGCTCACGCATCCTTCATACAATGGAGTAACGGCGTCTATCTCCAGTTGCGACAACTTCGATTTCTCTCTAGCAGCAGCTCTGGTGTTGCTAGTCTCCTTGAGAAGCAGAGCTTGGACATGAGGGTCCCGCACCCAGTCCGACGACGATGTCACGACATCTTCATCATGATGTCCTTCGTCTTGATTATGATCATGTCCGACATCTTCATCACGATGTCCTTCGTCTTGATTATGATCATGTCCTTCATCTTGATCATTATGTCCTTCATCATGTCCGGGCGACTCTTCATCTTCATCACTTGTCGGGTAAAGAGTGTAGCCATCCATAAAACCACGACGGATAAGGTGCGACTCCAAGTCACCAGAATCGTATCTGATCAAGTGTTTCAGTTTGCATCTTCGACAAGGACATCTTATCTTCGTCATGCTATTTCGAAACATTTCGTCCGTCGCATGTTTCATAAATCTTGCCACGGTGCCTGTGCTTATATGCATGGTTGCCTACATAGTAAAAAAAGATCATATGAAAAATTAATTAGAATCAAATTACGTAATATATGGATGATGCATGCATGGTCGTCGACGGAAAAATTCGGCATGACCTATGCTAAAAATAGGACATTCTCGGAGTGCGTGGTCGCCGAAATGGAAATGAATCAACATTTTGGCAACACATGTCAACTCATTTTTAAGACATCCACAAATTTCATCAAAAATACGCAACACAATTTCGCATATGTATATATGCAACCATATGAATCTTTTGTGATGACGCACGACGCCGATAACGAGCGAGATCGATCTATGAGAGATCTAGCGAGATCAACACACATACATACAACACATATACATATCCCTTCAACAACTCACCAACTATAGATCTTGCCGACACGAGACCGAGAGAGTACGTTTGTATGTGGCTATAGGAAGTGAAAAGATGGAAGGGAAAGTGGTAATAAAGTGAGAGATGGGGGTGGAGACAAATGTTTACTAGATTCCCCACATATATCAAATAAAATAGGTTAAATAAGTTTTAAATGGTGGGAAAATGGGGGAAATGGGGTGGTGAGGAGGTGGGGGGCGACCAGATCTAAAATGGGGTGGAGATATGGGGGGATGGGAGGTGGTCCCAACCACTTAAATTCGTCCCAGGTATACCCGTGACGCACCTTTTTCGCCGTGCGTCACGGCTATGTTGGTTACCCGCGGCGCACCCTCCAGTGGTGCGTCACGGTTATAGATGCCACCCGTGGAAAAGATAGCCGTGACGCACCACTGGAGGGTGCGCCGCGGGTACCCAACATAGCCGTGACGCACCACGGTCTGGGTGCGTCGCGGGTATGCCTCGGAGGCTCGCCCCCCCGGCCCCACACATACGCGCGACGCGCCTTTCATTTGGTGCGCCGCGGGTATGCCTTTAGGCGCGACGCGCGAAAGCATGGTGCGCCGCGGGTAATAGGCGTGACGTGCCAAATTAGAAGTGCGTCACGGGTATCATCACTCCTATAGCCATTTTCCTAGTAGTGTACTCATGACACGTGGATTTTAGACGGTAGCGTTTGGTGGCAGGCGCGCGAAGTTTCCGGATCGTCTATCAATCTTGTTGTGTGTGCGCACGCCAAGTTTCCGTGGAAACCATGCCCGTCGTTGGAAGTAGTAGCCATAACACTGGCTGCTCCCGAAGAGACTTCCTCATAATTAAACGCATCCGCCTGCAGTGTAGCGCTGGGTAGGCGGGCGAGTCGCGTCTCGCCGCTCGCGTGTGATCGTGTGGATATTTTTTGTCTGGTTGCTTCCCGAGCCGTCCAACCTCGTTCATTGGTCACCTCACCATCGAGCAGAAATCGCCCATGAAAACCCTAGCCGCCACACTCTCGCGCTCGCCCGCTCCCCACCGTGCACTTTCCCCACTTGCCTCCGAAGGGGAGTGGCCGCCGCTGCCGTACTACACGAGAGGGCAGGCGACGAGAGGAGGCAGTGAGCCACGCCGGCCGCAGCTCATGCTCCAGCGATTACGCTCTGTCCGCATCCTCGTCCTCCCTGCGTTCGAGAGTGCAGCGCGTGCGCTCGATCCCAGGTTCATCCCCATCTTTCCTCCTCTCTCTCTCTCTCTCCCTCTTGAAAAGTCTAATGTCATGTGTGTTGTACGAAAGGGAGGAACGGTGCAGCTGATGGCGGTGGTCCAATATCCCCGTCCTCCATCCTGGCCGAGCACAATTGTTTTCAGATCTGGAATTTGTTGAATACCTAGTACTAATGTGCATTGCAAGAAGATGTCATTTCATTATTGTCAAATTGTGAATATTTATAGGCATGGATTTATATAGCCAACTTAACCTTGTGTGTATTGCTTAGATTGCAGGTGCCGTTATGTTTTACAAGCATATGACAAATGGGTACATTAAGAATGCTAGAAGGCACAGTTCTTTGTTATCACAAGGTAATTAGAAAGACTCAATTTAGCCACCTTTGTCTTGACAGATTAGTGTGGTTTGTTGTAGAAAAACTGTAACCACATCTATGAAGTTAGAATCTCAAGTGTCCACTATCCTAAAACTGCAAAAAGTTAGATAAAGTGTGCACTGGCCTAAATTGCAAACTGATGTGAGGTTGCTCTATTCTAAATAGACAATTTAGATAAAGTCACAGCAGGAGCGGGTTAGTGAACTTGCTATACAACAGACAATTTTATGCATTTTCACTTTTGTGAATGTAGATTTAGAAGTTTCTAATCTAACATAGCAACTTAAGAGAGTTAAAAAAAAGGCAACTCTTTTGATTCTTTTAAGTCTTTGTGAAAGTTGCAATAAGATTTGGAAACTTAAACTTCCTTGCTAGCTGCAGGGATGAGGGATATTGGTCCTCTGATCATTGTTCCTTCTAAACTTAAACTTAGAAAGATTAAATCATTACATGCTCAGGAACCAATGATTTGTCTAATATTTTTTTTGGATCGTACTGAAAACAAGTATGACATTATACGCTCCTTACTTCCTGAAGTGTAGTACTTCTGTTGAATTATTTAGTCTAACTAATCAATACTAAAAAAACTGATGGCTGACTTTGTTCTGTTTTCACTTCGGACCTGATTCGAATGCCCTGATCTTATATGGCAGTATTTACGGCAAGAGTGTTAACATTGTTATAGCCTCCTTCATCATTTTCTTTACTTTTGTACCTACATTTTGAAATTGAAAGTATGATATGCATTTTATTGGGATCCTGTTTCTCAGTGACGGTTCTAAATTGGTATATCATCGACTCGCATGGCAGGGGCCATCTGCACCACATTTGCTTCAAGTGCTTTATGAAGATGAAGGACATGGTATGCACATCAACATGAAATTCTTGCTAAAATGCATGAAGTCACATTCTATCTAACCGTCATTTAGCCTATATTGTTGGCAAGGTCCAAGTCGCATATTATTTTCACCTAATTTTTGCAAGTCACATGTTTTTTCTGTTGTCATGTTTGTATGTTACTGCTACAGTAAGTTGGTTCCACCAGGATTTACTAGCGTTACCCAACTTCACACACATAGGCTCGAGATTATCCAGGTTACAACTAGATTGGAAGGTAATGTGTTTCTGCCCTTCATCATTTCCTTTCTTCCACAAAAAACCTGATGTGATAAACGTAAAAATATAATGTAAACTGTATTTCAAATTCCGACATGAGGAATAGAAGCAGGGTCTATCTCCATCTTTATGGATAGTTTAGATATGAGAAGACTCGGTTGTGCTACACTCTCTGTGTCACATGCCACGTATTGTGTTAACATACCAGTTTCAAGTTATAAACTTATAGTGATGTCACCTTAATACTAGCAGAATTTCTAGAATTATACGTGATATCTCTGATTCAATATTGGTAGACAACCTATTTTTTTCTTAACAACCAATTGTTGTCTGCATAGTAGATATTTTCATATTCACTTTCCCTAATCCCTCTATATTTATTTGAAGATTGAAAAATATGGTAGTGATTTTTGCAGCTTCCATTGGACTAAGGTGGTGGTGAAGGGAAGGCTCTCTATATTGACGTCGAAGGCACATTCAGGCCACATAGACTTGTCCAGATAGCAGACATATGATATGGTGACATTTCTATCTCTACCACTTTTTGTTTCCTTGAAAAATTATTATTTATTTTGCTACTATTTGTAGGTATGATTGAACTGCCAAATAATATCATTTTGGATTTTAGGTTTGGCTTAAATGGTGCTGAAGTACTGGAGAATGTAGCTTATGCCAGAGAATATAACACCGACCATCAGTCAAGACTTTGGATGAAGCAGCCTCCATGATGGTGGAGACAAGGTGATTTCACCTTTTATAATTTGTCATCTATTCTCCGAAGACCTGCCAAATATTCACGGTTGGTCCTCGCCCTACTTGTTTTGGACGTGTTGCTTCCTATTGTCTAAGCATATAGGTAGGCCTTTGCATCAAAGCGTTTAGATTATTTCTTTTTGTATTCTGAAGGACCAGAAAATATATTAAAAATGAACTGCTATAAAATTGTTTTGTTCTATATTCCAAAGGAGCATATGGGTAGGCCTCTGCATCAAAGCGATTAAATGATTTCTTTTCTTTTATAAAGGACCAGGAAATAAATTCAGCGTTAAAATGAACTGCTGTAAAATTGCTTTCTTTTATATTCCAAAGCACCAGGAAATGCATTTAGGGTTTAATACTTTTGTATATTAACCTCAGTCACGCACTTAAATTTAGCATGCCCATGCTATCCTTCCTTGCCGAATTATTAGAACAGAGATGCAGACAAGCAAAAATTATTTTCTTGGAGCTCCTTTGTCACAATTGGTACTATTTTGTTTTATCTTATATCCCAAGGGGAAAACTTTCTGCTTCTGGTACTTTGTAAATTGTATGTTATCCACATCATCATTTTCATTGAAGAGGAGATTATTTTATAGGACGTATTTATTTCCAGATATGATTTTGGTTGAGAATTTTGTACCGTTAGTGCATTTCAGCTATCTTTTAGCCCGCACTAAGAATGTTTGCAAGCATTTAATGGGTTTACTTCGCAACTTTTTTAGAAGAACCATAATCGATATTGCATGACTTCTTGTCAGCCATGCGACTTTTGAATGAAGTGCATGTGTGGTTGTATGTTGCCGTCAATGGAAATATTTGTTAATGAGCCATGTTTTGTATCGCAGTCTAAATTTTGGACTTCAGATGAATAGCTTTTGTTGCCAGGTATTGTTCGCTTACAAATAAGTGCGAGTGGGTTGATTAGCTTGCATGATTAATATCTTTCAAATTTGACTTTGTATAATAGAACGACATACATAGATCCTGGCCTTTTATGGTGCAATTTATTTGTTAGTAGTCTATGATAAAGAGAGTTACTTGGATGTGTTTTTATCCGTGTTTAAATTGGTTTGAGGTAACATCTGATGCTTGCTATTCAGTTATAGCTAAGGTCTATCGGGTCGAGGGCCTGGTCGCCCCTTTAATGTTGTTTAAATATGTGTTCGGTAATATTCATAGGGCATTAACGTTCTTTTCATGGATAAACTCTTCTATTTTCATAGAGAAGTTATTTTCCTTTATTTTATCTTCTGCGATTTAAACAATATTAACTCGTCAATGTGTCCATATAGCTGCTATATAAAAGGTAGTAAGTCGAGCTTCTGCGATTTGCATAGTTCAAAATGGCAGAATATAGAGAAACAGACCTAACCAGGTGGCTTCTCATTCATACATACGTATGTTATATGGTCTGTTTGATTTTTTTAATCGCAACCTTACAAAGCGATAATTTTAGTTGATTTCATATTGTACCTTCTGCTCTATCTATCGAGTCTGGACCAAAAGAGATACTCCGTGTAAAGTTAGCTACTAGGTTGTGTGCAACAAATAGATGACGATAGGCCTAAGCAGACCCAAGAAGTTTATGTAAGAAAAATCCCTCGATGTAAGAAACAAGCACTTGGTGAAAGTGAGGAATTGAGAGTTATTTCCAAAACCAGCTAGACCAATAGGCTAGGCTACATGATGTAACGGGAAGCCTACTTGGTCAGGCGTATGAGAGTTCACATGAAGAATAACCAGGATTGTATGCACAACATTGTAGTTTGTGATTAGTTTTTTTTTTGGCGCCGTTGCTAGATTTTTCATTTTGTCAGTTTTATTGACACTTTAATCCTTTTCAATTAATTTGTCTAACTCACAACTCCCTTACTTTCTGCCGACTGTTTCTCTGCGCTGAAAATCAATTTATTGTTAGTGAACTTGACTAATGATTTGGAAATATACGAGCAATGCATTTGGCAACACTGGGAATTTTGTTCTCTAAAAAGCAAGCATATTGTGTACTTGTGTTTGTTTGAACTCCAGCTGGTGTACACATTATGTTGAATCTCATAGGATCTCTAGGTAGCTATGCTTTCTGATGGAGAAGGCCAAGCAGTGTATGTGTGAGAAGGGAACGTACAATAGTATGATCTCCAGGTAGCTATGCTTTGTGATGGAAAAGGCCAAGCAGTGTATGTGTGAGAAGGGAACCTACAATAGTACATGCATGTTGTCTTGGCTTTGTCATATTATCTTACGTTCTACAAAAATCATGCATGTTGTCGGTATGTCAGAATCTCTCTTTCGAGAAATGTGTCTCAAGACTCCGAATGTTATGGATGTTGTTAATGTTTGCTTTTATGTAAAGACCCTCCCAAAAAAGAATGAACAATTTGTTGAGTTTTCATCTATCATTTTCAGTTGTACTCTAGCAATGAGTAATTACGTAGGTTTATAGCCTAGACTTCTACTTAGATGTATTAAAGGTTGTAGTTAGAGATGACCTAATGTATCTGACTGTTGATTGAGATTGGCCCGCCACTGTCCAGTCAGGAGGCGCCCCAAGGGGCGCCCCAGCCTCTAGTATAGATGATATTCGAGGCGGCATAGGCCACAGCCCATCATTAGTTAGCTGTGTGCGGCAAATCTTTGCTTGTTACTGCTAGCACTTTTTTTTTACATACGCCTCCCACAGGGGAGCTGGGTTCCATTATTAGAAATAACAGAACAGAGGTCTTATGTACAAACACACGATCAAAGCAAAAAAAAAAAATCCAGAGTAGCACCCCCAGCACGCAACGATCAACCTAGAAATAGTCTACCATCAAACATAACCTGAACCACGATCCAAGCAGAGGACCAAAAAACCTAACCACAAGTTTAAGACCAGCACAACCAACATTCTCAAACGGAACCCAAACCATGACAGCAGCAGACCAGGTATGAACATCATCAGGCGAAATCTCCATCGCCAGCCCCCGCAGCACGATCTCCTCCAGCTTCATCATGTGTCGGGGAAGCAGTTGATCCATAAGCCCTTACTGCCACTTCTTGAATCAATGCAGCACCCTCCTCAAGCAACTGCTTGTCAGTCTCCGCCAGTAAACCTACCCAATAGCGAAGAAATACACACATGTAACATACCATCTCAACAGGAGATGATATAATCTTGCCTTCAAAACAAGCTGTGTTACGTAACTTCTAGATAGCCCAGCAAAGAGCAGCAATCCCTACTACATGCAAATTTGTTTTCCCAGGAAAAAAACTTGTTATCCACCCGAAATAATGAGTAAAACCTGTGGGTCTTGCATTTGCTCCAATCTCCTCGACGTGTGTTTCCTACTCATGACACGTGGATTGTAGACGGTAGCGTTTGGTGGCAGGCGCGCGAAGTTTCCGGATCGTCTATCAATCTTGTTGCGTGTGCGCACGCCAAGTTTCCGTGGAAACCATGCCCGTCGTTGGAACTGGTAGCCATAACACTGGCTGCTCCCGAAGAGACTTCCTCATAATTAAACTCATCCGCCTGCAGTGTAGCGCTGGGCAGGCCGGCGAGTCGCGTCTCGCCGCTCGCGTATGATCTTGTGGATATTTTTTGTCTGGTTGCTTCCCGAGCCGTCCAACCTCGTTCATTGGTCACCTCACCATCGAGCAGAAATCGCCCATGAAAACCCTAGCCGCCACACTCTCGCGCTCGCCCGCTCCCCACCGTGCACTTTCCCCACTTGCCTCCGAAGGGGAGTGGCCGCCGCTGCCGTACTACACGAGAGGGCAGGCGACGAGAGGAGGAAGTGAGCCACGCCGGCCGCAGCTCGTGCTCCAGCGATTACGCTCTGTCCGCATCCTCGTCCTTCCTGCGTTCGAGAGTGCAGCGCGTGCGCTCGATCCCAGGTTCATCCCCATCTTTCCTCCTCTCTCTCTCTCTCTCCCTCTTGAAAAGTCTAATGTCATGTGTGTTGTACGAACGGGGGGAACGATGCAGCTGATGGCGGTGGTCCAATATCCCCGTCCTCCATCCTGGCCGAGCACAATTGTTTTCAGATCTGGAATTTGTTGAATACGTAGTACTAATGTGCATTGCAAGAAGAAGTCATTTCATTATTGTCAAATTGTGAATATTTATAGGCATGGATTTATATAGCCAACTTAACCTTGTGTGTATTGCTTAGATTGCAGGTGCCGTTATGTTTTACAAGCATATGACAAATGGGTAGATTAAGAATGCTAGAAGGCACAGTTCTTTGTTATCACAAGGTAATTAGAAAGACTCAATTTAGCCACCTTTGTGTTGACAGATTAGTGTGGTTTGTTGTAGAAAAACGGTAACCACATCTATGAAGTTAGAATCTATAGTGTGCACTATCCTAAAACTGCAAAAAGTTAGATAAAGTGTGCACTGGCCTAAACTGCAAACTGATGTGAGGTTGCTCCATTCTAAATAGACAATTTAGATAAAGTCACAGCAGAAGCGGGTTAGTGAACTTGCTATACAACAGACAATTTTTGTGCATTTTCACTTTTGTGAATGTAGATTTAGAAGTTTCTAATCTAACATAGCAACGTAAGAGAGTTAAAAAAAAGGCAACTCTTCTGATTCTTTTAAGTCTTTGTGAAAGTTGCAATAAGATTTGGAAACTTCAATTTCCTTGATAGCTGCAGGGATGAGGGATATTGGTCCTCTGATCATTGTTCCTTCTAAACTTAAACTTAGAAAGATTAAAACATTACATGCTCAGGAACCAACGATTTGTCTAATATTTTTTTGGATCGTACTGAAAACAAGTATGACATTATACGCTCCTTACTTCCTGAAGTGTAGTACTTCTCTTGAATTATTTAGTTTGACTAATCAATACTAAAAAAAACTGATGGCCGACTTTGTTCTGTTTTCACTTCGGACCAGATTCGAATGCCCTGATCTTATATGGCAGTATTTACGGCAAGAGTGTTAACATTGTTATAGCCTCCTTCATCATTTTCTTTACTTCTGTACCTACATTTTGAAATTCAAAGTATGATATGCATTTCATTGGGATCCTGTTTCTCAGTGACGGTTCTAAATTGGTATATCATCGACTCGCATGGCAGGGGCCATCTGCACCACATTTGCTTCAAGTGCTTTATGAAGATGAAGGACATGGTATGCACATCAACATGAAATTCTTGCTAAAATGCATGAAGTCACATTCTATCTAACCGTCATTTAGCCTATATTGTTGGCAAGGTCCAAGTCGCAAATGATTTTCACCTAATTTTTGCAAGTCACATGTTTTTTCTGTTGTCATGTTTGTATGTTACTGCTACAGTAAGTTGGTTCCACCAGGATTTACTAGCGTTACCCAACTTCACACACATAGGCTCGAGATTATCCAGGTTACAACTAGATTGGAAGGTAATGTGTTTCTGCCCTTCATCATTTCCTTTCTTCCACAAAAAACCTGATGTGATAAACGTAAAAATATGTAAACTGTATTTCAAATTCCGACATGAGGAATAGAAGCAGGGTCTATCTCCATCTTTATGGATAGTTTAGATATGAGAAGACTCGGTTGTGCTACACTCTCTGTGTCACATGCCACGTATTGTGTTAACATACCAGTTTCAAGTTATAAACTTATAGTGATGTCACCTTAATACTAGCATAATTTCTAAAATTATATGTGATATCTCTGATTCAATATTTGTAGACAACATATTTTTTTCTTAACAACCAATTGTTGTCTGCATAGTAGATATTTTCATATTCACTTTCCCTAATCCCTCTATATTTATTTGAAGATTGAAAAATATGGTAGTGATTTTTGCAGCTTCCATTGGACTAAGGTGGTGGTGAAGGGAAGGCTCTCTATATTGACGTCGAAGGCACATTCAGGCCACATAGACTTGTCCAGATAGCAGACATATGATATGGTGACATTTCTATCTCTACCACTTATTTGTTTCCTTGAAAAATTATTATTTATTTTGCTACTATTTGTAGGTATGATTGAACTGCCAAATAATATCATTTTGGATTTTAGGTTTGGCTTAAATGGTGCTGAAGTACTGGAGAATGTAGCTTATGCCAGAGAATATAACACCGACCATCAGTCAAGACTTTGGATGAAGCAGCCTCCATGATGGTGGAGACAAGGTGATTTCACCCTTTTATAATTTGTCATCTATTCTCCGAAGACCTGCCAAATATTCACGGTTGGTCCTCGCCCTACTTGTTTTGGACGTGTTGCTTCCTATTGTCTAAGCATATAGGTAGGCCTTTGCATCAAAGCGTTTAGAATTATTTCTTTTTGTATTCTGAAGGACCAGAAAATATATTAAAAATGAACTGCTATAAAATTGTTTTGTTCTATATTCCAAAGGAGCATATGGGTAGGCCTCTGCATCAAAGCGATTAAATGATTTCTTTTCTTTTATAAAGGACCAGGAAATAAATTCAGCGTTAAAATGAACTGCTGTAAAATTGCTTTCTTTTATATTCCAAAGCACCAGGAAATGCATTTAGGGTTTAATACTTTGTTGTATATTAACCTCAGTCACGCACTTAAATTTAGCATGCCCATGCTATCCTTCCTTGCCGAATTATTAGAACAGAGATGCAGACAAGCAAAAATTATTTTCTTGGAGCTCCTTTGTCACAATTGGTACTATTTTGTTTTATCTTATATCCCAAGGGGAAAACTTTCTGCTTCTGGTACTTTGTAAATTGTATGTTATCCACATCATCATTTTCATTGAAGAGGAGATTATTTTATAGGACGTATTTATTTCCAGATATGATTTTGGTTGAGAATTTTGTACCGTTAGTGCATTTCAGCTATCTTTTAGCCCGCACTAAGAATGTTTGCAAGCATTTAATGGGTTTACTTCGCAACTTTTTTTAGAAGAACCATAATCGATTATATTGCATGACTTCTTGTCAGCCATGCGACTTTTGAATGAAGTGCATGTGTGGTTGTATGTTGCCGTCAATGGAAATATTTGTTAATGAGCCATGTTTTGTATCGCAGTCTAAATTTTGGACTTCAGATGAATAGCTTTTGTTGCCAGGTATTGTTCGCTTACAAATAAGTGCGAGTGGGTTGATTAGCTTGCATGATTAATATCTTTCAAATTTGACTTTGTATAATAGAACGACATACATAGATCCTGGCCTTTTATGGTGCAATTTATTTGTTAGTAGTCTATGATAAAGAGAGTTACTTGGATGTTTATCCGTGTTTAAATTGGTTTGAGGTAACATCTGATGCTTGCTATTCAGTTATAGCTAAGGTCTATCGGGTCGAGGGCCTGGTCGCCCCTTTAATGTTGTTTAAATATGTGTTCGGTAATATTCATAGGGCATTAACGTTCTTTTCATGGATAAACTCTTCTATTTTCATAGAGAAGTTATTTTCCTTTATTTTATCTTCTGCGATTTAAACAATATTAACTCGTCAATGTGTCCATATAGCTGCTATATAAAAGGTAGTAAGTCGAGCTTCTGCGATTTGCATAGTTCAAAATGGCAGAATAGAGAAACAGACCTAACCATAGGTGGCTTCTCATTCATACATACGTATGTTATATGGTCTGTTTGATTTTTTTAATCGCAACCTTACAAAGCGATAATTTTAGTTGATTTCATATTGTACCTTCTGCTCTATCTATCGAGTCTGGACCAAAAGAGATACTCCGTGTAAAGTTAGCTACTAGGTTGTGTGCAACAAATAGATGACGATAGGCCTAAGCAGACCCAAGAAGTTTATGTAAGAAAAATCCCTCGATGTAAGAAACAAGCACTTGGTGAAAGTGAGGAATTGAGAGTTATTTCCAAAACCAGCTAGACCAATAGGCTAGGCTACATGATGTAACGGGAAGCCTACTTGGTCAGGCGTATGAGAGTTCACATGAAGAATAACCAGGATTGTATGCACAACATTGTAGTTTGTGATTAGTTTTTTTTTGGCGCCGTTGCTAGATTTTTCTTTTTGTCAATTTTATTGACACTTTAATCCTTTTCAATTAATTTGTCTAACTCACAACTCCCTTACTTTCTGCCGACTGTTTCTCTGCGCTGAAAATCAATTTATTGTTAGTGAACTTGACTAATGATTTGGAAATATACGAGCAATGCATTTGGCAACACTGGGAATTTTGTTCTCTAAAAAGCAAGCATATTGTGTACTTGTGTTTGTTTGAACTCCAGCTGGTGTACACATTATGTTGAATCTCATAGGATCTCCAGGTAGCTATGCTTTGTGATGGAGAAGGCCAAGCAGTGTATGTGTGAGAAGGGAACCTACAGTAGTAGGATCTCCAGGTAGCTATGCTTTGTGATGGAGAAGGCCAAGAAGTGTATGTGTGAGAAGGGAACCTACAATAGTACATGCATGTTTTCTTGGCTTTGTCATATTATCTTACCTTCTACAAAAATCATGCATGTTGTCGGTATGTCAGAATCTCTCTTTCGAGAAATGTGTCTCAAGACTCCGAATGTTATGGATCTTGTTAATGTTTGCTTTTATGTAAAGACCCTCCCAAAAAAGAATGAACAATTTGTTGAGTTTTCATCTATCATTTTCAGTTGTACTCTAGCAATGAGTAATTACGTAGGTTTATAGCCTGAACTTCTACTTAGATGTATTAAAGGTTGTAGTTAGAGATGACCTAATGTATCTGACTGTTGACTGAGATTGGCCCGCCACTGTCCAGTCAGGAGGCGCCCCAAGGGGCGCCCCAGCCTCTAGTATAGATGATATTCGAGGCGGCATAGGCCACAGCCCATAATTAGTTAGCTGTGTGCGGCAAATCTTTGCTTGTTACTGCTAGCGCTTTTTTTTACGTACGCCTCCCACAGGGGAGCCGGGTTCCATTATTAGAAATAACAGAACAGAGGTCTTATGTACAAACACACGATCAAAGCAAAAGAAAAAAAAATCCAGAGTAGCACCGCCAGCATGCAACGATCAACCTAGAAATAGTCTACCATCAAACTTAACCTAGAACCACGATACAAGCAGAGGACCAAAAAACCTAACCACAAGTTTAAGACCAGCACAACCAACATTCTCAAATGGAACCCAAACCATGACAGCAGCAGACGAGGTATGAACATCATCAGGCGGAATCTTCATCGTCAGCCCCTGCAGCACGATCTCCTCCAGCTTCATCATGTGTCGGGGAAGCAGTTGATCCATAAGCCCTTACTGCCACTTCTTGAATCAGTGCAGCACCCTCCTCAAGCAACTGCTTCTCAGTCTCCGCCAGTAAACCTACCCAATAGCGAAGAAATACACACATGTAACATACCATCTCAACAGGAGATGATATAATCTTGCCTTCAAAACAAGCTCTGTTACGTAACTTCTAGGTATCCCAGCAAAGAGCAGCAATCCCTACTACATGCAAATTTGTTTTCCCAGGAAAAAAACTGGTTATCCACCGGAAATAATGAGTAAAACCTGTGGGTCTTGCATTTGCTCCAATCTCCTCAACGTGTGTTTCCTACTCATGACACGTGGATTGTAGACGGTAGCGTTTGGTGGCAGGCGCGCGAAGTTTCCGGATCGTCTATCAATCTTGTTGCATGTGCGCACGCCAAGTTTCCGTGGAAACCATGCCCGTCGTTGGAAGTAGTAGCCATAACACTGGCTGCTCCCGAAGAGACTTCCTCATAATTAAACGCATCCGCCTGCAGTGTAGCGCTGGGCAGGCGGGCGAGTCGCGTCTCGCCGCTCGCGTGTGATCGTGTGGATATTTTTTGTCTGGTTGCTTCCCGAGCCGTCCAACCTCGTTCATTGGTCACCTCACCATCGAGCAGAAATCGCCCATGAAAACCCTAGCCGCCACACTCTCGCGCTCGCCCGCTCCCCGCCGTGCACTTTCCCCACTTGGCTCCGAAGGGGAGTGGCCGCTGCTGCCGTACTACACGAGAGGGCAGGCGACGAGAGGAGGCAGTGAGCCACGCCGGCCGCAGCTCGTGCTCCAGCGATTACGCTCTGTCCGCATCCTCGTCCTCCCTGCGTTCGAGAGTGCAGCACGTGCGCTCGATCCCAGGTTCATCCCCATCTTTCCTCCTCTCTCTCTCTCTCTCTCCCTCTTGAAAAGTCTAATGTCATGTGTGTTGTACGAACGGGGGGAACGATACAGCTGATGGCGGTGGTCCAATGTCCCCGTCCTCCATCCTGGCCGAGCACAATTGTTTTCAGATCTGGAATTTGTTGAATACGTAGTACTAATGTGCATTGCAAGAAGAAGTCATTTCATTATTGTCAAATTGTGAATATTTATAGGCATGGATTTATATAGCCAACTTAACCTTGTGTGTATTGCTTAGATTGCAGGTGCCGTTATGTTTTACAAGCATATGACAAATGGGTAGATTAAGAATGCTAGAAGGCACAGTTCTTTGTTATCACAAGGTAATTAGAAAGACTCAATTTAGCCACCTTTGTGTTGACAGATTAGTGTGGTTTGCTGTACAAAAACTGTAACCACATCTATGAAGTTAGAATCTAAAGTGTGCACTATCCTAAAACTGCAAAAAGTTAGATAAAGTGTGCACTGGCCTAAACTGCAAACTGATGTGAGGTTGCTCTATTCTAAATAGACAATTTAGATAAAGTCACAGCAGGAGCGGGTTAGTGAACTTGCTATACAACAGACAATTTTTATGCATTTTCTTTTTTGTGAATGTAGATTTAGAAGTTTCTAATCTAACATAGTAACTTAAGAGAGTTAAAAAAAAAGGAAACTCTTTTGATTCTTTTAAGTCTTTGTGAAAGTTGCAATAAGATTTGGAAACTTCAATTTCCTTGCTAGCTGCAGGGATGAGGGATATTGGTCCTCTGATCATTGTTCCTTCTAAACTTAAACTTAGAAAGATTAAAACATTACATGCTCAGGAACCAATGATTTGGCTAATATTTTTTTTGGATCGTACTGAAAACAAGTATGACATTATACGCTCCTTACTTCCTGAAGTGTAGTACTTCTGTTGAATTATTTAGTCTAACTAATCAATACTAAAAAAAACTGATGGCCGACTTTGTTCTGTTTTCACTTCGAACCAGATTCGAATGCCCTGATCTTATATGGCAGTATTTACAGCAAGAGTGTTGACATTGTTATAGCCTCCTTCATCATTTTCTTTACTTCTGTACCTACATTTTGAAATTGAAAGTATGATATGGATTTCATTGGGATCCTGTTTCTCAGTGACGGTTCTAAATTGGTATATCATCGACTCGCATGGAAGGGGCCATCTGCACCACATTTGCTTCAAGTGCTTTATGAAGATGAAGGACATGGTATGCACATCAACATGAAATTCTTGCTAAAATGCATGAAGTCACATTCTATCTAACCGTCATTTAGCCTATATTGTTGGCAAGGTCCAAGTCGCATATGATTTTCACCTAATTTTTGCAAGTCGCATGTTTTTTCTGTTGTCATGTTTGTATGTTACTGCTACAGTAAGTTGGTTCCACCAGGATTTACTAGCGTTACCCAACTTCACACACATAGGCTCGAGATTATCCAGGTTACAACTAGATTGGAAGGTAATGTGTTTCTGCCCTTCATCATTTCCTTTCTTCCACAAAAAACCTGATGTGATAAACGTAAAAATACAATGTAAACTGTATTTCAAATTCCGACATGAGGAATAGAAGCAGGGTCTATCTCCATCTTTATGGATAGTTTAGATATGAGAAGACTCGGTTGTGCTACACTCTCTATGTCACATGCCATGTATTGTGTTAACATACCAGTTTCAAGTTATAAACTTATAGTGATGTCACCTTAATACTAGCATAATTTATAGAATTATACGTGATATCTCTGATTCAATATTGGTAGACAACCTATTTTTTTCTTAACAACCAATTGTTGTCTGCATAGTAGATATTTTCATATTCACTTTCCCTAATCCCTCTATATTTATTTGAAGATTGAAAAATATGGTAGTGGTTTTTGCAGCTTTCATTGGACTAAGGTGGTGGTGAAGGGACGGCTCTCTATATTGACGTCGAAGGCACATTCAGGCCACATAGACTTGTCCAGATAGCAGACAGATGTTATGGTGACATTTCTATCTCTACCACTTATTTGTTTCCTTGAAAAATTATTATTTATTTTGCTACTATTTGTAGGTATGATTGAACTGCCAAATAATATCATTTTGGATTTTAGGTTTGGCTTAAATGGTGCTGAAGTACTGGAGAATGTAGCTTATGCCAGAGAATATAACACCGACCATCAGTCAAGACTTTGGATGAAGCAGCCTCCATGATGGTGGAGACAAGGTGATTTCACCCTTTTATAATTTGGCATCTATTCTCCGAAGACCTGCCAAATATTCACGGTTGGTCCTCGCCCTACTTGTTTTGGACGTGTTGCTTCCTATTGTCTAAGCATATAGGTAGGCCTTTGCATCAAAGCGTTTAGAATTATTTCTTTTTGTATTCTGAAGGACCAGAAAATATATTAAAAATGAACTGCTATACAATTGTTTTCTTCTATATTCCAAAGGAGCATATGGGTAGGCCTCTGCATCAAAGCGATTAAATGATTTCTTTTCTTTTATAAAGGACCAGGAAATAAATGCAGCGTTAAAATGAACTGCTGTAAAATTGCTTTCTTTTATATTCCAAAGCACCAGGAAATGCATTTAGGGTTTAATACTTTGTTGTATATTAACCTCAATCACGCACTTAAATTTAGCATGCCCATGCTATCCTTCCTTGTCGAATGATTAGATAAGAGATGCAGACAAGCACAAATTATTTTCTTGGAGCTCCTTTGTCACAATTGGTACTATTTTGTTTTATCTTATATCCCAAGGGGAAAACTTTCTGCTTCTGGTACTTTGTAAATTGTATGTTATCCACATCATCATTTTCATAGAAGAGGAGATTATTTTGTAGGACGTATTTATTTCCAGATATGATTTTGGTTCAGAATTTTGTACCGTTAGTGCATTTCAGCTATCTTTTAGCCCGCACTAAGAATGTTTGCAAGCATTTAATGGGTTAACTTCGCAACTTTTTTTAGAAGAACCATAATCGATTGCATGACTTCTTGTCAGCCATGCGACTTTTGAATGAAGTGCATGTGTGGTTGTATGTTGCCGTCAATGGAAATATTTGTTAATGAGCCATGTTTTGTATCGCGGTCTAAATTTTGGACTTCAGATGAATAGCTTTAGTTGCCAGGTATTGTTCGCTTACAAATAAGTGCGAATGGGTTGATTAGCTTGCATGATTAATATCTTTCAAATTTGACTTTGTATAATAGAACGACATACATAGATCCTGGCCTTTTATGGTGCAATTTATTTGTTAGTAGTCTATGATAAAGAGAGTTACTTGGATGTGTTTTTATCCGTGTTTAAATTGGTTTGAGGTAACATCTGATGCTTGCTATTCAGTTATAGCTAAGGTTTATCGGGTCGAGGGCCTGGTTGCCCCTTTAATGTTGTTTAAATATGTGTTCGGTAATATTCATAGGGCATTAACGTTCTTGTCATGGATAAACTCTTCTATTTTCATAGAGAAGTTATTTTCCTTTATTTTATCTTCTGCGATTTAACAAATATTAACTCGTCAATGTGTCCATATAGCTGCTATATATAAGGTAGTAAGTCGAGCTTCTGCGATTTGCATAGTTCAAAATGGCAGAATAGAGAAACAGACCTAACCGTAGGTGGCTTCTCATTCATACATACGTATGTTATATGGTCTGTTTTATTTTTTTAATCGCAACCTTACAAAGCGATAATTTTAGTTGATTTCATATTGTACCTTCTGCTCTATCTATCGAGTCTGGACCAAAAGTGATACTCCGTGTAAAGTTAGCTACTAGGTTGTGTGCAACAAATAGATGACGATAGGCCTAAGCAGACCCAAGAAGTTTATGTAAGAAAAATCCCTCGATGTAAGAAACAAGCACTTGGTGAAAGTGAGGAATTGAGAGTTATTTCCAAAACCAGTTAGGCCAATAGGCTAGGCTACATGATGTAACGGGAAGCCTACTTGGTCAGGTGTATGAGAGTTCACATGAAGAATAACCAGGATTGTATGCACATCATTGTAGTTTGTGATTAGTTTTTTTTTGGCACCGTTGCTAGATGCGTATGAGAGTTCACATGAAGAATAACCAGGATTGTAGGCACATCATTGTAGTTTGTGATCAGTTTTTTTTTTGGCGCCGTTGCTAGATTTTTCATTTTGTCAATTTTATTGACACTTTAATCCTTTTCAATTAATTTGTCTAACTCACAACTCCCTTACTTTCTGCCGACTGTTTCTCTGCGCTGAAAATCAATTTATTGTTAGTGAACTTGACTGATGATTTGGAAATATACGAGCAATGCATTTGGCAACACTGGGAATTTTGTTCTCTAAAAAGCAAGCATATTGTGTACTTGTGTTTGTTTGAACTCCAGCTGGTGTACACATTATGTTGAATCTCATAGGATCTCCAGGTAGCTATGCTTTGTGATGGAGAAGGCCAAGCAGTGTATGTGTGAGAAGGGAACCTACAATAGTATGATCTCCAGGTAGCTATGCTTTGTGATGGAGAAGGCCAAGCAGTGTATGTGTGAGAAGGGAACCTACAATAGTACATGCATGTTGTCTTGGCTCTGTCATATTATCTTACGTTCTACAAAAATCATGCATGTTGTCGGTATGTCAGAATCTCTCTTTCGAGAAATGTGTCTCAAGACTCCGAATGTTATGGATGTTGTTAATGTTTGCTTTTATGTAAAGACCCTCCCAAAAAAGAATGAACAATTTGTTGAGTTTTCATCTATCATTTTCAGTTGTACTCTAGCAATGAGTAATTACGTAGGTTTATAGCCTAGACTTCTACTTAGATGTATTAAAGGTTGTAGTTAGAGATGACCTAATGTATCTGACTGTTGATTGAGATTGGCCCGCCACTGTCCAGTCAGGAGGCGCCCCAAGGGGCGCCCCAGCCTCTAGTATAGATGATATTCGAGGCGGCATAGGCCACAACCCATCATTAGTTAGCTGTGTGCGGCAAATCTTTGCTTGTTACTGCTAGCACTTTTTTTTTACATACGCCTCCCACAGGGGAGCCGGGTTCCATTATTAGAAATAACAGAACAGAGGTCTTATGTACAAACACACGATCAAAGCAAAAAAAAAAATCCAGAGTAGCACCCCCAGCACGCAACGATCAACCTAGAAATAGTCTACCATCAAACATAACCTGAACCACGATCCAAGCAGAGGACAAAGAAACCTAACCACAAGTTTAAGACCAGCACAACCTACATTCTCAAACGGAACCCAAACCATGACAGCAGCAGACGAGGTATGAACATCATCAGGCGAAATCTCCATCGTCAGCCCCCGCAGCACGATCTCCTCCAGCTTCATCATGTGTCGGGGAAGCAGTTGATCCATAAGCCCTTACTGCCACTTCTTGAATCAATGCAGCACCCTCCTCAAGCAACTGCTTGTCAGTCTCCGCCAGTAAACCTACCCAATAGCGAAGAAATACACACATGTAACATACCATCTCAACAGGAGATGATATAATCTTGCCTTCAAAACAAGCTGTGTTACGTAACTTCTAGATAGCCCAGCAAAGAGCAGCAATCCCTACTACATGCAAATTTGTTTTCCCAGGAAAAAACTTGTTATCCACCCGAAATAATGAGTAAAACCTGTGGGTCTTGCATTTGCTCCAATCTCCTCGACGTGTGTTTGCTACTCATGACACGTGGATTGTAGACGGTAGCGTTTGGTGGCAGGCGCGCGAAGTTTCCGGATCGTCTATCAATCTTGTTGCGTGTGCGCACGCCAAGTTTCCGTGGAAACCATGCCCGTCGTTGGAAGTGGTAGCCATAACACTGGCTGCTCCCGAAGAGACTTCCTCATAATTAAACTCATCCGCCTGCAGTGTAGCGCTGGGCAGGCCGGCGAGTCGCGTCTCGCCGCTCGCGTGTGATCGTGTGGATATTTTTTGTCTGGTTGCTCCCCGAGCCGTCCAACCTCGTTCATTGGTCACCTCACCATCGAGCAGAAATCGCCCATGAAAACCCTAGCCGCCACACTCTCGCGCTCGCCCGCTCCCCACCGTGCACTTTCCCCACTTGCCTCCGAAGGGGAGTGGCCGCCGCTGCCGTTCTACACGAGAGGGCAGGCGACGAGAGGAGGCAGTGAGCCACGCCGGCCGCAGCTCGTGCTCCAGCGATTACGCTCTGTCCGCATCCTCATCCTCCCAGCGTTCGAGAGTGCAGCGCGTGCGCTCGATCCGAGGTTCATCCCCATCTTTCCTCCTCTCTCTCTCTCTCTCTCCCTCTTGAAAAGTCTAATGTCATGTATGTTGTACGAACGGTGGGAACGATGCAGCTGATGGCGGTGGTCCAATATCCCCGTCCTCCATCCTGGCCGAGCACAATTGTTTTCAGATCTGGAATTTGTTGAATACGTAGTACTAATGTGCATTGCAAGAAGAAGTCATTTCATTATTGTCAAATTGTGAATATTTATAGGCATGGATTTATATAGCCAACTTAACCTTGTGTGTATTGCTTAGATTGCAGGTGCCGTTATGTTTTACAAGCATATGACAAATGGGTAGATTAAGAATGCTAGAAGGCACAGTTCTTTGTTATCACAAGGTAATTAGAAAGACTCAATTTAGCCACCTTTGTGTTGATAGATTAGTATGGTTTGTTGTAGAAAAACTGTAACCACATCTATGAAGTTAGAATCTAAAGTGTGCACTATCCTAAAACTGCAAAAAGTTAGATAAAGTGTGCACTGGCCTAAACTGCAAACTGATGTGAGGTTGCTCTATTCTAAATAGACAATTTAGATAAAGTCACAGCAGGAGCGGGTTAGTGAACTTGCTATACAACAGACAATTTTTATGCATTTTCACTTTTGTGAATGTAGATTTAGAAGTTTCTAATCTAACATAGCAACTTAAGAGAGTTAAAAAAAGGCAACTCTTCTGATTCTTTTAAATCTTTGTGAAAGTTGCAATAAGATTTGGAAACTTCAATTTCCTTGCTAGCTACAGGGATGAGGGATATTGGTCCTCTGATCATTGTTCCTTCTAAACTTAAACTTAGAAAGATTAAAACATTACATGCTCAGGAACCAATGATTTGTCTAATATTTTTTCTGGATCGTACTGAAAACAAGTATGACATTATACGCTCCTTACTTCCTGAAGTGTAGTACTTCTGTTGAATTATTTAGTCTAACTAATCAATACTAAAAAAACTGATGGACGACTTTGTTCTGTTTTCACTTCGGACCAGATTCGAATGCCCTGATCTTATATGGCAGTATTTACAACAAGAGTGTTAACATTGTTATAGCCTCCTTCATCATTTTATTTACTTCTGTACCTACATTTTGAAATTGAAAGTATGACATGCATTTCATTGGGATCCTGTTTCTCAGTGACGGTTCTAAATTGGTATATCATCGACTCGCATGGCAGGGGCCATCTGCACCACATTTGCTTCAAGTGCTTTATGAAGATGAAGGACATGGTATGCACATGAACATGAAATTCTTGCTAAAATGCATGAAGTCACATTCTATCTAACCGTCATTTAGCCTATATTGTTGGCAAGGTCCAAGTCGCATATGATTTTCACCTAATTTTTGCAAGTCACATGTTTTTTCTGTTGTCATGTTTGTATGTTACTGCTACAGTAAGTTGGTTCCACCAGGATTTACTAGCGTTACCCAACTTCACACACATAGGCTCGAGATTATCCAGGTTACAACTAGATTGGAAGGTAATGTGTTTCTGCCCTTCATCATTTCCTTTCTTCCACAAAAAACCTGATGTGATAAACGTAAAAATATAATGTAAACTGTATTTCAAATTCCGACATGAGGAATAGAAGCAGGGTCTATCTCCATCTTTATGGATAGTTTAGATATGAGAAGACTCGGTTGTGCTACACTCTCTGTGTCACATGCCACGTATTGTGTTAACATACCAGTTTCAAGTTATAAACTTATAGTGATGTCACCTTAATACTAGCAGAATTTCTAGAATTATACGTGATATCTCTGATTCAATATTGGTAGACAACCTATTTTTTTCTTAACAACCAATTGTTGTCTGCATAGTAGATATTTTCATATTCAATTTCCCTAATCCCTCTATATTTATTTGAAGATTGAAAAATATGGTAGTGATTTTTGCAGCTTCCATTGGACTAAGGTGGTGGTGAAGGGAAGGCTCTCTATATTGACGTCGAAGGCACATTCAGGCCACATAGACTTGTCCAGATAGCAGACAGATGATATGGTGACATTTCTATCTCTACCACTTATTTGTTTCCTTGAAAAATTATTATTTATTTTGCTACTATTTGTAGGTATGATTGAACTGCCAAATAATATCATTTTGGATTTTAGGTTTGGCTTAAATGGTGCTGAAGTACTGGAGAATGTAGCTTATGCCAGAGAATATAACACCGACCATCAGTCAAGACTTTGGATGAAGCAGCCTCCATGATGGTGGAGACAAGGTGATTTCACCCTTTTATAATTTGGCATCTATTCTCCGAAGACCTGCCAAATATTCACGGTTGGTCCTCGCCCTACTTGTTTTGGACGTGGTGCTTCCTATTGTCTAAGCATATAGGTAGGCCTTTGCATCAAAGCGTTTAGAATTATTTCTTTTTGTATTCTGAAGGACCAGAAAATATATTAAAAATGAACTGCTATAAAATTGTTTTCTTCTATATTCCAAAGGAGCATATGGGTAGGCCTCTGCATCAAAGCGATTAAATGATTTCTTTTCTTTTATAAAGGACCAGGAAATAAATACAGCGTTAAAATGAACTGCTGTAAAATTGCTTTCTTTTATATTCCAAAGCACCAGGAAATGCATTTAGGGTTTAATACTTTGTTGTATATTAACCTCAGTCACGCACTTAAATTTAGCATGCCCATGCTATCCTTCCTTGCTGAATGATTAGATCAGAGATGCACACAAGCACAAATTATTTTCTTGGAGCTCCTTTGTCACAATTGGTACTATTTTGTTTTATCTTATATCCCAAGGGGAAAACTTTCTGCTTCTGGTACTTTGTAAATTGTATGTTATCCACATCATCATTTTCATTGAAGAGGAGATTATTTTATAGGACGTATTTATTTCCAGATATGATTTTGGTTCAGAATTTTGTACCGTTAGTGCATTTCAGCTATCTTTTAGCCCGCACTAAGAATGTTTGCAAGCATTTAATGGGTTTACTTCGCAACTTTTTTTAGAAGAACCATAATCTATTGCATAACTTCTTGTCGGCCATGCGACTTTTGAGTGAAGTGCATGTGTGGTTGTATGTTGCCGTCAATGGAAAAATTTGTTAATGAGCCATGTTTTGTATCGCAGTCTAAATTTTGGACTTCAGATGAATAGCTTTTGTTGCCAGGTATTGTTCGCTTACAAATAAGTGCGAATGGGTTGATTAGCTTGCATGATTAATATCTTTTAAATTTGACTTTGTATAATAGAACGACATACATAGATCCTGGCCTTTTATGGTGCAATTTATTTGTTAGTAGTCTATGATAAAGAGAGTTACTTGGATGTGTTTTTATCCGTGTTTAAATTGGTTTGAGGTAACATCTAATGCATGATAATCAGTTATAGCTAAGGTCTATCAGGTCGAGGGCCTGGTCGCCCCTTTAATGTTGTTTAAATATGTGTTCGGTAATATTCATAGGGCATTAACGTTCTTGTCATGGATAAACTCTTCTATTTTCATAGAGAAGTTATTTTCCTTTATTTTATCTTCTGCGATTTAAACAATATTAACTCGTCAATGTGTCCATATAGCTGCTATATATAAGGTAGTAAGTCGAGCTTCTGCGATTTGCATAGTTCAAAATGGCAGAATAGAGAAACAGACCTAACCATAGGTGGCTTCTCATTCATACATACGTATGTTATATGGTCTGTTTGATTTTTTTAATCGCAACCTTACAAAGCGATACTTTTAGTTGATTTCATATTGTACCTTCTGCTCTATCTATCGAGTCTGGACCAAAAGTGATACTCCGTGTAAAGTTAGCTACTAGGTTGTGTGCAACAAATAGATGACGATAGGCCTAAGCAGACCCAAGAAGTTTATGTAAGAAAAATCCCTCGATGTAAGAAACAAGCACTTGGTGAAAGTGAGGAATTGAGAGTTATTTCCAAAACCAGTTAGGCCAATAGGCTAGGCTACATGATGTAACGGGAAGCCTACTTGGTCAGGTGTATGAGAGTTCACATGAAGAATAACCAGGATTGTATGCACATCATTGTAGTTTGTGATTAGTTTTTTTTTGGCGCCGTTGCTAGATGCGTATGAGAGTTCACATGAAGAATAACCAGGATTGTAGGTACATCATTGTAGTTTGTGATTAGTTTTTTTTTGGCGCCGTTGCTAGATTTTTCATTTTGTCAATTTTATTGACACTTTAATCCTTTTCAATTAATTTGTCTAACTCACAACTCCCTTACTTTCTGCCGACTGTTTCTCTGCGCTGAAAATCAATTTATTGTTAGTGAACTTGACTGATGATTTGGAAATATACGAGCAATGCATTTGGCAACACTGGGAATTTTGTTCTCTAAAAAGCAAGCATATTGTGTACTTGTGTTTGTTTGAACTCCAGCTGGTGTACACATTATGTTGAATCTCATAGGATCTCCAGGTAGCTATGCTTTGTGATGGAGAAGGCCAAGCAGTGTATGTGTGAGAAGGGAACCTACAATAGTAGGATCTCCAGGTAGCTATGCTTTGTGATGGAGAAGGCCAAGCAGTGGATGTGTGAGAAGGGAACCTACAATAGTACATGCATGTTGTCTTGGCTCTGTCATATTATCTTACGTTCTACAAAAATCATGCATGTTGTCGGTATGTCAGAATCTCTCTTTCGAGAAATGTGTCTCAAGACTCCGAATGTTATGGATCTTGTTAATGTTTGCTTTTATGTAAAGACCCTCCCAAAAAAGAATGAACAATTTGTTGAGTTTTCATCTATCATTTTCAGTTGTACTCTAGCAATGAGTAATTACGTAGGTTTATAGCCTGAACTTCTACTTAGATGTATTAAAGGTTGTAGTTAGAGATGACCTAATGTATCTGACTGTTGACTGAGATTGGCCCGCCACTGTCCAGTCAGGAGGCGCCCCAAGGGGCGCCGCAGCCTCTAGTATAGATGATATTCGAGGTGGCATAGGCCACAACCCATCATTAGTTAGATGTGTGCGGCAAATCTTTGCTTGTTACTGCTAGCACTTTTTTTTACATACGCCTCCCACAGGGGAGCCGGGTTCCATTATTAGAAATAACAGAACAGAGGTCTTATGTACAAACACACGATCAAAGCAAAAGAAAAAAAAATCCAGAGTAGCACCGCTAGCACGCAACGATCAACCTAGAAATAGTCTACCATCAAACATAACCTGGAACCACGATCCAAGCAGAGGACCAAAAAACCTAACCACAAGTTTAAGACCAGCACAACCAACATTCTCAAACGGAACCCAAACCATGACAGCAGCAGACGAGGTATGAACATCATCAGGCGAAATCTCCATCGTCAGCCCCCGCAGCACGATCTCCTCCAGCTTCATCATGTGTCGGGGAAGCAGTTGATCCATAAGCCCTTACTGCCACTTCTTGAATCAATGCAGCACCCTCCTCAAGCAATTCCTTACTTTCCAAGTTACAAGTTAAACGTAGTCTTCTAGGTTTCTGGTTCTGTAAGCCCTAATCCGGCTATTATATAAAGCCGGACGGGAGATAGATTTCATAAGTTCAATAAGTTCCTTTAGTTCCAAGGTTCTAGGTCCAAGCTCAAGCCTTACGCAACTCGTCGGGAAGTTCATCCTCGACGAATAGCTGGATCTATTCCCTTACATTGTAACCTTATTATACGGGCTTTAGTCCCTCATAGTGAGAAGTGCAGGAGTAGGTACGCCGTACTGTCGCGACGTACCGAACCTGGGTAAATCCCGTGTTCTGTATTTACTACGCTATCCCGTTACCCCACGTCTCTACCGTAGTCTCATGGCACCCCAGTCTATGAAAACTACTACGATGTCTCGACAGTTGGCGCCCACCGTGGGGCAAACGACGTCAGGCGTGAAGTTCCGATCTGGGATATTAGGCGGAATCGGAAGATCGATCAATGTCGGAAGCTTGGAATTTGACGACGACGTCGGGCGCTTCCTCGACAACGGATCCTACATCCCGGCGCAAAACCATCTGGTAAGTGCCTGCGTTTTCCGATTGGATCTGCTAATATCTTTATCGGATTAACCGCGGAAGCAATGGGGTTTTGCGGTGAAAGCAATTATCTCCCACCCGCCCTATACCCAGTCGCAGAACAACCAACATTCTCAAACGGAACCCAAACCATGACAGCAGCAGACGATGTATGAACATCATCAGGCGGAATCTTCATCGTCAGCCCCCGCAGCACGATCTCCTCCAGCTTCATCATGTGTCGGGGAAGCAGTTGATCCATAAGCCCTTACTGCCACTTCTTGAATCAGTGCAGCACCCTCCCCATCAACTGCTTGTCGGTCTCCGCCAGTAAACCTACCCAATAGCGAAGAAATACACACATGTAACATACCATCTCAACATGAGATGATATAATCTTGCCTTCAAAACAAGCTCTGTTACGTAACTTCTAGATAGCCCAGCAAAGAGCAGCAATCCCTACTACATGCAAATTTGTTTTCCCAGGAAAAAAACTGGTTATCCACCAGAAATAATGAGTAAAACCTGCGGGTCTTGCATTTGCTCCAATGGCTGCACACACCGAACTCCAAACAAAACTAGCAGCAGGACACTCAAAGAACAAATGACTAATAGATTCATTCAAATGACAAAACCTACAAACAGGGCTCCCTACCCATTTTCTTTTCAACATATTATCCTTAGTGGCAATAGCATTATGCCAAATAATCCAGAGCCAAATCTTAATTTTGAATGGAATTTTTTGCTTTCCACAGATTTATCCGGCCCATAGGATGATAGTTTGTTATATAAAGATTTGACAGAAAAAAGCCATTTTTATTATACTTCCACTTTGGTATGTCTTTTCGAGTCCCCAAAGCTACAGTGCACAAAGCATTCCTAAGATCCCTTGCCTGATGTTGTAAAACTGGTGTAAGCCATCTTCTAAAGGAAATGGCCCACCCAATATTATACATTTACTTCATAGTCAGCTCCTGTTGGTCACAAATTTCAAACAACATAGGAAAGACACTGCAAAGGGAAGTCTCTCCTAGCCAAGCATCATGCCAAAAAATATTTTTATTACCACCAACCACACACATCTTCCTACCCATAAGATAAAACTTCATCACTTTCAAAAGGTCATTCCACACAGGGGAATCACCTTGTTTTAGTTTCATAGCCCAAACCCCCTTAACTATATTGTACTTGTTGCAAACCAGTTTTCCCCACATTCCATCCTCACATTCCAAGCTCCACCACCACTTGCACAACAAACAGATATTTTGAATCTTAAGATTTTTAATTCCCAAGCCCCCTTTTTTCCAAGGTCTACAGATTGCATTCCACTTTAGTCGCGGTTCGTGACACCAACCGCGACTAAAGGTACCCCTTTAGTCCCGGTTGGGGACACCACACTACTAGGAAAATGGCTATATGAGTGATGATACCCGTGACGCACCAGCAAAACGGCGCGTCACGCCTAATACCCGTGGCGCACCACGGTTTGGTGCGTCGCGCCTATAGACTTACCCGCGACGCACCAAACAGAAGGCGCGTCGCGCCTATGTGTGGGGCCGAGGTGGCGAGCCTCCGAGGCATACCCGCGACGCACCTAGACAGTGGTGCGTCACGGCTATGTTGGATACCCGCGGCGCACCTGCCAGTGGTGCGTCACGGCTATCTGTTCCACGGGTAGCATCTATAGCCGTGACGCACCACGGGGAGGTGCGCCGCGGGTATCCAACATAGCCGTGACGCAGTGCGTCACGGGTATACCTGGGACGAATTTAAGTGGTTGGGACCACCCCCCCACCTCCCATCCCCCCATATCTCCACCCCATTTTAGATTTGGTCGCCCCCCACCTCCTCACTACCCCATTTTCCCACCATTTAAAACTTATTTAACCTATTTTATTTGATATATATGTGAGGGGAATCTAATAAACACTTCTCTCCACCCCCATCTCTCACTTTACCACTTTCCCTTCCATCTTTTTCACTCCCTATAGCCACATACACACGTACTCTCTTGGTCTCGAGTCGACAAGATCTATAGTTGGTGAGTTGTTGGAGGGATGTGTATATGTGTTGTATGTATGTGTGTTGATCTCGCTCTCTCTCATAGATCTCGCTCGGTATCGGCCGGTGCGTCGTCACAAAATATTCATATGGTTGCATATATACATATGCGAAATTGTGTTGCGTATTTTTGATGAAATTTGTGGATGTCTTAAAAATGAGTTGACATGTGTTGCCAAAATGTTGATTCATTTCCATTTCGGCGACCACGCACTCCGAGAATGTCATATTTTTAGCATAGGTCATGCCGAATTTTTCCGTCGACGACAATGCATGCATCATCTATATATTACGTAATTTGATTCTAATTAATTTGTCCTTTGATCTATTTTTACTATGCAGGCAACCATGCATATAAGCACAGGCACCGTGGCTAGATTTATGAAACATGCGACGGCCGAAATGTTTCGAAATAGCATGACGGAGATAAGATGTCCTTGTCGAACATGCAAACTGAAACACTTGATCAGATACGATTGCGGTGACTTGGAGTCGCACCTTATCCGTCGTGGTTTCATGGATGGCTACACTCTTTACCCGACAAGTGATGAAGATGAAGAGTCTCCCGGACATGATGAAGGACATCATGATCAAGATGAAGGACATGATCATAATCAAGACGAAGGACATCGTTATGAAGATGTTGGACATGATCATAATCAAGACGAAGGACATCATGATGAAGATGTCGGGACATCATCGTCGGACTGGGTGCGGGACCCTCATGTCCAAGCTCTGCTTCTCAAGGAGACTAGCAACACCAGAGCTGCTGCTAGAGAGAAATCGAAGCTGTCGCAACTGGAGATAGACGCCGTTACTCCATTGTATGAAGGATGCGTGAGCGAGGATACCCGTCTGAACGTAACGTTAAGGACCCTCGAGATGAAGACAAAACACTGATGGACCGATGCGAGCTTCGATGAGAACATGGCATTCTGGCACGGCCGTCTTCCCACGGGGAACAAGTGTCCAACGAGCATCGAGGAGGCCAAGAAAGTCGTGTGCCCTCTGGATTTACCTCACGTGAAATAACATTCTTGCATTAATGACTGCATCATCTATCGGAGCGCGGACGCGGAGAGAACCATATGCCCGGTGTGCGACGCAACTCGATACAAGACAGGGAAGAAGGCCTCTCTCGAAAAGTGGTGTGGTACTTTCCGATAACTTCCCGTCTGCAGCGGTATTTCGCAGACCCCACACAGGCGAAGCTCATGCGATGGCACGCGGAAAGGAAGAAGCCAGAAGAGCATGATGGAATTGATCTGGAGAAGGATGACACGATGCTGACACACCCTTCAGATGCTAGCCAGTGGAAGGCGCTAGACATCGAATACCCCGAATTCGGCGACGATCCAAGGAACATCAGGTTGTGCATGAGTACGGATGGATTAAATCCTTTTGGCAACCATAGCAGCACCCATAGCACCTGGCCCATGTTTGTATGTATATACAACCTACCCCCTGGTTGTGCTTGAAGAGGAAGTACATACAGATGAGTATGCTTATTCAAGGGCCAAAACAACCAGGTAACGACATCAATCTGTATGTCCAGTTGTTGGAAGAGGAGCTAGCCACGTTATGGGACGAGCCAGCCAATACGTGGGACGCCTATGGAGAAACGTTTTTCCCAATGAGAGCCGCACTCATCACGACGGTGCATGACTACCTCGGTTACGGATATGTCGCGAGGCAGGTGACGCACGGATTCTGTGCATGGATGACACTACGTATCTCCAGCTAGAGAGAAACCCCGGGTCTTCGAAAACCGTGTTCTTGGGGCATCAAAGGTGGCTTCGCTAGGATGACCCGTTGTAACATCCCAAGTATGAAAATATCCCCTAGAATGTTTGTTTTCATGTTTAATCAAAGTATTGCATCATGTCATCATGTTTAATTATTTGTTTGCATTGTTTCCTATTTGTTTTGCATCTGTTCTTAATTGTTTTCATAATGAAACTCAAACAATTTCAAACGTTTATTTCATACTTGTCATGTTACAATCTTTTCAAATAAAGAAATGCAAATCAAACCTCAATTGTTTTCATTTAATTCCATAATGATCACTTATTTAAATGATGGTTTTAATCAAACAATTAAATTCCAAACCACATTTAAAATTCAAACCAAATGCATCAAACATAACCACTTTGAAATTATGAATGTTTTCAACACAAATTAACTCATTTTGTTTATATTTAACATAGGGGTCACCCTATTTAAAAGTGTGTTTTTATTAATGTTCATCTAATAAAGAAATTCATTCAATTTTGGTTTAATTGACAAACAGCAAGTTTTGAAAACTTTTGGAAAACAAAAGTTGGTTTCTAGTTGCTATTTAAAAAACTAAACTAACCATATTTTTTTCCAAATTTTTGCTAACCTAAAAGCCTTCTTTTTCTTCCTTTTTGTTTCAGCAAAAAAAAATGAAACAGAAAAAAATAAAAGAAGAAAACTGCGCGCGCAACACCTAACCTAACCAGCCCAGCCCAAACCCACCTAACCCTCTAGCTAGCGCGCAGCCCAGCCCGTTTCACTCGCGCGTACCGCTTCGCTTAGCCGGCATCGTCCTCCCGCGGTACGGCGCCCCATCCGCCGCGCCACGTCGCCGTACGGTCGATCCCGACGGCCAGGAGATGCCGCTGCACCCTATATAGTCTCCCTCGGACAGCGCGCGCCGCCTAGACCTAACCCTACCCCCCTATCTCCTCGAGCCCGCCGCAATTTCCTCTCCTCTCCACGTTCCCTTCTCTGCCACCACCTCGCCGGCGACCCGTGTCTGAATCTCCGACCACCGCGGCCACTATGTCCCTCCTCCACCCTACCTGAACCCCGAGCTCGTTTCCCCTCTCCTTCCTCTACATCTTCGACATCTACTCGGCCGCGGTAAGCCTCTGATTTGACGCCGCGGTCCTCAACGCCTCCGGCCACCGTGGCGCCATCGCTGAACCTGAGGTCGCTGTCGTTGTTGCAGGGACCCTCGTCGTGATCTGATCGCGGGAAACAAACCGCCGCTACCCCCTCGAGCTTCTGGACACCGCCGCTGAGGTCGACGCTGCCTGGATCCTCGCCGTCGAGCCCGTCTCTGTCGCCTCGCCGTCGAGCTCGTCAGCGACAAACTCCCTGTGATCACCTCCTGTCCACCTCCTCCTCCCTCTTTGCATCGCCTCCGTGCATGCACTGCACGCATCTGCACCAGTCTTGCACCACCAGATCGCGTTCAGCACACGCACGGCACCACCGCTCGCCGCCGGTGACCTCTCCTCTGACAAAGTTCAGTCGTTTGTTTTGTCAGTGAAGTTCAGTATTTCGCTTAGTAACGTTTTCCTCACTGCGCGTGGTTAACTGACAACAAACTCGACACAGCACACTGGTTCAGTCTAACGCAGCGCGAGCGAGGGGGGCTGGGTTCGATCCCTGGCTCCCTGGGATAAAATCCCAATCTTTTTTTCCACCTCCACGCTGACAGGGAGGGCCCCCTGTCAGCCACACAGCAGCCACGCAAGCACACGGTCCCCCTGGGCCCCCTGGCAGTGTCTGGGGTAGGTTCCAGTGCGGTATGAAAAGTTTAAAACATTTTCTGTAATAAAAAACTAGTCCTTTATTTTAACAGATTGGCCCCTGGTTTTAAAAACCTAATAACTTTAGTTTATAAGTCCAAATTACAAAAATAAAATATGTGTGCTAGTCTAAATTAAATTTTCTACCTTTTGGTATCATTTCTTCCCTGATTTGAATTTTCAAAATGCAATTCAAATTTGAATTCAAATAATTCAAATGCAATTTGCTAAATTCAATAACTAATTCATTATTAATCCAATAAATGCAAATAAAATATTTTTTCCATGCTATTTCAAATAACCTTTTCAAATATAATTTTTGTTTCATGGTTTGAATAATTTAAATTGCCTAAATAATTTAACACTTGTTTAATTCATTTAAATTTGATAAAATCATAACTTGCTCAACATAAAATATTTTTGAACCTGCAAAATATGTTTTCAAACCATCAAAGTGTGAACTTTTCAAATGTGAGTTTGAATTTATGTTTTGAACAAATAAAAATTCAATTAAATTCAAAGTTGTTTTAAAATCATTTAAAACTTGTTTAATCTTGTTTAATTCATAATTAAATTATCCTAATTCCAATTTCAATATTTGAAACATGTAATCCAACTAAAATTTGATGTTCTTTTCAAATATAAATTTTGTTAATTGTTTTGAACACTTTAACTTGGTGAAAACAACAATTGTTTGTGTGAAATGTTTAAGTAACCCAAAATTTCTAAACTTAATAAATAATTTCCAAACTTCTTTTACCACTTGCATCTATTGTTGTTATTTTGTTGTTATCATCATGCATGCATCATGGTAATCAATTTTCACATGGTAACTAAATTGTAGATCATTTTTTTCCACTTAATCAATGGACCTTTTGCCATATGCAATCCAATTGCATATGGGTCCATTTAAATTGTGTTATCATGTTAGCTAGTTTATTTGGATGCAACCATTAACTTGACATGCATCATTCCATGCTTGTGCACTATGCCATGATATTGATTGTCTATCTTTCTGCATTGTTTGTTTTGCTTCTTTTCGGATAGACGACGACGTTGATACCGACGATCTTTACGACACCCCTTCTGAGGATCTAGCTCAGTACCCGGCTACTGGGTTTGCAGGCAAGTTATCACTCACACGAACCACTGTGTTCCTTTCAACATTGGTTACCGATACTTTCCGTTGTTCTTTTCTGCTAGCCTTAGTAGTAGTTGTTCTGTTACGAACCTATCACATGAATCCCTTAAACCTGATATTGCCTCACCTCCCTTCCTACAACCCATTGTTTGAGCCAATGTCTTACTAGCATGCTTAGGTTGCTTTGCTCGAGTCTGTTACCCGTTACTTTTTGTTATTATTATTCTATCATATTCTGGGGGCTCGATGTTAATCAATCAACCTGTTATTAATAATATGCTGATAAGGCACCGGCAGGAGGCCCTGTGTGGTTTTGGAGCCTGCTAGTGTCGACCCTAATAGGAAAAGGGTCTTGTCTACTGATCCATGATGAGCGCACTACCCGCATGTGGGAAGCGAGTATGGGCGCCCCCCTCAATTTGACTCGATTCGCATCTCGTCCAAATCGCCTCATTTAGTTCGTGTTTTCCATTTGCCGCATGCATGTTTTTGCGAGCCCAGCGCAGGGTGGAACTTTTGTAGTCGGCATATAGGGGGACACGGTCTTAGAGTGCTATGAGGGTCGTCCCTTTTCTTCGGGGCTTGATTAGCCGTGCGCCCAAGGTGCTTTGGGCTTGATGCGAAGAAGAGTTGAGTTGTGTTGAGTGCCCCGCTTGGTGGGAGGCATCCCATCTGGCGGGTTATTCATACGTGTACGGCCAAATTGGTGCAACCCTGCAGGGATAAATCTTCTCGAGAAGCCGTGTTTTCCGCGGTTATGGTTGACTTGGTGAAAGTACTGGCTAACAAGTACTCAGAACAACTTACACCTAACTATTGATGAATTGACTAGTAATAGACTTATTGACACAACCAACTTGATCCATTATTCATTAATTCAACTGTGTGAGTTATCCTCGGGTTGCTTCTTTGGATAAGGGGCGAGATCCAGGATGGGTTTGTTTGATGCTAAACACCAGTTGGTTACTATACGCTATCTTATCTCTTTTCTGTTAGCTGGAAGTTGTAGTTTTCTGTAGTTGGTTAGCGCAGCCAGTTGCAGCATCTTTCATATCCCCTTTCTTCCGTTGAACCAAGGTTTCTGTACTTGGTGTTGACGGGTTACACTTTGGTGAACTGTGAGTCTTGCTTGCCAGTACGTTGTTGTACTGACCCCTTTGGGTCTGTGGTTTCCGCAGACTACGCTTACGAGGATCCAGGTGACGGCTACTACGTGGAGTTTGACGAGGCTGCCGACGAGTAGATAGCGGACCTGGGCAGGATCCGAGACTACGTGGATGGGCTCCGTCTTTCTTTCAGTTTTCCCGGCTTCTTAAGCCTATTTGGATTTGTCTGTACTCAGACCCCCTTTGAATGCTTCCGCTGAGTTGTAATGATGCTATGTTGGGACATGTGTCCTCTGGATGATTGTATTTGCTATTCTCTGCCTTAGTGAAGGCCATTTGCAACTTATTTCAATCTTTTGTGTCTTAGAGATACGTTGTGGTTATCATTCGTTTAACGCCGTTGACGTACCATGTGTGTATGGTATGAAGTACGTCGACGGTAGTACCTGTGATCTCTAGTGGATAGTTTACATCGACGGTGAACAGTAACGATTGGTTGTCACACATAAGTGTTGGCCTACTCGTAAGAGGACGCGGGTGCAGTTAAGCCCCGTAATCCAATCATAATACTGTTCAGTTCGTACGGTGAGTATCCCTTAGAAATCAGGGTGCGACAAATGGTATCAGAGCCTGTCCGCCTGTAGGATCCCTTTTTACTGGTCGCAGTTTGAGTCTAGAAACTATTTTGTAGCTATATAGGAAAATGAAACGTGAGAGTAGGAATTCTGCCATTTTTCTTCTTTCCCCACCCACCCACCCTTTTCTGGTAAGGAAGTGCAACGTTGTTTTCTCTTCTCACCCAAACTTTCAAGTTAGGATTTCACGTGTTTTGGGTTCTCCGTAGTACCTCAGGAGTTTTGGTCTCGTTTTCCCGATGTTGCTTCGATATCCTGTTCTTTTAAAGAACCTTTCGTCCGTTGAAACCTTGTTGTTGTTTTCCACTTCCATTCTTCTACCGGCGTCTAATCAAAACCTTCCAAATCATCAGCAGATGGATCTCAGCTTCTACCCGCAGGTGGTTCGGATGACTCGCTGTGAGAGCACCGCCGGTTATCCGGAGATGCTGAGGGACATGGTCACCTATCTGGGGTTCTATTGGGCACCAGAGTACCAGGTCTACGAGCAGCAGCGAGAGTTTGAGCAGACCTACTACCGAGCTATCGTCTATATTCTGTCAGATGATGGCAGGAGCATAGTCCACCGCTACGAGGAATTAGGTTCCACAGTGGACATGGCTGTGCAGCAGGCAGCGTATGTGAGTCTCACCGTCCTTCGGGCTGACTACTGGGGGTTTGATGATTCCATCTATCGTCACATCCCCCGTGGTTACATTACGTCGGCGGGAGTTCACTTCACTCTCCACGGCAACCTGGATACCTACGAGGATGATAGCTCCAGGCTGCACACCACTGCTCAGTTTGTGAGGCACAGTGACGCAGTTGCTTCCACACTGTCTCAGGAGTTGGCTTCAGTTAGGGAGCAGCTCTACCTCGCGTTGACTCGTCTGGCGACGTACACCACAGACTTCGTTGGAGACGAGCGCTTTGTGCGTTTCACTCAGCCAGCTGGTCTTCCTCTGCCAGATGCTGGAGGTTACGAGCCGATCAGAGGTCCACTACTCCACCTCGGTGCTGCTTACACAGGGATTCCCCGCTTTGGAGCACAGGGAGACGACGCTTTCTACTTCACCACCCCGAGAGTTGCTCTCAGAGCAGTCCCGATCTACAGGGATCGTCGTTCTACTTACTTCCGTGGGATTCCTCCTCACCGTATCTCTCGTCGTACTACTCGCCACCGTCCTGCGTGATGAGCATGGGAGTACCGATATATCCGTTCCTAGCTATGTTTAGTTATCCTTTGGCATTCGAACCATGTATTGGTGTGTTGGATATGCTGATGTATTTGAACATGTGATGATGTACCTGTTGGTTATCTATTCATGCGTCGGAATAATCTATATTTCGGTTACCAAGTCTATCCTTTTCTATTGTTGTGCTAAAATGCATTTCTGTTCAGGATGCCTCCAACCAGGAACTCCCCGCCTGAGCCACCTCCGCTCACGGAGCTGTTGACTCAGATGACTCAGGTCGTGGCTCAGATGGCCCATATCCAGGCTAACCAGCACAACAACCAGAATGCTCCACGGGTCAACATCAAGGAGTTCCTCAGTCTGGGCCCAAAAGCTTTCGTGGCAACACGCGAGCCCCTGGATGCTGATGACTGGATCCGTGACATAGCCAGGACTCTGGAGATTGCACATGTTGCTGAGGAAGATAAGGTCAAGTATGCCACCTACCTGCTGAAAGGTCAGGCAGCTTCTTGGTGGGAGAACTACCAGACCATGAGAGCTGGCTATCCTATCACCTGGGGCTGTTTCAAGGAAGCCTTCCTGAAGCACCACATCCCAGATGGTCTCATGGAAAGGATGCGTGAAGAGTTCTGCTCCTTCAAGCAGCGCAAGCTGGACGTTATCAGCTATCAGACTGAGTTCAATCGCCTCGCTCGATACGCTGGTGACGAAGTGTCCACTGAGGCCAAGAAGATGGCAAGGTTCCGCCGAGGTTTTAACCCGGAACTGAAGTACGCTCTCACAAATGTCAAGTGCAAGGACTTCGAGGAGCTCGTGAACACCGCGCTCAATGAGGAAAATGGGCGCAAGGCGTTCGAGGATTCGCGCAAGCACTCGCGTGAGGGTGGTTCCTCCTCCAACATGACCACCCCTCCGCAGAAGCGCCGCATCTGGGTGCCAAATGCAGCTGTCACTCGGGCTCCATATGCCCAAGCTTCTCCAGGCTTTGCTCCCCGCCCACCCAACCCATCTCAGATGCAGGGTCAGAGGGTTCCAATGGGGCAGCCAAGGCCAGGCACTCCTCGTGTCGTCACTTTCTTCAAGTGCAAGGAGACTGGACACTACGCTGATAAGTGCACTCAGAGGCAACTACCTCCACCTCCTCGCCCCAACACCAACCAGGCAATGGTTCGTGCTCCCCCGGCTAAAGCCTTCAACTCCAACAATAGGCATGTCGGGAGGACCGCGAGGGTGAATCATATCAAGGCCGACAAAGCTGAGGAAGCTGTTGACGTTGTTCTTGGTATATTACCCGTAAACTCTTTTCCAGCTAAAGTGTTGTTTGATACTGGAGCATCGCATTCGTTTGTGTCAAAGATCTTTGCAACAGCATACAACCTAGTTCTGGTTCCGCTAAGCAATCAAATCTATGTTCACTCTCCGGGAACTAAAATGATTACTTCCAAGATAAGTATGCACAATCAGATCCTAATTGGAGGTCGCATATTCCTTGCTTCACTCATGTTACTGGGAAATTCTGACATTGATGTCATTCTGGGCATGGATTGGTTGAGGGCCAATAAAGCTAAAATTGACTGTGCTAACAAGTCAATAACTCTGTTCCATCCGGCTGGCCAGATAGTCTATTCTCCATATGAATCAAGTTCTGCTCAGCTGTTCAACCTCGATGCTAAACCTCTTCCTGCAATTGAGAATGTTCCGGTGGTTTGTGAATTCCCTGACGTCTTTCCAGAAGAGTTGCCAGGGATTCCTCCGGACAGAGCAGTGGAGTTCGTGATCGAGCTTGAGCCAGGTACTGCTCCAATCTCTAAGCATCCATACAAGATAGCTCCTCCTGAACTGAAATTGTTGAAGGAGCAAATCGATATGTACATGGAGAAAGGTTACATTCAGCCTAGTTCCTCCGCTTGGGGTTGCCCAACTCTGTTTGTTGCCAAGAAGGATAAAAAAAAAGACTCGTGGTTTACTATCGTCCTCTCAACGAGAAAACCATCAAGAACAAGTATCCAATTCCTCGTATCGATGATCTTTTTTATCAACTTGCTGGAGCCTCAATATTCTCAAAGTTGGACTTGAGGATGGGTTACCATCAGATAAAGATCAGAAAGGAAGATATTCCAAAAACAGCTTTCACCACTCGTTACGGTCTATATGAATACACCGTCATGTCCTTTGGTCTCACCAATGCACCGGCGACCTTCTCTAGACTCATGAATTCTGTCTTCCATGAATACCTCGACAAGTTCGTTGTGGTATATCTCGATGACATTCTAGTCTACTCCAAATCCGAGGAAGAGCATGGAGAACATCTTCATCTCACTCTCATGAAACTTCGCGAGCATCGTCTATATGCCAAGTTCTCCAAGTGTGAGTTCTGGATTTCAGAAGTTGCTTATCTTGGTCACATCATCTCTGCCAAGGGCATAGCCATTGACCCAGAAAAGGTTAAGGCAATTGTTGATTGGAAACCTCCTAAGACGGTGAAGCAAGTCAGAAGTTTTCTTGGCTTGGCTAGCTATTGCCGTCGTTTCGTCCAAAACTTCTCCAAGATTGCTAAACCTCTCACTGATCTCACAAAGAAGGACAAGAAGTTCGTTTGGACTCCACAGTGTGATGAGAGTTTCAATCTCCTGAAGACTAAACTCACTTCTACACCTGTTCTGGTTGGCCCAGATACTACCAAACCTTTCCAGATATTCTGCGATGCATCTCTCTAAGGTCTAGGAGCAGTTCTTATGCAAGAACGTCAAGTTGTGGCTTATGCTTCACGTCAGTTGAATGCACATGAGCAAAACTATCCCACTCATGACCTAGAACTTGCACCAGTTGTGTTTGCCCTCAAGAAATGGAGACAATACTTGTTGGGTAACAAAACTGAAATCTTTTCCGATCATAAGAGTCTGAAATACATCTTCACTCAACGAGATCTAAACCTCAGGCAAAGGACATGGATTGAAAAGATTAAAGACTTTGATCTCACCATTTCTTACACTCCAGGCAAGGCTAATGTTATGGCTGATGCTCTCAGTCGCAAGTCCTATTGCAATAATCTCATGATCATGGAAAGCCAACTTCCACTCCATGAAGAATTCCAGAAGTTGAACCTTGGTCTTGTTCCTCAAGGATATCTTGCTAGCTTGACAGCCAGTACAACTCTCGAGGACAAGATTCGTTCTGAACAACTTCGTGATGCTGAAATCAAGAAGATTGTAGAGCACATCAAAGAGGGCAATGATAAGTTCAAGTCCTTATCAATTGATGACAAGGGAACTGTGTTCTTCGAAGGACGCATTGCAGTTCCTCAAATTCAAAGTCTCAAAGATGTCATTCTCAAGGAGGCTCATGAAACTCCTCTCTCTATCCACCCTGGAAGTACAAAGATGTACCAGGATCTCAAGAATCTGTATTGGTGGTCTGGCATGAAACGTGAAATTGCTCAATACGTTTCTGAATGCGACGTTTGTCAACGTGTTAAGGCAGTCCATCAGAAAACAGCCGGTCTACTCCAACCTCTGAAATTTCCTGAGTGGAAGTGGGACATGATTGAAATGGACTTCGTTACTGGGTTTCCAAAGTCCAAGAAGGGCAACGATGCAATCTTCGTTGTTATTGATCGTCTCACTAAGGTAGCTCACTTCTTTGCTGTCAAAGAAACTATCTCAGCTAGCCAGTTAGCAGAGCTCTACACAGCAAAGATTGTTCCTCTTCATGGTGTTCCATTGGAAATAAGCTCAGACCGTGGAAGTATCTTCACTTCTCATTTCTGGAAGAGTTTTCAAGAAGCATTGGGCACTAAACTTCTGTTCAGCACAGCTTATCACCCTCAGTCTCAGGGGCAAGTCGAAAGAGTCAATCAGATTCTCGAGGATATGCTCAGAGCATGTGGTCTCTCCTTTGGCATGAAATGGGAGGATTGCCTTCCATATGCTGAATTCTCCTACAACAACAGCTACCAGGCAAGCCTAGGCATGGCACCATTTGAGGCATTGTATGGCCGCAGATGCAGGAGTCCAATCAATTGGTCTGGAGCTGGTGAACGTTCACTCTTAGGCCCTGACATTGTTAAGGAAGCCGAGGAGAAAGTTCGTATCATTCGTGACAATCTCAAGATTGCTCAGTCTCGTCAGAAGAGTTACTATGACAGCAAGCACCGGGACATGGTCTATGCACCTGGTGACAAGGCATACCTTCGTGTAACTCCCCTCAGAGGCACTCATCGTTTTGGTGTGAAAGGAAAGCTGGCACCAAGATACATTGGTCCTTTCAACATTCTCTCAAGACGGGCAGTAAATGCTTATCGTCTTGAACTTCCAGAAAAACTATCCAAAGTGCACGATGTGTTTCAGGTGTCACAGGTCAAGAAGTGTTTCAAAGACCTAGATCGTGCAGTTGATCATGATTCCATTGAACTGCAAGATGATCTCTCTTACGAGGAGCACCCTGTTCGTATTCTCGATGAGGCCGAGCGTAAGACTCGCAACAAGAGCACCAAGTTCTTGAAAGTGCAGTGGTCTCATCATTCCGATAAAGAGGCAACATGGGAGACCGAAGAGGATCTTCGCAAGAAGTATCCGGACCTTTTCACTTCTCAGTAAGGAATCTCGGGGCGCGATTCCTTCAAGGGGGGGCGTTTTGTAACATCCCAAGTATGAAAATATCCCCTAGAATGTTTGTTTTCATGTTTAATCAAAGTATTGCATCATGTCATCATGTTTAATTATTTGTTTGCATTGTTTCCTATTTGTTTTGCATCTGTTCTTAATTGTTTTCATAATGAAACTCAAACAATTTCAAATGTTTATTTCATACTTGTCATGTTACAATCTTTTCAAATAAAGAAATGCAAATCAAACCTCAATTGTTTTCATTTAATTCCATAATGATCACTTATTTAAATGATGGTTTTAATCAAACAATTAAATTCCAAACCACATTTAAAATTCAAACCAAATGCATCAAACGGAACCACTTTGAAATTATGAATGTTTTCAACACAAATTAACTCATTTTGTTTATATTTAACATAGGGGTCACCCTATTTAAAAGTGTGTTTTTATTAATGTTCATCTAATAAAGAAATTCATTCAATTTTGGTTTAATTAACAAACAGCAAGTTTTGAAAACTTTTGGAAAACAAAAGTTGGTTTCTAGTTGCTATTTAAAAAACTAAACTAACCATATTTTTTTCCAAATTTTTGCTAACCTAAAAGCCTTCTTTTTCTTCCATTTTGTTTCAGCAAAAAAAAATGAAACAGAAAAAAATAAAAGAAGAAAACTGCGCGCGCAGCACCTAACCTAACCAGCCCAGCCCAAACCCACCTAACCCTCTAGCTAGCGCGCAGCCCAGCCCGTTTCACTCGCGCGTACCGCTTCGCTTAGCCGACATCGTCGTCCCGCGGTACGGCGCCCCATCCGCCGCGCCACGTCGCCGTACGGCCGATCCCGACGGCCAGGAGATGCCGCTGCACCCTATATAGTCTCCCTCGGGCAGCGCGCGCCGCCTAGACCTAACCCTACCGCCCTATCTCCTCGAGCCCGCCGCAATTTCCTCTCCTCGCCACGTTCCCTTCTCTGCCACCACCTCGCCGGCGACCCGTGTCTGAATCTCCGACCACCGCGGCCACCATGTCCCTCCTCCACCCTACCTGAACCCCGAGCTCGTTTCCCCTCTCCTTCCTCTACATCTTCGACATCTACTCGGCCGCGGTAAGCCTCTGATTTGACGCCGCGGTCCTCAACGCCTCCGGCCACCGTGGCGCCATCGCTGAACCCGAGGTCGCTGTCGTTGTTGCAGGGACCCTCGTCGTGATCTGATCGCGGGAAACAAACCGCCGCTACCCCCTCGAGCTTCTGGACACCGCCGTTGAGGTCGACGCTGCCTGGATCCTCGCCGTCGAGCCCGTCTCTGTCGCCTCGCCGTCGAGCTCGTCAGCGACAAACTCCCGGTGATCACCTCCTGTCCACCTCCTCCTCCCTCTTTGCATCGCCTCCGTGCATGCACTGCACGCATCTGCACCAGTCTTGCACCACCAGATCGCGTTCAGCACACGCACGGCACCACCACTCGCCGCCGGTGACCTCTCCTCTGACAAAGTTCAGTCGTTTGTTTTGTCAGTGAAGTTCAGTATTTCTCTTAGTAACGTTTTCCTCACTGCGCGTGGTTAACTGACAACAAACTCGACACAGCACACTGGTTCAGTCTAACGCAGCGCGAGCGAGGGGGGCTGGGTTCGATCCCTGGCTCCCTGGGATAAAATCCCAATCTTTTTTTCCACCTCCACGCTGACAGGGAGGGCCCCCTGTCAGCCACACAGCAGCCACGCAAGCACACGGTCCCCCTGGGCCCCCCTGGCAGTGTCTGGGGTAGGTTCCAGTGCGGTATGAAAAGTTTAAAACATTTTCTGTAATCAAAAACTAGTCCTTTATTTTAACAGATTGGCCCCTGGTTTTAAAAACTAATAACTTTAGTTTATAAGTCCAAATTACAAAAATAAAATATGTGTGCTAGTCTAAATTAAATTGTCTACCTTTTGGTATCATTTGTTCCCTGATTTGAATTTTCAAAATTGAATTCAAATTTGAATTCATATAATTCAAATGCAATTTGCTAAATTCAATAACTAATTCATTATTAATCCAATAAATGCAAATAAAATATGTTTTCCATGCTATTTCAAATAACCTTTTCAAATATAATTTTTGTTTCGTGGTTTGAATAATTTAAATTGCCTAAATAATTTAACACTTGTTTAATTCATTTAAATTTGATAAAATCATAACTTGCTCAACATAAAATATTTTTGAACCTGCAAAATATGTTTTCAATCCATCAAAGTGTGAACTTTTCAAATGAGAGTTTGAATTTATGTTTTGAACAAATAAAAATTCAATTAAATTCAAACTTGTTTTAAAATCATTTAAAACTTGTTTAATCTTGTTTAATTCATAATTAAATTATCCTAATTCCAATTTCAATATTTGAAACATGTAATCCAACTAAAATTTGATGTTCTTTTCAAATATAAATTTTGTTAATTGTTTTGAACACTTTAACTTGGTGAAAAAAACAATTGTTTGTGTGACATGTTTAAGTAACCCAAAATTTCTAAACTTAATAAATAATTTTTAAACTTCTTTTACCACTTGCATCTATTGTTGTTATTTTGTTGTTATCATCATGCATGCATCATGGTAATCAATTTTCACATGGTAACTAAATTGTAGATCATTTGTTTCCACTTAATCAATGGACCTTTTGCCATATGCAATCCAATTGCATATGGGTCCATTTAAATTGTGTTATCATGTTAGCTAGTTTATTTGGATGCAACCATTAACTTGACATGCATCATTCCATGATTGTGCACTATGCCATGATATTGATTGTCTATCTTTCTGCATTGTTTGTTTTGCTTCTTCTCGGATAGACGACGACGTTGATACCGACGATCTTTACGACACCCCTTCTGAGGATCTAGCTCAGTACCCGGCTACTGGGTTTGCAGGCAAGTTATCACTCACACGAACCACTGTGTTCCTTTCAACATTGGTTACCGATACTTTCCGTTGTTCTTTTCTGCTAGCCTTAGTAGTAGTTGTTCTGTTACGAACCTATCACATGAATCCCTTAAACCTGATATTGCCTCACCTCCCTTCCTACAACCCATTGTTTGAGCCAGTGTCTTACTAGCATGCTTAGGTTGCTTTGCTCGAGTCTGTTACCCGTTACTTTCTGTTATTATTATTCTATCATATTCTGGGGGCTCGATGTTAATCAATCAACCTGTTATTAATAATATGCTGATAAGGCACCGGCAGGAGGCCCTGTGTGGTTTTGGAGCCTGCTAGTGTCGACCCTAATAGTAAAAGGGTCTTGTCTACTGATCCATGATGAGCGCACTACCCGCATGTGGGAAGCGAGTATGGGTGCCCCCTCAATTTGACTCGATTCGCATCTCGTCCAAATCGCCTCATTTAGTTCGTGTTTTCCATTTGCCGCATGCATGTTTTTGCGAGCCCAGCGCAGGGTGAAACTTTTGTAGTCGGCATATAGGGGGACACGGTCTTAGAGTGCTATGAGGGTCCCTTTTCTTCGGGGCTTGATTAGCCGTGCGCCCAAGGTGCTTTGGGCTTGATGCGAAGAAGAGTTGAGTTGTGTTGAGTGTCCCGCTTGGTGGGAGGCATCCCATCTGGCGGGTTATTCATACGTGTACGGCCAAATTGGTGCAACCCTGCAGGTATAAATCTTCTCGAGAAGCCGTGTTTTCCGCGGTTATGGTTGACTTGGTGAAAGTACTGGCTAACAAGTACTCAGAACAATTTACACCTAACTATTGATGAATTGACTAGTAATAGACTTATTGACACAACCAACTTGATCCATTATTCATTAATTCAACTGTCTGAGTTATCCTCGGGTTGCTTCTTTGGATAAGGGGCGAGATCCAGGATGGGTTTGTTTGATGCTAAACACCAGTTGGTTACTATACGCTATCTTATTTCTTTTCTGTTAGCTGGAAGTTGTAGTTTTCTGTAGTTGGTTAGCGCAGCCAGTTGCAGCATATTTCATATCCCCTTTCTTTCGTTGAACCAAGGTTTCTGTACTTGGTGTTGACGGGTTACACTTTGGTGAACTGTGAGTCTTCCTTGCCAGTACGTTGTTGTACTGACCCCTTTGGGGCTGTGGTTTCCGCAGACTACGCTTACGAGGATCCAGGTGACGGCTACTACGTTGAGTTTGACGAGGCTGCCGACGAGTAGATAGTGGACCCGGGCAGGATCCGAGACTACGTGGATGGGCTCCGTCTTTCTTTCAGTTTTCCCGGCTTCTTAAGCCTATTTGGATTTGTCTGTACTCAGACCCCCTTTGAATGCTTCCGCTGAGTTGTAATGATGCTATGTTGGGACATGTGTCCTCTGGATGATTGTATTTGCTATTCTCTGCCTTAGTGAAGGCCATTTGCAACTTATTTCAATCTTTTGTGTCTTAGAGATACGTTGTGGTTATCATTCGTTTAACGCCGTTGACGTACCATGTGTGTATGGTATGAAGTACGTCGACGGTAGTACCTGTGATCTCTAGTGGATAGTTTACATCGACGGTGAACAGTAACGATTGGTTGTCACACATAAGTGTTGGCCTACTCGTAAGAGGACGCGGGTGCAGTTAAGCCCCGTAATCCAATCATAATACTGTTCAGTTCGTACGGTGAGTATCCCTTAGAAATCAGGGTGCGACACCCGTGGAGAAAACGCAAAGATCTGTTCAACAATGAAGTTGAGATGCGAAGAGCCCCACGTCAAAGGAGCGGCGAGGAAATCGACGAGCTGTTGAAGAACTGGAAAGAGTGCCCTGCACCGGGAAAGAAGCGAAAGGCGCCGGCGCCGTTGGAGGGTGTATGGAAAACAAGGTCTGTTCTCTGGGGCCTGAGGTACTGGAAGATTCTCCGCACGCCCTACTGCCTTGACCTCATGCATATCACGAAAAACGTGTGCGAGAGTCTGCTTGGCACCCTGCTCAACATGCTGGAGAGGACCAAAGATGGGCTGAAATCAAGGAACGACTTGAGATTTTTGAATATCAGGGGCGAGCTCCACGGAGGAAAACCGGATGATGATGACGATGATGATGATGATGTGTTAGATGGGACGGAAGGTCGCCGCAAGGGCAAAAAGGCCAAGAAGACGGAATATTACTGTCCCCCTTCGTGCTTCATGCTATGCGAGAAGGAGATCGACCAATTCTTCAAGTGCCTCCTTAGAGTCAAATTTCCTTACGGTTATGCGGGGAAGATAAGCAGATACCTAGACGTACCAAAGCAGAAGTTCAGCGGGATGAAGTCTCACGACTGTCACGTGATGATGACGCAGATACTTCCAGTTGCAATTCGAGGGATAATGGACGAGCACGTCCGAGAAACGCTGTTTGGACTCTGCAACTTTTTTAACGTCATCTCTCGAAAGTCGATTGGCGTGAAGCAACTCGCAAGGCTACAGTAAGAGATCGTGGTGATACTATGCGAGCTTGAGATATACTTCCCGCCCGCATTCTTCGACATTATGGTGCATCTCCTTGTCCAAGTCTTGGATGATATCATCCAGCTCGGGCCGCCGTTTTTACACTCCAAGATGGCGTTCGAAAGGATGAATGGTTCCATCAAAGGATACGTCCGCAACAGGGCCCGTCCAGACGCAAGCATTTCCAAGGGATTTCTGACAGAAGAGTGCATCTCTTTCTGCACGAATTTTCTAGACAAAGATGAGAACCCTGATCTGCCCGTAAACAGGCACTTTGGCAGGCTCGCTGGATGGGGACACCGCGAGGGCCAGCGCGAAATGAATGTCGACTTTCAGGGCCGACGCAACGACTTTGACAGAGCAAACCTAGTCGTGCTACAACATCTAACAGTGGTCGATCCTTGGTTGGAAAAGCACAAAATGTTAATCGCGAAGTATTACAGTGACCGGGTACAACATAGGACCGAAGCAGAAATAATCAAAGAGCACAACATCCATTTCACACAGTGGTTCAGGGAGAAGATTGACCGATCACCTGGAGACGCCTTTCTGAAGAAGAAAAACTCATACTCACATTGTCACAAGGCCCCGCACATAACCTCATGACATATCAGGCATACGATATCAATGGTTACACATTCTACATGGCAAATAAGGACCGGAATTGCGAATACCAGAACTCGGGGGTAACGATGGAATCATTAACAGGTGACGTCAAGGAAAGATATTATGGTAGGATCGACGAGATATGGGAACTCGACTACTGCGGAGAGAAGGTGCCAATGTTCCGTGTCACATGGGCAAAGAGCGTCAGGAAAGAAGGACAATATTTCACCACCATGGTGATACCTGAAGCCAAATCTGGCACGAATGTCACCGCAAAAAATGAGCCATGGGTCTTGGCTAACAAAGTGGACCAATGCTTCTTCATTACTGACCCGACAAGGCCTAGCCGTGTTGTCGTGCGGAGAGGCAAAAGAAGCATCATCGGAATGGATGGAGTAGCCAATGAGCAAGACTTTGAACAGTACGGCGACCCAAAAATGGAAGATGACAACGACGATGGAACGAAATACATAACAAGAAGAAGCAGGACAACGCTACCTACAGGTCGCCCATTCCACCGAAGAAGTCACGGTGTTCCGGGACTGAATTACTCAACCGCGACAAAGAAGGTAAAGAAAATTGTAAAACGCTAGCTCTAAGAACAACGATATATGTGTCGTGTATTTGCATGCATTCGAGGAAGTGATGACGATGTAATATATATACACTAACTAGGATGTTTAAATTGATCAAAAAATTTCTTGATTTTATATTGATTTATTTGAATTTATTTTGAGCTTATATTGATTTATTTCCTAAGTAAAAAATCATTTATTGAAAAAATGGGGGGTGGGACTCGAACTTGGGGCAATGGAGCAGTGGCAAAGGGGTCAGCCACTGGGCTAAGCAGCTAGTTCTGCTATAGACCAGCGCGCACACTTTTTGAATAGATAAAAGAAATAGGCACGACGCACCTCTCCTCGGTGCGTCATGGTTAAATTAGGTGCGACGCACCTCTCCTTGGTGTGTCACGGTTAAGTTAGGCGCGACACATCCCTCCTTGGTGCTTCACGGTTAAGTTAGGCGCGACGCACCCCTCCTTGGAGCGTCACGGCTAAGCTATGCGCGGCGCACCTCTCTTCAGTGCGTCACAGCTATCCTTCCGCCTATTAGGACTGAACCGTTCCCCTCTTCTTCCTCTTCCACATCTCTCTTCCACATGGATCTCGATCTGCACATCATCTCTGAACCACCGCGCCGCTGCTGCCCCTCTAGCCCCCTCTAGCCACCGCGCCGCTGCTTTCCTCTCGCCACCGCCACTATCCAGCGCCCAGCGCCCCTCTCACATCTACCCTAGGAGGAGGAGCACGACCCGGAGCAGGACTAGGAGCCATCGAGGAGGGAGCAGTTGAGGAGGAGGAGGTGAGATCGAGGAGAAGCAGTTGAGGAGGAGGAGGAGCAGGCGACCAGAAGGCAAGGAGGAGCAGGCGACCAGGCAAGGAGCCACCACCATCCGTCGCCTGGACACCGCGTCCCCGCTGCTTCCTCCACCCCCATCCCAGTCGCCGCCCGACAGGTTTCGAGGTACGAGGCCCTTTCTCGCCCCGCGGTCTGCTGAATCCCACCGGACTTCAACATTTCCGCATGCGCACCCTCTAAATCCTCCCATGGACCAAACCCTCGGTGCAATAAGCAGAGACGATCATCTAGGCACATGTTTGTGTTTGTGTAAGAGCACATTGGTTTGGTTGTGTACAGTTGAGATGGCTTATTTCAGAGATGGTTCATAGATGGATGGAAAACCTTCTGTTAAATTGAGTTAATTGAAAATAAACCTTCTGTTAAATTGTCCAGTCATGCCTAGATAGATGGATGTTAAACTGAACATCTTGCTTAGTTGGTTTGGTTGGGATGTTGTATGATGACCTGTTATCTTGATACTTTGATTAGTTAGGTGTTTTTTCTTCGGAGAACTGTACTTTGATTCAGTTAAACAAGTACTTTCTACTCAATCAAGTAAGAACTACTCACACTATTAATCTAAGCAAGAACTGTAATTGTATAGTTTTTCGGAGCGATACAGTTTGCCCCCTCTGTCATGATCTTAATAAAACACAACTCTTTTTGTTTCCTTTCCTTTTTCAAGAGCTGAGAGTACAGGCATATTGAGTCATTCTATATTAGAATTTTCACATTATAAATTTCTATAGCAAGCTTTCCTATGGTCCTCAATCGATCCATATATGAAAACGTTTTTTACCAAGTTTCTGTTAAAGATTAGATTATTATGTAACCCAATATGGTTAATAGATTATAAACCAATTCAGTATCTCTTACAAATATATTAGGAAACCACCTTTGCTTCATTGTTTGGAGTTACAGAGAACTGGTGTACATGAGATTATTCAGCTATTGTACTGAAGCACCCTGCACCTGCGAGATACTGGAAGTAGTTGGTCCGAGAGATTAGGAACATCTGAGTGTTGTGTCTGCATTTGACTTGATATTGGATTAGGCACATCTAGTTTATTCAGAACATGAAGAAATTCTTGCATCTCGCCCGCTATGTTATTGTTTTTTTGGTTTTTATTGATTGTGTACAATTATGAAGAGACGCTACAAGGTGCAGATTTGGAATTATGCTTGGTTTAACAGATTTTTGGTGTTGCAATTGGGACTTGTCAAAATGTGCAGTTTGCTGCTGGTACCACTTTTGGTGTTGGTACCACATTTGGAAATCTGTCCGGCCATCGAGCCGTTTAAAACTTTGCAGGGAATTCAAATGAGTTGCCCATTTTCGCCAAAATGTTGATTAATTTCCGTTTCGGCGAGAATCGGGCACTCTAGTGTTAGAAAATTAGCAAACGTCATGCCGAAATTTTTCCGTGAATTTAGGACTTAGCCGTTTTCCGGTGATCGAGTAGTATGTCGATTTTTTGTTTCCTTTAGATTAACCAATAATTTCCCCCTTCAGAACATGGCACACAACGACGAGGCCGGCGGTTCTAAGCCGTTCTGGCAAATCACCGACGAAAAAGCACTGGTAGAAAATAGGCCTATAGTCCCGGTTCACCAGGGCCAGTAGTCCCGACCGAGCAACCGGGACTAGCTATGCGCGACTAAAGACCCCCCCCCCCTATAGTCACGCCGATTACGAACCGGGACTAAAGGCCCGGCCACGTGGGCGGGTGGCGGAGCCGGGGGGCGGAGGACCTTTAGTCCCGGTTGGCCACCTGAACCGGGATTAGACTTTATTTCGTTATTTCCTTAATTCATTTGGGTTTCTAATTATTTTTCACACCAATTTTTCTCTCCCTTTTTTTCACTCCCTTTTTTTTCAGAATTTGTATTATTTGCTTAGTGTCTAACTATAATTATCTCTAGTCAAATTACTTACTCATGGTCAAACTTCCCGCTCGGTCACCCATCCTCCCACTAGTCTAGCACGCTTAACTTCCGAGTTCCATACCGTCCCGCATCCAAGTGTTTTGCACGCATGTATGTGATAGTACTATCATATCAATCTTATTAACATGTTGGTCGATGCCACATTTCTTTATTGTTTGAATTTCAAATAAATCTTTTAATAAACAAAAGTAATTATGTAATTAATAATTTTGAATAAATAAATAAACATTAACTTTTTTATTTGTATTATTTCTAAAAATACAAATAATATATCAAAAAATTAAGAAAAATAGAACTAATTCACTTTAAAATCTTAAAAATACAAATAGTATATCAAAAAATTAAGAACAATAATACTAATTCATTTTAAAATTTTAAAAATACAAATAATATATCAAAAAATTAAGAAAAATAATACTAATTCATTTTAAAATCTTAAAAATACAAATAATATATCAAAAAATTAAGAACAATAATACTAATTCATTTTAAAATCTTAAAAATACAAATAATATATCAAAAAATTAAGAAAAATAATACTAATTCATTTTAAAATCTTAAAAATACAAATAATATATCAAAAAATGAAGAAAAATAATACTAATTCATTTTAATACTGGATGAGTTTGGTATTGACTAGATATATGTTTTCCTGGCTTAGATTAATTTTTGGTGAACAGATATATAGAAACTGTAGTTTTTCTGTTTTGTTTTCTTGATGTGTTTTTGTTTGTTTTCTTGATGTGTTTTTGTTTTTGCTTGTTTTGAAACGTGTGTTTGACATAATATAGAAATAGTATAGCTAGGAATTAATATAGAAATAATATCCATTACACTTTGCGACACTTTGTAAATTTTTCCAAGTAATTTAAAACTAGGAAACAAAAATAGTTTTATGAACAACAAAAGACAAGTGATAATTAAATCACAAGTAAAATACGAGTAGAGACATCACAATCATGAATAGAACACAATCATATCACATTCATAACATAGAGTCTTACGATCACACATAACACAAACATAAGTCTCACAATACTAAGATATCCATTACATACTAAGATATCCATTACATGCATATATATCGAACGCATACATCTATGGCTCCGTCGAGTAGATGCGGAACAACTCGTAGGAGACGTATGCATCTATGGCTGCATACTTGACGTTCGTCAAGTCCAGTGGGGTCTTCTCCCAATACCAGTGATTCCTCGAGGGGAAACCAGACTTCATGGTTTCGTAGCCCTCGTGGATGAAGGCAGTTGCCATCAGAGCCATCCCGGTCTTGGGCCCGGGCAACTCATCGAAATGGATAAGATCCTGAAGATCAATGTAGTGATCTTCAGGTATCACAATACCCAAGCGCATCAATTTCTGACGGTCTTGAGTGATGTCAACGCTGCAAAAGTCATACCCCTTGTTGACAAGAAAATTAACAAGTGCCGGAGAATGCTTTGAACTACTGCAACAACAAAAATTTGATACGTGTTAAATATGTTGCAACACATGTATTCTTCAGATGCAACAAACAAATCGAAGATGCAAGATTGTACGTGTGCGTTACCTTGACCATTGGAAGACCAAAACGGCCTCCTTGAACGCAATCTGGATGACGGCAACATCCCGTTGATCCGCCTTATACTCCAGATCAAGCCCGAAGAACCGGTGTTCATCGGGAGAGGAGAAATAGAGATTGGTCCAATGCCCAAGAGCACCGGGGAGCCTCTCGCAACTGTTGGTGTAGCACACGTCGAGACGCTTGCCGCATGGTGTGGGACCACGGAATCTCTCCCAAACTTCAGCCATGGTGTGCTTGGTGGAGGAAGATCGAAGAGAGGGAAGAGAAGAGAAGAGAGGAAGAAACAGAGACTCGGACGCGCACTGTAGCAATGGCGCCCTTCTGCCTCGCTCGCAAAATAAAAACCGCCGCGCGGGAGGCGAGCAGTTTGATCTTTAGTCCCGGGTGGCCACGCCAACCAGGAGTAAAGGACCATTAGTCCCGGACGGCCAGGCCAACCGGAATTAATGCCCTCCACGCGCCTCAACGCGCTTCCCAACCCGCGACGCATGACCTTCTGTCGCGGGTCTCCTCCCGACCCGGGACTAAAGACTCATTAGTCACGGTGCGCAACGTTTGGGGACTGATGGGGGCGTATGGAAGGCCTTTTTTCTACCAGTGAAGATGAGCAATACGACCCGACGGCGGATGCCGGGGCTGACGCAGACACTAGCGGTGGCGAGGAGGATGACGCCACGACTAGTGGCGCCAGCGATACCACTAGTGGCGCCGCCGGCGGAAATGACACCACTGATGCCGGCGGTCAGACAGATGGTGGTAGCAAAGCCCAGAAGAGGACGGCAACGAGAAAACGGAAAAGTAACAGTCTCCGCACCTACCGTGAAGAGATCACGGAAATTGATAGCAGTGGGTATCCAATCGCGCCCGAGGCGGTGATCAAAGGATTCGGCAACCAAATTGGTTGCATTGTCCGGGACACTGTCAGGATCAACACCGATGATCTAAGGAAAAAAGAGAATGCCATTATCGGGTTCTTCTCTTTAGAAAGCTGCACGGACGATACTTGTACCCGCATCCGCCAGACGAGCCGTTTAAGTACAATAACGACAATCTGGGATGCGGCGGTTACAGAGCGGCGATTCCCAATTGGGAGAAGGAGGACGCCAAACGTGCAGCAGAGGGCATCCCTGACCCTTTCGCAAGGTACTCGCCGCGGACAAAAAACTTCATCAGGGCCCGGTTTACATATGACCCGGTAGCTAATGAGTATACTACCGATGATGAGAAGGTGAAGAAGTTCTATGAAAACTTGGTAAGTAAATACACCACCCTAGTTAGTTTTCTCTCGACGATCTAGTCGATTGCATTATAGTGTACTGGTGGAATTCTAAACGGTTCACGCTAATTGTGCCAAACACAGAAATCGAAAGTGGTGGAACCTCGTCATCCATGCCGAGGCTGCACGGCCCGTGGGACGACAATTTAAACAGGGCGGTGAACATGACGCAGGGGAAGGAAAAGCACAAAAGGCCGTCAGGTGGCCGAGTTTTTGGCCTGGGCACGATGACGAAGCTCAGAGAGTACTTCAAGGAGCCCAGGGAGGCGAGAAGGACTAGAAGGAGAACCGTCGAAGATATCCAACGTGAAGAAGCCCACGATCGCGAGATTGCAGACCTCAAGGCCAGAGTAGCCGATATTCCTAATATTGTCAAAGAAGCTTTGGCAGAACAAATGGGCAGCGTTTTGCCTACCATCTACGATGTGGTTACTCGATGGAATGAAGGAGGTCGAGTGGGGCCGTGCCCGGTTCCTACCGTCCAGGGCAGCAGCTCAAGAGACTTGTCCAGAGTCTCGCCGGCCAACGCCACGATTGCGGACCCACTGGTGAGTCCGCCCGCCTACAACACGGTGCCGATAGTGACTCTGCCCGCCTCTACCCGCCTGACCATCCGTTGCGCGCCCACAGTGATCGGTCCTCCGCCGAATGAAGAGCGTGCACCAACGAACGACCGCCGCCTGGCCATCAGTTGCACGCCCGCCGCCGGTTCTCCCTCGCCATTCAACAGTAGCACACCCGCCGTCGTTGGCCCCTCGCCACTAGAGGAGCTCGACGCCCTCGCCAGCCAGGTAAATAGTTAAGCGTTGGAGCGTCGATCTTCCTTTGCCTTAGACTAGCATCTCTGACGCCCTGCATGTTTTCCGCAGAACGACGACGTTCCATGCACTCTCCTACACACAGTGGACGGCGTGTTGAAGGATGTTGATGTGGGTATGATCGTTCAACCGTCAACCCGCAGGTTCCACAACAGGCCTATGCGCGAAGACGTATATAGAGTTCGATTGCTTCGGGTGCTGGCGGGCTACGCCGACTTGTTGCCTCCCATTCAACCCTACAAAGAAGAAGATGACCCCGATACCCTGACGCTACTCCAGTGCCTACCTTGGAACATGGAATGGCCGAAGAGCCAGATTTGCCTGGGGAAGAGGGGCGCCACCCCGCAGACATCGCCTCTAGAACTACCGGCGCGAGGCACCACCTCAAAAACAACCCCTTTAGAAGCTCCGGAGCGGAGCCATGGCAAGACCGTCGCCGCGCCGTCGCCTACCCCTGACATGGAGATGGCACAACACCCGGCGGATGACGTTGATCTTGATGCCATGGATTTCATCGCTGATGAATTTGATGGCGGAGATTACGTTGCTCCTCCCCCAGAAGAACCCTACCATAGCACGGAGGCTCGTGGTGAGGCTCCTCCCGCGGATAAATCCAATTGCAAGCGTCTATTTGGTTCTTAGGAAGACAGGCCTCCAGATGTCGCCCCCTGCACCGAGACTCAGAAAAGTGCGAAGGGAGGAGTTATTTTCAGCCCTAGCACAATCCGTAAGGCGGCTAATGAGGAGATTGAGAAGGAGTTCATTCCGAAAGCGCCGAAGCCGCGGAAAAGAGGACCTAGATCCAAGGCCGCAAAGTCCGCGAGCCAGCCTGCTAAGATGCCGCTCCGTGTTCAGGACGGCCCACCTACATCTAAGCATACGAAGATTCATGTGATTGGTCAGCCTTTGCTTAGCCAGAGGAAGCTCAAGGCCGCAAGTGGGGATATGCGGAGTTTGCATGACAGCATTCTTTTTCTTGAAACGCGCCTTGTTCAAACCAAGGATCCATCATACCCGGTTTTCATTGCCATGGTGCCAAAGGACTTGGGCTTCGTCGAATCAACCAGCGCGGATAGGATAGTACTGCGGTTTTCGGACATCTTTGATATGTTCCATAGCAATCTGCTGCACTACTCCATGGTCCGCCTATACTCGCTCAGTCTGGCGGTGCAAGTCAGCAGGGATAGTACACCGGGCATCGCGATAGTGGACCCCTTCTACATGCGCCACGACGAGTTGTGCTCCGTTGGGAACCAGGCAGTCGCGTCGACATATCTCCGGGACTTCATGCTGACGAACCAGACCAAGGATTACATCCTCATGCCTTACTTTGTCGGGTAAGTCAATATTCTTAGCCGAATCGAAAGTGATTTTCTTTAGATTTTCATCGCTCCTTTCCAACACTTTGTTTGGATTGTTCCGCGCAGATATACACAATGCACACTCATCTGCATTTGTATCAGTCATTCGCATGCGACGTATCTCGACTCAGGGAGTGCGGTGAAGAAAGACTACTCCACTATTAAGAAAGTATTGGATAATGCTCTCACCGGCTACCACGCAAGGGGGGGCATAATCACTAGGGAGAAGGTCGTTCAGGGCGCTCGGGTGTTCACCCACACGACGAATTTCGCGTGCGTCAAGCAGCCGGCAGGCAGTAACCGAGACACCTACTATGTCCTCCATCATATGCGGGCATACGTACGGGATCAACAGTACCTTACCCTGCCTAGTCATGTCCAACAATGGGCCTCCCGCTTGTCAATGGTCGGCGATGACAAGGTTAGAGAAGAGATATATGATATCCAGAAGTGCTTTGCCACAAAAATCGTTCATGAAGTGGTGAACAAAAGTGGGACATTTTACTGCCGGTTCAACATGCCGAACCGCGACATAGATACCTACCTAGAAACTGCCTGTGACGACAGGCCCTTCATCACTCAGGAGGGCTGTCCCGTTGTAATCCCTGGGAGGATGAGTCAGAAGGAGTGAGAACTATTGTAAGGCTTGCTACATTTTCCGAAATTTGTCGAACTCAATCGTTAGGGTTATGAATCGTCCATCGTGTAACAGATGCTCAATTATGTCAATGCTTAATTATCTTTCTTTTCATTATTGCGGTCTTACTTGTGATGGTCGTTCGATCTTTTGAATAAGTAAATGCCGTTGATTAAAATAGTTGGTTCACACTCAGATGGCCTAGGTGGTCAGTTGCGCCTTGTGATTTTCACAAAGTTAGGGTCTTGTGCATCCCACTTGGCACAGCTGCACCACTTACGGCCGCTTGTATGTGTCCACCCTAAATATGAGGCACACATCGTTACGGTTATGAATCGTCCATTCTGTAACTGATGCTCAATTATGTCAATGCTTGATTATCTTGCTTTTTATTATTGCGGTCCTACTTGTGATGTTCGTTCGATCTCTTCAATAAATGCCGATGATTAAAAGAGTTGGTTCACACTGAGATGGCCTAGGTGGTCCGTTGCGCCTTGTGATTTTCACAAAGTTAGGATCTTGTGCATCCCACTTGACGCAGCGGCACCACCTACGGTCGCTTGTATGTGTCCACCCTAAATATGAGGCACACATCGTTACGGTTATGAATCGTCCATTCTGTAACTGATGCTTAATTATGTTAATGCTTAATTATCTTGCTTTTATATTATTCATGTCCTATGTTCGTTCGATCTTTTTTTTAGTTTCGAAGATTTGATCCTTTGTGTTTAACATTCCTCTTATTTATGTCATATTTCTCCACTTACTACTTATTGCAGACATGTTTAAAACTATTGTTTTTGTTTTTCTTTCTTATCATTACAGATGCCGAGGTGCTACGTGGTGTTTAGAGGCAGGGTTCCATGAGTTTACGATCACTCGGAAGACTGCTTCGAGCAGGTGAACAAGTTCAAAGGGAATGCCTACAAATCCTACAACACAAGAGTGGCGGCGGAAGCTAGGTGGTTCATCCATCTCGAGGAGGAACGGAAGAAGAAGAACAACAACAACAAGTGGATGAAGACCATCGCCGCCGCTCTTGTCGGCGTCGCCTCGCTCGTCATGGTATGGTTCCTAGTTAAATGATTAGGTTATCGGCGACTAGATAGGTCACTTGTCCCGATGATGAAGCATCATCGATCGATGTAATCGGTCCCGATGATTAACCGTCTGATGTAGGTCACTTGTATCTATTTGACTCTGATAAACACTTTGTATTCATAATCAACTGTTTGATGTAGCTATTCGGAATTCTATGCAGTATGATCAACTATGATATATCATTTGTTCTTCAAAGAACTGTTTTGATACATTTTGTCTACTGATATTCTTCTGTATTTGAGCTGTGTATATACCTGTATAAATACGGTACTGCGTATTTCAAAAAAATACAGCACAGTATAGCCGTGACGCACCAAAAAGGGTACCCGTGACGCACCTGGGAGGATAGCCGTGACGCGCAAAAGTTCATACCCGTGGCGCACCAAGTAACTTAGCAGTGGAGGCATTACGTAGCCGTGACGCACCAATATTCCTAGCCGTGGTGCACCTCCGGAGTTAGGCATGACGCGCCTCGCGATAGCCGCGGCGCACCGCGACCGAGCGTCACGGGTATCAATAGGCGCGGCGCACCAGCTAGGTGCGTCACGGCTAAACCCATAGGCGCGGCGTGATAGCCGTGACGCACTCAGGTGCGTCACGGATAAGCAAAACGGTGCGTCACGGGTAAGCTTTTCCCTAGTAGTGCCAACCGCGACTAAAGGCCCGCGGATGGTACCCGGAGGAGACCTTTAGTCGCGGTTGGTGTCCCCAACCGGGACTAAAGGCTGGCCCTATATATTCGCGCTGTCTTCCTTCCCTGAAAATTTCTAAGGACCTAACGCATTTCCGCCCTTCTCGTCTTCCTCGCACCGCCCTGCTCGTCTTCCTCGCGCCGTCCTCGCCGATTCCGCCTGCAGAGACATCCGCGCCTGCGCGCGCCACCCCTGCGCGTCGCTCGTAGGTGCCCGCCGCCCCTGCGCCCGTCCTCCCGCGCCCCTGCCCGTGACGGAAACGGCGACATCTCCGCGAGCTCCATTCTTCGACGGGTGACCGACCGGAAACGACGACACGCAACACAGGCTTCACGGGAGGTGAGATAAAACGGTAGAGAGTGGAGAGAAAGGGAAGCGCGCGCGACGAGAAAACGAAAACGACAGGAGGAAGACGAAGGGTGACGTCACGCTCGCGTCACCGGTGGCTTCTACCTAGCAGAGAGAAAGGGGCGCGGGCTGATGGCGTTTTTTTTCAGCACAGGCTGCTGGCGCGGGCTGCTTGCAGAGTGGCGCGGGCTGCTGGCAGTTGGGCTGGGTTCCTAGACTGCTGGCATTTTTTTTCAGCACTCGTTTTTTTCTAAGTCAAAAAAAATCCTAAGTCAAAAAAATTCTAAGTGTACTAACGCTAAGTATATATTCCTAAGTCAAAAAAAATTCTAAGTCAATATTCCTAAGTCAAAAAATTTCCTAAGTCACAAAAAATTCTAAGTGTACTAACCCTAAGTATATATTCCTAAGTCAAAAAAAATTCTAAGTCTATATTCCTAAGTTAAAAAAATTCTAACTGTACTAACCACAAGTCTACTAACCCTAAATATATATTCCTAAGTCAAAAAAATTCTAAGTCTATATTCCTAAGTCAAATAAATTCGTAAGTCAAAAAAAATTCTAAGTGTACTAACCCTAAGTCCACTAACCCTAAATATATATTTCTACTAATATTTGCTAAGTCTACTAACCTTAAATATTCCTAAGTCAAAAAAAGCTAAAAAAAATTTTAAGCACTACTAAACCTAAATATATATTCCTAAGTCAAAAAAAAGTACGGTCATTTCATCACTAAGTAAAATATTTGTACTAATATTTGCTAAGTCTCATTCTACTAAAAAATCACCGTCAATATTTGCTCCTCCTCTATACCGTACCCCGTAAACCCTCTCCGCCCCCCGAGCGGCTCCCTAACACGTATCGTACAACCGTCGCTGCTCCTCCTCTATGTCCCCTTAATTTTATTTTTAATTCCTTTATACTTAATTAATTTTTACTACATGCAGGAGTGACATATAGCGGACGATAGAGCCGAGCCTCTTAGGGATCAGGATGATGAACGTTATATAATGGGCATCATAAATAACGGGATTTCTTATGTGCCGGGCTCAGAAGATGAGCAAGAAGAGGATGTAGTCTCTTCTTTTCTGAACCTTGACGGTGGAACAGACATTGTCGATGATCAAGAAGGTGAAGAAACGGACATTGTCGACGGAGGTCAACCGTCGACAAACGACGATCTCGAATTGCATGTAGCAACCACCTCATTGAGCCTCTCGTGATAAAAACTTACTGAAATGTGAATACATATGTATTAACGCGCGCGACTCTCTTTCTTTTTTTGGCCCTCGGCCGGATCGAGTACGACAAAGCGTGGCAAATCCAAGGCGATGAAACAAGGAGAAACATATACCATCGAATTAGTCGGTCAAACCGGCAAGCCCCTACAGCACACCATAAAGTTTATCAACCAATGCGGAGTCGTTGTTAGAGACAATGTCCCGATCACCGTCCAGGAATGGAAGGGGCCAAAGAAGGCACGTCTTGGTTTCAGTTTTGTCGACAAGAGAACGAAAAAGGATTGCTGGAGAAAGCTTATGGAACATTTCATTCTACCTCTGGAATACAACAAAGTCGATGAATTCGGTAACGAGGTTCCGGGTGGACGTGAGAGGAGGAGGCGCGTCAAAGAGTTCGCTCTTCATAAGATGGCCGAAGCATTCCGGAACTTCAAGAAAAAATGAACCCGTGACTATGTCAAGATGGGCAAGACTCCGGATTTCACTGGACAACATGAGAGACTGAAAGATGATTGGACAGAATTTATGAGGCAAAAGAAATCGGAGCATTTCAAGGAAGTATCGAAAAAAATAAGGTTAATGCGGATAAGAAACAATACCATCATATTATGGGGCCATGAGGATACCGCCTTTCGGCTCCTAAGTGGGAGAAGATGGAGGAGGGCCTGAGGGTGCGAGGAATCCCTCTAGGTACAGAGGGATGGGACGAAAGGGCCAAAAGCTGGTGGTACGGGCATGGGGGATCGCTAGACCCGGAGACAGGGGCGTGTGTTCACCGGCAGAAAACGTTTGCTCCCACCGAAGCCCTTATTGACGCAACGACCAAAGTTCAAGAGGGCTTGATCAAGTTCAACAGAGAGAAAGACGCACTGACAACCTCGGAAATGATGAACACGGAGAACATGTACGAGGCAAAGGCAGAATTCCGTGGAAAGTAGGGTTTTCCCAGGACAATGACCCGTACTGTTACAGAAGCCGTAAGAGAAAGACGGACCGGGATGCAGATCTTTTGGCGAAGTTTGCATCGTAACTTAGTGAGTTGAAGCAGACCGTGCATGGACTAGTAAAAGAAAGATCAGCTGCAGGGCCGCATGAAGATCATGAGGCGGATCTCGGAAGCCAGCAGCAGAGAAGCAGCGTGGCTTCCACGGAGGCCCCGTGTGCAGGTGCTAATGCACCGACGATCATGATTCGTGCACCAGAGCCTCACTACCCCGTGGATGATGTAAAGGAGATGAAAGAATGTGATATGCATTATCCCGTGGGGAACGTTTCCACGAAGGTAGCTACCGGCAGTGCTTTACCCTGTACACCTGGAGCACTCCACCACAACAACCCCATTGCATATGGCTATGCTCGTGTCACGATGGAAGACATAGTCCACGTGTTTGAGGATCTGGAGATTGACATAGCTACACCCGAAGGGGAGAGAAGACTTGGAGATGTCAAGCGCCAGATCATTCTATGGAAAAAGAAGTACATAGTGTTTCCAGGCGAGGCGCCAAGGCTAACAAGTCCACCCCCCTCTGAGGGTGGTGGTGGTGGTGGCGGCGGTGGTGGTGGTGGTTCACCTACACCTCCTTCACGCCATTCGACGCCGTCCCCCGATCTACAATCTCCGGCGGGTAAGGAGCCGCCGCCCCCCAATCCTCCTCCGGCGGGTAAGCAACCGCCGCCCCCCAATCCTCCTCCGGCGAAGAAGCAGAAGAAAGCGGACAGCAAGTAAACCCGCTCCTGGACTATTAACCTGGACCCTTGTGTACCTAAGACCACACGGGTACCGGAGCCATCACTGAATCCTATCCTCCCAAGGCCTTGGGACTTAGTGAAGCTGAAACCAAATTGGTCGCATCGGCTCATTATGAGAAATGGAAGGCGGATGCGAAGGCGATAAAAGAGCTTGAGCCCAAGCAAGTATTCACTGAGAAGCAAAACAAGTGGACACAGGATTTTTTGACGACACCGTCCAACGCCGAGCTGAATATGCCTGACGACTATGGACGTGAACTTCGTAGGCAAGTAGAAATATTGAAGGAGGAGAAAGAAGGAAGTAAAAAAGCGGGAAACAAGTTGACCAGCTCGGGTTGCAGAATAAACAATCGATCCCCCCGCTCATAGTTAAATCCGGTCCGGAAGAGGACCGCGAAATCATAGCAGCTACGGCAGCAAATGGATTGACTCTAGCGAGTGCCATGAAACAAGCGTCCGAGATGGGTTTGACTCTTCGTGCCTCGTTAGGCCTTGAAGATGTGCCAGTAGATGAGATAGCATTACAATATATGCGGAATGGGCCTCTCGTCGAGCCTGCGCAGGAAAAGAGTCTAGCACCACAAATGCGAAATCTACTACGTTGGTACAAGAATTTCATAACATGGGCCGACAAAGATTATATTTATGCGGATGTTACGGAGGAGCATCACACCAAACCGTACTCTGTAGAAGTTCATATGAGTGAATTGTTCCATCTGTTCAATCTGCGCGAGCTCGACAAATCTATGCTGAGTTGCTACGTTCTGTAAGTGATTTATTTCTTACTCATGTCAGATTAAAGATTTGGGAATGCAAAATAAGAAACATCTATGATGTTGGGTTCATTGACCCACATATCGTTAATGGATATGTGTTACAATGTCACCCCAAAGACGTGGAGAAAGAATTGTACAAGTTTCTTAGAAAGCATCAACTCAAAAGTCATATTCTATTTCCTTACCATTTTGGGTGAGTGTTTCTCTCTTGTGCCCATTCTTTTTTGTTTACTCCATGCATGGTATGTCTAATCGATGAGTTATGCATGACTGTGCATGTAACGTGTCCGCAGGTTCCACTAGATTCTGCTAAATATTGAACTTCACACCTCCAGAGTTCTAATCATCGACTCTATAGATTTGGATTCAAAGCGTTGGGCCGACATGAGAAAAATGCTGCAAAAGTAATTATTTTCAATCATTTGCGCTCTATATCGATCGGTCTCTTTTGTTCATTTCCTAATATCAAGTAACTAATAACTCCCTTGTTCATTTAATTTTCTTTGCCCTGTAGGGTTTGGAGACGGTTCTCAGAAGAAACTGTCGGTGAATTCAAACATTAGCTAGAATTTAGAAGCTTAGTTAATGTGGATAAGCAGCCACCGGGGACCAATCTATGTGGATACTATGTTTGTGAGAACATCCGGAGACACACCTCTGAGCGGAAGGCGTCGGATAACGTGCGGAAGGCGGCGGATAACTTGCAGAGGAAGCTTAGTCCAGAAGCTCGCTTCCGACCAATTCAAGAGGAATTAGCAGGATTTTTCATGAGGCAAGTCATCAATCCTAAAGGAGAACACTATACCGAGGACGAAGAAAATTATATGCATCTCCGAGATTGAAACTTGTTCGAAGTTGTGTATGCTCATCCATCTTAATTGTGTATGGAAACTTGTTCGAAGTTGTATATGGTCACCCGAGATTGAATATATATTATATATTCCTATTGAATTCTTCTTGTTTGAAATTTCATGTGCATGTATATAGTAGCGTAGAATATATATGTGTACTAAAACTTCATCAAAATTAAAATAAAACACAAAATAAAATATAAAAGAAATAAAACAAAACAAATTAAAAAGAAACCAGGTTTAGGGGGGCTAAAACCCTAAACCTGTGGAGGAGGTCTTTAGTCCCGGTTAGCCACGAGAACCGGGACTAAAGGTACTCCGCCCCGACGGACTTCTGCCGCCCACGTGGACGGGCCTTTAGTCGCGGTTCGTAAGAGCCGCAACTAGGGGGGGGGGGCTTTAGTCGTGCATATTTAGTCGCGGTTGCGCACATCCGGGAATAATGACCTTTGTGAACCGGGACTAAAGGCCTATTTTCTACCAGTGACCGCTGCGTCCTTGCTGCCCGGTCTCAAGTCTTCAAGGCAGCGCTCTACAGCCCCATGAAGGAAGGCACATCAAATGTTGTACATATTGATGACATGGAAGCGTCGGTCTTCAAGGCATTGCTCAGTTTCATTTACGGCGACTCCCTCCGAGCGCCGGGGGCGGAAGTCGACACCATGCTTTTTTTGCACCTGTTGCAGTGGCAGACAAGTACGGCCTAGAGCGACTGAAGGCGATGTGCGAGAACAAGCTCTGCGAGGACATCACGGTGACCACGGCAACGGCCATCCTTACGCTGGCCGAATAGCACCAGCGCCACGGCCTCAAGGAAGCATACTACGAGTTCCTCCACTGTCCAGCGAACATAAAGGCGGTGTTGGCAACAGACGGCTTTCACCATCTCTGCAGGAGCAGCCCACCGGTCATGAAGGATTTGATGATGCGCATGCTGCAGGCGCCTATGTAGTCCCCTAATATAATGTCATGACTCACGGGTACCTGTATTTTGTTATCTTACATGAAACCGCGATGCTACTGCAAAATCTCACGCAATATATGTGCACTAATCTATTAGTGGATTGTACCTTCAAATGGTTTAGTATGCATACTTCCTTTTAGAAAAGGATGGCGGTGGCGTCCAAGATTTAACTATAGAAAGCACTATCTGTTACCAGCGTTCATGATTTTACTCTAAAACTCTACAGTGTTAGAGCATGTCTAACAGACCCCCTAAATGGCCCAAACCCGTATAATAACCGCTGATATACGGGTTTGGGCTCTACCCGGCCATCTAGCAGACCCCCTAAATGGACCACCCCGGACGAATTTTTACAAGTTTCGGTAGGGGGCGGCCCGTCGACCCCTACATGTGCGGGTCGGGAGGAGATGTAGAGGGCCAACCCCTCACCTTTTCCCCAACTGCGCGCGAACCTCCCAACCGCCGCCGCCGCCGCCGGATCTCCGCCTCCTCGCCCTCCCCGGCCACCGCGTGGCCAGATCTCGCCGCCATGGACGTCTCACAAGCCCCTCCGACCACCGACGACGCGCCACCCATGTCTGAGGTGGTGAATACTGCCACCGTCGACGTCGTGGGTGGTCGGATGACCTCCGCCGAAGTCGCGGCCATCATCTCCGCCACCATGCCGATGAAGAGGAAGAGGATCCCGAAGCTCTTCTTCGACACACCGCCGGGGCCTGCGGTAGCGACGGCGGCGGCGACCACTACTGCTCCCGCCAAAGGGGGCCGGGTGAAGTCATCCGCGATGAGGGGGCGGCCGCCAAAGGTGAAGAAGGCCGCGACGCCTGCAGCGGACGTTCCTCCCACGCAGGTGCTCGGCGAGGTTCCGTCGCCGGCCGTTCCGCCTGCTCCCACGCCGCCGCCGGCTGATGCCCGCGAGGTGCTCGACGAAGTGCCCGCGCCGCCCGTTGCGACAACCTACATGGCCATGCTCAATGATTCTGCGGTGGATTTGGATGCGGGCATTGGTGCGTTCGACGACGACTACGCTGACTATGCCGAGGATGAAGAGGCCGACGAAGAGGTGGACGACGACGTGGTTGAGGTGGACGCGGCTGCTGCGCGGCGGAGCAAACCGGGGAAGCAGTCCAACTACACCGAGATTGAAGATGTCACATTGGTCCGTGCGTGGGGCAAAGTGTCCATGGATGCTGCCACCGGCACCGATCAAACCGGCAAGCGCTATTGGCAACGCATTGAGGATCTTTACCACAAGCTCAAGCCTCGCACGAAGAGTTTGGCGGATCGATCCTACCGCTCCCTTGAAGGCCGGTGGAACACGATCAAGCCAGCTTGTTCTCGTTGGAGCGCTGTCATGGACCAAGTGGCGGATAATCCACCAAGTGGATGTGTGGCATCGGACTATGTAAGTTTTGTAACAGATTTCTTGTGCAAACTATGTGTTCTTGTGTAAACATCACACCACATTGTTGATGTGCAGCCCAAGTATGCTCAATTGCGGTACAAAGACATGGCCGCCTCCAAGAACAAGGAATTTCAGTTTGAACATTGCTTCAACTTGCTCCAACACCTTCCCAAGTGGAAGTTGAGGGACGAAGAACCAAAGTGCAAGAAGGAGGCAATGCTCAACATGGATGATGAAGAGGAAGACATGAGTGGTCGCAACGTAGGCAAGCCCGAGGGCACCAAGAAGGCGAAGGAGAGGCAGAGGCTAGAAGCCGAGGCAGCTAGCTTCAAGAACAAGATGGATCAGCACATTAGGGCAAAGGAGGAAATAGCATTCAAGACATTGGAGACCAAGGTCCTCATCACCGAGAAGAAAAAGGAGGTCAAGCTTGCCAAGGTGGCTGCAAAAAGAGAGGAGGCAATGCGCAAGGCCGAGTTGGATGCCCAGATGTTGGCTCTCAAACAAACCAAAGCCATGAAGGAGCTCTTGGCCGAGGAGAAGGAGATCATGATGATGAACACCAAGGACATGGACGACGATCAGCTGCTGTGGTGGAAAGAGAGCAAGGCCGAGATCATGGCGAGGAAGTTGCAGGCGCGTCAAGCTCGCGAGGCAACCAACCTTGGTGCTTCAACTCCGGTGAGTGGTGGTGCCGACGGTGGGCTCCGAGATTGATGTGCATCGCGTTGGTGGTGGCAGTACTTTTGGGAACCTCTATGCCTAGAACATGACCTATGAACTTGTTGATCTATTTGTGATGTAAAACTATGGATTATGCATCGCATATCTTGAATCTGCCATGTTTGATATGTTTGTCAATTGTGCAAAACCCTGCAAAACCCTGTTTTTGAGGGGCCAAATTCTGTTTTACGGGGTGGGGGTACGGGGTCTGCTAGCTCGCACGAGTTTTCGGCCGGCGAAAAGTGCATACAGGGCCCTCTACACGCGTTTTAGGGGGCGAAAACATAAGAGGTCTGTTAGACATGCTCTTAGGCTGGCCCCAATGCAAGTAACTTCAATGGTAACTTCGGGTCCAGCTCAGCAAATTTTCCTACGTGGCACTGAGTTAATGAAGAGAGAGATCCTCCGCATGGACCGCTCGACACGTGTCCTCCCCTTTGGTCAAGAAAGAGCGGAAGACCACGTGCATGGCCTCCTACTATTTCTCCCTTTCCCTTCTCCCTCTCACGATGTTCACCCAACCGAAATCTTCTCCAAAATCCCCGTTGGTAGCAATGCCACCCTCTGCTGGTAGCAACACTATCTTCCGCCAGTAGCATCCTACGTCGCCGGTGGAAGAAACTCCACACACACATTGGTAGCACCGGGGACGCAGATTGTAGCATCACCACCCTCGGCTGGTCGCAACGGCGTCTTTCGCTGGTAGCATTCGCAGCATCTCCACGCACCTATGGTAGCATAGTTCAAGGCCGATTGCAACATCCACACTCTAATAACATAGTAACATCGTATTTCGCTGGTAGCATCTGACGTCGCCGGTGGCAGCACCTTCAAGCCCCTATGGTATAACTGGCTAGCACCGATTGCAGCAATGCCACCCTCCACTGGTAGCAACACCATCTTTGTCTGGAGGAGCACCGCCGGACGCTACGATTCCAGAAGCCACAAGAGGCATGGGCCATGGCGGTAGACATGGTCATTGATTTGCATAGCTCGGTCTCCATGGGGTACCAGAGCAGGCTCGTATTTTTTAGTACAAAAGAGGTCATGGTATTTATTCTGTTTTATACGCGGGAATAAAACATAAAAAATATATTATACGAATTTTTTAGTACAGAATGTTTGCAAACCAAAAGTGTGGTAGCGCAGGGGTGGTGAATTTCGATTGACGTCTGTGAGTAGACAACGACACACAAGGGGATTTAAACTACTAGGCGTCGACCCGTGCAATTGGACAAGCTAGATATTGTGGGGTTACTCTTAATTATTAACAAAAAAATATTTTAAAACATTTTAAGTTATTTTGTGTGCAAAAGTTAAAGAAACCAATTTCCTTAAATATTAGTTTTACTTATTAATATTATAATTTAAAATTACCACTACTAGGGAAAATGTCATGTGTGACGCATCAAAATGCCTTATCCGTGACGCACCATGGTGCGCCACGGCTCTCACGCCGCGCCTATTGATTTAGCCATGACGCACCTGCTTGGTGCGCCACACCTATCTGTACATGTGACGCACGGCCACGGTGCGCCACGGCTATGGGTGGTGCGCCAAGCCTAAGTTAGTTAGGTATGTCACGCCTATGCTCACTGGTGCGCTACGTATATATTTTGCCTCAAAGCCTAAGTTGCCTGGTGCGCCACGCCTATTCGTCTAGGTGCGCCACGGCTATATTATCCTGTATTTTTTTAAATACGCAGTATCGTATTCATACAGATATATACAACTCTAATATAGAAGAGTATAAGCAGACAAAGTTGATCAAAATATTATGTGACAAACAAATAATATATCATAGTCGATCATACCGCTTAGAATTCCGAATAGCTACATCAAACAGTTGATTATCACTACAAAGTGTTCATTAGAGCCAAATAGACACATAAGACAGTTAATCATCAAGACCGATTACATCGATCGATGCTTCATCATCATTACAAGTGACCTATCTAGCTGCGGATAACCTAATCATCTAGCTAGGAACCATAGCACTGCAAGCATGGCGAGCGAGGCGACAGCAACAACAGCGGCGGCGAGGGTCTTCATCCACTTGTTGTTGTTCTTCTTCTTCCTCTCTTCCTCGAGATGGATGAACCACCTAGCTTCCGCCTCCACTCTAGTGTTGTATGATTTGTAGGCATTACCCCTGAACTTGTTCACTTGATCGAAGCAATCTTCCCAGTGGTCGTAGACTCCTGGAACCCTGCCTTTAAACACCACGTAGCACCTCGGCATTTGTAATGATAAGAAAGAAAACCACAAACAATAGTTTTGAACATGTCTGCAATAATTAGTAAATGGAGAAATATGACAGAAATAAGATGAAAGTTAAACACAAAGGATCAAGTTGACCCTTCATATCTTGTGCTTGTTACGAGGTAGTATACGTGATCGTGATGTAGAGAAGGATGAAGACAAGGGTTTATGAACTTCGCTGAAACTAAACAAAATCACATACGTAAGTGTTTGTGAGATCCGAACAAAGTTGAACCATTTCGTGGACATATATAATAATGGGGATATTCTGCATAGCTCCGTCCGGGGCTATGAAAAATATCCCCATTACGTATATGTACCAAACGGTGCAACTCAGTTCTGATTTAGCTAACTATAATATTACATATGCGACGTTCCTTAGTTCCAACCGAAACCATCATCTTCATCTTTTCCTCGGATCACCACCGCCTTCAATACCTCTTAAACGACACAAGATGGTCATCGGGCATTGATGTGAAGTTGGACCTTCAGATTTTGTGCTTGTTGCGAGGTAGTACACGTCATGGCGATGCAAGGGAAGGAAGGTTTTATGGACATCTTTGAAATTAGACAAAATCATATATGTAATATAGTGAGATCCGGAAAAAAATCTGACCGTTTTGTGCACATCCATAACGGCGACATTCTTCATAACCCCGAAAGGGATTTCTGAGGAATGTCACATTACGAATGTGCACCAAAGGGTTTAACTTCGTCCGGATCTCACCAACCATATTAAATATGTGACATTATTTAGTTCACAAGAAGTCCAAAAACCCTCGCATTCGTTACTTTCCCCGGATCACCAGCCTCTGTAGTACCTATTAACAGGAACAAGATGCTCATCGGTCTGTGGGCCTCATATTTAGGGTGGACACATACAAGCGGCCTTGGTGGACCCGGCGCGCCAAGTGGGATACAAACGATCATAATTTTGTGAAAATCACAAGGCTCACCAGACCACCAAGGCCATCTTAGTATGAACCAACTCTTTTAATCGTCGGAATTTATTCAAAAGATCGAACAAACATCACAGGTAAAACCACAATAATAAAAAGAAAGATAATCAAGCATTGACATAATTGAGCATCTGCGACACGATGGACGATTCATAACCCTAACGATTGAGTTCAACTAATTTCGAAAAATGTAGCAAGCCTTACAATAGTTCTCACTCCTTTTGACTTATCCGCCAAGGGATTACAACGGGATAGCCCTTCGGAGTTATGAAGGGCCTGTCGTCACATGTTGTTGCTAGGTAGGTATCTATGTCGCGGTTCGGCATTTCAAACCGGGAGTGAAATGTCCCACTCTTGTTCACAACTTCATGAAGGATTTTTGTGGCAAAGCACTTCTGGATATCATATATCTCTTCTCTATCCTTGTCATCGCCGACCATCGACAAGCGGGAGGCCCATTCTTGGACTTGACTAGGCAGGGTAAGGTACTTTTGATCCCGTACGTACGCCCGCATGTGATGGATGACATAGTAGGTGTCTCTGTTACTTCCTGACGGCTGCTTGACGTAGGCGAAATGCATGATGTGGGTGAACACCCGAGCACCCTGAACGACCTTCTCCCTAGTGAGTCTGCCCCCCTTTGCGTGGTAGCCAGTGAGAGCATTATTCAGAATTTTCTTCATGTTGGAGTAGTCTTTCTTCACCGCACTCCCTGAGTCGAGATACGTGGCATGCGAATGACCGATAGAAATGCATACGAGTGTTCATTGTGTATATCTGTGTGGAAAAATCTAAACAAAGTGTTGGAAAGGAGCGATGAAAACCTAAAAAATCACTTTTGATTCGGCTAAGAGTATTGACTTACCCGGCAAAATAAGGCATGAGGATGTAATCCTTGGTATGGTTCGCCAGCATGAAGTCTTGGAGATATGTCGACGCGACTACCGGTACCGGGTTCCCAACGGAGCACAACAGTCATGGCGCATGTAGAAGGGGTCCACTATCGCAGCGCCCGGTGTATTATCGCTCATGACTTGCACCGCCAGACTGAGCGAGTATAGGCGGACCATGGAGTAGTGCATCGGATTGCTATGGAACATATCGAAGATGTCCAAAACCGCATGACTATCCTATCTGTGCCGGTTGAATCGACGAAGCCCAAGTCCTTGGGAACCTTGGCAATGAAAACCGGGTATGATGGATCCTTGGTATCAATAAGGCGCGATTCGAGATAAACAACGTTGTCATGCAAACCCCGGATATCCCCACTTGCGGTCTTGAGCTTGTTCTGGTGAAGCATAGGCTGACCCATCACATGCAGCTTCGGCGTATGATTGGATGTAGGTGGCCCGTCCTGAACACGGAGCAACATCTTAGAAGGCTGGCTAACGGACTTTGCGTCCTTGGCGGCCTTGGATCTAGGTCCTCTTTTCCGCGGCTTCGACGCTTTCGGAAGACATTCCTTCTCAATCTCCTCATTAGCCGCCTTACGGATTGTGCCGGGGCTGAAAATAACTCCTCCCTTCGCGCTTTTATGAGTCTCGGTGCAGGGAGCGACATCTAGAGGATTGTATGTTAGGGTTGCAACTGGATTTATGTGCGGGAGGAGGCTCACCACGAGCCTCCGTGCTATGGTAGGGTTCTTCTGGGAGAGGAGGAATGTAATCTCCGCCATCAAAGTCATCGGCGATGAAATCCAAGGCATCAAGATTGTCTTACTCCGGGTGTTGTGCCATCTGCATGTCAGGGGTAGGCGACGGCGCTACGAGGGTCTTCCCATGGCTCCGCTCGGGCGCTTTTAGAGGGGTTGTTGTCGAGGTGGTGCCTCACGCCGGCAGTTCTACAACTGATGTCTACGGGGTGGCGCCCCTCTTCCCCAGGCGAATCTGGCTCTTTGGCCATTCCATGTTCCAAGGTAGGCACCGGAGCAGCGTCGGGGTATCGGGGTCATCTTCTTCCAGGTAGGGTTGCATGGGAGGCAACAAGTCTTCGTAGCCCGCCAGCACCCGAAGCACTCAAACAGTATATACGTCATCTCGCATCGGCCCATTGTGGAACCTGCGGGTTGCCGGATGAACGATCACACCCACAGCCACATCCATCAACACGCTGTGCACTGTGTGTAGGAGAGTGCATGGAACGTCGGCGTTCTGCGGAAAACATGCAGGGCGTTAGAGATGCCAGTCTAAGGAAAATGAAGATCGACGCTCCAACACTTAACTATTTACTTGTCTGGCGATGGCGTCGAGCTCCTCTAGGCGCTAGGGACCAACGACGGCGGGCGTGCTATTGATGACTGGCGAGGGACCGCCGGCAGCGGGCGTGCAACTGATGACCATGCGGTTTTCCGTTGGTGCACGATCTTCAGGACCGCAGAATGTGGGCGTGCAACGGATGGTCAGGCGGCTCTTGGCGGGCGGAGTCACCATCGGCGCCGTGTTGTAGGCGGGCGGAGTCACCAGTGGGTCCGCCACCGTGGCGTTGGTCGGCGAGACTCTGGACAAGTCTCTTGAGTTGCTGCCCTGCATACTAGGCCTTGGGCACGGCCCCACTCGACCTCCCCGATCCCATTGAGTAACCACATCGTAGAGGGCAGGCAAAACATACATGTGTTCTGCCAAAGCTTTATTGACAATATTCGGTATATCGTCAACTTTGGACTTGAGGCCTGCAATCTGGCGATCGCGGGCTTTGTCACGTTGGATCTCGTCGATGGTCCTCCTTTTTTCGTTCTCGCCTCCTTGGGCTCCTTGTAGTACTCTCTGAGGTTCGTCGTCTTGCCCAAGCCACAAACTCGGCCACCTGACGACCTTTTGTGCTTATCCTTCCCCTGCGTCACGTTCACCGCCCTGTTCAAATGGTCGTCCCACGGGCCGTGCAGCGACGGCATGGATGCCGAGGTTCCACCATTTTCGATTTCTGTGTTCTGCACAAGTAGCGTGAACCGTTTAGAATTCCCCATTTTCGATTTCTGTGTTCTCCCCAAGTACACTATGATACAATCGAGTTGATCGCCGAGAGCAAACTAATTAGGGTGGTGTATTTACTTACCAAGTTCTTGTATAACTCCTTCACCTTCTCATCATTGGTAGTATACTCAATAACTACCCGGGTCATATGTAAACCGGGCCCTGATGAAGTTTTTTGTCCGCGGCGAGTACCTTGCGAGAGGGTCACGGATGCCCTGTGCTGCACGTGTGGCTTCCTCCTTCTCCCAATTGGGAATCGCCGCTCTGTAACCGCCCCATCCCAATTTGTGGGAACCTAAGTTCAACCCCCGTAGCTTCTGCCCCCATTCACAATTAGCCTTGGCGACTTTTCCCTCGCAAATTAGCTTGAAGTCCCGGAGTTCAGTTTCGGTGATGTTCGGCTCACTCGCTAAAACCCACGCATAGATTTTTGGGGGTTCAAGAGCGCAACCTTCACCCGGTGTTTCCAGTTGGACAAGGCGTTGTTCATCTTAGCAATGGCTGCATTGTTGACTGGATTCCCCTCCATAGTGTCGTTATTGTACTTAAGCGGCTCTTCTGGCGGATGCGGGTACAAGTATCGTCCGTGAGCCTTTCTAAAGAGAACAACCCGATAATGGGTATTCTCTTTTTCCCTTAGATCATCGGTGGTGATCTTGACGGTCTCCCGGACCATGCAACCAATTTGGTTTCTGAATCGTTTGACCACGGACTCGGGCGCGATAGGATACCCAATTCTATCCACTTCCGTGAACGCTTCACGGTAGGTACGGAGACTGTTCCTTTTCCGTTTTCTCGTTGCCGTCTTATTCTTAGCTTGGCTACCACCATCTGTCTGACCACCGACATCAGTGGTTTAATTCCCGCCGGCGGCGCCACTAGTGGTATCACCGGCGCCACTAGTCGTGGTGTCATCCTCCTCTCCACTGCTAGTGGTGGCGTCAGCCCCGGCATCCGTCGTCGGGTCGTATTGCTCCTCTTATTCCTCGAAGATTTTCCAGAACAGCTTAGAACCGCCGGCCTCGTCGTTGTGTGCCATGTTCTTAAGGGGGAAATTATTGGTTAATCTAAAGGCAAAACAAATCAACATATTACTCGATCATGAGACAATGGCTAAGTCCTAAATTCACCGAAAAATCCGGCATGACCTTTGCTAATTTTCTAACACTAGAGTGCTTGATTTTCGCCGAAATGGAAATTAATCAACATTTTGGCGAAAATGGGCAACTCATTTGAATTCCCTACAAAGTTTTAAACGGCTCGATAGCCAGAAAATTTTCAAAATGTGGTACCAACACCCTGCAAAGTACCAATTGCAAACAATCACAGCATCAACACCAATCAGCAAGAACTGCATGGAGGAAGGCTAACAACCCAACAAGAACTCCATGGAGGAAGGCCAACAACCCAGCAACACCAACCAGCAGTAGATCCACAAGCTTACTAAACAATCACAGCATCAACAACCAACAGTTTCAACTCTACACACCACTTAGCAATAAATTGCAAAGCTATGCATAGAGAATAGGGCTGTGAGTTTTCCATCAGCCTGGCATAGTGTTGCTATACTAAAAACATCACAGGGAATTAAATAGTAGCATAATATATGTTCCTATCTATGTGAAAGTGCCTCAGAACAACATCACAGGCTTGGCACCACTAGCGGTACAGAAACATAAGCAAAGCCCCATTTCACTGCCATCACACCAGCTCGAGCTGCACAGCTCAAGAACAAAACATGAGATAATTCTCCACAAATTGACCCACCATCAGGAATCTGTGAAAGGCATGGAGGAAGGCCAACAACCCAGCAACACCAACCAGCAGTAAATCCACAAGCTTACCAAACAATCACATCATCAACACCAACCAACAAGAACTGCATGGAGGAAGGCCAACAACCCAGCAACAACTGCATGGAGGAAGGCCAACAACCTAGCAACACCAACCAGAAGTAGATCCACAAGCTTAACAAACAATCGCAGCATCAACAACCAATAGTTTGAAATCTACACACCACTTAGCAATAAATTACAAAGCTATGCACAGAGAATAGGGCAGTGATTTTTCCCTTGGCCTGGCATAGTGTTGCTAAACTAAAAACATCACAGGGAATTATATAGTAGCATAATATATGTTCCTATCTACATGAAAGTGCCTCAGAACACCACCATGGGCTTGCCCAAGGAAAACAAGTAAGCATAATATATGTTCCTATCTATATGAAAGTACCTTGGGTCAATTAAACAAGCATAGATCTGTTCTTATCAGTTATAACAGGCAATCGCTTAATAGTAAAGTTTTTGGGCACCAAAACCATTGGATTTGGCACCTCAAACACAACTCATCCCATGTTTTCCATATGAAGAACTTAGATATTCATAGAAACACAAGAGGGGGGCATGGTGGCACATCCTCTCAGATTTGGTTCAAGCATAGTATCTGTCCTTATATAAATTAGGGCCTCGGACTTTGCATCATTGAATAGGGGCTTAACCAAGATGGAAGCAACTCTTCCTATTAGATAAAAAATTCCAGGGGCAACAAGATCAAGCAAATATCATATACTTACCAGTTCAGGAGCTACTAGGGGCATAATCATCAATAAATACCACTGGAGAATTGTCTAGCTCACAAGCACTTGCACAGTTTGTTGCACGTGGTGGTGTAGAACAACAAAGTGGTGTGAGGCTCAAGCAAGTACATCTTTCTTTGAGGCTCAACCAAGCACAGTTTATAGGCACTTTGTCAATAACAAGTACTTGTCAGTTAATTGCTCGATGACATGAGTGAGGACAAGAGTGGAGAGTTTGGTGTGTATTATTTGTGAGGGCTGTCGGCCACTAAATGACATTGATGACAAGAGTGAGGAAGCAAAAGGCAGGACCAACATACTTGCCAACATTTTCCAAACAGGGTAGTCAAGGAACCAAACAGGGGAGCAAAGGAACCAAATTACTTGACAACATTTTCACCTATGAATTTTGGTAAAAGAACAATTACTCACAGTTTGTAATATGTTTGCATGATTTGTTGGTCTTTATGTTGGTTCACTAAATTAATGATCAAGTACATAACAAGTTTGCTCGAACACATTTGTAAATATTTGCATCTATAGACATACACCATAGTTGTTATTTTGTGTGCACAAGAATTAGGCCACAATTGACATCACATGTTCTTCGACAACATTGAGAAACAATAGGAGGGAGGGGCCCTGGGCAACATTCAGAAACAGTAGGAGGGAGGGGCCATGGGAGCAACGATGTAGATCGTGGAGGGGTTTTTATTACTGAGTGTTCTTGGTTTGTTTCTGCAGCTACTGAATTTGGGTGGGTTACTACTGAACATACATGAAGTTCATACACGGGCATCAATGGACACAGATGCATACACAGGCTGGAGGGAGCACTAGGAAGAGAGGGGAGAGGATCTCGGGCGCGAGCACGCAAGGAGGACGGAGGAGAGAGGGAGAACTTCGCGGTCACCTTGTAGTCGAGGACAAACGTGGACGCGGTGGCGTGTCTCTTGCAGGTGGACCGCGTCGAGGACGATCGGGCGGCTACTTCTCCTCCTCCCGGTCCTGGACGGCGACGCAGCTCCGCCTCCTCTTGGTCCTGGATGGCGGCGCGGATCCTCCTCATGCTCCTCCTTGTACTGTACGGCGAGGAGTCTCCCCCTCCTCCGGCCTGGGACTCCCTTCCTCCTTCCTAGGCAGCGCTGGCTAGGGTAGTGGCTCTGCGGAGGGGTGCGTGCGGTGGCTAAGTGGATCGAGGCGTGCGGGCAGCGGTGGCTACACAGGAGGCGACGATGGCGGTGATCGATGGAGAGAAAAAGGGCATCTGTAGAGAGAGGGAAGAAGGAACGGCCGGGCGCCCCCTCGATCTATACCAGCTATAGCCGTGACGCACCACGGCTAGGTGCGCCATGCATTACACAGCCGTGACGCACCACGGCCTAGTGCGCCACGCGTATTAATATTATCTATTCAAAAGAATTGAGCGCGGGTTTGTAACATACCTGGCTGCTCAGCCCAGTGGCTGCCCCCTTGTTTCCCTCCTCCACTGCCCCGAGTTCGAGTCCCCCACCCCCTTTTTTCAATTTATTTTTTGTTAGGAAAAAAATCAAAATAACTCAAATAAATCATGTAAAATCAAGCAATTTGTTAACTAATTTAAACATTGTAGCTAGTGCATATATATCACGTCGTCATCGCTTCCTGGAATGCATGCATCCTAAATCAAAATAAATTCAAATAAATAAATAAATATCAAGCAATTTGGAGATTAATTTAAACACTACAATTAGTGCATATATATTACATTGCCATCACTTCCTCGAATGCATGCAAACACCCGACACATCGTGGTTCTTAGAGCTAGCGTTTCACAATTTTCTTTCTCTTCTTTGTCGCGGTTGAGTAATTTAGCCCCATAACACCTTGACTTCTTCTCTGGAATGTGCGACATGTAGGTAGCGTTGTGCTGCTTCTTCTTGTTGTGTATTTCATTCCATTGTCATTGTCATCTTCTATTTTCGGGTTGTCGTACTGGTCAAAGTATTTATCGTTGGCTACTCCATCCATTCTGATGATGCTTCTTTTGCCGACAACACGTCTAGTCCTTGTCGGGTCGGTAATGAAGAATTATTGGTCCACTTGGTTAGCCAAGACCCATGGCTCATTTTTTGCGGTAACATTCGTGCCGGATTTGGCTTCAGGTATAACCATGGTGGTGAAATATTGTCCTTCTTTTTTGACGCTCTTGGCCCATGTGACATGGAACATTGGCACCTTCTCTCCGCAGTAGTCGATTTCCCATATCTCGTTGATCCTATCATAGTATCTTTCCTTGACATCACCTTTAATGATTCCATCGTTACCCCCGATTCTGGTATTCGCAATTATGGTCCTTATTTTCCGTGTAGAATGTGTAACCATTAATATCGTATGCCTGATAGGTCATGAGGTTATGGGCGGGGCCTTGTGACAATGTGAGTATGAGTTTTTCTTCTTCAGAATAAGGCGTCTCCGGGAGATCGGACATAATCTTCTCCCTAAACCACTGTGTGAAATGGATGTTGTGCTCTCTGATAATTTTTGCTTCGGTCCTCTGTTGTCCCCTGTCACTGTAATACTTCGCGATTGACATTTTGTGCTCTTCCAACCAAGGATCGACCACTGTTAGGTATTGTAGCGCGACTAGGTTTGCTCTGTCAAAGTCGGTGCGTCGGCCCTGAAAGTCGACATTCATTTCGCGCTGCCCTTCGCGGTGTCACCATCCAGCGAGGCTGCCAAAGTGCCAGTTTACGGGCAGACCAGGGTTCTCATCTTTCTCTAGAAATGCAGAAAGAGATGCACTCTTCTGTCAGAAAGCCCTTGGAAAATGCTTGCATCTGGACGGGCTCTTTTTGCGGACGTATCCTTTGATGGAACCTCTCATCCTTTCGAACGCCATCATGGAGTGTAAAAACGGCGCCCGAGCTGGATGATATCGTCCACGACATGGACAAGGAGATTGTCGTGGGATAATCACGGCAGACGTTACCGGGGGTAACTGATCTTGGGGCAAGACGACACAGGCGTTTGGGAGAGGGTTTAGCTCAGGGGAAAACATGATGATAATCGATCTGGTAGCCGGCAATCAAAGTCGCCGAGTCTCCGATCTTAATATAATAACTCAACTCTCGGGTTGCACTGGATGCTCGATATCAAGTGATATTGCTAGGGTTCTTAGATTTCAATCAACTACTCCTAGGGGTCGGTTTATAAAGCACCCGTACCCCCTGGCTTACCCTCCAAGGCGCACCCTAGATCCTACCCGGACACGGCGCACAAACCCTAACCTTCCTTTACCGTAACCCACAATCCGGGTTACTGGGCCTACAAACATGGGCCTTCCGAAAGTTTCTTTATCCTTAGCCGGATCCTGCGCATCGTCCTTTGGGCCGGGTTATTCCTTGGAGTTGTCCTACCGGGTTATTATCCCTCCATCAGTAGTCCCCAGAATAGCTTGGGCTTCACGGATCCTTCCTTGAAGCGCTCGCTATTCCCTGCAAGGATATCAAACACACAAGCATATGGAGGCCGGGTTAAGATGCTTTGATAGACAGCTAGGCCTTACTCCATGGTGGCCATATAGTAACCCGGCTTTTCCCCCAAATACTTTGGTTTAATTTTCCAGGTCTAAACCCTAATAAAAATGTCAAGATTCCATACTCGATAATTGACCCTGATATCACGGGGTGAATCTCCTTCTCTTTTTTGTCCAGATACTTTGCTCAATACTTGGAGCATATCTCGCAGAATCCGCGTAGATAGCCATTACCCCACAATTTCCGGCTTCCGGCCGTTGAGATAGACTCACCCTCATCTTATAAATAGTGCTCAGAGGGTGACCTAAAACCCATCGCTCCACTTCAGTTTCCCCTTTCCTTCCTCGCTCCTTACGCCCTTGTAACACCACCGCAAGAAGTTCGTGCTCGCCATCGAAGCAAAGCCGCCGTCGGCCGCGCTCGCTCTCGAGCCATCTCGCGCCGCCGCCAAGCTTCACCGTCGCGCCCCCGTTCCACTCGCCAAGAGTCGCGAAGGGGCACTCGAGCCACGCCGTCCACCGCCATCGCGCTAGACTCCAATATCTCCAGTAAGTCCCTTGTACTCGTTTAATTTAGCCCCGCAATTTTTCGATTCATCCAGGATTGGATCTAGGTCAACCTGTGGGTCGTTCTTCCGGTTGCACCGGATTAGATCGATTTGATGCTCGCTAACTCCTTTAACCACCTGTTTGATGACTACAACTCATCCTCCTACCATTATTAATCACCAAATCCCTCGTAGAATCGTTCGCAAGTTTTCCCATCTAGATCCATTTCTCCTCAATTTTCCGCAAATAACATTAACACCCGGAAAATCCTCCTTTTCCAGCTATTTTGCTTGCAGTAGATACATGGGAAACCATCCATCTTCCCCAAATGCTTTTCCGTACGTAAGTGACCAATAATCTCCATAGTTATACTTAACACCCGGATACCTTGTAACCTCCACCTCATAGCGTGATACCCGGATATTCTTAGTTTTCATACTTTCTTGATACCTCATACTCGGATAATCCAACACTTCCGGGTCTTATTTCCTATGCCTCTTTTTCTTGTGTCTTGCAGGTTGATCCCATGGCTCCCAAACGGCAAGGAAAACAGCCGACTCAGGCAAAGACTACCCAGACCATATCCGCCAACTGGGGGCGTTCCACAGCTACAAAGGCCAAGCTGGACGAGCTAGCCGAATTAGGAATTCTCCCTTCTCAGAAGGACATTCACTGGAGAGCACCGGGCAACGAGACCCGGCCCACACCCGCCGATAATGAGGTAATCTGCTTCATAGAGCACGTGACCCGAGGATTCCGTCCTCCGGGTCACCCTTTCTTTAGGGAGGTCCTAAGCCATTATGGCCTCCGGGTATTCGACATAGGGCCTAACTCTATGTTGAACATTACCCACTTCATCGTTCTATCCGAGTCGTACTTGTGCATACCGCCAAGTTTGACTCTCTTCATCGAACAATTCCAGTGTAAGCCGTGCCGCGAAAGCGGTGACGGAGCACTTCTTACCTGCGGCGGGGTATCCATCCAACGCCGCAAGAATTCACCGATGCCAAACCTCAATTTAAACTCCCACGTCAAACACTGGCAACTGTCTTTCTTCTATTGCCACGATACCTCCCAGACAGCGAAAAGAAACTGCCGGGCTACTCGGAGAGTCTCCTCGAGCCTTCCGAGTCTTTCAATGCCTTTGCCCCTGACTCAGACAGGGAGGCGATCCTTCCCTTGTTAGCTAAAATAGCCATCCTCTCAGCCCAAGGCCTCCTTGGGCTCGATTTAGTGAAAACATGGGTTGATTTTCGAATCCAACCCAACTCCATCCGCACCAAATTAATGTGCGAGTACTCGGGGCATACCACGGATGCACTCCGATACTCCACCAAGATCTTCGCGACCGGCGACAGCAACAAGACCATCAAGGGCTTCTTGACAGAGAAGCTAGAGGTGATAAAGGGCATCGCCGGGTTACCCCCATTTACTCGGGAAAACCCGGCTCCAGCGGTAATATCCGATATTCATAACTTATTTCCACACTTTGACTTGATACAGCTTCTAACCCTTAATCTCATCCTTTTGTCTTAGGCTGATGATCCCTTCTGGAGAGTTGAACCCTCCCCCCCCTTCCAGAGACCTGGAAGAAGAGGACGAGCCGGCCGATGATAGTGAAGGTACTTGCCCGGAACTTGTATTATTTTTACTTGCATCATTTTCCTCCCATTTAACTTTTTCCCACGGACACACACTCGGTTCGCAGGGCTGGAGGACGAAGGTGAGAACAACGAGGATGACCCGGAGGCTACCGAATCTGATCAAGAGGCAACAGTTGGAGCCAAGAGGAAGACCAGAGGGGCAGTGTCCAAGGTTCCTTTCTCCTCGTTATCCTCTGAACCTTACTCCTTTGATGCCATGCGACGACTTAACCATCAATTATCGAACTCGTCGTACTTGAAGGACTCTCTTCCAGCCAAACGCAGAGTAACTCGGAGCTCCCCGGGTGAAGATCCCCTTAACCCGGGCATCTCTACCTCCTCCGTCCATCGTGCGAGTGCTCCTCCGTCTTGTCCTTCCGACTCTCCTCGACGCCACCCTTCTCCTAACCATCCACGTGTCGGGCAATTCCGGGTTCCGTTAGTGGTCCCTGTGGCGACTTCGTCTGCTTCCAGCGGCGAGCTCCCGCCGGACTACACCGTGAATGCCGGGTAAGTTTTTGCTATATGACTTCTTTTGATGCCTGACAATTTTCAATCACCACTGCTAACTGCCTCCTCTCATCTTTCTTTTAGCACTCAAGTCACCGTCAGTGATCCGGAGAATGTAGAGACGGATAACCATCGGACAGAGGAGCCGACTGAGAACGTAGACGCTGCGACTGGCGGTGATACTGAGAATAACCAGGAACAAGGCCCCTTGAACGATCCACTTCACCGAGCCATCGGGTCTCCTTCCTCGTCGGAACCAGTGGACGAGGAGATCGAGGTTCTGGATACGAGGATGGGTTCTCCCAACCCGGATACTCAAACTGTCCGGGTCTCGACCCCAAGGGCGGGGAGAGCTCCCCCACCAGGCGACCAGGCTGCCGGCTCTTCCGGTGCCCGACCCGAGGACCTGATGTTTACCCAGATGCTCGAAACCCTGCGCACTTTGAGGGCTAATGAAGAAAACATCTTGGGGGCTTTAATAGCCAAACACGAGGTAAATCCGACTAACGTTGCTTGTGTCCTTATCCAGTCCCCAAGTTCCGAGTGAATTGATTCACAATTTGCTTGGGACTTTATGATACAAGCGACTGATAACTTGCCCCTTTACCCGGCTAATCCTTCGTTGCGTCCATGCAGTCTTTCGTGACTCAATCTGAGGAGAAACTGGCAGAGGCCACCAAGCTCATTGAAAAGGAGGTGGCTCTGCGTGAGGCAGCCGAGGCTGAGGCCGGGAGGAGTAGGATGATAATGAAGAAGTATAGGAGAAGGGCTCACAAAGCAGAAGATGATCTAACGAGCCTTTCTGTCCAAATTGCTGATACGTATCGTGCTTTGCTTGGTACGTTTCTTCCTCCGGGTTATACTTTTGATAAATAGCCGGAGTTTTCCCGACTCATGTTTCCATTTCTTCAGGTCCGGATGAAGTGATGCCGGATGAAGATGACATTGCCAGGCTGAAAACTATCAAGAGCGTTATCCGGCATCTATGCGCCGGAACCAAATGGATCCTTCAGGAAATACGGTGGCCGGGTAAGGGGCATGTCGATCTGAAGAGAATGCTAGATGCCTTTTCCACTATCCCTGAGTGGATTTGGCACTGGAAACGCTCGTCTTGCCGGGTTGGAGTGACCCGGGGGCTTGCGCTTGCTAAGGCTTATTTCCCTAAGCTCGAGCTAGTGAAGCTTATGGGCGGTTTTCCGGAGTTCAAGCTTGATGGGTCTGAAGGGAATATGCCCGAGAGGCAATAATAAAATGGTTATTATCTTATTCCTTGTTTATGATGAATGTTTATTTCTCATGCTAGAATTGTATTAACCGGAAACGTTGATACATGTGTGCTTAATAAACAAACAATGGTTCCTAGTAAAGCCTCTCTTTTAACTAGCTCGTTGATTAATAGATGATCGAGGTTTCCTGATCATGAACATTGGATGTTATTAATAACGGGGTCATGTCATTAGAAGAATGATGTGATGAACATATACCCAAAGAGAATATAGCAATGCGATCAAGTCATTTAGTTTACATTGTTATATCAAACATACGAAGTAACTTATTCCTTAGACCTTGAGATCATGTCAATCACTGATACCGGAAGAGTGCTTTGATGGCATCAAACGTCACACCGTAACAGGGTGACTATAAAGGTGTCGTTAAGTATTCAGAAAGTATTAGTTGAGGATCATGGATCAAGAGTGGGATTTGTCCATCCAAATGACGGAGAGATATACTCTGGGCCCTCTCGGTGATATCACATCGAAACCGCTTGCAAGCACGTGATATGATCACAAGGATGTTATATCACGGGAACGAGAAAAGAGTACTTGTCGGTAACGAGATTGAACAAGGTATGGTTGATACCAATGATCGAATCTCGGACAAGTAAAATATCGCGAGACAAAGGGAATAGTTCACGGCGTTGTTGGTTCACACGATCACGAGAGTCATCGTTGAATATATAGGAGTCATCACGGATCTCCAGATCCGCTGTTGATTATTGATCGGAGAGTCGAAGTCTATCTTATTCGCGAACCGTAGGGTGACACACTTAAGGTTCGATGACGCATTTGAGAGGATACGGAATATTGAAGAATATTTTGGACAGCACCGAAATTGTTTCGGGGAAAATTGAAATAGTTCAAGGGGTTTTTCGTCGAATGGTTGTTAATAGAATTAACAAATGATTCGAGGTGCTATATGCAAAAGTTTGTTAATAGAATTAACAAATGCTGAAATAAAGAAATAAAAAGGTTTTATTTATTTATTAAAAGAAAACCTTTGGATTTTCCAAGTGGGAAATTATGGGAGCATGAGTGGGTGTGAGTAGAGCTTCCACTCACATGAAGAGGGAAGAGGTGGGGGCACCACCATGGCTGGCCGCACCCCACCGTTGGGCTGCCTCCCTCTCCCTATAAAAGGAGGGTGAGGGCTCCTCCTCATACACACACTTGGCCACTTCCCTTTCCCTCCACCCGCTGCTCCATTTCATGGTCTCCGGCTTGGCGAAGCCCTGACCGTGGGATTCTTCACCACCACCACGTCGTCGTGCTGCTGGAGTTCCGAGGGATCCTCTACTTCCGCGCCCCGCTGGAACGAGGGAACGGAGGTCGTCATCAACCGTACGTGTGACCGATCACGGATGCACCGCCGGATTGCGGTGCCATCTTCTCGCTATCGGGATCGGTGTGAGTACGACTACGCCAACAACGAGATTTGATCTCGTACCACTTTGAGTCTTCGAGGGTATGTGTTCTCCTTAACCCTCTTGTTGCCCGTTGCACTTCGTCTCCTAGATTAGATCTTGGCCTTTCGGGTATCTCTCGTGTAGGAAAATTTTTGTTTTCTATGCTACGTTCCCCTTCAGTGGTATCAGAGCCGGATCTATGCGTAGATGTTTTGTACGGGTAGAACACATAGGTGTATGTGGGCGTTGATGATCATGTTATTACCTCCTTGACTATTTTATGATCTTAGTGGCATAGTGGGATGAAGCGGCCCGGACTAACCTTACATGTCCACGTACATCAGACTTGTTCCACAACTGACATGCAACTTGTATTGCATAAGTGGCTTGCGGGTGTCTGTTTCTCCTACTATAGTTAAGATCTAATCTATGAAGGGTTGTTAAAAATGTGTTTATCAACGTTGTGGTTGATGTTCGTAGGTATGAACGGTTCTATCCTCGAAAGCCCTAAGCCACGTAAAATATGCAATAAATAAATTAGAAGCGTCTAACTAGTTTTTGCTGGGCATGTGAATTGATATGGTCAATATTACAAATTTGATTATGAGATGATCTATTTTGTAAATTATTGATATACCGGAAGGTGTCCATATGGTTGTCTTCTTATTGATGGACAATCAAGTTTGGGGTACCGTGGTACTTGGTTCCACGCCGGTGGAATGATTGAGATCATACCATAATGCACATGATGGAGATCAAGTGCAAGAAGGACCATATCATATCACGTTATCCTTTCATGTGATGTCTGTGATGTTAATCCTTTTTATGCATCTTGTGTTGCTTAGATAACGATGGTAGCATTATAAGATGATCCCTCTCACTTAATATCAAGATAATAATGTGTTCTTCCTTAAGTATGCACCGTTAAGAAAGTTTGTCGTTTCGAGACACCACGTGATGATCGGGTGTGATAGACTCAACGTTCGCATACAACGGGTGTTTTTAATCCTAGCATGTACAGACAAGAGTGGGATTTGTCCATACAACGGGTGTTCTTATATTATCTGAATATATGCAAATTTAGCGTGACAATGTTTGCTTATATTATCTGAATATATGCAATGATTGGAGACGCTAGGCGTTTGAATATTCCAAGAAGTTGGGCGCTAAAAATTATCCTCTAAATTCCTTCCTTCGAGCTATAGTAGCTTAATCATAAAATTGTTATGATACGATGGATTAGAAGTATGGGTAAAATAGTTTACCTTACTTGGAAATTGCTAAGAGTGGAATCTAGAAGAATATTATTAATATGGTGATATTAGTAGAACAATCAAACTCAAAGTATGACTCAATGGGTGATAGTATATGACTAACACGCCAAAGAAAATGAGCTAGTAAGACTAGCATTGTTTGATGTTGAATGATTCTTCTATAAAGGAAAAGGAATATTGAAAATAGAATTACAAATAGATATATGGCAGAAAAAGAAGATAAATGGAAAGTCCAGCTCAGGAGTATATGCTTGATATACAAGTTATAGATGTATTACTAGTTAACAAAGTATTTTTGGGTATTTTGATACCACATTGGTTGGTATGAGTTGTCATACAAAGCAACGCAATGCAAGAAATACAAGGGCCTAAAAAGAACTAGTAATAGATGTGGAATCGATTATGACAAGAACATAAATAAAGTGTTATTGTGTTCATTGTAGTATCGAACCAAACATTCAAGATTTATTTTAAGAACTTAATAAGTTGTTATTTTGTTCTAGTCTTTTGTGAGAACAAATGAGATTGTTCAAACAATGACCATATTCCATAATTGATGGATATGTTAATATAAATCATGTTGGTAAAGTAAACATCTATAAGACTGAATGAACGTTGCAAGACGTAAAAGATTTTCACTTAAATTGTGACACCACCATTTTAGTTCATATCGGAAAGGAAAACATGAAGGAACTCCATATTGATGGACTTCCGGAGTCATTTTGTTTTGAATAAATTGACGCTTGTGAGACCTCTTCCAAAAGATGACTAGAATTCCGTTCTTAGGCCAAAGTAGAATGGATGACTAATTTAGTGGAGATTATACATATTGATGTATATAGTCCATTATGTGTAGTCATGTATGGTGGATTAATTTTTCCTTCATAAAATTCTGTCGATGATTTAAGTAGATATGTGAGTATATCTATTTAAAGGGAACAGAGTTTGACATTTTGAATTGGTTCAAAAGATTGTTAATATGAAGTTAAAATCAATGTAACAAGATAATCAAGTATTTATGATTGGATCATAAAGGATAAAGTTTGAGTTACAAGTTTAGCAAAACATCTGAGAAGTTGCAGAATTGTTCTACAACTTATACTTCTCGAATACCCCACATTAGATTGGAGTATTCAAAAGACAAAATCAAACCCTGTTTGACATGGTAAGATTAATAAAATTGCCATTATAATTTTGTAGTTTATACATTAGTGACAACCTTTTTCCACTGAAAAGAGCACCATCATGATCCGCTGAAATTGACAACATATAAGATATGGTTTGGGTAGTGACCCGAATTGTCACTTTCTTAAGTTTTGGTATGCATAGCATGTGTAAAGATGTTTACAACCAAAATAGGATAAATATGTTTATAAGGTTATCCCAAATAAAACATTGGGTATTTCTCCTATCACCGAACCAAAAGACAAATGTTGTTTGTCAGAAAGGGTTGATTTCTCGAGAAAGTAGTTCTAGCGAAACAAGTGAGTGGGAGCACAGTACAAACTCAACAAGGTTAGGGAATCTTCGTTATCATGTCAAGAGTAGCGCAGCACTGGAAGTTGTTCCGGGGTTTACTATTTTGACTAAGTAGAAGACACTACAAATGTTGTAAATACTTCAAATGAGTTTGCGAACTGTACCAGAAAAGTCCAAAAAATTTGTACTTAGAACTACTTGTGGTTTAAGTGTAAAGTGTTGTTTTGACAACAAAAGGACCTGGACCTTATAAAGGAAGCAAATGATGGGCCCTGGCTTCGTAAAATTGACTATGAGTCATTATATCCGCCATAGTATCCTTGTATGAATATCAAGTATGTGACTTGGTAGTCCTTTCGATAGGCATGATGCCTAACGATAGCAAAAGGGTCTATATAGCGACAAAGACATGGATTTTACATCCTTTGAAAGTTGTACTTATCGAAAAGTTGTTTTCGACGAAGTTCAAAGAGTTCACTACTACAAGATTTTGATCTTCCGTAGTGATGCTTAGTCTTTGCAGATAGTTCTAGCAAAGTTACATATTATGATATGGCAGTTGAATAACAAAACCAACTCTCCTCTCAAGGAAGTTTTATCAAGGATGTGTACTTGACACAGTCTGAGAGTTTTTGTAAAATTCAAAAAGGTTGCTAGAAAGGTATGCACACTTCAATGGTTGAAGTGAGCATAACGAAGTTGAAATCTTTACCTTAATGAAGTTATCAAAAGAGTTTGATTCCATCATGAACGATAAAGATGCTTGTAAAGTTACAAGAAATTAAGTGGGAGCGCTATGACATATTTCCAATACTTTATGTAGATGACATATGGTTGATTGAAAAATATGTATTTTAAATTAACACGGTTAAGATTTTCATATTGATGAAAGGCTTGGAAGATATTGGGCATCGATGTCTATAAAAGATGGATTCAAGCGCCTGATATGATTGAAGCCAAATTACATAGATGAAATATTGAAGTAAGTCAATATAAAATTGATAAGAAGGAGTTCTTGTCACATGGAAAATAATTGAGCAAGTGTTTTGACACATGATGAGAATCATTGAAATTGAGATTTCTAAGTCATGTTTCCATGCTATGTACACAACCAGATGAGTCCTATGCTATAAAATGTTATAGTAGGATAATTCATATGATGATTAGACGACAGTGGGAGAGATCCTTGTGTCATTTTAGAAATGCTAAGGATATGTTTTCCTATATAGTAATGACAAAATATTAGTTGTAATATGTTACACTAATAGTCTTGTCATTTATTCAAGTAATTTTATCTCAAATAAAATATGTGATGAAGGGTAGCACAATAGGATGGAGAAAGTTCCATGCTGGATTTGAAAGAGTTTCAAAATTAAAATATTGTGACAGATACTACAACAAAGGCTAAAGTATATCGTTGTGTTAACAACTGATTATAAGCGTATTTTGTGTCAAGGAGTTCTTTATTGAACTTGGTGAATTTCCAAGAATGCTGAAACTATGAAGCTACATTTTCACAATGTTAGTAACATCAGTTTAAGCTGAGGAATTAAGGTATCACCGGAACTTGGTGAGTTTCCAAGAATGCTAACACTATGAAGCTACATTTTCACAATGTTAGTGACATCAGTTTAAGCTGAGGAATTAAGTTTTCATCAATTGACCATATATATATACAAAGCATCTCATTAGAGAATGAGTGATGCGTGTAGACGCAAAGAACATGCAAATACAATAGGACCTGAACAGTTCAGATCTTTTTGATGATGTTTACCGCATGCGAAGCATGGTAATAACACTGGTACGCCATATGTGTTAAAGTGCTTACAGACTAGATTATTGACTCTAGTGCAAGTGGGAGACTGAAAGGAATATGCCGAGAGGCAATAATAAAATGGTTATTATCTTATTCCTTGTTTATGATGAATGTTTATTTCTCATGCTAGAATTGTATTAACCGGAAACGTTGATACATGTGCTTAATAAACAAACAATGGTTCCTAGTAAAGCCTCTCTTTTAACTAGCTCGTTGATTAATAGATGATCAAGGTTTCCTGATCATGAACATTGGATGTTATTAATAACGGGGTCATGTCATTAGAAGAATGATGTGATGAAACATTACCCAAAGAGAATATAGCAATGCGATCAAGTCATTTAGTTTACATTGTTATATCAAACATGCGAAGTAACTTATTCCTTAGACCATGAGATCATGTCAATCGCTGATACCGGAAGAGTGCTTTGATGGCATCAAACGTCACACCGTAACAGGGTAACTATAAAGGTGTCGTTAAGTATTCGGAAAGTATTAGTTGAGGATCATGGATCAAGAGTGGGATTTGTCCATCCAAATGACGGAGAGATATACTCTAGGCCCTCTCGGTGATATCACATCGAAACCGCTTGCAAGCACGTGATATGATCACAAGGATGTTATATCACGGGAACGAGAAAAGAGTACTTGTCGGTAACGAGATTGAACAAGGTATGGTTGATACCAATGATCGAATCTCGGACAAGTAAAATATCGCGAGACAAAGGGAATAGTTCACGGCGTTGTTGGTTCACACGATCACGAGAGTCATCGTTGAATATATAGGATCACGGATCTCCAGATCCCGCTGTTGATTATTGATCGGAGAGGAGTCTCGATCATGTCTATCTTATTCGCGAACCGTAGGGTGACACACCTAAGGTTCGATGACGCGTTTGAGAGGATACGGAATATCGAAGAATATTTTGGACAGCACCGAAATTGTTTCGGGGAAAATTGAAATATTTCAAGGGTTTTTTCGTCGAATGGTTGTTAATAGAATTAACAAATGATTCGAGGTGCTTTATGCAAATGTTTGTTAATAGAATTAACAAATGCTGAAATAAAGAAATAAAAATGTTTTATTGATTTATTAAAGAAAAACTCTTGGATTTTCTAAGTGGGGTTTAAAGGAAAATGAGTGGGTGTGAGTGGAGTGTCCACTCACATCATGAGGGAAGAGGTGGGGGCACACCAAGGGGCTGGCCGCACCCCCCTTGGGCTGCCTCCCCCCTCTCCTATAAAAGGAGGGTGAGAGCTCTCCCTCCTCCACACACTTGGCCACTTCCCTTTCCCTCCACCCGCTGCTCCATTTCATGGTCTCCGGCTTGGCGAAGCCCTGACCGTGGGATTCTTCACCACCACCACGTCGTGTGCTGGAGTTCCGAGGATCCTCTACTTCCGCGCCCCGCTGGAACGAGGGAACGGAGGTCGTCATCAACCGTACGTGTGACCAATCACGGATGCACCGCCGGATTGCGGTGTTCATCTTCTCGCTATCGGGATCGATGTGAGTACGACTACGCCAACAACGAGATTTGATCTCGTACCACTTTGAGTCTTCGAGGGTATGTGTTCTCCTTAACCCTCTTGTTGCCCGTTACACTTGGTCTCCTAGATTAGATCTTGGCCTTTCGGGTGTCCCTCGCGTAGGAAATTTTTTTTTGTTTTCTATGATACGTTCCCCTTCATGAAGAACATGAGAACAACCACCTCTTTACTTGATATGAAAAAGTTAGGTCAGCAAGCCGCCTCATTAAAAACCCATCCAGTCCCCAAGGGTACCCTGGATAGGAAAACAGTACGTCTGAAACCTGCTGCCTGTTACATCGTGCAATTCCACTTGCCAATATAATCTTTACTAAGTATAGTATGGACGTAGCTGAGCCACGTTCCATGGTCTGTCTCTTTCTTGCATAGATGAAGTGGTATGAGCGGTGTCATTAACTGTAGCCGACTCTTCCCTTGCATCCATCAAGTAATATGATCTGTTATGCAGATTACGGCTTATGATAAACGGTCCTTCCCATGGTGGTGATAACTTGTGTTTGCCTTCGTTTGACTGTACCAGGTGCAGAACCAGGTCTCCTTCCTGGAAGACCCGGGTTTTCACGCGCCGGCTGTGATACCTCCGTAGATCTTGCTGATATATGGCTGATCTTTCCAGGGCTTGCTCCCTTTGTTCTTCTAACATATCTACGGCATCCTGCCGGGTCTTTTCGTTCTCCACTTCGACGTAAGCTGATATTCGTGGTGAATCATGAATAATATCACTCGGTAGTACTGCCTCCGCGCCATAGACCATGAAGAAGGGTGCGCCTTGGAGGTGGCCAACTCCCTGTTGACGGGGTGGCCCTGTTTGGGTTGACTCATGGATAGGGTCGAGCAAGGTAAAGGTCACGGCCAACCACCCTCTACCGCGCTCCTAGGAAGAGCATACACGTGGCATTAAGAGTCAGATGGTACGTGTGGGTAAAGTGTACCCCCTCCAGGGATAAATCTTCTCGAGAAGCCGTGTCCACGGTTACAGACGACTTGGCAACGAATTCTGTGATCATAGATAACCTGAACGAAATGGCTAAAACTTGTTGACAATGAATGAAGGGTGTCGTCTGAGTAGATCTGTTAGGCGTAGTATTGATACCCCAAACCACGGAAGGAAGTTCTTCAACCCATGCACCAGCAGCCCTGATACAGGGAACTCGCAATCGCGGTTTTAATCCACGCAGCAATTCTTGGTTTGCCCTCTCCACTTGTCCATTGGCCTGTGGATGAGCCACTGATGCTATATCAAGCCGGATTCCATTGTTGCCACAGAACTTATCCATCTCACCAAGGGACATGTTGGTTCCATTATCTGTAATTATGCTGTGGGGATACCCGAACCGGTAGATAATTCTTTTCAGGAACTGGACTGCTATAGCTGCTTCGCAATTAGTAACTGGCATAACTTCAACCCACTTGGTAAACTTATCAATAGCCACTAAAAGATGTGTCTTCTTGCAGGGTGACATATGAAAGGGGCCAACCATGTCCATACCCCAGACGGCGAACGACCAAGTTAACGGGATAGTCCGTAATTCCATAGCCGGCACATGGGTTTGGCGGGCGTACCTTTGACATCCGTCACACCTTGCTACTAACCGTTCCGCATCTGCTAGAGCAGTGAGCCAGAAGAACCCATGTCGATAAGCCTTGGCCACAAGGGATCTTGTGGATGCATGATGCCCACAATCACCGTCATGGATTTCTTTGAGAATATGTCGGCCTTCTTCCGGTGCCACGCAGCGTAAAAAGACCCCCGCTGCGCTTCTCTTGTATAACTCCCCGTTGATGATAGAATACCCATTTGCACGCCTCAAAATTTGCCTTGCTAACACCTCCTGCTGTGGTAACTCGCCTCGTAATAGGTAGGCCAAAAACGGTTCTGTCTACTCGGGGACAGCATGTACAGCGGCCACGAGCTCCAAATCCGGGTCTTGATTTGCCAGTTCCTCCTCTGATTCGGTTTTAACCGATGGTCGCCATAACTCGTCCAGGAACACGTTAGGTGGAACCGGCTCTCTGCGCGAGCCGAGTCTAGCAAGGGCGTCTGCTGCTTCATTCTTTCTTCTGTCTATATGCTCCACCTCATACCCGGAAAAGCATCCTGCAACCCTATCAACCTCCCTGCGGTATGCTGCCATGGTTGCATCCTTTCTGTCCCAAGTTTCTGACACCTGCTGTACCACAAGGTCCGAATCTCCAAAGCATCGTATCCTCTTAATGCTCATCTCTTTGGCTGCCCTTAAGCCATGCAATAGGGCCTCATACTCGGCCACGTTGTTGGAACAGTCAAAGTGAATTTGTAGTACGTAACTTAATTTATCTCCTTTGGGCGACGTTAGCACCACTCCAGCTCCTGATCCCTCGTATTGCTTAGATCCATCGAAGTGCATGATCCATGACTCGGAGTTTGGAACCGTTGTAGTCATGCCTGTATGTGTCCAGTCGTTAACGAAATCAATTAAAGCCTGAGATTTGATTGCTGACCTGGGCTTGTAACTGATGTGATAATCCCCCATTTCTATCGCCCATTTGGCTATTCTTCCAGTCGCATCCGAGTTCCTGATGATATCCGACATTGGTATTGAGCTAACCACCGTTATGGGGTGTTCCTGGAAATACGGCTTCAATTTCCGGCTGGCCATAAAGACCCCGAAAACCAGCTTTTGCCAATGCGGATAGCGCTGCTTTGCTTCCGACAATACCTCACTGACATAATAAACCGACCTCTGAACTGGATAACCATTCCCATCCTCTTTACGCTCTACAACCACTACTGCACTGACGGCTCGGGGGTCGGCTGCCACGTATAGCAACATAGGCTCTTTAGGACCCGGGGCCGCTAGTACTGGTGCTTCAGATAAGTGCTTCTTTAGTGCCTCGAATGCCTCATCCGCCTCTTGATCCCACACGAATTTATCGGATTTCCTCAAGAGCCGGTACAGGGGTATTGCTTTTTCTCCGAGTCTTGATATAAATCGGCTCAAGGCTGCCACGCAGCCCGTGAGTTTTTGAACATGCTTCAAATTTTCCGGCCTTTTCAGACTTTGGATAGCTTTGATTTTGTCCGGGTTTGCTTCGATTCCTCTCTCGGAAACGATTAAACCGAGTAATTTCCCGGCTGGGACTCCAAATACGCATTTATTCGGGTTAAGCTTCATTTGATACCTCCTCAAGTTTTTGAACGTTTCCTTTAGATCATCGATAAACGTCTCTGCCTTCCTAGTCTTGACCAATCCACATAAGCACGGACATTACGTCCGATTTGGTCCTCGAAGCACTTCTGAATACACCGTTGGTAAGTTGCGCCAGCGTTCTTCAATCCAAACGTCATGGTTTTATAGCAAAAGGCCCCAAAAGGGGTTATAAACGATGTTTTCTCCCAATCCTCCGTCTTGAGCTTGATCTGATGATACCCGGAATACGCGTCCAGAAAGCATAATAGGTCACTTCCAGCTACTGCGTCTATGATCTGATCTATCCTTGGTAGTGCGAACGGATCCTTTGGGCAATGTTTGTTGAGACTCGTAAAATCAATGCACATCCTCCACTCATTGGTCTTTTTCATCACTAGAACTGGGTTTGCTAACCAATCCGGGTGAAATACTTCCATGATAAAGCCGGCTGTCAATAGCCGAGCGATCTCTTCACCTATAGCCTTCCTTCTTTCCTCATTCATTTTCCTCAATCCCTGCTTCACAGGCCTGGACTTGGGATCTACATGCAAACTATGCTCTGCCAGCTCTGTAGGGATACCCGGCATGTCGCTAGGTGTCCAGGCGAACACGTCTGCACTTGAGCGAATAAACTCCACAAGTGCCCTCTTTACTCCAAATTGGACCCTATGGTAAATTGCTTAGTGGAATCTCCTTCAACAAAATCTATCTTCTTGGTGTCTTGTGCTGCCTTGAATTTTGCTCTTTCATCCTCAGTACTCGGCCTTTTCAATGCTGTTCTATCATCCGGATCTACTTGAGACCTGTAATACTTGAGTTCTTCTTTTCTGCAAGCTTGCTCGGCCATCACCGAATCTCCTTCGTCGCACTCGCCGCTATCCCGCTCCCAATATATGGTGATGGTCTGCTTAGGACCCGGAATCTTTAGCTGTAGATACACATAACACGGCCTAGCCATAAATTTAGCATAAGCCGGTCTTCCGAACAGCGCGTGATAAGGACTGCGCAATTTGACCACCTCGAACATGAGCCACTCAACTCGATAATTATCCGTTGATTCTCCGAAAGCAACCTCCAATGTGATCTTTCCCTCGGGACATGCCGAGTGACCCGGCACGATTCCATGAAAAATTGTTGAACTCTTCTGTAGCTGAGACTCCTTGAGCCCCATGCGTGAAAAAGTTTCCCAGTACAAGATATTGATGCTACTTCCACCGTACATCAGGACTCTTTTTAGCTCGTAACCATTGACCTGTGGTGCGACTACCAATGCCAAGACCCCTGGGTGCTCTATTCTTTCCGGGTGATCTCTTCTGCTCCACGTGACTTCTTGTTCCGTCCATCTCAAGTATCCCGGAATAGCCGAGGAAACCGAGTTCACAGCTTGCTTGATTATCTTTTTGTCCCTATCAGAAGTTCCTGTAGTGTGCACATGATATTGCCCTTTTAAATCAGATGTACGTACCATACCGATGAAGATGCTGATCCGGCCGATTGTCACGATGGATCCGGATTCAAGGTGATCCGACTCTAGTCTCCAGCCGGAATCGTCCACCGTCTTCTCTCCTTTGTGGTCGATGTAGATCTCACCGACGACAAGATTCTCCATGTTCTTCCGAGCTTCTCCCGTGATGTAAACACCTTTGGACGCAGGCCCCACGGTGGGCGCCAACTGTCGTGGGATAATCACGGCAGACGTTACCGGGGGTAACTGATCTTGGGGCAAGACGACACAGGCGTTTGGGAGAGGGTTTAGCTCAGGGGAAAACATGATGATAATCGATCTGGTAGCCGGCAATCAAAGTCGCCGAGTCTCCGATCTTAATATAATAACTCAACTCTCGGGTTGCATTGGATGCTCGATATCAAGCGATATTGCTAGGGTTCTTAGATTTCAATCAACTACTCCTAGGGGTCGGTTTATAAAGCACCCGTACCCCCTGGCTTACCCTCCAAGGCGCACCCTGGATCCTACCCGGACACGGCGCACAAACCCTAACCTTCCTTTACCGTAACCCACAATCCGGGTTACTGGGCCTACAAACTTGGGCCTTCCGAAAGTTTCTTTATCCTTAGCCGGATCCTGCGCAGCGTCCTTTGGGCCGGGTTATTCCTTGGAGTTGGCCTACCGGATTATTATCCCTCCATCAGAGATACACCATAACGTCGAACAATACGGGTGGGAAGTATATCTGAAGCTCGCATAGTATCACCACGATCTCTTCATGTAGCCTTGCGAGTTGCTTCACGCCAATCGACTTCCGAGAGATGACGTCAAAAAAGTTGCAGAGTACAAACATCGTTTCGCGGACATGCACGTCCATTATCCCCCGAATTGCAACTGGAAGTATCTGCGTCATCATCACGTGAAAGTCGTGAGACTTCATCCCGCTGAACTTCTGCTTTGCTACATCTAGGTATCTGCTTATCTTCCCCGCATAACCGTAAGGAAATTTGACTCCTAGGAGGCACTTGAACAATTGGTCAATCTCCTTCTCGCTTAGCGTGAAGCACGAAGGGGGACAGTAATATTCCGTCTTCTTTGCCTTTTTTCCCTTGCGGCGACCTTCCGTCCCATCTAACACATCATCATCGTCATCGTTTTCATCATCCGGTTTTCCTCCGTGGAGCTCGCCCGTGATATTAAAAAATCTTAAGTCGTTCCTTGCTTTCGGCCCATCTTTTGTCCTCTCCGACATGTTGATCAGGGTGCCAAGAAGACTCTCGCACACTTTTTTCGTGATATGCATGAGGTCAAGGCAGTGAGGTGTGCGGACAATCTTTCAGTACCTCATGCACTAGAGAACATGCCTTGTTTTCCATACACCCTCCAACAGCCGGCGCCTTTCGCTTCTTTCCCGGCGCAGGGAACTCTTTCCAGTTCTTCAATAGCTCGTCAATCTCCTCGCCGCGCCTTCCACTGGCTAGCATCTGAGGGGTGTGTCAGCATCGTGTCATCTTTCTCCGGATCAATTCCATCATCCTCTTCTGGCTTCTTCCTTCCCGCGTGCCATCGCATGAACTTCGCCTGCATGGATTTTGCGAAATACCGCTGCAGAGGGGAAGTTATCGGAAAGTACCACACCACTTTTCGAGGAGAGGCCTTCTTCCCTTGCTTGTATCGAGTTGCATGGCACACCGGGCATATGGTTCTCTCCGCGTCCACGCCCCCATAGATGATGCAGTCATTAATGCAAGCATGGTATTTCACGCGAGATAAATCCAGAGGGCACACGACTTTCTTGGCCTCATCGATGCTCGTCGGACACTTGTTCCCCGTGGGAAGACGGCCGTGCCAGAATGTCATGTTTTCATCGTAGATCGCATCAGTCCATATGTGCTTTTTCTTCATCTCGAGGGTCCTGAGCGTTACGTTCAGACGGGTATCCTCGCTCACGCATCCTTCATACAATGGAGTAACCGCATCTATCTCCAGTTGCGACAGCCTCGATTTCTCTCTAGCGGCAGCTCTGGTTTTGCTAGTCTCCTTGAGAAGCACATCTTGAACATGAGGGTCCCGCACCCAGTCTGACGATGATGTCCCGACATCTTCATCATGATGTCCTTCGTCTTGATCAGGATCATGTCCTTCATCTTGATCATAATGTCCGTCATCATGTTCGGGAGATTCTTCATCTTCTCGCCGGCCGCCATCGCCGTTATTACCCTGATCATGATGCCCTTCCTCATATCCGGCCGTCCCGTTAGCGTCGTGTTCATCTTCTTCATCACTTGTCGGGTAAAGAGTGTAGCCATCCATGAAACCACGACGGATAAGGTGCGACTCCAAGTCACCGCAATCGTATCTGATCAAGTGTTGCAGTTTGCATCTTCGACAAGGACATCTTATCTCCGTCATGTTATTTCCAAACATTTCGGCCGTCGCATGTTTTATAAATATAGCCACGATGTGTGTACTTATATGCATGGTTGTCTGCATAGTAAAAAAAGATCAAAGGACAAATTAATTAGAATCAAATTACGCAATATATGGATGATGCATGAATGGTCGTCGATAGAAAAATTCGGCATGACCTTTGCGACAAATAGGACATTCTTGGAGTGCATGGTAGCCGAAATGGAAACGAATCAACATTTTGACAGCACATGACAACTCATTTTTAAGACATACACAATTTTCATCAAATATACGCAACAAAATTTCGCATATGTATATATGCAACCATATGAATCTTTTGTGACAAGGTACACCGATCGATGAGAGTGAGAGAGAGAGACACATGTACATACAACATATCCCCCCCCCCCCCCCCCCCACACACACACAGATATATATAAGCGGATTTACTACCACCTGTGCTAGCTGTGCATCTAGTATGAGCCGTCTGATAGTGCTAGCATGCGCTTGGTGATTAGATCGTCAGTCTGCATGGGTATTTTCGATGCCTGACGCCGTAATGGAGCCGTGTGCTGACATGCATAGCATCCGTTTGGGCGCGGCTGGCTGCGTGTTCGCAATAGTGCCTTTAGTCGGTAGGGTTTTCGATGGTAGACGTTCATGCGTAAGGGGAGGTTAGCTTGTCCAACCAATGTGATGGTTGGGGAAAATGGTGCGTCGCTGGTCCGTTTTCATTATGTTACGCGGTGGGCGAGTGCGATCATATAAGTAGCAACCCCGGGTAAGTTTCAAAAAAAAAAAGTAGCAACCCCGGGCGGTCTGTATGTTGGTGTCCCGAGGCATACAGAAATCCAAACGCAGCAGCAACACAAGCAGAGACTGTCCTCCCAATCACAAATCCATCAACGGGCTGACCTGCTCCTCCATGTAATCAATATTTGCGGCTATGGTTACAATCAATCGCAATAACAAATCATAAGAGTTGAAAAAATACAATTTCTTTTTGCAAAACTAATCAATAAAAGTTGATCTCACTCATAACGATTTGGGGGATGAAAAAACAAAATGCTCATATCAATAGTAAAAAAAATGAATTGCCAATAGTATCTCTTAACGGTTCTTACCGTGCACGGTGCACCCCACATCATCTTAATTTTTCAGCTCAAAGCACCAGGCCAGAAGTCCAAGAAAGAAAAATAAATACTGGGCCGAGCTGGGTGACTTCATTTGGAGGAAAAAGAAATGGTGACAATGTGTAGATTATTTTGAAACCAAGTTGTTTTCAGAAAAAATTAAAAAGAAGAAAATGGTGCAACCACACCGCCGCAAGGAGGATAAACAGAAGCAGCCAGGACCGTACAACCGATGAGTTTGATTGTTCCAGGAAGCAAATGAAATTGTTGCTTGATGCGGTCGGGACTGTACATCGGCAACATGGAAAACTGTACTGTTTCTTGGACCATAAATTAGTGTACATGTTGAGGTTCATAAAAACAAATGAGCTTAATATACTAAGTACATAATCTTAAGAAGAAAGAGAAGGCAGGAATGCTTTGAATGGTGCAAGGACATGCTTCTTGCAAAACTTTTATTTTTCGAATGGGATGCTTCTTGCGATCCTTGTATCTCATTAAAGTTTCTTAAGGATAAATTAAAGGAGGGGAAGACAAAGCAAGATAAAACTCTCACATATCTATTTACAAAAGAGCACATCAGCTCCCTCTCAGAAGAGGAAATATACACAAATACAAACTGAAACTGCAGCAACAGGCAACATATCTGCAAGAATAATCACATCCATGTACTCAACGAATTGAACTTGCCTATATTCAGAAGAAAAAAACCAAGAAAAAAGAAATCACCATGGATCGAGCGACAAGAGAATGTGGAGAAGCTACCCTCCCAGTCAGCTATGGAGGATAAACTCTAGAATATATAGGAGAACGAGAGGATGAACAGAGCACATTCGAAATTTCTTTGGTGCCTACTCTGAATCCCGAACGGTGCTTGTACATCATGGAACAAAGTGGAACACCACAATATTGGAAGCATTTGCAACCAGGAAAGAAATTGAAAAAAAAAAGGAACAAACAGAAATTAAGAATGATGAAAACTGAACTGAAGAAAATCGGATGAAAAGAAGTTGGGACAGTCAAGCCATGTATCACACCAGATGCTGGCATCGCAACCACATGCCTGAAGTGTGTGGCCGGGGCATTTCCAGAGCCGGCGACCACGGGCAGCACATTGACATCAGCGGCCGTAGGTAGTTGGAGGGGACAGCACTGGCTGGGCCAGTGGCCGGTCGAACCTTCCCAATCCCGCCGCGGATTGCAGGGACGGACAAGGCGCCATCAACGCGTCGTTACAGGTGACCACACCGCACGCTACCCCGGTGCCAGAAAAATCACCCCGTTTCCGTTGGTGGCCATCACCTCCCTTGCTCCACACCGCCATCTCCGGTGCGGCCCACCGTCTGCACCTGGCCGCGAACCGCGAAGGTCCTTCCCGAGCTCCTGCGATGCGCGGGCAGCGCCGCTCCAAAGGTCCTCTGGCGCGCTGGCTTCCATGCCGCCTTCGATCCAGCCCTCCAGGTGCCGTAGGTAGCTGGCCCGACGGGGAGAGGCTCACTGACAACCGTGGTAGGAATATGGGCACGAATGGCCTGGATCCTGCGCGGTGGCGAGGGCAGGGCGACACCTCCATCCCGACAGCAGCACCGCATTCAGGCGCCGTCTCCTCCAAAAATCTCCACCGCCGGCCGGTGCCGTCGCGCGCCCATCAACTCCCAGCTCGTACCCCACCATGAAAAGCTTTCCCCGCACCTCTAGTCCGGTGGAGGCCGAGTTCTCCGCTGCCGCAGGCCTGACCCTGCCCGAGGACCGCCGCTGCCCTGACGCGGCACCCTGCGAAGGTAGCCGATCCTCCTTCGTCGAGCATGGCAGAGATTTTTTTCACTCACGGGCATGGCCAAAGAGAGGGAGAGCAGGGTGGGGAACGGGCGGTGGTGGGGATGCGAAAGAGAGGGAGAGCCGTGCGGGCTGGGGTAGGAGGTGGGTCAGAAAAATAAAGTTGCCTACCGGAGTGTGGTTTAAACTGTGTGCTCTCGGTGTGACGCCGTTATGTCGACGATGTGCTCAGCATTCGAATTTTGTGCTTCCTATAGATGATCCAACGTCTAGATCACAAACACTCTATTCACTACCCTTGGTGTAGAAAATTTATTTTGCACCCACAATTTTTTTATGTTGCCAAGTCAAAAATTTATGTTACGTATGCAATTATTTACGTTCTTGTTCGATACATAATAGAATACTCGGTAAAAATGAAAAAATATGAGTCATAGCAACATAAAAGTCATAAAAACAACATAAAAACGTGTATTTTTTTCATTTTCTTTGTAGCATCACGTATATAAAAGGTTTATGTCATGTATATATTTTCTTACGTTCTACTCGACATAAGGAGTACGAAAAAATTTACATGACGTAAAAATAATGCACGGTCCAATAGATATAGGGTGGGTGTAGAATAACTATTCTGCACCCTGCGTGTCAAATAACGCTCACATATCGCTCCAACAACACACCAACTATAGATGTTGCCTCCAACAACTAACCAACTATAGATGTTGCCGCACAAGACCGAGAGAGTGTGTGTGTGGCTATAGCGAGTGAAAAAGATGGAAGATAAAGTGGTAAAGTGATATGGGGTGGAGAGAGGAGTGTTTACTAGAGATTTCCTTCACATATATATCAAATAAATTAGGTTAAACAAGCTTAAAGTTGTGGGAAAATAGGGCGGCGAGGAGGGGGCGACCAGATCTAAAAATGAGGCGGAGAGGTGGGGGAATGGGAGGTGGGAGGTGGTCCAAATCACTTAAAGGGCTCCCAAGCATACCCGTGACGCACCGTGCTATTGGTGCGTCACGGCTATTTCAAATAAGCGTGGCCAACATGGGGCCGGTGAGTCACGGCTATTTCAAATAGGCGTGGCGCACATGGGACCGGTGCGTCATATTTGAAATAGCCGTGACGCACCAACAACACGGTGCGTCACGGGTATGCCTGGGAGCCTAGCCACCTCAGGCCCACACATAGGCGCGGCGCGCGTCAGGTTTGGTGCGCCACGGCTAAAGATATAGGCGTGACACAACGTGAAGTGGTGCGCACCAAAGTGTTGCTGCGCCACAGCTATCGTCTCTTCTATAGCTGTTTTCCTAATAGTGTGCATGCTTACTTTATATTTCTTGCGGGAAAAATGAGTTAGTACCTTGGAGCATTTTAATTCAATGATACTAAAAAGATGCAAGGATCCTGAGTGATGTAATGCTTGTTATTTGAAAGGATGTAGCAACACGTCTTAAAGATAATCCCACATAGATTATTAACTGGATATTTCACAAGTTATCGAATTTGTATGAATAAGGATTACATACTAATACTTTTATGAAGCATGTGTCATGAGTGGTGAGAACAACTAAATTGCATGATAAAGATGTAAAGTTAATTTTACAAACTAAATATGGGAGAGTTGTAAATAAAACACTAAATAATTTGTACAACTATTTAATAGTTACATTCTGAACATATTTTTCATGTCACGATAGAAAGTTTGTTGAGATCACGTATATAATAAGAAAATTTGGTCCTGATATTTATTTGCACTTCTATTTCTTTTAAATTATTAACAAATAGAAAGATGGAAAATAATTATCCAATGGCGAACGAAGAGGAGTATAAAAAAAAGAGGGGCCTAGCAAAAAGTAAAGTACACCATAAAGGGACTAGGCGAGACCTAGGGTTTTGGATCCTATGGCAATCTTGTCGCCAGGGTGAGATTTTCGAGTATTTTCTTCGATCGGAGTCAGTTTCCGGACCAGATTCGCCTTCCGGAGGTAGTTTTTATTGAAGGGGGATCTGTTTCTTCCATCAAGACTCGTCATCTACGTTGAAAGCTAGGGTTCTCGTGGTCTACCGATGTTGTCTATCTTTCGACGAGATCGATGTCGAAGGTGGGAGAGAGCTCGAGCGGAGGACTGAGGAAGAAACCGGGAGATGATGATCTGGCGATAGCAATGGAAAACCTGGAGTTAAGAGAGGGCGAACTTGACGATGTGTTCATCGGGACGGAGGATCTCATTGATCTAAAGAAACATGCAAGATGGCTAGCAGTGGCTAAGGTTCATACTAGCAAACCTATCTCGGCATCGGTAGTTTTTGAGACCTTACGAGGTGTATGGGGTCTAGCACATGATCCGGAACTGCTAGAGGTAGATGACAACTTATTTACTCTGAAATTCTTTTGCTTAGGGGATTGGAACAAGGTACTTCATCAAGGACCGTGGCTATACAAGAAACTAGTGGTAGTTATTGCTGAATATGATCGGCTCTGTAACCCTAAGGATGTCAAGCTTGATCGGACTAGTCTGTGGGCTGAGATCCACGCAATAGCGGAGTTATACCGTATTCCTTGAATTGTTGATGATCTAGCAAGGCGAATTGGCAATGTCCTAAGTGTTGAGATGAAGCCTACGAGATTCTTTGAAGGTGATTATGTTCGTATCAGGGTAAGCATCGATGTTGGCTCCCCTCTCATCCGATCTGTCCCCATAAATGTGGGAGGGAAGAGGGAACTATTACATGTCAAATATGACAAAATATGATTTTTTTTGTGATGTATGTGGAATAATGGTCCATGACCTTGAAGAGTGTGGAGATGGGGTTCATGATACCAAAGAAATTCAATACGGCAAGTGGCTGGTGGCTAAAAGAAGAATTCTGACAAATCAATATTCATATAGAGAGAGCAATGCCGGCAAGTTCAGTGGTAGAGGAAAGGGGAGAGGAAGAGATCAGTATCCAAGAAAACGGTCTTCGGCAGATATGGAGGAAGATGATAAATTATTTAGTGATACAGCCTCCAGCCCGCTTAAAAAGACAGGAGGCTCCTTGTCGGATGAGCTACAGGAAAAGTCAGGGGAGGGGAAAATTACTACCGCATGTCAATTGTCGTATCAGGATAAAGAAGGGGAAGAGGTATAGACCAATGCAATACTCAACAATTTGAGTGAAGGAGGGGCGATTCCACCCCCTCCACCTGGATACAAAATCCCTAGGGAAACAAAAACATCCAAGAAGTCTGGAGAAGGAAGTGTGAAATCAAATGAGAGTAGATCGGCGGATCCTTCGGAAGGAGACCGCCGGGAGCAATGAATCTCCTGAGTTTGAACTGTCGGGGCTGCGAGCGGCCTGAGACAGTTCACGAGATTAGCAGCTTGATTCAGCTGCATCGTCATGGTTTTTCTCTCGGAAACCAAGATGTGTGAAACGAGAGCAAAATTGTTGCGGTTCAAATTTGGATTTCAACACGTCTTGGCAGTCAAAAGTGAAGGGATGAGTGGTGGTCTTGCGCTTTATTGGAATAATGATTCAATTGTTAGTCTGAATTCTTTTAGTAGGACTCACATTGATGTCATTATCCATAATGAGAGCTTGGAGCCGTCTGATTGGAGACTCACTGGCTTCTACGAAAATACTGTGAGAGCAAGGAGGAAACGAAGTTGGGAACTGTTAGAGTATCTTCGTACGGAAAATGATCTTCCATGGTTATGTGTGGGGGATTTTAACGAAGTACTTGAAGAGGATGAACAAATTGGTGGAAACAGGAGACATGACTGGGCAATGGAGGGTTTTAGAGAAGCTGTGGATTTTTGCCGCTTCACTGATCTTGGTTTCTCAGGGCTTCCCTATACCTGGGATAACAAACAACAAGCAGGCAGAAATATCAAGGTTCGATTGGATCGAGGTTTGGGGGATGATCGTTTCTTGGAGGTTTTTGGTAACACAACAGTTGCGCATATCCAAACTATCCAGTTAGACCATTGCACTATATTGATTACGGTGGCTTCAGAGACTATAACGGAGCATTCTTATTGTGAGAAACCTTTTCGTTTTGAAAATACATGGCTCAGACATGAGAATTACATTGATACCGTGGAACAGGTTTGGGTTCCGATTAATGGTGATCTGGATGATGTTCGAAAGCACTGGGTAGTGTTTGGGATAGGATGCAGTATTGGAGGAGGAATGAATTCGGTAATGTCAGAAAACAATTGAAAATCTTGCGGGAGAAATTAGAAAGGATTCAGAGAAGATCATTAAGGGGAGGACCTAACAGAGCGGAATTATCTATTACTAGCAGAATATCTGAATTACTGGCTAGGGAAGAGGCTATGGACAAACAAAGATCTCGTGTTCAATGGTTAAAAGAAGGTGATCGAAATACCTCATTTTTTCATGCAAAATCCAAGGAGAGAGCTAGAGTGAATAAAATAAAATCATTACAATTGGACAGTGGGAATTTTGTCACAGCACAATCCGGTATGGAGGATGCAGCTATGGAATTCTATAATAATTTGTTTACTGCAGATTTGAATACTAATCCCGAGCTGGTGACCGACTATGTTGAGAAAAAAGTTGATGATGCAATGAACAATTCTTTATGTTCACATGTATCTGATTTGGAGGTGGAAAAAAGCTCTGTTCATGATGCACCCTAACAAGTCCCCTAGGCCAGATGGATTCACTGTGGGCTTTTATGTTAAACACTGGAACATTATTAAGGACTCGGTATGCAATGCTGTTACGGTTTTTTTTAGGGATGGTGTTTATGCCTACTGAGGTTAAGTAATAAGACTATCTTGGTTCTTATTCCAAAAGTTAAAAATCCTGCTGGTTTGAAACAATATAGACCTATCTCCTTGTGTAATGTTCTATACAAGTTGGTGTCTAAAGTTTTGGCTATTGACTGAGACCCTTTCTCGATGAGATTATCTCCGAAGAACAGGGCGCTTTTGTACCTGGAAGACTGATTACTGACAATGTCTTGACAGCTTATGAGTGCATTCACTATTTGAAAGGGATAAAGGTAAAATTGGAGCTTGTGCTATTAAAGTGGATATGGCTAAGGAAGATGATAGAGTCGAGTGGACCTACCTGAGGAAGATTATGGAGAAACTTGGATTTGCTGAGTTTTGGATTGACAGGGTGATGGCATGTGTGGAGTCGGCGTCCTTCTCTGTGCGTGTGAATGGGGTGATATCGGATGGGTTTGTGCCTACAAGGGGTATAAGACAAGGAGATCCTATCATCCCATATTTATTTCTCCTATGTTCGGAAGGATTAACATGTTTATTTAAGAATTTGGGTGCAGGTCATATCACCAGAGGGGTCAGAGTTGGGATCATGGATCTCACATTTGCTGTTTGCTGACGATTGTATTATCTTTACTGATGCTAGCTTGGCAGGAGCACAACGGATTAACAATATTCTGGAGAGGTATCATTCTGGTTCGGGTCAGCTTGTTAATAAGGATAAATCGGCTATATTCTTTAGCTCTAATTGCTCTAATACTATGAAAGAGGAAGTCCACTTGGCTGTTGATATCATTAATGAGGGTTTAGTGGAGAAATACTTAGGTCTCCCTACATCTCTCGGGAGATCTACTGATTCTGATTTTCAAGGTATATTAACAAAAATAAAGAGGCTGGTTAATGGATGGGTTCCAAAACATCTCAATAGTGCTGGGAGGGAAGTTCTTATTAAGGTATTTTTCAAGAAATTCCAAGTTATTCTATGAGTTGTTTCAAACTTTCTAAGAAGCTATTGAAAAGAATTACAAGTGTAATTGCTAAATTTTGGTGGGGTGGTGATGATCAAAAGAAGAAAATGCACTGGTTAAAGTGGACTGATCTTGCTATTCCCATGTGTGAGGGAGGTATGGGGTTTAGAGACCTGGAGTTATTTAACCAAGATATGTTAGCAAAAAAAGGGTGTAGGATTCTCAATAATCCTAGTTCTTTATGTGCTAAGGTCCTGAAAGGAAAAATACTTTCCCTCAGGGGATTTCATGACAGCAAGGAAGAAGAAAGGGACCTCACATACATGGAGAGCAATAATACATGGCAGGGATGCTCTTAAACTGGGTCTAATTAAAAGAGTGGGCGATGGAAGTTCTATAAAGGCTTGGGAGGATCCCTGGATTCCTGAAAATACAAGTAAATTACCTATGTGCAGACTACCATCATCTGACATTAACTTGGCAAATGAGTTACTGGATCCATATTCAAATCGATGGATCGAAGATAAGGTGAGAACAAATTACATTTTTTCGGATGCTGAGGCTATCTTACGTATTCCAGTGGCAAATTTCATGGAGGATTATTGGGTTTGCCGTCCGAAGAGGCTTGGATACTTTTCGGTAAGCTCGGCTTAGAAGTGCTTGGTTTCTTCCAACCGAGACCATGCTGCTGGAACATCGACGAGTACTGCTTTGCGAGTGTGGAAGAAGTTTTGGAAACTTCCAATTCCTCCCAAAGTCCGCATTTTTTGGTGGAGAGTAATCAAAAGATTTATACCGACAAAGCAGATTTTATGCACACGCCATATTGAGCGCCTGGACAGATGCGACGAGTGTGGCGATGTGGAATCAATTTTCCATGCCCTATTCAAATGTACGTGGGCTAAGCTCTTCTGGACTAAATTAAAACGAATGACTGGAGTTAAAATTCAAACATTTCATCCGAACTCCTGGGCTATGGATATGATTGATTCTGATACAATTATAGTCGACACATGCTGCGTCATTTTGTGTGGTTCATGGGCGGTGTGGACTGAGTGAAATGCTAGAAAACATGGTGAATCCGAAAGAACAGTTACACAGTCTGTTAATTGGGTGTTTGATATTGGTACTGATCTTCAGGCCATTGGCAAGGAAGGAAAGGCTACAGTCATTGCTATCCCGAAAAATTGGGCGCACCCATTGCCTCGACAACTGAAAATAAATGTGGATGCTTCATTCTCCAATTCCATGTTCTCAGGAGGTACATGAGTCTGCATTCGTGATCATTTGGGAAAGCTAGTACGTGCTCAATCTCTATGGAATGATCATGCGGCTAACCCGGTTATTATGGAAGATTATGCTGTTAGGGATGGCATCAGATTAGCCTTGGACTATGGTATCAGACAAGTCGAGACTGAATCGTACTCTTTGCAAATTCTAACAATGTGGAAGGCTAAGAATTTTGACAAATCAGATGTAGCTGCTATTTTGATGGAAATAGATGATCTGGTGGGTAATCTGGATAGTTTCACCATTTCTTTTATACCTAGGGTGTTAAGAATTTAGGCAATTTACAGATTAAATTAATCCAAGTATAAACCATGAGCATGACGTAAACATACTGATAATTAACCATATTCATGCATACTAGATCGACAGTAGACACATCTACGCAAACTACTAGTATCGCACACATGGAAATAACAAGGGCAGGGATAAACGTGTTATACCCTGCGACCGGCCAGTTGGCAGTAGACGTAGCAGTGGCGGCAGCCGCTGCGGCGGCAGCAGCAGCGGCCTCGGTGGCAGCAGTGGCGGCAGCAGCAGCTCGTTCGGCTTCGGTGGCCATGATGACGATGAGGACGATGAGGTAGTAGTCGAAGTAGTCGTACGGTAGCGAGCAGTCGCGTAGGAGACGCTCCCCAAAAACCTAATCGCCCCTCTCCCGTACAGGATCTGGACATGCGGGGTTTCGGAGGCCTGCTGTCCCGTCGGCCATGTACGCGGTAGACGGGATGGGATCACCGGCGGCAGCAACAGCGAGAGGAACGACAATGGGTGCAGAGCGTATGAGTTGTGTCTTTGTGTCCGTCATGTGCCCTCGATATAGGCACGGCCGGGTAGGAGAACGGTGAGCTCACAAATTAATTTGGCGTTTACTGCAGCTGTTACCACGTAATCAATGCGTCGTTTTACTGCGCGCGGTTACCACGTGATCAATGCGGCGTTTTACGGCGCGCGGCTGTTACCAAAATAAATGTGACGCAATAGACAACAATCAATATAACGTCTCATATTATTGGCGTGTCTGTTGACTCTCCGTTTCCAACTGCCAAAATAAAGCCATCGACTCGGCTCATTCCCGCAACCCGCGGCGCGTCGTGACGTGTCGTGACGAGCCGAGGCGTGGCGACGCGGGCGGCGGAGGAGGAGGAGCGCGCGTGTGGAACACCTCCACTACTCCTCTCTCTTCATACCAACTCACACTAGTGGGAAGAGATCTCACCTTATAAACTGGTGCAAAACTCTTCCAACTAGCAATATGGGACTAAACTCCCACCATTTGCTATGGCAGCATGGGCCTTTAGGGATTAAATGGAAATTGCCTAATGGGCCTGCAAGCCCATTCGAATTTCAGCAATCCCCCACCAGATCCCGAAGACCCATGGTGTTGTCCTCTGTTCCATTCACTGTTTTTATATACCGGCATTTTCAGTGGAGACCCGTTAAGGTTGAACATCCACCTAGAACAAGTAGCTACACAACATCACAACAGGACAATGGACTATACCTTGAATTGTCAGTTTGGCGTAAAATATTTTCACTAAATGTCTTGCCAGTACTAGGCTGCCGAAGGCCGACCCCTCGGGTGGAGCATATTAGTCATACTCCTGGCCTATTCATGAACTTATTAAAGATCACTTAATCTCATAGACTGTGACCAGCAGTCAGGATCATATAGGTGTGTTCCTCCAAAAATCGCTCTGTAGGATAGCATCTTGCTTATACAAGCCTTAGAACACATTAAGACAAAAGTCAACCTTCCATACAGATTTTGAGAGTACTGTATCTCCAGTGGAGTGGGTTAATAAAAAATTACTCTTCTCAGTTAACCACTAGCTTGTTTTGCAAGGTCCCACTTCACGGGATCTCCGATCACATAGGTTGGGTTACTGCCATGAAAACTCATGTGGGTCTCATACCCATCTCCCTCGATGCACTTTCTATCACAACATGTGATAGCCCTTTAGTAAAGGGATCTGCCAGATTCTTAGCCGGCTGGATATAATCCACCGCTATCACTCCGGAGTTTCTTAAATGTCTGACAACTTTTAATCTTGTTCTTTGTGGACTGTGCATTGTCCTTTGAACTCTTCACCTTGACAATTACTGTTTAATTGTCACAGTTCATAAGGATAGCCGGTACTGGCTTTTCAACCACAGGCAAGTCCATCAAAAGATCTCGAAGCCATCCTGCTTTGACACTAGACGTGTCTAATGCTGTTAATTCTGCTTCCATTGTCGATCTCATTAAGATCGTTTACTTGTAAGACTTCAAGGAAACAACACCACCTCCAAGGGTAAACACATACCCCGTTGTGGCTTTCATCTCATCAGCATCAGAGATCCAATTCGCATCAGAATAACCTTCAAGTACCGAAGGATATCCACTGTAGTGAAGTCCATAGTTCACGGTACCTTTCAGATAGCGCATAATTCTTTCTACAGCGTGCCAATGCACATCACCCGGATTGGAAACAAACCGGCTTAGTTTGCACACAGCAAACATGATGTCAGGCCTCGTGGCGCTCGCTAGGTACATGAGTGAACCAATTACTTGAGAGTACCTCAGCTGATCCTTAGCTGTGCCTTCGAACTTTTGAATCCGCACACTAGGATCATATGGTGTTGGAGAAATTTTGCAGTCCGAATATCCAAAACGACTCAAAACCTTCTCAACATAATGGGATTGCAGAAGTGTAATCCCACCCTCATTGTCTCTCAATAGTTTGATGTTCAAGATAACATCAGCCACACCAAGATCTTTCATCTCAAAGTTCTGGGATAGAAATGGCTTAACCTCATTGATTACTTTGAGGTTGGTCCCAAATATCAGTATGTCATCAACATACAAACACAATATAACTCCTTCGCCCCACCATGGCGGCAGTATACACATTTGTCAGCTTCATTAACAACAAAGCCAACAGATGTTAAAGTTGTATTGAACTTCTCATGCCATTGCTTAGGTGCATGTTTCAGCCCATATAAAGATTTCAGTAACTTACACACCTTTCCTTCTTGACCATCTAACACAAAGCCATCTGGCTGTTGCATATAGATTTCCTCGTCTAACTCTCCATTTAGGAAAGCCGTCTTAACATCCATATGTTGGACGGGAAGACCATGCGAGGCCGCCAACGAGAGTAATACTCGAATGGTGGTCAGTCTGGCCACAGGTGAATAAGTATCAAAGAAATCTTCATCTTCTTTCTGGGAGTAACCCTTGGCCACAAGTCTAGCCTTGTACTTTTCAATCGTACCATCAGGCCTAAGCTTCTTTTTGAACACCCACTTACATCCTAATGGTTTACAGCCATAAGGACGTTCAGTGATCTCCCACGTTCCATTAGCCATGATGGAATCCATCTCGCTACGGACCGCTTCTCTCCAGTAGTCAGCATCTGGAGATGCATAAGCTTCTGAAATAGAAGTGGGAGTATCATCCACAAGGTACACAAGGAAATCATTACCAAAGGACTTTGCAGTCCTCTGTCTCTTGCCCCTACCAAGGGTTTCCTCGTCATCCTTCTCAGGATTCTCATCATGTGTTTGTTCATAATATTCCATAGGAATGGCAGGTTCAGGAGTCTCCTCTGATTCCTGTCTAGAAGTGCTTTGCATATCTCTCATAAGCAAAATATCCTCAAAGAATGTAGCGTCTTTAGACTCCAAAATCGTACTGACCTTCACGTCAGGTACCTCAGATTTCACTACTAGAAATCTATAGCCAACGCTATTCTTAGCGCATCCCAAATTAACGCAATCCACGGTCTTTGGTCCAAGTTTACGCTTTTTGGGGATCCGCACATTGACTTTCACCAAACAGCCCCAAGTACGTAAGTACGAGAGTGTTATTTTCCTCTTCTCCCATTGCTAATAGGGAGTGACCTCATTGTCTTTCGTCGGAACTTTATTCAGGACATGACATGATGTCAATATAGCCTGCCCCCACCATGCCTTGGATAAACCCGATGTATCTAACATGGCGTTAACCAAATATGTTAGAGTACGGTTTTTCCGTTCGGCAACCCCATTTGACTGAGGTGAATAGGGAGGCGTCCTCTCGTGAATAATGCCATGTTCCGCACAAAAAGAGTCAAACTCATTAGAGAAATACTCTCCACCACGATCTGACCGATTCGTTTAATTTTCTTTTCAAGTTGATTCTCAACTTCCGCCTTATAGATTTTAAAGTAGTGTAGAGCCTCATCTTTAGTGTTTAACAGGTATACATAGCAAAACCTAGTGGAATCATCTATTAACGTCATGAAGTATCTCTTTCCACCTTTAGTCAACACACCATTCATCTCACAGAGATCAGAATGTATGAGTTCTAATGGCGCCAAGTGTCTCTCCTCCGCAGCCTTGTGGGGCTTGCAAGGTTGCTTTGCTTGCACACATGAATGGCACTTAGAACCTTTGGCTAAAGTGAAACTTGGAATTAAATTTAGTTTTGCTAACCGCGTCATGCAACTAAAACCAACGTGACAAAGACGTGAATGCCAAACTTCTGTTTCATTAACACGCGAATGAATATTGTTCACGACTTTATTACAGAAATCAGCGAGGGAAAAGCGGAACAGACCTCCGCGCGCATACCCTTTTCCAACAAACAGTCCATATTTCGTTACAACTACTTTATTGGACTCGAAAACCAACTTAAATCCTTCTCTACGTAGAAGGGAGCCACTAACGAGATTCTTCTTGATGGCGGGGACATGCTGCACGTTCTTGAGCTGCACGATCCTTCCCGAAGTAAACTTCAGATCGACCGTGCCAATACCAAGTACAGAAGCACTTGCGCCGTTCCCCATCAATACGGACCCGTTCGTTGTGACCTGATAAAAAGAAAACAATGAGATGTCAGCACACACATGAATATTTGCACCTGTGTCAATCCACCAATCAGTAGACTGACAAACTGAAAATACAGTAAACAAATTACCATACCCAGATGCATCATTCTCATTGTTGCTCACAATCATGTTGACAGCCTTGGAGTCCTGTCCCGGCTTCACATACTTCTTTGGGCACTTCACAGCCCAGTGTTCTAGTGAAGCACAAGTGAACCAACCATCTTTCTTCTTATCCTTCTTGAAGGTCTTTTTAACCTTCTTCTTGAAGTCGGTATTCTGCTGGACACCAGTCCTCGCCTTGTTCCTGTGGGAGTTGTAGTTCTTCTGTACCATATTGGCCGCAGAAGTCCCTTCGTTCTCTTGTCCATGCGAGTCCTTTGCCCTCGAATTCTGCACAACACTCGGATGACCGAGGACATCCTCTACTGAGAATTCACGCCTCTAATGTTTCAGAGTAGTGGCAAAGTTCCTCCAGGAATTAGGCAGCTTGCCGATTATGCATCCCGCGACATACTTGCCCGGTAGCACGCACTTGAGAATTTCAATCTCCTTAGCGATGCACTGAGTCTGCAAAAAGAACGGTTTTCGACCATTCTGTAGTCATGGAACTGCTCTATATTGTACATCTCGCTGCCAGCATCGGTTGCGCCGAATTTGGATTCGAGCGCCTCCCACAAGTCCTTGGCAACCCGCACATGTAAATATGCATCAACAAACTTCTCTCCGATCAAGCTTAGAACACATCCAACAAAGACGACGGTGGCATCCCAAAACGCCTTCTCCTGTTCAGGAGTAATCGTTCCCGTGGGAGTGACACCGGCGACCCAGAACACGTTCATAGCCGTGAGCCATAAGAATGTTTTGGTCTGCCAGCGCTTAAAGTACGTCCCCGTAAACGGGTCCGGTTTCAGTGCAGTAGCAAAACCATGAATCAAAAATTGCCTACACATATTAGGTTTTTGGATTGTTAAGAATTTAGGCAATTTACAGATTAAATTAATCCAAGTATAAATCACGAGAATGACGTAAACATACTGATAATTAACCATATTCATGCATACTAGATTGACAGTAGACACATCTACGCAAACTACTAGTATCGCACACATGGAAATAACAAGGGCAGGGATAAACGTGTTATACCCTGCGACCGGCCAGTTGGCAGTAGACGTAGCAGTGGCGGCAGCCGCGGCGGCGGCAGCAGCAGCGGTGGCGGCCTCAGCAGCAGCAGCGGTCTCGGTGGCAGCAGTGGCGGCAGCAGCAGCTCGTTCGGCTTCGGTGGCCATGTTGACGATGAGGACGATGATGTAGTAGTCGAAGTAGACGTACGGCAGCGAGTAGTCGCGTAGGAGACGCTCCCCAAAAACCTAATTGCCCCTCTCCCGTACAGGATCTGGAGAGGCGGGGTTTCGGAGGCCTGCTCTCCCGTCGGCCGTGTTCGCGGTAGACGGGATGGGATCACCGGCGGCAGCAACAGAGAGAGGAATGACAATGGCTGCAGAGCGTATGAGTTGTGTCTTTGTGTCCGCCCTGCGCCCTCAATATATAAGCACGGCCGGGTAGGAGAACGGTCAGCTCACAAATTAATTTGGCGTTTACTACAGCTGTTACCACGTAATCAATGCGTCGTTTTACTGCGCGCGGTAACCACGTGATCAATGTGGCGACTCTCCGTTTCCAACAACCAAAATAAAGGTATCGGCTCGGCTCATTCCCGCAACCCGCGTCGTGACGTGTCGTGTCGTGGCGAGGCGAGGCGGGCGGCGGAGGAGTAGCGCGCGTGTGGAACACCTCCACTACTCCTCTCTCTTTATACCAACTCACACTAATGGGGAGAGAGCTCACCTTATAAACTGGTGGAAAACTCTCCAAACTAGCAATATGGGACTAAACTCCCACCATTTGCTATGGCAGCATGGGCCTTTAGGGATTAAATGGAAATTGCCTAATGGGCCTGCAAGCCCATTGTCGGGGGGTTACCCCCGAGTAGGGTAAATGCAAGTGGTAAAGACGACTTACAGAAGAGAGGTTTGGTCGAGTAGCCGACTACCCGGTACCTGTTACCCGGTCGACTGCTACTCGGTCTCACCTCAAGATGACCAGAAGGAGATATCAATCAAGTTCTGTCCTTTCGAGTAGAAGAGTTGGCCCGAGTAAAATTGGCGGGAACCTACTCGGGCCAGAAAGTCAAAGGAGCCGTTCTGACACAGGATCCCGCGTATCCTGGGTCCGTACTTGGCAGCATTCGAACTACTGTTCATCTGGGACCGGCCTGCCTGACAGTGACAGCATGGAAGCAGGCCGTCGCAGGATAAGGGGGCCCTACTCTGTGTTTGGCACAGTGATACCAGTCTGTCCCCTTGTTTTGCCCAACGACTTTCCAGATGCAGCCAAGGTTAGGAACCAAAGCTGTCAGCGGGAACCCGGAAGAAGGACGATGTGCACACTATGTCGACACTTGTCCATGTTTGGACGTATCCGGCTGGGCACCGCGTATATAAGGTGCCCCGCCGCCTCCTGCGTGAGGCATCGCATACTAGAACGGAGGAAACCCTAGTTTCTTGACCTGGTTCATCATCTAGAGAGGAGAGTGGCTACTCGGTAGCAAGAACATTGTACTGTGGCTACTCGGTGAGACACCAAAATACACAAAGAAAGGCAGGAGTAGGGGTTTTACCTCCTCACGAGGGCCCTGAACCTGGGTAGATCGTGTTGTTTGCAGTGTTTACTTCGTACCTCACGCGGCTACTCGTCGCGTGATCCCTCCCCGAGCACCTCCAGCGTCCTTCGTCCCCACATCTTTAGCCATCCCATGGCATCTGCCGTGACAGCACCACGACACCCATTCAAATTTCAGCATAGGGTAGCTAATGAACTTGCGCACCTTTGTGCAAATTATTGTAGTCCAGATAGAAGACATTGTCTTTGGGTGAATTACACCCCTGTCTTTCTCGATGCCTGTATCAGACAGGATTGTAAACCCGGCTGGATTTGGTGCCAGCAAGTTAGTTGACGCACTATTTTCCTTCCATGTTACCTAAGGGGACTGGGAGGTTTTTAACGAGGCGGGCTTGCTTGCTTAATATATGGTTTTGAAATTAAAAAAAAAGGAGTATAAAAAAGAGGTAAAGTTAATTTTACAAACTAAATAAGGAAGATAAGTAAATGAAGGAGAAAATAATTTGTATAACTATCTAGAGCTAATAACATTTGTAGTCCCACAACTTGCAGGTTGTGGACGTTTTCGACCCACAACTTGCGAAGCGGGCGTGCTTAGTCCCAGAACTTGCGACGCGGGTTGGTTTTGGTCTTGGTCAGCTGTACTGTCGACACGTCGCCTGAAGCTTTTGAAGAAACCCCCTGAATTTAATTAGCATTTGCAGTTAGATCCTCAATCCTATCCATAGGAAATCCCCTATCCCGATCCTTAGCTCTCCCGGCGGCGGCGACAGTGGTCGTGGTGTGGTGATGCTGGCTGCTGCTGTTGGCATGTGCTGGCTATGGCCTCCAGTACGAAGATGCGGTTGTAGGCTATGGCTGGCCCGGCTGCTCACCGCCCCTCGCGTCGTTTATACCGCCACCCCTTTCCCCGTGTCGCCTGCCATCCCCATCCCATCCCCAGCCGCGCTGCCTCCCCAATCCCATTCCGTGGTGGAGACCGCCGGTCAGCTCATAACATGGCCGTGGATAGCGCGAGCTGACGGGCCCTCCATGGCGCATCAACACAGTACATCGCTTCGGCGCTCCGCATCGACGTCGTGTACGGCACAGCCGGCTCGATGGCTAGGAAACATGTTGTACAAGTGAAAACACCTCATCTCCGGCCAAGCTACAGGTAATTCCTCAGCTCCCCTTTGGTCTGTGGACATTGTTATTTTATGGTGATCCAAATTTATATTCGTATATACTGATAAAGGCCGAACTTCAGACGAAGTGGAGCCAGAGTTGGAGTTGGATTACCTGTTACCGACCTAGTTAGGTCAGGACCGCCTTTATATACCTCTTGTAAGCCGCCGCACGGGATAAGCCATACATTGTAAATCCCGGCGTGATTGTAACCTCACCCCAAAATAGTGAAGTATTGCTGGCTGGCGCCCGTGGTTTTTTCTCTTCCTTGTTGGAAGGGTTTTCCACGTTAAAATCTCGTGTCCCCGTTGGTTCGATCTTGCTTAATTTCATCGTTGTTTTGCTATTGCGTGTAACAAGTGGTATCAGAGCCCTGTTTCAGATTAGGGATTCGCGATGGCATCGATGAAGTTTGATCTACCGTTGCTGGACTACAAGACGATGTTTTGTCTGTGGCAACTAAAGATGCTTGCGGTACTGTCGCAAGCATCGGATCTTGATGAGGCGCTGGATTCTTTCGGGAATAAGGAAGCCAAGGATTGGACTGCCGAGGAGAAACGCAAAGATCGTAAGGCTTTGTCGTTGATTCAGCTTCATCTGTCTAATGATATATTGCAAGAGGTGATGTTGGAGAAATCCGCGGCTGCGTTGTGGGTCAAGCTGGAATCGATCTGCATGTCAAAAGATCTCACCAGCAAGATGCACGTAAAGATGAAGTTGTTCTCGCTCAAGATGCAAGATGGTGGTTCTGTCATGAGCCACTTGTCGATCTTTAAGGAGATCGTGTCCGACCTAGTGTCGATGGAGGTAAAATATGATGATGAAGATTTAGCTCTTCTGCTGTTATGTTCGCTGCCTAGCTCTTTTACAAACCTGCGTGATACCATACTGTTAAGCCGCGATGAACTAACCCTCACGGAAGTTTGTGAGGCCCTGCAGACCAGGGAAAAGATGAAAGTTATGGTGCAGTCTAACCCATCGTCCTCCAAAGGCGATGCATTGCAGGTTCGAGGCAGACCAGAGCAGCGAGATAACAACTACAACAACAACAACAGAGATAAGAGCATAGACCGTTCCAAGTCCAAAGGACGTGACAAGTTCTGCAGGTATTGTAAGAAAACCAATCAGACCATTGAGGATTGCTGGAAAGTGCAGAACAAGGAGAAAAGGAACGGCACATACGAACCGAAAAATAAATCTGACGGTAATGGTAATGGTACTGGTAAGGCTGCTGTTGTTGCTGGTGATAATAGTTCGGATGGTGAATGCCTACCTGTTTTTGCTGCATGTGTTACCCGTGATGATGAGTGGATTCTTGATACTGCTTGTTCGTTTCATATTTGCTGTAACAAAGATTGGTTCAGTTCTTATGAGGCTGTGCAGACTGGAGATTTTGTGCGTGTGGGGAACGACAACAAATGTCACATTGTTGGCGTTGGATCTGTTCAGATCAAGACCCATGGTGGGATGACACGTACATTGACGGGAGTGAAACACATACCATCCATGGCGAGAAATTTGATCTCGCTGAGTACCCTTGACTGTGACGGGTACAAGTACGCCGGAGGGGATAAACGCCTGAAGGTATCAAAAGGTTCTCTCATTGTTATGATTGGTGATATGAATTCTGCCAAGTTATATATCCTTAGAGGTAGTACATTGTCTGGTACTGCTGCTGTTATTACTAATGATGATCCAAGTACAACTAACATCTGGCATAAGCGACTTGGACACATGAGTGAACATGGTATGGCAGAATTGGTGAAGAGAGAACTTCTGAAAAACTGCAATATGAGTATGTTGCCGTTCTGTGAACACTGCGTATTTGGTAAGCATAAGAGAGTTAAGTTCAATGCTTCCGTTCATACCACTAAAGGTACATTGGATTATGTACATGCTGATTTGTGGGGGCCTTCACGTAAGCCCTCTTATGGTGGTGGTCGTTATATGCTTACTATCATTGATGATTACTCTAGAAGAGTTTGGCCTTATTTCCTGAAAACTAAAGATGATACTTTTGCTGCTTTTAAAGAGTGGAAAGTTATGATTGAAAAGCAAACTGAAAGAAAGGTGAAATTGCTTCGTACTGACAATGGTGGCGAATTTTGTTCGCATGCTTTCGATGTTTATTTTGTTCAGGAAGGCATTGTCAGGCATCACACCATCCCATACACACCTCAGCAGAATGGTGTAGCTGAGCGGATGAACAGGACGATCATCTTCAAAGCTCGCTGCATGTTGTCTAACGCCCGCATGAATAGGCGTTTTTGGGCTGAGGCTGCCAACACTACCTGCTACTTGATTAACAGGTCACCATCCATCCATCTTGACAATAAACTCCTATTGAGGTATGGTCTGGTGAGTCAGCTGATTATTCACAACTGAAAGTTTTTGGTTGCACCGCCTATGCTCATGTTGATAATGGAAAATTAGAGCCTAGAGCTATTAAGTGCTTATTTCTTGGTTATGGTTCTGGAGTAAAAGGATATAAGTTGTGGAACCCGGAAACCAAAAAGACTTTCTTTAGCAGAAGTGTTGTGTTTAATGAATCTGTTATGTATGAGGACAGTTTGTCAACTGATGTTATGCCATATTCTTCTGATGAGGACGAACCACGAGTTCGTTTGCAGGTGGAGCTAGACCACCTGGATGAGGAGGAAACTGAAATTGATGAGGAGGATATTGTGCCGCCCTAACCTCCTATTGTGCAGCAAGAAAATTTGTCTATTGCAGAGCGCAGAGAGAAGAGGAATAAAGGACCTCGTACTCGTTTAATTGAGGAATGTGATGTTGTTTATTTTGCTCTAAGTTGTGCAGAACAGGTGGAGAATGATGCTGAACCTGCTACATATAATGAAGCTATTGCTTCGGTTGATCGTGTCAAGTGGATTGGTGCAATGCACGAAGAGATGCAATCACTTGAGAAGAATGGCACATGGGATATTGTGCGCGTGCCTAAACAAAAGAAGGTCGTCCGCTGTAAGTGGATATTCAAAAGAAAGGAGGGCTTATCTCCCAGTGAGCCTCCAAGGTTTAAGGCAAGGCTGGTAGCAAAAGGTTTCAGTCAGATTCCAGGAGTGGATTATAATGATGTGTTCTCACCTGTTGTCAAGCATAGTTCTATTCGTACTTTCTTTAGTATTGTTGCTATTCATGATCTTGAGCTTGAGCAGTTAGATGTGAAGACTGCGTTTTTGCATGGAGAACTTGAGGAGGAAATATACATGGACCAACCTGATGGGTTCATAGTGCCTGGTAAAGAGGATTTCGTGTGCAAACTAAAGAAGTCTCTTTACGGTTTGAAACAGTCTCCTCGACAATGGTATAAAAGGTTTGATTCTTTTATGATGTCACATGGCTTTAAGAGGTCTGAATATGATAGCTGTGTGTACATTAAATTTGTTGATGAATCACCTATATACTTGCTGCTATATGTTGATGATATGTTAGTTGCTGCCAAGAGCATGAAAGAAATCACTACATTGAAGAAACAGTTGAGTAGTGAGTTTGATATGAAGGATCTTGGTCCTGCTAAGAAAATTCTAGGTATGGAAATTTCTAGAGACAGAAAATCTAGATTGCTATTTCTTAGCCAGGAGAATTACATTAAGAAAGTCCTTCATCGTTTTAATATGCATGATGCAAAGTCTGTTAGTACTCCTATTGCTTCACACTTCAAGTTGTCAGCATTGCAATGTCCTACTACTGACAAAGATATTGAGTACATGTCACGAGTTCCCTATGCTAGTGCTGTTGGTTCCTTAATGTATGCCATGGTGTGTTCTCGACCTGATTTATCATATGCTATGAGTTTGGTCAGTCGATACATGGCTAATCCTGGTAAAGAACATTGGAAAGCTGTTCAGTGGATTTTCAGGTACCTTCGCGGCACATCCAAAGTTTGCTTGAAATTTGGCAAGACTGGTGAGGGCTCACAGGCTATGTGGATTCAGATTTTGCCGCCGACTTGGATAAGAGAAGATCCCTCACAGGTTATGTGTTTACTATTAGTGGATGTTCCGTTAGCTGGAAGGCTACCTTGCAGGGTGTTGTTGCACAATCTACTACTGAGGCCGAGTATATGGCTATTGCTGAAGCATGCAAGGAGTCAGTTTGGTTGAAAGGCCTGTTTGCTGAGCTTTGTGGAGATGATACTTGCATTAACCTATTTTGTGACAGTCAGAGTGCTATTTACCTTACTAAGGATCAGATGTTCCATGAGAGAACAAAGCACATTGATGTCAAGTACCATTACGTGTGTGATGTTGTAGCACAAGGTAAGCTGAAGGTATGCAAGATTAGTACTCATGATAATCCTGCTGATATGATGACAAAGCCAGTTCCTATTACTAAGTTTGAGCTTTGCTCAAGCTTAGTTGGTATCACTGCTTAGCCCAAGAGGCTATGTGGCGCCGAAGGTGTTTTCTTTGTGCGTTTCAGGTGAAGGTTCTCATTTATGCTACAAGAGGGAATTTGTCTCAAGGTAGAGTGTTATTTTATGGTGATCCAAATTCATATTCGTATACACTGATAAAGGCCGAACTTGAGACGAAATGGAGCCGGAGGCGCAACGCACAAACGTGGACTGCACGGAGGGGGGTGCGGGGGGCGGCAGCCCCCGCGGTACGGTACGAGTTGTTCCCGAGTCGGAGTCACCGGTAGAAAATAGGCGTATAGTCCCGGTTCGCCAGGGCCAGTAGTCCCGACCGCGCAACCGGGACTAGCTATGCGCGACTAAAGGCACCCCCTATAGTCCCGCGGGCTTACGAACCGGGACTAAAGGCCCGTCCACGTGGGCGGGTGGCGGAGCCGGGGGACGGAGGACCTTTAGTCCCAGTTGGCCACCTGAACCGGGACTAGACTTTATTTCGTTATTTGGGTTTCTAATTATTTTTCACACCACTTTTTCTCTCCCTTTTTTTCACTCCCTTTTTTTTCTTCAGAATTTGTATTATTTGCTTAGTGTCTAACTACAATTATCTCTAGTCAAATTACTTACTCATATTATCTCTAGTCAAATTACTTACTCATGGTCAAACTTCCCGCTCGGTCACCCATCCTCCCACTACTCTAGCACTAGCACGCTTAACTTCCGAGTTCCATACCGTCCCGCATCCAAGTGTTTTGCACGCATGTATGTGATAGTAGTATCATATCAATCTTATTAACATGTTGGTCGATGCCACATTTCTTTATTGTTTGAATTTCAAATAAATCTTTTAATAAACAAAAAGTAATGATGTAATTAATAATTTTGAATAAATAAATAAACACTTTTTAATTTGTATTATTTCTAAAAATACAAATAATATATCAAAAAATTAAGAAAAATAGAACTAATTCATTTTAAAATCTTAAAAATACAAATAATATATCAATAAATAAGAACAATAATACTAATTCATTTTAAAATCTTAAAAATACAAATAATATATCAAAAATTAAGAAAAATAGAACTAATTCATTTTAAAATCTTAAAAATACAAATAATATATCAAAAAATTAAGAACAATAATACTAATTCATTTTAAAATCTTAAAAATACAAATAATATATCAAAAAATTAAGAAAAATAGAACTAATTCATTTTAAAATCTTAAAAATACAAATAATATATCAAAAAATTAAGAACAATAATACTAATTCATTTTAAAATCTTAAAAATACAAATAATATATCAAAAAATTAAGAACAATAATACTAATTCATTTTAAAATCTTAAAAATACAAATAATATATCAAAAAATTAAGAAAAATAGAACTAATTCATTTTAAAATCTTATAAATACAAATAATATTTTAAAAAATTAAGAACAATAATACTAATTCATTTTAAAATTAGGGAACAAAAATAGTTTTATGAACAACAAAAGACAAGTGATAATTAAATCACAAGTAAAATAGATATCACAATCATGAATAGAACACAATCATATCACATTCATAACATAGAGTCTTACGATCACAGATAACACAAACATAAGTCTCACAATACTAAGATATCCATTACATATATATACTAAGATACCCATTACATGCATATATATCGAACGCATACATCTATGCCTCCGTCGAGTAGATGCGGAACAACTCGTATGAGACATATGCATCTATGGCTGCATACTTGACGTTCGTCAAGTCCAGTGGGGTCTTCTCCCAAAAAAAGTGATTCTTTCGGGGGAAACCAGACTTCATGGTTTCGTAGCCCTCGTGGATTAAGGTAGTTGCCATGCGAGCCATCCCGGTCTTTGGCCCGTTCAATTGGATAAGATCCTGAAGATCAATGTAGTGATCTTCAGGTATCACAATACCCAAGCGCATCAACTTCGGACGGTCTTGCGTGATGTCAACGCTGCAAAAGTCATATCCCATGTTGACAAGAAAATCAACAAGGGCCGGAGAATGCGTTGAACTACTGCAACAACAAAAATTTGATACGTGTTAGATATTGCAACACATGTATTTTTCACATGCAACAAACAAATCGAAGATGCAAGATTGTACGTGTGCGCTACCTTGACCATTGGAAGACCAAAACGGCCTCCTTGAACGCAATCTGGATGACGGCAACATCCCGTTGATCCGCCGTATACTCCAGATCAAGCCCGAAGAACCGGTGTTCATCGGGAGAGGAGAAATAGAGATTGGTCAAATACTCAAGAGCACCGGGGAGGCTCTCGGAAATGTTGGTGTAGCACACGTCGAGATGCTTGCCGCATGGTGTGGGACCACCATATCTCTCCCAAACTTCAGCCATGGTGCTTGGTGTGGAGGAAAATCGAAGAGAGGGAAGAGAAGAGAAGAGAGGAAGAAACAGAGACTCGGACGCGCACTTTAGCAATGGCGCCCTTCTGCCTCGCTCGCGAAATAAAAACCGCCGCGCGGGAGGCGAGCAGTTTGTACCTTTAGTCCCGGGTGGCCAGGCCAACCGGGACTAAAGGCAGGGAGGCCATCGGCCGGGAACCATTAGTCCCGGGTGGCGACGCCAACCGGAATTAATGCCCTCCACGCGCCTCAACGCGCTTCCCAACCCGCGGCGCATGACCTTCTGTCGCGGGTCTCCTCCCGACCCGGGACTAAAAACTCATTAGTCACGGTGCGCAACGTTTGGGGACTGATGGGGGCGTATGGAAGGCCTTTTTTCTACCAGTGAGTTGGATTACCTGTTACCGACCTAGTTAGGTCAGGACCGCCTTTATATACCTCTTGTAATCCGCCGCACGGGATAAGCCATACATTTTAAATCCCGGCGCGATTGTAACCTCACCCCGAAATAGTGAAGTATTGCTGGCTGGCGCCCGTGGTTTTTTCTCTTCCTTGTTGGAAGGGTTTTCCACGTTAAAATCTCGTGTCCCCGTTGGTTCGATCTTGCTTAATTTCATCGTTGTTTTGCTATTGCGTGTAACAGACATGGCTCCTGCAACTTCTTCAGATATCTATTTGATCCTGCCATTTGTGATGAATTGTGGAATGATTACTAGCTAATGGCTTGCTCTTGTTCATATACATGGTTTTGCTCATTCCATTTGTTTTCTAGATAACTCAATGCTCGCTGGAAAAAAGAACTGTGAATGATCAATGCAATTTTTAGAGTGAAGATGGATCGGTGATTTGAGTTTTATATCTTCGCTTGACTATCGATGCTAGCTCTCTTTATTTCCCAAAAGATGTACGCCTCAACTACTTAACTGCAAGGTATCTCTTGCTTCTCCTGATGATAGCTGCCACTTATGTATGGCAATGGATCAGCAATTTGCTTGCTTGGAAGTGCAGCCTGCAGATAAGCAAGAGGAGTCGTCAGATTTATGTTGCTGCATAACAAGCTGATTGCTTGACATATGTGCATTTTGTTTATTTCTTGGTCTATTTATTTGTATTCCTTGGTTCCTTTTTTTTTTATGATTTCTTTTCTTTTATTGCCTACATATAGGCCTGACAATTCTTACTATGGTGCCCCTCATCATGTGTGTAAACATTGTGGGGCGTCTTTTTTAAATGTATAAGCAAATCTTTTATGAATTCTAGATGTCCTTATGGTACATTCAGATGTTTTTATGGTACTATGATAGTGAAACTTTGCTGCACAATATATTTCTCTGTTTATATCCATTTATATGCCATAGAAGGATTACTTCTTGCAGGACTCCTTCCAAATTTATTGACAGATTTCTCTTATTGCTAATAAGGTAGAATTTTCGAAAACAGAGTTTTTCATGCATCCAACTTAGAGAGGACAACTTCTTGCAGGCCTCCTTTCAAATTTATTTTTTGCCAGTTGTGCAATCACAAATTGATTTATTGAATGAACAAAATATTATGCTTTGTGATCTGTGGTCTATTATGCATGTGGTAATGCAGGTGTTGATGTATGGTATGGAGCGTTGTGCTCTTTTATGCTTGATCACCAAGGGTATGGAGCTCTGTGCTCTGTTATACTCCATATATCAGAGTATAAACAGCAGTTAGCACCAAGATCTTGATGTATTGGAGATGGCAACTTGTAGAGAGGATTTTCATAGGGATATGCCAACAAAGGAACACTGACCATGTGATTTCTGCTAGGAGAACGTGATCTATGTAGTGGGGTTTTGAGTGATCTATGAGCTGTGTAGTATTTTAGAATGAAATTTGTGTACTAATGCTTAATATGTACTTGAAGTTGAAGTAATAAGAATGTTACCCTTTTCAAATACTTGCGAGAAGTGTCACTATATTTTATATGTTTGAATTTTGGACAGTTCCATCCATTTTTTTGTGTACATGCATAGCAGTACAAGATGCTATGTATCAGGTTAACATCATGTGTCGTCGACTAGACTAGTCGACACATTATAATATTGGACAAATTTGAGTTGTCGTCGACTACTCGACTAGTCGACGACAACTAGGTGACAAACACTAGCAGATGTCTGAATAACAGAGATGTAGAAAATGGACAGCCCAAATACAAGATGCAGCCAAAATGCAAGATGCTACTTGATTCATGGATTTGATAAGGAATTTCAGAAATTATAGAAGTAGTAGAGGAGATCTAAAAACTTACATTGCCATATAGACAAGGTTTACTAATTTAAGTAAGCCTCTACTAAACCTGAGGAGATCTAAGAATTTACATTGCCATATTTTAGAAAAGAGGGCATCAAGTGCCGGAGAAAATAAATAAAGAGCATTCAAAATCATCAGAAAATGGTACAGCATGAGCATGTCCTGCTATCAATTACTTGGACTAGATCTGGAGTTTTGGACCCATCTAAATCTAATTGAGTAACGTAAATTTTCACTTGTGGTGGTGTACTTAAAAAATTGTCTCTGTAGGCACATAATAATATTAGTTATGATCAGCTTATTATCTTGTTGCTTCAATTTAGGTGAGTACGTACTTGGATCTGACCGGTGCTAAACTGAATGTCTATGAACTAGAGCAAGCCATTAGCTTGTAATAAGCCCACAATTCATCATAAATTGGCTAGTCACCTAAAATTGAATCTGGTTATGGCCATTAGCCTGTCACAAATTGGCTACTCACATGAACTTTTCTTTTACGACTTGCACAACATCTTCACTCTCTGGTTCAAAACCAAGTTGGTGCAGAAAGATACTTCAGCTGTCGGTGATCAAGGTGAGATTGATTTCAAGGAAAAAGCAAAGTTTTCACAATGCCCTTGCAGGAAAAAAAAGCACAAGGTTTGCAAAATCTACTGAGGTTTTCACAACACACTTGTCAGGAAAAAAAAAGCAGAAAGTTTTTACAACACACTTGCAGAAAAATACTGCCGTTGAGCCGGCACAAGCCACGGCGATCTATGAGGTGGCGCAAGATAAAGGATGCGGGCGGCGGCGTCAGCGGCGCCGTCCAGGGCCACGTACTGAGATGGCAGGCGGTTTCCATGGGGAATGGGATTAGGGAGGCGGCACGGCTGGGGATGGGGTGCGGCATAATCGGCGTGAGGGGCGGTGAGCGGTCGGGCCAGCCAGAGTCTACAACCGCACCGTCATGCGGGAGGCCATAGCCGGCACAGGCCTACAGCAGCAGCCACACCACAACCATCTTCGTCGCCGCCGGCGGCGCTGGGATCGTGATTGGGGATTCTCCTCTGGACAGGATTGGGGACCTAACTGCGAATACTTATTAATTTAGGGGGTTTTCTTCAGAAGATACAAGCCACGTGTCGGCAGCACAGCTAACCGGGACAAAAACGAATCTCTGTCACAAGTTCAGGTACCACGGTCGTCGAGTTTGCAAGTTCTGGGACGAAACTGTTGGCGCAATGCAAGTTGTGGGACTAGAGGTGTTATTAGCTCAACTATCTAATAGGTACAGCTTGAAGATAATTTCCCGATACTATCTCCATTACGAAGCAAAGGGAAGTTTCTCGACAGACCTTGCTCAATATTTAATTCTTCCAAGATAGCGTGGTCTCTTTAACAGCAGCAACTATGGGCACTCATGCGTCATCTGTGCCACCAAGTGAGGAAACAACATACTTGGACTGCCGAGAATACTTTTTGTATTAGGAAAATGGGTCACTAGAATTACCCCGGTTGTGTATTTCAGTTAGTGGGCCCATAGTGTTATCTTCAACAAAATTGAGTGCATATACTCTATTCAAGCTTTGTGTGTTTGTCATGTCCTGTATGGCCTTTTCTCCCGTGACGCTCCTGTTTTCTATCTCTCGCTTGAGTCATCTATGAAATGCACTGAGACCCTCTTTTTCCTTGAATAGGTAAGGAATGTTGATATGCTTGACGGTGTGACGATTCTATGATCAATGTCAAAGATGTGATAGTCCTTAACAGCAAAGAAATCGAGCTTCTCCCGTGCTTCTTCCCTGATCAACCAGGCTGGTCTTTCATTTGAGTTTATCGTAGTGGAAACTCTTATTAGAAGTAATAATCTTACTTCATGTATGACATTCTATCATGTGTGGCCTAGAAATTAACATGTCTATTTGATCCTTGTTTCAGTTTGTCAAAGGAGTTGGAATGCTGGAGTAGTCAAGCTGGTGATGTACACCAGGCAAGTGCTAGAAATTCCCATCCATGCTCTATTAGTTCACTCCCTTATTAACTTTGTGATGCGATGGATATGTCATGGCGCAGTAGCCTGCTATTGTGTTGAACTCCCTGATTTGTGTCGTGTACGCACGGCGGTCTAAATAGTTTAGTGTTAGGATCTGGTAGAAGGACACAACATCTGTAGCCGCATCAGTAGTGAATTATATGTGTTTAGCTTCTGTTTGATCATCGGCTCTGTAACCAGATGATTGATGTTCATGTTATTGATTTAGGCATTGAAAGGAGATCATCGCCATCGTCACCGTCACCACTTCTCCAAAAACAATTCATGATTCCCCCGTCTATGTGTGAGTAATCCCCGCTGTAGGCTTATTGGGATGGTAGGGATTGGATGAGATCGATCATGTAATAATGCTAGATTTTTAGGCCATAGTGCGTAGTATCCGTTGTTAGTGATATATATCGTTGTTGCAACTTGTTATTATTAATGCTTGTCACTAGGGCCCGAGTGCCACGATCTCACATCTGAACATTTCATTGTTTCATGAACATAATTATCTTGATCATGTCTGCAAGTTCTTTACATATGGCGTTATCCGAAACTCGAGACCCCAAAGTGACAGAAATTGGGACAACCGGAGGGATGGCTGTGATGTGAGGATCACATGTGTTCACGGAGTGTTAATACTTTGCTCCGGTGATTTATTAAAAGAAACACCTTAATTACCAGTAGTTTTCCTTGAGGACGCGTTGTAAACTGCCTGGTGGTACAAAAGATGTTTTGCAAGTTTCTCATTGCGAGCACGTACGACTAAATTGGATCACATGACTATGGTTTGGCTAGAAGTTGGATGCTTTATTATTATCTATCTACAATTCTCACGTTATTATTATTACATGAACTATCTTATCCATGGAACGCCCGTTCATCCATTCCCTATGTCTGGTACTTTAATCCAGTTGTTTTCATGATTTCTACTGATGTTTTCATGATTGCTATTGTTGTTACTATTTCACTCCTGTTGTTATTTTTCTACTGCTGCTGTTATAAAACTGCTAACACTGATAAATTGTTGCGAGCAAGTATAATTTCAGGTGCAGCCGAATTGACAACTCATTTGTTAAAGCTTCTAAATATTCTTTGGCCCCCTTGTGTCGAATCAATAAATTTGGGTTTTACTTCACTCGAAGAATGTTGCGATTCTCTATACTTGTGGGTCATCAACACTCCACCGATATTTTACTTACTGATAGTGTGTGCTTACGGTACACTTTTTGTAGTAATAACAACATCGCGATACTGGCAATGTGTCTGGGCACGCTTCCGGTGAGTGATTTTCACACGTTTCTGATGAGCTTTTCCATGCTAGTGATGTTTTTCGTGGCGACAAAAAACAATCGTGAAGATGACATCGCTAGGTTTATAATTCTAAATATGTAATTTTATGGTGTTATTGCCCCGTGGAATGTTGATGCTAGGATCTAACCACCTAAAGAACAATTTTTTATGTGGTTATACATATATGGTTCTGACATTTTGGACTATATCATTTATTCTTGTTAAAATTCTTCAATCTCTTTTACATATATTTGATAGTTTTTTTCAAAACGCTATTTTGATAAATCACGTTATTATCACGCTATAGTGTGCATAGCATCTGGAGGATGCTGCCGCTATTTCTCATACCACACTATTTTTTCCTTGCATAAGATTTAGGGATAATTAACAGGGTGCCCTCAGTTGGCACCACGATCTCAGTTTTGCCCCTAGCGCCGAATCAACCTCAGTTTTGCCCCTAGTCAGTGCGCAAGGACTGCTTTGGCTGCTACCACCGTTACTTTCTGCCCCCCGTTAGAATCCTAACCTGTGGGACCCATCATAGAACCGTTGGCGCGGCTTGTGGGCCCCAGCTGTTGAGCGTTGGCGCGGTTTGTGGGCCCCAGCTGTTGACCGTTGGCGCGGTTTGTGGGCCCCAGCTGTTCACCGTTGCTTGCGGCCGGCGGTTTAAAAGCGGCGGAGCTCGTGGCGGTGAGCAGGAAATCAGCCGAGCTTCTCAGGCAGCGCGTCCCCTTCTTCTCCGTCGGCATGTCGTCGACCTCTGCTTCCGATTCCCACTCCAAATGGCCGCGCTTCGGGCCAGTTCCGATGGAAGATGCCCTGACTGCCCACGGACGGCGCCCCTGCAGCGGCGGGTCACGGGGAGCGACAGGCACGGCAACCGCGGGCGCGAGTATGTGAAATGCGAGAGCAAAGAACAGCTTGGGGAGGTGAGATCTGTGTTCCCCCCTGTCAATTTCGTTTTTTTTCCTCAATTTTCAGCCGATTTGGGTTTTCATCCGATTTGGGTTGGATCTTCCTCCATGTGACCATTTCGAGTGGCTTGAGGAGTACATAAAGAGGATTCAAAAGGAGGACAAAAAAAGGTGCCCAATTTGCTACCGGTGGTGGAGCAATTGGGATCTGCTACGGTGCACAATGGGGTGCAGAAGGACGAGTTCAAGAAGATGACAAAACAGATGGAGACGCTTGTCGATCTAAAGAAGCAGAGCAATATGATGGCTGCATTTTTTTATTTATGTGCAATTGTTCTTGGAATTGTGTATTTACAAATCATTAGTCAAAAATAATGTAGTTAGTGTTGTAGTTAGCTTGACATGGTCAATTTGAGTATGGCTAAGACTTGGAATAAATGCGTCAGGAATCCAGCCCTGATTTCGTTTGTTTCAGTTCGTTTTCAGTTCAGTTCAGTTTTCAGTGTTCAGTTCAGTTTTTAGTGTTCGTATGTACAGGTTCAGTGTTCAGTCCAGTTCAGGTTCAGTTCAGACAGGCCCATCTAAAATTAGGACAAATATAATTTAAACATTTGGACAAAAATAAATTTATAATTTTGGACAAATATAATTTGAACATTTGGAAAAATATAATTTAAACATTCGGACAAATATAATTTAAACATTGACTTCATTTGGGCAAATAGAATTAAAAATAACTTAATTGGCAAACATAATTAAAAAGTGGACATATATATATATGGATAATCATTGGCCCCACTTTACATATATTTAGTGGGGCCCGTCGGACATTACATCTATTAAAAAAAAGGGGCCCTAACCCTAAACCCTAACCGCCCGCGGCATGCATGCGGGCGCCCGTCCGGCCGTCCGGCCAACCGCCGGTGGTTGGCCTACTTCTTCCACTCCGCCGCCCTGATCTTGATCTCATCGTCGATCCGGGCGCGGCGGTTCGCCTCCTGCCACCTCTCCACGTCGTTCTCACGGGCCCTCTTCATGCGGGCTCGGAGAGCCTTCTCCTCTCTCTCCTCCTCCTTCTTCTCCTCCTTCTCGAGCTCCTTCTTCTCCAGCCGCTCCTCTTTCTTGAGGAGGCGGTTCTTCGTCTTGGGGGAGAGGTCCTCGGCGGCGCGCTCGTCGCTGTCGGGGACGTCGGTCGACGGCGATCGATCCCGTTTGGGAGATTCGACGGGCTTGAGGCCCGTCTCCTCCGGCGTCCAGTCGGGCTCGTACCAAGGCCGAGCCTTGGGGTGGTTGTCCTCGTCGGAGACAGACTCGGGGCTTGAGGGGAGAGAGTAGGAAGACATGGTGTTCGGGGCTTGAAGGGAGAGAAGGCAAAGAGGCTGGAGAGTTGATGAGAAGATGGAGGAGGATCGACTGAAACGGGCTATTTAAAGACACGATGAGACGTGAATTTATTGGGGTAGATGAAGCAAACTGTGTGAAACGTAGGATGCAGTGTAGAAAGTACAGTCGATGCATGGTCAAAGCGGTGGTAGAACAGGCGTAGGCGTAGGCGTAGGTTGCATGCGTGAATTAAAGAGGTGAAGAGAAGAAATCCAAAGTCTCATGCCAAATCCTGCCTCGCTGCATATGCATTGATGCGTATCTTATAAAAAACTAGGCGTGGAGGGCTGCGTCGCTGCAAATGCGACGCGACTTGTGTTTCTGAAAGGAGGCGTGCAGGGCTGCTGCAAATGCGACGCGACGTTCACTCGATCTTTTCTTCTTCTGCCACGTTGTTTACTATGAAAAAACGAGGCATGCATGCACCGGGCTGGTGAACGGGGCCCCAGTTACATTGAGCCAAAACACCACGTCCATGCACCTGCGTCATTTTCGACCGTTTGATCGTAAGGAACGGTGCAGATAGAGTCCATGCATGCAAACTACGGCGGCAACGGCCTGCAGACGCTGAGACGCGATCCTCTGACTTTAGGTCACTGACAAATGGAGCCCATCACACACCGGACCCACGTGTCATGGGAGAAAGTCAGAGAACATAAGGTGGGCAAAGTAAGAGGATCGGGTTCCCTCTGTTTTATTTCACGTACAATAGTGTAGACGGGTGCTGTCTTCACTACTCGGCCATGTCATTTCTAGAAATTTTTAGAGATAGTTGGTACAGTGCGGTGACCCCCTAGCTTGTGTTGGGATCCAGACGCTCCGTAGCCCCCCTCCCGGTGAAACCCTAGCCCCGCTGGAGAAATACCGGACTTATACGGAAACACGCGGTAACTGCGTTGAAAGGGGTAGCAATGTGGAACTATTTGCTTGGTTGTGCTAGGATAGACCATAGGAACACAAAACAAAAAGGTAGAACCCACCTCTTCGGAAGATTCACGGTGTTTGGTCCGATACGGGAGTTTCACCCTGTAACCGCCTACGAGAGAGAAGTGGATGCCGGTGAAGCCGGGTCACACCCCGGAGAGCAATCTTTGACATCCAAAGCACACAACACACCTATAATAACATGGTATGGCACCCCCTAGCTTGTGTTGGGATCCAGACGCTCCGTAGCCCCCTCCCGGTGAAACCCTAGCCCCGCTAGAGAAATACCGGACTTATACGGAAACACGCGGTAACTGCGTCGAAAGGGGGTAGCAATGTGGAACTATTTGCTTGGTTGTGCTAGGATAGCCCATAGGAACACAAAACAAAAAGGTAGAACCCACCTCTTCGGAAGATTCACGGTGTTTGGTCCGATACAGGAGTTTCACCCTGTAACCGCCCTACGAGAGAGAAGTGGATGCCGGTGAAGCCGGGTCACACCCCGGAGAGCAATCTTTGACATCCAAAGCACACACACACCTATACTAACATGGTATGGCCCCCTAGCTTGTGTTGGGATCCAGACGCTCCGTAGCCCCCCTCCCGGTGAAACCCTAGCCCCACTGGAGAAATACCGGACTTATACGGAAACACGCGGTAACTGCGTCAAAGGGGGTAGCAATGTGGAAATATTTGCATGGTTGTGCTATGATAGACCATAGGAACACAAAACAAAATGGTAGAACCCACCTCTTCGGAAGATTCACGGTGTTTGGTCCGATACGGGAGTTTCACCCTGTAACCGCCTACGAGAGAGAAGTGGATGCCGGTGAAGCCGGGTCACACCCCGGAGAGCAATCTTTGACATCCAAAGCACACAACACACCTATACTAACATGTTATGGCACCCCCTAGCTTGTGTTGGGATCCAGACGCTCCGTAGCCCCCCTCCCGGTGAAACCCTAGCCCCGCTGGAGAAATACCAGACTTATACGGAAACACGCGGTAACTGCGTCGAAAGGGGGTAGCAATGTGGAACTATTTGCTTGGTTGTGCTAGGATAGACCATAGGAACACAAAACAAAAAGGTAGAACGCACCTCTTCGGAAGATTCACGGTGTTTGGTCCGATACGGGAGTTTCACCCTGTAACCGCCTACGAGAGAGAAGTGGATGCCGGTGAAGCCGGGTCACACCCCGGAGAGCAATCTTTGACATCCAAAGCACACAACACACCTATACTAACATGGTATGGCACCCCCTATCTTGTGTTGGGATCCAGACGCTCTGTAGCCCCCCTCCCGGTGAAACCCTAGCCCCGCTGGAGAAATACCGGACTTATACGGAAACACGCGGTAACTCCATCGAAAGGGGGTAGAAATGTGAAACTATTTGCTTGGTTGTGCTAGGATATACCATAGGAACACAAAACAAAATGGTATAACCCACCTCTTCGGAAGATTCACGGTGTTTGGTCCGATACGGGAGTTTCACCTGTAACCGCCTACGAGAGAGAAGTGGATGCCGGTGAAGCCGGGTCACACCCCGGAGAGCAATATTTGACATCCAAAGCACACAACACACCTATACTAACATGGTATGGCACCCCCTAGCTTGTGTTGGGATCCAGACGCTCCGTAGCCCCCCTCCCGGTGAAACCCTACCCGCTGGAGAAATACCGGACTTATACGGAAACACGCGGTAACTGCGTCGAAAGGGGGTAGCAATGTGGAACTATTTGCTTGGTTGTGCTAGGATAGACCATAGGAAAACAAAACAAAAAGGTAGAACCCACCTCTTCGGAAGATTCACAATGTTTCCACCTCTTATTCTTTGAAATCTCTAGTCTTGTATTCGAGGAATCTCATTTTAGTGATGGCTTTCGTTCTAATGTTTATAAATGCTGTTTATATTTTTCCTAGACTTGTATTAGACCTATATAATGCAATTCCGAAGCCCAAAAATTTATTGGATGAATATTCGTATTATTTATTTTCTTTTGAATAATAATGGTTTTAATCGAAAATCGTAAATAAAACAAGTTTAAAACATCAAAATGAAAAAATAACTTTGGATCTTTCTTAGTCACACCAAAATGAAGTTTTGGTGAGATTTTGACCTTTTTTGAGTTCAAAAGGTTTGAAACTCATCTCATTATCTTGAACTCTCTACTAGACTGTTCAAGATATCATATGTTACACAAGGCTTTTTCGTTCCATTTTTTATAAGACAGGTTTATATTTTTTTTCTCGTTACTATATGACATAACACTACTATGTGCGTCGGCAATATATTTTTTCGATTTTTTTGAATTATGTATGCTCATTTCAAGCTTGGTCAACCCTCTGTTTGACCAGCCGAAAAGCTTCTAGAAGGAAACACAGAGATTCGACCTGGGCTGTTGGATCGACGCCTTCTAGAAGGAATCGTGCATCGGACGGATGCGCTCGCAGCCACAGCGATCCGCGAGACGCTCGTTCTGCGCTCTGATTGGTTGGTCCGTTGGCCACAGGGATCGATGGTTTCTATCTGTTCTACATATGATTTCTTTGCTGTTAAGTATTAAACCTTGTTATTTTAAAAAAAAAAATAGAAGAATACCCTTATTCAAAACATAATGAAACTTCAGATTTACTAGAGCGATGATTTTTATCTGTTTTACATATGAATTTTCTATTAAACCATGTTATTTAAATAAAATATTAAAAAAATAGAAGAATTATTGAAAACATAACGAAACTTCAGATTTACACTATATATGCAGAATAGTTGTCTAGGAAATTAATTTGGCTGATGTAGACGAGATGCCAAAAATTGTTGAAGCACAAACGGGGGTGTTTACCCTAGCTTCACACCTCATTTGAAGCACATTTCTCATGAGAATAGAGCGATGGTTTCAAATGAGCATAAATAATTCAAAAAAAATCAAAATGACATGAATCCAACGCACCATGTTGTTATATGCGATATAGTTGCTCCTCAAATTTATTTGGATAATTTTGACAAGGTAGAATTTTTCATGAAATTACAAACGGGGGTGTTTACCCTAGCTTCACACCTCATTTGAAGCACATTTCTCATGAGAATAGAGCGATGGTTTCAAATGAGCATAAATAATTCAAAAAAATCAAAATGACATGAATCCAACGCAACATGTTGTTATATGCGATATAGTTGCTCCTCAAATTTATTTGGATAATTTTGACAAGGTAGAATTTTTCATGAAATTTCAAACGGGGGTGTTTACCCTAGCTTCACACCTCATTTGAAGCATTTCTCATGAGAATAGAGCGATGGTTTCAAATGAGCATAAATAATTATAAAATCAAAATGACATGAATCCAACGCACCATGTTGTTATATGCGATATAGTTGCTCCTCAAATTTATTTGGATAATTTTGACAAGGTAGAATTTTTCATGAAATTTCAAACGGGGGTGTCTACCCTAGCTTGAGACCTCATTTGAAGCACATTTTCCTAAAAATTTGAAACGACTTGGTTCAACATCATCCAACATTATTCAAACATCACCAACTATGTTCTAACTTAGATACATCACCAGTCAACATAAATACAACATTATTCAACAGAAATACAACACCAACTTAGTCCAAATAGCGTCGGGGCTTCTTTGTGATCCTTGGCTGTTTTGGTGGCGCTTTGCTCCTTGTGCTCATTTTGCTCACAGCTTCTGGTCTTCTCCTCTTGGTAGTCGGTACCTTGGCCTTCTTCTTTGAAACTACACCAGATCTGTACAAAACATAAAGGATCATGATAAATAAATAAAATGAAAAATGAAAACTGGTGAGATCATGGCAGGATTTACATACCCATCTAAGCTTGTAACTGGTGAGATCATGGCAGAATCATCCAATGCAGCATCCAACGAAACTTGTGTGTCCATGGCAGAATCATCCAATGGAGCATCCAATGAAACTTGTGAGATAATGGCAGAATCATCCAATGGAGCATCCAGCGGATCATCATCTGGAGCATCTTTTGGAGCATCTGGAGCATCTTCTGGAGCATCTGGAGCATCATATGAATCATCAGCTGAATCATCAGCTGGAGCATCCAGCGGATCATCAGCTGGAGCATCTGGATCATCGAATGGAGCATCATGGACTTGATCATCATATGAATAATCAGTTGGATCATGTACTTGATCATCATTTTGTTCTGGAGCATCATCTGAATCAATTGACTGCTGAACATCATTTTCAAATGTTTCATCCGGCTGTTGATCATCATTTTGAAATGCTGCATCCGGCTGCTGACCATCAGTTTCATCAGGCATGCTCTCTCCAAACCCTGGATCGACTGCGTTATCACAATATTTGCCGAAATGACCAGTCCCACCACACCTTGTGCACTTACGCACCCTCGCTCCACCTCCACCTTCACTGCAACGTCGGTGTCGACTCTTCCTCGGTCTACCTGCAGCTCTCTTCAGAACCGGAGCACAAAGTTTGAATCCAGGGTCCACTCTATCCCACTACTGTTTTCCCTCCAAAGCAGGCAAGGCATGTGCATATGTGGCTCTGAACATTGCTACAGAGTAGTAATCATGGACATACTGCTGTATATCCCCTGCTGGACCTGTGAGAGAAGTGATGAAAAACAAGGCATGAATGCATGGCAAACCAGTTATCTGCCATTGCCTACAACTGCAAGTTTTCGCTTCTAAATCCACTGGATATCTCCATTCGTCGTTACTTTTATCAAAGAATGATACCTCTGATTTGGTATCCGAGACAAATCTCATGTTCATATTCAAGCCCTCTGTTTTCTGCTTCAACGCCTTCATCACATTCGGGATAATAATGTGGCCCATGAATTTTGCATTAGCTATTTCAAGACGGAAATGAAATTTCTCGGCGTATTCTATCCTTATCCTGTCAAGCAAATCAGCCAAATAAAGATCCTTTAGTTTCTGGATCGTTGAGTTGAAAGATTCTGCAAGATTATTGTGCACATAGTCAACTTTGCTGAATTCACTGAATTGGCTTCTAGACCATAGCTTCGAGTGGTGTGTTTCCAAGTATTCCTTCACTTTCTCTTTTGTGTACAACTGCCTCATGTGGTAGTTGTGCTTCCTCACACTGCAAGTCAAAGATGCAGGCCGTAAATGATCGGTATAAAACTTTCCTTTGAATTTCTTCACAAAATTTGCAGCAAGGTGACGCATACATTCCCTGTGCTCTACTCCTGGGCACACATTATCCACGGCCACTTCTAAACCTTTGCATGCATCTGTGTGGATTACCAATCCATTGGGATGTCCAATAGCCCGGCGCAGATTCTGCAAAAACCATGTCCAGCTCTCCTCGGACTCTGTCTCCAACATACCGTAGGCAACTGGAAAAACAAAACTGTGTGCATGAACTGCACAAGCTGCTACTAGCTGGCCTTTAAACCTCCCTGTGAGAAAAGTAGCATCAATAGCCAAATAAGGCCTGCAGCCTACCAAAAAACCCATTTTGCAAGCTTCAAAGCACACAAAAACCCTCCTAAAGCATTGCTTGGTCCTTGTCACTTTCTTCAATGTGTAATCCACGGCGTGGTGATCAATTTCAACAACACTGCCTGGGCTTGCCCTCTCCACTTCAGCTTTGAATGCATATAACAACTGAAAACTTTCATTCCAGTTACCATGGATAGATTCCAATGCTTTGTTTTTATCAGTGAACACCCTCATGTATGGTAAATCTATCTTGAACTTGTCTTTCATGTTTTTCTGCAATTCCTTTGCACTCACTTGATGGTTTTCTGCCACCCATCTGTTTTAATTCATCCGCTACCCATCTTGACATGGCTCTGCTGATTGTTTGCTTCCTAAGGGTTGATTCTTCGCATGTGTGGGGAAAAGGGTTCACTTTTACCTGAACATTGGTGCTGACACGCATTTTAGATGCGTGCATCCTCCATTGACAATCTTCAGACACACAGTGCATGGTGTAGCGCCTTTTATCGCTCTTGTCAACTACAAAGGCACGTTCTACCGTCATGCAGTACGTCACAAGTGCATTTCTACACTCAGCCATGGAAGAAAAAATGCAACCTTCTGCCATAAGAGGGTTCTCAGGGTTCCATTCAACAGGTGTCCGGTCTTCCTCTTCTTCATCGTCACTGTCAGACTGATATTGGATTTCAACCCGAGGTGTCTGTCTTAAATTCCTAATAACATCAGGATATAGCCTCTCTTTATCATCCGCAGACATGCAGGCATCCTCCTCCACAGCGACATGAACCCTTTTCCCAGTGCCCACACTTGTCGACCCACCACGTCGAGCTGGTTTTGAACTGTTCTGGCTGGAGTTGGCAGTACGACGTGATGGTCCTGCCACAAAAGATGAACCCGCCACAAAGGCCGGCACAACCACATCATTTTGCAGCTTCACATTAAAATTCTCTACCTACTTATGCTTAGCAAACATGGTAGCGAGCTCTTCATCATTACTAATTTTGATCCAATCTTTTCCCCCATCAAAGTATCTAAATTCCACTTCATCATGCAAACCCCAAGTATATGGGCTGCAAACTATCTCCCCAAATTGTCTGAAACTCCAGTTACAATCCATTGGGACCGAATAAGTGAAACCTCCTTGGATTTCTTCTTACTGTCTGCATCGACGATGTATCGCTCTCTTCTAACGTGCACCAAGAAAGCAAACCCCAACTCCATCCTAACCCACGAAAACAGAGACGCAATCAGCTGCAAATCAATGTCATCCGTGTCTAATCGATAATTCAAAGCTCAGTACTTACCAAATGGGAAGCCAATCGTGGACGCGGCGTGTCTCCGGCCCCACGGCGCGGCCGCTCTCCATTTCATTCCTATCCATTTCGTCGAGCAGGTGGCGGGCAGAGTGGTGGAACGAGCGCCCCACCAGTGGCGTCGCAGGACGGCCCCGGCGGTGAAGCAGGTGGCCACGCGGAACGGCCGCGGCGGTGCAGGTGGTGCAGGTGGTGCTGGCGGCGCAAATGCGTGCTGTTGGCTGCGACACAGGTGGTGACACAGGTGGCGGTGGCGCGCTGGCTGAGGAAGGTGGCGGCGGAGCAGTGGTGGTGGTGCCGCAGGCGGTGGTGGTGCCGCAGGCGGTGGTGGTGCCGCAGGTGCTCGTGGCGCAGCAGGGGGTGGTGCGGAGGTGGCGGCGGCGAGAGCGGCAGCGCACGACGGCGGGGCAACTAAATTGGGCGGCAGCGCACGACGGTTGTGGCGGGAAGCTCGGGTGGACTATTCAGATTAGTCAACTAACTGCCCGGTCCCACCTGTAAGCTCCGGACGGTTTCAGCGAACTGGCAGTCCCACGCGGACCCACTTCGCGAAACGGAGCCTGACTCCTCCGGGCCCACTTCGACTAACGGATTCGACTCCAAACTTACCGTTCCAGCCTCTCCATAGTAGTTGCGCACAGACTAGGGGCAAAACTGAGGTCGATTCGGCACTAGGAGTAAAACTGAGTACAAGTGGTCCGCTGTGGGCAATTCGATAAAAAGCCCTAAGATTTAATGTAAGACGCACATGAACACCTGTATACCATGGGCAACATTATAACATGCAAGTACAAATGTGTGTATGTGTGTACGAACGTACCTTGACCATTGGAAGACCATGACATGTTTCTTGTAACAAAGTTGCACGAAAGCAACATCGAGACCATTGGCTGTGTACTCCAAATCGAGGCTCATAAATTTGTGTTCCTCGTCATGAAGTCATTTCTCAAACAAGCATAGTTTTTTCGCCACTTTGGCGGTGTCGTTCATGTAGACAACTTTTAGATTCGTCGTGCCATGTACGAGCATTGGACCGTAGAGGGTGAACGGATTCAAGGTGACGATGGTGATGGGGTAGAAGAGAGGACATGAAGACGGACAGAGAAATGCTGGGAGGCCATGCGGGCGTAAAAGTTGCTTCGGTATGTGTTTATTGTAGCGCCTCTTATTTGATCATGCGGACCGACTCGAAGGGCGCGAGAACCGAACCGTTTAGCCTTTTAGTCCTGATTGGTGATCCGCCAAGCGAACGGTTGTCAACACACTTTAGTCATGGTTGGTGCTCGAAGAGGCTCGTGTAAGCGACATGAATTAAGAAAAGCAGCCAACGTACCAAAAAGGTCTTTTGTATATTATGCAAAAACACGAACATGGACAGTTAGGGACCCTTTTGGTTGAACTTAGGTTCCTCCAGGCAGACAACAGTAGGCTTAAGTAATTTTGGGTGTTCCTCAAGCTGTCTCTCAAGATGTAGCTTCTGTGTTGCGGCATTGGGACCCTTCACTAGCTGTACTTTATTGAGTTCTTCTAAATTCCACATGCCTGTAAACTGGAATGTAGCGTTGGGGCAGTTGACCTTGATCAGCACAAGTTCTTTCATCATTTTAGACCCAAAGGCCACAGACAATTTCCTTGAGATGGAACCAATCTCGAGGACCTTGAGCTTTATATAAGAGTGGCCCTCTTCGTTACAGCCACTGACAACGAAATGTAGGTTGCCACATTGAAGCTGGTTGACACGAAGAATACATAAATTTGGCAGCTCCCCAAGGATTGTTTTAGCAATGTCTGTTAAACTTGACATTCCCAGGTCCAACTTTGTGAGGTTTCTGTACTGTTTATCCCCCAAGTTTGGGAACTTCTTTTTAAGTCCGTATAGCTTAAGGCTCCTCATCACGTTCTCACAAGTCAGGGAGATAATACCATCCAACGGATCTTTGTTAGCATTGTCCTTTTTCGACCAACAACCTTTTTCCTCCTTGTCAAGACACACCGACAAGGATTCCAGATGTGCATGACTTTGGATTGCGGAGAAAAAATATTTACTGTTCTTGCTGTTAATGCCACACACTCCAAGCTTGCGCAATTGTGTAAGCTTCTTGATATCTTTTGCAAAGTTCTTTGACCCTGAAGCAGCAACATTGACAACTCCAAGAGTTTGCAACGCTGTCAGTTTCCCAATCCCTCTAGGGACCTCAACACCGACTAGGCTATGATGCTTGCAGAACAAGCTGGATGAAATATGTACTGGTGCTGTTGATGACCGGGTATCATTGGTTCCGGCACGTATATACTGCAGCTTATCTAATTTTGTGATGTTCTTGGGAAGGGTAACTATGGAGGTGTCTCGGACATCCAAACATTGGAGCATCCTCAGATTACCCAGCGAACTGGGTAGATGGAAGATCTCACGACGTCCCCGTAGTGACAAGAACTTTAGGCCACAAAGCCATTTAACCATCTTCTCAAGATCTTTGTACTCAACACTACCGCTCGCATCCTCGAGATCAAGCACCCGCAGCAGCTTCATTCTATCAGAAATAAAGTAGGATTCCCACTTCCCAAACACTGTCAGTGACTGTAGCTGTGAGAACTTGATGCTCCCGAACACAATCTTGTCCCTGCGCCAGTGTTCCAATATGACTAGATGATGTCCGGTGCGTCCTGTGGTTAGGGAGGAACTACGCCCCAGTTCAAAGACAAGGTTCTCTTTTATTCGCCATTTGACAATGTACTCCCTAATAAAACCATTAACCTGGCACAAGACACTCCTCGTGTCATCTATTGCTATTTTTTCATGCGACTGCTCGATTATGCTCAGATCGAGCAGTTCAGAGAATTGCTTCTCCCCAATGGTCTCTGCAGATTCTTCGTAGTTGTCCCTTGCATATCCCTCCGCGATCCACCGCCTCACTAGTCGCCTGCGCCGAATGGGGTGGCCTCGAGGAAATATTGACAGGTAGACGATACATGGCTTGACGGAATCGGGACAAGTACGGAAGTAGTTATCCATCCAGGTTAATAGGCCACGTAGACTGTCAAATTCTCGTTTGTTCTCAAGGTCATGCATAAAATTAGCATTGAAAGCACGTGCATGACACATCCGTCCAACTGACTTGGTGGCCAGTGATCTCGCTACATCAACTATTACTTTGGGCAGTCCACCACATTTTGAAATAAGTTCTTGTACATCAACATCACAATCAGATAGTGAAGATGGTAACGGATACTTTTCAGATACCTGTATTTCAAACAATTTAAGATTAGATCAGTTATCATGGTGGTAATACACACATGCCCACACAGAGCACCGTGACATCCTATGTTCAGAAACTGACAAATGGGTGGTGACTCGGATGCTATTTAGAGAGTTTGGAAGCTATACAATGACCTTGTACATGGAATTTCAGATCAGCTGATTAATGAATGTATTTATAAGGCTTGGGAATTTATGTGAAGTTGGAGGTACCTACCACCAATCTAGAGTTTCCTAGCTAGTTGTCTCCAGATTAATACTCCCTCCATTCCAGAATATAAAATGTTTTAAACCTTTTCCACATTCACATAGATACACATGTATGTAGACACATTTTAGTGTATATGTCCTCGCATTTTAGTCCGAATATAGACAACATATGAAAGAACTAAAACATCCTATATTATGAAATAAAGGGAGTACCTTGCAAAAAATTTACCTTATCTTTTGGCTGCCAATAGACCTTTATATGCGTACTAAAATATTCTTCTCCCCAAAAACAAAGACAAGGAACAAACACTGAAAAAAATTGCATGAAATGCCCCGACGAGTGTAATGGGTTTGAGTTATCCTGTTCAAACGTTGCTGGGGTGCTCTATGCCTCTAACTGCTAGATAGTGTTAAGATCATTGTTATGGTTTTCATTCAATTTTTCTGAAATAGTAGAAAACTTCTACCTTCTCAAGTATTGTTGTAAAGTAATCTTGAATAAAATAAAATGACTACATGAAAACAGAGGAAAAAAATTGGCTATGAGAGAAAGTTAAATACACCTTTGTTTCAAGATTTCATAGGCTGCATTAGCTTGTAGAAATTTGATACTAAACATACACTTCTTTCTTCCACAAGGTATCGGATGGAGGTTGTGAGGCACAACTAGGTGAAATATCGGTCTCCTGTTTTGGCCATAGCCAACAACGATGACGGTGGACGTCATTGCCTTTTTGAATGCATTGTTGTCGTGTGGTGCCTTTTTTCTCCATCTGGTAGCAGCGCATGGGGAAACCATAGACGCGTTAGGTTGGCTGATGATGTCACTTAAGCATAGCTGCCTCTCTTGGGGCATCGTGCGGATTTTTTGACGCCTAGAGTGACAAGTGGTGGTTATTTGGATGCCAGGGCGGTTGTTCAAGATCCATTGGCTATGCGATCTGTGTGGCAAAAATTAGAATGATGAGCTTATCTAAGCCACAGCATGTCCTTCGTCACCAACTGTCCATTGTTATTTGGGTTACTGTGTGGTGTCGTACCGTAAAGCATTGAAGTCGGAGTAGTGGGGCTGCAAGACAACACATAGGAAACGATGCGACCTAATTGACTATACCATCGCGTGAATCTCCATGTACGTTGCGGGTCTCGTCGGTGTAAGGTTTGCAACTTTTCCCTGTGAAGCTATACCCCTGCAACTTCCTCAACCCGTTGTGATGACTTTTTGACATAGGCCAGCATGGGTTATGGCACCGTTTGAGCGATGGATCCGTTGGTGGAACTTGAATGTAAAATTGGAGTCATAGGCTCGTGGACGCCCGTCGGCAACCTCTACAGTGGTCTATCGTCTCAACGGCGTTTGGCTCTATGTGGGTGGCCAGGTGTGCCTTCATGGAGAATGTGTCCATATGTTCCATCCTTGCTAATGAACCGGTCAATTGTCCCCTCATTTTGTAAATAAAATTATGCAAATTGCTCGTTCTGCTCAATAAATTGTTTGGCGAGGCTTTACTTCAGTTGTAATGACACGCAAGTGGTGGCCTATGGTCCAGCCGGCTCGCATGTGGCTACTAGTCATCCATAATCCATAATAACTAAATAGATCATCTCCACTAACTATTTCTCTCAACATGCAGTCTATCCACCTCAGCACTTGCCACATCATCAATTCCAATCCCCCTTTTTTGTTTCTTTTCTAGGTCAAATCCTGTTCTGTTTTGATCCGCATGGTCCTTTTTTTAGAAACGACCGGTGTAATCTGTGCAACATATAATAGAAGCCCATTATTAGGCCCATTTGCAATATACTAGAAGAAAACCAGCCCAACATGTTTCTCTTCTGCAGCGAGCAGAATTTGTACGTCCAGCAATCTCCTTCTCTCAATCAATGTCCATGGCGGCCCTCTCTCTCCCTCTCCACATTCCTTTGAGAAATATACGATCAAATACGAGAGGGTTCGCGTCTATTCCCATACGAGAGGAAATTGGTGTACCCATACGAGAGGTTCGCGTCTATTCCCATCTGCTCGATCGAGATTACCTGCCAAATATACGACCAAATATTCTCTCGCTCTATTCCCATAAGCCCAATTAGGGTGGGTGTCACGGCTGAGTTCTGGTACGCCTTACGCTAATATTCACAGTTATTCAGCTATTCCGAATCGTAGAGTTTCTGCATCAGCCATGCTGGCGATTTACCATGTCATCTACCTCGCTGGGACGACGGGCCTGGTGGTGTGCATACTCTGAAAGTGCCAGCCACCCCCCGCCTTCCCGGAGCAGAAAGATTGTTTTGGCGATTCGAGTTCTAGTACAACGGACGCCTATCAATTCGTACCCTTCATTTACTATTCCCTCCATCAATATGTAGCTAGCAAACGATTATGTGGAGATGGGAAGTGCATCTTGCTTTTTTGTTTCTTGCCCTTCAGTTAGAGCACGCCATTGGAGGTTTAGATTTTTACGGCATTTTAACTTGATTATAAATTGTCTGTTTTGTTTGGTTCAAGTGGTGACGAAGAAACTAACAATTACTCTCTTAGTTCAGAAATACATGATTTCCCTCACTAGTAGGAAAAGGCTTATAGCCACCCTATTACCGCTGGCGAACATGTTTTCGTGTTGGCCAGTGCTATTACCGCTGGCGAAGCAGAAAACGTGTTCGCCAGCGGTAAGTTAGTACCGCTGGCGAAGCAGCAGCAGGGTTCGCCAGCGCTAACGGTGGCTTCCCCACCCCTGCGCAGGACAAAATACCGCTGGCGAACATGTGGTGTGGTTCGCTAGCAGTAAGCAAGATACCACTGGCGAACATGTCGTGTGGTTCGCCAGCGGTATTTCGTCTACTACCGCTGGCCAACCACTATTTTCGTTCGCCAGCGGTAAAACTGTGAAATTTGAATTTTTTTTGCTCCACACCCCCCCCCCCGTGGACCGCCTTTTTTACTTTTCTACATCACAAACGAAAATGATAAAATGTTCAAAAAATAAATTCCTTGGATATGTGGATAGAGTGCACTGTCTAGTTGATATAGAAAATTTGAAATACTCCATTTGACCTTTTATGCAAAATTCAAAAATAAATCGTAAAACGGCCATAACTTTTGCATACGACGTCGAAAAAACGCCTGTGAGCTTTTTTCAGAATCGCCAAATTCCAAAAGGAAAAAAAGTTATTTGAGACAGACTAAATTTTCCTACATAATCAATTTAATTAAATAAATTCAAAATTCAAAAAAAATAAAAAATGTTTTTTTTTTCGAGAAAAGATAATAAGGATGTCATATTTGGATTCCTCGTATTCTTGTGATCAATTTAGACATATCATTTGTCGAATTTGGAATTACGGATTTGTATATATGGTGCAATAGTTAAGAGGATTGATAGTACTATACTAACAAGAAAGAATGAGGGAGTCATGGGTAGAGTAGTGGGATGGAACTAAGAAGTTAAGCGTGCTCGGGCTAGAGTAGTGGGAGGATGGGTGACCGAGCGGGAAGTGGGCATTCAAAGATGAAAAAAAAAAGAAAAAATTCTACAGCGTGTTTAGAGGTTCCTCGAATTCAAATGTTTTGAAAATTTGAAAAAAAAATAATGCGAAAAAATTTATTTACGAAATTTCAAAATTTCAGACTTACCGCTGGCGAACAAGACTGTGTTCGCCAGCGGTAACTAGATAGCGCTGGCGAACAAGATTTGTTCGCCAGCTGTAACCCCTTACCACTGGCGGTGTACTGCTGGCGAACACTTGTTCGCCAGCGGTAGCTTGTTTTTGTTCGTCACTGGTAAGCGTTTTCCTACTAGTGTCTTTCTCGAAATATAGATGTATGCATTCTTATGTTTAGTTAGTTGTACAGATGTTATATAGATGATCGAACATAGGTTGTTCCCTGGTATATTTCTTTTGTCTCCTTTAAGCACTGATTAAAGTGAATCCATTGTCTTCATGTTCTTCTTTGAAATGCATACAATGTTTACCTCACAACGCTAGATAAGTCCACTTCCATCTGAAGGAAGTAGCACTTCAGCTCAGATGGACCTACCTTTGCCAAAAATATCTTAACTTTTTTGTTCACTTCGAAGATACAAAATATTAATCTGTTTTTGTTGTGCGCAAACTGCGGATAACATTTATTTTTTGTAGCTATATAATATATTGTACATGTTTGTTGATACCATATTTTTGTATGCTATTTGATATAAAAGTTTGCCTGATAATGCTTTGTTTTGTTTGTACCACATGGAAGTATATTTTTCCATGTATATGCAATCTTTGGGTTATTCAGTTTTTGCTGGGACATAACTTTCTAACTTGTCACATAAAAGATTTCTCTTATATGTACGTTTTCACTCCATGCTCAATAATCTTTATTTTTATTCATGCAACTAGGAAGGTGGCCCTCGCAATTGCGTGGGCAGCGTCGTTGAAAATGAGTAAGAAATTAATCTAGTGTTCCATACAGAGTCACATAATGCGAGGATATATATGGTTCTATGACGACTATAATTTTATCTATGCTACATAAAATTTCTCACACGATTTGTACATTGTATTCAAGAACTGGTCGTGACTTATTATGTATTATAAAATCACACAAGGTTAAAAGTTATTTTTTCAGTTGATATACCAGATGTGATGTTACAAAATCCATTTCTTCTTGTCCAAATAATATCATGCTTCAGCTGGGCAATATATTTAGAGGACATTTACATGATCTTTAATGGAGCAGCGTATAACAACATCACTATGTAAAAAACACTTTCTCCAATGTCCTAAAAGAGAATATCAGCTATCATCAGTATTGGCAGTTTAAATAGTAAGAAATTTCTTTTACTTTGTGTATATAATTTTCCTCTCATTGACATCTAATTCTGAAATATTAGATGTTTCCCTCTGTTCAGAAATACATGACAGTTTAGACACGTGCATACAATCTCCAATGTTCAACTTATACCATTATTTGCATACAAATATACAACTAAGAAGTTAAATTATTATTTCAATATTGACTCTTCAAATGTTAGAGACATTGAGTGGAATTAGTTTTAAAACATAAATTTTGAAACAGAGGTACTATTATCATTACCCATATTCTTTAACCTACTCATATATCATAAAATATGGACTTGAATGTCACTCCTATATCACAATTGTCTAATCTACTAGTTGTAGGATTTCTCAGCTGTACTCGTTGAGCCATGTAATGTGACTATGTTAGCATTAACGATATAGTATAGGCATTTTAGTGTTCATCGATTTTACTACAGGATTGCAATGGCACGTCTATTATATCTTAAAGGAATAGAAACGAAAAGGGTGTAAATTATTGTATAACAGGAAATACATCAATAAATCGTTCTAGAGAAGTTTATATTCGAAGAAACTTTGTGTTTCATATTTACTGTGATAAACACAAAATATTCCTAAAATTTCTAATCTTGAAACTTAAAATATATCTGTATGAACAAATAGTGTGAATTATCAGTGTTTACTACCTGTTCTAACCTACACAATCTCTTAGAACACGGTGCCACCACCAATATTGGCCTCTAGTAGGTAACAACACTCTTAGTAGCCCTAATATACCAACATAATACCGTAGGGAAATGTTTGATTCACATAAACACATAAGTAATAAATAAGTTCTAATTGCAATGCCATATACTCCTAAATATTTAACAATTATAAATCAATGAAATTGGCACAAAAGATTTATTTTGCCGGAACTCATAACAATATATATTTTAAGGAGGTTAAGTTCACCTCAATGCTTGTCCCTCTCCCATTTTTTAGAGACCAATGTTATATATTGAGATTTTTTTTTTCCTGAAAAGTAAGATCCCATCTACTCACCATAGTTTGGAAAAATTGCATATCCACCTTCCTACGCCAAGCCTGGCTTCACTATTTACTTGAAGTGAACATAGAGGAGCAGGATATCTATTCTGTACGAATTCATATGTGTATGTGTTTAATGTAATCTAAAAAAAGATCATCGTACTTTCAAAAAAAAATCCGAATAATATTTTATATGTGTAATGAAAATCCTTCTTTCACTATTGAAATTAAAAATTCCCATTCTATGCATTGTGTATGAACATCCGGACAATAATTAGTAAAGCTAAGTAACGATCGTAATATCTTAATGTCCAGTTCCCCATCTCCATCGCATGTCCTCTTGTACACGTCTAATGTTGTACGTAAGACATTAACTTAACCCCTAAACTAAACCTTAACCATTAATTTTAGATCCAACTCATGAAATAATTATGATGATGTGGCTTAACGTGGTGTCTTTATTCTAGATCTGTATATTGCTTTGGGCGGGGTATTATCTAGTTTGATTTGGGCAGTGCCCCGGATCTCTAACGCTCCCACATGGCTGACGAGGCCGCGTTCCAAACGTGTCGACGAGCAAGCTGCCCAAGCAACCAAGGCCGACACCTAAAGTCCTCAACGCAACGCGGCGGATGCGAATATTCGGAGCCGTCCCTCCGACATCCCCGCCAACCCTAATGTCACGCCCCATTCGAGTCGACAATCAAGTCGCTCGAACGACCTAGATCGCCACTCTAACACCTCAACGCAACACCGCGGAGGAAAACATCCGGAGCCGCCGCTCCCCATCCACGCCGGCCCAAGGGCCGCGCACCCCCTAGCCGATGACGAAAGACTCGGCTCCGCCAACCACCAACTCCCTCCACCGCTCCCTCAGGTTGATGGGACATCCAAGGCGAGGCCCCAAGAGGTAAGCGACACAAGAGCGCCACCCTCGCTCGATCCCGAGAGGGATCTGGTGTTTCCCCCGGAGAAACCCGAGCAGAGAAGCGAGAACAGCGTCACCATGATGCCTCCAAGAAGAACACGACACCAAGGGCGTCGCAGCTGCCGGTCCCAGCCGGAAGCCAAGACAGGGCTTTCGCCCGACGATGAGCCGCAAACAACAAACCCACCCGACAAGGACCGACCGAACCGCCATTGCCACCCGCACACAAAACGCCAGCCCCACGTGCCCGACGAATTGAGGCCACAGATGAAACTGGGCGTCGGAACCCAGATCCACCACCTATCTTCGCGCGAAGAAGAGAACCTCCGTCTGGGGCCGCTTCCCCGGTATTCAGGAGCCACCACGAGGAAACACCATGGCCCGTCCGACGACCACCACGAAGATAGAGAGACGTCCGTCGTCGAACCTCCGGAAGACGACAATAGAGTCGTCAACCCACGCAACGCCACGCCTAGGCTCCCCGTCGCCGTGACGAGAACCTCCACCGTCCGGATCATCACCATTGGCCGCCAAAACGCCAACGAAATGGGCAGATCTGGCGGAGCCAACGGTTGCAGTTCGCAGATGGCCAAAACCGCAGCCACTGCCGACCACCGCCTCCACTGTAGGAATCGAGCTGGCAAAATGTCTTATTTCCTTGTGAGGAAGCGAATCCATCAACGTGCTTATAGCTAGTATGCGCATGTGCTTGCCTTCCATGGAGATCCATCGATCAAGTTGTGGGCTTGGTGGCCTGAGTTGTACTTGCGGGTCACACGGAGTGTTGCTGGGAAGTAGGCGGTGATTCAGCACTGCGTCGAGTCGGGACCTGTGCCAACAAGGTCGGCCTCCGCGGTGATGAAGAGAGGATCATTTGTGAACTTGGCAGTGGGCTACCTAAGACGTGCACAACGGTAGGCGAGACCTAGGAGTAGGAGACGAGCCATGGGTCGCCGAGGAAGAAACAGACGTGGAAGTGGCTAGCTGCCGTCCCTAGTTGGAGCGTGTGCCGTATTGTGGTTCTGGACTCCCGGCTATCGGGGATGATGAACCCGCAGCCGTCGAAGAGGATGCACTCGGAAGCGCCTATACTGTGGAAGCTGGGAGAGAAGGAGGACAGTATGGCCTGCGTGGCCTAATTTCGGACTCACAGGCCAACACCCATTAAATGAAATCAAACTACTGGTTTACTATGTTTTTTGGCTGCCATAAACTATTTATCTATGAAATTAAACTTTCAGCCAGTCAAAAAAAAAGTGTAACGACAAACATTAATCTGATGCATGGACGCCGTGGATGAAATGCTTAAAGTTGTCTAAGCTGCTGCCCACATGGTCCGCGGTGCTCTAGGCCTCTAGATGCTAGTTAGTGCTGAGCCCGTAGTTAAGGTTTCCGTTCCACATTTCCCCTCAATAGGAAAATTCTACATTTTGAGTATTCGTGGTAACTATGGAATAAATTGAAATGAGTACCAAGTAACAAAAGAGTGTAATTTACGAAAAAACATAGACACACCTCCTCTCTGAAGAGTTCAAACGCTTTGTCAGCTCGTAATCCTTCGACATTAAACATGAGATCTCCCTTGTTTTCCCTGCAATGCTTGGCAATGCTTGCTTGAGTTGTAATGACTATAATACAGTTCATGGAAGATCCAGATACTAATTCAGCCTCTATTAAGTCCCATTCTTTTGTGGACTCCAGACCATCTACGACGACGAGGCACCTATGCTGCTTCAGAATATTACGGCACTCCAAAATGGGGTTCTGTGTTTCCACTGTATCATCGTCATGATCCATGTGGGCTTGAAGATGTGGGGAGAAAAAATTCAAAAGTAAGCTCCGAGAGAAATCCCACAAATTGAACGGATAGGACAAATCCACCCAAGCATACTTGTGAAACCTGGTTGTCCTCTTTTCCTCTAGTGGCCGCACATTAAGAATGTTGTTGCAGAAAAAATGTTTGACCAGAGTCGATTTCCCAACACCAGCTATCCCCCACACGGGAATAACTTTGATGCTATCAAAACATGCCTTTGTTGTATTCTGCCGAAGATCATACATTTCTGAATCACGACCAATGGGACGATGCTCCTTACTCCAATCTTCGGCTGCTTTCATTTTATCATTTGTTTTCTGCCCACCTTTATATCCATCAAACTGTGGTGGTTCAAAATAATAAATGGAACATCAGAGTCGTACTAACAAATAAACAAATTGATCAAGAGCTCAGGACAAGGGTTGTGTATTCATACAGCACAAAAGCAAGAAATTTAATACAAGTTTTCCAACATAAAAAAGAAAACTAATCGACAATCAACACCAGTTTTGCATGTCGTATTCTGACATCTAGTAATTTCGTTATTATTTTAATGGCCTGTGGAAGCCCTACTAATTTGTCAAAGATATTACACATGTAAATAGTTCTTCAAATTTGTACCAAAAATATAATTCTTTTACCTCAAACAAATGTGTCTCCTCTTGTGGCGGAACATAAATTGCTTTCAGTGTGATTTCCTGCATCACATTCTCTATGCTATTGGGTTTCTGAAAAAATAAATCTTGGTGCCTTTGGTAGGAATTACTGGAATCATCTTTCAACACACTTTCGATGATCAGATCCATCTTGCACAATCGTGGTAGCTCTTTATGCTCTTTTGTTGCCAGGCAGAGAGTGTACGGGGACCTAGGAGGCACAATTCCATACACCGGAAGCCTTAGGAAAGACTCACCGCTCTTGTCCATAATTCTAAATGCCACGTTTCCATCAGTGTTGTTTCTTAGCTGCAGTGGGTATGTGGCAACCTTGTTGGGCTCGAAGAGGAAGTAGACAGTGAACTGGTGAAGCACAAGAAGCTCGTTTGGTTCACCTGCAGGGATTATCTGGGTGCTTTCTGTTGCTAAAAGCCTACATATTATATCTTTAATACTAGGCCTCATGGATGGATCGTCTTTGATGCACGCACTTGCAATCTCTGCGCATACTCGTATTTGTTCCCACTGAGAGCTATCCAGCCTAGTACTCCAACTTTCAAGTATCTATATAAGATATTGCAATCATTAGTTTATTGTGTACGGGAAGAGACATTTTAAATAAGAGATGTAATGCTATTTGAAAAAAGGCAAGTATTTAAGCCTATATATGTCTCGGTTTTCTTAAGTCTCAGCCAATAAAAAAATATGTAACTATAGTTTAATGAAAGTGCAATTTCGACCTAGTTCAACTTTTCCACATAGTTTTTTTCTATACAAGTGTCACTGGGTGGATGTCTTTCTGAATCGACTTGGACTTCGCAAAATCTCTATCACATGAGATTTAGCAAAACCTTTATTTTGGAATTGATCTTATGTCTTATAACTGTGAAAAATATAAATTATTCTTACATTCTCAACAGGAAGATACTCCTTCTTTCCAGCCAATATCTCTATGATGATGACACCCAGGCTGAATATGTCAGATCTGTATGTCATTTCATGGCGGCTGAATTCTGGTGCCATATACCCCCTGCACCAAACACACATGGTCTGATCAATAATATTACAAAGAAATATTTCAATATGAAAAACTTTAGATAAAAATTAAAAATATGTTGCTTTCATCATGCATTTCTTATGCTTACAAGGTTCCCATTATTTTTGTAGTAAATATACTTGTTTGATTTTCCTCCAATAACCTTGAGGTACCGAAATCAATAATTTTTGGCATCATATGATTATCCATCAATATATTGGAGGGTTTCAAATCTAAGTGTAGAACATGGTTTTCATGTAGATAATGTAACCCCTCGCAGATCCCTTTGATTATTTCATATCTTTCTCTCCATTCAAGTCCTCTAGATGAATCTGAAAAAGGGAGATGACAAACATTATATTATTACCACTCAGTAAAGGAAGATAAATTTGCTTGCAATCTAGTTTCCACAATGGAAAATAGCTCACTGGTTAGTTCCACTCCATTAAGTTTGACTTGGGTCCAAAATCTCCATGTAAGAGAAAATAGAAGAAGAAAAGAAAGAAAATACCCTATCACGGTGATCAACGAGACGTAACACTCAGTTTAAAACAACAATTTTTTTTAGAAATGGAGGTCTGCCCCCAGCCTCTGCATCAAAATGATGCACACAGCCGGTTTTTTATTAAATGATAGAGCAAAAAACACCATGTCTTACAAGCAGATACCACAAACAACTAGCCCTGAAACCACCAAACCAACTCACTACCAAAACTGATGAAGGGGGTGGACAATCCCAGAGCCGCTACTCTGAGAACGCACCAACGCGCATCATCTAAAAACCGAAGGCGTCACCATGCCACCCGATAGCGGACAAGGGGCCAAATCGGTCCAGCACACCGTAGCGCATACCGATATACACGCTCGGAAAGTAGCTGCCGCCGTCTTCCGCTCACCCATCTCCAAGACAGCGATCGAGGTATCCACCATATCAGACCAGCCGTCGATACCACCATGGCACCAGACAACACCACCTCCCTGCGCGCGTCCACCATTCCGCATACAACACCGAGACCCCACAGCACCAAGCTGTCGAGAACCGCCGTCGTGAATGCGGTAGAAGAAACACCGCCACATCTCTAGGACCCTCCAGCCAACACTCCAAAATGATGCCCTCAAGAGGGAACGTGGCACCATTGGCTTCACCATCATCCAAACTGGGAATCCCAGATTTAGGGTTTCCCCCGGAGCGGGCCAAAGCAAGGTAGCTTGTCGACATTAAATTTGGGTAATCCGATTAGTACCCACCTTTGTGAAGATTTTAAAACAACAAATACAACAGAGATTCTCCAAAAGTGATGCGTCCAAGAAAGAAACATTGTACAAGTGCTATCGTCGGACATTCAAATATCGTTGGTCTTCCCCCATGGGAAAAGCCGAATTTTCCAAAGAATGTTTTTAACGGTCTGCATATTGAGACTTGGCACTAGAAGAGAACGACCAAACATAAGTACCTGAGTGCTTCCACCACCACCAAGCCAGCGTTGCAAATCACCAATCACTAGTCTCATACGCGTATTTGCGGTTCAGCGATTTCTTTGGACTTGAATTGGCACATCGTCGTGCCGCCATGCACACACAATAGCGCGTGAACCTATTACTTTGGACTTTAATTGGGGCATCGTCCTTCCACTCATAGCGGTCTTGACAGTTCCGTCATTTTCCAACACCATAGAAATCGCAGGCGTGGACATGTCCCTTGATGACAATGGAAAGTGGAGCTTCGCGATACGTCTGCTTGAAACCCCATGGGCTGAAAATTGTTGTCAAGCACGACCGGGTCCAATGTAATCCAGAGGTCTAGTAGAACACATACTAATCTAAAAGGATGGGCTAAGAATCAAAGTGGGATTTATAGGAAAGAAAAAGAAAGGTTGTTGAGGGTAATAGATGAGTTAGACATTAAGGCTGAGAGTATTTCTCTTTCGTCGGTTGAGACGAAAATGTTGAGAGATGCTAATGATCGTTTATGTTCTCTTCGTCGTGAGGAGGAAATTAAATGGGCGCAGAGGGCTAAGGTCAAATTTGTACAAGAGGGGGGAAATAATACTAAATTCTTTCATCTTATAGCAAATGGCAAACACAGAAAGAAGAGAATTTTTCAGCTAGAGCAAGAGGAGGGTACTATAGTCGGTGAGGAAAATCTAAAAACTTATATTTTTGAATACTATAAGAAACTGTTTGGGGCGTCATACCCTAATGACATTTCTTTAGATGAATCGATCACCCATGACATACCACAGTTGACGCAGGAGAAAAATGCTATTCTGACATCTGATTTCTTAGTGGAAGAGGTGTTTGAGGCTATTTCTCAAATGGAACACAATAAGGCCCCAGGGGGAATTTTACCAAACATTTTGGGATGTCATTAAGGATGATCTGATGGCTTTATTTCGTCTTTTGAAACAAGGTAATCTTCAGTTTTTTAAACTGAACTTTGGTGTGATTACTTTGCTTCCTAAGAAGGAGAATGCAATACAAATTCAGCAATACAGACATATATGTCTTCTTCATGTCAGTTTTAAAATGTTCACAAAGGTGGGTACTAATCGGATTACCCAAATTGTGCAAAAAATTGTTAGACCCTCTCAGTCAGCTTTTATGCCTGGGAGAAACATTTTAGAGGGAGTAGTAGTCCTTCATGAGACCATCCATGAACTTAAGTCTAAGAAGATGGATGGGGTTATTTTTAAGATTGACTTTGAGAAGGCATATGATAAGGTTAAATGGCCCTTTCTCCAACAGGCTTTGCGTATGAAGGGGTTTGCACAAGAGTGGTGTAAACTCATTATGCAATTTGTTCAGGGAGGGAGTGTCGGTATTCGGGTAAATGATGACATCGGTCATTATTTCCATACTAAAAAAGGACTTAGACAGGGTGATCCCTTGTCTCCTATTCTTTTCAATATCGTTGCGGATATGTTAGCAATTTTGATCGCTCGGGCAAAGGAAAATGGGCAAATCGATGGGCTCATTCCAAACTTAGTGGAGGGTGGTTTGTCTATCCTGCAATATGCTGATGATACTATTCTTTTCTTAGAGCATGATCTTGAAAAGGCTCTTAATCTCAAGTTAATTTTGTCCATATTTGAGCAGCTTTCGGGACTCAAAATTAATTTTCATAAGAGTGAGGTTTTCTGTTTTGGAAAGGCCAAAGAGGTTGAGGACCAATATAAACAAAAATTTTGGTTGTGAGTCTGGTTCACTACCCTTTCAATATTTGGGTATTCCATTCCATTATAGAAAACTCAGAAACTCAGAGTGGTATCCTGTAGAAAGTCGTTTTGAGGATAAACTTGCCTGTTGGAAAGGGAAGCTGTTATCCTATGGGGATCGGTTAGTTCTGGTGAATTCGGTGCTAACAAGTCTGCCAATGTTTATGCTTTCTTTTTTGGAGATTCCCAAAGGGGTATGTAAAAGACTTGATTTTTATAGATCTCGTTTTTTTTTGGCAAAGTGATGAGAACAAGCGCAAATATAGATTAACTAAATGGAATATTATTTGTAGACCCAAGGATCAGGGTGGTTTAGGTGTGGAAGTGCTTGAGCTGAAAAATAAATGTTTACTTAGTAAGTGGCTATTTAAACTTCAAAATGAGGAGGGTGTTTGGCAGGAGTTGCTGCAAAACAAATATCTTCATAGCAAATCTTTAGCTCATGTTGAGTCACAACCTACTGATTCACCCTTTTGGAAGGGTCTAATGAGAGTGAAAGATGATTTCTTTCGTAGAGGATCTTTCAATCTAGGTGATGGGGAAACAATTAGGTTCTGGGAGGATACGTGGTTAGGTAAGACTCCACTTATGACCCAGTATCCTATTTTGTACAACATTGTGCAACGGAAAAATGTCTCGGTACATGAGGTGTTTCGTAACGCTCCACCTATTAATATCGGTTTTAGGAGAAACCTACTTGGTGTACACTGGGATTTGTGGTCCAATCTTTGTGTGTGTTTGATGTCGGTGGTTCTTACTCCTGGACCGGATAGGTTTCGTTGGAATTTAACTCAGGATGGGATTTTTTCAGTTAAATCTATGTATGAGGACCTCATGAATGGGCATAGTATCTTTCTGAAAAAGTACCTGTGGAAGTTGAAAATCCCTCTCAAGATTAAATTTTTCATGTGGTTCTTAGATAAGAAGGTGTTGCTTACCAGAGACAATTTAGCTAAGCGTGATTGGAAAGGGGATACGCATTGCTCCTTTTGTGGGAGTCAAGAGACTATTGACCATTTGTTTATTCACTGTCCGTTTGCTAAGTTAGTTTGGCGTGTGGTTTTCTGTACTTATAATATTCCTCCCCCCTCTAATGTTTCAAATATGTTCGGGAATTGGTTGAATGGGATTGATAAGAAGACCAAAAATAGAATCCGTACTGGAGTCTCGGCCATTTGTTGGTCTATTTGGAATTGTAGGAATAATATTGTTTTTAACAGAAAAGACAAGTTTCATGTTTTACAGGTTATTCATTCGGCGGTGCATTGGATTCAGTTATGGGCGCTCCTTTTACCTTCAGATCAGAGGGAGCTCACGGTGGATGGGTGCAGACGCTTGCTTATGGTGGCACAGGATTTTTTCTCCCGACATACGTGGCAGCATATTAGTAGACTTTTGTAGTTTGCTTATCGTCGTGTGTTTGTCTGGGAGGCTTGTCTCTCGATCGAGGCTTTGTGCTTGTAAACTTTTATGATATTCTGGACCTAAACTTCTTAATAAAGGCTGTGTGCATCACTCGATGCAGAGGCCGGGGATTCCCCATTTCAAAAAAAAAAACTAATCCAAGAAGAATGTCAGTCATGTCACGCGGAACAGATTGATGGGTAGATCGAAGACGACACGCGTTAGGATGACCATAAAGTCGAGCCGAAGAAGATAACTAGGGTCACTGCCCTACCTACTTTATTCCTAGGCCGCCAAGGGACAAAACTATGTTCAGACCCACCGCTGCCTCATGTCCTACTACCGCCTCCACCACACATATATATGCACCTGGGGCAACCGCCGATACCGACCACACCATCCGCCACATCGCCACGTGGTGGAGAGCCGCAACACCGTGGCACCAACGGCCGAACGACGCTCAATCCTGGAGGTTTGTCCAGCGCCAACCCCGACCACATAATCCGCCATGTGCCACCGCACGCCGGAAAGTCGCCACACTGTGGCGCCAACCGTCGAACCATGGAGGCTTCGGACCGCCGACCTCTTTGACCTCTTTGCGCTAGGGGGTGAGAATACTCTGCCACCAATAGCGCCGTCAGGCTTCACCGGCCGCTCCATCTGGCTGCAGTTAGGGATTAGGAGGTAGGGGAGTAGGCTAGCTGTGATGGTTAGGGTTTCCCTCCCGTCGCCAACGAGAAGGTCACGAGAGTGCCTTGTGTACATAATATTAATATATTGTCCTCTATAAAAAGTTAACATTGTGCATGCACACATTCAAAATAATTTGATATGTTTTGTCCAATAAGGGAAACACAGGGATTAAGTGGTTACCAAATCAAGAGGGAGATAACCAAAAGCCTGCAACGTTTTGGACTTGCCAAATTATTCCATTAAATGGTTCAGTGTCCTGAACCAATCAGGTAACAACGAATGAAATAAAAATTAGATGAAAATATTTGATCCTACCTGTGATATACTTCTGAAGGCATCCATTAGGTATATATTCAAAGCACAACAGTCTTTGTTGAGTTTCTGCCAGGACATATTTTCCATTGTACATTTCCATACTTCCTTGTGTATCCGCACAATATCCAACAAATCGTACTAAATTTTTGTGCTTTATCTTCATGAGGCATTCAACCTCTCTTTGGAAAAAATTATCATTTGTATGCATACCAGATAGCCTCTTAACAGCAACTGTAGCACCATTTTCTAGTTTTCCCTGCAGCCGCATGATCATGCATAGATAAACTTTTTGTTCCATTTAAGATAAACATAGTTCGATCAGTACCAAACGACTGAGTTTGAAATCAACCTTATAAACCACTGCGGAACCACCTCTTCCAACTACAAGGTCACCAGAAAAACCATCTGTGATTTTTTGAAGAAGTGACAATGGCAGGGCCACGGGCTTTGCAGTAGCATTAGATACCATGCGCTCCAGTTCACCTTCTGTACTTATCCTTCTAGCTTCCAGATCCATTGGAACTGCAATTAGGTACATCAGTACTTACCGTATCGTATACAAGACTACTCTTTTATCACGACGCCACTAGCCAGACCAAATTAACTTCCGAATACGGGAGTGAAAGTGATATTAGAGAAGAGTTTGCTACACTGGTTATCTACAAGTGTAATCTCTTGTGGCATAAAACAAGATAACATGCAATACTTAGAGTCACTAGTCGAACAAGGTATTTGTTATTTTACACAAAACAAATTATCTAACCAGTACTGAAATATAGTAATCACGACAGACATATTTACAGAAGAGAGATTATCTTCTGATCTGGAAGGCCAGAGGACTCTGTTTTATTATGCAAGGCCATATGTATGTTGTGAGACGCTAGCAATTCTGAACACGATGTCCTGAATCTGATAAGGCAAGTCTGTTCGATATATAACCTAAAAGACACTATCAGCCTTTTATTACAATCTCTGTGAAGGACTAGTATTAAACCAAGATGTAACCATGAGAAGTTGGGAGCAAACGCACTGATAAAAAACATGCATCCTATTTGAATACGGTTAAGAAGAGGGGTTAAAGGAACAGATCCATGTAAATTACCTGGCTGGTTTGCCTCTGAATACTTGAGATGGTTAGTGATTGCCCTGCTTCTGATTAGTGATTTAGCGTGCTTGAGATCGATGGTGCCTAGCTAGTCTTCTCAAGCATATGCAAGGGAGAGTGGGAGGAAATGGGGAAAAAGAAAGGAAAGATGGGACGAGAGGGTGACGTGAGATCTAGATCTACATTCAGATATGATTAGTTTACACGCATGACAGCAACTTGTATGAATGTGTAGTAACATGGCGCCATGAGAGCTACCGAGAGGTCCGCTACATTAATTACAGTTGCCGATTTATTCCTCCATGTAACATTGTCGACCGAGAAGCAGCAGTTCCTATGCTGACTAAGCCTACGAAATTTAATATATACATATATGAGTAGTTGCTATCTGTCCATCTAAAAAATCATTTTAATTTGGAAAAAAAATGCCAGTTGTCTGCACGACCGGTTTTAAAATGGTCGGTAGGTTAGCTCTGGCAAATGGGTTTGGGGCAAGTTGCGTTGCAAGTTGGAATACATAGACAAGAAGATGCGTCAGATCATTGAAAACATCGATGAAGGAATATGCTGCTTCATGGAGCAAAGGGGGAGATGAACGCGTCCACTTCGCTGTCCACATGGCTCATGGAGAAATTTGTTAATGAACGAGTATGGTGCTTCATAAAGCAAAGGAGAAGATGAACGTGTCCACTTCGCTGTCCACATGGGCGATGGAGAAATTTGTTAATTTTGAAGCATAGTATAATATGACACATATTTTTTTTGCGTGTAGTTTTTATGTACCCACTACAAGAATAAAGTTTGCCGTTGGCACCGTATACGCGGCAAGAGAGCAAACGCACAGGTGAGCTTTTTTGGAGGGCGTACATCAAAGTTTTGCCGATAGCTGAACTTTAGCTGACAGCATCTCCACTCGTTTGCCGGACCAGGCATAGCTGAGTGGGGGCCATGCCCCCCACCCAATTTCTCATATTGCAGTGTAATTTGTTCATAATTTGTAGAAAAAACTTTCAAATTATTGAAATTTTATAAGAAATGCCCCCACTGAATTTTTTGCCTGGGTCCGCCCTTGCTCGTTTGCCCCACCAGGGTGCTCGGCGAATCTATTTTGGCGCCCCCAGCCGCATTGTTTGGTCTGGATGGGGATGTTGGGGGGTGGTGAAAGTTTCCACTCGTTTCGGCCTCAGGAATCAACCAACTCGGCATAAATTTAAACATAGTTTTTCCACTAACAAAAAAACATAGGTGCAGCCACAACGGCAAGATCCTTCCACAGTTTAGGGGTGGGGGAGGGGGGGAGTCATCTAATTTGCTACGAAGGGAGTAGATAAAAATTGAAAGATGTTGCTCTCATCAGTCATTTGTTATGCTTACAAGGTTCCGCTTACTTTTGTAGTAAATACACGTGCTTATTTGACCTTTTCCAGGAGAATTGAATGAGAGCCTTAAGTTTTTTTTTTTGAGACTCGGATGAGAGCCTTAAGTCCAACCGAAAAAGGATCGTGCTATAACAGAGTGCTGAAATATTGGGCCCAATACTTGCAAGACCAATAGCAAATGCTGAAATTCTCAAAATGGCACATGTGTACAAGTGAGTGGTGGGAGTGGGAAGTTTAGTCCCACATTGAAAGTTTTAGGAGTTGCACACCACCTTATAATGTGGAGTGTTGTACGGATTGTATGTGAGTGAGAACAAAAAAGCCTCTCGCGCACTCCTCCTCCACCGCTCGCTCGACTCGACACGTCCCGATCGCGTTTCGTGAATCGAGTCTCGAGCCGAGACAATACTTATGTTTATTTTGCTGTTTTGGAAAACCGATTTTGTAGTCGTGCTGTACACACACCAAAACCAATCTAGGTTTGCACTACCTCATTCCTTGCGCCGACACCGGCGTCCACCGACGAACGGGATAGCAGGTCTCCGGAACCAGTCGCATTTTTTTATCCTGTACGGGAGAGGGCGAATTAGGTTTTTGGGAAGCGCTTCGCGCAACTGCTCGCTGCTTCCACGACGGCTCGCTGCCTAACAAGTCAGGCGGTGCTGCCTACCGTTGCCTCAAGCGGCGTCTACTTCGACCAGTCATCGCCAACGTTGTCACCAACAACGTTAATACAAATGACCAGTACGGAATCTGTGTGATCTGTCTGTTTAACATGTCTACTGTTTACATGTTTAGAGAGATCGTGTTGCTATTGTTCATGTTGTCTGCTGCATCTAGTATGTTCGAGTTCCACATGTTAATAGCTGCTTTTGTCATGATTTATATTCTGGAATTAATCGTGGAAATTATGCCCAATTATTCAAAAATCTAAAAACCTAATCGTAGGCAATTTCCTGAACTGACTATGGCCCACTTAAGTGATTCAATGAATACAGAAAAGTTCAATGGTACCACCTTTAAGAGATGACAACTGAGAAGCCAACTATGGCTCCAGTCCATGAAAGTGTGGGACATAATTATGAATGGACTTCCTGAAGGAGCTACTGACGATGTTCACAATAAGTTTAAGGAAGCCAATAATAATTTCAGAGGCTGTATTCTGAGTGTCCTGGAGGGACGTCTGTGCGATGTGTATATGCACATCGAAAACGCTAAGGAGCTCTAGGATGCACTAAATGTTAAATTCGGTGCGTCTGATGCTGGCAGTGAGCTGTATATCATGGAGAGTTTTAACGACTACAAGATGGTGAATAACTGTTCTGTAGTCGAACAAGCTCATAAGATACAGTGCATTGCGAAGGGGCTTGATCTCCTCAAGTGTGTGATTCCTGATAAGTTTGTGGCTGGATGCATTATTGCAAAACTGCCTTCTTCATGGAGTAATTTTTCCACATCTTTCAAACATAAGAGACAGGAGATGTCGGTTCAAAACCTGATAGCGTCTCTTGATGTTGAGGAGAAAGCTCGGGCAAAGGACACAACTGAGAGAGGTGGTGATTTGCAGTCTAGCGCCAATATGGTGCAGAAAAATCATCACGTCAAGAATAATAGCAAGAACAAAGGAAACTATAAGCCACAGTTCAATGGTCCTGTGAACACTACTGCCCTTAAGAATAAGAAGAAAAAGAAGGTGCTGAACAAAGCTGGGCTCGAGTGCTTTACGTGTGGAGCGCCCGGCCACTTTTCTGTTGACTGCCCAGACCGTGCAGAAAAGAAAGGGAAGAAAGGCTCCAAGAATGTCAACGTTGTGACCGCTAGCAACACTGATGGGTACGGTAATATACCGATGGTACTTTCAGTTCTTCAATCTCCATGTTGGTTGATTGATACGGGTGCTAATGTTCATGTGTGTGCTGACATCTCTATTTTCACTTCTTATCAGGTCGCACGGGATTCTTCCGTCCTAATGGGGAATGGATCACATGCTTCTGTTCGTGGTGTTGGCACGATAGATCTGAAGTTTACTTCGGGGAAGATCGTGCAGCTGAGGAACGTGCATCATGTCCCTTCTATGAATAAGAATCTCGTCAGCGGCTCCCTTCTTTGCAGAGATGGGTTTAGAGTAGTGTTTGAGTCCAATAAAGTAGTTGTGTCGAGATTTGGACAATTTATTAGTAAAGTCTGTGAGTGCGGAGGCTTGTTCCACTTTTCTCTTTCCGAATTTCGCAATAAAAGGTAGAATTAGTACCGGTTCTAGAACACAGGGCGCCGGAAACCTATAGCACCGGTTCGTTCAGGGTATTTAGTACCGGTCCGTTACACGAAACGGTACTAAAGGTTTCGCGCCAAATTTGCTGCGGATGTGGGACCGGCGCTGCACCTTTGGTATCTGTTCGTATCACGAACCGGTTCTAAAGGGTTTCCATCCTATTTATCAACACGAGCACACCCGAGAGCACAGCTAGCTCTCCAATTTTTCATTCCAACATATTTCCAAAAAAAATCTCTCCTCTCACACTCCAACAATTCTTCATTTTTCTCCACCGTTTTGTTAAGATTGGCAGCAACAATCTATACAAGGGTTAGCAACATGATTCTTTCTACCAGCGTTCCTAATTTAGCTCATTTCCTATAGTTTAACTCGTTTCATTTTTTAGTGCTAGAAAGGTGTTTGATGAAATGTCTAAGTTAGAGTTTCATTCGTTTTATATGAAATTTGAGCTTAAATTTAAGGATGTTTTGTTGGTTTCAGTATCTTCCCCGTCCTCACCGCCATCGATCGCCAACACCGTCCCTAGCCGGCATCACCTCGGTGAGCCTACTTGTTTTTATGTTTTATAAAAAAACTTAGTTTTATGTGATAGATGCATATATATTACTTTATATTTTTCTTACTTGTATGATTGTTTTTTATGTACAGTGCCATGGTTTTGATATCCGTCCCCGTCGGCCCTCATCCGGTCTATGATTCGGATGTGGTATACTTTTATAACAATTTTTTTCCTTTTATTTTATGACAATTATGCCGACCAACTTGACATAGATATTTTATCTAGGAGGTAGTTGAACCAGAAATTCCAACCGAACCTCTGGTCGAGATGCTAAATTTATTTGAAAAAGAAAATAATGATTTGAAAGAAAAATTGAAAAGAAGTGAAGATCTTTGTCTGCAATGCCTATAAGAGAAGATGAAATTGGACTTGAAGCTTGCATACATCGTCGATGATCACGAGATCAAGATGGATGCAATGCGCTTGAATATTAAAAAGATTAGAAAATATTCCATTAATCAAGAGGCTTGGTATCATTATGTTGTAGGTTCAGTAGTTACCTTAGTTGCGATTGTCATCGCATTTTTTGTTGGTTTTAATTTTTTAAGATAGTTGTATGTTAGTTTGAGTGTATGTTTTATGAGAACTATGTATTAAATTTGGTCAGTAGTCTACCTTACTTTTAATCTGATGGACTTGTTTATTAATTAATTTCGTCACTCGTCTATGATGTAGTGCAATGAATGGTTTTTAATATACTTATATAATGCAGATGAAATGACAATGGATGTACGGTGACCGACGTTGTCCCGAGTGTCTTAATGGCTGATGCATGTAAAATGCATACATGAACTTTGCATGTTATTACTTGTTTTTCATACGTATTAGGAATTTATATTCATGTTTTATAATGATTTGGGGGATTTTCTAAACTATCCCCCTTCTTTTGGTTCTAACCTTGTTTTTCCATAAAACGTACTTTTTAGTGTTTCAGACTTTCCGGGAGCTTCGGGACTCCAAAAAGGGCAAGGCCAAAGAGCACGGTTCAGAATTTTCGAGACGAAGACCATGGGCCAAAGTAGAGGGCCAAAAGGCCAACCAGGTGGCAAGGACCCTCCACGCGGCCAGATTCCTTGGCCGCGTGAGAGGCCCCTTTTTGCCCCCGTGGCTCCGATGTCGTCGATCTTTCTTCTCCCGAGTGTCTCGTGACCTAAAAACGACTATATAAAGGGTCCCCTGGCCTTTTAGAGGAGGAGGCGGCACCGAGAGACGAAACCACAAAACAGAGAGAAAGAAGGCTCCCACCGGAGAAGATCGGAGGGGGGAAACGCCGCCGGGATCACCCCCGGAGGGCTCCACCCACCTCCGGCGTGTTCATCATCAACATCTACAGCAAGATCAGCTCCATCTCTCCACTGTAATCTCTTGGCAAACACGATGTATGATGCAATACTATATTCCCTTGATGTATTGTGTCTCCCCGTCTATGTTTGAGTAGTGAATTGTTCTTGGCAATGATGAAATAGTTCGTTGATTGGTTGCATACAAGTTTGTTATCTTCTATGATTGTCTTTATGTACAATATATGAGTGCACGCATATGTTGGGGAATGCATGTAAGGTGATCACCGGTAGCATAATAGAGTGATGGTGACTTGGGAGTGACAGTAACCTGAGACCGAGCCACAATTTAAGTTATTGGGGGATATATATATATGGTACCTTAGAACATAAGGCTATGGTGGGACTTTATGTCTTAATCAATCTTGTGCAGTCATTTACTTGGCCGCATGATCCATAATAAGGGGTTGTAGATCATTTACTTGACTATACCTATTCATGGCTCCTTCCTAGAAGAAACAACTAAGACTAAAACATGTGCTTCACTAATTGTGACAACCACACGAATGAAACACCTATTGCAAGAACACTTGCTACCTTGAGATACTTGAGATATTTGCTGCTTGCTACTTGTGAAACTTGCTTTAGGATTACTTGCATTTTAAACTTGCTTCACTAGTTACTAGACAAACCACACTCCACGTCACTTGCTTTTAATTAGTTAGTTCCTTTTAGTCAAACTTATTGCTTTGCATAAACAGCCATATAAGAGGGTTGTAGGGCTTTAGAGAATAGATAGCTTACCTTCGGCTCCTCGTGGGTTCGACACTCAAATACTTATCAAAAGGTACTACAATTGATCTCCTGCACTTGGGAGTCATCAAGCACTTTTCTGGCGCCGTTGCCGGGGAGCGTTGTGCTAAGCTTTTATTCTTGTTTGCATTGCATACTAACATATAAACCTAAAACACAAAAAAAATTATAAAATGGGAAACAACCAAACAATTTTAGAACTGTATAATATCTACCTTTAATTAGGACATGAAGTGTTTGAGGAGAAATTGAAAAATTATTTGCACAACAATCATATTTGTGGTAGTACTAATTCTTTGAACACCTTTATTGCAAAGGAAAACCTTGAGCTTGGGGAAGTTTGTCTTGATGAATATGATATTTTTTAGTCCCCTACTATTGAGGATAAAAATGATATACTTGCTGATTCTATGGAAAGTTTTAAGCTTGGGGAAGTTGGTTTTGGTGAGCATGATATTTCTAGTTCCCCAAGCTTGGAGGAGAAAATTCACTTTGATGATACTATGCCTCCTATATATGATGATTGCAATGAAAATTATGAATGTTTAACTCCCACTATCACTAATGAGGATTTTACTTATGTGGAGAGTAGTGATTCTTTTATGCATGTGGCTCATGATAAGATTGTTTTATGTGATATTCGTATTGTTGAATCTATTCATGATGCTACTGAAAATTATTATGAGAGAGGGAAACATGGTTACACATATTTCAACAATATTAAGTTTCCCCTCTTTATGCTGAAAGTATTGAAGTTGCACTTGATTTACCTTTCTATGCTTGCTATTATGTGCTTCTTTTATTTGTTTCATTACAAAATGCCAATGCATAGGAAAGGGGTTAGACTTAAAAATAAATTGTTTAATATTTTTGGTGTGTTTATGCTTTAATTTCCTATTAGGTTTGAGCACACATTTATGTCTTTTCAACATGTAAAATACCTTTACCTACTGTTATCTATCATTTAGTTTAAGATTTTCATTTTATAAAAATTTTGGGAAAGTAAATGAGAAGGATGAGTAATGGAGAAGTTGGGGTCGACCTTGAACATTTGTTGTTCATGCCAATGAAACCATTGCAAAGTATCTATCATTAAAACTTTTTCCAAAACTAAAAACAATAAAAATATTAGTTCACTACTGTAACATCACATTTCTGTCTTATTTCTCATCATAAATGGTAAGAATAATCTTATATGAGAGATAGGATTAAACAATAGTAATTAGCTGTCCAGAAAACAGATTCCTGAACTTCACTGGGAAAAATTTTAAAATCACAGAAGTGGAATTTTGACCTGGTAATTTACGACAGAAATATTTAGTTATCACTACATATTTCATTAGTTTTAAGTTTTCTGATTTGAGCAACTTAAGTGACTCTAAAAATTCACTCTTTACGGGCTGTTCAGTTTTTGGCAGATTATGTCTTTATTTTGCATTGTTCTCATTACTTGTGTTTTGTGTGGTTCTTTTGATCAAGGAGCAATGAACAACTGTAGTAACAATAGTTAATATTTAGAATCAACTCATGATCTGTCTTTGCTGTAACTATGTGGATTTTATTTATGGAGTCACTAACCCCTCTAATCAAGTTTTATGTTGAGATTTGTGTAAGAAGAATTTTTCAGGAGGAAGAGTTGAGTGAGATGAACAAAGATCAAGAGGGACAACCAATCAAGCTTGGGGATGTACCCCTGGGATCACCCTACATGTATCAAATAAGTACAAGAATCCAAGCTTGGGGATGCCGAGCCACCTCACTCCAACCATCATGATGTTAAGTAAGTAAAGCCTAGCTATATGGCTATAAAGAAAGCGCTTTACGGGAGGCAACCCGGTTGTTTTTGTTTGGATTTTCCTAGTGGATTCTTGCTGTCTCATGAGATTAGTTTTTTTTTAATTCTGGAGTTTTCTATAAAGAGTCAAGTCAAACCCATTTGGACTTATAAGTTGCTATCCTAGTGCATGAAATTTCTGTTTCAGCACGAGTCTGCTCACCGTGTGATATTACGTTTTTTATTGGTATGTCGGATTGAGCTAATTTTTTAGTATGTTCTGCAACTTTTTGTCCTCTGTAAGCATAAAAATTGGCTTAATTTTTTGACGAGTCTAGCTTAGGGGAAAACGTTCGTTTTGCTGTTGTTTCTTTTCTGGACAGATTCTGCCTTCTTTTGTTTTATGCACTCTTTGGGCTTGGGAATCGAATTTCCATCATTCTTTCAAGCAAGAGAGTGAACATACAACATAATGAACCTTATTTTATATATACTGGAGCATTGGATTTGGAATTTTGCACAACAAGCATGTGATTTGTTTGTCCTTGCTAATCTCACCCCATAGAAAAAGAATGGGAGAAACATGTTTTGTGAAGTTTTTTCACAGGGAATAGAGGAGCTGCGCCTCAAGACATCCAAGAATGGTGAAAGCCATAGGCTTGGGGATGTGATTAACACCCCAAGAATGCAACGACCGCTTCCAAAGAAGGTGTCTACATTTCGGGAGCTACCCTATTGGAAAATCCTAGAGGTTCACTCTTCAATCGACGTGATGCACGTTGTCGTGGGATAATCACGGCAGACGTTACCGGGGGTAACTTGTCTTGGGGCAATTCGACTCTGGTGTATGGGAGAGGGTTTAGCTCAAGGGAAACCATGGTGATATGCGATCTGGTAGCCGGCAATCAAGTCGCCGAGTCTCCGATCTGAATATATTATCTCAACTCTTGCGTTACGAAGGATACTTGAATATCTCGCGATTGTATGATCTATGCTTAATCTAACCCTAGGGGGCGGCTTATATAATATCCGGACCCCCTGGCTTACCGTCCAAGGCATACTCGGAATCCTACCCGGACACTGCTTACAAACCCTAAGTTTCCCTATCGGAACCCACAAACCGGGTTACGAGGCCTACACTCCTGGACCTTCCAGAAACTCCTTTTCCCTAAGCCGGATCTTGCGCAGCGCCCTTTGGGCCGAGTAGCCTACCGGGTTATCATCCCTCCATCAGTAGTCCCCAGAATAGCTTGGGCTTCACGGGATCCTCCTTGAAGCGCATGCTATTCCCTGCAAAAAAAACAAACATGCAAGTTCATAGAGGCCGGGTTAGGTTGATTTGATAAACAGCTAGGCCTAACTCCACTGGTGGTCCATATAATAACCCGGCTTTCTCCAAATCCACCTTCATTTCCCCGGGTCAACACTCTGAGGAAAACGCAGGAGGTCCGGCTCATTTCGTTTGTTAACTGGCCCGGATATCGCGGAAGGGATTTGCTTCCGATCTTTTCCGGATATCGCGCGGGGGCACTTAACGCATATCCCAAAATTTCCGGACGGGTATTCCTTCCAAATTTTTTGGCTCCCGCTTACTTGACCTAGTTTTCCCCACCCGCGCCTATAAATAGGTGCCCGGGGGGGGGGGGGTAACCTAGGCTCAACGTTCCATTTCTTCTCCATCTTCCTCCCCACCGGTGCCACCTCACTCGTGCTCGTAGCCGCGCCGCCACGGAGCCCACGGACGTGCCGCTAGAGCCCAGCCGCCGCCATTTGCGCTCGTCCATGGCTCGCGCCGCGCCACCGTCGTCTTCCGCCGCCGCGCCCCCGAGCTGCCCGCCGGGAGTCCCAGAGGTGCACCACAGCTGCGCCATCTACCGCCGTCGCGCCATCCTTCAATCCGCACCGGTGAGCTTCCTATCCCATTAATCTCAACTCCTAACTTTCCGTTCGATTTGGATTGGATCTAGGTTTGCCCGCGGGCTAATTTCTTGCTCCATACCGAATTAGATTACTCAACTTCATCTTTGCTTGCTTAATCGCTCAATAATAGATCTAATTACACTCTCCTATTACTCGCAATCATAAACTTCTCCGCGAATCTCTCTGGAAATTTTCCAATCTAGACGTAGTCCGTCTAAGACTCCCGCTGTTGTTCCTCGATACCCGGACAATCCTCTATTTCCGGATCTTCTATTTTCACTAGTTAACCAGACAATCAACTCCTTTTCATAGTCGCTCATCGATACTTTAGATAACCCATAGCTTCCGTACTGTTTACTGAAACTCGGATAACTCGTAGATTCCATACTGTTTACTGATACTCGGATAACCGGTATTTTCCGGGTCTTTGTTACTCATGTTTTGTACTCTTTGCCTTGTGCTTCGCAGACCGAGCAAATGGCTCCAAAGAACAAGGGCAAGCAGCCCCAATCCATCTCCGCCAACTGGGCAAGGTCCACCGTGACCCAGGCCAAGCTAGAGGAGCTCGCCGAGTCAGGCGTTCTCCCTCCTCAGAAGGAGATCCATTGGAGAGTACCGGGTGACGAGACCCGGCCTACCCCCAACCCCAACGAGGTAATCTGCTTTGTTGAGCACGTGATCCGGGGGTTTCGCCCCCTGGGTCATTCTTTTTTCCGTGAAGTCCTCAGCCACTACGGCCTCCGGGTATTCGACATAGGGCCTAACTCTATGTTGAACATAACCCTTTTCATAGTCCTTTGTGAATCCTACTTGTGTATCCCACCAAATCTGGCCTTATTTATCGAACTATTCCAATGCAAACCGTGTCGCAAAAGCGGTGACGGGGCCCTCCTGGCCTGCGGCGGGGTTTCCATCCAACGCCGTAAAAATTCGCCCATGCCGACTCTAAGCCTTAACTCACATGTTAAGCACTGGAAGCAATCTTTCTTCTATTGCCGGGACACCTCCCCACCCGGCGAAAGGAAATTGCCGGGTTACTCGGAGGGCCTACTAGATCTTTCCGACACTTTCAACGCCTTCGCCCCTGAGTCGGACAGGGAAACTCCAACCTCCTAGCCAAGATACGTCCTAAAGCTTTTTTCGGTATCCTTGGGCTTAATTTAGTCAAGACATGGGTAAACTTTCGGATCCAGCCCAACTCCATTCGCTCAAAACTGATGTGCGAATACTCGGGGCACGTCACAGACGCGCTCCGCTACTCCTCGAAGAATTACCCGGCTGGTGACACTAACAAGACCATCAAGGGTTTCTTGACTGAGAAGTTGGAGGTGATAAAAAATATAGCCGGGTTAGAGTCGTTCACTCGGGACAACCCGGCTCCAGCGGTAAGATCCGACACTTATTCACGTACTCTTGTACCTTTACTTGATACAACTACTAACTCTCACTTTCATGCCTTTATCTAAGGCTGATAATGCTTTCTGGAACATCGAGACCCCTCCCAACTCCGGGAACCCGGAGGAAGAAGAAGAACCGGCTGACATTGATGAAGGTATCACCCGGGTTTCAATCACCTTAACCTTTGTTACTTTGCTTTCCCATTTTTTCTCTTTTTCCGACTATGTATTTGTGCCTTTCAGGGATGGATGATAAGGATGACCAGAAAGACCCGGAAGAAACTGAGAGCGATAAGAGCGAGGCTGAGCCCGAAGTTGAGGTCGGAGCCAAGAGGAAAACCCGGGGGGTCGTCTTCAAGGGTCCCTACTCTTCCATGTCCTCCAAACCCTATTATTTTGATAATATGTGCGAACTTAACCGACAGTTATCCAATTCGCCACACTTGAAGGATCCGCCTCCGACCAAGCGCAGGGCACTAGGAATTCTCCGGGTGATGATCCCCTTAACCCGGGCATCCCCACATCCCCAGTTCGCCGTACCGGTACTCCTCCATCTCATTCTCCCAATCCACCTCAACGTCATCCTTCCCCCACCCACCCATTAGCCGGACAGTTTCGAGTTTCACTCTCAGATTCTGTGACAGCTTCGTCCGGGTCTAGCAACGAGCTCCCTCCGGACTACATGGTGAACACTGGGTGATTCATGTTTCTTGTCTTTCGATATACTAGTCTTTTCGATAACCTTCGCTTAATACTACTAACTATTTCTCTTTTCTCCCTTTAGCGCCCAGGTCTCGATCATTGACCCGGATAACATGGACACAGACAACCGGGAGACCGAGGGGCCGATTGATGATATGGACGCCGCAACTGGCGGTGCTGGTGAAGAGAACCAAGAACCTGACTGACTCGGCCCGGCAGGAAGCCGGGTCTCCCAAGCCATCTGAGGAAGCTGAGGACGACGACGTCGAGATCCTAGACACAAGGATGGGCACTCCCAACCCCGACACCCAGGCAGCCCGAGTCTCGACCCCAAAGCCGGAGAAATCTACTCCTTCGAGTGATCAGGCCGCCGGCTCTTCCGGTGTCAAGCCCGAGGATATGACCTTTACCCAGATGCTCGACGCCCTGCACACCTTGAGGGCTGACGAAGAAAATGTCCTAGAAGCCTTGATAACCGAACATGAGGTAAATCTGAGTAATACTGCGTGTATATTTGTCTAGTCCCCAAGTTCCGAGTGAACTTATTGATAATTTGCTTGGAACTTTCCCAGTGTATCCAACTAATAGTTTGCTTTTATCCGGCTAACCCTTCCTTGTGTTCCCACGCAGGCCTTCGTGACTCACTCGGAGAAAGCATTGGCGAAGGCCACCAAACTCCTCGAGAAGGAGACGACGTTGCGTGAGTCGGCTGAAGCTGATGCCAAGAAGACGGGGAAGATTGCCAGAAAATATAGAAAAAGGGCTCACACAGCAGAAGATGAATTGACCAAGCTTTCTGTTCAGATTTCCGACACATATTGTGCTTTGACTGGTAACTATTCCTACTTAATAACTAGAACCCGGATTTTCATTCTGATAAATAGTCGGATTTCCTTACTCAAAGTTGTTTTCTATTTTCTGCAGGTCCGGGTGATGTAACTCCGGATGAAGATGATATCGCAAAGCTGAAAACCATAAAGAGCACGATCCGACAGCTCTGTGCCGGAACCAAATGGATTCTTCAGTATCTGAAGTGGCTGGGTGTTGGGCATGGTAACTTGAAGACACTGCTTGACGCGTGCTCCACTATCCCCGAGTGGATTGAGCACGGGAAACGCTCGTCCTGCCGGGTTGGAGTAACCCGGGGGCTTGCACTGGCTAAGGCATATTTTCCAAAACTTGAGCCGGCAAAGCTCGTAGGCGGGTTTCCAGAGTTCAACCACGACGGCTCTAGGTTCTCAGCAAAAAACTTCAAGGCTATCCAGAAGGAGGTTCGTCACTCGGCTAGCATAATTGCCGATAGTCTGGACGTCAGCTCGATTGTCCCACGATATGATGGTGATGACAAGGCAGTTAAGCCGGATCTTCCCAAGCCATATGACATGCTTGCACGATGGAAGGCGGAGGCTGCTCAAGCGAGGGAAGAGGCGGCGAAGAAGAAGGCCGAGGCCGATTATGCGCCTGCTACCTCCACGCCGGTTGTTCCTCCTCCCGCACGGGCCGGCACTACTGCTGACCCGGGTGCTGCTGCCACGAAGACTGCTGACAAACAAGGCAAGGAGCAAGACCCGGCTGCCAAGGGCAAGGGTAAGATGGGCGACTCGGCCCAAGAGGCCGAGTGAACTATTTATCGGCAACCATCTCAAACACTTTTGATAGTGCGCATGTGCACTTTATGATACTACTATCATGGTTTGTAATGCCTTTAAGACCTTAATATATTTCGTGGCCCTTCTAGCCTTTTGCTTGGATTTGATATTTATTAACTTTGAGCTTTTTCATCCTTGATTTTCCGACTTTCTGCTATGGCTCCTTTTGTGAGACTCGGTTTCCGGGTCCGGTGGGTTTTGACTAGTGGACTTTTTTCTAAGTCCCCAAGTCCCCAAGACTCGGATTTTTGGGTTTTTGAGCTGAATAGCTAGATAATTTGTTTCTGTTTTCAAATTCCCAAGTCCCCAAGGCCCGAAATTCCGAGTCTAGGGTGTTGGGTCTTTCAAAAGGAACAAATTGTTACTGCTAAGCCCAAAACCTAGAGCCGTTTCACATAGGATTTGAAGTTATGCTTGATATACCTTGAGTTTCCGGCTATTAACCTTGTACTCTGCATAACTTGTGGTTTAGATGACCCTTTTGACCTTCTTCTACTGTAAGCCTGCTTTTGCGTGGATAATCAATGTTGCTACAGCTGTACGAAGACAGGGTCAGGCAAGTCCCATTGGGCACCATGACTGATTGTAATCATACGCTAGCAAAGCATGCCACTTAGTGCGAGTCACATCAAGCTTAAGCAAGAAAAGTCAAGAAAGTTTGGCTCCTTTGTACGGTTATAAGCTTGCAGCCGTACTTATTACAAGTAATCCACCCTTATAACTCAATGGCATCGTGGCCGGGTCTCTGAGTTTGCAACTGTGCTATTGAAGCAATCAGCCCCCAAGACCTAGATATATGCAATTTACTAGAGAAACTAATATACTAAAAGCAGTAAATAATACTTACCTGGGAGAAAAATAAGAACACAACAGAAATATAAAAGACTTGATAAGAAACACACAAAAAAGTTAGGTCAGCAAGCCGCCTCATTAAAAACCCTCCAGTCCCCTTAGGTACCCTGGATAGGAAAAGAGTGCGTCTGAAACCTGCTGCCCGTTACATCGTGTAATTCCACTTGTGAATCTAGCCTAAACTAGGTATAGTAGGGACGCAGCTGAGCTACGTTCCATGGTCTTTCTCTTTCTTGCATAGATGAAGTGGTATGAGCGGTGTCGTTAACAGTAGTCGACTCTTCCCTTGCATCTACCAAGTAATATGATCCGTTGTGCGGATTCTGGCTTATGATGAACGGTCCCTCCCATGGCGGGGATAACTTGTGTTTTCCTTCCTTTGACTGTACCAGGCGCAGAACCAGGTCTCCTTCCTGGAAGACCCGGGCTTTGACTCTCCGGCTATGATATCTCCTCAGGTCCTGCTGGTATATGGCTGATCTCTCCAAAGCTTGTTCCCTGTGTTCTTCTAACATATCCACGGCGTCCTGCCGGGTCTTCTCGTTCTCAACCTCAACGTAAGCCGATACTCGAGGCGAGTCATGGATGATATCACTCGGCAGCACCGCTTCTGCACCATAAACCATGAAAAACGGTGTCATCTGAGTAGATCTGTTAGGTGTAGTGTTGATACCCCAAACCACTGAAGGTAACTCCTCAACCCATGCTCCAGCAGCTCTGATACATGGGACTCGCAATCGTGGCTTTAATCCACGAAGTAACTCCTGATTTTCCCTCTCCACTTGTACATTGGCTTGTGGATGAGCTACGGAAGCTATGTCAAGCCGGATTCCATTGTTACCACAGAATTTCTCCATCTCACCAAGGGACATGTTGGTTCCATTGTCGGTAATTATGCTGTGAGGATACCCGAACCGGTAGATAATCCTTTTCAGGAACTTAACTGCCGTAATCGCTTCACAATTGGTAACTGGCATAACTTCAACCCACTTGGTAAATTTATCGATAGCCACCAGGAGATGTGTCTTTTTGCAAGGTGACATGTGAAAGGGGCCAACCATGTCCATACCCCAAACGGCAAACGGCCAGGTCAAAGGAATTGTTTGCAACTCCATAGCCGGCACATGGATTTGGCGGGCATACCTTTGACATCCATCGCACCTTGCCACAAAGCGTTCCGCATCTGCTAAGGCTGTGAGCCAGAAGAAACCGTGCCTGTATGCTTTGGCCACAAGGGACCTTGTGGATGCGTGATGCCCACAGTCGCCTTCGTTGATCTCTTTCAGGATTTGCCGGCCTTCTTCTGGTGCCACACATCACAAAAATACTCCTGCGGCACTCCTTTTATATAACTCCCCATTGATGATGGAATAACCTTTTGCTCGCCTCAGAATTTGCCTTGTTAGTACCTCTTGCTGTGGTAACTCGCCCCGTGATAGGTAAGCCAGAAACGGCTCTGTCCACTCGGGAACAGTGCGTATTGTAGCCACGAGCTCCAAATCCGGGTCTTTGTTAGCCACTTGCTTCTCAGACTCGGTTTTAACTGATGGCCGCCATAGCTCGTCCAGGAACACATTGGGTGGAACCGGCTCTCTGCGCGAGCCGAGTCTGGCGAGGGCGTCTGCTGCCTCGTTTTTCCTTCTATCTATATGCTCCACCTCATACCCGGAAAAGCACCCGGCAACCCTGTCCACCTCTCTGCGGTATGCTGCCATGGTTGCATCTTTTCTATCCCAAGTTCCCGAGACCTGCTGTACCACAAGGTCCGAGTCTCCATAGCATCGTATTCTCTTAATGTTCATCTCCTTGGCTATCTTCAATCCATGCAATAATGCCTCATACTCGGCCACGTTGTTGGAACAATCAAAGTGAATCTGCAACAAGTAGCTCAACTTGTCTCCTTTGGGTGATGTGAGCACCACTCCAGCTCCTGATCCCTCATATTGCTTAGAACCGTCAAAGTGCATGATCCAAGACTCTGAACTTGGAGTCATTGTGGGCATGCCTGTGTGAGTCCAATCATTAATGAAATCAACTAGAGCTTGAGATTTGATTGCTGACCTGGGCTCGTAGTTGATGTGATAATCTCCCATCTCGATCGCCCACTTGGCTATTCTACCTGTTGCATCCGAGTTTCTGATGATATCCGACATTGGTATAGAGCTAACCACTGTTATGGGGTGTTCCTGAAAATACGGCTTCAATTTCCGGCTGGCCATGAAGACCCCGAAAACCAGCTTCTGCCAATGTGGGTAGCGCTGCTTTGCTTCTGATAACACCTCGCTGACATAATAAACCGGCCTCTGAACCGGGTGATCTTTCCCATCCTCCTTGCGCTCAACAACAACCACTGCGCTAACTGCCCGGGGCCCGGCTGCAACGTACAATAACATGGGCTCTTTAGGACCCGGGGCTGCCAGGACTGGTGCCTCAGATAGCTGCTTCTTTAGTGCCTCGAACGCCTCATCCGCCTCTTGGTCCCAAACGAATTTATCAGATTTCCTCAAGAGCAGGTACAAGGGTATTGCCTTCTCTCCGAGTCTTGATATAAACCGGCTCAGCGCTGCTACGCACCCTGTAAGCTTCTGAACATGCTTCAGGTTTTCCGGCTTTTTCAAACTCTGGATAGCTTTGATTTTATCCGGGTTGGCCTCAATCCCTCTCTCTGAAACGATGAAGCCGAGTAATTTCCCAGCTGGTACTCCAAACACACACTTTGTCGGGTTAAGTTTCATCTGGTATCTTCTCAGGTTCTTGAACGTTTCTTTTAGATCGTCAATAAATGTCTCCGCTTTTCTGGTCTTAATCACCACATCATCCACATAAGCATGGACGTTGCGTCCGATTTGGTCCTCAAAGCACTTTTGAATACACCGTTGATAGATTGCGCCAGCGTTCTTCAATTCGAAAGTCATGGTCTTGTAACAAAAGGCCCCAAAAGGGGTTATGAATGATGTTTTCTCCCAGTCTCCTTGATCTGATGATACCCGGAATACGCATCCAGGAAACACAATAGGTCACTTCCAGCCACTGCATCTATGATCTTATCTATCCTTGGAAGTGCAAACGGATCCTTTGGGCAATGCTTGTTGAGACTCGTATAATCAATGCACATCCTCCACTCATTGGTTTTTTTCATCACGAGAACCGGATTTGCCAACCACTCCGGGTGAAATACTTCCATGATAAAGCCGGTTGTCAACAGCCGAGCGATTTCTTCTCCTATAGCTCTTCTTCTTTCCTCATTCATCTTTCTCAGGCCCTGCTTCACATGCCTGGATTCGGGGTCAACATGCAAGCTGTGCTCTGCCAACTCTGTGGGGATACCCGGCATATCGCTAGGCGTCCAAGCGAACACATCCTGATTTGAAGGAATAAACTCGACAAGTGCTTTTTCCTGCTCATCGTCCAAGTTAGATCCGATAGCAAATTGCTTAGAGGGATCACCCTCGACAAAGGCCACCATCTTGGTATCTTGTGCTGCTTTGAATTTTGCTCTCTCATCCTCCGTATTTGGCCTCTTCAGCGCTTTTCTATCATCCGGGTCTACTTGAGACCGATAATATTTGAGCTCCTCCTTTCTACAGGCTTGTTCTGCCATTGCCGCATCTCCTTCGTTACACTCAGCCGCTATATCCCGGCTCCCATGTATGGTGATGGTCTGCTTAGGACCCGGAAGTTTTAGCTGTAGGTACACGTAACACGGCCTGGCTATGAACTTGGTGTAAGCCGGCCTCCAAATAGCGCGTGATAAGGGCTGTGTAACTTCACCACCTCGAACGTGAGCCACTCCACCCGGAAATTATCCTTTGAATCTCCAAAAGCAACCTCCAAGGTAATCTTTCCTTCAGGGCACGCCGAATGACCCGTCACGATCCTGTAAAAAACTGTTGAACTCTTCTGTAGCCGAGACTCCTTGAGACCCATACGTAAGAAGGTTTCCCAATATAGGATGTTGATGCTGCTTCCACCGTCCATTAAGACCTTTTTCAGCTCATAACCATTAACCTGTGGCGCGACCACCAATGCTAGGACTCCCGGATGTTCTATTCTTTCCGGGTGATCTCTTCTGCTCCATGTTACATCTTGTTCCGACCACCTCAGGTATCTCGGGACAGCCGAGGAAACCGAGTTTACTTCCTTTTTTAGTATCTTTCTATCCTTGTTAGAAGTTCCTGTGGTGTGAACGTGGTACTGGCCCAATTGCTTGGGGTTGGCTTGGAAACCTCTAGCTCCTCCCGGATTATTACCCGGATTTCCAACTCCCGGGTTACCTGCTGGGGGTGGGCCGTTGCCCGGGTTTCCACCCGGACCTGGTCCTCCTCCCCGGCCTGCACCTCGCATGGCCTTGTTTACTTCCTCGTTCTTCCATCTCTGCAAATCCGCACACTGCTCCAATGAGTGGTTAGCCGTCCTTCCGTTCCTGCTGTGTTTGGGGCACGCCATTCTGAAGATATCCCAGTTGTTACCCGGCCTTGGTGGCCCTTGATAATTTCCTCCGTTATGGTTTCCTCCGTTAAAATTCCCTTCTGCTCTGGGCCTTGAAGACCCGGCTTCTGTGCTGGCGACAAACTCGGAATTCCCCTCGAACGGGCGCTTATTCTGATTGTTCCCAATGTTACCTCCATGGTTACCCGGCGTAGATCCATTGCCGGTTCTTCCATTATTACCCGTATTTGCTTTTGCTTTCTTTTCATCAACATCCTCTTCCGTGGTATCCGTAGCAGCATGTTTGTTGCACGCATCCATTAATTCTCCCATCGTAACCTCTAAAGCATTCCGACTGGATTTCATGCGAGTTAACTTCTGCACTAACTGCGTATACTTGCATGTCTTGGCCATAGCTTGCAATGCGTCCTTCGGCTGAATATCTGTAGATGAGTGCAATATCTCCATAACCCGGTGCACCCAGCTGCGCGCCGATTCTCCCTTCTTCTGGACACACCGTTCTAGGTCATCAATAGTAAATAGCTTCCTGCATGTTCCATGAAAGTGCTTGATAAACGCAGTTTTCAACTCACCCCACGACTTGATAGATCCTTCCGGTAAATTGTTGAACCACAACTTTGCTGGTCCTTCTGACATCATTAAGTACATGAACTTGGCTTGAAGATTTTCAGATGCATTGCGAATTCACATAGCCATCTCATAACTGCTCAACCATGTTTCTGGATCCATAGTCGGCTCATAATTCACTACTTTACCCGGTTCCTTGAATTTATCTGGGTAAGGCTCAGCCCTGATGTTATCCGACAGACACTTGGGCCCAGCGAGATTAGTCGGTACTGGCCTCACCCGGGAGACATGCGATCCTGCGGGGGGTATGGCTGGACGTGGCGCTGCTGCTGGTCCGTGCACCGCAGACCCGGCCGCTGCTCGCCTAGCCCTGGAACTA